>OU753573.1:2975000-5837500 GCA_916701695.1 Agrochola macilenta
TTGATCTTTCGTGAAGACTGGATTTCGACCCATAGCTGGTAATTCCCTATTCTTGATTTTCAGTCTTTCTTGTAGGGTTGAGAATGGGATGCCATTAGACCGAGCTGCCTCTCTAAAAAAATGATTTGAGTAGGGCATTCAAACTTGTCGAAGAAGGAACACCGATAGTGTTCCTTCTTCGACAAGTTTGAATGCCCTACTCAAATAATGTTGGCTCCATTTCACCTTCAATCCTTTGTTCCTACTTCGAGTCCCCAAAATCCTCAAAAGGAAAATAATATAAATTTGAACGTAATAAAAGGTCAAAAATATAATCTACTTGCAAACATAACTTGCGGTTAATACCGGTCAGCATGACCGGCGTTAGCCACCCGTATACTTTTCTGGTTAATAATAATTTTAACAAAAACTTGTAGCAAACTGCTTGAAATCTGTGACTACATGGGTAGATAGATAACTACACGACAATAAATAACACCGACAATGAATGAAACATGAAAATTAAGATACTCACCTCTTATGTTCCGCGGCCAAAAAATTACGAAAAAGTGGCGCGAAACAAATTGACGTGCGGTTCTCCCTGACGCGTGCTCGGAACTGAGCGGGGGCCGGTGCGTCGTCGCGGGGCACACTCACGCCACCCTCAATCAATGTGTGTGTGCAAAAAACGCTGTAATTCGGAAGATAGTGTGGGGACCGGCATTGTCGCCTGACCGCGGTTACCCTCCTTTACCCTAACCCCTTTTTAAAACCTCCAGCTGCTTTATCTAGGAAACTAGGAAAAGTGGAGATGTATGCAGGACTTGGTCTGATTTTTGAGTATTCCCAGGTCTGGCAAAGTGATATTGGGTTTTTGCATCACGAAAATCAGAATAGAAGCCCGGAGTCTGAACATGATGTTCCTAGGTACCTACGTCGCACGAATATCATAAGGTCCTAGCTATTTCACAAAAAATTAATACGTAGTAAGTAGTACCTAATCTTCGTTCGCAATTCATTTGCCAAACATGTATACAAACACGAGTTTTAGGAAATACAACTGTAATACCTACATATAAGGTTCAGTTTTCGCTACAACTTCATATTTTTTATGACTTATTCAACAGTACTAGTCGGTTAAAAATCAACTTTATTTACACTAACATAAAGTTGATGTTTGTCTTAGTGGAAAATTCGTGTTTGTTTACATGTTTTGCAAATAAATTGCGAACGCAGATTACCTACAGCCATGAGCATAAATACCTAACTTACACGTACGCAAGATTCAAAAGCGATTTTCTTCGAAAGAATAGGGATGTTGCGTAATTTCTTTTTTTGCCGTATTGTCGATTATAAAAAAATAGTGGACACGTATTTTTTTCTTTTTTACGTAATCGAAAGATTACGGCAATACTTTCGAGTAGGCAATACGGCAATACGTTAAAATGTGGCAAGACGACACTCCCCGGTAGGTTTTATACTGATTTCTGACGTAGCGAGCCCCCACTCCCCAACTTTAAATGCGTTTTATCTAAACCATAATAACATAAAGCAAAAAATACGTGTCTAATATTTTTTATTATCTGACTTACGGACTAAATAGGCTTTTTTTTCCCCGTCAAAATCCCTATTGATAGATATTTTATGGTGTTACGAACGTAATATTATCGAAAACATACTATGGTAAAGGTAACTCTCGTGAATGACTGTACAATAGTGGTGTGTGACCAGTACCAAGGAATACAGGCGTGATATTTTATTCCTTCCTTACCCTGATAGCATCCAGGATGTTGACGTAATTGTTGTAGATCCTCATCTCCTCCTCCTGCTGTTCCAACTTCTTGGCCTCGGCCTTAGCGTCGGCCGCCGTCAGTCTGACCGTGCCCTTCGTTCGGAGGAACTCTTCGAGCTTCAAACTGTGGTCTAACTGACGCTGAAGTTCGCGGACTTCCTACAAAAAAAAAACATTAAGAATTAAACGCTTTACCTTATACATCATTGCCCCTTACTTATAGCAGCATAGTCCAATCCAGGACTCATCAGGCCTCTCTACGGCTAAGCGTAGGCTGAGACAGCGTAGGGCAGAGCAGATTTTGTAATGCATGAACGTACTGACAGCTGCGTACGCTGCGGTGCAGGCACGTGCGACGCAGACATGTGTCCTGCTCTGCATCTCGATGTAGTGCCGGCACAGAATTCTGCGCGACGCGTGCAGTTCGTCATTTGTTTTTTACCATTTTCTAACTAAACTTTGTTTGCGCGATGCAGGATTTTGCGTGATGTCATTGTGATGCGTAGTTCGCATGTGGCGATGTACGTGCCGCCACATGCCTATTGCTTTGGCCATGTAGCTTATGAACAAAACACGCGACCCACGTCTATTTTATGCTATTTGATCTACTAACCAAACAATGTTTCCTATAATCAATTGCCGCCTTCTCCTTGAGCGCGTCCAGCTTGGAGCACCACTCCTCACGCTGGTCGTACGTGGAGATGGCTTGCTCTAGCAGCTCGATGATCATCGCCTTGCCGTCCATTAGCCGCTTTAACTGGTTCTTCCAAAGCGTGTTGAAGAATTGACTGGGGAAAAGAAAATCATGTTTTCCAAAGAAAAGTATACGCTTCGGGAATAATCGTCTATCTTCGTAAATACGAATATAGAGCTACAACTCCAAAGATCTTTTAATAACTTTTGAGTGACAATTAAGTCGAAATGCGACCGGAAAAGGTAACAGCGGTAGTACAAAATTTAGAAGCATTGCTTGTGTCTCCACAATGCTTCTATGTTTAGTACTTTCATATTTTATGATATTTCTGTTAGATTTCTTCTACTTAATGCGTTTTGAAGGAATACCTCCTTCAAAACGCACGAAGTAGAAGAAATCTTCTTCCTCCTTTAGTACTTTAAAGCCTAGCTAAATCTGCTTGTGCTAGGAGTAGGTTTACGTCAATAATGCAGGAACTCGCGACCCGTTGTCCATCAGTATGCGCCGATGAGCTATTTATTAAACTTATACACCGCATAAAACAAATAAAATAAACATATAAAACGTATGGGGTTGAGTTTAGAAACGTGCCGCCTCACTAGAAAGAATGTGAGGTTATTTGGGGGTTCTAGAGGGCTCCTGAACCCTTTCACAACAATATTATTTTGCCCGCGTGTGAGTAACTTCAAATTTTTGCGCATACATTCTTTCATGTAGAACGCTTCGCGAAGAGCGAGCCTAGCGAGCCTGAGACTTCTTTGGTCGCTCGCTCACTAGACGCCATCCCCTTCGAACTTAACCTTTCCGAGCCGGGGTGCCTCAAGTCCTGACAAATCTCGACTTCATAAAAAGGCAATGAGAACTTAGGACAATCTACCATGTTAAACAGGTTATAATGTAATTATCTGGCAGATAAATTAACCGGAACTTGATGTGGGCAGTGAGAATTGTGAATTGGTGGTTAAAGTGTAATTAGTCATTGCATTAAGTTACTTTTATTAGGACATAGAATAGAACAATCCCTTTGTAGTCCATTAAATTATACATAACGTTTCTTATCCTAACGATCTTATCGACCCAATCAGATTGAGAAACAAAACAAGTGAATCCAATTTATTATGAAACAGAGCGTGCAGTCTTGTTGGCGGAATATCAAGACGATCCCATTTCAGAACTTTACGTACCTATCGCCACAGATAAATACAGATAGTTCACTCCCCATTTTAGTTAAAAAGCTACAAGTAAGTGTTCTTCACCACACAATCCTCACCTTTGAAAACTTCATGAAAATTAATTTTGAAAACGCCAAAAAATAGTCAAGAAATAGTCATAAATAGTCACCAATGTTAAAAAATTGTCGCATTATGATTCCGAAGATACAGCTATAAGTTGGTGAGGATTGTGGGGTGAACGTCTCCACACAATCCTCACCTCAGTCCAAGCAAACGGCTGGGAGTACCGACTTGGTTTCAATTCAAAAAATTGTCAAGAAATAGTCATAACGCTATGCCAAATCTCGAAAATAGTCATTAAGGGAGGGGGGATTATATTCCAGAGATATAAAGGGGTCTCGGTTAGGATTACGTGGTGAGCCTTTCTCGCCACAATCCTCACCTGATTACCGCGGAACGCCTAGGTTTTTAAATTTGAATTTGGTGTCAAAAAATAGTCAATATATATTTATTTTCGTTGCTTATATAAATATTCTTATAAATTTATCTATTATATAGCATATATATGTATCTATATAGGGACACACAAGTACGTGGCGGGCTCGGCTTGTTGGGCCAATGCAGTGAGTGTAACGTAGTCAGAAGATGTAAGAGTTACACGATAGAAAGAGACACAACTTCGTGCGACTTGAATTATACTTTATTGTGTGGTAGCAAGAGTCGCTTTTTATTTAAATGATTTTGCGGAGTGAACCATCTGTATGAATTTTTGGTATCGCCACGCTTTTTAACCAGGGTCTAACTATTCCACAACAGAACAGAACTGGAACAGAATCCACGAAGTTGGATTCTATTCATACATATTTTTCGAAAATGCTGTAAAGTGTAAATATTCTAATAACATAAGCGTTAGAATGACGAGCATAGTTTGAACCCCACCTGTTATACCTATTATTGTATGTAATTGCATATTCAGTCTATAATGTTATGTTCCCACTACTGAGACACAGGCCTCCTCTCTGTGAGAGGGAGTGGGCCATAATCCACCACGCTGGCCCAGTGCGGGTTGGTAGATGTCACATGTCTTCGATTTTTTGGTTCTAGGAAATGCCGGGTTCTTCACGATATTTTCCTTCACCGTTTTGAGAGCAGTGGTGATGAAATTAAATACACAAAAGCCTGCCTGCCTGGGTTCGAACTAACGACCCACAACTCGTAAGTTTAATCCGGTTCAATACCACTGGGCCACCACTGCAATTGACTGGCACTTATTCCTAAAGATTTAGCTATGTAAACCCACATTACTTAAAAATCCCACAGATTGCTAAAGAATACGATGAGCATTGATTGTACAAGATTTGAACTGCCTGCACGCTTAGCTTGAGCACAAAAAAACGGGTTTTGTCGACGGAAGAATAGACAAAATGACAGATAGACAATCACAATCTGTCATTTTGTCTATTCTTCCGTAGATCAAACCCGTATAAAACCCGTTTCTATGGTTGTCATGCTACGCGTGCTGGCGTGGAGTGTCTTTAGTCTTTACGATAGACTAAAATATAGACTTGCGCTTTTGAAAGAAAGAAAGAAACAAAAAGTATTTATTGAGACTCCCACAGGAAATCACACATACTAAAAACACACTTAACATAAATAAAAAACAAAGTAACATTAAAATTTAAAGAAGGTAGTCCTGTACGAGGCCAAAAGGCTCCTATCTCAGCATGATGCCGTGACATTTAAAATATCGCAGCGCTGGTATTCTGATAGGACTGCAGTGATGTCACGGACAAACTCATCTGCGATTATTACCCAGCATGCCTATAACTTCTTACCACCAGGGTTGCTTCAGGATACCTTTCTTTACAGCTAAAAAGTTGTGTGGAACTAGGTTGGTATGGGCGTGTGATGCGGAGGAATAAGGGAAATGTCGTGAAGAAAATTTTGAGTATGAATGTGGATGCCTATAAGAGTAGAGGAAGACCAAAGAAAAGATGGATGGACTGTGTGGAAGATGATATGGATAGAAAGGGGAGGGGACTACCGAAATGACGAATGATAGTTACCGATCCCTCAGCAGCCGGTCGATCTCAAGCCTCATGGAGTAGTTTTCGCTGTTGACTGTGTTGAACTTTTTCATTGCTGTGTCTAGTCGGTTCTCTAGCTGACTGAGCAGCGTCTGACCAGTCAGCACGTTGGCGTAAGCCTGGTGTGAAAGAAAAATAAAGTATCATTAGAACTGAGTAAGTAAAGTTCGTTTTTTTAATCCCTGATAGTAATTTGACGTTTTTAATCTTTGTTGCTTAGACCATCTCGTGGTTTTTGCTCCTGTCTATTTACTATCTGAGATTCGAAAACGAACTAGTCTGTTTTTTTATCCTTTAGATTAATTTGACATTTCAAGTGATTGTAATTTGTAGTTTGACATTTGCACCTGTCAAATTAGTCTACGAATTTAAAACTAACGTTTTACAAAATAGAAACAACAGCCTTCCAAAGCAACACTACAAAGTGAAAAATAACTTTAATTTCGGAAGTCCGTGTCTTTGGTTTTGAATTTCGTATTTTACCACCGACTACCAAAATAAAAGTTATTTTTCACTTTGTAGGTAGTGTTTTTTTGGAAGGCAGGTGTTTTAAAAAAAAAAAAAAATTAATGTTCCACTTTTTAGTGGTACCTTCCCCACACAAATTCGAATACCTGCTATGTAAATAACAGTGATTATCATTCACATAGGCTAAGTGGGAAAAACAAGTATTATTGAAGCTAGCTCAAAAACTCCCCAAGCAAACTTAATAAAATTCATATGGGTCCACCTCTGAAGTATGACCTACCAAACGACAGAAAAAATCGCCTGGAAAAGTAGGTTAATCCACCATATTTATACTGTACTGTACCACCATGTTAGTTATGGAATCGATTGCTGCGTTTTGCTTGAAGGATAGAATATGATACCTTTTATGTTCAGCGGAAATACTTAACATGCGTTTAAGCAATTATATAATGGATTCTTAAGGTCTGCTGTGACTGTGACACATCGTCCTAGCCTAAGAATTGCAGCTTGAACAGTTCTTACGGTGCCGGGAGCGTACTGCTGATTATGGAAATATACTGTCAAGACTGTCAAAATTCAAAATTCATATATTTAAAATAGGCTGACAATCTGCACTTTTTGAGCGTCAAAATTACATAAGACAGTCCCCCAAAAATGCCCACCCTTCACCACTTCCTAGTGCTTTAGCTGGGAAGAAGAAGTTGCGCAACAAACTCCCTAGCAGCACCGTCCCATATTGTATCCGTTACTTATGTCCGTACTCATCCATCAGTTATGGAAGATAGCAATTTTTGTTCAGAAATTAATATCTACCTAATTAAAAAGAAAGTAAAACACATAATTACAATTTCAAACCCAGTGACTTTTGTCCTCAACGACTTGATCTCCTTCTGCACTTGTTTGAGCAAGAAGTCCAGCTCCTTGATATTCTCTCTGTGCTCCCTCACTTCTGTTGAGTACTTCTCGTGGTCTTTCAGGAGAGCTATCAGCTTCTCCCGACTTCTGGCGCCTTCCATGAGGTTGGAGGTGCTTCTGGTGAACTGTTGAGATCATTAAATTGGGCGAATAAGTTTTGCTATTCTTCGGAAATAATTCTTCCATAGAACTAAGTATAGCACCAATCACCATACAAACTTTATATAGGCAGCATCTATTTTCTTTTACCTACAATTTGTTATTTAGATGTCACCGTGATGAGCTTGAGGTTTACATGTTACACTCAAAAATATAATACGCCGTTATCTGAGCTAGATTATATTTAGATACCTATTAATTACCTATAGGTACTGTAACATGTATTACCCGTCTGTGTCCCGTGGTCTGTTGTCTGTGTTTGTGTTGTTCTGTTCTGTGGTCTCTCTAAAATATACTTAATGAAACTAGCGTTTTGCCCGCGAGTTCGTCCACGTAGAAAGAGTCGGTTGGACTGGCCGAGCTAGGGTTTAATTTAAGAATACGCCTTGGTATTTTCGCATTCATGTGCGTATTGTATAATTATCACTTGCTTCAAAAACGGTGAAGGAAAACATCGTGAGGAAACCGGCATGCCTGAGAGATATTTCTCGACGGCATGTGAAGCTAAGTCAGTGGCCCATGGGCGGTATAAAAACTCTGACAAGGTTAGTCATTAACCATACGAAAAAGAAAGAAGATTTAAGAATACTGTACCTATTCCTTGTCTTTCCTCAGGGTCCAAAGCTTTAAGCTATCTCTCAACCAAACATAAAATCGGTTCACGGTTATCCGCAATAACTTAACAGCAAAGAAAGACACATTTGTAATATTAAACTGTGGGGATTTAACAGCTTATTCGTAAGTGTTACCTTAAGCTCCATCATGATCTTCTCCAGGTCTTGATTGAGAGTGTTGATGATGTTCTTCTGCATCCTGAGGGTCGGCTGCACACTGGTCAGCACTGTCGCCCGGTCTATTTCCATCACCCTGAACTGTGAACAATACTGGACATCATGACGCCTGTATTTGTAGGCGAAGGATATAAACCCCATTGCGCCAGATATGTTATTCATAGGAAAGTTCCATGACAGTAGGTAAAGGAGGCGAGTCTACAAGCAGTCAGGCACCCATGACCGTGTTATAGCCAATCAGGTGTCAGTGCCATTTTTTTCTAGGTATCTATACAGGGTGTCAGGGACATCGACGTGAACAAAAAATTTCAACGCAGGGGGGTTCAGAATCATGTACTGAATCCATGGTAACCGGCTTCGCGTCGATGTATGACACCCCGTATAGATTCTAATACGTCATGGAAAACACATGTTAATAGTTTATGATGTAGCAAATTAAATCAATTCTCTTATGCCCTCTACATGCTCAAAAGGTATCTTACTCAAACTCAAAGCATTTATTTCAATTAAACCATTTACAGGCACTTTTGAATTGTCAAATAGTCGGTGAGTTAGTCAGAAAGTTGAAGCTAGTTGCCCATTGCAAAACGTAGATCTTTATGGAGAAGAACGGGCAATAAACTCCAAGGACACTCTTTTAAATATAGAAAAACTAAACCACACTACTTAGTGCTTATCATGTCTATGTGGGATCCACTCTATCTTATGGGATATTATATTGGGGACACTCAACTGGTAAAGAAATTGCGTTCAAGGCACAAAAAAGTGTATTAGATCAATATGTGGGATACACCGAAAAGATTAATGTAAACCTCAATTCATAAACCTCAAGATATTAACCCTCCCTTCTCTATATATCTCCGATTCTCCGCGGCCTCAATTTTAGTTAAATCAACATCAGTAGCTATGAAACATTAAGAAGCAGTAGACTTAAAAATACATTACGCAATAAACCTTCCCACACTGCAGTATATGTATATAGCAATAATATTTTTTGTATGGGCATAAAAATATATATTAGGTTACCCATAGACATTAAGAACCGCCATTTAATTGGTATTTTTAAAAGGAAGCTAAAAGACTTCCTGATTAAAAAGGCACATTACTCTGTAAAAGAATTCCTTATTTTTTTTTATCTAATATTAAAATGATTGTGACACTTAATTATAATGTGATATAAATTAATGTATGAATAATGATAATCAATATAATATAATGTAAACTGTATATCTGTAATATTGAGTATGTATATTTTATTTTTTTAGTTATAACCATTTAAATTGCAATGCCATAACAGACAACTAAGTTCTAAGAACCGACCTATTGTTAACATCTTCGGTCAATAGTGCATTATTGATCGAAGGTTAACATCTTCAAAATTCTGTATAATAGTTAGTTCGCAATAAAGAATTTGAATTTGAATTTACCGGCGACAAATCTAGACCAGCTATCCTAAACCTAGTCCTTGTAATTGAAACGTGGTTGACACCTGAAACAATTCAGTTTTGTCCCTACTTAGGTGACAATTGAAAAAGCACCTATGATTCCTCTAGTACTATAGATGTTATGTACCTACCTCTAGTACTACTGATGTACCCTCAGGTGGCCCGCCTGCTCACCCCTCTCTCTCTGTTCCCGTCTGTTATTCCCACATGCTGATGGAGACAGTCTTCCTTACCTTGTCCAAATTCCTTCATCATCATCAGCCTTTTTCCAACTTTGTTTAGGTGGACTTCTACTCTAACAGGATGAGCGATCGTCTTTCTGACCTCCACAACCCAGTTACTGGATTACAAGTTGTTATCTCAATAAAAAACTGAAGGTGGAGACAATTACCTGTCTCTGCAACTTGGACAGTTCATCCTCTGCAATCTTCTCCATCTCCATATCGTCAGCAGGTGGTATCAAAGCGGCCATTTTGATTTAATTTCTTCTTTAAAAATATTTAATGTGAATAATTGAATAACACACTGACGATTGTTTGTTCAGCTGAATTTCAGTAACGTTGGATCGATATTGTCGCTCGGTTACGGAGTGAAAAACTATGTTGATATTTTGTATAACATATTATCCTCACGGCTGTTTATGGCGAAGGGAAGGCAGAGATGTATTTTTTATAGTACCCACTACAGCCACAATTCGCTATAGTTTGACCAAGACACCTGTTTTACGGACCGCACCTTAGGAATGCGCGGCGAGGAGGGGGGTGGCGTTGACGAATGAGCTTCGGGACGCCGCACGGTGGATCGAAAATCGGCTGTAGAAGACATAGGATCTCGATTTATTAAATGTTATTTTTTTTGCTGGAAATGACTTCTGCTGATCATTACTATGTACAAAAATGACACCCGAGTTAATTCTGCCCAAAAACGAAGGAAATATATTTTTTTTACGAAAAATTTGTATGAAGCTAGTATGAAAAATCGAATTATCTCCTAAACGGCATGTTTAACCATAATATCCTTGGAGGTGGTCATAGTGCTAATTATTTATGATTTTTTGGTTGCCGATTTGACGAAAAATTTAATGCCGTTTTTTTTTTAAAAATCGTCAAAATATTTTTATTTATTTTTACATGTAAAACGATCCCTTTTAGTGTCCAAGTTAAAAAGTTCGATATGTTATTAACCCAAATATTAAGAACACACAAAACAAGAAAAATTAAATAAAAAAATTGCTGTTTTTTTGACACATTTTTATTAATTTAAATAAAAAAAGATTATCAAACTCTTATTTAAGTAACATATAAAGTTATATTATATACAAAATAATTTAATTTAAGGAATTAATACTAAGCATTTGTAAAATAAAGTAAAATAAATAAAAAATAGACAAAATATCATTAAATATTACAAAAAAAAAACCCAAACAGACTCAAATACAAATTTACAAATAAGTACATATATAATTTTTTTACAAATTTTCCTTATCACTCTCGTTGTCAGACTCCAATTCTGAGTCAGCATCCAGATTGGATATATCCAAAAACTCGAACTCAGTTTCCTGAAATTGAATTAAGTCGAGAGTTTCAGCAAAAAAGCTCTGCTTTTTCTTGGCATCTAACTTAGGCCTTTCCCGAATGGCAGCCTCTCGCAACGTAATATATTGCCACTTTGAGAGTTTTAGCGAAAGAAGCAATCCAAGCGCCTTTTCTGACGTAAATATGATTGTTTTCGCTGGTTTCTTAAGCGTTTCATTTAATTTAGCGGCTGCTTCAGGATTTTTCATCATGTATTCGATGACAGAGGCGATATCTCCATGCCCTTCTTCTTTTAAACGTGCTGCAGCTGCATATGCCAATTCACTGGAATCTTCGCCTGTGTGTTCATCAGATCTTCTCTTTTTTTGTTTACTTCCCAGATCTTCGAATGGTTTACGGGATCTTTTCGTCATTGTTCCAATGGACGTTGATGTCGACGGTTCTGGAGAGACTGAGGGCGCTCTTGGTATCTCATCAACACTTGGTTCTTGATTAACTAAAGTTTGCACAAAACTCGGCCAATCAATATTTGCTCCCAACCAATTCTCGTACTTTCTCCTGAAATTATCAAGGAATCGGTTGGATTTCTGCCACCTTTGTAAAGCGGCTCGCGTAAATCTCCGACAAAATTCTTTGAGAACAACACGATCTTCGTCAGACAGGCAATCGCCTATGCGGGATACAACTGCACTGAACAATACTTCATGATCAAATGAAGTACTCTCACTTGTCTCACTTCGTAGAAGAACAAACAAGTCTAAATTCGTGATTAAACTTTCCATTCTAAGATTTTATAGTCGCAGATTTAGTGTTAGCAGTTACACAGTTGTGAAGAAATTAAATTATAAAACTAAACTTTAGCCCTTTTATTGCAAAACGCCAATAATTAGGTAACTACCCTCATTAGTTATCTTCTCATTAGCTAATGAAAATTTATAATTGTCACTAACTATTCTTAGAACTCATAGCACTGCTAATTAACAAATTAGCTTACTTATCAGGAAAAGTTGAATGTAATCCATAGTTGACATTGTCGTGAGATATTGAAAATCATTAAATCACCTATAAAGACTCATTAGAAGACCTAATCAGTGTAGTTACTTAATCACTTCTTTTCGGACTCATTAGAAGAGTAAACAATTGGTAATTTGGTTGTATGAAAAGTTTTAAAACTCATGATGTGTTGATAAATATCTAGCTCAAGCATAGTTGTCTACGTGTGGGTGTACTATAAACCTCTGCCAACTCCTTCGGAAATATAGGAGTGATGCTATTTTATGTTACGTGTAGTTAAAAGTCCGTGTTCTTCAACATAAACACTAAAAGGAATCGTTTCATATGAAAAAACAAATGAAAATATTTTGACGATTTAAAAAAAAAAACGGCATGAAATTTTTTGTCAAATCCGCAACCAAAAATTTATAAATAATTAGCACTATGACCACCTCCAAGGATATTACGGTTAAACATGCCGTTTAGGAGATAATTCGATTTTTCATACTAGCTCCATACATTTTTTTCTTATAAAAATTATAACTCTTCCATTTGTGCACACATTTACTTCATATGACATTTTATAGAACAGTAATGATCAGCAGAAGTCATTTCCAGCAAAAAAAATAACATTTAAGAAATCGAGATCCTATGTCTTCTACAGCCGATTTTCGATCCACCGTGCGCCGTGAGCGTTGACGAATGAGACGCCTGTACTGCTTCTCGTTCCGACGCGCACATGTCTGAGGCACGGAATAGCGCGCAGCGGTCCCGGTTAAACTATAGTTACATATCTAAGTTCTGGGTATTAATCTAAACTCTGGGCTGCTACTGAGAAATTCCTCATAGAAATACTCAAAAACATTGCCTAACCTGGTGTGATTACGGCCCCTGCTTAGCAGGTGCACTTGCCCAACTACACCAACGATGCGATTTTCTATTACATTAAAAACTAAATAAATTATTTACGGTTAGAAGTGTGAAGTGTAGTTGCATCGTAAAAGGCAACAAATAAAATAACACCCTCATTTTGGGGCACTCGGGTAAAAAATAAGATCTAGGATGCACGGAAGTGCATCGACAAGTTCAGCGAAAATAAAATCAATGTAAATAATTATAAATATTTATTTAGCCTAAATCTTCTTAAAAGAATCAAGGTGTAACGGAAATACATCCTTTTTTACGACAGAATTGATTTTATATGCTTATGAAACTTAATCTGCGGGCATATTTTTCTCAGAGCTACTCAATACATAAATTCAAGGCTTAATTTTTACGAAAAAAAAAAAACTGGTTTAATTTAGATGCGAATTTTATAGGATGACTATGAGATCATTTCCTGACGTTTACTAACAATAAAAATAAATGTTTCGACATTTTGTTTGACCACTCTCTTTGTATCACCTTGATGATGTATAGCTGTCCTTGTCTGGCGTGGGAGTTTGACGTTACCTTTCTGTTGGCGTCTCGCTCTGACGCACGTGTTGATTTACACCAAAGATTAGATTAGGTAGAGTTTTTTACGTGATGGTGTTGTTTCTACATACGCGGACGGTTTTAACCTTTTTTGTTATGAAACTGGTAAGGAATGCAGTATATTTTGATTAATCTCAAACCTGTTGTTAGGAGTTAGAAGACATCCTAAGATTTGTCATTTTTAGAAGACATGAGTTTATGATTACCTATAGGTACTACATGTTCAGATTTAACATTTATTCCAGCTTTTCATCTTTATCTATGAAAAATGCTTACATTGTTAGGTACCAAATAATATAAACCATTTGGCATTTCTTTTTTATAGATTTTATGGTTCTTAATTGTTCTAGTCTTATCTATCATCATCACTAATTGCATTTGTGGTTAGTTGTAACAAATGACTTGATAATGTTTTGAATTAATCACTTGTTTGACTTAGATACTTACTATTTTTACTTTGAATTAACAATTTTAACTTACTTTTGTGGGTGCCAGTGCCTGAAACATACGAAATTTTTTATTATTTCCTTTATTACTTTAATTTTAGTTTTATTTTTTAATATAAAAAAAAAACATATAATAATTAATATTTTTAATATTTTAATATTTTTAACTGTCACTAAACACCGCGATTTTCTAGTTTAGTTTCCTAGGCACTAGGTATTGCAAGTGCCGTCATCATGATCACCAAATGCTCACGGGTAGTGTAGACCTGGGTCTGCACTACCCGTGAGCCTGAAAGGGACCTGTAAAACTATCGTTTGTCTGGACAAACGATCGTTTTACAGGTCTCTTTAATTTGTTGTCCCAAACATACTTTTTGTAAATATAACTTCTTGTGAGTAAAATCACATAATTGACTAGTTATATCATTAGCTTAGTAAAATACAATAAAATGTTTTAAGATTTTGTTTTCTACCTACTTCCATCTCTCATCGCTCTCATAATCTGTGGCCGTCGCGGGCTGTTCTACCTCGAAGGTTTTGCAGGCATTCTGTTGTGTCCGCTCCGTTGTCGAGGCAACATCTGTGCCGTGCCTTCCCGCGAGTGTATCGACATAACAGTGCAGTGTTGTGAGTGCCAGTGAGCCGGAAATGTTACTATTGTGATACACCAATTGTTATAATGGCATTAAAAAAGGATTTCGACATAAACAAGAGCATATTCAAAATAAAACTACCCAAAACTGTCAAGTTCCAACAGGCGATCGACAAAATATTCAAAAAGAACAACTACACCAAAATAGTGCAAAGTTAGTTCCACTAATTGTTGAATAGACTCGTCCGATTAAATGGCCGGTGAAGTTAGTGCAAATATTAGTAGAAGTAGAAAACACAACACTGAACCAGAACCACCGGATCGCAACAAGTCACCTAACTTTATAACAGACGAAACTGAATTTGTTGGTAACGGAGACATAAGAACATCAACACCTGTTAACAAGCACAGACGTAGTAGAAGTAAAAGTGGTACGAGGAAGACTCCTGTGCCACTCAGTTTTTCAGACGAACATTTTATTGAGGATTTAGAAGCGTATGTTAGAGAAATGTCGGCGACAAGGCAAACGACAGTGACGGTGGACGCGGGTCAAGAGCAGGACCTGTGGTCCCAACTCCAGCAGAAGGAGTCGGACCTACTGCTGGCCGCAGAGTTAGGGAAGGCCCTTCTGGACAAGAACAAGGAGCTCGAGAAAGAACAGGAGCGCGTCACGGAAGAGTACTCCAAAAAAGTTGAGGTGAGTCAATCAATTTCACTATTTGTTACTGATTCGGGCACGCGATGTGCACTGATATTTTTGCGGTCGTTCAACATAACCCACAATCGATTTTAAACTTTAATCCGATCTTGATACGGTTTAATTATGTTTTTGTTGTGGCTGTTCTATTTTTTAGAAAGACTGGCCGGTGTGCGGTTGTTAAAAATTGTGCAATTTATACTCTTTGTTTATGTCCTTTCATTTACTGACGTTGTGAATTTTTGGTGATATTGGATCACTTTCATTTTGTTGAATAAGTTTTTTGTCATTCTCATCTTCTTATTTTCGAACTTTAGGATTTAAGCTTGCATGAAAATATTTTGAAAATGGCAGTATTGATTATTCAAGTCTCTTATTGATTGATGACCACGATTGCAATATGTTAATAAATAGGTACAACAAATTGTGCAAATTAACTACTAATTACCATTTAGCAGTTACCAGAAGTCGTTATATTTTTTTGTTATAAACAATTACCAATCACGTATTAATTGTCAGCAGAATTCTGGTTGAATCGACAAATATCGGGCATTTTCGTAAGAACCTGCTGGTTTCGTTAGCCAAAAAACGCGCGAATATGCAATTAAGTAGGTAAATAAGGCTTCACAATGTAGATACTTGTTTTTGTGCCTCACAATATTATTTACTAAACTGCTACTTTAAATAATATCAAACCTCTTCTTGAGCAGTCGGTTTTCCTTTAGCCAATACTTTGCGCATTTTGTTGTTTATTTTTATTTTATTAGTTTGTAAATCGTATTGGCTGGCAATGATTATGATTATAAAGGTTACTATAAATATGACATACCTAATAAAAATATGGTTTAAATTGTATAATGTTGTAATAAATTTAAAACAATAGAATTAAAAAAGCTATTGGACGACAAAAAAGATTATTTTTCACGTGAACTCCCTTTTTGTAGAAAGTAGGCAAGCAGGCAAGCTTTGCGTTGCACTACAGTGGGTCCAGATATTAGGTAAACAGGACATTTTCGTTCTAATTAAAGTATGATGACATCATAATATACCAAAATTACAGAAAACACTATTCCATGAAAAAAATAACATTCCTGAAATCCTGTAAAGGCGTTTCTATTTTAGCGAGTAAGCCGTTCAGAATTTATTTTTGTGGGACATAATTTTTTATTAAACCTTCTGCTCATTTTGCTTTTATTTTCGTTGCTATATTTATAATCATGCTACTATGTAGTTTATTTTTACCTACTCAGAAGAGTTGGTTTGATAAAAAACAAAATATTAAAACGATTGCAGAGAAATACATAGGTAGTTATAGTTAACTCAATGCAAACCGTGCTTGACGCAAACCGCGATCATGAAGTACTACTCAATTATTTATCGATATTTATAAAAATAAGATAACAGGTCTTATGAATCAGACAACTAACATTTTTTCCAAATGGCAGAACAGTCACGATTATTTATTTTAATGGTCTCAGCACGTTTTACTTGTTCGAGTAAATTTTCATCGATCGTATATTAAAGTCATGATTGTTTGACGTGGAAAATGCGGATGAGGTAAGTAGGTCTTATATCATGAATAGAAATGTTGACAGGGGAAAACAAAAACAATTTAGTCCTTCAGTCAGATAGTATAAAAATATTAGTCACGTATTTTTTTGGTTTATCACTTAAATAAAAAAATATTTAGTTATAACGCATTCAAGTTTGGGAGTGGGAGCTCGTTAGGTCATAATTCAGTATAAAATTTGCCGGAGAGCGACGTCATACCAAATTTTAGCTGAAAGTATTGCCTTAATCTTTTGATTACGTAACATTTTTTTTTTAAATAAACGATATGACGGACAAACGTTAGAAACATTATAAAACTAGAGACTACTCAAATTGGCTTTCGAAGGGAGTCTTGGCGCCGCCCTTTTCCTCCCCGAACTTGGCTTAACACACTGCCGTGTGTCTAGATAGAAATTTTAGTAATGAGTCAATGAATTAACAGGGATTAAAAGTGCGACATACTGAAAACTCGTAATTTCAATAGCCATCGCCGCATTGGATATGAAAGTATTCCAAACACGACAATATCAGAAACATTAAGTAATTATTTTCTCGTTAACCTCTTAACGGCTCTAACGAGTGCGTCATTGCATAGTACTCATACCAACACTCGATCAGTGTAATATGTACCTAATGGACCTAGCAATAAAAAAAACAAAATATTTTTTTTCACATAAACCTACAAGGGCACAATAAGAAACTTTAGAAGCTAGGTGCACGGTCAGGCAAAATTCAAATTCAAAATTCATTTATTCAAACTAGGCTGAGAATCAGCACTTTTCGAACGTCAAAATTACATAAGACAGTCCCCAAAAACGCCCTCCCTTCACCACTTCCTAGTGCATTAGCTGGGAAGAAGAAGTGGCGCAACAAACTCCCCAGCAGCACAGCTGTCTGTTCAGTTAGAAGAACAAAAAAAAAGATTCTATATAATAGTATTCAAAATAATTTACATTACGCAACACAAAACATAATTCAAATTATTACCCATATGTTAGCTAGCACACGCCAATATACCAAACAAAATCATCGAGAACTCAACCAATCAATCATCGATACTCAGGCCGAAATAAAAAAACTAAACGTAAACAGAATTTAATATCTAAATAAAAAAGCCTCCAGGCATAAAGGGCGTGCCCGCTTACATATAGTTGTAACTGGAAGTTATAAATGATAAACTAGGACCATCGATGTAAAATAAATAAACAAAGAGTTAATTACTAATAACAGTAAATAATATGATCAATTGTCGAGGTCACTAGCTAACCACATATTGCAATACAACTCATAAAAAAACAGTGTGATGAGTAGATTTTGTCAAAATAGGCGCGGATTCAGCCCTCAAAAAAGGTTGTGATCACAGCCATTCGAAAATCGGCAAAGTGCGAGTCGTAGTATGAACTCGCTCATGATCGATATAGTGCACTCCTACAAAGGAGATGTTTACAAAATATATTACGCCCTGACCAAGATTTTGTACAGTGTATAGCTACACGTGGGCAAAGCCGTGGGGCGAACACTAGTACATTAATAAACCTGTAAAATGTTAGTTTGTTCGCTCACGCACATTATAAAAGTAAATGTGTGTTTGTTTGCACATCACAGTGTCACATTTAGAATCTAAACTACTGAACCGATTTTGATGAAATTGTTCGATATAATCACAACGATTCAATTTAAGTTACCTATGTTTATAAACAGTACATACTACTAACGTCAGCGCCACGCCAGCAAAAAGGAAGGACTCGGAAGTTCTAGCGGCAATGTTTATGTCATAACCAGATCTCGCACGATTCATTGTTTTATTTTATTTTATCAAGACATTGGATATAATATCATCAGCCTATCGACCTCAATAGACCGTGAAAGGGTGACGTCACAAGTCTATTAGGGTTGTGGGCATGCCCATCGTGCGGACAACTGTGGATCCGCGCTTGTGCACGGTTCCAATTGGTCGTTTCCTATGGAGAAGAGCCGGCAAGAAACTCCACGGTTACTCTGTTATAAATAAATATAGGTCCACCATATATGGTCATCTTCAGATCGTTCCAGCATAACTGGCCTATAATATTTGTACTGCTGAGGCACAGTGCTCCTCTCTGTGAGAGGAAGTGAGCCGTAATCCCCACGCGGACAACAAGTTGTTACAAGTCTTGGATTTTTTAGTCCTAGAGCATAATAGATAGTTTCTTCACGATGTTTTGCAGTACCGTTTTGAGAGATGATTATTATTATTTATTTATTTGAGTGACTAATAACGTTCCTTGTTTTTTTATTTGAGTGCCGTGACGATGTATACGTTGCAGGATGAATATGATATTTCGAATTTTAAGATAGTTAATTGAGTCAGGCGTGACTTTGCGGAAATCCATTGTAAAATACAATAGACGACGTATATTTAGTAACCTAATCCGCTTAACTGACTGACTGTCGTCGTCTATTGTATTTTATTTCGAATTTTCGCGAAAGTCCTAGGGATTTTGCGAAAACATTAACAAGCAACTTGGAAGTAGATTAGTCACAGTTCTAACCTAACCTATTTCAACCAAGTTTCTCGCAGAAATGTTTTCACCATTTTCTAATTATCCGTGTTTTCGCAAAAAAAATAATTATCAAATTTAATCATCCTACGACATACACAAGGTCTAGCCAAGTTCGGTCGCCTACGAGCCGGAAAATAAATTTTCTTCCATAAAATAATACAATATTTACCTTTCGGAAATTCCAACGTCAGTAACGACTACCGTTATTGTGTTATCATTATGTGTTGTTATCTTATCAAACTATTGACACATCGGTATCACACTGAGATGTACCGGTGTGTTCCAAGGTGATATCCCTGCAAGATGTAGAGATCTGATCGGCTGATCGAACTGGAATTTACCTGTTTTTATATCTATCCGAAATATTCATAGATACATATTCTGACAACGCGACGCGACTCGAAAATTTCTAAGAAAATTTCACGGTAGAACAATTACCGGTGTCGCGTCGCGCCAGTCTGCATGAGCCTTTGAAAAAAATATATTACATACACCAAACAATTATGTATAAGTAGTTAATTTTAGGGCTGATTTTATCAATACCAGATATCTTTATTCGAGGAATAATATATAGATATTTTGTAATAAAGAATAAAAAAAAAAAAACTAAACTCCAGTCTTATTTGAGGAATCCATCTTGAATTTTTCAGTACCATTCTGGAGTCAAAGTCAAATCAAATATTTCTAGGCACTTTTGAACTTCAAAATTTACAAAAAATTAAATGATTCTAGTCGCCCTTCCAAAAGGTAATTTTTGTATGGAGGAGAATGGGCAAGAAACTCCATCGTTACTCTTTTAAAATGTTTTACAATATGTTGCATATGTAAATTAAACTCAAACTCAAACTCAAACTCAAACTCAAAGCATTTATTTCAATTAAACCATTTACAGGCACTTTTGAATTGTCAAATAGTCGCGTCAGTTAGTCAGATAGTTGAAGCTAGTTGCCCATTCCAAAACGTAGATCTTTATGGAGAAGAACGGGCAAGAAACTCCAAGGACACTCTTTTAAATATAGAAAATTACAAAATCCTGGGTACATTATTCTTGTTGCTGCTATATGTGAGAACAATGTACAAAAAATAATCAAAACAATTCAAAATATAAGATAAAAAATAAGCCATGGCAGATAAGAGATGACCAGTCACAACTGACGGCGCCCGTTCACGAACATGACGCATGGATCAGCACCATCCAGCTCAACCATTTTGTAGGGAACCGAATGATCTAACACACTCGCCACCATCAGCGAGACATTTAAGTGAGCATGACATACTCTCAACTGCCATGCTCTTTCAAGTCAACATACATCTTAATAACATTAAAACGGCTCCATGGTACTCACATTTACAAAAATTTAAAAAATGCTTCTAAATTATACAAAACAAATTTGCAATGTATTTGAGAGATTAATAGAATGTTACTACCAAAAAGAAAGAAAATCATTATCCATTGGAGTATTCAACAATTAAAACTTGTTTTAAATAAAAAATAAACATTAAGTTTGTAATGTCAGAGAAATAAAAAGGGGAAGCAACTCTTCCAAACAAATATTTTTTTTTTTTTTTAACTAGTGAGCCCAAGTGGCTGTGGAGCAGGACCAGCATTAAGCCAAGCATTTTTATCTATGATATAATCATCCAACTTATAATATGCTTGTCTACATAGTGTGCGTTTAATGCATGTTTTAAATTTCATCTCATTCAGTTGAAGAATATCGAGTGGTATTTTATTATAACATTTTACGCAGTACCCCATAAAAGTAGTGTGAACTTTAGACAATCTGAAACGTGGTTGATCTAATTTGTTCCTATTTCTAGTGTTAAAATTATGCCTGTCACTTATCTTACTAAAAAGATGTAGATTTTTCCGAACATACATAATGTTTTCATATATATACTGACAAGGTACCGTCATGATGTTAATTTTCTTAAACAGTTCCCTTAGAGATTCGCGTCTGCGGAGGTTATATATGGCTCTGACAGCCCTCTTTTGCAGAATAAAGATAGAATTAATATCTGCAGCCCGTCCCCACAGCAAAATACCGTAAGACATGATGCTATGAAAGTAACTAAAATAGACCAGTCTCGCGGTATCCACGTCTGTTAGTTGGCGGATTTTCCAAACAGCGTAAGCGGCTGAACTTAGCCGCCCTGCAAGTGATGTTAAGTGAGGACCCCACTGTAGTTTTGAGTCAAGCGTGATCCCCAGGAAAACCGTTTTATCGACGAATTCTAGTGTCTCCCTATTCAGTACAACATGACATTCACTACTTCTAACATTTGGTAACGTGAATCTTATGCATTTAGTTTTCTTCTCATTTAATACCAAATTATTTACAGTAAACCAATTATGTACCTTAAGCATAGCGTTATTTACTTCGTCAAGCTCCTGTGCATGTCTATTTATCTTAAAAATCAGTGATGTGTCATCAGCAAATAACACCATTTGTGGTCGGTTTTTCAGTAAATGAGGTAAATCATTTATATATACTAAAAAGAGGAAGGGACCCAAAATCGAGCCCTGTGGTACACCCATTTTGACTTTTAAACCCAATGAATTTACACCGTTTATTTGAACTTGCTGCAATCTATCATTCAAATATGATTTTACTAAGCTAAGCGCAAGTTTATCCAGTCCGTAATGCTCCAGTTTCAAGAGCAGTGTTTCGTGATTCACGCAATCAAATGCCTTGGATAGGTCGCAGAAGATGCCTATTGCATCTTGTGCCTCCTCCCATGCGTTAAAGATGTGTTTTAATAAGGTGACACCGGCGTCGGTTGTGCAACGTCCTTTGGTGAAACCATACTGTTGATCGTGTAGGATATTATTACGATTAAAATGCTGGAGCATTTGATTTAACAATACTTTTTCAAACACCTTGCTGAAAACCGGCAAAACCGATACGGGTCTATAATTATTAGTATCTTTGGTGTCCCCGGATTTGAATAGTGGAATAACTTTACTGTACTTCATTAGATCCGGGAATACCCCTTGATCCACACACAAATTAAATATTAAAGCTAAATAGGGTGCAATTGTCTCAATAATTGATTGACAAACTTTAGTAGACATACCCCACAGATCTTCGGTAATTTTGATCTTGAGTTGCTTATAAGCCTTTACAACGACCACAGGGTTTACATGTTTAAATTTAAATTCCACGGGAAAGGCTGAAACATTCGCTCTTAATAAATCAATAGCAAGTAAGGGGGACGAATTTAAAGTTTCTGTAGTTTTAATTGGAATATTGGTAAAGAAATTTGCAAATTCCTGAGCAACATCGATGTTGTCGCTAATGAGACCGCGGGAAGTGTCAAGTGTGTAATCAGTATTATGTCTTTTGTTCTTGTTCGTTTCATTGTTAATAATTTTCCAAACTGTCTTTATTTTATTGTCTGCTGATTTAACCTTGTTACTAATGAAAGAAGCTTTAGCTGCTTTGCAGATATTTTTAAAAGTTTTAGAGTAAGTAGCAACATACTTATTAAAAGTTTCCGTGTTAATATACGGCTTAAGGCCATACAGTTCAAATAATCTTTCCCTACTTTTCCTGATCCCTTTAGTTGCCCAGTCACTGAATAAAAACTTAGGGCAAATAGTTTTAGTTTTTTTCTTAAATGAATTATTGAACTCTGTTTGCACTAATGAAAATAATTGTTCATACAGAATATTGCCATTGGACAAATTTAGGCCCTGAGCACTTAACTTGCTAATTAAAGTGTTGTTAAACTTATTTAAATTACCCGATGTTATTGGTCTAATTTGAATCTGCACTTTTTGTATTGGTGTGCTGGACTCAAAACTAACGGTTTGACCGCTGTGATCAGAAGGGAGATAATTTACAATGGCTTTATCTAAATAGTCGCAGCAACAAAAGACATTATCGATACATGTAGCAGTAGTCGAAGTTATTCGCGTTGGTTCTAAAAACACATTTGACAGATTGAAAATACATTAGTTATATAATTATATGTGAAGACGATGCACCTAGTGTGGAACCGTGCCCGGTTGATGCCAATAGGCTCCCCCCTATTTGTGAAATGTGGGTGTATTATAGGTACACCTCTGGCTATCCCTTTGCGAAATACAGGCGTGATGTTATGTGGGGATAAAATAAATCTTTCTGATAATGGAAAAATCTGCTTTTTTTTAGCACCTTTGTGGCGTACGAACTTATAAAGCTAAAATGATTTATTTGAAATAAAATGTAATAATTAAATAACGAATGTTTATTAAAATGTAATTTATTGTAATAATTAGAATCAATATTATATTTAAATGTAATTTAATCATTTGATATGAAACATTTGCGGTGCCCTAACAGGGTGCATGTCTTAATACTGTGTCATGAAATTAGAATGCATGCCTACTAACCAGTGTTTTACATGTTAGCAAATAAATAAATAAAATGTGCAGGTATGTATGTAAGTATGTGTCACATGTGAAAAGATATAAATTGTTTCACAATATGGAATTTTATCTATAAAACTGCAATGCAGGTAAGTTGGCATTCTATAGCAAAGTGGTTTAGAAATATGGACTTTATGCATTTTGCGTAAGCCTACTTTTCGTTTACTAACTGCTGATCTATAAAAACGCGAACACAATATTGCGCTCACTGCTGTCACAAGACTGCTCCTAGGCCCAATAGGGCTAAAAGTTGACAGTTGGCTTACTGATCCCATGAATATACCACTGGAAAAGTAAAGAAACTGACGAAGGCGTCCTAGGACGAAACATTACCTAACAACCATATCTGTTGGAGTCTGTTTCCTGGTAGCTAAGTATAAATTGGGACTCTGCGGGTCTTAGTACAAAACAAGATTTAGAAGACCCAGGTTTAAATCATCGAGTCATTTTTAACAGACTTAAAAAAAAGAGGTTATTGGATAACGACCTCTATTCGGACAACGTTAAAGTTCTATATAAAAACTGATTTTAAACCCGAGTCTAAGTTGTCAACTTTATATTAAGACCTTTACCGTCGTCGGAATAAGGTTCGAAATACAAAAACTGGCTGAGCTTAAGCTAAGACCAAGTAATAACTCGTTTTGTAATGAGACGGTTCAAATCCAGAACTCTCGAGTGAATAACTTCGTGAAAAGCGTGCTCCATCGTTGACCTCATCATCACTAAAATCGGGAGCCATACTTAGTGCTCAAATAAGCCCATTTTCTTAGCCCTTACTATTATTCCAGTTCTGGGGAAAGGCCTCGCCCAAGTCCTTCCAGGAACTCTTTACCCCCGTCACCTCGAACCAACCCCCGCGGTACGCGTCCATCCCGTCTCGCCATCACCTTTTTATGGGCCGGCCCCGGCCGGCATCGACAAAAAAAAGTTAAGCTCTGCTACGGAACGCGGTGAAAAATCCCGAACTTGTAATTACCCAAATTACCCTTAAAAGAAAGATGTTTACACCGAAAGTAATCTACATGACAAAAGATGAATCTTTTATAAAACCTTACTATTGCAGTGGTTACCTTCAAACAGATGAGCATCGTTTTTGTTCCACCTGCCATCTATTGTTAGTTTTTGCTACCCTTTGGTCGGTAAAGGTTGATGAGTCAATTACGGACCGTCTTTTCTTGTGGTTCTGGGTTTTGGAGATGCCACCCGTGCTGGTAGATTGGGAATTGCTAATGTTCCTACTTTGCTAATAGCCATGAATCCACTATAAATAGAATTAGTAGATATATCATGTATTAGCTGCGCTCCGTGGTTTCACACGCATAAGTCTCAATCCCGTGGGAATATCAGGATAAAAAGTATCCTATGTCCTAATCATGTGCCAAATTTCATCCAAATCTGTTCAGCCGTTTTTGCGTGATTGAGTAACAAACATCCAAACATAAAAAAAATCACATTTATAATATTATATACGAGTATAGTAGGATATATTAGTAGGATAGGATAGGATAGTTCGGAAGTTAGGATTTACTAACGTCACCCTTGGTAGGTATACCTAAAGTTTAAATGCTGAAATCGCTTTTCTCATATCAATGATTTGGTAACTACCTACTGCGGAGTAGACATTTTTGTGAAGCAGCTCATCTAAAGTGTCGATCTTGTACTACAGGATATCTCAGTCTCCGGTAAAAATACCTTGGAAGGCAAAGTAAAGAATTACCTACATTAGTAGATGGTACCAAAGATCCTGGGCAGAAATTTAACTCCGCGTTTTCGCTCTGAATGCCAAAACTAACCTATTATGCCAACAATAACCCTTTATACGCGAAACTGACAACTGAAGTCATTGTTCACAATAACCAGGTCAATAAGTTCGCCGAATCGGGTGCGTCTAGACAGCTATTGTATGGTTTAACCTGGATAACTAGCTGATAATGATTTAACTGTGTTATCTTCGGAGATGCCAATCTGTTTGTAACTGAATGCGTTTAGCTGTAACTAGCAAGATGATAATTGTTCGATGGACTAGAAAAAGGTAGCTGACGTACTATATGATAAGAGAATCGTGAGATCAGTCCTGATTTCCTGAACCTCGATTTTCATTAGTTTTTTTTTTAAATTTGTATTTTGTGTTTCACGAACAAACGTTACGAAAAAAACGTTAAACGTAAACAAACGTAAAAAAAAACGTTATTGTTTATTTCTTTTCTTTTTTTTCTTTCCTTTTCTTTCTTTCTTTTCCATGATTTTAAAAACATTATTTTCATCCTCCTGCCCTTTTTTTTTAATTCTGGTCTTCTTTGCAGATCCTTTGTAGATCATTTACCCGTCTGGTTGTTTACTTCTACCGACCTACCATCTATCAGAACCATTCTGTTAGATAGTAATTCTTCACGGAAAATACTGATATCAATACGGATCTAGTAAAACTTGAATCCAACATAGGAGGATAATCGTTCGATCAATAGATAACAGACCACTTAAATACTATGTAAATACACTACAATAGTTAGCTCGATAAGTGTTTGTTACCAATATGACTAATATATTATATGAGTCATGGCATGGCGAATTATGTACACAGGGCTGCACATCATGCTATACTTTTCCAGTTTATGCTGATCTGATCTCACATTGTATAGGATTTCCGTACAATAAGAGGTCAGCTTATACTGGAAATGTATAGCTTGATGTGTAGCCGTGTGTACATAATTCGCGCAGTGTAACTAAACATGAAAATACTTTCATCATCACACGATAATATTAATTAGTTAGTCACTGATTACAGTTGATATAGCTGGGTGATTTCCCACGTATCAAGCAGGCTTCCACTGATGAACATAGGCTATGCTAATTTTCCATCCGTATTGTGAATTTGTGACTGACCCACATTATCTGTAGGCCATGTAAATATTGATGCTGCAACTTGTATTGTGGAAGCTTATTGCACTCAGTCATGTCCAGATCTAAATCTTATGTCCAATCACGTGTTTCGGCTGTAATGGTAATGATGACTAGGCAAATCAGGTGGGTAGTCGGTTTTGTTCTTATGGCTTGACAACATCTTGAAACGTAACTTAATTAATGTATACAAAATATTGTAAAACATTTCAAAAGAGTAACCACTGTTCTCCATACGAAAACTCCATTTCTCAATCAGTATTTTTTTTTGGAATTGATATAGGAATTGACGCTGTAAAAATGCCATAAAAGTGCCCAATTGAAATAAATTATTTGACTTTGAATCAAGAGTTTCTTTAGGTTATAAGTCCAGTAATTTTTTCTAAGGATAAATCGAGCAGAAGTTTTTTTAAATGTCCTAAATCTAGTCGCAATCTTATCTCAACGACAATCAATGTCAAAAACTTGACAAACATTTTGGTAAATTAGAGACCGTATTTTTGACAGATTGAGACGGAGAATGCGAATGTTCTTAAAAAAAGGGATTTACCTTCTGAGCTATACAGGGCCACGAGAGCACCAGCCTTTCAAGGAAAGTGCCAGGGCATTGCCATCATATCATCACGTTTGAGGTTAAAAACACAAACATACCTACATACATATAAACAAGTTAAATGCTTTTTTAACTTCGCTGTGAGAGCCGACGGACTCTATACCGTTATCGTGAATCATGCGCCGACAAAGCCTAGCTTAGTTACTTTTATTCGAAATTTAAAATTGTTTCGTCTACGAAGGTCAGATGTTTATTCAGGCCAGAGTTATGAATATAAAATAAATACAAGTTTGTACGTTTTAAATAGTATAAAAAAATAAGATGCTAAATAATTTGGGTATAACCAGTGTTTATAAAAACATCGATTTATAAATATCAGCTTTTGGTGAAGTCACTGCTCTTTTGAAGAATTAGAAGTCCATTTTTGAGAAACGGTCTCTCATTTATTGCTAACTTCCATACAGGAGAAGATAAGAAAATGGTTTGTATAGAAGAAAAACAATCTGAATGATTATTATCAAGATCCAATGAATAATTTGCAAAGGTTAGTTGCACGGAAAGATAAGAAATTGACACGAAATGCATTATCAGCTGAGTCATTATAAAAGGTTCAAATGAAAATAAAGTTACATTCGAAGGCTATCAACCAGTCACTTTTTCACATTGATCTTTAGGAAGCAGATAAACGACTTCAGGTTTTTCTTTTGTGAGTTAATGTTCAATCACCTTGCTGACTGAATAATCGAATTCTGGGGAGTATGTTGCGCCACTTCTTCTTCCCAACTAAAGCACTAGGAAGTAGGAAGTCGGGCGTTTTGGGGAACTGTCTTATGTAATTTTGACGTTAAAAAAGTGCAGATTCTCAGATTCTCAGTCTCATTTGAATAAAAGACTTTTGATGTATATATTTTTTTTAAATCTTTTCAGCGCGTTTTGTGATAGGTCACTATGATCTTTTGTCATATTAATTCGTGCCAATACGATGATAGCTATATAATAAAAAGAAGCACCCTTTAAGTATTGTATGGTCTACAATACAAAGCTACTTTTATTCTGTTACTAAGAACTCCAAAAACTGTCCAACTTTGGCTTATTATTTACTGAAGATAAGATAAAAAATCGATAGCCTTCCACTAAAAGAACGCACCAAAATATATCCTTAAAAATAACTCCGAAAACAAATCACATTTCACCTCCTTCAATACCTTTACCACTTCCAATATGTATCGAACCTCTTAAACATGTGACCATACTGTCTATCGAAACATGTTAAACTTGCCACAGATCGATAGCCTTCCACTAAAAGAACGCACCAAAATATATCCTTAAAAATAACTCCGAAAACAAATCACATTTCACCTCCTTCAATACCTTTACCACTTCCAATATGTATCGAACCTCTTAAACATGTGACCATACTGTCTATCGAAACATGTTAAACTTGCCACAGCCTGATCACTTGACCCGCAGACCGGTACGACCGGTTCCACATTACAGCAGCCCTTGCTCGCTCATAAGCACTTCCTGGAGATGTGTGCAGATTTACTAACTGGTTTCTTGTGGCTATTCATTTATGCTGTGGTTGTCAGTTATGAGTGCAGTTTAAAGATTGTTTTACTGTTGTGGTCTTTCTTTTGTTGAATATACAATTGTATGGAGTTGTTTGTTTTCTTTAATTTCATAGGCGTCTCCTAGATAAAATTGGTGTTGGATTTTTGGGGATTTACTTTTCTGATCTGCTTTAAGATTTTGTTTCCGCAATTTCAGGGTTAGTCCAATAGTGAAAGCTGTTCATAATGATAAGTACAATGACCCCTTAAGAGGATGCCCATGAATTCAATTTCAACCGTAGGTATCTAAACATAATTTTGTTGTTATTATTGTTGATGTCAATGTTGTTGTCTCTCTCATCTTCAAACAATTTGACAGAAATGTTTCAAATACGTTTAGCGATAAACGCCTTTATTAATTTGTGGTGCAAGCCTAAATCGTATCTTTAAAGAGTTGAAGTTTAACTTAGCATTTACCCAGTTCATTTACTCTATATTCCGAAACCTTTAAGACTCGAAATTCAAACCTACAGCTCCACTAACCACCACCATAAATTTAATAACTATGTTACATGTCATAAAACATCTAACGTACCCTAAAACAATTATAGCCACGCAGCCACGCACCATGCAACGACGATATTTGGTAATTCAGCCCAGCAATGACTACCACGGAAGCAAAACATGTAACCATTAGAATTCACCATGATTTTAGTAGAACTATAGTTATTACCGATGGCTTTTGAGGTCATTCGACCGTACGGGTAAAAATTATGGCGATTTTGACCTCTAGATTATACCCACGACTATGTGAGAGGCTTTGCGTAATGTATGTTAAATATAACATCAAATCTTATAAAATTATTTTTATTGTTGGTCCTTATGTAGTTTACAAAAAGGTTTTAGTTCATTTTGGTGCTAGAGAACACTGGAGAATGAGAGCATGGCTTGAGCGTGAATGAGGCTATGAGCTATTAAAATAAGCTAAGACCAAAGGAACCAAATTATGTGAATAATAATAAGAGAAATAATATGGATAGAAAGGAGGTGACTACTAAGATGACGGCGTAACTCTAAATATTATAAAACAAAGTCGCTTCTCGCGTATGTCTGTATGTCCGCGTTATTCTTCTAAAATACGCAACGGATTTTGATGAGGTTTTCACCATGATTTAGACAATTTATACCGAAAGGTTTCTGCGTATAATACATTAAAAATTTTACTTAGAGTAACTAGCTCTGCTCGCGTGAAAATAGATAAACATATCGTCCGGGTATACCAACGTTGTATCACATTCCCGAGGCTGTGAAAATAGAGAAAACGAATTTTCCCAGATATGAGACCTAGCTAGATCGATTGTTTGCCTCCGTAAACCCCTATATTGCAACTTTCATCAAAATCAATAGAGCTGTTTTCGAGAACGTGAACGTGATTACAAATAATATATATAAATATTGCTCATTTAATAGTATAGGATATAGCACAGTAATCTCGATGTTTTGACATTACCACGTCAGTACATTGCACCCGTGCGAAGCAATGGCGGGACGCTAGTAGATGACAGAGATGTTCCTAAGGAAGAAGAAGACATGATGCGTCAGCGAACCCCTGATGGAATAAGGCCAAGATGATAATTCGGCGGAGAACTACACATAACATAACACCACTTCTTGTTTCCCCGTAGTTGGGCAGAGGTGTATCTACAGTACACCCAAATTTCGCCAGTAATAGTTAAGTCCCATGCAATAGGGGGCGAATCTATTGCCATCAACCGGTCACAAATCCAGACTCCGGGCTGCTACTGAGGAATTCCAAATAGAAAAACCCAAGAACTAAAAGATTTTGGTCCTCCTAAATCATTGAAACAAACTGCTTGTAAGGATCTAAAACTCTATTGTGCATGCTTTAACTTCAACAATTATACACAATGCACAATGACATAACATTTCCATAACCTATTATTTCGATATTCTCTCCGAAGCGCATATAATGGTACTAAATTGACTGGTTTCAAATACTTGGAATAGACAGACAGGCTAGTTGCGATATAATTTTGTATACACTTACATATCTGTAATGTACCTCTATTGTTTTCGATCTCAATGGAGAATATGAAATGAATTACATTGTCTTGCTTACAAAGATCTGAATATGATTGGTAAATATTTTGTAGCTTGAGACCATAGAATTACTGGGTATTAAATATTTCACGATGTTGTGGCTGAGAATGGAAAGACTTTCATAATAAGACATAAATATCTACTACTAACTAAGGCTTCTCCAAAGGATCGCCACAACGACTGATTCTCTGCTTCCCGCATTCAGACTCCCACAAATTCCAATTTGCCTGGGTGGGTAAAAATAAACCACCTTTTAACTGTGCATATCGCTATAGAGGAATCTGACAAAAGAAACGCGATCTGACAACTTTTTTCCACCCTTAAGTCAAGCGCGGTAATAACTAATATTCCTCATGCATTTTAGGACGCCCAACTTGAGTAGGCGGTGAGACGGGCGGACGATATTGTTGCCATCGCAGACAAAATTTGGATGAGGTTGGCTCAGGAGCATGGGAATTGGCACAAGAAAAGAGAGGCCTATGTCCAGTAGTGACTAAAGTTGAGCTGTGATGTTGATGATGATGACTTTCAAGTACCCAGTGGATATTGCTAAGATTTCTGCACTTGCAAATTCACTGTTCAAGCATAATGGTAAAAAATGGAGAATAACTAGGTAATATTTCCTCACTAACACTAAGCTCACAGATGACCAACAAAATTAGCCAGACTATTGACCTAGATACAGAGCTAAAGAGCCCATTATCCTCAAGCTACATGACCTAACTTCCAATGTTGTCTCATCAGAATGCATGAGGGATCAATGTTGCGACAAGCACGTAAAACTGTGGTGACTCATAGTAACGAAATATTCTGGTGCTGTGTAGTGATTGGTATCGATAGAGCATATTTGTTAACGTGTTTATAGTTGTAGAAGAAATTAGATCTTTAAAAGACGAAAGAGGCTTCCGATCCAACTTAGAGTATTTAGGAGTCTGGATCCAAATCTTGCAGCAAATTGCAAGTAGGTGGGATTTTACAATAACTAACGCGATGACCATAGTTCTAATGAAATTCCGTATTTTTTTTTATTTTACAGAATATATTCGGATACATGAACGCTCGTTTTAACATTGCTCCCAATTATGAGTTTCTTTTGAAAATCTCCCAAGACTGATGATTCCCTATTTATCTATATCTTGCCCATCCTGGACAGTCAGTTTGTTATTAAAAAAATGGACCCTCTGTCCAGATGCACATCCGCTACCGACTTTGCTGATTGGCTCATCCTTCACTACTACATAGCTGTTTTCGTATATTCTATTCCTATAAGAAAACTTCGGTCTTCACTATCGAACTACAGCACTCCGTCGGTATTTAAAACCACGAAGCAATCCGTCAGTCGGTCTGTACTGAACAAAGTGAGAGTGGCGTTTTGAGGGCACGACCTTGTACATCTAGCTCAGTCGACGAATCTGATGCATTTCAGTAATTAGGTTTTTGTCCAATCTCTTTTGATCGGAAGTGTTTTAGAGATTAATAACGATGTTGAAGTTTGAGGTGTTTGTATTTTAAGAAAGTGAAACGACAGCATTGATGTCAATGAAGCGATCGAAAGAATGTTAAGTAGCTACCACGTCATAGAGTCTATGCTTGACTGTTTTTGATTATGCCACTAAACAGTAATGTCTATAGTCTGTATCAAAAGTATCGGATGAAAATGTAAGCAAATGGATCAGAAAACGTAGTAACGGATGCCAATTTGTAGTGCCACTTGCAAATCGAGTGCTCGCATTTGATTATTTGAATACTTAAAACGGAAATTCTAATTTTAAATCGCTATAAAATTGTTTTTCATTTGACAATAATTTTTGTTTTTATAACCAAAGTTTTGTTCGATGATTATTCAATTAGAATGTTATTTAAACAATCATTGTTGGAAAAAGTGGTGAGATATAAAATGGAAACCTTCTAAATATAAATTAATTCCCTTTAGAGAGAGTTTGCGTAAGAATTTAACCTGAACAGGGTTTGTTAACAGTTTCATCAGATACTTTTGATACAGACTATATCTATTTACTCGAAGTCTGCAACATCCATCAAGGTAGGTACAGAAGTAGCCATTTCTGATTTGGTGTTTAACGACTAAACAGACGATTTGTCGTAATAAGACCTTATGAAGTCGACGAGTTTTTGCTTCAATAAAGTCACGCTTTTGACAAGACTGCAGCAACACAAGGTCGACGGTCAAAATGAATGGGTAATGGCTAACGATGCTAATCCGCGACGGTCGCCAGTCGAGGTACTGAGGTTAGGCTGCGATTGTGAAACGAAGGAAACGCGACCGAGTGGTAAGGGAAGTTGAGATATCGCAGTCAGAACTGATGGTTTTACTCGTACATTTGTCCCCGTCCATGTATATAAAAAGAAAAAAGTAAAAGGTAAAAAATAATACGATTTTGGAAAAAAATACTGTCGACGAGAGAGAGATGAAGATGACCGCAAGACCGAGGATAAAGTTGCTATCATAAGAAGATACTAGTTAAACAACTAGGGAATGGATTCAGACAGGGTAAGAGAAATGGGGATTTGACCCCGAAACACTTAAAACCGGTCATGTTCTAGTATGCAAAAGTGTTATATGAACTGCAATAGGGATGATGCCTAGATTAAAAAAAAGAAATTCTAATTAGTCCGTCAGTCAGATTATAAAAAAATATTAGACACGTATGTTTTGCTTTATCATATTAATACAAAATTACTTAGATAAAACGCATTTTAAGTTGGGGAGCGGGGGTCGCTACGTCACAAGTAAGTATAAAATCTACATAATCATGACGTCATGGCACATTTTAACTCAGTGTATCGCCGTAATCTTTAGATTACGTAAAAAAATAAAAAATACGTGTACAATATTTTTTAATAATCTCAATGACGGACTAAAAAAATATTTTTTGTCATCATCCCAATTGCATCTTAAACTTGCAGTTCTGTATCTTAATCACCACCATGCACAAAGTCTTCAAGTTACAGCTCAATTCACATACCGATGTAAAGAGCAGCAATTCAGCAAAACCAGTAATTACAAACGAATATCTTCATTTTAACGACTTTGAACCTGCGGCCTTTCGCGGTCACTTCTAACTTATAAATAATTGAACTGACGATGTGTCTAGCGTATCTTGGCCCGCGACAAAGTTGCCAAGTTCATTTAAAAGTACTGGATTTGGCTTTTTTAACATTTGCATATTAGTCGTAGATTTATTTCTGGTGAAGCTCGTTCAGGGTCCACTTCCAGGCCTGTTTCTGCCATCAAGCAGTGTTGCTGTGTTTCAGTTTGAATGGTATGCTGGTGTTATTACAAGACCTTGAGGTACCACGACTGGGTAACACGATACTCTTTGGTAAGACTGGTTGACAGACTTTTAACGTCTAATAAGGACCCAATAACATGCTCTTAAATAAATAAAAACCTTTTATTCCCAGGTTTCAAAGGTCTACCTACGGTACCCATTAAATAAAATATATATTGGGATACTCGTATAGTCACATAAAGTCAAATCTATAACTTTTCAGCTATACAATGTTAGTTTAAAATATAATATAATTCTATTCGTAAGCTCAATTTTGTGCGTCAGAAGTGCATAATATTTTAAAATAATTTTCTTTAAAATGACTTTTTTGAAGTTATAATATTCTGTTGATATGGTGCTATGCTGATTGCTAATATTGCTGATTGCTACAAAGTGTCTTCTACACCTGTGATATTTTCATTATAATATTTTACTTCCAATTTTAATATCATGTAGTTAGTTTATTCTAAGAAATTTCTTTGCGATAAGCGCCTCCATAAATATCAACCTATACTGGCCAAGTCTTCAGCTCGTCTAGACGTTAATTAAGGAGATTCCACACACGTGTGATGACAAGTCGTTAACAGATAAACTTGACATAACTGCAGTTTAGTTTGACGTCACTTGTGATGGGTTATTGTTTGGTCAACGATCATCTATGTGTCACATTTAACTGTATTGGACTAACTAGACAATGAATGAGACAAATTCAAGCAATTGAATCGTTTCGTCGATACCGAAATTTAATTATTGTTTTGGTATCTAACTTTTATGTTCTTCTGAAACAGTAATTTAGTACTCAAGTGAGAGTACGCGGTTACCGTCGTTAACGTCTTCAGGCCTGTAACACCCCAAAGGATGTGTTTGGCCTTGTGATAGACAAAGTTCAAATCCCTCATGTAGGTATTTGTAATTTCATCAACGCCCATAAAACTCTGAGCGCAGTGGCAGACCAGTGACAAAAAATCGAAGACATGTGACATCCACCAACCCACACTAGGTCTGCAGATTACAGGCCACTCCCTCTCACAGAGAGGAGGCCTGTGTTCCAGCAGTACGAACTAAAATAAATGATAAATGCCATAATACTCCTTTTTTTTTTTTTTTTTGGATGGGAAATCATCAAATGACTCCTCCCGCTCATGGCAGAGCGAGAGGGAGTGTCAGACTTTTACTGACTAAAACCCACCCGTGTTCCTTCCGTTGCCTATGTGCTGGGGCCGCGATATCCCTTTCAGACAAAACCGCGACCCCAGCAGGGCCATAATACTCTTAAGAGCGTTTATTCTGAAGGTGGGCAACGTGGCAAATAGATGTCAAATATTTCACTGTTTTGATTAATTTAGCAATATTACTGTGAGGAAATAAAAAATGTGGCTAATTAGCGAACTAGAATATTGATTATGAAATGCAATAATTAATATCGTAACACGGAATGTTTAGTTTTAGATGTAAAAAAACTATTAGGAAACTTTCCAAATGCGTTTTTTGCACCTAAAATGGGTGGAACATCAAATTAAATGTTATAATTGCAATTAATTATTAATATTCTAATTCGCTAGTTAGCCACATTTCTTATTTCTATTCAATAATATTGCTATAAGAATCAAAACTCGTAAATATTTGACAGTTATTTGCGACGTTGCCAACTTTTAGGATAAACCCTCTTAACCGGTGCTAGTAATGCTAGTTGTACTTTACTGAACAAACTCTTGCAGACGAAATTTTATTTAAATAATAAATCAATCTGCTATCTAATTACGCAACACATTTTCGATTTACAATTGAGTCAAATTTGTTTCGATTTGAATACAATTGCATTCAATTTATAATTTTCGAATTACGTAACTCTAAAATCTGCGTTGTCAACTGCACTCTGTTTCAAACGCTAAAGAGTGAACGATACTCGTCTAAAAAGGCTATTAGTGGAATTACGTAATCATTTTGACAGTTTAAAATTTGTTTCAAATCAACGAGAAATTGCTTTCAGCTATCAATCTAAAGAGAAGGCACCCTACTGGTCGCATTCGATTTTCTTTGCAATATTTTTGGGATTTACTCGTATAATCTCCTTACTTATTACAAAATTATGTAAGTGAACGTCGTCTTCATAAATTGTGAATGTGTTTTTGTGTAAAACCTCAATGATAGATCAGTATTAGGGTCTGTAAAATACCGAAGCAACGAGGTCGGTTTTTAATAATAATTGTGAAAGTTTTCTTCTGTTACAAGTGCTTACAACCTAAACTAAAGATATATATTATGATATTTCAGAAACGAGGTATTTTGGTGGCATTTTATAGGAAAGACAAATTCGTACCTCGTACCGTATCAAACTTATCATAAGCCACAAGCTTAGCAACCCAGTCGGGCTTGTACTTCATTGGAAAAGCAAATTTATTACAGGAAGAACAAATATTATAATATAGTTTGAAGCATTTTATGTCAATGGATTCTGTAAGGACATCGGTGAACATACTCACCACACCATAAATAGATCTATTTCCACATCATTGTCTGTATAAGGTACCTAGTTTTCTTACTGTTGAACATTGATTGTGTGTTTAGCATAGCAACAATTTTACACACAATCTTATTGTTTGTTGGTAAATACGAAATGCACCATCAAACGTAAACTTACCATACATTTAAATAAAGTCAATTGTAGGCACCTAATTGTTGTTTATAGCAGAATATTGCTGTTCTATAAAGTAGATAGATTGTGCATGTAAGTGTTTAAGGGAGAGGCCTATTAGACTTTGTGGATGGATGTAATGGTTCATGAAATATCAATCTAATGAGGATTTACTTATTTTTTTTTTTTTATATATTTCAGGTGTCAGGCTCAACTATATTATTCAGGAAAAAATTTAACTCTCATGAGCGCTTACAGCAAGAATTAGCAAGCAGTACATACTTATTCCATGATGACTGCCACAGGACATTAGATTCCAAATTCCACTAATCCTTACAGTAGTGTCCAAATATTTCATAATAATGTGAAGATATAATAAAAGTCGTTTTTGATTACCATAATTTATTTCTCTCTATTTACTGTTACCTAATAAATGACAGTTAATTTAGGCAAATAGGTACCTACCTCTAAATAGTATCAATAAAATAATCAATTGGCTGTGTTTATAAAAGGCATAGTATTCAATTCTTAAATATTTCATTATAAGTTATTTTTATTTGCACCTTTATAGGTACAAATAAAAATTACAAGTACAGGTTCAAAATAAAAACACTTTATTAAAGTTTACACTGTTATCAATTAACAAAATAGTAACACATATTTATATTGCTGTTGTACAAGACAGAACAGTAAAAAAAAAGAAGATTATCTTTCATTAACAATCTTCAGTTTTTACTTTAGTTCTTGAGAAGCTTGAAAACTGAAGTAGCAGAGCAACGGGGCAACGCAGCATGGGCGACATCCTTCATGCTGCCCTCATGTCTTCATAGGTGAAACGCCCCAGGAACTCTATAGTTTTAAAACAAAATCTTATTATTTTTTGCTCAAATAAAGTACCTACTTAGAAATTATGTGGCAAAGTAAAGTAGGCTCAACTAGGTTTTCATTAGCCCATGGCTGGACAAAACCCATCAGCCTAGTCATTGGTGCTGGTTGTATAATTTCATCTTTATTTAGGGCTGATATTTCAGCCTCCAGATATTTTATAATACTGAATTATAATATTAAACATTAGTTAGGTACACACAAAATATATGTTGTGTCTATGTACTAAGTTCAGCCAAGGAAATATATTCAAAGTTTTATTTATTATGTGACTTGCTACGCTTTATTCTTAACTATGTGTCAAAAAGCTTACCTTCAATGATTAATACAGAAGATTGGATATTCAACCCATGTTTGAACAACAAGATTGATGTTGGGTTGCGTTCCCTTCTTGTATTTTCAGCTCTAGCACGGTCTGTGAAAATATTATAAATATGTTTTGTAGTTAGTTGTTATTTGGCTAGTGTAGTTAGTTATTATTTGGCTAGTTGTAATTGTTTATTTCAGCATCTACTTATGTACATAAATATCAATTAACAATTTCAGTTAAGACTGAGGTTGACGGACATAGTAACTATATTTAACCACAATAAAAAGTTAGATGCTTGTGTCTACACAACAAAAGAATGATTGTCCATAGGTAGATTGACCAATAATGTACCTACAGCTACAATAATGTAATGAGATACAAAGGTACTCTCTTACACACGTTATTCCTATTTATATTGGCTTACTTACTTGTAGTGATAATATCGACTTAGTTACTTTTCGCTATTGAGCAAAACAGCCTAAGTAAGTCTTAGTGCAGCCAGTAGAAAACGAAAACAGAGCACGCAGTGTCTTCAGTGTCTTGAACGAGAGAATTTTCCAAAGTTTTTCCGACTTCCACAAGCCACAAGAAAAATGTTCCAAAACTGCTTAGCATAGGCCCATGTTTCTGTAAGAGAATAGTAAATATAATCTTGTATGTTGAAAAATATAAAACATTAAAGGGAAAACAATGCTTATCAAAAATATTACCGAAAACTAAAATGTAAACAAAGTCATCGCCAATTCGCCATGTTAGATATCGTATTCTCCACAGACTTCAAAGAATGATCATTCCAGCTTCCAGCGCAGATTATTTTCGATGTTTAATATGTGTTATATGCCTTTCTTGTTCTTTTCTCTACAAACTGATAAAGTTAGAGCAGTAAAGACAGGCAATATTCTGCAATAAATTCGACTCTGAACACCTCACAATAAGTCGGCAGATCGTTCAAGAGGTTATTCAACTTTTACTCAGTGCTGCCAATTTTTTTCCCTGAGTCCGGTATAGACATGCGTCAGATACATCAAAACGAATTTAAAATCAGATTTCAGTCAGAAATCGAATCGTATCGATTATCCGAACTAGACAAACCAATTTCACAAAACCAACCACGGCAATAGTAGCTTTGCGTAAGTACGTATTTGTTTATGTTTGAATAGTTTTTAATGATGCACTTACAACCGAATAATATTACTAAAGACGATTGAAACTGCGAGCTGGAGCCACTCCTGAAACCGATTTCTAAAAACGGATTTTGAAAGCGATTTCAAAATCTGAAATAGGATATTTAACCGTTTGGTTAAAAACTTTATTCGATTAATAAAATAAGATTTGACATTTGAATAAACCTTTTTTACAGTCCGTTCAACCGATTTTAACTTCTATTGATTTGGTGGCATGACAAACGGCAACCGCAGTATAATTATTGAAATTTTAGTGAAGATGTTTGTTTTCAAACGGCTTAACGGCAGATTTTTTTATCCCGTAAGTACGTTCCCGTCTGCCGTGAGATATGTTTTTTGAAATGACGTTGTTTTTCGATCTCTACTCGGGCGGAGCCTCTGTGTGACTTCAATATATTCGTCATGCTGTGTCAGTCTTTCCAAATCAGCGTTCGAATCCGCAGTGGTTTCGGCATTTGAAAGAAATAAATCGAAAAATCACTGACACAGGTTTTAAACAAACAATAAAATATGCCATTATCGTGTTATTTAAATATTTTCTCGAGTCAAAGTTTTAGTTTGATTGTATTGTTTTCTACAAATTGAATTAAACTAACCATTAGACACAACCACCGGCCACTGAAAGCAAAATTTCTCCGCCAGTAGGGGTGTCCAAATCCCCAGGTTTAGTGGAAATCCCACTAAGTTGACAACACTGCTTTTCTACGATTTTGTCATTGGCTACAGATAACAAAAACGTGAAAAGAAAAACGTTTTGTTACGTATTTCAATTATGGTAGTTTTTGGTAGAAAGTGTTTTAAAAATTGGTTTTTAATTTTTCGGCAATCATTGTACATTTTCATTTATAAGCACTAGTAGAGTATCAGTTGTAATAAAAAAAATAAAAAATATAGCACAATAATTTGGAAATTAATCATTCCTACATGGTGTAACAAAACACATCATCCAAATAAATTATAGCCAATTGATTAGAACATCCCTATCCAATTACGGTCGACTGATATAAAATGTGTAGCGTAATTCGAATTTGGGCAGGCGTTTAAAACTGGACTTGCTTTCGATTCAGAATTGTAAACAGAAATAAAATGTGTTGCGTAATTAGACTGCTGTATACCATCGACCTACATTTCCAGTTTCACCAAAGAACTGCTCTAGATAGACTACCCTTGGCGTGTCACATCTATATAAAATGTAAATCGGTTTCACTAGCATAAACGTCGAGAGATCAAACCACGTTGTTATCCAATTAGTAACTGTTAAGTGTTAGGTAACCGACCTGTGTTTTTACACGTGTTATAGCGCTTCTACACGATTGTCTTATACAATGTACGGTTTTATTTTCTGTGGTAATCGGTTCCTTTTTCAAAAAACGGAACGTTATGTTTTTGCTAAGAAAACTGATAACTGTCACACAAAAGCGGCTGTACAAATACATAACGTTTTTTGCCGATTGTTTTTTACTGGTAAAAATGTCAGGTTTTCATTATTGTCGTTACAATATGACGGAACCGCTTTCTTAGGAAACCGTTGTTTTACGGGTATTTTGAATTTGATCTCGAAAGTTTTTACTTGTAAATGCTTCTGAAAGATGAGAGTGCTAGATTTCAAGGTAAACTATGAAAGTTTTGATAGGTAGGTACTGGTAAAGACTAGAGAATCGGTTTAATGTATTTCAGTCAGGAAGCATGTAAATTAGTCTCACTATTTTTGGCAAATCAAACATAGTCGTAAAGTTGATGGCGGGAGGCGATTCTTTTTTTCTAGGTATAAATATATTACCAATTTAAACTTATAAAGGGTTTATGAACATCTAAAAGACCGGTAGTTTTGCAATAAACAATAATAAAAACAAAATGCAGTGTGAAAGAAATGAGTCTTGAGTTTTAAGGTTTAAAACTTAACTAAATAGAATCATAAAATGTATGATATATTAGTCTCAACCGCAGAAAACAAGCAGATTATTTGCCAGTTATTACAAAGTACAAAGTGAAAAATTTCTTTTGTACAACAAATACAATTAAAGTGTGCAATCGTTGGATAACTACGTATTATATATGAAAGTAACTACGCTTCCGATTTCTCTACGAAAGACTTTACATGCTCATATTAAATATAGTTGCTTCGTGAAACATGCGTTTTAGGAGCTCATTGAAAAAAATACATGATATTTCGAACGTAATAGGATCAAAATAATGTTCTATGTTATGGCAATGCTGCAGCAGACATATTGTTATTTTGTGAGTGTTCGTTTTTGTCTGTGCTTGTTATCCTGTATGTATCATTTTATGAATGTCTGTATATGAGTTTAGTTACTTGAAACAAAATTATTTATTTAAATTTTTATTGGGTTTGTTTTCCGCACTTATAAGTCATTCAGTGGACCATTGTGAGTGGCCCATAGCGGCTGTTGGTGGCTATTCCAAGTAGCCCACCTCCCTCCAGAAGATAATTAAATCTCCTGGTCTGTTCAGAACATCCGTGAAAGATCAAAATAATAAAATACTAGATATTACTGTGTTCTGTCCAAAAATAACGGTGAATTTTTCCGGGATAAAATGTAGCCTAACTCTCCGGCCCATAAACTATTTTTATGCAAAAAATTACTCTAATCCGTTGCTTCCTTGCGTGTGTTGAAAAACACTTTCACATTACATACCAAAATGTATCAAATTGGCCCGGCGTACACCCTGCCCAATATACTCGTATTCTGGATCAAGACAAATCCAGCGACAGATCATTTGTTAGAGCTGAAGCTGAAGCTTTTATCCAGCAAGCACGGTTTTAGGCTCATAGTCATACGTATAAGGACCGTCATGTAATACCAAGTAACACCAGGCTATAAATACTTAAACTTTCTCGTTCGTGTATTAAGTTTTCTATTACCTAAGGTTTACCAAGGTCGCTTCAAGGGTGAGGATCTGACCCCACTCAAGGGAAGGCTGTGACATTTAAACAAACATGTTTATTATACATGTTTACTGATTTTTACGCACATTTTTCACAGGTAAACTTTTTAGAAAATCGTGATACACAATTTGTGGGCTAAACATTTTTAATTTAGCGTTGGATCTTCCTAATTGGAATAGATTATGCCTAGGCCATTGTCCGTAAATAATTGTCATTCTTTTTCAGTTGTCTGGCAAATGGCTATGGCTGACTAGGGGCTCGCAGATTTTTGAAATGCGATGCAAATTCGCAGTTTTGTGATAGGAGCCCTAAGTAGCTGACTTTTCACTTTGTAGTGTCTGTTTTTGGGAGTCGGGTGTTTTTTTGTTGTTTTGCGATTAGGTTTAACTCGGCAAAGCGTCTAGTGTCAATCTGTTAAGCAATGCATTTGCCTGACCAGTACCTACATGAACAGAAAAAAATACTACGTACCTACCCATTTGATAAAAGATAGCAAGTCTTCTTGTTTTTTTTTAGGAGTTCGTAGATTTTTGTATTGCGGTTTTGTGATGGGAGCCCTAAGTAGATGATTTTTCACTTAGTAGTGTTTGTTTTGGAAGTCGGATGTTTTTTTTTTTTGCCTAACCGCTTTAACTCGGCAAAGCGTAGTGTGTCAATTTATTAATCAATGCATTTACGAGTACCTGACCGAACATGAACAGAAAAAACAGAACTACGTAGTTATCCATTGATAAAAGATAGCAAGTCGTCTTGTTTTGAAGTCGGTTAGTTCAATCAACACATTTTCACAATAACTATTATTGCGATTATTATGAAAGCATTGTGCACATTACAAGGGTGAAACAAAGCAATTGTTTGTTCTAAACATGGTGTGGTATTATTCTGATGCTGATCCAATGTTGAACGCTCTCATACAATACGCGTTATGAAGATGTATTTAACCTTCACTATTTCTTCATGGATTGTTTCTAGTTTAGAAAAGGCTTTTTTCCTTTGTGAAACGAAGCTGTAGGTTTACCTGATTCTTTATAAGTCCGTTTGCCAATATCGGGGTCTAGTTTAGAGGTATGCTGAACAGGGTGTAAAGTTCATTCATCTTCTATTGAAAAGGGAGGATCCTCCGACCAGACGGGTGTCATGTCTGGCGGGCAACTACCCAATGATTGTTGTCGGATAGTCTTTTAAATGTCGTTCGCGCGGTAAACTCCAATTGCGCGATGCAGGATTTGTGTGACGTCAGGTCTTTGATGCGTAGTTCGCATGTGGCGATGTAGATGCCGCCACACTAGTTTTATAGCTTTGGTATACTGTTTCATTCTTTAGAAATACTTCTCATCTGTACATACCGAGACTCCTCCGTGCCTCGGAAGGTCCCGGCTGTCATTCGTGGATCTTTGACAGTCGTTATAGGTCGTCAGAAGCCCGAAAGTCTGCCAACCAGTTACCAAGGGGTATCGTATTACGCAGTTACTGGGTTGTGGGGGCAGATAGGCAGTCGCTCTATGTAAAATACTGGTATTCAGCTGCATCCGTTTAGACTGGAAGCCGACCTCAACATAGTTGGGAAAGGCTAGGCAGATTGAATGATTGTTTAATTAAGATTAAAAATGCCTGCAGATTTTTTTCGAACTCCGAGCTACGTAACCTTATACTGATAGGTAAAACCACCGCAGGTATTTGAAATCGATCGTATTTCGTATCTTATCGACATAGAAGTATTTTCTGTAATCCCATCGCCATGATATCACGAGATGACTTCCATCTTGGTGCAGATAATGTTTATCATTATCAGAGATCGCACGACGCATAACTTCTTATTCTATCAGCACCTCGCTTTCGCAATTCTCTTGCTAAATAGTTTAGGTATTTATCACGATAATGTTATTTGCACACCTACACTACAGAAAAAAAAGTTGAGTGGATTACCACCGTTTTAATTGGGGGTAGGCAGAAACTACAGAAAGCATCAGTTACGATCCTTACATACTTCTTCTGCTTGGTTTCCGTTCATACATCTGCACCCTAATTGCGCTATACACGTTCAATCACAATCTGAATCATTTTGGAAAAGATTGCTAATCCATTGTATCACAAGTTCGAAAAAATATCTGTTCAACAACGTAAGTAACGCAATGAACCCCGGGAGCACACCTCCGCCGTGAAACCATTGCAGCGAAACCGCAGCAGTTCAATTCAACTGGCTCGCGTCATGTTCCGCTACGCGAAATTCGAAGAGCGGAACTCGAAGAGCGGAACTCGAGTAGCGGAATATGACGCGAGCCAGTTGAATTGAACTGCTGCGGTTTCGCTGCTACGGTTTCGCGGCGGAGGTGTGCTACTGGCGTCAGCTGTCAAAATGAAACAGATTAATCTTAATCGTTTATCGAAAATGTTTAAGCAATTAGATACGCATTACACCATTACGCATTACACATTACACCATTAAGGTCACTATAAAATGTCCTTCTATCTAGGGCGTTTCGAAGTCTGTTAAAAATATGTAGATTGATTATTGCGACTGCTTTCAAATTGAGATCAATTTGAAATTAAACATTGCAGTTAATGTACTTCAGCCAAAAAATTTTGGGAATACAGACTTTCACATACATACATACACTCACGCCTCCTTCCCATGGGGTTAGGCAGGAGATACGCCACCTTCACATATACAAAAAAAACATAGATAGATAGATAGATAGATAGAATATCCTTTAATATGCACACCATACAAATTTTTAGACACAAGCGATCTTTTACAGACAACCTTTGGATGGATTAAAGGGCGAGGGAGAGACAATACTGCAGGTGTACCATTTACATACTATACACAATAAATACATAAAGCTTAAACTTAAGACAATACTGCAGGTAGTCAGTGGTGTACCATTTACATACACAATAAATACATAAAGCATAAAGATATCCATATAAAGATCTTAGCATAGAATCTTTAGCATAGGTAGGTACATAGATATGAAACGTTATCATGACATAACACATCATAATAGCATATAATATAACCTACTTTTATGTAAACGTATACTATTGGACACATTATCATTCGAATAATCCATCATTTATAATATGACATAAACATATAGCTACTGTAATTTTGTACATAGATACATATAGTCTTAATGTAAATATATGTAAATTATTGATTGTCGCACTTAAAGGAGCAGCAGCTGCACGTCTTGGCATAGTCCTCTGCTTCCGTTTAAAAATGGGTAAGGAAACTAAGGTAGGCTTAGAGAAACTGTGTGCTGGAGTAATGCAATGACGTCAAAAAATATAGTAACGAAATCACAGAATATATCCCGTCCTCAAAGTATGACATGCTTAACTGACGACTGAGGGAAACTGACCAGTGATACGCGGATTCTATATAATACATGATTTTAGATGTCATCATCATCATTTCAGCCCGGAACCATCCGATTTTAGATGTAAAAAAAGTATTTGGAAACTTTCCAAATGCATTTTTACACCTAAATCGATTACAACATCAAATTCCGTATTATAATTGCAAATATAATATATAACAATCAATTGCCGTGCGTTTGTCTGCTATTCATTGCTAAATCCTGCTGTGGTCCTATTTCTGCATTCAAGATATTATAATTACTATATTATCTTCCTGTACGCGTGAAAGTCCTTGCTCTCTTTTCTCTTTTTTCTAATTTGGTTAACTTCGTCTCTTATACTGGTGATTGGTCATGAGCCCTCCAATGACCGCTATCATCTCTAAAATAATCATCAGCCTACCTACGTTTTTCCAAGTAATTCCGGTGTAAAATCTCCAAAGTGAATATTGCAATACCATACTTGCCAGGACGGATGAAGGAGTAGAGAGACCAAAGAGAAGATGGATGGATTGTCTGTGAGAGGGATATGAATGAAAAATGAGCGAATGATAACGTGAAAGCTAACAGGAGAGAATGAAAGAGAAAACCATTTTGCGCCGACGATGCCAAGAAACGAGGTATTCCACTCAGAACATTGATTTCAACAGCTCTTGTCCGAACCGCACCTGAGCACTTCCACTAACCGCACTGAAACAACATTTTGATAAGTGCGACTTGGTGGAACAGATACCTCCAAGTAACATGCGACTAGGGCAGGCCAAAGAGGATGCTTTTCAGGTAACACAGTGGGTTCCTATGTTCCTATCAGAAGATCACAAGAAGCTGTTCTCTATCTCTCCTCATACCCAATTGGTAGTCTTTGATGCACCTTTCAAGGATATATTACAACATTTTTTCCAATCAAACTGCCGTCGAAGTAATCAATACATGACAAATACGAGTATGTCACAATGTTCCGGCAGATAAATAGGCCGATCAATTTGTTAGATATGGAGTGACTCTAACTATGCGACCAGTGTCCTTTTATGGAAAAGTATGTGGGTTGTCAGCTTATAGCGTTATAGACTAACCAGTTAATGAATTTCGCTTTTTTTGGCAGTTTAAGTCTTGATATTTTTTTTGTTATAAATAACTTTAAAGGTATGTAGTTTCTTTCTCTCTTTTCTTGTTTAGATACATATATGAGTGAGGTTTGAAAATTAATTCGTTAGAAAAATTTGGATCTCTTTCGATGTTCTGAGATACTGGATAGGCTACGTTATATCATAAACATAATACATTCATTCGTCGTGCAGTCTTTGACGAAATATGATCAAATGAATATGCAAAGAAATTTTAAGACCATCACAATGTTGCAGGAAGAGTAAAAACTAAACACTTCCCTATAGTTTACGCATATTCTTTCAGAGATCGCGTGGGTATTGATATGGATTAAGAAATTCTTATGTAAATACAAACATCTCTTACACATAATTTGTAGTTGCATTCCTAAGACGTGGGGTATCGTGTTTACATGAAGAAAGATGAACATCTTTAATTATAATACTTGAACAATTGGCAGCTGCATCCACCTGTAGGAATTTCGTAATGAAATACTAGGAAATAGGAATAACTTTTGAAGGTTGCAAAGGTCGTACGTTAATTGTTTCTTGATATTCAGCTTGTTGTCTTATGCCTGTTGTGAATACAAGTTATATTTAAAGGTATTTTTTGGGTTTCAAACTGGTAAAAGACAGTGTGACCATATGTTTTTTGATGCTTGTGTCAACTTTAAGTAACGTTTATATATAAAGACGATAGTGTTTCGACTTTGCTTGTTATGAAATGGAATATAGCTAGAATCCCCGGTTGAATGATTATAGACTTTTCCTATTGTCTGCTAGAGCTCGAACATGTACCAATTTCCAATTGGAATATCATCATGTTTTCGGTGTTTTCATTCATTCATAGGCCCCACCTAGTTCTTAATCGTGTTAGTCAAACGATCAATTGACAAAAGATTTTGTTTTGCGTACTATCCAACGAAATTTGTCCCTGCCTTGTATAACAAACATACTTGATTGACATTCTACACAAAAACTGCTTCTACTTTGCATTGCCTAGTGAAAAGGTATTGTAATTTGAGAAATTGAGGCGCTTGCTCAATTCCGCCGAACAAATAAGGTTTTTTTACAAACAGCATTACCATAAAGTCGCATATCTTCATGCTATGAATGTAATCACGGCAGTGGAAAATCGTTTGAATAAAATTTGAATGAACAATGTATTGCATGTCAGATAGATACTTTACGTAAAACAAAGTTTGGTAGAAATAAAATTTATGAGCCGTCCAGCGAAAGTTAATTAAAATAGGGCCGATTTCGGGGTTTGCGCATGGTGAAATAGTAACTTAGTGCAATATTGTACAGATATATAATTGAAGCAGCCATATAAAAATGACCTTTATTCGTAATATCCTCTTTTAAATAATTACCATACCAGCAGATCTGCCGTTCTGTCATTCCACCAGATGTTAGGTTAGGTTACATTGACAGTATTTTCAGTTCACTTCGAGTTCACTTCACCTAAGTTTTCACGGTGAGTTTATGACAGAATACAACGGCTGATCTAGAGAAGGCTCATCCTTCCAAATACACTTACAGATTTTACAATCTAGAGGCAACGCCCATATCTTGAATAAATACGTACTGTACTCAAGATAAAACCTACAACAATGTAGATTCTACCTTCGATAGCAATAAGAGTGAGATAAATTCAAAATAATCTGTATTTATCTCGATATGGGACTGTACAATGTACATGTAACGTCAATATAACATGCAATGCGTAAAACAAGATGTGACAAATGCGTGTTTGTTATGGATTTGAAGATGATGTAAGAATGATAAATATATACAATTACTTATATAAAATCGTGTTACTTAGTAATTGGGTTGTAGAAGCCAAATAGACAATCGCTCTAAGTAAAATACTGGTCTTCAGCAGCTTTCTGTTAGACTGGGAGCTGATCACAACATAGTTGGGGAAAAAGGTCAGGCAAATGATGATGATGATATAAACGTATGGCTTAGTTTACGTTAACTAAACCGTCTCTCTAGACGATGCATACCTACTAACTATGTCTTAAAGTACTGATTGGCGGAGAATTAGCATAGTGATTAATTATACGGAAAGACCATGACCAGCTGCATTCGTTTTATTAGGTAATACTAATATTATAATAGTGGTTAATGCTACTACAGGATCAGCAGTTTCAATTAAGGATAATGTCATATATATTCATGCAGTGCTGAGAAGTTCCAAATCAAATATTTCTCCCATAATTTCCAAAACCATGTTTTTTTTGGATAATATTGTATCTATCATAAGCCAAGTGCTTACCAAAACTCAGCAAAATAATGAAGACAATATTGAAAGATACGATCGTAATAACGCAATAAAAAAAGAAAGTGATAATTGAATCTATGTACAGAATTTGAAACATTCATCAGTTAGTTACATAACTAACTAAATGTTGTTAATAGCGTGACGCTAATAAGTATTGATAATCAGGAAAGGCAGTTGCGTGCCAACAGGGATGGGATTGCTTGCAAGACGATGCAAGAGTAAACTTTGCAAGAATCGGCGTAATTTACTGAGCAGCTATGTAATCTTCTAAATGTATGTCTCCTAAGCAACTCTGCTTGGGCGTCCCTCTAGGTTACATTCTAGGCCCCATTAGATATATACTAGATTATGATGAGTATTACTACCGTTATGAAATATGATTCTAAGTCATGTCGTGATGGTTAACATACCTCGTTATATTGCAGCTATAATTACCTTCTGAAGTCATTAAACCTATAAAGGCTATATAAGATGACCAACACATAACGTGGGTGCTTTAAATGTCACATTGAGTACTTAATAGCCTCACCTACCTAGGAAAACAGCTTTTTGTTCAACATCGTCATAATATCGATATTATAGTGTATCCTATTATGGAAGACCATGACATTAAAATCGATGACTATTACACTACAAAGATTGTTATTTAAAGACTGATTGATGATGTAAAGACTGGTTTGCTTCTAGATAATTAATTGTTAGACCATATATGACTAACAACAACTTATAAACCTTGAAAAATAACATTCAATTCCGAAATCTGCAAAGATTTAAAGAGGTTTTTAGTTTTAGCTTATTTGAGTCATCTCAAATAATTAATCTCTGCCTTTACCATTCACTTTGTCCAACAAGTAAAATAACGCCAATTGAACCTTTATAAATATTATATCGTCTATTTCTGGTGTAACTATTATTACAGTGTATGTTTGATCTACTTAAGTTAGTAGTTAACTTAGATATTGATATTTCTTTATTATCATCATCTGCCTAGTCTTTTCCCATCTATGTTGGGGTCAGCTTCCAGTCTAACCGGATGCAGCTGAATAACAGTATTTTACATGGAGCGACTGCCTATCTGACCCCCACAACCCAATAACTGGGTAATACGATACCCCTTGGTAACTGGTTGGCAGACTTTCGGGCTTCTGACGACCCGTAACGACTGTCAATATCCACGAATGTTGTCTTCTTTATATGAATTTTAAAATCAATTGTATGGTTTCGTCTTGCTCATTAAAGTCTAAGCTTGCGCTTACGTCCATCACTATTCGGAACAGAGGCGCACGCGTTGGTTTCACCGCGTTCCCAGCGTGGTCGGGGCCGTGAAATCTATTGGTTTACATGTTATCTTGCGTTTTAGTTAGTACGCTGTTTTTGTTATGGGTATTGTCCTGGTGCGGACTTGAATGTGCTATGATGTTTATGAGAAATAATAATATTTAATCTTCTCCAGCTAAATGCTTCTTTGCAAAATGAATAATTAGTAATCATTTGAGAAGTTTGGAGGACAATAATATGAATAGGCTGGATAGATAGCTCACGGTAGAAGTCTTATTGGGAAATTAAATTAGAAAAATCTGTCATCTGCTTTTTACAAATTCATATTTGAATAAAATTCGATTAAAATTGCTTAGTGGATTTGTTTATTAGGAATTTAAGAACAATAAAAGCAACTATTGGTTTTGCAAGCAATGATGCTTATATTTTCAGTTGTCATAATCCAACAGGAACATTGCATCTGAAGAACAATGTTCTACAGCCACAGAATAAAAATAAAGCCAGATAGGCACAGTAGCAGTATGACTAAAAACATCATGTCCAAACAAATTTTCAATTGTTTCCTTATATTTTGATACAACAATTTTCATATTATAAATACGACGTAGTTTAACATTAGCAGCTAAATGACCTTGAAAATATCAATCCATCGTTAGTAGAATGTGAGCTTTATGGTCGATAATTTCACATTAATCATACATTTGCCCTTGAACTAGTGACGTTGACATATCGATAATCGATGGCTATGGTAAGCATGTGGAAGTTGTAATGGTTTTTTCGAAGGACGATCAATACTGTGGAGTGTTTATATGGAAAAGTTGGTGTGGACGTCATTTGTGGTGACCACAATTGACGCCCACAACAATGATTCTTTATTTGATATTGAATTATTGAAAAAGGTTTGCCTGAAATTTTGATATTGTTTCAGTACTTAAACCATCCGTGTTGATCCCAAATATCTCGATTCTTTTTTAAAAGTTTAGACGCGAGTTAAGTCATCCACTTTGAATTATTCCTTGCTCACTTTTAGCTACAGAGCAGGCTGGAAAAGAGGTACCCTGTGCTTTCTTGGCTAACTCGAGGATTTGACCTTTTAAATTCTTCTACACAGCTTCAGGTAATAGCAACGAAAATTTCATATAGGTTTATCATAATGGAAAAATCGTGTCGTCACTACGTCACGTAAAAAATGCCCGTATGTCCTTGCAAAAAAACATTGATGACATCATTGTTTTACTTGGTAAATATTATAGAGAAATTACTCGTCAATTTAGCGCTTATAAATGATGTTTTTATACTAAACGATGTTCAAAAATAAACCCAGAAGAACGTGACTCATTTCATTTATTTAAATATTGAATCAAAATTCACTTTCGCAAGGACATAGGGGTACTCACACACTGAGTTACCACAGCCTAAAAAACGCAATCATTATTTTGCCAGTAGATAAATCTGGTACAAGTTTTAGTCTTCCGGGCACGTTTCACATGGGTAACCTGGTGTCAGGGACCCTGTGTTAATTGTACGAATGGTTGTTATGCACAGTTATAATCGTATCATCTGTGTGATTTACCTTCCTCGATTTTTGCTCTGAATTTATTTTATGTTGTGTGAGCATTGTATGTTTCTGTCAGTGTTACTATTATTTGTTGCTTTGAAATTATGTAATGGTTACTTTTGTACTGTGGCCTCTGGGGTTTACTGTGATGGATCGTGGCTGTAAACATTTTGAGTAAATATGTGGCTGTTATTTGAAAAATATTTGAAAGATTGATTAATTACTTAGTTTTAAACGTACAATCATTAATTTGAGGAGTTTCATCACGGTTTTTTGAGATTTATCCTCCGATGTTTCGCAAAAAATTATACCACTTGTATTTTTTTGTGATATTCCATTGTATGTGAGCTAGAATTTAAGCATGAATAAATAAATAAGTGAATGAATAATAAAGCACACACAGTCAATGACCATATTTTTTACATTTAAACTTCTTGCTAATTAGTAAGGTCAAAACAACACAATATGGATAATCAACTAAGTGTTGCATTGACATTTTACTTCACAAACATAATTAAAATTGATATTTATATGACGACCTTTAAGGCAAGTCCACCTGTCATATTCTATTAGCAAATAGTTGGCTAAAATGTCTAAGTATAGTCATACAGAACCTATCATCATCATTTATGTAAGTAAATGTCATGTAATTATTTTACTCTGTGACCAGGTCATATTATAAATCTTATAGTCCATTGTTCTTTTGAGGCTCTTCATTATTTCTGTTTTGAAGGGAGAAAAAAAACTCATGGTCACTCCGACCATGAGTTTTTAAAATTTATTTAATTATCAGTCGTTAAATCGGCAGTTTGTAAACGTTTTTGTAGTTCAGTGAATATGTAGAGCATTTTTTTTTTTGTTCTTAATTATTTATATTTTGGTTGGTCAATGTGAATGATGATAGAACTGTCGTATATATGATAATTTATTTAAATTTTTTCTGTAAAAAGCTATTTATTTTTTAGTTTGCTGCATATTGCAAAAATACTGTAGTGTTATGTATTACTCTGACCGATTCCTAATTATCTTATAGCCTTGTAGGTACTTAGTGAAAATACTACTTAAATATCATCTTGAGCAATGATTGTGCAGATTTTCAAGAACCTAATACGACTTATTAAAGTAATTAATGCAGAAAAATATACAAAAATTACTTTAAAGGCAAGCAATTTAGAAAACGTTCCCACTGAAGCCTTTTAAAACCTAGCGAAAGAAAAAGATTCGAAAGGCATTAAAAACCAATTTGCGAACCTTGCAGCTTTTTCTCAAGTATCTTAACAAAAAAATGTCAAAGCTACCCAACACAGCCTACCAAGTGCTCCTTGCCAAAAGCGCAGTTCAATTTCATAGAAAAAAGTGCGTTTAGTCGCATATGTCGGAAACAGATGTCTGTAGTGCAGTGTGCGGTCGCCCTTAACGGTACACCTGGCGGACAATATGGAAGGGAATGTTCTAATTGCGTATAAAAAAAGAAAAAAAATTTTTATTGAAGAGTGATGGATATAGCTGTTTTAAGTTGAATGGTGTTCTGGATGATTTATTTCCGATAGGTTTGGGTTACCATACCAGCTGTTTCATTCAGAGTGCGGAATCGAGATCTAGGAACATTAGTGTTTTGGCAATGTCTTGATATTTTTTTAATTATTGGTACAGAATTTACTCAAATATAAGACATGAGATGACATTAGTCGTTTTTATTGCCTTGCTGAAGAAGCTAATCATTTCAAATGAATAAAAAAAGGTTGGTAATTTTAACCAATTTCCAGTAGTAGACGCCTTCTTTGCTGATAATATGATATTATTCAATGTTTTTTGCACAATAAAAAACTACACAAAGGCAATTTAATACCTTATACGATTTCATGTGATTTCAATTTCACGTTGCACGTTGTCCAGAAAATTGCCGAAATAGTATATTGATTTACCTAAACGTTACGGATAGAAACGAAACGAATTTCACGGGTTACTTCGCGGTTTGAAGAGTATTGTTTCGCGACCGTGAAGGGTTTTGTCAAAAAATCGTAAATAAGTTGAATAATCGATCAAAGCGTAAAACTACTTTCGTCCTAGGAACCTGCTTTTTACGTAGAAGTACCTATGTGGTTGTGGTTTACTAGAAAAAAAGAAAAAAAAAAGTTTTTGTTAGTTTGTTTATTATAGGTAATCTTCGGAACTATTTATCGGATTCCGAAAATTCTTGAACTAATGGGAACCTCTTATTGCCGAGTGCCATGGTTTTTTTTGTTGAAACAAGAAATGTGACGCGGAAGAATTTGTGGGCAGAAACGAGTGCTAGGATATTGGATGTAAGGTACGAGGTAGTGTAATTTTGCTGTTGCAGATTATTTCTAGAAATAGTCACGTTGAGTACTGCGGAAATTAGAATTCAGTTGTTAAGCACTACCTACTAATTCTTTAAGAGCGTTTGTTCTGAAGGTGGGCAACTTCGCAAATAGATGTCAAATATTTCATTGTTTTGATTAATTTAGCAATATTTCTGTGTGGAAATAAAAAAATGTGACTAACTAGCGAACTAGAATATTGATTATGAAATGCAATAATTAATATCGTTGCCGACTGTTTAGTTTTACATGTAATAAAACTATTTGAAAACTTTCCAAATGCGTTTTTGACACCTAAAATGGGTACAACATCAAATTCAATGTTATAATTGCAATTCATTATTAATATTCTAGTTCGCTAGTTAGCCACATTTCTTATTTCTATTCAGTAATATTGCTATATGAATCAAAACATGTAAATATTTGACAGTTATTAGCGACGTTGCCAACTTTTAGGATAAACCCTCTTAACAATTTTAAATATTTTTCCATCTCCATTTGGTAATCATCATCTTCTTTATTATATATTATATATTTCTAGTTTTGGTTATTTAAACCTAGGCGTTCCAAATACCTAATAAATTATTATTAAGCTACCTTGCCACAATCGGTTCTCCTTCCGCATTTTTTCTCATTCCGTTTCACCAAAACCAGATTTTATTTAAATAAATACCTCTTTATCTTTCTTTTTTATTGTTAATCTTATACCAGACTGAATAGTATCTACAATCAAATACATACCAAACAAAAGGGTTTTCAAAATCCAAACCTCGTTATTGTTACTTCATTACGACTCGCGATGTTAAGGCGTCAATCAGAACTGTTGCAATATTCTCGCTTGATTTGCGATGATGAAAAAATATCCAAAACTTCGATAAGTAACCCAAACTAATTAGATTATCAGATTGGCAATATTTTGGCATCGTATACTTTACGATTGCAGGGGCTACAAATCTTAGAAATAGTAGGTACTAATAGTGGTTCATCACATCACCCATACATTTGACATGACTGGAAAAATGTGTGTTGAAATGTCAAATATAAAATAAAACATAAATTTTGACATTTCTTTATTCAGTCGGTCAACGCCAAAATTAACAATTAATGTAAATATCGTCTAAATTGTATGTGTATGCTCGTGTTGATAGTCTGCAAGGAGTAAATATTGGTAGGCTGTGGTAATATATTAGACTGCGTGATAGATTGTGGTTTTTTTCTCCCTAGACAAGACCACACACGGGGTCAGTCGTCACATTCACAAGTGACCCTGCCACATGTTGAAGACTTCATTATTTAGAGACACATACGTTTTGTCATATATATTTGCAATCACGTTCTCAAAAACGGCTCCAACGATTTCGATAAAAGTTGCAGTATACGGGGGTGAAAAATCGGTCAAGCTTAGTCTCATTTCTGGGAAAATTCGTTTTATCTATACGTATTTTCATCCGAGCAGAGCTTGGTCGACCGAGGTACTTATACTACTAATTGGCATAACACCCAACGGCATTTAACTGGAATCTCTACTTATAGCAAAAACGCAGTGTCCTACTCATTAATCAACATTCCTTCAAAACGTTCCCAGGCAACAGGACTTTAACTATCCTGGCATTGTTTCTACAAGTGAGACCAGTTACGTGCGTACAGGCATCAGTCAGGTTTTTATCAGCATGGCCTTTATTGGCCCATTGTAATGGCCGAGGTTGGCATTTGACGTAGAAATAAATGACCCTGTTAAGTCCAAGGACGCGGTCTACGTGGCTTATAGATTATACAGCATGTATTAGAATTGTGTGGTCATATTTAAAGGTGTGGTACAGACCATCGAATTTAACAACTTTTTCTAAAGGACCAATCATCGTGATACCTAGCGAAAAAATTGTCGGCTGTCAAACATTTGGATCGAGTAGGTTTTTATGGGACGGTTGATGGAACCAACATCTAAATCGCGAAAATATATTTCGCGGTTTAGATGTTGGTTCCATGGAGAAAGTTGTTCAACTTGAAGGTCTGTACAAAATCAATCAATCAATGAACAACATTGTTTTTATTTTTAGTTATTTGTTGAATACGAGGCCTTTGGCTACTTTTGTATGTGTATATTTTATGTCTTTTTGTTTTAATATGTGCGTTTTGTGTTTGCAGAATAGGCAAATATTTCTTTTTTTTCTCTTTTTAAATCAACCTGCCTAGCAATTTCCCAAATATGTTGGGGTCGGCTTTCAGTCTAGCCGGATGCAGCTGAATACCAGTATTTTACATGAAGCGACTGCCTATCTGACCTCCACAACCCAGTTACTGGGTAAGATACCCCCTGGTAAGATTGGTTGACAGACTTTCTGATTTTTGAAGACCCGTAATGACTGTCAAAGATTCAAGAATGACAGCCGGGACCAACGGATTAACGTGCTTTCCAAGGCACGGAGGGGTCTCGGTATGTTGAGATGGTCACCCATCCAGCGTAGCTCAACCTGATCAATCAACCCGTGCGGCTGTTATTACTTAATCACGAACCCCACTCTTAAATAGGACCACTAATTTCGGATTCACGCTGTAGAACTTTCAGGCTTTGTTTTGTAGGTTATTCTTGTTAATTAAGGGGTGTATTTTTAATTGGTAATGGTATGTGGGATATGACCTCTCGATGTTAAGGTCATTTACTTACCTTGGTACTTTGGAGGGTTCGTTTTTCGCTTCTATTAAAGTAAAGGTTAAATTGTTATTGGTTACGAAAGGCGTCTTTATTTTTTAAATGCCCCAGTAATATGAACGATTCTTTTCGATTAATTAATCTAATTAGGTACCTATTTATTTTTACAGAATATGGATAAATCCTTTCCTTTTACGTGTGGTTAGTGACTAACCTACTATCTAATTACGCAACACATTTTCGATTTGCAATTGAGTCAAATTGGTTTCGTTTGACTAGAATTGCTTTCAATTTACAACTTTTGAAAGCAATTCTAGTCAAAACGAAACCAATTTGACTCAATTGCAAATCGAAAATGTGTTGCGTAATTAGATAGCTGGTGTCAGAGTTTTAAAGCCGCCAATGGGCCTCCGAGTTTGGCTTCACATGCCGTCGAAAAATATCTCTTACGTATGGATAGATATGTAACAGTTATTTGGGTAATTTTTTTATTGTTTTTATCTTTTTATTACGGACGCTGTTAACGTGCACGTCTTTCTACATTGTTCTCACATGAATTTCAACATGAATGATGTAACCAATATTTTGATTTAAAAGAGTGTCCGTGGAGTTTCTTGCCCGTTTTTCTCTATAGGAACCTACTACGCTTTGGAATGGGCAACTAGTTTCATCTTTCTGACTGACCGACCCCTTGACAATTCAAAAGTACCTGTAATTGGTTTATTTGAAATAGAGTTTTAGTTTGAGTTTGGTTTTGGGTTGTCATGTCAAACATGGTGTGTAATATATTTGACGACATTTCATTGACAATTAAAATAATGTAGGTAGCCTACACAAAATAGTCCGGTCTAGTCTATGCTGACCCCTAGGAAATCATAAACATGAAACCTACATTAATAACTAAGCAACTAATACATAATATTTCTAAGTCTATGTACAATATATACCAGTTACTCTAGTACATCGCAGAGTTTCCTTCCGATTCGCTGGAATTATTGGAAAATCGTACAAGGCCCAACACAATCACGCACGATTTAATACAAGTAGCTTATAAGTGTTGTATCAACCTCAATTGTTAGGAAATTATCAATCGTAATATGTCCTGATTAGGTTTAAAATTACATGTATCAATATCGCACATTTGCGATTATTTGCACGAAATTGGACCTAATTTGGGGTAAGTAGTAATTTACCGTATCCACAATCGAAACCTGATATTTGGTATGTCTTACAAATGTTACACTATTGTACAGAATGTTGGCTAACAGGCGGCGTTCCCGTAGACCCGCCATAGAATTGCATTCATACATTCTAAAAACATATTAACATCTTTTTTTTATTTTTTATTTTCACAAAAAATATGATATTTATATGTAAAAGAAACACTGCACACGCGCACTTGTCTTTCAACGTGGAAAGTCAAGTGCGACAAGTGTGCGTGTACAGAGTGTTTAAGTTACGCATCAATTTAATATTTTTTTGTAAAATTTTATAATAAAAAAATTAAAATCTTTTGTTTTTTCGATGCTAATATTTTTTTTTGCATACGTATGGACGCTATACTATTGCGAGTCAACAAAAACGCCCTCTGTTAATTAACATACTGTATTTTAATAAGGTTTTTCCCCTATGGTGTGAGGAAATGTGAGGAAACTTCTTCGTCATCATCATCGGCCGCCTTGTCCCACCCACTGCTGAGTTTAGGCTTCCTCCCTCATGTGCCATGCTTCCCTGGTCTGTGCAATTCTCATCAAGGTCTTCCCCGCGATCTTCTGTGGAAGGTCGTCCACCCATCTATCTGGCTATTGGTCTGCCAATGCTTCTTCTACTAGGAAAATTTCAGAAAATGCTTAAATTGGAACACGACAGCCTAACGTAGCCCTAAATTAATAGTAGGCAAATGGCCTCGTACCATAAATTACTGGGCTATTCTTTCGTTGACCCCAAAATGTCGGCAGTAGATATAATCAATTATATTTAACCCTAAAATGGCTATATATATCCTATAGCTTTCCAACTTATAACTTCCATAGTAACCTACTTTTCTGTTATTTTTTTGTGTCTACGGCACCACGGAATAGTTATATTTTGTGGAATTTGATAGTCTTGATCATATTGACACGTAGAGTAGTGACAATTTTTTTAAAGAGTATGCTTATGATTGGTCATGTTGAGAGGATGAATGAAGGGCGATTAACAAAAGGTATTACAAGGCAGATGTGTGTGGAAACCGCGAGAGGGGACGCCCTAGTAGGACATATAGGGACATTATTGATCATGTTCTTCAGTAAGGTCAGGTGCGTAGAACTCGCAACCAACGAAGCAAAAGGAGTATGTAAGTATCGTAGAGAGCAGTGGTGGCCCAGTGGTAACGGCTGCAACTTACGAGTTGTAGGTCGTAGGTTCGAACCCTGACTGGTGCTTTACTTTGTGTAAATTATTTCATCATCACTGCTCTCATAACGGTCAAAAAAAAATCGAAGACGTGTGACATCCACCTACTGGGCCCGCGTGGTGTATAACGGCCAAATAGCAAACTTCATCTCACAGTGTCCCAGCAATGGGAACATTATATACTGATTATGCTAACGATCGTAGCAGCACGCGTAGCATGGCCACCGTAGAAAGTAGTTTTGTCGACGAAAGAATAGACAAAATGACAGATTGTGATTGTTTATCTGTCATTGTGTCTATTCTTCTGTCGACAAAACCCGTTTCTACTGTGACTGCGTGTAAGTTTACTTATTTAAATGCAGGGTTGATATGATTTAAATCACTTGATTTAAATCAGTGATTTAAATCGCGATTAAAATCAAGTGATTTAAATCGCGATTAAAATCAAGTGATTTTTTTATAAAAATCAATGATTTAAATCAATATTTTTTTACTTCGACCAAATCAGCCAAAATGTGTCAAGGGACTTCCCCCGACAAACTACGGCGCGCACACACGTGTCCAATGCAGTTTAAAGGCTTGTGCAGACCAGCGCGACTTGTCGCGCGACGCGACACTGGTTATTGTTATACTGTGAAGTTTTCTTAGAAATTGTATTGTTCGTGTCGCGTCGCGCGACAAGTCGCGCTGGTCTGCGCAAGCCTTAATACACCGTTCGAAGGTTCTCCGAAATTTAAACTCGTGACTGAATCCGTCAGTTTAGTCTTTGGCGCGGTCATTCGTGATTGATTAATGAAAGTGAATACAACAAGATATCTGGAAGGAGAAAAGATGCTGAATGGGTTTATTTCGATGAAAAAAAGTCCACTTGCGGCAAGTTTAACAAAGCGGTGTGTAAATGTTGTAAGAAGGATTTAATGGGCTTAGTAGCGAGAATGAAAAAACATTTAGAGACATGTGTGACAGAAATAATCAAAAAAATCCGATTTAAATCCAATTAATCCGATTTAAATCAAATAAATCCGATTTAAATCAAATAAATCCGATTTAAATCAAATAAATCCGATTATTTTGATTTTTTTATAAAAGTCATGATTTTTATCAACCCTGTTTAAATGACACTAAAATGAATCCCTAAATAAAAGTACACTGTTGGATTTTCAACACTAGGCTCACTGCTGAGAGTTGAAAATTCAACAGTGCAGTTTTATTTAGGAATTCATTTAAGTGTCATTTAGTGAAAGTGAAAACGGGCATTAGATAGTCTATTGATTGCTCTCTATGATCATCAGGGACAGAGGTATAAAACATCCCTAATGGCCATGCTTGCAAAATTAATTCGTGTTTTTATCACATGAGTTAAAAGCTGTTTTCGTCGAAAAAAAATTGCCTGGCCATGACGATTACGTATCTAAACTAATATTGTTAAGAGAAAAGATTTGATTTTTTGCATGTTTGTTTGTTTGTAATGAATAAACTCTATTGGACCGACTTAAAAATTTAATTTCACCAGTAATATGCTATATTATCACTGAGTAAACTATGCTATAATTTATAAACATATCACGCGGGCGGAAGCTAGTTCTTCACGTCTTCTGTGACAAACAAACCTATTTTTCTTTCTTTCATATATCTATCGAAATGATAAAATTTCTTAGTAGTAGTGCTAACGATTTATGGTAAACGGTAAAGAGCAGGCAGTTGGCCACGCCTCTGACCTTCTACTTTCACTGTCATTACTATTGTTAGCCTGATCGATAAATATTATGACGTGTTCTTGTTGGTCCAGTTTGTTTTATAGGTTAGAACTTTTTTGTTTCGTTTTTATTTATTAATTTTCGTTCTTATTAAAGGATAACTTGTAGAAATAGATTTCTTTTTATAAATTGCAGATAGAACATCGTTAAAAACTTAGCAGGTAATCTTCGAGAAAATTAACGAAGTGTTGCAATATCAAAAAAACTACTCATTTTTTGTGTTGCAAATAAAAATCTGTTTTTTTATATATTAACTTTTTTTTACAACATAAAATAATCTTAGTAAGACGCAAGCAATTTCCCATAATTACTTAGCGGTGTATGAAATAGCTTACATTACAAGATATTGCTCACACACTTTGTAATAAACATTTCTTGCCCGAAGAAAATAAATTAGATGTAAAATTGAATAGTGCACATGATGAGAGATCGATGTTCACACATTTATTAATCAATCATCGATCATTCGGGCTAAAAAAACGATAAGCTGATTTACTAATATACTCCACATACCACCGACGACCATACGAGAAGCTCGTGGCTAAGTAATAACAGCCGCGCGGATCGATCCATCAGGTTAAGCTACGCTTGCCGGGGTTGGTCCGTGGATGGGTGACCATCTTTACATGCTGAAACTCCTCCGTGCCTTGGAAAGCACGTTAAGCCGTTGGTCCCGGCTGTTGTCATTCGTGGATCTTTGTCTGTCGTTACGGGTCGTCAGAAGTCCGAAAATTTGACAACCAGTCTTGTTGTTGTTGGGTAGTGGAGGTCAGATGGTAGTCGCTCCAAGCAAAATACTGGTATTCAGCTGAATCCGGTTAGACTGGAAGCCGGCCCCAACATATTTGCGAAAAGGCTAGGCAGATTGATTGACATTATAATCAATCATTCGGGAAGCTGATGTACAAATAAGCTGATTTACTAAGATACTCCACATACCACAATTTAACTGGGGCAGTAAGTAATAAACTGTAATATTACTTTCACTACTTATGATATGAGAAATACCTCTGTGTTCTTTCATAATTTCTTCTTCATCGTTGCCTTGTTTTCTTAAAAAAAAAAAAAAAAACAATTATTCAGCCTAAAGACGCTACTGCTGGATATAGGTCGTGCCCAAACATCGTCACAACAACGACCGGTTTTGCGCCTCCCGCATCCAACGGATTCCCGCGTCCTTCACCAGCCGATGTACCTATTCTGTAGGTGAGCTGTCACTAGTGTCAATCCTCTTCACATAAGTTTTCACGGTCATTGGTCCACCTTGTTGGATCCCAATTTTGTTACAAGAATATGATTTAGACCAGTACTTTACATGGAGCGACTGCCTATCTGACTTCCACAACCCAGTGACTGGGTACTGATTTAGCACTGCCATTCAGTAAACTTTATCCAGAGTTGATATAGTTCCTATCACCTAAAAACCACACAATTGCACACAACTACAAAAGAAATGAAAAGCGGAAACCCAAAAACCCAACAATACACACATGATCCGTTACTAGGATACCATAGTCACACACACCTCATTCCCATAAGTTCACTGACACACGCAGTCTCACCCACAATGAAAAATGAGAATAAAGTGACTTATCGTGATTTTGCGTTTCCACGAACAGTCCGATGACCTCGACAGAGGTTTTTAGACTAAGTTTCTCATGCACTATCGGGCAATCTGTAATGCTGGTATTGAAGGCTCGGCATTGTTCGGAATTTGACCTTTTTCATGAAATCGGCATTCGTTTGAAGAGTTAGCGGGGTTATAGGTACCTACTTAGTACTAATTGAGATGATGTTATGATGGAAGTTATGCAAATAGGTTTCGATATGGAATCCTGTAAGCTGTGAGTATGTCATGCTCACTCAGATGTCTCGCTGATGGTGGCGCTTGTGTTGGATCATTTAGCTCCCTTCAAAATGGCTTAGCTGATATGTTCATGAACGGGCGCCGTCAGTTGGGACTGGTCAACTCTTAGCTGCCTTGGCTGATTTTAATTTTTGAATTGTTCTTAGTTTTATCTTTTTATTACGGACATATCTAACGTGCACGTCTTTATACATTGTTCTCACATGTATAATTTCAACATGAATGATGTAACCAATATTTTGTAACAATTTTATATTTTTGTTTAAAAGAGTGTCCGTGGAGTTTCTTGTCCGTTCTTCTCCATAATGCCTACTACGCTTTGGAATGGGCAACTAGCTTCATATTTCTGACTGAAAGATTCCTTGACAATTCAAAAGTGCTTGTAAATGGTTTAATTGAAATAAATGCTTTGAGTTTGAGTTTGAATGGAAGTAGTAGATCCTTTCGATAGGCCTTTGGGAAAGTAGATGCCTTACAGGTAACTTACAGGCATTATTTTGTTGATAACATAAAATCACGCCTGTGTATCTGAAGGAGACTTAGGCAGAGGTGCACGCACATTTCGCCAGTTATGTTTAAGTCCCATCATCCCATGTAATAGGGGGTGAGCGAGACTGCTGATAATCTGAATAAAATAGGATAGAAGTAGGATCATTGGGATATGTCTGGGGAAGTCTGTGCTATCTGAAGATCCTAATTATGCTGATAAAATCAAAAGTGTTAAATGCATCAACAAAATATGCCTAACACCACGTATAAGTTTGTTCTCATAACAATGAACCAAGTCAAACATACGCATGTTTAGCTTGTACTGAGGCCACAATTTATTACTAAGTTAGCTGTGCTAACTTTAAACTGTAACTTAGCTACTGAGTGCAGTTTCTTAGTAGATGATAATGTTTGGAAAATCCCAAACATGACATTAAGGCTGCCTGTCCACTGGAGCGGACAGGAGAGGAGTGGAGTAGCGGTGTGCAAATATTAACCAATGGAATTGCTTAAAACCTCCGCTCCGCTTCAGTGGACAGGGATTTGCGAACTAGTTTAAAAATTCATACAAAACCGGGAAGCGGAGGGGGGAAACGGAGCGGAGAAGCGGAGAGGGGAAGCGGAGCGGGGAAACGGAGCGTTGAAGCGGAGGGGAACCGGAGCGGGGAATTATTACTCGTCGCGTGAACTCGGTCTAGCTTCGCACAGTCCGCAACACCACCCCGCTACCTCGCTCCGCCCAGTCCGTAACTCCGCTCCGCTACCACGCTCCGCATCAATGGACAGACATTGTCCGCAACTCCGCTCCACTCCGCTGCCATTCTCCCTGCTGCCTCGCTCCGCTTCAACGGACAGGCAGCCTTATAAAAAACTTGAGAAAAGCGTTTTTGTTTTGGATGTTTATTTATTTTTTAAATTGAGACATTGGAAAAAAAAAATGGATTTGTTCCGTATTCACGTCACAAAGCTTGCTCCACATTTGATATTCCTGTTTCGCCCCACCTTTGTTCCTTTTTCGCCTCAGATTTTATTGTATGGGAATTAATCCTCATATTATAAAGTACTGCTAGACAAAAAATATCGTTGCTCTAATATTTTTACCCGATTACATACAAGAGTAATATCACTTTACAAAATCAGCCTAAACGTTCCCACTGCTGGGAAACAGGCGTCTCGTCTTCGAGAGGGGGTGGACTAATCTGCCACGCGGGCCCAGTGCGGGTTGGTAGATGTCACATGTCTTCGAATTTTTGGTTCTAGGACATGTCGGTTTCCTTACGATGTTTTCCTTCACCGTTTTAAGAGCAGTGGTGATGAAATTATTTACACAAAGTAAAGCGCTTATCTGGGTTCGAACCCATGACCTACAACTCGTAAGTCGGGGCCGTTACTTCTGGGCCACCACTGCTCTCTCAGAATCACTTTACCCAAGATGATTCAGTACAGAGATCTCGGCAATCTTTCATTTTCTGGTGACTTCCAAATTATGCTTATTCACAATAATTTAAAAATAATGTCAGAATGTTATATTTCGTGTAAAAGCAATTTACAGCCAAACATATTCACGTTTTAGGCACAGACCTAGATATTTACCGATAACCTTTAGGCTAATTTCGTTCGCATGTCCAGGTCATTGAGCTGACGGGTCGGTTGCATGCTTCACGCTATTTTCGCATACAGAGTAGGCAGGGTTTCAGGCAATGTTTAAAATAAGTGAAGATGAGAAGTACTGTTTTCCGGTACAGGTTTTTACGTTACTACCTTTTTTTAGATGTTCATGGCTTTAGATTATTAACATCACACCTGTAATCCCGGAAGGGTTAGGCAGTGGTGTTCCAAAGTACAGTGTTCACCTACATTTTGCCAGGGGGCGAGCCTATTGCCATCAAATTCAGATTCCGGGCTGCTTCTGCTACTCTAATTCCTGATGGAATACCTATTAACACATTGCCCGGCCTGGGAATTGAGCCCAAGACCTCGTGGTCAGCAGTAGCGCTTGCGGCCACAACCCACCGACCTCATGCGTTAATCTTTTGACTAGGTATTCCCAATTCGTTTTGAACTTGAATAAAGCCGTTGCTTATATAATAGGAGTTACTCGTATTTACGCGATAGGTAACCTAATGGCCGTTTTCATATACACTAGACGACGCCTAAATGTCTGAAAGCGCGCTGTTGGATATTAAACTTTCGGCTCTAAGTCCAGCAATCCAAAACCGCGTGTTAATGTAGCATTCATTTAGGTGTCGCCTACCGTTAGTGAAAACAGAGATAAAAGTTCGAGAGCTTTCTTTATCTAAGAAAAAAGAAATAAATATTGTTTAGGTGTTCTTGCACAATCATTGTTTATCTACTTTTGTATATGCAAGCCCGAAATACTTATTACAAAAAAACAATTAAATTGTTAGAGCGAATCTAATCATTTACAGTACGACACAACTTAGATATAGCATACATTTGAAAATTTGCATTCATTAATTTCAATTTTACGAATGTATTTGGTTATATGACTTCACAAGTTATTGCGTTTGCGTAAAGATCATTTTCACTTAAAGCAGTAATAAATGCACTCAGTTCGGATGGTGGTCGGTTTTACGAATTTTGCCGATGCTACATCTAAGTTGTGTCGGTACTGTACCTACTTTGTCAAAAGATAGTCACGTTTCTGCTTCGTTTTGACACCTCTGACACTCAATGACGCAGTAAGTTGACTTGATTGCCATGGAAACGCTAATAGTTCTAATGTGTGAGCTCGCTTTTTTCTGTATGGAAACATTTAGCCGTCACTAAGTACGGTGAGGGCTAATCTGGCTCTATCCATTTAAATCTTTGATTGCTAATGTCTTCCATTCATTAATTCGTTCTTCAAAAGGCTTGTTTTCTCTAAACATTTATACTCTATAGCATGTTTGTAAACTAAACGTTTCCACGCTATTGCCAGTGCCCCAGTTGCAGTGTTACGTGTGTATAATTGTCTAGTTTTGTACCAGTCTAGGCAAAGACCTAGATTTCGGTAACCTTTCAGAGTATTTGTGTGGCAGTTAGCCGTACCACGACAAATTGATGACAGTACTTTTTTGGCTTGTATAGTTTGAATGGACTATTAATAGGTTTAGGTAAGTCGTTCGAATTTGATTGTATCTTCAATGTCAATTTGAATCGATTGTATTGTATCAATGAAAATATATAAACAGTACTTATTGTTTGATTGTTTAGTTATACATATGTATGCCTTTTGTTTTAATACTTCTTTCAAAGTTAATGGCCCACTTTAGACCAAAACGATTTGCAAGATTTGAACGCAATTTTTGCCTTATTCCTGGACTGAATGAACTGATATAAAAATACTAGTAGTGAGCTACATTCGGTTAGACTGGAAGCCGACCTCAACATAGTTGGGAAAAGGCTTGGCAGATGATAATGAACTGATATTACTTCATTTTGAGTACTTATTTTTTATATTTTTATTAAAAAACATATAAAATATTAAAAAAATTGTGCCCCATCGGCATCAGGAACAGGGTCCAAGCTGCCGGTGGTCTAGGGAGAGGAACCTCCTCACTATGCGTGCCGTGTCCAGAAGTACTGCTTTCTGAATCAAGCCCTTACCCAGCCGCGCAATGAGAGCCTCCTAGGGGTGTTGATCGAGGCTCTCCGCTATTAGGCCACCAACCTCGTGTGCTAAGTCAACATACTTGATTTTTGTTATCTTTCTCAGCTTTCACTAGATTCTCGCCATGAGGGACAGCGATGACGAAGACAATATTGTTTATTCTTAAAGATACACCAACAGCTTCTACATATACAAAATCCTATAACTATCAATTGTCCTGGCCTTCCTGAACAAATTATAGTTTAATTTGTAAAGTAAAATTAACCTTGTACAGCACACCAACTTTCTTCCTAGTCAATGCATGTCACAGGAAGTGCTCATCCTTTGCAAGCACACCCGGCTAGAATTCTAAGAGGTGCAACTGCATTGATATGCTTAAAAGGTAAAAACAATAGTACTTAGGTACGTCTAGCTATGGAGAGTGCAGTACTTACTGAAATGAGTTCAATAAACTGACAATGGACAAGTTGCAAGTCACCTCCACTGCAAACTCGTTTAAAATAATTAACTATGGTTTTTATTACTTGGCTATTATAGCGTGTGTTTTTGACTACGTTTTTTATACATCGAATGGTGCAGTTCTAATTAATTAGGCATCTTGTATACGCGGTGTTAATGATCGACGCGCAAATTGAATTCAGCGTATGATTCTAGAAAGTAGAAATCTCTCGGTGGTTATTAAAAAAAACCTCTGTTTCATACAAAACCGTAATACTTACACGATCAAAATGGTATGGAACAGCGATTGAAGTACTTACTATGGTAGACCCCTTAACTGTGTTTGAGGTACTTATGTCCCTATGAAGAGGGATCATCATTTCAGTCGAAGGACGTCCACTGCTGGACATTGGCCTCCCCCAAGCACCGCCACTTCGACCGGTTCTGTTTCCCGTATCCAGGGGATTCCTGTAGTCATCAGTCCATCTTGTGGGAGGCCGACCAACGTTACGTCCTTCGTCTTCGAAGAGGAGATGGCCAATACTTTTAACCTCATTTACTACTGCGGAGTTTGTTGCGACACTTCTTCTTCCCAGCTAAAAAAGCACTAGGTGGTGAAGGGTGGCGTTTTGGGGGACTGTCTTATGTAATTTTGACATTTGAAAAGTGCTGATTCTCTGCCTAGTTTGAATAAATAACTTTTGATTTGCGTTGATAACCGTAACACTGCAAGGGTACTTAGAACGTGTTATATTTATAATGACTAATGGATATTTCATGCATGCTATGGCATTAGTGCTGGTTTACATTTGTAAGTATGTTTACGTAATTCGTGACTTATTGCAAGTAATGTGATGACATGAAGAGGGAGTGATAATTGCAGAATTTTCGGATCGGCATAAAAATATAGCTCAAATTCAAGGAGAAATATATTTCAGTTGATTCTTTTTTAAGACAATGATATTTTAAGAAGAGAAACGATCCAAATAGTAATTTAAACAATGATTCGAACAAAGAATGTTATGAAGAAAAACGCTGGGAGTTTGTCCAATTCAATGACTGAAGAATATGAAGCCATTCGACCGATTGAACGAAACAATAACTTACGCAAACCTAAACTATAAAATAACAATTTTAACGCAATCATTACATTAATATTGATCCAACAAAAACTAGATCCGGTATTACTCCTGAAATGGACAAATTATATCCTAATGATGGTAAGAACAATCATTTTGATCCAATCGATAGCCAAGGTCGAGTGAACGTTTCGATTCTAGTAATCGTTTATATTTTAGTTCAGAAGCCTTTAGTGGCAATGAAAGAGGCAAAAACTATAGTTTATATCCTTTAAGAGTTTGCTATATCTAAGCTATAAATAATTATTGTGCGTGAATGGATAAAAGAGACAATTTTTTATACAATAGGAAACAGAAATAGTTTTATAAATAAGAGGTATTCAAATTAGATTGTGGTTTTCGTCCTTGTCCATAGTGTTGAATAGTGGCTGATGACGGTGCCGAGTGAATTGTTCCATTATGTATCTTATTTTAAAGATGGTCGTACGTCGTTAACTTTGGTTTTCTTGTGTTTCTCTGGCTTCTAGTTTATCTAAATTCTTTCTATATTTATCTGTACCGTAACTACTCATACTTCTAGTCTTTAGTCAACCTTAAATTGGGATTCTTATAATAGTCTTCCACAGCCTGTCTGTTGTACGCTTCCTACAGTTTTAGCGTTAAGATGGGCTCTATCTTGTCTACCGAAATGCGATTCATTTTAAACATTCCTTATAGCAATAAATATTAGTCTTCCAAAAATTGTCTGTCGTATACTTAGTACACTTTTGTAGCCTTCTCCCTTATATTTGGCTCAACCTAGTCTAGTCAAATGCGATTAAATATCAATATTCCTTAGAGCACCTGTCTTGTGTTCAGGTAGTGTATTCCAGTTTTCCTCTACATTATCCTGCCTCCTGTAATCCATAAATGGTTGCTGAGTCGTGGTCTTCGTTAGCCTTTGTATGCAAGTTATGACATTGTCACTTGATTCTATCAATGACAATGTGGAAAAACCCTAGCGCATTATGATTTATGTCGCAATAGCTTTTACAGAAAATGTTTCTGAATGAAAAACTACTTTTTCCTCAATATAGTTGAGGCAGCTTTCGTTATTAGGAAGTTTAGTTTCACAAGGTTTAATTTCTGTAACTTTTCTCAAGTCGAGTCTATAATAACATAGTTTATTCATCAGCCTAAAAAAGTATCCAATTTCTAATTGTATTTGTCAACTGCTATTGTTATAGTTTTAGTCGCACAGGCAGTGTGGGAAACGTGAATGGGTGCTTATTTCTCGTCCATTTCCTCATGCGTTGCAATCGCAGCTATTATCTGTCGCAATTGTTATTGTGCGCCTGCGCTTATTTTGTCGTCGGTTTATTGATGTAGATGTTCTTTTTTTGCATTTGGGTGTTATTTTGTGCCTGTAACGTTTTGCAATGGGTGTGATATAAAATTTTATTTATATTATTTGAATCAATTGAATTGCTTTAAAATTATTTTTATTGACAGTTATCAATACAATGTGTGTTTATTTTTCGTAAGTGTTGCCACATTATAGTGGTTCAAGAGTTTATTTTGGACTATCACTAATCTTACTATGGATTTAGGCTCCACTTTATTTTTTATTTTTTTATAGGGCATTCTGTCGTGTCCCATAATAAAATCAAGCAGACACTCTCGCTCTCTCCTCAAAATACGTGAAGAAGCCGAAAACAAAGAATGCATCATAGGTACTTATTGAATAGAATTGTTTGCTCATGCCTAATAGTACCTAGAATAACATTATTACCTAGCTATTTTCGTTATCTAGTATTTGACTTAGCAATAAATCAGCAAATGTTTGCCCGAGTGGGTTATTTATGCGGACGAGGCAAAGACGAACGATTTTACGATGACGAGTTATGTAAACATCGTAATTTAGATTTGGCTGATTGTAGACAAGAAAATAGATTTGTATCTAGACTGAAATAGTTTTTTTATATTGGAAATATTACCTACTGTTAGCCTGTATCATCTCATTGTTGGGCATAGGCCTCTCACCATGACTTCCAGTTCTTGCGATCCAGTGCTAGTGTGGACCAATGGTCGATTGTTTTGTCCACCTCTTTCCGCCATTTTCTACAGGGTCTGTTGTGACGCTTTCTGGCTAAGTCAGGGTCCATATAGTGGCTATTTTGGCTCACATCTCATTGGGCTCATTGCTTAGAAAAAATATTTTCGTATTTTTATCCGACTGCTAATGCGGATAATGTTTTTAAAGACTAGTATGGTTTTGAAACCGAATAAAATAAACACTGAAATGCGTTTCAAGTTTCAACTAAAACACCTGGCGAAAAAACAGTACAAAACAGAAATTACTTTTTTATGCCTTTTTAAAATTCATATTTCATATCAAATAATGCAATATTCACACGAGTGTTGAACAATCGTAAAACTAAACATACGAACTGCATGGAAAAAACTACTCATTTCCATTAACAATAGAGTTGATATTAGCTTTGCCAGTCAGCATTTTTACCACCGCATTGAAACAGAGGAAAATAAAATCTTTCTCTTAAACTTAACGTTGATATTGCTTTGTCCGGTGAGAATCAGAAAAGCAAAATTATTCAACAACTAGATGTCACTGTCACTACTGGTAGAATTTTAATCAGTATGTACGTTTGTATTGACATGCAATGTTGTTGATCAATGTTAAACAACAGATTTGTTCATTCACAAGTATCGGTGTGGTGCTGTTCCACAAACGATGCAGCACTTAATATTGCCTGCGTGTCCTGTCGTCTGCACGTTACAGGAACTCTTGGACGCTGCTCATGGCTCCAAACACAGACGTCATGAAAATGATGGCACCGGGGTTTAACGGGTTTTAAAACGCTCTCTAGGGAAACAACTCAACGTTTCAGTGACGTCATTTGACGGTTAATTACGGACGCTATGTGGCGTTCACTGCAGTCCTAGCTCCTATATTTAGAGCGAAAATATCATTTACCTGTAATTTACCGGCACTTGCATTCCGTTTATTGTGTAACACCTCCTTTAACTAATGTTACCAGTACCAAAAACGCACTTGACCTCATTTTTCCGGCACCAAAAATCTCGTAAGAAAAACTGCAGTTAAAAAAACCGCAAGGAATGTTTTAGTTATGTCATGTTTAGCGGCTAACCGCAGTCATTGCGTGTCAACCTGTCTAGATAACCACGTTATTGGATTAACTTAACGTAACACTAACTGTGACGGTTACTTTTCATCTCTTATCTTGGTATTATGAGATTTGATGTAATAATAGTGTGTGTGATACCTAGTTTTGCTTTTTCTGAAAATCACATGAAATGGCAATAAATTTTGTTGTCTGATTGAGAATGAGTTGTTCTATCTTCAAAATTTTGTGAATGTGAGAACGTTGTAGGCTTAACAGACTGTAGATCTGTGGACCATTTAACATTTTGCTAAGTACCTGGTACTTGTTGATAGGCCTACACTGTCCTCTCATACCTTTTAACACTGTAAAACCATTTACTTTTAAAAGAATAACCGTGGAGTTTCTTGCCGGCTCTTCTCCATAGGAAACGATCAATTGGAACCGTGCACCTAGCTTCTGACGTTTCATAAGTGCCCTTGTAGGTTTATGTGAAATAAAATATTTTGATTTTGATCTAACAGACTGCTTATTTCGTGACCACAATAAATACCTATAATAATTTTTTACTGCTTTTTTAATGGCAACATTTTAAACATGATTTTTTTATATTTTCCAGGTAAGGACACTGCTTCAATTCAGCCTCCTAACTTTCCTGCGTAAGTAATAAAAAAATAACTAAATAAGAACGTTATGTAACTGTATTCTATCAAGGAGACTTAAATATTATAATATAAATAAGTGTGTAAGAGCCAAGTGTTGAAAGAAATAAAACCGTAAAGTGATATGTTTCAATAAAGTGTTCTTAGAAAACGTTTCATACGACAAAGTAACTGTAAAGTGCAGTTATATTATCTTCTTGACATTTTTATTATCGGTTTACAGTTGTCTATGTCTTATTGCCACGTACCTACGTATAATTCCTTTTGATGAAATCCTGTCGATTTATTTGAAATTTTTTATGAATAAAAGTGTTAGTGAACTTGATCAATTATTTCCTGAGTCAAAACTTTGAGTAGTGTTAGGAACCAAGCGAACCAAATAAGTATGACCAAATGAAGCTTAAACAAAATTTAATCATGGTATCAATATACTTATTCAAATAATATTAACTGAACCATCATATGAAACTACAGAACTTCATTTTGATGAGGTAACTAATTTAACGGCCTGCTCCTAGCTACGAATATAATATTTTATATCGAAATAACTAGAGCGTTGCCACTTCAGTTTAAATAACAAGAGCGACGTCACATGTCATGCATTTTGACGTTTCTCTATTGATATGAGCCGCCATGTTTTTTTACGCTAGTATTCCATTTTCAAATGAAACACTACAAGGATACAGGCCAACACTAAAGTTTAGTAGATTTTATTAAAAAGTGAAGTCAAACTGACAGTTGACATTAATAATTGGTGGGAGTTTTGACGTTTGTATTTCGAAATGATTGATTTACAGTTTACGGGGCTTTTCAACATTGAGGTATCATTGAAGCACTAACAATTGCAATGAAAACAAATACACATACTTACACATAAATTCACGACTTTTTGCCGTGGGGGTAGCTAGAAACTACAGCACGCCAGCTGCTATGATCCTTGTAAGGATAGGAGAAAGTAAACGAAGCGAGGGGAGTAGTTACACTACTACATACATCTCATTCACGCACGCCGGTTACGAGTACCAGACCTTTCTGAAGAACATCACCAATAACGGCACTGTAAATGTCCTTCTAGGGCGTTCCATCCCCTGCCGGGGTCGCGGGAAAGTCCGAAAGGGATACCGTGGCCCCTGGCAACGTACAGGCAACTGAAGGAACACGGGTGGGTTTTAGTCAGCAAGAGTCTGACTGTCCCTCCCGCTCCGTCCAGAGCGGGAGAAGTTATTTGATAATTTCCCAACATAAAAAAAAAGTTACCACTCACATCTGCATTGGAAACAAATAAAATGTTATAAAATAAAAATGAATTGTAGTTTAACTCTTATTTATCTGTGCTCTTAAAATAACACAAGAATGTGCAAGGCGTCCATGTTGAAATTCGTGACAAGCATCAAGAGGAAACGCGTAGTTACGGTGGCCATAAGCGATGGTGACAGAACCCATTACTGTATGAGCATGTACACTTTCACAATACAATTAAAAATACATTTTTGTTATGGTTTCTTTACCATATACGTAGCCTACGTAGGGTTCTACACAAAAGTCATTATATTTTATAAATTATTCGAAGGGGTGACGTGCAAAAGAATTTCCACATTTCGTTAGTTATGTTAATTTTAAGTCTAAGTCTAAGTCTAAGGGGAAACCCTATTATTAACCTGGAATCTGGAGTACACCTCCAGATTCCAGGCTACTGATGAGAATTTCATAAAGGAAAAATCCAATAACTCTTTGTTTGACCAGCACCAGTAGTATAACCACAGTAGAAACGAGTTTTGTCGACGGAAGAATAGACAAAATGACAGATTGTGATTGTTTAACTGTCATTTTGTCTATTCTTCTATCTCGGTTCGAACCGAGGAGTCGCGATAGACCAGGGAGGCAGTCATTAAGACTCTGATTTCCATCCTCCTGAATAATAAATATAACATATAATAAAAACTTATATTTTATTAACTTGTAAGTAAGATTTATGAAACAACCTTGTTTTTTGCCGAGGTTCGGTTACACGAAGACGTAAATTAGTTATAATTTGATCTATTTGATATTGAAATTCGATTATATTGTCAAGTCCGCGGTTAATGGCACGCTGACATAGTTTTGACAAGGTATCATAATAACAATGTGTTGAAATCGATATGATTCAACATTATTCGTCGTAGATATTCTCAAATATTGTTTAATGCTTTTAAAACTGATTAATAACCCACAGTCTTTGGTAACCAAAATAAAAATATTTTTCACTGGCCGTTAGCGAGGCAGATTGACCAGGGAGTACTAGATATTATGTAGGTAAACCTTTATATTTTCACAAGATTTGTTTTCATTTTTTCTGTCCTCTTCAGGCAATTTTCATTTTTTTTCTAGCTTTTTCTCCAAGAGCCATGTCAGCCCTCGCGGTTGACGTCTAACCACCTCTTTCTGGGCCGACCTCGGCGGCCCCATCCATCTCCAGAAATCATTAAAATCTTTAAATGCCTTCTTCTAAGATAGAGTAAAATTCAATATTTTTTTCAAAGAATACTTAAGGAAAATTACAAACTAGCAATCGATTTTCCCACCAACTGATTTCGAATAAATTATTCGAAGTCTATAAAAGTATTGAAATATTTTGGTCGTATATGAATACCTAGCATTAGTATTCTTTGCGCTAATTATATTAGCATACAATTAGTTAGAATGTCCTTGGTACTGGATAAAAGGCCGAAGTATTTAACTATAGGACACCAGGGCTGGCTTTAGAAGGGACGAATTCAAAACATATTTATTCAAAAATAAAATTTATAAAATCTAAAACCCAACTACGACAAAAAAGTCAACTAAAAAGGTATAAACAAGGCATCACAGACAGACAAATAAAAAATCCGGACACGTGTAAGCCCTTACACGTGTCACTCCGGATTTTTTATTTGTTTTTGGTTTTAGTTTTTATAACTTAGATTTTTATTTAAATTATCTTGGGGTTATATTTTATATATTTTTGAAATGTGCTAATTAAGCCCTTTCACTTGTTTTTTTTTAGTTCATGACTTTATGTCCTCTAGAGGGCGCCAAATTCATTGTAACAGTGTATTCGATACCTCATTTGTCAAATTATGATGAGCAGTTTAGAAGTTATGAGGTAACAGATGAACATACATACCTACATACATGCTGGTCAAAATCATAACCCTCCTTTTTGCTTCACCGTAGTCTGGTAAAAAGTAGCAGTTGCCCCTTGCTCTAGCTAGTTTTCAGTTTACCCAGTTATATCAGTTCTTCTCACAATAAAGAGTTATGTTGTGTGAAAGAATTCTGTTTGTTTGCGGTCCCACCAGACCTAAAGGGAATGTCAAGTTATCAACATGATAATGTGAGTGTACACTTACAGTGCAATATGGACGTGTCTATGGACACTCAACTCCGCTAGAACCTTGCTGATTGGCTAATACAATGTCGCCCATGGGCATGTGCTCGCCCGTATTTTTCTGAATACTCATGAAAAATTATCGAAAATTAACTTTAGAAGGTTTATCTTTAATATTTTTGATGTTATTCAATTATTATTTTTTGTAGCCTTTGCCATATCTCCTATGTTATTCGCTCGATTTGGATTCTGTTTATTATTTCTAATACCTTATAAGTTATTTTATAGGATTAACTAAAAAAAATTGTCAGATATGAAAAAAAAAACGGAGGTGAAGAATTTAAAAAAAAAAAATTTAAAACAGTATTTGTTTTTAAAAACACAAGTGTAAGTCCATAAAATCATAGCGGGACATAGAAAAAAAAAAAAAGATAACCCCTTTTTAAAAGTTTATTTTCGATAATTTGTCATGAATATTCAGAAAAATACGGGCTGTGACATGCGCATGGGCGACATTGTATATTAACCACAACACGGGCTACTATGTTGTTGTTGTTATAGTTGTTGCCGAAACGAGAAAATAACAAAATCAAAACGATGTCTAACCCCCAAATGCGTCTCTGTTACCCTATCTGATTGTTTCCATAGTGTTTGTAACGTAGGTACATTATGTAAAGGTGTCTTTAAGTAAACAATAAATTGATAGGAATTTATAGCCAGTGTCAATGTAGAAGATTTACTTTGACACATATACATGTACCTGTATATTATACAGAGTAGAGTATGTGTGAGCACTGCAGATTTTAGTACCCTGTACGATACATGATTTTTTTTGACGTTCGTGAAATACATAAAATATAATTAGGGCGTTCTTTGTTTTCTTGAGTTTTTGATTAGAAGGACCATTATTTTAATAATTGCATATGTCCGTTAAAAATTCAAAACGGCCGCAATTTGAACTTAATGATGGTCAATGTCAATTAATGCATTGGCTTATCGGGACGATGAGCATCGTTTAATCAATTTGTGCAAAAATATGGTAATTTTTTATGCCATATACCTACTATCAAGTGAAATGCTAACCCTTTAGGAATTTAGGGCAGCTGCACACGAGATCAAGTTGGTCCTTTGTTGAAATGTCAGCTAACGCACCTTGACGCGTGCGCAAGGCAGCTGTCAAGTTTTTGTCTAATAATGACAAGAGTATTTTCCTGTAATGGGGTTTCGAGAGTACCGTTGGTGTAGATGGTAGTGTATTTTTTATTCAGCCGGCGGAATTAGGTTCAATGGTAGGTACAGCTGGCTTTTAATGTGTTCAAGCGACATTTTGTTACAAAAATAGGTCGTTTTTTTTTTATGTCGGATAGTTAAGGCTGTAATTTTGCATTCGTAGTGCGTTTGCATTTTAATTTCGTGGTTTGTTTCTATAACTATTTTAGGAGTTCTCAAGTTTTAAGTGAGTAGGGTTACTTCTAGACAAGCATACACCATTCTGTGTTGATTTTATCACGATCTTCTTGGCCAATTTATATAACTCACTGTTTTCTTAGAAGATCATATTTTTTCTTCAAACAATACAGTACGAAGTACAAAATTAATTTAACACTATTTATCATGGAGAGTAGGTAGTGGTGGCCCAGTGGTAAATTGCCGCGACTTACCTACGTCACAGACGTGTTGTAGATCGTAGGTTCGAACCCTGATAGGCGCTTTACTTTGTGTAAATTATTTCATCGCCACTGCTCTCAAAACGGTGAAGGAAAACATCGTGAGGAAACCGGCATGTCCTAGAACCAAAAATTCGAAGACATGTGACATCTACCAACCCGCACTGGGTACCCGCGAGGTAGATTAGCCCACTCCCTCTCGAAGAGAGAAGGCCTGGGTCCCAGCAGTGGGAAAGTTTAGGATGATTATGCATATATGCTATTTATGCTACTCCTTATACCCACCTCGTTAAGGTTTATTTCTCTACTATTCTCACGTAAGATCATTCTGCTTTATTACCTGTCAATGTGACGTTTTAATTATAACCATACTTAATGCTTACTTAATGGCTTCCATGTGGCCATTAATTGACAATATAATCAGCTGTATATCTATTGTTCTACACAATAGATAATTAATTTTCTTTGAAAGAAAATCTTTATAGAATCATTGAGTTTCTCGTATGTGGAAAATCAGTTTATGTAGTCTTTTTTGCAGTTTCTTTTGCGGGATAATTGATTAATGTTTGTGCCTGTAATTATAAAATATCCGTTGGTAAGTTTAACTTTTTGTTCACTGAACGGAATTGAACCTGCGACACATAGTGAAGAATCTATTGTCGTCAATTTGGTCAGTTGTCAGATGCACTGTCTGATAAATCAAATAATTAAGTTAATTTAAAAATTGAGGCAGTTTACGCCTTTAGTTGGATTCCCAGGTCAAGTGTTATTTTGTTAATCCATTAGGTATTCCTCAGTAACAGCCCTGGGTCTGGATTTATGGCTGGTTGGTGGCAATAGGCTCGCCCCCATGTAGCTTAAATATAACTGATGCAATATGTGTGTGCCTACAATAGGTCACCTCTGCCTAACCTTTTGGGGAAAATAGGCGTGATATGTGCATGTGATGTAAGTTAATTTGAACATAAGACGTAGATAATTTGAACATAAGGCGTAGATAATTTGAACAAAAAACGTAGATAATTTGAACATAAGACGTAGATAATTTGAACATAAAACGTAGATAATTTGAACATAAGACGTAGATAATTTGAACATAAGACGCAGATTATTGAACACGAATCGTATTTTTAGATGCTTAATTTACTTGAGTGCTTAGACGGTAGGCATTTAATCAACGAAACGTAAGAAAATGAGCAAACAGAACTCCCCAACTCTTACATCAACTTAATTAATATAGTTCTCGGTATAACTGGCATCTATTTATCCTCTTATCTTCAATCTATATTATTTGGGCGCCAATTAAGATAAGAGCTCCTTCCTTGAGCTTCTTCTCACAACTTCCGGCCGACACTAGAGTTTCAAGTTGCTTCCGGTTGGGAGCCGCTAAAATGGCGCTGTTAAAAGCTTGTTTACTTACATTAACTTTGGAAGTACTTGAAAACAAGATTTATGTTCTGTAGCTTTAATTAGCTTAATCCTGTTTGTCTGAGATGATGCAAGTGTCTTATTAACAAGTAATTTATTTATAGATTTTTAAGAATTACGTATTAATTTTGGTTTAAAAATATATGTTTTTGAAGCAAAATGTGTAAGGTGAGGAGGAGCCAGAAAAATATATGTGTTTGAAAACCTAGAGACAAAAATTACGGGACAGCAAAAAAATTGTCCAAGACTGAGCATTAAACTTCTAGAAACCACTTACTCCATTTAAAATATTTTGCAGTAAAATTAAAAACACATGCCATATCATATTACGCTCCATATAAGCACAAGAACACAGATCACTGTTCCATATCTTCTTTATATCAATAGCACGTGTTACCACAAGAGGGACCGGGGTTCAATTCCCCGGTGGCGCATTTTTTTATCAAAACATTGTGGATAAGACAGCTGATAGATCGGAAGGAAGTAGGTACTATTTTGTCTATGACAAATGGCGAACGTTTTGAAAAATGGTAAATATAAGTTTGGGGGTTGAGCATCTGTTTCCGTAATTACTTTTATGTATTAAACTTAGGGTGTTATAATTAAAGCTTGTGTAAAAAACTGAATTATGATAGTTATAAATCACTTAGTAAATTAATGTATGTAATGTGTGAATTAGGGTAGTTAAAGAGCCACTTGGAGTACAACGCGGTTATTTGGAGTCCTAGTGAAGCCAAATACAGTACGATGTTAGAGCGGATACAAAATAAGTATTTAAAGAGATTACATGGAGTATATCCGGGATACCCATTGTTATATCCAACCTTATTCATTTTGGGAATGGTTGGTTACTATAAATTAGAAACTAAACGAGAACTAGCACTAGCCACGTACCTGTTCCATGTATTAAGAGGTAAACTTTCTCATTTTGCTATACTACAGTCAATTAAACTGTGCGTCCCAGACGAGTATGTGAGCAGGCGGCGGCGGCCGCGGCTGCTGGTGGTGCCCACCGCGCGCACCAATCTGCTTCAGCGCGCGCCGCTGACGCGCGCACTGTACACGCTCAACGCGGTAGCCGAAGGATAGACCTGTTTTCTTGTACACTGAACGACTTTACTCGGGCGACCGCTAGGGTTTTATGTTATAATTAAGTAAATTTTATGTGTTATGTTTGTTTTATTGGAAATTTATTGTATAATTGTATTTTTTTGGTGTACTTATCTATCGCATTAGGGCAACCTGTAAAGATAGATTTAAGGGTTATGTGTGTGTGTGTAAATAAATATCGACAAGCAACATTACGCCTGCCTTTATGGATAGGCAGAGGTGCATGGCAAACGAAATATTGCGTAAGCATCACCAGTCTATAATGTTCCCACTCCCACTGCTGGGACTCGGACCTCCTCTCGCCGAGAGGGGTCATAATCCACCACGCGGGCTCAGTGCGGTTTGGTAGATGTCACATGTCTTCGAATTTTTGGTTCTAGGACATGCCGGTTTCCTCACGATGTTTCCCTTCACCGTTTTGAGAGCAGTGGTGATGAAATCATTTACCCAAAGTAAAGCGCCTGCCTGAGTTCGAACCTACGATTTACAACTCGTCAGTCGCAGCCGTTACCACCGTGCCACGACTGCTCTACTCGACGAAATATTGCTTTTTCAAATATTGACGAAAATTTCCGACAAAGAAATTGTAATAATGTTTTTTTTGGACTAAGTAGCTTTCCGCCGGACTTACGGGATCGATTACACAGCTTACGGGTGGGACTATCTACAAAATAAATTTAAACATGTATCAAATAAGACATTATCTGCAAGATAAATTACCGGAACTTATCCGGCCGTGAAACTACAACTTTACAACGTACTAAAACATCGCAACAACACAGTATACTCGCCTCACTTTTCCTCGGTCCGAATGAAACCTCATTCGGATTCAGGTCCGGTATGAGGGCAGCCTCCGACTGAGTCACAGTATGACATCATCAGTTACTCATTGGTATACCGTAACTAAGTATACTGCTATAGAATATAGAATCTATGGTCGCAGCCTTGAGGAGTGGCCGAGAAAGTTCACAGTAGGTGACTTTAGATAAGGTGGCTGTTTTAAATAAGGATGAAAGAAAATAATATTTTAAATTCCTAAATCGCATTTAGGAATATTTAATATTGTTTTGCCGTGGCAGAAGTTATTTCTATATAAATATAGAAATAACTTCTGCCCACGGCTTCGCCCGCGTTGAGGTCGGAAATTATCCCACGGAAACGTACTACCGGGTTAAAAGTATCCCATTTCACCCATGTGCCAAATCATTCAAACCCGTTCAGACGATTTAGCGTGTAAGCGTAACAAACATTCTTTCGTATTTACTCGTATAATATTAGTTAGGATGTTTGAAAATGGGTTTTTCTGTGTAAACAGCCAAAGATTTAGTTTAGCCTAGCTTTGTGCTTGCGTTTTGGATCTTGCTGCATGTAAAAAATATTTTTCCTATTTAACTCTTCTGTGTTGAATTTGGCGTAAATATTTCCTCTAAAACTACGTTTGAAAAATACTTGGACTGTGTGATTATTATCTTTTTCAGTTATCCTCGCTTAGTTCTTATTTTCTGGAAATGTTGACCCAATGTAGGCTAGTCCAATACGGTGCAATAGCTTACTTGTATAACTGTTGAAAATGATCACAAAAACAGCAGTTTTGTCCCTTAGAGAGTTATTTATCCGTTTTTAAAATCTGACAATCTAAGCGCTCTTTGTGAACGAGATAGATTGAAAACTGCGGAACCAATTGTAGTCTATTGGCTATTCTATTTTGGGTTATCAGAGTGACCAATCTTTCCGGTTGATGGTGGTACTGCACTAACATTTCTGACTATGAATGAATCTTGTTTGGATCTCAAATCACTTCTACTCATTGATTATGTGGACTTTCCAAAAATATCTTTATAATATGGACTTTCTTGATCTGAAAATAACGGGTGTAAAAAGATGCTTATTGTTCAGGCATAACTCTCCGGATACCTAACTGGAAACAGTGAATAAAAAAATAGTCACACATTAAAAAACACAACATTGTGCAACTATACATTTTTGTATTTATTTTATTATGCTGCTCTGATTTTATATACCTACCTAAGGATATTTTTTTTTTTTTTGCTTTTTCGACCTTTCGTAAAAACTCATTACGATTACAACAGAAGACAAGCATTTTAATTAAATTACCAGCTAAAAGTACTAAGAAATTGCAAAGGAGTATTATCTTAACAATTATTGTGGTGTACAATTTTGTATATTGTATCTTTCTTTAGAGCTATCACAATCTTAGGTATGCACCCTGCATCTGTAAGTGCATATCCATGCATTTATTAATAGTTAGTATTAGCATTCAAGCAGGCTCAGTGTCGATGTTTCTAAATATCGTTACGTATGCTATGAGTGTAAGTGTTCCTTTGAAGTCTGTTGCTAATGTATTCATGTTTGTCGGTGGACTGTCGGGAGTATCACTTTTGATTGTAGATTTAGCTTTGATTTTACATATATTTGGAGAAGTTACAGGAATTGAGTTGTGTTTGATTTAGTCGCGTGTGTTTCTAATTTAATAACTGGGTTTACTTAATTTGATTCAAGAAAGATTAATAAAAGATTCTGATTAGAAAAGAACATACGACAACAATTGTATTCAATAGGTAAAATTATTATAGTTAAATCTACTGATATTCATTCATTTATTGACAGGCAACGCACATTCTCTGGGCCTAGAAGCATGAAAGGTGGGGAGGCTTCTGCTCTTCTTGCCAGCTAACGGACTAGGAAGTGGTGAAGGGTGGGCGTTTTAAGGGACTGTCTTATGTAATTTTGACGTCCGAAAAGTGCTGATTTTCACCCTAGTTTGAACAAATGAGTTTTGAATTTTAAATTTTTTGAAATTTTGCACAAGTTTCTTACATAGCGAAAGTGAGGACTTAGGAAGCATTTTTAGAAATGTACCCCTTAATTGGTTTAGATACTAGATGAAAGTATATATGGAAGTTCGTCAATTAAGTTACTCTTCTCTATTCGACCATTTATTGCTTCTTTTTCTAAATACAGAAACAAAACTTTATATTCAAAATGTTCAGTTTGGTTTTTGCTATATTTCTTCCATTACAATTCCCTATAACTACCGTAAAACTTAATCGTTCAACTAAATATCATAGACAGTTACCAAAACAGTCGTTCGGTAAGGCGTTGCGAATTAAAATTTTGCGTGGCCTTCTTTCGTGGCCGTATGTAGAACGAATAGCCGCGATCAGAATTCCGTTTGTTATAAAACCGGTTTCACCGTCTATAATATCGAACTTACTAGATATAGCTGGTACTGTTGAAAGATTTTCTAACTTAGATGCATAGTAAAGCATGCGCAAAATCAGCCTATAACGTTCCCCACTGCTGGGACCCAGGCTCCTCTCTGTGAGAGGGCGTGGGCCGTCATCCCCCACGCGGGCCCAGTGCGGGTTGGTAGATGTCACATGTCTTCGAATTTTTGGTTCTAGGACATGCCGGTTTCCTCACGATGTTCTCCTTCACCGTTTTGAGAGCAGTGGTGATGAAATAAGTTACACAAAATAAAGCGTCTGCCTGGGTTCGGACAACTCGTAAGTCGGGTCCTCATCACGGGATCACCAGTGCTTTGCTGCGGACTGCATAGTAAGGTGCATTCAAATTAAATTACATCTGCAGCACCCTGGACTGTCAGCCACGCTTCCACCCCACATTTATGACTGTATTATAATTTTATCCTTTGGGGTGATTACATACTTGAGTGATAACATACATAAGCATAGCAGCAGTGATAGCCAAGTGGTGTGACTGTCAGACTGCCAAGTCATAGGTCTCGAGTTCAATCCCAAGGCCACCTCTGATTTTTCGGATTCGGCGCTTGTGATTAATTATCACTTGCTTCAAAAACGGTGAAGGAAAACATCGTGAGGAAACCGGCATGCCTGAGGGATAATTCTCGACGGTATGTGAAGCCAAGTCAGAGGCCCATGGGCGGCTTTAAAACTCTGACACCAGGTTTGTCACTAACCACACGAAAAGAAGATACATAAAATGACAATTGATCGCATTTTCTTTTATTTAAATAGTTGTGCCACGTTCGACGAATGTATTCAACATAGGTAGCAATGGATTAGAAATATCCTTCAACACTCTCGGATTGTGATTGAAACTGTCTTACGCAATTAAGGTACTGGATGGCATAAGTGATTCTCACATAAGTACATAGTATATATTTGTCTATACGACAGAAGGAAAGTGTAAAGAGAAATACCTATATTAGATTAGATTTCTTTCATAATTAAAAAGTGTGTGGTGTATTTGTCGACCCTTCATGAATGCGAAAGTGAGTTTGTTTGTTTGTTACGCTTTCACGCTAAAACGGCTGGCCAGATTTGTATGAAATTTTGCACATGGGTAGACCATGACCTGGATTAGGACATAGGATACTTTTTATCCCGATATTCCTACGGGATCGAGACTTATGCCGGTGAAACAGCGGGGCGCAGCTAGTTTCCTATAAGCAAGGAAACGCCGCGTTTCTACCAAAAGTGAAACGTGTGGATTAAAAACTTTAATTCTTTTGATAGTCAAGTCTTATTAATTCAAACACAAACACAGAATTTCAATTGAAAACAAGAAAACACACACACACACACATTATAAGTCATGTGTTCAGGATACTCCAATCTTTTTATACTCCTCATTGTTCATATACATATAAACCTAGTCTTTAGTGTAGGTAATGTTATTGCAAATTATAAGTTATTAAGCAGTGCTTTATTATTCCTAAAATTGTACTAATATGGACTGAGTTGTCTGAAATAAAACTAATATAATTATTATATGTACTCGTATTATATCGTCGATTGTGTAGGTATAAAACATCCATTAATATTATATCTACTGGTATTGCGTAGAACAATAACTTGCTAGGTTTATTCTACTCAATAATGCAGAGGCAGGTCGCTTGTTCGTATATTGTTTCTGTCAATCGATAAGTCTTGCTTTTTATGTTCACTGGCTCTATAACTTGTACATAATTCTGCGGTTTTGTCGCAAAGTAAAATTCATGTTTTACGTTGTGGTTCTATTTCGTATTAACTATGTTTTTTGTAAAAAGTTCGTGTATAAAATTCCTATTGATTTGCTGATTTGTTTTAACAAACGTTTGATTGTACTCACATTTTTGTAAATTTTTGTTAGCAGAACAAAAATATTAACGTTTGGTAGTGTTTGGGTCACCAGGATACAGACTGTGCCTATAGTTTGCCACTATTAAATTGGACTAAGTCTTCTGTTAGTTAGAATTTCATAGAAATAAAAGAAAGAAAGAAATATCGTTTCTTCTGCGCACATTAAAAAAGAAAGAGATAAAATACACACATACACAAAAGTAGCCAAAAGCCTCGTATTCCACCAATAAAAGTTTGACAATGTTGTTCATTGGTTGATGTCAAGGCCACGGAGCAAAGACAATATTGAGTAATTACTGTTGCGACAACTACTTTTATAGCAAATAATAAGAAAAATTAAGCTGTGCGTCGCATTCGTATCTGTGCAAGAACAGAGGGGCAATTCCCGTAATTTATAAGAACGTTCGCATTCGCATCTCATTCGCAATCTGTCAAAAATACAGTCTATTTACCAAAATTTTTGACAAGTTTGACAGATTGCGACTAGGATGTGAACGTTTTTTAAGTACGAGAATTGGCCTTCTGGTCATTGCAAAGTGAAATGCTGTGACTTCGAACGAATCTAAAGTCAACAGCGCTGGTTTTCAGCATCACCATGCCACCAACCAGATCATGTTCCTTGAATATTTAAGAACTAAGTATGTGTAAGTTAAATAAATGATTATCAAATTTTTTAACATTTCCATAAACAGATACTATTATGGCTGGTTAAGACAACATTTTAAAGCTCAATCATTTATCACTCCACAATGTGTACTAAGGTTGTAACTTAAAATATGTATATTGAGATCCTCTCGAGCATGGCAAAGTAGTAAAAGAGAGGATGCTTTTAAACTCAATGAACACTCACTGACTTACTTATAATCTACAATTTTTTCTCATTGTACCTATTTTGTTTTTTATGTGTGAGAAATTTTCAAATAACTTCTCCCGCTCTGGGCGGAGCGGGAGGGCGTGTCAGACTTTTACTGACTAAACCCCATCCGTGTTCCTTCCGTTGCCTGTGTGCCGGGGCCGCGATATCCCTTTCGGGCAAAATCGCAACCTTGGCAGTTCTCATTGTACCTAGTATTTCTCTCAGGAGATTCTTTCAGTTTTCTCTTGAGTGTGTCAATTTATCACAGAGATATCAAATGTATGGTCACTATGGGAATCTGGCAATCTATTTCATATTTTATGTTTGGACACTATAGATAGACTATAGCGACGGGTTTACAATCGCTCACATTCGGTGGTATATGTAGATGGTATGTAGGTATCTAAATCTAGCATCCTAATGTCCTTAATGACATTAGATCGTGTTGAGAGCTAACTTTCTATTTGTTCGTGATAGGTTACTTCGAATTCATGAATGTTATTTATTTGACCATTTAGTTTGAGATAAAATTTTACTATAAAATTTTGAAAGTAGCATCTCCGATGTCTAGGCAACATAATGTTTGAGATGATCGCCGAAAAAAAAACTGTGATGAGAAAGAGAAACCTACTGATCTAAAAATCAATAAAGATAATACACGGGGTACGTAGTTACAGGCTACAGAAGTTCTAAATGCTGATAGGCAGGAAGACAGTCTTCTAATCCTAGAGGCAGTAACGAAGCAACATCGTCTTTAGTGTTAAGCGTAGCTGCCATTGCGGCTGTAAGAATGTGAAATTTCATACAAAGATGATTGGAAGGATCTCTTTTCAAAAGACTTTGATCAGCTAATGTTATATGCTGCAAAAATAGTTGATTGATTCTTTTCTTTAGGGTATTCAACCAGTCCACATACCATTATGAAATCATTTATTACCAGGAAAAACACTCAAGATGATGTCAAACATGCTGCACCTATCACATAAATTCACTCCAGTGATTCTTTACATCACAATATTAGTCAGACTGACCACATTGAATATAAAATTTACTTTATTACCTTTTGTAATCCGTGTTTGGCAATCGGAAGAGACAAGCGGGAAACACGTGAATATGATTAGTGATGATTATATTATAACAAAATACGTGACATGCAATGTTCTAATTCTTAACAATTCCGATTTTGTGAATGTATATGCTTAAAAATATATGAATTAGTTCATGTTGCTTCATTTTGATTTGATATGACATTGTCATTATCGTTATTTTTTATTGTTATTTGATTCTTTTGATGACTTTGTAATTGCTGGTGTGTTTTGTAACTATATCTACGTGTATAATTTATTCGTGTATAGTATAAAGGCAGGTAACTTAGTTTTCATATATCCTTTTATTTACCGCCCAATTCTTCTTCCATTCTTCATGATTCTTACCATTGTCCATTATGCCCGTACAATTTTTTTCAAAGTATTTGTTCTTCTTACCATGCACCGAACTGCTACAATAGTTTATATATATAGAATTTTTTTATATATTTAATTAACAAGATAATTTTTATCTTGTAAATGATGATGATATTAATTCCCATAATCAACACCATTATCACCCACAATTTGATTTCTCAATACCACATCACTTTCGGAGCAAAGTAGGTACTAATTACAGTCATTTAAAATGAAATGATAATTACGAATAGTGTTGCAAAATTGAAGTAACCCGCTGATTGGCTCAGTAATATTATAATACCTTTAATGTAATGTATGTGCAAGGCTTTTTACTCAAGGTTTGCGAGTGACGTAAACACTTTTAAGTTCATAAATTTTAATGGATTGGGTGGAAACTGTATAAATTGTTTACTTAGCTACGTAATATTTTTTTGCAGTATTTTTAGTGTCCTTTATTTTTTATTTAATTAATCTGTCTATTGCTCTATATTTCCATGTTTTAAATTGCTCATTGCTCTTGCTTTATGTTTCTCTTGCTGTTCTACTTTTTTATCTTCTCTTTCATTGATTGTATTAAGAACTGGATCTATAAATATTTCAAGATCATCTAAATCATTAAAGTGATTATGTTCACTCTTATTATCGGTTACAATATCCCCCAATACTAACATTGTGGAGATCAGAAGCCTTACTATGATGTATCAAAGCCGTCACTGTTACTTTGTAAAAAAGAGATGGTGATATATGTCCTATACTTACATCTCTCTTTTAGAATGAAGTAAGATTAAAATGTACCTAAATCTGTAATATGATGTCTTGGAAGACCCCAGAGGTGCCAGTTAACCCTTATATGAACTTAATGATGAATTGGCAAGCTACATTAGCTGAGATCACTAAATTGCTGTAGGTTTGTGTTTTGCCCCTCAGACTGCATGATTACGATTGTGACTGTATGAGGTCATACACATCCGTGTGGAAGTGTAGGCACAAAGTCAAGAGTTATAAGTGATTCAGACATAAGTTAATGTTAGCCTACGTTTACAAATCGCGGAAGGAAACTTGAAGGACCAAGAAGTAAGTCGAACAACTCCGATGGATGAGTTTGAGCCGAATACTGAAAAACTGGGCATTGTGATTTTTTAATTAATAAATAATCCTAAAGAATTACGATTTGGGCAGGAGGATGATGATGATAATGATTGTCATTTTCTCAAATAGGGTTTATTTTTTACAAGTAGATACCTAAATGGGGCATTGGTCCTTTTTATCAAATTATGATAATTATTTTTTAATGCTCATATTATGACTGATGAGTCAAGTCAATATCCATAGTTACTGAATTACAACAATTTACCCATTCAGTTCTATTTTCATCAGAACAGTTATTATCGCTAACCTCACACAGGGGCTAAGCAATGAAGGTAAACGCGATCATGAACAGGTTTCATAATTTTATGACTAATCCAAGAGATCGTGTAGAAATATGAATGTAAAAAGGATCTCACGTAAAACCACAACATGTATACATGATGTCATCCTTGGAAAATACTTCTTTTGCAAAGATTTACTGTTATTCTTATATGGCAATTTCGGTGGGGCCAAAAGAATAAGAAATTATTCTCGTATTTGACTTGGTCAACTTTTGAAAATCCGTTTTATATCATTTCAACAGAATCGGTTTTTGTTTGTTATTCAACTTTGGTATATTGCTAGCAATTGTATCCATAGCTTGACTTTGTTTTCGGGCAAAGGGTAATAATATTATCAGCCACCAATGAGGTGTGTTATGTCATTTATTCTATACCAAAGCACACTTACACGGGATAAAGATTCCCCACGGAATAAAAGCCTCACAATCTCGCTTCCTATTGTCGTCTTTATACAGTCCTTCAAAAAGAGTCCACGTCCAGTTCAAGCCAAAATCTCCTGGTCCTACAGTATATTTTTTTTTGTTTGCGATTAATGTCCAACTGCTGGGCAAAGGCCTCTCTTTCCACCTCTCTATCTAGAGCTGCCAAGGACCAATCTTTATTAAAGGAGTCCAGCTCATCCCGCCATCTCCGTCTGGGCCTGCCGCGATGTCGTTCAGAAAAGAAATGCCATTTCAAAAATCGAGGTCGCAGCACTATGTTGAGCGATGGCGTGGATGTGTGACGCATATTTCCCCCAACTTGTTATTTTTTTGTGTTTATGTTCTGCAAACAAAGGTATTTTATTTATTTATTTTTTCTTTCTAAGCCCGCTGATTCAGTTCGTGTATTCAAACGCAATTTAACAGTGTATTCCAAATTCTGCGTGCCAATCCGACTAACAGACAGAACAATACGGTTTGCTAAAATCGAAAGTTTTATCCTTACTTCTCACGCGATCTTGTACTGGTTACTTTGAACCATTCGCTAACAATATAGATAGGAACAGAAGGTGAGCTCCAAAACACGAGCGATAACGCACGCACACATAAATGCTTCACACACAGCGAGTGCAAGTGCACTCGCAACTGGCATTTGTTTGAGAGAGCCGCCGCCCGCACGTACGCGTGTAGGTATGTGTGCGGGCGCCTGTTTTTGCGTAATGTATGTATGATCCTTCTGTATCTATCTATTCTGTGTTTCCCGTATGTTCTGGTACCGTTATTTTAGTAGGTGAGCAGTCATCATGGATGATCTGTTTCTAGTACCGTTTGTCTAAAGCCTAGATTAATCGATTAAGGAATCGGTTGCGCATGAGTCTATTTTCGGTTCGGTGGACTCAGTGTTCCGTGTTTGGTACATTTTGGCAATTTTTTTGTAGTGTTATGAATATCCTGATATAGCTGACTGATTCTTTTGTTGTCAACCGAGTTTTCCTTTTTTTGAGTGTGATTGTCTTTGATCCGATTTGAGATATTATGAGAAAAGTATGTATAAATACTTGTTGCGTTATCAATTTTAACTGATGTTATATTTATTCTAATCTCGTCGCTAGTTTCTAAAAGAACATAACTTCTTTAGACAAACAAAAACTATAAGATTTTAATACCAATTTAATGCTCTAGACCGTGCACAAATCACGTCCCTCTAATAATAGTGCGAAGCAAAATGAGATTACCTCAACGTTACTAATTTAGAGAATACAAAAAGGAATCATAGACTAGCATTTTATTAAAGTAATCCTACTATCCTACTAATATTATAAATGTGAAAGTTTGTTTATGTGTGTGTTTGTTACTCAATCACGCAAAAACGGCTGAACGGATTTGGATTAAATTTGGCACTCAGATAGTTTATAACCTGGATTAACATATAGGATACTTTTTATCCTGGTATCACGTTCCCGTGGAATAATTTCCAACACCCACGCGGGCGAACGCAGGTTCGATAATAACATCAAAGCTAGAGTGTTGATTGTTTTCTAAAACTTTCGTGAAATTACTTAAATCATTTACATTTAGTCAATCTGATCTAACTAGCCTATATTGTCCCACCTCCCTGTCCTTCCTTTTCCACACAATTATATGTGTTTTGCTAGTGCCGGTCAGTCTTTTCGGCAGGAGCTGCCATCTTCGCTGTGGCTTGCCGCGAACTCGTCGTGCGTTAATCAGGACCAAATCCTTTTACCCAAATTTTTAAGAAATGTTCCAAATTCTTGGAGACTTTTACACGAACCCTAGGAAACAAATAGTACAGGTAGATCAATAACCGAAATACAAAACAAAAAGAAGTAGCAAGTTAAATGAACTACTAAATTCTAAAAGCCAGGTGTAAAATTGCTAATAAAGAACAGTTATGTATCGAATGATTGGTTTAACTGACCCGGTTCTAAATTAATGTATAGTTCCGAAATTAATGTGTTTGTGAAACATAGTATGTGAGTCATAGAGTACTACAGAAGGTCAGCTCCGAACACGAGGGAAAACACACGCACACATAGACACGCTTCACGTACAGCGTACAGTGCAAGCGCACTCGCGACTGGCATTTCCCTGAGGTAGACTTCTGTTCGCACGCGTCTACAGTCTTTTCACAACACACAGTTTTTGTACCTCTGACAGTAGCAACCCAACAGCAACCTTAATCAATGCTAACTAATATTATGAAAGTAAGTTTGTTTGTTACTCTTTCACGTCTTAACTCCTCAATTGATCATCATAAAATTTGCATATGCGTTGTCAGGGGTACATAAACGGACATAGGGTACCTTTTATCCAGAAAAAATACTGCCCCAAAATCTATATTAACGCGAGTAAAGCCGCAGGCAAACGCTAGTCGTAGATAAAAAACACGGTAATTTTTCAGTGGCAACAAACTTACTGACACGTTTATAAAGATCAATTTGATTTGGCAGTGATACAAAATCAGAGGTAAAATAACTGTGGAAGGATTCTATGACGGTTTCATACAACGAGTGAAACCGCACGCACACATAGACCCGCTTCACGTACAGCGAGTGCAAGATGGCCGTACTTACGTTCGCGTCTATGCGTCTGTTTGTATGAAGCCGATCTTCTGAACTATGTTATTCTGTGGTCTGTGAGTCATAAAGGTTGTTTACCCGACTGTTCCGAATAAGGTGAAGTTATGTTTGGTAGTGGACTCGTAGGCTCAGTATTTGGTGCATGTGGGATAGGATTATGGATGGAGAGAAGTAGGTACGTAATAATGGTTTCTGGTCCTTTTGAGTCTTTTTGAAAATAATGCTGATGGCGACCTCTTTTACTTTTATGGCAATACAGGGCAGGGCTGTGAAGACCAAATATTTTACAGAACCTCCATTAAAATTTTGATACCAGATGGATAATCAGTTATAGGCTATCTTTTCAGTGTTTACCCAAAATACATATTAACGTGTCTTTTTGTCTCGCTAGATGCGGCAGAATATTGTTTCTGTTCCCATGCAATCACGAACTTGGTTTGAGAACATTTGATATTCCTTCTCCCCGTACTTTTAAAGTCAGTTGCCTGTTTACCTTTGCATCTTGTTTATTACTTAAATACAGCTGTATTAAAGCTAAAGCCTCCCCCGATGCATTGCTCGATAGCATTATAAATTAGACTTCCTAAAGTTTTACTCATTTGTCACTTCCCACGATTTCTATAATTTTGCTCATCCTTCAGAAATACCAGTTTGAAGTACAATAGCGTCTTAAGTAGCTATAATAACATCTATTATAGTTGACCTTGCATTCATGTCTCCAAAATATAATAAAACAATCTGATTTCGAAAATCCGTCACAATTTTCTTGTCATCGGATCACTTTCGCTTGTCCTAGTTACATTGTCTTGTCGGTTCTTTATTTCCCATTTTGCCATTCAAATATCACCTTTATTTTTAAGACGATAGAAGTTATGAAACTTCGAGCCTTCGGATCTCGAAAAATTGCAACAATGTGCCGTCAATCAAATGAAAGGGAAGATGTTTTGTCTCTTTCTGACTTGTATATAAACAAATAGCATTGTTGATGGTCTGATTATATAATGAATGAGGGCAGAAAATGTAACACTGGCAGTCTATGATAGGCCATTGTTTTTATGTGATTGTCTTTTGTTTGCCGAAAATGTCCTTGAGTTCTAAATTTTGTTAGAAAAATGGTCCTTAAAGGCGTGTACGCACGAACGAACAGAACATGGTGAACACGAACATCGAAGACGTAACATTTGGTCGAAGCGAACACGAACACCATACGAGCACAGTTCGACTTGTGTTCACGCTCAACCGCCGCGTTCTCTTTAGCCATGGATGGACAGTGAAGTACCTAGCCAAAAATTCTCCGAGCACCGTCCACACAGAACAACAAAATTGGATCGCTACGATCGTTTTTGACGAACACAGTGTTTGATGTTCGTTAGCGGTACGCACGTGTGAACAAAGTGTTAGATGCTCGCGTTCACCATGTTCTTGTTTGTTCCTGCGCACACGCCTTTATGATTCAATCCAGCTGATCTATCCTGTAAAAATCTCACCGTGTGAACTTAGGTGAAATGAGCTGTCATTCCACCTTACGGGGAGCTGTCAAGTGTCAATCTCTATCGTAATAGGGATTGACACTTGACAGCTCACCGCAAGCTCACTTCACCTTAGTTTTCACGGAGAGATGTTAACATAGGGTTGCCATCCCCAAATTTTGAAAACCAGAATTAGATGGTGAAAATACCAAGACATTTTGGATTAAAAACAGGACGCAGTATAAGAGCAGTAGTTAATCGCAACACGCAATGAAAACAGGTTCACTGAAAGTCAATTTTCACGCACTAGTTCGCGAAAATAGTACCTAGTGAGAAAGAAATAACAAGCAGAGTGCACGTTACATCTTTATTTTTTAAATACTCCGCGCTCTGCGTTTGAAGTTTTGAAAATACTTTTCTATGTCGTTCAAACGCGGGGCGCGATGCCGACCGAGAACCGTACGGTTGAAGGCGCGAAATTTAAAATACAGGACTTTACCCAGACCGTTACTTAAAAATATCAAGCACACCCCAAGACATCCCAAAAAGCAGAAAACAGGACAGTTGGCAACCCTATATTTAGAAAGAAAGAAAGAAAGAAAATGCGTTTATTGGCATTACATTAGCAGAATAATACACCTTATAACTAAAAAAAAAAAAACAGAAAACAATGATTATAATGCCAATAGGGCCTCAGCTCAGCATAGATGTCAGATGGCAACACAAAGTGTACCACCTGACGCTGATTTTCAGCTGCAACCCACGAGTGCCATACGCTAGAATAATAAAGACAGGGAAGTGTGTGTCCGTTGTAATAAATTAACAGAATAAATTAAGGTAAGTAGTAAAAGATAGGATAACATGAAAAACTCACAAAATCAAATAAAATAAAGTGTTGTGACATACATTTAATGTGTGTGGTGTGTTGTGAATGAGAAACTAAAATAAATAAATACCCAATATCTGTGTCATAATACTCGTAGCTACATTTAAAATTAAAATAAATAATAAATTTAAAAAATCTATTGTCTTTAAATAGAAAGTATGTGCCTTCATGACAACAACCGTCAAGAACATTATGACGTCGACAAGAACATTATGACGTCGACCGGAGCAACATACAATGAGATATTCAAATAATTAAAAAATAAAATTGATAAACAATTGAATTATAAATGTGTAATACAATATTTTAAATGGCAACATTCCGTGTTGGCATACATGGACTCGCGCGCCGCCCCGGCTTAAAGTAATCTTTAATCTGTGCGCGCAGCTGTCAGAAAAACTATATTGTATGCTAAGATTGTATGACGTTCTTACGTAACAATTAACATGGCGCAAGTAATGAATGCTATGATGGAATTGTGGAATTATGTAATAACAAAGGATGAATTGTGTAGGAAAACATTTTCCTAAACAGTATTTGTGAAATTTGCCCGCGGGACATTAACAGGATTACATGCTCCGTTCATGAAAGCAGATAGAATATATTTCTAATATTAAATTTAAAAAAAAAAAAATTATATGGCAGATATGTCGGCCCTAACATTTTCAGCATTCTTTTGATGGTTTAATAAAAATTCTCTTAATTTAAATTTGAATGTTGAGCAACTTTTACTGTACTTTATTGGAGGAGGTATATTATTCCAACATTTGGTAGCTGCATAACGAAAACTGCCTCTAAAAGCCGCCGACTTGTGCCGTGGGATGGAAAGCTGTTGAGAACATTTTCTGCCCTCACCGATTCTGTGTCTTCTTGTCCATAAAAGTCTGTCATATAAATAAGAAGGGGAATGAGACTTAATAACACCAAAGAGTAGACTCGCCAAGTGGAGTTTACGTCTAGCTTTCATTTTTAAAATGTTGTTCTCATTGAAGAAAGGTGTAACATGACCCCTAAAGGGAACTTTAAAACAGAAGCGCGCACAGGCGTTTTGAAGTCTTTGGATCATCCTTTCAGTTTTTGACAGTAGCCGTTGGCCATACACGGTGTCCGCATAATTTAACTTTGATAAAACCAAAGACTCCACAAGCAAGACTCGCAATTCTTCACTAAGGTAGGGACGGGCTTTGTATAAAATCTTAAGTCTGTAATAGCAATTTCGAATAGACTCAGATACGTGTTTGTGAAAACGAAGTTCCGTGTCCATGATGAGACCTAAATTACGCGCCTCGTAAACCCGTTCGATAGGCTCTCCCATAACAGTCACACAGCTGGCACAGGGTTTAATTTTACCTAACTGGTTTTCGGTTCCAAAAAGCATATACTTAGTTTTGGTAGGGTTCAAGGCAAGCGTATTAGCATTGGACCACTGCACTATGTTTTCAAGATCTGTATTAAGATCGTTTAATGCTTGTTCATAGTCTTCCGGCTTAAATGATATAAATACCTGTGTGTCATCGGCATAAATATGATATTTACATTTTTTTATATTTTTAATTATATCGGCACAATACAATATAAACAACACTGGCCCAAGGATCGAGCCCTGCGGAACCCCCCTTCCTACTGTGCGATGTCTAGAGACAACTGTTGAGCCGTCCGCCCGCCGTATTTCAACAAATTGCGTACGATCGCCTAAATAGCTATCAAACCACTCTATTGTGTCCTTGTCAAATCCATAAAAAGCCATCTTTGATAATAATAGAGGAACGTTAATACAGTCAAAGGCGCGCGAAAAATCAAGCAACACCAAAAGAGTGCACATACCATTATCTTGAGCCGACAAGATACTGTCTGTCACATCCAACAAAGCCGTAGCTGTACTACGACCCTTCCTAAACCCTGATTGAACATCTGGGAGAATCTTATTTGTCTCCAAATAATCTACCAATTGCGCACATACTACTTTCTCTAAAACTTTTGAAAGTACCGGCAGTATACTTATATGTCTAAGATCCTTCATGTTCAATGCATTAAGAGTCTTCGGCAATGGGTGCACCTTAGCAATTTTCCATAACTCAGGGAAAGATGAGGATGTGACAGATGTATTTACTAAAGCAGTTATGGCGTCCAAAGTCACAGGGAGTGTCAGTAATATCATATTTATGGTAAAGCCATCGCAACCTTCAGCATTCGATCTAATAGTAGTCAGTATGTTCGCGATTTCCTTGCGTGTTGTAGGTCTCAAACTAAACGTGGTAGTACTATTTCGCGCAGATTCAAAATATGCAAGTAATGAGTTACTAACCGTATCCGCACCCGGCACATTCAGAAAATGGTCACAAATTTTGTCGGGATTGTCAAAGTGCAGAGGTAATTCTTTATGTTTAGATGGAAGCAGGTTAGACTTTAGGTTTTTCCAAAGCGCTTTGGGGTCATTTATTTGACTGTTGATCTTGTGTTTATAGTAAGCAGATTTTTCGTAAAATAGAGACCTAGAAACAAGTGACTTAAATTCTTTGTAATAAATCTTCTTCGAATCAGATTTTTTGTTTTTTAAATACTCTGCATGTGCTTTGTTCCTCAAATGCATCATAAATTTAACATTGTCAGTAATCCAAGGGTAGCAATACTCCTTAATAACACTAGTTTTTAGAGGTGCGTGGATATCAAATAGTGTAAGCAAGTTCGAGTTAAAATCACTGACCATTGAATTAACATCTTGCAGCTCGGTTAACGCTTTCCAGTTAAGTAACTCGAGATCCTGATCAAAACATTCCATAATAATGTCCTTAAGCGGGCGATACGTAATGGTTCGCGATGGAAATTTCAGTCGTTTAAAACTAAATTCGCTGGAAATCAACGCGTGCGCACCTAGATCCGGTATCACATCAACTGATACAGAGCGTGGTTTAACATTTGTACAGATGATGTCTATCAGAGAGTTACCATGCACTGTAAAGTGCGTGGGTGACTGTACCAGTTGTTTAAGACCTTGGCAGTTCAAAAATGAGACTAACTTGTCTGTCTTTGAGTCCGCGTCACTAAGCATGTTTATGTTAAAATCACCCATCAATATCGTGTACTCACATTGCGTTAGGGAGTTTAATGAACCAGATACGGCGTCTAGGAAAATATCAACATCTTGCCAGGGCGGGCGGTAGGCAGTACCTATTGCTAGCTTAACTCCGCGAACACTAATTGTGACCCACATCTGCTCGACCGTGGTATGCAAAGGGCTAGCAGAGTACGAGTGGTTTCGAACATTTATACCGTGCTTGATATAAAAACCTACACCGCCACCACGTCCCTTCTTGACAGTCAATTTACTGAATAGACCGCCTGAAAAAACAGATGCTGACTATAAAAATACTCGAACTTTGATAGCTCATTAAACATTGGATATAGCGGCCAACGACTGTGGCTTCAAGTCGTTAAATAAAATGTCTCTCTCACTTTATGAGATGAAAACATTACAGCAGCAAAACAAATATTTAATTCGGGTCACAGTATTTCTTACGAGATTTCTTCAAGGACTACAGTTTTCCGATAGCCAAAAACGCAAATCAGCCATTAAACCGCTAATTTCAGGATTGTATACGGCGAAAATTTTCTTACGTTTTTTGCAATTTGCAGCTTAGTATCATGTTGTATGTTGATCAAATATGATTCGCGGCCGTATCAAATATTTATTTCTAGAATTATAATCATAAAAATCATCAATACATCTCTTTAAGTTCATATTACCCTATTGAATTACAATTTCTGAACGAAATCATGACATTCGAAGCCAATTCTAACTTGAAGAGTTGTATTGCTGATTCTAATTATTATAATTCTGTAAAACCATATTTGTTACGGTCGCTAATCATATTTTAATCAATCTGACCCGCATAATGCCTCCTTATTCCTCAATTCTCGCTATTTCACCTGCCACTGCAAACAGTGGCAGGTGAAATAGCGAGAATAGCAAGACCTTTGGGTGATGCAGAGACAAATCTCTGCATCACCCAAAGGTTGACTGGTAGAAAATGCCTATGGCATTAAGTCCGCCTCAGTACATTTGTGTGCTTAAAGTATTAAATTAATAAATAATAAAATGCAAAAAACGTAAGAAAATTTGAATTTCGCGGGCAACCCTAGCGCATCCCCTTAAGAAACGTGATTTATCCTGTAAAACCCTGTTTAAACCGGTTTTATTGGTGCGCGTGATTTTGAAAAAACTTAAAATTTAATTTTACTTAGATTATTTTATTACAACCAACCCATTTCACAGAAAACTCAAATTAATCGGGAACTCGAACAAACTATAAAATGATCGTTAAAATAAACAATAGTAATAAATAATTTTATGAGACACAAAGACTTTCAAATTCCTTCTCCATTTATAACTAAGAGAACGTTCTTTGATCAAGAATAGGTCATATTCACACACACAGGTGACCACTCACTAGCAGCCACAAATGTCAGCCCTTCACTTTATTCCCTACTACATTAACAAGGAATGTTCGACCAATTATACAGGGTCAAATTGAATTAGCTAGCAAAACTCCGCAGATGTGATGTGCATAAATATCTAAACACGACAATGGTGCCGATTAAGACTAAAAATCACAAAAATTTTGTTTATTCCTGTCATACTACGATTTTCCATTCTGGAATAGACTAAAGTGACACAACTTAACTACGAGTATATTTTAGTTTGACAGCACTAAGATAGTACTGAGTTTTTAATTTAGTGAAAATGTTAATTTTGCTATTCTACGACGACGTTTTTTTAAACTAGAAATTCAAGTGACTGCATTAACTGCGGTTGATGACCCCAAAAAAAAACTTGTCAAATTAATTAATTTTTTGTTTGATCATATTTATATAACGATAGTATTAAGTAATCGATATCGATCACGTTTGCGAAGTTTCGCTAGTTAATTTAATTTGTCCCTGTATTTTACATATAATTACTTTGGTATTTATCTTGTTTCTAGTTTGACGCGTGTAATATAATTGGAGGGTTTCGCTGGCTAATTTATTTTGACCCTGTATTTTAAATATAATTACTTTGGTATTTATCTTGTTTTTAGTTTGACGCATGTAGCATAATTGGGGCGGTTGCCTTATTATTTAGTACTTGATCGATTAGTAGGAATTATGAAGCGGTAGGTAGTTAGGTAGTTACTGCGTAACGAACGGCTCTAACTAAAGTAAACCGTACATATTATTATTATAACAAATTTTATATTTGAAGACAAACTCAAAGCATTTATTTCAACTAAACCATTTACAGTCAAAAAACGTACAAATAAAAATCTCTACAGAGAAGAACGGGCAAGAAACTCCATGGCCACTCTTTTAAATTAAGTTATAACAGAATCTTGGGTACATTATTCTTGTTGCTTTCATAAATAAATGTGAGAACAATAATTTAAAAAACAATTCTAAATATAAAGAAGACTAAAGCCGAATAAATAAGCCGTTAAGAGATGGCCAATCTCAACTGCCGGCCTAAACGGAACTTAGGCTGTCCGTTGAGTAAGACTGATAACCAAGTTTTCATGAAATCCTGAAAATCCCAACAACGTTAGTAGGTAAATAATCACAATTTAAAAATTGGTTAAAAATGTTGTGAACCTTAACTAATTAAGCTTGACAATCAATCAGAAAATGTATGATCATGATGATGATTAATTAATAATTAATTATTATGATTATGATTAATTAATAATTAATTATTATGATTATGATTATTCATTCTCTTGATTAAACTAAAAAGTTGTTTTGTTGTTATTTTGTGATCTAAATAAACTGCTAAAGACTTCAGTTTCAAATTTATTGACATAACATAACATCACGCGTGTATTCCTCGACGGGTTGGCAGTATCTATTATACACCCACATTTTGCCAGTTATGTTTAAGTCACATGTAATAGGCGAGCCTATTGCCATCCACCGGGCACAAATCCAGGCTCCGGGCTGCTACTGAGAAATTCCAGATGGAAAAACCCAGTAACACTTTTCCCGACCGAGGACCTCATGCAGTCAGCAGTATAGCTTGCAACCACTGGACCACCGTGACAGATAATTTATTTAATTGCAATAATTAATCTACCAAAATAATTACCGGTGGTGGTGTTTCCATTCTACACTACAAAACCATGTAATGGATACAAATGGAGTCAAACTACAGTAAGTGACAGCTAACGGACATGTCAGACTAGACGTGTATCCTATAGGTCATAGAAACATGCTGGGAAGTGTATATCCTATGTATACCGGCGCTTGCGCCGCCCGTGGTAGTAAAAGTCGTTTTAGGGCCTATGTAAAATACTAGATGCTGTTTTTCAGTATGTAGGTTGGAGACAGAAGGTTAGAAAGACTTTCAGTAAAAACGTATCTGTACTATAATCAATAACCCTAGCATAAGCATAATCAACCTATAATATTCCGACTGCCAAGACACAGGCCCTAAGACACAGTCTCTGAGAGAGGGAGTGGCCCAGTGAGAATTGCTAGATGTCACATGTCTTCGAATTTTTAGTTCGAGGACATGCCGGTTTCCTCACGATGTTTTCCTTCACCGTTTTGAGAGTGATGAAATAATTTACACAAAGTAAAGAGCCTGCTATCTAATTACGCAACACATTTTCGATTTACAATTGAGTCAAATTTGTTTCGATTTGAATACAATTGCATTCAATTTATAATTTTCGAATTACGTAACTCTAAAATCTGCGTTGTCAACTGCACTCTGTTTCAAACGCTAAAGAGTGAACGATACTCGTCTAAAAAGGCTATTAGTGGAATTACGTAATCATTTTGACAGTTGAAAATTTGTTTCAAATCAACGAGAAATTGCTTTCAGCTATCAATCTAAAGAGAAGGCACCCTACTGGTCGCATTCGATTTTCTTTGCAATATTTTTGGGATTTACTCGTATAATCTCCTTACTTATTACAAAATTATGTAAGTGAACGTCGTCTTCATAAATTGTGAATGTGTTTTTGTGTAAAACCTCAATGATAGATCAGTATTAGGGTCTGTAAAATACCGAAGCAACGAGGTCGGTTTTTAATAATAATTGTGAAAGTTTTCTTCTGTTACAAGTGCTTACAACCTAAACTAAAGATATATATTATGATATTTCAGAAACGAGGTATTTTGGTGGCATTTTAAAGGAAAGACAAATTCGTACCTCGTACCGTATCAAACTTATCATAAGCCACAAGCTTAGCAACCCAGTCGGGCTTGTACTTCATTGGAAAAGCAAATTTATTACAGGAAGAACAAATATTATAATATAGTTTGAAGCATTTTATGTCAATGGATTCTGTAAGGACATCGGTGAACATACTCACCACACCATAAATAGATCTATTTCCACATCATTGTCTGTATAAGGTACCTACTTAACACTTTGAGGGACACTAACCGCTCATAGACGTAATAACAATAAAACATCTATTGTGTCTCGTTCAGTGTCCTTGAATGCGTTAATATCAATATTATTTTCTTTCTTAGTGTTGAACATTGATTGTGTGTTTAGCATAGCAACAATTTTACACACAATCTTATTGTTTGTTGGTAAATACGAAATGCACCATCAAACGTAAACTTACCATACATTTAAATAAAGTCAATTGTAGGCACCTAATTGTTTTTTATAGCAGAATATTGCTGTTCTATAAAGTAGATAGATTGTGCATGTAAGTGTTTAAGGGAGAGGCCTATTAGACTTTGTGGATGGATGTAATGGTTCATGGAATATCAATCTAATGAGGATTTACTTATTTTTTTTTTTTTATATTTCAGGTGTCAGGCTCAACTATATTATTCAGGAAAAAATTTAACTCTCATGAGCGCTTACAGCAAGAATTAGCAAGCAGTACATACTTATTCCATGATGACTGCCACAGGACATTAGATTCCAAATTCCACTAATCCTTACAGTAGTGTCCAAATATTTCATAATAATGTGAAGATATAATAAAAGTCGTTTTTGATTACCATAATTTATTTCTCTCTATTTACTGTTACCTAATAAATGACAGTTAATTTAGGCAAATAGGTACCTACCTCTAAATAGTATCAATAAAATAATCAATTGGCTGTGTTTATAAAAGGCATAGTATTCAATTCTTAAATATTTCATTATAAGTTATTTTTATTTGCACCTTTATAGGTACAAATAAAAATTACAAGTACAGGTTCAAAATAAAAACACTTTATTAAAGTTTACACTGTTATCAATTAACAAAATAGTAACACATATTTATATTGCTGTTGTACAAGACAGAACAGTAAAAAAAAAGAAGATTATCTTTCATTAACAATCTTCAGTTTTTACTTTAGTTCTTGAGAAGCTTGAAAACTGAAGTAGCAGAGCAACGGGGCAACGCAGCATGGGCGACATCCTTCATGCTGCCCTCATGTCTTCATAGGTGAAACGCCCCAGGAACTCTATAGTTTTAAAACAAAATCTTATTATTTTTTGCTCAAATAAAGTACCTACTTAGAAATTATGTGGCAAAGTAAAGTAGGCTCAACTAGGTTTTCATTAGCCCATGACTGGACAAAACCCATCAGCCTAGTCATTGGTGCTGGTTGTATAATTTCATCTTTATTTAGGGCTGATATTTCAGTCTCCAGATATTTTATAATACTGAATTATAATATTAAACATTAGTTAGGTACACACAAAATATATGTTGTGTCTATGTACTAAGTTCAGCCAAGGAAATATATTCAAAGTTTTATTTATTATGTGACTTGCTACGCTTTATTCTTAACTATGTGTCAAAAAGCTTACCTTCAATGATTAATACAGAAGATTGGATATTCAATCCATGTTTGAACAACAAGATTGATGGGGTTGCGTTCCCTTCTTGTATTTTCAGCTCTAGCACGGTCTGTGAAAATATTATAAATATGTTTTGTAGTTAGTTGTTATTTGGCTAGTGTAGTTAGTTATTATTTGGCTAGTTGTAATTGTTTATTTCAGCATCTACTTATGTACATAAATATCAATTAACAATTTCAGTTAAGACTGAGGTTGACGGACATAGTAACTATATTTAACCACAATAAAAAGTTAGATGCTTGTGTCTACACAACAAAAGAATGATTGTCCATAGGTAGATTGACCAATAATGTACCTACAGCTACAATAATGTAATGAGATACAAAGGTACTCTCTTACACACGTTATTCCTATTTATATTGGCTTACTTACTTGTAGTGATAATATCGACTTAGTTACTTTTCGCTATTGAGCAAAACAGCCTAAGTAAGTCTTAGTGCAGCCAGTAGAAAACGAAAACAGAGCACGCAGTGTCTTCAGTGTCTTGAACGAGAGAATTTTCCAAAGTTTTTCCGACTTCCACAAGCCACAAGAAAAATGTTCCAAAACTGCTTAGCATAGGCCCATGTTTCTGTAAGAGAATAGTAAATATAATCTTGTATGTTGAAAAATATAAAACATTAAAGGCAAAACAATGCTTATCAAAAATATTACCGAAAACTAAAATGTAAACAAAGTCATCGCCAATTCGCCATGTTAGATATCGTATTCTCCACAGACTTCAAAGAATGATCATTCCAGCTTCCAGCGCAGATTATTTTCGATGTTTAATATGTGTTATATGCCTTTCTTGTTCTTTTCTCTACAAACTGATAAAGTTAGAGCAGTAAAGACAGGCAATATTCTGCAATAAATTCGACTCTGAACACCTCACAATAAGTCGGCAGATCGTTCAAGAGGTTATTCAACTTTTACTCAGTGCTGCCAATTTTTTTCCCTGAGTCCGGTATAGACATGCGTCAGATACATCAAAACGAATTTAAAATCAGATTTCAGTCAGAAATCGAATCGTATCGATTATCCGAACTAGACAAACCAATTTCACAAAACCAACCACGGCAATAGTAGCTTTGCGTAAGTACGTATTTGTTTATGTTTGAATAGTTTTTAATGATGCACTTACAACCGAATAATATTACTAAAGACGATTGAAACTGCGAGCTGGAGCCACTCCTGAAACCGATTTCTAAAAACGGATTTTGAAAGCGATTTCAAAATCTGAAATAGGATATTTAACCGTTTGGTTAAAAACTTTATTCGATTAATAAAATAAGATTTGACATTTGAATAAACCTTTTTTACAGTCCGTTCAACCGATTTTAACTTCTATTGATTTGGTGGCATGACAAACGGCAACCGCAGTATAATTATTGAAATTTTAGTGAAGATGTTTGTTTTCAAACGGCTTAACGGCAGATTTTTTTATCCCGTAAGTACGTTCCCGTCTGCCGTAAGATATGTTTTTTGAAATGACGTTGTTTTTCGATCTCTACTCGGGCGGAGCCTCTGTGTGACTTCAATATATTCGTCATGCTGTGTCAGTCTTTCCAAATCAGCGTTCGAATCCGCAGTGGTTTCGGCATTTGAAAGAAATAAATCGAAAAATCACTGACACAGGTTTTAAACAAACAATAAAATATGCCATTATCGTGTTATTTAAATATTTTCTCGAGTCAAAGTTTTAGTTTGATTGTATTGTTTTCTACAAATTGAATTAAACTAACCATTAGACACAACCACCGGCCACTGAAAGCAAAATTTCTCCGCCAGTAGGGGTGTCCAAATCCCCAGGTTTAGTGGAAATCCCACTAAGTTGACAACACTGCTTTTCTACGATTTTGTCATTGGCTACAGATAACAAAAACGTGAAAAGAAAAACGTTTTGTTACGTATTTCAATTATGGTAGTTTTTGGTAGAAAGTGTTTTAAAAATTGATTTTTAATTTTTCGGCAATCATTGTACATTTTCATTTATAAGCACTAGTAGAGTATCAGCTGTAATAAAAAAAATAAAAAATATAGCACAATAATTTGGAAATTAATCATTCCTACATGGTGTAACAAAACACATCATCCAAATAAATTATAGCCAATTGATTAGAACATCCCTATCCAATTACGGTCGACTGATATAAAATGTGTAGCGTAATTCGAATTTGGGCAGGCGTTTAAAACTGGACTTGCTTTCGATTCAGAATTGTAAACAGAAATAAAATGTGTTGCGTAATTAGACTGCTGGTTGGGTTCGAATCCACGACCTGACCGCGACTCGTAAGTTCCGACCCTAGTAAATAAAATTCTTCTTGACTATCTCTAATGTTGTAAGTATAGGTTTGGTTTAGGAGATTTGCTGTTTCCTTGGAAAAATATGAACATATAATTGTGTCATGTGATGGAAAATAGGTATTCTAACCATCTTACAGTATTATTACCTACAGTGGCGAATGTTTCAGAAAACGTCAAAAAAAAGAAAAAACCTCGGTTATGCTAGTTACGCCCTGTTGTAATGTCATATCAATTAAGTAGTATCATAACTTATATTTTTTGTAGTCTGTTTCTTATTACCTGCCATGTGAAATACCCAAACAATTTCGAATTCTTATTCGTTTTAAGGCGGTTTTTACTCTTGGCGGACCAAAGGACCAATATTCTGAATGAACCTATTGCATCTTCCTGCACAGTGGCCTAGATAAGTCGGCGTCGAGTCGATCACAGAGTGACCTACATAGTCATGAAGGCTGTGCTAAGAATTAGAGTGTGATGTTTCATTTCGTTTTTTTGTTCCATCTGAAGGACAAAGGGCTTTGCCAATCAGATGCGAAAAGAAAGATTAATTGTTACCTACTGTAGTTTTGTTTTAGACTGCCCGTTGGTCTCGTGGTCGCAAGCGCGACTGCTGAACGTGGGGTCCTGGGGTCGATTCCCGGGTCGTGCAAAGTGTTATTGAGTTTTTCCATTTGGAATTTCTTAGTAACAGTTTCCGGAATTTGGAAGTTGGCGGGCGATGTGATCCGTACCTCGGAAAGCACTGATCCTCTCCGGTCGTGTCAGATGGCCGTCCCATCGGACTCTGAGAGTGAGGAAGGAAGAGTGCACCTGTGTCTGCGCACACACTTGTGCACTATAATATCACCCGCGCCGAAGCCTGGTCTCCGCTGAAATTGGTCACTATGGCCGAAATTAGGTTTGGAGGACTATTATAGTGTGTTATTGTTTTATAGATGTTGGCAACGTGTTAAACGTATTACCTGCTAGCATTCCATGTCCTCTCTACCCTACACAGAATTACTCCAGATAGACCCACCCTAAAAAGACTGACATTATTAAAGCCTAATATGAATTGTGATGAAGGTCATTCTGTCATTCAAACTCACCATTTGGCTTGGATGAGACACAATTTTTTTTCCCATTAATATTGCAATCATAGATTAGACTGAGAGAATGTGCTATCCGCCTTTGTTCTTAATCTATACATATTATTAAACAAAGTCGCTTTTTTAGATTGGTGAAAACTTTGGTGAAGTGAGGTTGAAATTAATTGTCAATAGAGTCAATCCCTAGCATCATGTGGAATGTCACTTCAAGCTCATTTCACCATAGTTTTCACAGTTATTTACAGAATAAATCGGCTGTGCTCACTAATCCGTTTGGAAAGTTATGTTAAGCATGATAGTGTTCTGCAAGAGGGACTGGTCCTTTGGACCTTCTAACTCATTAAAATAGGGACAAATAGGGAACGTCTACAGTCTGATAAAAATACTTTAAAAGCGGACCAATTAGTGTTCGATATGAAGTCAAAGGTTTCACTCTTACAGGTCGTACGTATCGTATACCGAGTTACATCGTGTAGGCATCATAAACTGGGGATATAATACCATTGCCAATGTCGTACTCTTGAATGATGGTACTTTATTAATATTACCTCTTTGTAGGTCAAGGCACGTTTAAGTTAGTTATTTACTTATGAGTGGTGGAGTGGGAAGAGTGGAGCTGATTAAAAAGTGACCAATAGGGGACTGCGTCATAGGTCCAGTGGTGATAAGCGCGACCACTGAGTGAAATATCCTAGGTTCGATCCACAGAACGATCAAAGTGGTGTGTTAGGTTTTGATGTGTAACGTCTTTCCTGCAATCTATAGGAGTGATTTCGTGAAAAGGGACGGAAGTGTGTAACAGGAAGCGTGTGTAGCACGCGCTATTTAATTTGACCAATGAGCGCGCGCGGTGCTAGAGTTGGCCGTCTGATGGAACTAAACCATTTTTCGAGAAGTTGTTACTCTCAGCCAAAATGTCAGATTTTACACATCCTATGCGACTACTGAAGGCTTCTCGTTTGTTTTTGTTTTTCCAATAAGATTTTTTGAGTAGGTACTACGTTCGGAGTCTGGTTTATGCCTGCATATTGCCAATAGGCTCGGCCATGCATAAAAATACACACCAAATTTCCGCACAAATCTGCCTTACCCTTCGGGGAATACTTACGGCGTGATGTTTAGGAAATTGTAGTTAAAATAAATCTCTTCTGTGGACTTTAAGTAGTTTACTCATTAGAAGTAGGTAACGTTGCAAACCAACTCACTGCGGTATAATAAAGGCATAAAGGTGTACTCGTAACATAAAACTTGACCACAGAAACTGACAGTGGATTATATCTCGTACTTTCAATTTCTCATCGTTTTAACCATGCTTGAGATAGGTATCAGTTATCAGTTCTGTCGATACACAATCGGAATCGAATCAGATCGTATTCAATGCAATACGATCATATCTGTAAATGTATTCTGAGTAAAATTACCACGCAGTACCTACACTCTTACTTTGTTATTATTTGAGAGAGTGACAGAATTTATTTCTTATTTATTTATATATACTATATTGTCAATCTGCCTAGCCTTTTTCCCAACTATGTTGGGGTCGGCTTCCAGTCTAACCGGATGCAGCTGAATACCAGTATTTTACATGGAGCGACTGCCTATCTGACCTCCACAACCCAGTAACTGGGTAATACGATGCCCTTTGGTAAGACTGGTTGTCAGACTTTCGGGCTTCTGACTACCCGTGACAACTGTCAAAGATCCAATGACAGCCAAAACCAACGGCATAACATGCTTTCCGAAGCACGGAGGAATCTTGATATGTAAAGATTGTCACCCATCCACGGACTAGCCCCGACAAGCGTAGCTTAATTTGATCGATCGACCCGTGCGGCTGTTATTACTTAGCCTTAGACTTATATACTTTATTGTACACCACAAAAATACATAACAAAACTTTTTCATTTTGCAAAACCGCCAGCGTTTGTAACTGGACGAAGCCGTTTGTAAAATGGCGTATCATACAATTTGCCTGCGACTTATATATATCCTAAATAATAGATACATAAATACATGATTCGGAATCATGGTTTGCCGAGTGTCTTAGGATATATTTTATGTTAAAACATGAAATTTCACCCGGACAAAGATGCGGGCAAAAGATAGTAGGTACATAAATGTACGTCCCTGCGTCCAGCGCGGCAGCCTGTGGACCCGAGCCTATCGTACCCATCCCCTGCAACCAAATACGCAGGTGGCTACAGGAGTTCACCCACACACAAGCGGGGATCTGGTGGACCTCGACACCGGGCTGCAGGCAGTCCAAGGAAGCTATGCCATCCTTAGATAGCGGGCTGACCAGGCGTTTATTACGCCTGGACGGGAACGGCCTGCGCCTGGTGACGGGGACCATCACGGGACACTGCTCTCTAAACAAACACTTTCATACAATAGGCATAACGGACAGTCCTTTGTGCAGGGCGTGCATGGAGGCTGAGGAAACCGTCGCGCACGTGCTCTATGAATGCATGAGCGTCACTCAGAGTAGAACAGAAACCCTCGGGTCACCCAGATCTTTCACAGACGCTCTAAACAGACCAGGAGCGTCTGGAGGGAGGAACCGGCCGCCATGGCCCACGCACAATGGTCCACCTGACGAACTAAGAGCGGAAACCAAACCCTATAACATAGAACATAACATAATGTAGATGTACGTCCCTGAAATAAGTCTTTCACAATGAGTTCTTACTAAGTACAGAGTGTATGAACAAAATTATATATAAATAAACTTGTACATTGCAGGCAAAATGCACATAATTCAAAGTCTAGGAAATTAACAGCTGTATCGCAATCAGTATTGACAAGTAAATTACCTCGTAGTACTTCGATACCTTATTTCTAAATCGATTCAACACTTTTGAAACAATATTTAAATAACAGAGTAATAATACAGTTTGTTTAACATTTTAGTTTCCTGTCTGAATTAATGGATTTTAGACTTTATTTATTGAAATTAACACCTTACTTAGATCAATAATTGCATGCCAAAATGCCGCGAAATGTGTTATCGCACAAGAATGTTTATTTATCACATTCTAAAGTACCTGGGCGACCGAGCTGGAGAAAATACGAAAACTAATTTTCCCTTATAATGAGACCTAGCTAGATCGAGTTATCGCCCCCATAAACCCCTATATTGCAACTTTCATCGAAATCGTTAGAGCTGTTTTCGAGAACTTGATTACAAATTTCGACTTTGACGTACATTCACGAGCACCAATATGTATACAATTAGCAACTTTAAAAAATGATTTTCTCCTACTGTGGTGAATGTAATTTTATGTTGTTACGAACATAGTATTTTGGAACCGACACTAATATGAAATAGGCCTTATCTCAAAGTTGCAGTCGTTATTCCATGCGAAAATCGATTTTGAATTTTGCTATGTGGATACATATTGGTGCTCGTGACGGTTACAGGGCACGCTTTTCCCTACGTTTCTGAAAGATTATTCATTAGGATTCGCTGACAGCTTGTCAAAGCGATGTCTAGTAATTTGAATGACAGTTCCTGTGTTAGCAAGCCAATCATAGCTGTAAATATGAGTTTGCCAATCTGTCAGCACCGGCGGGTAATTTGCGTAACACATTTACAGTAGCAATGGGCTTTCATTTTGACAGTTCAACAACATTCATTGCGATATTTACGTTGTTGAAAAGACATTTTTTTTTAAATTAGCAATAACCTTCAAAATCATTCAGAGTGTGTTTGAAAGTGTGTTAAGCAATTAGAGGGCAGGTTGTAGTCACGCTGATGGGTTTTATCAACACGATAAAAAAAGAAAAATAGAACCCTACTAAATAAAAAAGTTAAATATTAACACGACTGCTAAAAATTGTTGTTTGTATACCTATAGATACAATTCTCAAATAATCCAGTGAACGATTGGAAAGTTCAAAGTATTCAAAACACGTGTTTCGGTAATAAAAACAAACTGTTATACACCGATAGTCCAATCAAATCGTGAAACTCATTGTGTGTTAAAATAATTGAAGAAACAAGTGAAATGCATCGGCTATGTTCGAGTATTTTCGGAATATACTTCACGCACTTCACGCCTGTTTTAATCTGTGTGGTGGATACCAGGGACTTAGTTAAGCACACTTGGTGCTTAACTAAGTCCCTGGGCTGCGATTGACAGGAACGATGCTCTAAAAAGCCAAATTTTGTCTCAAACATGAGCCATTTTTGAACCACCGGTATAGTTGTAACTTGGCAAGGTTTTGGCGTTAGTGGGAGTAAGTTTGCGCAAGTACAATTAGTACCAAAAAAAAAAACACTTTTATTGCTTGTAATTATTCTATGGTTATTGCCATAATTTATAGTTAAACATGTCTGTTTACAAAAAAAGAAAAAATACATTCTAGCTAGCGCATCTACGGCTCTTGCCAAGTTACGTGGTCTGGTCTGGTCTGTACTGTGCATAGTGTACATGTATTGTCATATTATTTCCTTGAACATCTGGACCATGATGAAGAGATCTTTGGATTGTACTTACCTATATCAATAAGAAAGGGTGGGACTACTGAGATGACGAGTATTTAAGCAGAACAAATGCTGTGACAACCACAAATAAATTGGTAAACGAACAGGAGATTGATAATGACGAGGACGTATATCAAAGCGCCTTCAGCATAACGAAAGTTTTAGTTCTATCTGATCTCATTGTTCCACCGTTGTTTATTTACATAACATTCTAAGTTCACTCCAGTTCACATCATTCCACTCACGATGAAAATGAAAACCCTAGGCACACGTTATGCAGCCTATGCAATACAATCCGCCAATGACTGCGACGCGCGATGTCCGTAATATGATATCAATTGACTGGAACTTGCGTAATTCTATGCAATATAAGTGTCTTTACGCCTGCTTGCCTAGTGTCTATGTACCAGTAATGTAGCTCGATGCTTCAAGGAAGGGTGTTGTGGTTGACGGGTTATTTTGAAGAAGTAGGTAAGTATGTGAAAGATGGAATAGACTACGAAAAAGGTGTAACTACAGAAGACGACTACATTAAAGCCTGATTTCCACGGTTTGATTTAATAGCCTTTTTTTTTCGCGGCGTGTCAGACTTTTACTGACTTAAACCCACCCGTGTTCTTTCCGTTGCCTGTGTGCCCGGGCCGCGATATCCCTTTCGGACCAACTCGCAACCCTGGCAGGGTGATTTAATAGCCTGCCGATGCAAGTTTTTTGTTGCTTCAATTTTATTGTAGTTATGCCACAGGCAAGAACTTGCATCGTATAAATGGGGCTTAAATGACGATAGATGTATGAGGAACAGAGTGTAAAGTTCACTTATCCTCTATAAAAAAGGGAGGATAAGGTTTAGGAGAAGGTTTTGTGTCTGGTGGGCAACTGCCCGACGATTGATGACGGGACGATGTATATGCTAGTCGCGCGGTAAACTCTGCTTGCGCGATGCAGGATTTTGCGTGACGTCAGTGTGTTGCGTAGTTCGCATGTGGCGATGTAGATGCCGCCACAGATTTATCTAATTTTTAAAAGAGATAGAAAAATAAGATTTATTGGAAAAAGAGAGAAAGCTAACTTTTGTAAGACCACAGATATTTCTACGTTTCGATACAATTTGGACATAATTATAAATTAGTTAGAAATTCGATGAGCCTATCATCAGCGAGCTTCACTGAACCAAAACTTGGGAAAATCCCCAGATTGCACATATTAAAAACCTATTCGTAAACGGAGGATTTGTAAGTACAATTTTCCGTGGTTTCTTACACAAAATGTGTCATCCAACATCTCATGAAATAGCGACTGAGCGACTGTGACTAACGACTATACACTATTTGACCAATAACACAATATTTCAAGCTCAGCTCTGCTAGTTCATCTGTCATTGTGTAATAATTTATGTACGGAGTTCCGACATCTGTCTCGGCAAATAATGCATTGAACTGACTATGTTACCTAACTTATAACTCCCAATATTCGTCAAATCGCTATGTAATGTAGATTGAGTGAGTGAGTGATTGAGTGTGTCTGTGTTATATGCAGAATTATGAAGAGAACACAAATGGTTATCAAGGACTCGTTCAATACGTTATTCAGCTTTAGTTCTTTCACCTTTTTTTATTGTGATACAATATATGGTTTAATCCGCCACTTCTACATACGTCTAAAGTTTCGGGGTTAAGGGATCATTTGACCAAAAAGAAGTTAACTACTTCTATATAAAGTTATGTTTCTTGAAAATTACCTAAATCATCAACTGCCTTCATCCCAGTTGAATTTGGGTTAGCGCAGTACGTTCTTTTTCTACCATTGAAACCATCAATCTCATCTCTCTCGTCATCTCTGTGTTCACTTCCTTCTTCGTCATATCATCTTACATATCATCGTGCATCCATCTTTTCTTTGATCTGTTTTTATAGCCATCACTAAACACTTGCTAATTTTATTAGAAATTAATACGATCACTAGATATATATGCTCTTGCATATATCTAATGACCTATTGGTGATGTTTTTCTTAATGTCCCTCGGCAAACTTCGTGTTTCGTCAGTCGTCGGATTTCTATCAGTTGCCCTTTGCACTTGGTGCTGGTACGTATTGACTCCTACCGCTGCACCCGCGTTGCCGTCAACAATAATTACCAAGAAAAAGGGCAACTGATAGAAATACGACGACTGACGAAACACGAAGTTTGCCGAGGGACTTTAAGAAAATAGTTGTACTGTAAATGTATGTAATACGAAGTATCTCTAAATTGTGTGACGATCATCCGGCAAAATGTTAATTGTCAGTTGTTATAAATGAAAAGCGGTTTAACCAATTAACATAAAACGCCTTCAATTTCACTTTTTTTTAATAGCCCCTTTATTTACTAGAAAACAAAGAACGCGCCTTCACAGACTGCTTTAAAAATGCAGTTAACGAACCGTTTATCTAGAAACTAACCATTAGCCAGTGATTACCGCGCCGGTGTCCATATATCAGAGGCTTTCTTATCCGGCGCTTACGGCAAACAGCTTCCTTAGGATATTCTGTGAAAAATTTACAGGTTCTAGCTATAAAAGTTTAGAGGCATGAGGAATTGAAATGTGAGGATCCTCCGACCAGACGGGTGTCTTGTCTGGCGGACGTTGATGTCGAGGAAGTTATATATGTATGTATATGCTGTTCGCGCGGTAAGCTCTAATTGCGCGATGCAGGATTTTGTGTGACGTCAGGATTTTGTGTGACATCAGGTATTTGATGCGTAGTTCGCATGTGGCGATGTAGATGCCGCCACAAAATAATACGTAACAAAAAAATTCAAATGTATCCCTAAAGGGGTTAAATAGGGCATGTAAGTTTGTATGGAAATTCGTCTATTTTGCCGATGGGAAATCCGACCACGACCACGGTCACACGGCCTATGTTGAAATAAAATCTAGTTTTTACTAACAAAGGCATTTGTTAGTAAATGTACAAGTTGTCAACTCGGTTCCTTCACAAACAATGTGCTTATTTCCTGTACATCTCAGTGTTTTAGGAATGACAACGAGAAACATCGCGCCAACAGATGCCGAAGATTGAAACATTATTTTCTACCCATGTACTAAATTTCATCCAAATCTGTTTAGCCGTTTTGAAACACCACCTGGACTTGCGCAGTGGACGATTTATGGGTCTCTTAAGCGTTATGAGGTCCCCGTCGCGGTGTCATCGGGGCGGGGGAAAGAGCGGCGGGAGGCGCGGTCAAGTCTCAATTTTAATGGCACGACCCATACACAGTACCTATGTCAGTATTTTCTTAACAATTCAATTTTGTCATGGGACTCTAGAAAACACAGCCTTTTTTAACCCAGTACCACACAAACCACTTCCCAGCTGTAAATATAGAAACAAAAACACAAAAAATCGAACAATGCTGTTTGTGCGTGATTGTGGCCGTTTTGTTAGCCGATAAGGCTATCAATTGGAATTTAATGACGGAGATATAACGAGTGTAACATGTTACACGTGCGCTTGATGTGACGTTTCGTATAGTCTATTACAACACTGGCTTCCAATTGACGTTTTATCCACATAAACGAATATCAACTTTATGTCTGTGTAAATTAAGTTCTGTGTAAATTAAGTTGATTTCCGAATGACTACTACTCATAAAAATCTTTGAAGTTGCAGCGCAAACTGAACTGTATGTGTGGGTAGTAAAGTTATTTTTCTTAAAACTCATATTTGTTTACATGTTTGGAAACGAAATCGCGAACGCCGTCTAGTAGTATGTACAGCTGCCTTTAGGAATAGGTAGATTCTTGGGAAAAAGAGAAGACGGAAGAGGGAGTCGTGGGAGAAGGAGGATAGGAGAAGAAAGGATAGGAGTGCCTTTTATTTCACTGATTATGAAAAGCTGCTATTAGAAAAAGCCAGACTGATAGGGACGGAAAAGGGGGAAGATAAGAGTTCGAAAATCGGGTGTTTATATTAAAGGAAAGAGTTTCGTCAATGTAGAAATATGTGAATGGTCAGGAACACATCAGTGTCATTACGAAAAACTACCAGTTCTGAAAGCTTGGTAAAGTCTCTACTCAGAGCTGTCTTATCTAATGCTTTTGTTGGTTAACCTAAATAACAACAACAACAAACACGTCTCCTTTAGTCGAGACGAAATAAGACAACAGATTAAATCAAAAAATCTTTCAGAAAACGTTATTAAATCTGCCCCATTTAAACTTGTCACGACTTATACGACACCATCAAAATAAGACCATCTTCATCTATGACATAACATATTACAAAAGCCCAGTTTTTATCTCCAAAATGAAATAACAGTAAGCTGTTCGAGCAGTTAACGCAACAGTTTGAGATAAGCTTGTTCCCAGCACGACTCCAGATGGATTAACTGTTACTGCAGATCGTGACCATGTTAAAGATGCTGTGAAGCTTATGGTACTGTCGTTTTTTGTGCCATCTTAGATCATTGAAGTCGAATTACAAATTGAATCGTGGCTTTTCTGGAAATACGTTGTTGGACCGGAGCTGGAGGTATAATACTGCGTATAATATGAATGTCTATGACGTAGGTATAATAGTCTTAAAATCTGAAGAGCGGCGATATCATGGTACACTACTTTTAAATATCATTTTAAAAGCTGGTCATGAAAATTCAGAATCTACGATTTGCATATGATTGTAACCAATAGACGGAGTGATTCATGAGGAAGGTTTAGGTGTATCATTCATTAAGGTTTTGTGTGATTTGGCTGAAATATGACGATGATTGTTGAAGATGTCGGAGAAAATCATGACGACTGGGAGCTTTACTGGCGTGCGCGTTACGGTAGTAGATAATGGTGCCGATTCTCTTGTACAACGAACTAAACTAACTAAACTATCACTAAAATTCCTTACTTTAGGCTATGAGAATCTTAGAGCTATTCTGTTAATAAAATTCTCTAAACTAAAAAATTATTTTGACACAACTAAAATAGAATTTGACAATCGCGAAACCACGTGGTACCCGTGGTTTGCCCTCACCCGTGATTTTTTTTAGAGCCGGAGGCGCGCAGTGCGTGCCGCCTCGACGTGTTTTATATGGAATTTTTCACTTTTTGTATAGAAAACATGAAAAAATATTACCTACATGTTCAGGTTTAGGGGTTTAAGAGTTTCATAAAGGGGGTCGAAATTTTCATTATTTTTGCGATAGGACGCACCATTTTCGAGATATAAGCAAAAGAAAAAATAAATACAGTACTGTTTTTGCACGTGAAGTCGAGATGTTGGTGTGAATTTTAGTTCATGACAACTTATTTTACACCACACCTTTTTAATCGCGATTAAAAATTGTCAGAATTAGTCTGGTTTGGTATTTTACAATCAAAATTTTAGGTGAAAAATGTCATATTCAGAATAGCAAAATTGCCATTTTCACTAAACTAAAAACTCAGTACTATCTTAGTGCTGTCAAACTAAAATATAGTTTAATTGTGTCACTTTAGTCTATTTCAGAATGGGAAATCGTCGTTTGACAGGATTAAACTTAATTTTAGTGATTTTTTGTCTAGTTTAGAGGCATTTGTGACAAGAGAATCGGCACCATTGTTAGACAGAAATGTCAAGAAATTTTAAAATTGTTCAATGACTACTTCCATCTTTCGCCGCATGCCCTGTCACCTGTCCATTTGGGGATCTTATGACTATGTCAGCACGGAGTTCGCGTGGGTGAATTTCGGGTTAAACATAATATTTGAATTATAGCTATAATTGCCATTGATAGACTAAGAAAAAGAAGCACTTATTTAGAGGTATGCGGAACAGGGTGTAAAGTTCACTCATCCTCTATAGAAAAGAGAGGCTCCTCCGACCAGACGGGTGTTGTGTCTGGCGGGCAAATGCCCAACGATTGATGTCAGGGAAGTTATATATATATGGTGTTCGCGCGGTAAACTCTTATTGCGCGATGCAGGACTTGTGTGACGTCAGAATTTTGTGTGACGTCAGGTCTTTGATGCGTAGTTCGCATGTGGCGGTGTAGATGCCGCCACATCACATCACTCCCCTCCGGAGGCTGGAGGTTGATAGTGGGCTGAGTCTTGTATCTTGCGATGCCTGAGCAGTCAGGAGGCCTAGTTGCTAACAAGTTAATATTTCACACGCACAAAAGCTATTGTTTTAAGCATAGTAAATGCCGTTGCAAAAAAAAAACAGAAAATGTAAAAATTTAACATCTGAAATTTAAATTACTTTAAATAATAATAATACCAGCCTGTTACTGTCCCACTGCAGGGCAAAGGCCTCTTCTCATACACAGAAGGCACGAGCATTGATCACCACGCTTGCTCAAGACGGGTTGGCGATTTCAGACTTATATTAACTATAAGTCCAGGTTTCCTCACGATGTTTTCCTTCACCGATATCTGTAATGCCCAAGATAAACTCAGAAAGTACATATGAATTGAAAAAGTCACATTGGTACTTGCCCGGATTTGAACCCACAATCTCGTGCATGAGAGGCGATGCTTTTACTACTGGGCCATCACGACATTTGGCCATTTTTTTTCCTGTTGAATTGTTTCAGCAGGAAGTTAAACTGTCAGTAGCCTAGTGTAGATCAAACTATAGCATCGATCTATAAGTCAGTAATTTACAAAATAAGTGGGTACTTGAACAATAACAAACTATGAACAATTTGTGTAATTTATAGATATAATCGAAGCACTTCTTTGTTCCACAAGGACAACGCTTTGTTCTTGATTTATTTTGCTTCGAGTTTATAGTTCCGCTTAGAACAATATATTGTATCTACGTAATAGTGTAATTATAGGTCGAATCTCTAGTAACAGAGCCTTATTTCCTGGGATTAACTAATTTGAACAAGCCATAAATAAATGATTGTATCACGTAGTTTCACGAAAACGTAACCTACACGTAGACAGTCTGCGAAAATGTTGGTAGGTCCGTTGTGAGTCAGACTACAGGAGTAGTCCCTTCCGCCGGTATGGCGGAAGGGACTACTAGTCTGACTGAGCTTCTCAGCTCGTTTTTTGTTTTAGATATCTACTGAAAGATATTATTCATATTTACCCATAGGTTAAAACTAGGCAGGTCATAAAACGAAGTGTTAATGGTCCCGCAAACATGCGCGACGCGACTACGGTAGGACAATTTCCAGGAAGTTTTCATAGAAATTGTTCCAGCAGAGTCGCGTCGCGCCTGTCTGGTGCCATAATTTCCAAATTCTTAATTGTAGTGCCTTTAGCTTATGTATTATTATGGGTTATCACTTATTTCTGTGATTGCTGGTAGCCTGTAATTGGCGATTCTGTAAGTTCGAGACTATTGTTATCTATATAGTACTTAAGATATATTATATACTGTAGCTGTTGGTGTAACTTTATAAATAAATAAAATTAATTATAAAAAAAAAATCAAACACGTCTCTATTAACTTCGTAACTCAACTAGAACGTGTATTAAAAAAAATACTCTTTTTATATTTGAATGATGGTACTTCCTAATTTATTAACAAGATATTTGTATAATTACAGGTAAAACAGCACTCCGTCTACAATTAAAATTGCGTAAGTGAGCCAAAAAACTACTCATTTGGAAAACCCAATATTTTAACAATGCAAACTCCTTAAAAAATAAATTCTCATAATTAAAATGTGTAGTTTTTAAAGTGGGCTAGTGAATTAAAAGCTTTTTTTTTCTGTAACAAAGTTTGTTGATCTAAAGTGCTACCAAACACGACATGGGATATGGCCATGAGTGTGAAAAAATCTTTAAGTCGTTTCTTAAAACTAGGCAAATTGTTACTCTAAATAATATGCAATCTCCACACAACACACACACACACACACACACACACACACACACACACATCACATTACATGTAAAAACTAGAAGATCCTGTGAGTTTATTTCTCACTTTGCAGAAAATAATATTACGAAGTTTTCAATAAGTTTAAATTCTGAAACATCGTCTCACTTAAAAATACTTTCTGAAAGGTTCAACCAACTTTAAATGATCATCTTATCTTTTTATGATGATCTTGATGTGATCGGCCTACTAAGATAACAACAGAAACTCAAAATTGAAATGAGTTGGACAACTACATTATTCTCTTGCCCGTATCGAATATTATTTCGGTTACTAAACTTCTCTATTAGTCATAATCTCGGTAGTTCTTTCACCCTTATCATCTTCCACACAGTCCATCCATCATTTCTTTGGTCTTCCCCTACTTGGACAGCCTCTCTCTCTCATAAAATCCGAAGACTTGAAGATGACCAGCAACTTATGGGCACAGTATAAATATGGACAGTAGACAAACTACGCAGTAAACGTTCAAAACGTCTCACTCACACTGACGCGTCCATTGACGAAGCCCCAAAGCGATTGTAGCGGTAGTCGCCGCAACCTTTTTAAAAATGGAGCGTAGGTAATAATTTCAACAAATAGGTCATACTGTCCAAATTTATACTGTGATGTAGGTTAGCTCGCAGAGAACGCTCTTTTTCAAATTTTGCCCAAAAAACATTATTTGTATTTTACGATACAACGTGAGAAATACTTGCATGTAAATATAATTCCTTATTGCGCTGTAGCACAACATCAATTAAGGCCGCTCGTGCTGCCAGCTGCTGATTGCTTTGCGACATCGTATTGTTGAAGGGACGTCGAAACTTCACGAACATGTGTGTTTGTTGCTAAATGAGGAAGATTTTAAATTGGTGTTGGGAAACTAGGTTTTTCTTTGGGTTCCGTACCTTTTAACTGAGCCGTCCGTCTGTCTGTCAGCGGACTGTATCTCATGAACCGTCTTCTTCTTTTCGTGTGGTTAGTGGCTAACCTGGTGTCAGAGTTTTAAAGTCGCCCATGGGCCTCTGACTTGGCTTGACATGCCTTCGAGAAATATTTATCAGGCATACCGGTTTCGTCACTATACTTTCCTTCACCGTGTTTGAAGCTAGTGTTAATTATACAATACGCACATGAATCCGAAAACTCAGAGGTGCGTGCCTTGGGTTCGAACTCGAGACCTATGACTTGACAGTCCGACGGTGACACCACTAGGCTATCACTGCTTACATGATCCGTAATAGGTAGACATTTGACATTTTCACAGATTGTTTTATTTTTATTGCCGCTATAATAAAGAATAAAAAATAATAATTAAAGGGGCTTCCCGTACAACAAACGCGTTTTGTTCGGTGATATTTGCTCGATCTTAAAATACGGTAACCAAACGTAACGTAAACGGAAACGAACGGTAACAGAACCCTTCGAGTGCAAGTCCGACTCGTACTTAGCCGGTTTTATTTAAGGTAGAGAAAGCTTTAAGATGATTTTTTATTGGTGAAGAACCTAGACTTTAGAGAAGACCATAAAATATGTTGTAAAATCTCATAAGTAATGGTCTTAATTGAGAATGACAAACTAAAACGCCTCATCATCACCACCATTGGCAGGCTTGTTCCACCCACTGCTGAGAATATGCTTTAGTGCCATGCTTCCCTGGTCTGTGCTAGTCACCACTATCTGGCTGACACGTGTAACGTAACGTTTTCCTCCGTGGAGGGAAACGTAAGTCACAAATTAAATTAAAATAAAAAGGTATTAAAATTAAAAGTTAAAATTAGTAAAAGTAAAGTTAAGTTTAGGACACAGGACAGGCTCGGGTTAGGCAGGAACAGGCACAAGACAGGCTCAGGTTAGGCAGGAACAGGCAGGCAGGGAGTGGAACAGGTGGGCAGGCAGGCAGGCCGCAGGCAGCGTGCAGGAGGCTGGGCTGAGGATTATCCCCCCTGGAGGTACACTCCAGCCTGTGGAACGGAGTAGAGGTTGTGAGACTTTGTAGATGGAGGCGCTTTGAGGCGCCTCACCTAGCGGGAGGACCGCGCTAGCGTCACAGGTGACGGCGGAGGTCTCTCTCGGAGAGTATCGATAGTTTAAATTACACAATAAAATTAGGACACTCGCGCACGCTAGTTATGCTAGTTTTAAGAGACTAATATTCGAGTAGCTAACTGTTCAACAAATAAGACTTAAGGGCATAAAAACAGTGACCCGTCTCAAGTTAAAAATCCGACTCCCGAGGGCTCAAACAAGACTAGACTGTCCAAATATGAAGACCGTTTTTTTCGTTCTGTGTCATATTTTAAACGTTTTAAAAATATATTCAAGTTAGTTCTTAATTTAGATATGACCAGCACTAATAAAAACGGCTTACAGAGGAGAAATCCTAGATCTACGCTTATTGCGAAGGTTCAGTGTGTACACCCACTTTATGAGAGAAGATTGAGTGTACTTATCTATGATGTGTTCTGTCTATGTTTTAGAAAAGTAAATTACGACAGATGACAGTTTAAGATGAAAACGTCAGAATATAAATATTCTAAAGTTTTTTACAAAAGGGAAAATTAAATACTATAAAATCGATTTGGATGCTAAAACAAGAGATAATTAAAAGTATGCTTTACAGAGGTAAACAGTGCTACAGAATATAAAAGTGAGTTAAGTACATGTGTCATAGAATATCAATAGGTAAAAATAAATCAAAAGATGGTTTGTTTAGTATAATAATATAAAGAAAGACTAACGTGTTTCTACGTAAACAAACTAAAAGATGTGGTTCCAAATAATGGAATACCACACACGGAGCGTCTCGTTCACAAGTTTTCTAGAGCAATCTACCTCGTTTAAAAACAAGGAGCTCTATAGCCCCTATAGCAAGGGGCTCCTGCTCTATAGCCTTTAGGCCATAATGATAGACCACCTGTGTGGTCTACCTGTCTCAGACCCAGAGGTCCCGGGTTCGATTCCTGGAGGGAAAAAATTTCTTCTCGGTTTGGTTAGTGGGGTAGGACTTGTTCTAAGTCCGCCTGGCTAGTTACCACCATCTTATCTAAGTCTGCCGCCATAACAACAATGTTAACAACATTGTTACGTTTCGGCAGTTAGAGGTAAGATAGCCAGTTCCTCTGTGGTTGAGGATTCTGGGTGAAGGTCGCTTCCACCTTCAGCGAGATGCAGGCCAAGAGCTGCCCCATTGTGGATTTAAAAAAAATGGTGGTAAGACTATGCTAGATTTATACCTAAGCTCTCTAGATCTACCTAATGCTATCCTTGACTAGACACGTTTTCAGCCTGACCTGCAAGTATATTAAACACACTCTTAAGTAATCAAAAGATAATTCATTAGATAATGCAATGATATGCCATAATTTCAAGTCGAAACAGTAACTCTAGTCACGGCCATAGCATTAAGATCTCGGAAAATACAAGTTTCTCCACTTTCCCTAAATAATTGCACTGCACTTGAATTCGAATAGTTTGTGCGTAAGAATTAGTAACACTCTTACTGTCTGAGGCAAATCATTATGATGTGTGATGTAAGTTATGTGGGCTGACGTCATTTTGTTTAAGAATAGTTTTATATACCGCATGATTCTTTTTACCGTCTCGAAAAAAATAGGGTATAATAGGTGAACGAAGTAAAAGCCTATAGCACAGTTTTTTTTTTTAAACGATTATAAATATCGAAATTCAAATCATACGCACCCTACTAAATGCGCGGAATTTATCAATGAATTCGGAGCTTGCCTCAGCGGCCGATAGGTAGTCGCCGCACTTGCCGTCGGCCTCTTTGATATCCTTTCGCAGGCGCACAAGCCGCTCGCGCATCCCCCGCCCGCCAATGCTACTAAGCAAATATTCCCGGGTATGGCTTCTGTTCCACTTACACAACACACCATATTATTCTCGAGACGGTAAAAAAATTCAGCCAGTATAGGTAGTTTTGGCTTTCTTTAAAATTAAAATAGATAAAACCTGTATCATCTATCGCAGCCTCAACCACTGTCTAGAGAAGCATGAAATTTTGCACAGCAGTTCCTTATGTAACGAAAATGAGCACTAAGGAAGGCTTCTTGAAAATTCACCAAAAGTTTGTATCGGAATTGCAATGTTTTTGGCGATAGGAAATCCCAAACTCAAATAACCCAATTACAGGCACTTTTTTACTGTCAATGGGTCGGCCAGTCAGAAAGATGAAGCTACATAGATGCCCATTCCAAAGCGCAATAGGTTCCTATGGAGAAGAACGGGCAAGAAACTCTACGGACACTCTTTTAAATCAAAATATTGTTACAAAATATTGGTTACATCATTCATATTGAAATTAGAAATGTGAGAATAATGTGGAAAGACGTGTACATTCAATTTTAATTCCGTAATAAAAAGATAAAAATAAAAAAACAATTCAAAAATTTAAATAAGTCGTGGCAGCTAAGACATGCCCTGACTGACGCAATGACGGCGCCCGTTCACGCCGTACACGGCTTGATATAAAATAAAATAGTGCGTACTAGAAGAAGATTATTATAATTATAGTTGCAATAAAATGTATAAAACAAACACATTATTATGAAGTATAAAATATATTACACCCTGTTTACTTCAGGAACAGTATTAAACTGCTAGATTTTATCTTGATCGGTTGAGCGATACACAACAGAATTAAAAACGTCGTTTTTAATAAGTTTCCTTTTAATAAAACTAGAGACGTCTGTAAGTCTTCAAGTATTAGGTATCTACTCCAAGTCCATAAACAATTAATGAAATCACATTAACTGCATTTATCTTGGGTTGAATAAAGTTTAAACCTAAAAAATTGCTCAAATCAAGAAACGACTTCACCACGGGTATTGTTCCGATGGACATAATTACAACAAAAATCGTTAAACGACTCTAAAACGTAATCTCTAATTGATTTTTAATTACAAAGCATATAATGTAATAAATAAAATAATTATACAACGCAACATGTGTGAATATCTCGGTAATTGTACCGCGCAACACAAAACTATTTCTATTGGGTCGAGAAAGCGGAAAACAGTTCGTTTTTCACTTTTACTTCTAAGTAACGTATGCGGTATATACCGCTTCATTAAAACTGTTAAATGACTATCTTAATTAGTGAGATACACGGAAAATTAATTATGGTGATTAAATTGAAATTAGTGTTAGATTTGTGGAGGTTAAATTAGAGATACTGAATAATAAACATATTTCTATCTAGCTGTTCTTTTTTTTTATTATGAACAACGTTTATAAAAAATCTTAATTTAAGAACTATGCCCCGCAAAACCGTTTTCACGGATTACTGCGGGAACAGAACAAACAGTAATAGAAATACGAGTATATTTTATTAGTGCAGACACTTAATTTCCATTTATAATACTTATAAAGTAACAAACAATAATATGAAATGACTTATATCATATAAAACTAAATACTTAATTATTTGCTCTCCCTCAACAATCTGCAAACCACTTTCCTAAGAACATCGCTTACAAACTCCTGAAAAAGAACAGGTCTAGTTGCAAATAAATAGTTAAAGAATTAAGAAGTTTTAAAGTACCTACCCTAATGCCCTTCATTGGGTACCAATGTGGTGAAGTGCGGGCGTTTTTGGGGGACTGTCTTATGTAATTTTGACGTTCGAAAAGTGCTGATTGTCAGCTTAGTTCGAATAAATGACTTTTGAATTTTGAATGTAGCGGTTTGGTTCATTATTCAACCATATGCAATTCACTATTGCGAAAAAAAACCTACATGCTTTTCCCAAATATTTTGATTTACAAAGACCATTTCTAGGCTAGTTGAAATCTATTTGCTACCCTCTGCCTCATATTACCTATTTGGATTTTTCTAAAAACCAACATCGAGAACACACACACACACAACATAACATCACGCCTGTAATCCTTACTGGGTTAGGCAGAGGTGTACCTATAGCACACCAATATTTGTGTTACTGTTTTGTTTGTTTGTTGTGTTTTGATATGTTTATTGTTTTGTTGTTGTGGATCAAAAACTCCTAATATTAACAAAGTTTATGACAGCATTTTTTCGTTTCAGTAGATTTCCCAAAAATAAATAGCATGTTACAACAAAACTGATCAATCACGCTGATCCAACATAAAGATTACTTCATCATGATTAATATTTACTTCATCATAGTTTACTAGAAGTGTTAAGTGCTAAGTAAATGTAACTATTGGCGATGATTCGCAAAAACCATGTCTTACGTTTACGTATTACCGGCAGTATTTGGTAACCATATTATCCAATACTGGCGTGGGATAATGTTGGGCCAATGTGTCGGATATAATGTTGGCTTTGAAGATCGTAGTGATACTGAAAAGTAGGGCAGTGATTGAGGTCATGATGATGAGCAGGAATGAAATTAATGAGGAAGATTGAGAGACAGATAATAAATAAGATTGATATAAATATGAAAAGTTTTACACTCTTGAGTGATCACTGCTAAACTTAAAATGGAAATGTATTAACGTAAAGATTACTGGCATTTTTTGCCGACGGGAAGATGGTGAATGGTGCTATTCACAGTATAAACGCATTCTTTTAGCTGCCTTTAAGGATCCTCCGGGTAATGTAGTGGACCTTAATAATAAATAAAATACGTATGTTACACAACAACCAAAGGAAGAAGAGACCTGCAATGCTTTTGATATTCCAGATATCCATGTTCGTTTACCATTTAGTGGTCCACCAGCTTGTGCAAATTTATGGTATTAAATAATGTCTGATTTATCCTAATTATAAATTCGCCCCTAAGACGACCCACTGACCCTTATATAGAATAATGAAAAATACTGTTATTCAACGACATCTACTTTGGATGAAAGCCTACCCTAACATATTTGCGAGGAGGCAAGACAGACGGCTTGAAAAGGCATCCTAGAATGTGCTAATCATCCGGAACCTCATAACTTGGCCACAGGTGCCCATGAATGTCCCATTAACCGTGCCATTATACTTTATGTAAGACGTGAGAAGCAACGTAATCGGTGCGTACAGTCGTCCATTCAAGTCGCCTCGGATTTCACACTGAGATTATAGTGATAGCGCTGCAACTTGCGTTGATAGGTGTACGTGAGTTTGAGCTTAATGATGCCTTTGAAATTAGCATGTTTCTGCTCTCTCCGTTAAGTGGCTGGTAATTAAGAGTCAAGTTGTTTACACGGTAGAACTGTTCCGGATTTATGGTTTCCTGGTAGCTTATGTTCTGCTGAACCCAGCTCCTAATGAACTAGTAGAATGTTCGAATGGCATAATGATTTCTATTATATAAAGGGTGGCAGGGACAACGACGTACAACCTGTTACCATGGATTCAGTACATGATTCTGGACCCCCTAAGTTGCAAATTTTCGACAGCATCATCTTCCTGGCCATATTACGTGGGGTTGGCGCAAACACGTTTTCTTCTTCCACTCTCCCCTGTCAACCGTCACGCTATCATTCACTCCACTCAGTATTTAAAAAAAAAATGCTGTTCCATACATTTTTACCGCGTAGGTATTGCAGTTTTGTAGGACACAGCAGATTCTTTATTTTACCGGTGATAAATTTCTACGTGGAGGGTCCAGAATCATGTACTGAATCTATGGTAACAGGTTGCGCATCGATTACCCTGTCAACCTGTATATAACCACGCATAGCACCAAACAGGCTGGTAATCGGAATAGATTTTGCGTGTAGTACTAGGGAAACCTGCTGCTAATTCTTTTCTCTGCATTTGTCACATTTTTGAACACCTATGGGCAGAATGAAACTGGAGACATCATAAAATTCCTTAAACATCATCATTACATATAGTTCCTTATTCTTGTATCATGTTTATTATTTTATATAATATACTATGTATATATATATTTATATGGATAAGTTTATGCTTTATGTATTTATTGTGTATGTAAATGGTACATCACTGAGTACCTGCAGTATTGTCTCTCCTTCTCCCTTTAATCCATCCAAAGGTTGTCTGTTAAAGATCGCGTTTAGCGATAAGACCGCCCATTGTGTCACCCTGTGTAAAATTTCATTTTTTTTTCTGTAATTTGTATGGTGTGCATAATAAAGAATATTCTATCTATAAAATACACTATCAGTGAAGTTACGAACAGACATTTCATGATTTTCTTCTTTAAGTAAGTTAAATATTATTTAGTTCTTATCCTAATTACGAGTATGACTGCTTTAGACATTTAATTTTATGCAACTGCTTTAACAGATAAGATTTCGTACAATAACAGCTTGTTACACATGTTCACCGTAACATTATTTGCGAAAACGAGTACATAAGTGAACAAGTATTATGAAAAACACTTGCAATGACAATAAACATTGCATAAAATGTTTAAGTATAATACGAGTAACTTAGTAGTGCCACATTCGACGTGAATTTGCAAAGAGCCAGCCAAACATTTTCGTGGTAGATTCAACAACTTTATTCAGTTTCGTATTCTTTTCTAATGTATAATAATGTTCCTGCTCAATTTATCGTTTGGTTTAGTTACCTACTTACATAATATACAAGGCTTTATTGAAATAACTCAATACCTGAAAACGGATTATGCATAACTATTACCAACCCTGAAATCGTGAAAAAAAAGCAGCTGTAATGGGAACTGTATGAAGCAAAATCAATCTGCCTAACCTTTTCCCAACTATATTGAGGTCGGCTTCCAGTCTAACCGGATGCAGCTGAATACTAATATTTCCTAGTAAGGTTTCCGAGGCACGGAGGAGTCTCGGTATGAAAAGATGTATCGACCCGTTCAGCTGTTATTACTTAGCTCGAGCTTAGGTAAATGTATGAACCAGCAGAATTTATTTTCGCGAATTCAAAATTGGTCCCATACTAAATAAAAGACGTCCATAATGATGAGTAGAATTACTCCATTTGAGGTTTTCAGTTGTAACAATAAATTACACATTTTTTTCTATTCAAAAAGATACTGCTTGCTGTTCCCACAATTGTTTGTTTACTGAAATACCACATCGATTTTGACTGCACTATACCTAATGAATAGCTACATTGAACGCTGTGTGAGTTCCATTATATGTTAAAGCTCACGACTTATAGTCTATTGTTTAAGACTCTGTAGGCCTTTAGGAATGTAGGCATTCTATTGTGATACCTGGTCAAGTACAGGCCACCGAACGCTTGGGTCACCTTGTGTCGCTAAAGGCTACTAGGGGTTGGTGACCAGAGGTGAGGTATCGCGGCAAATGGACTGGATATATGCGGTCAAGAACTTATTTGCTTTGCGTGTCAACGGTCACATTAGAAAATGATAGTAACGCACTTTTCGTTGATAAGCATTCCCTACCTAACATTATCTTTCTTTACCTTAGTGAGTATCATTCAAACTCATTCATAAGTTTTTTTTTTACAAGTATTTTGATCCGACAAAGCCAACCACGCGATTTTGCTCTTGAAAGAAGACGGAATTAACAAGGCGTTGGCAGACTGAGCCAATAATTGGAGAAGATGGAATTAACAAGGCGTTGGCAGACCCGGACCATAATTTAAAGGTAGCATGTAGTGTCGGATTCATACGGAAGGCTAGAACCCGTCATATAACCTACTAAGAATCGATTTGTACATTTCCTGAAGAACTTAAGATCTTTTTGCAACACATTAAGTAACGTAATTCTCATGCATGTAAGATAATTATAACACTTTGTCAAAGTGTTTGTCATTCGCAGAAAATGGGGAAATCATGGGAAAATGCTCGTGGCACATTGTAATAGATAGATTATTGCACTCACTGCCGTATTCTTAATAGAGTTAGATGAAAAAGCTAATGGAAAATTTGCTTATCCAATCTCATATACCGTGCATCTATGTGTTATAACTTTTTTATTTAAAGTTGATTGTATACGGGTCCATTGCTCTTAGGCATTGATGTACCTACACACTAAGCTTTTTATCTTATACTCCATGAATAAAATACTCTGAATTCAGTGTTCATTAGTGTCTTGTGAACAAAATTAACGTATCACTTGAAAGAGACGAACTTGTAGTCAACAAAAACTTTAATTTATGTTCTTAAACCTAAGTTCCTAACCTGGCGGACTATTTTGCTTAAAATTTTGAAATTTTTCACTACTCACAAGTCAAAACCAAAGATTTAAATATTTCTAGATAGACAGTCAAAGCTGTAAACTCGTCGAATAAAATAGCGTCCAAATGTTGGCCGCTAAATGCAGCACACTAGAAAAGCACAATAACGTGGCGCTACTGTAAGACGAAGCTGTCACGCACACCAGCATAAAAAGTTGTCCTGTTTGTTATTATTTCTTTTGCTGCGCGACACTATCTAGACATATAATCAAAGGTGAAAAGTACTTAAAGGAGGTTCACAAATGAGGAATCCCATCTTGAAGTTAGCTTCCAGTCTACCCAGACTAAAGTAGTTGAATATCCGAAATTCAGAATTTTACCCGGAAAAGTTGACCTCGAACACCACCACCATATACCAGTCACACCACCATCATTAGCCACTTCCAGAAGTCATCCTACACACCAGACCATCCCGAAATGTCTCTAAAAAGCACCGTTTACTACACGTATCTATTACGAAGAGTTAGTAACACTGATCGTTAACTAATTATGAGGCGTAGTTATTAATTACAGGCACAGCTAATAGTCTGAGAGGTTGTAATTACTGTTGCGACGGCACGGCAGACTCTTAAGGAGGTGAGATCTTGTTAGGTTTTGTCGTATATTGTGATGAGGTGGAGGTAAAGTATGGTTTGGATTTTCTAGATAGTACTTGAGGTGATACGTCAAATATATCGATTGGCCTGAGTAATCGGCCATAGAACGTCCGAGACACGGAACATTACCGAGATATTTTTTTAAATCGGTCAGATCGATCGGAACTCGACAGGATTGTATGGAGAAGCACCTTTAGGTTCTCTGAGAAAGCCGTATTTATGTTCCTATGGAACTCGTGGCAATGTAGGACATGTCTGTTTTAGGAAGCAAAGTCTTTTGTGAACGCCAATTTAACTAACTTTGGAAGTACATATGCCAAGCGGGTGTCAGGTTCCTAAAATTACGTGTGATCTAGGTATCTAAACCGAAAAACCATGATTAGCAACAAACGATCGGGATTATTTTATTTTATTTGACTGTCAATTTATTTTCACTTATTATTGACATAATCTACTCATTACTGTTTTTTTTTTAATGAGTTGTATTGCAATATGTGGGTAGCTAGCGACCTCGAAAATTTTTCATATTATTCTTGCTTCTAACTGAACAGACAGCTGTGCTGCTGGGGAGTTTGTGGCGCAACTTCTTCTTCCCAGCTAAGCACTAGGAAGTGGTGAAGGGCGGGCGTTTATGGGGACTGTCTTGTAATTTTGACGTTCGAAAAAACGCTGATTCTCAGCCTATTTTAAATAAATGACTTTTGAATGTTGAATTGATATTTCCGCACTTTTACGATTGACGTAACAATCGCAGAAACGGCTCAGTAACACCCTGTGAGATAGTCATTAAACTTGTAACGGGGAGACAGTTATGAAGATTGGGAAGGCTTTATCTTGTTAAATACGCTGAGAAGATTGTCGCATTTCTATGGAAGTGAGGGGGGGAACTCAGAGATATGATCTGACTTTATGGTATGGTGGGAAAAATGAATACCCTGGCTATATGATCTTGAAGTGTTGGTGCCATAGAAGATGTAATGAATTTTATCTGTATTAGGTACCTATTTTCGTATCCAACATGGAATTACTTATGTTTTTGTTGACTCTCAAAATAACGTTGTTCATTAGAAGGGTCTCTAAGAATTCAGCATTATATTTTGAATAGAGATATCTGTTTTGCATCCTAATTGTGTAACATACGATCACAATCTGAATAATTTTGAAGGATATCACTAATCTATTGCTTCATATGTTCGAAAAATTTGTCCGCTCAACAACATAAAAACCGCAATGAAGGTTGTTGAACTGTCAAAATGAAACAGATTGTGTTTGATCGTGTGTTAATATGCAATAGGGTGCTGGTTATGCGTTCCGTATAAAATGGTGTTGGTATGATAAGACGAACCGATCGACCGTTAATTTAGAACCATGTTAATAACATTAAGATTATTAGTCAGTTATCAATAAAAAAAATTGTGCACACTACAAATCAGCTGTGTCGTATTTTCTTGGCATCTAGGTACTGATCTTCTGTGTGGATCTGTCTGTATCTATACTACACATCTGTCTTAATCAATTTACCCATTAATTACACATATAATAATAAAGTACCTGGTCGACCGAGCTCTGATCGACGGAGCTCTGGTCGACCGAGCTCTGATCGACCGAGCTCTGCTCGGGTGAAAATAAATAAACATATTGTCCAGGTATACCAACGTTTTATCACATTCCCGAGGCTGTGAAAATAGAGCAAACGAATTTTCCCAGATATGAGACCTAGCTAGATTGATTTTTCGCCCCGTAAACCACTATATTTAAACTTTTATCGAAATCGTTAGAGCCGTTTTCGTGATACAAATAAATATATATACAAATATTGAATAGTATAGGATAAAATATCCTTCCGACCGATTTCGGCCAGGGTGGACAATCTCAACGGAGATTAGCCAGGTACGTAGGAGATAATGTAGTACACCAATGTGTGCGCACACACAGGTGCGACGGCAATCCGACATGACCGGAGAGAGATCAGGCGCAGGACCAGCGGCGACACATGCGCACGAGACACGGGGGTATCACTCCACCAACTTCCAAACTCCGGACTGCTACTGAGAAATTACTAATTTAAAAACCCAATCAATCTGCCTAGCCTTTTCCCAACTATGTTGGGGTCGGCTTCCAGTGTAACCGGATACAGCTGAATACCAGTATTTTACGTGGAGCGACTGCCTATCTGATCTCCACAACCCAGTAACTGGATAATACGATACCCCTTGGTAAGACTGGTTGTCTGACTTTCGGGCTTCTGACGACCCGTAATGACAGCCGGGACCAACGGCTTAACGTGCTTTCCGAGGCACAGTGGAGTCTCGCTATGTAATGATGGTCACCCATGCACAGACCAACCCCGGCAAGCGTAGCTTAACCTGATGGATCGACCCGTGCGGTAGTTATTACTCAGCCACGAGCTCCTAATTAAAAAACCCAATAACACACATAAATGAAAAATAATTCATGTAAATGTAAGCTGGCTATGTTCATATTAAATTAAATCCAAACCTTAAACCGATACAATGAATCGACCTATCTGCTTCTCACACGAACAAAACAGTTGAATGCTTGCTCAGGCGCATGTTGCAATGAAACAATGCTTCGTTTTTACGGAAGCCGTTGCCCAAGTGTTCGTGTGACCTTAGTACTGTGGAGTAAGGTATGGGAGATTTAATGGTGGATATGTAGAAGCTCCATGGTGTAACGAATTTTGATTGTTTTCTTAAGTGGAATGAGGTAAAAATGTTAAAACGGAATGCGCATGCGCAAGTGTTGGTTTTAGTTAGTGTAGAAGGGTTTAATGGAATGAGGAAGTACGTGAAAATGTATTTTTATTACTTAATTTAAGGTAGAGACTATAGAGTTTGTCTACTTTTATTCAAACGGCTATTTTGCTTCTAAAATTACAAATTCTTATCTCACTGTTCAGCTAGTAATCTTACAAGAGCAATAAGCTTACAAACTCATACTACATACTATAAATAAGAGGTAGCCATTTAAAACAAAATAATTACTCGTGCCACAGCATGATTAAAACAGTAGGTACAACCGAAAATAAAAAAGAACATTTCCAAATTCGAACCACAGCGACACCGTTTCTCAAACTTCTCCCGCCATCGCTATCACTCATAACTTGTGACCATTTTAATTGTATTGGCAGCACCGATCGTAATCAGTGTCCCTAATTCATGCCAGGAATGTAGGCCGCCTAGTTCTAAAGATGAAAGTACAGTTACTGTGAGTACGGTCAGCAAAAAGGTTGGTATGCAAGCAAGTAATTAATTTATAGATACGCTGACAATAATAATTACGTGTGCTATACTTTTTGGAAGAAGACTCGTACGATGTCATAGATTAGTCTACTCAGCACACGCACAACTTGAGTTATACAACCTTCTTAATACTCTGTTTAATTGATGGTATTTGTGACACACGCGAAACAAAAACGTTTTTCACAAAGCGTTATTTAGAACGATAATAAATAATTTATTTTTATTAATTAACATCAGACATTTATTTAATTTATGTAACACATCTCTCAAAAATAACCGTTTATCATTTGCCACATCAATCATATAGCTGTCTTTTACCTATCGCTTTTGGTGGCTGTACATTATTTCGATTTTATACTCTGAAATAAATACTCTGTGGTTACTGGGATGTAAAAAATATTAAGTGCAAATGAGTCTGTGAATGAGTTTGTGAATGAAAGAAAGTCTTGGCTGTTTGGATTGATAAATCTTTGTTAATGATTGATTAATTATTTATATTTATGCAATTATTCATATCGGAATAAGTAATAATACCAGCTTGTTACTGTCCCACTGCAGGGCAAAGGCCTCTTCTCATACAGAGAAGGCACGAGCATTGATCACCACGCTTGCTCAAGACGGGTTGGTGATTTCAGACTTTATAATAGATAAGTCCAGGTTTCCTCACGATGTGTTCCTTCACCGATGTCAGTAATGTCCAAGATAAACTTGGAAAGTACATATGAATTTAAAAAAAAGTGACATTGTTACTTGCCATGTTTTGAGCCCACTACCTCGTGCATGAGAGTTTAAGTAGCATGAAAGGAATACTTGGGTTTCACTAAAAACATCTATGAGAGAAATATTAATAGATGTAAGTAATTGAATATTATTATAATAGCAGGATTGTATAAGTTGAGATGTTGATAAAAGTAATACCTACCTATCTACTTACCTTAAAGTTTTTAAATAACGGAAATTCTTTTTCAATAATAATATTAACATTTTTATGGAATTTAACAGCATTCACGTAATCACGTTGTAATTTGCACGAATTACAATTTAATATTATATTTGAACATGCTTATTTATAACTTCATGACATACGAATAAAAAATATAAAAGGATTAGCTCATCAACTCATCACGAAGAGAAGTTAGTCATTTACAACTGACAGCGATTCTCAACATATTATCAAATCAAATCAATCATTTATTTGCTTGAATATGTACATTAATCTTTCAAACAGATCGATACCTAATTGAAAGTCGAAGTATTTATTTCAATTAAACCATTTGCAGGCACTTTTGAATTGTCGAGGAGTCGGTCGATTAGTCAGAAGTTTAAAACATAGAAATATTTCTTATATCTATGTTTACGTGAAACGATTAATTGCAATTGTAAATTTTTACGTTATTGACAATATTAATCTTACAATAATTGTAAATAAAAACAAAATTCAAAAGTCATTTATTCAAAATAGGCTGAGAATCAGCACTTTTCGAACGTCAACATTACATAAGACAGTCCCCAAAAAACGCCCACCCTTCACCACTTCCTAGTGCTTAGCTGGGAAGAAGAAGTGGCGCAACAAATAATGTAATTGATCGTTTCGGGGGCCCTTATATGCCCGTTCTAAATTTAAACGTAGATCTCTATGGAGAAGAACGGGCAACTCCATAACACTGCTACAAAATCCTCCTAATTTGTAATTTGACGTTGAAAGAAAGAATTAAAGAAAAATTGGTTTATATTAGGTAAACCAACCGGTTTGTGTGGGTTATGGGTATGTTAGGTTGTTGGTTCTATGGTTGGTAATAGGTTCAGGTGGGTTAGCGAAGCTTTAAAAAAAAGTTTGACAAACTTTGGTCCACAATGTTCGTTACACTTCCTGGGCATTTATTTAGTGTTTAGCCTTGACTTTAGTGCTAAAAGATGGCTTTGAGATATGACAGGCCAATGCCACAGGCTGAATATAATGTGCAATATTCTATGTACTCATGACAAATGGTTAATTTGAATAGGTTCAAACTGTAGTAGACTGTGTTCCGGGATTAATTCAGTAATGTATTGCTCTATAATGGCAATTACCATAAAATGTTGTATTTAGTCTATGTCAAACTGGTCTAGTTTGTTATTCATAGTGATTTAACTGAGTTTCATAGATTCTGGTTAGATTAGATCGTAAAACGTTTGGAACATTTAACATTCTTTATTTCGATTTTTCTTCCGGTAAGTGCGTAAAAGTGTACCTACGTACTTACCAGAACTTCATGCAGATACCGATACTATTATCATGGTACGTAAAATCTTAGGACTCCAGTCGAACACAGAAAATCTAGAAATACATCAACATTCATTCATTAGAAAAAAAAGCTAATAAAAAAAAAAAACTTCTTCGAGTAATCGGGGAACACACAAAAAAAGAAAAGATTCCGACGAATTCCTTCCTCCTCCTTTTTTTGAAGTCGGTAAATAATTGGTCTTAGACACTGTGTCACCAAAGACAAAACTTTGGTGACATAGGACCATATTTTTTTCTTGACTGGTTTTTTTTAACATGTACAATTAAACTGATTACCTTCCGCGCTTTCCGCTAAAAGGGCTGTAAGTTTTGCAAGTGCTACATGACGTAGTCGGGTCAAATATATACAGCCAACCACCCAAGCTACTTCAGTAACTACCTAATTTAATCTTATTCAACACTACGAAAACAAAAATAGCTCGAATACATTCTCTGTTATGATTGGAACTATTTATCGGTGCATTATTAGCATCAGTGAAAGTGTATCAGGTGGGACAGACAGTTGCGTAGTAGGTATGTATGCTGTCTGCGCCTGAGTTGATGTACATATTGTATGCTACGTTCGCCCGCGGCGAACAGAGGCGGATTAGATCCGTAGATAAATTATTTATAGATGGATATTGACCTTAATTTTTCAGAATAGAATATTGTTTTATGAACATTTGTCACACAAATTCTTAAAAAAATAAAATGGAATATTTGCTACATAAATTGATTCTATTGGGAGGCTGTAAAATTATTTAAACAAGACATATTGTAAGTTTGTTTGTTCGCATTCACAAGACAGGTACATCTAATTATATTTGTCATAAAAAAAATCATTAGTCAAGAAAAATTGAACTAAACAAATTCGTACCTGCGCTGCTGCGAAGTTTTCACATTAAGAGAAGTGACTGACAGTCGTCTCTAGCGCATGACGCGTCATGAGTCATCCTAATTCTCAATCGATTGTCTATAATTCTGTAGGGTACTTACTCGAAAGAATTCTTTGGTCTGAACTACTGGATTTTCACTTCTCAAACTAATTCTGAATCCAAATACTTACAACAAGAATAGTTAGGTTATTTCCTACAATAATTTCTGTACTAATCTACTGTGTTCTATTATACAATCAAAGATAGGGCAGTGCTAGCCTAGTGGTGTGACCGTCAGACTGCCAAGTCATAAGTCCCGAGTTCGAACCCAAGGCACGCAACTCTGACTTTTCGCATGCAGTTTTTCATAATTATCACTTACTTCAAAAACGGTGAAGGAAAATATCGGGAGGAAACCGGCATGCCTGGGAGATATTTATCGACGCCATGTGAAGCCAAGTCAGAGGCCCATGGGCGGCTTTAAAACTCTGACACCAGCTTATTCACTAACCACACGAAAATAAGAAGATTGATCACAAAGCATAAAATTGATTTTCTGTGATATTACGTAACTTCATGCCTTTTCAATATACTGACAATAAAACAACCACAAAACTCCTAATCTGTCATTCATCATAACCAAAATATGAAAAGAAATACCAATTTTGCCATCACAATCACGACTCGGTCCAGACAATACAATATTTTCTCCGTAATTCTTAAGAATCTAAAGTTAAAGTTGTATTGTTAAAGTAAAAGTATAAGAAGAGATGTGAAAATGCCCCAGTTCATGTACCTGTACTCATCACTATCTGGTATGGTTCAGGGGTTCACATAAGTTGACAACTTGGTGCACAGAACTGGGTCAGTGCGCTTCTTAACAATGACTTTCGACAACCCTAGTTTCCATGTAGTTTCTAATGTCAAAATGGCTCTTTGCTTTGTAATTAATTGAGTGTTGTGTTGTTAACAGCTATTCTTTTGGTGAGTTGACGACTTCGAATCTACTCCGTTTGCTTCAAAGTAAATTTTTCGTTTTCATCACATCACACATAGTACCTTTTTAGATAGATTTATCTTTGTTTCTTAATCCATATTTATACTAAAGCTATAAATAAGAGTTAACTACCTATTCTATTTCAATGGTGGACGTAAGCCATGTCAGGTGATATAATTTAGGTAACTTAGGAGAGCCAAGTTTAATAATTAGGTAATTGCCTGATTCGGATCCGAAATGAAGAAACGAAACCAAATCAAAGAATATGAGAGCTGAATTTACTGGGAACGTTACTTGGTACCAGTTTGAAGGAATATTGGAAACATAACAGCCGAGTTCAGTTTCGATGTTGTCACTCAATACAATATTGTAGTAGATGATGTGATCTATTAATAACGACATTAATCTAATCTTTTGTTTAGCTTCAAACAAATGACAACTATTAAAAGATTATTTTGATACAGTAGACTCACTTTCTATTGCTACTAATCAGGCTTTTTGTATCAACGTACAGATTAAATCTAAGACTAAACTTAATCTGTATTATTACGCTGGATCCGGCCATTTAGCTAGATACACTGATCCGGTGTTAATAGAAGGAAATTGTAAATTATTATGTCTTGTAACTAAGTATTATTGGATAGGTTGAATGCACAGGTTAATATCCGCTTAGTGGGTTTTGATATCAATCTATTTTGTTTGTCGTGGTCTTGTGCTGGACTTAAGAATATCTTCAGATTCTATAAGATTTGAGAAGGTATTTTAATTTTATTCATTCCTTGTGGTAAGTTCATATTGTTTCGTGAAGAAAACTCGAAGTACTACGAAATTGCTTTTCGCAATTCTTCGAATTTTTCCTTTAATGATTTCTTTCCTAAGTGTTCAGAATTAATATGTTGTGTGTGTCCAAACTTCGTTTTGCAAATACTTGGCATTCGTAGGTACCAATTCCGTTTATAATTCATCTAAAAAGTGTCTTTTGTACCATAAATTGTATTACCAGTAATAGCTCTCGAGCCTCTATCATTTAATATTTAGCTTCAAAACGATAAGCAGTTACTTCTACAGTTTTTATTGCAATCGCCCCAGTTTTTGGTCGCGGCGTTTTTGCCAATCGCCCATTAAAAGAGATAAAGCCCACATCGACTCACTTTCAGTATCGGTCATGAACTCACTCTCACTTGCCGAATAATTAGGAAGATATTCATGAATGATGAAAGTGAATTGTGAAATACACTGATATTCAGCTGTCTTTTTTGAACTTGTGAAAAAGCGAGAAATATGATTTTCGCAGACATTAACAGAAATTAGATCTAAAGATTCGAAGACTGCGGTGGCCGTCATATAGCAACCGTAATTTACAGTCGAATGACGTCACTCAAACGTTGTTTATGACAGTAAGTTGGTGGGTTTCCCTAGAGAGCGTTTTTGATAACGTAAAGTCAAGCTCCGTTGCAATAATTTTCATGACGGCCGTCACTGCAGCCGTTTCCTATATGGCGGCCACCGCTATCGGAGGGAAATCGGTTGTGTAAAGAAAAGATTCGTCATTGGCACCAGTTTTTTGTTTTTTCCTTAGTTTTAACCTCTTCAGCGATCCTGTTGTTGAGACGTTTAACCGTTGCCCTAACTGGCACTAAGTTTGTTTTTAGTCTGTTAAAACTCTCTGTGCGTAGATTATTTTATTGTAATGAATGATTATTTACACAAATGCTAGAACGTAAAGCTGTGACGATTTTATTATGTTTTGTTAACTCTTGTATTTGTTTAATATGGCGAACTGACGCGTTTCTAATTAATTACATCCTTTATTGTTGTGCAAAACTTTTGTTTTTGGCAATACATGTTGACTTTTCGACAGCTGTAAATATACACAGATTTTACTGAAATAATCCAAATCAGAAAAGCTATAAACACTTCCAATTTTTTATAATCATATTAGTTTATAGGTTTTTCCTTTATGTACATAACAATCATTAGGCCCTAATGATGGCCCTAGGCGCTAGTGCGCTATTGCCCTAATAATTAGGTTTTGCCCTAATCATTAGGGCAATAGCGCACTAGCGCCTAGTCAACGGAAGAATATGTCAAAAGATTAAGTGAATTGGTCTGTTGGTTCTACCGTTCCACCCAATGCGGTTACATGATTGGTTCTAACTGCGTAATGTCCTACCTTAAATAATTCATGTACCCACACATTCTTCAATGATACTCAATTTGACCATTACGCTCGTGTTTACGTCAAGCTCACAATAAAAAGTAAAAAACTAAACGAATCTTAACATAAAACTAAATCTTTTCCTTAAGTGATTCAAATATTTCCCATAGACAACAATAATTAAGTTTATTTGCGATAACGGGTAAACTATGCTTTCTAATAGCACACTTTACAGCCAGAGACAATGGATGGGAGTGAAGATGGCGGCCGGAAATGCATCGTTCACATTGTTCTTCCGGCGCGGAAATGATAAAAGCTTTTTTGTTCTTTCTTGTATTTCAATTAAATCGTTCAGTGCCTTTTAATTAAATTGTTTACTTTATATCTCATAAGTAAATTATGAGGATGTTGACGTACCTGCTTACGTACTAACATCGTAAAAGACTATATTAGAAGAAATTGGTCCTATGGTAACTGGTGAAATGTGGGTGTACCGTAGGCACAACTCTGCCTAACCGTTTGGGAATTACAGACGTGGTGTTATGATGTTATGGTTTGGTCCAAACGTTTTCATGGCTGTATTTTCAGTTCAGTTTCAGTTTCAGCAACAGCATTTTGATTCCTTTGCTATAATTTATATGAAAAAGAAGAATTTACGAGCACATTTATTTTGAGCATCAGCTTTTTTCTTTGAAGTGCTTATACCAAAAGTTTTTTGTTTTTGTTTTCAATACACCATTACTTAATCAAATAGCACTAGCATCCACAATTGGATTCCCTGTGTCGTGAAGACTAGTTTCCTTCGTCGTGAAGACTAGTTTCCTTCGTCTTAAAAGATGACACTTAAGTAATACACATTCTTGATTTGTAAAGAAGCATTAGACTTGAGTATCAATTGGAGGAGAGGAGCTCGTGGCTAAGTAACAACAGCGGCACTGGTCGATACATCAGGTTAAGCTACGCTTGCCAGGGTTGGTCAGTGGATGGGTGACCATCTTTACATACAGAGGATCCTCCGTGCCTTGGAAAGCACGTTAAGCCGTTGGTCCCGGCTATCATGCGTGGATCTTTGACAGTCGTTACGAGTCGTCAGAAGCCCGAAAGTCTGACACCAGTCTTACCAAGGGATATCGTATTACCCAGTTACTGGGTTGTGGAGGTCAGATAGGCAGTCGTTCCATGTAAAATACTTGTATTCAGCTGCATCCGGTTAGACTGGAAGCCCAGGCTAGGCAGATTGAGACTTGAGTATCAATTAAATCCAAAGAAGAAACATCGCTAACGGGGTACAGGTTATCCCTACCATTTTTGGGGAGAATTTTGAATTACACTTTTCCGTTACCCTAAAAGACCAATAAAATAATTGTGTTCTTTTCCTTCTCCTCAGAAACTAGAACAAGAGAAACACCTGCTAAGACGACGGCTGGACACAACACAAGGAGAGTATGAGGCGCGGATGCTGGAGCTGCAGAATGATATCAAAGAGCTCACGACGAAGATCGACTCTAGAGACAATTCTGTTAAACAGGTTAGTTAAAAGGCTATAACACATATTGGTTTAAGGGAAAATATAGGTGGTTAAAGGACCAAAAAGTTACGGTTAAAAACCGAACCAAAAAAACCAAAATTAACAAAAAAAACATCTCAAATATCGAACATTCTCTACATTGCATCAGATTTTTCACCAGCTTGTTATGAAGAAATCCATTTTAGTTTAGTACGACTATCATCTTAAATTCAATGCTGGTTTCTTAGAGACAAGGGACAAGTCTGTCGCAACTGCCAATCTTGACCATAGTTTGATCCTTTTCTACAAGTTTACGCTAATATAATTATCTAGATAATAACATGACAACACAATGATTTAACATTATAAATTAATGCTACAGCTGATTTACCTTATACAACCTCTTAGTCACTGCAATGAAGTAATTTACTTACAACATAACTCTTACTCAATAAGGACCATCACCGACCTCCCAAGAATACATGATCAGGTAAATAGACCATACATCTATTAGGTAAATACATATAAATTCAAATGACTAAAACTAAAGATCTGTTTAGAATGCAGAGGTTGTTGTTCCATCGTAAGTAGACGAGTTTCGTTTGTAAATCATTTTATGAATAGATTAAAAAGGGTTACGTTAAAATTATGTCTTTGTTTTCTATGTTGAATTATTGATGTTGATCACGAGTGGAAAGTCTCTTATATCAGTAATATATTATGTTTCTCTAGAAGGACATATAGTGACGTCACTGGTGATGTTCTTCATAAAGGTCAGGTGCGTAGTACTTGCACCTCGTACATGTATAGCCACCGACACATTAATGCATCGTGTTGTATCGTGACGCGGGATACACCTATCAAACGACTCTGTTCAGGACTACGTGAAATCACAAAGAGTTTTGAGTGGCTAACAGTGCGTCAGGCTTCACGACAGGACACAACATAGTAATATGAATCCGGCTTATGATCGGTTATGAACATCAACGAAGGAAAATATGTAAGGATAGTAGCAATTGGTGTTGTATCAGTAGTTTCTGTCTACCCCCATGGGAAGGAAGCATGAGTTTATATATGTATGTGTTATTAACTTATTACCTATGGTACTACATTCAACTGAAAGAATTCGTTGTGGTCACAAAACCCAGAGAGAAAAGCGTGCATTTTTTTATTTTTTTTGCGGTTGGGAAATTATCAAATAACTTCTCCCGCTCTGAGCGGGAGCGGGAGGGCGTGTCAGACTCTTACTGACTAAAACCCACCCGTGTTCCTTCAGTTGCCTGTACGTTGCCAAGGGCCGCGGTATCAATTTCGGACTTTCCCGCGACCCAAAGCATGCATTACTTTATAATGTTTTAAGCTTCATGCGGACTAGCGCGACCAGTTATTGTTATACCGTGAAGTTTTCTAAGAAATTGTATTGTTCGAGTCGCGTCGCGCTAGTCTTCACGAGGCTTTAACCAATCTTTCAACATCTTTAACACACACATTTAACCACTTTTAGAGTATGAATTTGGATGGCTATAAGAGTAGGGGAAGACCAAAGAGACGATGGATGGACTGTGTGGAAGATGATATGGATAGAAAGGGGGGGACTACCGAGATGACGACTGATAGAGAAGTGTGGGAGAAAGGGACATGATGCGCCGACCACTAATAAATAACGATAAGGGCAGGAGAATGATTAACACCTTAACTTGTAGCAGTTATGTCTATAGCAGGGGTAGTGAACCAATGGCATCCGTGTCATTGTTGCGCCACTTCTTCTTCCCAGCTAATGCACTAGGAAGTGGTGAAGGGTGGGCGTTTTGGGGGACTGTCTTATGTAATTTTGACGTTCGAAAAGTGCTGATTCTCAGCCTAGTTTGAATAAATGACTTTTGAATTTGAATTTTGATGGCACGTGACAAAATATTTTGGGCACGCCACCGCATCGATCGAAACGGTTTGCATTTTAGTTATTGAAGAATTTGAAATGCAGCTGATTGATTTCCAGTCTAGTTCAATATGGATATGAAAAAATATTGAAACAAGGAAAGAAGTGGAATGATTGACAAGCAATGGAAGTAAAAATCATCACTAAGTAAAGTATTTAATGGATATGAAAAAATATTGAAACAAGGAAAGAGGTGGAATGATTGGCAAGCAATAGAAGTAAAAATCATCACTAAGTCGGCACGTCTATAGCCTCATTAAACATTTCTTTAGAAAAAATAGCACGTTGATCCATAGAGGTTCGCCACCCCTGGTCTATAGGTTTCTTTAAAGCTTCGTGCAGACTCGCGACGGCGCGACGCGACTCGAACAATACAATTTCTAAGAAAACTTCACGGTATAACAATAACCGGTGTCGCGTCGCGCTGTCGCTTCGCTCTAGTCTGAACGAAGCTTAAAAAGCCTACAAACCCTTAACACCAAGCTAAGGCGGCAAGAGATTCATGAAAAAATCATTTAAAAAAACTTAGATAAAGGCAATGGCATTTCTCTAGCCCGATCGACGGCGTCTTTGTGTTGTTGATGTAGATTTGAAAAGCGAATCAATAATAATTATCGAAGCGTGGTGGCCTATCACCTGTATTATCTAGTTAGAGAGTTACGACATGGACGTTTTTGTACAATTTCATGGGCAATTTGCGTAGCGTTTTTTTGGCGAAGTGCGTAGTAAATGACCAATGAGGCTTAAGGCTCCAAGCAGTCATGACGCGACAGTGCGATGTGATTTTAGTAAAACGGATGAAGTTATCGTAGCAATTTTTCTATCAATTAAATTATATAAATTTTTCATTCCTTCATTCTTTAATTCATTCGTTCATTCATTCATTCATTCATTCATTATTCATTGGAATCGCGTCCCACTGGCCGCGGAAGCCTTAAGTAATGTCAGAAGTGCATCAAGCATAATGTTTTGCGTGCATCGTATGTCAGACTTAACTCTCGAATCGATGGTAGCAATAGGTAAGTTAGGAAACTTACTTGTATAATATATTTGTTAGTTAGATGTAACTTTAATAATATCGGAATATACACATAAACTTTCCAGAATAAACTCTCTGAACGATGGTGAAAACCTCATCAGAATCTGTTTAGAAGAACAACACGGACATACAGACAAACAGGAAAAGCGACTTTAGTTTATAATATGTATAGATAAATGCGAAAGTAACTTTGTTTGTTTGTTACGCTTTCAGGCTAAAACGGCTGAACAGATTTGGATGAAATTTGGCACATGGATAGACCATGGATTAGGTTAGGACATAGAATAGGTACTTTTTATCCCGATATCCCTACGGGATCGAGACTGCGGGTGAAACCGCGGGGCGCAGTTAGTTATGTATGTATAAAATACACATTCAGTCATCGTTAGGCGGCAAGCCTAACGATGACTGAATGTATATTTTATGCGAATGTGTACTTTATGCGACTATAAAGAGACTGTTATACTAGTCTCCACAACCAAATAGTTAGAAGGGTTGACCAGCAGTTAAGTAGTCAAAGGACCACAGACAGGCGCGACACACCAGTAGAACAATTTCCGTGAAGTTTTCGTAGAAATTGTTCCACCAGAGCCGCGTCACGCCGTCGCGTCGCGCATGTCTGCAGGAGCCTTTATAGTTTACTACGATTAATAGGTAAACATGACAGGTGGATGGTAGGTAACATGAGTATTAGTAACTAGCTACACTAATATCCACAAACATAGTCTGTTATAATTATAGCTTTTAATGTCTTTATCGCTGTCCACAAGGACCTGTTTCCACCATTCTACGGCCTTCAAATTGGTCCTGCTCCCAGAAAACCGCATCGAATACAACTTCAACTATTACTAAGAACATTAGTATAACTATTCAGATTGACATTCACATAAGTAGATAATAAATAGTGTCATTTATAGCAGTCAGTTCGAACACCTGCCGTAATAACTTGAACATTACGCGTAATATAAAAGCTGTTTTGCAATATAATGTAATGCCATTTGATTGTCAACCAGTCATTAGAGAGAATTATTATCATTTCTATTATGATTTTATGTTTCGAGAACGTTAGATCTTGGAGAGTTATTAACGCAATAAGACATGTTTTTATTTCTAATTGACCGAGCGAGCGAAGCGTCTGTGCTTCAAGTCTGGCAAAAATTTGCTTTCGTGTATCGTTTCTCCTCTACAGGTCATATTTTACAACCGATCTGCACAAAACTTGGCGTACAGGATTTACGACTTTATAGATTTTTGATTGAAAGGGTACTTCCTCCAAAAAGGGGCAAAAAGAGGACTGATCTGATTTCGATTGTGGTGGAAGTTTTTATGGAACAAATCTAACTGAAAGAGATGTATTAATGATTCCAATGATTATAATTCTGTAAATACATATTTATTACGTTCGTAAATTATATTTTAATCAATATAAAAAAATTAAAACTATTGTTAATTGAAAAAATTTATTATACGACTGATGAATTTCTAAATGATAAATTAATGTAGACTTATTTATTTATTTGACTGGAGAAATAATTTTTAATTGAATATTACTAATTGTAATTTATGATTATTTATTTAGGCATTGACTGTAGAAATTGTTTGATTGTTCGTATTTCGCATGCCACCATATTAGTACGCCTCTTGGCATAACATAGCGACACATATCTTTAATTTAAGAACTGTATTCACTACTTATGTTACACAAATAAAGAAATGATTATAATTATGATGATTATAAAACCTGACACTAACCTGCAAATTCCAAAAAACCTAAGAAAATTTGAATTTAGCGGGCTTCCCATGCGGATTCACCTTAACGAAGCCGAGAGTCACATATACTCCCCGTAATTATTATTTTTTGCACAGTACCATACCAGCAGGGTAATTGCGTAAATGCCTTTCAGTCAAACAATTGGACAACATTCATTGCGTTATTTACGTTATCGACGAACTGACGAATTTTTCAAACATACAAAGCAATGGATTAAGAATTTTGTTACGCAATTGGGGTGCTAGTAACCTTCTGGTTACGGAGATATTAAACGTCAAAGTTCCAATAAAAAAAAATTGTTATTTAACTTTAAATACCCAACTCCTGTACCGTAACATGTACCTAAACGCACAATGTTTTGTAATGACCGCGTTACATTGCGCGTTGCCGGAAACAGCAATTTTTCACACCAAAAATTAAACTCGTTTCCCAGCAATAATTTTTGCTCCATTTTACTTTTAATGTACAGAATGCGTAGATAACGGCTACGTAAGAGGTCTTTTTACACCCTGTATGTATCACATAATTGCCATACAACAAAAATGACCCACTCTTTTATTTACTAACGAAGAACCTTTTAAAACCTTCCTTGTCTAGGCTAATCTTTCAATACTTGTATGCTCAGTCATGAAAATAGCAGCACTACCGTTTTGCCTCTTTTTTTAACCAAGATACAGGCTTGCCTGGTTTGGGGCTGATGTAAAACCCCCTGTAAACTTTTTGTAAGTTTTTTTTTGCTCATAACAACATACGGCGCTCACCAATCTGCCAGCCGATCGTGTTAATTATAGCAATATCTTAGCTTAGCTAATCATTAGGAAGCCCACACTCAAATGTTGACGTTTTCAGGCTAATATGATGATGATGATGATAATTACGGCTACTGCTATTAGCTTATATTTCACGTAATAGTATGCGCAAGAGTATCTTAAGTACTAATTTGTTAACGTCTTCATGAAGCTTAGGTAATTTTGTAAGATAAGAAATTAGCGACAATAACTGTCGAGCTTTCCAGACTGTTCATTACATAGAAAGGCGTAAGGTTGCGAAATCCTGAATACGGAAGGTATTTAAAAAGTGGGTGGTCTGCTCAAAGAACTACAAACTAAAGAAAATCGTCGGTCTAAAGTGACTGATATATCTTAGTCTACTTTAAGCCAAACCTATTATTTCCCCACTGCTGTTGAATCACAGAACTCCTCTCTGTGAAAGGGAGTGGGCCTAGTGCGAGTTGATGGATGTCACATGTCTTGAATTTTTGCTTCTAGGCCATGCAGGTTTCAACAATGTTTTCCTTCACTGTTTTAAGAGCAGAGATTCCAATACTTTAGGTAAATACAGGGTGGCGATTTACTCACCTGCATCCGTCAAGGGGGTGAATCTACCCGTCATACTAAATAGTAGAATCACCCCCTTGACAGATGCAGGTCACTAAATCGCCACCCTGTAGATAAGCTAGAGTTAAGTCTGTGTTAGAATTTAGTTAAGATATCCTATCCTGTTCAGGCTACAATAAAGGACAGTTTAAATATTAGTTTTTTCACATTGTTTCACTGTGTATAATGCAAAATGGCCACAATTTAAAACAATAAGCCTGTCTCCTTGACCCTACAATTGGCACAAAAAGGCTTTGTGTCCAAACTTCGTAGTTTCAATGTAATTAACATTGAAAACGTACATTACCACTATTAGTGAACTGAGTCAAGGTTGAGGCGAGTTGCCAGTGTTAGCGAGTTGTCAGAGAGATTAAAAAAAACAAAGGACCATTTTTTATGGAAGGCCTCTAGGCTTCCTTTACTGTTCCACATCTGAGCAATGTCTCCCACTAAGTCACTTTTCCCACTTTTTATTACCACGTCCTCATATTGCTTCCCTTTGACACTGTCACGTATGTGCCAGCATACTGTTATGCACGAAAGAACACAAGGATATGCTAGCAGCCATGAAAAGTGACATTGACGTAATTCTTAGACGACGTGGTTGAGTTTTTTTTCTGGTGTTTTGATCCAGGATCCAAATTACTAGGGTAAATAATACTTTTAAGATTTTTCGCAATCTTTGCTTGTGGTGTTATGAGTTCGAAACCCGTCTGCACAAGTGTTGGCCTCAAACCCACAATGCTTTTTAGTCAGATTATTTTTTGTTACGTTGTTCAAAAAAAGACTATAGGCTATGAGAGATATTGTTAAGCCTACATCAAAATGAGATTACGCCAATTCCAAATTCATTGTTATCGTGAAAAACGTCACAATAAGAAAGCCAAATCTATCAAACCGCTAACAACAGCACCGCACCACAACCGAAACCATACTTTTGTTCAAAAAACGTGCTGGAGCTTAATTTCGTTGATCGTAATCCTATTACCGTACGGAGGATTACCCTAATGTCCTTCAACAGGTTTCGTTTAACGTGCATATTGTTAACTAACTTATGTTATTAACGGCTTGTAAATGTCCGAACATTAAATAAATCCGTTTATGCATGGTTGATGGGTCATCAGCTGGTTCGACCTTACCTTTAACATTGTGGTCAAGTAATGAAGCACATCAGTTCTTCTAGGCATCTTAGAACACGATTTTAAGATTATAAAAGAATGTTGGCCTTTCACATCACAATTCGGTCGTCAAATTAATCTCTCTTTATAGCCTACTTGAAATTTGGTCCTATCCGGATCGAAGGACCAATAATAAAGTAAACTTTTTTTAAATCCGATTTACCAACCAATAGATACGGAAATACTCCTCTTTTTGCAAAACTTACTCTGGTATCTTGGCTCAAACTTACTGTTTTTACTTCAATAACCGGGTCACGCTTACTTAGCCCAGCGCACGTTTCGTGAAAGCCCGTCCATCACTAAAGGGCTATTTTTTGCACCAATCAATTCTCAATGGACGTAACCGACGAGTGACGAAACTCCGTTAGATTCCGATACTTAAGCAAAAAACCCGATACTCCAAAATATGCGAGTACGTGAGAGGTCGACTGTCAAATTCTCCGTACTTTCGTAATAATTCTGATGAGGATATATATGTGTACGTGCAATGTAAAGTTTAATATTATTTATTTGGGACAACACATACTTATTACAGAAGAGTTCAAAGTTCTTGAAAATGTAATAGGTAATGTGTATAAAATACCATGTTGCATCGATAGTAAATGACGTGAAGAAAGTGTTTTAGAAATCTTGAAATGATTACTTCACCATTAGTGCTTGTTTCTAATAGTTATAGATAAATAAACGTTTCTCAGTCTAGCACTTAAGAATTAAAAAATATATGCGTACGACAAGATTTAAAGACATGACAGCCACCAACTACTCCTGATGAATTTCGGCCCACCTCCTGAGAGGAGTCCTGACAAGTGGAATCATTTTTGGCTGATTATGTTAAACCTTACCTTAAACCTCAAATATTCTTGTATATACCAGAATATTTTAAATACACCTAGACCGTACCCAGGCCTTGATTCAGAACGATAACTGTGTGACAATTTAATTTAGACACATCGTCTTAATGTAACAAGTTCGACAAAGTGATTGTTACACAATAACTGACTCACAAATTAAGTAGATGGGAAGTTGCTAACTTATCCAGCCGGTGATCAACCTTGGTTCCAAACAATCTGATCTTGATAGCCTCGCTCTCTTGGTGATTTCGTCTGTTTTATATACGTAATATTTAATTGGCCAAACAACTAAAAAAAACATTTTCGATCATAGAAATGTAGGCTAAATATAACTTAAGTAATGTTTCCTGGATATAAAATATCTATTTGTCAAGTAAACAAAGTAATAATTCCAAAGACTACACCAATAAATATTCCCACTGGGGACAATAACATTCCCATTAAAAAGTCTAACACCAAAAACAAAGTACCCTTTTCCAGGAAACGTCAAATATATAATTATAATAATCGTAGTGTACGTCAGGGTACGTATGGCCAACGAAAATGGCGGAAAAGTCAAGGTCTAAGTGACATTACACGTTAGAATTACGCAATTCTACGGAATTTATAGTCATCGGGCCGGCCCCTGAAAGCTTTCAGGCCCAATTAGCCAATTAGCGCCACACCCTGTTGAAGCACTTTTCGTTTGATTGTCTAGCAGCCGTTTGTCATTATATGACCTTTCGTTCTTATCTATTTGACTTGGTGATAAGCTTAAAAAATGGATTTGAATAGACACTTTATGACTGCGAATCATGGTTTTCTTTTTCAAATCCAGAATTTTTTCTCTATCTCAATGTACGAGTATATCTTATTTTTTTGTATCATTATCGGAAAAAATAATCATGTGGCCAGATTTATGGCTGTATTCTCATGTAACAACAACTAAGCGTGAAATTCACTATAAGTTCGATGTCACACTAGACAATGACATTCACAACCTTCATTATTTCTCACATCCTCACAGACTGACCATGGGAAAAATGCGTCCTTTTCTCTTTAGTCAAAAAACCATCAGATTCTTCTAGTTCAAGGCATTATATGGAGACCTTCGTGGTCTTCCTGTCAGGATGTCATAGCTTAGCTTCCGTCCCATCACATCCTCTGCAATTACCTGTGTTGGCAATTGGCACCCAGCCGAACCGTTGGGTAACCTAATGAGCATAAAGATGTATGTTGTAAAGTAAATATTGTTCTGCATAATAATTTTGATTAGCATCGTTTAGATTGGAAGATGCATTCAACTTGTCTGGTAATTGAAGATGGTGATAAACATCAGCATAACTAGTTAGACAAAAAAAAAAAGTGCAAGCCTTACTCATAGAGTTCACCTTGTGGTTTTCCAAATGGATGTACATTATACCAAATTTTTAAAGCAATTTTAAATATGAGGCTTATTATATTTAGGTTTTCCCTATAGAAAATTATTAATGGATTAAGAAAAAGGTTATTGTCAAATCCCAATGCACCATATTTCTCTTCAATATTTACTCTATCATGCTAATAATGCAGTTTTATAACATAAGCAAACATCTTACCAAAAGACAATGTTGAAACGCGTCACGCCTCTTGATTTGACGTCCTTCCAAAACGACTCGGAAAAAACTCTTTCGCAAATTATGTAGATGATATAATGATCTCTAAAACTAGTGAATGAAAGTTGAGATTGCTGTAACTTTATGGTGTTACACCTATTAAGATGATTAACCACGCTTGATGTTAGGAACAATGTGGTTTAGAAGTATGGTTAAATGTTTGATTGCGGTATCAGTAAAGTGTATTATTAGTCATTTGTTTCGCTCGTTGCTGTTTATACTGGCGAATTTCGAGGGTCGGCTCTTATATTTTATCTGGATTAAGATTAGATAATGTTTGCGTTTTATTTCTGGGTACAGTCAGTTAATTTTTGCAGATAGGTTTTACGCAGCTCATAAAAGGCGATGAATGTTTCACAGAAATGATACTGATCATTATCAATATTTGTTTTGTTCAAGAGTTAATTTGTTATGGTCGATAAAATGTAATAAAATAATTAGTCATAGTTCGTATAAAAGGCATAGTTTACATATTTTATATATGTCTGTAACTATTTTTTTTTTATATAAAATAATCTGACGCCTTCTTCCCATGGAGATAGGCAGAAACTACCTACTACGCTTCTTTTATACTGTTTTTGCTTCATCTACCAAAACCTCAAAATCACAAAGATACCATCGTTCATGATAGATATTTTAACAAACAAAAATTAAAATACCAATCTTCTTTTATATGATACGCATTATGAATTTTGTATACCTAGTGAGTCTTGAAAACAATAATTTTCCATGGATATAAAAAAACTAACCAGAACTGCTATTTTACGCTTTTTATGATTTCACGTATCACAACCATGAAAAGTTCTGGCCTTGGGCTTTATGTATCACATAAATACTTCCAGATATGACTCAGTCGCACAATGCTTGTATTTGAAGTATAAGGTTATATTTTGAGAATATTTTACCCTAAGAAGAAGACTGTTTAAGAAATATTATGAGATGAACAACATATAAGGATCCTTAGTTTAAGTCATTTCTACTTTTCTTATGTAGTATTCATCAATGTCCCTTTGTCATATGACATATTGGAAGAAACGCTACTACTCATGGATGATACCTATCATAAATTATGTTTCATCTATTAATGGTCGCTTTCCTACTACAATAAAATAAGGATATAATTGCATACACAAATAATCAATTATTCGTACTAGCTAACGTATCTAATTGTTTAGTTATTTTAATCAATGAAATTAAAAGTTTAGTGTGTGTATAATTCTTATCATACCTCGGTAAAAAAATGCAATTGTGACTTAACGGCATCCATTGAAAAACCTATTGTTTTGTAAATTATTACTTAAGACGGAATAATTATTATGAGGGACTTTAATAATGAAAACTTTTTAACAGTACTTATCTTTGTTCACAGCGCGATGAGGAAAAACAGAACCTAATATCAGAGCTGACTGCCCAGAACTCCAGACTGACAGTGCAGCTTAAAGAGTCATCAGCCACAGAAGCACTCCTATTAGCCCAACTTGAGGGGCTAAAGGACCAATGCTCTATGAGGAAAACCAGCTTACAGGTTTGTGTAAAATACCTATTATAGCATAAAATCGTATGATAACTAAAATACGAGGTAAAAAATTCTACGGTCAACAGAAGCATCGAGTGTTTATATTTATTTTAATAACAATAATTGCAAGAATCACTTAATTTATCGGATTCGTTCCAACTAACTGGGACAAGAGAATCTTTGCCTATCTAAAGTTAACAAATGCTATTGCATTTCTCTAATTAATAACACTGAAGTCTGAACCTTAAAATCTGTTAAGTGGTGAGTGGTGCATCTAAGATTTATCAATGGAACAAGCGTAGTGAATCTGTCTTCATTTGTTTATAAAGACATGCTCGCGTTTGTACACTATCTTTGTTGGGTAAGCGATGATATTTCGGTCGATGATGGTGTCTAACCTAAGAGTAACCTATTCACTCTCAACTTGAATACTCCTAGGTTATAAGCTATCAGGAAACGACGACACCGGCAGATAAGTCATCCGAGAAAAGTTATAATATTCTAATCAAACTCATTATCCCACAGGACCATGTACATAGTCTGGAATCCTTAAAAGCAGAGCTGGCGATGGTGACAGACAAGAAGTCAGACCTGGAGAAAAGGTTGACGGGATCGCTACACGATAAGGATAATCTGATGCAGCAGCTTGATGAGGCAAACGACAGGATCGTCGCCTTGGAGAGGCAGCTGAAAGAACAGGTATGGAGACAGAGATTATTTTTAAGTTAGAGTAAAGCGAAAAAGGAGTCTGGAAAATCTTGGTGATGAAATATTAGACACCTTTTTTTATTACGATGATGAGTAAAGAAGTGGAATGTGGCATGAATTAGGAGTATTTAAACAATAAAAATTCCTAGATAAACTAATGTCTAAATATTTTTGACCTCAATGACATAGCCCATTTCATGGACACTTAATGTAATTAACCCTGTCGTTAACGATAGGCGTCCATATGTAATGTGGACTAATGTCATAATAGACTTTCCTTCACCTTGTTATTTTTAGAAGCACGCAGGAATTTTAACTAAGATTAGCTTTAAAGACTATAAAGCAAGGAATATATACCCTTTCCGGGAAACACTTAGAATGTTATAACCCTAACGTGCATTTGTAAGTACTATTACTTATAAATATACGTTCAATAGGCACTATTCCATTTCACAGTGGAGGCTTTTCATGATAATTATGATATGATTGATGATAATGATATTGTATCCTAGGACTATTAAGAAATAAATGACGTTCGTTACATTCAATAGTTTCAAAATAAACCTCGCACAGTTAGCTAATTCTATTGATCATTGCTTCGCTTTGATCAAAATCAACGTATTCAGTGCGACCTCCAAAGTAAGCTCTATTGTAATATTTTATTATTGAATTGACTTTCATAACTCTAATGACGTCCGTTACAAGATTGGAAGTACCTCATTTGATTTAGATCTGAACAGTATTATGGATGAGCAGTGTTGTGCAATGGACTCAATATCTCAAGTGTCTTGATACAAGGACTTCCGTTACTGAAATAAAAATATTGATGGTTGTTGATTAGGAGCAACATTCACTTGAGTTTGTATTCCTAGATCAAATTTTACGTATCTTATCTACTTACGTGGGGGTTCTTTTCCTTCATTAATAAGAGATTTTTATTTACCTTTTTTTACTTACATTTTACATTCATCTTTTCATCGTCTTTTCACTGTCTTCATTTCGTAGCGTCAGTTATGTTAATATGTAACATGATTTCCTGTGGAACTTGCTATATAATTAAATTGTGAGAAATATCATCAGTTTTGTATGGCTTCGTAAGTAGTTGTATGGGAAGTGCTCGACGTATCGTCTTATTACGTACTAAGCCCTTGCTTAGGGTTTGTAGTTGGCGACGATATGTATTGATATTATGAGGAAGTAGATACCTAGTATTACAATAGAAAATATAAACGTAAAACAGCTAGATTAAAACTAAACAAAGTGAAAATTACGTCTACCGATGAGTTTTAATTTAATGTCTTCGTATTGAGTAGCTAAAAGATACAAATCAACAATGAAGCAAATCTAAAATTAAAAGTAGTTTCAAAAATTGAAATCGCTTATGCTCTATCTCGGAATGAATACGTGGAAGTAGAAGGTTCAGGTTTAAAGTAAGTTCTTCAAGCCCAAAATGTACTGATGAAACAAATCAGGCATATTATACCTATCAAATAAATAAATAAATATTACCTAATTAGACATTTCATTTAATTCCAACCCTAAACAAAATAATCCTTTCACTTAACAATATCCGGTGGATTAGTCAAGATTTCAAGAACAATGGACAGTAATTAAAAACTAATCTCGACTTGAAGGTCTTTCTGTTGGGCAATGCTCTGAGCTGTTCGTAATGGTCCTTCCATACGGGACCTTTTGAATGACGCTTTGTGTGGTTTTATTTGTTGCAAGGTTATTTTTAAGGTCTTTATTCGAGTACTTATTTTTCTATTGCTTGAGTTATTAAAGCAACAAAGTCAGATCAGATCAGCAGCTGCTTATATTGAGATTTTGTAGTTTTACGAGATTAGGTGATCACCACGTTTCCAATTTATGTTAAGTTAGTTTTGTAGAAGTTGGTTAGGTGTTCCTTTATTTGTTTTTAATTTCTGTTGGTTATCTGTGATGTCAATAGTTAAGAGATAGGTTGAAGTCTTTTCAAGTTATTCGGTTTTATTTAATTACAAAACAGCAGTATTCTTTTTAAATTAACATTGTGCTTGTAATTTAGTAAGTCTATAATCGTATGAACGTGACTATTCAGTACAGTACCTGAAGTTTAAATTGCACAATGCGTTGCTCAGGTGGTACGTTTTCCAAGGCTTTCTTGTTTGTTTTCAGAACAGCTGTTTTTAGTACGTACTTGTTATTCGGTGCAATTGCCCCCCAACCTTCACTGACGTCTTTTGAAGTTTTTGAAACAATATCCTTTGTTATTTAATTTTGAATAGCCAGTCTGAATGTTAAAATGTTGATTATTTTGTTAGATTGGGGCAAAAGGATTTTTAATGCATCTTCAAACACTGTTTTATTAGGTTTTAAAATAAGTTTATCTAGATTTTTCTTATTGGTATAATATTTAAGGAAAGAATATCACTCAAGGTCATCGTTGATCACCTTGTCATGTGGGCGACCGGACCTTTGCCTAGCAATGCTCCAATGCAGACTTATAATAACCAATAATTACTTGTATCCCTACTTACCTTCATTTTTATTCTAGGAACATCTTTACCAGAACACGCTGAAGGAACTGGAGCGCCTGCAAAGATCTCACGACACTCTAGCCGAGAGGATCGGAGCCCCAGACCCCATCGACACCACAGACACGGCCAGGTCTCTCCATGCGGAGATGGAATCCGAACCTGAAGACCAGGACGACGGGTGGCTGAGGAGTGAGGCTGTGCAAGTTTACAAGCAGCTGAGAACGCTGGCGTTACAGCTTAATACTGGACATGATGACGATTCAGGTAGGTGGTGTTAAAAGCAAACGTATAAAGCATAATTGCCCTAGAATGACTAAAGACCAATTGCTGGGACACAGTCATTCGCATTAATATGAACCACTTACTTAGCAAAGTCAAGGTATGTGAACTTTACAGTAACAATATGATAGTCAAGTCATATACTTATACAATGGCTGATTTTTGACCATTATGATGGTTCAGGGTGTTTACAGTTTAGTTTAATATTATGTGTTCAGGCCTGATGGAATGCGACGCGACAGCGTGAATCGAAGTGCATTTTGCAATAAAATAAAGGAAATTGACATTTATGATTATTAGAATAGCATTAAATAAGAGTAAAACAATAGGCGGTCAACCTTTTATATCTATCGCAGCCATCTGGTTAAATTAGTCAGCTAATTGGACGCCTAAGTCGTTCATTAAATAGCCCGAGGACAACTAGCCAAGTAATTGAGCGCAACGTTTAACCAGATGGCTGAATGTCGTTTACTCATTTAGTTAAACTGGGTGAAATAGGTTAGTTTAGGTTAGAACTGTGATCAACCGCGCAATATTTCCAAGTTGCTCGCAGACATTTTTTCACCATTTGAATCACTTAGCTGAGTCTTGGTCAGTTATCTTCAAAGGGCTGACTTTCAATACGCCAAGTTGTTAAACGTTGAATGATTCTAGTTCAATTAACTATCGTCCTAGGCAACCAATTGGATGCCGACGTTGAATGAACGGCCTAGGCGTCCAATTAGCTGGCTAATTTAACCAGATAGCTGCGACATACCGATAGCCAATCAGCTTTCTACGAACTTTATACATATATAACTTTATAGGTACTGGTAGGTACACCAACTTCTACTGCCTATGATTTAACTCTCTATTTACCCCGAAGAAGTTCAGTGTATTCAAACCAAAAAGTCATGATCGACACCAATTTTGTGTACAACATGATACGTAAAAATCGAAGCTTTCAGACGTATACGTCAAACAAAATACCTAATAACCTCAATAACTAGTTTGAACATCACGCGACCACATCGATCGGTGTTGTTCAGTGTTCAGACTATTTGGATTAGTTGCGTACAAATTATTTATGGGCATGAAAATGAATTTTTCGAACTTTGGAAATGGATTTTCATGTCGAAAATTTCATTCGTTGCAGCTCTTTTCAACAAAGGCACAATTTTCTTTCCTTCGGAGATGAGAATTTTGACATGGATATGTGTAGTGATGAAAATGGATAAAATAAAAATATATGAGGAAGTTTGATAAACCGTTTGGCTTAACAATGGCATGTGTGGGATGAAACGCATGTGACAAAAAAAGTAAAGAATATAATGTTGACGGATGGAGAGGGAGAGGAATGCCAAACAAAAGATGGATGGATTGAGTGAGGTGTGTTAAAGTAAAGGGAGTGAATGATAACTCAAACTCAAAGCATTTATTTCAATTAAACCATTTACAGACACTTTTGAATTGTCAAATAGTCGCGTCAGTTAGTCAGAAAGTTGAAGCTAGTTGCCCATTCCAAAACGTAGATCTTTATGGAGAAGAACGGGCAAGAAACTCCAAGGACACTCTTTTAAATATAGAAAATTACAAAATCCTGGGTACATTATTCTTGTTGCTTCTATATGTGAGAACAATATACAAAAAATAATCAAAACAATTCAAAATATAAGATTAAAAATAAGCCATGGCAGTTAAGAGATGACCAGTCACAACTGACGGCGCCCGTTCACGAACATGACGCGACAGTTGATAGGAATGGAAGATGAAAACGTGTTCCACCGACCCCAGGTTACTTGGCACAAAGGCGGGAAGATGGTGATGGTCTGCATTCACGCATAATTTTCGCAACATCTGCATTTCCCGGCTATGCTTAACAGTAATTTTAAGTCAGTATTGTCAGTGCAGTTCACGTTTTTAAGAAATCATCAGGCTAGTATATTGACACAGGTAGTAGTCAAGTATTAGACCACTCATAAGAGCATTAGCAAAAATTATAAAAAGGTAGGTAAAGTGAGCATTGAATTAACTCCTAAAGAAGTGCGTCATACTCTAGGTAGGCTATTAACATTTGCCACCCCTGTAGTTATTGCGTCATTTTTTACTGGAGGAAGTTGTTATACCACCGTTTTAGAAAAGCCTATGTACAACAGTCGATATTTACGGAACACATTTTAATAGAACTGGATTCCATATTATAGGCAATTATATTTGTACTTCTATTCCAGCACCTATAGCCTTATAAAGAGTAGAGGAAGACCAAGGAAATGATGGGTGGACTGTGTGAAAGATGGGAATGGCTAGATGGGGGTGAGTACCGAGATGATGGCAAATGGAGAAATAATTATGGCAGAAGAAGAGATGTTGTGCCGCCCCAAATATATTGGGATCCTCGCCCTTACAAGAGAATGATGACAATCTTTACCACCTGAAGTTTTTTTTTAACATAACCAGATCTCTCTGATTTGCCAAATGAAAATCCAACGTCAGTATTTACTTTTAAATAAAAAGTTGGTTAACTAAATAAATGGTCCACAAGCACACTTCCTGCACGGAACGGCATAAATATCCAGTTGAATGTAGCCTCAGTTCGCGTGACCGTTTTGTAGGGCAACGATACTGTAGATGAGTGGCAGAAGCTTCAGTTTGAAAAGTCTTCGGAAGTTGCTCCGCTGTTTTAACACCGTCCTCTTCTCTATTTATCTATATCTACACATTTTGTAAATTAAAGGCACTTTTCGTGACTGCATGTGTGACAGCGTTGTTCTACTTAACTATGTAACGGAATTTGATGTGGTTTTCACCAACATTTACATAATGAACTCTTGCGACTGGACCAACGAGGCAGGAATCTTTCTTTTTCTTATCTGTTATTATCTTTGCTAATGTAAGCGATGGGATTCGAACAATCTAAATGGGATTTAATGTCTCCAACCACTTACTCTTTCCTAAAAGTAGACGTCTTCCCTGCACCGCTGAATTTTTACATTTGATATTTTTATCACCATTTATGCTATCTGCATTCTTCTATGCAGATAGCATAAATGGTGATAAAAATAGGTTTTCGTTAGACGCAGCTTTCTCTGAGAGTTTTCTCTGTTTAAAAACGCTTCCTTATAGTCGGTTTCCTAAGAGTTAATATTATAAATATTGTTACCAGCCATATGTTATTCCTAACCGAGTTTCCACGTCATATCTGAGTTCAAAAGGGATGCTAAGACAATGATGGCAACAGAGAAAACAATCGTTCTGTTATTAATATGGACTGTAACAAGTCATTTTATGAACTCATCGTGCTCATCTGGTATTTAATGACATGACATCATTGTTACTCTCGACACATTGTTGGTGAAATCATCGACAAGTCACTGCTCTTCCCTAGTGACGTGATGCGTTTTGTAAACTATGAAGGGAACTTTGTAACCTTGCCTTACATTTGCCTATTGTTTGTAAGTTTTCTTTGTCATGTTAAGCTCAAACAGAACTTTTGACTAACACTAGACTATGTCTTATTGGATTTAGAACTGTAACTGCTATCATAATAAAGCCGAAAGCTATCAATCTTTACGCATAATAATCAAAAAGTTTGCAATTCAATGTTATTTCATCATCAGTAACGCGCATTTATCACCACGCACTGTTTGTTAGCGATTTCAAACCATTACTTCCATTCTTACTCGACTGCGGTGAAGCCAAAAAAGGAGGGTTATTTGTTTGACCTGTATGTATGTAAGTATGTCCGTCCCTAAGTTCCCTCGTAACAACTAACTTCTTTGTTTTCTTCCACCGCAAGTGGAATGTTGGCTTCTTGGTCGGCTATAAGCACGTAAAGCTGGTCTTGCGCCTAATCTCTCAAGGAACAGGAGGGCACCTGTGTCTGCGCACACACTTGTGCACTACAATATTTCTTGGGTACTTGGCTACACTCTATTGAAATTGGCCGCCGTGATGGAAGTTCGGTGGGGAGGATATTGGTGCTCTTGGTTTACTGTAACTTATTTGTGCAGTGGCAACACATCGGCAGTATACGCAATTCTGCAGACAATTGTGTTCGACCTTCGTAATCGGTTCCTGGATCGTTGGCTTACGGAAACATTAGAGCATTAGACGATGTATGAAAAGCATTAAAATTCGATCTGAATCACGATCTTGAAGTTAGATTGCTTTGTGTAATTACGTTGTAAATTTTTAATGTTCAAAAGCTTATTTGGCCTATTTACGAAGAAATGAGCGCTTATGAGCAAGATACGCACTTTAGTATGTACCTTTACAGATTGCTTCATGATATTTGTGAAGGGAGAGAGTTTAAATCCAGAGGTCTCAATAAGAGTTACAATTTCCAATCAATCTTGAGAGACAATCTATCAAATTAGTATTTGTATAGGAAGCTGATAAATTAATCAGTACTGCTCATTTAGAAGAGAACTCTATAAGGCTATTGGTATTAAAATATTAAGACGACAGCCTGTCGCCGAAAGATAATTTTGGATGACGAGCCTGATAACATTGGTCACTTTCTCATTTTCTTGATTCCCTGTTAATTCTCTACATCCCTTTTCGACTGGAAATCATTCTCCCTTTCTTCCCAATCGTGAGCTAACTCGTATTATATTTAGCATTATTTACCAACACGCGGCGTTTTACTGCCGTCATGCCGTAGGTCGAGGTGTCACGGCGTACCAAGCTCCAACCTGTCGTGACGGTATATGACATCATTTTGCAAAGCAACGCGTAGCCTTTTCAGAGGCTTTTTGTTTGACATTTCTAGAACTGAAGTTTGAAAGGTCAATATTGGTGTTACTTCAGGGTTTTTGTAACAACATAATGAGAACTAGTTCCATCGATTTTAATATATACCTACATACCTAATTGTGTTGCAAATAGAAATGGTGATAGTACGCACAGTCACATTGCAGAGTACGGTAATCAAAGTAAGGGCAAATCAGTCTTTTTCTGGAGTCCCAAAGGACCAAGAGCCAAGGGCTCCTGTCCAAATGAATACCATTTGTCACGAATCGATTTAGATGTAGAGATATTCCATTATTTTTCAATTGTTTCTTTTCTTCCTTTACCACCATTTTTTGTTACTCCTCATTATTAAAGTATTCCAAATTGCATCTCCAACATGAAATTCTGTTTAAATCCCAGGTCAATAGCCTCTCGAGACAGTTTTTATTTGTCTCTCAATATCAGCCAAAATCAGGTGTGGTGCAAATAGCGGGTTAATTTCGTAACCATTGTGGTTGGTTACTTCATCGAATGCACTTTGCAAAGAAGTGCAGTTTTTCGATCGATGCTCATTCGACGATTGTTCTTGAATATTCTACACTGGAAGTTGCTTTATTCGTAGTTAAAGATTAGCAATTAGGTACTTGGTCTGTCGCTATTCTTGTTAAAAAGCCTTGCGAGAATTCAATAAAATTAGGAAAAAAGTTGGTTCAATCGTTTAGACATAGAGATTCCTTAGGTCAATCGTTACGTGCCCCTGAAACTTAAAGATTTAAAAACTTAATGTTTTAGAGGCGAAAAATCTGCAACACGCACATATTGCTATATTATATGTGCGTCAAACCCATCAAAAGTGTAAATCAAATTTTCTTTTCAGCTTTTTTTAGTCTGTATCGACGACACCTAGAATTTCATATCGAAAATAAATGCTGCGCCTAAGACACCGCCTTTTGAAACGCCAACATTGCACTTTTCCTTCAACACAATATCATGAACAAAGAATAAAAAACACAAATAACATTTTCTACATCTAAACCACAACACTATATAAAGCAAATTACTTCTCTAACTATTAAGAAGTCATCATCGATCAACTCGATCTGGTTGTAATATTTCCGCGATGTCTGATGCGGCGTGGACAAGACGCGAAATTGTTCAACTGTTTAGCTTTGGGAAAGTGGTAGATGGTGAAAGTGGTATCATTACAATGTGTTGTTATATTTTCCTGGGATACAGATGTGTGTGTAATTAAGACTTTACTGGTCTTATGCGCGTAGACCACGACTACGCACGTTGTGTGAAAGGTGGTATGGCTAGAAATGATATGGCGGCTAACAGAAATGTATGGAAGAAAAAGACAAAATATCTATACATATAATAAAATCGTAGCGAAGTCAAAACTGTACATTGAATATTTTTGAAAAAAAGTAATTGCTACGAGGTCCTGGATCAATTCTAATGCCGACAATATTTTTTTTTTAATTTTTGTCTGTTTGTCCGTATGTATGTTCCAGCATCACGCAAATTCTACTGGACAGATTCTGCTCAAATTTGGCATAGATATTCCCTATAAGTCTGGTCGAGCTGTAGGGTATAAACTATCACGCTATCTGCTATGGGGGTTGAGTAATATTAGATTATGTTCGTATTCTTCTCCGAAAATCTTAAAAGGACGCGCCAAAATGTTCGGATATTGCAGATAGTTACCGATTTAACATTTTAAATGATTACCATTACGCTATACCTTTATGGAGCTAAGCAATCAATCATGAAATATAAGAACGGCTACTTCAGCAAATTTTCATCAACATCAATTAACTAAGGGAGTTGCACAACTCTTTCCAAAGCATTGGTTGTAAGATCGATTCCCAAGTAATTGGTATCTTTTGTGATTCTTTTTTTTACATTAACTATTAGTATTTTTTTTCTTTATATCTTATCTTATCTTTTTTTTTTTTTATTACAATACAATAGTCAGTAATTAATTAATACTTAATTCACTAAAAAAGATAAGCTTGGTAAGCAATAAGAAATTGCTACAGATTTGTCCTAGCGATTTTAAAACCTGTGTGTGGACGTGAAATTTTGAAGTCGTAGCGACTTCAAAAATAGTACGTATGATCGGAGTGTAGTACTTAGCATTATTTACCAGATATTACGCTCTGTAAAAATGTACTAAATGATCACAATTTTTAATATTATTTGCGGTTATTACTTCACACAGTATAGGGCCCATTGTCATTTGCGTTCCTGAGGACAGTTGATGATGCAGAGTATCCCAAATTCTGTGCAGCCTGCGTAGCACGTCACTTTTTCGACGGTGACCAACACCGAGAGAAGGCCAACGTCAGTGACAATCCCAGTGGTCTGCGGCATTTGTTTGCCATAATTTTAGTGTCTTGTGGAATCGCAAACCCAGTTCTGTTATGAGAGAAATATCGGCATCATCTATCCGAAGACTTTTTACGAACCTTGCGGCGTATAATGAAGGTGACATTAAACAAAATGATGAACGCGTTATTAACAGCTGTCTTAATTCACATAACAAGACGTGTTAATTTCCATCGGTGGCAATCCACTGATCGAGTATGGGTTACCGGCTCCGCAATCATGGGCACATCAAGACCGCGGAAATTGGGAATACGCCGCCGAAACTAATATGATCCAGGCGCCATGAGTACCATCTTCTACGATAACCACGTATCTATGTTCACCTCAGAGTAAAGGTGTGAGTGTTTTAACACCGTTCTCCAAAGTGTTGGGCTCAGTCAGGGTAAAATGTTTTCCTTGGATGCTCCTGGTGGAACAGGAAAAACATTTAATACCACTGGCATCCTGTAGAGGTCAGGAAGCAAGGCAAAATTGCAATCGCGGTAGCGTCTTACAGAATCGTTGCCAAACTGCTTCCTGGTGGCAAAACAGCGCACACCATGTTTAAAATTCCCATCGATTTAGAGTGCAACGACACGCCTGTTTGTGAGGGGTCCACTGTTGTGGAGCAAGATGACGCCACACATTACCCCGTAGAATTTCTGAATTCGCTAACGGTAAGTGGACTTCCGGCGTACATCTTTCAGCGGTCGGTGTCCCGATTATGATTTTTCGGATCTTAACTCCACCGAAGCTGTGTAATGGACCCCGGCTCAAATTCAAATTTAAATTTTCGCCGATGACGTTTCTTTGCAAAGACACGACGTCTTTGCAAAGAAACGTTGAATACAAAACTACAAACGTACATAATATACAGGGAAGTTTTATAAAAATGTTATTGTAGTATATTGTGGTGTGTTACGACTTACACGTGAACGAAGTCACGGGCAGAAGCTAGTAATAAAATAAAGGCAAAACTCTACAATGAATAGTTTGAAAATAATGAATTGTTACGGGAACGAATCAGATACCGAAAATGTAGTTTTCGAATTTTTGGCCGTTTGTGTTTGTCTGGATGTAGGTATGTTCCGGATTGGCACAAAAACAGCTGAACGGATTTGAATAAAATTTGGCACACAGATAGTTTTTAACCACCACCACCACTTTTAATCCTGGTAGTGCGTTCCCGTAGGATTTTTTCCATGCGGGCGAAGTCGCGGGCAAAAGCTGGTGCCAAATAAATTGGAATAACGAACTCCCCAGCTCGCTGTAGCGATAATGAAAGTAAAATACCTAATCAATTATGCCATGTCGCTTCCAATAATATTTTTACTACCGTTTATAATTATTATATTATTGAATTGGTTCATCTCTCGGTTGTTATTGCAACAATATCCGTTATTGATAGTTAGTAAATTAAATTAATATGGAATCGTTTTTTGTTAGTTTTCTTTGTTTACCTTTTGTTTGAACTCGCTTGATAATTTTCCAATAATTTTCTTGGGTTTAAATGAAAACATAATAGGTGGTCAGATCCGACTGAAAATACGTCAACGTCAACGATAAAGATTCGGAAAATTAATAGGGATAATATTGTTCCCCACGGTGCGGCCGAGTGTTGCTCTGTAATCTGTCATGTTAGAAGTACGACATGGCAAGGTTTAAAAATAAAATTCTGCTGCTTTTACCACTGTTAGGCAAAGGCCTATTGAGCTCAACAGTACGTACACCTAATGAGCCAATATCTGCCGAAGAAGTATGAGAAACAATGCTCAAACTTTCTGTTTTATACTTTATACCTACATTTATTATAACATATCAGGTGTGAGCCTGTTTTCCCCGAAGCGTTAGGCAGAGGTATACCTACTGCAGACCGTAACTATATCTCAATGGTAGACCCACATTTCCATATTCGGTACCACCTTACACATGCACCTTGTGGGAGAAGTATTCTCAGGCCAGGGCCAGGCCATGGAGCCCTTCGTGTCCAATTTAATAACGCGTTCAGAAAACTGATACGGTTGCCATGGCGTTGCAGTGCGTCAGGGATATTTGCGGCAGCGCGTGTAGATTGCGTGTATCTGAAAATGATGAGCTGACAGAGTGAATTGTCACTGCTGTCAGTTACATGTGTCACCGTATTGTGTTGTTTACTAACACGTAGTTTTAACGATTATATTACTAACACTATATGAAAAAAAAAGTTTTTGATTTGATTGGATTTCTCCAGTTATGATTAAGTCCCATGTAATAGGAGGCGACTTCATACATTTCTAATTTCAAAATTGCTTCTTCCAGGACTCCACTCCGACTTATCCCTCACATCACTCGACGGCGAGGAAGGCGAGACGCTCCGACGCGGTGCGCTTGCTGCGGCATGCGCAGACGCAGTCGCGGCGTATGCCGCGCTCGAAGGATCGCGCGTGCGAGACTCGATAGCGGCGCACGCGCGCAGGGCTATGGAGCGAGAGAGACAGATCGATGAGAAGAATGAGATTATTGCTGATTTGTCTTCTAAGGTGAGTCAATTTTATATTCGTAGTTATTCTAGTGCCTACATAGTGGACCTGCGTATTGCAGGCTAAAGTTGGCCCAGTTTAACTCAAGATAAATGAAGTCACATATATATATAGCATGCTAGAAGAACTAAAAATATTGGTCAAAAAACGGGAGCTGTTAAAAATGCCGACGATAGTGGTGCGATCTAAAATAAATAGGTACGGATTTGTATAGTAATTAGACTGGATGACGTTAAAGACGGCTTTTTCGCCAAAACTGATAAGTATTCAGAAGATTAAGAAGTACCTACATTGTCTAACTAGATGAATATTTAACAGTACAGCAGAGTGGCAGACTCAAGTCGATGCATGTTGCTATGTAAAATTATTAGCCCTCGGCGACAAGCGTCCTCAAAAGACAAACCTATAAAAATTCTATAAACGGTCAACCACGTGCTAAAATCAATCAGCACACAATGACACAACTATGTGTAACGGTAGACAGACCTAGGACAACAAAAAATGACAACAAAGAGTTCTCAATGGGTCACTAACTGATACGTATCGATTTTTACCGTAAGGACATTACAATGACCAATGATAGAGCAGTTTTGGCGAACATTGATTTTATTTTAGCCGTAGAACTAACAGTAGCGCTTCACGCACAATGTTCCACCTGATGGACTAAGTGCGGAAACCAACCCTATAATATAGAACAGTAGCGTTTTGTGAGTAGGTACTGTAAATCATGGAGGGTCTCACACACGCGTAAAACACATTACCCTCCTTTTAACTTTTCCGTAGTCACGTAAAAAATTAAAAGCTTATACCCGTGCAGATTTTTCCATAAATAAATAACAGGGTTACAGAGTCGCACTGTTGTGTCAGCAAAATAAAAGTTCCCTTATCCAGTTGCCTATGGAAAGCATTTTGCAAATTTCCCAGCAGTATTTTGCTAGAATTATGCCCTGTAACGCAATGGGTATGTCCTGATTGCGAAATTAACTAGTCACCTATACCTGCATACCTACGCCCATCGGAGAGCAATAGTGTTGGGAATCGAACCCAACACAACAGCTTGTACAAATCAAATCAAATCAAAATCAAAAGTCATTTATTCAAACTAGGCTGAGAATCAGCACTTTTCGAACGTCAACGTCGTACGCGGTCTGCACGCGCAGGCATCGTGACCAGCGCATCATCGATACAACCGAGATGCGGCACGGCTCGGACCGATGACCACTCGCCTTCACGGACTCCACCGCGACGGACGATTCTTCTAATTTAACCCTTTTGTTTGTCCGTGACATTTTATATTTGTTAAGTTCAGACGGCATTAGACCATTGCCTATTTCATACAGTCCAGTCTTTAATTGCTAAAAATAGACTAATATCTTCTTGCAATACTAGGCACAAACACATGGCTAAAACTGCATATTTTATTGAGAAGTAAACTGCTAACAAAAGCGACATAAAACCTAGACATTGTGGTCAAAGCTATAGAGCAATGTGTGAATCCCACAACCCATTCATCACTAACTGACCCCATAGACCAAGAGCTGTCGATTTCATCGATACAGTTAACTTTCGATCCCAATGCATCAGCTACACAGTTACTGCACGTTAGGCCAATTGAAATACCGTTTGTGCTCTAAACCGATCTAAATCGATTTAATGCGATATCGATTCGGTTAGATCGATGATCCGTTGGCGTTTAGTGTTGTAGTTGAACGATTTATTTTTTATTTTGAGGTAAATAGAGCTTAGTGGTTTTTATTAGGTAGCTGTAGAACGAATGGGCTAGAAAATAAAATAAACATATGATTGGGTCCTGACATAAGTAGCTTTATAATTATCTTTGAAATTCACAATTTGCTCATTTGATTCATATTGAAAAATCAAATGATAAAGGGGTATCGTATTACCCCATAACTGGGCAGTGGAGGGCACATCGCTCCATGTAAAATACTGGTATTCAGCTGCACCCGGTTAGACTGGAAGCCGACCTAAACATAGTTAGGAAAAGTCTAGCCAGATGAAAATACTAATCTTCTTTTGCATAAATTGGAACGTAAGATACGTTTATTAAGAGCTAAGGCTGGACCAGTAACCACCTGATTCTCCTTGCCAAAGAGATTAATACTATTAAAAAAAGCAATTTCTACATGAAAATAATTACATAACCGATTCAAAAGAAAATACCAAAGAATGACGCAAGACGTAGGTTAAATTAGCATTGAAGAAAACTTAATTAGGCCTACCTTCATACTATGCAGAAAAATAAAAAAACAATAAAATAAAAATAAAGTAAACTGCTGCCCAATTTCTGCGTCAGAACCAGAAGTCAAGGGTACAGATGTAAAACGTGATCGTCTAACAGACTTACAAGGATTATCTTGTAAGGAATTTAAGTGGTTTCCTTAGTTAATAGCCAGACTGCCAGTCATGTGGGCGCTAATTGGATCAAAACCTGCGAAATGTGGCGCTAAATTGAACTACAAAAGATATTCTCCGTCATTTTTTTTTATTTAACGTAACTTCGAACAGAACGAGAGAAGATACTTAATGTTCTTTTTAAACTTCTATCTTTGAATCCATTATGTTTACCTGCGCGCGCATCATGACCACTCCTATATCCACTCTAAACTACTATATGAAAAATAGACATTTCGTTTCTATACAAAGTGATATTTATTTCTAAGATGGACATGCTTCATGAGCTGGTCATGAACCCTTTAATTGTCTCATAAAAAATTGTGGTCCTATTGGTTTTAAATAGGTTTTGATATTTTATGGCGGCATCTAAAACGCCTCATGCGAACTACGTATCACACCGTCAGTGTGATACGTAGTTCGCATGAGGCGTTTCACGCAAAATCGAACCTTACCGTTCGACTAGCTTATATACAACGTCTCGGCAGCAATCGTTGGGCAGTTGCCCACCACTCACGACACCCGTCTGGTCGGAGGACGCTGTTCCTGATACCTCTATAATGTCATACCTAGTCCTTGCAACCGAATGCCAGAAATGGTTATACTTACTTATTAGAAGGTTTCTAACCAATTCACTAAATAAGGAAACACGAAACGTATGAGGATAATTTATGATTCCTTACATTCTAAATTATACGCAGTAACTGCTGTTCTAACTTCAAGCATTTATCTGATAAGTATTATCTTAATACTGCAATGCAATCCCAATTTCGTAATGTGCTTTACCAATAAAGACTCTCTCTGCAACGCTTCAATTGAGACCAATGATAATATCGAATAGTAGGTAATTAAACTAAGTGCCGTTGATTGAGGAATGTTTGAAGAAATCCAATGTATTGATCAGTCGAGGATTAGCTGTGTTATCTTGATCTTAGCGTGAATATGCATGATGTAAAAAACATGTTCATTAATGACGATTAAGTCATTGATATCTACTTCTCGATTCGATTCCTCATATTTAGTTTAGTTTATTTGACTGTCAATTTATTTTAATTTTATTTCTATTTATTATTGACATAATCTAATCATTACATTGTTTTTATTTTATGAGTTGTATTGCAATTTGTGGTAATGTAAATTATTTTTGCTTAAGCACTATTATATAGAATCAAGTTTTTTCAACCTAACAGACAGCTGCGCTGCTGGGGAGTTTGTTGCGCCATTTCTTCTTCCCAGCTAAAGAACTAGGAAGTGGTGAAGGGTGGGCGTTTTTAGGGGACTATCTTATGTAATTTTGACGTTCGAAACGTGTTGATTCAAACAAAAATATGTTGGTTAACTTATTAACTACGCTTTTCTAGAAAATTTAAAAAATGGTTTACAACCACCTTTTAACATTCACAAACTGAAAAAATAAACATAAGTAACATAATATCGCGCCTGTAATCTCCAAAGGGTTAGGCAGAAGATTACCTATACCTAGTACACCCACATTTCGCCAGTTATGCCATCAACCGGGCACAAATCCCGACTCCGGGCTGCCACTGAGAAATTCCTGATGGAAAACCCAATAACACTTTGCGCGACCTGGGAATCGGACCCAGGACCTCATGCTCAGCGGTAGCTCTTGCGATCACAAGACCAACGAGGCTGAATCAACACCCAGAAAAACAGTCACGCGTCGCGTATATAAACCCAATAATTACGACACATTGTTTTTTTGCACTACACTGTATTTTCACAAAAATATTATCCATAAAGACCCGGAACGCGGAGGCTCGGCAGTGCACTGCAATGCATTTTGCGTCACCCACCGTTACGAACATTAATTTGTTGCGTAAGGCGTTTAGCTCATTTGCTGTTTAAATGCTGTTATGTAAGAAATATTCTTCTGCTTAATACGGCACCATTTTTGGGGTACGTGCCAATTGACATAAGATTAGGTGGACCGAACCTACTTAAAGACGCTTTACCGCAACCAGCCACTTTGTCATTATTTATACTAAGTAGCTAAGAAAATGCCTGAATAAAAATACCTGTAATTCACAACAATTCGATACGCTTCCGTGCTAAATCAAATATAAATCAATGTTATCGAAGAAGTTCTCTAAGCGCTGAAACTCGAAGATTTTGACAGTTAAAACCAAATAGACGACTGCTATTCTTCCGACAGCTATTTGCTGTTGGGGACTAGCTAAATTTGTCATGTTCGCCTCGGAAGCCTATCAAATAGCTATGCAGTCATCTGCCTAGACTTTTCTCAACTATGTTGGGGTCGGCTGCCAGTCTAACAGGATGCAGCTGAATACCAGTATTTTACATGGAGTGACTGTCTATCTGACCTCCATAACCTAGCTACTGGGTAACACGATACGCCATCGTAAGACTGGTTGCCAGACTTTCGGGCTTCTGACGACCCGTAACAACTATCAAAAATCTACAAATAACAGGTGGACCCAACGGCTTAACGTGCTTTTCGAAGCATGGAGAGGTCTTGGTATATAAATCACCCATCCACGGACCAGCCGCGGCAATCGCTCGACCCGTGCGGCTATTATTACTTATCCCCTAAAATAGCTATGCATGCAGAAGTTTGTTAAATAAAAAAGTCGTAATTTTTTTTTTTAATAATTTTTTATTTATCAAAACAAAAACAAAAAAAACAGACATTTAGTTAACATTTATCACGCCAATAATCTAGACTTCTTTTAACCACACAGTGTCCTCGTTGTTCCACTACATGACCTCACCGGTTTCCAAATCCTTCCTTAATACGAGAACCAGTTTTTATTGTACTCCTCACATTATGTAGATTGCCCAAGGATGGCCGTAAGAGGATATTTATTGCCTATGGGTGGGTGTGGGTAGGTGTGTTACTCATACGACAGCAATATCTAGACTTTTGTTAGGCTAACCTTGGTTGAGACAGAATTGGTTAACAGGTTTTCAGAGCTATCAACAACGAATGATCTTACGTTTGCAAAAACACTAAGATTATATTGGATGGTAATGTCCACTGCGAAATTTATTTTTTCTTAAATGTTTTTGCATTTTGCAGGTTTTATGTTGACCAAAATATGATTCGCGACCGTACTGTTTAAGTAATTATAGAATTATAATAATTAGAATCATCAATACAACTCTCTAAGTTAGTTGACCTAAATAGTCATTCAACAGGATAATTTGAACTTAGAGAGTTATATTAATGATCGTAATTTTGTAAATGCATGTATGTTACGGTCGCGAATCTTATTTAGATCAACATACAACCTGACACTGACCTGTAAATTGCAAAAAACCTCATGTTAGAAATGGAATTTTATTGGTTCTTTGAGGATAATATATTCCTTTAAAACATATTTGGAGATAGTATTTTATTGGTCCTTTAAGGTTAATTGGCACTGATTTCTCTCTATAATACATTCGCAACTTACACTTATGCGGGGTTATCATTAAATGGAAGTTGCTTAATTTCCTTATGTTATTCATCAGTGTCTCCAAGCTAAGCAAACAAATTGATGACCAATCAAGTCAATCTTCTTTACTTCGACACATTTTCGGTCACGTCTGGACTACGGCCACAAATTCTATGGCGACCATTTATGTAACTTCCCTTCATTAAACTTTCATAGTTCAACTTACACACGTCAGAAATTTATTATATATACTCGTATATAAGTATATTATCGGCGCGATTAGCTTAATTATACATACACAACATCCCGACACCAACCGTCAAGCAGTAGTCCACTAGACACAACACCCGTCTAGTTGGAAGATCCTCCCTTTTCTGTACAGAATGAAGAACTTAACACACTGTTCCTCACTTAGATATCTATTTATATGGTTCCTCATAAAAATAAACTCGATGAATTGCAAACTCAAAAGCACGACCGGTAGAAAATGCCCATGGCATTAAGTCCGCCTCTGTATATTTGTGGGCATAAAGTATTAAATAAAAGCAAAAGTGCGGCAGGACCATCTTCTGGTCGTTCCCTAATCCCTGAAAAACTGATCAAGATCTCATGATATCAGTTGTGATTGCTATAGCGATTTAAGAACCAATCCTAAACTTGACCAAAGAATTATCAATAGGCGAAAGGATCACGTATAGGAACTTTGAAAATCGCTGGTCTTTTCAGATGGATAGACGGAGAGGTCGGAGGATGAGAAACTTTACCCTGTTCTTCATAACAGGGTAAAGTTTCTCATCCTCCGACAGTAGTGTTGTGTCTGGTGGACTACTGCCCGACGATTGATGTCGGGATGTTGTATACACATTTAAGCTAATCAAGCGAATAACTTTGCTTGAGCGACGCATACTTCGCATGTGGCTGTAGAGATGACATCCACCACGGACGCAACCTTTTGCAGGTTCCACCATTTACAATGAATTCTGAAAAAAATCAGTTGAACAAACATAGCATGGGAAGACAAGCAAATCAGTCACCGTATAATTACTGTTCTGAAAAAAATATACTACCTTGGGTTTCCACAACCAATTTAAATAACTTGAGTAAAGGTTCTACAAAAGTTAGACTTATCAGATCTTAACCTCTTTCTTGATCGTACTCAGTTCTAAATAAAGTATAACCTTAGGTCATAATCAAAGCCAAGCGATCTAGAATTCTAGACTAGTCACTAGACTGCAAGCTAACCGCATGGCGTGACCCTAGTGACGTAGCCACACGTCACAAAGTTCAATCACCTCAGCTCGGACGTAGAGTAGACATTTTGTAGCAATTCGCGCGTTTTTATATCGACGCCATTTTGATTCGGTATTTAAAATGAGTGATTGTTAATTTTGTTTTTTGGTATGGTATTTGCTAAAAAGTGGAAGGTATTGGCAAAAACAATGAATAAGGTTGATGAACTTCATCCTACGACTTTGGCGCAGTGGTTAGACGATTGGGTTTTCGCCGCGGGATAAATATTTGTTTTGTTTGGGTATCATATTCGACAGCTTCAGGTCTGGATGTTTACGATGTGTGTGTCAGATATTTTTTGTCTATAGAGTACCTACTTACTCATACAGAAGCAGAAACAAACCATAAAAAAGAGGCGCAGTTATTTTTAAGAAAACCACGAATGTGCGACGAATAAACGCTCTGGTCTTTAGAGCGTGAAGATTTGAGACGGTTATCCCAGCCATGTAACTACTAAACATTGAAATTAATAATTTGGATTAAGCTTAGATACCAAACTAGGCTACTATCGTACGTATTTTAAAATAATTTCCTTACTCATTCAGTTCCTGAAAATTGAGATTTAGAATGTTTCTGAAACTGGGAAAAACCTTTTCCGTGTACAATTACGACTGTGCAGTTTTTATCACGTTGATATTAATTTAACGTCATCATTAACTTCTTGCAACACCATAAACCGCATAACCATACCGCTAATGTGTCTCAAGCCTTACAACAAAGAGAATTTATTCTTTTTTACACGTACTTTTAATTATGTATTAAGGCTAGTTCTCACATTAGCTATGATCTACCATAAATGTGTGGGTAACATGCAATGGCCCACTTTCTTTTTTTTATTTGGTCATTTATTTCAGCCGCGATCATTTTTTTTATATATTCCGTTATTGTTCTGTTCAAGGTTGAAAGTTTGAAGCCATTTAGTGTCAACTACAAAGTGTTTTATGTTGCCTTTCTTTGTTTATTATCATTTCTTGGGTTAATTTGGCGATAACTTTTACTGCGGACTAAAAAACCAAATTTATTATTTTGGAGTCAGATTGACCTCCATGTTTTGATCGAACTCCAGATGTTTAGTTAAATTTAATTGATGATTAAAAAGAAATAAATAATGACAGAAAAAAAAAAGTTTTCTGTTTAGAAAAATATAGGTACCTACATCATTATCGTAATTTTTGTACAAGAAATCAGACGAATAGACTAAAACTGTAACTGTAAAAACTAAAATCTCCTTCCAAAGTTTTTAAGATATCTATAACAATGCTGCAATCTCATTTCCTTGATAACACATGAAAATCACAAATATCACAATACGTTGCTTTACGACGCGCGAACACAAACAATAGTGGTTGAACTGCGCCTGGGCAATTCGTGGAACAATCAGTTGATGCGGAAATAAACCACCCGTGGGAGATCCGGAGAAAACAATGTTTGTGAGAGGAGTTTATGAAATATCATTGTTATGAATGAAATATCTGTAGATCTGTAATGTTGGTTAAGTACGTAATGTGCATGGTGGCTTAGGCCCAGCGCTCAATGCCGTGCGCATGTACTTGTACCGCAAAATCTGTAAAGTACCTTTGGAATGTCACAGAAGTGAGCGATTATGATGAAAAAAATGCATGCGGTTAATTCACAGTGGGCCTCCTGCTGCAAATTGGCGGTGGGTCCACCTAACGTATTTTGTATCGAAAAGAGATATATTATGAAGTACCGCGCACTGCAGTGAAAAAACGCACCGAGACACTGACCAAGCAGTAGATAATAATATCCTTTTGTTTTTTGGATACGAAATCTTAAATCTTTATATCTTACGAAAAAGTAGACCTAAATAGGCCATAAGGCCAAAACTGTTTGGGCGCGAAAACGCGTTTCTTTTTCACCGCCAGTGCGTGGACCTGTGACTGCGTTTGTTATACCGTACGGCAGAAATAACGCAATGAGTCCACCGCATCGCACTGCACGCTAGCCCTTTGGTGTCAGTCCATAACAAAATTAAGTAGGTACCTTTTATTGCCCTAGCCTTTTTTGGCTGTACCTACAGTCATGATCCGAGTTCCATAAAGGAATCAGTCACGGACTCATTAGCATCCGCACGAGGCTTTAGTTTGCCCGTGTTTTAGAAAGTTTCCGACGCTAAATTTAGATAGGTAGTATACCCTTTCAGGAAATCTGTTTATCACTGAATCAAATTATAGTAAAATTCAAGTCATTTATGCAAACTAGGCTGAGAATCAGCACTTTTCGAACGTCAAAATTACATAAGACAGTCCCCCAAAACCGCCCACCCTTCATCACTTCCTTTTGCTTTAGCTGGGATGAAGAAGTGGCGCAACAAACTCCCCAGGAGTATTAACAGTTAGTGCTACCTACCACCATCTGCTAAAATGGTCGGCAACGTCTTTTGTAAAAACTACCTAAGTGGTCACAACAACAAGTGCTGTACCAACCTGGTATATAGTTGAAGAGAGACAAAAAATAATAGTTTAAGGCCCATAAGAAGAGTTGTTTCATAGAATTAAAATAATAAAAATGTTAAAATATTTTTCTCTTTTTCCAGCTGTCGGTGGCTGAAGTGGAACTCCGCGCGGCTGCCGAGGAGCGTGACAATCTGATGAACGACGCCAACTACAGCAGTCTGCAGAATGACGAGGCCGTCACAAAGGCGCGGCAGGAGAGAGACGACGCCATGGAGAGGAAGAAGAATGCTGAGGTAAGGACCTTCACTTGCCTTTATAGAACAGAACCATGGAGGTCATCCTGTTATGGCCTAAAAGGTTCTGCAAGATCCAAGACATCTGATAAATAAGATATACAATTAGAATCCGAGTAACTATTACATGATAGATACAGTTGTGGCGGCATCTACAACGCCACATGCAAACTACGCATCACACTGATTTCTCTTAAAAGTCCTGCATCACGCAAGCAGAGTTTACCGCGCGACGAGTATATATACTCGGGCAGTTGCCCACCAGACACCACATCCGTCTGGTCGGAGGATCCTCCCATTTCTATGGTGGATGAGGGAACTTTACACCCTGTTCCTCAAACCTCTATACAGTAATACTTTTGGCAAACAATACTTCTTCATTCAGGCAAGCAGAACCAAATACAATAGGAGAAAAACCACAGGATTTGTTGACCAGATTGATATAATTTTACGTAGAAGGCCGTTGTGGATGCTTCTTAATCACCTCTTAGGACGAGTGGACGAAAGTCATAATACAACAAATATTAAATGTGTTCTACTAACTTACTAGGTGGCCCTCGCCAAGACCAGGGTGGAGCTGATGCAAGCCAACAGTCAGCTGTACGAAGCTGTTCGCCAGAAGGTGGACCTTGGGCAGCAACTGGAACAGTGGCAGGTACGTCACAAAGCCTGGATGGTTTGATGTTATACTTAAGTATAACATTACCCACGCCTGTATTTCTCGAAGGGTTGGGCAGAGGTGTTCCTATAATACACCCACATTTTGCCAGTAAAAAGCCAAGAAATGGTGCTTTTAAACGCACAATTTCTTGAAGATTGAGAGTAGGATGTTGACAAAACTATCTCGCTCGCTTCTATTCTTTTTCTTTGGGATAAAGATAGTTATGTTTGGTGCTCTATCAGCTGAGATCCACTTTTCTCTTTTCGTGATAAAATCACAAAATAATTAAAAGGAAGGCAACCGTTAGGACTTTTTAACAAAACATCTCATGAATCATACCGAGAATTTGTAAAATGTAACTTTCCAAAATCATTTGCGGTCTACTAATCTCTAATCACAAGTACTGATATTTTATTCAAAATTAACGTGAAGTCTTTAAAACCTTTTTTTGAAGAAGCTTGACTAATTTCAGAAGAATCGTTAAAATACCAAACAAATAAAATATTGAGTTGTGGAACCAAATGAAATAGCGCCGTGCAGCTCTGATGCTTTTCAAGTTTAAGGTCATTGCATTCGCGTTATTTAGGAAATATTGAATTCGCTCGAAGATTTTTTTTGTCCTTTGATACATAAATATTACACTAGAATATACTACATACTTAAATGTGAATATATCAAAACGTAAACCTGCATGGGCACTTATGAAACAGTGCACGGTTCTCGATAAACATCGACTCTTAAAAAATAATTGGCTTTTTACAACACTTTCAAATAACAGAGTTAATATGTATAGAAGGACAGTGTAGGCCTTTCAACAAATACCAAGTACTTAACAAAATAGAAAATGGACAACAAATCTACAGCTTAATAGGCCTACAACGTTATCACATTCACAAAATAGCAACGAAACTATTAGAATCTATAGAGACACACAGAACCTATCACAGTACTGAAGAAGGTTAATATTTCCAAAAGTTTACTTAAAAACTCTTTAAAATTCCAGATGGACATGCAAGAGCTCATCGACGAGCAGATGAAACACAAGCTGACCACGCAAGAGAAGCGAAGGAAGCTTCCCGAACAGCCTCCCCCCACCAGAACGTCTCGACTCCTCGGATTTTTTCACCGGTGATCTGTTGTACCCCACTCTTGGTTCGCCTCTATGAAGCCATAGACCACTCCACCATATCAACTCTCTACCTTATCATCATCAAATATTACCATCCATCCACATTACCAGCTGCCTACAGTTTATTTTTAATACTTTTGTACAAAAATCTATCAAAATTAATTGCAGCGTCCGCCATCTTGGCTTACCGGATGGACGTGTCCGCGATCACCGAGTTTTTAGGTTATTTTCTAATTTTATTTTATAAGCCGTGTGATGTTTACACTATCGCAGTGATAGTTAGTGTCCTAGTTAGATTGTTTATAGTAAGTTTACGTTTAATTTTTAATGTTTTATTGTGTCTTTTTAGTTTTTCACTGTAAAATGGCTGGTATGTTTGGGCATTCTGTTTACCCGGTACGGCGGATTTAGTACAACAGATAAGTTTACTGGTAGGACGGACAGATCCAAGAGATTTAACATATTTTGTCCGACTAACGATAAAATTATAAATACGATTCGATTTGAAACGAAAATGAACTCTAACGTAAAATAAGTCATAATAATCCGCCATTTTAATACTTCAGCCATTTTAAAACTTAACTTACTACCCATTGCTTTATTTGTAAATAACGTTTTATTAAATTGAGATTACCTTAACTATTTGTGTATAGTTGGTACTTATACATAATTATACGTAAATCTTCACTTCAAGTGAGATGTTTGGTGCACCTAAAGTGTAAAATTAGTTTTTACCGCCTGTTTCTACCACGGTAAATACGAATTAGGTAGTTTTGCGATAATTTAATACAAACGTCTTTTTAAAAGAGGCTGAGTAGTACCTACCTACTTGCTTGTAGAGAATAAAAAAGACACAGATTGGTTTTGCATGGTCTTGCAAGCCTGGAGGGTTTTATGCCCGAGTCAGGCGAAATTATAATTAGATTTTTCTATTAGAAAAAATCTTAGTTGATAGTAAGCAAGCTGGAATGATTGATATGAGGCTATAGATAAATTTCCTTGCAGTGTGACCAACAATTTTCATTAAAAATGGAAGAAAAAGAAAGAAAAATTGGTTTATTTGTAACAGAAACACGTGCATACAAAAAAGTAACTTACATCTAAAAAAATCCCACTTTCAATATGAATTAAGTGCAAGCTGCTTAAAACAAGGTTTTAGAAATATTTTCTAATCTGGTATTACTCAGTCTCTTTAACTAAATAAGTTATTAAAAAGTGGTATGACAGGCCTGTAGATATAATAGATTTTTTTTTAATGGAGATTGCTAAATAATGAAGAACATTTAATAGCCATATTATTTACATTACTAATGTTTTTACAGAATACTGGTATGCTCCACTTTGACATCTAGTGTTCACATTGACCGGCGAATATTTAGCATTTGTACCGATTCCCGTTGTGCACAAGCTAAACTTAATTTGAGCTACGGCCATCATTTTCTCTCTAACAAGTCAAGAAAGAGACGAACATTATATTAGAGCTGTCAATTTTAGTTAACTTAAAATTTCCGTACATAATAAAAACACGGCGAAGTTCAAGTAAACTAATTTGACATCTCTAACTTAGTCCATCTGTAACCGCTCTTTTGCTCGAGCTGTCAGTCAGTAAGAGATGTCAGTATCCGCTCTGGATTCAATAACGACATACGACACATCTTTATCCCCTTGGTGAACAAGGGAATCGGCGCCATTGTCTTGCCATTGATCTTTATTTAATTTGATTTTTTTGATTTAGGTACGTCATTGATCTCTGATTAAACATTGTATAAAATAACCAAGACAATGGCACGCTTTCGCCGGCCAATGTTGACATTGACCAGTATTATAAAACAGACGCGAATTTAACATAATCTGGTGGAATTTTTAGAATAATTTGTGTGTAGCATAATTCACGAATATTAGTAAAATATCACATATATTTAAATAAATATATACATTTTGAATTATTTTGCAATAGTAATGTAGTTGGTACTTAATTATTGTTCTGTGCCTTAAGAGTACCTGGCCTTGTAAAGTGCCTTTTCTATAGAAATGTCAATTGTATTAATTATATTATTAATATACCGATACAGCCTTAGAAAATATTCTGGTGGATTTTCACACTGACATCAAAGAAAACTGTACCTAACTGTAAGCCGTGTCCTAACATAAGCGCTCGTCGCGCGAATATTGCTATTATTATTGTCGCGTTCATTTGACACACATTTCGTTCGGAAAACCAGAAGGCATGGTCCGACGTTCGCGTTCGCCGAACAAAATGAACGCGACGATCGTATAATCACGCGTCAATCGGATAATAGGACGCAATCAATTAATTGTTCGTCGAACAACTATTGTTTATTAAATGTAATATATCTAGATTGTAGGTAAACTATGAAGTCAACTTTATTTCCATCGTTAAAAATGTTTTGTCATCATAACTTTCGTGCGTCGCAGTGACCCAGCCAAGTTCGACAACAGTTTTCTAAAAATTTAGAAATATATAAATGAGAGCACATTTACTTCCATAACAATAACAGCTGGGAGAATCAATAAAGCTCTCTTAAGTGCATTTATGCATATAAAATAATAAAAGATATTTATTTGTGCAAAATCTTACCACGTGATTGTAAGTAAGAATAGGTTCAGAAAAATAAATATTATACCGTTCTACAAATAATAATATTTAAATATCTATATTATAAACATGCTCAAGTATATAAAATAATATATTGCTCACATATACATACATTGAATACTTGTATTCAATTTAAAACATAGGTACCTAAAAATACAACATAGTGCAAAACATGTATTTTTTTTTTCATTAAGGTATCAGCATCTCTTGTAGTCGAAAACAACAAACACCAACATTATGATTTTACAAAAATATGTTTTGCTCTGTTCAGATATAAAATTAAAATAAACCCCGATCATAATAATGTAAGGTAAACCAAAAAAAAAAAAAACTATAAGTATGTTTTAAACTCAAATGAACTTTTAAATTAAAGTTATTAAATGACAATGAAATAATATTAATTCATTCATTCATATTATTCTGTGTAACTTGTTTTATAGGCTATAAAAGAATGGAAAAATAGGATACCTACGAATTTCATCTTGCTTAGTTATTCAATTAAGCGATAGGGGCGCTGGTGTCATTGTTATATTTTTAAACCAGTAGGTATAATTTTCCATTATTCTATATTCTATGATATTAATATTTTACTTAACAATGCAATAGGATAATGCAAAAGCAATATAAATTATTGCAAAATGTATTTATGTGTATATAGTTGCACTATCAACTTTATACTTTATGTCATTGTTATAAGATTTAAAATAAAATATTTTTCATCACTTATTTGAAAGAGATATTATTGTACTTAATTTATTTTTAAGACTGAACTAATAATTACTGAATTAAAATATTGATTTTATAGTTGCTGTATCCGAAAAATTTGCAAAACATTTTATTTTAACAATAGTTTTCTGTATTTTTACTTTATTTTCTATTTAGCACAAAACACTATTATGGCGAGTATAACTTCTTAGTCATTCCATTTTTCTATAAATTCTTTGGACTTATTACATTAGCTACTACACAAACAACCAAAATTCTTGCTTTCAAACGGTTCGGAATTCAGTAGAGTACCAATTGATTTGACAAAATTAGCAAAATTTTATTCAACTCTCTACTCTACGAAACATTTTCATTTTTAACATAAAAATTACTGATTGTTTTCCTGGAAAAAAAATATTAAAAACTGTTCTTATTTCATTACCTACCTAGTAAAGTAACGTTTGATTGCAAAGAGGAAAAAAAGTTGTTATTTTTTTTGCAAAATATGTAATAAATCCATTTGAATTATTTATGTAAATGAATACATATTTTACTACATGAACCAATCCATCGTGTATTAGTGCAAGTGTACTTAATAAACACATTTTCATAAGTACTTAAATAATCGTAATTTATAAGATCTTAATAGTGACTAGAAATATCATTATAAATAATTAATTATGTTTATGGAATTAATAAATAAAGAATGAGTTTAAACTGAAAATTATATTTTTATTACCTATCTATTATGAGTACCTAATTGATGAAGCATCGTCTGACGTCTAATGATAGTTAAACAAAATATAAAAGTCTGACAACCAATCTTACCAAGGTGTATCGTGTTACCCAGTAACTGGATTGTGAAGGTCAAATAGGCAGTCGTTACATGGCAAAATACTAAAATTAAGATTCTTCCGGTTAGACTGGAAGCCGAGCCAAACATAATTGGGAATAAAGTCTGGACAGATTCATTGGTATGTAAAGAAAAAACATCATCATCATTATTATCATTTCAGCCAAAAGACGTCCACAGCTGGACATAGGCCTCCCCCAAGCACCGCCGCTTCGACCGGTTCTTTGCTTCCCGCATCCAGCGGATTCCTGCGGCCTTTACAAGGTCATCGGTCCATCTTGTGGAAGGCCTTCCAACACTCGCTCGCTGCAGAAGAATAGGTTTCGAGGTCTGGTCCTGGAGTCGGACTGACATATTGGCGTTTGTGTACATGCACTTTAGCACCTCGATGTACCGATAGTCGATCTGGCACCGCTGAAGAGACTGCAGTACAGCCCATATCTCGATCGAAACGAAGGCTTTCTCGTAGTCCACAAACGCTAAGCAGAGAGGCAGCTTATACTCTTCGGTCTTCTGTATGCCTGCCGCAGCGTATGTGTGTGGTCTACGGTGCTAAAGCCTTTACGGAATCCGGCTTGTTCGGGGGGCTGAACCTGGAAGTTGTCAAAACTGCGCGCGATACGGTTCGTGATGACTCTTGAAAACAGCTTGTAGATATGGCTCAGAACTGTGATGCGGACGAAGGCGATTAAGCCGCTTTTAAGAAGCTAAATGCATCGATACAGTTGCAAAGTTGCCGATCGCCGATGTTAAAAGTAGCTAGTCCGCTGCTATGGCCCTTAATGCTACCACAGTTTCAAGAAACCCGACAATAATTAGTAAGGTCACGGTCAAGGTAAATTGAAGGTCAACCATTATATAACATAAGCCAGGCAGAGGTGTATCTGCCTAATAGTACACCCACATTTCACCACTTTTTTTTTATGCATTTTGACAGCTGACTGTTGAACGGCTATGTTTAAGTCCCGAACACGGTTTTCGTGCGTACCGTGCTACAAAAGCGTGGTGATTTTACCCAAGCAGTGTCTCGGATTGAAGACGGTAAGGGAAATACGCGTCAAGGCATTCCACGGTTCCAGGAAACAGCATGATTCACTAGCAAAAAATCACACTTAGGCCCGGGGACTCCAGAAAAACAGGAAAACAGATGTCCAAACCGGATACGAGAAGAGATGTTTTTCAGCTAGGGTGTATCCACCGAAGCTGGGTGGAGATGCGTACTGGGTAGGCTTGAGCGGAGATGTGTGTGATGTGACGCGGGGGGAACTAGCGGCGCCGCTCACATCTCTCTTCCTCTCGTCGCCAGCTTGCGAGGCACAGCTCACATCTCCGCTATGTACCACCGCCCATCTCAATCTCAGTGAGGCACAGCTCACATCTCTGCTTCGATCACGCCATACAATTATGATACACCTCCGGTCAGTGTTGAATAACGATATTCTATTAGTTGTTTAAAACACAACTCCTCTCCTCTCGTCTCGTGTCCGCTTTGGTGGAGGCACAATCATGAAAAGTATTGATTTAGAAAGCTAAGAAACCTTTCTTCTTAAACTGTTTGTCAACCTCAACAACAAACATAAAAAATAAAGAAGAAAATATACATTTCAAAAACACCTGAGATGTCAACGTGAATGTCTTACGTTTAACATTTGTTTCATTGTTTACTGGACATTATTCTTATTTTCTTTTGTTGTATTCCTATATTTTAGTAATTGTTTATCAAAATGCCGCCCAAGGAGGAACGGAAACCACAACAAGTGGAGCAGAAGGTTGCGGATCCTGAAGCAGAACTCAGCAATGCCGTGAGAACTGTAAGAAAGTTTCTTGTTCTTTCGTAGCCAGTAGGATACTATGGCTCATTCCATGGTAATAATATAGGAAGCCACATACATCAAGCTGGCAGCGAGGCTGACTATCCTGACGTTGATCACCTATCGCCACGTATTTCGCTGTCCCAAATTTCCCACAGTAATATACATCGATGACGGCCCATGAATTGAACACAGCGACGATACTTGGCGATAGAGACAAAATGATGGAGTATCTTCTGGGTGCAGTAGTTCCTTCGTAGACCTTATCCACCGCCTTTCATCAGGAAAAATTAAGAGGTACAAAAGCGAAGCAGTTTATCTATATAAATATAAATAAAATACTGTTCGTTGGTAAGCGCATCGCAACGGCTAGACTGATTTGGCTATGGCCTGCGCACTCTGGCGGACGGGACGCTGAGGATTTTAAATGTATCAATTGGATTGAATACTTATCCCAATCGAAATAAGGTATATATTTCAATGCTCGGTGATCGACGGAAAACTGCGCTGCGATACTCCAAGCTCGATGGAGGCCCATATTGTTTTAAAATGTTCGAAATTGGTTTTTCTGGAGATAAAACTTGGGGAAAATTTCCGGAAAATTTTCATATTCGAGATCGTCTGAACGTCCTTTTTAACACGTTTTTATTAGGTCGACCTGTATGTAACTAACTAATGTAGTTCTGATGACAATACAATAATATGGTACTGTCGAACTGATCAGATGATGGAGCCGGAAGATATGAACTAAAAGCGTGTTTTTATAGTGTTTTTTAAACTATTAATTTATTTCTTGAGAGTTTCGTATGAACAATTTTTTGGACAAGAAAAGTCTGTCGGATCTTGATAATTTACCTAGTATTATACTGCCCCGAAGGAAAAAATGGACAAGTAGTTCTGTTTTAAGATAACTTTTACCTCTTATAACTTCCACAAGCACTAACAGCATCAATTATCTTCATTACCCTAACGCAACTTTGACGCTAAACCTGCGCAACCGCAACCGCCACTATGTCACAGTGACATGTAGTCGGACGAATGGAAGAAGATCATCTCATCATCATTTTTCTTGAACTAATCTAATTACAGAATAGCCGTTTAATGGTAAAGTAAAAATAAATAATAATACTATCTGTTGCTACCCACAGTACCTGAAACTTGCGCCACAATGCAGCGTGGAGAAGCGAGCTGGTGGTATACCACAGCTGGCGCCACAGGAGAAGCAGCTTGACATTCTGACGTATGAGCTTAAAGAAACCCTGCTTTGCATCAATGTTAGTTGTCCAAAACTTTATTTATTTATACCATAGATTGGGGCGCGGTGATTCCATGCTCTGTGAGTACGGAATCACCGCGCTAGCAGCGACTAGACCGGGAATTCCTAACCGGTGGGGCGCCGCCCACCTCGGGGGGCGTAGACTGAGCAATGGGGGGGCGGCTCTAATAATAAAGTAAAGATTTATTACATTTTATATTATTGAAGATTGGAGGATGAAGATTGAGGTATTGGAAAAGATTAAGACTAGTTTCTAGAACCCAAACGTTTTATAATACAGTAGGCGCTCGGTAATCCGGCGCTCACTAATCCGACACGTCCAATAGTCCAGCGTTTTCTAACATAGCTCTCCTACCATAGATACCGTCTCCTCACAAAAGTGCCGGATTACAGAGCGCGCGCATTGATCATTGTCGTTCTGCAGTCCAGTCCGATTCTTCATACTGGCCTGCTGATATTCCCTACAGAAATCCAATACATCGGCATGGGCGGCATGGGTTCCGGACTACCGAGCGCCTAATGTAAGGACATTAGGAGCTCGGTAGTCCTTAGACGCTGTAAAATGAGGTTCAACTTTTCTGCAAAAGTCGACAAGTTTGAATGGAGTAAAGATAACCGAACATATCCAAGGGGGTGCCCACATTTTCGACCTCACTTTACATTCTTATACATTTCTGCTTATGTCGACAAAGTAACTCAGGGGCGTAGTAATTTTAAATAAAAGTTAGGGTGGCGATGTTAAAAGGTTGGGATCCCCTGACCTAGAGACAGCAGTAGACAGCAGTATTACCTAGTGTTATGGAGCAGTTCTAATAAATTTCGTGATGTATCGTATTGAGTTCACGATATCTGTCACGGACCGCCTTCAAAGCCGTCAATTACGACGAGTATACCTACGTCATTTGTGTCGTAGTGTCAGCAAACGGTGACGGGATAATAGACAAGATGACAGATAAACAATCACAATCTGTCATTTTGTCTATTCTTCGTCGACAACACCCGTTTCTACGGAGGTCATGCTACGCGTGCTGGATGCACAAGTATTCTTTTAGAATATAAGTAGATGAAACCATTTTTATCTGATCACTATCCCTTGCGACCTGAGTTATTTTCTTGTGAAGGTGTTTGTGATTCATTAATGAACTACTATTGATCAGGCAGTATACGATCCTCCTTTGACAGAAAAAAATATGCGAAATCTGCTTGAAAATCCTAAGCCACATTGCCCATTTCCTATATTTTTTTGTTTAAACTCGAGCCGCCATCATTAAAGGCTCGTGCAGACCAGCGCGACGCGATGGCGCAACCCGACTCGAACAATACAATTACTAAGAACACTTCAAGGTATAACAATAACCGGTGTCGCGTCGCGCTGTCACGTCGCGCTAGTCTGCACGAAGCTTTACACCTTTGGCACGTGAAGCGTCTAAACCATAGAAATGTAAATCTTATATCTATGGTCTAAACACTGTTTAAAATTTTGGACGGTGCAACTTTTATTGTTTCTTTAACATATGGTACAGCTAGGCAAAAAAAAGCATGACGCAATAACAAATGAAACTGAATAGTTTACTGACTAGCAGACCAATGATGATGGCACTACTTTGCCGACAAGTGCTAGTATGTTTTAAGTCACCCACAAGCAGCGTTTTAGGTTGCACATTTATTTAACAATTTGTTTAAATTCTTTTTCTCATTTTCCACTCGAAATGACCTATGTGCTATAGGGGCGCCCTCATTTTTTCCAAAGTCTTTTTTACCAAGATGTATGTTACATGTACAATTAAACCGCACCGTGTAAATCAGGTTTTAAATCTAGTCTAGTCTAATCAAGCCATTACATTATACACTCATCTTCAGCTGGCCAGGAAAGGCCAGCACGCAGTTCGCGATGCTTACGTGAAGAGTGGGACTCACAAGTCCATAGTGGAGTATGAGCAGCTGGAGAGTGAGCTGAGAGACGAGAGGGCTCAGCAAGCGGAGCTGGACTGCCTCAACTACCTCGCGCAGAAGAATGTCATTGAACTCTCCAAGAAAGTTCCTACCGAGGCTGATGTGAGTACTCGAAAACGCAAATAAGGGATACGACGCGAAGTATCGTAAGTGCTCATAATGCATATGGACCATACTCATTTGAAAATATTTTACAGTAAAAAAAAAACAACATTTTTGTTGGTTGCCGGTTTAATTAAATAAAGTTTTGACTAAGTAATATTATTTGGTTTTCAATTTCCATAGACTTCCTGCTAGAGAGCATATTTAAGCATTGATTACGTGAATGTTATATATACCAACTATATAACCTATCTTCCTAATCTAACCTATCTTTGCTTACTCCGGAATGGCATCTATGCATGAGGAAAATAATTTCTTATGGTGGCTGTACACTCCTCTCCGAGTGGTCTCGCATGGTCTCGCGAAAAAGTCTCGAGCGAAGGGCTTCAGCCGGAGTGCGGCCATGTACACTCTCGCCTAGTTCAGTTTAAGTTGTGAACCTCGAGAGGATGGACACAGACATTGAACTAGCTTCTCTGTCAATCGGCGCAAAACTGCCGCGAGATCCTTTGACTCGTAGAGCGAGCGAGGAACGCCGAGTAACACCGAGGTGGGCCGAGCGTTCTCGTCTACATTCTCGCACTCGGCCTGTCTCGGTGTGCATCAGCATAGTGTACAGCCGCCATTAATATTTGCGTAAATACTCGTAGCTCCTAGTTAGGACGTTTTTACCGTCCTTTCACAGTAATTTTACCTCTGACAGCAACCCACCAGCAAATTATGACAAAAAGTATGAAGATCACTTTTTAGAAGTTAATATACAGGAACTAGGAATGATAGAGAATGCCAACAACCGTCTTCGACGTATGGAGAACAGACTAGACCTGGCCACCAAGAGATTCTGTGTGGTCAATACGGATAACCGACGAGTGAGAGAAGAGATACACAGACTGCTAGTTGAGAGGTTAGTACTGTTATTAGTGACGAAACTGTTGTTGATATATGTATGCCTTTCAAGCTTTAAAGCTTGAAATGGAGAGATCCCCAGGAACACCAAGGTAACCGATTAGGCCCGAAGAAATGCCAAATTAAAGTGGGAATGGGCAGTGCACATTGCTCGAAGAACAGATGACCGATGAGGCCGAAAGGTTGTGTAGTGGCGACCGCGTACCGGAAGACGTAGCGGTGGAAGGCCTCATACAAGGTGAACTGATGACCTTGTGAAAGCCGCAGGATTCCGCTGGATACGGGAAGCACAGACCCGGTTGAAGTGGTGATGCTTGGGGGAGGCCTTTGTCCAGTAGTGGACGTCTTTCGGCTGAAATGATGATGATGACATGCTGATGATGTATGCCTTTGGTAGCAAAGACTTAAATCGTAAGATTCGCCCGTCCGTTTCTTCGACGATGACATTTGAATAATATTATAGTCTCGCTCAATCATACTGATAATCGTATCTATCGTTCCATGCGCGATCTAAGTAGGTAAGGAAAAAATCTAGATTTAAATATTTTTTATATGAACATGCATGCATGGGGTAGCATGAATTTGTGGTTACTGTAGATCTTTCGACCGCACGACCACGCGATGGTGTAGCATGAATCCACCTTTAATACATTTTATGTCAAGGTGCAACTGATGGTCGCTCGACATTGGCCAGTCGCTATTGCTTATCAAAACAATATTCATAATCAATACTCGATTACTGAACGTAGATAATCCAGCTGCCATGCAATGCGCCTCACTGGATGGATCTGAACTTTAAATTCTGATTGATCTGGTGTTGTGCATGACAGCTGTTAAGCTGATATCAGACACATCACTCGAGTGTATGGTTCACTCGAATTAATGTTCATTTTTGTTTCATTCCAAGTTCATACAAATCCGACAAAATTATATAATCAATCATCATCATTTCAGTTTTCGATCTTTCGGTAGGCGAGTGAAAGAAGCCTACTGCCGAAAACCAACATCGCTAGATCGATTCACTCATAAATTTTTCACTTTTGATTCATTTTTTGTTCACTCTGAGTCAATCTGACTAGCCTTTTCCCAACTATGTTAGGGTTGGCTTCCAGTCTAATCGGATGCAGCTGAATACCAGTATTTTACATGGAGCGACTGCCTATCTGACCTCCACAACCCAGTAACTGGGTAATACGATACCCCTTGGTAAGACTGGTGTCAGACTTTCGGGCTTCTGACGACTCGTAACGACTGTCAAAGATCCATGAATGACAGCCGGGACTAACGGCTTAACGTGCTTTCCGAGGCACGGAGGATTCTCGGTATGTAAAGATGGTCACCCATCCACTGATCAACCCCGGCAAGCGTAGCTTAACCTGATGGATCGACCAGTGCGGCTGTTGTTACTTAGCCACGAGCTCCTCCTTTTTGTTCAATCTGAGTGAAAGATAATAATGCAAAATTTCGATTTACCCAGGAACGGCTTCAACATTCAATGGAATCGCACCATAGGCAAGCTGGTGAGAGGAAAGATGTACCTCATGGATATATTCGAGATAGCCTCCGTAGCCTTCGCAAATAGGGACGAGTGCTGTCGGAAACTAGAGGCTCTGAAGTGGAAAGGACTATTCCAACTGAATAGAGATATTGCTGTACGTATTTTGAGAGCTACAATATGTTTTTTGCACCATTTTACAGTCAATCAATGAATAGAGCCTACCGCAGTGTCGCAGTCGCCTCTCCCAAGCTGCGCTACAACACCCTGTCTTCCGCATCCAGTAAGACCCGGCCAATTTTTTAAGGTCATCGTTCATTTCAAAGTAGGTACCCGGGCGTTCCTGTACCAGACAAGTCAAACTTTGGAAAGGTACTAGTCAGCACGACGCGTAGCGTGACAACCATAGAAACGGGTTTTCTACGGGTTTTGTCGACAGAAGAATAGACAAAATTACAGATTGTGATTGTTTATCTGTCATTTTGTCTATTCTTCCGTCGACAAAAACTGTTTCTATGGTTGTCAAGCTACGCGTGCGGGTATGGTATGGTAATGTAATAGAGACGACGCACTCAGTACTAAGCGGAACTTTTTCTAATGTATATGCGCTTGCACGGGCAACTCCATAATGTATATGCGCTTGCACGGGCAACTCCATAATGTATATGCGCTTGCACGGGCAACTCCATAATGTATATGCGCTTGCACGGGCAACTCCATAATATATATGCGCTTGCACGGGCAACTCCATAATGTATATGCGCTTGCACGGGCAACTCTATAATGTATATGCGCTTGCACGGGCAACTCCATAACGCAATTCTTGGTAACAGTTTACTATGACGTCTCGTTGACTCCGAGCAGTTTATGACAAATCCAAGATTGTATAGGATTTCTCTATTTTAGTAATTAAAACTCGCCGGCAGCGTAGGTACTGAACGAGTGTTTACGGTTAATGCCCTATTTATCTAGGGGTAGTATTTAAACGCAAATAAAAATAATACTTTTTGTATCCACAAATAATCCGAATTCCAATCAAAATACTGATTGCACAGCAAAATACTCAACTCAAAATATAACTAAATAAGCAACAATATATATTCTATATATTCTAGTCGTTTTTGGTACTCGCCGGCCGCTACCGCTTCGCTCGCTCGGTCACAGTTCTAACCCAACCTTTTTTTTTTTTTTTTTTTTTTTTGTTCCGGGGTGGAAAATCCTCATGGATGTCCTCCGCCCTGGGGCGGGCGGAGGGGTCTGTCAGACTCTTACTGACTAAAAACCACCCCGGTGTTCCAACTCACACCTACGCCGGGGGTCGCGGGAACTTGAAATCTTCCGCAACCCCCGGCTGGTGCCGGCCCGCCACTGCGGGCCTCCTCGCGGGTCAGGGGGGGGAGTGAGGTGTTTGACTCCCCCCGCGACGTCTCAGAGGGGCGCGCGTGGAACACTACGCGCCGCCACCTCGGGTCCTGATGTGTGGGGGGCGACGGACGTCCCCGAGTCCGTCACCCCTGGACCCATTTAGGGGGGCTGGAAGAGGGCGTTATCCGCCCTCCGCCGACGCCCGGTGCGCCTGCTGCGGGCCGGGTGAGTGGACGAGATCTCCCTCTCCCTTTCCGCAGCCTCCTTCTGCGAGACGACTGTCTCACAGTAGGAAACCACCGCGTCCCAGGACTCGCCGCCGCCGACCATCGCATTCACTACGGCCGGCAGCGACAAGTCACTGCCTACTTCTGAGATGAGGGCACGGCGCGGCTCCTCCCAAGCGGCACACTCTGCCAGCGTATGCCGCGCCGTGTCCTCCCGGCAGTCGACGCAGTGGTGACACCGGGCGTCCGGCTCCCTGTTTATGCGACACAGGTACTTCCCGAAGCAACCATGCCCCGAGAGCACCTGCGTCACCCGAAACGACAGGGAGCCGTGCCTCCTCCCGAGCCAGCGGTCGAGCACCGGCCGGACCGCCTCGACGATGTCGAGGCCGGCGGTAGGGCGTGAAAGCCTGTCCCGCCATTCCGCCACCAGGACCTCGCGAAGCTGAGACCGATGCAGCTCCATGTGTCGCTGCATCGGTCGCTCGCCCCGCGCCCTCGCTTCCTCGCGCCACCGATACGATGACGCGAGTACTTTCGCCTCTAGGTCCCAGGGCGGGGATCCGGCCAGTGCACAAGCCGCCTCGTAGGAGATCGTGCGATACCCTCTGATCACTCTGACGGCCATCGCCCTCTGCGGCTTGCGCATTACGGCGATGCTACCGGCCGTCAGGTCAGCAGCCCAGATCGGGGCCCCGTAAAGGGCCATCGATCGCACGATCCCCACGTAGAGCCGCCTACAAGCGGCGCTCGGGCCCCCCAGATTGGGAAGCAGCGTTGATAGCGCCCCAGCGGCGCCCAGCAACTTGGGCGCCAGCCGTCGGAAGTGGGGCCCGAAGTCCCACCGGCTGTCGAGCACCAATCCTAGGTACTTCATGGTGGACTCGACAGCGATCCGAGCCCCCCCGACCACGATGTGTGAGCCGGGTGACGGCGCCCGCCGGGGGCCATGAAACACCATGGCCTCCGACTTGCTGAGGGCCACCTCCAGGCCTAGGCGACGTATGCGGCCCACCACATGTGAGACCGCAGCCGTCGCCAACAACGCTGCCTCCCTGTGCGAGCTCCCCCGGGCAGTGACCAGCGTGTCGTCCGCATAACACGTCAGGTCTACCCCGGCACCGAGCTCGCCCCTCAGCACCCAGTCGTACCCGATGTTCCACAGGAGCGGGCCTAAAACCGAGCCCTGTGGAACACCGCACGACATGCGGCGCTGGTTTCCGCCATCACGTCCCATGTAGGTGACACACCTCTCCGACAGATAAGCCCCAACGATGTGGCGGAGGTAGGGAGGCACCCCGTGATACCGCAGTGCCTCCCGAATACAACTCCAGGGCAGGGTGTTGAAGGCGTTGGAAATGTCCAAGGACACCGCCAGCATCACCCCGCCCCGGGACACCGCTTCCTCCGTCAGGACTCTAACCCGCGACACAGCGTGGATCGTGGAGCGCCCATGCCGAAACCCGAACTGGCTGTCGTCCAGGTCCGGCCCCTCTCTGCACAAGTGGCCGACGAGGCGGGCTGCGATTATCCGCTCAAACAGCTTGCCCACCTCGTCAAGCAGCACTATGGGCCGGTACGCGGACGGCGAGTCCGCAGGGCGCCCCGCCTTCCTGAGCAGGACCAGACGACCAGATTTCCACAAAGTGGGAAACTGGCCCTGCTCAAGGCACGCTGTGTAGAGTCCTCTCTGTTGGGGCTCAAGCTCCTTCAGAGCGAGGGCTAGCACGCAGCCGTGGATCCCGTCGGGCCCCGGAGCCACGTTCTTGGCCCGGAGCCGCATCACGGCTGCCCTCATCTCTGCCTGTGTCACCTCTGGGACGCTGATGGCGTTCTCCTCTGTAGACTCTGCGGCTGTGGGCAAAGCCATCGGCGGCGGAGTATGCTCCGCTCTCGCCGGGAAGAGGGCTGCGACCACCTCCTCCAGCAGCTCGGGTTGGAGACTCTCCGTAAGTGGAGGCGCCGCGGCTCGAAGTTTCCCTCGGACCGCGCGATAAGGGCGCCCCCACGGATCCCCGTCTAGAGTCTCCAACATCTCCTCCCTGGCTCGCGTCCTCGACTCACCGATGGCCAGCCACAGAGTCTGCTTGGCCGCGCGGTACACCTCATACAGCGCGGCCTCTTCGTCAGGGACCCGACGACGTCTCCTCCGGTACCGGATGTACTGGCGTCTAACCGCCACGCACGCGACGCCTGACGACTGGCGTGTCGCCGACGCCAGGCCTGGACAATAGCGGCCTCCTCGAGAAGCTCCCTGTCAATGCGCTTACGCGCCCAGCGCGGACCGTCCGGTCGCGGGGCCAGTGGATTGCGGCCGCCGGCGGTCTGGGTGGAGACGTCGAAACGGATGTATCGGTGATCCGACAACGTCTCCACCTCCACGGCGACACGCCAGTCGCGGACACGGCTCGCGACAGCAGGGCTAGCGAACGAGACGTCCACTATAGACCCGCCCCGCTGCCGCACGCACGTGTGTACCGAGCCCCGATTTAGGACGGTCAAGCCAGTCGTGACCGCCCACTCCTCCAGCACCTCGCCCCTAGCATCGGTCACAGGGGATCCCCACGCCTCAGACTTGGCGTTGAGATCCCCCAGCAACAGCACCGGGCGAGGGTGGAGTCGGCCCACGACGGCACCCAACTCGACAAGGAACCTCTCGAAGTCGGCGAGACTCTTGTTGGGCGAAAAATACGCTCCAACCGTGCCAATGCCGTCCGCGAGGACGGCTACCCAGCCGTGACCTCGGGACGGGTTGACAAGAGCCCCGCCAATGATGGCCACCAAACCGTCCAAGTCTCCCACCCAGTTATCCCTGGGGGGGACAAAATACGGTTCGGCGACCACAGCCACGTGAATCGACCACTCTGCCATGCTCTGGAGCAAGAGATCCTGAGCTCTAGCAGAGTGGTTGATATTGCCCTGGAGGAAATGGTACAGCGCCATTAAGCGCAATCCATCCCCTCCGCACCATTCCTAGGCCGGGAGTCGGCCGAAGGGCAGCCAGGCTGCGGGGGGGGTAAAGAGCCCCCGGCAGCCTTGGCAGCCCCTCTCTTCTTTTTCTTTGATGTGGCGGGTGCGCCACAGGCCTTTCCGCCCGCTCTGTGTCCGGCGGGCCTCCCCGCAGCTGTACAGAGGCTGCAGTTTGGCTCCGCGGAACACTGGGCCGCCTTGTGGCCGGCCTGACCGCAGCGATAGCACTGCTCGCTGCGGTCTATTTCGGCGGTGCACCGTGCCCTGACATGCCCAATGTCGAGGCAACGGTAGCACCGCAAGGCCTTGGGTTGCAGCTGCTTCACCCTCGCTGCAACCCACCCCACCAAAAGACGCCCAGCGTCGGCGACTTTGTTTGCCGCCGCCACCGGGCACCGCACCCAGAACGCGCCGAGCCCGGAGGCATCGACGCGAACTTCACCCGTGTGGACATCATCGGGCGGACATCCCCCAGAACGGGCGATGGCCGCCACGACCTCAGCCGGAGTCGTGGAGTCGTCCAGCCCGTCGACGCGCAGTTCCGCGGTCTTCATCGGCCTGGACACCCGAACGTCCTCCGGATTGAGGACCTCCCTCAGCTTGGCGGCCAGGACGTCCGCCCTTTCGCCGCTAGAGGCACCCGACACCTCAAGCAGTCGCGCCCCCGTTATCGCCTGCCTCACTCTGAGGCCAGACGGTATTCCAAGGTCAGGGAACGCGACTTTGGCTTTTGCCTCTGTCAGGACCGCCTTATAAGAGACACCCTTTCGGCGGCTCCGGGCTGCAGCGTAATAACTACAGCCGCGGAGCGTGGGGCTCTGACTCTGGGCGGCCCTTGAGCCTTCTTGGGTGCCAGTGCCGGTGCTCCAGCGGGTACCAGTGGTGGCGGCGCCGTCTTCTTCTTGCGACGGCCCTTCTTTACGACCGTCGTCCAGGATTCCGCGGTGGACCCGGACGCGTTCGCCGAGAGAGCGGTCGCCGGTGGCGCTGCCGTCCGGGAAGTGGACGCGGACGTGCCCCCTGCAGGCTTTTTGGTCTGCGTGGGACCTGGCTTAGCGGGCTCCTCCTTCCTCCTCCTATCCGCAGCGAGCGATGGCCGGAGAGTCACTGCTGGGAGGAGCCTCGACTCCAGGCCCTGCAGACGGGCATTCATCATACCCCCACACTGCAGCATGCAGATGCGAACGATCTTCTCGATCTCTGCATCTGCAGGTGCGGGGGTACGGACCGATGACGGGGCCGACGACGGGGCCGGCGGTGTCAAGGCAACGACGACGGGAGCGGAACCGGTGGCTGCAGGACGCCTCTGCTGCCATTCCGCTCTCTGCGCGGCAAGCTCCCGTTTGAGGTCCTCCAGCTCAGATCTGAGACGGCTGTTCTCCTCCCACAGCTTCGCCGTCTCGTCTGAGCTTGTGCGACTAAGGAGGACCCCAACTGCCTCCTTGATGTCGCCAGCCGCCTCCTTCAGAGCGCGCGTGAACGTGCCCTTCAGGCTGCCAGACTTTGTGGCAACCTTCATGACGACATCCACGCCGTCCAAAACTTGGCGACTCAGCGCCACCGCCGATAGGCTCCCTCCGGTAGCCGCCTGAGCAGAGCGTCGCTCTCGGGCCAGTCGAGCCATTTCGCTGACCTCGTCAGCCGCCACCGCCCTCCGCTGCATCCGCTTTGCAGAGCTCGCCTCCGCCTTGTTGCTTTGCAGCAACAGTGGGGACGCAGCGGGGTCTTCGCTCTTTTCCCCCGTCCCCTCACTTTCTGCGCTCCCCAGCTGCATCGGTACCGGCGTAGCGGGCCGCAAAAAGCGACCCCGTAAATCACGGTCCGGTAACCGCGCTTTGCCAGCCACCGCACGACCCCGCCCCCTCTGCGCGGTACCAAATTTTGGTGCCGACAGATCCTCCTCGCTGGAAGAGAGCTCGCTGCGCGAGCGCTTCCCTCCCAGCTGCGTGTCCTGGTCGGACAGTCGGTCCTTTTCTGGACATGAGCCTCCTCGGCTGTTGTTGCCGTCAATGACGGCATGCGGCTTTGTTGCGTCGCACAGGCGCTCCAGGCTAACCCGGAGCTCCTTTTCTTGCGACGCAAGGATTGGTTGACGAAGGTCGGCGGTGGTCTGCCGACCTACGGGACTAGTGGTGCCCCCCCCAGATACGGTGGGGCTGCCTTCCGTAGAAGGGCGGGATTGTACCTCCTTGAGGAGGTTGCCCGCCTGGGGAATTTTTCCATTAGCCTTCATTTTATCATGTTTTTCCTTTTTAAGGGTGAGGTCCCTTTTTGCGCTAGCGACCGGATAACCCTCCGGCCATTCATCCCCTCGGCACGCTATACCTTGGGATTGGGACTCTCCAGTGACGCCAACTTGCCTCCCTCTGTAAGCAGAGGGGGAGTAGACGCATGACCGACTTTAGCCCGGTTCCCTTCACCGACCATCATGGATGATCGGTGATTGGAACCATGACCCTTCCACGTTTGTTGAGAATTTGCCGCCGGCCCCAAGTGTCCACCAAAACCTGGTGGGCACTTGGAGCCGACGTTGCCCAGGGTGCGCCACGGGGAGGCTTCTCAACATGCACCCCAGTTCTAACCCAACCTTTTTTTTTTTTTTTTTTTTTTTTTTTTTTTTTTTTTTGTCGCTGAGAAATGCTTTATGCATCCCCGGCTCGTGGGGGACGAGTCGGGGTATGTGGGACTCCCTGTCCTAGTGACAGTATACCCACTAAAACTCAGCGGTGTTCCCGCATCGCCGTGATGGGAGGGTCATGGGAAACCGGCTCAGCCTTTACATCCACGACCCTCCCGGCGCATGCCCGCCTAGCTGGCGGGCCCCGCATGCCCCCCGGGTTGGGGGCCTACGGGAATGGCCGGGAACACCTGGCCATTCCCGTCCGACACTGGTGGAGGTCTGTGCAATACAGGCAAGGGTGCCCCCGCACCCGTTGCCTGCTGGCCTCCACCTGGGAGGAGTCGAAGATGACTATCGTACTGACGTCTTCTTCGACCCCTCCTCCGCCTTCGGAGCGGCGCCTCGGCAGGATCGTCCTCCCGAGCGCGCTCCGCCGCCTCCTTCTGGGACATGACGTGTTCGCAGAAGGAGGCGACTGCCGCCCAGGACCCCTCATCCCTCAGCATGGCGTTAACCAGGCCGGGGAGCGAGAGGTCCGGTCCGATCGCCGCGACGAGACTGCGGCGCGGCTCTGACCACGACGGGCACACCTCGAGTGTGTGTTGTGCCACGTCCTCCGCCGCGCCACAGTCGCGGCACGACGGCGTCTCCTCCCGTCCGATTCGGTGCAGGTACGATCCGAAGCAACCGTGTCCGGACAGCACCTGCACGAGACGGAAGGAGAGGAACCCGTGCGGACGCTCGAGCCAGTCTCGCAGGACTGGCCCAATCGCGTCGAGGGTTCGGCGGCCGAAGGCTGCGGTGGCGAGGTCCCCCGTCCAATGGACGACGATGGCGTCCCTCGCCTCCCGCCGGACGGCCTCCCGCTCTTCCGGGGCTGAGCGTACGCCCCTCGCTTTCCGCTCCGCTGTCCATTCATACACTCTGGCGAGCACCCACGCCTCGAGTTCCCAAGGAGGGGTGCTGGCCAGAGCGCATGCTGCCGCATAGCCCACCGTGCGGTAGGCCCGCGCCGCCCGCTGGGCTATGGCCCTTTGAGGTGCCCGCAAGGCCGCGGCGTTCTCTCGTCTGTGGAGAGACTCCTCCCAGATAGGAGCCCCATAGAGGGCCATGCTCCTCAAGATGCCGGCGTAAAGTTGCCGGCATCGCGCGCTGGGCCCCCCCAAGTTGGGAAGCAGCCACGAGAGAGCGCCCGCGGCCTTCAGCAGGCGCGACGACAGCCCGCTGAAATGCGGGCCGAAGCGCCACCTGCTGTCGAGTACAAGGCCCAGATATTTCATCTGGGCCTTCACCTCAATCCTGACGCCCTCCACGAAGATGTGGGCGTCAGGTGGTGGGTGGCGCTGCCGAGGGCCATGGAAGAACACGGCCTCGGTCTTGTGCAGCGCCACCGTCAAACCGAGGCGGCGGATCCGCCCCGCGACCAAGGATCCGCCCGCCGAGGCCAGGTTGGCCGCCTCTCTGAAACTCTCCCCCCGGGCGGTGAGGAGAGTGTCATCCGCGTAGCAGACGACACTCGTGCCTCGGAGGAGAGTTCCCCGCAGGAGCCAATCATAGCCGACGTTCCAGAGGAGAGGTCCTAAGACTGACCCCTGTGGAACGCCGGCTTCAACGGCGTACCGCCGGACCCGGCCAGTCCTGTCTACCAGGAGGATCGCCCGATCCTCCAGGTAGCTGGCCAGCAGACTGCGCATGTACCGAGGCACTCCGTGGAATCGGAGCGCCTCGAGGATGGTGCAGTGGGGAACGGAGTTGAAGGCGTTGGCAATGTCGAATGACACAGCCAACAATCCGTCCCCCGCATCCATCGCCTCCTTCACCTGCCCCTTAAGGCAGGCCAGCGCGTCCACCGTGGACCGCTCAGCCCGAAACCCGAACTGAGCGTCCGACAAGTCCGGCCCGATACGCCGCAGATGGCCCTTTAGGCGGGCAGCGATTATCCCCTCGAACATTTTACCGACCTCATCGAGCAGAACGATGGGCCGGTATGCCGAGGGGGAGTCCGCCGGGCGGCCCTCCTTGCGAAGGAGGCACAGCTGCCCCTCCTTCCACGGTTTCGGGAACCTCCCAGACGCAAGGCATGCGCTGAAGAGGTCCCGAAACCTCTCCTCCATTTGAGTGGCAGCGATCGCCACCACTCTCGCCGGAACACCGTCGGGGCCTGGAGCTGTCTTCTTGGCGCGGATACGGAGAATCGCCGCGCCAAGTTCCGACTCCGTGACAGGAGGGGCCTCCTCTTCCTCCCCAGCTGGCGGAGCTGTCCCAAGCGGGGGGTCCATCACTGGTGGGGTGAAGTTGTCCCTGCACGGAAACAGGGACCGAACCACCCCATCCAGAAACGAGGGCTCGAGGGTCTCGGCAACGGGGGGACCAAAGGGGCGCAATTTGTTGCGCGCCGCCTTGTACGGTCACCCGAAGGGGTCGTTGTCGAGACCCTCCAGCATCTCCGCTCTCCCCGAGTCTCTGGCGGCGGCGATGGCTCGGTCGAGGACCATTTTCGCCTCCAAGTACACCTCATAGAGGTGGTCCCCGACAGCCACATCCCGTCGACGCCGCCGCCGGCTCCGCGTGTAGGCCCTCCTCGCCTCCACACACGCCGCTCGAAGCCCCGCCAGCTCCGCCGACCACCAGTACACGGCGCGTTTGGGTTGTGGTCGGCGAGACCGAGGCATGCTGGAGTTGCATACCTCGGTCAGAGACTCCCTCATCAGCCCCGCCACGGTGTCCACGTCCAGGCCGGCGGAAGGCGGCGAAAGCCAGTCCTGGACGAACGCCGCCTCCCGCGCTGCCTCCCTGTCCAGGCGGGTGAGAGCCCACCGTGGGAACGGTGACGGCCCCGAGCGGGGCCGCGTCCTTCCGGGGCCACTGGTGGAGATGTCGAAACGCACGTAGCGGTGGTCTGACAATGTCTCCACCAGGTCCACCCGCCAGTTCAGCACGCGCGCGGCTAACGCAGGGGTGGCGAAAGTGACGTCCACTATTGAGCCACCCTGCCGCCGCACGCATGTCTGGACGCTCCCTCTGTTCAAGAGGGAGAGTCCAGAGGAGGCCGCCCACATTTCCACTGCCCGCCCGCGTGCGTCGGTGGCCGGGGAGCCCCAGGTCACCGACTTGGCGTTCAGGTCTCCCAGTACGGAGACCTGACGCGGCGCCGCCCTGCCGACCACGGCGGCCAGGACTCCGAGATAGTTCTCGAAGTCCTGAAGAGGGCGGTTTGGGGAGAAATAGACCCCCACAAGGGCTAGATCTCCCCACGCGGCGGCCACGTATCCCGGTCCCTTCTCTAATAGCGAGAGGGGAGGGGAGTCTGTGGAAGACCGCGCCGCTAGTGCCACCGAGTCGTCCTCGTCACCCAGCCAGCTGCCGGGGATCGAGTAGGGCTCGGCGACCACCGCTACGTTCACCAACCACTCGGCCATGACCTGCACTACCAGGTCCTGGGCCGCTCTGCAGTGGTTGGTGTTCGTCTGGAGGATGCGGTAGTCGGAAATTGTTATTCCGACATCGCACCCCCCACCTCATTTACCACCGCCACTGGAGCTACAGCGGCGACGACTGCGACGGCGGTGGCAACAGGGCGAACCTGCGCCGGCACCACGCCCTTCCTCACGGGGGGCTTGCAGCTCCTGCCCGTCATCCTGTGGTCCGCGGGGCGGCCACCGGCGGCGCACGCCGCGCAGTGTGGCTTGGCGGCGGTGCAAGCGGCCCACCCGTGTCCCTCCTGCCCGCATTGGAAGCACGTGTCTCCCCAATCGGACTTGGAGGGACACGTGGCTCGGGTGTGGCCGACCGCGAAGCACTTGAAGCAGCGGACAGGCTGGTCTTCAAGTGCCCGGACCACAGCCGAGCCGAACCCAACAAGGATCCGTCCTTTTGTTGTAGCAAGGACGGCCCCAGCCGCGGCGACTGGGCACTCGACGCGGATGACGCCCATGCCGCGGCGGCCGGGCCTGATGGCTCCACTCTTCACTGCGCCAGCTTCGCAGCCTCCAGCCGCCGCGACGGCCTCCACCACATCCTCTTTGGTGACCGAGTCGTCCAGATCGGTCACCTCCAAGGCTGCGGTCTTAACAGGTCTGGCGACCTTTGCCACATCCGCTATGACCTCTTGCAACTTTGTTGCGAAGAGGTCCGCATTTGTGCCGCGCTGCTCCCCCGAGAACTCGAAAATTCGAGCCCCGGTTAGAGTTCGGCGGCACTTGATGTTGCTGATCCCCAACTGGGAGGGATCAGCGTTAGTACGAGCCCGTCTTAGGACGGACTCATACGTTTCCCCACGCTCCGCGGCCTCCGGGGTGATGGTCACCACGACGGCCGCGGTTTTGGGAGGAACCAGCTTCCTCCCGCCGGCCTTTTTTGCTGCAGGCCCAGTCGCAGCGGGCTTGGGAGCCGACTTTTTGCCCTTTTTCCCTTTTTTTACCACTTCCGTCCACTGGTTGGACGGGGTGGTGGAGGGAAGAAGGGCGTCTTCCACCTGCGAGTTCTGGGGGGCTGCTGGAGCGGCAGAGGACCCAGACACTCCCTCCGCGCTTGTGGTGGGGGCATGAGGAGCCGCCTTGGTCCTCTTGCCCTTGCCTTTGCCCTTGGCGGGCTGGGCAACCGATGCTGGGCCTGCTAGAGGCGCAGGTTCCGGCTCCCTGGGCGGTGGACGCTTGTCCGTCCGACGCCGGGCCGTTGGTTTGGCCCTGAGAAGGGCCGTTGGGTTGGCCCTGAGAAGGGCCGTTTGAATCGCCCTGGGAGGGGCGATTCCGAATAAAACGGCCAGACGCATTACGCGCTGGCTTGCTCGACTTGATAAAATTAAAATCCGACATGATAAAATTCGACTTGTTCGTAGACTCGACTGCTTGATGACTACGATTCACAGCGCACTTTAGCCGCCGGTCTGCCACTCCGTTACGGTGGTCAGACACGGCGTTGCCCAGGGGATACTGCGAGGAAGTATGCGCTGTGGGGGATCCCCCGTTCTAACCCAACCTAACCTAACCTTTTTTTGCGAGTAAAAATATTTAACATAATCTAACTAATTCGGTTCCGGTTACTCAGTACTTGAGTTTTGAGATGCTTATTAGGATATATGTTACACAGATAGTTATTTCGCTATGAGTGTGAGTAATATGTATGTACACTCTAGTTAATTTGCTGTGCAGTCAGTATTTATGAAATGATTATCGTATTTTTTTGTACTTAATAATGTATGTAGTGTTGATGTATATTTTTCAAATTATCTGCCTGTACTAGTTTTGTTAAATAATTATTTTATTTGTAGTGAAATAATTTATTTGATGTAAAAAGTATATAGGTAAATGATGAAAATAAATTGTTAGGTGATTATTTATTTGATGTGCAATTAATAATATCCCTTTTTCTAGAGTTATTTGAGAAAGGTTTCTAAGACGATATAGCGGTCTTGCTGGGGTTGCGGGTTTGTCTGAAAGGGATATCGCGGCCCCAGCACACAGGCAACGGAAGGAACACGGGTGGATTTTAGTCAGTAAAAGTCTGAGTCATTTGATGATTTCCCACAAAAAAAAAAAAAAAAAGACGATATAGCGGTTTATGAAGAAACCCGGACTGTTTCTATTCATTTTCGCCCAAAGAGTGAGGCGTTTTATCAACAAACAATACCTACTAAATTACATAACTTTTACAAAGACTTTTTGCCAAATTATTTTTCAGGAGATGCAATCTTTTGAAGGTGAATTGAATCACCTAGCAAAGCTGGAAGAGTTCCTTCGAGTAAAAGGTTCTCGGAGAATCTGTGAGGCGGATGAGATTGAGGAGATGAAGCGGCAGGAAGAGATGCAGGCTTGCGAACTAGAAATCGCCAGACACGACGGTTTGCTTTTAGAAATATTTGTAAGTAAAGTAAAAAACATGAATTTTAAAAGAAAAACGAAAGCTATGATTCTGATTGATTATATTCCCACTGCTGGGATTGCAGCCTCCTCTCTGTGAGAGGGAGTGGGCTGTAATATACCACGCGCGCCGAGTGCGGGTTGGTAGATGTCAAATGACTGTGTTCGAAATTTTTGTTCTAGGACATGCCGGTTTCCTCACGATGTTTTCCTTTACCGTTTTGAGAGCGGTGGTGATGCAAATAATTTTCACAAAGTAAAGCGCCTGTCAGGGTTCAACTTGTAAGTCGCGGCCACTGGGCCACCACTGCTCGTCGATCGTCGTATTATTTATGTTATTATATATTTGGCAATGGGCGTGCCCACAGAACAGAAAAAGCTTTCTGTTCTGTGGGCCACGATTTGTGCGGAAAGTGTCACTTTTTTTCACTAGTGCTTTTTACTTTTCTGTATTTTTTTCGTCGTCAGCCAGACACAGATTTTTTTCGTCTCGAAATGCTCAATATTTTGAGCGTCAACTAATAAACTATAAAAAAGGAAAATTAGTCAACTATAGAAATATGTGTTAGTGTTATGTGTGGAGTTGTTGAAGACTTACACCACTTATTGATGGACTGTGTTCGGTATGAGTCTGCGAGAAATGATTTGTTTAGGGTCTTGAGGTTGAACAGACTCGAAGTAGGCATATTCAATAAAATCTTGGCTCAACCAAATGGCGATGATGCGAAGAGTCTGTTTAGGTTCATGGCCCACATATGACTGATGTGTATTTAGGTTACGATGGGACTGACATACGCATTGCGATTATAAATGTCCCTAAATTAAAAAAAAAAAAAAAAAAAAAAAAAAAAAAAAAAAAAAAAAACTTAACGGTGTTTTTTTTTTTTTTATTAACTTAAAACTGCGAAATATCTTTCATTTTATTGGCGGACACGAGATTCAACCAAAATGAAACGCATCGCCATTTTGAACCGTATTTGCATACCGCGATGCACTACTGTCGCTACACCTCCTTCCATACCTAAAGATTTGCTTATTACCGCGCCTTAATCTGGTTTTCTAGGCTTACGCTGGTTCCGACAAAGTGCCTACGATCATTAACCGCTTTCAAATAATGGAGATTGAGAACTTCTCCTGTTTCATCCTACTGTGCTCAGTTCTACAGGAGTCTATTTTACTCAGGAGGGAAGTTGAAATGTTAAGGCAAAGGATTTGTGAGTTTTTTGAATGAACTGTTTCTGTCACTTAATAATAATACACATTTAATCATTATAATTAACAAGCTGCGCCCGTTTAACCCACACAAGTCTCGATCCCGTGGGAATATCGGGATGAAAAGCCTATGTCCTTCTAAATTCAAAATTCTAATGTCATTTATTCAAACTCGACTGAGAATCAGCACTTTTCGAACGTCAAAATTACATAAGACAGTCCCCCAAAACGCCCACCCTTCAACTTTTGTCCGGGTCATGGTCTATGGCCTTTAACTTTTAACGATTTTTTTTTTTGTTATAGCGGCAACAGAAATACACAATCTGTGAAAATTTCAACTATCTTCCTCTTAAGGTTCATGAGATGCAGCCCGCTGACACACACGAAAGCTTAGTAATAGAGCTCCGAAGTTTAGTTAAAAATAAATGGCGGTGTTAGTTTCAATTTTGACTACACGCCAAAAGATCCTTTTAAAGCTAATATTAATGCTTCAAACTCTAGTTGACCAGCGCGATATAAACGAGGCACGGGAAGAGAAGCAAAACAAAAGAATAGCGGCCATGACGAAGGAGGTAGAAGATCTACGAGCGAGTACACAACGGAAGCAGGATGACAACAATGTGGCCGATGCCATCACGTTAAAAGTGCTGAGGGGCATTGACGAACTTGTAAGGTGAGCATCATTAGGATATACACACATCAACACGGTCTAGGGATATTTTTAAAAAAGCGAATTACTATCAATGTGTTAATTATTTATATGACATGTCTATATTTAAAAGATACGTTATTTAATATTCTACCATTTTTTAATAATGGTTAAGGTACTTCGATTAAAATTTCAGGATTTTATGGAAAAAAAATGAAGCATAGACGGAAACCGTATATGAATTAACTTTTAATTTATGAGTAAAAACTGAAAAAAATAGAAAAATCATTTAATTTGTGTTTATAAACTTGAAGTTAGTAGTCTGAGAAAGCGCCCATGATGTTCATAACACATCGGCAACGATTCGGCATGCTCAGAACAAGGTTGTCAATGTCTTGCTGCGGAATATTGTCCCATGTCCTTCTGAGGTGCGCAAAAAGTTGATCTTCTGTAGCCAGATTTTCAGGAACTTCCTTCAGAGCTCTTCTTTGCAGCATATCCCACGCATGCTCAATGGGATTTAGATCTGGCGATTGAGCAGGCCAGTCTAAGGCCCTAACATTGTGTGTATGTAACCAAGCTGCTACCGTTCTCGCCGTGTGTGCCCGGGCATTGTCGTGCATGAGCAGGAAATCTTGCCCCATTTGTGTTCTGTGGGGCAAGATTACGGGCCCCAGCACCTGTTGGATGTATCGTTCTGCCATCATATTGCCCCGCACCCAAACGAGATCCGTCCGTCCTCCAAGACGAATTCCTGCCCAAACCATAATTGTTCCTCCTTGGTATGGGTGAACTTCCTGAGGGTTATGAAGACGGCTCCATCGTCCAGGAACTCACCAAACACACGTCCTTCGTGAATCTGGATGGAAGCCGAACCTGGATTAATCCGTGAACAGCACATTGGACCATTGCTCACGGCCCCAGTCCACGTGGTTCCGAACCCATTCTAATCGTCGTCCACGATTGCCTCTCCGCAAAGGTGGGACCCGGAGTGGTCTACGAGAGCGTAGATTGCTTTCATGCAGTCGCCTTCTTACAGTTTGGTCACTCACAAGCACTTGGTGTTCCACTCGCAGCCTTTGGACCAATTGAGTCGCCGTTGCATTTGGTTGAGCTCGCGCAGTAATTTGCAAAAATCGGTCTTGTCTGGGGGTAGTGATGCGACTTGGGCCCCGGTGCCTCTCCGCTACTTCACCTGTGGCACGATAGCGTGTCCACAATCTTGAAATTACATTGTGGTGGGTCCCTATGGCCTCAGCAACATTACGCTGAACAGACCCAGCTTCCAGCATTCCCACAGCTCGTAACATCTCCGCCCTCGTCAAGTGTTGGCGTTGCATGGCTACAATACCTCAATTTTAACTTTATCTTTCGTTTAAAAATGAAAAAAAAACTGTAACTAAATGTAATTCGTATTGTTTTCTAAATTTCGCACAAATGAAAATACCCTCTCCTACACATCAAGACATTTTTATGCCACCGAAACAAAAGAATTTTCAAAAATTTGAATTTGGAATTAGTCTGAGATAAATTACAAACAAATCGGTGTATAAAAGATTCCAATGCGGCTAGTACTTTTCGAGTTATTTAATTGAGTATGAAATATCCCTAGACCGTGTTGATGTGTGTATTATACAAGGTGTTGCTTTTGATATCCCATAACTCTGGGCCTAGGGTATTAATAAGACCATGTCAAAGAATCAACTGGCATAGGCTTTTTCTTTTTTTTCAAAAAATCATTTTTTTCTGAGTCACGATGATTTATGTAAAACACCATTACGTGAAAAAAAATATTCAGACTATTTTTGTCCATAAAAAAAATATTTATGACAGCGTCGCATTTTCTTAACTTTAATTACCTACGAATTATTGGTTTGAATGAATATGATTTACTCGTATGTATCAATGAAACTTAGAAACACACATCGAGAGTCTAGTGTAATTTTATCAAAGTCAAATCATTTATTTCAAATAGGCCCTTAAATGACACTTTTGAATGTCAAAATTTACAAAGAAATTTAATTATTTCTTGACGCCCCTTCCAAAAGGTAGTTTTCGTATGGAGAAGAAACTCCACCGTTACTCTTTTAAAATGTTTTACAATTATATTTTGTGTACATTAGTTAAATAATTATATATGAAGACGATGCTCTTAGAATAAAATTACTATACCACAATAGGTAAACCAATCAAAAAAATGAAGCAACGACAGATAAATTAATTATGTGATAGATACATGGTGCTCACATATTTACAGACATCTTCGAAACAATGTAATTTTGGCACACTTTTTCTAGGACTTTTTGTAATATTTTTACATAGATCATATAACCATAGAGTTTAGAGTTATGGGACATCGAAACGAACACGTTTTTTAAACAATCCTCTTCACCGAATCCGGTGACAGCGACCCAGACTACTTTTAATTACTTTTGTAAGCTCTCTGATGTCTAGCAAAACCTTAATTATACTCCTTCCTTCCTTATAAGGTTATTTAAATATTTATTATGCAAATTAGCTTGGACGCTGTTGCACTACTCTGAAACCTTCTACAAAAAATCCTGATAAAATACCGTACACAAAACAACTACTATTCGACGTCTACTATCAAAACTTCAGGGGTATGAAAACAAAATTAAACATGATTGAATTATCCACCCGATCGCGCAATTATGATGTTATTATCGGCACAGAGACTTGGCTAGATGACAGTATAAGTGATGGCGAAATATTTGACTCCAGGTATAACGTTTATCGTAGAGACAGAGTATCAACCGTGAATAGCGCCAAAAGAGGAGGAGGTGTATTGATTGCTGTTTTGAAGTCAATAGACTCTGCCAGGATGTCGCAGTGGGAAACAGATATTGAAAACCTATGGGTCAAGCTCAAGACTGTCAAAGGGAATAAATGCCACAACTTAAATATCTGCGCGGTTTATCTTCCCCCTCCAGTTCAACATCAGACACTTGACTCGGTCCTTGACAGGGTCTCCTCTGTCATTGATATAACTGGTGACGAAACCCTGATAGCTGGAGACTTTAATCTGAATTTCATTGACTGGGAAATAGACAAAACTTTTTCCCACACTTCCAGTAACACAGCTTCTAACTATGCTAGCGCATTGGGCTACTCACTGATAGACTTTATGTCATCGTGTAACATTGAGCAAATAAACTCTGTCAAAAATTGTTATCACAAAACCTTAGATTTAATATTATGCAACTTCTATGGAGGAATTGTTAGTGTATGCGATAACCCGTTATCAAATGTAGATGATTACCACCCACCCCTCGAAATACTGATAAAAAACACGTCTCCCGCGTTGTTAAACAGTAAGATTCCTATTATACTTTAATCAACGCTATAATTGGCGAAATTGACTGGACCCATATTTTGTCAGACTTGCACGATGTCGATGTCATGGTGGCACGTCTATATAAGCACCTTAATGATGTAGTTGACGAGCACGTTCCAAAGTAAAAAAAAACCGAGTGATAAGTATCCCTCCTGGTTCTCTAAACCTCTCATTATGCTCCTTAATGAAAAAGAAAAACTTAGAAAACGGTATAAAAAATATAAAAACCCAAGGGATCACTTTGAATACAGACTATTAGAGGGGAGATCTAAAACCATTATGAACAGCTGTTACAAAAACTACATGAGCTTAACTGAAAAGAGCATTAGATATAATCCGAAACTCTTTTGGTCCTTCGTCAAAGCGAAAAAGTCCAAATCTAACGACATTCCCTCGCAGATGTGTCTAGGAAACCAAACAGTATCTACTGGTAATGAAGTCTGCAGCCTTTTTGCTAAGCATTTCTCCTCTAACTTTACTCCCTCGATTGGTCCACCTGCTGCAGCTCAAACAGAAACCAAATATCATCAACATGCATTAGGCAAGGTAGTATTTACGGAACGAGATGTCTTGAAAGCTTAGAGTATATATCACTGGAGAAGCCATAAGCGCAATATTCCGAACAAAAAAGTCTGTCACTTTTTGCGGGGGACAGGGTAGCTACTGTCAAAGACAACAATAGCTGCTCGCCCGGATAGAGAAGTCCGTACCATATTTTTTATTTTTATCGATATCGATATTCATTCGGAATTTTGCTTGAACCCAGAAATAAAACAGCTGTTGCATAAAATAGTTACATTTTAATAAGAAGAGAAAATAACTTCAATTAAATAAAAGTAACTAAAGGACACGGCCGGAATTTGTAGGGAGCTATGCCCTGACAAAAAATATTCATGTACATTGACATACAGTACGACATATTAAAGCTTACAGGTATGTCTTTACAATAGTTTAAGTTTTATGATAAGAGAAGAAGCGAGAGATACTATAAATAGGTTTTTTTTTAAGTGCCTAGATATTTTGAATAGCAATGATCGTTAATTCCGAGTTTTATAGACGAAACAATACAAGAAATACAATATTATCAATGGATATAAAGTTCGTTTCTTCACTAGCTGACACGACATTCATTCATATCAGTGTGTTCCATACATTTTCATAGAATTACGCGTCAAGTCAGCTAGTGAAAAAGAGCCATAAATCTAAATACCAAGTAAAACTTATTGATTATCATATTGATGAATATATATAGGTATTGGTTATAGTCTCTGGCTAGACCTTTCAATCGTCGTCATAGGCAGACCACGATAGCGAAGAGCTCGTCGTCTACAGATATTTCTGGATGCAAAAAATATACAATTGGATAGGCAATAAAACACTAAAATAGCACTTGATTTTTTATTTGAGTATCTAATTAAGTAGTTAGGATTACATTTGCTTAATTCTATTCAAATTCAAAAGTCATTTTTTTCAAAATAGGCTGAGAATCAGCACTTTTCGAACGTCAAAATTACATGACAGTCCCCCATAAACGATGGGAAGAAGTGGCGCAACAAACTCCCCAGCAGCACAGCCTGTCTGTTCAGTTAGAAAAACTTGATTCTATACAATAGTACTTATGCAAAATAATGAACATTATGCAACATAAAACATTAAATTAAATGATTTGCTATATGTTAGCTAGCACACACCAATATACCAACAAAAAATCACTGAAATCTATACTCAAGCGAAAATAAAAAGTAAACAGAACTTAATACCCGAATGAAAGCCTATAAAGGACGTGCCCGCTTAAATATAGCTATTAAAGCTGTAACTCGAAGTCACAAATGATAAACTAGGACCATCGAAGTAAAAATAAATAATGTTTATGTTAATGTTTTACAGACATTTTAAGAAAAAGTTCTTTCCAAATTAAATGCCCTGATTGATTATATTACACTCCCGAAAAATACAATGGCTAGAAGTATTCGGAGCACGTTTTTAACTAGGCAGATAATTCATATGGTCAATCCTTCGTGCTTCAGCAGAATTATCAGCTGTTGGAGGTGACGGTGGTGGTTCATGTGCGGTGGTTCGGGCAATCCAGGTCCATTTTCATCTAGTTCTTCAACCTGTCTGTTTGTATTCAGTACTAAGTGGCGCTTAGCTCGCATCAAACAAGGATGACATGCTTGGACATTCGTCCTTCGATCCTGTAACAATGTTTGACATTTTTCATATAAAATCTTCATCTTTACCATTTAAAGTAAATGGTAGAAATGTTAATTAAGATTATTTGAAAATATCCGGCGGCGTCGCACTACGCTGCGCTGCGCCTCGAGATGCCTCGCGGCGTGCAACAGCGGCGCGGGCGGCGCCTCGCTGCGCCGCGCTATGTCTCGCGGCACCGCGGTGCGCAACGCGAAACGTCTGGCCTCATCAAGAATCGTCGCGTTGCATCACATCCCGGTGTGAACTGCCCCTTACCCATGAATTATAAGGAATTTGCTTCATCATAGGAACAATACAATAACAATTTACAGCAGCCTGGGCAAGATAGTAGGCAAAAAATACAAGTTCAACAGCACACACGTCGCACTGAGTAACGCCTCCCCATAACAGAGCATCCACAACCAATACACACCATTGAGTAGCCCAGAACTCTGCTATGTGTACCTTCTTCACCGCATTGGTTGAGCAATACATAACATGCATTGCAAATCAATCCATCTAAAAGAAGCTGAAAAACATTAGATATTGTACTCAGTAAAGTAATATCTTTCGGAATTTAGAACTCAGCCATTTAAATGCCTTTTAATCGGCCGATGAAGTTGGTAAAATATGAAAATAATGACTGCCTGGGTACATACCTCTTGTACAGATAACCATTCAGTCAATATATTTTGTAACTGCGGTGTTAGAGTTGTTACAATATGCCTTCGCATTCGATTAGTGGCCACACTACATTTCAGGCACCTTGATATCGTGAGCCTCAGAACAAAATCCAAATCTTACGATTTGGATTCAAGCAAGTCCAATATGCACAGCAGAATATTAACATAAGAAGCGTAAACGAAATTCCGATAAACGCTAGCATGGGGTCAAGTTAAAATATCCAACAGAGGAGCACAAACACAACACAGTAATACGCGATAGGATCAACGCAAGACTGCACAGAGCACAGGGCACAGAGTGACAGGTGACACAGGTACGAGTGAGGCGTATTTAATTGTAACAGATAAAAAACAGATACCTATTTAAAAATAACAAATAACCATTGTCCCTAACAATATAACTTATCTGTTACTTAAAATTACACACCCTCAAAGACTGTTACCGCGGCTGTTACTGTTAATTTATTATAACAATCCCCGCACAGACTGTTACTACGGCTGTTACTTACATACACACTCAGCAGGCTGCTAACAGGCTGTTATTTAATAACAGATATTTCGATCAGTTATTTTTGTGTAACAGTAACAGTAATACCAGATATCGTGTTTAACCTGTTACAACCCATCTCTAAAGAGCAGCGTGAGCGCGCGCAGTTCAAACGTCAAATTAACTAGGACGTTCGGATACACACCCTTGAATATATTGTCGATGCATCATGACGCAAGGGCTTCGGCAGCTCGAAAATGGTGTCTGCGATGATCATGAAACGGTTGACTTTTATAGGTATTTAGCTTAGCAATACGATTCTGACACCCATGGGTGTTTTTTAACTGATCTTCAGGCGAGCTACAGATACAGTGTTTGTCTTATGCGTGTATCCAAACGCAAAGTCAAAGTAAAAACCACACAAAATCAAATAACACACATATTTTTTTGGTATTTTTTGTCGCCTATTCTAGAGAAATGTAATTGTTGTGATTTATTTTAGTATATTTAAGAAGTCATTTTCATATATTAATAATTACTGTACATTTATTTATTCTGAATTCATTCTGAGGGCACGATCCGGCCATGTCATTTGTAATAAGTAAGTAATCTCAATAAAAAATTAGATCAAGTTCAATTTTTTATTTTTTTATATACAACATCAATGGACATAAACAAATTATAAAACATTGAACAATTAAAAAAAAAAAAAACAAAAATAATTACTAAGTAATTTTTACTAGGAAATTATCGACATGTCAATTTTGGTTTCAAACATGACCTCAACACTACGGTAGTCTCGTTAACTTTTTTACTAGAGGACATAATCGCATGTCAAGTGCGTGTAAGTTTTGCTGATTTGACGTATATTTTCGTAATGCAAAAGAAAAGTATTTTGATCTTTACGAACATAAAAACGAGATGTAGCGAGACTCGGTGACGTCACAGAAGCAACGTGAGGAAAATACTCGATTCATGCTACGCTTTAATCTTAGAAAAAAAAATCTGCTTATGGAAAGTTATTCAGTTCTTTAGTTAATTTGACGTATTTGAACGCTTTTTACACCATTTTACAGTACAAATAGGCATTTTCACGGAGCTCCGCGCGCCTTTAAAACGATTCACGAAGTGCGTTAGAATCGATTTGAAAGTTGTTTTTATGAACGTACTAGAATATTTGTTCTTGTACTTTTACAGAGCGGAAGTGTTCGTAAGGCTTCTCCAGTGTTATATACTCTAAGCTTGAAAGCACTAAAAAAACTTAATATCTGCAAAGGGCCGGGGCCAGATGGTTTGCCGCCGGTATTTATAAAGAAGTGTGCTACTAGTACTACTATCCTTACCACTTACTATAATATTCAATCATTCGATTGCGACATCACAGTTTCCGACGGAATGGAAAATGGCAAATGTCGTACCGATTTTTAAGAAGGGAGATTCTAAAAACGTGCAGAACTACCGTCCTATTTCACTCCTTTCAGTTTTCGCTAAACTGTTTGAATCCCTGCTATGTCCTTTACTTACATCACATATTAATCCTCAGTTAGTACCCCAACAACATGGTTTATGTGTCCGTAAGTCTACGACTACTAACTTGGTCCAGTACGTCAATGAAGTATGTAAATTGATGGACTCTCGTGCCCATGTAGACTCAATTTACACTGATTTCAGCTGTGCGTTCGACAAGGTGGACCATAAAATCCTATTGAAGAAGCTTGAAGGTTTCGGCATATTTGGCCAGTTGCTTCTTTGGTTTAAATCGTATCTCTCGGAAAGAAAACAAAGAGTAGTTGTAAAGGGATATGAGTCACCTGATTATTTCTCTACATCTGGAGTCCCCCAAGGTTCGCACCTGGGCCCAATTCCAAGTTCGTCAATGACATAGTTCTCTCAGTAAAATACAGCAATTGCTCTATTTTCGCTGATGATTTAAAGATCTATAAAGAGATAAACTCATCCGTCGATGTTCATTTACTCCAGGCTGACCTCGACGCAGTTCACGATTGGTGTATAAAAAACCACATGTCTCTCAATGTGAAAAAGTGCTACCACATAAAATTTACCAAAAAACATAAACCTACGTCTTACTCAATAAATGGGGTAACACTACAAACAGTGGACACGATTCATGACCTAGGAGTCCAGCTCGACTCAAAACTCACATTTGTCAACCATGTCAATAATATCACTGCCAAAACTGCAAAAATGTCTGGCTTTATAAAAAGAATATGTCGGGATTTCCAGTCCATCTCTACCCTAAAAGTGCTCTTCTATTATATAGTCATATAGTAGTAAAGTAGCAATAGTCTTGTGAGAAGTCTACTGGACTATGCATCTCCAGTTTGGAATCCTACTTAAAACTATTCGATCTGGTCGCGAGACCATTATCTTTGCCACAACTGCAAGTCGTACTAACCTAGGCGGCACCGCACCCATGAACCGTCTAATGGGAAATTATAATAAAATCGCTACACGAACCAATAGCATAGACATAGAGAACCCTTTTAGTCGATTCCGTACGAGACTTTTAACCAGCTCGGAGTCTCAAGACCTCTGTGCGACACAAGCCGCCTATTAATAAAATTGTATACACTTCCATTTCTTTCTTTTTAGGTCTTTTTTTGTTATTTAATTAAATATTTCTGTATTTTCCATCATATTTGTGAACATAATTATTTAATTTTTCTTTTTAATTTGTAACTTAAATCAACTAACGATGACTATAACGTCCTTTAATCATTAATTTCTCTGCTAGTGCTGTGCACTTCTGTAAGTGACGAATTCACAATACCTAAAACTCTATGTGATTTTTGTATGTGTATGTTTTAGTGAGTAAGTCGCTGAGGTGCCTTACCAATAAATAAATAAATAAAATGATTCATGTAAATGATTAGGTACGGTAGACTATGCAGATACTATTTTGAAAACCCGGTCACACAGTGTACAGAAGCTCTTCTGTACACTGTGTGACCGGGTTTCACTTACCCTAATTGCATAATACACGATCAATCAGAATCTGAATCTTTTTGAAACAGATTGCTAATCCATTGCTTCATAACTCCGAAATAGAAACTGCTAAACAACGTAAATAACGCAATGAATGTTGTTGTACTGTCAAAATGAAAGTGAAAGGGGGGCGTTTTGGGGGACTGTCTTATGTAATTTTGACTTTCGAAAAGTGCTGATTCTCAACCTAGTTTGAATAAATGACTTTTGAATTTTGAAAAAAAAAAAAAAATGAAAAGTCGAAATCGTTTACGAAAATGTGTTGCGTAATGAGATAGCTGATCAGCATTGTTGAATATATAGGAGGGCTTTGGGCGACTTGCGAATTTTGCGCTTAGGTCTTCAAGACGATTTGTTTCAAACTAATCCGTTGCTTTATGGATTGAAGTGGGCCACCTTTCTTGGTTTCGAGCAAGCTCATAACGGGTATGCCACAAGTCGTAATGAGACGTTTGAGGACGTTTTTGTAGCGCAGGTATTGCCCGCCCTACCCAAATTTTCCTTGGGCGAGCTCTGAGTAGAAAGCGGTTATAGGCATCCATCTCAGTTGATTCTTTATAAAAATCGCATCCATGCTCATCATTCCAGTGCGCCGTAGCACCTCCGAGTTGGGAATACGATCCTGCCATTTTATGGGAGTGATATACCGAAGATACCGTAGTAGGTGGAAAATGTCGAGCCTTTTAATATCACCTCTACAGAGACACCAGGTTTCTGCAGCGTAGGTGAGTATTTGGCAGAACTAAGGCTTTATAAACGCATATCTTACTTTGCAGTTTGAGGTCGTGAGAGTCCACACACGAAATTCAAAATTCAAAAGTCATTTATTCAAACTAGGCTGAGAAATCAGCACTTTTCGAACGTCAAAAATACATATGACAGTCCCCCAAAAACGCCCACCCTTCACCACTTCCTAGTGCATAAGCTGGGAAGAAGAAGTGGCGCAACAAACTCCCCAGCAGCACAGCTGTCAGTTCAGTTGAAAAAACTTGATTCTTTATAATAGTGCATAATTATTATGCTAAAATAATTTACATCACCACAAATTGCAATACAACTCATAAAATAAAAACATTTTAAAGAGTAGATTATGTCAACAATAAATGAAAAAAAAAAAAAAAAAATTGACTTACAGTCAAATAAAATAATCCAACAATTATATGCTCATATAGTATCGTTTAGTCTAAAATAGTCTAAAATAATTGTTTGTTCCTTGGGGTACATTGGAGTAGCTTAATTAGTCCCAAGCCTTTTTGTCGTCTAAGTAATCTTTAACTTTATAGAAACCTTTTTGACATAGTTTCTGTTTAATAAATGATTTAAATTTATTGAGGCTCACGTTTGTTAAGCTTCGCAAAGGTGGCGACTGCTTTAGCAATCCGTGCTGTAATTTCAGACGCCAGCCTATCTTCGCTTCCTTCGGCTCTTGCAGGAACCGAGTCGAATAATTCACTTTTGTCTTTATCGAGTTTTCAAATGGAAGCATCCTTCCAGTCTTGAAGTACCACTTCGGTTTCCCATACCTTGAGCACTAAATAGAAGAGCCTACTTTGTATATGTGGACCACCATATTAGTAACCCTTCGATGGTAGACAATCAGTGTCTGGTTTTTTGGCGTTCTTAAATCTTTTGACGGCTCACATGAATTCATTAAAGGTTAACGGGACAACATTCAAGATTTTCAACATAAGGTGAAGATGTCGGTGAGCAGGGATTCAGGACGTCATTGAAATGTTCTGCCCTCATATCTAGGATTTGCTTATGATCTGTCACCAATATTTTATTCTTGCTTATACTACCCATACAAATAACGGTGCGAGTTCAGGCCGAAAATTTCTTTCAGGCCCTCGAAAAGCCTGCCCGTCTGCACCCTAACGGACTTGTCACACTGGATGCGTTCTGCGTCCTACGGGCGGGTCAAATCGAGCATACCATAACATAAATGTTGGAGTTGACCGGACCGCAGGTCGCAGAACGCATCCAGTGTGACTAGTCCCTAATTGCGTAACACGCGATCGATCACAATCTGTTTCATTTCGACAGTTCAACAACATTCTTTGCGTTATTTACGTTGTAGTAGTCAATTTGCTTGAGGCGACGATAACCGATTTATACTGAAGATCACGTCTAAACGAGTAGTGTTAATGAATTGGAAAAATTACAATTATTTTAAATTAGAGCATTTTATTAATAACTTAAGATATGAATATTTTAGCTTATGTTTAAAAAAAAACATCATGAAATTAATTTGTAAAGTTATGTCCAACGCGGATAAAAAACTTTTTTTTTATATATTCATAAAAGACATCTATACATAATATTAAACAAAGTCGCATTTCGCGTTTGTCTGTATGTCCGCGTTGTTCTTCTAAACCACGCAACAGATTTTGATGAGTTTTTCACCATCGTTTAGATAATTTATTCTGGAAGGTTTATGTGTTTAATACTTCGATCAATAATGCATTATTGATCGAAGGTTTAATACGTTAATATTAAAGTTACGTTTACCTAAGAAATCTCGCTGTTTTGTCAAGTAGTAAAAACCGTGCGAAGCGGGAGTGGGTCGCGCGTCGGCTAATACTCTACTTTGTTACGCAATCTGTTGCAGATTAGCGAAATGCGACTGCACCTCGCTGATGCCTCTCCTCGGGAACCACAGGGAGGTGACCAAGTGGAACGTCTCCAAGTTTCTCAGGATCCTGGAGGGTGAAGTCAAGAGTCTCGTACAAGTTGTATACGGCGCTGTCAAGGTTTGTGATGACTTCCTAGATCCTTCAATGGCTAACTACTTACGTTCTTCTTTACTTCCACAGTCCTACCACACACAGATTACATAAATCAATGTGTGTGCGTGTGTAATGTGAATGTGTTATGTTTATGTTATTGTTTATTTATAATGTTATCTAAGTATGTGTGGAATTATTTAAACTTTGGCAATAAAAAGATTTAATTTCATTTCATTTTCATTTACTGATAGGTATATTTTTTTAATAGTGTGACACGGATCATAATGAACGTTGCGTTAAAGAGAAATAACTTGAATGAAATGTATTTTGACGGGTTTTCACAATCATTCCTTTAGAGCTGTACAAAGATCATTTGGCGCGTGGCGAAAAATCTTGATTTAAAATACAAGTTCACAAATATCTACCAAAAACGCTCCCCTGCCAATGTAAGTCAAGAGCCAAAAGATCCTTGTCGCACTCTACATACAGCGCCACCAATAAATTTACAAATAGGCCGGGGAAATTTGGTTTGAACCTTAACAGCGATTTTTTTCTTGAATCGTGTTTTTGAACTTAGCTCTTCAAATAATAATAGAAAATGAAACATTTTCCAGGACCGCATCATCAATGCAAAAAAACTTTGATTAATATCTTGCGCTAGTAAAATATGTTTAATTTTGTTCGATAGCGTATTAATATATTTAATTAGGTAATTTAATGCAAAAAAACCGCTGTTAATGATAAACTATGTACAATTTTAAAAAATCGTATTTTATTTTTATCGAATTTTCCGTGGACGAATTTGTTTAATTTTCTAACCTACTTGTAATATCTGATCTCTTCGACAAATACTCACACGTACACGCGGAACTTTTCGCGGTACCTATACATTTTAACATACTTCCTTGTCCATACCCTACACGTTAAATGAAAAAAATCGCTGTTTTAAATGAATGCAAAGTTAGGCTAAAATTCGGCGTAAATTCCCCGGACTAAAAGATAAATTGTCGACCATCGGTCTTGTTGACTATAAATTGTCGGTCCGTCACCCTTTGTTTGTTGTTATAATTTTTACATTCTAATAATTATTATGTTTCTATGTTAGCCACCAGCGCCAACGCCTAAAGGCCAAAAACCCGTGACTGGAGGAGCGGCAAAATTGGTTGCAGATCCGCGCATAACACTCCTAAGACCGAACAGGATCGAGAAGCTGGTGCCTTACCAGCCTTGTGCATAGTACGTTTAACATTACAAAATCAATTTAATCAAAATCAAAAGTCATTTAATCAAACTAGGCTGAGAATCAGCACTTTTCGAACATCGAAGTTACATAAGGTAGTCCCCCAAAACGCCCACTCTTTACCACTTCCTAAGGCCAAAAACCCGTGACTGGAGGAGCGGCAAAATTGGTTGCAGATCCGCGCATAACACTCCTAAGACCGAACAGGATCGAGGAGCTGGTGCCATACCAGCCTTGTGCATAGTACGTTTAACATTACAAAATCAATTTAATCAAAATCAAAAGTCATTTAATCAAACTAGGCTGAGAATCAGCACTTTTCGAACATCGAAGTTACATAAGGTAGTCCCCCAAAACGCCCACTCTTCACCACTTCCTAGTGCTGGAAAGAAGAAGTGGCGCAACAAACTCCCGAGCAGCACAATTAATAGAAGAACTTTTGGAATCTAATAGCCTAATATTAAGGTGCAAAGTGGTGTGGAGCAGCAAAGCTCAGGGGGTTAGGGGCGCACAGCGTTGGTAGTCTCAGCAAACGGCGCAAAATTTTTATTCATGTAGCGACATGAATAAAAAATTTGCGCTCAGAGACCCCGTGCCCAGAGCCCCAGCCGCCAAGGTTTTGTTTATAAATCGCTTTTTATTGCAATCTATGATTTCAGATATTCAGCCATATGTTTGATATTATTAGAGGGTTTGTACCTACGGAAGCCGTCCAGTGACTGCTCCGTTTATTATTTTAGACTCTTAATTAAATAAGGTCTTGAGGAATCTTTTTTTTTGTCTTTGATGGCAGAGTGTACCGTAAACAAAACCCTGGACTGCTGAGAGTAGTTTTATTTTGACACCTGGCAACTGCTGTAGACGTGAACTGTCAAGAGGACCTCCTTTCTGTATACTGCTACAAGGATCATAAGGCATCTGAATGACATTGACAGGGGCGGCATTGTTGATAAACATTTGTGAAATTGTCACAGGAATTGTATGGAAAAAACTAAAAGCATCGGCGGCATTAGTTCCGATTTTAACCGTTGTATTCATGATTTTTTTTTCGTTTTAGTTGCGTGGAGGACTACATAATGAATCTGGTGTTTGAGACGCCAGCGGTGCCAGCCGACAAGGAATACGTCGAATACATATTCCACCTCGAGGATATTAACACCAAATTCGAAATCTATACCCTCACTATTCCTGCGTAAGTAAACATAAACTACAGACTATCGGCATCACGGCCTGTAAAACTACGTAATCTCATAATAACGAAAGCTCTGTATAATGCCATTCATTAAAAAGTTGAACTCAAGTACTAACAGGCAACGGAAGGAACACGGGTGGGTTTTAGTCAGTAAAAGTCTGACACTCCCTCTCGCTCCGCCCAGAGCGGGAGGAGTCATTTGATGATTTCCCACCCAAAAAAAAAAAAGAAAAAGTACTAACAATTTCATTGTTTTGTACGCTCAATAAACAAAATAATCCTACTGTTGTTCTTGATTCACCTATCTCAAAGCTCCATTTCAGTTACACAAATTGTCTCAACCTCTCACCTGTCACGGCACTCCGCTGTTTAACATTTAGATGCCTCCTGCGTGTCTAAATAGGTGTTAGGTTGTAAGTACTGAAAATTAATGTTTATTTTTTGTTTTTCAGTAAACGCCATCCATTCCGAGGAAAGAAAGACTAAATAAGAAGAAAGAGAAAGTTCTACGTATATTATATTTTTTTATTTATATTATAATCGACGGTGAATAATTATCATAATATTACCTGCAGCTAAGCTGATTATTGTTTTATTTTTGGCAAATTTAGTTCTGCTTTTTTGTGGATGTATGTATTGTAAAAAGTGATAAATAAATATTATAGTGAAGTATTTCCAATGTTATTTTATTATTAACCAGCTGACCAATAGACGTTGGCCTGTCCAAATTTCAATAATTCATACAAAATGCACCTTGTTTTCCAGTATTTTTATTTTTGCAGCTTTAATAAATTAGTATAATATAATTATGTATAGACAGATAATCATAACCGTGTAACCGTGCCTTGATTGAGAAGCTGGTGCCTTACCAGCCTTGCGCATAGTACGTTTAACATTACAAAATAAATCAAATCAAAATCAAAAGTCATTTAATCAAACTAGGCTGAGAATCAACACTTTTCGAACGTCAAAATTACATATGACAGTCCCCCAAAAACGCTCGCCTTCACCACTTGCTAGTGCTTTAGCTGAGAAGAAGAAGTGGCACAACAAACTCCCCAGCAGCACAGTCTGTTCAGTTAGAGAAAAATAAACTTGATTCTATACCTACTATGAAAAATAATTTACATTACTCAACACAAAACATTAAATAAAATTATTTGCCGTAATGTCGGCTAGCACACGCCAATTTGCCAACAAAAACGTCGAAATCTATAATCAAGCGAAAATAAAAACTAAAAAACGTAAGCTTAATACCCGAGTAAAAGCCTCGACGCATAAAGGGCGTGCCCGCTTACATATAGCTGTAACTGGAAGTTATAATTGATTAGGATCATCGAGGTAAAATAAATAAACACTTAATTACTAACTAAAATAACAAAACCATGACCAGCAAGACGACCAGTCACCACAAGCAGCACCCATTCACGAGCATAACGCAAAGATCATTGAGTGTATGAGGCAACCCGACCCCCGACGCTGCCGCAGGCAGTGACATCTAAGGGAACATGACCACAGAACATATACTCTACGAGCATGACAAACTTACTGCCAGTTACTAGGCAAGAACATATTGTTGTAGAGGTCGCTAGCTAACCATATATTGCAATACAACTTATAAAAAAGCTATGTAATGAGTAGATTAAGTCAATAATAAATGAAAATAAAATTAATACAGTCAAATAAAATGAAACAATGAATTATAACTCCTATAACCTGTCAGTAGGTAAGCTACTTCTGGAGAAAGAACTTATACATTGTCTTGAGTTAATCACAGTGACCAACTTTTCAAGTCTTATCGTTTAGGTAGCCGTTGATAGAATAGTATTATTTTGAACATAGGTTGGATTTTACTTTAGCCTAAACGCATTATTTCTCTTGAAGCCCCAGTGCGAAGGCAAATCTAAGGAAAAAAGAGGGTAGTTTTTTGTAAAAGGTTATACCTACCAAGCCCAACATATTAGTTATGAACGATAAGAAGCCGGTGAAATGGAGCTCGTAATTTGTCCTTATTTCTGGTTTTAATATTGTGAATATCACTGTTTTTAGTGTATACTTTGCCTAATACATAAGATGTTGGCGAAGATGAATTGTGATGCCACCGTGAGAATACCAATAACTTTAAAACATCTCTTGGAAAAACTCTGGCACCTAGCTGGTAAATTGCTCGAACAGCTCGTTTTTGAAAAACATACATTTTTAATGACAGCAGCTTTGCCCCATAGCAGAATACAATAGGACATAACGCTATGGAAGTAACTAAAATAGACTAACGGAGCTGTATCAACGTAAGTGTATTGTCTTACTTTCCTGACAGCGTAGGCGACTGAACTGACCCTTCCCGCTAGGCTTGATATACGTGGGCCCCACTGAAGTTTGGCATCTACTGTTAAGCCCAGAAAAACTGCCGAGTTTACAGATTCAAGCACCTCTTTAAGACAATGTTGGGTCCTAGATTTCTAACATTCGATAAGGGGGAACTTTATACATTTCGTTTTCTTGGAACTGAGAACTAACATATTTGCTGTAAACCAATCCGTAACCATTGAGAGTGCACTGTTTACGTCGTCAAAATGTTGTCTATTCCTGTCTACTTTAAAAACAAGTGGAAAAATGAATCGCAACGGACAAGTGGCAAAACGAATCGCAACAAAATTTTAACTTTTTAAGTTTTACGGGCAGATTGTTAATGTACTTGTCCAATTTAAAAACCTGCCCGTAAAACTTCAAGTTAAAATTTTGTTGCGATTCGTTTTTCCACTTGTCCGTTGAAGTTTCACTTCTACTATGTGTCCCAACACACATTTTTTTTTCCCAGGTTTACTGCAAATTATGATTTGGTTTGGTTAGGTACATTTTAATAAATGCATTTTTTATTTAAACATATTTTATTTTATCAGACAAAAAACTGAATTCAATCCGGAACCAAAAAAAACATCCATAGTCTACTCTAAACTTATACACACACAAAGGAACATTAACAAATTCACATCTTTCGTCATCAATCTTCATTCGGCTCACCTGCGTTATAATCAATAATTGATACAATCGGCTTATGGTAACTAAAATATGATATCTGCTCATTGTATCCATCTAATACAGCCGTTGCCCTCAAAAGTACATCTACAGCGCACCTACCTACCTAGCTATCTGCCCTACCTATCTACCTACCCTACCTATCTACACTACCTACGCTACATTACCTACCCTACCTACGGCACTTCATTTCTTGATATTGACGGCCAGTACCCCAGTGACGCCTACATTGCATAAGTTGCTGCCTAGCTAGCCGAGCAGGGTGAGGCGGCTACCACGCAACTTTTTTCTAATACTTACATTTTTAAACTCGTGATATCTTTTGTATGGAATGTCCGAATGGAATAATTCAAAACAAAAGTTATATAAAGGTATTGAAGCAGTCTTGAATATGAAGTAATTTATTTTGATAAGGATTAATACCAAGATACAAATAAAGAGCCTTTTCTAGCAGCGACATTTCAATTAAATTAAAAAAATAAAAGAACACTTATTGTGGCATAACTATAATAGTTAGACATATGCTGGCGCGACACTTTTTGTAAATAATGATGTATTCTGCAAAGTTGTAGTACATTATTTTATTCTATCATCAATAGTGTTCGCAGCGCACGCGATGTAAATAATATTTTAGGTAATTTTTTTACACCTTGCGTTATATTATTGGAGTTTTAATAAGAATCCCTATTTTTTTTGAAAATGTAATATACCCTATGTCACTCGGGGATAGTGTAGCTTTCCAACAGTGAAAGAATTTTTCAAATCGGTTCAAAATAAAAACTTGAGATTCCAATCTACGCGGCCGTAACGCTTTTTCGTGACAGAAAAATCCTAATACCCCCCCGTCTATAAAGAAGTTTCACTTCAATAAGAGAGGTATCATCTGCAAACAGTACAACGTCCCAGATATCCTTTAAATTACATGGTAAGTCATTAATATATACTAAGAATGGACCCAGTATTGAGCCTTGAGGTATACTTTACTGAACTGGTAGCCCGGAAGATTTCACACCATTAACTTCGACACATTGGACCCAATTATGTAAATAAGAATGTATTACTTTGAGAGCTTCGTTTTAGACACCGTAATGACGTTGTTTACCGTAAAAGCGTGTCAAGGTGCACGCAATCAAAGGCTTTGGAGAGATCACAGAAAACTCGAATAGCATTTTGCAAGTTCGCCCATGTGTTAAATATGTGTTTCAGCCCGCATCTGTGGTCGACCTTTTGTAAAGCCATATTGTTCATCATAAAGGAGGCTGTTTAAATTAAAATGTCTTAGCAACTGCTTGAGTATTAACTTTTCAAATATTTTACTAAATGCAGGTAATATAGAAATAGGCCTGAAATTGCCAACGTCATTTTTTATTATCATGAGGTCGGGAAAAGTTCCTAAATCAACAAATTTATTAAAAGTAACAGCTACCTAAATATGGGGCTACGATGTCTATTATATTACTTAGTAGTTTAATGGAGATGCCCCAGTAATCACCAGTGTTTTTAGACAAGTGTAAAAACATTAACTACATCACGAGGTGTTACATGTTTGAAGCTAAATAAGCTACTACATATAGGAAAACTACTATGCAAAAGGTTTTCAGCCGGGGACGAATTTAAGGAGCGAGTCGTAGTTCTAGATATGTTGGCAAAAAACTCCTAAAATGCCTTACCTACGTCGGCTGCTTTATTGTCGACCATAATCACAAGTTGTTCTTGTTAACCGACTTACCTGTTTCATTGTTAATAATTTTGCAAGTGGTTTTATTTTATTATTTTAATGTTTAATTGTATTGCCTAAAAATGTTGATTTAGCAAAAACACAAATATTTTTGTTTTTTTTTTTGACATAAATGCTCTAAGAAAGGAGTATCAAACCTGTATTTTTTCAAACGATATAACTCGTATGGGATCACTGTACTTTTAAATTTTGATTTAGCAAAAACACAAATATTTTTAAATAATTTTAAATAATTTTCGATATACTCTAGGAAAGGAGTATCAAACCTGTATTTTTTCAAACCTTATAACTCGAATGGTATCGCTCTACTTTTATAAATACCTGGAGTGGCCCATTGGGTAAAGCCAACAGAGGTGCCATTAATGTTAATGGTTTTGGTCTTGAAATTAGATTGGTACTCTTTTGGCGCAACATCAAAAATGGTTCGATAGATTTCATTAGGATTCTCGTGTTCTACTATATTGCCCTGCTAAACCGAAAGACGATATCTCAATCGGAGTAAGTTTTGAGAAAATTTTGTAATTAAGGATTTAATATAATATAACTTCTTAGTGGTTTTTTTTTGTGTTTTAAGCTAGATAGCGCTATTTGGCTTATACCATTAGATGCGAAATTGTCATATCTATTTTGAATGGTATAAAAAAAAAACTAAAAGGCTATATCTCAGAGATAGCGCCTTTCAGCTTAGCAGGGCAGTATAATTCTATGAGCTATATTGTTCTTAAACTTGTTGCAACGACTAACTGTTTATGGACTGCATTCTATTATATGCGGCTTTTTATGTAATGGCATAACGTCAGTGAAGTTCTAACAGTGCGTAAGTCATTTTATGAGTGTTTTGAGATTTGAATTTTATTGGATAATTAATTCCTTCAATGGAAAAGATTATTGGGATTTTCACGGGTTCAAATAATCACAGAGTTCATTTTTATTATTAATTGAACGCAAATAAGGCTTTTAAAGCGTAAGTTACATTCATTTCATACAGTTTTTTCAGTCTCCTGTAAAGTAGCATTTTTTGACGTACGTACTGTTAGAACTTCACTGACGAATAAGGAAGCTAGCTAATAAACCACAGTGGTCAGACGTCACTAAATACTAATTTCAACAAACTAATTTATTTTTGGCAACACAATCACTAAATATATTATCAAGACAAGTTGACGAAGATGCTGTGATTCTAGTAGGTTCAAAAAACAAGTTAATTAAATTATAAGACCGGAACCATAATTGCGTAATACACGATCAATCAGAATCTGAATCGTTTTGAAACAGATTGCTAATACATTGCTTCATAAGTTCGACAAAAATCTGCTCAACAACACAATGAATGTTGTTGAACTGTCAAAATGAAATAGTTATAATCGTTTACGAAAATGAGTTACGTAATTTGATATCTGAACAGATTGAGAAGTCTAATACTCATTGGAGTAACACCTAAAATATTATTGAAATAATCCCCAGAGCGGGGTCGATAAACGCAAATGATAACGTGTAGTACAGTAAAAAAACAATTATTGATAAACACAACTTCATGTTCTTTCAACCAGTGTTCAGTCAAACATAACACCTGAACATCATAGTTCTCCATAAATAAACTGCATATTTTGATGTACAACATTGAACATATGCCGCTTATCCGTTGTCGCACCTTTTATGTAGTTATTTAAACTAAAAAGCGTATTAAAAGTAGTGTTAGTACCACTACTAACATTAATCGATGGTACACTACAAGTACCAGTGTCACTGTATAGATTGTATGCTAAAAGATTTGCAATTTGTCTCCTACAACTAGGTGGCAAGTGTACATAGTATAATTTGTCAGTTTGTAATCACAATCAGTAATAAATTCATATCATCAGTAATAAATCAGTCATAAGTTCAAGAAGTTATTTCCCATAAGAAAACAGCTTATTTTTTCTGGTCGCACTTAAATTTTTAATGTCCTTTAGGGTTAGAACACATGTACCTATGACGTTCGTTAATTTAAAAAATAGTAGAAATTAGATTTATCCGATGCCAACATTTTGTATTATTTTTGTAATTGCAACATTGCATGGGTTGTTTTTAAATTGGTAACACTGAAATGTCACTGTGTTTCCAGTAAGAAAAATAGTCCCATAAATCTTGCAAACAAGATTTAATTTAGTGTTATCATATATTTCCGTATATTACTCCGTCCGTCACAGACGTAGCTATACTTTGCTTTTGCTTTTTTCGCATAGTTTTTGTTGCGTATTAGAAATATATAATAAAGCTCCGTCTGAGGTCACACGAAGATTACTATGGAAAATATATCGTAATATATGTATGGTGGGCTTTAACTTCTATAAAATCAAAATGATTTCGTTGCATGTGTGCGTCGGATTTTGATATAATTATTTATTTATATGTTTTTTTTTAATTTTTTTGCATCAGTGGTTCTTCGGTTCTTTTATTTCTTAAAGTTTAACTCAGGGTAATCAAACCATGCCTACCTAAATAAATATCGATGACTTTCTTTCTATTCCTTCAGTTTATAAACCCCTATTTTTTATTTTTTGGAAAATTGTGGGGAAACGTAAACCTCAAACTGGGAACACCAATGATGTGTTTCCCTTGTTTGTGTGTGTGAGTGATGTCTCCGCCATTGAAATTCATTTTAGCCGAGAATTGAAATAGGTTGTACCTTTCACAAATCGGCAAATATCTTCATAATCTTTCTTCCTTTGCCTGTTCTATTTAGCTATATTCCGTGCACCACAATTATATCAAATGGCAGACAGAGACACAGATGAGTTAAACATCGATAATGTAATAAAAAAATTGCTAAAAGGTAAATGTTGATATGGTCTGAAATAAACAAAGTTACAAGTGTTCCGCCTTAGAATCAGTGAAATATTTATAATTTGGTGTAGAAAAGTGATAAAAGTGTGAACAAGTTATGTTTTTAACGTGTTGGTGATATGTTTACGTTTGTTTTCAGTTCGGGGCGAAAAGCCTGGAATGAATGTACAGTTAACGGAAATAGAGATCAAAGGGCTATGCTTGAAATCGCGGGAAATATTCTTGTCACAACCGATATTACTTGAACTGGAAGCGCCGCTTAAAATTTGCGGTAAGTCCATTTCCTAACCAATACTGCTACTTTCCAATGCTACCTTCCACTTTCGAAATGATGAAACTGCATTTTTAACCGTATATGTCATTGTTGAACTATACAAAAGGTTAATGTCGTTGTAAAACATTGTTAGTGTATGGTATTTCGTCGAACACCTTGATAATTACCCTTATTTGACCATTTTCTTGAGGTTTAAATTTGTACTAGAGTAGCCGTTGTTTGTAGCCTTTCTGATTTCTTTGAACGGTGTTTGAGGCAAATTTTGAAAGAAAGCATGATATGTAATTATTACAAATCATTTTGATTTTATTGTTAACTATTTTACTTAAATCAACTACCATATCTACGTAGGTAGGTATCCATAATCCATAAAAATGTAAGAATTGCAAGCAATTTTATTGACCTCAAGCTAATAATTAATAGCTAATTATTTAAAGGTCATATTATTAATTTAATTATGCACTTGATAAGGCCAGGGTTACTTGTGTTTACTCAAATACATATTATATATAAAGTTTTGTTTTGTGTATACACACAAAACAAAACTTTGTGGGTTAAAATTAATATGTTTTATTAAAACAGCTATAGCTTAGCTGTTTTTGCTGGAACATGTTATTCAATGGTTCTCTTTCTAATCTTAAAATGTATTGTCTCATGTACCTATTTGTCATCTTATGTGTTGTTATCTTTATTCAATACTTATATTGTTACACAACCAAGCAGAGCCTTGTTATAGTTGATGAAAAAAATCCTGTTCCATCCTTATTTTTGTAAAAAAAAAAAAAAACTATTGTCCCACTGCTAGCCTAAGGTCTTCCCCATAGCTTCCCATTGAATCCTTATATTTTTATTTATTTATAACCTATTTACAGCTTGCACCACACATAATCATAAAATTAGGATAAATTAAGTTATAAAAATTAAGTACAAAATTTGATGAAATTAAACAAAATTAGGTAACCTTAGATAAAATTAGATAGCAACTAAAGCAAATTTGATAACAAATGGTAGCATAATGAAATGGCTTTTTACGCTACTACTACCTATGTTCAACCCGTGATAACCTGAAACATGCCTTGTTATGCACATATTCTTAACATTTAAAACTAATATCACTAACGAAAATGCCTAAACATCAGCTATCATTAGACAAATTTCTCTTAACATATAAAACAAAGGTGCAGTTATCAGTAATGTTTTGTTTGAATCTTATCTAAAACGATTAACTGAATGAAATCAGTAATTTCCGTATGTCTTACTCATATTTGGTGTAGCATACTTTTTTTTTTTTTTAATACTGTTGGTCATTCTTCGGTTCAATGGTAGATTAATAAATAGGTACACGATTACTACTGAACTGGTGGTTAATCATTGTTGTAGAGTAAATGACGATAAAAGATAAGCAAAAGCTGCCATTTGTGGATTTTGACAGTCAAGTCCCTGTAAGGAAGTCAGGAGCCCGAAAGTCTGATAACCAGTCTTGCCATGGGATATTGTGTTACTGTGTTATGGATGTCAGATAGGCAGTTACTATTCAGCTGAATTTGGTTAGACTGAAAGCTGACCCTTGTTAGGCAGATGATGGGATCCACAAACATTTTAAATGATGCCAAGATGTGGCAGTAGTTCCCTTTGCATGAATGAATGCATTCTCAAACGTAGCCAGAGCTCAGAATATATTTTTCAATACAAAATATGTAAATAGAAAATGTTTCATTAATGTTCGCTGGTTTAATTTGATAATTATACATATATAGTTCTCAATGAAAAAGGAATTGTTTAGAGTTTAACCATCATACTCATCATTGTACTCTACTTAGAAAATATTATTCCTTATCATAGATCTATAGAATAATTACTTCATAAATGACAAAGAGTGAAAGTTCTGTGACAGGAGTTAAACAAGTAGGTAATTAAAATTCTTTCCACTGCACATTCATCAGATATGATTGTTCTGATGTCAGTGATTTAAATTGAATTGTTTTGTACGAGTTCTGCGTTCAATAGTAGGTAACCCAAGGAAGCATTATAATATGGAATGCATCAGATTTTGATATCCAAGTTCAGAATAAAAAAAAAATTATGGGACATAATTGTATAGAAGTTAAACCATATTTAATGGTTCTCGAAGTCAAGCCATGTCAATGTCCTTGTTGTTGCCAAAAACTGGCTGCAAACTATAGTTTGGGACAGTTGTGTAAAGTTTTAGAGCAATATTAATTTCTACTTTTGAGTTGTGGATATTAATTAATCTATCTAAACTTGATGGGTGATTATCATGAAATGAATAGGTACCCAACCTGCACAGGGCCTGCGTGGTGGATGACGGTCTACTCCCTCTCACAGAGAAAAGACCTGTGTCCCAGCAGTAGAACTCATATTTTAATAACCATATAAGTCAGTTCATTTGATTGTTTCCTCAGAAAAGAAATGGCCAATAATAAACTATCATTCTTGTTATTGCAAGTTCATTTGATCAACAGATGAACATGGCAATAAAAACAGTTTTTCACCTTAAGCAACATTACAACCAATATTTTGCATCCTTTATAATCAATTCTATACCCCCCTTTTTTCTCCCACAGGTGACATTCACGGGCAATACTACGACCTCCTCAGATTGTTTGAATACGGAGGTTTTCCCCCCGAGTCAAACTATCTGTTCCTCGGAGATTACGTGGACCGTGGGAAGCAGTCGCTGGAGACCATATGTCTACTCCTCGCTTACAAGATCAAGTACCCTGAGAACTTCTTCCTTTTACGTGGCAACCATGAGTGCGCTAGCATTAATAGGATTTATGGGTGAGTGTCAGTTTATTACTTAAGTGTAATTTGTTATCTGTAAGTAAATAATTATTTATTTAGTACCATAAAAGAAAAATTAGGAAAATCCTAAAACTGTCTTCTCATTGAATTGCAAATATTGTCTTCCATGACTCGGCAAAGTAATCCAATCTGGGCTGAATATGATATTTGAACAGTCTGTACAGTTTATACAAATGTTCAGACAAACCTAGTACATATTTATAGCCGATTAATCGCTCCAGATCATACTGAAATAAAGTTGGTATAACCATTTCCAGATGTTTATTTAGGTTCTAAGCACGAGGTCCTACCCCAAGTGTAAATCGATTCGTCTCTTCTATTTCAATGTTGAATTTTCGATAAGCTTCTATTAATTGCCAAAAAAAAGTTGGTGTGGTTATTTCTAAATCGACAGCGTATTACATCTATTCGTGAAATAACCATATTTTCTCTCAAATTTTGATGGATGAGACATGCGTGTGTCGGGGTCCCGGGTGTCGTTATTCCTCACCACACAAAGGGATCCCTCAATTTCACTAAGTACCTGCAAATTTCGGGAGTGTGACCATCGGCTACCTTTTGTGGTCTGGGAAAACCCGAACCTTACATAAAGGCCCAAACTTTGTCCAAAATGGACGATCATTATCCGTAACATACATTTTCAGATATAAAATGTTGATTGAATAATCTGTTTTTTTTTAAATATGTATACTAGTTTTATCTGCTAATCAGTTTAGCACTGACTATCTACTGATATTATTTATCGTTGAAAGACACGTCAAAAATGTACGCTAAATAATTTAAAGTGTGCAAAATAACGTCTTTTAGTTTATTGAACTCTTGCATGACACAACATCATAGACAAAAGAAACCATTATATATATTTTTTTCTATTACTTTTCTAGCCATAGATACAAAAGTTTGTATCGCATAACGTCTTAAACAGCTGTCTTTAGTTGTATCATAAATTCACGTTTTTATGTAAATTGAGGTTGAAAAAGTTTATATATTCAAATATGTGAATGTTACGCTGATATCATGTCATGTCTCGTGGAACGCCCAATGTCATCGTATTATATGATAAAGAGCATAGAATATTCAACACTAGCGATCGACCCCTGCTTAACAAGGTTTTTACGACTTGATAAAACATCAAGATTTCTTTAATGTACACCCTACCCCATAAACCTTCCGGAATAAATTCTCTAAACGATGGTGAAAACTGTATCAAAATTCGTTGTGTAGTACAAGAACAACGCGGTCACACGGACACGAAAATCGTTTTTTTTTTAATACAATGCTGCCCATGCATGTGACCGTCCGTATTTTTCAGAATATTCATGGTTTATTTTTCGAAAATTAACTTTATAAGGAGGGTCTTTCTTTAATATTTTTCATGTTATTCATTTTTTTATTTTTGGAGGTTTTGTTTAATATCGTTTGTGCCCATGGGCGGCATTGTATATAGCAGATACATAATTTTTATGGTATCTGTATGTGCCAAGCAAGATAGATACTAGTAACTTCATATTTCGTGATATGAAAATGAAGATCAGCATCCAGCATATAACCGCTATCTCTGCTACGGGTAGTCAGAAGCCCGATAGTTTGAAAAGCAGTCTGACCAAGGTGTATCGTGTTATCTAGTGACTCGGTTATGGAGGTCAGATAGGCAGTCGCTCTGTGTTGAATGTAGAGAAGTGGTGGCCTAGTTGTAACGGCCGCGACTTACCAGTTGTTGATCGTAGGTTCGAACCCTGACAGGCGGTTAACTTTGTGTAAATGATTTCATCACCACTGCTCTCAAAATGGTGAAGGAAAACATCGTGAGGAAACCGGCATGTCCTAGAACAAAAAATTCGAAGACATGTGACATCTACCAACCCGCACTGGGCCCGCGTGGTGGATTACGACCCTCTCCCTCTCACAGAGAGGAGGCCAGTGTCCCAGTAGTGGGAACGTTATAGACTCCTTATGCTATGTATTCAGCAGAATCCAGAGGCTAAGCAGATGTTGATGAATTGCTATCTTCCTTTGCCAGATCTATAATGTTCATCGAGCCCTCTAAATAAAGGGTATGGACGAATGTTTTTAATTAGAGCCAAGATAAACTTGTTAAAAGGGATTAGGATTAATTAGTAGTCTTAACTCTTAACCGTGTGTCGTGATAATTAACTTAATCGTTAAAGTTGAATCTAGTTTAATAGTCTTTGTAATTAACTCATGAGCCTTGTTGTCTTTTAGGACAATTGCTAAGGTCACATTCTAAGAACGAAGGGACAACTTATTGTATACTTAGGTATTTAATCTATTTAACTAAATTTAATTTTGTTAAATGTAACTCGGTAGGTACTAAACTGACCACTTTTAATCATTTTTAGTGCTCTTGAAATAGTCGGTAACAACAAAAATAAAAAAGTTTTTAAAGAGGGTATTTTTTGTTTACACAATTACTGAGTAAACATAATGGACTATAGCAACAAAGTTGCAGAATAAGTAAAATTACATAAACATTTTGTGCATAACAAGAATAAGTTACCAAAAAGAGTAGTGAAACGTACATTGTTGTGCAAATATTTCGGTGGTCGAACTGGTTAGATTAACTGACTCGTTACAAAACGTGTTATTTCGGTAAACTTTACGAGAAACAACGGTCCATTGGCATGTTTCTTAAGACTTTACTTGATGAATAGTTTAGATGAGCCGGAATATCAAGAGTCGTGGCACAAAGTAGTCTTCGACGTTATCAAAGACATCGTATTCATAATTATAAGTCCTTTGTAAAAATGCTCCCGAGGAGTTTATTCCTGCTTAACCGCACTATAGTCACCATAGTCCTTTGTAAGAATGCTCCCAAGAAGTTTTTTTTCCTGCTTAACCGCACCAAATATGTCGAAGCCTTTAACCCCTTCAGCAAAGGCAATAAAAACAAAGCCAAGATCTTATTACCAATCGATTTATTATCATGGGTTGTATTTTGTATTGTCTTATACAAAATACAATGAGCCTTTTTCCATTTCCTCCTTGCCGATAACACATTAGGAATGTTGCACTATCAAATCATAAGCGGCTCTGCGGTTAGAGTTGTGTGAAAGCGTAATGAGGAGAAATGTCGTAATGCGTTAGTCGATTGACTAGCAAATCTAGCGAGCTGGGCCCACATATGGCTAAACGCTACTTTCATGTCTACTTTATTATTTTAATGAGTGGACGTAGATTTCTTTTGCTATATTCATTTAATGGCTTCAATTTCCAAGTTTCCATCTCCCGTTTTTTCTCTCCCTCTTCTATAAGTACGAGTTACCTACGTACATTCCAAAAATAAATTTATTTTGGTGTCGAAAGCGATTGTATTTATATTTCTAAGGATTCGACAACTTCCCCCCCCTCATCCTTAATCGATAATCCCAAAAGGAATTAGTAAACGATACCCTACCGTTCTGAAAATATACTTGAAACTCCCCTACACAGGGCAAAGAAATTCCTCGCATATGTTCAGTACGAGTCATGGGAAATAAGCACGCATTCGTCATGCACCGATGGTTGTAAAAAAACCAGTAGACAGCCGTCTGTCTGCATAGTGTGCACGTGCCTTTGAATACGTTTGAAGGGCTTTTAGAAGCGAGTCGGACACTCCAATTAGTTTAGAATGTAGGTCCTTCTAGGTCTATCTAAGTGTGTGTGAGTATAGCTGGTTCTGTGTGTCAGTTTTATTCAGGGAGGGATTTATAGAAGGCATGAGAATGATCATTACTTTTCGAAATAAGTTACCCTTGTTAGTTCCATACAAGGGCCGGAACATACCCAGCCATAGTTCCTCAAAAGCATTGTCTCGACTCTTTAACTCGTTTGTACAAGTGACGTACTTTAAAAATCCTAATATAAAATCCTTATAAGGCTTTCAAAAGCTTATGCGTATTAACAAGCCTGTGGGTTGACATCATCTTATATAAAGCTGGATGTACTCATACCTGTTTTGGTAGACTGTGGCCAATACTGGCGGCACGCACGGTACTTGCAAACAAGGCATGTTTTAAACTGGACTCGGAAGCCATAAGCACTTAAGTCAAATCTTAAATAAAGTCTTTGACTTAAGTGCTTATGTCGGCTCGGCTTCAGAGTCTAGAAATATTTTGTTGAATCTCCAAATTCGAGGTACAGCCTTTTGCCAGCTTTTTGCCTATCAGTAGTTACATTCCTAAAGTTCTTTACAAACTGATGAAGTCAGATACTGAGACCTAATAAAAAAACCTCAAGACTTAGCGCTGTCAACAGTGAAATGAGGTCGGTTTTGTAAACATGTGTGCACTTAGTGAGGTGTAGTTTGATTGTAGATATTTGCGTGTGAGCGTTTATGCACAGAGCGGAGGTGTAGTTTTGGCAAGCTTCACTGTATTGTTCGCAGCGCTATGTTGGTTTTTTATTTGGTCTGAGGTCAGATAGAACATGATTCTAATTCAAAACTTTTTTTCACACAAAATACTTGTTGTTGTCGAACTTAACGCCTCGGGTCAGCTCCTGAGGCTTCTTTGTTCAAAGTCCATTGAACTTCAGTTTGTTTTTAGCAGACTTTATTCTTTATGAAAATCCGCGTATCTGTTAACGTACGACGTATTTGCTTTTATCACAATGAAAAACATGAATAATAATCAGCTACGGGAAGTGCTTATCACAATATACATTCATTCCTTTGGTATTTCAAATTCAGTAATATTTGGAAGCTAACTCCGCTAGGGGTCATGATTCGACATTAGTGAGAAAAACAAGGGTATTTATTTACCCACGAATGAAACCGAGTACCCACTTTAGGTATACTGCTAATTCCGCCTACCAGTTTAAAGAAAACACACTTCAATTCAATTAATCAAACCCCAGGTTCCACCAACCGATCGTAATCAGTCACCCTGCCACTCGTTACATGTATGCGGTAAACACCAGTGAGTCAGAACTCTGAATCATTCAGTGCGAGGTCGATAAGCGGTAAGCAGTCAAGTTCGAGGCATTTGGTGACGTTAGATCAGTTAGAATTTCGAAAACTGACAACAAAACTTTAAGAGTGACGAAAATTTCTGAGGCGACAAAGAAAACAGTTTATGAACAGGTTTTTTTCGTTGGTCTAGTTTCTTGTGTTTGTCTCTTTCATGGCCTTCCAATCTTTTTAATTTGAAAATAAATGGACATCTGGGCATAACTTAAATCACTAATCAGGGTGACCACTAGTTGTGCGTCCTACAAGCGTCCTTTGTCCGTCTGTCCGGGGGGATTCGCCCGAGCGATGTGGGCAGCTCAGTCCTACTTTAGCCCAAGTTCAGCCTGGATTTAATTTCATTTGGATCTTCAGTTTTTTGTAGAAAATTCGCAACTAGTTTCTGAGTTTAATGACCGAATGGCTTTTATCTTTACTGAGACAACATTTTGAAAGCTTTTTATCAAAAAAAAACTTAAGTACATCAGACGTAAACCACTCCTCTTGTCATAACATTATCTTCGGAAACATATCAAATTGCGCCGAATGTCATGTTCCACTTGATGGAACACCAACGTCCCATGCATTTTGATTCTGAATGCAACAATCTGTGTGACAAAGATGTAGTATGATATATTTGATCGATGATGGCTGTTTTGAAGATACTAATCACTATACCTATTAAATAGTCACTCAAGCAACTGGTGGTGAGAAAAAAAAAAATGGGCAAATAAAAATAATTTTCAGTTACTTCTCCAGCCCCATCCGTAAAACCAGACAATTATCAGTCTTGAAAAAGTAGTGTTTTTTTCATGTGTAACATCTTGTGGGAGTTATTTCGAGAAAAGGGACGGAAGTGTGTAACAGGAAGCCGGAAAAGTGCGCGCTATTTGATTTGACCAATGAGCGTGTGCGGTGCTAGAGTTAGCCGTCAGATGGTACCAACCCATTTTCAAAGGTCGGCACTGTCAGCTTAGATGTCAGATGTTACACATCTTTAGCGACTACTCTAAAGGTGCTGATAAACTTGAGCATTCTAGCGAATATTACATTACAGAAAAATAAACGGGAGCGTTTTAGCGAGCATTCTAGCGAAAGGACAGTAAATTTGCTTCGAGCTTTTTGCCGAGCCATTCTGTCATTGTAATTTTTTTGACTACAGCGTTCGCTAGAATGATCGTGGAAATGTTCGTAGCGATGTTTGGCTCTATGCTTGGCTCTGTTCCTTGTTCAGTTCGACAAATTTAAAAACGGTGAATGCTCGATGTTCTGTTACAAGTGAATGCTCAAGTCTATCAGCACCTTAAGAGGGTAGTTCCAGGAGGGTAGTTTGGGTCCTGATAGTTGGCAACGTCGCAAATAACTGTCCAATATTTACCTGTTTTGATTCTTATAGCAATATTACTGAATGGAAATAAGAAATGTGGCTAACTAGCTAACTAGAATATTAATAATGAATGGCAATTATAACATTGAATTTCATGTTGTACCCATTTTAGGTGTAAAAAACGCATTTGGAAAGATTCCAAATAGTTTTTTTACATCTAAAACTAAACATTCGGTGTTACGATATTAATTATTGCATTTCATAATCAATATTCTAGTTCGCTAGTTAGCCACATTTTTTATTTCCACACAGTAATATTGCTAAATTAATCAAAACAGTGAAATATTTGACATCTATTTGCAACGTTGCCCACCTTCAGAACAAACGCTCTTAAGGCTCGCTCGTCTTCTGTTCTAGAGCCACAATAGATAATATAATGCAGATATTCTTAACCCACTCACAATTGTAATTGTTGGCATTTTGACAATCATATTGATTTGCACCTTATATTCTTCCTCACAGTGTGGATGGTTCAATGGTAAATGGCTTATAAAATAAAGAAAGCTATGTTATGATAATCAAATAGGCGGAAGGAAAGAGTCAAGTTCGCAGTGTTCATTCAAAGAGGGCGTCATATGTGGTATCACCACTCTCTTATCTAGATTATCCACCAGATAACGCTGGCTAAACATGATAACTCCATTGATTGATAGGAATAATCTTGACAGACTCAAACAACGTAGTGATGTCATATTGTATTGTGCAATTATTTTTAGAAGTGTTCAAATGTTGGAAATTTTGTATCGCCCGCGCCCCCGACTCATGGTGGTAGAAGCAACAGTGGGGAAATCCTCATAGATACCCTCCGTTCTCCCCAGACGGACGGTATCCATGAGAATTTCCCTGATTTCAGAATTACCGGGTTTCGTTAATAAGCGAAGCATCCGTATGAAGCAGAAACACTTTAGAAAATGCATTTTAATTGGAGATACTAGAAAATGTTACAACAACTTTCCAACGTTCCATGCAGGGAATGAGGATTTCCAGGATTCCAGGAATTCATGCAAAAAGCCGGGGAACTAAACTCTTAGAGAACGACTGACTCAGGTTTCAAATACAAAAAGCAATATTTCACCTCCTTGGTTTGGATGTGCAATTTAAAACGTTGATACCTATCCATTTCTGTCGCAGACTTCCGCGCAAGGAAAACGTATGTGCAGGCTACTTATTATTCTGATCATGTCGTAAACTCTATTGAGGAAAAAAGTTACTGATGGATGATGAGCTGGCGACCAGTCCTTGTCAATTTAAACAAAGTTTCTATGAGAATTTTCTCTATCAACTTTGACTATTCTTTTTCTTTCTAAACGGCTTTGGCATCATGAACGTATTATTTTATTGTGCTCATGGCTAAAGACCCCATTTATCACCAAGCACCATTCGAATCTCGTCAGAAATAAATAGGCTAGTAATAAATCATACTTACGGACATTAATTTAGATTCTAACAATAGAAATGCCAACAAAATGTTTACTTACTACGAATGACAAATGAGACTTTCTGAATTTTAAATTTTATGTGCAATCAACGCATCTAAATGACACTATGCTCGAAAATATCCTTGTAACTAAATATTGACATATCAAAAGCTTTAAACATTTTCAGGGAGCTCAACAATTTTATGTGCTCCAAATACCAGTCGATACCCAATATTCATTGAATCACGCGAACGACCGGATGAACGAGGTTGACTAATGGTATGTTCAATCTGACTACCAGAAAAATTGATCGAGCTTTTGTTAGACCGCGTAAATTGTCGATGGGGAAATAGCAATTTATTCTGAGTATTTCAGTAAATACGAAGTGAACTGAAACGATAAATGATTTACACTCAGATTCACTCTGCGATTGAAGTTGCCAATACAAATTCAGGTCATATCCACAGTCTAATCAAAACGTAAATAAAATTGAGTTCAGGTGGGGCCAATGTACGCTGATGAATAGGATTTGATAGCCTCGGACTGCATGGTCAGTGAAGGACAACAAACTTGATTTGCACGTTCGTTAGTCGAGTCTGTGCCCTGCATGAAGCTGTAGGGATCAACTTGTTAGTTTGTAAAATGATCATGTCCTGAACTGAGACTTACTATCTTAGTATTGTATCATTTAACGACCCTCTGTGTAAGCGACCTAACCAGAACTCTGAAAAAAAAAATGGAACTCATTTCAACAGCTCTTTTAGAGATCTTGCTTTCAAACGCAATGTTGGGATTGCTTGATGAATACCGGCCTCATTTCCGGGTCGCTAGCATAGCACTTGCTTCATAATCCTAGATTATTGCCTAACTAACACAAACAATAGCGAACATTAGTAAACACGGAAAAAGAATTTCAACCGCGTTAACATTCAAAAAGCAACTCCACGAATTTAATTACAATGAGCAATAACAAAATTGCTTACAACCGTTTCCCGTACGTTGGCACGTTAGTAATTGTGTCAATGACTCATAGTAGCAATTGTATGTATTGTATAAAAACATTAATAATTAACCAATACGGTGAGGTGAAATTTGTGCAAACAAATTTCTCGTCTCATTTTTTTTCGTCTGTGCCCTGGCATAATATAACCCGTCAGCCAAGAGTGAACAAGCATCTTCTGGGCAAGCTCCTCCCATCGTAGACCTCATCCATCGCTTTACATCGGGCGAGATCGAGGTCAAGAGCAGGCCCAATCCGCAATAAAAAAACAAACATTCCAAGTGTTACTTCCTATGTGGCCTAAGCTCATCTTTATCTGCAGGTCTGCATGTAGAATCACTCTTTAAGTAGATATAAGAAGTAACCAATCACAGTAAACAATCTTCTTTTACTTAAGAGGTCGTGCACGAAATCGACTGATTTTGATCAATTTTGTTCATTCGTTGTGAGAAGGCAAAAAAGAATTTAAACAAAACTATTTGTGATTTGAAAAGTCGAATTCTTGGTTTTGCATGTGGCTGAAAGGGATTTTTCAAATAAGTTAAGTATTCATGGAAAACAAACATTCGCAACAAGTTTTCCGAAAAATTACGCGAGACTGACGTTTGATCAGTTTTTTTACAAGAAAGTACTTTTGATTTTGAACATTTATAAATATCATCAAAATCTTTATATGGTCTACTTGCATGTGGCTGCACCACTTTTTTCAACTTCGATACAAAATATAGCAGAAAAATAATGTTGAAAAAAGTATTGTTTTTTTTTAATCCCTGTCAGTAATGCATTTTTTATTTAGCAAACCTTGTCAAAAAATTTAAAAATCACAGTTACTTAACACAAAATCACGATTTAGAAACATGAAATCATGCCCATGCTTGAAGTTTTTATTGAGCTTCGTCATTTTTGCCAATGGGAAATCCTTCCGTGCAAACGGCTTGTACACAATAATTGTCTGGTTGCTATAATTAACAAATCTATGGAAGTCATCGAAGGATCACGTTTCCCGTAATTACCTTTTAGAACTAGCCATAGCGCCTGTAATATCAGATAGTCGTCTTTCATTGCATAAACAGTTTCATTCTGGGAAATAGAGGAGTTTGAATTCAAGCCACCGCTTCCTATTTCCTAGGAATGAACTGCCTTGGAATCGTTTAACAATCTAATGGGACTGGCTATCTGCTATTTAGACTTTACCCGATGGAAAAACAAGCACTTTAAACTTTGCGTTTTCAGCCTTCCAGTGCAGCAGTGGTAACTTGATAAATGTGAGAATCAAACTCGTAGATCAACATTTTGTGGTTACGTAAACATTGTTCAAATCTGGGCTGTGAACTTTCTCAGTTTATCTTGGACATTACTGACATCGGTGAAAGAAACACATTATGAGGAAACCTGGACTAATAATATAAGTCTGGCATCGCCCACCCGTCTTGAGCAAGCGTGGTGATCAATGCTCGTGTCTTTGTAGAAGAGGCAGTTCCCCTGCAGTGGGACAATATTAGGCTGGTATTATTATTGACCCTACGAACATGAAATAGAATTGAATAGATAGTACTCTGTAACGGCCTAACCCAATAACTGTCAATAATCTATCTACACCAGTTTTGGCATAGATAGAAAAACCTAACTAAAGTCCCTGTCACGAGAAGCTATAAATTTTGTAAATAAAGTACTTCTACTAAGTTACGTAACAATTCAATCAACAACAAATAATCCCAAATTCAATCAACTCGAAAGTAACATAGGTACGTGTAATAAAAACATACTGGAAATCAGACGCGTTCAGTACCACAAAACATTAGACGACAGCGCTTTATATCGCTAAAATATAACCCGACCAAATGAAATTGCTCGTTAGTTTCGTATTACACGTATGTCACCTTGAGTTGATTGAATGTGGGATTATTTGTTTCGCTATGTAACTTAGTAGAAGTTCTTTGTTTACAAAATTTATAGTTTCTAGTGACGGGGACTTTATCTATGGTTTTAACGTCCCCAAATAATCTGTCCAAGACTAGGAATCCTATGGAATATGATACAATGTCAGATAGAATAATACTGTTTACCATCAATAGCGATCTGTCTTTACTAACAATAGGTTATTGGGTTCGGCCGTAAAGCGTTACTTATTTTGATTAAGTACAAAGGTAAAGTAGTCTAATAAAATAAACCGAAAGGTTAATGAAGAAAAACCTAACACCTTCACAGACGAGCTGAACGAAGGTCTACCTACCTATACGTGGAATATTCTAATTAATTCGCGTTTGAGAGTCATCTCCCAGCTCAACGATCTACTTTTTATCTGTGAAATTTGATTTACGTAGAGTGGGGAGTATAGAATAAATGCTGTATTTACTTTGTCTCTTTTTAAAAGTTGTGAACGTGGGCGTTTGTTCAGTGAGTGGAATGCCCTTAGCTGCTGTTGTCTTAAATATTTTTTTATCTTTAGATTAGTTTATATTTTAACAGACCTGTTTTCTTGTAATTTAACATTTGTTTACATTTATTTTATTTACTTTTGTATTCTTTAATCATGTCGTTTTGTCTGTGTGTAAATAAATTATTAAAATAATAAGCTCACGGCGGCATATTTCTAGTCTTGTCCAATGAATTGGATTTGGTATCTGATATTTTATATCGTGTTCTTCAAAAAAAAAAAAAACGATTTACTTACCTTTTTAGAATCTTAAATACGGCCATTCGAATTCAAAGCATGAGCCATCCAATGATATATTCCGGTAATTTCCCTAGGGGCCTAGATAATACAATAATAATAATCTTATATTCTCTGAATAGTATAGGAAAAAACGTAGATATTACTTGGCCTTGATAGCACGTTTCTCAAAATTCACGTTTTCCTACAGTCTAAATGCCTATTCGTAAACATTTTTTTTATCTAAACTAGAACGACTAAGGCTAAGTACAAACGATGGACTACATTTTTAACTACCTACTTACCGAGTTTATTTTTTAAATGGAACATTTAATACCAACATATTTCTTGCCGACATTTATTTGGAGAGCCCTTTGTTCAGCAGTGGACGTATTTTGGCGGAATTGGTGATGATGACGATATGTCTTTCTGCTCTAAGTCGCAATCCGACCCCCAAGACACAAGCCTGTACCCTAATTGCGTAATACACGATCAATCAGAATTTGAATCGTTTTGAAACAGATTGCTAATCCATTGCTTCTTAAGTTCGAAAAAAAAAATCTGCTCAACAACGTAAATAACTCAATGAATGTTGTTGAACTGTCAAAATTCAAATTCAAAAGTCATTTATTCAAATTAGGCTGAGAATCAGCACTTTTCGAACGTCAAAGATTCAAATGAAACAGATTAGTCGGTAATCATTTACGAAAATGTGTTGGTAATTAAATAGCTGCTTAGTTTGGGTCAAAACTAAACATTGTGATGTTTTCTTTTTTGCCAATAAAACTTTTTTTTTTATTATTTAGTCGTAAGTTGTCCTCATTATGATTAAGAATCATTTATTGAACGGGGAATTGACTCTAACTGTGGGTAGGCAACTAGGTACGATAACAATGGTCCTCTGGGGTATTGCCATAAATTCTTGCCTGACTGGCCGATTGTTGATGACTATACGGTCAAAGGCTTTTGTTATTTACTGTCCTTTAAAACAATTCTTGAGATACCTATACGGAGGAGTGAAAAAGTGTCGTGTGGAATATGTTTAGTATGAATGTGGATGGCTATAAGAGTAGGGGAAGACCAAAGAAACGATGGATGGACTGTGGGGAAGATGATATGGATAGAAAGGGGTTGACTACCGAGATGATGACTAATGGAGAAGAATGGAAGAAAAAGACATGTTGCGCCGGCCACAAATAAATTGGGATAGGGACTCCACCAAAGTGGAGATGTGAGGATATGTTCGAAGCGGAGACGAGAAGAGATGTTTTTCAGCTAGAGTGTATCCACCGAAGCTGTGCAGAGATGCGTACTGACTAGACTGGAGCGGAGATGTGTGCTGGCTAGAGCGGAACTGTAATGCATGCGGCGAGCGTTGGATGTTAACCGCTCACTGCACGCCGCTCACATCTCTTCTTGTCTCCGCTGTCTCCGTCGTCGTCAGCTTGCGAGCTCTCATCTCCGGTTTGTACCGCCCAGCGCAATCTCGGCGAGCGTCAGCTCACATCTCCGCTTAGATCGCGCCATATAAATATGATACATCTCCGCTCAGTGGTATCTACTGAAGCGGAGTGGAGACGAGATGTGTGAATAGAGAAATTCTTAAAACACATCTCTCGTCTCTTCTTCGGTTTGGTGGAGTCCAGGCTTAGGGCAGGAAAATGATGAATGACCTACTATGCACTGCATAACATACGTTTTTTTGTTTTTTTTCTCAATATCCATCTAAGGAGATAAGGTCAAACTATAGTTACCATCTAAGAAGTCATATCTATCCAGTTTGCCACACAATCCCGTGAACACGATGACCACATCTGTTACTGGCTCGGCGGCTGAGCGCTGCAAGCAAGAATAGTCCGTACTGTGGTTTATGAATATGAATTTCTTCGATAGTACAACTGCGATACACAAATATTTTCTAGTGGTGCGCGACGGTTCGTAGGTCAGAAGTCGTTGATGTGTGTCTTCAATAAATTGTGGTTAAATGTTATCTCGTGGTAAACATGAGTCAAACATTAATATATAACTAATGGATGAGTCAGTGTTTGTATGTATTTATGTAAGTATGCAGCTAGAGAACTATTGAGGTTTATGGGCGCCAACGATGTAATTATACGATTATGAAACTAATTTGATGGAAGTTTCAGTTGAATTTTGTGGTTGTTTAGAAAATATTTTGACTTCACAGTATTCACACCACAGAAGTAAAAAGTTATGCGCGTTATACAACGAAAAAATAAACAATTATACGCGTCGACTTGAGAACCTCCTCCATTTTTCGTCTGCAAAAAATAAGCGGTAGTTTCTCGTTCTTATTTCCATAGATATGACATGATTAATCTTGTTTGTTTTATTTTATTTTGCCCGTATGATGGCAATAGGCTCGCCCCCTATTACATGGGACTTAGGGCTCCCTCACAAAACTGCGAATTCGCATCGCATTACAAAAATCTGCGAGTTTCTAAAAAACAAAGCTCCTCTAAAAACCTGCGATGCGGCGTCGTATCGCATCACAGTTTTGTGTGGGAGCCCTTGAACATAACTGGCGAAATGTGGGTGAACTAAAGGCACACTCAAACAATCTGCCCAGCCCGTCGGGGAAACAAGGCGTGATGTTATGATTGATCTTTAATCACTTTTAATGGCCATTGCTACTTAACAATCATAGAAGGTTAGATTTTGTCAGATTGAATGGCAGCAGGGTGACCTTTTAAATTGATATCATCATAAAGAGAAAAACCGAGCAAAGAATGCATTAGCCATAATGAACCTAATTCCCCATTTACAGCATTCATTACCGCGGCAATATTACGCCACAGAACAGCAAACGTGACGTGTACTATGACGTCATATTTGAACTCTTGCCAACCTGTGAGCAAGGTATGATGACTGTTGTAGTCTTTTAGTACTAACACAATCATTGAATTAACTAGCTGATGGATTACGTGATAAGAGGTAGAAAGTCAGTGTCATGGCGACTGAGGGGTCTTGGATGTACTATCGCGGACATGCATATCTGAACACCGTAAGGTCTACTACTGCTTGCTGCGCTAGGCTGATATAGAAACGCTTCCTACAAAAAAAAACGAGGCAGTAAACGGATGTGGTAATCGTGCGCACGGGATTTTGTTTTCAAAGTGGTTAGATATGCGTGACCGCGATAGTACTTATAACTTATGTATTTTATATATGACTAGCTTTTGCCTGCGGCCTCGCCCGCGTGGAGGTAAGAAATGAAAACATCAAATGTGACGTGTACCTACGTCATATTTGAACTCTTGCCAACCTGTGAGCGAGGTATGATGACTGCTGTAGTAACATAATCATTGAACAAACTAGGTAATGGATTACGTGATAGAACGTAAAAAGTCAGTGTCATGGCGGCTGAGGGGCCTATTGGGTGATTGTGATCATTTACTTATGTAATATGTACTAGATTTTTGCCAGCGGTTTCGCTCGCGTGGTGTACGGCAATTATGTTACGGGAACTTATTACCGGGATAAAAAGTAACCTATGTCTTAAGTTCTTAACCAAGGTCATGGTGTGCGTGCTAAACGTCGAATCCGTTCAGGCGTGTAATGGTGCCCGCAGTATACGTTTTCACTTAGCGCCCTTTCTGATTTTTTTTCTTGTTGCTCGGCTCTTGTGGTCCTAGCGTGATTTTAAATAGCCTATAGCCTTCCTCAAAAATTAGGCTATGAAATGCAAAAAGATTTTTTCAAATCCGACTGCTAGTTCCAGAGATTAGCGCGTTCAAACAAAAAAAAAAAATTTTCAGTTTTATTTTTAGTATATAGATAGAGATACTTGACTATACATATTTCCATATCCCTAATTCATATTTACGAGCCAAAAGTATTATGGTTTTATTGCACACACGCAATTCATAAATAACTTTTGTCCCTGGTCATCCACCTGGTCGTAAATATCCCATAAATAGACCAATCTACCAGGAAAATGAATGAAAACTATATAAATGCAGTAATTTTTTGAACCATGCAATATTTATAATGTTGGGTTTAAAGAACTTTATTTCTCATAAGAACTTAATATTAGTAGTTCGCCTATAATGATATACATAAATGTGTTTTTTTTTATATGTACTTGTACTGTGTTAACTCGTTTTAAGTAGGGTTCCGTACCCGATGGGTGCTAAACGGAAGAGAACTAAGCCTCCGCTGTCTGTCCGTCCGTCTGTCTATCAGCCGGCTGTATCTTATTAACCATAATAGGTAGACAGATTGTGTATTTCTATTGCCGGTATAATAAAAATAAAGTTAAAAACTTAAGTTGGTCCGATACAAGTAACTTTTTTTAATAAGTATTAAAAAAAAACTTGAGAGGTGTCAAGGGACACCCGGATGGAACGAAGTTCAGAGAGAGAGAGAGAGAGAGAGAGAGACAGACAGACAGACAGAGAAACACGCGCACGCCGCACGGCTTACAACTATAGCAAAAAGTGTCGTTACAACTTTTGGTCTTAATTTTTTCCGTCTAGCCCCCTTTCGCAACGCGCGTTAAGGAGCTTCGTTCCAAAAACCGTACAATATTTAACACAAAAATTGTGTTAAATATTGTACGGTACTGTCTTTTATTTATTGTGAAGTGGCGGTGCTTAGGGGAGGCCTATTTCCAGCAGTGAAAGAAAAAGAAAAGAAAATACGTTTATTTGCGTTAAAACATGACGCAAAGAAAGAACACAAAACAAAAACAGAACATGTTGGGGGAAAATATGCGTCACATCTACGCAAAACGGCCATCGCTCAGCGTAATGCTGCGACCTTATCCGAGACAGAGCCCCAACGCTGGTTATGATGTCGACCGGTGCAGCATACAAAATATAAATAAGAAAAAAATCAAATAAATAAACAATAATCAATTGAGTGGACGTCTTTCGGCTGAAATGAGGATGATGAAATTGTATGCTCATGATTTCATGAAAGTTTTCTTTTGTCCAACAGATTCTACGACGAATGCAAAAGGAGATATAACATCAAGTTATGGAAAACATTCACAGACTGCTTCAACTGCTTACCGGTTGCGGCGATAGGTGAGTCTACAAACTAATTTATATAAAAAAACACGTCGCAAAATACTTCTTACGCTGCGGCTGCACCTGCGTCTATCGTGATGAAGCTTCGCGCAGTATTACGATACACACAGATGTGAACAACCATTAATTGTTATCGTCGCAATAGTTCGGGCTGCGTAGCACTTATCGCCCGGGTGGCGGTACATATTAAACGTGGCGAAGCTAATGTGACCAACGCATTAGCGCGATAACTTTTATCGAGCAAAACATGCGAAGCTTCCCCACGCATTGCTTTGTCACGATAGATGCAGATGCGACCGCAGCATTACAGAACATTTTACAGCCCACGATTGTAGATTTTCAGGAAAATATTACAAAAAACAGAAAAACGTGCAGGAAAGTCGCTGCACTGATTGGTTTCAAACAAAAATATCGCATGCGATTAATTGCTTAGTTCGCTTCCCTATACCCAATAGACTCCATAGTTTCCAAGTACCAAAGTGCGGTTCTTGCCTATGGGGTAGCAACCTAGAAATATCTACTTCGACCGCCATGTTAGTTGCAGCAGGGCAACGATCGTGAAAGCTGTGTTAACGCTTCTTGGATCGGAAAATTACTTGTCTTTATACACTGTCTGTCTAAGCTAAGACGTTTTGCAACTTCCAGAAAGCCAATTGCTATGGGCCTAAGTTTTCGTCTGAAAACTCCTTCCGAGAATTAATTTTCGGTTTTTAACAGTTTTTTTTATTCAAAAACTGGCAAACGCCGATAATTTTATTCTCTGCATAAAATATTTATGACGATGGAAAAAAATAAGCCCTAAAAACAAAGTATTATATCTATTTCCCGTCCTTTAAGCAGTATTCTGCGGACCATGCAGACAGTTTTTCTATGCAAAAACTGGCAAACGCCAATAATTTTATTCTCTGCATAAAATATTTATGACGATGGAAATGTAAGCCCTAAAAACAAGGTACTCTATTCTGCAAGTTCAGCATTGTCTTCATTGCTCTTTAAGAGCCAAAAAACAAGTCTTCCCTAAACCCAGAAGTTGCTGCTTCCACATTATTTTCACATTACAACACAGCTTATCAAAATAATGCCAAAAAACTTTACAACCAGTCCTGTCCGCAGTTGCTGCGACGAAAACCGGAATTTGACAACACGCCAACAAAAACACAGGAAAAAAAAAAGTAGGGAAAGTTTTTGCGTCAGAACTTCAATATTGAGTCTGTTTTAAGTAGAAAATTAAATAAATATAGCTCTGAGATGTCTAGGTTTATGTGTGTGGAGCAGCTCTAAGTGGAACATTAATATAACTTTATGTCCTTGAGGCTATAGAAATTGAAGACTACGTTATATCTCATAAATTTTATTTTGTACCTACATAATAGCGACCGACTCTGTCTGACATTTTCGCACATTCACGTCACTTTTTCAAATCTTTTTCAAATAATCTGGATATGAGACTTGGTCTCATATCCAGATTATTTATGGTACGGCTTTCAACATCGCTTTTAGATTAAGATTAGATTTAATGTTGTAGAACTTGAAGCATTTGATGATGTACGCCTCTAGATAATATGTGACGTATTTCACGGTCTGAATAAACAAGATGTGTTCATAAACAGAAACAATATTTTCAACTAAAACTAATAATATAATAAACTGCTGAAGACGCTTCAACGGTTATCGTTTGGCTTGTCCTAAAGAAGTTCTATCTTTGAAACGAGAACGAAATGAAAAAGAAGAAAAATCCTGTTTAACTTTTGCATTTACTTACGGGTCTTTTAGAGACTCTTCTTAGGCACAAAACTGAGAGAAAAAGGCCCGTATTTGGCCTTTTTTGTAATCACGTCAAAGACCAACCATAATACCTGTTGCAGCACACAGCGGGTATTTTTTAAGCCCGTATTTGCATCCCGGGTTCAGTTCGGTGATTGATCTAATTAGTCGCTCAGCCGACTGTGAACTCGCTCAACAGATAGGCACTGAATCCAGCTTAAAATTGTTAGTTCGTGGACTTTGTTGTGTGTGAACATTTTTTTGTTCGGAAAAGTTGGAGCAGTTTTTTTATACTTAGATAATGCTTTGGGTTATGTGTACAGTATTACCTACAAGCCTACTGATCCTACGCAGACAAATGTCTTCAGAGAAACAGTCCTAAGTGGTGGTGAAAACTATCAACCTCACTCGCAACTTCTGAACCTTTTTTTACGTGGAAGTTATCCCAATTTTGATAGACTTCATTCTACAGCCGGTAAACTATTTCATACAATTATTCGGATTATTGTATTTCGAAGTTATGCAAATGGATAGACTAAGTTTTTTTGCTCGTACTCTAATTGCTAAGAAGGAACTAATTAATTTCTGCTCTATTTAGAAGGCCACGCAATCAAAATTAAGACAACAATAACACAGACCAAAAATGTTACACAATACAAAATTCTAAACGAATCGAAGATCGACCTCGAAACTTGAAATATCCGATATTCACCGCCCTTCCATATTGTACAATTTCGCCCCAACCTTGTTACTCCTGAATTCCCTATATATGCGTAGATCGGTTGATTCGCTCACCGCAACGCGAAGGTCGAATATACGCTGGGGCTATATTTATCGGATCACGCTACACACTTTTGATGCTATAGTATTTATAGACAGATAATAATCATATGGACATAGTATAATGTTGTGTTTGAGACACCTGTCTCTTGAATGGTGTTTAGGTTTATTGACGAACTTTGTTGCTTGTTTGAGAAGCGTAGTGTTGAAGCTTTGAAAAGTATACTGAGTGGAATTGGCTGCCAAAATTTAACAGTTGTGATTTTTCTCAAACTAAAAGATAGATGGAATAGAAAAGATTTGGCTTATCATAACGAAGAATTATTATTGGTAATCTGATGCCACTGAACGCCTATTGAAATGTCATAACTTACCTACCATACAGTCCAGAAATCACCTTTAAAAACAGTAGTCTGCAAATTCAGACCTTCAACGCTGCTTGAATGTCAAAGCCAAAGTCTACTTTCATCCAGAAATCATGCACAGAGTCAGATCTGCTTGGGTCCCCCATCCATAAGTCACATGATAATGTATACCAGCTCCAACGATCGATTTCAATTATCGCTTCGACATTTACTGTTGCTTCCCTGAATTCGTTATTGATAGTTAATTCATGACTGAACGATTATAAATATTAGTTACATAAAAAAAAAATATGTTAACTTCTTAACAATCACATGCAAATTGAATAATAAAACTCGCAAACTACAACAGTAAACTGTAGTATTGCTAAAATGCTTGTATTCAGAGCTGTTCAAGTCGATAAAGACTATCATGAGTCGTGTCAAGTGTCTATTACTTGAACAGATTCCGGTGCCGAGGGAACAATTGGCGCAGACATCTTTGATCTTATTCATTAAGACTGTCTTGTTTGAATTGGAAATCAAATCAAGACTTTGTAGGTCTGCCAGAGGCTTTACTCGAGTAGAACAGCTTGTCAACCTATTTAGAAACACATAACTGATTTCGTTCTGCAAGATGTAGTTATATTGTAATGCCTAGATAGCGAAACTAATGCATACTATCTTGGGACATGAAAATTCGGTATATTCTCAAAAGAAATACATGTCGGAAGTCACAATAATGAGGAAAGAGAAACCAGAACAATGGTATAAATCAAATCTGCTAAAAGATAATGTTTTCAAGATGCGTACGAACATCTCACGGCCGCTGACAAGTAAAAGTGAATAAATTGGCGACCCCACGCCGGAACTAGCTATAAATACGGATAGATTTATGTAACCAAGTGTACATTAACATAAGATGCGCAAATGTTTGTTTATTGGGTGCTGCATTAATGGAGATGAGGCTTTTAAAGTATTGATGATAGATTAGAAGGTTCTAGACGATATTAGACTTGAATATGAGAATATTGTTCAATATCGAGAGATCTTGTATCCGTGGTTTTGTAGAGAATATAAAAAAGCTGAAGAGCTGATGTTGAAACCAAATAGAGCACATTCAACAGAAACTTCATTTATAGGAAATCCAAACAGATTCTGAGAACAAATTGCAGTCTTTTCTTCAACCCCAGTTTAACTTATAACAACATTGGCCTTAATTCCGACTTCGCAATATTTAGCCCAACTTGGCAATTTACCTGAAGTTGTTGGTATGGAAACTTAAAACAAATGGCGACTTTGAATGCGGTCTCAGCCTTTTGAATTTTCTATGAATTTAATTACAAATTAATGAGACGTAGAGAATTGCTTTCAGAGTTTAACATTGTGTAAACTTACTCAATTAAAATGAATGCTGTCAACGCGTTTGTGGGCTGAAATTGTGGCTTTCAGAATTTTGACTCGACGATTCTTAACAGAATACTACGCACATACAACCGAACACTGAAACGAATGTTTTATTGAACCTATACAAGGAGATGAATTCCAAAAATCAAAAACTATACCCTAATCGCTTTAGCGTGGCTATAGCGGTCATTGCCCTTTCCCTAATGTCTCTCCGTAAGAACCCAAACAATAAACTGTATGAATTTTCGTAATTGGAACTTGTTGAAGAGCACCATAGATATTGAATTATGACTTTATTGGACTTTATTTCAGTTTTTGTAATAAAGAATGCTGGAAAATTTAAGAAAGAAAGATAAATGCGTTTATTGGCATTACAACAGCAAAATACAATATACCTTAAAACTATAAAAACAGAAAACAAATTATTATGGGTAATGCCAGAAAGGCCTTAGCTCAGCATAATGTCAGATGACAACACAAAGTGTACCACCTGACGTTGACGCTGGTAAAAGCTGCAAGCTGAAATATATTTGTTCTTCAAAAACGAGCTGTTCGCGCTATTTACCAGCTTGGTGCCAGAGTTTCTCTGAGAGATTTTTTCAAAGATATTGGTATCCTCACGGTGGCATCTCAATTCATCTTCGCCAATATCTTATATATTAGGCAAAATATACACTTATACACTAAAAACAGTGATCTTCACAATGTTAACACTAGAAGTAAGGACAAACTACGAGCTCCCTTTCACCGGCTTCATAAGGTTCATAACTCATTTGTTGGGCTTGGTATAACCTTTTATAACAAGCTACCCTCTTCTTTGCTAGATTTGCCTTTTAATGCGTTTAAAACGAAAGTAAAATCCAATCTTTGTTCAAAGGCATACTATTCTATCAACGACTACTTAAATGATAAGAATAGTTGGTCGCTGTGATTAACTCAAGACAATGTTTATGTTCTTTCTCCAGCTTACGTACTGACAAGTTATATGAGTTTATATAATTGTTTATTTTATTTGACTTTTTAAGTCAAGTTATTTTAATTTAACTTTAATTTATTTTTGACAAAATCTACTCATCACACTGTTTTTTTATGAGTTGTATTGCAATATATGGTTAGCTAGTGACCTCGACAATAATTGATCATATTATTTACTGTTATTAGTAATTAACTCTTTGTTTATTTATTTTACATCGATGGTCCTAGTTTATCATTTATAACTTCCAGTTACAACTATATGTAAGCGGGCACGCCCTTTATGCCTGGAGGCTTTTTTATTTAGATATTAAATTCTGTTTACGTTTAGTTTTTTTATTTCGGCCTGAGTATCGATGATTGATTGGTTGGGTTCTCGATGATTTTGTTTGGTATATTGGCGTGTGCTAGCTAACATATGGCTAATAATTTGAATTATGTTTTGTGTTGCGTAATGTAAATTATTTTGAATACTATTATATAGAATCTTTTTTTTTGTTCTTCTAACTGAACAGACAGCTGTGCTGCTGGGGAGTTTGTTGCGCCACCTCTTCTTCCCAGCTAATGCACTAGGAAGTGGTGAAGGGTGGGCGTTTTGGGGGACTGTCTTATGTAATTTTGACGTTCGAAAAGTGCTGATTCTCAGCCTAGTTTGAATAAATGACTTTTGAATTTTGAATTTTGGTAGGTGGGTCAATAACCGCCATAGCCATGCTAAAGTGATTCGGGTATAGTTAGTCTCCCGTATAGCGAATTAAGAAAAAGCCTTTCCCAAACAGAGGATGCTCACACCTTGCCTTTCCTATCTTTCAATCAACGCCAAGTCACGCATTATTCCAACATATTCCTCAATTTCCATATAGAAAGAAAAAAGGCTAAAAAGCAGTTTGTTCAACTCAAAGAAATCAAGATATTGATCGGAGCACATGTGACGCGAGACTGATAGAATGAATATTAAACAGTTTTCTATGCATTTATTTACATTGCATTAAGGCAATGTGGTACTTCACAAGGGAGCTGCATACAGAACCGTTAAATTCGTATGAATCATAAAAGGTTTGTTCATCAATTAACGGTAATACAGCCTCTTTCTAAGTATCAAGTTAAATGATCGGGATCAGTGAACTTGTCTCCAAATATGTATGATTGCAATCTTTAATACTGTCAATCGTCTTCGTTAGACAGATGTTTTGAGTACTGCAAATATGTATAGTACCTTCACGGATTAAGAGATAAAATAAAGTATTGCCATTGAAAATATTAGCCTTTGCAGCTTCAACAACTCGACACCGTCAATATTTAAATTGAAGTGACTCAAATTTGCATTTTGTCGTTTGCCAGTTCTCTAAAGTCCCTCTGTTCCATGCGTTCTATATTTCTAACAAAGGTAACAATGCACAACGGCACGGTTGCCATGGCGACAGACGTACCTATGCAAAACCTCTGCAGTGCAAATTATGAACCGTATTACTGCTGGTTGTTGACCCGAAGCAGAGTTCATAACTGGGTGACTGGCGTTAATGTCAGTGGTGACTTGGAAAATGAGACACGTTCAAAACTTTTATTTAGGTTAATTGGATGGGAATATGAAATTCGAGAGGTTATTTTTAGGTGGACGAAAAATTAATTTTGCTCTCAGAATTCTGGGCGTTTTTTTGTGATAGCAGGGTTCACGGTTCAGGTTCCTAAAACGGTCAGGTGGACGGTTTTTGGAATGAACTCATATACTGAAAACCATAAAAATCTGGATTTGTTTCTCAGCTCTCCAACTTTTTAATAAAAACTGTATAATGTTGGTTGCAAATTCGAATCGAGATACCTACGCCAAAGTTGTAATTTGATTGCAGGACGATTGTCGATCGGTTTGTGGTCGTTTCGTGTACATTTTAGGCGTATCAGGTTTATTCCAAATAAAGGTTGAATGGCACTTCTGTGGATGGTATGGACCCAAAGCTTTTATTTACTTCTTTGTTATTTAGTTTCAACAACTATTTAATCATGTGATGCGAATATTTAGACTGTTATTGCTGAACGCGGTCTGGTAATTTTTGGGATCAATATGCTATTAAAGTTAACATAAAGTACCAACTGAAGAGACCCTATTTTTCTTTTCTTTATAATCGTTTATCAAAGTTACCTGTTTACACACTCCTCCAGGAGTTAAGATTTTGCTGGTAAACAACAAAGTAATATTTCAGCTATATACTTGAAACTTATTAGCTTTGTCTGCTACTTGTAAAACTTATCTCGAAACGCAGGAAGTGTGTTACAATATTTTACAAGAAATGTTTTATATTTTTCACCCCAAAGAAAAAAGAGCTTCAACCATGTGTTGAATCTACTCTTTTATAAAAAAAATTGCAACATGCTTTTTCAAACCACTCAAAAAACACTAAGCTTAATTTCATAACTCATTTTTAGAGCAGATGCTAACTTTCTACTGCCGTCCTAAAATTTTCAGCAAACAGACACGTTTTAAGCCCATTTAAATAAGTACTTTTTAAAGTCTTTCCTGAAAACGTGTCGCAGAGGTACCATTGAGACATTTAAGACTGTCACGCTCCAATAGGGAACGGGATGATGAAAAAAAAAATTGTTTTTGTTCTTCAGGTTGATTTTTTATATATTTTGGACACGTATTTTTCTTTTTTTCCGTAATCAAAAGATTACGGCGACATATTGAGTTAAAATGTGGCATGACGTCACTTATATGTAGATTTTATACTTGTACGTAGCGAGCCGAGTCCCCAACTTTAATGCGTTTGATCTAAGTCGTTTTTTATTAATATGATAATGCTAAAAATACGTGTCTAATATATTTTTATTATCTCACTGACGGACTAAATAGAATTTCTCTTTTTTTTTTTTTTTTTTGGTGTCATTCCTATTGTAGCAAAAGTTCGCCACGTCCCAGCCAGGACCTAAAGATATGATTAATCTGTAGTCTTTCATGGCGAAAGTGTGTCAGGCTTTCTGGAACATTAATTCGGCGACGCAATTAAACGTGAGTTCGGCCTGTATAGGCGGATTCTGGTAAAAGCCGGGCTTAATTTCGTTAGACAAAAGTTGTTTTGCAAGCTAAGCCACGAACCCACTGAACTGTGAAGTTTCCGATTGAATATGCTCTTCCCTTTGCCACCATGACCTCATTTCGAAAGTGAATAAGAGATCAATACAGCTTATATAAGTCAAATAGAAATAAATGATTCTTAACACGTGAAACAATAGTGCTCCGCTATTGGGTTCCCTGACTTTCCTCACTCTACGCATTTCAGTCGGTATTTTGATATTTCGTGTTTCGCCTCATACTCGCTTATAACTCAGGAGTTATTTGTAGAGTAATTCAGTAGAATTGCTAAGATGTTTAATAGAAGTTTGTGAATTGTTTATATTTATTGCTTTATTTAAACGACTGTTCTTTGGTGAAGTAACATTTTCGTAAGAAGTTTTCCTAATTTTGCTTAAGTAAAGTTCTAGTTATTCTATTCTGACTGAGCTTGAGAAGTTTCATTTATTTAAACTCTTGATTGAATAATTTATTGGAACAAAAACTATAACAGCGTAACTGAGTATCGATTACTGTTATTTTCATTTATGTAGTGTTTTTGTTTCGAGTCGCTCGGCCGAGACGTCTTACAAAAACAGGATATTCGATTTCTCAGAATTGATTGCTTACACATACGGACAGTCATGTGATGATGCTTGCGGAAATAATCGCGCTGATTGTACCTATTGTTTTTTTTTTTTTTTCGAAGTTTAAGCCTCGCTTATTGCGGTCGGTTCGTGGATGGGTGACCACTCATTTTATATCGAGACCCCTCCGAGCCTCGGAAAGCACGTTAAGCCGTTGGTCCCGGCTGTCATTCGTAGATCTTTGACAGTCGTAACGGTTAGTTAGAACTTTAGAAGCCCAAATGTCTGAAAACCAAGGGGTATCGTGTTACCCAGTAACTGGGTTGTGCAGGTTAGATAGGAAGTCGCTATAAATACTGGTATTCAGCTGTATCCGGTTAGGCTGGAAGGCAACCCCAACATAGTTGGGAAAAGGCTAGGCAGATTGAGTTGATTTTACTTTCTACATGCGTCTAGCTTTTTGGAAGTACATTTTTACATAGCATTTAATGGGTACACCTTACGTTTGAATCTGGCCATGTTTTAAAATTTGTTCTACTTTTTGTTTTGGCTTCGAATCATGAAAACAATACCCCCATTTAAGTTTCCTTTGCGCCCACACACTCCACCGTATTCCTACAGTTCCGGAACCCTTAAACCCCAGATATACCTTAAAATATACCGCACTTTCTCTAGGGCTGATCACGTTTCTCCGTTTCGATTTCCTCCCCGAGGTGCGCATGCCAAACGCTACCTAACGAACCACTATTTGCGATACAGTAAAGCCCAGTTTGGCACGCGGGTGATTTTTTAACGCGACGCTTTTTTATCGTGCACTGTATTCCTGTTACTCTCGGTGTTGAGCCGAGCATTAAGAATCCAACAGAGTGCATCCCAGCGCCTCAAAAAAAATACACTGTTGTATTTTCAACTCTGCGCTAAGCAGTGCGTTAAAAATCCAGGGCGCGATAAAAAATCGCCCGTGGGTATGAGTGCTAATAGCCCCGAATCGGACGTTTGACAGCCCTGATTGGAGGAAATGGTCGTAAAAGGAGGGTAGACGAACATTTTAGGTTAAGGTTTAGTGGGTACTTTCGAGTGGGGAGTTTATTTCTTCTCTGGATAAGACATAATCTTAAATGCTTTGTCATTTTTGCTCTCAACAAATAAGTAAGGAATTTCTCTTTGGTATTTTTCTTTAAATATTGATATAAGCCAGTATTAAACATACCTAATTACCTACAGCAGGCTTAGCATGACCACAATATTTAAACAAAAATAATAAAGAACATACTCGCAGCCGGCGTGCATGTATCACATAACAGGTAATTCGGTAACACACATAAAATGAGAATTGATCGCAATGGGTTTCATTTTGACAGTTCACCCACGTTCATTGCGCTATTTACGATGTTGAGTGGACGAATTTTTCAAACCTATTTAGCAATGGATTTGCAATATCCTTCAAAACTCTCAGATTGTGATTGGAAGTGTGTTACGTAATTCGGGTGCTGATGTATGAACGTAAACGAAACAAATGTTATCTACATATATAAGTTTCTGTCTACCTCCAAGCGCAGAAGATGTGCGTTTATGTATGTATGGAACATACCTAAGAAGATACCCTTTTAAATCACGAGGCGCGTCACGCCCCTGTCAACCTATACGTGTAGAAGAAATGTGACGTACCCTACACACATCGGTAAATCGTGACAGTTACAATAGCTTGACTGATAAGGAAGAACCTTCAGCCTTCAATAAGAACAGAAACGCACAGACACGCTACCTATCATAATTATCCCTAGGAGCTGCTCAAAGCCGGATTAACAAAACAAAGGAATAAAAAAACTCTGAGAATTCTAATTCCAATTCCAATTGTATGAATAAGAAAATTGAAATTAATACTTAATGGCTATGTAAAGAGTTTTCTTAACGTAAATTGAACTTGTTTTATATATCTTTCTGTACTATAAAGGGAATTTTACTTGATATTCACAAAATTTACATTTAAGCTTGAGATTTGTGACCTACTTTGTAATTAAAATTATTATTAAGTGGGTACTCTTAAGAACTTCCTAGGAAATTGGATTCGAAGACAAATTTTCGCATTTCTACTTTGAAAATAATAATCATAATTTATGTAGTATTAGGATACTGGCAGACATTAGAATTGATACCTACGTATACATTCTAATGTACCTATGCAGACCTGCATAACATTAGTTGTTCACGTCATTGTTGACATTTCATCTCCTGCTAAAGAAAATTATTTTGCTTTTCAGAGAATATTTTTGGTACCGTTTTTAATGGCGTATTGGAGAAATACGGGTATTTATTTTTCGTCTTTTTGCTTTCCATCGCATTTCAAATTAGTCCTACAGTCAGTACACTACGAAAAGAAAAAAAAAATAGTCAAAGCTCTCTAGTAAGCTTTGTCTTTATTTAGAACAGAGGTGCAAAATGTGTGTACTTAATTTACATTTTTAATAAGTACCTATGAATAGTAAAGTTAATATACCTAAAGGCTTGTGCAGACCAGCGCGACATATCGCGCGACGCGACACGAACAATACAATTTCTAAGAAAACTTAACCGGTGTCGCGACGCGCTGGTCTGCACAAGCCTTTAATGCTGTTGTGGGTACCTTTGTAAACTAGGTACTGATTACTACTTACAACACTAATAAAAAAACATGATAAATAATATTTAAGGAAATCAAATAAACTAATATAAAGATCAAGAATCGTTCTTGCAATGACTTGACTTAGAAGTCCTAGAAACGTAGGTATCCTTCCGACTGATTAGCACGATCGTGAGAAGAACATCAATAATATCAAACACGCAAAATAATAACAGATCATGAAAAACCTGGATTGGCGCAGGTTTAATCGTTTTTCCACAATGTAGGAACCTACTTCACTTGGTACTCCAATGATTTTGACATTGACAGCTTCGAAGGGCATTGCATTCAAAGACAGATCGAAACATTACTATCTTTTAATCAACTGCATACACTTCAGTATGTGGTATTACGTAACATAGTTGTAATTTTATATTACTTACCTAAAACATGCTTCTAATCCGCGCCCAACGAGGTTGACAGTCAATTAACAGGATTAGTTTTCTACGAACCTTTATGAGCATAAGTAAATTTACTATTTTCGGAGCAATAACAATTTATTGAACCTAATATTCAGCAATTTCTGCCAGTAATATCCATTACAGTGTATAAGCTTCCACGGACCGCCACATTGAACGGTCCTGGGGATCCGTAATAGTCACATAACCCGAGTATATCTAAAATAACCTCGTATACTTTTCAGATAGCTTCGTAATACAATATTTACTATATACCCACGATATCTAATACTCGTATAGGTATAAATATCGTGTGAAAGTGAAAACGTGTAAACGACAGGTATTATTTGCACCAAAGTAACACGCCTCCTCAACCCTGAACTTTTCGAAGGCAGCATATATATTTGACATTCGAAGTAAGTTTTCAAGATCAATAAGGGTTGTTCAGGTCGCAATATTCTTGGTTCATAGACAGGTTAGATTTTGTAAACGGGGCAGTAGATGTAAGTAGGTATAGAAAAACGTTCATGGAAGATTGTCCTTAAAGTTTTGAGTAAATGTTATCTAGAAAATTTTCAGTTTAAACGTTTTAGTTTTATATGCAGTTTCGTGGAAAGATTTAAAGACTCAAACTGAGGTTAAAGGACGAGAAAAGCCACAAATCGCAAAAACCTACCCTTTAATGTGGGTAGCTCATAAGCAGACTTGATTTATTGTGCAATGCAAGCCCGACTTAGCCCTATAAGCATAGTAATTTAGATAATAGCAAGCAAATTTATAATGCAGAATAGGTTGACTTGCCTGATGGATTTACGAGAATAGTTCATGGCCCATTACGGCCTAGGTAACCTATGATTTACGACATAGTATGTCATATATTATGATAAATGAATATAAATAGCTTCGGGTTTTCCGACTGACATATCTACAGAAAGAGCGGTTTCTTTCTATAAGCCTGATGAGCACAGAAATTAACTTAGACGCACCTGTTAAGCACAGCACTTTTCGAACGTCAAAATTACATAAGACAGTCCCCCAAAACACCCGCCCTTCACCACTTCCTTGTGCTTTAGCTAGGATGAAGAAATGGCGCAATAAACTCCCAGCAGTTGCAGTTCCAGTTTGACAGCAGAACCACAAATTACAGAATATCAGGCAGTATATCAAAGAAGCCATGATTAATGTAAAGGCCTATGCCCAAGGCGTCTTTTTACCCACCGCCACGCGCTTATTCAACTGCATCCGGTTAGACTACCCGACCCCAACATAGTTGGAAAAAGGCTGGGCAGTAGATGATATCGCGCTTATACGCGCTGCAAACACAACTAGCGCTGCCTTTTCAAGGCACAAAACGCGTAGACAACGCGCGTATAAACCTCAACGGCTTTTTCCACGTAATCTAGGTAATGGGTACCAGATATAAAATGTAAGTGTAGATGGCACTGTTGACTTGTTTACGAGCGTAGTTCAAGGCCTCTTGTCACTACCTGGAGTAGTGTAGGTACTCTGTTACACGGCGACGCCTATCTCTGTTGACGATCAACGCTTCTTTGTTGAGGGAGGTTTTTAGTGTTGGGTGTGAAGGGATAATTATTAATGAAAGTGCTTGTTCATTCGCCTGTGACGGGGCTTTTTGGGATGGGTCCAAGGGATCATCATTATTTGACACTGTTGGCTTGTTTACGAGCGAAGTTCAAGGCCTCTCGTCACTCGCTAGAGTAGTAGTTGTAGGTACTATGTAACATGGCGTCGCCTATTTTCACTAACGATCGAAGATTCTTCGTCGAGGGAGGTTTTTAACGTGGAAGTGAAAAGAGAAAATTAATGAAAGTGCTTGTTCATTCGCCATAGTTCCAAAAGATCATGATTAATTTAAACACTTGCACTGATTTGACACGAACAGTCTGTTTTCAGTATCGAAGATTGCAGAGGGATTTGGATAAGTTATTGTATACGATTCCCTTAGCAATGTAATAAACATTGCTTATAATTATTATACTACGAAGTATCGATTAACTATTGATGTAGGTACCTATTTGGAAAAGGTAATTGATTGGTGTTATTAGGGATTCAATATTTTCCTTGAATAGCCGATCATCCAAAATACACAAATTGATATACATACTTACCGACATAAATTAATAGATAATATGCAAACAAAACAGCAGATTGTGGATAAATATTTTCAACTTACGTAAAAATGTTTGTATACTCAAGCAAATTAATTCAATTAACAAATTCTATTGATCTAGGTGTCATTGGAAACTGCCCAAACTGGTTTAATTTGCGCGTCCATTATATATTGTTTAATAAAATACTTTTGTCGAAATCAGCAATAGTTACAAATTCGAGTCTCAATCGACTTTCCTGTCACCTAATCGTACCCTTCAATCAACCCTCGGAACATCAGATAATCTGACCCAGTCCACAACACGGTAATAGAATTGGTCTGATAGAAAAGTAATTGATTCAGTGAATGTTTGTTTGAGGTGTGACTAGTTTTGATAAGATTTTAGAAGAAGTTCTGGCTAATTGATTTGTGGCCCTATTTAGGTGATGCCCGTTTTCTTCACGAGACAAAGCCGACACCCTGAACGCATGCCTAGTGCTGGTAAAAACGGGCGTTACTGCTGCTTTAGGGATCTCGCGCGCCTAGCCGGAGTCACGGCAATCTATTGCGCGAGATCTTTTACTCAATATTTGATACGGCCAAAAGCCTTTCTTCCTTCATTATACTCGTAGCAGCTTCTGAATAGTCAAGAAAATTGCTCTCGGAATTTTGTTCCATTTGTATGCATTTGGCTCGTCCTGTTATTACCTGCCATCCATTTCAAGATATTACTTAGAATTGCTGACTTTATCCTCGGTAGAACAGTGTTATTCGTCCTCCCATACATTCCTAATTGTATAAACATTTATTAATCATGAATCACTGATGTTCATCCATGTATACCCCTAACATTTATTTTGGAAATCTAACAATAACAGTGGAATGTTATTCGTAAGTTAATAGCAACTTAACGTTCAGTATAACAACATTGGTGTAACGTGTTGATTACAATATAGCGTTACATATAGTCTGTATTAATTGAACGCATCTGTTCTTGGACAGGTTCAAGGCCTCTTAAGGTTAGCTTGGGCTAAATCGGTCTAGCGCGTGGCAGATGTGACGGCAGACACGTGATCAGCAAGGCTACATCACTTGCAATGCGCTATTTTTATAGAAATAGTCTAAGGAAATTCTCATGAAGAAGATAGCCTAGTTTTTGTTTCGTGAAGGAATTGAGCTAGAAGTAATACAGCTTTGAATGGAATGAGTAACAGTGCGTATCGCATACAGGAGAATTTGAAATTAGTTTGTGTAGGAGAATATTAAGCCTGCTTTCCATACGAAATTCAGCCCAATTTATACCATTTACGCATTGTTGGAATCCATTTTCCTCCACTTAGGCTTTCGTTGTAAAACCTTATTACAGAAAAAATACATTTTTAATCTCGCAAACAAAGTTGTTTACGGTGCGTGTTAAAAAAAAACAGTGAACAGGCAACTGTTGCCATGCCCAAGTTCTGCCTCCTCAGTTGTTTGTCCAAAGTTGGCCATTTTGATAACAAACAACTTATATTTTCAACGGACAGAACTGAGAAGCGTTTGGGAATCACGTTGCCTCAGGGAAAATAAATAACATGGTTTTAGTAAGGTTTCTTTCTTTGAAGATTTTTGTTGGCCATTTTGAATTGACCTAAAACGGTCTGCTGAAAGGTTGAGCAATGTAACCTTTCGAGGAAGAATCCTTTGAAATGATTGTGATATTCCATGGATAAAGCGTTTATTTATTGTGATTCATACAATTTCTTACCTGGTTAGGCTTGCTTTTCCAAGAACCACTGTTTTAATTTTAGGTGCCTTTGTAATATTTTCATTCATAACATTCCAAAAGAACTAACTCCACAGAAGCCTGCTGTGGGCGAGGAAATAGAATACGGAGGTTTTCAAACAAAACAAAGTATTCACGTTTATTTTTATATATCATGTTATGAGTAGGTACTTCACAGTTCTCTTTTCATATATTTTTGTAGAAATGTAGGTATAAGAATATATTAGAAATACTACTTCCTCATCCACCTATCATTTTATGTAACAGGCAAGTCCTTTGTGCTTGTTATATCAACAAAAAGACTTATCACAATAAGTCATCAAGATATATCAGAATCACATTCCAAACGTATCTTAAACATCCGTACATTACAAGATAATATAATATACAGGCTTATTGGTAATATGTCGGCAATCCATTAAGGGGATATAGGAGAGGTCATTTACAACCAAATGACCCCTTATGTCTCGCAAATGTCAACCATTTTGGAGTAATTTGACATTTTATATTTCAAATGTATAAAATAAAAATATAAAATGTCAAATTACTCTAAAATGGTCGACATTTGCATAGGAGTCAAGGGGTCATTTGGTTGTAAATGACCACCTAAATCCTCTTAATAGATTACCGACATATTACCAATAACTCTTTATAGATAATATCTTATTATATTCAATGTCATGTCCATATCTCAGTCAGGCTTATGAAATATATTCCATCCATTAGAAAGGTCTTTACCAACGCCAAGATAAGCGATATCAAGATCAATGGAATAGAAAGTGCCTTCTTGTCTGTACCAAGCTACGTCATCTCCCGCCCCAGGATTTATTATATTTTGTATTTAGAATAGAAATGTGAATATTAAACAAATAATGTGTCAGCTGCAGTGGCTAAGGGTGACCCTTGGGTAGACCCGAAACTTTAGTAATTTTACATTCTGGTCCTTTCATTTTAACTTTGTCATGTATGTTACTAAAATTATCTGCTTCGTGGGGATTATTTATCACATGATTCATTCTGACTCCGCACAAATGAATACCTTTTCAGATTCCAGACCAGAGGGTCTGAACAATGCGGACCCGAGACGGAAGGCATTGAAACTGATTAAAAGTCGTTATCTTTATTTAATTTTGAATGTAACATAACATCACGCCTGTATTCCCGAAAGGTTGGGCAGAAGTGTATCTATATTACACCTATTGATGTAAATCAAGGATACGCCCTCACCAAACTTACGTCGCGCGAAAAGTGTCACTCACTGAAATGAGTGAATTCACTCATCTCGAATATCATTTCCTCATTCGTCATAGTTCGTGACACATCGGAGTAACTTTCTTTCGATATAAATCGATGATTACACCCACATTTCGCCAGTTATGTGTCGTATGTGTGAGTTGTATGTCATTGTCCTAATCGAGAAAAGGGCAATAATTATTTCCTCAGACAACTAGATCTCTGCTTATTCTCCAAAAATACGTATATTCAATCATTAATAATATTTTACCCTGTTGGAGTACACACATTACCTAAGAAATTAGATGAAGAAGTAGCTGCTTTGCATTTGGACCACCTTGGTGTTAAACTAACTAAGCTAAAACCGAAACAAGCTAAATATATTGGCGTCCCAATTGAGGGACCATACAAGCCAGACCATTACAGATATTAATTTGTAAGTATCTGTGAATTTTGTTTTTTTTTATTTTACGAATGCGATTACTCGTAAATCATTATTTCCTTTTAATATACTTAAGAACTTTGATTATCAAATAAAATAAACAGTATGGGTGTCTATGAGAAAGTAAATTGTATATTTATCATCACTTTGAACAACAAAACCTTTAAGACTTCAATGAATAACGTTCATACACTAACCGATGTCACTACGTTTGGCCATCATCCAGCACGCTTAGCAGGACCACAATAGAAACTGGTTTTGTCGACGGAAGAATAGACAAAATGACAGATTGTGATTGTTTATCTGTCATTTTGTCTATTCTTCCGTCGACAAAACCCGTTTGGTTGTGATGCTACGCGTGTAGTACGTACTGTTCTACTACTCGTACTCGTCTCTGTTCGTACTGTGGTGGACCTATTCGTAGGTAGTTTATTTTCACGGCTCCCAGATGTTACAGACATTGTTGCTTACATTGTTGTTGTTTTTTTCACAGCTGGTAATATTGGTATTATAATTTAATTGGCATCATTTTCTTGATAATATAGACCAGTCTGACGCTTGATTTTTTTTTCTTTCTTATTTTTTATTTTTCAACTTTCTACAGTCTTGTTGCAGTTCAGTTGATAATATCTCCTTACATCAATTTAAGACGTACCGGTCTTTCGGTATAGCTCGGTTTACAAAAAATTGTCTACAGTTATATTGTGCCCGTCGCGTTCCAAAATAGTTTCGTATACCGCTCGACTGACGTTTCAATTAAGCTAGGATCAGGAAGAACTTCTTTGGCCCCTTCCCAAAGTCTTCTGCAACTTGACGCCTGTATCTAAAACTAATATGGCAACAATATTTAAAACCAAAGGATATTACGTAATCACCCAACTAGTAGTCTACTTTATCCATGTCAATCGTTACTACAAATGGTTCACAGTCGAGTGGACAACCACAAAGAGTCCATCAGTTCAACACGACAATCTGATTATGACACTGTCTAGGCTCTTTACAACCACACTTTGAGTAAAAACTAGGTTAGGCAGCTCGCCACGCTTGCAACAAAAACTGGGTTAACATAGGCTGTAACGAGCGAGGACTAGAGGAAAAACTGCTTGAGAAGGGAACCTTGGCATAGAAAGATACTGGCAACAAGTAATTAAAGCATTCCTTTTATGGTTTGTAGATTTAATCAGTAGAACAATGTTTGTTACCAATTTAATCGACCAATTTATTGGAAGGTAAGAAAATTCTGGAAGGAAATCAGAATCTTTTATTTTCATCAAAGGAAATATAGTATCAGTTTTTTATATCTCTCAACTAAGCTAACCGGAATCCTATTACACAATTTGTGTTATTAAACGTGATATCAAAGAGAATCGAGTACCTATGACCTTTCGCTCAGATCCTATCGAAAACAGGAAATTGAATGTCAACATTTCTTTTAATCCCGATAACACGAAGATAAAAATAACCACGAGGTTCAATATCATGTAAATGATGATCGCCTATTTATAAAGAGCTTATTTTAATCCAACGTCAACCGAAAATGTGAGAGTTTCTGTACTCACATATCGATTAAAATTCGTATTCGAAAGTCTAAACTTCACCCTAACATGGTGTCTCGTATCGATTCAAATTCGTCTGACTCGATACGGTCGTAAAATCAAAACATTGCGGGTCTGTTGCTTAACCGTATCAATGCGTAACTGCTCCGAAATGCTGCGATCAAGCCTGTAATCGACCCACGCTTCTTTGGACTCACTTGCGGACGTTCCATGGAACTATCAGCACTCGTGACGTAATACATTTTTTGACATTAGAACAATGAACTTCAACAGTGTAGGATTCGGTAATGATATGACTTGAATTCGTTTTGTTGACAGGCGGCGTGGGTTTGGTAGAAGGACGTGCAGTAAAAACTAAGCTATGTAGTACAATTTATTGAATGGCTTGATGAATTTCACGTCTGTACGTTTACAAGCAAGTCACCCAAAGCTTTTGATTACTTCACTTGTTCCAGTGCGCCAACCACCAACACAAATTAAAATTAGATTGAATTCTAGCAAAATTGCAATCAACTTTCATTTGGGAATCCAAGCATAAAAATATGGCCGTCTCCGAAAAAGGTCAGGTCAGAAAAGGTCGCAATGCTTGTTACAAAAAATTTAGATTTTTTTTTGTCAAAAAGTTTTAATTTTTTAGTTTTTAGTTGTGGTACCTACCCCACACAAATTCGAATACCAGTACCTGCTATGTAAATAACAGTCACAGGAACTTATCATCATATCATCCACATATACTAAGTGGGAAAAATTCGTATTATTGAAGCTTACTCAAAAACTATCCCAGCAAAGTTAATAAAATTTATATGGGACCAATCCGGGAGCATACACTTTCAAACAAAAAAAGAATTTTAAAAATCGGTCCACAATTGACGGAGAAATCGACGGACATACATAAAAAAAAAAATACGCGTTGAACATATAACCTCCTCCTTTTTGGAAGTTGGTTAAAAATACATAATTATCGCAGGCAGTCTATGTGCAAAACGGAGAGCAATAAAAATGAAACGGCGCGAGGCTGTAAACCTTCAATGATTTTATGAGAAATATTATAATATCGATCACCTTCCAATTTCAGCGCCCTTTATTAAACTCAAACTCTTTGCTCTCGCTAAAGAAATATGTATTCAGGCTCTCATTGGTCCTTCAACGAATATGAAATTTATACTAGATAAGTACTCCAAGCATGAATTTAGTTACAAACTTACGAAAAAGCAAAACTATAATAGAAAAAGTTATGTGCTAGAAAATCTAAGAAAATATACTTTATTATCATAACAACCTTCAAGCGAATCTAATATCGACTGCCCCTGACAGCCACAGATTGAAATTGATGCCGAAAAAACAGTTAAAGATTTTAAGAAAAGGTTACTTACCTTTTTATTAACATCGTTTTCAATGGAGAAAAGATGCCATTGTAATCGCATATTGAGAACTTAAAAGAGTGGAAAGAAAAAATATAACGATGATTTCAGGGAGTTTTTACCAGGTGCCTGTTAGAACATCTCTTTGCTGTACGTAATTAAATAGATCCGGCTTTTTAAATATGTTAGAACTAGCTTTACCCGCCCCGACTTCGCACGGGTAGCTTTAAACCGTACCTACACTACTTACCCTACCTACCCTACATACCCTACCTTATCTACCCTACCTACCCTACCCTAATTTTCTCACCGTTTAAACCTTCCCTGGACTATGACAAACATTTCAAAACCAAAATCAGCTAAATCGGCCCAGCCGTTCTTGAGTTATAAAATTACAACGAAAAGTGGCATTGATTTTTATAGATATAGACATTATTAAGTAGATAAAATCCCCATAGTACGGTACTATCAACCGGAATTTCACATCCGTAGCTGCATTGTATGGGAGTCCCCGTTGAAACACGTCTGGATTCCCCTCTGAAATTGATCATACAAATTTATTCAAGTCTTTTAATAGACACCAACTTTTACAAAAACCATCTATCTCTTCGCTTTGCTAATAAAATCTTTGCTTTGTCGTATCCCTTCTCAGCACAATTCTGAGTGTAGTCTTCATGGATCCATATTCGCAAAGTCCTAAATGAAGCTCATAATATTGTTGAGTGTAACATCGTGAAGACACTTGGGCCTCGAGACCCTGCCATTGTTTAACGAAGGCGATATTGTTAGCAGGAGAAATATTTACACAAACGCTCTAGTCTTCACTGAGTTATCGCTTTTTTTTTTTTTTTTTTTTTTGGGGTGGGAAATCATCAAATGACTCCTCCCGCTGTAGGCGGAGCGAGAGGGAGTGTCAGACTTTTACTGACTAAAACCCACCCGTGTTCCTTCCGTTGCCTATGTGCTGGGGCCGCGATATCCCTTTCGGACAGACCCGCAACCCCAGCAGGCATTGGTCCTTCCGGACCCCGTCAGTTGGTGCTGACATCCCTTTGAGGCGCGCGTGGAACACAACGCGCCGTCGACCCGGGCCTGGTCCTTATCGGACGGCGAGCTGCCCATCGCTCACCGTCCGCAGGCCCGCGCCTACGGTGGCCGGAAGTCAGCTTGTGACTCCCGACGCCCGGGGCGTCTCCTGCGGCGACTAGGGGCGCGAGGGCGTGCCCTTTCTTGTGTGTGCACGACCTTTGTTGTGATTTTTATTCACATGAGAAGTTATACATACGTCAGTTCTGGACCCGTTTTTTGTTGTCTCGTACGCCTACACCCAACTTATCAAAACAATGTTTGGGTTGTTCACGATTTGAACAACAATGATTGTAAAAAAATTAAAAGAGATCAATAAATTCTGCGTGTATATTTTACGTTTTTGACGTTATGTTAGCATAACACAGGTAGGCGAAGCAGTTTTCGCACATTTTCATACTGATAAAGTAGATAAGCAACTAATTCGGCGGGATTCTTATCAATCAAGGTTAAAAACATAAACTACCAAGGTTAAAAAGAAGACCTTAAAAATATTTATGACAGGGCATCATCGTTCTCAAGTTTAAATAAGGCTTTACTAAATAAATAATCACATCATTAATACAGAATGCTGTATGGATTGATCTGTAAATAGTTAAGAAGGCAATTTGCGGAAGGTTCGTGAAATATACTATCCTGTCTTATGTAGAATCGCTAATAAGACACTAAAACCCATTCTAATAGAAAAGAGGCACAAAACTAATCAAACTTTAGTTACTTGAAACTGAATAAATTAAAGATTTCAAAAGATAAAAAGGAAACAGGAAAACACATGTATCGGGATGACAACACTATGAAATACCGTGCTCTATCACATAAATAAGAAACAAAATTAGGTAAAATCGGTTAAATAATAATAGAATAGCTACTTTTAGATGTAGGTACACATACGAATTTTCCCTTGGGCATTAAACAATGTTAACCTTCCACAAAACAAACAGCGACCGTACTACATAAATAATGATGTTTTACAATAAACATTTCTAATTATATCCACCCATAAAGAAATATGAAATGAACTGCAAATGTTAAACAAGCGAATGGATACGGAAGCATACTTCCAAATGTTATGATATTACGCTTACTACATTCTTTAATAGGTTCCTTTCAAGACGGTCATTAAAGAGAATTGAGGACAACCTTTTACAAAGTGGTCTGTGTCCTCCACTAAGAAGTTTCCACCCTATTTCCCTTGAGTGTCGTGAAAAGCCCGCATGGTAAACAGATATTACAAAGAATGTCAGATTTTGGTATCGGTTGAATAGATAACCTCTACGAAAAATTGGGATTGTTCAGAACGACGCTGATATGAAGATAGTGGTAACCAAATAATAACCTAATGGTTTTACATGGGCTCTCATACTAAGTGGCAGTTAATCTAGAAAATACATTATGGTGAGATAAAACGAATGCTAAAATGTAGACATAACATCTTACCCAAGAATTCAACACAATTCAAAGCCCTGTTCTAATTGACACAAAGAGTCTAGACTACAGAATGGAAGAACGTCTTCGTACGGTATTCAGTATCTGGGTCACGTGTCTTGAAAACGAGTCGGCTACTGCAACACATCGGAAGGAACGGGGTGGAGACACCCACTCCTCACGAATGGGTTCCTTGACATAGAAGCCACAGAAGTTGCACTCCATGAAATAGTAGCAGCCTGAAACTAAAGTGTTATCAGTAAGCGAAATGATAAGCTAGAAATTTTCTGCTGTCCTATCATACGGCGTAGTACAGATTGACATGTGATTATGTAGACTTTGTAGACATAAACGGCTAACTGCTGATACACATCGTCGCGCACGTTCGCAAACACATTACCTCCCCATTTGTTTACTTCACACAATGCGTTATAACAAGCCCACTCACACGCATGAAATCTGCTACTTGCTCGTGTATTGAGTATAAGAATCAGACCTTCTGTTGCTGTTTATTTTGTGACTTTACGGTGGATACGAATTTACATATCTATACCATGACAGATGTATCCAGCACGTTATTTTCGCGACGAAAAGTCTGACGTACGTTGTCCACCGCACCGTGAACGGAACATCAACGAGAAACGAAATTTCGCGGCTATATTAAATGTACTGTCGCTTTTTCAGAGTTCTCGTCTCGTTCTCGTTGACGTCCCGTTCACGGTGCGGTGGATAAACGGTCAGCGGTAATGTTTTGCTGGAATATAAAACTGAAAATCCCATAATTTTTGCTCCGATTCCATGATTGAGATCGAAATTATAAGTGACTCTGTTTGATTGATGTTCACGTGGATTTCAGCAATTAATTTTATTTGGATATTCAAATCCGTGTGTCTATTCAAGAGCTACATTATACGTTAGTATAATGCAGACTACAAAATTTATTTTTTGTACTATGAATAAAACACGAGAAGTTTATCACAGCGTTGCGAAATGTGAAGAAGACGATAGAAAAACTTTTGAAACACCTGTGAAGCAAGTGCTCGCGGGAATTTTAGAGATTCTGCTTAAAAGCTAAATATAAAGAACGCTTGCCAAAACTCTGTCTGAAAACTTTGCTGCGGCGGCTGCATTTAATCGTAGATACTAATAAAAATATGCTTTTACTGAGAAAAATGTGAAAACAAACTACATCAAGTAAAACTTTATACTTTTAAGATATATTTTTTTTAAACTTTATTTTGAATAGAGCAGTAAGGACCCAAAAAATAATAGTGAGTTACAGTAATGAAAAACGCTGTCCATTAGGTATGGTCTCTAAGACCTACACAAAAACGAAATACAAAAAAAGTAGGTGATCAATTACGTGAAAGCGTTTTCTTTGCAAAGTTGTCCTTGAAACGGTGACGTAAAAGGATGTTTACTTAAGCCACCGAGCTATTTTTACTTGGCCGGTACACTAATTGAGCCAAGTCTCTTTAGATCATTAAATATGACAGCTAAGCGTGGCGTACTCATTTCTTAAATTATTCTTATGTTCGAGGTCTTGACATAATTTCTTTTGGAGATAACAATTATGGACTCTCTTGGGGTCCCTTTTGGGTAATATATCTTATCTATTAATTCCAAGGTTAGAGAAAAGGAGATGATAATAAAATAACGGCAGAATTTTGTACTTAATTGAATTCTCGCGGATATTGCTGCTGAGCGAAAATAATTGTTTCTCGTATAATGAAGACATACATTCCTAGGAACATAAGACAAGTGAAGTGCGAAATCAAAGAATGAAAACGTTACCTTCTAGTATAAATGCCATTTGTAGCTGTCTGCTTTGCTGTCTCGAAACCCACACACCAACAGCACGAGACGAATCAATACTTGCCGTGTCTACATTGGTTTGTTCTGTCTTTGAAGTCAAAGCAACTAACGCAAACTTATGTAAAGCAACTTATGATGCAATGAATACGAATAAGAATATTCGTATTCGCTGAATACTTTCATGACATTCGTAATTAGTGATTTCCTTGAAATCCCATATAGATATTGCTTTGCAAGATATTGCGAAAATATTCCTCGGTAAAACCTTCCACAGTGGCCTCAGAAAGGCTATTTTCAACAGCGGGAAATATACAGACAGAAAAAAGGAATCGTTTGTCGCAAAAAAAACTTGCAATTACATATTGTTTTTTCAATAAAAATTTAACTATAGGTAATATTAATGATTAAATTACATGTATATATTTATATAGCACCTTCATCGACTAATAATTGCGTGCAGCTATAGTAGAATCAGGTATTCGTATTCGGCGAATATTAAAATCGGTATTCGTATTCGCAAAAGTAATATTCGTTGCATCACTAAAAGCAACTGAAGAAGCTAGATTATGCTCTTGTCAGTCAATGTCTATACTATAGACATTGACTGACAAGAGCATAATCTATAGACTATAGCATCGAAACTCAAAATTATAATATCTTCCTAACTTTCGCTAGGCAAGATTGATACTTAGCTACGAACACTATATCTAATGTAGATAATTAATTACTAAGTCAGCCTTCCATTAAGACATGGAAGAACAAACGTTACTCATGTTTGTATATCAGTCAACAAACATCCGAAGGAAATGGCTTTTCTCTGCGTTCTAGAAATGCTATTATGCGATAAATATAGAAATTGTTATTATAACAACGGCGGTTTCATATCCTTCTCTGTTTATATTATCTCTATGGAACAATAGGTTCGCTTTCTGGTGTTATGGTCTTTGGTTTTCATACTACGCTGTCTTTACCACATCAGTGCACTAACTTATGGAATAAAAAAATCTTAACTTTGCATTGAGTGAAATATCTATAGCGCTTTGATGAGTGAGAGACAACAGCTTTGGATCCCGAACGAAGTGGGTTGTCAATCAAAACTCGTGTCGAATCATCATATCTAATAGCATAGTCTAAATTCTAGATTTAAAAGGAACTGTAACCTGATTTCGTGGTTTACTAAACATTAATATTGCTGCGAATCGTGCTGAATCCACAGTTTTGATCTAACATCTCAATAAATCTAAACAAGTATTGCACAACGTTTTATACCAAAACGTGCACGTGCGTACTTCTTATAATCTTATGATTCATCTCCTGCTGCCGATAAATCATACAACTATAGGGTTGAGTTTAAAATTTTCCTCAAAACAACAACCGAAGAAGAAATCGCGTATACGTTACGTAGTTTCGTTGATTTTATAGGATTTTGATCGTCCATTTGTCACGTATCGATCAGCGCATCTGCTTAAAATCCTGACGTTAATGGCGATTCAACCAATGGTGAGACGTTTATGTTTATCATGGATCTTTTTTCTGTAATGAGCTGTAAACAGACAAGTTGAGATCTACAAGGTATCTTTAAAAAGTACTGTGATTGTACAAGGTGATTTCATTAATAGCTATGCCCGAGGATTCCAGATGTATATAAGTTTAAAAGTAAAAACTAATTTAGGATTCTCGGTGCCTACCACAGTTTCAAACATAAATGATCAAATTCTCTTTGAACCTACAATAATATAAAATAGTGTTTGAACTCTGAAGGCTATTTACTTAATCATTAAATATTATTACTTCATCATGTTTTCGTTTAAGTGATTCACTTATCTTTTTCTTAGTTAAACGATTCTTTAGTTCGCTAAACCTTGAAATTTGTGTTTTGGCATGCTCTACATAATTTGTATTGTTAGCGCTGCGGGAGCCTTGTTCTTTACTAAACAAATGTGTGCTTTGTGGAAACGTGGAAAGGTCGTCCTCGTTCATTTGGTACCGGCTGATTGAGCAGCAGTTAAGTTCCAATCGAAATTGATCTTACATTGTCAAGTTATGAGCTTTTCAGTACTTTGTACGTAAATCAATTTTAGTGCCCATAAAAACTTGGCACAGAATCTTATTTCCTTTTGATAGTGCTCGTTTGGGTAACGTAAACTAAGTTTTTCTTCTTTTCTAGTTAGTTGTTAAACTGCCAACACGTGTTCCTGGCCTTTTTTCGATGTATGTCTCAATCGTTTTTACTTTAACCTTAACTCAAGTGGCACTTTCAGTATCCGATATTGGATTTAAAGTTATTATAACAGTTCATAGAATATCTTGATAAACATTTCTAATAACAGCACCGAATACGTAATTTATTTTATTACGAAATCTGAAACCTTAAGTACTCTTAGTTAAAGGAATTTCCACAACAATACTGTTTAATCGTCGTCTCATCTATTCCATTTATCCTTTAACATTTGATGTTGTTGTACAAATTAATTTAGCCTTGTTTACTCAATTTACCCATAATATTGTTTTTGTTATTAACTGCAAAGTCTATTCAACTTGACAACAATGGCTGTGTTGACATCCCACACAATTTCGAGACAATTTCCTCACCCCTTCCTGCCGGGGTAAACATCCATATCCTGGAGTTCCCGATGAACGTCAGGGTCACTAGGCACACCGGTGACCTTGGACCACATTCGAACATTGTTTATTTGTGGTTTTATTACTCATATCCCGAAAATTTTCGGCCAGTTGGTACGAATACGTCGCAATGCGGTGTGACTTATGTATGTATCTCCACCTTGACTTTTTGCTTTTCTATGGAAACTCGTTTGTTTTGCTGCTTGTATTCTGCAGTTCAATCTAGTTTATTTCGAATCGTCTGGATGTCTAGAATTGAGTCGATGGTTGCAGTTATTTTTAAAGATGCTTAAAAAATTTGTATTAATGGATTAAAGTTTCGACGTTGTTGTCTGATATATTTCTTCAATTATTCTTAATATTGCTGTTGATGCCTTCATTGGGTTATAAGTTGCATACTTACACATCAAATCGTTGAGATTAAGCCATCAAGACTCGTGACCTTTTTAGAATTTCCGCCTCATTTTACTCTGTTTGCAAATCTATACTATTGTATTACAGTGTGTACTCGGTAAAAGAATAACAAAAATATTTAGAGTTCTTATCAAACAAAACAGAGACTCGTAACACAACAGTCGCTTGTTACTCCCTGCTATCTCTCGAGTGTCATTCTCCAAATTGCCGACGGGATGGGGAAGTACCCACCTACCTCGTACCATGTGGCATAGAGTCCCACTTCCTACATGTGGTTACCGAGCCAGAAAGAAACACGGTGTCTTACAAGTAAAGTACGTTTGGATGATACAATCAACCGTACATCCATGGTACGCACGGCTACACATCAAGCTATACATTTCCAGTATAAGCTGACCTCACATTGTACGGAAATCCTATACAATGCGAGATCAGCATAAACTGGAAATGTATAGCTTGATGTGTAGCCGTGTGTACAATAGGGATGATGACAGGGTAAAAAAAAAGAAATTCTAATTAGTCCGTCAGTAAGATAATAAAAAAATATTAGACACGTATTTTTTGCTTTATCTTATTAATAACAAAATACTTAGATAAAACGCATTTTAAGTTTGGGAGTGGGGGTCGCTACGTCACAAGTAAGTATAAAATCTACACACTCGTGACATCATGGCACATTTTAACTCAATGTATCGCCGTAATCTTTAGATTACGTAAAAAAAGAAAAAATACGTGTGCAATATTTTTTTATAATCTCCAACACGGACTAAAAAATTTTTTTTGTCATTATCCCTATTTGACACTGAAAACTCCCTTTATTTGGTTGCAGTAGCAGCTATTTTCGTAGTTCAATGTTTTACTAGTTACTACTGAACGTGCAGTTCAACGTACACCGTGTGATTACGTCATCGGTTGTCTGTAGTATCTATGATTGATTGCTAATGATCTTTATGATCTTCGGCTTCTTGTTTTGCTGTAGACAAAGTCCGTACCTATTATGTTTCATTGTTGTACAAGCTCTATGCATAAAAAGAAAACTTGCTTGAATTTGATGCATTCTTCGAAAACATCTGTAATTTTACTGATGAGTTTCATGATATCTTCTTCGTAATTCGTAGTTTGAGATAAATATTCTAAAAGACATATGATCTGTCTGGATGTTTTGGAAACCGTTCCAAGTTCCAACTGACAAAATCAGCGCTATTTCAGTGCCCAGTCCTAAAGCGAGACAGTGATGTGGATGGTATATCTTGAAGCTCTGACGTCATTCGGTTCTGTTCGCAGTAATTGACTGACAGCCAATGATCTAAAGTATGTTGTCCAGTTCATCCATCGACTCGATGTTTCCAGGAATAGAAGATTGAGGGTCCAAGTACGACGTTATGTAATGCGTTTTAAAGTCGAAAGTGCAGTCTGCGAAATAAGTGTAGATCGTTAGAAGTTCATCTCAATAACTTTAAAATATTGCCAAAATTGTCCCGAAACACGAAACACTATCTCCTGTGTTCCGCTCTGATTGAAATATTCAGTTACAATCAATATATGTAAATCCATCATAAACAGAGCAAAATTGTAACCAAAACAAAAACACGGGCCCGTTGAATAAATAAAACTCGTTCCAGTATGACGTATGGCTCCCGTTTGAAGTACTGGACCCGGCCCGGCGCGCCACTTTCTTTTACTGCCTCTGACGTCATCGCCCGCGCGGCTTACGAACCGAGAATGTCAAATTTGAAGCGATATATTATGATGCATGGATCCTGCGAGTTGCTTGCATTCGCAATTGGTGAGCATGGAATCATTTGCGTGGGCTAGTTGCATCTTTATTTAGGCTACAAAGCACCATAAATAAATACGATTGAAACTTATACAGAAGGCCAATTCGGGAATTCATCGTACCTATAGAACTGACTATAAGCAAAATACAGGATCAGATTTACCAACACATGACATCACATAAATCACAAATCTTCATCATTCCATAAATATGCTCCGAGCTCGAAGGACCAAATTCAGCGTAACAATAAACTTCCCCTAATTAGGTTGTGAAGCCCTAGGAAACATCCCCGGAATACAGAAATAGTTACTGGTAACCTTAACTATGCCATTGTGAATATGAAAGTGGAGGTTTCAAACGCGGGGCTGTGGCTTTGGGCGTTTTGTTCTGTGCGTTCTGTGCCTATTCGTCAAGGGAGCTTGTTCGGTATGCGAAGGCTTTAATTAGCTCACATTGTATGTTCTGCAAGTCGTGAGTAGGTGGAAACACGTGAGAATGAATTGTAAATGTAGGTAAGTAATGTTTATTTACCACCATTAATTACTTACTGATAAAGCAGAGAGGTCGTTAATTACTGTCTGATGTTAGGGGACAAACTCTGCCAATTACAACTGTAATTGTCTTAAATAAAAGTTAAAAAAGCCTTAAATGTCTGACTATAAATCATCGGTTCCCTGTGAACCGGATGGCAAATCATATGCCTAGCCTTTTCCCAACTTTGTTGGGGTCGGCTTCCAGTTTAACCGGATGCAGCTCAATACTAGTATTTTACATGGAGCGACTGCCTATCTGACCTCCACAACCCAGTAACTGGGTAACATGATACCCCTTGGTAAGACTCTTTGTCAGACTTTCGGGCGTCTGACTACCCGTAAAGACTGTCAAAGATCCAAGAATGACAGAATGATGAACCGGATGCCAAATAACGGACGAAATATGAAACCAGACGCTCCATTACAAATAATAAAGACAAACCAATGAGACATTCGACGTATCGTAAAACTACGCTAGAAGCGTGCACGCAGATCGATCGTAATCGCGTGCGCGCTTGCACGTGGTCGATCAGACATTCGAACCGGGCGCCTACGCATTAGCATTAGGGCTTGCAAATATTCGACAATTTTGCAATTCGAATATTCGATATTTTTTTGGGGAATATTCGAATAATTCGAATATTGTTCGAATATTTAATAAAAAAATTAAGTTTTATAGAAATCATGTCCTTTAATTTCTAAATAGTCTTTATTCTCTAAATCAAAATAATAGTAGTTAAAGCTGTGTTACAAAAACTATTAAAATTACATTTTTTTCTGTTAGAAGAACACGAAGGATTAGAATAGCTAATATTAAACTGCCAATAATCAACTAGTTTCTTCAAATAACATAGCTAACACAATAATCAACATATTTTTTTGGAAGAATTATAATGGTCAACTTAATATTGTACTGATGATATTAATACACCACAATGTTATTCTAATATAATATTCGCAAAAATTAGAAACAAATGCTTAAAATGTTTTAAAATAAACAATAGTTATAAAAATAAACTAATCTTGTTTGGTTTTTCAACCTTCGACACAAACACAACACAGTCTTATAAAATCGGTTATGAGTATTGTAATTATATAATAAAATCAAACAAAACAATAACAAGTAAGTAACGCAATTAAACCTTTGATGCAAAATCGTTTTCTTAATGTTAAATTGTCAATGTCACACTAACAATGTGTGATATTGATAATTTAACATTAAATCTTTCTTAGTAATAACAAAAATAATAAATCACGAGATCAGATCAGATCTAAGTAGCACGCTACATTTAGTACAGAAAATTACAGTACGTATTTAATTCTGCACAACGTTCTGCTGTTCCCCGGCCAGTTATTCTTGCTAGTCCCAGATTCCTGAAGCTCTTGCCTGCAAAGTTTGGACAATGAATGTTTACGTTCATGTACCGTCGGTTACGGGCTGAAGTCCATTCGTCTAAAGAGACGGAAAACTTCTGTCCTTTGGCTTTCAATTTCTGCAATGTTTCCTTAAGTTCGCCTTTTAATTGCTCACTCTTTTCTACCACGATCTTTTTAATTGTATTTGGTGACTTCGGTAAGTCTTCATAGCCACTTTTTTAAAAAAGATGTCGCAAGGAATCAGATGTACAGAACAAACTAAATGGAAGACCATCACAAGCAGTCATTTTTGAAACTATATTTTCCACAGTATCAGATTTTTTAAAGAAGTCGTCAATCAATTTAACTTTCTTCTTCTTTGGCTCATTTTCCTGTAGGTTCGGGTGTGTGCCCGATGTCCCTGGTGCAGAAAGTTCATCAACAGTAACCCTAGTACTCTCAACAGGGTGAAGTTTCATATGGTTATGCAGACATGTAGTTGTGTTTCGGCATTTAATCACTTTCTTGCACTTTTTACATTGCGCATGAACTCCATCTGAAGTTCTCAAAAAAAAGTTCCATACTGACGACTTATCTAGCGTACCTTTCGTGTACTCTTTAAATTCTAATTTGTTTTGCAGTTGCTCCATGTTTTAATGTTTAATCTAATACCTGAAACGTCGAAAAAATTACCGTCAACACACACTTCATAGTGTTTTAAAAAATCTTAAAAGAACTCAAATGAGAAGAAGTAAACGAGTTCACAAAATAAAAGCCTTAGCTAAGTTAACTAGTAAAAAAGCCGCATTTTTGAGGTTAGAATTAGTATTATAATAAAATCATTATCACAAGTCAGAAATGCAATTATAGTAGCTACTTACATTAAAGCACGTAACTGATTCACTGGATTGTCGTTGGGTATACGACTATACATTAAATAAAACAACGGGCACACTAAACAAAATAAAAACGTCTAACACAAAATAATAACAACCAAATACGCGTGCAAATGATGGACAAATGCACAAAGGCGAACCACCCCCGAGCCCCACCCGCCGGACTGCGCGCCGGTCGCATCTTCCGAATGTTCCCGATCGTTGCCGAATCCTGTCGTAACGCTCGTAACGCCCGCGCGTCGAACGACGTTACCTTGTTTGAACGGCGTGCATGAACGTTGAATTTTGTGTGCACATCAGATTTTTGAGTTTTGTTTTCCAGGAATCGGTCGAATATTCGAATATCGTAAAATTTCTATTCGAATATTTGAAACAGTTGATTATTCGAATAATTCGAATATTCGAATATTCGAATGCAAGCCCTAATTAGCATACACTCCCTTCTCAATTGAAACGCATCAACTGACGCTCAGTTTAAATTAGAATGATTAAGGACGGGATGTTTGCTTTACAAAATGACGTAAATAATATTGAAATGGATAGATCAGCAGTTGATGAAAGCATTATTTTGGGTAGTCCAACTAATGCATTCATCAACTGCTGATCCTTCCTCCTTCTTTTTTGGGTTGACTATTTATCAACCCAAAAAATAAACATTGAAAGAACACAAAATTAATTCAAGAAGACTAGGTACAATTTCATGAGTAGAGAAAGAACTGGTTGAAAATCGGTTTTATGACCTTCAGAAGATATATTTTTTTAACCGAAGCATAGACCATTAACCTTACAGAAGATAAATTCCTAGAACAACCTTGTCGTTGCTAATTGTTACTAAAGAGTTATTAATACTTCGCTCGGTTTAAAAATGATCTCGTTTAGTCGTACGACGTAAATATAGCCATTAGTTACTGCTACTGATCTATGAAGATACTTCACATGTTTCGCCCGCACGTGATATTTGCAAAACAGATGATTCATCTCTTATGACAAAATAACAATTTAGAGGTCAGACTGTCTTGTCTATAATCTCCGTTGACTCTTTAAACGGTCTCTTCACACGAGCTTAACGTACTTGTTAATGTTCTACTTAAGTGCTGTCAACATTTATAGAACCCTTGAAGCATAGGTTGACTGGCTTAAATTAAACAAAATGGCCGACACAGAACATTAAGTGTAAAAGTATAGTGAAAGGTTTTATTTAGTCTTGCAGATGAGTACCTACATAAAAATAAATGGAAACTGCGATAAATGTTGTGATTAGGCAATTCAGATTCAGTGACATGCACAATCCAAAATGAAAATCGTTCTAAGAAGAGTCAACACATTTCGGAGTACCTATTCAGTATAATCATAATCAGTCTATATTGATCCCACTGCTGGGACTCAGACCTATCGGTGAAAGGGAGTGGGCCGTAATCCACCACCAGGGTCCAGTGCGGGTCGAGTACCTATATATTAGGTCCCCACCTACGAAATCAGCGTTTTGTATGGAGAATTTGAAAGAAGTTGCATTTTTCATACTAACATTTTCTTAATTTATATAACAACCATGAACACGAATGTTTTAAAACTTTTATGTACTAATGTTTAAAAACTAAGAAAACGTAATTTGTCACTTAGATTAAGCGACAAATATAAGTTTTGGTCAAGTTAAAACAAATGGTGGTCATTTCTGCTAACAAAATGAGGAGTCGTTTTTAAGATATGTTTTATGTTTAGAAAACTATAAGTAATAAGGTTTTTTTACTATTGGTAGTTGTCTATGATGGTCACCATTCGATATAATACCAAGCAATTGATGAATATTTTAAGTCATAGAAGTGACGGGGTTCTCTATTTGTGAGAAAAAAAAACGCCAATTTCATAGGTGGGAACCCAATAGGTATTACATGATAATACCCATCTAGATAGATTAATTAATATCCACAATTCACAAGTAGCAATTAATATTGCTCTAAAACTTTACAAAACTGTCGCAAACTATAGTTTGCAGCCAGTTTTCGGCAACAACGAGGACATTGACATGTCTTAACTTCGAGAACCATTAATTAACAACCTAGCTAGACCATCTTAACCTTACAATAACCCGTTATTTATAATTTATTTATTAATATGAATATATAAAATAACTTTTGACACACGTAAACACATTTATTTCGCGTGGGGTGCGATGGAAGAGATTTGGCACGTTTCCAGATAATTGCGATAGCTTTATCGTATTTGAAGCTTGTACAGGCAGTTTTTTGCGTTACCTATGTAGTTTTACGCTAAATCCTCTTTAAAGACTTACAACACACGCTCTTCGTTGAATTTCAAAGGCCTAAACGTGAAGGGTTCACCAGCATCTTTCACCAGCAGTTCCTGCCAGAAAGCATTGTGTATTTCATAGTTATTGTCAACCCGCCCAAGTTTCGCGCAATACTCTACGTCAATGTCACGCAATTTTAGGAGATACTATTGATCTTTTGCGTAGGTCTAACGTGTGTACGGCGCGCGTACGAGTATCTGTGCTAATTAGCTTTTGACACGATTTCATTCTCTAATACGTCATAAGTCGATTACGGTAAAATATAAGTTAATAAACCGAAAATTCTCCTGTCGTCTCCGACCTTGCGTAACTTTGTTAACTCTCATGATCGCTTCGATAACGTCTTGAAAAACGCTTCAATCCCCTTTTCACTTATAACATCTTTCTTATCTCGTTAAGCTCCTCCCGAAAATCTTGTACGAAGAAACGCGGATTTTTAAGTATCTTCAAGACAATTTTCAAGGATTGCGAGATGAATAATTTCGTCGGTATTTTTATTCCCAAAAAGACCACGTTATAGATGCTTTCTCTTTGCTGTCCCAGATAAAACCGATAAGCCTCAGAGTTAAAGGATTATGTACCCAAAAACTATAGTTTAGGGTTCCCTAAAGTGGTATTGTCTATACACGAAGCATTTATATCAGACAGAACGTAGGCGTATCTTCCCAGCAATATCGTCGGTAATTTATTTAAACTACGAGCTCACTTGCAAAATGGTTTCTATATTCAGCGCAAAGCTTCTTGTTACGGCTCCCAGGTCTCAACTTAATGAATTTAGCATTTCTGGAAGAATATACTAAGTCCTCTATAAGTTTCATGAGTATCGTTCTTGTTTATGATTATGTCGGTACGCTTTTACTCAGCATGTTTCTTGATTGCCCGACTAACTTGTTTCGAACTCCACTTATGCCCTGATTGTGAGTAGATCCTAGAAATCTTGAAAGTTAACGTCACGCCTGTAGCCTGTAATTCCCGAAGGGTAAGGCAGAGGTGTACCTATAGTACACCCACATTTCGCCAGGTATATTTAAGTCCCATGTAATAGGGGGCGAGCCTAATGCAATTAACCGGGCACAAATACAGACTATTAAGTACAGAAAATTTTCATACGGAAAAAACAAAACAATAAAAGTTTGCCTGACCTGGGAATCAGAAACAGACAGCAGTGCTGCTGGGGAGTTTGTTACGCCACTTCTTCTTGCCAGCTTAAGCACTAGGAAGTGGTGAAGGGTGGGCGTTCTTGGGGGACTGTCTTGTCATTTCGACGATCGAAAAGTGCTGATTCTCAGCCTAGTTTGAATAAATAACTTTTTTTTTTTAAATCGATCCAAGAACCTTGTGCTCAGCATTAGCGCTTGTGCGACCGCTAGGTCAAATCCTGAAACTAGCACATAGTTAAACCGTATATCACTAACACATGGTTATAAATCTGTCCTCAGTCGTATTTTTCCGAAACGTATGCTATTTTTGATGCCAAAATATCGAAGTTAGCAAGTATTCCTCCTGTGATTCATGTGTGCATTATGCTTTAAAGGCCGTGGCATTGAAAGCTGGGGGAGGTGATAAATGGTTTACCGTCTCATGTAGTGTTTCCGTCTTGCTAACAGCTAGATATTTCTTTTAGCTGTGCCAAAATGTTTAAAGATTTTTACTCCTGTACTTGTGTTGCTTTAATAAACTAGAAATACCTTTGAAGGTTGTCGTTTCCTGTTTTCTTGTTCAGTCGAGAGTTCTAGGAATGTTTATTTAGGAAAGCGAAGTACCTAATCAAGAATCATCCGCTCCAATTTCCCGGTAAGGGTCTCTCCAAGCTCTGATTTAATACAAAACAGTTACTAGGAGCCCGCGAACACAAATTGTACATCGGTTTTCTTATTTTCATTCATTATCGTTCTCTGCAATGTCAAGACAGAGGATGAAGCAATTTTTCCATTACCAATTCAATTTTAACTTTATCTTTATGTACCTACTTATCAGTCTCTGTATTGTAAAATTCGGTGATCGAGATGTGTCTATCTATTGGCATAATAACTTTGAAAGGTCTTAAAAGAGGTTGGCCAGATGCTTACCCAAGCGACCTTTGTAAATTTTAATATCAAAGGGACATAACAGTGCTCTTTTCTAAAACTAATTAGGTATCTCTAAAATCTTGTGTAAGTGTTTAAACTAAAGCAAGGTGACCTGAGACTCGAATTTTCATCGCCCTTCAGATCGTCTCGACTCGACATCTGATCGTAAAGTTTAAGACAAGGTTTCAATATAAGGTTGATATGTATGCAGACAGTAGACGACCACTTTAGCGGCTTCTAGGGATCGTGATAGAATGTACTTAGGATCTTTCCATAAGCTCAGTTACATAATGAAATTGATCAAACATCGTTGCATGATCATGTTGATGTTTGGCGCCGGATGGCCGCGCGCAGATAACCCTTAATGTTTACTAGTCGTCACTTCGTAAGATAACTTTGCAGTATTATAAAATTTACACTCTCAGGTCCATTTAAAAGCTTAATAGCACTGCAAACTGATATACCAACAATACTATATCCTAATTTTACTTTTAGTATGAGGTCTCATTAAAACTACTGATGCCTTGTCTCTTTGAAATCACAAGTAACCTTTAATAGGAGATTAACCTTAGCTGACAATTTTGCAGTAAATATTTTAGTGGATTCTTGTGGTTCATACATAAGTTTAAGATCAAACATTCTATCAAGTCGTACGTCAGTACCTCCCAGTACGGTTACTGTAGATATTATTCCCTCGAGATATTATTTATTTACGAAGATACCTTCGAAGACGGTGTCGACGCCCTCGGTTCGTATCTCATGAATCATAATATTCTCATAATCGATCCTTACATGCGACGCGACTGCTGAAGCTGTGCAAAAATATTATGGTCTCTTTTTTATTAAACTTTTTACTTTTTGACTGAAGAGAATTTGAAGGGTATTATCATGGGACCACGCTTGTCTGTAGGTTTACCCATTCCTCAACGCTTCAGACTGCGGGCCTTAGTCATATTGTTTCTGGCGCTATACCGACGTTATCACCGTTCTTCACCGTTAATGCAAAGATCTTGCAAGTTTGGTTTTGTCCCCGATTGATGGCAATAGGCTCGACCCCTATTAAAAAATGTGGTTTTACTATGATTATGTACACCTGTGCAAAAAAGACGTGATCTTATGTTATGTTGCCAATAATTCAAAATACTAAACCTTTTTCTCTCTTGTTCTAGTTGACGAGAAGATATTCTGCTGCCACGGCGGATTATCTCCAGACCTGCAGGCGATGGAACAGATCCGGCGGATCATGCGGCCGACCGACGTGCCCGACCAGGGCTTGCTCTGCGACCTGCTGTGGTCCGACCCAGACAAGGACACCGCCGGTTGGGGCGAGAACGACCGTGGTGTCAGCTTTACATTCGGAACTGAGGTGAGGAAACATTCTAGTTCACTACATTTTTTTTCTAGAAAATCTTCGGATCTCTTGCAAGTGTAGCAACGGTGATGCCAGATCACTACACTTCAGGTCGTTATATGACGTGTTATGTGCTATTCTGTTTAGCTCCACGTCTCTCTAGCACTGGAGCAAATATGGCTGTAACATATTTTTAGTTCACTAGTTAGCCACAATTCTTATTTCCATACAGTAATATTGCCAAATTAATCAAACCAGGTAAATATTTGACAGCTACTTGCAACGTTGCCAACTTTTAGAATGAACGCTCTTAATCCCTGTCATTAATGGATCACTCATACGAGTATATCTGCTTGTGATGAATGATTTATTTAGAGCGCTTTCGCTTAGAACACTAGGTAACCTATTCTAAGAAAGCACCTCCTCGATACATACTATATCACGAGGACTACACGCTAAGAGTACGTCCCAGAACTCTTCCTTGACCTGGCCAAAGATTTACCACAAAATTACTGCGTTAAGCAAGTTAGGCAATAAAACAGTCTCCAAAATATTCTAAAGCGAAATGCCTTGACCACGGCAGCCGAATATTTCAGCTTGAAGGTTATCCGTGCCTCACATAGTTTTCCACGTGCCTAATTAAAGCTTGCTTTATATAGCTGCGGTGCGAGATGCTGCAGTACCTAAGCTGTTTGCCAAATTAAGACTAGTTTGAACTGACTCACTGCTAAAAGTTTTCATGTTTGGCAAGGGAATACATTCGTTGTAGAAAGTTCCATATAGTTTGTAAAAGGTAATAAAGTAATTGCGCTTCATTAACTTCACTTAATAAACGATGAATGAATGAATTAAATGCACCGATCCCGGCGTAGTTTAACCAGACTCGATAAATCGAATGAACCGCAAGATTTGCACTAGCCTCTGGAGCCTCATGTTGCATGGGGCTACAGAGGCCATTGCGTATCAAGGACGTGCCCTTTGGATATGGAAGGATACCAGATAGTATTTATAATGACGGGAGCTGCATCGGTTAGACTGGAAGCTGAACACCGTTTTTTTTTAGCACGTACCACTAGCATGAGGAAAATATTTGGAGCTGCCAAACAAATTTTGATGTTCAATTTCAACATAATTTATGCGCCATATTTTAAGACGTCCCGATCTGTTTTACCTTTGTTTTCCATATCTTTACTATTTTACGAGTATGTACAAGTCAAAGAAAGAAATCAATATGCAATGCCGATCGATGTGGCGACGCTTGGGGGAGGCCTATGTTCAGCAGTGGACGTCTGTCGGCTGAAATGTTGATGAGGAATGCATCTCTACAGCCATTGTCAATGGTCATCATTATTATTACTGCCATAGATATTAAGTAAAGTTAATTATCATCCTGCATTCAAAGAAAAATAAATAAATAAACCCTATCTTAGACAAACAAGCTCAAAAGGTGATCTCGTGGTACGTTGTTATCTGCGCGTGCACTGCTTCATACAACGCGTCCGCATGACTGACCTCTACGCACTATCACAGTCTGTCACTGATTATTGTGTTTGTGTTAGATTCTGTAGCAGTAGTTTGTGTTGTACCACGTGCTTGATACCTGGGGGGAAGGGCAGGTACTTAGGATGCAGAAACCAAAAACACGTGATGGCACGTAGATTAAGATTTTATTCTGCTGTTTTGTAGATAGCGCTTAGTGGTGGGAATTTTCGCCGCGGTGTCAACTCAATGATTATAGCTGTAGTTCGAAGTTTTGAACACCAACAAGCTGCCGTACTGCGATAGATACCCTCACAATAGCTTTGTAATCCAAATGAATTTAGGATGGGAAAACTGTTCGTACCAAGCAAAAGGAGTATATAAGGATCGCAGCAGGTGACGTTCTGTAGTTGCTGCCTTTCGACCCCCATGGGACGAAGGCTTGAGTTTATATATGTATGCTTTGATCCCAGTCCCAGACTATTTAAACGTTGAAGTCGTTCCTGGAATTAACTGTTTCTGCTCGGTTTGGTTGGTGATAGGGCTTCTAAGCCCGCCAGGCTCGCCACCACCATCTTATCTAAGTCTGTCTCCATAACAACAATGTTAGCAGCATTGTTGTGTTTCGGCAGTTAGAGGTAAGATAGCCAGTTCTTCTGTGGATGAGGATTCCGGGTGAAGCTCGCTTCCACCTTCGGCCTGATCATCACTTACCATCAGGTGAGATGCAGGTCAAGAGCTTCCCCGTTTCGGATAAAAAATAAAGTTAAAGCACCCAATTTAATGTATATTTTTTTCTATTTGCAGGTGGTAGGCAAGTTCCTGTCGAAGCACGAGTTCGACCTGATCTGCCGCGCGCACCAGGTCGTGGAGGACGGCTACGAGTTTTTTGCCAAGCGGCAGCTCGTCACACTCTTCTCCGCGCCCAACTACTGCGGCGAGTTTGATAACGCAGGTCAGTACATTTTGAAGAGACTTTTATACCTAAAAATACAGTACTTCTTAGTTGTCTGTAAAATGTACGCATGGATTTATTATTTTGCGAACATTAGTGTGGGTTACACGTTTACCTGTGGCGGCATCTACATCGCCACATGCAAACTACGCATCAAACACCTGACGTCATACAAATCCTGCATCGCGCAATTAGAGTTTACCACACGATGGACATATATACAAGCGGGGACTTCAACCTCCGGGCAGTTGCCCGCCAGACACAACACCCGTCTGGTCGGAGAATCCTCCCTTTTCTATGGTGGATGAGTGAACTTTACACCCTGTTCCTCATACCACTAAATAACTAGTTTTAAAATGTATTCTGTCACATTAAATTGTAATGTGTAACTGTTATACGTCCCAATAAAGTTAAATAAAATACCTTAATAGCGGGTAAGACCTGGAATAGACTCGCACAGACCAGGGAAGTATGGCACACAAGGAAGGAGACCTATAGGTCTCCTTCCTTGTGTGCCATACTTCCCTGGTCTCACTCAGCCACTGCCGAGTATACTCGGCAGTGGCTGGAACAAGGCTGCCAATGATATTCATAGTCAATTAACGAAATGGGACATAGTCGGGTTGCCACTCAGCAGCCTAAACATCTCACAGCCTAGATATTAATCACTGTGTTATGTTATTTGGAATTAGCCTTAATGTGCCAAGGATGACTACCAATAGCCAACTGGAGTGTTTTACAAGTCCAGAATACTGCTTATTGCCCGAGCCAATGCTGAACTAGCTTGACCACTCGGGAAAATAACGCGGAGGTACTGTGGTGTCCCCAGACATGCGATTCCGATAACAGCTTCTTCACCATTTATTTGTAATCTAAGCCTTTTAGTTTAGCCAACCGAGGAGTGGTTTTAATTTAAGTTTTATAGTAGTTATATCATAAGTTCAAGTTTTTAATACCCATTTTTCCAATTCCAGGCGCCCTCATGTCAGTGGACGAGACACTTATGTGCTCGTTCCAGATCCTAAAGCCGGCCGACAAGCGCAAGCTCTATTCCGGCCTCAATATGGGCCGACCCAACACGCCGCCGCGTGCGCAGCCCAAGAACAAAAAGAAGTGAGTCCACACACACATACACAACTGTTGCACTAACATTGTACACGTGCACCGAGTAGTAAGAATGATGTGCTCATAGACCAATCAGAAGTCAGCGTTATGACGCGACTCCTCCGTTCCTCCAATGGGCATAGATAGAGTATTGTATAGATTCGCTGTCAGCGTGTACCTTATGAGATAGCAATAGTCTTTGACAGTCATTTTTAAACTGGTACTATCTAATGTAGTCGGATTTCCAAAATAATCGTACCGTGACAACAAAAAGTTTGCATACGCGAAGGAGATATTTCTGTCTCGTTTACTCTTACTACCGAAGCTTATAAGTGTGTCCTTGTCTCATTATTATTATCTTGTGACTTGTCTACTGCTATACTCTGTCCACGCCAATGGGTATTTCCCGTTTGACCACGTCATACTTACTACTCTGTGTAGACATAATACGATGGAAATTATAGGGAAAAGATGGGTGTGCGTTTGGTAATATGGCATGATAATGGATACGTAATATCGTTAGGGGTCGTAATTTGCGAACGACCTTACGAGTGGGCAGTAATGTTACTAATCTCCGTAATTGAATTTTGTCGTGTCTTTTATGTCGAAACCATATTATTTTTGTCGCGTGAATAGACACTTGATGCAATTAATCGATATAATCGATTGCATTAATGGATCGTACGATTGTTTGCCAACTAGGACGACCCCTTTTTATCTAGAGGTGATGAGTCAAATTCTACTCGTCAAATAAGAATAGTGATGAGCACCACGTAATTTTAATTAACGTGCTTCAATTCTGTTATAATTTTTTTATGCACCACGCTACTCTCGTATTGTCAAATTTACTGTTCAGTGTTGCCAGAGAATAAAAATATTTGCCAAAATCAGTAGAAAATAAGTTCTTATCATTGCTTTATTGCCAGACTATGCCAAATTTAGTTATATTGAGTATGAATTGAATTGGTTATAATAATGTGAAATTGTATGCGAATAATAGTTATGTAAGTCATGTAATGCTAACAGCTGGGGCTTTAAAAATGTAAGTGTACTATTTAAGTGACATGTAAAAAATAAAGCATTCCCCATTTAATTCGGTAGTTTGAATTTCGTAAATAATACCTTAGGAGTTGACGACACACCCTAGACAGTCGTTTTAAAATTCATCGGTATAATATAGAGCGGATTTTGTCATATGGCAATACTGTCTCTGACACGCACACGTACTCAAATCCACATACATACAATACGCACACATCTGTAGCAGGAACAGGGGATTAAAGCTGACGATGGCGGAAATATGTTTCTCAATGAAGTCAGAATCTTTAAAGTATCTGATAATAGGGATAATTTATAATGTTCTCAACGATGAGTTGAGATTTTTCCTTAAGATCATGGTGAATTGAAAAAGTACAAAATAGTTTTACTTACAAAATAGATTTTTGTACTGTGAACCGTAGATAGTTACGTACTGACGTCAGTCGGCAGACACGTTTCCTCGTGAAAATATCACAAACATTAACCCATATTAAAATTCGAAAAGGCCTCTAAACGATTACTTCTTTTTCATATTCCATAGCTTCTGGAATGGAAATGAACTATACTATAAAACATATCCTATGGCATTCGACGATAGTGTAGGGGTTACTAACAGTGTTTTTTTTATTTTTTATATGGATCGTTACTTCCAGATATTACTTCTTACAAACAACTTTACATCTTTATAATATTAGTTTATTATTATTACGCCATCTGTGAAATTGCGGTCCACCTACCGATTAGATGTTATATTTTTATTACTCAAAAATTTAAATAATTATATTATTTTATAATCGCAGAGACATTATCTGAAGCCGATACACAAAAGGTACCAAACGCTGTGTGACGTTTGAAATGCATCTTGCGATAAATTAACAAACAACTTTTTTTGCTCTAGTAACATTCACTGGGTTTGCATACTCGCTCAAAACTAATAATCTACGAATAACGCCTAAAGATTAAAAATATAATTTTGTGATACATTAATCCATCTGCCAATAAGAGTTTTAAAAGTATTCAAACAAGACCATAAAAAAAGTGTTTTGGTGAAAAGATTTAAATCGTTAGATTCGCCCGACGGTGTCAAAAGATAGTCACATTCGCCAGACGATCTCAAAAGATGGTCACGTTTCTCTTTCGTTGATAATGACATTTAAGTACGGTGAGGCCATATCTAACGATGTAAATCTTTGGTTTTGGTGGGAAATGTGTGGAAAGAGTGTAATTATTTAAAAAATAAGTTTTGTAACAATAACAACAGCATTTGTAATATGACGTTTTAAAGGTCATAATCAAGTGCATGATTTCTAATGGCGGCGCGAGGCGTAGGTGCTGTGTGGAAGTAGGAACTTCAAAACACGTTTCACCACCCGTTTATGAGATACGGTGAACTTTTCTGCTAGATATATATTCATACACATTCTGATCCATTTTTCTTGAAGGTAGTGCCTATCTGGAGACATTTGTAAGTCTAAGGAGCGCTTGCCAAGAGATGTGTCGCAGGTTTTGTAACCTATCAGCGAGAGAGAAGTCTTATAAATGATTTGTCAAAAACATGTATCATACATGTATTGTCCTTGTTTCAGACATGTTTTGTTAACTATTTTATTCTCATTTTTGACAAGTTTTCTACAATTTCTGTATACAACTTGTTTTAAGTGTAAACGATAAATGAAAACAGTAGACACAACTAGTAGAATTTTATAAGTACTCGCGCCGCCAATCAGTATCGTAGTGTTTGTCTGTCCTACGTTTTATATCATTATCATTGTTTTTATTATTTTTTATTTCATAACTGTTTATCGGCAATAGCAGTATCTTTTTCAATGTAAAAAAAATTCAAATATTTTAAGAACTGTTCTCAATATCTCAATGAATTTGTATTATAAAAATTTTGAATAAGAATACAAGATTCATGTATCAAATTGCAATGTTTGACATCATCTCACGTATTATTTTGTGTTTGTTCCCGATCGCCAGTTAATCGCCCCACCCTGCGCCTGCGTCGCCCCGTCGCCGACTCGCATGGACTCCCACGTACCTACTTATTACCTACCTTACAAATATTAGTAACTTAGACAGCGTTAAGGGACTCTATAATACGACAGTTTGCTAATCTTACCTTCCATTGCGCGTTTTGACCTTGTTTGTGTACCTACAATTGAAAATCGCGCAATGGATGATAAATAAGTTTTTGTATCATATTTATAAGGTGTAGTGTTGTAGTGAGAAGGCTTGTTGTACTCACTATGATGTAAAAAAAAAAATGTTTTAAATAATGATAATTCAGTGTCGAAGGGCTTTGCTTGTCCAGTCTTTTTGAGTAAAATGGTCGGTCCAACGCCATTTTAGTCATATGTTAGGTAAAGAGTCAAACGATTTCAGCTCAGCCACTGATTAATACAGATACGACACAATAAAGTGCAATTCAAGTCGCACAGCGCTAATCACCTACCTTTATATTCACCTAGAAGTTGCCTCTCTTTCTATCGCGTAACTCTTAGATCTTCTGACTACGTTACACTCACTGAATTGGCCCGACAAGACGGGCCCGCCGCGTACTTGTAGCTTCATACCTAACTGCGAAGTGTCTCATCTGTATTCTTCTGTGGCTCAGCTTTCAGATATTCATTCTCTGTCTACTGAATGGCTATGAAGCAAAACAGATATGTCGTATTGTTCTTTATCGCTCTTCTATTTTTTTAATAAAATACATTTTGTACATTTTTTATTGTCTAAGAAATTTTGTGACTGTCAAGTATTACTTTTAAAGCTCTCTGAAGATGAATAATTAATTGTTCACAGATTATGTTATAAAGATAGCGAAGTAAGATTTATAAAATTGATAGTTTACTTATTTTTAAGTAACAAAATATTACTAACTCTAGTAACTAAATGACTGTAAGGAAGTCAAGTCTTCCTGTTGATTATTCCTTCGGAAATCTCGCTTCGCTCTCTTTAGTACATATTATATTCTGTCAATATAAGTCTGTAACGCACGTTTACTACTGATCAATTGCTGGAAAATTGTCCCTCGGACGAGTGCGTTAGAACTAACACTGTCAAAACTTTGCCGTAAGTTGAAAAACTGACCAAGGAAGTGCCAATTTCACCAATGAACCTGAACACTATTAACAAATCAATCTGCGTTTAAGAGCTGTCAGTGTCAATATTCCACCACAATGATGACACTGACAGCAGGTGGTGGGTCGTTGTCGAATTTTTGACGGACGGAACGCAACCGTTTTGAAGACGAAAACGGTTGCAGAAAGCGGTCGTCGTTGCAACGGGTTTGAAGGATGAAACTTATCCAACATGGAATAGAATTGCGTTTTCGTCGAGTGAAATAGTTGCAGTTTCTACAGCTATCAACGATTTGAAATGGTTTCGTCGCATCACGACCGACAGCATTGACTTTTTTGTCATTATCGACTGTATTTCATTGACAAAAAGTTCACTTTTTATTGTAAGGACTGCTTTGTAAGAACGCGGAACGCTAAGAACGACAACGGGACGAGTGTAATAGATAGTTGAATCATTCCGTTCTCAACTGTATTTTCTAAGGCGTAAAATGAAAAATCGCACCAAGTAATTCGAAACCTGGTTTGTGCAACGAAGACTATTTGAAATTTGAACCCAGGACGTAAAACGGTTTCACCGGCGCAGAACGCAAAACGGTTCGTCGTGTCAATGCCCACCCCTACTGACAGCTTTGACAGCTTTTGAACGCCGTTTAGATGTGCTGATCGCGTTCCAGTTTCATTGGTGAAATCCGCCCGAAATATCTGTATGCCATTTTTGTGACGGGCTGATGTGAGAACTGAGAAGTAAGATAATTCTTGCTTTCAAAAAGTTTACAGTCGAATTTAATGGTCATATTTTGATTTACGGCAATACCAACCAGTCACATTTCGATCAACAGTAGCAAATAAGCCCCATGTTATTTTTTTTTTATCATTAAACGAGTTTTCAGGATATTGTAGCAAACAGCTAATGTCTTAAATATTTTTTATTCATAAACAAAATGGCGGTCTAGCATTCGGCTCTGGGGCTCTCCGTGGGCGATTCATATGTGGACGGATGTGCTCGTATGCGCGTAATGATGTCTGAGCAAATGAGTGTATGTATGACTGCTCCCAGAATGCTTGTGTCGTATTCAATATTCAACAATTAATGTAAGTAAGGTGACGCCCGCGGCTGCAACTTCGACTTTCCCCCCCTCCTTCGACATTTTTGTCGTACCCCTTTTTTACCCGACTGCGTGACAGCAAAGATAGGGTTCTGTTTTTATTGAGATTATTTCATCATTGACCGCAGGGTGACGCGATATGATTCATGTCGAAGTTGAGTCGCAGAAAAATTGAATGACAGAATTCAATGATGAAGGAAATATTGGAAGTATGAGTAGTAAGCATAAATATCGTAAAGAAGCCGTAGTTTGTTGATAATATAATGAACAAAACGCCCACAGTATTGGACCCATTTGGTTGAAATTAGCCAAATACGATGCTAAAAGTCGTATGTACTTACATGTCCCCAATTGATGGCAAATACGTACATTCCCTGTCCCTCACAAGAAATACACACATCTTGCTATAAGGAATGATCTAGATTTAAAGTATACTTTCATATTAAGTTCATTAAGTGACTTAAGCAATAAATTCATTTTCAAGTAGCAAGTGTTTTTATCTCTAAGTCGAAAGAACTTCCTTACGCATTTACAGTATTTATAGTAACTACATAGCCATCGTAACGAGGAATTACTAATACCCAATTCAGTATTTTATGGGACTCTTGTCTATTCAGGGGACCAGTTAGATTCAAAATGTATTGGAACTGGCGGATAAGCATTTAAATAGAAGCCAAGTGGTCAATATGTGGGCGTATTTAGATGTAAACGTTACACCGTCCCCTCAGGTCGGTCAATAGGATTATGTGTAGCATTGCTTTGTCGCCCTACTTCTTATGCGATCCTAGTTCGCACTATGCTTCGCGCGAATGACGTGGTCGCTTACATATGTTGAAAATACCAACCGATGATTTTAACCGTTGATGGGGCTGTCATTTTGTCTCAAGACTACGCTGAGAATGAAACTATCATTTCTCTAATTATCGTATTTACTGTAACATGAAATTGTGGATACAAACTTGATATTCGAATCCAAAAATCAACGGTTAATTTGGTCAGTGTTGCCAAACTCCACCGATAGTTACCATATGGAAAAATAAAAAGGTCGCATAAGATTAAAGGGTAGAAATAACTGAAGATTTTCTTTTATTTAATTGCTATTGAATGTGTTCGACTGATATCCGCGGCTGACTGCCGATCAAATTGAATCATTGATCTATGTATGAAAAGAATTGTATATTAATTTCTTAAATAAAATACTTCTGAAAATTTCAAAGTTTTATTTGAGGTGCCCTACGTACTACACAATCCACATTTTTCAGAACAACATGTCACGGCCTGTCTTTCCCGAAGGGTGAGGCCGCGGTGGACCTATAGTACACCACACCACCATCATACAAAAAACTGCTACTACTACTAACTACTGAAGTGCATTCAGATGATCCTTGGAATATTTTTCTACTTTTCATTGACGTTGACTAGTAGCGTGTAATAAGAAAACGAAGTCTTTATAATCTGGAAAAATAATTATAGCCGATTACACTAACGCTTAACCTTAAAAACGTAGATCTGACAACTTACGGTAGAATAAAAGTTGCAATACATGGCAATCCTAATCAGAGTTGCCACACAAAAAATACGTACAACAACAAAAGTATGCAGATCCATGGGTAGAAAGCGGCCAGCTCTCACGACGACTGGTCGTCTATTAGCCAGCAATATATTGAGCAGAACTCTTCGTGGACGGACACCCATCGTTTGCCACATACTTTGGTAAGCTGCCGTCGAAACGCGGTCAGCCTGACATAGTGATGAAAAAAATGATCAAATAAAAAGGTAGGTACATTACGCCAAACGTCAGTGGTAACAAAACTAGTTCTTATGCACCAGACTGGCCTCTTATTCTATTGCAACTCCGTACTACGCTAGGCCAGCGTGCGGTTACCTGTACATAATGGCCACTATGCAAAATGAAGCTGCCACTCCACTCGACCGTTCAGTAGGATTTTTTCTGTTGTTTTCCCAGCTGTCAAATAAATCTGACCAACGGGAAAAACAAAACCCGTTGGAAAGACTATATAATCTGACCACTGGGAAAAACTGGTTTTTACAAACTTCACTCCTACCTTACCTATTGACACACATACAAGGTTTACACACTCTAGGCTCAAATCGTTGAAATACTTGCGCTGGCGCAGGTTGTCGTGCTCGAGCTTGACCAGTAAGTCCCTACCTAGTATTCTCACCTGCAAAATGACTTGGTTTCCATAATAGCAGTACACGAAAATGTCCAAGGCCACTGCTGCCAAATACTCCACTGTCATCATGTCGAAGTTCTGCGGAACAAAAGAACTAAAAGTGACCCGGTGAGCCTTGAAATACAGGGTGTCAGGGACAGGGCCGCGCCGACCCTCGGCAGCGCTTGTGTGCGAAACCAATGTAGCGCCTCATTTTATTTTGTCGTCGTGTTTCAACGCAATTTTTTTTTTCAAATTTTGTCGGTTCTACCTAATCTTCTCTAGTTAAGGGGGATGCGCCCGCGCCGCCCAGAGCGGGAGAAGTTATTTGATAACATACCACGCTCAAAAAAAAAAAAAAAAATGGGTTGCGCTAAGGTAGCCCGCGAAATTCAAATTTCCTTTAGTTTTTTGGATTTTGCAAGTCAGTGTCAGGTTTTATGTTGATTAAAATATGATTCGCGACCGTAACAAATATGGCTTTACATAATTATAATCATTACAATCAGGAATACAACTCCATATGTAAGCACAAATGTCAAATGTCATGATTTCATGAAATAGTCATTCAATGGAATTATATGAACTTAGAGAGTTGTATTGATCATTTTTATGATTACAATTCTATAAATATACATTTGATACGGCCGCGAATCATATTTAAATCGACTTACAACATGATGACCTGCAAATTGTAAAAAAACGTAAGTAACAAAATTTGAATTTCGCGGGCTACCTTGACGCTACCGTCTTAACCCCTTACCGATGTAGCAGCATACAGGAGCGTGCACAGATACAGAGTTACTTGCACTACTCTGAGCACCAGGAGAGGTGACACGAACTTCTCAAAAATAACCTTGTATTTGTACACCACTTGGCCGAGAGAGGCGCAGTCACGAAGTGCGGCTAATGTTGCATCGTCGTATTCGGAGCTGTATATATCTGTTGAATACAGGGAGATGGGTAAAGGAAACAACCAATTGGAACCGTGCACCTAGCTTCTGATGTTCTGTAAGGTCCAAAATTCAAATTGTGTAAGTTTGAAACATAATCTGACAACTCTTTAGAAAAGAAAACGCGGTACCGTACACTACATGGCCATTATTATGAAACATGGAATTTTATAAAATGTTCTGTTTTGCCTTGTGTCTGTCATATTAACTGTGATGCGTACCAAACTGAGTCTTCACACCGACGATATTGTTCTTCTAAAACAGACAAACCATGCTATATAGATAGGTACCTAATTATTTATTTTTAAGCTCATGAGGTCCTCTGACGTAATAAAAACCAAGCTTCCATACCACTTTCTGATCATAATGATACTCCGACTCCTTCATTTCCGAAACACTGTAGACATAGTTATGTTCCTCATCATCCTGAATGTTCGCGTACGTTGCGACCAACGCTGCGTGTTTCATGCCGTGTTGCAGCAACGCGGTGTAACGCACGTTGCGGAGGCTGCAACATAACAGGTCCAGTTGCCCGCAGATCAGGATCGAGTTTGAGGCGAAAAATACTCCTGTGGAAATAAAATTTTAAAAAGGTATTTTATCGCTTCTGTCCCAATTTAATATTATGTCCTTTATATTACTATTTAGGTCGGTACTTACCTAACGAGATGTCGACTAATAGAGAAGTATTCAAATTCATATTCATTTATTTGCGTTCCACAAGGTAAAACAAGATGTTAACAAAAGGCTTAGAGCTAAGAGCCGTTGTAGACCCTGTCAGGGCGGGCACAGCAAAAAATATTTTTAGATACATTACTAACAAGTTAAAAATCTAAGTCGTAGAAAGTTAAAAATAAACAAGTAAAAAGTATGGAAGAAAAATACATGTTACACCGACCCCAAGTAAATTGAGGTATGGGCGCATGCCCATGATGAATGATGAAGTTCCAAACTTCAATATTACAATTTAGGTAGCTACTCACCAAACTGCCCCAAAGCAAGTCCAACGTACAGTTGCGCTACACAATTGAGTAAGAACAAAATCTCGTAGAAAGGAGATCGAGACACGTCCATGTAGATCCAACCCTGGATGGGCTCTTTTGTCCACACTGTGAAAAAATTCCCATTATTATTTATCCATTCATTCCGTATGATACTCAGCCTACTGCAGTGTACCTACTGCTTGTCATAGGCCTCTCTGAATTGCGCTATCATACCCGGTTCTCTGGCTTGGGCGTTCCACGCTACGCTTGCCATGTCGCAGTCTCCAGCCGTGGGTTCGTCTGCCCCAACGACCATTCGGTTCGCCGACCAACTAGGTACAAAGGCAACGGTTCGACAATAGGGATGATGCTTGGGTAAAAAAAAATGAAATTCTAATTAGTCCGTCAGTCAGATAATAAAAAAATATTAGACACGTATTTTTTGCTTTATCATATTAATAACAAAATACTTAGATAAAACGCATTTTAAGTTGGGAAGTGGGGGTCGCTACGTCACAAGTATCTAAGTATAAAATCTACATACTCGTGACGTCATGTCACATTTTAACTCAATGTATCGCCGTAATCTTTAAATTACGTAAAAAAAGAAAAATACGTCTCCACTATATTTTAGTAACCTACAATATGGACATAAAAAAATTGTCACTATCCTTATTATCCGCATCCATTCGAGACATAACCCAAGCGTCATCTACCACTTACAGTGAAGTATAGCAGGCATCATTGCATACATGGTGACGCTAAACACAGTGCAAGCCGTATAAATCCTTGCAAAACTGCGGGCCTTCATGCAGCTCTGATCCATCGTCATATTCGTCAACCCCCGTGCTGAATGATGCTTGAAATTCTTATCCATATACTCAAGCAACTTGTACAAATCTTTGCGATATACGGCATAGTACGCGACAATTATTAGGGTCACTACAAGAGGAAGAGAATCGGCTATAGTTGCCAAACTTGACATGATGTCCTGCCATTCTGTGTATAAATGCACCGTCAAAACCATCGGTAAATGCGTAAGAACGAAGAGCACCATCCCTAAATAGATATCGTTGATGATTATTCTCCATTCGTTATCAGAATTAGGGAACAGATCCCAGCAGCCACAGATTTTCAATGGTATTTCGATATATTGCATATAACGCTCGGATTTTTCAGAATTTAGAGTGGTTTTGGGTTCTGTTGGCGACATTATAGATGTTAGATACCCTTCTGAAGTTAATGGGAACTGAATATTCCAAGCTTGTTAAGTAGGAACTTATAAGCGTTTGTAGGCTGTAAAGAGCCTGATACATAAAGCTATCGGATTTTTTTACCGCGAAAACTTATTAGACACGTTGGATTGAACCTTGGATATCGTAGTATGTACCTACCTACACTGTAATAAGTGGCTTTGCCGTGGTCTACATTCGATACCGGAGTCCTTTTTACGCATATAAATCTTTAAGCTCTTAACTCAGATGCACAACAACCAACGAAGCATGCGGGAATTTTCTACTACCCTTAGCACGGTCAGCCATTTTTAGGTCAACGTAGGAATGAATTGCTTAGAAACGCTTATAACTTAAAGGGCATTTTCCTGTTTGTTTTCGTAATATCTATAATTGTGTTAGATAACCTACGTTATCTAACATCTAACAAAAGATGATTAGATAACGTTGTTTATCTACATAAACAACGTTATCTAATCATCTTTTGTCCATAACAACAGATAACGACAATAAAAAATTACTCATCCAGCACCAAAGCATGTCATCTTACAACTACTTACAATGAGCAAGTACCTATTTAATCGAACCTCTATTATTTCCCATTTTGCTCTACTAAAAATATTATTGAACAGGCTAATATAAAGACTGCGCCTCTTTTTGAGACCCTCAAAAAACTCTTAATTAAATGAAAAAATAAAAAACATTTATTTCAGACAAAAAGTCCATAGGCAAAGCAAGGTTGTTAGTAACAAGAATTTTGCTTATAACTAACTACTTAACTAACTGCTTTGGGGACCTAAAATATTAAACAGCCAAGTAACTGATACACTGAACTGATGTGATCTATTTGGAAGTAGCTCTTGCGCGCGTCACAGTTTTGACCTAACCTGACCCATGTGGTTGGGGTAATCCTTTAATCCAGCTCGCGCGTGGTTGACCACGCTTCCAACCTAAACCAATCCGTTTGGTCGGGGTACCCTAGCTTAGTTACTGCGACCAGTTGAGAGAAAATGCCAGAAAGTTAAAAAGAGGCTTAATTAGTTTAAAAAGTCAGCATCATTAGAGGCGTAATTTTTTTTTTGAGGTTATGTTATCAGCAAGTTTTTAGCGTTTCAGTAAAATATTTCCTTTAATTTAATTAACACTTTCGTCACGTATGAAAGGGTCACAAGAACAGTTTATAAAGATTAACAAGCACTGTTTTCAACTTTGCTCATTTAAATTCTGTAAAGTAAGTACTTAATTACTGTCGGAAAGAGGTCCAATTACTTAGAACAGCTAATTGCCCTTAAGTATAACTAAGTTTGCAAGTTCTTAGTTTGTAATTGTACCCACCATAATGATAATGAATTATAATAATAGGTTGGTAATGTACCTACTCTATGTGGTACTGCTTGATTTCGAATGTCATATGCCCGATGGCTAATTCCCTGAAGTCATCAGATCGAACGTACCGAACGAATTGCCGAAATTCCATAGCATTGATGTACCACAATTTCGAATAACCATTAGATCGAGCGTCCGTTTCGCCGAAAAGCCAACGATAGTGCTATGGAATTTCGGCGATTCGGACGTTCGATCTGATGACTTCGGGGAATTAGCCATCGGGCATATGACATTCGAAATCAAGCAGTAATCCCACTCTATGTAGCTTCCATGTCCTTTAGAATGGGCAAAGAATAAATAATCGGTATTTGCGCCAAAATATACCTAAGATGTGTTACGTAACTAGGTATCTAATTGATCGGTTGTGAGCTATTGTATAGTGGTTTAATCCCCGTGCAGACTGGCGCGACGCGACTCTAGCAAATTTTCTAAGAAAACTTCACGGTAGAACAATTACCGGTGTCGCGTCGCGCGATATAACGCGCTAGTCTGCACAAGCCTTTAAAAGAGGACTTGTCAGCTTACCTATAGGTTCATTAGGATCACGGAACACGGAAGGAATTCGGAAGGCAAATCATTACCCTCCGTCTGTGGCAATCGGGGTAAAAAGTAAGCGGATCCTTTAAAACATTTATTATTAGATAAACAAATTACAAATAAATATATTTTCACAGTGGTTGTTTAACAATAAATTAATAAAATTTTGTTAGTAAAAGACAAAACATTGGCATCTCAGAGAATAGGTGTACGAGGGGTGTTCAATAAATAGTGAGAATGCGATACATTCTCCTTGGAAAGAAAAAAAATTAAATACTGGCAGGCATAGCCCAGACATTAGTTAAGATGATAATAAAAAAAGCAATTAATTCTCTTTTGTTTTTTAAAAGTAGAAGTCTATTGTTTGCGTCGTTTCGGAACGTGTTCTTAAAAATTGATAAAATTGAAGTTCGCGCGGTAATAAAATATCTCTGCTTGAAAAATTTTACTACGGAGCAGGTAAATCAAGACTTGAGAGCAACATTAGGGGTTCATGCTCCTCCATATTCTAAGGTTGCGCGTTGGTGTGCTGAGTTCAAGCGAGGAAGAACTGCCACTAACGACGACCCACGAACGGGACGCCCCATATCGGCAGTGACTGAACAAATGATTAAAAAAGTTGAAAATATTGTCTTGGCGGATCGTCGTGTTACTGTTCGTTTTATAGCTGAAGAAGATTTCGATAGGAAGTGTCCATAATATTATAAACGACCATTTGGGTACGAAAAAAGTGTCAGCGCGCTGGGTGTCCAGAATGCTTTGCTTGCTTTGCAGAATGCTTGAAACAAACTCGACTGAGAATTTCACAAAGCTGTTTGGATTTGTTACAACAAGATCCTGACTATGTACGCAGGACAAGTAACAAAGTTGCGTGAGGAAATACGCAAGAAACGGCGTGGCAAACTCGCTAAAGTTGTTTTGTTTCACCAAGATAACGCCCCTGCGCACAAGTCCAGAGTTGCGATGGCTGCCATTCAAGAAGCTGGCTTCGAATTGATGGAACATCCTCCATATTCACCGGACCTTGCTCCTAGTGATTTCTACCTATTTCTGCGCTTAAAGGAACATCTCAGGGGCCAGCAATTCGAAGATGATGACGGAGTAGTCGCCGCCGTAAATGATTTTTTAAGGGATCAAGAAGAAGATTTTTTTAGAAAGGGAATTTTAAGATTAGAGAAACGATATACAAAGTGTATAAACCTGAAAGGTGACTACGTCTAAAAATAAAATAACATATACGGTAATAAAAGATAATTGCGTCTTACTCATTCTTACTATTTATTGAACACCCCTCGTAAGTAAAGTACCTACCTAAGTATTATTAATATTATTTAAAGTCAGAACTTCGACAAATCTCAAATTTCTCACGATTGTTTCGATTCTGCATCACCTCTGAAAATGTAAACATAAATTCATTCAATCCCAATTATTGCTTACCGAAACGTGAAGCCTAATATATTGTTTAGAAATCATTTATTTGCTTTTTCAAATCGCGCTTCTAGACATCCTGATATTTACTTAACAACCGATCCCATGCGCGCGCGTTAACGCGCGTCAGCGAGCGTTCGCAGCGCTCAGAGAAAAAGTCTCTAAGACGCAGGCGTTGATGTGTCATTGACTCTGGCAGGGCCACCATCAGGGATTTTAATTTTGATTACACAAAAAACTTGTCGCTAATTAGTCACAGATTTAATCGGGTCTTAGTTTAGGAGATATAATGAGTTCAATTAGTAAGGTATAGTCCAAGAGCTAGATCGAAGAGTTCACGAAAAATTGCCAAGAAAAAATAAACCCTTATATCTTTTGAACCAGTGACCAACAAATTCTGATATTTGGCGGCAAATTCCGACTAATTGGCGACAAAATATGGGAGAAAACAGATCTTCACTAGGTTCCTTAGTTTTTGAGATATCAATGTGGTCCTGCTGGGGAGACTCTCTCCAAATCGGCCACCTATAAACTCTTATATCTTTTGAATCAGTGACCGACAAATTCTGATATTTGGCGACAAATTTCGACAATTTTTTTGTGTAATCAAAATTAAAATCTCTGATGGTGACCCTGCCAGAGTCAATGACACGGTGTTGATGTAACCAGCTATCTAATTACGCAACACATTTTCGTAAACGATTACGACTAATCTGGTTCATTTTGACAGTCCAACAACATTCATTGCGTTATTTACGTTGTTGAGCAGATTTTATTTTGAACATATGAAGCAATCGTTTAGCAATCTGCTTCAAAACGATTCAGATTCTGATTGATCGTGTATTACGCAATTAGGGTACAGCATGGTCTAATAAAACAAGGTCTGGCATTCCGGGACTAACACATGCTTACGTCACTATTCAGTTGCCTATTGCAACAAAACACGATTATGGAAAGATTTTCAGAAACCAAAGCTTTTAAATTGTCGTTTCGTGTGTCTAATCAAACGAAACAATTCAATTTAAACATAAACCAACGTAATTGTTAATTAAAACCTCATTGTTTTATCGGATTCGCACAGGTAATAAAGGTGGTTGGGGAGTTATTATTACAAGCTTCTGGTAACACAGATGTGATGACGTAGACTTGTGTTGCCCACGTGACCACTGTGTTTCGGAATGCCATACCTGGCGAAGTATATTATTTTAACATGGGGTACAGTATGACGAGTACTCTCGCAACGCGCGTTAGCGCTCATCTGAACTCTCTTTAAATCTCGTTTTTTTATTGTTTTTTTTCATGTGGCTATAGTTCCCCGAACGAACACTTTCACTATATCTACCTACAATGGCGGCACTGTATGATGGCACGTTTTTAAGATTTACTGCTAAATGTGAGTAAGCAGATGCCATACTACATTATAGTATGGGCCGCAGTAATAACGTACCGCTGAACTGAAACTATAATTTATTGAATGGCTATGCTATATTTTCATAATTGGTAAGCTGCCACAGGCGCCAACATATAGTGCCGCTGGTTTAATGCATATTATTAAAAGCTAGAATGGTAAGAAATATCTGATTGTCTCACTTCTCCTTGGACCTCCTCTGAGCGAGTCTGTAAATCCTGCGCAGTTCGAGCAACGCTCTCATGATGACCACCAGTTGCTGTTCGAAGTCACCGACCGCCACGTCGATAACGAGACCTTTGAAAAAAAAAGAATAAGTTGTACGAGTATCATGAGTAAAGCTGGGAATAGATTATCGGACGCGTCCGTAAGCCGCGACTGACAGTCCCGACCAACAGACGCCCGAACGCTCAAGGGCACGTCCGCGACTTACCACCGATAGTTTGCACAGTGTAGTGCTAAATGTACTATCCAGATACTAATAAGCCGCGACTCTCAGCCGCGGCTTACGGACGCGTCCGATAATTTGATCCCAGCTTAAGTCACACTGGATATCTATTGGGAGACAAAAATCATCCTATCAGCTTAGACCTCGACGGAATGGTTGTGAAGGAATACCACGAATAATATTGGCGCATGGCAAAAATTTGAACTAACGCAGCCATCTTGTTTTTTCAAAAGCGCCATGCTAAAATCCTTGTACCGGTCTAATTATTTCACTAGCGGATGTCCACGTGACGATGCTCCCTAGTCCCTACTTTACTACCACCTTAAGGCGGATTCCCACGAGACCATTAGATGTTGCTCTCTACTTTACTACCACCTTAAGGCGGACGTCCAAGTGATCACTAGATGTTGCTCTCTACTTTACTACCACCTTAAGGCGGACGTCCAAGTGATCACTATATGATGCTCTCTACTTTACTACCACCTTAAGGCGGACGTCCACGTGATCACTAGATGATGCTCTCTACTTTACTACCACCTTAAGGCGGATGTCCACGAGACCATTGGATGTTGCACTCTACTTTACTACCACCTTAAGGCGGACGTCCACGTGATCACTAGATGATGCTCTCTACTTTGATGGCACAAGCCGCAAGCAATGACTGACTGGCCAAAAGCTGGGAGTTAGAAGCTTACACATAACAAAATAATCGTTTCGTTATTTCTATGGTTTTACCTTTTTGCTTGCAGATCTTAGCGTAGAGGCTCCATATAGCGGAGCGGACATGGCAGAGCTCGACGTGACGCCGCGCTGCTGTCTCCTTCAATCGGTTCAGAGCTAGCTCCCACTTAATCACTCTGTTCCGGATTTTGTCGTAGCGCCACTGAGGAGATATTTATTAAATTTGAACTTTTAATGAAAATTAAGTTAGTACCTACGGTCTAGAATCTAGAAGTGTCATCTTTTTTCAGAAATAGCTCTTTGATTAATACTTTTGAGAATTTTGATTAGCTGAAAGATCTTTCACAGCTTGCAGACAGACCCGGTCAGCGCGTCAGATTTTGGGGTGGTCACCATGGGTATTGGCAGGATTACGATACGAGCGTAGTGAGCTCAATAATTTTTGCGCCCCTTTTCAGATATTTTGGATTTTCTTTTGATAGAATATAATAAAACATTGAGCGAAGTGAGCTAAATTTTTTTTACCCCGTGTCGAATGGCTTAGAATGTCTTTTGATCATTAAAACAGAAATAATAGTTATTTTGACGAGTTACGCAGAAAAACTTAAGAATTGTGTGACCGAATTACAAGATCGAGCGAAGCGATCTCAAAATTATATTATTCTATCATCTCGGATAGGTTTGGTTTTCTTTTGGCCATACCATTCACACAGAAATGAGGGCAGGCTGTGGGTCGATAGAGTGCACCTCATATAGGTTGCGCCCCTAGCACTCGCCCGCCTGGTCAACCCCTAGCTACGGGCCTGATCGACAGCGCCTTTATGTACTAGCAGTACGGGTGATTTGAGTATTGCAAGTGTTACCAATGATTTGCGGTTGGCTGTACAGTGTACAAGTGTTACCACTTACGTGCGATTGACTGTTACAAGTGTTACCACTTACGTGCGATTGACTGTATAGTTTTCAAGTGTTACCACTCTTGTGCGGTTGGCTGTACAGTGTACAAGTGTTGACACAGCTGTGCGGTTGGCTGTACAGTGTACAAGCGTTACCACTCATGTGCGGTTGACTGTACAGTGTACAAGTGTTACCACTCATGTGCGGTTGGTTGTGCAGTGTACAAGTGTTATTACTCATGTGCGGTTGACTGTAGGCCTACAGTGTACAGGTTTTTTTTATTACATACTTACCCTTAGATTAGCGAGCGTATTGTTGAGCCCCATGATGAAGAGTTTCTTCTCCTCTGTCAGCGATGCGATCTCCTGGCGGGCGTTCTCCAACATTTCGAGATCATGCTCTTGACGATCCGCCAGCGTAGATTTGGCCGCCGCTAGCAACATGATCTTTCATCATCATCATTTTCATCGTCTTTACAAAGAGGTACAGTAAGTACGACACAACTTAGATGTACTTAGCTTATATTTGAAAATTTGCATTCTTTCATTTCAATTTTACCAATGTATTTAGTTAAATTACTTTATAAGTTATTGCGTTTGCATAAAGATAATTTTCACCTAAAGCAGTAATAAATATTGGTGATTTTGAAGGCGCAGTTCAGATGGTGATCGGTTTTACGAATTTCGATGCTACATCTAAGATGTGTCACCTGTATCTATATATATATATATATATATATATATTTGTTTTGTTCTAGGCCCGTGATGTAAGAAACTTTATGTAAGAACTTGAAAATAACATAAAAAAATCTAAAAACCCGAATGTACCTAACTAAAAAGTTCAAAACAAGCTCACTTTTCAAGCAATCTGAAGCAGTTGGTACCTAGCAGTTACTATAGTTAATTTTCAGATTTGTTTTTGAAGTGAAAACTTGTTATGGCGCGTTGAGCAATTTTTGGTAGGGGGTAAACTTATTGATTCGCGTCACCGCCATGCTCGCGCCGGTAGTGTTCTACTATAGATTATAGATGGCGCTAATACCAGTTTTAAGTTTTCACTTCTGTCGGCAGTCCCCATGACTGCCTTTTCTTTTCTTTCCTTTCTTTAGGCTGTTATATTTTTAGAATCGTCTCATCAAGCCCTTTATTATAATACCCCACATGGTATTTTTTTTTTTCAAGACAGTTCTTTTGTCCTCTAGTTAAATAGATACGCGTACAAAAGTGGTGTTTTGAATACAAAAGGCTAAAATTGGAGATACGGAAGAAGGTAGGAAAAAAGGAATGGTGCCTTACCTAAAGCTTCATAACGGTTGAGTACGTCCAGAGGTTGTTTGAACTCAGGATAATTATGTACCACCGACATGAGGTAGTCCTAAATAAAGAACATTCTATTAAGTACTTACTTACAATAACTCTCACTTGGCAGTCGAGTAAAAAATTCCAGAAGAAATACAAAATTACTTGAATAATTGATATTTCACTTAATATTTTATTTTAATAGGTTTTGATCCCGCAAGCAGTTGCATGCAGCAAAGTAGGTTCCTTCTACATCTTTGAGCCACCTCGATAGGACCACGGGTCGACTCGTAATATTTACGTCATCATTGGTCCATTACGAAAAACAGACGGTGATAATCATCGCTCTATCTCACTTTCGCATTGGAACATTAACGGTTTTACGTCAAAATACGGCAGCAGTAGTATTTCGGGACGTCTTATCATAAAATAAACTTACTTCATAAATAGAGTAGTCTTTGACTTGCTTCTCCATCAACTTCTTGACTTCTTCCATCTCTATGACTCTCTGCCTCATAGCTTCGGTCTCTTTGGTCTTTCGCTCTAAGACCTCGTTGTCAGCTTGCATCTTACGTTCAGCGCGGTCTCGCTTCTCCTGGTTCTCTCTTATGAACTAGGTGGTAAAATACTTTTTGGGTAGCTTTTTTGTGGTATATATCGTTGATTTCATGTTCAAAGTTGTCGGTATTTTGATAAACGGGAAGGTAAGAAGACATAGCTTTAAAAATTATATTATTAGCAAAAATATCTAAAATTAAGTAGGTAGTTTTGATATTATACTCGCTATTTTAAGAGCTATTTCTTAAGGTGGTTTTGGGATATACCAAACTTCAGAAGTTTTCAAGTAATTTCTTAGCAGGTACACTGAAGGTAATGGAAAAGATGAATCTACCTGTAATTCACCCATTAGAGGTACCTTATTAAAGCTGATAAAAGACTCTTTGAGCAGGTTCTCTTTCTTCCTCAAGTCGTCCCACTTGGCGTCCATAGTGATTCTGTTTCGTGCCGCGTCCTCCCTCTTGATCGCCAGCTTTGTGTCCGCTTCCATTAGATCGCGGCGAGCTTGTTCCATCAGGACCTGAGGGGTGGGCCGTGCCACATCCCATACTGGATATTTTCTAGGACATTAACCGTATAAAAGGTATTAGACAGAATGGTGATGAATGAATGCAGCAAGTCTGCTGTGAAGGACATTGCCCCCATCACGACTCATAATGGGATGGTGGTACGACAGAGACGAGATGTAAGTCCTGACTGAGACTTGCGGATTAGACAGGAGGGAAACCAACAGAGTGTTTGATAGAAAAGGTTTAGCCAGTCCAAGGCGTTTCTATCGAGACTATAAGACTCACACACTCACTTGACCATTGTTTCACTTTCCATCATGGATTTGAAATATTCCGCAGTGCACTCCACAGGAGGGCCATGTGGGATGGCAATGGGTGCCAAATCCTTGGTTTTATTAGGCATGATTATAAAAGATTATTTAATATTTCAATCTCTAAAACAAATTAAAAAGTTTTGGTTGTTGTTGTGGCGATCACGCGTAAATCACGTCAATATTGTTCGTTGCCTAGCAATGTGTAGAAATTCTGATTTTAGGTAAATCCTACCAAATATTTTTTTTTTTTATATGGCGATTACAGGAGTACCAACCAGTACCCAAAAATATTTTGTTCAACGGCGTTATGTAGAGGAAGTCTCTTTCTAGCTAGGTTTAAGACGTGTGGTGATATCTCTTTCTCACAATGCTAGTTATAGCACGTGTGTGTATGTACTGCAATGGTACTGACTGACTGTCACTGTCACTGTCAGTTTCATAAATCATCCGGGGGTTTCGGGATTCCACAACGATTCTGACTTCTCGTAAAGGTTGTAATTGTATTATTAAAACATAAAGTTTTAAAGAAACAATACAAAGATCCAGAAAAAATTGAATTTAAAAACACAATCATTTCACCCCAACGGAAAATGGAGCTTAACATTTCATTCATAACCGGCGTAGGCTGTGGGCTTTGCATCGGGTTATCGTTACTCGCACTAAAGAAATATTTTACGGCCTGTCCTAAAGCTGGGAAAGCTTTAAAGCATGCAAGCAAGGTGAGCATAACCTACTCTTATTTCACATTATTGTTTGACACCGTTGATTAAATATTTCATTTAATAATTATGTACTTATCATTAGTCATCTTTATATCTGTTGGGTGTTCCATACTTTGTTTTATATTCTCTAGTCTCTTCTGGTTGTCAAGGTCTTACTAGGATTCTTACCTAGCCATCTTAGTCTGTGAAGTAAAGGTTAATTAATCAATCTGCCTGATACACAATTATTAATAATTATTGCATCAGCAATTATTGCTAAAAACTTCCAACGAATCTTGCAAGTTGCAACTTATTGAGGTACCTAAACATAAACCTAATAGATAAGCTGACATCTTGTTATCAACAGTAATTTTATTAATTATTCACAATTTCTTACAGTACAACTCATCCGAAGAATTCAAACTAGTATTAGTAGTACGAACTGATCTCAACATGAGCAAGGGCAAGATTGCAGCCCAATGTAGCCACGCAGCCGTTGGCGCCTTTGAGAAAGCTCAGCATAAAGACCCTGAAGCACTCAAACTATGGCAGTACACTGGTCAAGCAAAAGTAGCCCTTAAAACAGACTCCTTAGATGAAGTCAAACAAATATGTGACAATGCAAAGAAGATGGGACTAATTACATCGTTAATTCGGGATGCTGGCAGGACACAGATTGCTCCTAATTCCATCACAGTACTGGGTGTTGGTCCTGCACCTAAAGATATTATTGATAAAGTCACTGGACATTTGAAACTGTTGTAAATACTTGTCATAAGGTTATTTGCATTTTTTTATGTAAGTTATTAAATAAAGTAAAATGTCTTATGAAGTCAAATATGTATGTTTATGTTTATAGCATATCTATCCTAACTAATCTTATAAATGCAAAAGTGAGTTTATTTGTTTATTTGATACACTATCACACTAAAAATGCTCAACAGATTTGAATGAAATTTGGCACATGGGTAGACCATGACCTCGGTTATGATACTTTTTATCCCAGTATTCCTACAGGATCGAGACTTATGCGGATAAAACCGCAGTGTGTGGCTAGTTTTAAATAAAGTAATAAACATCCAATAAAAAATTTTTTATCTTATCAGTGTTTGTGATCAAATAACATGCTTTTTTTTTTGTTTCAATTAGGAATCTCTTATTCTAAAAATACCAATCTGTTTTTCTCTCAATTAAAACATTTCCAATTCCTGGAAAAACCAATCGCCAGGTAATGAAAAGGAAAGTCCAGTTCCCAAAAACTCAATGAAAAACCCAGAATGATCAGCCCCGTAACGTTTTGGACTGAATGTGGATTTGCAATTGGTGATACTATCAAATTATGAAAGTAAGGATGTCTTAAGGAAACAACTCTTGTTTTACATATTTATTTATCTTTGTATTTCAATTATTGAAAGAAGGCGGCTAATTTGAAACATATTAGGTACAATGTCCATAATATATTTTAAATTACATAATAAAAAATGAAATTTAAAAAAATACTTATAAAAAATTAAATCTTAAAATAAGCCTTACATAACTAAACATATAAAATTATTTCTTATTAATCTAACAATACAACTTGTATTGTACTTACTATGTATTTCCATTTCCAAGATATAACCTCGCGGTTTATAAATTGAATAAGTAATTATTCACTTTAAAAAAATATTGTTACCTCGGTGAATCTTACAGATAGTAGATAAGACGGGTCCAACGTCTTATGGCCCAATGTTTGGAGTTGGGACATAATACTTTGCATAGAATCTATAACAATTATTATAACAGTGATAGCACCTATCCATAAATTGCTCAGAATCACTTTCATCTGTTTTATAGATAATATATATAATTCAGTAAGTGCACTTTCTATATTTTATAATAATTTTCTGTATTCAATTCTCAACAATGTCAGATGTGTAGAGAGTGTATGAAAAGATACATAATTATACATTTTAAGTAAAGATAAATATTTTACTGGGATATTTGATTCCATTTACGTCGAAACTTCGTAAGTAGATGACAGAATCAATTCTGATAATAAATCAACAGTTTATTTCAAGCACATGGTTAATGACATTAAACAGCATCAATATCAGAAATTATAGATAAACATACTAGTAAGACATCTATCAATAATACATAAAAAAATACAAATAGTTGCAGACAGCATGGTTACTTATTTTCTAGCTAACTAACATGATATTCTAAATATAAATTCTAACTTCAAAATTAAGTATAAAGTAAACAAGTTAACAAGCTGGTATTTTTTATCAGTTTTTTATTCAACTTATTTTACCATAATTATTTTTTAAGTTACAGTCTGCAACATAAATAGGTATACACTTAGCGAAACTCAAAAGTTGACATCTTATTGGTATTTTTCGAGTTCTTTGGAAGCGCTTGTAATTTCGCAAAATGTATACCAACATAATTATTTATTTTACAGACGAAAAACAATTATATAAAACGTTAAAATCTGTAGTATTTTTTTTGTTACCGAAGTCCACCACCAATTGAATTAAAATACTATATCAGTCTTATTTAAAGCCAATGACGGTGCTATTTGATTGATAAAGTTGTGAATTTTAAAGCATTTTTCGGACTATCGTACCAGCGTAATTCTCTGGTTGTAATTTCAGTATCATATCAGGTATAGGCAGCATATAACAAAATGATATAAATCAGAAGATGAAATCGATAAAATTAATGCAATAATAAAAATGCCATCATTATCAAAATATGATAAGTTTCGAAATTATTTATGCCGCATTTTCGGTGGGCAGCTAAATGATATAGGTACCTGTATTTATGCACAAAGTTTGCATGGTAAGGAACGCAACGATCGAAAATTGAAAAAAAAAAAAAAATGCCTTATGCTGGGAACTATGATAAGATTCATTAACTTGTCTTAAGCTCATCAAGTCGGTAGTCTCATAAGACATTGCATTACATGATTCCTACTGTCTTACTTACACTTATGAATACGTCTTAAGTTAGGGTGGGACCAGACTGTTAAAACATTTTTGAGGTAACTAAAAGAGCAGTGCCTGTAACTTGGTTCACATAAAAGATGAGATCTTAACTCGTTATGTCAACTGATATGATTAAATGTGTTGACCATTTCATTTATCATATCAGCTAACATGAGAATGACTGATCAGAGACTTGATTTCGTTTATATTTAGCCTGAATATAAAAAAAAGTCTGCAAGAGAGTTGAACGAGGCAAAGTACAATCGGTAAACAAGTAACAAACGAATTTTGCGGGTCACTGACAAAACGAATGTAAATTTTCTGCTATAACCAAGGCACTGCTTGTACTTGTAAAGTTAAAAAGTCATGATTATATGAAAATACGAAGTGTCAACTTAAAACTGGGCGTATCAAAAACAAAACATAATAAAAATTGACTGCACACTGACATTTGGTAAGTGTGACACAATAACTATACTAAAAGAACAAGTTACTAGAGCTAAAAGGTACAACAACAAAACACAACCACAGTACAACTACTGTGGTGGTGTTTTATCTTTCTCCAACTTTTTTATGGTTTCTTTGAGGTCAGCGATGGGCTTTTCGTAAAGTTCTACGGCTTCTGCGTCGTTCTTCCGGCATTCCATAGCCAGCTCCATCATCTCTTGCATCATTTTGAGGCCGCAGAGCATCGCTCTTGAACCGACGATTTGTAACTATGAGGAATAATGCGTTTTTAAATACAATGTGTAAATAGGTTCACCACCACTGTTCCAAAGCGGTGAAGGAAAACATCGTGAAAAAACAAAATGTTCTAGAACCAAAAATTCGAAGTGTGACATCTACCAACCCTCACTGGGCCCGCGTGGTAGATTGTAGCCCATTCCCACTTCGAGAGCATGCCTGTATCGCAGCAGTGGTAACATCACAGGCCAATTATGATGATACTGTTTTCTAAAATAATCAAGGGGCCATCTATAAATTGCGTCACACGTTAAGGAGGAAAGTGTGATTTTGTGTGCCAAGGGGTGATCATAAGTGTGACGTCACACATATAAATCAAAAGTATTAATAACTCATACCTACAACTCTTACCAACTTATCAATATTATCGCAAAGTTATAAATATGTCTCTAGACAGTCAAAGCTGTGAGTGAACTCGTCGTAAAAATAGCGTCCAACTGTTGGCCGCTAAATGCTCGCTCACAAGAAAAGCACAATGACGTAGCGCTAGTGCAACACGTAGCTGTCAAGCACACCAGCATAACACGACACTATCTAGACATATAAATAATCAAAGATGGTTCAACGTAAAATTGCAAAATATATGACGTCACACCTGTAGGTCACAAAAATAATATGACCACCAGTGGACAAGGACGGCTCTAATAATCCTGAAATTATTGTGACGTAACGGATGTATAAAAAGAGGAGCGCGCCTTACAGTAGTCGCATAAGATGTGTAACATCTGACATCTCACCATGCAACATTAAAGGGGAGCCTCGTCAAAATCGTTCTGAGGGCCAACTCTAGCACCGCGCACGCTCGCTGTCAAATCAAATATCGGGCGCTTCCCCGGCTTCTTGTTACACACTTCCGTCGCTTTTCACGAAATCACTCCAATAGAATGGAGGAAAGCAAGAGGAAAGATGCTACACATCAAACATCTCAATTATGTACCATCGAAGAAGTTCATATATATACACCGTAAGGACTATTTCTGCTTGCAGCGCTCGGCCGCTATAGAACCGGGGCGGTAACAGATGTGGTTATCGTGTTCACGGGATTTTGTTTTCAAACTGCTTAGATATGAAGTTCTTCGATAGTACATACTAAACATTAATATATTAAGGGGCATGCGCTAAAGTAGCCCGCGAAATTCAAATTTTCTTTAGATTTTTACATTTTGCAGGTCAGTGTGAGGTTTTATGTTGATTAAAATATGATTCGCGACCGTAACCAATATGGCTTTACATAATTATAATAATTACAATCAGCAATACCACTCCATAAGTAAGCACACTCGCCAAATGTCATGATTTCATGAAATAGTCATTCAATGCGATTATATGAACTGAGTTGTATTGATCATTTTTATGATTATAATTCTATAAATAAACATTTGATACGGCCGCAAATCATATTTAGATCAACATACAACATGATACTGACATGCAAATCGCAAAAAACGTAAGGAAATTTTAATTTCGCGGGCTACCTTGACGCTTTCGCCTTAAATGGACCAAAAACTTAGAACTCAAACACACTGGGCCAACATTGAACTATGAAAGGGTATCATACTATTGGACTTACCGAAGGCAGCTTATGAACAGTGTCATCGAAATCCATGAGATTCTCCACCTTGATCTTCTTGGTCTTGGGCTGTTCGATCTGGTTTGAGGGGATCCTCTTCTTACCGGCTTTGTAGACGCCTTCAGCCGTCTCATCCTTGCACATGTCGCGTTTCGGACACGCACACACCCTGACGCCTACCTTCTGACGACCGTAGATACGGCCACTAGTGGGGCATGGAAAGGAAGATGGTAAAGTAACTATACTCCATTGATTTTGGGTAATTAAATAAACGTAAACAAATCGTAATAAAAATGTTTTACAAAAAAAAAAAACAACACTCTACAATTGACGGAGAAATCGATGGAAATACATAAAACAACAAAAAAATTAATAAAAATATTTGTGATTTTAAAATATTTTCCTGTGTTTGTGTTTTCTATGTTACCATTTATTCTTAAACTACTCCTCGTAGATGTAACTGCTTGAGCACAATTTTTTAGTTAGATTTATAATAATAATATAATATTTTTTGTAATCTGTCTATTGTAAAGAGCCCAACAACGAATTATAACGTTGCTAAATTGAAAGGTATAACTGACGTAGCATGACAACTGAAGTGACAGGTATTACGTTTAGTCGGTTCCTTGACAGCTGTCTCGTCACGTGGTTTTTTTTGTTTACCTTTATTTAACTACGTATACCAATGAAGTATAATGCATTTTTAGCCAAATCTGGAAGCTAATAGGTATGATAAGGATTGAAGGTCGAAAAACAGCAAAAATGTTTTTAGTCGGTTAGAAATAGAGTTGTGGTTGGTGGTCCTTATTACTAATAAGGACCACCAACCACAACTCCAATTTCTAACCAACTTAAAAAATACGTGGAGTTTTCCTGGATGTACACCGATTTATCCGTGTTTAATGGACCAATTTACATGATTATTTTTTCATTTAAAGAGGAAGCCCGCGCGCTGGTCCCATATAAATTTTATTAAAGTTGTTTGTTTCTCAGTTAGCTTAAATAATTGGTTTTTAATTCAGTTCGTGCTTTTTTATGTTTTATTTGAATACATGATGATAAATAAAAAAAAGCAAGCAGAAAACCATATACTCACACATCATCTTCCAACGTAAAAATGATGGCAATAGCGCGCCTGTTGATGCCGGTGGCGCATGAGTTCTTGCAAGAGAACTGGTATGCATGCGAGCATGGATCGGGGCTGCTCCTATGGAATTCTACCAGGACTGAATACCAGGAGTCGGGCATGTCTACATCCCCACAATAATATACGCCTTGGGTGCCGATCTCTCGGGAAGAATGGAGAACATTCTTCGCGATTTCTCTTCGGATGCCTGAAATGAGGGTAGTTTGAAAATAATGGTACCTATGGGTGTCAATCAACTATTTTACCCACACTTTGCTGTCCCCGACACATTATTTTAAATATTAACTAATCGACAATTATGACATTTCTTTTGTGTATGAACACAAAAGAAATGTCACAATTTATTGTATCTAAGATTGTTAGGCACAATGGACCACTTGATTTGGTTCACGAAAATATTTAATTTCTATATAATTTTATGGTAACTCAGGATACGAAAAGTCAAAAAACACAAAAAATATTCATCCAGAGGTATGGTAAGATTTTACAGAAATGAAAGATTTTCGAGAACCTAATCAAGTTTTCCATTCTGCCTAACAATAACAATCTTAGATATAATTGTGACATGTCTTTTGTGTTCATAGTCAAAAGAAATGTCATAATTGTCAATTAGTTAATATTTATAATGTGTCGGGGATAGTAAAGTGTGGGTAAAATAGTTGATTGACCCCTATAAATAGTCGGCTCCAAAACTATCTGATAAAACTGTAAACAAACCCTAGTTCAGGTTGAATTCTTACACAATCTCTCACTAAAGGGAATTAGTAACACATCCATCTGTTTAGAAGGTTTCAACTTTATATCTAGTAGTTCCAACAATTATTGTTGGAATAACATTATTAAATTGTACTTGAAAAATCATCAACTAGATTGACCTCAATAGTCTAGTGAAAAAATCTAAGGGCCGATATTTCCTACACCAGATAACTTTATCTGAAGAATAATTATGAATTTCTCTAATATATACTAATACGTCAATTTTATTCCATCGATAAAACATATCTGACATTCGAAAAATCTGTCATAACGTGACTTAAAATTAGAATTTCAGATATTCAAATAATCAAATCATGGGTCTCACTTTGTAATTGTCATTCACAGTGACGTTTTCCACCCTTTTGCTGACATTTTCATCAGATACTTTTGGAACAGACGAACTGAAAATCAATGTCAGGTGACCTATTGTTTCCATCTGCCATGCTGAGCTGAGGCCGTTTTGTCATAAATATTTTTTTATTACTTTTAAGGTAGTTTATTTGTATTAATGCCAATAAACGCATTATCTTTTAATGATGATTCTAATAGTTGTGTCACTCACCGGCAGTAGAACTCTCATGAAAGTGCTGCACACACCGCTCCACACGTTTCTCTGCCTGTGTCTCGTCGGAGAAGACAACAGTAGCCCTCACATACATGTGGGGCGCCTTCATGTACGCCCAGTTGAACTGTATGCTGAAGTTGCACTTCATGGACACGTAGACGCGAGACAGCTGGTGTGAGTACTGGAGACAAAACAAGAAAGTTAAAATCAGATGAAAATAGAATGAGTCTTTTCTGAGTACAGGTTGTGAAAGGATTAAGAAATTATTCAGCAGCCACCACCTGCTATGATTATTGAATAATTTATGTAATTTATCATATCTTTGAAAAAAATAAGGGTTTTCCTCAATCCTAATCTTATAAATGCAAAAGTGTGTTTGTTTCTTACGCTTTCACGCTAAAATGGCTGAACGGACTTGAATGAAATTTGGCACATGGGTAGACCATGATTCAGGGAAGGACATAGGATACTTTTTATCCCGATATTCCCACAGGATCGAGACTTAGGCTGCGTTTCCACCAGGGATGAGCGAGGATGCGTCTCGGTACCCGCGTAAGGCTGCGTTTCCACCAGGGATGAGCGAGGATGCGTAGCGAGGGATGTGTATGAAACTAACCAATAACATCGCTTCACTGTCATAGCTTGAGCTAAGCTAGCGTTGTTATTCGTTAGTTTCACACACATCCCTCGCTACGCATCCTCGCTCATCCCTGGTGGACAGGGTTGATAAAAATCATGACTTTTATAAAAAAAACAAAATAATCGGATTTATTTGATTTAAATCGGATTAATTTGATTTAAATCGGATTTTTTTGATTATTTCTGTCACACATGTCTCTAAATGTTTTTTTCATTCTCGGTACTAAGCCCATTAATTCCTTCTTACAACGTTTACACACCGCTTTGTTAAACTTGCCGCAAGTGGACTTTTTTTCATCCATATAAACCCAAACAGCATCTTTTTTCATTAATCAATCACGAATGACCGCGCCAAAGACTAGACGGACGGATTCAGTCACGAGTTAAAACGGAGAATCTCCGAACGGTGTAGTTAAACAGCATTGGACACGTGTGTGCGCGCCGTAGTTTATGTCGGGGGAAGTCCCTTGACACATTTTGGCTGATTTGGTCGAAGTAAAACAATTTAGATTTAAATCATTGATTTTTATAAAAAAATCACTTGATTTTAATCGCGATTTAAATCACTGATTTTAATCAAGTGATTTAAATCATATCAACCCTGCTGGTGGAAACGCAGCCTTACGCGTGTGAAACCGCGGGGCGTAGCTAGTCTTCAATAAATAACTTAATGAATCTTGGGATGGGTTTCACAACTCCTTACTTAAGTAAATAACTTAATGAATCTTAGGATGGGTTTCACAACTCCTTACTTAAGTAAAAACTGTGGTACAAACTTAAATCTAGCCTACAACTTGAGTGTAGGCTAATATTCAAACAATTAAAATAGGTACACACCTTCGTCCACCTTTCTTCGCCACCGTCTTTCTTGTTTTCAACACATTATATAAAACCGCCGTCATTGCAAGGGAGCACTTACCAAGAAAGTTTTCTTGTGCACATCGCTGCTGTTAACTTCCACACTGAAGTTGAACTCCCCAGGAAAGCTGCTCCTCTCTGGGGGGCCCCGGGGACAGAACTGAACAAAAATATACATGCATAAAATTACGCCAATTTTCCCTATTAGGACACCCACATTTCGCTATACTCCATTTGAAATAAGATTTGACATTTAAACAAACCTTTTTTACAGTCCGTTCAACCGATTCTGACTTCTATTCCGTAGGCATAAGGATGGCATTAAAAGCATAAAAGTGGTTACAATACCAACTGTTTACTGAGCTGCCATTTGTCATGCCACCAATGCAATAGAAGTCAAAATTGGTTGAACAGACTGTAAAAAAAGTTTAGTTAAATGTCTAATGTTATTTTAAATGGAGTATAGTTATGTTTAAGTATTATAGGGCGAGCCTATTGCCATCAACTGAGCACAAACTCAGAATCCAAGCTGCTACTGAGAAATTCCTGACAAAAAATCAAATAACACTAAGTCAAAGTAACAAAATAATTAACAAAAATAAATTGTAGTTTCAGTTTATTGACCCTCATGATAAGGGTCAATACACTGAAACTGAAAGATAAGAATAGAGACATTAACGATTCTCAAGTAATTCTCATGCAAATAATATTGGAAACTGTTGTTCAGAGCAGTAGCGTATCCAAGGGGTTAAGAGGCTCAAGCCTCCCCCAAAAGCGTATGAGTGATTGTGAATGATTTTCCGTGACAAATCAACTTTTTATTATTACTCTACCTAGGCTGTCTTGGTGGATCTTTGACAGTCGTTACGGGTCGTCAGAAGACCAAAAGTCTGACAACCAGTCTTACCAAGGGGTATTGTATTACCCAGTTACTGGTATGTGGAGTTCACATAGGCAGTTGCTCCATGTAAAATACTGGTATCCAGCTACATCCGGTTAGACTGGAAGCCGACCCCAATATAGTTGGGACAAGGCTAGGCAGATTGATTGACTCTACCTAATGTACAATTGTCATTACCCATAACTTAATAAGTAAGTTTGTTTGGTTACGTGACAAATTTTGAATCCAATATCTCTGGGAGTCTACAACCTAACTAAGTCATTGAGGAATTTGCAGAAAGTAATCTGAGGAAGGTTGTAAAATGTTGTGTGCTTTTTCTGTGTTTACTTTGCTAAAACCTACTCTCAGGGGGGTCAATCCCCTCCCAAAGAATCATCCTGGATCCGCCACTCGTTCAAAGATATTATTGTAAAAATTTGATTTAAAAGGGTAAGCATGGAGTTTCTTGCTCATACATTGTGTGGACATCTTCATAGGGAACTACACTTTGGAACAAGCAGCTAGCTTGCACTTTCTATATATGGCTTATCTAAACTAAATGCTTTGACTTTTAATTAAGTTTTCTTTTCCTGGAAATATTTGAAAGGACCAAAGACAGCAGATATACTATGAGAAGAATCAATGAGGCTTTGCTAGGTACAAATGGGTGAATAAAATGAGTATGATTCCAAATATGTACTTTGAGTATAATTCAAATGACTTACAGGTAATTCAATTTGTGGACATGGTTTACACGCAATATCCATTGTTTCAGAGGAAGGCGAAGGGATAAATGATGGTACATCTTCAAGCTGGAGATTATAAGGATCAATATCTCTGGAAAAAAGAAAAAAAAATGGTCTATCATCATAGGCATAAATGTTAGTCCGATTTAAATTAGGACGTCCAATAAACTCAGGCAGGAATAGACAGAGTCAAGAATATTTGATAAATTATGAGTTGAGTATAAATAAATGTGCTTTTGCCAGTTCTTAAGGTACAATATATAGAATATTCTTTAAGCATAACATACAAATTACAGAAATTAAGGTAGATTGCTAGGTTTATTATTAAGGTTTTGTAACGAACATAGATGAAACCTATATGTTGAGTAGTACTATGATAGGATTAAAACAATAATACTTACAACATCAACTCCTGATCATTGATACTCTGGTACTCCAGTTCGTAAAACTTGGGAGAATCATTCATGATTATTTCTAAAACAAATAGAAAAAGATTTAGACAATACACAAACAATGACCATGTTTAATTTTATTATCTGTTGAGGAAAAAAGTTGTTATCAATGATGCATGTACTGCTGTGCTTATTCACATTTATTCAAATGTTTTATGCAAGGCAAGCTTGATGTAAAAATAAATTTTCAATTGAAATCCGACAATTATGTGAGTTGTAATTTTATTACATTTCTAATGCAACTAAATTTATAATTTACACTGTTATTATACTGCTCTGAAACTCTGAATTTAGGGATTGACGCCAGAAACCATTCTGACTTCTCTCGTCACAGTAGCCTTGTTTCTTTTCCTAAATACAAATTCCTAAATATAAGTTATAAAAATTCATTTGTACATTATGTACCTAATACATTTGCATTACATTTTATTCATACATTTCATTTCAGACATTATTGACATAGGTAAAAAAATTAGTCATCATTTTTTAAGTTCAAATATAACTATTAAGTAATATCTGATAGTGTTATCAGTAGCTGTTTACGTCATAGATAAGATGGAGACCAGACCTGGAGAAGCCTAATTTCTGAAAAGCTTATGAGGTATAATCTGATCACTTTAAAATCCAATGTGATTGGCTAACCAAGTAAACTCTGATTTTAATTTGCAAGACTAAAATTACAGCGGCAATTGACGTTTTTTTTAATTAACACAATAAATAATTATGAGGGCTTATCCTAAAAGTTGGCAACGTCGCAAATAGCTGTCAAAAATTTAGCTGTTTTATTAATTTGGCAATATTACTGTATGGAAATATGAAATGTGGCTAACTAGCGAACTAGAATATTAATAATGAATTGCATTTATAACACTGAATTTGATGTTGTAACCGTTTTAGGTATAAAAAAGGCATCTAAAACTTAATATTTGGTGTTACAATATTAATTATTGCATTTCATAATCAATATTCTAGTTCACTAATATTGCCAAATTTATCAAAACAGTGAAATATTTGACATCTATTTGCGACATTGCCCACTTTCAGAATAAACGGTCTTAATATTACAGAGACAACAGTGAAGGTGCAGAGAATGGTTCAGTGGTCCTTAGTAAACTTAGTAACTAGATTATTTACTAGGTTATTTTGAAGTTGATACCAAATGTAATTTTAGTATAGCAAATAAAAAATCTGTGATTAATCATTTTGATGAGCAGTGATAACAGATAAAATTGAACATGATTTCCGATTCAGGAGTAGAGTTCTATTTGTAAAAATAGGTAGATGATAAGAAATATAATTATGGTGATATCACTCATTATAATATTTTGTGCTAGCATATAAAACATGAAGAAAAAAAATTGTCTTTTTAAGTTATATCGTACTGTTCCCTAGTTAAATTAAAAAAAAAACATTTATTCGAAAAAGCCTTTTGTATGCCATTGGTCTTTTGTAAATTGAATTTGAATAACTATCAAAATACCTATTTTAAACAACATTCTTGTGCTGAAAACATTACTTCAAATGAAATCAGCAGAATGTTACTGATCTATTCTTTTTACTTTTTTCTGTAACTTGTACTGAAGCTGTAAGTTTTTTTTTTGCAGTTAAAAAGTTATGTAGATACTAACCTATAACTTGGGAATTTCACACCTTCCAACTAAAACTATTAGTCATTTATATTATTCCACTCAAAAATCGCTCATTATCTAAACTCAATCGACGAGTATATAAGATTTTCTTTATATTATTGACGTAGGTTTTTTTGTGAGAACTTTTTTTACCAACCGAAAACTCGGTCGTACAATATAAAAGACATGAAGAAAAGTTATGATTATGAATATTGGTAATAAAACTGAATTAAAACTAGATTATGTTTCAAGTTCCAAGATCTCCGTTACTGTCTCTTCTTTTGGTTTTCAATAGTTTAAGTGAAAATATACCAAAAATCTGATTTTCAAATACCAGAATTGTGGTGAAATAGTTGGAAGTTATTTAAACTTACCTTAAAATTAAAAACAACTCAAATTCAAAATATAATAGTCCTCAAAATGTTTTTGTTCGATAACACAGTACAAAACGCTGCTACCTCATTGAAAAAAACTTTCAACAAAAACAACTAAATCCGACAGTACACTCCATTCCACGCTGACCGCAAATAGTAATTGGTAACATTGGTAACAGGTAAATTAGTAATAGTGCAGGGTGAGGTGAGGGGTCAGAGGGGTGTCAGCGGGGTACCTTATAATTACCATAATAATTGCCTTGAGATTTCTACTAATAACAAAAATATAATATTTTTGTGTAGGACAACAGTTCTCAAACAAACAATGTTACTGTTAGAGTTACAGAAACGCAGTTATTGATTATTCTAATGAAGACTAATCTAAATAATAGACGTTTTATTAATTTCATGGCTAACTCTCGATTGACAAAATTAATACTAGAATAGAAATCATTTTCAAAAAAATGGCAATGTAAATCAATTTAAAAAAAAAACAGTTTAGTGTTACTGCTACAAAAAAACCTTGTGTGCGTATTATTTCTTGTAGCACGTTCCAATAAAATTGGATTTTAAGCATGACTCCCGCGGGTTTTTTTTATCAATACTGATATAAAATTTTAATAAATAGCATAATTTATCAATTTATCTATTTTAAATAATTGAGAATTGCCAATATTTTTTAATAGAAAACAGAAACGGAACCAAAATTTACTAAACCCTCTCACACAACAAAAAAAGAAGTAAAAAAAAAGTTACCACAACCAAAAATCACAAAAGAATGAGAAAAAAAATACTCGAACTCCGCTTCACTTGTGTTTTTTTTCTAATTTTACTGTCATTAGGCCGATAATTTGATGCATATTTTGTATGCAACAGTTATTTTGACTTGATAAAGTGCTCTATTATGTACCAAATCATCGCGGGGAATGCTCTAAGTGCGTCTATAAACTAAAATCAATAACAATCATTGACCAACAAAGGTACGCTTGTGTTTGCTTTTGCTGAGCATATAACCTGTGTTTTGTGCTGGCGTCCGGTTGGCGTCCGTCACAATTAACGCGAGAATGTTTAATATGCGTTGTATGATTGCGTTATCGATGTAGAAATGAGTTTTATTGCGATCGCGTATTGTGCTATTGTAAGTGGTTGTTGTTTTTAGTTACCAAGATGAATTATGAAGCCGAAAGAGCCATGAATCAGAAGCGATTGCGAATGGAGGGCGAACCGGGCCACGGTGTTGTCCAGGGGAACGGTTTGCCGCTAAATTACATAGGTAAGTGAACTTTGAGCGCGAAACGCGGAGGAAATTGGTTATATTTCGGTAGGTTTTACGTTGTTTTCTTTGTTGTAGATAATGGTCATCAAATACCCTATCAGCCGTATGCTGGTGCGTATAACACTCATTATCCGCCTCCGGAAGCGTTTTCGCCGTATGGTCCTCCGCCCCCTGGGGGCTATGCCCCTCAGAACCTGTCTTACGCGCCGCCTGCGCACCAGAACTACCCGCATCACCAGAGTTTCCCGCCACAACAGCCACAGGCACAGTTGCATATGCCACAGTCTCATATGGGTGAGTTTACATGTCAAAATTCCACAATATTTTTATGCAAAAAAATATTGCAAAACATTGTCAGCTTGTAAACTATAATAGATTTTGTGTAATAGAAAATAAAGGTCATATTTGTATGTTTATTTTTGACAGATTTTAAAGATAATTTTATCTATGGAAGCTGTTTTGTTCTAACTTTATCTGCAAAAATCTATGTAAATTCAACTAAATTCAAAGAAACATATTCTTAGCACAGTATATTTTTGGATAACATTATGTAGTTTTGATTTATTAGGCAACATAAAAACTACAAATATAATAATTATAATAACAACAAATATTTATAAACCCGTTTTCTCTCTGTTAATGTCTTTCATCTTGAAGCTATACTAAGTACAAAACTTTTATAATTACAATTCAATTTTATTTTTAAAACTTTGTGTATTGTGACTTGACTGCACTCCGTCAGTTCAAGGTTATGGAGACGTGGGGGTGCACAAGCCGGCCTGGCCTCCGCAGCCACACCTGCTACCGCCGCTTGATACCCAGAAACCTCTTGATGTGAAGCAGCTGAAGTCCGAGATCAAACTTGAGCCAACTGACGCTCAGAAACGACCGCATCCTGAGAATGAGATGATGGTAAGTATATTGGCTTATTTCTTATAAGTATTGATGTGTTGCTTAAATCTGGGTCTGGGTGTAAATGCATGCATGATCTGAGGCTTTAGTGAAAAATAATCTTAAGAAAATCATAAATAATCCTAATTATAATTTACTTTTTATCCAACTTTTTCTAGATTACCAACTAATTTTATTCAAGTTATTCTTTGTTACACTTTGTTACTGTTTATAATGTTTTGATTAATTATTAGTGCAATAAGTACACAATATTTGTTTCTGGCAACTAAACATTTAGCTAAATCAAATTTTTGTGTATGAATAGTTTATGGTTTCAATAGCAAAGTAGTCCTCACACCCTCGGGTGATTTTTTTATCGCGCATTGGACTTTCAACGCACTGCTTACTGCTGAGAGTTGAAAATCCAAGTGTTCTTTTATGACGCGGTGGGATGCACTGCTGAATTCTCAATTCTCGGCACAATGCCGAGAGTTGATAATTCAATGCGCGATAAATAAACGCCGAGACTAAAATCGTTGCGTTTAAAAATCGCCCGTGGTTACGAGGACTTACAGGTAAACCAGAAAAGGTATGTGCTTCGGTAATATCCAGGTTTCCGATTTAGCACGAACGTCTCGCCGTAGAGTAGCCCCCCGGAGAGGCAATGCTTCTCAGTTTTTTTTTACCTTAAAAAAGCGCGGTAGTACAAAACTGATCTACCTGTCATTGCGTGTTTGTATAAAGTTTACACTCTGTCGGGACCCTGGTTAAATTAGATCATCATTTGTTTTTTTGTTGCATTTTTGACTCAAAAATTCTGAATACATAGTTGTTAATAATTTAAGGCTAGTACATCCATGGTTGTAACAGCTCTATATCATCATAAATCATCATCGCGCGTTCGTATTTTCGAAGATAGGCGATGAGTCGCGAAGCACATACTTTGGAAAGCTGTATGCACATGATACCATAAGCAATCGTGAATCTAAAAAGTTTGGTGTTGTTGTATTTCGTTTCTTTTTTTATGTGTATTATAATAATGTGTGTATATGTTCAATCAGGCTCTACAGGCACGGCAGAGAGAGTTCAATGTCCACATTCCCAGTAATTTGGTTAATATTTCAACATCATATTTTAAAACTACAGTGGAACCTTGGTTATGTAATGGTTATGGAATGTTAACATTGTGTATTTTCAAATTCTTTTTCTATGGGCTGGGAAATCTTTAGTACTCAATTGTCAATGGATTACCAATGTTTTGGATCAAAGGTCTATTCAAATCCTTGTTTCCAATTGATCGTATTTCCACTTATACAAACATCAACTTAATGCCAGTGTAAATAAAGTTGATTTTAGACTGACTAGTACAATTGAAAAAGTCATAAAAATATGAAGTTGTAGCGCAAACTGAATGTTAAATGTAGGCATTACAGTTGTTTTTTTTTCTAAAACTCGTGTTTGTTTTCATGTTTGGCAAAGAAATTGCGAACGCAGATTCACTTATCCACTACAAAAGTCTATCAAGCGTATTTTTCTGAAACCTACACATAAGTTAATAATTGATCTCATAGTGTACGTGTTTTATTAAAATACTTTTAGTTTTATGTATAATAAATTAATAATGCGTCTAATTTGGGACAACGCAACGCTCGCTTGATGGGCGAGTCCTATTACTGGCTGGACGGACGACGCGTTGCGTGAGCTCAGTACAGAACACGCAAGCTAACCACTCAAGGTCACTGGCATATATCTGGATCTTAAGCTTATCATTATCACAGATCGAAAGAAGTGCACAGCAGTAAGAACTCTTGATATTGAATACTAAACTTTATTGTTAGTGACATAGAGTCCTAAGTTGTACTAACATCGATGCAGACATCAATCGGCTCGTAGGGCGACGCGTCTTGAGCGGGAGGAGTCATTTGATGATTTCCCACCCAAAAAAAATTAAATAAAGGGCGACGCGTCTTCGACCGCACATCTCGTGTTCTTTTGCACTTTACGACACTGAAAATAAAGTTTATTCTTCAAAATCATCAGAAAATCTATCTGTTCCACACTCCTCTCGGCCTTAGGCTTTCACAAACTCTTTCATTCAAGACGGTCATTGACCTGTCGCATAAAAAAGGTTCCACTGTACTGATTAATAAACACTCGTTCATTTGAATGAATGATTGAATGTAATGACTTGTTGTTTCAGGGTGGGGATCTAGATCAACCCAAAATAAAGATAAAAACAGATATATTCAAGCCCGATGAGTTAGCGCATAGACAGGATAAGCCTATTGGTAAGTTTTTTTATTTTTATGTTATATTTAGGGCTGTTTTTTTTCAATGGTCAGTTTCATTTTTTTTTTTTTAAGTACCTGTACAAAAGCTGTCAAACGATCAAACGAATTTTTCAAATAAAAGTTTTCTGACTTGAAAAATCGGCCATTACTAATATTATGTATTTGCCTCTAAACAATCTCGTAAAACTGTCATGTTTCACTATTCATACTTTTGCTATGATTTGATGAAATAAAATAGTAATTAATTTTAGTTGATTTGATAAATTAATTTAATTTTAGATGTTGGTCAAAAATCTTTATCACTGGATGTGGCACAGAAGCCTGCTGATCTGCAAAATAAAGGTATTCCCTATTCCATATTCAAATCCTTGGTTCCAAATGGATGTTATTTACACTTAAAGAAATATCAATTTCATGCCTGTGTAAATTGAGTTCAGAATGCCTGGGCATTCTGAACTCAATTATCTCATATCATACTGTTGAAATTGTCATAAAAAAAATTAAGATTTTTTTTAAGAAAACATATTTTTTAGGGATGCCTCGATACGCCTTTTTACCGATACGATACCGATGCTTTTATAAAAATATCGGCGATACCGATACGTTTATTGAATTCAAAAATGAAGGTAAAATAAATAAAACACAAGTCAGGTTATTTTTTTAATTACTTAATATAAAAAAACAAATAACAGGATAAATAAATAAAACCGTTTAAAACTATAGACAGGTTAAGATTAGATAGAAATTTCAAAATGATTCCCTAAAGCACTTTTGTGTTTTGAAGTTGACATGACTACTATTTATTTGACTCAAACGACTAGTTTTTAATGATATGCACACAAATTAATTACAATTATGTAATTCTTAATTTTATTTGCATGGAAAAATACTACGCACGACAACAGTTCCTCCAGTTACCTAGCGAAATGGGAGTGCGGGGCCAAAGTGGGCGGGCGAAACAAGACACTGAATAAAGCGCGGGATTTCCCCGAGCATAGTTACTTCGTGCTTCGTTTGCAACGAAATAGACGGGGCAACACGCGCGTTTACATTACATTTTTAATGCGCGATATTTGAAAAGTATCGTTGAATCGGCCATAAAAATATCGCCGATCGGCAAACTTCGAGTATCGCCGATATATCGTTATCGGTATCGGTATCGGATGCATCCCTAATACATTTTTTCACATTTTTTAAAACTAAATTGCAAACACAGGATATTTTTAAACAAATTTATTACTGTAGGTAATCTTAACTAATATTATAAATGCGAAAGTGAGTTTGTTTGTTAGGCTAGGCGCAGCTACTAATAATATTAAATTACCTATAACAATTATAATAAAATAATAACATTAAGTTTATCCGTAAATATTTTATAAAACTCCGTATAAATAAGTCTCGTTGGAAATATAATAATCGTATAATGTGTGTCTGGACCACTCTTTTTAGGTTAGCTTTAGAGGACAAACAGCACAGGTTCTCATAGATTCACCCCAGGGTTGATATGATTTAAATCACTTGATTTAAATCGCGATTAAAATCAAGTGATTTTTTTATTAAAATCAATGATTTAAATCAATATATTTTTACTTCGACCAAATCAGCCATTTAAATGTGACTAGGGACTTCCCCCGCCATAAACTACGGCGCGCACACACGTGTCCAATGCTATTTAACTAAGTACACCGTTCGGGGAAGTTCTCCGAAATTTAAACTCGTGACTGAATCCGTCCGTTTTGTCTTTGGCGCGGTCATTCGTGATTGATTAATGAAAGTGAATACAACAAGATGTCTGGAAGGAAAAAAGATGCTGAAGGGTTTATTTCGATGAAAAAAAGTCCACTTGCGGCAAGTTTAACAAAGCGTTGTGTAAACGTTGTAAGAAGGAATTAATGGGCTTGGTTGCGAGAATGAAAGAACATTTAGAGACATGTGTGACAGAAAAAAACAAAAAAATCCGATTTAAATCAAATAAATCCGATTATTTTGTTTGTTTTATAAAAATCATGATTTTTATCAACCCTGATTCACCCCATATGAGCCTTCTAGTTCACGTGGGATAAAGAATTTTCTTTATGCCGCATCATTAAAATCTTACAAGACCGACAATAAGCTTACTTTTATAAAAATCATGATTTTTATCAACCCTGATTCACCCCATATGAGCCTTCTAGTTCACGTGGGATAAAGAATTTTCTTTATGCCGCATCATTAAAATCTTACAAGACCGACAATAAGCTTACTGCAGAACATAAATTTTCCTTGTTATATTTTCCAGATGATTGTCACCCAATCATTGGAGTTGAAAACAAGTTGATCGATAAACCAGCTGGTAAGTGGATATTTATTTATCTGTTAACTTTGACATTGTATCTATGAGGAATCCGCTGGATGCGGGAAGCACAGAACCGGTTGAAGTGGCGGTGCACGTCTTTGGGCTGAAATGATGATGATGATGCTTTGATATTTATTGTGCAAATATTGACCTATAACTTACATTAACTACTTCAGTTTCTACGTCAATTACTTGCTTCAAATACCTACTAAAGGTCAATCATTGGGTACATGGTCTAATAAAACAAGGTCTGGCATTCCGGGACGAACACATGCTTACGTCACTATCCAGTTGCCACTCTATTGCAACAAAACACGATTAAGGAAAGATTTTCAGAAACCAAAGCTTTTAAATTGTCGTTTCGTGTGTCTAATCAAACGAAACAATTCAATTTAAACATAAACCAATGTAATTGTTAATTAAAACCTCATTGTTTTATCGGATTCGCACAGGTAATAAAGGTAGTTGGGGAGTTATTATTACAAACTTCTGGTAACACAGATGTGATGACGTAGACTTGTGTTGCCCACGTTACCACGGTGTTTCGGAATGCCATACCTGGCGAAGTATATTATTATACCATGGTTGGGTATTGTGATAGTAGGTACTAATATTTGTTTAGGCTAGGGTCTTTTTAAAACGTCAGAAGTTACTGACAGCGTGAGGTGACGTCATACCGGATGACCGACACGCCGCCGGTTGCCAAAACTCGTTGCCTCTTTCGCAACTCGCGGGTGGCGCACTGTGGAACGAAAATAGGCTCTCGAAGACATTGGAGGTTAAATTTTAAAGTCGTTTTTTTGCTTGAAATGCCTTCTAATAGCCAATATTATGTATAAATATATCATAGGATACAATCCGGTAGACAAATTGACAACTTATATTGAGTGAAGTTTTTTTTTTAAAAAAAACGGCTCTAGTTCTCGTTATATGAAGTATGTCAAAAACTCATAAATAAAGAGTTACATCACCTTGTGCAAGGATTTAACGGTTATTCATTCCGTTCCGGAGATATAAGCATTAGCTTCATACATTTATTTTCCGAATAAATAAGTTGCCAATTTGCCTATATATATATATATATATATATTATGATATATTTATGCATAATATTGACTAATAGAAGTCATTTCAAGCAAAAAACCGTAAAAATTTAAGCTACAGTGTCTTGAGAGCCTTTTTTCGATCCACAGTGCGGCGTGCGAGCGAGACCGCATACATGTTTACGAATATAGCATTCGGCTGTTGTCGGTGACGGACGGCTACACGTCGTCGGTCGCGATCGGTGTTTAGTCAGATAGCGCCTTAGGATGCGCTTCCATTGACACGGCGGAGATACGTGCAGGAATCGACCAATCACATTGGCTGAAATCCAAATCGCGTCTCGTCTGTGATTGGTCAATTCCTGCACGTCTCTTCATCGCCCTGATCGCCTCAGTGGAAGCGCACCCTCCTTAGTATATGGATGGCAAATAAAATGGTTAATAAAGTTTAAATATGTTTGGCCCACAATAAAACATATAAATCCCTGGACCCCATAACCAAGCCTGCATTAACTTAAATCTGTACATATGTTTAGGCGCGTTGAGCGATTTTTGGTAGGTGGTAAACTTATGGATTCGCGTCAAAGTCAAAGTCAAACAATTTATTTCAATTAGGCACATAAAAGGCACTTATGAACGTCAATTTTACTAAAAATAGAATTGATTCTAGTCGCCCCTTCCAAAAGGTAGTTTTCGTATGGAGAAGAATGGACATCACACCATGCATGCATGTGGCATGTCGTCACCGACATGCTCGCGCCATAGTGCTCTACTATAGAATATAGATGGCTTTAATACCAATTTTAAATTTTCACTTCTGTCGGCAGTCCAGATTTCCGCATAACTGCCTATTTTTTTAATACAGGAATCATTTATTTATTCTGTAAAGTTCAGTGCTCCGTTGGGTACTTTTCTTTGCAGAGATGGGCTTTGATAAAATGTACTTTAATATTTATAGTCGGGCTTGTAATTGTTTTACCACCCTTTTTTTACCCACCCGTGTTCCTTCCGTTGCCTGTGTGCCGGGGCCGCGATATCCAACCACCCTAACCACCCTAACGTTGAATGTCACCTGCACGTCATAAAACGACAAGCTCTTTTTGTCTATGTGACAGTTAGGAACTTTCAAACTTAGTGCAGTTTCAATGTAATGGGAATAATTGTTGTCAACCAATTACGAGGTCGACAGTATTTTGCAAAATATCTTTAATCAGCGTTGTTTCGTTTGTTGTGCAGAAGTGTGCAAGGCAGAAGGTGCGGCGGAAGGCGGCGTGGGCGACTTGCAACGCGCGGCCGAACCAACCACGCTCAGTGACAAGAGGTAAATACTAATTGAAAGGCAAGGGGTCTTTCAATTTTATTTATTTCTTTTTTCTTCTCAACAGTAAAGCCTATGCAGGTGAAATACAAAGTCGCTTTTCAACATCATTTACAAAAAAAAAAAAACCGGGAAGGTGACATTCATATTTCTCTTAGATTTAGAACAGTAATCGCGATATTTCAACCCGACAGCATCTAACAAGCAGTCATCCGTTTTGTAATATTTTTTTTACTCATCTTTGGAGTAGATGTCGACTTCTGGATTTTTACTTGACCACGGAGAACTACTACTAAAAGCCCGTGTAATTTGATCTGAATTCAAATCTCTCAACTGATAATTTATACTTTTTTGGAATGAAGTTCTTTAACGTTTGTGGTAGGTCGAGTAAACTGGTAGAAATCGTCACGTAACGAAAAAGCGTTATGCCCCCTCCATGCGACTTTTTCTCTCTCTCTGTCTCTTTCTATTATAATAATGAATGTTTTATAGGCTTTGGGCGTATATGTGTATTCAATGTTGACATTTTATTGGTTGTTTCAGTGAAGAGGACCGGAAACCGTTCAGCAGTCCGGAGCTCCCTAAATCAGGCTCTATACCTGGGAAAATATCGACTCCAGGCAGTGAGGTAAACTAGTTTTATACTAATTTTTTAATAAAACCTTTTTTTCATCATCATCAGCTTCATCATAATGTCATCTACTGTGAGTCTTTTGATGGTATTTTTCATAGAGTAGAGTATAAAATTAACTTTTGTTACCAAACTTGCCCGAATATTTCGCGCTTTAGATATTACTGATATTAGGGTTCATTTATAAACGTTGCTTAAATGTAAGAGACATTTAAACATTTGAAAAGTGTGATTAAGCAGACGTTAATCATTACTTAAAGCGACTTTTATGAATACCCCCAATGTTAATATGTTTTTAATTGCAATAGAATAAAGCTTCTCCACCACAGACGCGTTTCTATCGATCGATAACTATCTACCCCCCCCCCCCCCCCCCCAAGCAACAAACAATTATATTAGACTATTTTAGGCTACATGATACTATATGAGCATATAATTGTTTATTTTAGCATTTTAGCATAAGCACTATTATATAGAATCAAGTTTTTTCAACTGAACAGACAGCTGTGCTGCTGGGGAGTTTGTTGCGCCACTTCTACTCAGCTTATGCACTGGGAAGTGGTGAAGGGTGGGCGTTTTTGGGGGACTGTCTTATGTAATTTTGACGTTCGAAAAGTGCTGATTCTCAGCCTAGTTTGAATATATGACTTTTGAATTTGAACGTAAGCGTTATTGCGATATTTATTTTCAATACATTTTGTATTAGGACGGCCACGAAGTTACACACTGCTGCGATAATAACGACGCAATAGAAGTAGGAGGCTTGCGTTCCCCGTCCTGCGATTTTTCGATATGTGTTCTTAGAACATTTTATAGTAGGAAGCATGCAATCAATCTTACACACAACTGCGTTAATAACGTTAGTACGACGTAGTGCGGGCCTGTAGTGTAGGCTACATGCAAACGTTAGATATATTGGACGGTAAAACCGCAGCTGTGTGCGCATTCACCCAGGACGCATTATAGCAATAACGCTTGTGTTATTATCGACCGATAAAAACGAGCCTATGGAGGGGAGGCTTTAACTTGCTTTATAAAACCTACGATGGGAATTAATTAGCTAGCAATTTTCTGTTTTTTTTTTGCACGATAGGTTATCATATTCTTTAAGACTCAATCAGTAACTCCTTTATACAAATCATACACACAGCACATGGTCACTGCACCTGTTAAATCTTGAGAATAAAATCGTCACTATCGACAGCCCAAAAAGAGGGGGCGACCGAAGGGCTCCACCAACAAGCCCAAAGCGCCCGGGGCCCCGCGCGCACCGGGCCCCGCCACCCCGGGCCCCCGGGCCCCGCCGCCGCGCTCCTTGCCGCCGCCGCCGCGCCCGCGTGCGACGGGCTACCAGTATGCTATCAGACCATTCAGGAAGGACTTCTCTGGGATACAGTTTAGAAGGTTAGTAGTTTTATTTGTTTAATTTATTTCACTTCTATGCAATATGTAAAAAAATCCCTGTCCGATCCGAAAGGGGCACATAGATACTTGTATAACATTACCACGAAGTAATAAAAAATATTATTATTATTGAAAATAAAAAGTTAATGCTATTTAAAATTCACTTTTTTTGTATCAAAATTACTCCAAATCCATTAAAAATGAATAAATATTTCAACGGGGGTCATAAGTTATGACTTGTAGACACCCGCTAACCGAAAGCCGCCCGCGCCCCGGTAAAAACCCCATTGAAAAAAAATGTGGCGATTTTTTTCCTTTTTCCTTAAAATTTCCACATAAATAAATTCTCAGTACCATTCTTAACAAAATACTTGACAAGTCCGTTATATCCATAATAATATGATGGAGTGAAGATCCCCCTAGAAGTATTGTTTTTTTTTTTACCAGCCATAAAATTATTGTCAAATAAACAGCTTTTTTTCTGGTAATATAAAACCAAAGCTTTTTCTCGAATAGAATAGAATAGAATAAATCGAATACTCGCTCAATTAACTTTGGTTTTCTATACGAAATATGCGGTCTCAAAATGAGTAGAGATTCTCCATATTCATTGAGCGCCGTACTCACATACAATTATACTCGTTCGAGTAAACACGTCGAGTAAAAATCACGGCACACATTCGTCTACTCATTCAGAATTTATCTATTGAGCTGCGGGCTACGTCCAGTATTCACCGAACCGTTCGAGCCAAAGATGTCTGTTCAACAAAGGAGACCGTGGCTGCATTTAGAAAGTCTCGCGATTCTAAAATTGAAAAAAAATTAAGAAAATAACAAGAACCAACATAAAAGAAGGTACTGGGTATAAGTTTGGTTGGATCGCCGCACTGATTCAATCCATTTTTGAATAATTACTTCAAAACACGTGTTTTAACAACTCGCGACAATGTCGGAATGACGCTCGACTCGAAGGACGCGTACATACCCTCGAGCCAAGCTCTACGGTTCGATTCGAGTAGGTGCGAAGGAAATTGCATTTATTTAATTCCATCGAGCCGGCTCTGAGCCTTCGAACTGTGAATTTTGATTTTTATTCGGTTTCGAGTAAAACTATCGAGTAACGCCTTATGTGAGTACGGAGCTTAATAAAGATGTGCAAACATAATTATTAGTAGTTTCTTACCAAAAATGTTTCTTACCCAGTATATGTATTCTAAGTAACTTCTTTTCTACAGTATCTCCATTAATTAAATTTAAAACTTCTTCAATTCCATTTTCAAAGGCGATGGAGCGACGACTGCCTGGATTCGTCCCACATACCCAACGAGGTTTACTTCGGCGATGTCCCCGTCTCCATGGAGGTTCTGTTCAACTATTACGATGCGAATGCCGAGAGAGAGAAGCTGGCGACACAGGCGGCGCAGATCGCTGCGCAGAAAGCCGCCGCGGCTAAGCTAGCGGCCGCCAAGCTGCAGGCCAGGGGGCTCATGCCGGCTACTAGTGAGGTTAGTTTAGTGAGCATTATCTGTACCAAAAGTATTTGATGACAATGTAAACAAATGGATCAGAGAAAGCGTACCCGTGGATGCCAATTTCTAGTGCCACTTATAAATTGAGTGCTTTGATTTGATTATTCGAATACTTAAACCCGAAATTCTAATTTTAAATCACCTTGAAAGATGTTTTTCATTTGACGATTGAGGTTAACCTCAATTTTCGTTGATGTTTTTTCGATTTAATTGAATATTTAATGTTATTCGTACAAACAATATGTTTTGAAAAAAGCCGTGAGATAGTTAGAAATCTTCTAAATACAGATGAATGTGTTAGTTATTTCCCTTTAGTGAGAAATTACGTAAACATTTTACCTGAACACGGTTTGTTTATACTTTCATCAAATACTTTTGGAACAGACATTAGTTTACACATTTTTCAGTCACTGCTATGACACTAATTAATATTTTACTTCTTCAGAAAACAGGAATGTGTATGTTTTTGCTAAATATTATGGCCTCTTCACACTACTACTACAAGAGTTTTTTTAATCTCACGAAGCGACGCGCACTTTACTGACTTGTAATGGCGAAATTGGAAGTGTGTGTGAGTGCGTGTGTTATGTGCTGACGGTACTCGTCTTCACGCACACATTCACAGCGTGTTTGTACACTTGGTTACCACAAATAAAGCGCGCGTCGCTTCGTGAGACAAAAATACTATACAGAGTTTTACTATTGCTCAAATATTAAAAAATAGCATGTATTGAATCGAACCTCGAATAACTCCCATTTTGTTATCTTAAAAACATTGAAGACTAAAATGAAGGCGCGTTTTTTTTTTTTTTTGAGAACTTAACGATATTTTAGGGTCCTATAAAATATTAAATAGCCATCTACGACTAGGGTTACCATCCGTCCAATTTGTCCGGACATGTACGGCTTTTTGGCCCCCCGTCCGGACTAAGTCCGGCCTTCTCATTTGTCCGGAATTTTGGATTTAAGGGGATTTTCTTTCAAATAGATAAATGATTATGATTACTGAAAAAAAATAAGATTTTAAAGTTAAATATCCGGATTTTATTGCAAAAGTCAGGATTTTTGTCAGAATTTTTCAAATTTCGAAATGGTAACCTTACCTGCGACCAATTTGTATGTACGGCCCGCCGGACGTTGCCGTGGTACCGCTCGTTTCGCTCACTCGGCTCGCGCATGGTTGGTCACAGTTCTATCCTAGCCTAGCCCGTTTGGTCGGGCTATCCTAACTTATTTACTCCGAACAACTGTGAGAAAAAGCCAAAAACTCAAAAAGAGGTCCGATATTTAAAAAACGGCATCATTGGAAGCCCACACAGTTTTCATTTAAAAAAGCTTACATAATTTTACAAGGTCAATAAGTTTTACGTGGATCAGTTAAATATTTTCCTTTAAAAATACTGTCAGAAATTTAGACCTTTGAGTGGTCTATGTCAGATTAATCTTTTTACAATGTCTATAAATTTAAATAAAAACAAACTTGGAAATTCAAAAAATTATGACGTCTTTTTTATTACGAAAGGCAGCCTGATCACTCGATTTGGGACACCTTCACTTACTGCCAATGATTTTTACATTTTTTAAATCTGTGTTATTATGTTTAAAATATTGCCCCAGGTAACGACGGTAGACTCGTCTTCATCAGACGATTCCTCAGGATCTTCCGGCAGCGATTCTGAAGAAAGTGACGAGGTACGGACATACTACAATAATATTTGCCATTTATCACCAAATCTATTTTTTTATGCTGTTGTTTGAGAAAAATAAATGCAGCTTTTGTTTTCTCCAAAGTCGACCACATTGCGGCTTGGACACATTTCTCATAAAATCAGTTTTTCTCCAGTATCCAAAAAACTCACCTGTATACTGCTAATATCAATGCGCGATTGTTTGTTTGGTCGACTATAGTTTGACCGGTACCGTTCCGCGCCTGAGGTATGTGCGCGGCTAGACGGGGGCGGGGCAGGCCACACGCGGGGCCCCGCGGGCCGCTCGTTGGTCATCGCTGCCCCCCGCTTCACCGCGCATTCCTTCCCTGTCAAACTATACCAAATTATGCCAAATAAAAACAACAATATTCTTCCATCTTCATCACATTTATCATTTTATTGTCACATTCATTGAATCTGCAGCTTGAACTTAACATTATTTCAGCAAATGTTTTTTAATTTAAATTATTATTCATACAATATCATTGCAATGTTGAATCCTCAATCATAGCATTCGCTACTAAATTTGTCGCATCTTCGATCAAGAATACACTAGATTCTCCATTAGCGCCTTAAAAATTACCGAAAAAAAATGGGCCTCAGCAATATTATTATGAGGCCCAATAACTTTATAATCGAGCATTAAGTTTAATCCTTTTTCTACATATTTGAATTCCATTTAAATGTACAAGTATTGTTGATCGAAGTACCGCCCGCAAGCTCACGCACCTTCCATAACTCATAATCAATCGTACCGAGTGAAATAAGCGCCTATAACAAACAGGACACGCCACTGAAGCGCGGCCCGGGCAGGCCGAAAGGGACCAAGAATAGTCCGCGGGCCCCTGGCACCCCGGGGACAGGCGGCGCCAAGGGGCCTGCGGGGGGCACGCCAGGGACCCCGGGCGGCAAGCGAGGGCGCCCGCCCGTGCCGCCCGAGCTGCGCCAGCCCGGTATCACGGATATGAAGAAGTTCTGCAAGGCGGCTGGGATACGGTTCGATTATAAGAAGCTTGTTGAAGGTATGTTAACAGTTTATAATTTACATTTTTATTTATAACTAGCTGCTGCCCGAGGCTTCACTCGTGTGAACCCTAATACGTTTTCTAAAATAAAAGTAGCCTAAGTTACTCCATATAACATCAGCTATCTGCCAGTGACTCCCGTGAAATTCGGTCCAGCCGTTTCGCCGGAACAAACAGACAGACAAAAATATTAAAAACTGTTTTTTTGTTATAAGTCTCGTATATACTTTCATACCCATTTAGTAAAGAGGTGTTATTTTGACTTACAAATGGACCCTTAATTTTTTTTTTGTTGTAAATTTTATTTAGTTGTATAGATAACCTTACCAGATACCTTTCTCATGTGTTTGAAATTTGGTGTGGTAAGCACATGAGTAAAGTGGAAGGTTATGTTGTGAGCGCGTGTCATATAATTATGATCAAATTCTTTGGTGAATGGTGGACACCAAAGAAGTTGATTAACAAGCTATCCATTAACAGCGTTGCTTAGGAAAACATTTCATGATTGCCGCAACTCAGAGGACTTGTAAATTGGTGGGACAGCCTCCCACCAATTCACAAGTCCTCTGAGTCGCGTCAGTTAAGAGACTGGTGCTTTTGTTAAACATACAAATATTTTTTTCAAAAGAGAGAGAGATTTGTGCCCCATAGACAAATTTATAAACGTTAGGTCTCAATCAATCATTTGCAATCATGCGTTAATGCCTGTCTTATGACTTGACGAGTAAAATCAAATAGTCTCTTATTTTTTTTATAATATCCAAAAATAATATACAGTCGACTTCACCCTGTTAAATAATCATCATAATATAATTTACAGGTTGCACAAAAAACAAGGAACGCGTTCAGAAGATGTTGGACCTCCTAGTGACGGCCGGGCTCGACGGCAAGCCCACGCTAGAGAAGTGCCAGGCGTTGAAGAAGGCCAAGATCGAGAAAAAAGAACAGGAGAAACAGGCCAAAAAAGAGGCCAAGGTCAAGCACAAAGAAGTCGTTGGTAAGTACTGCTGATGGAGTTGCTTATATATGTACTCTTATACTGTATTTAATACTGGCCGATTCCTATAATTTACGGAGCGTTATTGGTTCAAATTAAGACTCTTTTATCTCTACCACTAATAAAGCAGACTTTATAGCTTTGTATAGTAGACCCTCCCATATGGAAGTAGCTATCACAGGTAAAATTAGCTTACGAATCTATTTATATTCTTTATAGTTTAGCAATAAAAAATATATCATTGGTAAGCAATACGATTCGTTTTTGTTTATAGGAACCGAGCGTATGAGGTAAATTCTAAAACTGATTTTGAACTGGTTTCACAAAAGCATTACTTGTTTGGTAGATATTATATTTTAAACAGATTGCTTTGGTAGATTGCAATGTTGGTATATTTTACGAAAGTCCAGTCATTGGGTATGTTCTGCCTTATAAAAGGTCAAGGAGAGTTCAAATTTGGCAAAGTGTCCTAATAAATGCCTTGGTAGATTGCAATGATGGTATATTTTCTGAAACTATAATTATAGTCCAGTCATTGGATAGGTTCTGCCTTATAAAAGGTCAAGGACTTCAAAGGCAGAGTGTTACAGGTTGGTGTCCTAATTAATATTCCGAATTTGCGACCTTGAGCGACCGTCGCTCGCGCCGTCATATTTGAAAAAATGGTACCAAAAACAGTTTTTCGAGAATATCTTCTCCCCAGCGTCATTTAGGTTAGAAATGGTATACATTAAATATTGCAACTTTTGTGAAAACATACATATATTAATCAGATAAATAGTTCACGAGTTAACGTAAAGTTCAGAAAAAAATTACAATCCGCAAAGTCGCTACATTTTTTCTCAAATTTTCAGAATAAATCATTTACATTATCCGTACTTATTACCGCTCCACCATTAGGTAGAGTGAGAGGCGCGTGTTTTTTTCATGTAATATCCCCAGTAGGCCTAATTCACGATTCGTTATTTATTTATTTATGGTTTTTCTTTTTTTTTCGATACCCTAGATGTTCCAGGTTCACAAGAATAGACAAAAATTGTATTCAAAATCATATTCTTCCTCTTCCGAGTCTTCTTCGACCTTTAAAAGCTAAAGCTAAAGCAAAGCTGCTGATATTCAAAATATATTTGTTCTTCAAAAACGAGCTGTTCGCGCTATTTACCAGCTTGGTGCCAGAGTTTCTCTGAGAGATTTTTTCAAAGATATTGGTATCCTCACGGTGGCATCTCAATTCATCTTCGCCAATATCTTATATATTAGGCAAAATATACACTTATACTCTAAAAACAGTGATTTTCACAATGTTAACACTAGAAATAAGGACAAACTACGAGCTCCCTTTCACCGGCTTCATAAGGTTCATAACTCATTTGTTGGGCTTGGTATAACCTTTTATAACAAGCTACCCTCTTCTTTGCTAGATTTGCCTTTTAATGCGTTTAAAACGAAAGTAAAATCCAATCTTTGTTCAAAGGCATACTATTCTATCAACGACTACTTAAATGATAAGAATAGTTGGTCGCTGTGATTAACTCAAGACAATGTTTATGTTCTTTCTCCAGCTTACGTACTGACAAGTTATATGAGTTTATATAATTGTTTATTTTATTTGACTTTTTAAGTCAAGTTATTTTAATTTAACTTCAATTTATTTTTGACAATATCTACTCATCACACTGTTTTTTTATGAGTTGTATTGCAATATGTGGTTAGCTAGTGACCTCGACAATTGATCATATTATTTACTGTTATTAGTAATTAACTCTTTGTTTATTTATTTTACATCGATGGTCCTAGTTTATCATTTATAACTTCCAGTTACAACTATATGTAAGCGGGCACGCCCTTTATGCCTGGAGGCTTTTTTATTTAGATATTAATTCTGTTTACGTTTAGTTTTTTTTATTTCGGCCTGAGTATCGAGGATTGATTGGTTGAGTTCTCGATGATTTTGTTTGGTATATTGGCGTGTGCTAGCTAACATATGGCTAATAATTTGAATTATGTTTTGTGTTGCGTAATGTAAATTATTTTGAATACTATTATATAGAATCTTTTTTTTTGTTCTTCTAACTGAACAGACAGCTGTGCTGCTGGGGAGTTTGTTGCGCCACTTCTTCTTCCCAGCTAATGCACTAGGAAGTGGTGAAGGGTGGGCGTTTTGGGGGACTGTCTTATGTAATTTTGACGTTCGAAAAGTGCTGATTCTCAGCCTAGTTTGAATAAATGACTTTTGAATTTTGAATTTTTTGTGCCAATGATTTCGCAAACTGCAGGTCTTCTTTCTCGTCGTCGTCGTCGTCTTCTTCTCCAGAGCCCGTAAAAAATCTCTGGACTCTTTACACACGCGTTTCCATGTGCAGATAACAGTCCATTTCAAGCCTGTTTTCTACAGCCACAGAATCGACCAGGCCCCTTCTTACACTTGCACGAAATGAATTTAAGGAGTGCTTCGGGTGCTGGATCTTTTGTCGTTTTCACTGGAGTAAGCCCAAACTTGCTCCTTTCCCAAACCCATTGCTCTGAACTCTCGTCAATACGTCTCGTCTCGACAGTCGTGGTAGTGTGAAGGGAATGTTACTGTGCAACTGTTTTTTAGGGGGTAATGCAGCAAGATTGAATTGGCTCTTCGTCACGGATCTTGCGAAATTTTTGTACCTACCAAAGGGAGCCCAAAGTAACTTTTTTTGAACACCAACCTATAACACTCTGAAAAATTTGAACTCTCCTTGACCTTTTGTAGGGAAACGCCCTTTTATATTTTTATTTATTTATTCAGTTCGGACAACAATATGGTCCAATTTGTTAGTAAAATACCTTATCACTAGTGTTAGTAGAACATACAACAAGGATAAGAATAGCTTGTGACTGCGGCAGTATGTGTAGAGAACGATAAAGCAAGGAATATGCTATCTGACCATTCTCCCCACTTAGTGCCTCAGAAAAGGGGTCATTCTCACCACTGTTTTCAGGATACTATTGTCACTGACCCGCGTTCTACGCATCAGTAATGCAACTTTTTTTGCGAATCACAGCATGGAAGCCGTCAGTTTGGTTCTGAGCAAACATCTCCGATGCGCTACAGAAACGGGGCAGTTTCAACAGTATCCTAAAAACATTGTTGTATTGGATGCGTAAGACATCTGGCGATCTTTTGGTGTAGCTGGCCCATAGACCCCCCGCATTACAGACCTTGACAAAACGCCTTGAACAGGGTGATTTTGACTTGGTCCGCACAACGAGAGAATCTACGGGCCAACACGTTCCCTCGGAACGCCAGTCTATGACTTCAATGACTGGACTAATAATTTTGTTGTGGATCTATTAACAGCATTATCAACCCAAAAGCGTACCATTCGGCGCTGGCGAATTTAAATGTACTTATTCTTATGGCATAAATGATCGACTTCATTGCTTGATATGCGATGATGGTCATGTTAGGCCAAGCCGGGATTTTGGGCTTTTATAAATCCGGGATGCGGCGAATTTATTGCGTGGCCTGGTTCAGAGTGGTAGAATTGGATGTTCCACATGATTTATGTATTAATTGTTCTCTTTACAGCGGACAAGGACGGCTCAGTGTCGCGCCGCATGACGCGCGGCGCGACGGGCGTGAAGCCGCGCCAGCGCATCGTGATCTCGTCCGACGAGGAGGACGACACGCCGGCCGCGCGCCGCACGCTGTCCAAGCTGCGCTCTTCTGTCAACGACGACACGGACTCTGACTAGGTAGCTATATCATCCTTATTAGCTATAACAGTTCACTGCTGGACATCTCTCTCTCCGATTGCACCTCAATGCCACAACATAAACAGGTACAGAAGGTTGACTCTATAAAAGTAACGAAAACGCGCGCTCGCACACAGAGACCGACGAACGAATACCAATCGCGAGTGCACTCACACGGCCGTCTACGACCGTTTGAAATAGACTATACAGAATAAGTTAAGTTAATGTGTGCGTGCGTTTTCCCTATCAATTTTGTGATATAATAGTTCACTGCAGGACACAGGCCTCTGGAACTGTACCCGATCCACGCCCATCATCCATTAAGTTACCAACCAACACATCCGCACTGAGCCCTCATAGTGTTATAAAGGTAACAGGGTGTAAAGTTCAGTGCATCCTCCATAGAAAAGGGAGAATCCTCCGGCCAGACGGGTGTTGTGTCTGGTGGGCTACTGCCCGATTATTGATGTCGGGACGTTGTATATACTCGTCGCGCGGTAAACTCTGCTTGCGCGATGCTGGATTTTGGGTGACGTCAGTGTGATGCGTAGTTCGCATGTAGCGATTTAAATGCCGCCACAGTGGAGAACCCACTCCATTTCGCATAAAAAAGACCTGTGTGGTACCGGGGTCGCGGGAAAGTCTGCTGGAGTCGCGGGAAAGTCCGAAAGGGATACCGTGACCCCTGGCAACGTACAGGCAACTGAAGGAACACGGGTGGGTTTTAGTCAGCAAGAGTCTGACAAGCCCTCCCGCTCCTCCCAGAGCGGGAGAAGTTAGTGAAAAAAATCCCAAAAAAAAAGGCCGGTGTCCCAGCAATGAGAACACTATGATGTTGATTACGCTTATGCATCTATAGAGTTTATTTTACTACATTCCTTCGTAACGTTGTTATTATTTGTTGCAGGTAAACCTTTCCTTGCCTGGTAAGACAGTACAATATACTAGTAGCGGGCAGCGAAACAAGTGACCTCTAGAAAGTGCTTCGACGGAGGTCGGGACTAACGATAGCGTAGTGTATGCGTGATTACTTCCTACTAATGTTAGTGTTTGCGTCGAAATTAGCGGTATGTGGTGCGTAGAGGTGAAACGAAATGGCGGCGCGGTGAGATGGAGTGACAATCGGTAAACATCGGAAATCGAAGGAATAGGTACCATCGACGAAAGAGTTAGGTATGCAGGTACGAGCATTTCAAAAGGAAATTGTTAGTGTGTTATCATCATCAACATAGCCTTTCCTGGATGTAACTCTTTAATACCAGTATTTTACATGAAGCAACTACCTCTCTATCCTATGTCGTGATGGCCCAGTGGTTAAGAGCGTTTATTCTGAAAGTTGGCAATGTCTCAAATAGCTGTCAAAAATAAACCTGTTTTTAATAATTTGCCAATATTACTGTATGGAAATAAGAAATGTGGCTAACTAGGGAACTAGAATATTAATCATAAATTGCAATTATAACATTGAATTTGATGTTGTACCCGTTTTAGGTGTAAAAAAGGCATTTGGAAAGTTTCCAAATCCTTTTTTTACATCTAAAACTAAATATTCGGTGTTACGATATAAATTATTGCATTTCATAATCAATATTCTAATTTGCTAGTTAGCCACATTTCTTATTTCTATTCAGTAATATTGCTATAAGAATCAAAACAGGTAAATATTTGACAGTTATTTGCGACGTTGCCAACTTTTAGGATAAACCCTCTTAAAGCCTCGCCTCTCATGTACGGCATACGGGCAAGTACCAATGTGACTTTTTCAATGCATATGTACTTTCTGAGTTTATCTTGGACATTACTGACATCGGTGAAGGAAACCTGCACTTATAGTCAATATAAGTCTGAAATCGCCAACCCGTCTTGAGCAAGCATGGTGATCAATGCCATCAACATCAATGCCCTGCTGTGGGACAGTAATAGGCTGGTATTATTATTATTTAACTGCCTATCTGACCTGTTGTGTATGACATCTTTTAGACTTACGTGAACAAAGATGTAAATCCGGGTGTAAGCCGGATGAAAGTCTGCGGGTTAATTGCGTAACACGCATACAATGGCAATGCTTTTCATTTTAGCAACTCAAATCGATTCATTGTGTTATTTACATTGTTGACCAGACGATTTTATCAAATATATGAAGCAATGGATTAACAATTTCCTTCAAAATCTTACCGATTACAATAAAGTTCCGGAAATTTTATATATTCTGATTTGTTTTCAAAACGAATCGTGATATAGAATGGGCAGCAAATTGAATTAAATTGATTTACAGAAACAGTTTCGCAAAAAAAAAAAAAAAATGCTATAGTTGTCTGCATACTTATCTATTTTGCTTACCGTACTCTGCGTAAGAGTTTGTAGGATCCATGGAATAATTAGTTTCTCGTCTCATCACGCCGTCATCACATGCTGATCAATGGACTTAGCAGTCAGCATAGTTAGTGCAATGAACGAAGCGTAGCCAACAATAAGTTACGGTCAATGACAATAGAGCATAATTTATGATCAGTCTTTATTAGGTGTAGAGTAGGGATAGGTGGTTCAGTGTTAAGCGATAATCGCCCCTATTGTAAGACGATTCTTGGAACTTGACTCATCGCATATTCCTAGTTGAATATGGAAAATGTGTTCCAATTTGTTTAAATGAAGAATGCTTCAGTCAACGACATTTTCAATCAACAACTAAGAATATTAGACTTTATGTCTGCGACGTAAGGTAGGTTTACGAATGTCCTTGAGTGATGTTGTGTTCAATTTCCAAGGAAATGTCTTAGAATATGGATGTTAGTGAAGAACAAAGCTGTATAATGGTTTCAAGAGAAAGTCTAGGTAGGGAAAAGATGATTTATAAATAGACTTCTGTTTGAGAGGAACTTAGGTGCAGTTCACGATGAAATTAAAGGAGTTTTAACATCTTGCGGCATACTAAACGCCCTCAGACGTAATAAAAAACTTCTATTGTCATGTTCAACTCAACTGATTAATACTAATATAGTAGAATGTTTCTTTAATTTCGCCATGCTGTGTTCTAAGTTTCCTCAACTAGGAGTTATAACAGTTTGTATTGATAATATTGCTTTTATGTTTAGAGTCGCTAAGACGGTCCACTGTTGTGGTCATTCCATATACTGGCGCGCCAAACACAACTTATACTAACCCCTAAATGTCTTCTGACATCTATGATCCAGTGGACACTTGCCTTAAACAGAGGTTTCCTATTTCTTTTACAAGACTACAAATATTAGCAAGACTTAAATCGCGAAAATCACAACATATTCGATCTCTCATATGTTTTTTTAGAAGAAAAAAAAACTGCTATTGAAAAACGCTAGTCATAAATCATATCGAAATTAATTGAAAAGACAAATTGGCATAATTCTATTTTTTTTTATCTGGCAGCTTTTTTTTTTTTAACAATAAAATCAAATTGGAAAGGATTGGTTTTTAGAGAATTGTGTGTAATAAAAAGGGAAGGCGGTCCCTTAGTGAAATACGGATATATTTGTAGGACTAAAACCCCTCGCCTACTTTAAGTAGTGGTAGTGAAGCTTAAGGCACTCAATATTGTTCATTTGTGCCTATAATACTATTAAAAAACTATATATAATTCTATGTGTGTGAGTCTTTATAAAGTAACAATTTTCATTTAATAGCAGAATGTGTTGTATTTTGATTGGAGTCAAATTTTATACTCTAGTTTAGGTATATAACAAATAATATTAATTATTATTAATAATCAATAAATTGGTAACACCAAGACGTTTATTAAATTTAGATGTTGTATATATTAAAGAAAAAAATACATAATATTGTGTGTCCTGCGTTATTTTTGTACAGGTTTAAGATTTGGACAAGATTTGTATGATGTCGGCTTTGTACATAAGCGAGCGAGTGAATGAGGGAAAGAGAGGTGCGATGTAACTGAGCAGAGGAAAGTTGTCATTGTGTTATAATTACATGTGCGATATTCTCCATTGTTATGTAAACAGTGTTGCGAGAAGACCAATTTTTAAGTACAGAATCATTTGCAAAGGCTCTAAGATAATATACGAAAAGAGTATGTTTGCTGAGCAATTGTTTTTTGTATGTGATTATTTTACGAATATTCCTTTAATGACAGCTAGGAGAAATACTTAGCCGAAGAACGAATTTATATTTTTTATTTATTACATTATTATCGGGTTTAAGAATCTCAGTGAACGCATTGTTGGACCTAAGAAGGTATCTTTGTGTTCAATCGAGTCGTAGGCGCAAAATTAAAAGATTTTCATAATACCATGTATAGTGTATCGGCGTCCTTATAAAGTATAATAGTTGTATAATTTAATTTAGCAGATGGATGTTAGTATCGGTTATATTTAATCGCCTTAATCAGACACCAATAATGCAATACTTTTTTATAATTAAAATATTAAGTACTTTTGAGAGAACATTTTATGATGTGACCGCCGCAGTGTTTCCCAAATCGTTTATTTCACATTATTTTATAAGCGTGGAAATTATTTGTCTTAAATAAATGACGCTGGCGTTCAAAAAGGTTAAATTGTATTTTTAAAACAATAAACAATGCTTATAAAATACGGAAAGTGATTTTTAATGAATGATAAAGTGCGGAAATGATCACAATATCATTAAAAATATATGAGTTGTACATATTAGATGTAGAATAAATTTAAGTTTTATTATTACTTTTAAGATGTAATAGATATTTGTATTTGTAAGATATATTTAGATGTGTTTCTTTTACCATACGAGTATATTATAACATATAATTAATGGCCACGTTAATTAGGCTTTAATATAATGAAAGAAAACGTTGACTTCCGCCTTTACCATTAAAAGGTTTATGAGAGACTGCATAAATTATTATTGCACTGTAAGTCAGTACTTTTTAAAGTTTCTTATTTTAAGTTTATGGAAAATAAATCGCATTTAAAAGGTATTTTTCAAACTATGCTTTAAAGTTTAAAATATCAGAAGTAATTAGGGCGTCTCCACAGTGACCTATGCAAAGCTGTTTTTCCAATTTAAACAAAAAGCCTTATTTTAGGATATCCTTTAATAAGGCTGTTTGTTAAAATTGGCTAATGCCGGTTTTCACCTTCACTAAGTGACACATAAATGAATCCCTAGGCTCAACGCTGAGAGTTGAAAATCCAACTGTGTACTTTTATTTAGGGATTCATTTAAGTTTTATAAGCCACCTGTGCAGCTATTGCAAAAATACAGTCAGTTCAACTCAATTTCGCGTAGGTCAGTTTGCTAACACCCTTATACAGAATCAAATAAAATTATTTGGCGAAACTTCAATGATGTGTGGTGATGATAAACTAAAAAGGTATGATTTTTCAGTCATCAAATCTAGAAAATACAACTGTACTGTACGGTGTGACGCGTGAACGCGGGTTATATAAATAAACCTTGCCAAGTTCGTGTCGGGCCACGTACGAAGGGTTCCGTAGTTGGGACGAATTTATCCCAAGAACAAACTTAACATTGTAGTTGTAAAAACATGACAACAATTTTTTGCAACTGCAAATGTAAGTTGGTCGATTATTACTCGTTAACTTGTAGAGCCTACTTAGTTGTGATAGTTTTCCTTTTAATTTCGTTATATATACTACTGCCGTGATTATTTTCACATATACAAAACCAACCATTTAGCAGGCGGGGGTGCGGGGGGGACATGACTAATAAAAATTTGAGGACGGCTGGTGGTTATTTGGCTATTTTAGAAGTGAAAACTGCTTTAGGCGCGTTGAGCGATTTTTGGTAGGAGGTAATCCTATGGATTCGCGTAGTGCTGGGCTAAAGAATATAGATGGCGCTAATACCAGTTTTAAGTTTTCAGTTCTGTCGGCAGTCCCCACGACTGTCTATTTTCTTTTGTTTTAAAATGTCCGTAATAGTCCAAATTTGCTTTTTATGGAAAGACAAATTGGAAAAGTTTCCCGGAAAAAAAAACCTATTCGGGAAAACCTGACCGTCCTTTTTACTATGGGTATTTTTGTACGAATTATTGAAAATTTACGTTTATTTTAGTCAATTTACGTTGTACAACCTATGTTATATGTTATTTTTAATAAAAAATAACGTAGGTATGAATTGACAATCAAACTGTTTGTTGCTTTATCCTGTTTAGGTCTGTGAAGTCACGCCAAGTAATTGCATTTGACCCTGTAGTTGTGCGGCCTACTTAGCGCGGCCGAATTATATTAGTCACCTATATATTAAAGTATATTATATTTAGTATAAGAGGACATGCTTTTCGCCGGCACACAATGTTTTTTTTATTTATAACTAATACTTTCCTTGCCAATACTTGAGGCATATTGGTTTTTTCTTATTTACTCAATTTATAGGCGTATACCGAATATGTGATGGGAAGAATATAATACGTTGTTCGCAATTGGCGCCTTTTTTGCAGGAAAAGAAGAATAGCCATCGTTCCAAGTTTAAAAATAAGTCGTTATTTTCGTCATTTATTGCATAACTCCTGTGAGAGAAAAAAAATTAAAACTTAATCAAAGCAATATTTAAATGTTTTCTATTTTAAAGGACATCAAGTAAATACTGTACATACACAGTGCTAAAATCTTCGCCAGTTGTGGACAAAATATTGTAATGGCGATTTATATATATTATTTAAGTGAGGAAAATGTGAATCAAAAACATGACACCTGTAAATTATTTTGTGATCATTTTGGATCACCCGCAGCCTGAGCCAAATTTATGCAGAATTGATTTGATTTGAAAAGACATGCTAAATGTATGGACAAACTAATAAAAATGAATCGCAATAAATCTTGATAGTGAAGTTCCTAAAGATTGAATCGAAACTGTTCTGCTAATATTTGAACTCCGCTTTTAATTTAAAACGAAAAGCCAACGAGTTAAGGAACGTTTTAGTTCATAACTCTTATGGGAAGTTTTGAAGGGACGAGGTTGTAGTCTAAAAAAGGGTATGGAACTTAAAATACTATGATATCTGATTTTGATTCTCTTAGCAAAAATATTTGGAGAAACAAATAGGACCAAAAAGTCGAGCATAAGATGTGATTGGCGCGATTTTTAAACCTTTCTAAGTCGTCAGACATGTCAGAGTTTCTAGACATTATCATAATTTGCATATTTATTTCCTTTCTCTTAGCCTTTTGGTCCTATACTCCAAAAGGACCAGTCATTTTTTTTTTGTTAAGTTTATTTTATCATACAAACTTACACATCATAACTGGCAACATGTGGGTGTACTATTGGTACACCGCTGCCTAATCCTTCGGGGATTACTGGCGTGACGTTATGTTATGTTATTTAATCAATCAAAGAACAATCGTCGTTAGTTGTGCCAAATACGTCTGGTTCTTTTAATAGTTTTTTGTTACGCAAGGCTGCAAAGTTTGTTTTTTGGCGCGAGTACTTGTATTGAAACCTGGGCGTAGCGAGGGTTTCAAAGGTATGAGACGCAGAATAACTGCTGACGAGCGAAACACAACTTTTCACCTCACTACAGCGAGGAAAACGCAAGATGCAAGAAATACTACTTGAATAATACATTATTTTATAAAATTTTATACTTTTTTTTTTATGTATTCTTGATGGCCAGTGCGATTATTCTAAAAATGAGTTTGGCGCATAAGTATGAATTTTCAGTGGACTGGCGGTATAGAAAATTATTGAATAGAAAGGTTCTTTCTTTAGAAAATCTTTCCTCGTTAGAGGATAAAATGCACTTTTGCACTCAGATTTGTGAGGTGAAAAAGTAATTTTACTCAGTCGATATTTCGCACGATAGGCCACAGACACATGCCCCTAACAAGGTGATTTCCTGCGGGAACACAAGTGCGAAACGTCTTTACAACCAGTTTGACTCTGCAGTCCCGAATGAATTAATCCGGTTTCAGACAACCGACATGAAACGAGTTCTTCGTACACTGTATTTTTTACCGGTTTTAAAAAGAAAGTACCCTGTCTATAATGATATCGTTCTTTTAAGTGGCCGTACCCTTCTTCAAACGGTGGTAATGTAAATAAAATAAATTGGATTGTGATCGAGAAGTAATGTATCAAATTCTAAATTGTCGATGCACGTAGGCGAACGACCACTTTTCAACCTTATTTCTAAGGATATAAAGGTGAAAAGTGGCCGTCCGTCACCATTCGCGGTTGTACATATTCGCGTAGCTTACAGTTGTTAGAATGGGTGCGAATATGTGCGGGCATTTACGGCTATGGCCGATGTATATTATTTGCAGTAAAAGCGTTTTGTATAAATACATAAATTCGGATGTAGGATGCCATATTGTGATTAGTTTGTTAGCTACACGAAATATTTTTCAAATAAAAATATCTATGTATACATTATTGTATTGTTTTATTTAGGTGATGGAGAAGTGTGTATGTATCCTTATTTATTTAATTATTATTTTTTCCTTAATAGCTCCTACACACTATGCCGGCGGCCTGGCTGCCGGCACTGCCGCCGGGTATGCCGCGGCGCGCCCGGCCATGCCGCACAAAGCCGCACGAAATGAAGGTTAAAAAGCCGGGAGTACGTGCCGCGCGGCAAAAGCATAGTGTGTGGGCGCCATAAGACGTTGAATCATGTGATCTACGGACTAAGCCTTTGTTAATTTAAATTGAGATAGGCCTATAAAAATACCAATTATTTACCTTTCCATAAGGACCAAAGCACTGCTGCACCAACAAACGTTACACGTGAGTGGTGATCAATCGGAGTAAGTTACATAATCGTTCGCCTGAATGCGTCTTGCTGTGGGTTTTTTTTTTCAAAACGCTTATTGTGCTTAGGGCGTAAACATATCCAAACACCACTTACACTCGGTTCGTATAAACAAAAACAAATAGTTTTGCGTACAAATGGTAGTTTTTTTATTGCCAAAGTCGGCATATAAATAAATTCGTAAGCTAATTTTACGTGTGATAGCTGCGATACGGGAGGGTCGACTATGCAAAGCTATGAGGTTTTTGCTTCATCTATATCTATAAAAATCAATGCCACTTTTCGTTGTAATTTTATAACTCAAGAACGGCTGGGCCGATTTAGCTGATTTTGGTTTAAAAAATTTAAAATTTTAAAATTAGGGTAGGTAAGGTGCGTAGGTAGGTTAGGTAGGGTTTAGTACCCGTGCGAAGTCGGGGCGGGTAAAGCTAGTTATTGATAAAGATAGGAATCGGCCAGTAGCTTTAACATAATGTATAATATGAACTCGTTAATTTCTACACCAAAAGCACTGAACACTGGAAAACACAGAAGAATAATTATGTTCCTTACGCACATTTCAATAATTTGTCATTGTTCTGGTTTTCTGATACTAAGGTACACTTGAGGAAATCACCATAAATTAAATCACAATTATTTTGGTCCGGATTTTCCATTTAACTGAAATGTTAACGACTTGTTTTTTCATTGTTCACTTTCCTCTGATGATATTACTATTTTCAGTGGGTAATTTGTATGAGTGTTTTGTATAGACGTCTTCAGATAAGTCTGTGGTTAGACCACGAAGGTTAGACGTAAATATGTTGAACAATTAATTACAATATTAGGCTATTATGTTTGTTTCGTCATCAAATATTTTGTAGGTGTATCTTAAGTTTTGTTGAACTATGCGTTTTCAGTATTCTCGAAAAATCCAATAATTATGCACTAATAGGATTAGGTTAGGATATAAAGCTAGAATTATGAAATGTTCTGTAAAAAACTTATACCTCGTTTCGACCACAATATTACTTGGTTCTGTGTGATCTCTAACACATCTAATAAGTTTTTTTTTTCTAAGTGTTTCAATATCACTTCGAGCATGGATGATACCTTTTTTTTTGATAATGGTGACAGTATCTTGGAGCACGATTGAACTTTCAAATACGCCTGCATTTGCTATACATGTAATTATATAGGTGTAATAAATAGTACATGTCTGCAACAGCATTACATAGGTTCCCTTGGCAACGGACGGGCATTTGAACTCGCGACCTATCGATCGACAGCCAGACGCCTTAAGTCTAAAGCACTGCATTTACACTACCTGTATTCTTACGTCTTTCACGATAAGCAATCTCATTACTATTATATACTAACTGTTTCCCGCGACTTCGTCTGCGATCCAAGATGAAAAGTAGCCTATTTCCTATATCCGTCCCCAGGTCATAGTCTACCCATATGCCAAATTTCATCCAAATCCGTTGAGCCGTTTTAGCGTGAAAGCTTTATTTATACTGCGGCCGCATCTGCGCCTAACGTGACGAAGCTTCGCATAGTGATACGATACACGCAGATGTGTCCATCGGTTATCGTCGCGATAGTTCGGGCTGCGTACCACTTATCACCCGGTACATGATAAACGTGGCGAAGCCGCTACTGTGACCACCGCATTAACGCTTTAACTTTTTAGCGAGCAAAACATACGAAGCTTCGGCACGCATTGCTTTGTCACTATAGACGCAGATGCGGCCGCAGCATAACAAACAAATAAACAAACTCACTTTCGCATTTATAATATAGGAGATAGTTAGCATGTAAAAAAAATATGTGGAGGAAGGGGGTAAGCGGTAAGCGATGGGGTTGACGAAGTACCCAATGACCCATAGGATGTTCTTGTTATGTTCTGTTAACAAGCAGTTTTAAGTGTCAGCAATAGAGTTTGTTCTGCAAGAAATAAACAATATTTCCATTAAGCAGGTAATATTCATTGTGATCGTATTTTTTTTAACACAGTAGGTATAATCAGATGATTTGATTACTCATCATGGATGGATGGATGAGGACTTGAGTTATCTTGCTGCCTTTATCTAAGTAGGCATTTCTTCTTTCCTCTGCAAGTTAGTTAGGTTTTTTTCAACAATATTGGAATGCGTAATTCGGATCTGCGTCATTATTTTTACCTTCATGAGTTATGGACGGAAAATTACGAATAATAGGCTAAAATGATTGATGTCAAGAGTTACTAATGGTGAGATCATGGGATCGCGTGTTGTTTTTTTCGATTACACATTATTCTAACTGTCAACAGCTTTTTCAAGTGAAAACATTGTCTCACGTTCTTTCTTGAGGATAATGCAGTTTACCTACCTAGATTCAATAGTTATAGGTACCTAGGTAGGTAATTCCAATATGGTTGAACCAATTCCCAGTCGCTGGCTGTGGCTGGGTTTATGTGTACCTAGTTCCGAATACAAAAAGGCTAATACTTAGAGCTCCAAGGGACCGTAGACCTCCGTATTTGATATTAATTTCAACTTGATATCTCCACGGTACGGTCCGACGGAAAACGAAGTGATCCGGGTTGCGTTTATTCCTTTTCAGGTAGGTACGTAACTCTAAAAATGAAATTGAAAAGGCAGTTTTTTTAGCAATCGTGGGCAGCACTCATGAAACTGCTCGTATTAGTGGGTACCCTCATTTTACTTAAAATCTGACACAATATAATGGCATATGCACCAGACTTGCAATAACTCCATTGGTGAACCTTTAAGGAAAAACAGGCGTAAAACATCACATGTCCATCTGCCTAGCCTTATCTCAACTGTTGGGGTCGGCTTCCAGTCTAACCGGATGCAGCTGAATTCCAGTATTTTACATGGACCGACTGCCTATCTGACCTCCACTACCCAGTAACTGGGTAATACGACACCCCTTGGTTAAGACTGGTTGACAGACTTTCGGGCTTCTGATGACCGTCAAAGATCCACAAATGACAGCCCGGACCAACCGAGGCACGGAGGGGTCTCGGTATGTAAATATGTTCACCCATCCACATACCAACCCCGGCAAGCGTAGCTTAACCTAATAGATCGAACCGTGCGGCCATATGTATGTTATGCAAAACTTCGATACATTCCTAATTTAGCTAGAGTCCTAATATGTATACAGGTAAATATTTTTTTGCATTTTATCCTCAATGGCAGGAAGTTTTGCTACCTACCTATACCTACCTGACGCAGATGTGTTTCCGTTATTTATTTTTTGTCATATTGTACACCATCTGTTATAGTTTGAGTCACTGATGCGTTGCCAATGCTATAATATTTTCATACAATCATTCCTACTTAATATTATTCTGTACGTTATTTATACTCAATATATTATGTTTGGTTTATATTAAAAAAATTCAAAAGTGTACAAAAAATAGAGTAGGACCATTTTTTGTAATGTTCAAATGGATCTTACAATGTTTTAAAATATGACTTATAATTGCTTTACAGGTTAATATGTTCCAAAATATCCTGGATGGTGACTAGCATATCAGCAGACAATGTAGCCGTATCTAACATTAGAGGTTTGAAGAACAGCTATCTAATTACCAACAGACAAAAATATGACTACTTATAATTGCTTTACAGGGTAATATGTTCCAATATATCCTGGATGGTGACTAGCATATCAGCAGACAATGTAGCCGTGGCATTAGAGGTTTGAAGCGATCTAATTACGTTACACATTTTCGTAAACGATTACGATTAATCTGTTTCATTTTGACAGTTCAACAACATTCATTGCGTTATTTACGTTGTTGAGCAGATTTCTTTTTCGAACTTATGAAGCAATGGATTAGCAATCTGTTTCAAAACGATTCAGATTCTGATTGATCGTGTATTACGCAATTAGGTTACAGGTGATGTCAGACGATGACGTGATTCCAGGATAATTCATTTAACGCTTTAGGCTCTAGTCATTTTAAATAACTTAAAACTTTAAATATTTTACAGATGACGATTTACGAAAATATTGAAAAGGAACTGATGGGTATGATGAATTAAAAACGAAAAATATTCAAACATCGAAGACGTTTGATGAATCTATATATAGATATCTTGTGAAGAAAACTTCAACAAATAAGACTGAATCCATGGTATCAGTTTTCGCGTCGATGTCCCTGCCACACTGAATAGAATCAAGTTATTCTAACTGAACAGACACACAGCTGTGCTGCTGGGGAGTTTGTTGCGCCTCTTCTTCTTCCCAGCTAAATCACTAGGAAGTGATGTTGGGCGGGCGTTTTTGGGGGACTGTCTTATGTAATTTTTACGTTCGAAAAGGGCTGATTCTTAGCCTAGTTTGAATAAATGACTTTTGAGTTATGAATCATTAATATTTAACTTTTGACCTCTTCTTTCATGTTGCAGGTCATCAAACGCCATTCAAAATCCACACCTTTTAATTCATAGTTTTATAAAGGAGTTTTTTTATGAATAAAGTGTGTGGTTGTTAAATGAAGTAATAAAGTTCGACGAGTAAATGTTGCCTTACTGTTATTTCTGAATAGCTACTAGGTAGGTATGTAGTTAGTTTGAACTGCCTTCAAACTAGTACCAGGCGTTGCACAGTCGGCTAATTATAAAGCCATGACTAATAACATAACTCAAGTACGACGGCTGCGAGCCGCCGGCAGGTCGCCCTAGGTTCTTGAACTCTGGCTGCCGCTTTACGTAACCTCCCTCGCCCTGGCTGGTTACATAAACCCTTCGTTTTTATAGGTTACATGAAAATTTTGCACGCCATAAATTATGTTCAGGCAAATTGTGGAGTGAACATTGTATAGGAGATAGATTGTTCTATGGCTATGGGGCAGTTTGCAAAGATTGTTAGTGAAGTTGATGAAGTTGTATCAAAGTATTCGGCTCGCTGTTTGTTGCGCTGCCGGCTGAACTGCCCTTGAGTTCCGATCCTTGAGGTTACCGCACAATGCTGTTTATAATTCGTCGCGTCACGGCAGGTTCGTGTGCTGCCGGCCGAGCGACCAATCGCGGCGCCCGTCCAAGACACACCTCCGCGACGCTCCGACGGATTTAAAATTGGATCGGCTGCGCGCGCCAGCGACTAGGTATCGAGCGGACGTCAGTGTCAGTTGTCAGTTGTCAGTCGCGGACGACGGGCGCGTGTTGTGTACGTGTTGTATTTCGCGGAGCTCCGAACATGGCTCTGCTCAAACGGCTAGCGGTGAACGCGCCCAGGAAAGTACGCGCGCTGGCCTCCTCGCCTCCGACGCGGGACGAGCTCGACCTCAACTTCAACAGCCCTAAAGATGCGTTCAAAAGTAAGAAGACGAGCGAACTTGTGCGGGCGTATTTCGTGTACCAAATATGCTCGGTGAACTGGCTGGTCGAGCACAATGACATGGTGAGTAGATCGCTCCACTTCAGCTGTTAGCTTACGTAAGATCTGCATAGCAATGTTTACTCGCCGGCAACCGTTCAGCTCTAAATTAATTTCGGTTGCCGTCCTGCGTCTGTGTTACATGTTAGTGATTGATGAGAGTGTATTTAGATTTAGGCGGCGTGGTTTTCTTAGTTCTTTTTCTAACTAATGTAAATTTGGGAGTGTCTGGGGAATAGAGATGCCGTGAGTGAGTAACCAGGATAGCATGTGGTTTGGGGAGGGCGAAGAGAGGCGAGTTACCTAACAGAGAGGAATGAATGGGTGGTAGGAATGGATTTTTGATCGGTGGTTAGTGCGCATGCGTGCCAGAGGGCCAGCCCCAGCGGCCGGTGCGGACTAACGCCAGTCAGACGTCTGCGTCGCGTGGCTCGCGACGTAGACGTCTGATTACACTAACCATTGGACACGGTATCATGAATACCAACCTACCGATAGGCTGGCTAGGCGATAGAATGACCGGCGCATGAGTGTGGGTTGATATATAATAGCCCAATTTTCTAGTTACACATAACTCAGAATTTGTGAATGATCTACTTGACAAAATTTGATTATACGCTGATATTATTTGTAGGTACTTAGGCTTCATTTTTTGCACACTGAAATTAATTTCTTGATAAATAAATGACCGGACTTTCGACCAGCCGGTTTCTTAAAGTTGAAACATGTTAAAACCTGCCTGCACAGGCCATAAAATGTAGGTAGTTGAAACTAGTTTACTTTTGATTTGCAATTTCTTTTATTTTAAACTAGCGACCCGCTCCTGCTTCGCACGTTTTTTACGACTTGACAAAACATCGAGATTTCTTAGGTAAACGTAACTTTAATATTAACGTATTATACACATAAAACTTCCGGAATAAATTCTCTAAACGATGGTGAAAACCTTATCAAAATCTGTTGCGTGGTTTAGAAGAACAACGCGTTACGCTGACATACAGATAAACACGAAAAGACTTTGTTTTATATTATGTAATAGAATAGACTAGCTGCTACTCGTTGCTTTCTTTCGTAGCCTAAAATTACTTCTTATAACATCAGCTATCTGCCACTGAAAGTCCCATTAAAATCGGTCCAACCACTTCGAAGATTAACCGGAACAAACAAACAAACAAACAAACAGACAGACAGACAATTTCTTTTTAAATTGTGTTTTTGTTAAAAGTATCGTATATACTTTCATATGCATTTAGTAAAAAGCTATTATTTTGATATTACAAACAGACACTTCAATTTTATTTATTTGTAGTTGTAGTATACAGGGTGGCAGGGACATCGACGCGAAGCCGGCCGTACCATGGATTCAGTACATGATTCTAAACGCCACTGCGTTCAACGCAAAATAATATGATCACATGCCTCATACATATTTCCAATACTTATCTTCTATACAGGGTATCAGGGACATCGACGCGAAGCCGGTTACCATGGATTCAGTACATGATTCTGAACCCCCCTGCGTTGAAATTTTTCGTCGGTTATTTAAAAAAAAATCAGCTGTTTCATAGAAAAGTGCAATACCTATGCGGTCAAAATGTATGGAGCAGCTGATTTTTAATAATATATTTGAGAAAAGGTACCTAGGTTAGATAAGATAACTAAAATATCATTAATTAATAATCATGTTTATTAATCTTTTTTTTTATAACTAAAGATAAAATTTATTAAATATGTTTCCACTTCTTAATAAATAAAAACATCCATTATTACTGTATGAATTAAGGAAATATGTAAAATTAATATGTTTTTTTTTTCCTGGTTGCTAACCAAAAATTTTACCTATTACTTTTATCTCAACATTTGGCCTTAGCTTGTCAATCGTCTTGCTGAAAATGAACCTCATGATGAACCAACAATTAAAAAGAAAAATACAATATATAATCATCACACTAGTAGACAGATTAGTGACGGAGACATGAGTATGTACTATCGTGGACACCCATATCTATATACCGTAATGATAATTTCTGCTTGCAGCGCTCGGCAGCTATAGAAATCTCATCAACCAATAGCATTTCAGCATCAGATTTGTGACGTAGTACTTCGTACTAGTTCAGTGACAAAATTGGAGAATAGTCGTAACAATCACAATTAATGATCGCATTCCCTATACTTTGTATCACTTCCTGTTACTACTTTGTCGCGGATTTGGACTGTTATTCTGTAACAAGCTTGGATAATCTTCACCGTCCATTTTTTTTTCACGGAACATGTCCTCCTATTAATAATAAACAGCTGAGTAAACCCCAGATTTTGACGAAATAATGTCTTTTGTAACTCTTTCACAAAAGCCACTAATGAAGAGTTGAAGTTGAACTAAATACATGCCTCACATCTAGTGCGTGGATACCACCTAGTTACAATGGTCTAGGGGGCTTTAGCTAATCCGATTTATTACCGTTTCGCATGAACGGCCTATCTGGATACACATCGTTAATTAAATCCATTGTTACTTGACGATTATGTGATTTAGATCTACAAACATACAAACTGAACAGATTTTGCGACATGCTTCAACTAAGACAAATGTTTGGTTTGGATATTTAGTTTGCCGTCTCAAATGTCTCGTAGTTGAATAGTCCAACAGATTTTCTGCTCAGGGTTTTGTGAGGCGTCTCTTCAACATCAACCTCTTATACTCTGTTACTGTTATCACCCATCCATTTTCCAGCCCTGGTGAATATCCTTGTATAATGCCGCCAGTGATGATCTATCTATATTATTGTTTAAGGGTGCACTAGTCGATGGCTCGAACTCGTTGGTGGGCGTAATATGCATGCTAATTAGTCTAATTATTAATTAATTTAGTATTTATTTATCTAGTTTTTATGTATATTTATTAATTTATTTAGTGAAATAGACGATGATTTTTAACGAAAACGAGCGCGTCAAATTTCATGAACAGACATGAATGAACTTCGAGCGTACCTATAGATATTATGGAAAAACTACTGGATGTATTGAACTTTTGAATAAATTATCTATCCCTGTAAGGTTTCTATTTTGCAATTTTTTTGTACCTAAGTTATTTATTTATGCCCAAAGACGAGTTACAATTTGGGTTGAAATATGGAAGTTTCGATCCTCATAACTTCCAAACCAATTTTTTTTTTCCAATTCTGCTTCTGTACCTACAGAGCTGGATTCTAATGATAAAACAAATTGATATAATTTTTAGTTTTGAACGTACACCGTGAAACAGACGAGTAATCACTATAGGTACTACTTTGTATGGAAGACCGACTGGCGTACCCCGATGCATAACACAGCCTATTAAAAAAGTTTATCTCCTCAAAAGGTAACAGCTTGACAATATTCACCTTCGCAGACATTTTAATCTAGCATTTTAATTACTTACGGGTATTAGTTAGGTACACACGATTTTAATTGACTGAAAAGAAATACCGTTGTGTGAGAAGCCATAAAAATACCTACATCAAATTAAATTCGTTTTAATAGAACGATTAAGCAATTAGTGATGTCTTTGAGTAGAACTAACTTAAGATTTTCTTTGTTAATTTCATTTGTATGTTTACAGGTACCAACACTTCTAAATGTCGAATTAGACGAAACGAGCGAATGCACAGTCTATCCCTACTCTACTAAATTATGTTTGTGTAAACAGAACATTCGTTCGTTGATCTCTCTACTAAAAAGTCAAGAATATCAACAAGAGAATGCTCTAGCTCCTGTTCTTGGACTGGTATGTTCGTTTAGGTATTAAAATCTAATTGATTACTGAAGCCAAGTAAAATTATAAAGCTGTCTTCTTTTTCTTTCCTAGAGTTTTTTCCAATAACTAACCATTTTATTTTCCAAGTTTTCCTATCATTTTCTATTAGACCTTTTGCGTCGATAATTTCCTTTTGAACCGCTTACCTACAAAAAATGTGAGTTCCCAACTTGTGCACATCGTTGTGTAATGAAAAGCCTTCCGTCATTAACTGGTACAGTAATCGGTCATGGCCGTCTTCACAAAATCTCATGTCATAAAGCAAATTTTCAACTGCGACAGACTTCACTAAGCTTTTTATAGCTTGCACGATGTTCCGTTGTGATCTCTTGTTCGGATGTTGGTCTTTATTACTCGTTTACCTATGTTTTATTTTGTTACCTCGTGTTTTCCATCCCCTTCTTTCACGTCTTTTGGCCCCAAGACTTCTCTTTCTGTAGCTATCTAGCTCCGAGATGGCGGGAATAAATCGCCAATTTCTCCGAACGAGAAGAAAATGGCGGCCAGGTGGGACATGGCACATGGCCGCCATTATCCAGTCTGTCGCAATGCCGTTAGTGTGTGATTTTTTAAATTAAGATGCAAATTTTGTGTAAAAATACCTGATTCAATACTTCACTTCACTACGGGAGCATGTCCTTTACTTCTTTACTTAATTTGCATACATTTTTTAGTCGAATTCTAAGATTCTGGGAAAGATAACTTTCATTGAAAGGAAAAAAAAAATACTGAAAACTCAGTAAATTTTCTTAAACTATTTGATTAATACTGAAACCTGCACAGATAATTAAGCAGTAAAATCCGGCATTATCATAAAACATTGTTCATAAAGATTATACAGTAATAGATAGGCACGTTTCAGTGCGAACCTACCTACTGATTAAATATTTAAACGTAAACAAATTGTCAGGGTAGCCGGTTAGATCTGAAACGTAGACATACGACAGACATGGAGACGCATTGTTATCTTTTTATTGGTCATATCTTTCACTATTCGTGGATTTACCAACGCCAACGTTATCTTTTTACACTGATATGTTCCTTGTATTTGCTGAAATCAGAGTTTTGAGAAAAGAAATGCAAATAAGCTGTAAACTGACTCATAAATGCTTAGCACACGTTGAAACGTTCAATAAAGAGTAATTTAAATACATAATATAATATCACGCCTGTATTTCTCAAAGGGAAAGGTGAAAAGGCAGAGGTGTGCCTATAGTAGGTACCAACTTCCACATTTGGCCAGTTATGTTTAAGTCCCATGTAAGAAGGGATCCACGGAAAAATCTGATAATACCTACTTTTTCTGCTGCTTTACTAGCTAGGTAATATTTTTAATAAACTACCGGAAAGTTTAAAATCCCTACCGAATGACTCAATTTTCTACAGTTGAAATCTCTGTTAATAAAAAAATACAACTATACCATTGAGGAATATTTTAAAACTGACAAATTGTGAATTGATTGACCTTGTAACAATATGCTTGACGTACTTAAATGTGAAATAATAAATGACTTTACTATATTATGCTTACCTCTAATGACTAAAATGCATGAAAGAATTAACAGTAATGATTTATTTGAAATAAAATGTAATAATTAAATAAGTAATGTTAATTAAATGTAATGTATTGTAATAATTAGAATCAATATTATATTATGTAATTTGAATCATTTGGTATAAGTCAAAAGTCAAAGTCAAACAATTTATTTCAATTAGGCACGTAGAAGGCACTTAGGAACGTCAATTTTACAAAAAATAGAATTGATTCTAATATATGAAACATTTGCAGTTGGATTACAGGGTGCATGTCTTAATACTGTGTCATGAAATTTTAATGCATGCTTACTAACCAGAGTTTTACATGTTAGCAAATAAATAAACATGATTTACGGTCAATGACAATCATTTCCTAGACGAAATAAATAACAAAATGATGAAGTTAATTAACATCGCGATTTATCCTATTATTGTTTTGTCTACTTTTAAATAAAATATAATAGGCTATTGAATGTATGCACTAGGCATGACATAATAGTTATAAAACTAAGATAAAATAATAAAATTCGTGGAATATTTCCTTAAAAGAATTCTTAAAATGAAGTACCTAGTATTAATAAAATAAAGTAGCTACAAGTGTAAACCACTACTTATTTTCATAATGGCTCACGCACTTATTGACGTAGGTAGATAGATATATTGACAAATTGGTCAATAATTTAAATGTCTGGTAGTAGACAGAGTAATAGACAATGAAATGAGGTACAAGGCGATAGTGCGAAAATAGTTCTTAGTATTTTATTTAGTTTCTCTAGAAATTGAGAACGTGCTTTTTTTTACTACCTGCTTGAAGTTTGTAAACATGATTTTATTACCATTATACTTAACACTGTATGAAAATAGGTAAGTAATAACGAACGGTACAAGGCTTAATGTACGAATATAAATACGTACGTATCAACTAAATGGTGATGATGCACCACGCATTTTGCACGTGAAAATATGCGTGATACCATTTGCCTAAAGGTGTATTGAACTCAGACAATCAGGAAAATATACGATTTACGTGGTTAAACAGAGGACAGACATTAAAATTATTAAACAAAATACAGAAATACCAGTTTACAAGGATAATAAACAATTATTGGGTTTTTGTGAAATTAAATCATTACAAAAATATGTACCTACTGGATGTCTGTCTTATCTACCTAAAGGCCTCATTGTTCAATTTACCTTTTTATTTATTTTTTCCTTTTGACGCAAACATCAGGAAAACCCAGAAAATTGGTTGACTTATTTTATTATCTACGTGAAACCATGGAGTCATCATTTTGTTATAGGTAGACACCTACAGACATATTTTTTAAGCATAGCTTAAAAAATAAGCCCCTTCATTAAGTCGGGTAGTTAAAATGGAAATAAAATTAGTAATATAAATTTTTCTCCCGTTTTGCGTCACTAGTCATGGCTTGATTCAGCCAAGGCCTTCCACCAAGTTCCCATGATCTTAGTATACCTCGATGAAATGTTGTGATCTGTATCTTTGCACTCTTTAGTACAAACTACAGGATAACTAGAATCCAATATCCATTAAATAGCTTTACATCGCAACCTCGCTCGCGTCAAACATGTTTACAGTTCAGTCGGTCAGTTATTGTTACATTAAAAACACCGTTAAAATACGTTCGTTGCGTCTTGAACGCTGGCGGACGGTTGCAACTTCAAAAGCTAGTGATTTAGGACGCACATGTTTGTATGTAAATCGTGGACAGAATATCACGTAAGATTTGACCACTGGGACATAACGATGACGCTCAAGGTACGACTGAAAATAAGTAATATCTGACGTGACACCAGAGACCAGGGACCAGGGACACACGAGACAGAGACTGTTATCTTTAAGAAGCACCGTATCAACAGTAAAGAAGTGACATAAAAAGAAGAAAATAAAGAATCGTAGTAGACAAAAGAATGCACATACAGAATTCATTCCAACTTCAAGATTCAAAGAATTTTGGCAAAACAAGTCCTAAATTAACGAGAATTAAAAGTTGATATAAATCTAAATATTTATCTATATTTGTACGTTTGTAACCACAAGGAAAATCCTAGGTTTTTTATAAGTACGAATCAGAATGTAAGCAAGTTAAGATGATTGTGCTTGACCACAACTACTCAAAGGTGTATATTAAAAAACCATGACGGATCAATATCACGTGAGCGCAGTACAGTACGATAATTACGCGAATTGGACGCACCCATACTTGCGGTGAATTGTCTTGCATGCTACCAAATGAGGCTTACAAATCTGTATGAATTGACTGGTGGACAATGAATTTAAAAAAAACTTTTTTACCTTCCATTCAATACAAAACCAATTCGTAACACTGTTTGCTTTATAGGTACTATTGTTTCATCAAACTCATCAGCTACTCTTAAAGCAGTCAATACGTTGTTTTAAAGTTTTTATTCAGTTTTTTTGGTTTTTGTGTGCTTATTGTGTGCCGTAACCTGGGTCGAATAAATTGATTTTCTTTCTTTATAGTCCATTTCAATATTTTCGTATTTCCTTTATTGTGTTTTACTGTTTTGATACTGTGATGGAGTCAGTAGGTAAGTTTACAAAAATCCTTGCACAATTATTAGTATTATTTATACAATTCCAATAACGTGCAGACCGATATTGTTCTTAGGCTACGTCCCTTTCTTCAATGTGCTGTGCTAGTCCTTAGGGGGCTGTAGCTAATCAATGGAGGAGTGTATTCATTCTAAAGTGACGCAATAGTTTCTTTCATTCAGCACATTTTTATGTTGTTTCATTATGTCGTGATTCATGGTTGTATCTTGTCATTATTATGTACGTTTATTATTATGTGTAATTACAGTGTTATGTTCACTGGATTGCGCTAATTCGCTTAAAATTGCTTGAGTTTTTGTATTCTGTTGACAGTTGAAATCCTCTTTGTGTATAACTAACTTTAGAATCGCATACGTTTTTTTATTTCCTTGTACGATTTTGTATTGTACAATTATCTAGTAACTATCCAGTTTCACGTTAGTAAAACATCTTGAATTCAAGTTAAAAGCTTAAACAAAATGTAATACCTACCATAAAATATATGGCTGATAAGCAACTCTATCACATTGCAAATCCCACAAAATAAAAATGTCTGCCGAACATGAACCAGTTAAATCCAGTTCTTACTAGCTTTACAAATTTTTCACATGCGCACACAGTAAAAAACCAGATCTGCTATTCAGATTCGTGACTATTATGTTGGCACTTGATATACTAATTTTATTTTTGTTTATACTGTGGACATATTTCCATTGTGTAGACATGTTTGTCAGCTGATTAGCTAGTTGCCATGTCCGGACAAAACGGACGAACGGCCATACAAACACATTTTGCCGACATGTCCACTTTGATTGCTCGTAAAACCTCCTTGAACTGGAAGTGCTTAAAGCAATAGATATATAGGATAGGATATATATGTATGACACCAGTGTGTCTGGCGCATACCGGGCAAACCATTCTTGCTGACTGTTATCATTTTAACACTGTATGACCTGCAAAAAATTCAACATACAAATACATAGGCCTCCTCCAAGCGTCGCCACATCGACTGGTCCTGTGCTGCTTGCACCCTGCGGACTACCCGAACGTGTCCCATAATTTAAAATGTCAAAAACCTTGCCAAAGCTGCCGCACTCTCCTCGTGTCTCATACGGCTCTAATCAAACGTTATCAGTTCTTTATACATTGCTTCCTAATTGAATGGCTATTAGCACTTCAGCGGTTACGACCGCCCGACAGGATGACACATCAGCTGGCGTAGTATATTGAAGTCGTGACCACATGGCGCCAATAGCTCGGAATATTCACGAGGGAATGAGACAGTTGGATGTCCTTACAACCTGTGTGTCTTTTTATTGTTATGAGAACCACGCGTCACATTAACATGTCTTCAATACAAATTATAGCAGTGGCGACTCTTTGGACATAGGATCATGAGTCACACCTACTCCTAACCCATAATGTCTGGCTTCAATTTTAAATATTGTACTATTTTCTAATCTAGACCAAACAGTATAATAATTGTATACCTAATTACTTTAGGATGCAAAGAATTTCAGAATGCATAGAAATAAGTCCTTCCAGAACAATCATGAGAAATAGGAATGAGACCTAAGGTTAAAACGGTTCAATGTTTTAATAACATAAGTAGTTAATAAAAACTACAACTTTCCCTTTAAAAATAAACTCTTTGTTATCACAATGATTCACATTCCATAGTCAGGATTGGAGAACGTAAATAATGTTGCTTGAATACTTGAAGATACTGGGTAGGGATTACATTAATTATTACAATAATTTTATAAGCCATATTGAAAAAAAAAACTAAAGAATACAATACGGAAACAGAAAAATACTAAACAGGAATAAAAGATTTGAATGAATAAATTAATGCTTTGGTGAAACTGCAGCAAGCAATTGTTTTAAACTTATATAAAGAAAAGGGGGCCCAAACTATAGACATCTTACAAAACAGAGACGACTCTGTCAATGAACTTCGCATTAACGATAAAAACCCTGAAACTGGTTTTCAAACGAATGAAGAATGTTAACTGTCTTGAAACATCACTGCCGACCGATTTAGGAACGTATATACCTACCCATAATATAGAAAATGAACTGTAATGCAATTTTGAAAAACAAGAGGATTGGCATTCATGAGAGCTAAAAAATAGCAGTGTCAAGGTGAATTCAGTCTTATCTTTCAACAACACGGTTCTATTTTGGATGTATTGGGCACAGGGCTGTCACTAGAGCTGCCAACTTTAAAAAATACCAGACCCGGAGATTTGAGGAAAATAGTAGAAAAAAACAGTAATTAAAAAGAACGGAAGTAGGTAGATACTACCTATACAGTACCACTAGGTGCAGCTTGATTCTTAAAATCATATTTTTTCGTGGACTGTGATTTTCTTAAGCAACTTTTCTAGTTCAGGTATTTTTTTAAACTTTAAAATTTCTTGACACGTCATATTATAATTTATTTTTACTATTAACTCTAACTTGACCTTAATGACTGATTAACAGTTTTACTCATCTGTCCATACGTTCCCCATCAGGGAAAAAAGTGTTAAAGCGGCGCGCGAGCCGATGCCTTCTGAACGGAATGTTGCTATTTTAAATATTACATTTTATTTATACATGTAGGATTTTATTGTATACGAGTATTTATTTTATTTTTATATCATAATTATTATATCTGATTGTATGCTGCACCGGTCGACGTCATAACGTCAATGCCGGCTGTCGCTGAAAACCAGCGCCGGGGCTATGTTTCGCATAGGGTTGCAGCATTATGCTGAGCGATGGCCGTTTTGCGTGGATGTGACGCATATTTTCCCTCAACTTGTTTATTTTGTGTTCTTTCTTTGCGTCATGTTTACCGCAAATAAACGTATTTTCTTGCTTTCCGTAATTTTTTCCACAAAAGCGTTATTAATAGAGATAGAGAAAAAAATCCAAGTATTTTAGGTATTTCAGTAAGATTTGCTGTCTTCAATAACCGAACCCTCATTAAATCCACCGGTAATATTGAAGCGAGCGATAGGACTGACTTCGCGCTCACCACGTCTTACCCGGAGAAATACGATGTCGTAGCCCGGAGATGCATCATTCAAACCCGGAGGGTTGGCAGCCCTAGTTGTCACTAGGTGCAAGAAAGTTGAGCTGTATTGTAATTTGTTTGATCCACGTTTATCGAGTATTGCCAGTAATAATCCTCGTGGCCCAGTTAGAAGTAGCGGTTAGCGACCTCAATAGAATTGTTCTTAATGTTATCGTAGTTTTAAAACACGTTATTGGTAAAGTAGAAATATAACGGTAGAGTCAGCCGTCGCCTTACTTAGTTTTCTATCGACGTACACTTTGGCTATGCGAGTGTGTAGTTGCAGAATAAAAACGAAAATGGTTTTTTATTTAAACTCGACCATGAAAATAACCCAATTGCAAGTTTGGCATGGTTTCAATGGCATTGCCTTGCCAACTCATCTACGATATGCAATGGCTATTTTTTAAAGAGAATTGAGACTTCCGTTTTATATGTTCCGATTCTGTATTCTATCCAAAAGCCCGGTGATTCTCTTAAAATGATTTCAAATGATGAACTCATAGTAAGCTGGGTCCAGCTATGCATACGCTCACTTTATTGAATTACCCTAAAGTAAAAGTACCTTCTTTTAAAATGGGATATAACCAATAACATATTTACGTATCAGTGCCACCTCTAAGCAACGAACAAAAATGGATTCTCTCAATCCCAAATACCGAGCTGTAACACTTGGTGTACCTCAAGGTACTGTTTTGAGACCCGATACAAAATGATAAAAAGAATCGGTCCGTATATAAACGAAACTTTGTCAAAGACATTGGTACAGAATTTGAGAGTACAAAGAGACCAATATTCGTCCATAGTTAGTCTGATTTGGGTTTAATCATTTCATTATAATGAATATTAATTTGCTAGTAGTGAAAACTTCTCACTGGTCGGCTGTCACAATCACAATAGACTCTAAGGAAGCTAAACAGACTCTCATTAAAGGAAGTTGTGAAACAAACAAATAATCAAGATAACATAACATTGAGTGCACCTGCCCGCTTTCCCATACTGATAGATTCGTTATTTGCGCATGCGTTAAAGCATCTTTTCGTAAAATAGATAGTTGCGTGTCCTATAAGAATGAGAAAGAAAAGAAGACCAAAGGAGTCTTCCGAAGCACGGAGGCCGAAAGTCCAAAGAAGTTGGAAAGACAGTTCTTGAAATGAAATTGCGAAACCCATTACTCATGCTTCTTAAATGACTGAACTATTGAAGATGGGAACCTACCAAAATTCTGATTAGAAGCTGAAGAAAGTGAAAACACATCCATCATACAGCAAGCAAGCAAATAAAACGGCCACGCTTTGTCAAAGATCAAGAGCATGTTAATATTGAACAGGGTTGATATGATTTAAATCAGTGATTTAAATCGCGATTAAAATCAAGTGATTTTTTTATAAAAATCAATGATTTAAATAAATTTTTTTTTACTTTGTCCAAATCGGCCATTTAAATGTGTCTAAGGACTTCCCCCGACATAAACTACGGCGCGCAGACACGTGTCCAATGCTATTTAACTAAGTACACCGTTCGGGGAGGTTCTCCGAAATTTAAACTCGTGACTGAATCCGTCCGTTTAGTCTTTGGCGCGGTCATTCGTGATTGATTAATGAAAGTGAATACAACAAGATGTCTGGAAGGAAAAAAGATGCTGAATGGGTTTATTTCGATGAAAAAAAGTCCACTTGCGGCAAGTTTAACAAAGCGGTGTGTAAACGTTGTAAGAAGGAATTAATGGGCTTGGTAGCGAGAATGAAAGAACATTTAGAGACATGTGTGACAGAAAAAATTCAATAAAAATCCGATTTAAATCAAATAAATCTGATTATTTTGTTTTTTTTATAAAAATCATGATTTTTATCAACCCTGATTTTGAAGATGTTGCATCATCAAAACCGGTCCGCTTAATCTTATACCCATCCTATATGTCTTTTTGACCTAAAACTAAGCACATCTTTGTAAAGACAAAAAACACGTGCGTCTCAGTCGTCAGCTGTCAGAACAAACTAGTTTCATCTGCAATTTGTTTAACCAAAAGTTAGGGAAACCGTCAAATTATGCGCAAAACCGGTTCCTTTTGAATATATGTACAGCTGTAAATGGAAATGTGTGCGTGTATGTCTGTGTATTGAAATATTCTAGTTGCTAAGGAGTTTAGTGACGCATGACGTAGTGGTGATCGAAAATGGAGTATCTACCTACGCAATAAAAGTAAAAGGCAAAACCGATTGCATCTCTTGGTCTTCGCGTATTAGGTCGTTTCTTAATGTGTGATAGAAAGCTCAACGAAATGTTCATCTTCTATCTACTGTTTACCAATTTACATTCAAATTATTTTTGAGTAATGAACTTTTAATACTGTTAATAAATTACGTAAAATCTGCCTTTTACTTTTCTTCTATCATGTCACATGCTGTTCTAATTGCTTTAGCTCCAAAAACTTCAAGGACTTACTAGAAACCTGACTGAATCCAATGTAGGAAACAAAACCAATTACTTTAATTTTAATCCTCTTTACTATCTCCACTAATGACTCGCGAGTCGGCTTTCTGTCTGCCAGAATCAGTTGAGTAATCTGTTTATAATATTGCAAGGTCTTATGCTACGCTATGCATTTCTACGCTACTATTTTTAGCTGTTGGTATTAGAAAAGCGCCCTTTGAATAAAACAATATGTTTACATAGATCTGCTATCTATTTACGCAACACATTTTCGTAAACGATTACGACTAATCGGTTTCATTTTGACAGTTCAACAACATTCATTGCGATATTCACGTTGTTGAGCAGATTTTTTTTCGAACTTAAGAAGCAATGAATTAGCAATCTGTTTCAAAGCGATTCAGATTCTGATTGATCGTGTATTACGTAATTAGGGTACTGTTCTTCTAGATCATGACAGAATTTTGAGCGTCATAAGTTAGATAATAATAATAGGCTGGTCTCTTATTACATTACCAACATTAAGTCGAAAGACTGTTGTACAAAGGCCTCCCTCAAGCATCGCCCTATCAAACGGTTATGTGCTTCCCGTATCCCGCGAATTCCCGCAACTTCCCTCAGCTTTTTATTACCTGGTACTTAAAAACATAACTGAACTGATGCTTTATGGGTGTGCTATTCACCTTTCGGAAAACAGGCTTCATGTGTCATTTAAAGATCTTAAATCGGTCCTATAGTCGTGGGCACTATGGACAGGTCCTATCAAATCTATGTGGGACTTTCCTCAAGAGATCACCTCAGACACCTACATGGTTCTCTCTGGTTATGATCTGACCAATACAAGAAATTGTATGGACTTTAAAAGGGACTCTGAGTTTGTTTCGGTTTTTCTTCTCAGAGAAGTCTGCTCGGAAACATTGACCTCATGTAGTTTTCAAGAAAATGACGTGCGAAAGTGTTATTTTTAACTTCCAAAATAAATATCATTTATCAAAGCACTCTCCAGTCTCCACAAAAACGTTTATAACCAGCATCGCAACAAATTACCTACTTGTCCATCCACATTGCCAAAATCTTCAGCTTCTATATGCCAATCAAGGTCACTAATTACCAGTCCGTTTTTAAGATGTTTTTCTCCGTTCTCCTAGTTTTGCTCGCCTTTATTTCTTGGCATGCGTCTTGTCTTAAAATTTGTTGTTCCTGAAACATTGGTGACATAACGTTTATTTGTTGTTTTCCTATTGCTATTGATTTTAGGTGTAAGTTCGTTGTTATTCTTGGATTCCTTTCAAGAACTCTATCGAATGACATAATGGTATACCTACTTACAGCTACGAATGCTCCAATTTATGTAAGATTCTGTTAACTCAAACCTTGTTTTCATTTGCCTTCATTTACGTTTCTTCTTCATTAAACCTTCTTCTAAGTCTTGAAATAAAACTGAAAGCGAAAGAACTTTCACAGAGCTTCCATTAGCTTTTTAAATACATCATAGTTTTCAGAGCGTAGTGTGAGTTTTTCTAAAGATACTTGAAACGGAATTAGAACAGCCTTGACTTGAGCGGTTTCAACGAAATTATTTCTATCGTTATAAATCTCTGGGTTTAATGAGTATTTGCGGCTTAGTGGTATTATCTCGTTAGTCTATACTTTTATGTTTATTTCTTGGTTTGATTGGCTCTTTTGCTTTTATACCAATCTGAGAATTCATTGCTAAATATGTACCTACCAATTAATTGTGAATTAGTTTTGACAGTTTCTAATCTGTTGTTATACCAATCTCAAGTCGATTGACTGTTGTTACTTCAGTCAACCAATCAATCAAGCAGTACACGAGATTTGACAGCTTGTAGTAACCAGATGTTTATCTCGCTACGTGCGTGTATGACCAGTATGAACGTAAACGAAAAAAAAGCAGTATGTAAGGATCGTAGTAGGTGACGTTCTGTAGGTTCTGCCTACCCCCATTTTGAAGTCATGAGTTTATGTATATATGTGATGTTAATCTCGTAGACTTTAAGACCGAAGAAACCCGCGTGAACCCGTGACCGTGAAGACTGGAAGCCGACCTCAACATAGTTGGGAAAAGGCTAGACAGATTGATTTGAATCTCGTAGACTTTAAAATCCGCTTTCTTCTTTGGGGAAGACAGTTTAGAATCAGCAATAGGTCTTGTTTTTAAACCCCGACGCAAAAAGAGGGGTGTTATAAGTTTGACCGCTATGTGTGTCTGTCTGTGGCACCGTAGCTCTTAAATGGGTGAACCGATTTCAATGCGGTTTTATAGTTCTTTTGATTATTCGTTCTTTTCTAGTTGATGAATGAATGTGAGCGTCTTCCACAGGTCTGATCGATTTGAAATGAGGTATTTTGTTACTTTTATGATATTAGAAGAACATAGTAACCTTGAACTGCTGCTACAGCATCAACTGGAATCGGCAGGATACCCAACTCCCTTACCAACTTACAGCACAGGTATCGTGTTTGGGCTCATTGGAATGGTCTCAATGAATAGGTTATAGATAGACGAACAGGGTCTGGTGATGGAGTAGGAAAGAGAAATGAGGAAAAGTTTATGTCGGGTTTTTTTTTAATTTTAATATAATTTCACTTGATTCTTGTCTATAGTACCTACGTAAACGTTTACCTATGTTCATTCATATCTAACTATGACGTGGAATTGTAAACATCATGAATTATTCATAACTTTATATCGGTGTGACGTCATTTTAATATTACGTTTGGTTAGTATCGCAGCGGTAGCGATACCGACAATCCTATAACCTATGCATCTTATCTGTTTTGTAGGTATTTATCGGGAATCACACTTGCTCAGTTAGGTTTCGGGGAGACCCCTTTACAGTCTCCCCAGAGATGTGCCCTAACAGGCGCTGCACAGAGGGGGGTCCGGATTGGTCTTTTGAGAGGTAACGGTGTCCCTTCCATGTGTAGATGGTGACCACCGGGGTGGTTTTAGTGAGGTAGGAATCCCGCACTCCCCGGTCTTTTCCTCAGAGCATGGGCGCCTTTCGAAAGATTCCCCCAGAAAAAAAAAAAAAAGTATTTATCGGGGATAGAACGTATCCATACTAAGGGGAGCTATTTTAAAGTGTCATCACAATGTCTTTATTTTCTTTTATATTTAATTTTTTGTATATTGGCACCTTATATTCTATATTCATGTATTTAGTTATTATTTAAACGTGTTTTTGTATTTTGTGCTGTCTTTTGTTTGCATCAAATAAATGATTTATCTATCTATCTATCTATATTAATTCCAAACTTTTTAACCAACTTCTAAAAAGGAAGAGGTTCTATTATATAATATCTTTACTGTGCGTAAAGATAGACAGGCTTGTGCAGACCAGCACGACTTGTCGCGCGACGCGACACCGGTTATTGTTATACTGTGAAGTTTTCTTAGAAATTGTATTGTTCGTGTCGCGTCGCGCGACAAGTCGCGCTGGTCTGCACAAGCCTTAACTGTGCGTTTGCACTGGCGAAACATTCACAACAAAACATGTTGGAATCTCTATTTTCTGTCAATGTTCCATACAATTTTTGACAGGACCAAGAGATTTCAACATGTTTTGTTGCGATGTTTCGCCAGTGCAAACGCACAGTTAGTCTATCTGGAGGTCTGAAAACAATTTTTTTGGTAAATTCTGTCTAAGTGTTCGCAGACGGTAGGTATAAATTGGTGGCCGATTTTTGTAGGAGCTAAATGTTAAAGTAAAGATCAAATGTATCAAGGCACATTTCCTAAAAAGCATAGGTCATACAAAAAAAGTTCGGACCTAGAAAAAGAATGCCGTGTGCAAATTTACGGAGTGCGCGCTAGCACTACGTAAATTTATACTTCTAATATTATAAAGAGGTAAAATTTGTTTGTTGGTTTGTAAGTATCTCTATATCTATATAATCTCCAGAATAACCATTCGGATTTGAAAATTATTTTTAAATTTTATAACCCAATTCTTGAAAAAGGTTAGGATGGTTAGGATAGGCCCGCGGACGAAGTAACGGGCAGAAGCTAGTGTTTCATAATTACTTAGAGTAATTGGATTGGTATAAGTACATAGACTGAAGTTTCCAACAATCTTCATTCATTACCCTCGTTCTCACAGGCTTTTCTTGACCCCATTTTACACTAAGGTAACTTTTGTTCACAATCTCTAATTAGGTGTTCCATCTATTTATTATATAAGCATGTGTTTTAAATAATAATGTTTTAATAATTTATTCTTTAGCGAAAAGCTTTGGTTCGATAAGGAAACGGTGAACAGTCACACAAAAATCTAAATATTTTATTTCACATAAATGGGCACTTATGAAACGTCAGAAGCTACTCGTAGGTGCACAGTGCACACGGTTTTCCAAATATAGAGCGTTTTTGACACCTACAATGTCAAATATTGTTGAACATGACAGATTTTCATTACGGTCGTTATAATATGACGGAACCCTTTTCCTAGGAAACCTAAGCGTTAGGTGAAGTGTTAGGTACCTACTATTATTTTTTGGTCCAGAAAGAGTGTTTTTTGTCTGAGAAGAAAAGGTACCTAATTAATTATCATGTCATGATGCGTAGTAATTTGTGGTGGGTTGTGGCAATGACATATTTATGCCTCGATGAACACCATATTTGACTTCGATACCTAATTAGTTTGGTAAATCCATGCGTATCTTTAGGCACGCTTGTTTGTACATATTATTCCTACCTTTAAGGTAAATTGGTAGTTATTTTGACAAATAATTAGACCACAAAATATGACTTGCGTCATTATGAATAATACGTTTAGACATTGTATTTTTTAATTAGGCTTTGTTGAGTAACTATGTGTAACTATGTCATAATAGGTGTTTACTCATTACGGTAAAGGAAACATCGTGAGGAAAACTGCATGTCCTAGAACCAAAATTTTAAATACTTGTAACAAATAATATCGGACATCGGAATGATCATAACTGCAGGTAAAAATATAATTATTATGTGGACATATCTAAGATCAGCTACAAAAAAACATAAGTAAGTACTTACAACGTAGTAGGTAATACGAAAAACCAGCATGCATATATACATACTTTATAGAAACAGTAATATCGATATATTTTTATAGGCTATTTTAATAAAATTCTGTTGGCATTTTCCTCGTATTGATAAAATTTACTAAAAATAGAAACAAAACCTGTTGGCAACGATTCGATTATACATCTAAAGGCGGTTTTGACAAATAAATAAAAAAGAGTTTTTTTTAAATTAATATAATATCTGCGTTTGGGTTGGAAATCATCAAATGACTCCTCCCGCTCTGGGCGGAGCGAGATGGAGTGTCAGACTTTTACTGACTAAAACCCACCCGTGTTCCTTCCGTTGCCTGTGTGCCGGGGCCGCGATAGCCCTTTCGGACAAACTCGCAACCCTGGCAGGCATTGGCCCTTACGGACCCCGTCAGTTGGTGCTGACATCAGGGTTGATAAAAATCATGATTTTTATAAAAAAATCAAAATAATCGGATTTATTTGATTTAAATCGGATTTATTTGATTTAAATCGGATTTTTTTGATTATTTCTGTCACACATGTCTCTTAATGTTTTTTCATTCTCGCTACTAAGCCCATTAATTCCTTCTTACAACGTTTACACACCGCTTTGTTAAACTTGCCGCAAGTGGACATTTTTCATCGAAATGGATTTATTTCGATGAAAAAAGTCCACTTGCTTTCAGCATCTTTTTTCTTTCCAGACACCTTGTTGTATTCACTTTCATTTATCAATCACGAATGACCGCGCCAAAGACTAAACGAACCATAGAAATATAAATAACAGAAACCAACGGATTCAGTCACGAGTTTAAATTTCGGAGAACCTCTGAACGGTGTAGGTAGTTAAACAGCATTGGACACGAATGTGCGCGTCGTAGTTTATGTCAGGGAAAGTCCCTTGACACATTTTTGCTGATTTGGTCGAAGTAAAAAAATATTGATTTAAATCATTGATTTTTATAAAAAAATCACTTGATTTTAATCGCGATTTAAATCACTGATTTTAATCAAGTGATTTAAATCATATCAACCCTGGCTGACATCTCTTGACATCATTGCAACGTTTAGAGTAGCCTTTTAGGCTAGTTTCATAGCTGTCCGGTAGACCCGTACGGGCCGTCTGGAGGTACACGGAAGACCCGTACGGGTAGCGCTCGCAGTACTCTGGGGGCCTACTCCTCTCAGCGAAATCCCTTTTAACTCCGTTAATCTCCGTCTCACTAACGGACATACCGTAAGTGAGAAAGAGAGCGAAGCACCTGTCACTACGGCTGAAACTACGGATTTCGCTTAGGGAGTAGGCCCCCTGAAACGAGGAAATAGTACGATACGTTTTACGGGCTCTACCCGGAGCAGGGTCGCGTTCGGACCAATCTGCGTCGCTGTGAAATAATGTTCTAGCGCCTCATGTGTGTCTCCGTTCTGAAACCAGTCAATGAAACAAGCCATATGCAAGAAATTACTTGTAGTAGAAACTCGCAACTTCCATTTTCAAACAATAGACAAACTGTATAGATGTCATCGTGAGAACCGTTAGTTTATAATCTATCGGTATTTTTCGGCCTTCTTCAAAGGCAGAAAGGCACTACTAGATTTATTCTATCTCACCGTATAATATGTTTGTTAGTTTATAATCCATCGATATTATTTCCGCGACATTATAAACTGTCGAAAAATTATGAACTGGGTTTAATGGGTTAGGTTCGGTTAGAACTGTTCTATTCCTAGTAATTATAACAACACTTTAGGGGATATGTTTGTTGACTTTTTAGGAGTTAACAGTCTTTTTCAATTTAACTACGTTTGTAACATTGACGATAGAACACTGGACTTAGTTATAAGCAATCTGCTCAATCTTTATGCTTCCCATACCTCTGACCTTCTTACTAGACTTGATCCTAAACACCCTGCACTGCTCATTTCAATAACACAGGGAAATACAAAATGTTTGCGCTCGAAGAATAACATTCGCCCTAATTTTTACAAATGTGATTACGCAAAAATCATGTCAGACCTACAGGCTACTGACTGGCATCTAGAATTTTCACACTCCGATGATATTAATGATCTAGTTTTTATATTCAATGGAAAATTAAAACAACTGATTGACAAACACATACCAAAGCACAGTTGCAAAAAATCAAAATATCCTTCCTGGTTTAGTAAAGCGCTCATAAAAACACTATCTGAAAAAGAGAAGTATCGTAGTAAATTTCGTAAATACAATAATCCTCGTGACAAGTTGAGCTTCGACATACTTAGAAGCCGTTGTCATACAATGATCAACCAAAACTACAGCGATTACAAACACCATATTGAGACTGAAATAACAAATGATCCTAAAGCATTTTGGCGCTACATTAAAAACAAACGAAATAGTAAATCAGCGGTTCCAGCCATAATGCACATGAATGATGTAGTAGCTAACAATGGAACTGACATTGCAAATCTCTTTGCTTCCCATTTTTCTTCGATTTTTACCGACCCAAATAGCAGTGCAACAACAGATGTCCAAGAATCATTTGGAGTGCTAAGTAATATAAAATTTACATCACAAGAAGTTCTAGCTAAAATTAAAAAACTCGATACCACCAAGGGTGCTGGTCCTGATTCTATTCCACCAGTTTTTGTGAAATCATGTGGGAGAGCGCTTGCAGGGCCACTGTCTCTCTTATTTAACCGGTCTTTAGAGTTGGGAATATTTCCTGATGAATGGAAAAAGGCTCGAATTGTACCTGTGCACAAAAAAGGCGACTCCAGCGACATCAAAAACTACAGACCGATTTCCATCCTATCCTGTTTTTCCAAGCTCTTTGAATGTCTCGTTTGTCCCATCATTACTACTCACTTGGAGACTAAGCTTTCCGATTGCCAACACGGATTCCGAGTTGGGCGATCTACCGAGACTAATCTAGTTCGATATTTATCTGACATATCTAAAGCGCTCGATGGCAGACACGAAGTCGACGCAATATACACGGACTTCAGCAGCGCATTCGACAAGGTAAGCCATCCACTTATGGTAGCAAAACTCGAGCTTAGTGGTGTCCACGGATCGCTGCTGAGGTGGTTCGCATCCTATCTTATAAATCGCTCTCAGTTCGTTGCTGTCAATGGCTATGTCTCTCATGAATTTCACGTACGCTCTGGAGTCCCACAAGGCTCCCATCTCGGCCCAGTTTTGTTTTTGCTATTTGTAAATGACATCACAAGTCAAATCAAGCATTGTCAAGCTTTGTTGTTCGCTGATGACTTAAAGATTTATAGGAAGATCACGGGGCCTGCAGATACTAAGCTTGTTCAAAGCGACTTAACAAATATTGAAAACTGGTGCATAGCTAACAATATGACCTTAAACTCACTAAAATGTTTCTTTATTCGTTTCTCAAAAAAAAAGTCATCTTTTTCTACTACCTACACACTGTGCAACACTACGTTGTCTAAGGTATGTGAAATACGGGATCTAGGAGTTCTGGTCGACGATGCACTAAGCTTTAAGCCACACATCAACGACATTGTCAAGAAGTCGGCACAGATGCTGGGTTTTGTAAAACGCAACACCCGGGGCTTCCATCTAACAAAGACCAGAATAGTCTTGTTCAATACCCTGGTGCGAAGTCGGTTGGAATACGCTAGTGTTGCCTGGAATCCTTTCTATGCAGTTCACTCGCAAAGAATTGAGAGAATACAAAGAGCATTTACTAAACATCTAGCATTTATATCCAGGAAAATTAGCCATCGCTGTCCATATGAACAACGATTACACTTTTTCAATATAAAGACACTGCGTGACCGTCGCCGTTCGCGTGATCTAATTTTCCTCTACAAAGTTACAAACGGATTTGTAAAATGTAGCGATCTTGTTGAACGTATCCATTATTCAGTCCCTTCGAAGCCCCCCAGACATCCCATCACCAGATTTTTTCATATCCCTTTTCGCAAATCAAATCTTGGTCTGAACGCTCCCTTGATCCGAATGTGCAGAAATTACAACAGTCTTTGTAAATCGTCAGAAATCGACTTACACGGTGTATCACTCAACAAGTTTAGAAGATCAATGTCTGTGGTACGGGAGTGCATAAGTGCTTAGACTAAGCAATTTATACATATTTTTTGTAAATTCATTTCAAATATCACTCACACTCATTTTTCATTTTTCACGTTCCACCTTTCGTGGTAAAATTTTTATGTAATTTTTTTTGTTTAATACTCATTTACTTTGAATTTTTAATTTTACTAATTGTATTTTATGTTTAGTTTTTTTCTAGCTTATTATGATGTTGTTTTGTGGTGAATGCTGTGTATACCTATAATAGGCATACATACCAGTAATTGTATTATGGTTTTATTCTGTTTGAAATTTTGTGTATGTACTGCTGTTGGTGTACCAAATAAATAAATAAAAACTGTAACCAACCGCGTGCAAGCCGAGCGAACGCTACTTCCAAGTTACTTGCAGCTGGGCAGGCAATTTTATTAGCGCAAGCGGCAAGGTGCGTTATGTCGCAAGCAAATTTGATACTAGAGGGTTAGTTCCCGTAATTTTTAAGAACATTCGCAATCTGTCAAAAATACAATCAATTTACCAAAATTTTTGACAAGTTTGACAGATTGTGAACGTTTTTTAAGTACGAGAATTGGCCTTCAGCTCACAATTTGTCGGTTTCCCATGGATAGATTATAAACCATCGAAGAATAAAATGGTTTGTTGTAGTACTGGATGGCACGAGCCAGGTCCAATATAGGTAGCTAATTTCAGGTGGAGCGAAGTCCATTCGACTTTAAAAATGGACTGCTGCCATCCCACCAAAAGTATCTATGTCACCTACGCCTCACACGACAATTGCGCAAAAAATTGCGTATTTTTAGCTGATTGCTCCCAGCAACGCAATATTTACTATAATACTAATAGTATGATAAATCTTGGCAGAGTATGAAGATTTTTTTCAATAAAAACCTTGTCAAACCCGTGTAGCATTTTCCGCTGTTCGAGCCAATTCGTGCCATAAGGAAAAATATGTACTTGAAGTCGTGGATATGTTTGCAAGTTTTAAGGTCCATCTTACAATAATTCAATCTGCCTAGCCTTTTCCCAACTATGTTGGGGTCGGCTTCCAGTCTAACCGGATGCAGCTGAATACCAGTATTTTAAATGGAGCGACTGCCTATCTGACAGCCAGTAACTGGGTAATACGATACCCCTCGGTAAGACTTGTTGTCAGACTTTCGGGCTTCTGACGACCCGTAACAACTGTCAAAGATCCACGAATGACAGCCGAGACTAACGTCTTAACGCGCTTTCCGAGGCACGGACGAGTCTCGGTATGTAAAGATAGTCACCCATCCACGGACCAACCCCGGCAAGCGTAGCTTAACCTGACGTATCGACCGGTGCGGCTGTTATTACTTAGCCACGAGCTCCTCCATCTTACAACACTTACTAAATGATAAAGTCACGTCTGCGGAGTTTCGCTAGCTAATTTAATTAGACCCTGTGTACAGAGGTATAACAGAGGGATTTTCAGAGTACCACAGACGTGACTGGTATCGATAACTAATCATGATAAACTAGTGATGCAACGAATACTACTTTTACGAATACGAATATCTGATTCTACTACTCGTATAACTGCACGCAATTATTAGTCAAAGAAGGTGAAAGGAAATTAAACACGCTAAGCATTATAAATATTTACAGTTAATTTAATCATTAATATGAACTATAGGTAAATTTTTATTTCAAATACATTATACAAAGTTGCATGTTTATTGGAGACAAACAATTCCTTTTTTCTGTCTGTATATTTCCATATAAACCAAAAACTAAAAGGTCACCACAATTGCTGACTATCTATAGAAGTAAACAGAAGATAATAAAATTTTATATTTTTTAAATGAATCTTTATGTCTGTCAACTCGGTTGCAACGCAATATCTCTATGGGATTTCTAGGAAGTCACTAATTACGAATGTCATGAAAGTATTCGGCGAATACGAATATTCGGTAATTTGATGGTATTCGGCGGATACGAATATTCGTATTCGTATTCGTTGCACACTATGATAAACCAAAAAAATTAAGAATTGATGATATTTCTTTTGGGCCAACGACCTTAAGTTTGTAGCATCTATCTGAAAATGGAAATTCCACAAATAATAACTAAAAATAGCTGGAAGAATCAATGTGAGGAATTTCGTTTATGTTACATTGCAGTGTACGAGTATATGAATTGATTAGAACCTATAATGTAAATAGTAAAACACAAAATCTTACTCGTAAATGTAAAGATAAACTCTCAATCTAACTTATTTATTGACTAAGGTGTTTTTGCGAATCTACTAGATTTAAGCGGGCCGAATCTTCGGCCATTCTGATTATTCGGCTAGAGAGCCTTTTACGAACTGTTGTCCAAAATGGGAACAATAGATCCACACACCTGTTATTTTTAAGACCTCACTATCTCTAGCAGAACCTCTGAAGGCTGTTGAATCCTTTACATTTATTTATTGTCTGATGAACTTTATAGGGTCTTCTCTTCTTTGTACTATTTTGCAGTTACCTATCTACCTTAAACCAGCTTGAATCCCAATAATGTCGTTTCTGGGCAATATTTGAGGCCCAGGACGTCCCAAGGACTAAAGGATCAAGTCTGCACACCGTTTTGGTTGTCAACACCTGTCTTTTCCCTGGTTATTGTCCACTGACCAGGACCCACTCCAAATGAGAGTACCTACCTATGGAGGACATAGGTACTCGAATTTACAGAGAGTTCTAGTCTTGGAGGCATCATTTTATAGATAGATCATTTTGTCATTTAGTAGATAAGGAGGCAGTTTTGCGAGTATATGACGCATTATTTCCCGCAACTGGTTCTGTTTTGTGTTCTTTCTTTTGCGTCATGTTTACCTACATGTATTTTCTTTCTTTCGTTTTGTTTTTTCTTTTAAACAATCCTCTTTCTAATATTAGTCAAACAAACTATACAAGTTCGTTATGTAGGTATCTGTATCTCTAGCCCACCTATCAATCTTGTAGCTTGGAATTTTGTTGACTACCTCGTAGCCACGGTATACAAACAGTGCTGGATTCAGTAAATTTGGCTCTTTTACCAATTTTTCACGCAATATTAGGTAGGTAAGTAACACGTGTTGTATAGAAATGATTGCCAAGGCAAATGTACATTGACGGAAATAAACAAACCGTAGATTTTTCATTTTGCAATACGGTTTTAGACAGGTCTGATCTGGTCCACCGCCTACCATGCCGTGAAAGGACATGGCCAAACCGGTAAACCCGGTTTCTGGAACGAAAATCAACATAAAAATTTGCAATCTTTTGAAGTGCTCGTAAACTGGTTTCATAAACTATCATCAGCCAATCGCACCATTTGACTTGGGTGTTACTCCAACTATTCAACTATTGCTATTCAGTCTATCCAATTATTGCCGAAGTTTTTTTTTTCAAACTTCGCTTTTTCAGTCGTTTACGGTTACATATTTCCATTCAAAGTTGTGGACTAGAGGGTTTCAAGAACCTTAGAACATAGTTACAAATCAATACTTACATAAAAAGTTGGGTATTGGATCGGCATAACAAGTTTTTGCAATGTGACTTTGGGTAAGGTCGTTTGAAGGACGGCTTAGAAGTTGGAACTAAGCAGATACAAAGTAAATATGTAGATATACGTAAACTCTTTTTTGCTTAGGTTTAAGTTCGGAATATTGGAAAGAAAATCCAAAATTTCCGCAGTTATACGTACTGCCCCCTCGTTCAATATTTATTTATTTATATTTATATATACTTTATTGTACACGAGATTATACATTACATAAAGAAAAAGTAATACACTACAAAATATACAATGGGCGGCCTTATCGCTTACTGCGATCTCTTCCAGGGAACCTTCGTTAGGACAGTAATTCTCTGGACATAAAATGGGGCTGTCTTTGGTCAGATTATCAATAGTTCAGATTATGTAGTCAAAATCATTCTTGCGACTAGCATTCCAAATAAGATTTGGTGTTATTTCAGTACTTATCGACCTAAACTACGTAAATAACAATAAATCGTATGCGAAATGCTCATAAAATATGAGTCATTGTTACATAGAGCGACTGAGCGACGCGCAAGCTCGTTATGTGTTCATTGCCAAGGCTACTCTCGGCCCCCACGATCTCCACACCTGTTTCATTTTGCACATGCTTATCATATAACAAAAAGCGCAATTTTTATCTAACATTATCGTTCACTGGTCATAGACTTTCCTCAAGCATCGCCACATCGACCAGTTCTGTTCATCTCCCAGCGGATTCCAGGTCATCGGTCCACCTTGTTGGGAACCTACACGATCAGTCCACCAACCTATACGTTGCGCCTTTCGGTACACGGTCGCCTATGTAGAATCTTTCGTCTGCATCGACATCGACTATTCGTTCTACGAGCAATACCTACGTAGGTATACTTACATGGCATAGCATTATCAGTCTATAGATGTTTCCACAGCTGGGACTCAGACCTTCTCTCTGTGAGAGGGAGTAGCTGTAATCCGTCACGTGGGCTCAGTGCGGATCGATCGTAAACCGTCGGCGCAATGCCCGTCTATATTTGAAAAGTTAAGGTGCATGTTCGCAAATTACCGTTTGGCAACGATTTCAAACACCCCACCATCTTTATTTATTTACACTTTCAATTTACTGTCCACTCGTTTTTACATAATCTAAGAAGACGAAATATTTAGATAGTGCTCGTCAGGGTTCATATAAAAATAGCTTATCTTGATGATTAATGAGGAATCTTTGATATCAGAATTCACGTCATTATAGTGTTATCAGGATTTAATTTAATAGAGATTTAATAAAAGTGTTAACTAGACCGTTACAGACAACTTTTTTTATACCATCCAATTATCCATAATTCTGATTAATTTGTAATAAATGAAGCTGGAAAAACTTGGATCCAATATTGATTTTCCAAGCGTGCTAAAAAGTTGTAAAAATGAACTTGGAGCAGGACTAATAAGCATGGCTTATGAACGAGCCATTCATTATATCCAAATCGAATAAAATTTGCCTAAAAATTGCGCATTGCAGAGTTCTGAACACCCTGTAATACCTACATACCTAGGTGGTTTATTGGTAAGTTCCTACGCACTAGACCGATAGATTTAATTTCAAAGAAACTTATTCCAAAGGTCATGCTCAGGATAACCTGAGCATGACCTTTGAAATAAGTTCGTTTTAAAGTTAAGTAAGTAAGTATTCAAGTTTGTTTTAAAGTTAGTAAGTAAGATTCCTGTATAAGAACCTAAGCTAGAAATTTCACGAAAACGGATAAGCTGCTATGTTTAATTTAAGTAGAAGTGCCAAAAATGCAAATTGGCAATCCGACTGAAGTACCAACATTAGTAATCGAACGGGTTCAATAAAATTTGAATTTTAGAGCAATATAAATAGAATTGTTAGGCATCTGTTCCACCGTCGAGACGAAGAAGCGACTAAGCTATCAACGATTTTTTTGCTCAAGAAACGTATAAAATATCGTAGGTCCGGTGTACGTAAAAGACCTAGCAAAGAGAGCTAGCAAAGAGAGTACCTACTACCACAGCGACGCTCGCTTGACAAGCAGAACACTCGCTGAAAGACTCATACTTGAGATACCACCAGCAAGTAATCGCTCGTCGCCATCGTGCACTCGCTGCTCGTTGCTCGCCAACTCGTTTTTTGTTGCTAGCTCTCCTCGCTTCTCGTGAATCGCAGGCAGTGGGACAGAAGGACAGGTGCCTTAGTCATGTGACTAGTAAGTGTAGCGTGGGAAGATGAACTACTTTTAATGCTCATCAGCAACAACTTGTATGGAACCAGTATTTAAACAGCTGCCATAAGTAAAACAACTTCAAATATGCGAACATATGCATTATGTTAGTTGAGTAAGGATTATATTTGCATTCACATGTGGTTTGGCTGGAAATTGACTTCTTCTTATAACCTTTACAATGGGTTTGCTGTTGTATCAATATTGCGAGTTTATACAAAAATAAATAGTTTTGTCGGTAGTATGAAATAGTCGAGCGAACATCGTTTGATAGCAGATCAGTGTTATTCGTGTCGAATGCCTTTGTGAAATCTTTAACCAAAAACAATATAGGTGGGTCGTACACTAAGGTATTTTTTTACTTACTTGTGTTTTCCAGTTCCTTTACCTACATTATTTGATCGATACATCCTTACCTAGGTTCACTGTCCGTCAGATAGGTCATAAATTTCACTCTCATTAGTACGTGAAGAACACACATTAGAAATACATTTTCTTGCTTTTATAAGTCCATTAACAACCAGAAAACATTTCTTTATCATCATTTTTGCTTTATAGAAGTAAAATTTGTTAGTAAAACTTGGCAAAGTGTACTTCCATATACATTACCTACATTAGACAAATAACTCTGAAAATACTTGTCAAATAATATGCGGGCTTCTATCTAAATTGAAGGAGAGTGAAGTAAATAATATTTATGGTAGCGATGTAAATGTAGAAGTAATGGGATAATGGACTATTATGGTAATTTCTATCTCGGTCATCATTTACTCGCATGCCATTAATGTTTCAAAGGACCATGGATGAATAATAATAATTGATATTGAATAAATCCTACTATCTATGATTATAAACGAAAATTTTTGTGAGGATGGATGGATGTATCGATGTTTGTAACTCTTTCGCGCAAAAACTACTAAACGGATTGGGATGAAATTTGGCACACATATAATTTATAACCTGGATTAACACATAGGATACTTTTTATTCCGATATTCCGACGGGATCGAGACTTATGTGGGTGAAACCGTGGGGCGCAGCTAGTATTATTATAATTTATTCATCTGTGCTAAGTACAAATTGTCTTACATTCGGAAAAAGTTTGCTACTAATAATAAATAATAAATTAATTTAGATATATGTAAATATTTTAGGAGATATGTTTGGATAGTGTGAAAGATGATAGGTATGAGAAAGAAGAGAACACTGAGATGACGGATGATATACCGGTTTGGATGAAAAAGTTGAAAGTGAATTTAAAAAAAAAAATAATATAAAGGAGAGGTCGATGATGATGGTGAACATGATTTATGGACTACTAAAATATAACTTTAAGGAAGATGACGCCAACAACCCATGGCAAACCCATTTGTAGGAATTTCTGATGATTCTGAATTGTTGCTTGTATCCCTTCTCGATTGTATAACTTTAAACAAAGTGCTAACTTCATTATTCTCCTTGTCCACAGTTGATGAAGCGGATGCGTCAGGTGGTGGGGCAGCGAATGTTCGAGCTATTTATGAAGGCTACCTTCTATGGCCAATTCGTCGCGGGCGAGGATCAGGTCACCATCAAACCAACCATCGAGAGGTAAGTACACACTCACGCCATTTTCTTAGTAGCCAAAAACTGCAGAACGCTGTCTGTCACGATCCTTGCCTTTTACTTTTTACATTCATAAATCTGGTCATACACGCGCGCCGGTTGGCAAATATGCCTTTCTAGTTAATGGATTACTATGTATAAGTTGAAGATCCATATTGTACCACGAAGTTTAGTAATGAATCTCTCGCTCCTAGTCATGATGATTGTGTATCGTTGATAGAGGTCCGCTGGATGCGAGAAAGACAGAACCGGTCGAAGTGGTGATGATTGGGAGGGGAGACCAATATCCAACAGTGGACGTCTTTCGACTGAAAATGATGATAAAGGTCCAAAGTACCTATTACTTAATGGCAAGGGAAGACGTGCCGGGAGATAGAGATTTAGAAGAAAGAGACACTGAACTGACCCCGGAATAAAATGCGATAGCAAGAGGATAATAATGAGACTACGAAATAATTTTCGTCATGCATGTTTGAAATGAGTCAAAATGGAATGTATAAAAAAAGAAATAAAAAATGGCCCCTTTGTAAGCAACAACAAAAACCTGTGATATGATAGTGGTACCTACTGTAGTACAGGATCTGATCGAAGCTACTGAAAGCGCCAAAGTCGTTGCCAAATTCTGGGAGGATACGATTTAGATTGCCGTCGGCATTACCATTACAGTTCGCTAAAAAGAAGAATTCCGTGGTTTTGGGGACTACCTTTTGCAAATTAATTCAGCTCGATGATCGTAACATTTATAGTAACGTGTAACACAAACATTATGAGTTTACGAGCTGCAATTAGCAATAACGCATAAGTAATGATAGGATTAATTGTTATTTCATTGCGTGGTAACATGAAATGAGCTGTAAGATTTCATTCAATATTAGCTGGCTTACGATTTTTTCTCCCATTTTCTTCCTAGCGTTTTTTATTTGTTTTTACTATCTGCAAAATGTTCATCTGCTACATTGTGACTGCTATTTTCATTCATAGCTCCCATTCTTCTTCTTTTATTATCGATGGTAAATCTATCTTATATTACTTGGGCCCAATTGGTAGCCATATTAATAGCTCTCATTAAATTTCCATTGAAAATAGCGTTGACTTTTGCTTCGTCAAAATCCTGTACTATCGCTTTAATAACGACGAGTTATCTGCACTTTTTTTCCTGTTCCTCGTCAACAGTCGAATCTGTATATTAGTAACCATCTGTATGACCTTTTCTATAGAGGACTCTTGCCACACTCATATATTACCAAAAATACAATCATCATATATGTCACAAGGTGGTAGGGTTTTTCCTTCATATCGTGTAGAAGAGATATTAGCATTCAATTCATGTAAATGTTTGTAACATTTCAGATTGCGCTCTTTCGGAGTGAAGTCAATCCTTGATTACTCCGTAGAGGAGGATCTGTCACAGGAGGAGGCTGAGAAGCGAGAAGTGAGGTAAATATTACATTCAAATATTGCTGTTATTTATGAACTGTTTGTAAGAGTTTTGGGACACTATCAACTGTATATCTAGGTACTTCGGCCTTCCGTTCCTGTCCCTGATCAGCACGCGTAACATCACCTCCGTACAAAACGGGTTTAGTCCACCAAGACGAACGAAGTGGTCAGGATTATTCACCAGCAACTTGCTTTGAAATATAAACTTGTTGACTCTGAGGAACCGTATTATATGTGCACGAACCAGTTCTCAAAAATGACCATGTCACGTTGTACTGGGATCGGTCTGTCATTACTGACAGGACTGATGACAAGCCTGATAGAGTGGTGATAGATCGATCAGCGCGCCGCGGAATGATAGTCGATGTTACCATTCCACATGACGAGAACCTCGTGAAAGCTGAGAAAGACTCTCTGAGAAACTTCCGTCGACAAAACACGTTGCTATGGTGCAGTTCAATATGCTGATAAAATCTTATGTAAGCTGTTGTGTTAGGTCGTCCAAAACATCTACCAATTGATGAATCGAGATTTGACAACCTAAAATTGGGGTATAGTTTAAACACGTCTACTTGTATAAATGAACTCCCTATTTTAAAAGGTTACCGGTTACAGTTGTTTAAATGGGTGGATACGAAAAACAGTTAAATCAATAACAACGACGTTGCGAAGATTTTCGTGTGCATAGAAATATTTCATGTAATTGGGGTCCTATAGTATTCGTGATTGCGTGATGTGAAATTTTGTTACTAAATAACATTTTTATTGGAAAATACTTTTAGGAATTTTTATGTACCGGATTCTTTATGCATGTTCGTAGATTAACTATAGGTAAGTATAGATGACAGTAACTACAAAATATTGTAAAAAAAAACCTTTGTAAAACCTCACGTTCTGACATAAACTCCTTCTATTACTAATTGACTATTAGCTTCAGAGACGAGTTAATTAACTATTCTCTTTTTAAGTACCTACAAGACAGTAATGAAACTGGCTGAAAAATATTACATTACAATCTTCCACGTGTTAAACTGTAACTACAATGTACGGTTCCCACTGAACTTTTGATGAGTGGAGCTGAGCGGAGACCTGCAGGAATCGATCAATCATAATGGTTGAAATCCTCATCACGTCTCTCGTCTCGTCTGTAATTGTACGATTGCTGCACGTATCCGCTCAGCTCCACTCAGCTCCGCTCGACTCCGCTTCAGTGAAAACGCATTACACCCGTTATTTGAAAGGCCGAACTCTGATCTAAATCAATTCTCAAATGAGGTTTGTTGCCCGATGTAAGCCAAGAGATAATGGCCAGATGTAAGCCAATCTTGCTTGAAATGAGATTAAATTGAACAGGCTTTATGAAACCAGGGGTAAAAACATCAAAATTGTTCTAATTTTAAAACAATGATGAAAAAAATATGGCTTAGGGTGTAGGGTACCTACAAAAAATTATAATTAGGCCGTATTGTCCCACTGCAGGGCAAAGGCCTATCCCGTTCCTTTTGCCACTCAACCCGATCTTGACCAATACTTCCTATAAACGTCAAGTTCGTCCCGCCCTCTACGTCTGGGTCTTCCGCGATGCCGTTGGACGTTTTCAAGAACCCATTTTGTGGTGGTCTTAGCCAACAATGCATCATGCGATGCGACATGCGTCAAACGTGTCCGGCTAAAATAATAATCCAAATAATCGATTGGGTTGTACAACATTAAGATATGTTATTATACCCAATCTAAAACTTAGTTTTGCAATATTATTTTAACCTCTGTCGCCAATACAGTGAAACACATAATTCTTTTACTCAAACCCATAAAAACGTGCTCGCAATTAGCGTACATTGTGAGTAACACAACAATTTCATCGTATGTCGGTTACGGCCTTATACCTACGTCATGGTGAGTGCCGCGCATGGCAACGATTTCAAGGCGAAGATCAAACGTGGTTGAACTATGATGGTTGAGGCCAACGGGGAGAAATGCGGAAACAAGTACTTACAGGTTCAGCAAAAGAGGGACTGTTTGTGTCCCGCGAGGGTAACATAAATGAGAAAGACATGATAATTAAGTATATGAGTATGTGGAATTTAAAAAGTGGAACCACTGACAAATTTCATTAAAAAAATTATCTGTCTAACACCATCTAGTAACGTTAACTAACTCAATAAAAGTGATAAAAATTAAGTTTTAAATGATTAAATTGAATTATTAATTCCTAGTCTCATGTTTGTAATAACCTATTATTTTATCTATTAGTCAGTCACCAAAAATGTTTCTTTAATAAATTTTATAAATATTGCAGTCGTTAGAACACAAATTTCTTCAACTCGCATTAGTCGTTGACCCCCTAAAGTATACTATAAATAACAACCTAAACCATAAGTTAAAACTCTTTCTCGTTCTCATAGGAATAGTGGAGAACGCCTTGGCTTCGCTTGCGTCGCATAATTGTCTAGTAAAACGTTTACCTCTCATACACTCTTTGTTGTGATAATGTCCAACCTTCTGCCTCTTTGTTTCGAACTACAAAGATAGACATCACGTTTTACTAATTTGCATAGTTTAGTAAAAAAGAGTTTCGGTCTTGGACTTAATTTTGTTCTCAAGCGTGTGATTTTGTTCGAATCTGTGTAGTTCTTGAAGAGCGTCCAATTTATAATTATTTACCATTTTATCTATCTACTAATTTCATTTTTAATTTGATTTATTCAAATCCCAGTACGCATTCTCAGTTACAGTGAATAAATTACATAACGTAGAAGTTTCAGGAGATTACGAGTAGTAATTTTTTTATAACCCTTGTATTTTTTTTACTTTTACTATTTTTTACTAAAGCATTCCCCCCTCATTTCAGTGGCAGTTTAACCAGTGAACGATTGACGGAATTACTAAAACAATCAAGCAATTTTCAAGAAATAATCGTTGCCGGGTTTTCTTTTTTTTCTTTTTTATCATACCACTAGTTTTGTGTAGCGTGACGAGAATATCTGTGGACCAAGGTCCTGTTTCATTGAGCCTTGTCACTCGTTGATAGCTGACGAGACAAGGTATTTTTGACATGTTATAGCTGTCATTATAACGTCTTATGACGTCAAAGTTTCATCTTATGTGACCTTCGCGTTTTGTTTTCACGATTGTTTCATTATTTTCTTATTACCATTTTAGTTCGACTATTGTTCCTGTAAATGGTTTCTTTATGCGAAACATTGTATTTAGATTTTTATTTTTACGTAGTTTCATTTGTGTGTAGGTCATAAGTAAAATAGTGTAGTTACGTTTATTTTGAGTTAGACAGTTTTTACTTTGTATTTTTTTTATTCTATCTAAGACAGGCCTTTTCTCAGACCCAAAGAGTGCCAACGGGACTCTATTACCAAGGGTCCGCTGTCCGTCCGTCCGTCTGTCACAAGGTCATCTTTAGAACCGTAATAGGAATTTTGGAAATTTGTACCATACTATGAGCGCTATATTACCAGCCTGTTACTGTCCCACTGCAGGGCAAAGGCCTCTTCTCGTACAGAGAAGGCACGAGCATTGATCACCACGCTTGCTCAAGACGGGTTGGTGACCGCTATATCAACAAATAATAAAAATAAAATAAAGTTTCTACAACGTCGCAAATAGCTGTCAAATATTTCGCTGTTTTGATTAGTTTGGCAATATTACTGTATGGAAATAAGAAATATGGCTAACTAGTGAACTAAAATATTGATTATCAAATGCAATAATTACTATCGTTACACCGAATAGCGTTGTCCACTTTCAGTATAAACGCTTTCAATACAAGAATCGTGTATTTTTCGACGTTTTTTGCCCGATAATTATGTAGGTATTATTTTTATTATATTATGTAGTTTGTCGCACTTTTTTGCGACACATGTATACCAGTAGGCACCTTATTCCTCATGTAATTACAACTAACAGTTACTGAATACGGCTTCATTCGATTCGAGGCGACAAATGAGAACACTCGCATCTGACGTCACTATCTAATTTGTGAACATAATTATGTTTAAACTAATAAAATTGATTTTCTGACGTTGTATTGTGTGTCCTCATAAATAATTGGGGTTTTAGTCGTTGCTTTGCGGGTTTGGAAAGGCTAATTAAGTCAAGGGGAGGATTAGCAGCATCAGAAACGTTCGCTAGCCAAGTGTACTAAATTCCATTGTCGATTAAAATATATTTTTAACTGCCACTGCTAGTAGAACTGTGTGAAGAATGGGTCCAATCCAAACATAGGCTGGCGCCGTGTCAATAAAAAATCACTGTAATAATACCATTTGCAAACTCGTTAAAAATCGCGTGATCTTGACTAAGCCAGAAACAGATCATAAAATTAATGTACAATACAATTTCTCACGTGGATCGCTTCTCTGCGAATTTTAAAAGTTTTAAAAGTTCGGATGAACAATGTTTGTAATAACCCAAATTACTCCACCATTCTTATAAGCATTGACTTTGTCATATCAGGCAGGGTCAAATTAAAATAGCTAGCAAAACTCCGCACTTCCGCAGACGTGAACGGTATCAATATCTTAACATGATAAAAGAAAAAGGAAGAAGATTTGATGACCTTTTTCTGGGGTCAACCACCGCTAGTGGTTTAGTTATTTGAAGTACGAGTTGAGAAAATCTGTTATTTTTTGTTTTATCATGTTGAGATGTCGATACCGATTTCGTCTGTGAAGTTTACAAAAAGAAACGAATATTCTAAGTAACTACACTATCTACATACTTACGGTCGTTGACCCAGAAAAAGAAACATCAATTCTCCAGGTCCAGGTCTGCGGAGTTTCGCTAGGTAATTTAATCTCTGACAAGCCTGTTATGCATGTCCCGGACTTACCTTTCATGGAATAGACTACACACCATAATAGTACACTGCTACAAGGATCGCGTTAGCGCTTGCATGACGTTGACTGGGGGGCGCTGTTGGTAAACATTTGTGCAATTGTTTTGTAAAATGTATTTAAAAAAAACAAGATGGCGGCCTTAGTTCCGATATTGGCCGCGCGCCAAAAGTACCTTTTAGCGTTTTATGAGCGTTTATTGTAAGCGAGGGTATATTAGCCGAGTGCTGAGCATAATCACAGTATAATATATGGACAGAGTCTACACACCATGATAGTGCACTGCTACAAGGATCATTTGGCGCTCGCATGACGTTGACATGGGGGCGCTGTTGGTAAACATTAGTGCAATTGTTTTGTGAAATGTATTTTAAAACAAGATGGCGGCCTCAGTTCCGATTTTGGCCACGCGCCAACAGAACCTTTTATTGCTTTATGAGCGTTCAAAGTAAACCAGGGGTTAGCCGAGTGCTGACGACGTAGTAAACGTTCGAAAGGCACACTCACACAGACGCGCTCATTGAGGAGACCCCAAAGTGATTGTCGCGGTCTTCGATCAATAATGCACTATTGATCGAAGGTCGCGGTGCTGTCAGTTGCGGGTGCCACTGTGTCGAGACGAGTGGTCGCCCCGATCTTTAAAACAATTGAGGGTAGGTAATTATTTCAACAAATAGGCCTAGTTTTCATACTGTCCATATTTATACCGTGACATAATGGGCCATTTAGACGGGGCCTATCTCCGAGACAATCCACAAAATTAAGCCAATCCATTAATTTGCTTAATCATGGCTTGAGGACAATCCAATGCAGTGGACTGTCTCTATTTATTTATGCGATGCTATTATTGGTTTAGCTTGTCTCGGGGATTGGCCCCGCCTAAATGTTCCACTTGTCCGTCAAAAGATAGTCTCTCCACTCCATCTGGCTGAAAGTTTTATTTTTTGGTTCTGCAATAAATGGTTCTCTGATGAAAATGAGGCAAAAGAACTTGTGATGCTAGTGATTACTCTTAGTTTATAAAGTCCTACACGTGTCAGCTCTCACAAATTTGTTGTGCCAAATACTTTTTTACAATGTAGAAAAAACTACAGAGAAAGCGCAAAATAACTTTCAATGAACTATTAAGATGACCTAGATACGTCAAGACTGAGTCGAGCATGCAAATATAATACAGTTTTCAACTACTTAATTTGCACCTTATTGTCAAGGAAATTAGGTTGATATATATAATTTGATAGTGAAAGTGGATTCTTAGGAGTTTATTTTTAAATTGATGATGTTAGTAATTTGTTCAGAATATGTGTTAATGAACGATGGGATGTGTGGAGCTGAAGAGTCATTAAGAGAAGGATTGTTCGATTTGATTCGCCTTTTTATAATGAAAAGTAGGATTATGTCATGGCCAATTTTGATTAGGATACAACCATGTGAGATAAGGATCTAATCCCAGTCATGCGTAAATCTGTGCTGACACTGGCCGATACTAAGCCAAACTAGAAGAAGCTAGAACCTGCCTCAAATTAAGAAAAAGAAGTAGGAGATAAAGATATAGATGACGCTGGAGTCTATGTTGATCGCATCGCGAACATAATAAATAACCATAATAATTTTGAAAGGTTGAAGAAATTGCTATGATATACCCAAGTATTCCATGTATAATAATTTGAGAGTATAGAAACAATTTTATGTTGGAACATTTTGACAAGGCGATATATCGAGAGTAGAGCAGTCTCGCACGCTGAAGAGTTGTGAGGTGTGCAATAGTCTTAGTATAATATTATAACTCAAGACCATTTCTAATCTGACCTCTAGCTTAGGCTTCTAATTACTTGGCATGTCCCCGTTCGTTTTAGGTAGGCCGGATTCCCAGAATACTTATCAGTAAATGCCGCATCTCTGACCCCGAATTCTCCAATGACAAATATACTTTTAACACATTCTATAAAGTCTTCTTCTTCGTCATTGTCAATTTAAGGTGTATTGTTGTACCAAAATAATACACCTTAAATTGACAATGACCCTTAACTGATGTGACTAGAATTCGGCGACGAGTGCCATAGTTCATAGCACAGATTAACGATGTAATTAGTCAGAGTAACACGAAACTGAAGCGTGCACACCTATATAGTGTTTTATAATAGCAATGAAAGTGTCACTCACTTGACGAATGACACTACAGTTGGCACTCGTCTTGGCGTGTTACCTAGTCATTGATAAACTGATATAAGAATTAATTTATATGAGAATTACATACTATGACTTGGAAATGTGGATCGTCTTCTTCAACCCACTTTTACCGACTGGTCGGAATAGGTCTCCTCATGGGATTTCTATAAGTCCTCGGTCTTGAAGCTGTCGTCATCCATGCTTTTCCTATGGTTTAAGAAATAAAGTAAGAAAGAAAATACGTTTATTAGCGGTAGGTACACATGACGCAAGGTAAGAACAAAACACGAAAATAAACAATTTGGGGGAAAATATGCGTCACATCCACGCAAAACGGCAAACCGCAAAACGGCGGTTTGGGTGTGATGAGGTCAGCTATCTATCGTTCTGGAGGAACTACGCTTTCTTTGGTGGTCGTAGACTAGAGTAGTATTTTTCCCTGCAAGAGTAAGTACAATATTAAAAATATTGGAAGATATAATATATTATTCTATTCTATTCTATTATCAAAAACGCTTGAATCTACTTAGACTCCGTTTTTCAACCGGCAGCAGTAAAGTTGCAGTATCTATTATTAATTTAGCAATATTTGTATATATATATGTAATCACGTTCTGGAAAACGGCTCTAACGATTTCGATGAAAGTTACAATATAGGCATTTACGGGGGCGAAAAATCGATCAAGCTAGGTCTCATATCTGGGAAAATTCGTTTTCTCCGTATTTTCACCCGAGCAGAACTCGGTCCCCCAAAGTTTAGAACAAGATGGCTACCTACCTTAGAATAATGACATAGCATCATGGAATTAGTAAGTACCTACTATCATGGCACCATGGAATTAGTATGAACTATCCTATACTATTAAATGAGCATTCTCTATTTTCACCAGAGCACAGCTCGGTCGCCATGGTACTTATAATAATGTTAGCAGCATACTACTTGTAGTAGTAGTTAAATTTTAACGTTTACATCTCCTTTACAACCAATGCACAATATTAACGACCTCGAAGTGTGTGGAATACATTCCTGAGCATGACACGTGTATTTTTAGAGAACAAACGATGTGTAGTACGCAAGGTTTAGTGAGTTTCTGTGATAGCAATACTTCAAAAGATCTTGATGATTGAAATTGAAATATTATCATGTCGATTTGATTTTGATGTGGTTGATTTAGATAATGTAAATAGGGCTTATTTTAAAGATTAAACATGAAATATGGCTCGAAAGTCCCTGAATGAAGTAATTATACAGGGTGGCAGGGATATCGACGCGAAAACTGCTACCATGGATTCAGTACGTCATTCTGAACCCATGCGTTGAATTTTTTTTACCGATTTTTCATACTTAAAGATATTTCTGACACAAACCTGCGATTGATTTTAATTCAAAACCAAAATTGGGTCTAATCTAGCCAACTCCGCAATAAACAAATTTTCAATCTTATTTCGTCTTTTCTAACCACCAATTATCACATTCCAGTGCTTCAATATCAGCATGCGGTGACCAGGCAGAAGAGGGTCAGCTGAAGCAGTACCATGTGGAACAGAAGTTCGCAGACAGGCGGTACAAGGTCACCAGCGCCAGGACATACTTCTACCTCAACGAGGCCTCTTGTGAGAAAAACATGGAGGCCTTCCTGGAGAGTATTGATGCTGTGGCTGGTGAGGACTTGTTTATTTTACACTTTAGATTGAGTGCGGAAGGTTGCTTTTTGTCTGTGATAAATTTTTGCCTAATTTTGCTGGTGAAAATTGCCCACCGACGACTTTTTTTTTCTTGTTGGTTCTTTAAACTTAATCTACACTGTCTACAAGACGCTTCCGCCATTCGTCACTTTTTGTCGCTAATTCTCTCATTAAGAGCGTTCATCCAAAAAGTTGGCAATGTCGCAAATTGCTGTCAACTGTTTTGATTAATTTGTCAATATTACTGTAGGGAAATAAGAAATATCGCTAACTAGTGAACTAGAATATTAATGATGAATTGCAATTATAACACTGATTTTGATGTTGTAACCGTTTTAGGTGTAATAAAGGCGTTTGGAAAGTTTCCAATTACTTTTTTTACATCTAAAACTAAATATTCGGAGTTACGATATTAATTATTGCATTGAAATTATTTCTTATTTCCATATTACAAAATTAATCAAGACGGCGACATAGTTGACAGCGACGTTGTCCAGTTTCAGTATAAACGCTCCTAACTGTTCTTTCAAACACGGTAAAATTTTCATTGTTTTAAAGTCGAAATAGGTATTCCTCAAAAGCTATGTCTCAGCTTGGACAACAAAAATCACCATGATCCTGTTGTCCTTATCACAATTTATTTAGTGTTAGCGGAGCAAGTCTTTTACTTCCATAAATATCTATCACTTAAGCCACCTTTTCAATATTAACCCACTTTTTAGTCTCATCATCTATCACACAATCCATTTATTATTTCTTTGATCTTACTCTCGTAATGACTACGACACCACACACAATGTTATTACGTAATGCCGCGATGTTTTTCTGCGCCGGACACTATCGTTAAATTGGAATATCCGCGTTCCGCACTGGGGTTAGGTCTTGATTGATCGCCAACCAGGGCTTCATGGCCTAGAAGGGAATTCTTTGTAGCTATAAGAATAGTCTCTTAGTCCTAATTCTATTGACATCAGATTAATCGAAATGCACTCTCATCTTCGAGATATTCTGCCAGGGTTGCGAGTTTGCCCGAAAGGGATATCGCGGCCCCGGCACACAGGCAACGGAAGGAACACGGGTGGGTTTTAGTCAGTAAAAGTTTGACACTCCCTCTCGCTCCGCCCAGAGCGGGAGGAGTCATTTGATGACTTCCCACCCAAAAAAAAAAAATCTTCGAGATATTGTCGTGTCAAACATTTTTCACATTATCTAAAGTACATACATCTTTGATGGGGTACTGTGTTAAATGTTACAACAAAATACCTTGTGATATATTGCAATTAAATTTAAAACTCATATTAAAAGAACACTTTATTAACAATCATAATTCAAATTAGAGGATTATATCCAAGATAAGAATGCTTGGAAACATGCTGGTCCTGCTCCATAGGATAATCTAAAATCTAGTCAAAATCAAACTGGTTTCTAATTTAATTGTATAATTTATATTTTTTTACTATATGACATTGATTTTACATTCTGTGATTACTTCCTCACACACTGACTTATTAATTGTAAAATTTTAGGAAAATCGTCTGCTATTACCATGTTTGTAAATATGTGAGCTACACCCTCTCCCCTAATAATAATCTTCATTTTTTTTTTCAGCCATCACCAAAAGTACAGGTTTGATGGCAGTCAAATTGACTGCGCTCGGCAGACCGCAGTTACTTGTAAGTTTTTCATCACAATTTTAATTATTACCACTGACGTACACTTTTTTGAACCATGGGCATATTTTGCGGAAGATAGCAATGTTCAGAGCCTCAGTCGTATTCTTATCACAGTTTTGTGTGTCGTTAAAGCCAATCGTTTTCGTAATCGGGACCAAAATTTTGAGAATGATGAATTAGTTCTACAGTGTATAGGTGCTTCTGGTGGCAAAAAAGCTCATATTCTTAAATTGCCTTACCATTCTGCCCAAAGAATTTTTGTCGAATAAAACTAAGTCCACTGCCTTTTCTCACGAAATACCTAACCTGCGTTCGCAATTTAGTTGCCAAACATGTAAACAAACACGACTTTTAAGAAAAACAACTGAAATCCCTACACATAAGGTTAAGTTTACGCTACAACTCCTTTTTTTTTTTTTACTTTTCCAGCAGTACCGTACTAGTCAGTATAAAATCAACTTAATTTACACTAGCCTAAAGTTGATGTTTGTTTATGTGGAAACTTCATATTTCTTTGTCTTTTTCAACAGTACTAGTCAGTCTAAAATCAAGTTTATTTACACTACCATAAAGTTGATGTTTGTTAAAAGGGAAAGAAATAACATCAATTGTTTTTTTTTTTTTAATAGTCTTTCGCTAACAAGCATACACGAAAAAAATCCCACTCTCATTATAACCTTAACCCTTTTTACCTTCCAGCTGCAACTCTCAGAAGTGATCATGCGCGCCCGCAACTACATGCAGCAGATAGCTGGCGGCACCGGCAACGTGCTCACGCATCACAAGACCATCGAGGACTTCCAGCGGTACTTCGGAGATCACAGCTCCAAGCCGCAGGTCCAGGAGTTCATGAAGAAGATCACCTCGGATAAGGAGGGGTGAGACAAACAGATTTATAAATCGTCATACTGCGGTTAAGGCGTTGCCTCAAATGCACAAGATTGTGGATTCAAATCCGTGCAAGACATTTTCATTGCATATGTACTTTCTGAGTTCATCTTGGACATTGAGGCACCGGTGAAGGAAAACATCGTGAGGAAACCTGGACTTAGGTATATTAAGGCGAACGTGTCACGGTTGCCCGCGAAATTCAAATTTTCTTACGTTTTTTGCAATTTGCAGGTACATGGCAGGTTGTATCTTGATTAAAATATGATTCGCGACCGTAACAAATATACGCTTTACAGAATTATAATCATAAAAATCATCAATACAACTCCCCAAGTTCATATAATCCTATTGAATTACTATTTCATGAAATCATGACATTTTAGAATTATTCTAACCTACGGAGTTGTATTGCTGATTATAATTCTGTAAAGCCTATTTAGTGGTTACGGTCACGAATCATATTTTAATCAAGATACAACTTGACACTGACCCGCAAATTGCAAAAAACGTAAGAAAATTTGAATTTCGCGGGCCACCTTAGCGCTTCCGCCTTAATATTGTCTGAAAACGCCAACTGTTCTTGAGCACGCGTGCTGATTAATGCTCATGCCTTCTCTTTATGAGAAGAGGCTTATGCCCAGCAGTGGGACAATAATAGGCTGGTATTATTATACTGTGGATATTTGTTAGGATGATGAAGAAAACTCGAGTAGTTTCCGAGGTTTTCTTCGGTATCCTTGTTGATACTTGTTTTTAGATGTCTAAGAGAGCTCGCCCACGGCGACTTTTTGTACCGATGCAGTAGCGATGCTGTCGCGCATGTGTATTGATACAGCCGCGATGCTGTCGCTGGCTGTGTACCTTCGCCCAGATTCTGTATCGCTACTATCGCGATGTAAGCGCGATTCAGCATTGACACAGAAATGTGAAAGCGACGTTAGTGTCGCACTGACTGACACGGCACATTCCCCAGCAACCCTCCCTCCGTTTTTCACCCTACATACCCCCGATGGCGTCAGAAACGGTCATGCGTTTGCATCGTTTCTGTCGCACGTTGCAAACGCGACTAACGCGCGATAGTAGCGATGCATAATCGCGTTTTCTAAAGGCACGACTGCATCGCTATAAAAAGTCGCCGTGGGCGAGGGGCCTTATTGTCAATGGAAATCTTCTTATCCTTCTAAGGGTCACTTTATGGATGCTTCAAGTCCTTATGTCTATCATGTACGGTCCTGAAGGTCCCTGGGACGGGGTGGAACCCGAAGCGACGTGACTTCACCTTTTCCTCCGTAAATGTTTTAATGACGCTGATTTGTATTTAAAAAAATACTATTTCAACAGCCTATTAAATGTATCACTGTCTTTATTCCGTCGGGAAATCAATGTTTGCGAAATTATACCCTGTTCTTGGTACAAAAAAATTGCTTGAAACGGATTCTTTTTTATTTTGGCTCTTTAAGAGGATTTATCCTAAAAGTTGGCAACGTCGCAAATAACTGTCAAATATTTACCTGTTTTGATTCAAAAGCAATAAACAGAATATTAATAATGAATTGCGATTATAACATTGAATTTGATGTTGAACCCATTTTAGGTGTAAAAAACGCATTTGGAAAGTTTCCAAATAGTTTTTTTACATCTAAAAACTAAACATTCGATGTTACGATATTAATTATTGCATTTAATAATCAATATTCTAGTTCGCTAGTTAGCCAAATTTTTTATTTCCACACAGTATTATTGCCAAATTAATCAAAACAGTAAAATATTTGACATCTATTTGCGACGTTGCCCACCTTCAGAATAAACGCTCTTATGGCGAAAGCGTCAGGGTAGACCGCGGAATTCAATTTTTTTTAGTTTATTTTGCAATTTGCAGGTCTATATCAGGGTGTACCTATTTTGATCAAAATACGTATAATTCGCGATTTAGAGCAGTGGTTCGCAAAGTTGACTGGACCGCGAACCACCTAACAAAAACTTCCAAATTCGTGACTCACTGCTTGGCTGTCATGGTGAAAAAAGGGGCATATTTAACTATATGAATGACTATAACGGACTGTTCAAATAAGAAAAAAAAGATTCAGTTACAATCGAAAATTTTAATACTTAATTAAATACAAGGAGTACTATTCCAATGAGAAAGAGTAGGAGAGTATTTGTTTCCTATTTTTTGTTATTAAGCATAGCTTTAGCATCAATTTAAATTTTTGTTACTTTTAATCGCCATGAGTTTGATACGTCCTATTTATTTCGGTATTTAGTTTTAATATTAATCATAGCTGAATATAAATTTTATAAGGCTCTATATTTGCTCGTGACCAGTGGGTTGCGACCCATAGTTTGGGAACCATTGATCTAGAGGATTATAATCATTAAAATAATCAGTTCAAATTACCCTATTAAATGACTATTTCATGAAATCATGATATTAGGGTCGATTTGCTGATTCCAATGATTATAATTCTGTAAAGCCATATTTGTTACGGTTGTAAATCATATTTTAATCATCATACAACCTGACATTGACCTTCAAATTGCAAAAAACGTAAGAAAATTTGAACTTCGAGGGCTACCTTGACGCTTTCGCCTTAACAATCAAAATTATGGTAGCTAGATTTATCCGTTTTATTTTATAAAATACTCGTATTGATATACTTACTGTAAAAAGTGCAAGGAAATATGATTATTATTTTTGGTTGCCCAATAGACACAATGGTATAGCTTGTCCACTTTGAAATGACGCGCCCCACTACAGCATTTTACGCACACGGTAAGGGCTTGTCCACGACTTTTGGCGACGAGGCGCGGAGCGCAGTCGGAGCTAAAAAAGTACCGTGGGCGCCTCGTGGCATGCTTCATACATTTTCGAATAATTGTTTTTACCGCTCATCGCCCCGCGCTTAGCTACCGCTAGCGACAAGGTCGTGGCCAAGCCGTAATGCGCTAGTGGGGCGCGTCATTTCAAAGTGGACAAGTTATACTGTAAATATTAGGATATTCAGAGCTACGTTTGGTAATTTCAGCGTGGTCCACCTATTTCCGTGGGACCGGTCAGTGGCGACACCTTTTAACATTTGTAAGCGCTGTCTCGTAAATGTTGCTAGTGTGTTTACTACACTACTTCATAAAGAATGGTATTAGAAGTGGCCCAACTATTCACCTCTCACTCAAACATTGTGTGAAAGAGTGAGACGCAACTAACATTCGAGAGTTGCTATTTTGCGCGTAAACTATTCGCCTCTCACTCATAGCGAATGGGAGTGAGCTAGAGGGAAACAAAGATTGGCGTGGCGATTTCTAATTTCCTTCTAGTATTTAGTATTTTCCGTGTGATGTGTCGTTCGTTGATTGCTTATTGTTAAATGTAATGGCTATTTGGGTTTTCGTAGGCTAAATTATTAACAGGATTCGTTTTCCAGTCTTTAAATTAAATAATTATTATGTATACTCTTAAAATGTTTTAAATCTATGCTAGGTACAGCTTGACGTAATAATATATTCTTGCTTATCATTTTAATATTATATTGATTAAATTTAACCCGTAAACTGGTTTATGCAAATCTGCTGCCAAGTCTTGTTAGCTATTTGTGGATAAAAAAACATCGAGACAGATATTTTTACACCATTCATCACAAAAAAATCTTCCATTCCAGAATCGTCCACTTGTTCCCTTGGACGAACATTCTGGACGAAGACATGAACCTTTCCGACTCGTTCCGAGTTCCGGATCCGAAGACCGGTCAGATGCGTCGCCTGATCTCCCAGATCTCGCCCAAAGAGGAGGAGATGTTCCGCAACATGCTGCGACGACTGAACCACATCATCCAGGTCGCTAATGATGCTGATGTGAGGATCATGATTGATGCGGAACAGACGTACTTCCAGCCTGCTATCTCCAGGATCTGCTTGGAGATGATGAGGAGATATAATAAAGTAAGTTTTGAAGAATCTTTCCATTTCTTTCTTTTATGATTGCTTTAAAATTAAATTAATTAATTTATTTATTTGTTTATAGACTGTTTTACAAATATTTTAAAAATTAAATCTAGGCTTGTTTTGAGTACAAATGAGTTAAGCATTACCATTAGCAAAACCTGTATTTCGGCTAAATAAAAAAAGTAAAAAATAAAAAAATTAAAATCTAAATGATAATATAGATTTAAAAAAAGAACGAGCGAGCCTTACAGTAGTCGCCATAAGATTTGTAACATCCGTCATCTCATCTTGGTAATAAGCACCGTTAAAGGGACGGGGCCTCGTTAGTCTTTTCTGACGACTAACTCTAGCAACGCGCGCGATGATTGGTCAAATCAAATAGCGCGCGCTTCCCCGGCTGCCTGTTACACACTTCCGTCCCTTTTCACGAAATCACTGCCATAGATTTTTAGGTATGTTCTGTGCACAGATTGAGATGAAAGATGTTACACACCAAAAATATAAATATGCCATAAGCGGATATGTGATCGTTGAAAGCCGTCAGCGTTGGAAAGCTGAAATCTCTTTCAGCTTTCCAACGCTGACGGCTTTCAGCTGACAGCTGATATTAGCAGAATTGGAGAATCTTGGCCATTTAGGCAGTGATTCCACTTACGTTTTTGGTTTTTCCTCAGTTTTTTAATGAATTTTCCCTAAGATTCCCTATTTTTTTTAAATCCTTAATTTAGGGAGCATGATGATAAAAAATTATAAATAATCATTTCACATATTTAATAGCATTAAATACCTACAAAACATTCATTAATTGACGAGATTACAAACCATTCATTATTTATCGAGTGAGACGAAACAAACCAACTCTAGGTATAATGCGACTTACATCCGATGTCGTCTTTAGCCACGGTAATAGTACAATTAACATGGTAAACTAAAATTAGACCGATTACATTCATTACGAGTTTACGTGAACAAATCGGTGGTGCCATAGTGTAAAGTAATACATTGTGTGCTGCATATTATAAACAATAGGGTTACCAACTCAAGTACAATTTTTCCCCAAAATTCCCAATATTCCTGTCAAAATAAAATATCTCTAAACCATGTATAATATTGGTAATTTTTCCCTCCTGGGAGAAATCCCTAAAAGTGGAAACACTGCATTTAGGTGCTAAGGCCGGTATTCTAGAAAAATTCTAAAGCATGTATCTCGACTTACGGTATTCAATACCTTTATTGCTTTGCCGTAATGTGTACTGTGGTAACTATATAATTTAGATTATTATGGACCCTGTAGGGCACAGCAAAAGGGTAAGAGAGAGGAAGCACTATTTTAGGAGAATCATTAAATTAAAAATAAATTTATTCCTGTTTATTACGGTACTAGGTCTGTACGTGTTTTAAACACCTTACTCTCTTCCAAACTGTAATTACTCAATAGATATGTATGTTATTAATTAACTCTGTTCTCCCCCAGGATAAGTTCTTAGTGTTCAACACGTACCAGACGTACATGAAGAACACGTACCAGGAGATCCTCACGGACTTGGAGCAGGCGCAGCGACAGAACTTCTGCTGGGGAGCCAAGCTCGTGCGCGGCGCGTACATTGAGCAGGTGAGATTGTCAGCAGATTCATCTTTACTGAGGACTATATCCAAGATATTGTATTTTTTTTTTATAATTTGTTATGAGCGTTCATCGAAAAAGTTGGCAACATCGCAAATAGCTGTCAAATATTTACCTGTTTTAATTAATTTGGCAATATTACTGTATGGAAATACGAAATAAGGCTAACTAGTGGATGAAAGTGACGTTCTGCGTCAAGACCAACTAGAATATTGATAATGAATTGCAATTATAACACCGAATTTGATGTGGTTACCGTTTTAGGTGTAAAAAAGGCATTTGGAAAGTTTCAAAATACTTTTTGTACATCTAAAACTAAGTATTCTTGCCGGCTCTTCTCCATAGGAAACGACCAATTAGAACCGTGCACCTAGCTACTAACGCTTCTTAAGTGCCCGTGTTGGTTTATGTGATATTTTGTATTTTGAATACGATCCTTTCCAATAATATCTATTCCATGGTATAATAAAACAAGGTATGGCACTCCGAAATACAGTGATCACGTGGGCAACACAAGACTACGTCATCACCGCTATCGATGGTTCTCAAACTTTTTAGTTTGGGGAATTTTTATAAAACATTGACATAATTATTAAATTACTTACAAAGAATAAAAATAATTAGCTGCCGTAGGGAACAGATACAGTTACAAAGGTAAGAAATATTATCAACAGAAACTTTGAATTTCTCATGACTGAAATAGAATTTAAAAAAAAACTATGTTCATACCTTTTCTTAACAATCTTTGAAGAGCCCGCAACGTCATTAGCTGGTGTTGTATTATATTCAGAAACACAGTTCATGTTGCCTGAAGTATCTACAATTGGGCTGTTTTCTTCTATCATACTAAACGTATTTTGATTGCCTATATCATCAATCAGTAATGTCGGTAATTAATGCGTCTGGCTTTAATTTTCGCACTTTTCTTGGTGAGTAATTTAAGAGAATCTGTTGCAGTGGCTTGCAATAGTCGGAAGATAAAAAATGGTGTGAACATACTCTCCCTGAAATATAAAAAAATGCTACATGCAAAACAGACTCACGTCACTCATAAAGTCTATGGCAGGTCAAGCTGTCAACTCTGTGCAGTAATCTTAAGTTAAACAAAGGCTATAAAAACAGTAATAACCTTACCGCGATTTAGAATGCAACCAACCACAACCAATTACAATAATACATTAGTAATTTTACATACTTACCATTTTTTGTGGTTGTTTTAGGTCCACAATAGCGCAGCCATTCAATGGCTACAGATTATTTTAGAGGAAATGAAAAAAACCTTATTGTACCGCCTTTTACACTTATATTCTTTCAGTTCCGAATTGAACAACGAACCATTTTGATATTGTGGTCAAAGAAAAAAATGTAACAAACCAACTTGTTAGACGTCCACAAATAAATGTTTGAGAATCTCTGTGTACAATGGGACTGAGCGAGACCAACATACGGGTTCGACAAGAATAGCGATACATGACAAAATGTCAGAATGCCAATTAGACAGCCCGTTTCTGTGTTACCAGTAGTGTATAATAATAACTCCCCAACCTCCTTTATTACTTATGCGAATCTGATAAAATAATGAGGTTTTAATTAAAAATGACGTTGGTATATGTTTGTTTCGTTTGATAAGACAAACGAAACGACAATTTCAATGCTTTGTATATATTTTTTTACAGAATGGTGACTGAAAATCTTTCCTTAAATTCGAGTTTTGTTGCAATAAAGTGGCAACTGAATAGTGACGTAGGCATGTGTTGCTCCCGGAATGCCATACCTCGTTATACTATACCATGATCTATTCTACAAAGAACTTTTGACACTACACATTTTGACATTATAATTATGATTTTGACATTATTATTAATGATGATTTTGACATTATATTTGTGATTTTAACATTATTATTGACGGTTTTGACATTGTTAGTAATTACGACCAAAATTTGTCAAATGTTAATAAGTAAAGAAAAAGAAAGAAAGAAAGTACATTTATTATGTACTAACACTAGTAAGATGTGTATGTAATTACTAACAAATTGGATTGTATGATCTGGAAATAAAATAATTTGATTTAGTTTGATAAAATCCCAACAAGTTGCTGTAACATGTGTGTCCGTCCGCCGCAGGAGCGCGCCCGCGCGGCCGCCATGGGCTACGACGACCCCACGTGCGAGTCGGTGGACGCCACCACCGCGTCCTTCCACAAGTGTCTGCAGGAGATCCTCAGCAGGGTCAAGGTGAGCTTCTTCATCATCATCATCATCATCATCATTCACTTTTAGCCGAAAGGAACTCGTGGCTAAGTAATAACAGCCGCAAGGGTCGGTTAAGGTACGCTTGCCGGGGTTGGTCCGTGAATCGTTGGACCATCTTAACATACCAAGACTCCTCCGTGCCTCGGAATGCACGGTAAGCCGTTGGTCCCGGCTGTCATTCGTGGATCTTTGACAGTCGTTACGGGTCGTCAGAAGCCCGAAAACCTGACAACCAGTCTTACCAAGTGGTATCGTATTACCCAGTTACTGGGTTGTGGAGGGCAGATAGGCAGTCGCTCCATGTAAAATACTGGTATTCAGCTGACTCCAATATAGTTGGGAAAAGGCTAGGCAGATTGATTTAACTTTTAGCCGAAAGACGTCCACTGCTAGACCACCCCAAACTTCTCCACTACGACCAAAATACACACATCAACACGGTCTAGGGATATTTTTAAAAAAGCGAATTACTATCAATGTGTTAATTATTTATATAACATGTATATATTTAAAAGATACGTTATTTAATATTCTACCATTTTTTAATAATGGTTAAGGTACTTCGATTAAAATTTCAGGATTTTATGGAAAAAAAATGAGGCATAGACGGAAACCGTATATGAATTAACTATTAATTTATGAGTAAAAACTGAAAAAAATTGAAAAATCATTTAATTTGTGTTTATAAACTTGAAGTTAGTAGTCTGAGAAAGCGCCCATGATGTTCATAACACATCGGCAACGATTCGGCATGCTCAGAACAAGGTTGTCAATGTCTTGCAGCGGAATATTGTCCCATGTCCTTCTGAGGTGCGCAAAAAGTTGATCCTCTGTAGCCAGATTTCAGGAACTTCCTTCAGAGCTCTTCTTTGCAGCATATCCCACGCATGCTCAATGTGATTTAGATTTGGCGATTGAGCAGGCCAGGCCCTAACATTGTGTGTATGTAACCAAGCTGCTACCGTTCTCGCCGTGTGTGCCCGGGCATTGTCGTGCATGAGCAGGAAATCTTGCCCCATTTGTGTTCTGTGGGGCAAGATTACGGGCCCCAGCACCTGTTGGACGTATCGTTCTGCCGTCATATTGCCCCGCACCCAAACGAGATCCGTCCTTCCTCCAAGACGAATTCCTGCCCAAACCATAATTGTTCCTCCTTGGTATGGGTGAACTTCCTGAGGGTTCTGAAGACGGCTCCATCGTCCAGGAACTCGCCAAACACGCGTCCTTCGTGAATCTGGATGGAAGCCGAACCTGGATTCATCCGTGAACAGCACATTGGACCATTGCTCACGGCCCCAGTCCACGTGGTTCCGAACCCATTCTAATCGTCGTCCACGACTGCCTCTCCGTAAAGGTCGGACCCGGAGTGGTCTACGAGAGCGTAGATTGCTTTCATGCAGTCGCCTTCTTACAGTTTGGTCACTCACAAGCACTTGGTGTTCCACTCGCAGCCTTTGGACCAATTGAGTCGCCATTGCATTTGGTTGAGCTCGCGCAGTAATTTGCAAAAATCGGTCTTGTCTGGGGGTAGTGATGCCCCCGGTGCCTCTCCGCTACTTCACCTGTGGCACGATAGCGTGTCCACAATCTTGAAATTACATTTTGGTGGGTCCCTATGGCCTCAGCAACATTACGCTGAACAGACCCAGCTTCCAGCATTCCCACAGCTCGTAACATCTCCGCCCTCGTCAAATGTTGGCGTTGCATGGCTACAATACCTCAATTTTAACTTTATCTTTCGTTTAAAAATGAAAAAAAACTGTAACTAAACGTAATTCGTATTGTTTTCTAAATTTCGCACAAATGAAAATTCCCTCTCCTACACATAAATACATTTTTATGCCACCGAAACAAAAGAATTTTCAAAAATTTTAATTTGGAATTAGTCTGAGATAAATTACAAACAAATCGTGTATAAAAGATTCCAATGCGGCCAGTACTTTTCGAGTTATTTATTTGAGTATGAAATATCCCTAGACCGTGTTGGTGTGTGTAGAACAGATAGCCGATAAGGCCGAAAGGTTCTGAAGTCCATGTACCGGAAGGCGCACAAGTAGGGCCCATTTAGCGAGAATTCGCTATATTCGAGAAGCCCTAGATCATTATGATGAAAAAGTCATCATTTTAGAGTAAAAATACGAGATTTAAACATTGTTATAGAGTGAATTGATTCCGCGAGAATAGGGATCTTACCAAATATTTTTAATGTCCGTCAGATAGTTTATTAAAAAATATCGGACACGTATGTTTTATTTTTTTACGTAATCAAAAGATTACGGCAATACATTGAGTTAAAATGTGGCATGACGTCACTCTCCGGTAGATTTTATACCGACTTGTGACGTAGCGAGCCCCCACTCCCCAACTTTAATGCGACTAAAATCTGTGAATCTAAATAATGTTTTATTAATATGATAAAGCAAAAACTACGTGTCTAATATTTTTTTATTATCTGACTGACGGACTAAATAGTTTTTTTTTTCAATCAACATCCCTGTTCCATGTTGAGCTTGTTGGTTGCATCCGAATTAAACAATCAGGTGGTTCGACCATCCTTTGGTGTTAAACAACAGCTCTTTAACTTTGTAATATTCCTCAGGGACCCAACAAGGAGCGTCTGGGCATCATGGTGGCCTCCCACAACGAGGACACGGTGCGGTATGCCATCCAGCTGATGAAGGAGCACGACATCAAGCCGGAGGACAGGGTCGTGTGCTTCGGGCAGCTGCTCGGCATGTGCGACCACATCACCTTCCCGCTAGGTTAGTTACGTCTATTTATTGTACCGATAGGAACCAAGTTAGTATATTAAAGCTCTATATAAAGGAGCTCTTTTGGGAAAGTACTGTGGCGGCATCTTTATCGCCACATGCGAACTACGCATCAAACACCTGACGTCACAGAAATCCTGCATCGCGCAATTAGAGTTTACCGCGCGATGGACATATATACAAACTCCCGACTTCAACCTCTCCTCTCCGACCCAGATGATCCCATCACCCTCCACCAGGAAAGTAATAGGGCCACAAGTACAGTATACAAACACAACCGACACCCGTCTTACCGACCTCGCCGCAGAGGTCCCCCGCGATCGCGACCCTCCCGAGTAAATGATACTCCCCCCCGACCCTTGTTCGACGATGCGCCAGCCCGCGTCGTTGCTGAGCCTGTAGCTTTAAATTCCCCGATCAATAATCATGATATAATTTTGATCCAGCCTGTCCCTCTTGCTGTTCTCCCCTCAGCGAATGCCCTAAGCCGAGGTTCGTACCCCACAGGGGGTGCCCTTAGCGAGCATTCGCCTAGCTTTAATTAGAATAGTATGCCCTGGCTGGAGGCTTTGAGTGTAGAAGCTTAAGGCAGCCACAGGAAAGCCCGGATAAGCAGTCACTACCTTAGTGGTAACCTGCGAGATGCCCTAGTTAAAAAAAAAAAAAACAAAAACAAAACAACCTCTGGGCAGTTGCCCGCCAGACACGACACCCGTCTGGTCGGAGGATCCTCCTTTTTCTATGGTGGATGGGGGAAACTTTACACCCATACCACTAAAATATCAAAACACCAAATATTTAGTTTTAGATGTAAAAAAGTATTTGGAAACTTTCCAAATGCCTTTTGACACCTAAAACGGTTACTACATCAAATTCACTGTTATAATTGCAATTCATTATCAATATTCTAGTTCACTAGTTATCCACTTTTCATATTTCCATGCAGTAATATTGCCAAATTAATCAAAACAGTGAAATGATATTTTGAAATTTAAAAAAAATGACATTTCAAAATTTTTTATTTAATATTTTTTGCAAGAATTTTTTTTTACGAACTCGCTCACGATATATTTTTTAACATACTAAAGGAGAACCGGACAAAATGGTCCCCACGACCAATAACAACCATACATATGTCATTAGATAGGCATTTTGATATAGAACAATAACTACTATGGCGGCTCATTTCAAATCGCTGTGTGAAAAAAGTTGTGGCGATATTTCGCAGGACTGACCTGGACGCTAGATAACAGAACACAAGTTGAATATTAAACACTTCTTGTGGTCAAGTTTGAATATTTTCAAATGTATGCATTGCGATGATAATATAATAATGTGGTACCATCGAGCTGATCTGATGGTGGACCTAGTCGCTAGATTACGGAACTCTTGAACAGCTTTTTGTAAACCCATCGAGTGTGTGGTCATTAGATGTGTATCAACGAGTCCTGTTCATTTTACCTGATGACTGAGCTGGACGCTAGATTACGAAACTCGTCCAGGTCAGTCCTGCCTGCGAAACATCGCCACAACTTTTTTCACACAGTTATTTGAAATGACCCGCCATAGTAGTTATTGTACTATATTAAAATACCTATCTAATAACATATATGTGGTTGTTATTGGTGCTTGGACCAGCTTCCATACATTTTTGCCGATTCTTGCCTTTGATTTAAAATACTTTTCATCCATTAAACAGATGGGTGAAGATCGTTCCTCTGCGGATCCTATGTTAATAGCCGGAGACCTCATGCCATCAGGCGGGCCGTCTATTTAAGAATGTCTCATGTCGTATTAAAAATATCCAATAACTCCATATTCTGTACCCATAGGAATTTAAATTGGGTATCAGAAAAAACGATTATTTTTAACTAATGGAGGGTTTGAAAAATACCCTTATTTACGTAAATATCTTTGATTTCTAAGGCTTAAATATTTCTTTTCAATCTTTCCAGGCCAAGCCGGTTACTCCGCCTACAAATACGTCCCATACGGCCCCGTGTTGGAGGTCCTGCCGTACCTGTCCCGCCGAGCCAACGAGAACCGAGGCTTCCTCGTGAAGATCAAGAAGGAGAAGAATTTAATCCTCAAAGAAATCATCCGCCGGGTCTTTACTGGCCAAATGTTCTACAAACCGCCGGTCGGACGCTACACGCCCGTTTAAATATACACATTGAGTCCACGTGTTATAGTCTAATTTACTTTGCGGGATGTACGGAGATGCCATGTGACGCGGCGTAGTGAGTAGACTTCTAGTCGCTGTCGATGCGTTAGTGCGGCGTGTTTGCATGGAGCGAGTCGACGCGATTAATCGATACTAGGATTCGATTCACCACAGAGCTCGATTGACTTTCTATCGATATAATCGCGTCGAGTCCCATCCTTGGTAGTAGTTTGTCTGTGATTGATTGTTGGTAAATCGGTTGTCTAGGAACAATTTCCTTAAAACCTATTTCGAAGAGATATTTCTAATAAGCACACAATGTTTGTGTAGGTAAATATTAAAACTATTATAGGTAATTTAATCGAGTTTGATAAATACAACTCAGGTATCATAATCTTGTCATTAAAGTTAAAGAGGATGTAATTATTATCAATTAATTAGGTTTGTTTATCAGGCTCTTTGAATACCAAATTGTTAAGCTTAGAAATGATCATTTGAAAGAGGTTTTATGAACCGTTTGGAAGAAGGAGGTTGCCACTGTGGTGGAAATGAGTAAATACATAAAAATTGGCATAACAAATAAAAAAATCGAAATAATACAAGATTATTGAACTACATAACATGTACATAAGTCAGTATGTAGTGTCTGGTATGCTACATCTATGGAATTCGTGTTAAAACTGAAATAGGTATACTTATTTCAAGATACAAAATGTTGGCGAATCCATTTTAATATATCGATAACCGCAAAATGTACTTACTATATCTTGTATTTATTCATAATATTAAACAGGCAGGAGTTGTAAATATTTGTATAATGTTCATAAAATATACTAACTGCCAGCGTTGCTAATACCTACCTGATATTGTACGGAGAGGCAATCCAATGAAAAGTTGTGAACAGCAAGAAACGTACACAATGGCCACTTACAACAAAGCTGGTCTGGGTTGAAGAGGGCCATGTGATCTACTGTCTCTTTCTATTGACCACACTCTTCGTTTGGTGCTAGCTCTTGTGTATCATACGTATAATAATACCTCTTTACCCGTCGACATTAACTTTTAAATAATTCGCTGATAATAAACAGAACTTGTATGATTTTGACGTAACTTATGGCAACACTGACAACAATTTTCATAAACCGAATGAAAAGTAACAAAATGGCGAACAGTATTGATTGTTTATGCTTCTTACAGTATTTTTATTTATTAACGTATGCATATTATTTATCGACGCTTATATCTATAGTGTTAAAAATCGAACTTAGATCGCTGTTTATAAAATGTAGGATGTTAAAATATTAAAAAATAACGATAAAATAATCGAATGTGTTGCGGTCGTTCTGTAAAATTAGGATGCAATGAAATATTCTGTTCATAGGACGGGGTTCTACAAGACAAAACATTTATATAATAATCTGATTATTAATATTAGTTTATTGAGTAACGGAATAATATTTAAAAAACAAAACAATTGTAAACATGAAAATTGCATCATTTTAGATCTTCAAGATTCTTTTCAAGTCTTCAAGATTCTTTTCAAGAGTCTTCAAAATTATTTTCGGAGATTTAAGTCGAACTAAGGGCTCCTTCTCTGTAAATTGTATCGCGCGTGTTATGGATGTATGAAAATATTGTGAACAATACCGTAATATTCATCCATTTGACTAGCATTTACACAATATTTATGACAGCCTGTAGATGGGAAATATACTCCGAAAACACTTAGAAACATAGTAAACAAGTCATTTCAACTAGTTTACTATGAAAAGCTGAAGTTTAAATATACTAAGGCGTTGAAATAGTGCATTTTCATAGTTCCACGCATACTTTTCTTAAATTATAATCAAGTTTTGTGTTATTTATTGTGTAACTAGCTAAACGGCATGCGTTGCAATGCCGTTTTATTGTTTTTTTTTTGTTAGGAACCTTCTCCGGCGCGCACACAACAACTTACCAAAGTTTCATGACAATCGGTCGAGCCATTTTCGAGTTTTTGCGAGACTAATGCACGGCAATATATCGATAGATGTAGCCCCCTGTTTTGTCCGACACTCCGGGTTATTGCAGTTGTCCTACAATCATATAAGTGTGTAAACATGTTCTTTTAGTAAGACTACCTGTTAATGACTCGCATAACTCTGTATTTTAGCTGCGGTATCGTATTTATAACTTATTTGAATGCCAAAACACTTGATAAAATTATACGTTTTTTATATTTAAATATGGAACGCGAATCGATGGGTCTATTTAAAATTACTGTTATTACGAATAGATCCATCGATTTTACTGGACAGAATTCTTGTATGTATTCGTTTTGTTAGTTATACCGTAGCTACGCTCAGTTCCTACAACTTAGTTAGGTACTTATAATCAAGTCCTATGTTTACAACACATGCCGACGTCTTTTTCCGAAAGTTAGTTGCGCAGTGTCATTAAACGTTGTACGGTGTCAAAATCTTGACATTTTACAACTAAAACAAATATTTTGTTGAATTAGTGTTAGTGTAATCAGCGTGCATTCATTTTAGTTTAGATTTTAGTTTTTAGTTCTGAAATTGTGTTTTGTTTTTGTAAACGTTTATTTCGTCCACGATTTTATTAATTAATGTGTAAACTTTATAATTGAAATCTCCTTGCGCTGATTAATTATTATTGTGATGCTATTTTTAGATTATTTTACGGATAGACTTTTAATAAAGACAAAACTTGTTTTGATACGTTTCTTTTATTTTTATTTTTCCTCTTTTGTAACCTTCTTTTCCGGTACTTTAAAATTATTTGGCGGGAAATAACTGACATGAGTGATTGAAAAGATATTTTAATATAGTTTTAAATATATTACCGAGTAGACGGTTGAATGTAAAAGAAGCTACTGATATAGCACGCGATGTAGCTAAAATGTCCACGACTATCGACCTATTCTAATAGGTGCTTATTTAAAGCTTCTAACTTCAGCATTACTTGTTTAGATGTCAATTATGTATTTAAAAGGTAATTAATGTTTTTAGATGTATCGTTTTTAAAAGAAACAAAAAACACGAGTGCTTGCAATGTCATAAAAAAACTGATATTAGACTGAAGTCAATCTTTTGTTGATGTTTAAATTACTTATACAATATGAAACTGGAAACACGAAATACGCAATTTGAAAAAGTATATAGCTGGAACACGGAGAAAAATTGCTGATACGAACAATTTTTTTGTACTTTTTGGTCAGCTAGAAATAAAAATCGTTTATTGCAGACAATAATAGTATGATATAATATGTGTTTTAGTATTTTTATCCTTAACTTATAATTAATGAAAGGCAAAGATGGTTTCTGCAATCAATTATTAGGTATTAACAGAATCATTAACCGTTTATAATTACAATACATTTTGTGTTTTCCTCTTATCTTACCAACTTGGCGACGCATGGGAAGCTTTTAGACTACGTCTAAATTGCAATAGGTAGGTGTAAATACCTATGCATCACTAGAAAAAAAACAACACTCAGTAAATGTAACTAACTCACACCTAGAGCCACTGCTAAATAGTTATGTCGTACACAAAATAACAAAAAAAAAAATGCCATTTTAAATACTTGATTGGAGAAATGATCCCTGTCGCTAGTGCGATATACCTACTATCATATTGTAACGAATGTAATGTGCCCTGTTTCGTGGTCGTCAAATAAAGAGCAAGGCATTTTTATGTTACTTTACGTCACTCTGTAGAATTGGCGTTGTAATGTCAAATTTATTTCGAGAACTGACTAGTGGTGTCAAATTCTTTTCTATTTTGACATAAAATAAACTTTACAGTTTTTTGGTATTAAGTTATGGCAGAATGCTTCTAACCATTATGTTATATATTTGTACACAAACAAACTTTAGGAGTTGTGAAATGACGACGATGCGACGGGGTTCCTAGTCTTAGACAACATTGGAAAAATAAAAATAATGTGTTAATGTTGATGATGCGTGTTTTATTTACTTATACAAAAAAAAAACGTCTATAAAGAGGTATGTTATGTTTACTTTGGAGGTGGCCCTCACTCTTTGAAAATCAACAAAAATATCGTACTTCCATACTACAATAGTGTAAAAGGACATGGATGTGTAGTGGCATCTACATCGCTACATGCGAACTACGCATCAAAGACCTGACGTCACATAACATCCTGACGTCACACAAATCCTGCATCGCGCAATTAGTTTACCGCGCGATGGACATATATAGTAGTAGATAGGCAGTTGCCCGCCAGACACGACACCCGTCTGGTTGGAGGATCCTCCCTTTTCTATGGGGGATGAGTGAACTTTACACCCTGTTCCTCATACCCCTAAAGATGTAACATACACAAAAATCCATAAGACCCTTATGGGTAGGCAGAAACTATAAAGAACGACACCTGCAACGATCCTTACATGGATGTAATTGACAAAATACCAGCGCTGCGACATTTATTTTTTAAATGTCGCAGCATCGTGCTGAGATAGGAGCCTTTTCGTCTCGTACAGGACTGCTTTAAATTTAAATTTTACTTTGTTTTTTATTTTTTATTTATATTTAGTGTATTTTTAGTTTAATTTGGGATTTCCTGTGCGAGTCTCAATAAATACTTTTTCTTTTCTTTCTTTCTCTCTAATTTCGTTTAAATAGGTATCATCTTTAAAAAAAACGAGTGTGCAATAGGTTTCGAGAAAATGGATAAAATGAATAATAAATTTAATTCAGTCAACAATTATTTATTCTCATATTTTCGTCGTAAACACAGCTTTATCCTAACACTCACATCCAATAGTTATTTTACTTATCGCATATCCAAATAATATTGTCTGATCATTTTGTGACATTTTATAACCAAAATAACAAGTTTACATTAACTTAATATGACAAATAGACGGCGACCTCAATTAGTTTACAAAGCAATAAAATTGTAGGACATTTTGAAAATAGATAACTTGAAACTTGGTCAAAGTGGTTATTTCGAGTAATTTAATAACTTTAGTTGCCGCCTGTGTTCCGAAGGTGACAAGATGTCAATCTTATTGCCTTTAGACAGGCTAGTTAGCGAAATAATACGTTTTTGCCTTCAAAGTGTCGCAAAGTGCCAAAACTAAAGATTGGTCAGGCTACTAACATGATTGTTTTTCTTACAAAAAACATTAGTTTGAACATTTACCAGAGTGTAAAAATAAAACATAGATTATAAACCGTCCAGTTTTTCTTTTAAGCTTGGGAATTTTGACAATGTTTGGTCTTGCATCAGCGTCAATTCTGTCTTTATTTAAAATATTGCGTCAAAACCTACCTTCTGTTAATTCTTTTGTCACAGAGTAAAAGATAAACAGCAATAATTAAGTTTAGCCGCTTCCGTATAGAATCATCGTCATTATGGGAACGAAAACCAGCATTCATATACAACGCGGAACCGTACGTATAGAGAAACATGATGTTACATGTATGCAGCCATCCAAAGATCTACGTTCAAACCCCATCAGTCTAATAACATTTCAACGACTTTATCCTAAACATTTATAAAACATTGACTTTAGAGTAGTGAACAGTCAGTCAAGGATTTAATAGGTAGGTATTAAAATAAAATATATTTTTTGTAAAACAGAATAGATTAGGGTTAGGTCCTTATGTCATAGTTTAATGCTGTGATTTGTACGGTCGTGACTCACAAAGCCTAGGCAGTGATCGCGATCAAGCTGTAAGAAGCTGAGGCATAACCTGATGAATCTGTCTGAGCTTGTCAAACTGCTTACATAGTTAGATAATGTAAATTTTCTTTGGTAATGTCAATAACAGAGGAAATTGACATTTTGTAACTGTCACTCTTATTTTGTCATGTCTATTTCCCGACCTTCTGCCAACAGGAAATGTACATACTTACTTGTACTTACTTCAATAAGTCACGACCTGCATGGCGTAAGATAATAAATAGATATTCATGATTTACCAAATATCAAAGCAGAGAGAATACACTACACCTTTTTCTATAAATACATCTTGATAAATACGATAATTACACGGAAAATTCAAAAACATACTAAAAATAGTCTCAGTACTTATATAACAAATATTAAAAAATCATTAAAAAACTTATCTTACGCCACAAGAACATTTACAAAATAGTTATCAAGAAGTAGAAAGGTAAATAGATCTCACTCGTTTATAGAACAGTTAGTGCTTTTGAAAAGTAGACAAATAGTCTGATAACAGTATAATGTCGTAATGTCAGTAAACTGCATTGTCCAGTGTCACAACACGTCGTTACATTAATTGAAAACGTCATTTACACGTCGCGACGTTTTCTAAAAACGTCGTTCAAACGTCGTCGTGACGTTTTCTGAAAACGTCCTTCACTCGCCAGCGACGTTAACTAATGACGTGGCAGGCGACGTCGTGGGTGTCAGCCTCGTCAATGTCATCTGACGTCGTCGGTGCCAGCGCCGCCAGTTGCGTCGCTGTTGGTCTTCGCTAGGATCTTGGGCGGTTCGCCTCCCCTGTAAAATGCAATAAATATAAAAAATTGAGTTAGGCGCAGTTCGAGCCCGCGCCGCAGTTTCGTGAAAACTTGTGGTGAAATAACAACAAACTTGAACGATGTTTTAATATTTAAAATTAATGTTCATTGTAATCCTAATGATGTAAGCTTTCATCGATTGTGATATTTTTCTGTTCTGAGCAGATTTACGAGATACGAGACGACGTTCTAAGGAGACGACATCTTATTTTCTCACAGTTTCTGTTAATGCCGTTGCTATTGTTTTTGCTCGGCACTTGATTTTTTAGGCTCATAGCATTCCTTATGATGCAAGGTTTCTTAAATTGGGATTTTTTTAAATGAAATTATTTTCTCAACTTCTTAATTAAGAATTTTTACCCCTATTTTACGAAATATATTTGTTATAGGTCCCGGTAGTCTTTGTCAACTCTTGACACCAGAATCACCGTGCTAGCTAAACACGTTTTTGCACTATACTAATTGGAATTTCGACATATTTTTTCACTGTAGTGAAAACTAGAGGGTCGCGGGAGGGGGGGGGAGGGAGGAAGTGCCTGCCCTAGCGAGGTGACGTCATAGGCAAAATATATCCAGCTTTAAAATTGGTATAAATATGACCTATCTTTTGCGTGCTCAACCATTACTCTAGCATTAAAAGTCTTGTAACATAGTAGTTATGCCGTTGGTCCCGGCTGTCCTTCGTGCATTTTTGATAGTCGTTACGGGTCGTCAGAAGCCCGAAAGTCTGACAACCAGTCATACCAAGGGTTAACGTATTACCCAGTTACTGGTTGTGGAGGTCAGATAGGCAGTCACTCCATGTAAAATACTGTTACCAACATAGTTGGGAAAAGGCTAGGCAGATTGATTTTGACGACATCAGACGATGTCTCATAAATATAACTGTTTTACTTAAAAAAACACGCTATGTTACTCGACTTACCTCTGCGCAACCTAAGCTCGAGCATGGTGTGCGTCACCAACGCAGCGAGTAGCGCTGCCGCTAAGCCTGCCAGTTGTGTGCGCACGCACAGCAATTGTCGTGCAATGCACGCGAGTGCCAGCCCTGAGTGCCGCGCCGCTAGGATCATAGACCACGCGCCCCGCCACCCGGGGCCCCCTATACAGATGCCAGACTGGGGGAAGAAAATAATAGAATACTTACTCCTTACACACACCTTAAGAATTATAGAGATAAATGTAGAAATGTTATACATATAACACAATGGGCGGTCTTATCGCTTAAAGATTCTCAGCCTAATTTTAATAAATGATGTTTGATTTTGATTATGAACCTCCTAAAGTTTATACCTGCAGTACATCCCAAAGCGCTGCACAAGCGCCCCACGCAGCGGCCGCCAGCGCTGGCAGCGCTAGATCCGTTTTAGCGGCTCTCCAGCGCAGTAAAGCGAGCACAAGTGACGCGTGCGCTGCACCACCTCCTGCGGCGAGGGCGCCGCGCCTGCCACGAGCTGCCGCCATGGAGAGGGTGCCTGCTGCTAGTGCCTGCAGGACTCCTGTCCCGCATAGAGAGCGCCACGCACACCACCACCCGTCCACGCATACTCCGTACCACTGAAATTATTTTTTTGTCTCTTCACCATTCTGATACGTTAGCAGGTGGTACACTTTGTGTTGCCATCCGACATTATGCTGAACTGAGGCCCCTTTGGCATTGTACTCGTAATCATTGATTTCTGTTTTTTTTTGGTTATAAGGTGTATTTTCTGCAGTAATGCCAATAAACGATCGAACAATAAATTATGTGTTTGTAATCGAAATGCTATTATTAGAGATGTAAAATGTATTGATAGGTACCTATCTTGTAAGTTACCAGCTGTTAATTGCTTAGGTCTACAATAGGTACATCTACATAAATTCAGTCACTGACAGACGAGGCCTGAACCGCTGGGCCTAGAAACATGAAATTTTGCACAATTTTGGTCAAAGGTTTATGCCAATAAACGCATTTTTCTTTATTTCTTTCTTTTTCTTTCTAAAAGTTAGTTGTATCATCGTTTTTAACCGTTTTCCAAAAAGGAGGAGGTTCGATGTTCGTAGCGTATGTTTATTTTTGTTTTTTTTATATGTCCGTCGATTTCGGATAGTTCGGATAGTTTTTGAGTAAGCTTGAATAATACGTATTTTTCCCACTTAGTTTAGGTGGATGCTAAGAGTGGATGATATTATGATAACTTCCTGTCACTGTTATTTACATAGCAGGTAGTGGTATTCGAATGTGTGTGGGGTAGGTACCACAACTAAAAAGTGAAAAATAAAAATGTCGGTTGTTTTTTTGTGTAATTTTTTTTTTGTAATATCATCTCCTAAGGCTTCTGAAAAGTTGCCGATGGGCAATTGCAAATGGCATACGGCATGAAAAAAAAATGATCTAATATATTAATTAAAGGTAGGTACCGTACCTTAATATACGATGTATAAATAAATCCCTGTTGGAGTCCTATGAACAGGCCCATGGGCATCCCGAGCACAGCCCGAGGGTCCCCGAAGACGGAGCGCGCATCAGGCGGCGGCGCGGGCGCAGTCGGCGCGCCATACACGCCTATCCCCACCGACAGCAGAGCTAGGAACGCCCACATAGCCACCAGCAACATTCTGCCATCGGCGTCCAGCACTGTACCCGATAAAGTCTGCATGTCTGGACAGCCGGCTGCGCCGCAAGTTCGCTCCTGGAAAATTTTGTTAAAGATAAAATTATCTATGTGTGAAGAGATCTCACTTTAAAATAAAAACGACATGAAATTTTATAAATGATGTATGATGATGGTAGGTAGCAATTTGGTTAGAATGTGCGTTTGTGAACAAGTGCTGCAAGGTTTCGGCTTAAGAGGGTTTATCCTAAAAGTTGGCAACGTCGCAAATAATTGTCAAATATTTACCTGTTTTGATTCTTATAGCAATATTACTACACAGTAATATTGCTATAAGAATCAAAACAGGGAAATAAAAAATGTGTAAAAAATAAAAAATAACTAGCGAACTAGAATATTAATAATGAATGGCAATTATAACATTGAATTTGATGTTGTACCCATTTTAGGTGTACAAAACGCATTTGGAAAGTTTTCAAATAGTTTTTTTACATCTAAAACTAAACATTCGGTGTTACGATATTAATTATTGCATTTCATAATGAATATTCTAGTTCGCTAGTTAACCACATTTTTTATTTCCACACAGTAATATTGCTGAATTAATCAAAACAGTGAAATATTTGGTATCTATTTGCGACGTTGCCCACCTTCAGAATAAACGCTCTTAACCTGTAAGTGAGAGAGTGATGGCACGAACTAATATTATAAAGAGAAAATATTTGATGTTTGTATGTTTGTACATCTATATACAACGTGTCTCAAAATTCAACGATAAGCGGGCACCAGACGGTGGACCTGCTCATCACTACCCTAGAAAAAATTATTAAAAAAAGATATAATTTTTTTTTTGAAGTTACAAGAAATACATTGAAATATTTTTAACTACCATGACCACAATTTTTATAATATTTCTGTTTTTTTTCCCTATCGGCAACCTAAGTAGCACTGCTATCTACCACAACCCTTAAAAACACAGGTTTTTTTACCCCTTAGTAACATAGGCTATGATTTATAAAGATATCAGGCGGGCAAAGCCGCTGACGGAAGCTAATAAGTAAATAAAATAGATATTAAATGTGTGAGTGTATATTAAATGATATATTAATAAATATTCTGTAAAAGTAGAACTTACTTCATAATCATCTTCTAAGAAGTATTCCTCAGGCGGTGGCCATCTTGGGACAGATATATTCGTCGGCGCCGGAGTGACAGGCTTAGACACCTCCTCAGACCATATCAATAGGGCGAAACCCAATAGCAGGGACCCACACACCAGTCCTAGGTCCTGAGCAGCCCTTAAAGCTCTTACTGCTCTTCTGAGAGCAACCTTTCTTCTTGCCTCATCGCCCGCCGCTTGGGCTAACGATGTCGCTGAGGCTGATAAAGCCAGTGACATCGGTGACAGCGTCACGCCGCAGATTCCGTATAACGCTAGAAGAACAGGGAGTGGAGTCTCCACTGTGTGAGCAGTTAACAGTACACAGACCAGGGTATGTGCGATCGCTATCACTAGTCTCGTTCCAGTCTTTTGGAGAATGAGGGGAGAGAATGGAGCGACTACTGCTGCTGCCGTGTGCATTATTGACAGTGGCATAGCTCCAGCTTCTGCGCCAGCAAACGCTGTGAAAGGCAGCAGGGCAGTCGCACAGAGACCACTGGAGATGCATAGTAGCGTGAACCGGTTGACGAGTGGTTTGGGCAGCTTCGGGGGCTGTCGGGCAAGCAGTCGCCGAACCGACGCCGCTCCGACTGATGACGCAGCCGAGTCCCGGCGGCGAGGTCCGATGCAAGAAGCCGTTACTCGGATCGGAGTTTTCTGCTTCTTCCAAGGCCATTCTTTCTTGTATATTGTGCTCACTGGGATCTATGGAAGAACATTTTAGTCATATGAAACATCCATGGAAGTGAAACGCAGTTATTATTTAGAGTTGTAGAGTAGCGTACCGGTGTAAGGATGGTCCGGTGCCGGTGCGGGTCGGATACGGTCCGCACGGCGGCGCGGACGGGCGCCGGACGCGACCGCTCCGTCAGGTCCGGTAGGCTGCCCATGCGCAGGCACCGGCTACACCCCGGTAAACATACTATCTGGTTTCATAACCTAAAAAAAATAACAGAGAAATTATAAATCTCTATCTTCTTCTACTTAATAAAAATCTTAAATTTGCTGACAGCCTCAACCGCTAAGTGCAGAAGTATGAAACTTTGCACAAGAGTTCCTTATACAAAGAAGGTGAGCACAAAGTGAGGTTTTTTGAAAATCCCCTAAAGGGGTTTAATAGGATGAAAGTCTGTATGGAAGATCATAATTTTTGTCAATGGGATCCCATCGAGCACACGACTTCTTAAGTCAGAAAATTGCATTAAATTCACGATGTGTGACCAAAATTGCATTAAGTTCAAGATCACGGTGATGATGTATTTTCTCAGGACAAAAAAAAAAAAAATGGCATAATATAGTAATTTATAATACCGAGTGGCGATGGGGTTATCACATTAAATGAACCCAAGTATCCTACATGACGTTCTTTGAACACATACAATAAAAATAAAAAAATTTAACAATTTACATTTGAACAACAAGAATTTAGGTTATTCATTTTAATAGTTTGTTAGGTAATTTTGTTTAAGAAGTTTATCCAGTGAAAAATAATTAATGAAAAGCTGGCGGACTCTGAGAACTCTCGTCCCTACCGGTTGTCTACTGACTCTATAGTGAACTATAGAGTCAGTAGACAACCGGTAGGGCTTAAATAGGTCTTTCACGCACTACCCCACACTCATCCCATACTGAATTATGGTTTGGCATAGCACTTGGTAAACTGGCTGTAGTGTGTCTGTGGGTAGACTGTCTCGTGGTCTCCGCTTGGTATGGATGAGTTTTCTTATTCTGCCAGAAAGGTTGTATATATACGTATATTGCTTAAATGTTAGGTGGTCGTCGATAAGAATCGCAGTATTTAATGGAAGTGATACAAAGAGGAGGACAGTCACAAGGGGAAGTAGTAATGCTAGAAGAACAGTGATGCGGTTTCAGCTTAAGGTGTTCTGCAGGTTTTGAAGCGGCGGTCTTGGAGATTAATATATTTAGTTTTACTGCCATTTATAATATGAATTCAGAAATTATTTATCATTGAAAGTCTCAGTTACTGAATTGCTTTCAAAATTGTTCAATCAATAGTCCTCGAAGCATCACCCATTTCTTCAATTGCTAAGGAAAAAGAATCGTAGTCAGGGATCGGATAAAAGTGAACAAAATCAATAACAAATAGGTACGTAACCTCATACACATAAACGACTGATTTACATATCCCTAGAGATTGAGCCGATTCCATTATATCGTAAAAATCTTTATCGTTTGACATTTTACCAAACATTTCAAGTGATTTACAAGAGCAGGTGAAGCTAGTGACATAGAATAGATAGGTACAGAAGATCGGCTCCATACAAAATCAATCTGCCTAGCCTTTTCCCAACTATGTTGGGGTCGGCTTCCAGTCTAACCAGACGCAGCTAAATATCAGTATTTTACATGGAGCGATTACCTATCTGACCTCCACAACCCAGGTACTGGGTAACACGATACCCCTTGGTAGGATTGGTTGTCAGACTTTTGGGCTTCTGACGACCCGTAACGACTGTCAAAGATCCACGAATGACAGCGGGGACCAACGGCTTAACGTGCTTTCCGAGGCACGGAGGAGGAGTCCGAGGAGTCTCGGTATGTAAAGATGGTCACCCATCCACGGACCAACCCCGGCAAGCGTAGCGTAACCTGATGGATAGACCCGTGTGGCTGTTATTAATTAGCCACGAGCTCCTCGGCCCCATACACCGAGTGTAAATACGCACGCACACATAGACACGTACGTACGGCGACCTCAAACAAATGAAAGTCGCGAGTGCGCTTGCACTCGCTGTACGTAGACGCGTGTCCATGCGTGCGTACATTTTCGCTCGATGGTTGGAGTCGACCTTCTGTACGTATCTATCTGTTTTGTAGTAAAGCCTTCGATGTTGAAATATCGGGACTTCGGGAGGCGTGAACCGGGACCAATTGAATTTTAGACAGTTGAGTTAGCGCGGATCCAAGTTTGGCGGTACCGATAAATCAGTACGAGTTTAGGTAGAGGACATGTACACTTTGATTTAGTCGTAGACTCGTCGTCGTATTCAGGTTTTTTGTTGTCCTAACGTTACGTAAAAAACTTAACGTGGGGTCAGACCAAATAAAAAGCCAAGACAGAGCGCTGCGAACAATACAGTGAAGCATGCCAAAAGTACACCGCCGCTCTGTGCATACATGCTCACACGCACGCATTAACAACCATTTACAATGACACTACAATCAAACTACACCACACAAAGTGCACACATGTTTACGAAACCGGCTTCACGTCACTGTTGACAGCGCTCTGTCTTGGTTTTTTATTTGGTCTGACCCCACGTTAAGTTTTTTACGTAACGTTAGGACAACATACTTATCATCAGTACGTTCTATGTTGTTATGGTATATCGGGCTGGGTGTGCGCAACGCTACGTCCAAGCGTATCACACAGAAAAGAACGCTACTTACCAACTTTAACCAATATCTATAATTCATTTTCAACCACAATGAAACACGAAGAAAATCTTTCTCCTATTACCTACCTAATTAAGATATTAATATTCATTCATCAAGACGTCGATACCTTTTACCACGCTACCTAAGCAAAGTAATCCGTTGCCAGTATAAGCAGTTTAGCGGCTCAAGGGCTAAGGGATCGGTTCGACCACTAATCGGTCCGCATGAGTGCTCGGTAGCACCGCAAACCGTTGATCAAACATTTGCGAGTTGGTGTTGGTGATCTTGTTTCAGTAATACGGTGTTTGAGAGATCCTTTGCTCTTTTGGAGGAAAGATTTGTGGAGTGTGTGGAGCTGATTGTATTTGTAAAATGATGGGGCGTTGAGGAAAATACGATTTGGGGTGACTCAATGTTAAAGCTGCCCATTTGACAATTTCTCATTGATTATTTCGATGGAGGTCTTTTAATTAAGGCGTAACCACATTGATCTCCGTGTGACAGGAAGATCGTAACAATGTATAATTTATTGTGTCTCATTAGATAAAACTTCATAGGTTTACATGAATTCGAAAGTCATGTGTGTATTGTATAATAGTCACTTGCTTCAAAAACGGTGAAGGAAAACATCGTGAGGAAACCGTCATGCCTGAGAGATATTTCTCGACGGCATGTGAAGCCAAGTTAGAGGCCCATGGGCGGCTTTAAAACTCTGACACCAGGTTAACCACACAAAAAGAAGAGAGGTTTGTAGCTTACAGTTTGCCAGAGTAAGCTGGTACTGATTGTAATATTCCCTGCTCATATGCGGCTGACCATGGTCTAATAAAACAAGGTCTGGCATTCCGGGACTAACACATGCTTACGTCACTATCCAGTTGCCACTTTATTGCAACAAAACACGACTAAGGAAAGATTTTCAGCCATCATTCTGTTAAAAAATATGTACAAAGCATTTAAATTGTCGTTTCGTGTGTCTAATCAAAGGAAAAACTCACTGTTTTATCGGATTCGCACAGGTTATAAAGGTGGTTGGGGAGTTATTATGACAAACTTCTGGTAACACAGATTTGATGACGTAAATGATAAATGATAAATGATTTTATTTCTGTAAGTGGGTTTGGACAAAACACTTTTACACGTCAATCATATTTTTTAAACTAGATGAGGTCGGCGTTTCCTATCTGACTACTCCGAGAAGAAAGGCCGAAACAAACTCAGAGGTCACAGTCTCTTTTAAAGTCCAGACATAATCTTGGTCAGATCATGAGAAGATCATGTAGATTGGTGTCTGAGATGGTCTTTTGAGGAAAGAACCACACAGATTGAGAGGACCTGTCCAGTCAGTGCACGCATTTGTCAGTGACCGTGCAGCTCAACTCAGGGTTTAAGGAGCTCAACGATTCGACGAACAATACCAAAGAAAGGACGTTTGGGTAGGCCGCATAAATTACTCAAGCTGCCAGACCGTGATAAAAACTAAATGATAAAATAAAAGGAATGACCCACATAGTCTTCACATTCACAATTATTAAAACAATATAATACTTTAAAAAGTAAATACTCATGTCATTGTATATATAAAATTCATTAATGTCAATGTGTATATAAAACCCAGAAATAGTCTTGGTCAGATCATTGAAGGACCATGTAGATTTGTGTCTCGAATGGTCTTTTGAGGAAAGTATTATACAGATTTGAGTGGACCTGTCCAGTCAGTGCACGCATTTGTCAGTAATCGTGTAGCTCAACTCAGAACTTAAGGAGTTCAACGACTCGACGAACAATACCAAAGAAAGGACATTTGGGTAGGCCACATAAAGTACTCAAATTGCCAGATTATCATTAATAATTACTGAGAAAAAAAAATAAAAAATATATGATCCACATAGTCCTCACGTTCACAATAATATATTTAAAAAAATATGTATATATTATACTTCACAAAGTAAATATTCATATAGTGGTACAAATGAATGAGAAAAAAAAAAAAATATTAAAAACCAAATTTCTGACTGTAAAAAAAATAAAAAATAAAAATTGGAGCAGCTTAATCCCAGGCCTTTTTGTCCTCAACGTAATCTTTAATGGTATAAAACGCTTTCTGGCACAACTTACGTTTAATGAATGATTTGAATTTATTAAGGCTTAGATCTTGTACGTGGCTTGGGAGTTTATTGTAAAAGCGTATACATTGACATCTGAACGAGCTACCTATTTTCTTGAGCCTTGTTGTAGGTACTACAAATTTGTGTTTGTTCCTAGTGTTTATCTTATGGATATCACTGTATTTTTTATACAATCTTATATTTTTATGGGTATATAAAAGATTTTCAAAAATATACTGAGAAGGCACAGTCATTACATTAATTTCCTTAAATTTCTCTCTGAGAGAGTGTCTCGGGCTTAATTTATAAATTGATCGAACGGCTCTTTTCTGCAAAACAAAGATAGTTTGAATGTCGGCGGCATTTCCCCACAACAAAATACCGTACGACATTACACTATGAAAATAGCTAAAGTACACTAAACGGGCTGTCTCTATGTCAGTTAAATTACGAATTTTTCTAACAGCATAAGCTGCGGAGCTTAGCTTTTTTGACAATTTATCTATATGTGGGCCCCACTGAAGCTTAGCATCCAAAGTTAAGCCTAAGAATACTGTGCTATCTTCAGGATTCAATTCTTCGCCCCTTATCAACACCTTAGTTTTCACCTGCCTAACGTGTGGTACGGTAAACTTAATACATTTGGTTTTTTTTTCATTAAGAAGTAAATTGTTAACATTGAACCAGTGAACTACTTTTGAGATCGCGCTATTTACGTCGTCAGTAACCAACTGCTGACGTTTAAGTTTAAACAAAAGTGAAGTATCATCCGCAAACAACACTATATCATGGTTATCCTTTATGAGGTAAGGCAAGTCATTAATATAAATAAGAAACAAAAAAGGACCAAGAATCGAGCCCTGTGGGACTCCCATTATTACTATAGATCCAGGAGATCTTTGTCCATTTACGTCAACGCTCTGAATCCTATTACTCAAGTATGAAGAAAGAAGATCCAGATCGTAGACTTGTGTCACCCACGTGACCACTGTGTCTCGGAATGCTATACCTGGCGAAGTATATTATTATACCATGCGGCTGACTAGAACATTGGTGTCCCAGTGGTAACGGCCCCGACTTACGAGTTGTCACCAGGGCTTGGAGCCGGTACTAATAGTACTGGTTCCGTACAGGTATTAAGCGGCTCTTGCCATTTCGGTACCTGGGTACCGGTTCCAGACGGGTACCAGTACTCCACCAGATAAGTATAGGTACCATATTCAGGTAAGTAGCTTGAGCGGCTTCAAAATGTTTGTATAAGGTTCATATTCGGTTTGCGCAAATATGACCATGTTTCCGAATATCGTGTGAAGCTCAAGTGGTTACCAATTCGCCTTCGCCGGAATGTTCATATTCTTTCCCTTTTGTATAATGTGTTTTTTTCCCCTTCCACTCTGTTGGGAATCCAACACAACACCTTTCACGCGGTCTGCACGCGCAGGCATCGTGATCAGCGCGTCATCGGTACAGCTGAGGTGCGGCGCGACGGCGACACGGCTCGGCACTCGCTTCCACGGACTCCACCGCGCCGGACGATATTTCTCACTTATTTTATTGTTTGTCCGGGACAGTTCATTTGTTATAAGTACGGCATTAAACCATTGCCTAAAATACAGTCCACTTCTTTCATTGCTCAACGCGCTAACAACTCTCACTTCCCATAGAGAGGGCTCTATCTCAAGGAACGTTTCCAGTTTCTTTGCGACTCACACACGAAATTTTTAAGGTCATCAGATAACTTGAAGTTTAGAATCCCTATGCATTCCACAACTTTCCTCGACAAATCCTTCACTGTCCAGGCCGCTCATCTGGCCAGGCGCAATCGTTACCTGTGTTTATAAAAGGAACATTAATTGTCGTTGTGATTTGTTCTCATAGCTTCTATAGTCTTCATTTATTTTCGTTGCTTATATATTTAGTATGTATGTATTTATGTATCTATTATTTAGGATATGTATTTACCTGTGTATCTATTCTAGTATATTGTATACTTATAATTTGCACCAACGACAGCCTCATTTTATGTCCAGGTAAATCACTGTCCATTCTAAGGTTGCCTGGAAGAGATCGCGGAAAGCGATAAGGCCGCCCATTGTATATTTTGTAGTGTTGTTTTTTTTTTTGTTAACAATAAAGTGTATATAAATAAATATAAGTACCCGGCGCGTATCACACATCTCATATTTGTATGAGGATCATACAAATATCTGTTTTCTCATACCTCTCTCTATTTCAAGCCTTGGTAACCCAGGCAACTTTATTTTGTGTAATTTATTTCATCACCACTGCTCTCAAAACGCTGACGAAAAAAACATCGTGAGGGAACCGGCATGCTCTAGAATTAAAAATCAAATACACGTCACATCTACGTACCCGCACTGGGCCCGCGTAGTGGATAACAGTCCACTCCCTCTCATATAGAGGAGGTCTGAGTTCCAGCAGTGGGAATATTATAGGCTGATAATGCTATTCTGCCTAGTCTATACTATAATAATAGGGACTTATGAAATCAGCGTTTTGTATGGTGAATTTTAAAGAAGTTGCATTTTTCATACTAACATTTTCTTAATTTAGGTATATAACAACCAAAAAATCAATCTGCCTAGCCTTTTCCCAACTATGTTGGGGTCAGCTTCCAGTCTAACCGGATGCAGCTGAATACCAGTATTTTACATGGAGCGACTGCCTATCTGACCTCCACAACCCAATAACTGGGTAATACGATACCCCTTGGTAAGACTGGTGTCAGACTTTCGGGCTTCTGACGACCCGTAACGACTGTTAAAGATCCACGAATGACAGCCGGGACCAACGGCTTAACGTGCTTTCCGAGGCACGGAGGATTCTCGGTATGTAAAGATGGTCACCCATCCACTGACCAACCCCGGCAAGCGTAGCTTAACCTGATGGATCGACCAGTGCGGCTGTTGTTACTTAGCCACGAGCTCCAACAACCATGAACACGAATGTTTTAAAACTTTGATGCACTAATATTTAAAAACTAAGTTAACGAATATGCCACTTAGATTAAGCGACAAAAATAAGTTTTGGCTAAGTTAAAACAAATAGTGGTAATTTCTGCTAACAAAATGAGGAGTCATTTTTAAGGTATTTTTTATTTTTATAAAACTTTAAGTAATAAGGTTTTTTTACTGTTGGTAGTTGTCTATGATGGTCATTATTCGATGTAATACCAAGCAATTGATGAATATTTTAAATCATAGAAGTGAACCTCGTCTATATTTGTGAAAAAAAAACGCCAATTTCATAGGTCCGGTACCAATATTATAAAGGGGTAAAATTTGTCAGCTTGTTTGTTAGACCCCAACTACAAACATATTTTATTTTATTTTTTTGTGTGGGAAATTATCAAATAACTTCTCCCGCTCTGGGCGGAGCGGGAGGGCGTGTCAGACTCTTGCTGACTATACCCACCCGTGTTCCTTCAGTTGCCTGTACGTTGCCAGGGGCCACGGTATCCCTTTCGGAATTTCCCACGAACCTCAACGCCACCCTCATCTTCGATGTGGAACTCGCCTCGAATAAAACCTTTATGCAACCACCTAATAGTTTTATAGTGTTTTTTTTTTCTTTCTTTTCTTTATAGGGGGTAACATAAATAAAAGATAAGCGGAATGTTAGTATCTTATTCGCGAGCTCCTGATTATATGTAAGTTAAAACTTGCTCCCACAATAACAACTTAATGATCTCCTTAAACAGGGCTTCCTCTCTCCTACCCTTTTGCTTTGCCCTACAGGGTCCATAATGATCTAAGTTAATAACTTTTTTTTTTTTTTTTGGCTGGGAAATTATCTAATAACTTCTCCCGCTCTGGGCGAAGCGGAGGGCGTGTTAGACTTTTACTGACTAAAACCCACCCGTGTTCCTTCCGTTGCCTGTATGCCGGGGGCCGCGATATCCCTTTCGGACAAACTCGCAACCCCGGCAGGCATTGGCCTTAATCAAAATTACCACCTATGTACACATTATGATAAAGATATTGAGTATCTTCGGAACCACTGATCCGGTTCCGAAAAGTCCTTTACCAATGGGAAGCTGCAGTATTGCCGAGTGTCACAGGAAATTTTAAAAGAAAAAAATCAAATGGACGCAGTCGCGAGCAGAAGCTAGTAAGTTCATAAAGACAGCCAATTTCAGTATGTTTAAGCGCTAAGACCCGCCGGTTGTCTATTTCTAACACACTGGTCGATACCCACAGACAGCCTTACATAGAGCTAATATTGTAATCAAGTTTCAGCGGCATATTATGATACGTGGTACTTTGGCATTGAGTTTGAATACAGGGTTTTCTAGTACATTCTCACCCTGTTCAGTTATATTATGAGATACAAACAGCAATCATTTCATTTCGTTTAAAATAGGTTTTTATTTTTATTAATTTATTTATATTTTATATATATTCTTTTCTATTTTGTGAATGTGAGAACGCTGTAGGCTTAGTGGACTGTAGATTTATTGACCATCTTTTATTTGGTAAGTACCTGGTACTTGTTGAAAGTCCTACACTGTCCTGCCATACCTATTAATACTGTTATTTTAAAATAATCTAAAGGCCAAGTATTATTAAAAGAGTCACCGTGGAGTTTCTTGCCGGCTCTTCTCCATAGGAAACGACCAATTGGAACCTTGCACCTAGCTTCTTAATTGATAAACGATTTTTCTACAAATGCAGTCCGAGGCGATATATTCGAACTTGAATTTTTATGTAACTCGGTAATTCTTCTATACAGGGTGTCAGGAAAAAAAACTGCTGTTTCATACATTTTGACCACGTAGGTCAAAATGTTTGAAACAGGTGATTATGTTTTTAATAACCGACGAAAAATTTCAACGCAGTGGCGTTCAGAATCATGTACTGAAATCAATGGTAACAGTTTTCGCGTCGATGTCCCTCAGACTGATGTTGGGTTATGTTACCGCAAATTAACTTTTTGTTCGTCATATATTATGCATAATGTCTACAATGGAAGACCGTGAGAAAAAAAATTGCACCATTTCCGATCAACGGCTTTTATAAGTTGGTAGATATTTGTTACTTTTGAGAATTTGAGAGAATTTGAGAATTAAGCTTTATTATTTTCTCAAACTCAAAGCATTTATTTCAATTAAACCATTTACAGGCACTTTAGAATTGTCAAATAGTCGGTCAGTTAGTCAGAAAGTTGAAGCTAGTTGCCCATTCCAAAACGTAGATCTTTATGGAGAAGAACGGGCAAGAAACTCCAAGGACACTCTTTTAAATATAGAAAATTATAAAATTCTGGGTACATTATTCTTGTTACGTCTATATGTGAGAACAATGTACAAAAAATAATCAAAACAATTCAAAATATAAGAATAAAAATAAACACTAAAATATTCACTTTGAATCTCTCATTTAGAAATATATACTTGCCATATACCTATTAAAAAACAATTGCTTTCTCAGTAATATTGTCCGTAAGAAATCACTGCCCATTCATGATTTCATTTCCTTTTCAACTACCCATTATCTCCACGGCAACTAAACACGTAAACACAACTGCGTAAGTATCCCATTCCCTTCCAAATTCGTTAAACTCATTGTCCTCTATACCAGAGACAATAACCAGACAACTCAATTACGTTGCTGCCCGGGCCGAGTCGTCAAATGTAGGCATTAGCGGTCACAAACCACGTTTAATGTCCGCCGACCAATCAGGAAACAGACCTAGGGACGTGAGTCTGTAGACCAATTTGAAGAAAGAGGTTGTAATAAAAAGAGTAGACTGATAGTTAATTGATACAGGCGTGACTTTGCGGAAATCTATTATAAAATACAATAGACGATTTAATCCGCTTAACTGTTCTTAAAGAGTCAGAAAGAACATTGTAAGAAATCGAAACGTGTTTTACCAATCAAAGAGGCATCCTCAGAATGCCGACTGACTAATTGCGACCCCCGGACAAGACGTTTTGCCACGCCAAGCGCTGAACACAGAGCGCGCTGCGTTGCACGTGTCGATTTTTTACACGGTTCTTTATGACTCTTTAAGCAACAGTTAAGCGGATTAGGTTACTAAATATACGTCGTCTATTGTATTTTATTGGGAGCTGCCTGACCAAGATTATATCTGACCTTGAAAAGAGACTGTGTTTGTTTCGATCTTTCTCCTTAGAGTAGTAGGATATTCATCACCAAACTCATCTAATTTTAAAACATACATTATTTTTAATGTGTGTTTTTAACCAATTTATTTAAACAAATATCATATCTTCGTTTATGGAAATACATGACAACGGTTGAACAACTTTCCACGCGGAGAAAAAAAAAACAACATAGAACTTTTCGTGAACAAACTCACGAACAAATGAGTATTGTGTAAGGAAAATCACCTAATGTCTGTTAAATAAGTACATGTCGTTAGGTGACTTTCCATACACGTTCGTAAAAATCGATACAATACACCAAGAAACTGAGAGAATGTAATAATACTTGTTGCGCCCGAACAGGGTCATGTACTCATAAGTTTTAGCCTAGCCTGTAACTGAGTGTACATTATGCAACAATAAATAAATTAACATACATGTTGGATTTTTAAGACGGTGCAGTAACGGTACTTTTTTTTTTGAGTCTGGGAATTTATAAAATATCTTCTATAAATTATTAGAAATCATTAGATAAAACGAAATAAAATCAAATAAAACATGATATGGAACAGTTAGCTAACCCTTACTGCCTCGTCTCAAGAACCCACCCTGTACCTATACTTAATTATTAGGACTCGCTTTATATATGCATTTTGTTTACAAAATCTGTCGATGGTTACACGGTAAACATGACTACATGTATTATAATATTTTACTAAAACGTTGTGCTAGAAGTATTTATAATACAGTGCCTCGTACGTTTATATTATCATTATCAAAATAGGGATAAATTCTTGAAAAGCTTATGTTATTTTCAACTTACATGATGTAAGATGGTTGGTATGGTTTCTGAAGGAAATTGCAGATAGCGATAAGGGCGCCCATTGTATGATTCAAAATGAAAATTCTATCTCATTGTAATTCTTTTTTATCTCTGTTCGAGATTATTAAGATTATATTATGATATACGAGTAATTCAGCGTATTTTATGTATTTTTGAGTATGAGTACATGCATTGTTTAGAGAAGGAACCTAGTCTCTTGAACATAAATATGAAAACATGTACAGCAAAATATCTTGAAAATCCCATAACGAATGAAATGAGTTCATGAAGCAAAAGAGAAAAAAACGTCCCACAATCGTCGCGTAGCAACTTCGTAGTAATCTCGTAGCAACTTCGCAGCAGTCTCGTAGACTCGTGAAAATGGATGAGTCTCGAAATATAAACCGCAATAACTTGCAAATCAGTACGATTATGAATAAATAGTTAATTTTGGTTCTGCATCAATACCTATTCATGAGAAAGAAATTCCCGAGAACACTAAAATGGATATGGACAGGTAGGTCATTTATGATGAGAGCAAGGACAAAAAATGGACCAAAAAGTCACAGAATGGTACCCGAGGAATGGATAAAAACGTAGAGGAAGGTTTGAATAGCGGAGGGAAATAAAGGAGACCTACGTCGCAAGATAGCCTGACATGGTAGCTGTTAATTGATTATGTAGGGTTAACAACCAGAAGAAAAATGTTATTCGTTTTAAGAACTTGTTTATGTACCAGGAAGGGTCAACCAAAATAAAGGTTGTTTTAAATTAATTTAGCTTCAGCCTCAATACCTATTCATTAGAAGGGAATTCCCGTGACGCGTGGCCCGTGGGAGGTTCGCAAATTATAATAGATTGCAGTCCATTGATCTTGATTAGGAAGTTAAGCCTTCATTGAATAGTCGTCCGTTTTTCATTATTTTTGATCTATCTGCCTGACTTAATATGTATTAATAGTTATAGAGAGAAATGGTGGCCCAGTGCCATGACTTGACTGGCAGGCGCTTTTCATGAGATACATCCCGCTGTCAGTCAGACGGACGGACGGACGGACAGCGGCGGCTTATTAATAGGGTACGTTTGGCACCCTTCGCGTACGGAACGCCAAAAAATGTTTTTTTATAAAGTGCTACTACATATTCAGTATTTGCCTCGGAAAATAAGTTAAGCTGTTGGTCCCGGTTGTCGTTCGTAGATCTTTGACAGTCTTTTGACAGAAGCCCGAAAAGTCTGACAACCAGTCTTACCAAGTGGTTTCGTATTACCCAGTCTTCTTCTTTTTTTCATGTGGGTAGTGACTAACTTGGTGCCAGAGTTTTAAAGCCGCCCATGGGCCTCTGAGTTGGCTTCACATACCGGCGAGACATATCTCTCAGGCATTCCGGTTTTCTCACGATGTTTTCCTTCAGTGTTTTTTAAGCAAGTGATTATTATACAACAACGCCCATGAATCCGAAAAGTCAGAGGTGCGTGTTTTGCGTTCGAACTCAAGACCTTGACAGACTTGGCAGTCTGGCGATCGCAGCACCACGCTATCACTGCTCTGATCAATGCAGCTGAATCAACCCAGTAACTGGGTTGTACAAGTCAGTTAGGCAGTCGCTCCATGTAAAATACTGGTATTCAGCTGAACCGGTTAGACTGGAAGTCGACCCCAAAATAGTTGGGAAAGGCTATTCAGATAATTACTAAGTATTCATATTAACTGGGAAATGTACCTTTGCCTATTAGCATAAACATCCTTCCCACTGCCGGGACATAGGCCTCCGGCGTCCTCTCTTCGAGAGGGAGTGGACTGTACTCTACCCAGCGGGCCCAGTGCGTGTTCGTAGATGTCACATGTCTTCTAAGTTTTCAAATGATTGTCAAAGGTGTTTATCAAAAACTAATGTATACTAGTTGATACTCAAATAAAACATTTTGTATTTTGTATTTTTTTGTAACATGTATTATGCAAATAAATTGTTTGATTTTATTTGATTTGAATTAATCAAATACCACACTACCACACCTTATTAGAGTCGACTTTTGATATAAATAAGTAGGTACATACTCGTTTTATTTTACATTGGTGCTGGCTACAGTCTTACCACAGGGTACCGTGTTGCCCAGTAAGTGGGTTGTGGAGGTCAGATAAGCAGTCGCTGCACAATCAGTGAAAATTTCAACTATCTACATATATGAATATGTAGATAGTTGAAATTTTCACTGATTGTGCATTTCTATTGCCGCTAGAACTAATAATAATAAAAATTAAAATAAAATGAAAAATGTTAGAATAGAATAGAATAGAATATTCTTTATTATGTACACCATAAAAAATACAGATAAAAATGTAGTCATTTTACATAGGGTGACACAATGGGCGGTCTTATCGCTAAAAGCGATCTTTTACAGACAACCTTTGGATGGATTAAAGGGAGAAGACGTAGTAGAAGTCAGTGGTGTACCATTTACATACACAATAAATACATACATTCATAAAGCATACACTTATCTATATATATATATATATATATACAATAATAAACATGAAACAAGTTCAAGGAACTATATGTAATGATGATGTTTAAGGAGAGAGGAAGTGTTTTTTTACCAGAATTTTAAAAGTGGACAAAGATTGAGCACGCCTTATCGACACGGGTAAGGCATTCCATAACCGTACTGCTTGAACTGTAAAAGACTTGTCATAAAAGCTGGTGGAATGCATCGGCATCTCTAGTCTCAAGTTTTCCGATGACCTCAGATATCTATTATGTGTGTCATGAAGGAACTTGAAACGTTTATTAAGATAAGAGGGGGTTGTAGGATTGAACAAAATACTGTAGAGCTGAAATAAGATATGAGTATTCCGGCGAAGACGTATGGGAAGCCACTTGAGTTAAAAAAATGAAATGAAATGTTAATTACATTATTTTAAATAAAAAATAAAATAAAGCAAATAATATTAAATAATTTATTTAATTCTATATTCCATACAATAAACGTTTTTTTCGGCGCTCGCACTCTGCCGATTTTTCTTGATTCAGATTGACTGACGGATTGACAAGTCAATGTTGCCTGTCTTTTTGCTCCTTGTACGAGTATTTTTTCTAGGTGTGTGTAATAAGTAACAAAATACAGGCTAGAATACAATAAATAGATTTGCCACCTGCTGGGCAAAGAGAAAATTAATTTATAATTTAAGAACAACGTCAAAAGATGATTAGATTCTTACAAATAATAATAAATTGTACTCCATTAATCGCAATTACGAATTCGATCAGTATCTGCTACAAGACGTCTTTGATGTTTGTTTCATTAATTAACTTTACTGTTACTTGGTGTTTACAATAGTAATTTAGGTAACTTAACGATCTGATTGAATTAATCTGATAAATAATTAACATTCGTGATTTCTGCTTTTCTTAGTCAATAGATATGTAGGCAGCGTAATTGGTCCTAATTTCTAAAAGGAAAGAAAAGAGATATGATTAGTCTACCTAATGTTATATGTTATAAGTATGATGTTTAAATAAGCTTGTTAATTTTTTTCTTACATACAGTAGAAGTTAGTGATATATATTGACCACTTTGTTAATGAGTCAATGAACGTCTGAATTAAAGGAAATATTTTAGTTGGCATTAACATCGTATTACAATTTTTCTGAATACATCGAAGGTAGTCACCCCAAAAGTCTCTTCTACCGTCGGCTTCCAGTCTTAACAGATGCAGCTGAATCGTTACCAGTATTTTATGCGCAGCGACTTCCTATCTGACCTCAACAACCCACTTACTGGGCAACACGGTACCCTGTGGTAAGACTGTAGCCAGCACCAATGTAAAATAAAACGAGTATGTACCTACTTATTTATATCAAAAGTCGACTCTAATAAGCTGTGGTAGTGTGGTATTTGATTAATTCAAATCAAATCAAATCAAACAATTTATTTGCATAATACATGTTAAAAAGGTGTTACAGGTATAAAAGGTACATTGTATTATAACCTAATGAGGTGTGCAAATTTATATCTTAGGTACGAATCGCAACATAAATTAAATAGAATAAATTTTAAATTAGATACATTAAATAAAGAAAGGTCAAAATAAAAAGTCAAATCAAAATTTCAATAATCATTATGCTTGTGATGCCATCACAGATAAAATCAGTCATCTTTCATTTAAATAATCATTAATCAAGGAGTCAATTAAGGAGTCAGTTTACTTTTGAATCAATAAGTAAAAAAGCATAGTGTTGGCGCCTGTGAGTTTGTTGACTGTTTCATTCATAAACGATAATAAATTGCACTTCATTGGTTCACATTATTGAGACTTCGCAGACGAGTGGTGATCGATATTTTCTGCTTTTTCATTACGATTTGTTTGTGGTACCTACCTAACTTTGTACTATATTTTGTTCCTAAGACGAGCTAATTGGTAATATATTATGATTGGCCCATCTTTATTGACTTTCTGCTTGTTTTTCTTAGAAGGTATTCCATTTTTGTGCCCGGTTAATGGCAATAGGCTCGCCCCCTATGATATGGGACTTAAACATATCTGCCGAAATGTGGGAGCACTATGGGAGTAATTCCACCTTTGTCCAACACTTCGGGGAAACCTCCAAAGGCCTCGTGTTATGTTAAGTACTCAATTTATAAAGTATTTTTTTATTACAGACAAATACTTCTATTTTTTTAGTTTTGCTTCTAAGTATGATTTAATAACGAAAAATGTTTCTTTTGAATCGCCCTTTTTATTTAGAAAACTTATTACTATCCCTATCAATTGATCATTTTAAAATTTCCAATAAAATTTGTTCTTTAGATGATGAGTTTTCTAAATCTTCACTCACACTCGTAGTAGTCTTACTAGTATGAGATAATCCGTACGAAGATTCCCCTTTCATTTGTTGTTAACCTCAATCAAAATAAAGCGCCTGTAAGACCATTCATAGCAACAAACCAACGCACTGCGCATTGTAGGCGCCCCAACTGAAGCCTTTAATGAATACAACTCGGCCAGAAATGCGGGCATCGACGTCTGTTGAATCAACTCACACGTGTAAACGCCCACCCAAAATTACTACAACTGTTGATATGTTTTCACGACAAAGATAATAATGGATTAAATATAGCCTTTTATTAAAAATGAAATTAGCTTTGAAGTATTTCTAATGGAAATTTATATCAAATTTTTAGAGGAAAGGCGTTAAAAATTCAGAAAATTTTAAAAAGAAGCGTGCGTCCTCCCTGAAAATTCACGAAATCATTTTCACGACATACTTTGCACGAAAATCCGTAGTTAATCCACGAACGAAACACTGCAAATACTAATAAAAGTTACCACAAAACTACTCACTTTGAAAACACATATGCTTTCAAAAAGCAATTTCAAATTTACAACACGATTTCCTCTCACTACGTTTCCATATTAACTCTTTATATCACAATCACTAATAACAACTGGATAAACTGTTACAAACCGTTACAAAATAGAGTATTTTTTTCTTCTTATTTTGTTACTGATATGATTTAGTGGTTAGATATGTTATTGTCTGAAAACTAGCTAATGTTTTGCTCCGTCTCCGTTTGTGGGCAACGTTTGAAACGCGTCAGAACACTGAGCTTGCGGCGTGGAGTGGGACAACTAGGGTGACCATGTCGTCGGATGCTGGGGGATATGTCTGGGACAATATTTGTTATAGAATTAGAGTTAAATTGGATTTGGAATCGAAATTTGTTTGTTGTGTTGCTACGCCTGATAGTTTTAGTAAACATCAGTGTTGTTCAAACCATATATGTAGGTATTAATATTTATCAAGGCGTTTTTGTTTTCAGAATTTTATTTCTTTGCTTGTTCAGAGTATTTTCAGATTAGTAATAGATTGACTCTTTCTCTCCTGTCTTTTCCGTCACTCTACCCACTGTCGCAGGAGAAACAGCTAAAACTAACACACAGTTATCTTCTAACTCTACGTTGAGAAAATTGCTCAATAAATACTTACTAATTTAACTCACTTACGTTAATCTTACTTATGTTAATTAATGTAATTGTTGTTGTACCGTTTTAATTAACTATAAATAAATAAATACTATGTGTAGAGAGGTGGTGGCCAAGTGGTAACGGCCGCGACTTACGAGTTGTAGGTCATACCCACTGCTCGCAACTCGCAAAAAGGATAAACGGAAACATTGTGAGGTTGGCATGTCCTAGAACCAAAAATTCGAAGACATGTGACATCTACCAACCCGCACTGGGCCCGCGAGGTGGTATAAGGACCACTCCCTCTCATCGAGAGCAGGCCTGTGTCCCAGTAGTGGGAACCAGTGTGTGATTCATCATCATCATCCACAGTCTGAGTCCACCCACTGCTGGGCAAAGGCACGCTCACGCTCCTGTGCCAACCTCATCCCGGTTATAACCGCGATGGCAACAATGGCGTCCACCCATCTCACCGCTACCAGAGAGCCTACTCCCTAAGCGAAATCCGTAGTTTCGGCAGTCGTTACGGGCGCTTCGCTCTCCTTCTCACTTACGGTATGTCTGTAAGTGAGACGGAGAATGAAGCGCCCGTAACGGCGGCCGAAACTAAGGATTTCGCTTAGGGAGTAGGCCTCCAGGTGTGATTAGGTCGAGTCTATCAACTCAGCTATTTTTATGACGCCTGTAATTAAACTAAAAGTAAACCTCACTATTTTGCTTTCAAAGTCAAAGTCAAATCATTTATTTCAAATAGGCCCATGCAAGGCACTTTTGAAAAAAATGAAATTTATTCTAGTCGCCCCTTCCAAAAGGTAGTTTTCGTATGGAGAAGAATGGGCAAGAAACTCAATCATCATCAAAGTCATTGGTAGCTTCATATGCTACCAACACCTTTGATGTTGAACTATCGATTCTATGTTGATGATTTACAAGTTAACGCTTTAAGATTATTTGTATACTGGATCTTGTTATTTAACATTCAAAATCAGCATTAAAAATACCTACAAAACCCATAAAAAAGCTTCCAAAACAAATCAAATGATTTATTTGCTTGAATATGGGACATGCTGTGATAACAAAAGTTCTTTAGCCATATCCTACCTTAACAGGCCAAGCACAAATACCAAAGACCAAAGAACTACTTGTACTTTTTAGTTTGTTTTTTATTTTGTGTTTCACGAACTGTGTCCAAATAAACGTTTTCTTTTTTTCTTTTTCTTTTTTCACACGCAAATCCACAAGTGTTCTACAAAATAATCACAGCCACTACTAAACAAATGAGCATCAATTTTATGGGCGCAATTAACATCTTCGCAACCTGTTGATACGGGCACTATCCTTTGATTCTTTCCATCATGGCTTCCCTACCGTGTCAGGGTGAGTCCAGCAGAAGGGAGCTGGTACGCATGCGCGCAGCCCCGGACCGTCTGTCTGAAGCCCGAGAGCACATATTAGCTTATATATCTATGTTTATCTGTGATGCTAGCAGTTTAATGCAGAAGAACCATGGCTATCTACTGGGAATAAGGTCAAGATCACATGGGTGCGATATGGAATGCTAATGCTGCTAATGACAATTCCTGTGACTAGATGTAGTAATTGCACACTAGCTCCACGATGCCAAGGTCATTGAACTAATATGATGTATTTCAATAGTTTAATGCAGGTTTTGTTATAAATTAGGGACACTACGCTCGCGCTCTGGAAAAGACAATGGATTACCTATGAGATGATGGACTCCTGCCGACTATTACAAACCGCAACACTCTCTCCCACTTTAACCTTGGTATCGCTTGCTTGATCAACCTTGACCCATTGTGGATTATCCATCTATTAATTTAAAGCCTGATTTACACGGTGCGATTAAATTGCATATACTAAGTTGAAGCAACTACAAAACTTACACCGTCTAAACAGTGATTAAACGATGCAAGTCATTGATGCATGTACATTTTATTGAATGCAGCAGGCAATAGAGATGATGCATAGGTAAAAAAAAAAATTGGTTGCCTGTAAAGTCTGTTTACGGACGATACTTTAACGTGTCAACGTCATAACAAAACATTCCCTTTCCTCGCTCTAATCGTAACGTTACAATGAGCGTAACGGGACACTTTTTCGTGCGTGCAGCGGCGTACGGCGTTCGTCGATTTATTAGACGTTGTCACGTCAAAAAAAGTAATTCTGTTTAGTTCGTCAATCAGATAATAAAAAATATATTTGACAAGTGGTTTTTGCTTTATTATATTAATAAAAAATGACTTAGATAAAACGCATGTAGGTTGGGGAGTGGGGGTTAACTACGTCACATTGCATTGAGCTTGAGCAGTTCATTGTAATGAGCGAGTACAGGCCCCCATGTGCTTCATATGATATTTTTGAGAAATATATGGAAGAAGTATTATTAAAGACTTCTAACAGTAATAAAACAGTTGTAGTATGTGGAGATTTCTACATTAATATACTGGAAAAATCTGCTGTACTAAATAAATTTGTAACTTTATTAAAGTCATATAATTTGTATAATACATTCTTTGAGCCGACTAGAATAACTGCTACTAGTGCTACCTGTATTGACAATATTTTTACAAACTTAAGACCTTCTAGCCATTTAATTATAAATGAGTTGGACTCTGATCACTGTGGCCAGTTAGTCACTTTCCCTCAGAAAACAGTCAGAGCTCAAAGAAAACTTGTGAGTTTTGTTCCTGTGAATAAAAGTCGCTTAGGACATTTTAAAAATAATTTAATGGAAAAGCTACCGGGTTTGCCTTATCATAACGACCCGGACCAAGCGTATGCTTCATTATTTAACCTCATCAATTGTGAGTTTAGGAAGGTTTTCACCGCAAAAACATTGCCTGTTTTTGACCGCGTTATATTTAGTGATTGGACAACACCAGGTATTTACAAAAGTAGGCAGAGGTTATTTGAATTGTATCATGAAAAAACATATAACCATGATGAAACTAGAAAAAACCAATCACTGTGTAATCAGGAAGGTAACAAAAACACAATATTTAGTACTAAAACAGAGAAGATTAAAATCATCATCATCATCATAAACTTTATTTCGAGCCAAGACATAGTAACAATGTTCTTAAAAATATGTGTTAGTAAACAACAGAACACGGTGACACATGTAACTGACAGCAGTGACATAAGGACAGTCTAGTCTCTCCGCTATCATTTTCAGAACCCTGTTGGCAACCCCATCAGTTTTCTGAAAATGGAGATGGATCAGCCATACAATCAGGGGAAAAAGAGAAATCGAACAAAAAAGTGACCCTATGGTACCATATACAACCTGTTTTTTTTGATATCCCATAACTCTAGGGTTATATTATTTAAGTTAAAAGAACGCAAAATCTCCTAGAATAGGTGGTCCAAAAATGCATAGTTTCGAAGATATAATCAATCTTAATTAAAAAAATTGTCACCAGTGTGACGAATCTTTACTTTTGCGACGTTGCCAAACTTCGCAGTAGTGTAGTAAAGTAATTCATTTAGTGTAGTAAAGTAGAATTACTTTACTATACTAAATGAATTACTTTACTACACTACATTTTTATTCATATTTAAAGCTAAGAAAATGCGACGTTGTCATATTTCACGTAAGGGTGTTTTATATTAATAATCGTGCCTTTGTCGAATTATTTTGTATGAAAAATTAAAACAAAAAAAAAATATGATTGAAGAATAATTCATATGCCAGTTGGTTCTTTGATATGGTCTCAATCATACCCTAGAGTTATGGGATATCAAAAAAAACACATTGTATATATATATGTTGTATGGTATGGTGGTATGGTACTATGGTATGGTATGGTATGGTATGGTATGGTATGGTATGGGAGGGGAAGAGAAAGGAATGGAAACCCTAGAAGATGGCAGGATGACTTGGTGAGGACGGCGGGAAAGACATGGACTAGAGGCAGGCAAAGAACAGGGAGAACTGGAAGGGGATGGAGGAGGCCTTTGCCAAAGGGCACACGGAGATTTAGAACTGAGATTAAATGTTTTGTAATATAATATACAACTATAACTCTGAAAAGAAACAAAAAACAGAAATTAAAATAAATGATTAAAAAAATCTGCATTATGGTAAAATTATTTGCTTAAAAATTGATAATAATAAAGATAAATTATATAAATCAAATGATAATGTAAACAAAATCGTTCTCGACGGTTATACTGAGTAACAAAAGAATGTGTAAAGAAAAAATAAAATAAAAAAGCCACTTATTCTACTATCCAGTGACACTGTATTTTACAAAATTTTTGCATCATCTTGAAAATATCGGCGCTTGAAATCACATTGTTTATAGTGTCACGTCATGCAGAAGTAACGAGAAAACTATCTCTCAAAATCTCTTTTTGGAAGGTTTGTCAGTGTTGAATATGCGGTCATAGAACTTGAGGAAACTAATGCTAAACAAGCAATTATAACCTACAAACAAAAATAAATATTACGTTATCATAACTGACTAACTGTATCACCAATACCATATACCACTAATGCCATCTATCAACATCCACCGGTACTACAACGTTGCTGCGCCCGCGCAATGTTCCTATCCTGACCCACGCATGGCTAGCAATCTAACCCGCTAATTATTCTGCTATAAGTCGCTAGAGGGTAATACTAGTATCAAAACAATGGACGCGATAATAAAAAAATTAAAACAAATTCAAGAAATGAAGAACAAGCAAGAAAAAATTACTCAAACTATTAATAACAATATTAATATGATCGAAAACAGAACAAACTACTTAGAAACGAAATTGAATAAACAACAGAAAACGATAGAGCATTTGGAAAAACACGTCAGAAAGTACTATACGAGTATAACTTTAATTATTGTGAATGTGAGGACTATGTGGATCATATATATATATATTTATTTTTTTCTTACCCAGTTAGTTTTAATGATGGTCTGGCAGTTTGAGTAGTTTATGCGGCCTACCCACTACGTCCTTTCTTTGGTACTGTTCGTCGAGTTGTTGAGCTCCTTAAGTTCTGAATCGTACACGATTCCTGACAAATGCTTGCACTGACTGGACAGGTCCACTCAAATCTGTGTGGTTCTTTCTTCAAAAAAGCATTTCAGACACTAATCTACATGGTCCTCATATGGCCTGACGAAGATTATTATCTGGATTTTGCCCAAATTTCACTACCCAAACAAATAGCAACCTTTTTTATACCGATGCAATGTTTGGAATGATTTTAGTACGCACATTTTCATTTGGTCAAAATTTTACTTGGCAGAATATTATCAAGGATAATGTCATTTAGCCATTTGGTCTTTAATCAAATGATTTATTACAGCAAACAATCTTTATACAATAAACGTTAGGTGAGTTAGTTATGGAACTAGTTAGAGTAGGTTAATTATTTAAAAAAATGGTTAGATTAGGTTAGGTTACAACTGTGACCTCCTACGCCTCCTGCCAGAAACGACTAGATTATATAGAAAAAAAATATGGAAAATAAATAATATCCTAAAAAACTGAACTAGTTAGACGAGACTAATAATTAAAAAAAATGTTACTAACAACAACAACAAAAAAAAAAAGTACTACTAGAATAGTTAATATTAATATTACCTGTTTAGAATTTGTACCAAGTGGAAAAAAACACCCTTGTAATAAAACGTCTTTATTTTGCGTAAAATGAGTTATTCCGACTGAAATATTTGACTACATAAAAATTGGTAAAAGCACTAGTTGGTAAACAAGGTATTGTTTAAACGTTCACTTGCAAAACATTAGGTTTGCGTTACAATTATTTGTGAAGAGATTTTTTGCTAGGTAATAATTTGGCAAATGAAATTATGCGGAAAATTGTTTGGGAAGTGATCATTTGGCAATTTCTTTTCGATGAAACAAGGGAGACCCAACCAGGCTATTATGTTGCCACTGCTGGGACTCAGAACTCCTGTCTTTGATGGAGAGTGAGCTATAAACCACCACACGGGCACAGTGTAGGTTGGTGGATTTCACATGTCTTTGAATTTTTTGGTTCTAAGACATGCCGGTTTCCTCACGATGTTTTCGTTCACCGTTTTGAGAGCAGTGGTGATGAAATTAAACACATATAGTAAAATGCCTGCTAGGGTTCAAACTCACGACATACTCGGGACTCGTAAGTCGTGGTCCGATACTACTGGACCGCCACTGCTCTTACGTTGCCTTAGGCAGAGGTTATTGTCAGGTGGATCAAATATGCGCAAACGCAAGCTAGAGAAGTTCTCTTTAAGCATAAAAGATACCTAATACAACCTAAGACTTGGTACGGAAGACTTTTCTGTCATTCGCTGTATGTACGGCTGTTCTTTTTTTGACTTTGACTTTTCAAGTAATCAAGTCAATCCAAAACCATTATGAAAATTTTATCGAAAATGTACAGTACCTATCCCGAACAGGCCTGTTTCCACAAATTGATCCTCAGTTGTTAATTTCTAGCTTAACGAGCCATAAGCCAAAAATACAGACACGGAAAGGTTGAAAAGGAAACGGACTGAATCCGGAACAAACAACCAGTCAGGGCCGAAATTAATTTCAAGTGTTGACAAAAATAACAAACGCCAAACTTTGATTTTCAATTAATTACTTTTTATTTTACAACCATAGCACAATATACTAGAAAATATTTCTTATCGCAGAAGTAGGTACCAAGTGATTAGAGATACAATTTTGTGGCTTTCTACTATAAAATATAATGTCAGATTAGTCACATGTCGCGTTATGGATATGCCTGCATTTAACATATTATAATTATTTCATATTTTTACAAAACTTATGTACATACTTACATGCTTATAACTAGATAAAAATATGGGTAAATGTGAGTTGATATGACATTATCAACTCATACTCGTATTACATATATTTTAAACAAACGAAATAATAAACTCTTTAATGAATCCTTTAAAAAATACATTGATGAACTCTTGCAAATGTATTCCACGGGCGGGTCCCGCTTTAACGGCACCTGAGCAAATGGCACCTGGGGTATTCCACATACGGTACCTATCGATATTTTTCGCAGGTGCCATTAGTGGAATAATTTGTTATTTTAAATTTTATTCCTCAAATGGCACCTACGGATCAGTACATACTAGTGTTGGGACGTTTTTTTTTTAAGGCCATCAAAATCAAAAATTCGATTAAAATCAGTCGAGAGTTTAATAACATGATAAAAACATAACTTCTTTATTTTTATTCATTTTAATATCACAATCAGTTTTCTTAAGGACATGTATTGCAAAATCAGCCTCGAGTACCAATAGAATTTAGAATGTGGAATACGTCGTCGATATATCCTTAAGTTCATTCATGTAATGAATGTAATGAATGAACTTGAGGATATATTTCCTAAATATGCTTCCGGTTTAGAATCTAGAGACATAGGTTAAGAGAGAGAATTACGATGATGACTTAAAATCAAAAACTTGAACAAATTCAAGGTGACTTCAACAGCCTTTGTTCCCAACCCTCTCTTTCAATAAACTTCAGTCTGATTGGGGAATCAGGTTGTGTCACAATAGCTCTAGGTTCGAACGTCAGTTGTTTCTTCATGCCTGGAGCCAGCTCCACGCGGTACTTCTTCAGTAATGTAATCAGACCGGCCGCCATTTGCATTCTTGCGAATCTCATACCTGAAAAAGACAATGATTGTAAATTATTGGAATTGACATCGATATCATGCTTAACTTTGTACGTACGGTGTTAAACAGTGGAGTGATTAACCCCACAACGTTTTTATGGAAAATATTGCGACTAGCGCAGCTCTAGGCATTAAGATTGTGAATTCAAAAACCTGGCAAGCAAAGTGGCTTCTTTTGTTTTCTATTGGCGAATACTTTTAGCAGCTATAGTTTGACCGAGACCGCTGTTGGCGCCTGAGGTATATGTGCAGCGAGATGGGGGACAGTACAGGCCGCTCATTCGTCAACGCTCATGCCGTCCCGACACTCGTTTCTTAACGCTTCCCCACACGTCGCCGCGCATGCGCGGAACCGCGGACTTGGTCAAACTTTAAAAAGGTAAGTTAATCTGGTCTAACTGAATCACAGTATTTCGTGAGGCACCTTAAACTAGCGTATTGATAAAAGCTTGCTAATTCTATATAACTTACAGTATATTATTTATTTGCTTTTAGTTTAAAAAATCTGGCAATGCCAAGGAAATCCATGACGCTATGATTGTTTTAGCTGTCATTGCCTCGTAGTAGTTTGTCATGCGCTCCCAAAATTTTCCCTGATTGACAATCATGAAGGTAACTTCGCCGTGCGTCATTTTTATTTTAAAGTAAATATTTATACAACTGGCTACAATAAAAATTATGTTTTGAATACTAGTAGGTCCAGTGATAGAGAACCAAAACAACTTCTATCTTATCTTGTAATTTTTATATATGTACTTAAGTTAGTTTGGATATACTCAATCACACTGGTACCACAGATTAGATAAAGTTACTACGTAACCGGTGCCAACTGATTGCTTTTGGATGAGAATAACATAGTTACTGTGAAGTAGGTTTAAAGGTACTTAGCTTACCACCCCATGCTTAGATAAGTGCTCTCTAATTTTTTTACGTCATAAATGGCAAATACATTATACAAAACTTTACATATAGTGAGTATTACATTGAAGAACCCCTTCTCTCTTACAGATTGAATACAACCATTTCCCAAAGGCGACCAAAACAAAGAGATTCATCGTAAGTATATTTAAATGACTTTGCCGAAAAATAATAATAAATGAGCACTTACCGATACAGATTCTGGGACCATCACCAAACGGCATGTATGTGTACGGCCGGATGTTCTGTTTCTCCTCCGCCAGGAACCGTTCCGGACGGTACTTCTCTGGCTCTGGGAAGAACTCCGGGTTATGCTGTAAGTGGTACACTGGCAGGTGCACACGGAGACCCTTTTCTAGCTTCAATCCTGATGGGAACGTGTAGTCTTCTATCACCTCGCGAGTTAGCACTCCTAGTACTGGGTACAGACGAAGAGCTTCATCAATACACGCTTCCATGTAAGGTGTCTCTGCAATGCACTCATACTTCAGCACGTTGTTATGACGACGCAGGTAATCGTCCACCTCTTCTAACAGTCGTTTTTGAGCTTCGGGATGTTTCGCCAACTCAAACAAAGTGTAACTCAAAGTGGTTGCCGAAGTCTCGAATCCCGCTGCGAAGAACAAGAAGCACTGCGCCACCAATAGATCGTCATCCACATCTAAATTAACTTTATTTCCTGAATCAGCTTTCATATTCTTCAAACTGTCGCCTGTCATCGAATGGTTGGTCTTCATTTTCAGCACGAGATCAACAAAGTCGTTCCTCGACGTCGGGGTATAATTGCGACCTTTAAAAACGCTTGTCAACAAATTATTGAAGAAATCGTCAACTTCTGTCGGCAACAATTTGAATCCCAGTGCGTAGAAGATTGCTGGCCAGATAGCGCGTAGAACATTCTTGAATGCTCTAAACCTATGAGTATCAAAGATAACGTCACCCATGTGTCTGAATGGATTGTTTTCCTTCTTTTCCATCGTATTTGTGTCAACGCCAAACGCGCAGGATCCAATGCAGTCCATCGTGTACCTCGCCACGAGTATCCTCGCTTCGATCTCGTTGCATTTCTGCACTTCTTCGTCGAGTATCTTCTGGAATACGTGAGAACACTTCTCGATCAAATGGAACATGTTCTTCATCTTGGCTGAGGAGAAGAGTGGAGTCAGGTTCTGACGTAGCACCTTCCACCTGTCGCCATAAGTGGCGAACAGGTTCTGTGTGATCAGCTCCCTGTGTGTGTAGTTGGAGGCTTCACGGCCGCTGAAGAAATAGAAATCCTTCGTCATTACAAGCTTGATGACTTCCGGATCTTGTACGATGAGGGTGGGTTCCGTGCCGTAGTAGGCGCCAATGTACGGCACGTTCGGGAATTTCTGGCATATTTTCTGTGTGAGTTGTCCTAAGTACGTCTTCTGTAAAATATATTCGGAGAAATTTCCGAAAAACGCGACCGGTGGTGAATGTGGCACTTTTTTATTCTCCCAATATTGGAACTTTCGCTTAGAGGTGAGGTAGACCGCGTAGAAGATCAGAGTTAGCGTGGCGACCAATAGTAACGCGATCATGTCGAAGTTTCGAGGAATCTGATTATGTCAGACAAGTGTGTTTGGATATTTATAGTATTATATAGATAAAGAACTTGAGGAAGACAATGTATTCAGAAGTTTTAAGGAATTTCCCGCTAGTCATTGTAATACAAAATGTTGATAGGTGTCGATTGCACTTGATTACAATTAAGTGACACTTCAACCCCAAAGTGGAACAAAATATAAGTGTTTTCCGTTGCAAGTGCTCATGGCTTAGTCCACGAAATCTCCAAATGCCTGGTTGGCACTTCCCGTGACCCAAGGGCTGGCTTTTACCTTGGCCAGAGACTAAGCATTGCCTTACAACGTGGCAATGCCACCAGTCTCTTGGGTACAGTACGTTACCAGTCGACAGTGATGCGGAGGAATTTTTCGATGCCATATTGAAGTTTGTAGTTTTAGTTAGGTTAGAATATTACATTTATATTTGAACTATTTTCCAGAAGCATAAAAGGAAGGACGGGAGGATATTTATTGCTATAGGCGGCGGTGATCATTTCCATCAGCTGTTCCATCGTTGTTTTCCTTCCAACAACTTAAACAAAAAGTTCGGTATTGGTAGTAAGTGACAATGCGGTTGGCTGTACCCAAGTTATGGAGGGTATTATAAACTCATTCAATCTGCCTAGCCTTTTCCCAACTACATATGTTGGGGTCGGCTTCCAGTTTAACCGGATGCAGCAGAATACCAGTATTTTGTATGGAGCGACTGCCTATCTGACCTCCACAACCCAGTAACTGGGTAATACGATACCCCTTGGTAAAACTGGTTGTCAGACTTTCGGGCTTCTGACGACCCCACGAATGGCAGCCGGGACCAACGGCTTACCGTACTTTCCGAGGCACGGAGGAGTATCGGTATGTAAAGATGGTCACCCAAACATGGACCAACCCCGGCAAGCGTAGCTTAACCTGATGGATCGACTCGTGCGGCTGTTATGACTTAGCCACGAGCTCTTGCTTTTACAAACTAAAGTAGTTGAGCATTATGGGGTTTAAGTTTAGAAACGTCTCGCCTCGATAAGGGGCAAGGGAGAGGGGAGGGGGGAGAGGAGGGCAGGTTTAGTAAACACTTCACTTCCCCCCCACCGGAGATAAATAGTTTGTTTTTAAACGATTTTGTAATATCACATAAATCTAATAAAAAGGTTGACAATTAATTAAATGTAGAGGTCTATGTCTCTCTGGGCTCGCTCTTGCATCCATAAATAAGTCCATTTTTTTAAACTTACCTAATCGTTTTTCTAGAACCCCTAAATAACCTCAAATTCTTTTTGGCGAGGCGGCACGTTTCTAAACCCAACCCAACGTTTAAAAACGGGTCGTTTGTCAAACATAATCAAAGTTCTAAAATTGATGTCAAGTTATTTGTATAATTAAAAATACACTTAAAAATATCATATTTTTATTTTTATCTAGAATTTACTTTTAGAATTTCTTTATTTTTCATAAAATATGGTACATAATAGGTCTCAACTTAAATATAAGAAGTTCCACATATTTTGCTAACTTACTATTTCAGCGTGCAAAAAATACCTTATAATAAAATCATATACGGGGTGACAGGGACATCGACGCGAAGCCGGCTACCATGGATTCAGTACATGATTCTGAACCCCACAGAGTTGAAATTTTTCGTCTGTTATAAAAAAAAATCTGCTGTTTCATAGAAAAGTGCAATACATAGGTATTGCACTTTTCTATGAAACAGCAGATTTTTTTTTACATTATTTTTTTCTACACATAACATAACATAACATAACGCCTTGTTTCCCCGAAGGGTAAGGCAGAGGTGTAGCCGCAGGTACACCCACATTTCGCCATTTATATTTAAGTCCCATGTAATAGGGGACGAGCTCGATGAGGAGCTCGTGGCTAAGTAACAACAGCCGCACTGGTCGATCCATCAGGTTAAGCTACGCTTGCCGGGGTTGGTCAGTGGATGGGTGACCATCTTTACATACCGAGAATCCTCCGTGCCTCGGAAAGCACGTTAAGCCGTTGGTCCCGGCTGTCATTCGTGGATCTTTGACAGTCGTTACGAGTCGTCAGAAGCCCGAAAGTCTGACACCAGTCTTACCAAGGGGTATCGTATTACCCAGTTACTGGGTTGTGGAGGTCAGATATGCAGTCGCTCCATGTAAAATACTGGTATTCAGCTGCATCCGGTTAGACTGGAAGCCGACCCCAACATAGTTGGGAAAAGGCTAGGCAGATTGATTGTAATAGGGGGCGAGCCTATTGCTATATTTTTTTTCTAATATAAACCAATTAGGTGCTCTAGGTATCTATTTATCAAATATATTATACACTGCGAAAGTGAGTTAGTTTGTTTGTTACGTTTTCAAGCTAAAACAGGTGAACAGATTTGCATTTGAAGAAGGACATAGGGTTCTTTCATCCTTCATCGCAGACGAAGTGGCGAGCAACAGTTAGTTCTAAAATATTTAAATGGGAGCTTTCTCGTTTTCGGGAATGTCTCCAAAAGTGCTCTAAGTATGGTGACAGAGTTCACGCATGGACTCCTATGACGTTGCATTTTTTTTCGCTTCGAGTTTGATTATCAACAATTAGCATATGAACGCTTATACTCAGTAACAAAACAATGAATACAAGGTGACTTTTATAAGGGATGTATTTGTCATAGGTTTATACGATATTCCATTCGCAGGTATTTGGAACGAGAACAAATACGACAATAATACTTGAAAAAAAATCCTATTAAATACATCAGTTGTGGTTCCCCGTGTGCTATATGTGTTGATAGAAGCCTTGCTTTTGTAGTTGCCAAAATTCCGACGGTACACAAACTTCAACAAGTCCATGCGTGTGCGCAGTTTTATTTGTCATTTGTAAACATGTTTTTTTTTAATAAGTGTGTATAAATATTGTTGTATCCTTGAATATGTCTCTCGTTGGAGCCATACTGTTTATATTGACTACCGAACTACCGTGTTTGGAAGGATGTTTTAAGCAAAACTGAAAAATTTCGTCTTTATGACAGATACAGAACACTGCATGCTTAGACCAAATAAAAAACCATCACATAGCGCTGTCAACAGTGACGTGAGGCCGGTTTCGTAAAGGCGTAGTTTCATCATAATGTAAACGGTTGTAAATGCGTGTGTGTGACCGTGTATGCACAGAGCGGAGGAGTAGTTTTGGCATGCTTCACTTTATTGTTCGCAGCGTTGTCTTGATTTTTTATTTGGTCGGAGACTGTATGTTGTATAACAATTTCTGCAGACGATAAAGGTTTTGTAAATTACACAAACATACATAAATTCACGCATTCTTCCTATGGATACCTCCATAGGAAGAATGCGTGAATTTATGTATATAATGCAGAATGAATAAAAAGAATGAAACGAAATTTAAATCTTATATTAAAAGCACACTATGCAACCAAGCATATTATAAGTTGGGAGATTATATCGCTGATAAAAATGCTTGGCTCAACGCTGGTCTTGCTCCACAAGGGCGCATAAACTAATTTATTAGCATTTGAAAATACTGTTGGAGCTGCTGAAGATTTAAAAAACTACCTTTGCATTGTATAAATTCAATCTCTTAACATTGTATAATTGCATAGCACATGTTGAGTACTATGTACCGACTATAAAGCTACCATTTAGGTACTGGGTATGTCTTTCATTGACTTGAATGTGCCTTGGCGGCTGAGAGTATGTCATGCTCACTCTAATGTCTCGCTGACGGTGGCGCGTGTGTTGGATCATTTAGCTCCCTTCAAAATGGTTGAGCTGAATGGTGCAAATCCATGCCTCATGTTCGTGAACGGGCGCCGTCAGTAGGGACTGGTCATCTCTTAGCTACCACGGTTTATTTTAATTTAATTAAATTTTAGAATTTTTTGTTTTTGTTGCGGACGCTTTTAACGTTTTGCATCGTTCTCACATGTATAACTTCAACATGAATGATGTAACCAATATTTTGTAACCATATTATGATTTAAAAGAGTGTCCGTGGAGTTTCTTGCCCGTTCTTCTCCATAGGTACCTACTACGCTTTGGAATGGGCATCTAGCTTCATCTTTCTGACTGACCGACCCCTTGACAATTTAAAAGTGCCTGTAATTGGTTTATTTGAAATAAATGCTTTGAGTTTTTGAGTTGAGTTTGAGAAACTACAGAACGCCACCTTTTACGGTCCTTACATACTTCTTTTGCTTCGTATACCTAAGCTCATACATCAGCGCGCGCCGCGCTGATATAATAATAACAGTAATAATTATTACACACCAATCAATCTGCCTAGCCTTTTCCCAACTATTTATTTATTTATTTATTTATTTAGATAGAACGGCCGAAGCCAATTACACTATTTAAACATGAAATTTATTTAACACATTCATGCATTCTTCTCACAAAAATTCAAACATTCTGATAGCATCATCTTCCATTCATTCGCAAACATATCAATATCTGTGTTTGAGTTCAGAAGAGCGTTAATAGCGGCTAATGTCCGAGGAATAGGTGACTTGGAGTGTGCAACAGTACGGCATGTTGGAACAGCCAGTAAGCGGTGTTTCCTGCCACGACAGTAATTGTCTGGGACAAATAGATTGCAGATTTCATTATGCAGATCAGGAACATCAATAATCCCCCTGAGAATTTTAAATATTACAGTCATCTGATCGCGCGACCGTCTTACTTCTAAAGAATTGAGACTTAAGCAACCCAACAGGAATTTAGTGGGATACAAGAGAGGATAAAACCCGTACAAGTGCTTGTAAAGGTATCTAAGGAATGCTTTTTGAACTTTTTCCAAAGCTAACGCATACTGCTTCTCAAAAGGGTTCCATAACTATGTTGGGGTCGGCTTCCAGTCTAACCGGATGCAGCTGAATACCAGTATTTTACATGGAGCGACTGCCTATCTGACCTCCACAACCCAGTAACTGGGTAATACGATACCCCTTGGTAAGACTGGTGTCAGACTTTCGGGCTTCTGACGACTCGTAACGACTGTCAAAGATCCACGAGTGACAACCGGGACCAACGGCTTAACGTGCTTTCCGAGGCACGGAGGAGTCTCGGTATGTAAAGATGGTCACCCATCCACTGACCAACCCCGGCAAGCGTAGCTTAACCTGATGGATCGACCAGTGCGGCTGTTGTTACTTAGCCACGAGCTCCTCTAATAATTATTACACACCCTGTAACTTAATTAAGATGGTAAATACTTATCTATGCCAGATTTCTTTAGGATCTAAAAATGACTAGTCATTCTGGCTGGTCATAATTATTTTTAACAAAGAATGTAAACAAACAATATTTTTTTACAATAAAAGTAATAGTCATAGTGACTGTTACTTGATCTTGCTTTTATATCTTTGTTTTTGACATCATTATTTTTAAATTGTCTTGTATTTTTGAAGTGAAAACTTCTTGAAACATATTTGGCTTGCTTAATATTGTATGACTTTTGGTAGGGGTTTAATTTATGGATTCGCGTAGTGCTGGTCTATAGAATATAGGTACCACTAATACCAGTTTTAAGTTTCAAAGGGAAAAACGGAATCCTTATAGGATCACTCGTGTGTCTGTCTGTCCGTCTGTCACAGCCAATTTGGTCCAAATCAAATAGACCGAATAGGTTGTTTGGTACATATTTCAATTTCTGTGACCCAAACACGGACGTGTAACGTAAATTAAATGAATTTCGAAAACGGGGGTCACTGTTCGGGAGCAAATGGGATAATTAAAAAAAAGTTTTTCAAACTGTACCGTGTGACATATCAAATGAAAGAAATTCTTTTGAGGATCTCAAAATGTTTTTTTTTAATAATTTGCAGCTACTTTTAAGATATAATAAGAAAATAGATGAAAATTGACTATTCCCCCCCCGTTATCTCCGAAACTACTGAGCCTAAAATGTTGAAAAACATACTGAGAATGGTTCTTTACAATAGGTTACAGGAACATCTGTATGGATTCTAAGGTCTTGAAAAATAAATTTAAAAAAACAATAATTTTATTTCACATAAACCTACATGAGCACTTTTGAAACGTCAGAAGCTAGGTGCACGGTTCCAATTGGTCGTTTCCTACGGAGAAGAGTCGGCAAGAAACTCCACGGTTACTCTTTTAAAAATAATTGGACTTGGTATGGGAGGGACAATGTAGGTCTTTCAACAAGAACCAGGTACTTAACAAAATAGAAGATGGTCAATAAATCTACAGTCCACTAAGCGTTCTCACATTCACAAAATAGAAAGAAAACATAGTAAACCTCTCAATATTGTATTGTGCGTAAAAACTTACATTTGCAGTTAGAATGTATGGGAGAATCTGTTTTTCAACTACAATGTTAAGTGTTTTCTTGGGATAAATTACTCCCACGCAATTATTTTTCTTTAAATTGTAATTTTCACACTTTATTTTTCACAACTAAAGAACTCGAGTGCCTCGTTGGTGCAGTGGTCGCAAGCGCTACTGCTAAGCATGAGGTGCTGGGTTCGATTACCAGATCGAGCAAGATGTAATAATAATAATATTATGGTAAAATAACCTCCGGGTTATGTTATATTAAATAGTAGGATCAATATGAGCTCTACGTAAAAAAATATTCTAGTGATTATATGTGTCTTGGTAGGTTGTACATAAACATATAAATCGAGTTTATTACAATTCAACTATTTACAGGCACTTTTGAATTGTCAGTCAGAAATATGAAGCTAGTTGCCCATTCCAAAGCGTAGTTGGTACCTATGAAGAAGAACGAGCAAGACACTCCACGGACAGTCTTTTAAATAAAAAAAATGGTTATAAAATATTGGTTACATCATTCATGATGAAATTATACATGTGAGAACAATGTAGAAAGACGTGCACGTTAAAAGCGTCCGTAATAAAAAGATAATAAAACAAAGAACATTTCTAAAATTAAAATAAGCCATGGCAGCTCAGAGATTACCAGTCCCATCTGACGGCGCTACATTTATGGTAGGTATTACTAATACGGTCAATTACTCTATAATTCCTTATACGATTACATAAAGGTACTTAGAGTATTTACTTAGATAAAAGTATTTGCTTGTAAACAGACACAAACAAAGATAAATTGCGTAAATAGAGAAATGATAATGTAAAAACTGAAATGTCATGTTTTTTAATAATATTTGCTCGTTTCGCTCTACGAAATGCAAATAATAATGCAAAAAAGTTTTTTTGGTATTGCCCCCCGCATTTATAATAAAGTACCTAATGCTATTAAAAATATGACTGTTTTCAAATTCAAAAGGGCACTAAACGAAATATTAATTGAAAAAAGTTATTACACAATTGACGGCTTCCTTAATGATGAATCACTGACTGATTGACATGCTAATAATCCATTTGACATTTATTTTTTATTTTTTATTATTGATTGCTGCAACCTTGTTGACATTTTTTTTGTATAAATTTGACATTAAATGTAATTCGAAAGATTGGACATTAATTTATATTAAATGTATTGTTATAGATTTAATTATTGACATTGTATTTCTTTATTATTATCTAATTAATTTGTCTTTTGATTTTTATTCGATTTTGTTAATAAAATTTACGTTCAATGTTTGCATGCCTAATTGGTAGATTGTACAGGGATCTCAACATTTTGTAAACACCTTTATTTATGTACCTACTTTCAAAGCAAATAAATGATTATTATTATATTATTATTATTATTATTATAATTTCCTAATTGTTATTTAAAATTATAATGTCTTTAAATTTGTATTAAATATGATTTGCATGCCCATGTGACGGTAGAACATGGAGGGCTTTCGTAATAAAACATCAATGTAATAATTACCCATGTTTGCAAAGTAATAAATGATTTATGATTTATGATTTATGAAAAATTCATCTGCATCCGGTTAGACTGGAAGCCGACTCCAACATAGTTGGGAACAAGCTAGGCAGATGATGATGATAAATGATGTGGTGGCATCTACATCGCCACATGCGAACTACGCATCAAAGACCTGACGTCACACAAGTCCTGCATCGCGCAATTAGAATTTACCGCGCGAACAGCATTAAAAACCTTCCCTGACATTAAAATATCCCCCCTATTTTTATCCCCGTATAATTTACACCCAGTTCCTTATACCTCTAAAATGATAATGATAAATGATAAATGTTTTTATTTCTGTAATTATGTTGGTACAAACACTATTTACACATCAATCATATTTTTTCAAATTAGATGAGGTTACCTATAATTATTTTCATTTTATTTTGTTTAATCCCGAGGGCGAGTAAAGTGCTGGTAGGTTTTCCATCAGAAATTTCTCAGTAGCAGCCCAGAGTGAGCAGTGATAGCCTAGTGGTGTGACCGTTGGACTGTAAAGTCATAGGTCTCGAGTTCGAACCCAAGGCACGCACCTCTGATTTTTCGGATTTATGTGCGTATTGTATAAGTATCACTTGCTTCTAAAACGGTGAAGGAAAACATCGTGAGGAAACCAGCATGACTTTTTTTTTTTTTGAGGCTGCGAAATCATCAAATGACTTCTCCCGCTCTGGGCAGAGCGAGAGGGCGTGTCAGACTTTTACTGACTAAAACCCACCCGTGTTCCTTCCGTTGCCTGTGTGCCGGGGCCGCGATACCCCTTTCGGACAAACCCGCAACCCCAGCAGGCATTGGTCCTTACGCACCCCGTCAGTTGGTGCTGACATCTCTTTGAGGCGCGCGTGGAACACAACGCGCCGTCGACCCGGGCCTGGTCCTTATCCCGCGCGCAAGCTACCCATTGCTCACCGTCCGCAAGCCCGCGCCTACGGTGGCCGGAAGCGTGACTCCCGACGCCCGGGGCGTCTCCTGCGGCGACTAGGGGTGCGAGGGCGTGCAGCTTGCATCTCCCTCGCGCGCTCCGCCTCCTCCTTCGCGAGCATAACTGCTTCGCAGAAGGAGGTAAACCAGCATGCCTGAGAGATATTTCTCGACGGCATGTGAAGCCAAGTCAGAGGCCATGGGCGGCTTTAAAACTCTGACACCAGGTTAGTCATTAACCACCCGAAAAGAACCAGTTGATAATAACTGGCGAAAAAATTGGTATGTTCGTTAGAAAAAAACTGTTAAAAATATTAATAATCTGTCTTTGTTTTTTTTTTACAAGTAGATAAGATCTAAAGCACTAAGGGCAAACTATTATTGTTATTACGATTTTCAGCCGGTATAAAATAACTCAAGGCTGCTCAACCCTAGGCCCGCGGGTCACTGCGGCAAAGCTTGGGATTGAGCTGCTCGCTCTGCTAAGCCTTGTGAAAACCATAAAACTTGACATTTTAATGATTCATCACAATAAACCAGTTTTATATACACATTGACATTGTTGAAAATTATATTCAAAATGACACGATTACTTTGTAAAGTATTATATATTATTTTAATTATTGTGAATGTGAGGACTATGTGGATATTTTTTTTCCCTTTTCATTTCTTTTTTTCTTTCTCAGTTTTAATGATGGTCTGGCAGTTTGAGTAGTTGATGCGGCCTACCCAAATATCCTTTCCTTGGTATTGTTCGTCGAGTTGAGCTCCTTAAGTTCTGAGTTGAGCTCCACGATTACTGACAAATACTTGCACTGACTGGAAAGGTCCACTCAAATCTGTGTGGTTCTTTCCTCAAAAGACCATTTCAGACACTAATCTACATGGTCCTCACATGGCTTAACCAAGATTATGTCTGGACTTTAAAAGAGACTGCGACCTCTGAGTTTGTTTCGGCCTTTCTTCTCAGAGTAGTCAGATAGGAAACACCGACCTCACCTAGCTTATTTTTAATATTTTTTTATATGACGTGTAAAAGTGATTCCGATATCCTATTTACAGAATAAACAATTTCATTTCATTTCATTTCATTTCATTTCAAAACCCTAGGCCCGCCAACGCATTTGAGTTGAATTGCCAAAAGCGATATAACCAAATATTGATAAGTTGTTTTATCAGTAAAGTTTTTTTTAAATATTATTTAAACTACGAGTAACTTAGGGCTAGGTTTTGCGGGCCTGTGGGCCTTTCAAACGCTACCTCCCCCAATTCCAGAGCGACGTATTTATTTACGATGCACTGCCGACCATTTCGCGGAAAACCCATGCCATAGTATAAAATATTTGCAGTTGATCAACTGAACTAGTTTTTCTTAGGTCCGATTTTGTTCCAAAAGAGTTAATTTTATGGGACCTAAAATGAACCTGACCTGAAATGTTACCTAAAATGTCCTGTGTACCTGATGGCCGTTTTCACATTAATAACAGATAACGACATCTACCCGATACCGATACGACGGCAGCTATACTGACATCGATTCGATACCGATATTATTATTATCGGCCCGATGATATTGGTGAATATCGATGACCATCGCGACGCACCAAACAACCACAGTACCTACCTACTTTTGGGTTATTGAATATTGGTACGATTGAGTTTATTAAAAAAAAAAACTTCTAAACTCAAAATTTCAACCTTTAATTTCCCTCGAAAATACAATTACCTACGATCCTCCATGCAATTTTTATATTGTTTTGTAATCGGTTTCGGATTTTTTTTATCGAGAAAATTTATATTTATCGTGTTTTGAACCTTTAATTTCCCTCCAACAAGGATGTATCTATAAAAAAAAAAAATTCAGGACACACATTTGACTATTTAAAATTGATTCTAAAACAGGCAAATTCGGACCACCCCCGTTAGTTTTAGTTTTTATCTACCATAACGGTAGATGGCCCGCCAGCTGACACGGAATTAAAATAAATTATGCCCCACCTTCTAAAGTGGTTGGGCAACCTTGAAATACCTTATTCAAACTAACGCCACCACCCGTACCATATGTGGCACTACAAATTGGATATTGTTTACATCATAAACTATATTTTTGGATAACCTTATTCTAACAGTAGCAATGCCTTTCATTTTAACAGTTGAACAACATTCATTGCGTTATTTGTGTTGTTGGGCAGACAAATTTTTCGAACATTATGAAGCAATCAGACAGATAAGTATCTTATGAAGCACGCAATGACCAACGTGTCTTGTTATCAGGACAATGTCGTGAAACCAACGTCTCGAGGTTATTTACATCCATTACCTATCAATATTAAATTGGTAATTAAACTGATTACGGTGATAATAATGATACCTATTTATGTATTTATGTAACGGTTATCCGCCAACTGTGCATCTGTGAGCCCCAGGAACCCTCAATCTACTCTCGCATCGTCAACAATAAACAACCAACGCCATCTACCGGTATTGAAAGCAATTAGTATAACATCCGCCATGAAGATCTAATGTTACAATCTATATAACAGACTTACTAGCGCCATCTATCAACTCATAGAGACACTAAATGTTGTGGTCATCTCAAATATTAATAACTTTTCCCTTGTCTCCGAACATTCATTATATTAACTTGAAATTAGTACTGTAAATCATACTCATTTATATAAATGTAGTTTATGAACCTATAGCTTTCATTCTTATGAATTTTGTTATAAGTATGTCAATTTATGTAAGTGCTTCGAATATTTCACAATAATAAAAAGGGGTAGTAATTTGACTTCCTGGGGCGACGGTACTTTTTGGCGGTGAGACGTTTTGAGCGAGATTGTTCGTGATACAAAATTGGGAATATAAATCGTATAAGTGAGTTTTGAGTTGTTTCATTTCCATTTCTGAACACGTGAACACCCATTACAGTTCAGAAGTGGGATGGAAGAATTCCACGGCCTATATATCCGCGGCTTGGGGAGACGCTCGCCTAGCGTCGAGTCACAAGAAAATGGTGGACGCCATGGAAAAAAAAGTCCCGATTTTTTTTCTTCGCAATCAACTTTTAGTCAGCTACCTACCAACAAAAGACCAAGGATAACGCACCTGGACACAGAGATCATTCCCAAATTCGATCCTGCGAAGAAAAATATTAATGTGAAAGGATGGCTGCACAAGATAGACCAGCTAGGTGAAATATATAACTGGGAAGAGAAGGACAGGGTTTTCGTGATGCAAACCCGGCTACGCGGCGCAGCTCGCGACTGGTACGACGATCTAGAGGACTATAGCGCCACGTGGGACACTTGGAAGGACTGGCTGGTAAAGGCGTTTCCACGCACCACCGATTTCGTTGACCGTCTAGAAGAAATGCTGGCACGCCAAAAAGGAAACGAGACTATGACCCGATACTACCACGATAAAATATCCCTAATGAAAAAGTGTGGGCTCGATGGGGAGGACGCAATGTCGTGCCTCATCCGGGGGTTACCGGTCGAACTGCGTGCCAACGCGAAAGCGTGCGGCTACAGGACTGCTGAAGAATTATATTATGGATTCCTTTCTTCGCTTGAAAATTATGTTGAACCGAGGGCTGAAAAAACCAGACGACCCTCCGACCAGAAGCCCGGCAAGTCGACGTGGCAGCGGGGCTCTGCAATGGGGAACCCTGCTCCGAAGGTGTGCTACAACTGTCGGCGACCGGGGCACGAAGCGCGGGATTGTCGAGCTGCACCCGCCACGCGCTGCCAGGTCTGCCAGCGTGCGGGACATGCTGCCAACACCTGCTGGTATGCGGCTGGGGGAAGCACGCGCGACACGCTGGTGGCGGCGCCTCCGCAAAGAAACCAACAGGTACGGCAGGTTTATCACGTCACCACAGAAATTATTTCAGATTTATACCGAAAACAAATGTATATTGATGGTTTTGAAGCAATTGGTTATATTGATACTGGCAGTAAAGTAAATATAATCACATCAAAAGCGATCGAAAAATCGCGATTATGTATCTTACCATCGAATGTAGTAATGAGAGGCTTTGGAGGTGTACTTGTAAATTCTTTAGGAAAAGCATTCTTAAACATAGTTATAGATAACATCAGTTTACAAACGTGTGCCGAGATAACAAATGCAAACCTCAACGACATCGATTTAATTGTGGGGCAACCTATTATTAATCAGCCAAATGTAAATTTAATTATAACCTCTAAATCTGTGACATTAATAGCAAACAGTGAATATTTTTGCCCTTTATCAAGTATGCGTTTGTCTAGTCAGGATTTCGTGTCTAAAGTACCCTTATTCTTGTTCGGCAATGTCGGAGTCCTGCCGGGTTCGAACGCAGAGGTACGCGTCTACACATCATACGAATTGACGTCAAGTGAAATACTTGTTACCCGCCCACGATTATATTCTATGGGTAATGAATCGTACTATATACCAGAGTTAGTCTTAAATAATACACCAATTTTAAAAATACGCGTAATTAATTTAGGTAATTCTTGTTTGCAATGGTCCGCCGGTCGACTAATCGACTAATTGCGCGCGCAGATTTGTTTACGCAAAGCGACGTAGCTTTTGTTACTCAAAGTAGTGCCGCTAATGATTATGCTCAGTCAAACAAAACACTTGTGTTGTCTGATCTAGATATCGGCGATATAGAAGAGAACCATTCTAAATTATTATTACACTTACTAAATAAATATCCCAATTGTTTTGCTGAATGTAGCAGTGAACTTGGTTGTACGGATTTAATTGAAATGCATATTTCTACCACATCAGAAACGCCTGTGTTTTGTAAGCCATATCGATTATCCTACAAAGAAAATGAAATTGTACAGGAAAAGGTGAATGACCTTTTATCCGCTGGAATAGTGCGAGAATCGAACTCCGAATACGCGAGTCCTGCAATTCTAGTTAAGAAAAAGGGAGGCGACTATCGGTTATGTATCGACTACCGCGCTCTCAACGCACGTACTGTAAAGGATCGATTCCCTCTTCCACACATTGATGATCAGATCAATCGACTATCGGGTAAAGTATACTTCACGGTTCTAGATATGGCGCAAAGTTACTACCAAGTTAAAATGGCGGAAAATTCAATTCATAGAACCGCCTTCATAACGTCGACTGGACAGTATGAATTTTTAAAAATGCCGTTTGGTTTGGCAAACGCTCCGGCGGTTTTCTCACGGTTAATTCGAAAAGAATTAGGGTCCCTTGATAATAAAATAGCTACATATCTTGATGACGTCACATTACCCACTGTTACAATAGAACAAGGTATAGAACTATTGGAGGATGTTTTAAAACTTCTTTCTCGAGCCAATTTAAAACTAAATTTAAAAAAGTGCTCTTTTTTGAAAACCAGCGTAAATTACTTGGGTCATGAAGTTACTGAAGGGTCTGTACGCCCGGGGCAAGCAAAGATTAGTAGTGTTATTAATTTTAGACAACCGCGAAACGTACATGAACTGCGCCAATTTATCGGTTTAGCATCGTATTTCCGTAAATTTGTAAGAGGGTTCGCTGAAATTGCCCGTCCTTTGACCTGCTTAACAAAAAAGGACGTAGCCTGGATATGGAGTTCAGAACAAGAATATTCTTTTAATCTTTTAAAAACTACGTTGACTGAGCGACCTGTTTTAGCAATTTATGACCCGCATGCTAAAACAGAAATCCATACTGATGCTAGTAGTTTAGGGTTAGGCGGTATTTTACTTCAATATCAAAATAATGGTGATCTAAAACCTGTTGCTTACTTTAGTCGCGTTACTAGTAGGGAAGAAATGCACTATCATAGTTATGAGTTAGAAACTCTCGCCGTAGTTGAATCTTTAAAACGCAAACTTTCGTATTTACGTAACAGGTACCCCAATAAAGGTAATTACTGACTGTGCGGCATTAAGAACCACACTGACTAAAAAAGATCTGATTCCACGTATAGCCCGATGGTGGTTAACGATCCAGGATTTTGATATTGAAATCGAATATCGCCCTGGCCAACGTATGAAACACGTTGACGCACTCAGTCGTAACCCAGTTGAAAGCGTTTATATACTTCGCATTGATGAAGCTGACTGGCGCCTCACGCTGCAGTTGCAAGACGATACGGTACAAAGTATTATTCGACAGATTAATGCTAGTACGGATAATCCGGATATTAAAAAAAAAAATACCATTATTAACGGATGTCTGTTTCGGAAAACTTTACACGGAGACAGATTCGTAATACCTAAACTGTCAAAGTGGTCATTGTTACAAAAATATCATGACCAAGTGGGGCACATAGGCTTCGAAAAGTGCGAACAAACAATAAAATCAAAGTTTTGGTTCTCTGGTATGACTCGGTTTATACGAAAATATGTAAATTCCTGCTTACACTGTGCCTATGCTAAAGGAAATTATGGAAAAAAAGAGGGTGAGCTGCATCCCATTGAGAAAGTAGCAATACCGATGCATACTTTACATATAGATCATTTGGGCCCATTTTTGAAAACACGCCGTGGTTACTCCTACATACTCGTAATTATTGATTCTTTTACGAAATTTGTATTTGCTCGAGCTGTTAAAGGCACTGGTTCTATAGAAACTATTCAAAATTTGAAGGAAATAATATCTACTTTTGGCAATCCTCATAGAATAGTTACGGATAGAGGTGTCGCTTTTACAAGTCGGTATTTTAAAGAATTTTCCATAAATAGACAGTTCAAACATATATTAAATGCCATTGCTTGTCCACGCTCGAATGGTCAGGTCGAACGAGTAAACAGAACTATTGTAAACGGCCTAAACACTACTGCTGAAAGCGAATGCACATGGGATGAAAAACTTTCGGATGTAGTCTGGGGTATAAACAACAGTCCTCATGCTGTTACAGGATTTTCCCCGTTTAGTCTTATGTTCTCGCATAACAATTCCTTATTACCTGCTTACCCTACAAACGTCGCTAAGACCATTGACCCTCAAGAGCAGTTAGTTGAACGTAGACGCAACGCGAAACTGCGCATTGATAATAATATGGCAATAATGAAAGGTCGATACGACAAGAGGCATAAGAAATGTAGGAAATATAATGTAGGCGAATTGGTTTTGTGGAAGGGAGGTTTATCTCGTGATAATACGGTCGGGGTCACTAAAAAGTTAGGTAGTGTGTTTAGTGGACCGTACAAGGTCACTAAAATAGACCATACTATTGACCGATATACAATAAATAGTATTCAAGGGGTTAAAGGATACAAAAAGTTTAGTGCAGTAGTTCCTGGTGATTCACTTCGCCCTTATAAGTCATCAGTGCCAGACAGCTCTACAGATTCTGACCACGAAATAGATAGAGATGATTTAATAGATTTATTAGAGAGTTAAGTTTGTCATATTATAATTTGTTTGCACTAGATATTAGATTGGTATTCATAATATGATTTGTTTGTACCTACTGTACCTTACCTATACCCTTACATTTGCTAATTACTGTTATTATATTTTGTTCAAATCAAAATTAATAGTAATCCCTGATAATTTAAAAGTAAATAAGTACCTACTTATTATTATAAATAATTGTATTATTCCACCTTCAACATTCAACCCACCATAAGGATGGATTCAAGGATTCATTAAGTAGTAAGAAGTTAAAAAAAAAAAGGGTTGCACAAACAACAGAACACAAAATTTAAAACTTCATACAGATTCGTGTATGTTGTTGTCAATTCTAGAATAGAATCTAAATTGATACCTAAACAAAATATAATTGCTAATCTATGTAATACAGATAGATCTGTGTGTATATCTGTCCTGCTAAACTGTGTGATACGGTGGACAGATCTATGTGAATATCTATCCTGCTATACTGTGTGATATATATGACAGATAGACCTGTGTGAACATCTGTCCTGTCCCACACTGAGTGACACTGCAGATGAATCTGTGTGATGGTGCTGCGGGAATAAATCCTGATAAACTATGTGATACGGCAAATAGATCTATGTGAATATCTATCCTGCTATACTGTGTGTTATATAATTATGACAGATAGGTCTGTGTGAATAGCCTTGTCCCACTGACACCGCAGATGAATCTGTGTGATTGTGCTGCTGTTAGATCTGTGTGAATGTCTTTCTGGTTAACCTTTGTGAAACTCCAGACAGATCAGTGCACTTCGCTATGCCATGGGAGGGGAAAATTAAATCTGTGTGTAAATAATAATATTGGAAATTTCATACAAATTCTAGGAAACAACTAAGTGTATCTAAATTACTGCATAAAAATAAAAATAAAAATTGCCAGAAGCTGCCCATTAATTTATAAATATGCAAGGATAACATAACATAGACCATCTGATCATAGAGTATATTGTTCGGTCTCTTGTGAAAGAAATATCTATGTGATGAATTTATCAACATAAAAACGTAACCTAGATTGAGTACTCATATATTTAGATATAAAAGAAAAAACGAACACATTTCGTAATTACTTAAGTACTCGTATATCAAATATACTGTGTGCTTGTTCTGTTCCCAGGTACTGCCAAAACTGGATTCTGGTGTCACTGCTATTGCTGAAGGAGCTGGAGCCCAACGCCGTGGGGGACCACGACAATAGCAGGATGGCCGAGTGTAACGGTTATCCTCCAACTGTGCATCTGTGAGCCCCAGGAACCCTCAATCTACTCTCGCATCGTCAACAATAAACAACCAACGCCATCTACCGGTATTGAAAGCAACTAGTATAACATCCGCCATGAAGATCTAATGTTACAATCTACATAACAGACTTACTAGCGCCATCTATCAACTCATAGAGACACTAAATGTTGTGGTCATCTCAAATATTAATAACTTTTCCCTTGTCTCCGAACATTCATTATATTAACTTGAAATTAGTACTGTAAATCATACTCATTTATATAAATGTAGTTTATGAACCTATAGCTTTCATTCTTATGAATTTTGTTATAAGTATGTCAATTTATGTAAGTGCTTCGAATATTTCACAATAATAAAAAGGGGTAGTAATTTGACTTCCTGGGGCGACGGTACTTTTTGGCGGTGAGACGTTTTGAGCGAGATTGTTCGTGATACAAAATTGGGAATATAAATCGTATAAGTGAGTTTTGAGTTGTTTCATTTCCATTTCTGAACACGTGAACACCCATTACATTTACTTACGTACGTAGGAGGGTCAAGATAATATTGCTATTTATGTGCTGCTATGATATGATACTATAATCCATAGGTTTAGGTAAACAAAAAAAACCACGTGACGAGACAGCTGTTAAACAACCGACTAAATGTAATACCTGTCACTTCAGTTGTCATGCTACGTCACAGTTGTACTCTTCAATTTAGCAACTTTATAATTCGTTGACGTTTAGTTTATCAAACAAAAAAATTGTGCTCAAGCAGTTATTACGAAAAGTAGTTAAGAATAAATGATAAAGTTTAGCATAAGAAAGTGTCATCTATAAAAACCCTTTTTACGATTTGTTTACCTTTATTATACTACATATACCTCTTATAGCGATATGTATGGTATCACGCTATATTAAATTAAAAAATCACTGGGGATCGAACCCAGGATGGTGAAGAACGAATAATGAAACACAGAAAGATTGAAGTCACAAAGTATAATTAAATTGGTTTGATAACGAAAAAAACAAAATTAAAACTCAGATGTAAAAAAAAATATTATTTTGGTGGTTGTCGTAGATATTTAAAAATAAAAAAAAGGTATTCTATAGAACACAAGGTTCTTCGGGTAAGGTATATTTCTAGGACTTTCGCTGGGCGAGGGGTACTAGCACTGGCCAGAGCTGGAAGCTCGTTTGCGTTAAGGAAAAAAAAATCACGAACGGGTATTTAACGCGAAGAACCGTTGTGTTAAGATACGCAGGCTTACACACTATTTAAATTAGGACTTGCTAATGGACAATTTAAAGTTATCGGTAAAAAATTATAACGCGATTTAAAAAATTAGTATGGTTGGCAAATGAGGTTGCCGATGGTGTTGCCTGCAGTGTTTAGCGACAGCGTCCGACGTCGTCGACGCAGCGACTACCGGTTGGCTGGTGACACCACGCGGAGACGCGGTATTGGAACCACGTTGCTGGAGATACCACGCGGAGACGCGGTATTGGAGCAACGCTCGGATGGATATGGCTGGCGGACTGCGCACCTCCCTGGCAACAGCCACGGCCGGGGACGGGTAAGCCAGGGGCCTCAACGAGGCCTTTTCTGTACGGATCCAGAACAAATACTAATTAAGACCCGGTTAGAAAGGCAATATTACGTGGGGGGTGGATTACAAACTGGAATACTCACGAAACCAATATAGATAGTTCTTCCTGGTTATTTAAAAAAAAACACAGATGAGACTTTATGAAGTTAATACAATAAAGATTTAGCGGTAAAAGGTCAAAAGTCTGAAATAATTATTGTGTTAAATCGGAAAAAATATAATCCAACCGCTAGCTCTGTTTGACACGACACCAATGCTTCGAATCTTCCTTCCATCAAAAAACAAAACCGACTTTTCATTCGATAAAAAAATATTCAAAAATGTGTCAAGCGTAACCACATTTTAAGAGAAAAATATGTTAAGCCTTCTTCGCAAATAAAAAGGTTGGCTTGGCAGCGGCATGCTGCACTCTGTAGTATAGGTATATACGTACCTATCATAAGCTCGATCAATGCTAAATCATTCTAGATGATTTGGCAAATTATTAGCTTAACTTTCTGCAAAAAAAAACATCAAAGATTATAATTTCATAATATTACAACACACTTATTTTACACCACTTATCTGCATGGGAAAACATGCATGCATGTAACAACCGGGCACAAATTTGCCCAACCTCGGGGTTGAACACAGGACTTCATGCTCAGCAGTAGCTTGCGATGACTACGCAGTCAAAGACGGCAAGGTCAAAGAAGGTAAGGTCGCGTCCTAACCAAAACCGATCGTCGCGCGAATACGTCATTGTCGCGTTCATATTATGTCACATTTTGCTCAGAAACCGGAATGCCCTCTGTCGGCACGACGCAGGGTACTAAAGCAGCCACCACCTGCATAAAGATAATTATTTCCAAAGAATACAACTAAGATTAGTTTTTTTTGCTCTTTGCCAGAATACAAACAACTAGCATGATATATTGGTTTTCCTGCAAGGAGTTAAATTAATCTAGTTATTATGTTAGGAAATTATAAACTATCGTATATTTATTCGTTTATAATTTGTCGGATATTATTGCACGTTGAATTATGTAGTCTCAGCTATTTTCGTTATATTGTGCACTAAGTGGAATGCAAGATACATTTCCATACAAACGTTCACAAGACACAAACCGCCTACCGCCGCCCATTGTATGTTTTGTAGCGTATGGTGTGTTCTCTGGTATACAATAAAGTATATATAAACATAGATAACATCACGCCTGTATTGTATTCCCCATAGGGTTGGGCAGAGGTGCATAGTACCTCAGTGACGGCATCTACATCGCCACATGCGAACTACGCATCAAAGACCTGACGTCACACAAAAATCCTGACGTCACACAAATCCTGCATCGCGCTAACAAAGTTTACCGCGCGATCTACGTATATACAATTTTCCGACATTAATCGTTGGGCACTTGCCCGCCAGACACGACACCCGTCTGGTCGGAGTCCTCCCTTTTCTATAGAGAACTTTACACCCTATTCCTCATATCTCTTTTTCCCCGCTCCCCCCCACATTTCACCAGTTGTTTTTAGTCCCATATTATAGGGGCTAGACACCGGGCTGCTACTAAGAAAATCCTAATTGAAAATCCCGATGACACTTTGCCCGACCTGTGAATTGAATCCAGGACCTCACAGTCAGCAGTCCCGCTAGCGAAACAAAAGTGAAAATATCTATAATTTTAAAACATGTAATAGTAAACGGTTCACGTTGGTATATAATTTTACTATTACTTAAAACGCAGATAGGATAATAATTAGTACGTACCTAAGTACACAGATTACATGTAGTAACTTCTACAATGTAAACTAAAGCGACACGAGATAGGAAGATACCTAGATACCTAGAGAGGTCATACTGCGCAGTATAGGTACTGCATAGCGGACCAGACACTATCAGTAACATCAATATTACTGTCACTCCTTCCAATATTGACGTAAAACTATTAAAATAGAATAAAATAGATCTTATCATCATTCCAACCACCACACTGTCAGTAGTAATGACATTACATTCAAGAAATGTCATTACATTTAATTAATAATCAAATAATACGCATTGACATTGCTGAAAATTATATACAAAATTACATGATTACTTTGTAAAGTATTATATTATTTTAATTATTGTGAATGTGAGGACTATGTGGATCCTGCTGGGGTTGCGGGTCTGTCCGAAAGGGATATCGCGGCCCCAGCACATAGGCAACGGAAGGAACACGGGTGGGTTTTAGTCAGTAAAAGTCTGACACTCCCTCTCGCTCTGCCCAGAGCGGGAGGAGTCATTTGATGATTTCCCACCAAAAAAAAAAAAAAAAACTATGTGGATATTATTTTTTTCTCTTTCTTTTATATTTTCTTTCTCAGTCAGTTTCAATGATGGCAGTTTGAGTAGTTGATGCGGCCTACCCAAATGTCCTTTCTTTTGTATTCGTCGAGTGGAGCTACTTAAGTTCTGAGTTGTGCTCCACAATAGGGAATATGCATGAGATTCAAATAAGGGTCAAATATATTTTTTTATAAACTATATTACTTCAGAATTATGCCTCCATCAATATTTGTTATTATAATTTAATAATGAGCAAGAAATTATTTTTTTTAAAGTGCAAAAAAACTGTGGGAAATTCAAATACTTGAAAAGCGACGCTATTGGTCAGAGCGAATGTGACGTAACAGTCTATGACAACAATGTAATGTCAATATGTTTTGTAGGAGTTTTTGCGATTCAGTCAGTTTTATTGTGATTTTAGTAGGTACCTACACATTTAGAAGTAATACCTTTGTTTTGTAAGAAATACACGAAAGACTCTTTCGAAAATAACTGAAAGCGGTTTTGTGAAAGCCGAATCGGATAGTTTGCCGAAAGCTGATGTGTTCATGATGACCACATTTTTACATCAAATACCGATTTCACGTCTGTTGAAATCAAAGGAGTGAAAGCTTTAAGGTAATTAAGTATAAAATATAATGTTTATTTTATCTTCCACACCTTTTCCGGAATAATTTAGTTTTAAAAGCATCATAGCCTAAAACAAATAAAATAACATAGCTTCGCAAAATATCGTGTCTAGATTGTGGTAATTAAAGAATGTTGTCATAATAATACTAGGATGTCGAAAACAAGTTGGGAGATGCATGTTTCTTTTCATAATTTTACACCACTTTCTCCGTAAGTCCGAACCTCTCAGGACAAAAAAAAACACTTGGTCGGGTGCATTTCTTATTGAATTTCTACACTTAGGCACAATGCAGTATTTGTATGTCGGTTTTTTGCATTGTTCTATAGAGGGAGAAGTTGGTTCCATGATGATGTATTAGTCGAAAATAGAAAACACTGTATATTTGCAGCAGAGCACAATACTTCTTCAACATAACCTGAACATTTGACATTTATTGTTTGTTGTCATAGACTGTGACGTCACCAGACCAAGCGCGCCAAAATGGCGTTTAAATAGCCCGGGTCGGATGGTTATTTTTAACTTTTTTTTAAAGTACTTTCAATTGCTTTTTTGGCGTTGAATTTTTTTTGGCGATGTAAAGTATCGAATAAAAAAATAAAAAAAAATACATGCATATTCCCTATTACTGACAAATGATTGCACTGACTGGACAGATCCACTCAAATTTGTGTGGTTCTTTCCTTAAAATACCATTAAAGGGACTAATCTACATGGTCCTCTTAGGGCCTGACCAAGATTATGTCTGGACTTTAAAAGAGCTTGCGACCTCTTAGTTTGTTTCGGCCTTTCTTCTCAGAGTAGTCAGATAGGAAGGGAACCGATCACTTTTTTTTTGTTCGTGTTTCATTTTACCGAAAACTATTGACCGACGTCTTTTTTGCTCTATACATTATTTGACATATTTTTAGATCATCGAAGTATCATGTGTCATAGGTATTATTTTACCGAACTATATTTCGATTTTGATTTACAAAATAACTTTTTGCTATTGGCCGAAGCCTCTTTTGAACTTTTTTCATTTGCCAAATGATTTATTTGCCATATTTTGACCACACCGAAACAACATTTTACGGAATATTATTGGTCACAAATATGTAGCAGGTTACTTGGTAGCATTTTCTATATTGAATTAAAATAGTGTCATAAAAAGTCAATATGTTGTCAATGTGTTGTGCTACAAAATTTTGTGACAGAAACGAATCGCTGCAAAACCGACTCCACGTAGTCTTGTCTGCCCTACCCCTAGAGTGTAATTTAAGCCCGCGTAGGCGCGGAGGCGTGGGGCCGCCCAAACCCCGCAGCGCCGGAGCCGTGACAGAAACAATGCTTGCTGCATGTTGCATGCCTGCGTGCATGTTGTATGCTTGTTTGCACGCTGCATGCTGGATGCCTGCTTGCATGCTGCATGCCTGCTTGCACGCTGCATGCCGGCTTGCATGTTGCATGCTTGAAGCAAGCATCCTTCCCTCACCCATCCATACCGCGTGGTATAATAAATGTTCGGAAACATAATATATCGAACAAATGTTATTTCGGCTAAGTGTAACTTCGGTAAAAAGTTATGACCAAATGAAACGTCGGAGTAAAGAAAAAAATCGAATTAATAATAGGTCAACTGATATAGTGGCAGACGTGACTTCGATGAAGTAAAAAAAAAACCGAAACGATACTAGTTGAAAAGTTTTAGGTGAAATGAAATTCGGTCAAATATTTTTCGAACTTATGATAGCTAACCGATAGGAAATGCCGACCTCATCTAGCTTATTTAAAAAAAAAAATATGTGGCGTGTAACATTGATTTCGACATCCATTTTACAGAATAAACAATTTCATTTCATTTCATATTGTATTACATTCAAATTATGTCATTCTTACTGGTAGTATCTGGTCCGCTTAGGAATAGTAAACTGCGTTCATTTTTTCACTAGTCGCGCAATATTGCTCGTCCAATTCTAAAGGCTAACTACGCATGTACTTAACTTCGTGTTGTATGAAAATGTAGGCGGAATGGCTCACTGTGACCCACGGTCAGGCTAAACACGAAACAAACGCTGGCAACGTCCCATTAAATGTAATAGAACCGAAAAGTTTAATAATTCTTTGCAAAATAATAACCACCACTTATAAAATAAAAGAGCAATTTTATCATTAAGTGTAATGTGTAGTGTTTTGTTTGTAAATAAAACGTTTCCTTGTGAGTTACATTGCAGAAACTATAAATAGGTGGTATTTATGTGAACATGATGCTGACATTTAGCAAAGTCATTGTTTGCATTCAAGGGGGTTCCCACGTCATATACAGCCACAGACACAGGAGGTATAGTCAATGGCCGACAATATTCAACGCGTCAAAAGTCGGCGAGAATAGAACGTCCCTATAATGATAATAATAAATCATTTATTTGCTTGAAATATGGTTACACGAGATGTTAAATTAAATTATAGCACAGGACATATTTCACCCTCATTACGGGCATGCAAAATTATAGTTAAATTTGAACAATTATTTGAATCAAATTACAATTATTAGAACTATTTGAATTATTACAGTACGAGTATTTAAGAAAATGGGAATTACAATTATTAGAATCATTTAAATTACAATTATTAGAATCATTTAAATTACAATTATTAGAATCATTTAAATTACAACTATTAGAATCATTTAAATTACAATTATTAGAATCATTTAAATTACAATTATTAGAATCATTTAAATTACAATTATTAGAAATACGGGTATAGTGATTTCAATTACTTAAACTATTGAGATTATTATTAAACACAAAGTCACAAGAAATAAGACGAAGAACCAGATTGATTTATCAGATTGATTGATTGATCTGGTAGATGTATTTACGGGGGACCGATGTCGACCGATTTCACACGACATGTCTGACGACATCAATTTTGTCGTTTGCTTTCGTCAAAAGGCCAACCTTCCGGACGCTATCCTGCATTTTGGCATTGGCACACAGATATTTTATAACCTAGGATTAACACATTGGGTACCTACTTTTAATCCCGGAAGTACTCGTACGTTCCCGTGGGATATTTTTGCCGCCATCCACGCAGGCGAAGCCGCGGGCGAAAGTTTAAAAAAGACCGCCACTGAGTTTGTAAGCTATTTTATTTTATTCTGAAGGGAAGTCTGATAGAAAATGTCGACTCCATCTAGCTTATTTTTTAAACAGCGTGTTTAAAAAAATAAGCTAAAAGTGATTTCTGTATCATATTTACAGAATAAATAATTTCATTCAAATTTATTTCTTTTCGCGAGACGTCATTTGTTCACTATTACATGAGAGAGCGAGACATTATGCACCATCTTGTGTAGAGAAGACGCCCTTCAAAGCCAATGGTTTTGTAAACCTCGAAGGGACATACTTACTGCGTACCTACCTACTGTTAACTGCTTCAGTGCGGACGTCCACCAAACGGAGCAGTTATAACGGACTCTCGCCGATCTTATGTGATTTATTTATGAAATGAAATGTTTATTTCTTTAAGAAGATCTTTCGAAACTTTTACAGGTGAATTTGGTCAAAATGATAAAACTTTTGATTTACGTGACATAATTTGTTACGTAAATCAATTTAATTACGATGTCAATTTTAATTCTAAAACAATTAGTTTACAATAATGTTTTGGTTGAGGTACACTGGAAGTATCTTAGGTACTCCCACGCCTTTTCGTCGTCGAAGTAATCTTTAACTTTATAGAAACCTTTTTGACAGAGTTTCTGTAAATAATTTAAATAAATTTGGGATATTATAAATTGCATATCAAATAAATAATCGCCTATCAATACATACTCATCATTTATATTCTTATTTACATCTAATAACTTACTTCACTACAAATAAACTAAATGTTTAACAAAACTCAAACTGCAGATAATTCGAAATTATACATCAATATAACATTACTTTTTTCCTCATAATGCAATATAGTTAAATTTATTCATATCATATGAATATTCATATCATAATGCAATATAGTGTGCCTAAATGTAGTACCTTATTTAGCTTCGAACATGTAACGCCTCGTGATGTAGTTAATGTTTTTAACACACTCAAGTCAAAAAACACGGGTGATTACTGGGGCATCTCCATTAAACTTTTAAGTAATATAATAGACATCGTAGCCCCCTATCTAGCTGTTACTTTTAATAAATGTGTTGATTTAGGAACTTTTCCTGACCTCATGAAAAATAGTAAAATCATACCATTATTTAAATCAGGTAATAAAAATGACGTTGGCAATTTCAGGCCTATTTCTATTTTACCAGCATTTAGCAAAATATTTGAAAAGTTAATACTCAAGCAGTTGCTAAAACATTTTAATTTAAATAGCCTCCTTCATAATGAACAATATGGCTTTACAAAAGGTCGTTCGACTACAGATGCGGGTGTTGCTCTGCTGAAACACATATTTAACGCATGGGAGAACTCGCAAAATGCTATTGGGGTTTTCTGTGATCTCTCCAAAGCCTTTGATTGCGTGCACCATGACACGCTTTTGCGTAAACTGCGTCATTATGGTGTGCTAAACGAAGCTCTCAACGTTATAAATTCGTATTTACATAATAGGTCCCAATGTGTAGATGTTGATGGTGTGAAATCTTCCGGGCTACCAGTTCAGTTAGGTGTACCTCAAGGCTCAATACTGGGTCCATTCTTGTTCTTAGTGTATATCAATGACTTACCATTCTATTTAAAGGGTATCTGTGAAGTTGTACTGTTTGCAGATGATACCTCTCTTATTTTTAAAGTAGACAGGAATAGACAAGATTTTGACGATGTAAACAGTGCACTCTCAATGGTTACAGATTGGTTTACGACAAATAACCTAGTTCTCAATGCTAAGAAAACGAAATGTGTAAAGTTCGCCCTACCTAATGTTAGAAATCTAGGTCCCAACATCGTCTTAGATAAAGAGGTGCTTGAATCCGTAAATTCGGCAGTTTTTCTGGGCATAACAGTAGACGCCAAACTTCAGTGGGGCCCACATATATCGAGCCTAGCGGGAAGGCTCAGTTCCGCCGCCTACGCCGTCAGGAAAGTAAGACAATACACTGACGTCGATACAGCTCGTTTAGTCTATTTTAGTTATTTTCATAGCGTTATGTCCTACGGTCTTCTGCTGTGGGGCAAAGCTGCTGATATTCAAAATATATTTGTCCTTCAAAAACGAGCTGTTCGAGCTATTTACCAGCTAGGTGCCAGAGTTTCTCTAAGAGATTTTTTCAAAGATATTGGTATCCTCACGGTGGCATCTCAATTCATCTTCGCCAATATCTTATATATTAGGCAAAATATACACTTATACACTAAAAACAGTGATTTTCACAATGTTAACACTAGAAATAAGGACAAACTACGAGCTCCCTTTCACCGGCTTCATAAAGTTCATAACTCATTTGTTGGGCTTGGTATAACTTTTTATAACAAGCTACCCTCTTCTTTGGTAGATTTGCCTTTTAATGCGTTTAAAACGAAAGTAAAATCCAAGCTTTGTTCAAAGGCATACTATTCTATCAACGACTACTTAAATGATAAGAATAGTTGGTCGCTGTAGTTAACTCAAGACAATGTTTATGTTCTTTCTCCAGCTTACCCACTGACAAGTTATATGAGTTTATATAAGTAATTGTTTAATTTATTTGACTATAAAAGTCAAATTATTTAAATTTAATTATTGTTGACATTTTAAGTCAAGTTATTTTAATTTATTTTTGACAAAATCTACTCATCACACTGTTTTTTTATGAGTTGTATTGCAATATGTGGTTAGCTAGTGACCTCGACAATTGATCATATTATTTATTACTATTAGTAATTAACTGTTTGTTTATTTATTTTACCTCGATGGTCCTAGTTTATCATTTATAACTTCCAGTTACAACTATATGTAAGCGGGCACGCCCTTTATGCCTGGTGGCTTTTATTAAGATATTAAGTTCTGTTTACGTTTTGTTTTTTATTTCTGCCTGAGTATAGTTCTCGATGATTTTGTTTGGTATATTGGCGTGTGCTAGCTTATATATGGCTAATAATTTAAATTATGTTTTGTGTTGCTTAATGTAAATTATTTTGAATACTATTATATAGAATCTTCTTTTTGTTCTTTTAACTGAACAGACAGCTGTGCAGCTGGGGAGTTTGTTGCGCCACTTCTTCTTCCCAGCTAACGCACTAGGAAGTGGTGAAGGGTGGGCGTTTTGGGGGACTGTCTTATGTAATTTTGACGTTCGAAAAGTGCTGATTCTCAGCCTAGTTTGAATAAATGACTTTTGATTTGATTTGATTTGATTTATTTTTGTACAAAAATACTACATACATAGCATAAATACTGACTGCACAGCAAATTTTCCATATTTCATAGCAAAATAACTATCCCAGTCGCATATTAACCAGTAAGTACAACAAAACCTGTTCATCATATTTGTCATAATTTTCAAGAAGCCATGCTCGGCAAATTTAATGATTATTATAACAAAAAAATCCTTTTACATTGCATTATTTCTAAAAGCAGAACAAATTAACTGAATAAAAGGTTGGCGGCTTCGCGCGCTTTTTCGTCACGTCGCATATTGGAGAGTTGCTTTGCCCACCCAACAAACCGCCTGGGTCAACGGAAAATGCACCTGCCCCATTTTTTTTAAGAACTATATGTGCAAGCATATCATCGGACTTGCGATCCGACTCAAGTACGTGGCGCCACCTGCAGAAGCTAAAAATGTGCCTATTGGGCAAAAAAGGAAGCGTGGACGCCCCGGGAAAGCAAGACCCGCTTTAATAATTCAATAAATTACAATTTTGTATCTAATTTTATATTTTTTTTGCTGATCTCATTATGTGGTAATGACTAATAAAATGCTGTTTTATTTAGAAAAACTGCTGTACATAATATAAAAATAGAAGCTATATTTAAAAGAAAAAGAGTTAACATGTATAATGTGCATTAAGATTATTAGCTGTGCATTGATGAAAAAGCTTTTGCTTTAGGAAAAATCGCTGTACGCTGCGTAAATAAATTGTAGTGTGTTTAGTGATATTTTGAGTTGAATATTTTGCTGTGCAATCAGTAATTTTGATGGGAATTCGGAATCTTATTGCATAGAAAAAGGATATTTTTTGATTTGCGTTTAAATACTACCGAATAAATTTTGGTGGTATATCAGTCACATTGGTACTGAAACGTAACGTGTTACAAATTCAGATCACCAACGAGATACAATGCCATACCCCTAGTGTTCAACGAGATACAATGCTACTCCCTTAGTGTTTAAATGGAGGTAGATAGGTATAACCCGATTTTTATAATTGTGCGCCTGGCAACGTCAAAATATTACAGTGTAAACGGTTTAAGGCGAAAGCGTCAAGGTAGCCCGCGAAATTCAAATTTTCTTACGTTTTTTGCAATTTGCAGGTCAGTATCATGTTGTATGTTGATCTAAATATGATTCGCGGCCGTATCAAATGTTTATTTATAGAATTATAATCATAAAAATGATCAATACAACTCTCTAAGGTCATATAATCGCATTGAATGACTATTTCATGAAATCATGAAACACTTGAGCTATCTCATAAACCTATGTATCTGTTCAGGTGTATATCCAGATGGCTTAAAAGTGTCTATAGTAAAGCCTTTATTTAAAAAAAACAATAATGAACACATGGGCAACTATAGACCAATTGCACTCATTCCAATAATATCAAAAATCTTTGAAAAGTATATTTATAAGGAACTGTACACATACCTTGAAAAGAAACACATTTTAATCGATGAGCAAAAGGGATTTAGAAAAAACAGGAACACCAATATGGCAATTTATGACTTCTTGCATAAGGTAATGGTAAATATGGACGTTAGAATTCCAGTATGCGCTATTTACTGTGATATGACGCAAGCTTTTGACTATGTAAACCATAACGTCCTATCTCAAAAACTAGAGGCATATGTCATAAGAGGAAACATACTTAACCTTATAGAATCTTACCTAACTAACAGAAAACAGTACAGAGAAATAACAAAAATAAATATTAAGACAAAAAGAGAGGAATTTTACAGGTCTGGCGAACGAACGCCTATTTACGGTGTCCCGCAAGGGAGCGTGCTTGGATCACTTTTATTTATCCTATATATCAATGACCTGCCTGATGCTACTAACTACCCCATGACCCTATTTGCAGATGACAGCACAGTGACTATAACATGTAATAATAAGGACGTGTATGAATATGACATTAATAGAACTTTGACATCAATAATATCATGGTTAGATAGGAATAATCTTAAAATTAATTTAGATAAAACGACGATAATGCATTTTAGTCAACGGGTACATGCTGATAGTAACATTGCAGCCCTCTACAGTGGCACTGTATTGAATAAAGTCGACGATACAAAATTTCTTGGTGTAATGATAGACGCAAAATTGAACTGGAAAGCGCACATTGAATATATAAGCAAGAAACTGAGCACGTCCGCGTATGTCTTGTACAAATTGTCCTCAGAACTTAACCCAGATGCTTTGGTGACGGCCTATCATGGATTGGTGGCATCAATTCTGCGCTATGGTATCATATTTTGGGGTAACTTTACGGACAAGGATATAGCGTTTAAAGCCCAAAAGAGGTGTATTCGGGCTATGTTCAAATTAAAATCAACAGAAAGCTGTAGACCATTGTTTAAAAAATACAAATTATTAACTTTACCGTCTCTATATATTTTTGAAGTTGCATCGTTTGTAAAGTCTAACCCCCAACTCTTTCCACGACAATCTGACACTTTTCCGCGCAACAGACGTGACAATAGCCAACTTTGCTTGCACTCGGCAATAACTGCACTCATGGGGAAAAGCTTTTTTTGTATGGCCCCGAAAATATACAACAAAATACCACAGGCCTTTAGAGCTATGACAGAAAATCAATTTAAAAACAAGATTCGAAATATATTAACAGACAAGTGCTATTATAATATAAATGACTTTTTGACAGATGCCTCTTAACATACTTAACTTTATAATATTATTTCTGTATGATTATTCTCATAAAATTTCATAATGAATGTTAGTGAACCAGTCTTTAGTCTTTGGTTCACTGAATGAATTAATTATTTGTTATATAAAAAAAAAAAAAAAAAAAAAATTGTACGCCTCGCCAGGCAAAACATGTACGGACTTTTTACCTATATTTAAGATCTTGCATGCTCAATTTGTATGTAAACACATGTTTGACAAATAAATTATCTTTTATCTTTTATCTTTATCTTTATCATGACTTTTGGCGATTGTGCTTAATTATGGAGTTGTATTGCTGATTGTTATGATTATAATTATGTAAAGCCATATTGGTTACGGCCCTTAAATTGTGTACCTATTTCTATTGCCGGTTCAACAAATAATAAAAATATAATGAAGTTAATAATTAAATGGGTCACGAGAAACGTTTCTTTTTCGGCCTTATTTTGCTCGATCTTAATACGGCCCCCGTTGTGCGCCCGACTCTCACATGGCCGGAATTTTTTGTTGTTGTCCGACAAAAATCGGCTACCGACAAAAGGCGGTCATCTGTGTACATCCTTAATAATATGTTGAAGTCTCAATAAAATAAATAAGGTACAATAATACGCAATAAGGTACAATGGTACGCTGATTACAAGTGTATATAGACACAAACACTTATCTGTAAGTTTAGTTTTAACCGACTTCTAAAAAGGACGAGGTTCTATGTTCGTCTGTATGTTTTTATTTTTTATTTATGTTCATCTATATTTTCGTCAATAGTGGACCGATTTTGAAAATTCTTGGTAGAGGAAGATTGCACGGTAGCCTCATATAAATTTTATTAACTTTGCTTCGGCAGTTTTTGAGTTAGCTTCAATGATAAGTATTTTGTCATCTTTTCTTAGCAGCGCCACCATGACACACATAATAGTGCGATGGGTTTATAATGCAGACTTTTCGTTTAATGTTCACTGCTTCCAAATTTTATCTTTTTTTATCCCAAATTGTATTATTTTTAGGTATTCCTGATTGTGAAATTGTATATCCTCGAACGTTACCTAATCAAATTCGCATTTTTGGTTCTTTATTTACCATTTTTCTTACCTTTCAATTTGGATAGGTGCAATAATAATTAGGAATTAAACTACAAGGAACAAACATCTTAAGAGCATGCAATCTGAAAGTGGCTAACTAGTGAACTAAAATATTGATTATGAAGTGCAATAATCAATATCGTAACGTATTTGTAAACGTTCCAAATGCCTTTTTTACAAAATGAAATGGTTTATTCTGTAAATAGGATATTGGAATCACTTTTACACGTCATATTAAAAATATTAAAAATAAGCTAGGTGAGGTCGGTGTTTCCTATCTGACTACTCTGAGAAGAAAGGCCGAAACAAACTCAGAGGTCGCAGTCTCTTTTAAAGTCCAGACATAATCTTGGTCAAGCCATGCACTTTAAACGGTTACAACATCAAATTCAGTGTTATAATTGCAATTCATGATTAATAATATTCTAGTTCACTAGCTAGCTATATTTCATATTTACATACAGTATATTTGCCACATTAATCAAAACAGGTAAATATTTGACAGCTATTTGCGACCTTGCCAACTTTTAGAATGAGCACTCTTAACACTTAAATAACCAGAAAATGCTTTACCTACTTTAAATCTTATTAAGTCAGAACTCTCAAGGTTAAAATTCATAAAATTCCTTGTTAGTTTTTATTCCAATTTTTTATTTATTTATTTTATAGGTACATAAGTTTAATTTAAAAAGGACCGCTCACATTTTTACTGGTAAACTAGAATCCCAGGAGTGCAGTTGGGAATGTTTTATTGGGCTATAAAATATAGAATTGTTACAGTAAAACTGCGACATTTTATTTTTGTTGCTGTTGTAACATCCGATAGCTTTAAAAAAGTCCTTTTTGTTGCAGATATGATAATATGGTGAACATTTTGCGATCACCAATCCGAGTACCAAAAACGGTTATAACTAACTATAACTAATCGGTTATAGCAACGGTTTATAATCCGTAATCATATTTAATGATTAAACGAACTTACCTATACGCGAAGTTCTATCTTAATTTAACGAAGTTGAGAGCAAAACTTCTTATTTTTTTAATATTTCTTAGGGATCTGTCACCGTTGTTCAAATGAAATCAGATTTAGCTGAAGGGACGTTCCCTGTTCCGCGTGCTACGAGAAAGCGTAGCTCGTAGCTCCTGGATTTGCGTAGCATAAATGCTACACGAGAGGAGAAGCTACAAATATGTACTACTAGAAAGTACTAGCTGTGATTTTGCCTAGACAAAATACATACTATGCTTTCGAGTCATAATTTATTCTTTTAAACGTCTGTTGAAGCATAGGCCTATAGTAAAAGTTTTATATTTTTTTCTTAAAACAAAATTGTTGTAGCATCGACAAATTTTATTTCATTATTTATGTAGCGTCTTTTAAATAAAAAAAATGCTATAATTTCTATATCAAAACCAATTTTATAAACTATGCTATCGGTTTTCTTATTTTTAGTTTATAAAATAATATTATGTAGGTACAATTTAATTTTTTAAGGTGGTTACAATTTAATGCGGAACTAAAATGGATGCTGGATTGTAGTTTTTTTTTTTTTTTTTGGATTAGCAAAACAAAAGTATAAATAACTTCATAGCTGACAGCTACCAGCTATAATTTGACTGTTTTTTTTTTGCTAACCTTGCCGTCCCACTCCTGCCCAAGGTTTTTTATTATTTATAATTACATAGGTATGCTAAAATGGTTGCGCAGAATTGATTTATTAGAACAGCCATATTTGTCTCTGTCAGTATAACAAAATTTTATAATAATTTTAAAATGAGGATTAATTTAGATTTATGAATTATGGTGTTTGTGTGGGTATCAAACGCCAAAATTATTCAAATATATCGCGACCCATTCCGCGTAGGTACACGGTTTGCGAAAATACCAAGATTATGTCGTTTTTATACAAAACCACGCGTTGGCAGATCAAATAATATAATGTATTAAAACATTTTATTTCAGAAAAACATCCATAATTGGTAAGTAAACAAGTAAACATTAACCTTAATAACTATGTTAGTAAACATGCAGGTTTGACAAATAATGGACGGGCGCAATCATATTTTCCAGCAATGACATTCAGGAGGCTTTTGCCCCGGACCCTCTGCAGCAGCGACGCGGCACGCTTACGTCGTTGCGAAGCCAAGCCTCCCAAGATTCAAAATAACGTGTTACTCTATCCCCCATTCTTCTCTCGTAGCGTGACGAACTTTAATGTTCTCTTGAGTGATATCATGTTGCGGTTAAAATATCAGCCTGTCAGTGGTAGCGGTGCCGACTGTCCAGGGTGCGACGGTCATAGGTACATTTTTAATTTCATGTGTGTGGCCACTCGTGCATGTTATTTTAATAGGTACTATCAGAGAAGTTCATAATTAACCACCTTAAGGACTATTCTTGCTTGCTGCGCTCGGCGGTTATAGAACCGGGCCGGTAACAGATGTAAAGAAAGAAAGAAAGAATAATGTTTATTTGGACACAGTTCGTGAAACACAAAATACAAAACAAAAAAAGTGAAAATAATATTTTAACAATAATAGTGTGTGCCTCACGGCTGCACCAAAAAGGTTAATTTCAGCATTAATAAAAAAAATAAAAAAACATTTATTTCAGACAAAAAGTCCATATGCAAGGCAAGGTTGTTAGTAACAAGAATTTTGCTTAAAACTAAAATGTTAGTAACTAAAAAGTAAAAATTAGAAACTAGCCACACCGTCTACCCCTGCACAGTAGGCTCATCGGTCTCGCAACACATGGAGTTCAGTGAACCTACTGAGCAGAACAGTATCGGTTCTCTCGCCAATCATCCTTAGGACGCTATTCGGGCTCCCCCGTACTCGTCGCACCACCGACGCAACTTTTTTACGCATAATTGCGTAGAAGTCATCTACGCTGGCGTCAGTAAACATGCATGATGCACTGCAACATCGAGGAAGCCGAAACAGAGCCCTGAACACATTTTTAATGCCAGACAGATGCTGTCTGACGCTGGTTTTCTAATGAACCTATATGTAGGGACAAGTGACGACGAGTACAAAACAGTTTCAACATACCTTAAACATCATTTGTATACCTACTTCTAAATAGATAAATAAACTAGTACTCAAATATAAATTACAAAAACAAAAATAAAATATATATGAAAACAACAGGAACTGTCCACGCAAAACCTGTTCTTAGCGATTAGCTAGACTAGATTGATTCGTGCATTCACAAAGCGCATGTAGTCATCGTGTTCAACGGATTTTGTTTTGAAACTGGTGAAAATTAACTTTTTTGATGGTACATTCGAAGGCTTTAACTTTTATTTTATTAATCGTCTTCAAAAAGGAATAGGTTTTCACTTCGACTGTTTGCATTTTTTTTTGTTTTTTTTTTGTATGTTTGTTAAGCGATTACTCCGCCAATTATAAATTGATTTTGATGATTCTTTTTTTTTCTGGTAGGTCATACTTTAGAGGTGGTCCTATATAAATTGTATTAACTTTGCTTGGGTACTTTTTGAATTAGCTTTAATAATAAGTATTTTTCCCATCTACTCGTATATGGATGATATTATAATAATAAGTTCCTTTCGCTGTTATTTACATAGCAGGTAGTGGTAAGCGAATTAGTGCATACAAGCGACTTCCAAAAGAAACACTACAAATTGAAAAATAACTTTAATTTCGGAAGTCAAGAAACGAAAGGGTGGCAACAAACGAAAATTGAAAACCAAAGACCGACTGGTTGTTTTTTTTTTTGTAGTTTAGTTCATAGTTTTAATTTCAAAAGTTCGCGTTCGACGTCCCTTCCTTGAGGGATTTACCATAAGCCACTGTAAGTGCTAGAGTCATTGATCTTCATTTCTACTTGTAATTATAAGTGATAGAGGTACATTTCACCCTGGGCTTCTTAAACTTAAGTTTGGAGGTTGACCTTGCGCGTCGCGGGTGGGTAATGACACAGAGTTTTGACTTTTTAAACTTATATTAGAAACTAGCTTCGGCCAGCGACTTCACCCACGTGATAAGGACATCGACGCGAAGCCTGTTACCATGGATTCAGTACATGATTCTGAAATTTCAACGCAGGACCGCTCTGCGTTGAAATTTTTCGCCGTTTATCAAAAAAACAGCTGTTTCATAGAAAAGTGCAATAAAATAAATAAAAATAAAATATCTTTATTTCAGACCTAAGCAGTCCATACGTAGTTAGTGGTTAGTAACAAACTGTGCTTACATGCTATGTTATTATTGTTAGTACTTAATTCTATTTAACATAAACCTATACCTAATTCTACCCAGTGCCTTTGGATGGGGCAGTCCACTCTGCTAACAATCATTTTCAGGATGCCGTTCCGAGTGCTACGCAAACGTTGCAGTAGGGAAGCCGCTTTCTTACGCATGATGGCGTGAAAGCCATCCGTACGTGCTTCAGCAAACATTCCCGACGCACTGCAACGTCGCGGCAACCGCAACAGCATCCTGAAGGCATTGTTGTATTGCACGCGCAGGACGTTGTAGGCTCGGCTCGTATATGACACCCATAGGCCGCTCGTGTAGAAGGACTGACAGAACGCTTTAAATAAACTGACTTTGACGTCTGCCGTGCAGCGAGCAAACCTACGGGCGAGCATATTGCTCCTCACCGCCAACGCCCTGCGCTCGCGTTCTATGTCCCCATCATCACGTAGGTCACTGGTGACAACATGACCCAAGTATTTAAATTGAGTTCCCACATTCAGTTCAACACCGTTGAGATATACTGGAGGTACACGATGGGGCTGTTGTTTAGGTGCCGTAAACACTAACACCTCACTTTTTTTTAAATTGTATTTAAGGCCGTGCACCTCCGCATACGTCTCGCAGATCGTGAGAAGCTTCCTCAGTCCACTCATCGAGGGACTGAGCAACACCATGTCGTCCGCGTAACTTATGTTATTGACACATACACCGTCTATATGACAGCCGACATGTGTGCTGCTCAGTCGCTCGATGAGCTCATTTACATATAAATTAAATATCAGGGGGGAGCTTAACCCCCCCTGCCTTACACCGCATTCCATTCGATACTCATCCGACAGAGTACCGACCCATCTCACCCGATTTGTCTGGTGAGCATACCAGTACCGGAGAAGCGCTGTGTACTCCACCGGCACACCCGTGCCCCTCAACTTGTCCCATAGCACATCATAGGAGACAAGGTTGAAAGCTTTCGACAGGTCAAGGAAACACGCGTATACCGGCGTCCTCCTCATGGTGTAGTACTTGACGGTGTGCTTCAGGCCGAGAATAGCACTCTCGGTGGACACGCCCGCCTTGAATCCAAACTGGGCGTCGTGCACTTTAACATGTTCTGAGAGGCAGCCCTTCATCAGACCGTCAAGCACCTTAGCCATGGTGGTAGCTAGTGAGATGGGTCGATAGTTGTTCATATCGGATGTGTCACCAGTTTTGTTTTTAACTATAGGGACCACAATCGTCCGCATAAGTGGTTCCGGTAAATAGGAATGACCAAGGCACAAAGTGAAAAACAGTGACAAAACTCTAGGCAGATGGACTCCCGCATGTTTAAAATGTTCGACACTGAGACCATCGTGACCCGGCGACTTCCCACGCTGCATCCTCGAACCTACCTACCTACGCGGTCAAAATGTATGCACAGCTGTTTTTTTTATAACCAACGAAAAATTTCAACGCAGGGGGGTTCAGAATCATGTACTGAATCCTTGGCTTCGCGTCGATGTCCCTGCCACCCTGTATAGCATTTTACTGGTGAAAGATTTTTTTAAATCGGTCTCGTAGTTTTTTTGAGTTTATTCATTATAAACAAAAATACAAACATACAAAAAATCTTTTCGCTTTTTAATATTAGTTTAGATTAGACTTTAAACCCAACTGCGACAAAAAGGCTACTAAAAACGTATAACGTGTGTCTCCGGTTATTCAAAAACCTAAAGAAATCGACATCAATGTCTTATTTTATATCTTTTTATTTGCAGTTTTTGTCGTTGTTAGGTTTAAGTTTTTATCTTTTTTTTTAATTTCGATTTGTTTTTTATTTGGTGTTTAGAGATTTTTTATTAATTTATTTCCAACTTACATCTATCATTACAAGGTAACCTATTGCGATAGCGTACTTATCTAACTCCTATCCTTACTTATAATTATAATAACATTTTGTAACTTATTACAAATATTCATGCGTTCTTTGTAATTCAGATAATTGATGGTAGCTCTCCACTTCCTTGGTTTGGAATTTGAAAAATCTTTTTTTTTTTTTTAATGATCCGTTCTTAATTTAATTAGTGTTATTTAAAACAGTCAGAGTAAAACATATTTTTTATTCATGTATGCATAATTATAGATGACCAATACGTTTTCGTGAGTAATTCTTAATATTTACATCGACGAGGAGTTTAGGAGTTATGAGGCAACAGATGAATATAAAAAAGGTGGAAACGACAATACGACAATAAATTAAACTTCGTATATCTAATGTCGTTCTCAGTTTGCATATACATATTTAACCGAATATATGTATATCAAATAGTTTAGTCACTATAGGTAGTCAAATATTGGCAAAACCCACAGTCAGCCCAACAAACACAAACACAAACGCATTTTTTTTTTTATCCCCTACGTGGGATCTCTTGTCCTGCGTCTCACTGATGGTAAGTGATGATCAGGCTTAAGGTGAAAGCGAGCTTCACCCGGAATCCCTAACCATTTTTTCATGATACAATTCAAATAACCTCTGCCTACTTTTATAAAGACCCCAATCACTACATAATTATAAGTAGTCACAAACAGGCAATGTTTTGGAGGTAAAAGCCTTCCTAAACTCACAATTGATGAGGTTAAATAGTGAAGTATAAGCTCGATCCGGGTTGTTGTGATAAGGCTAACCCGGTAGTTTTCCATTCAATTATTTTTTAATTGTCCTAAGTGAATTTTATTTACAGGAACGAAACGCACAACCTTTTCTGAGGGAAATTGACTAACTGGCCACAGTGATCAGAGTCCGACTCATTTCTAATTAAATGGCTAGAAGGTCTTATGTTTGTAAAAATATGGTCAATACAGGAAGCACTAGTGGCAGTTATTCTAGTTGGCTCAAAGAATGTATTGTACAAATTATTTAACATATATTATTTTAGTCATGTTAGTTTAGTTTATTAGTAATTAACTGTTTTTTTATTTATTTTACCTCGATGGTCCTAGTTTATCATTTATAACTTCCAGTTACAGCTATATGTAAGCGGGCACGCCCTATAGGCGTGGAAGCTTTTATTAAGATATTAAGTTCTGTTTACGTTTTGTTTTTTATTTTTATTTCTGCCTGTTCTCGATTATTTTGTTTGGTATATTGGCGTGTGCTAGCTTATATATGGCTAATAATTTAAATTATGTTTTGTGTTGCTTAAGGGCCTTACTCTCGTTTAGTACAGTAAAACGGTCACTTTAAAAAGCTATCTTCTCATTAACGGCTTGGTTAAAAGGTTTGAAAAAAATATATGTTTGCTATAGATTCATGAACAACATTTATATTATCGGGATTTTTTCGTAAGGTTAATTACGTTTGCCTTAAAAAAATATTTACCAAAACGCAATTTTTGGCTAATATCCCTAACTACTTCTAAACAGCTTTGATATTTGGAAATATTTTTACACTGAAAAATTGAAGGTTAGAGTTACTACAGATTTGTCATTTTTTTTTGTAAATCAATCAATATTTACTAAGAAAATATCCCCATCTAGAGATAGAGGTTCAGAGGGGCTCTGTGCGGGCGCGGGCGGCAGTCGTGCGTTAGCACTGAGACGGGACGGCTGTGTCGCTCGTTGCTCCGCTCCGGTTATCGACCGACTATGCGCATACATATGTGTTAGTGCTAATGTTTACGAACTTATTGTATTAGTGTGCGTTTATAGACTAGCTCGCTGCAGAGAGTCCAAACCGATTGTGCGCGTAGGCGGTTTATTGTTGACTATTTTTTTATGTGCAATTATTAATACTTCTTTTAATTTTCATTGACAATTTACAATAAAAACAAATAAATGTATATATAAAATATAACAACATAACATCACGCCTGTATTCCCCGAAGGGTTAGGCAGAGGTGTACCTATAGATCACCCACATTTCGCCAGTTATGTTTAGAAGTTCCATGTTATAGGGGGTGTGCCCATTACCATCAACCAGGGACAAATTCGGACTCGGCTGCTATTGAGCAATTTTAGAAAAAATGCAATTTATATCACTTTGCCTGACCCGGGAATCGAACAAAACGGAACGGAAAAAATTAGGACCAAAAGTTTTAACAACACTTTTGCTATAGTTGTAAGCCGAGCGGCGTGCGCGTGTTTCTCTGTCTGTCTCTCTCTCAAAGTCAAAGTCGAAGTCGGAGTCGAAGTCGAAGTCGAAGTCGAAGTCGAAGTCGAAGTTGGAGTCGAAGTCGGAGTCGAAGTCGGAGTCGGAGTCGAAGTCGAAGTCGGAGTCGAAGTCGCAGTTGAAGTCGGAGTCGAATTCGGAGTCGGAGTCGAAGTCGAAGTTGGAGTCGGAGTCGAAGTTGGAGTCGAAGTCGAAGTCGGAGTCGAAGTCGAAGTCGGAGTCGAAGTTGGAGTCGGAGTCGAAGTCGGAGTCGAAGTCGAAGTCGGAGTCGAAGTCGGAGTCGAAGTCGGAGTCGAAGTCGGAGTCGGAGTCGGAGTCGAAGTCGAAGTCAAAGTTGAAGTCGAGCGAGTGTATAAGTCGACACGAGTCAAGAGACTTATACTTATATACTTATACTTATACTTCGAGACCAAAAGTTGTAACGACACTTTTTGCTATAGTTGTAAGCTGTGTCGGAGTCGAAGTCGAAGTCAGTTGGAGTCGGAGTCGAAGTCGGAGTCGGAGTCGGGGCCGGAGTCAGGGTCAGAGTCAGTCGGAGTCGGTCGGAGTCGGTCGGAGTCGGTCGGAGTTAGTCGGAGTCGGTCGGAGTCAGTCGGACTCGGAGTCGAAGTCGGAGTCGGAGTCGGGGCCGGAGTCAGGGTCAGAGTCGGTCGGAGTCGGTCGGAGTCGGTCGGAGTCGGTCAGAGTTAGTCGGAGTCGGTCGGAGTCAGTCGGAGTCGGTCGGAGTCGGTCGGAGTCGGTCGGAGTCGGTCGGAGTCAGTCGGAGTCGGTCGCAGTTGGTCGGAGTCGGTCGGAGTCAGTCGGAGTCGGAGTCGGAGTCGGTCGGAGTCGGTCGGAGTTGGTCGGAGTCGGTCGGAGTCGGTCGGAGTTAGTCGGAGTCGGTCGGAGTCAGTCGGAGTCGGTCGGAGTCAGTCGGAGTCGGTCGGAGTCGGTCGGAGTCGGTCGGAGTCGGTCGGTGTCGGTCGGAGTCAGTCGGAGTCGGTCGGAGTCGGTCGGAGTCAGTCGGAGTCAGTTGGAGTCGGAGTCGAAGTCGGAGTCGGAGTCGGGGCCGGAGTCAGGGTCAGGGTCGGTCGGAGTCGGTCGGAGTCGGTCGGAGTCGGTCGGAGTTAGTCGGAGTCGGTCGGAGTCAGTCGGACTCGGTCGGAGTCGGTCGGAGTCGGTCGGAGTCGGTCGGAGTCAGTCGGAGTCGGTCGGAGTTGGTCGGAGTCGGTCGGAGTCAGTCGGAGTCGGAGTCGGAGTCGGTCGGAGTCAGTCGGAGTCGGTCGGAGTCGGTCGGAGTCAGTCGGAGTCAGTCGAAGTCGGTCGGAGTCAGTCGGAGTCGGAGTCGGAGTCGGTCGGAGTCGGTCGGAGTCGGTCGGAGTCAGTCGGAGTCGGTCGGAGTTGGTCGGAGTCGATCGGAGTCAGTCGGAGTCGGTCGGAGTCAGTCGGAGTCGGTCGGAGTCGGTCCGAGTTAGTCGGAGTCAGTCGGAGTCGGAGTCGGAGTCGGTCGGAGTCAGTCGGAGTCGGTCGGAGTCGGTCGGAGTCAGTCGGACTCAGTCGAAGTCGGTCGGAGTCAGTCGGAGTCGGAGTCGGAGTCAGTCGGAGTCGGAGTCAGTCGGAGTCGGAGTCAGTTGGAGTCGGAGTCAAAGTCTAGAGACCTTAGAGTTTAGAAAAAATTAAGACCAAAAGTTGTAACGATACTTTTTGCTATAGCTGTAAGCCGTGCGGCGTGCGCGTGTTTCTCTGTCTATCTGTCTCTCTCTCATAGAAAGAGGAACTTCGTTCCATCCGGGTGTCCCTTGACACCTCTCAAGTTTTTTTTAATTTCCTCGCACAATGCATAGTAAAACGTTGTATGATACACGTGCGTAAGATAGACACGTGCGGAAGAGAAATCACCTACCTTCCGCACATAAAGCATAAATAACTATTCTGACACTTATTATTTTTATTGGAAAATTTTCTAATTTTTCCTCATGGGTATCGTTTTCTTGGTTTTCGCAGGTGCGGAAGTCGATAGTGATGTCAAAATGAAATTCCAAAATGGCGGCTGCGGACATTTTCAAATATTTTCATCTTGGGTGTCGTTTTCATAGTTTTCTCGGATACTAAAGCCGATAGTGAGGTCAAAATGTAAATCCAAGATGGCGGCTGCGAACATTTTCAAATATTTCGTCATGGGTATCGTTTTCATAGTTTTTTCGGATGCTAAACCCGATAGTGAGGTCAAAATGTAAATCCAAGATGGCGGCTGAGGAAATTTCAAATATTTTCGTCATGGGTGTCGTTTTCATAGTTTTCTCGGATGATAAAGCCGATAGTGAGGTCAAAATGTAAATCCAAGATATCGGCTGCGAAAATTTTCAAATTTTTCGTCGTGTGTATCGTTTTCATGGACTCCGAACGTTGGGGATGTATCTCACAACAAGTTACCCAATTATGTAAGTTAGGTACCTATTTACCTTCTTAGCTACTAATTGTTTACATACTTTTAACTCAACCCACGAATTTTTTTTTTTTTAATCAGCGTGTTTAGTGTGGATCTTTGTAGGGAAGGTGCGTATTTACGCAACCAGGTTTTTATACTAGGTATTTACTTGCAAGTACGCCGACCAAGTGCCGACCAGAGAAATACTCGCAAGACTTCAAAGTATTTTGCTCCATCTACGCTCGACGCGATTCTGCTCCTTATTTATATTCAGTTACCGATCAATGTTCTATGCAAGTATTTTTACTTTAAAGGTTTGGAAGTTTTTTTTTCTGTAGAAACGGTTCTGCTCCTTATTTATATTAGATTACGAATCAATGTTCTATGCAAGTATTTTTTCTTCCAACAAGGCTTGGGAACTTTATCAAAGTATTTTACTCGGCTACTCGCTCCGTCGACGCGACAGCGACAGCGACGATCCTTATTGGTACGTCTACGCTCGACGCGATTCTGCTCCTTATTTATATTCAGTTACAGAACAATGTCCTATGAAAGAATATTTTACTTTTTATGTTTGGAAGTATTTTTTTGTAAACGCGATTATGCTCTTTATTTCTATAAAGTTACGAATGTATGTTGGATTACAATGTTCTATGCAAGTTTTTTTCTTCCAACAAGGTTTGGATCCTATGCAAGTATTTTTACTTTTAAGGTTGTGGAAGTTTTTTTTGTAAACGCGATTGTGCTATTTATTTATATCGCAATATGGATCAATGTTCTATGAAAGTATTTTTCTTCCACCAAGGCTTGGTTGGAAGTATCTTTTATTGCATACGCGATTGTACTCCTTATTAGTATGAATTTACGGATCTATTTTCCATGCAGAAAGAAAATACTTGAAAGTATTTCGAGCCCTGGTTTTTGGCGCTGGTGTCTAAAGGTGGACGTACTTGGAAGCCCTGGTACTCGATTTTGCAAGTACGACCCATCTCTAGATCTTTGACACTATGTATTCTGATTACCATAAATAATAGTATTTTTTTGTAATTTGAACGAGGTCGAATATTATGGTCACCCTAGACGACTTTATGACGTTTCGACTCATATTTTTTTAATGACACACCTTTATCAATATCTCTGAAGTAAGAACATAATTAATAAATGGATAATCAAAATCCTTGTTTTTTATTATTCTTAGCTCGGAAAGATGTTATTTATCTGAATTTACGGACATCGCGTAAATATAAATTATAGGAATATTTGTCATTTACTAATTGGGACTTTTCATAAGCCCACATTCGCACGGACGTAATAATATCACGGTGGGATTTTATCGCGCACTGGACTTTCAACTTTCGGTGTTTAGCCGAGCGTTGAGAATGCAACGTGTTGGACGCACTCTCGTCCCAGCGCGTTGAAAAAACACACTGTTGGATTTTCAACTCTCGGCGTGAAGCAAAGCGTAGAAAATCCAGTACACAAAAAAAATCGCTTCGATATTTTCACGTCCTTGCTAACGTGCGCTAACACTTTTATTATTTGATTGTATTCATTACATAGTAATAACAGTATTTGAATAATAATAAATAATACAGAAAAAGCATTATTTTTTTAAAGTTGAGACCACCCTAAACGAAATAAATAAACTTAAATAGGCTTAAAATAAATAAAGACAATAATAATAAATATCCCAATAATTTATATTTACGCGTCAGCCGATTTTCCCCCAAGGCGGACGGCCATGCTCGACAACAATGTATGGGTACCTGCCCGTATTTGTATGAATTATCTACTAGCTATACTCCATAGGTTTAGGTAGTTAAATAAAGGTAAACAAAAAAACCACGTGACGAGACACCTGTCAAGTAACCGACTAAACGTAATACCTGTCACTTTAGTTGTCATGCTACGGCACAGTTGTACTCTTCAATTTAGCAACGTTATAATTCGTTGACGTTTAGATTCTGGGCTCTTTACAATAGACAGATTACAAAATACGTATATTATTATTATGAATCTAACAAAAAAAATTGTGCTCAAGCAGATACATGTACGGAGAGTAGTTTATGAATAAATGATAAAGTTTAACATACATTAATAAAAGAGGAAATTATTGTAAAAATCTAAAATTAATTTAGTTTGGTTTATCGTATATTTAAACAAGAAAGTGTCATCCACAAAAACCCTTGTTACGATTTGTTTACCTTTATTTAACTACCTAAACCTATGGAGTATAGATTTTCTCTACAAGGCCTAAATCTCGAGATTAGTCGAAATATGCTAATATGTTGAGATCTCGGCATGGTAAAGAAATTTCCAAAAAACGCATTACTAATCTGTACATTCACTAACGATTCCCCATAATAATCAACAAAAATAAAGCAAATAATGAACATACCTAATTTCTAATAATAAATATAAATGCTGTCGACTCGTTATGAATGAATGGCAAGTACTTACAGCTACTATAAGCTATAGTATCTATCCACACACACTGAAGCGCCCGCATTGTTTTGTCAAACAGAGATAGCAATATTCCAAACGAATTTTGCACACATCTCGATTTGAAGTGCGAGTCGCGCTCGCCCGGCCCTTTCGCTCGTTTTTTTTTTCCTCGCACAATGCATAATAAAACATATGATACACGTGCGTAAAATGATTTCCGCGCTTGTAGCATTTTTCATACGAGCTAACAATTGGGTAAACAAAAACAAGCCTTACAGTAGTTACCTATGATATGTAACATCTGACATCTCACCTTGGTAATAAGCATCATTAAAGGGGTGCCCCGCCTCGTCAAAATCGTTTCTGACTACTAACTCTAGCACCGCGCGCGATCATTGGTCAAATCAAATAGCTCGCGCTTCCCCGGCTTCCTGTTACACACTTCCGTCCCTTTTCACGAAATCACTCCCACAGATTTGATTATTTAGATTTAGATTTAAATTGCAGGAAACCGAGCGGAAAGATGCTACACATCAAAAACTGGCCAAGTGCGTGTCGGACCACGCAATGAAGGGTTCCGTAGTTGGGATGAATTTATCCTAAGAACAAACTTAACATTGTACTTAGTTGAAAAACATGTTCTCTCATACGGAATGTATGGGAGATCATGATTTTCAAACTGCAAATTTATATTGGTTGACTATTACTCGTTAGCCTGTAAAGCCTACTTAGCTGTGATAGTTTTCCTTTTAACTTCGTTATATATACTACTGCTGTGAATTTTTTCACATATCAAAGTACAACTATTTAGCTGGCAGGGGGGGGGGGGGGGCGACACTTGACTTGAAAATTGTTTAGGTTAGTCAAAACCGTTTTTGTAATTAACTGGTTGAACGAACGGACGAACAACAATGAACGGTATTATAACGGTTTATGTACAATATTAACCGGTATTCCAAAACGGGTTTCACGTCCTGATCTATCAATACAAATATCAGCCTTGCATGTACCATTCCCTTAATCGTAGGTAAAAATACCGACCAACGTGCGCATGTCTGCGCCCCTGCATATTCTTTGACCGTCGTTTTAGTGTAGCGCGCCACCACGCGCATTTTTCGTATTCCAGGGGTAGGGCGTTTAGCTCCGCCCACATGCGCAAGGTCAGTGAGCCTACTATTCACCTTAATGTAAATTATTTTGAATACTATTATATAGAATCTTTTTTTTTGTTCTTCTAACTGAACAGACAGCTGTGCTGCTGGGGAGTTTGTTGCGCCACTTCTTCTTCCCAGCTAACGCACTAGGAAGTGGTGAAGGGTGGGCGTTTTGGGGGACTGTCTTATGTAATTTTGACGTTCGAAAAGTGCTGATTCTCAGCCTAATTTGAATAAATGACTTTTGATTTGATTTGATTGATATGTGATTTATTTACTACAGCAGATTTTTCCAGTATATTAATGTTGAAATCTCCACAGACAACAACTGTTTTATTACTGTTAGAAGTCTTTAATAATACTTCTTCCATATATTTGTCAAAAATATCATATGTACACGCTTATTACAATGAACTGCTCAAGCTCAATGCAAGCTGTTTGAATAACTCGCTCAACAGAGAGGCTCACAGTATCCTTACGTTCTTTAAATTTCATATTTTTACGAACAATTACAATTATTGGAGAGCCACCGCGTACATATTAACTCTGCTGAATGAGCTGGCAACCTGGTGGTTGTTCAAGCTGGACATGAACTGGTAGACTTTTAACCAATGTTCAGTTACACATAGGATATCAATATACAACTTACCTATCACACCCTGTATATTTTGATGAACTATTTTTAGAATATTATTATTAAATTTATTTAGGTTATTAAAATTTTAGGGGTTGTTTTATTTTTTTTGGTTGATAAATTATCAAATAACTTCTCCCGCTCTGGCTGGAGCGGGAGCACGTGTCAGACTTTTACTGACTAGTACCCACCCGTGTTCCTTCCGTTGCCTGTGTGCCCGGGCCACGATATGCCTTTCGAAAAAACTCGCAACCCTGGCAGAACAATTTGATGGGTGAGATATTAAAGATTTTTTTGTAGCATTTTGATAATTTAAACCAATATTTAAATTTTCTTCATTTATTAAGCAAGAGGTATCCTCTAGTGTCCTAATTTCTAATTAAATAATAATTAATGTTATTAGTTGTTGCCAAATTATTGGCTGAATTATTTCAAATGTCATTGGAATGTTAATGCGGGTTATAAACTGTCTATGTGCCAAATGTCATCCAAATCCGTTCAGCCGTTTGTGCGTGATTAAGAAACAAACACAAAATTAATTTCACATTTAAAATATTTGCAGGATTGTTGCATTGTTAGAATCGTCTAGAGCGTATCCACTGAATGCAAAATACTAGTCACCGTTATTACCCAATACCACAGTATAATAAAGTAGCAGTATTATACCTCGGCAGTTTGAAATAATTACCTACGGCCGCTCTGTAGATAAACCTTCCGCGTCCGAGCGTAACTGCCACACACTCGATACTTTTGCTTACTGATTTACACTGAGATTTCGGCCGTTTTCTATGAAGGTATACTACTGTTACTGATTTATACTATGGCTATACATTCGTCTTCATTTGACCATGAAAGACGCCATGGACGCCATAAATAAGTCCTGTCAGCGTGGCTTAGCATAGAAATTAGCTGTTATAAATATCTAGTTTGTTAAGGATTAAATTATGTGGTTTATTAGATATTCCAACAGTGTTCTGTTGTATGGGTTATGAAGAGTTATGATTACAGCTTATTATTCAATCACAAGCTTGACGATTTCGAAGCGACTAAATGCGTGCCGCCGCGCCGCCGTCGCGGATTGTAGAGTGATATGGCTAAATCAAGCGGTGGCGGCGCGGTGGCGGCGCGGTTGCGGCGCGGTTGCGGCGCGGTTGCGGCGCGGTTGCGGCGCGGCGGCGGCTCAGTCTACATGGTTACGTGGCGCGACGACGACGTCGTGTCGCCGAGCACTAAGGGCCGATTTTTCAATCTGTGGATGTCTTTTATCTGTGGAATAAAAATAGCTGTTTGATAGCTTTTATGTATTTATTTATTTACGGAAAAACAAACAGTAGCACAATAAGGTTACACTTATTTTCTTAAACATTAGGTACATTATAACAATTATGCTACCCACTACGTTCTCCACAGATTACAATTTAATGTACTTAAAAAAAAACTAGCTAGGAACACAGACAAACCTAGCACTCATACCTAGGCGTTATCCCAGAATTCATATCTGGATTTTTAGAATTTAAGTAAATTTGTGTGCGTACATTATTAAACATTAGTAAGTACGTTGATTATATAATACTTTACAGATCCTTTAGGGTTGCTTGGATTTGCTTCTTAAATATATTTTTAGTAAGAAAAAGAATGTCGATTGAATTAAACTCATTGTTGTATGTCTCAACTAAACGACGAAGTGGCGAACGCGAGCCAGCGTTGGATTTACAGGGGCGAGTAGCAAATAGACGTCGAGTGCGTACCTCACGTACATGAACTGTTCGAGGAACCAGGTAACACAGACTCCCAACTAAGTCCGGACAGTCACAATGATTGCGGCACACATTGAACAGAGTCATAACTTCCAGAAGTTTCCGTCTTGATTTTAAGGTCAGAAGATCATATTTTTTTTAAAGTAAGTGATATGAAATTTTATTCCAAAAACATCTAAAGTTCATTGCAAAAAGGTATTTACGTTGTACTAGTTCTAATTGTTCACTATATTTGACGTAAAAAGGGTTCCAAATAGGTACTGCAAACTCTAACTGTGGCCTAATTATTGACTTGTATAAGTGCAAAAAAGTGGAAGGTCGACGAAAATCCCTGGAAGATCTCATGACAAAACCAAACATTTGGTAGGCTTTGTTAACAATTTTTTCTATATGACCATCCAGATGGAGCCTCGAGTCTAGCAGAACGTCAAGATCGCGGAGAAAACGTACTTTACTAATTGGCGTATAAGCAAGACGATAGTCGAACTCAGTAATATTTATCTTTTTGGTATCTTAGAACCTAGCTTCTGCCATTTCATGCGTCCGCATGAAATTTCTTGTTCTCCGACCCACATCGCATCACATCGCCCGCCCGCGGTATTACTTCGTTTTCGTTTAGCGTTCTTGACTTTTTTGTTTTTGCCCAGCTCTTAAGGGTCGTAGCGTGATGATAAATAGCTTATAACCAGCCTCAAGGATTAGGCTATCAAATGAAAAAAAAAATGTTTAAATCAGACTGGCAGTTCTCAAGCGCGTCCAAACAAACAAAAAAGCAAACTCAGCTATATTATTAGTAAGTATATAGATTAGTATAGATAATAGATATGGAAAAACCCGACATAATTACGTAATTTCAGATAAACCCGACATATTTCAGATCTGACGATTGAAACATCGCCCTTAGAAACGCTCGAGAATGTGCGTTACTAACCTAAAGATTTTCCTAGACGGAACGTGCTATTAAAAATTAGAAATATTATAAAGCCATTAGAAAACGATACCAAACGGATGCCTCGTTGGTCTAGTTCAGTGGTCGGCAAACTCATTAGTTAATAGAGCCAAATATGAATACTATAACGACTAAGATTTCTTATATTCCTTTCTGTGTGTCCAAACTGTCTCAATACTTTCTTAATCCTTAAAACTCCCATCCTCTTTCACTCCACAACGCTTCCTAGAACTAACTTGCTAAGAAGTAGGATGCCTTCATCATCATCATATCGGCTGATAATAAATGATGAAGGCATGAAGTTGTTAATAAATAATTATTAACAACTCAAATCGGGTTTTTCCCAGTGGTCAGATTGACAGTCAGACTAGTCTTTCTGCCTAGTCTTTTCCCAACTATATTGGGGTTGGCTTCCAATCTAACCGTATACAGCTGAATACCAGTATTTTACATGGAGCGACTGCCTATCTGACCTCCACAACCCAGTAACTGGGTAATATGATACCCCTTGGTAAGACTTTCGGACTTCTGACGACACGTAACGACTGTCAAAGATTCACGAATGAAAGCCAGGACCAACGGCTTAACGTGCTTTTCGAGGCACGGAGGAGTCTCGGTATGTAAAGATGGTCACCCATCCACAGACCAACCCCGGCAAGCGTAGCTTAACCTGATGAATCGACCCGTGCGGCAGTTATTACTTAGCCACGAGCTATTTATTAACAACTAAACCTTGGAAAACTTTGAAAGGTACAGTAAGTGATTAATTTCCGATGTCCTGTTATTAATGTTTGGTGAAAATACTTCGAAAAGAAGTCATTGAAATGTAGTTTGAATTTTAAATAAAATTTGATATAGGTATTGCTTATTGACCGCACCCCTGACCACGCGCGTATCTACGCTCGCTCTCATCGACATTTGAACAAGAGCCGCACTCTAAACGCTAAAGAGCCGCATGCGGCTAGCGAGCCGAGGTTTGCCGATCACTGGACTAGTGGTCGCAAGCAGTACTGCTGAGCATGAGGTTCTGGGTTCGATTCCCAGGTCGGGCAAGTGTTATGGGGTTTTTCCATCAGGAATCTCTCAGTAGCTCGGTGTCTGGATTTTATTTATTTATTTATTTAATACTTTAAGCACACAAATGTACAGAGGGGGACTTAATACCATAGGAATTTTCTACCAGTCAACCTTTGGGTGATGCAGAGATAAACAGTGGTAGGTGCAATATGAAAATTGTGGAATAAATATTTATTTAAATATAAGGATATACATATACCCAGATGGATACCCGGATATGGATTTATGCCCGGTTGATGGCAATAGACTCGCCCCCTATTACATGGGACTTAAAAACATAACTGGCGAACTGTGGGAGTACTATAGGTACACCTCTACCCCCTTTCGGGGAAATAAGCCGTGTTGTTATGTTATGTAGAAAACCGTAATGGCGATACGTGCTTGTACGCCTTGACAATCTCAGAACCTGTTCCGTCTTCCTCTTCCGTCTCACGGAAGTGTTTAGATAACGGTGCAGTTTTTTTTCGAATACTAATTGTATTTACGACTACTTAGATGACTTTAAACGCTTATTCAAATAACCAGTTTCATGCCAGGAGCGTATTTCAATTCTAATCACACGTTTGTTGAAAACACTTAGATCTTTGTTGTCACTGTCCACTCAGTTGCAGTACTAATTAAGTAGCTAGTGTTATCATCATAATAATTAACACATAATATATTATTATAGCTTTAACAAATTTTATCGTTCATGAAGGTCAGGAGTCAGACAGAAAATCTGCGGCGCATTTTATTTTCCGTCAAAATACAACACATCTACACTAATATTATAAAGAAAAATTATTAGATTTTTTGTATGTTTGTAACAAACAAATGAACTCACTTTCGCATTACGCTCTCGTTTGTCCACTTATGCCCGATTCTTATCATTTAAGGACCGTTATTGGTTAACATTAAGTCTCTTATATGTTTAAAAATATTGAAGCAAATACCTCATAGTTTGCATAGTAGACCCTGGAATATGGAAGTTGCTATCACAGGTAAAATTTGCTTTGGTACGAATCTATTTATATCTCCAGTTTGGCAATAAAAAAAATTACCATTAGTATGCAAAACGATTCGTTTCCTTGTATATAGGAACCCAGCATAGAAGTAACTTATTTACTCTAACCTTGAAATGTCCTCAGTTTAAGTTATTGGGATGCACAGAATCCGGCAGAAGACACGCAAAAAGTTTATCATCATAACGCAACGACTTCCTATTTTTCTGCGATGAAGTCCGCGGCACGTATAGAGAAGAAGAGGTACTTGTGGCTAAGTTAAGCTACGCTTGCCGCGGTTAGTCCGTGGATGGGCGACGGTCTTTACATACCAGGACCCCTCCGTGCCTCGGAAAGCACGTTAAGCTGTTGGTTCCGGCTGTGATTTGTAGATCTTTGACAGTTGTTACGGGTCGTCAAAAGCCCGAAAGTCTGGCAACCAGTCTTGCCAAGGGGTATCGTATCGTATTACCCAGTTACTGGGTTGTGTAGGTCAGATAGGCACTCGCGGGTGTACTATGCCAAATCGAATGCCAGATAATCGAATATCAGTTGATCGACCACTATAAATCGAACATTTAAATACTCGAACGTTCATATAATCGAATGGTTAATATATCGAACATTCAATATATCGTACACTCAATACATCGAGTGTTCAAAATATCGAATGTTTATTTGATCGAGCGTTCAACGTATCGCATATTCATTTTATCGAAATATCCATATACTCAATACTTTTTATATAGAATACAAGAAAAACACAAAATTTACTAATAAATCACATTTTAATCTTTAATTATTATCTGTTATAAGTACATTTTAATATTTTGTGTGAATTGCAATTGCACGGAGAAACTCTAATCAATCCATGTTGTTTTTACTATTTAATATTTTTTCAATCGCATTATATTATCATCAATTTTGCCTCTTTTTTGTTGAGTAGGTCTTCCCAATCCCGCGTTTGTCTTTTCAAAAAAGTGATGCTACCAGCTCGCTTGATAGACCGAGTCAAATTATTCAGCGAAATGACGCCAACATTTCGAAATCAAGTTCGTGTGCTCTTCCAAACAATAAAGCAGAATCGCAAATTATACGTCGAGCAAGAAGAAAAGGAATGCCGAAGGAACCGATTACTTTGGATGATACAAACATCCCCGATAGATTGCAGAAAGTTGATGGTGAAAGAACGCTCGATCAAACAAACATTCGATATTTTGAACACTTGATGTATTGAGTGTACTATATATTGAATGTTCGATATATTATCCATTCGATTATATGAACGTTCGAGTATTTAGATGTTCGATTTATACTGGTCGATCAATTGATATTCGATTATTTGGCATTCGATTTGGCATAGTACACCCAGATGATGAAGGCCGCGGCACGTAAGTTGCGCTTTACCTGTTCCAATAGATGGTTAGCAATATCATCATCATTTTATCCAAAAGACAGACACACACAGCTACAGCTGGACTTAAGCCTCCCCAAGCACCGCCACTTCGACGGGTTCTGTCCTTCCCGCATCCAGCGGATTCCTGCGGCCTTCACAAGGTCATCGGTCCACTTTGTGGGAGCCCTTCCAAAGTTACGTAAGCAATATACAGGTGGTTATTAAAAACTGGCGGGAAAGAAACTTAAGTGTTGATGCTAGAAAATATTCCAAGTAAACATTTTTGAAGTCGAAACTTCTTTAGGCGCGTTGAGCTCTTTTTGGTTGAACAAAAATCATGGAACTTTCGCCATCGTCACCGATCGCTGTCCATGAGCTATATGTACAGAGATATACAATTCACAAGTTCCTCGTTTATTTTTATTTTTATAAGTTTGTAAAGGTATCTGTTGTTAGATGTTAGTAAAGTATTATTTTATTTTTACTACAGTAATTAAGGTGGAAGTTTAGTACTATGACTGGTTAGAAAATACCTTATACTCGTATCAATCAATCTGCCTAGCCCTTTCCCAACTATGTTGGGGTCAGCTTCCAGTCTAACCGGATGCAGCTGAATACCTGTATTTTGCATGGAGCGACTGCCTATCTGACCTCCACAACCCAGTAACAAAAATAATAATTTGCTAACATCTAACAAAATAAAATAAGAATAAAAACTTACTTTGCATAATTATATTCAATTTGTATCTTATTATACATACATTTATGACACCTGAGCACCGAGTCGCCGTTTTTCTGTTTATGTAAATAAAGTGTATTATAATCAAAATTACTTCAAATGTCATGCAGGCACGTTGTAGTCCATTAAAATGAATTCATAATGGCTTTATAAATAGCTCGTTATCGTCGAAAATCAGGTAGGTATGCTGAGAATGTCGAGAGGTTCTGTCGTTTAGGTTATTAGCATGTATGTATTCATTGTATTATGTCCTCATCACGCTTGTTATTAACAAAGAGGAGAGCAGAGGTAAAACGTCTTTGCAATAATATTTGACGACATATTGGGAACGTCTTTTGTACACTAATATTAGACAAAGAAAAAATAAATAAACTAACACTAACACTTGCTACAAAAACGGTGAAGGAAAACATCGTGAGGAAACCTGAGAGATATTTCTCGACAGCATGTGAAGCTAAATAATCTATAAACATATCACGCGGGCTAAGGCGCTGGCGGAAACTAGTCATGTATATTTACGGAATTAGAATCTTAAGGTCAGAAAAAAAAAATCTTTGTGTTGTTGTATCTAGATGCAATATGGCAGTAAAATTATAATAATACCATTTATTTTAGGCGACACAGGCCCATAGAAGAGTAATTTAACCTAAACTTACATATTACGTATAAGCATCACTTTTGTACGTATTTTTCTGTTCCTTTCTTCTTGTCTATTTATATGGGTGTACATAAACTGATAAATAAAAATAAAAATATATATTTAATCAAAAACTTGTGTTAATAAATAAGGCTTAAGATTATGTTAGTAGCACGTAGAAGTAGTATGTTAGTATTGCTCTATACAGTGCATGCTTATTCATGCTTTTGTTTAAAAAAAAAAAAAAAACTTTGGATTCACAAAAGGTTTGTTCATGTTCCTTATTGATAAACAAAATACTTTTCTACACTAATATGATAAAGAGAATACATTTCTGTTTTCGTTTGTAAGGATTAAACTCAAAAACTACTGGACCGATTTAAAAAAATCTTTTACCAGTTAAATGCTATGTTATCACTGAGTAATTTATTAAGATATCACGCGGATGAAGCCGCTGACGGAAACTACAATATAATATTATCGCTTAATAATATAATTTTAGTTAAACATTGATTTTTAAATCTAAATCCGTATACATTGGTCATGGCCGCGTACTGACCATTATTTTTACACTAATTAATTATTTTAGCGTTTACCAGTGAAGATAGATGTGTGTGGTCGTCAGAGGTTGCATTTAAAAAAGAAGTTTCAAAACTCTACTCTTCAACGTTATAAAGAAGGTTTGCAAATTGTATACAAATGAGACCTTATAAGATCCAAACTTTATAGGGACGCACATGTTAGGCCCTGGACCCTAACTATCATGACGTGTAGACCCATCTTTGTTCCAGAGTGAGAGAGATGGAACTATACGGGATGAATAGCACCATCTCTTTATAGCAACTGTGATGACCATAACACTTCATAACTCCCCCGGGCGTTTACTTTGTAATATAATGCTTTGTTATGCCTTGTTTGCATCTCGAACGAACTTCCTCCCTTCCCAGCCATCGCGTTTGATCATCTTCAACATGATACCCTGGTCTTTCGGCTGCGTGAGGAAGGTTCTTGAATCATAAGTCAGGGTCTCGGGCATGCCCTCAGCCAGTTCCACTCTGTACTTCTTCAGGATGCTGATGAGACCAGACATCGCTTGCATCTTTGCGAAGCGCATTCCTAAAAAATAAAAATACATTTTTGTAAGACTTATCCATAGCATTGATGAACTCAGTTGTATACATTAAAATTACTAAGATAGAACGCCGGCTCTAAAGTACAAAAATAAAATACATAGTTTTGTTGTAATTTTGCTTATATGGTCCCTTAAAAATAATCATTATAATCGGTTCAATAACGTCGGAGATAGTAACCAGAGCCTGTTTTACGTGTCCGGTAATATACAACACAGACTAGATAAATAACAAATTCTGTTTCATTTTTATTTTATTCGGTGAGTAGAGGAATAGCCTCTACACGTTATTTTTCTGCCTAGTTAACGGCCATTTAATTGTAGGTGGTGAAACAGGTCCTTAATCCTTTCTGACGCATGTAATGGTCCTTACAAAGAACTCACGCGCCCTTGCGCAGTTGTCTGATATCTTTTATTATATTCTTATTTAGAAAAAAATCGAACTTGTCGAAATAATCCTAATTTTAATTACCAACATTGGCAAAAAAAACAAATAATGTAAACAATATAATTACCTATACACAACCTGGGTCCCGATCCGAATGGGAAGAACGTGTAAGGCTTAATATTGTCTTTATTCTCAGGCAAGAACCGTTCAGGCTTGAACTTCTCTGGTTCTGGGAAATACTCAGGATTGTGGTGCATGTGGTAAACTGGCACATGGACTTTGACACCTACGTCTAGTTTGAGGCCCGTAGGGAGGACGTAGTCGTCCATTACCTCACGAGCGAGGATGCCCAGTACGGGATACTTGCGAAGGGTCTCGTCCATACATGCCTGCAAGTAGGGCAGCTCATGCACACACTCGTAGATCAGTTTGTTCCCGTGACGTCGCAGGAACTCGTCCACCTCTTCGGCCGCTCGTTGCTGCACCTCCTGGTGCTTCGCGAACTCATACAAAGTGAAGCTCATGGTGGTCGCGGATGTCTCGAAACCCGCCGCGAAGAACACGACGCACTGTGCCACTAACAACTCATCGTCCACCTTCAATTGTACCTTCGTGTCAGCGCCAGTCTTTGCGTTACTTATACTGTCTCCAGTAATGTAATCCTCTTTCTTTAAAGTCAGTACCTGGTCCACGAAGTCGTTCCTTGGTGAAGGCTTGTAGTCTCGGCTCTTGAAAACTCCTTTCAACAAATTTGAGAAGAATTGGTCTATCGTTGGAGGGAAAATTTGAAGTCCCACTCGGTAGAAAATGGCAGGCCATACGGCCCTGAAAATAATTTTGAAACCGCGATAGGTGGAAGCCTCGAATATTTCATTTGCCATGAATTTGAAGGGGTTGTTATCTTCTTTAGCCATTGTGTTGGACTCCACCCCAAAAGCGGCGGAGCATATGCAGTCCATGGTGTACCTCGCAGTAGTCTGTCTCATTTCGACGACGTCAGACATTCCAATTTCATAGTCGAGCATATCTTCGAAGATGACGGAACACTTTTCAATCAAATGGTACATGTTCTTCATTTTTGCGGAAGAGAAGAGTGGAGTTAGATTTTGTCGGACTATCTTCCATTTGTCACCTGAATTGAAGAACAGGTTCTGTGTGACAACTTCACTTGCAGCGTAATCGGATGATTCCCTGCCGTTGACATAGTAGAAATCTTTAGTCAACACTTGTTTGATGATATCAGGGCTGTGCACCACGAGAACAGGCTCCGTGCCGTAGAAAGCTCCGAAATAAGGTTGATCGATGAACTTTAGGCAAAGTTTCTGAATCATTTTGCCAGGATACTCTCGTTGCAAAATATAACTTCCGTAGTTTCCCAGAAAGGGCACTGGTTTAATGTGGGGTACATTCTTTTTTTTCCAGTAACCGAACTTTCTTTTTGATACTAAATATAACAAATAAAAGATTACACATAATAAGGTCGCGAGAACGAGAAGGGCGTTCATTTCGGTAACCGCGTTGCCGACAACTGCGGGCTGGCGGCATCCGTCGTACCGCGTTGATAAAAACCGACGCATGTAGATTCTAGCCACTCCATTAAGAACAATGTAATGACCTTAGCAACAGAACTGACGAGATTACCAGTTTTGCAGGTAGCACGTTAAGTGCGTGTTTTTTTCTTCTATATTTAGATTATGGATTTACCGAATTTAAACTGTTTTTTTTTGTCCAAAACAAGAAGCATGAGTGATAATATGATAATATTTAACGCTTATAACAATTACATGGGTCGTAAATCATGTCTTATTATTGGCACGCAATGTATCGTTTGCCTGATTCATGCGTGACGTTAAGTAGAATAAAGATACTTACTTAATATAATTTAAATGAACTCTGCTAAATAACAAAAACTTATGGTAGCGTATTGTAGGGATCCGTACCACGGTCGATATTAAAACATTTACACAAATAATTACCTATGTTATATGACTCGTTATTTAACTATGTACACTTCAAGAGTCCATCGTCAAAATCTCAAATGTCTATTGCAGTCTCATCTATACTTTTAATGTGAGTTTGTATGTAGGGCGTAATCTTCGGAACTACTGATCCTATATCGAAAATTCTTTCACTAATGGGAAGCTAAGTGTCCCAGTTGCCGAGTATCATGGGATATATTTTTAGTTGAAAAAAATTTTAAACGCGGACAAGGTCACGGGCAGAAGTTTAAAATCATTTTTTTTTTTTTTCTAATTCTTGACGTTCAAAAGTGCCTTGCAAAGGCCTATTTAAAATAAATGATTGGACTTTGACTTTTTAGTTAGTACTATTATATAGGTTCCTACTTCTCCGAGACTTACATTATGATGACATTGGTGCCGAATCTCTTGTCACAAATGCCTCTAAACTAGACTAAAAATCACTAAAATTTAGTTTATTCCTGTCAAAAGTGACACAACTTAACTATATTTTAGTTTGACAGCACTAAGATAGTACTGAGTTTTTAGTTTAGTGAAAATGGCAATTTTGCTATTCTGAATTTGTAATTTTTCACCTAAAATTTTGATTGTAAAATACCAAACCAGACTAATTCTGACAATTTTTAATCGCGATTAAAAAGGTGTGGGATTAAATAAGTTGTCATGAACTAAAATTCACACCAACATCTCGACTTCACGTGCAAAAACAGTACTGTATTTATTTTTTCTTTTGCATATATCTCGAAAATGGTGCGTCCTATCGCAAAAATAATGAAAATTTCGACCCCCTCTATGTAACCTATAAACCTCTAAACCTGAATATGTAGGTAATATTTTTTCATATTTTCCATACAAAAAGTGAAAAATTCCATATAAAACACGTCGAGGCGGCATCCCTGCGCGCCTCCGGCTCTAAACAAAAATCACGGGTGAGGGCAAACCGGGTACCACGTGGATTCGCGATTATCAAATTCTATTTTAGTTGTGTCAAAATTATTTTTTAGTTTAGAGGGTTTTATTTGCAGAATAGCTCTAAGATTCTCATAGCCTAAAGTAAGGAATTTTAGTGATAGTTTAGTACGGTGTTTTTTTTTTTTTTTGTGTAGGAAATCATCAAATTATGACTCCTCCCGCTCTGGGCGGAGCGAGAGGGAGTGTCAGACTTTTACTGACTAAAACCCACCCGTGTTCCTTCCGTTGCCTGTGTGCCGGGGCCGCGATATCCCTTTCAGACAAACCCGCAACCCCAGCAGGCATTGGTCCTTCCGGACCCCGTCAGTTGGTGCTGACATCCCTTTGAGGCGCGCGTGGAACACAACGCGCCGTCGACCCGGGCCTGGTCCTTATCGGACGGCGAGCTGCCCATCGCTCACCATAGTTCGGTGTACAAGAGAATCGGCACCAATGTCGAACAATAAAAAAATAGATCTCGTTGGCAGACAGTGCAAACCTAATAACTAATTATTAACATTACATAGAAAAACTAATAATTATCTAGTAATAACTGATTAAAAACCTAAAAATAAACATTGACCGAATCATCGATGATAATCGAGCGCACACATGGCCAATTTGACCTTTATCTCCGGTTCATATCTGGTTTTTTTGTGTATCTTTCCGTTTTTTTAACAACTTAGGTTAAGGTATTAAATATTAAATTATGGTCTTAAATCGTTTGGGCCCATACCGCTTCAAACAAAAAATATGAGTTATGTGGTTCTATTTTTAGTATTCCGTACTACAAAATTATTATCTATATGTATATATATAAACCGGCCAAGTGCGAGTCGGATTCGCACACGAAGGGTTCGGTACCACCGTACAATATTATATCAACGAAATATATTTTTTGTTTGTTTGAACGCGCTAATCTCTATTTAACATCACGCTAAGACCTTTACGAGCAAACAGAAAAAGTCAGAAAAAACGACGAAGTAACAGCGCGGACGGGCGTGTTTTTATAAAATAAGATTATTTTTTTGTTTGTTTTTTTGTCAGATATGCAGTCGCTCCATGTAAAATACTGGTACTCAGCTGCATCCGGTTAGACTGGAAGCCGAGCTTGGGAAAGGGCTAGGCAGATTGGTTGCGCCACTTCTTCTTCCCAGCACTAGGAAGTGGTGAAGGGTGGGCGTTTTGGGGGACAGTCTTATGTAATTTTGACGTTCGGAAAGTGGTGATTCTCAGCCTAGTTTGAATAAATGACTTTTGAATTTTGATTGAACATAGGGGTGGAAGGGAAGTTGGAAGATCACAATTCACGCGATTCAATATCGCAAAAAACTTTGATTTATTGGTTGAATACGAGGCTTTTGGCTACTTTAGTATGTGTAATTTATGTATTTTTTAAGGCGAAATACAATCGTGTTAGCGTTCCGGGAGCAGCGGTATGACCCGGCCCGCGCGCAATCTATTGCACTATGTTTACAAATATTGAATATAACATTTAAAGCGTTTTGATATAGAAAAATAAGTCCATAATTCCTTAAAGTATTTAATAGTGAACACGTAGACAAATTTTTAATACAATTGCTTTGATAACAATCGAATAAAATTGGTTTTTCTCTCTGTAACAAAAAAAGCAGATTTTAAGGTAACACTGCCGTTTTTTTCTATCGAGGAAAGTTTTGTCAATCGTGTTTCGGGCCTCATACTGCACTAAGGACACTCTTCAATTTTCGTAATCATAAAAAAATATATGCAAATTCTTTGTTTTTTTAAGAGAAACATTGATTTTGCGCGAAGTCGAAACATCTGCTTTGAAACCCACTTCACCTTAACCGAATAACCAAAAAGGGGGTTATATGTTCGTCGCGTATGTATGTTTTTATTTTTTTTAAATATTTTTTTAAGTATGTCCGCCGATTTCTCCGTCAATAATATTGTGGACCGATTTTGAAAATTATTTTTTTGTGTGAAAGGGTATGCTCCCAAATCGGTCCCATATAAATTTTATTAACTTTGCTTGGATAGTTTTTGAGTAAGCTTCAATAATACGTATTTTTCCCCACTTAGTATATAATAATAATAATAATAACCCCACCGCCGTATCTCTACGTTGACGTCGTGGTGGGGCTTGCGCGCTCCGAACTCTGGGTCTGTGCCGGTATAGTTTACTTTGCCGGAACAGCCTTGCTATTCTGTAACCATCTCACCGTGAAAACTTAGGGGAAGTGATCGTGGAGTGAGCTGTCAGTGTCACCCAACCCGATGCTAGGGATGACCAAGCATTACATTTACAATCGTAATCGAGATTTTAATTAAATTTTTTATGCTAATTCTATTGATCATTTTATATTAAGTATTCTAAAGCTAGTAGATATTTAACCGCTTATGTCTAAACATTACTATTTATGGGGATTAGCGCGCAAGTAAAATAAAATTGCAAAACAGATATCCAATCAGACACTCAATTTTGTTTTATTCAATTTTGTTCCTAGACTAGTCCCTTGATATAAATAGCCTGAGGCGCGACGCGTTACGCAGGTAGGTACCTACCTACAATAAATAAAATAAAACATACATATCTACACGTTGCTGCTGCATAATAAAGAAAATGCGCATTGACATAGTTTTTTATTATGAACCCATTGTTAACTTATATTATGTAAACGCAATCGAGTGTTAATAGTGTGTAATTTAACCCCACACAAACTATGTGGGAACCTACCTAAACGATGTAGTCATTTAAATAAAAAGATGTGTATATTGTATGTACCTACCTACCGAATATTTTATTGGAGATAGCCTACATAAGCGTTGAATAAAATCATATTCATCAAATCATTACAAAATTCTTAAGTTCAACAGCTGACACTTGCAGCTCGCGCACACCGAATCACTTCACCACGTTGAAGTGGTAAGAATCGCGCTTGCGCGCTAGGCGCTACACTATCACATTGAGATTTTTTTTACTTACTACGTACCTACACTTATTTAAATAGTATGTAACGCGTCACGTACTTGCGTACTAAATACCAACGTCCAATAAGTACCTACAATGTTTTATTCATCACCATCATAAATAAGCCAAGTAAAACTGACACTTGTAGCGCGCGCACATCACATCACCGAAGTGTTATCGCCAAGGAAATAACACGCGTGGTCACCTTAAGGTAACCACTGTGATAATATCATGGTGGTAACCATGGAGACCACGCGCGTGATCACTTCATCCGATTCTATATTAAAGAATCGGATGAAGTGATCACGCCGCGCAGCCGCGTTGTTACTCACTTTGTTTTTTTTTCCCTCTTTGACGGCCATGTCCATAAGCTTATACGTATTCAGAGACAATAATTAGTACCTACCTATTTATTTCAATACTTTTAGATAATTCAATGTCTAAATCATACCGTTTTGTACATTAAAAAGTCAGTTTATTGCCTAGATACATTTTGTTTTCAATAATTAAACTGTTTTTTTTTTTTAATGAACTAGTTACGTACTTACTACATATTTAACCTGTAGGTGTGTAACGCGTCACGCATGTGCAGTCAGAACATAATTATATCAAATAAAATGCAATAGGTACCAATAAGTACAGCTGCTACAAAGCCCTTTTTCGTAGTTTGCGCATATTTAGGTACTTACATTGTTTGTTTTATTATAGAACCTATTGTCATCTGATGACTTGGATGCAATCAAACTCCTAGCGTGATTAGATGCGCTTTACCTATTTAAACGATTTGCTCATTTCAAGCTGACTGTTAAAAAGACGTGCGGATTGTTGGCCTACGCGTTGCCAATAATCAAATAATATTATTTCGTCGGCTGTTGAACTGTTGAATATTGTCAGTTCAACAGCAGACACTTGCAGCGCGCGTACCGGCGCACTTCAACACGCTGAAGCGCCAAGCGATAAGAATCGCGCTTGCGCGTTAGGCAGTCACTATCACATTGAGGTTAATTTGACTTACTAGGTACCTACCTACCCACTTATTTAACTTGTAACGCGTCACGTACCTATGCGCACTAAATACAAAAGTCCAATAAGTACCTACAATGCTTTATTGTAGATCGATAGATAAGTACCTCCTTAACTAACCGTGGCCAATAATAAAATAATATTCATCAAATCATAATCATCATCATACTGATACTATACTATGAAAAACTGACACTTGTACTACTTGTAGCGCGCGCACAGGCGCTCACTCAGTGTGTCCACTTACGTTTTTAGTTTTTCCCCAGTTATTTATCCCTAAGACACCGTTTTATTTTTTGACCATGATGAAAATAAATAATAACAAATCATTCCACATATTTAATAGCATTAAATACCTACAAAACTTTCATTAACTGACGAGATTACAAAACATTCAATTATTAATAGAGTGATAATGCGACTTAGTTCCGATGTCTTCTTTAGCCACGATAATAGTACAATAGACGGATTACATTCATTAAGAATTTGTCCCCGAAATTCCCTAAATCCCTGTCTACATAGAATATCCCTAAACTATGCATAACATCGGTAATTTTATTTTTCCCTAAAAAAGGGAGAAATCCCTAAAAGTGGAAACACTGCGCTCACTTCGCCTCGCCGAAGAGCCGTTGCCAAGTGGTCTCCTAGGCAACCAGCACGTGGTTACCATAGCAACAGCACGCGGCGATAAGTTTTTTTTTAATTTTCCCCTAATTGACGGCCATGTCCATAGGCCTATTCGTATTCAGAGATGATAATTGGTACTTATTTATTTCAATGTTTTTATATATTTCAATGTCTAAATCATACCGTTTTTTACATTAAAAAGTCAGTTTATTGCCTACATTTGGTATTCAAAAATTAAACTGATTTTTAAATGAACTAGGTACCTACTTACCACTTATTTAACCTGCAGGTATGTAACGCGTCACGCATGCGCAGTCAGAACATTTAAGGCGAAAGCGTCAAGGTAGCCCGCGAATTCAAATTTTCTTACGTTTTTTGCAATTTGCAGGTCAGTATCATGTTGTATGTTGGTCTAAATATGATTCGCGGCCGTATCAAATGTTTATTTATAGAATTATAATCATAAAAATGATCAATACAACTCTCTAAGTTCATTTAATCGCATTGAATGACTATTTCATGAAATCATGACATTTGACGATTGTGCTTACATATGGAGTTGTATTGCTGATTGTAATGATTATAATTATGTAAAGCCATATTGGTTACGGTCGCGAATCATATTTTAATCAACATAAAACCTCACACTTACCTGCAAAATGTAAAAAACTAAAGAAAATTAGAATTTCGCGGGCTACCTTAGCGCATGCCCCTTAAATAATAAAATGCAATACGAATAAGTACCTACAGCTGCTACAAAGCGCCTTTTCGTAGTTTGCGCATAGTTACTTATGTTTGTTTTATTAAGAACCTATTGTCAGCTGATGACTTGAATGCAATCAAACTCCTAGCGTGATGAGATGCGCCTTACCTATCTATAAGATGTGTGTATTTATCAAATCACCTAATATTTTATTGTACCTCCTTATCTAAACGTTGCCAATAATAAAATAATATTCATCAAATTTTATTCAACATCATAAATTAATACTAAGTTCAACTGACATAGCGCGCGCATTGCACCTCGTCGAAGTGAAGTGCTGTTTCCATGGTAACCAGAATCGCGTGAGGTGAACTTTTTCACGCCGCGCATGCGCGCGAGGCGCTGCATAGATGTAACACACGGAGTGAAGTGCTGTTGCCTGGCAACCAGACGCTGCATAGATATCACATTAAGGTTCTATTTTATTTCCCGTCATTGGGGGCCCCATGTCTCCATGCGTATTCGTATTCACAGACAATAATTTATTAGTATTTATTTCAATGCTTTTAGACCTACATTTTATTTCAACAAATTGATTTTACTTGAGAAAGGTGAGATTGAGCAACTTCATAAAATTTGTGCTAGGCAAGTAGGTATTCAGTGTTCGTTTACCTATATACATAATACGTAAAACATAGGTAGTAATATCGTGTGGGTCTATCTGGCAGGCCCCAACGAGATTTATCAACAGGTGATAGGTTTACATAAGGACATTATTTTTTACCTACTTATATAAAATGAATAAGATGTATTTTCTATCTCGACAGCTTTTGTTTTTCGACTTTCTGTGAGCTATACTTTAGAGGATATTCGTTATCTAAATAAATATTCAACCAACGGACCTAGTTAAATTTGCGAAAGTCGAAATTTTGGATTTGTAAGGTACTTAATAGTATCAAGCTCCTTATGCTATTGTAGGATATTAAAGAGTAGTATTTAAAAAAGGGGCCCGCTCGCTGGATGTTTGTCTAAGTAAGTAACGAATATGTTCTAAAGTATAGCTCACAGAAAGTCGAAATTTTGGATTTGTAAGGTAGGTACATAATAGTGTCTAACTCCGAGCACTACTGGGCGATCTGAAAGTAAAATAACAATAAAAATAATCACAAGGGGCCCGCTAGCAAGACACTTCATAGAAACGTTGTTTAATCAAAAACTGTCGAAGTACAAAATACATCTTATTTATTTTCTATAGGTAAAAAATTATGTCCTTATGTAAACCTGTTGATAAATCTCGTTGGGGCCTGCCAGATAGACCCACACAGTAATACCAAATCATCTAGATTGTTAGAGATAAACCACAGTACAAGATACAAACCTTGTAACACAAATATTACATAAAAATATACCTACACACAAATTGCGCTTCACTCTTGCAAACAAGAAAAATTAAAATTATTATAATTAATATATGTATTTATTTATTTAAGAAGTGTATGTGCGTTTATTTTAAGCTGATAAAATTATGTGTGTTTAGGTTGCTGTAGTCTGTTTAGGTACTGTTTTACACACTGTATATGTCTCATAGATGTAAATCGACACTATGTCTGTCATCCAATTCTCCTGTCGCAGGTCTGCTGGAAACAAAATCTAATAATAAATCTTTATTTATTTTACATTATTAAGTGTTTAGTGTGTACTTATATAAATAAATAAATAGAATTTATTCATTTGCATCACATCAAATCAATTTGCTAATACATTTTTGCTACATTTTTCTTGAGGCTGGGAACGGAGCGCTGTCGGATGTGTGTGGACTGCACACCACCACTGCTGGAAATAATGGTAAGCATTTATTACTATTTGATTTATTTCATTCCTACACTCATCCGAGTATTATTTTTTACAATCAATTGAAATAATATTGTGATTATCATCAGTATAGTAATGTAGTACTTTCAATAAGTAATTACTTATAATAGGTACTCATTTCAATCAATCATTATGAGTACAATGAGTTGCAACATTTATTCATTCCATGCTCCTGCTCCAATTTATTTGCTCCATAATTATGTACCTATGTTTATCAAAAAAAGTGTGTGCAATACTGAATACTAACCAGGATTGATGTGATCAAATCAAGTAGAGGCGGTGTTCCTTTACTGTCTTCAGTTCATAAGGCATTACTTAGCAGCTGCTGGGTCGCATGGGCTCATCTGCTAAGAGATAGAATATTTATCAGATTAATAATATTCACTTGTTTTAAATGTGTGCCTATTCTTTTAGTTAACTTTCCAGTTTTCCATAAGTTGTGCCTTCGCCGGCCAATCGGTCAGGAACGAGTCCGAATCGCCACGACAGCGTTTCTTAGACTTCGGTGATGGTGATGACTGACTGTGTGACGATCGTGGCCTACATTTTTACCTATTATTATCAGCAAGTTAGCTAGATACATGGCATACTTACCTGACTGACCCCCACTCGTTCTTGCAAAGTTTACCATCAGACTGATGATCTAGTTCACTTATTTATGAACAGTAACACAGGAATTGTGGAGTTGAGGCACCGCCACGGTGCCACAATCCGCACCAAAATTCAGTTTTAATTCATTTTAGAAAAACTTTTACCAGCACATGCCAACATTATGTCTTATTACTATCACATTCACGATTACATACTAATAAGTTATTGTCACTGATAAACTAATTCAAAGTAAGTAGGTACTAATTAATTCAAACTTTCATTTGTTTTTTTTACAGCTTAAAATGTAGATTTTGGTTGGAACTCGATCTGCCCGATCTGCCTGCCGCTAAAACGCTGAGTCGACGCGTTACAATCGAATTTAATGCGAAATATTGCCTGTCTAAAGTATACCTTTCTTGCTCTCACTTACACAGAGTGTAGGAAATAGATAAGGAAAGGCTTATAGCATCACATGTTAAACATATAACAACATTTCGCTCCGGAATGTTGCATTGTATTCTATAAAGGCTGCGTTCTGAGTTACGCTGTAATCAATTTGAGCATGCTACATCCGTACCGAATTAGCGTGAGCGCGGTAGCGATGTCTCGTGAAGCGCTTTGAGTGTAGAACACTGGAGAAGCCTTAAGCACACTATTACGAACAAAAAATTCTATCACTTTTAGCGGGGGACGCGGTAGCGGAAAGAGAAGTCCGTACCATTAATTTTTATTTTATCGATATCGGTATTCATTCCTAATTTTGCTTGAATCCTAATAAAACATGCTGCAAGCTGTTGCATAATTAGTTACATTTTACTATGAAGAGAAAATAACTAAATTATAAAAGTAACTAAATTTGTATTAAGTAAGTAGTCTCGATAGTAAATTAGGTCAAGCACAAAAAAAAAAAAAAAACCCTCTTCAATGGTCATAAAAAAGTTATAAAACATTCAACAATCAAAAAAAATAAACAAAAATAATTACTAAGTAATTTTTACTACAAAATTATCGACATGTCTATTTTGGTTTCATACATGAATCTCAACCCTTCGGTACATTTTTACTAAAGGACATTCGCATGTCAAGTGCATTATTTTTTCAAATTCTATTCAGTGATTCAAAATGGTGATTCTATGGAAGTGTTACAGTTATTTGCGAAACGAAAACACAAATGATTACCTATGTAATACGTTACATATGCAGTTACGTCGTAGTATTAACACAAAATAAACTTCCTTTCATAATTTATTCAGGGTTATGACGGTTATTTTGTAAGTAGTTACAATCATTTTCGATGCAGTATCGAAATTGTAACTACTTTCAAAGTAACGTGGTTACAGTTTGACTCGAAACTAGCTATTCGGCTACATGCCCCGTAGCCAGTTATTGTAACTAGAGACGTGAAATAACGCCGATTAACGCCCATACCTATTGGTCAGTTATGTATGGCGCGCGCCGCGCCGCCGCGCCGGCTCGTAGAGTGCAGACGTGCCGCATGGGTCTCTTGGTCTCACAAGTAGCTACTGCTAATAATTTTGCGAAACCCATCGTACATCCGTATTGCACGAAGAGGCGGTTCCAACGGCGGGAAAAATCGCTCTAGGCGCTTTTATTTCGCCGCGATTTTATTAAGTCCGTGCGAACGTGGGCTTAAACTAACGTGGCATTTTCAAAATTGTGCTCCTGGCTACCGTCGCCCCCTAACCAAAGAAGAAGAAGCCATTTGTGATCTAAACACAAAGAATAAGCAAGTTTTGACGTTGAGCGACCACTGTTAGCGCGTTTTCGAGCGTTCCGAATTGTTGACAGCCCTCCGCTGTCATTATCGCGATATCTAAGGCTTTCCGAATATGAACGTAATCGCTCCCAGCGCTGACATCAATAATTGGCGTTCCGAGTTAGATATCACGATTATGACAGCTGAGATCTGTCAACAATTCGGAACGCTCGTGAACGCTCTCACGGTGCTCACACAATGTCAAAACTTGCATATCATTAATTCTTTGTGTTTAAACTACACATTTCTTCTTCTTCGTTGGTTAGGTGGCCACGGTAGCCAGAAGCACAATTTCGAAGATGCCACGTTTGTCTAGAGTTATGATGCGACTCAAAACAAAACAGCACAACTGTCATCTTTGACAGCGCTCACGGTGCTAACGGCCGTACCGAATAAGCACGCTCAAATCGATTACAGCGTAACTCGGAATGCAGGGTAAATTTACTTTCAGACTGCTGATGATCTAGTTCACATCATGGTACGAGTATATTAAGACCATGGTTCACACAGAGATGAACAGTAACACAGGAATTGTGGAGTTGAGGCACCGCCACGGGGCGCCACAATCCGCGACAAATTTTTTTTTGCCAAAAAAAAAAGTAGTCTGTCAATGAGTTGGAAAATAAAACAGCTCGTTTTTGATAAGTTTATGTGCTAATCTCAATTTATTTTTGTTTTTTGCTGTTAGCCGCATTACTTCTGATGAGTTGTTATAGGAACTCATCAGTAACGTTATAACTCCAGGGAATTAATGTGAAATATAAATAAAACACAACAAATACTTACTATGATTTTAATTCTTCAATTAAATTTTAATTTTAATGCATGTTTTATTTAGCATTCTCGAAGGAGATTTTCCTAATAATCTGAATACATTTCAAGATCAATTGAAAATTATTTATTTTACCCCATGGTCGAGAAAGCCCTTTTTAATTTTGTGTTTTTCACATTATAATAAGTCAATTAAGTACTTAGGCTTGATTAAAAATAAGATTAACCCTTCGGGGTTATCCTATTTTTTTATGCAGGCACTATTGTCTCCCTACCTTTAACATCAACAAATAGTATCTTTTATATTTTTGTATGGCTTCTTGCCAGTACCGTTGGTGTGGTGAATCTGATGAACAGGATGCGCGTAATGCGGGTTTCTCTCTTGATGTCTTACTATTTGAACATCAATCAAGCATCATTCTTGAGTCAGATAGATAGTAAAAAAAAAAAAAACTGTGGCAGCACTTTCAGCAGTATTTTCGTTAAGGGTGGCGCTAACTACTCTCCCAACAGCATGTTGCGCCTGGAACAAATGACACTCAAATTAAACTTGGTGAACTATCATATAAAGTAAGATAATTGAAAAAAAAAAACTGACATTAGTTTCAGAAAGTACATGTATCAGTAATATTTAAATCACAACAATTACATTAATGACTGGAATAACTAAATAAATAAAAACAAAAATTGCTTGATTTATTCTAATTATTGGGACCGGTTGTTTAAATGCTAGTAAATGACAACATTATCATTTCTATTTTAAGTGAACTGGGAATTACAACATGAAATCTATCATAGTTATATACTACAAATATCACACAAATACTTACAAAACTGCGATAATTATATAAGTCGAGAGTGGCTACAACTTGTTTTTTTTTGAAAACTCAAGCACAATTTTCTAATATCAAAGGCACTGCAAGTGAGGTATCTGAAAAACAAGTTTTTTTTAAATATATTATTTAAAATGACGCTAAAACGCAAAATCAACAAAAAAGTGTTTACTTTTATTTTATAATAATCATCAGCAGAATCAATAACACAAATAACAATCAAATGAATGTTTATAGATTTTAAATGGTTAATTAAAATATCAGTCTTACCAGGCAGGCAGGCATAACTATGGTCTTCATGTTTAATTTTCTGAGAATACTTAAGATCATAATGCTGATACACATCTGAAAAAAGACATGTATACATTAATAGTATTCTTTAAACTATGTTGACAGGCTTCTTTTACATTTATGGATGGAGAGAGTAGTGATCAATAATGTTTGTCATTACTTTTAAGGGTTGTAGTCAACCTAATTAAATTTGCCAATAACTCAAACCCTATAGTAAAGTTGGACAGCCTGTTAGAAGCTCAAATAAAAAATCATGCTGGCAAAGAAAATCTTGAGTGGATTGGAATAAAATATTCTTTAATTCTTTAAGATTAGCAAGTAGTATTGATAACGTACGAACCTTCATAAAATATTGTGATTATTCCTGTGGTAATTTCTTCGGCCGAAAACAATGAAGGATTAGACCAACTTCGACCCAATAGGAACTTCTCATTGATGTAGCTTTTTCAAAGTGTTTCTGGTACACATATAGTTTGTGAAGGTCTTGAGCTCATAATCACTGTTAATGGTTAATGCTCAGGACTACCTATGAGCCACTTTTTGTGTCCGATCTCACTAACAGGAAACGTATGCATTATATAAGCAATAGCAACCTTTCGTTTAGGACCGCAATGTTCGATACAACAGCTTGTTGTTCATCTTGCACTACCTACCTATGCAAAATACTACACTTTACAATAATTTGAAGCTAAGAACGGAAATTAATCAACGCAAACTTTACTCACAAGTCGCAACTAATCCAACACAAAACAAAACAAATTATCAAAACTGAAAAGTCGAAAAGTTACGAAAACCGCGTAAAATTGTCTATGGTGGTTTTTTTTTTTATTAGCCACTCAGAACTTCAGAAGTCTCAGACGCCCGAGCGAGGCCATTAGAGATGGGTCGGCAACGTATTTGATCCAACTTCGTTCATCGACTAATCGATTAACTAGTAGAATTCGTCGACTAGTTTACGCGTCAACTTGGATAAACTTTGCGACGAAGTCAAAGATGACGACGGAAGGTACCTATTAATTTGATCTTCCCTTCATACTTTTCCAGGCTTAGGATTCGCTGAATACTGAATCACACACTGAACATAAAAAGTCAAAACAAAATGAACAACTTACTATCAATCAGAAACAAGTACAGACCGGTTTGTCCCGGTGTCTCATTGTTCGACCAGTCCATCACCTTACTCTTTTGCACAAGGGAAACTACCATAACGCCATGCCATCCTTTTCTTCACTTAACAATAATTTCATTCGACCCGTATAAATATCAACTCCCTTCTACTAGATTTAGAGTTTAATTTGTTTGCTTTATTTCAACGGACGAATGAATTTGTACTACATTCTCGCGTCGGTCGTCGCGTTGCGAGTTTCAGTTCAATCGTTCGACTAGTCGATCGATTATCGGTGAACCGTCGATTCGTTCACATTACGTCGACAATCGAATTAACTAGTTCGTTATATCAACGCCCATCACTAGAGGCCGTCGTACTTGTAGTCGCCTGTAACACCCAGGAACGAAAGCAGAATTTCTCCCTGTGCCACTTCTAGTAAATTATTGCAGCTATACCAAAATAAAAAATACGTATGTATAGAATAAAAATAAATTATTTATCACCAAGAGTTACTGGATGACGTCAAACATCTGTCAAATCTAGTATTCATTTTATGTAGTTCCGTATTTCGCCACGGTCTTTACAAGTTGTAGATGTAATTACTTTATTTTATTTCATTGCTACGCCTTTAGAAATATAACCACGCAATCGTAGTCGCGCAAGCATTTAAGTATGAACTAATCTGAGTTTCAAGGAAACAAAACACCTGTGTTATCAACACAGACTAGTTAGCTGATATCGATATATCCCCGCCCATTTTGTAACAAGCACGAGCACCGCGGTTTGACATTGACGCGTGTGTCACGTCACTTTCAACATACAAAAAAAAACAATGTGTTACGTAACATTTTTTCAATAAATTAGTTGACGAGAACCGTCACGCCGTATAGTGAAACAGCCCACAGACCATAATTTTACAAAAAAAATAGAGATTTAGACCGCGTGAGTTGACCGTCGCGCGTCGCTTAGAAGCGACAGCGGGGCTTGACGGTAGGGACACTACGTGTCGCCTACATGCGACGCCACAATAAATCTCAACAATGTCAAAGTAATTTAAAATTCTTGGTTTCAACACTGGCTAGCGCCGCAACGTTCTAAGTTTCAAAAATAACTGCAGCTCTATTATAAACAAAATAAAATGAATTTTTGAATTTTGTATCTAGGTACTTTGAAATAGTTTGAATAGTTTTAACCTAACGATAATTAGGTAGTTATTTATTAATTAATTATTTTTGAACCGTCCATGGTTTTTTTGTTGATGTTGATTACTAAACTTCATCAAATCGAAATCTTAATAATTTGTGGTGAAATTGTCTATGGTTAGCCCTGCAACTTTTTTCTGAAGTGCATTGTGAAGTGCATTTGTTTGAACTTCCAAACCAAAACCGGTTAAATTAATTACAACATCTATAAAAACAAATGAAAGTTTGAATTATTTAGTACCTACTTTGAATTGGTTTATCAGTGACAATAATTATTATTAGTGTGTAATCGTGAATGTGACAATATGACGTAGTGTTGACATGTAGATACTGGTAAAAGTATCAAAAATACATTTTGGCGCGGCTTGTGGCGCCGTGGTGGTGCTTGGGAAGGCCCATGTCCAGCAGTGCACATCTTTCGTCTAAAATGACGATGAGGATTCCTAAACTATACAATTCCTGTGTTACTGTTCATAATAAGTGATGTAGTAGATCATCAGTCTGATGGTTAGCTTTGTAAGAACGAGTGGTGGACTGGTCAGTCAGGTAGGTAAGTATGCCAAGTATCTACTTAGTTAATTTGGTGATAATAATAGTTTTCAGGTAAAAATAGGCCACGTGCCACGATCGCCACACAGTGGGTGCCCGAGACCGTGGCAGGCTTAAGAAACGCTGTCGTGGCGATTTGGACTCGTTCCTGACCGATTGGTATACTTTAGTTATTTCCATAGTGTAATGTCGTATGGAATTTTGTTGTGGGGAAATGCAGCCGACTTTCAGGCTATATTTGTGCTGCAGAAACGTGCCATTCGAGCAATTTATAACCTAAGTTGTAGGCATTCACTGAGGGATCAATTTAAGGAAATAAACATAATGACAGTCGTGTCTCAGTATGTTTTCTGAGAACCTGATTTATGTATAAAAGAATATAAATCTATATTCTAAACACAGCGACATTCATAGCTTAAATACTAGAAACTAAAATTTAATTATTGTGCCGAGGACTAGGCTACAAAAAATTAGTAAGTCATGTAACTGCCAAAGTATATGTTTTTACAACAAACTCCCAAGCCATGTCAAAGAACTGAGCATCAATAAATTTAAATCATTTATTAAACAGAAACTATGTCAAAAAGGTTTCTACAAAGTTAAAGATTACTTAGACGACAAAAAGGCTTGGGACTAATTATTAAGCTACTCCAATGTACCCCAAGCAACAAACAATTATTTTAGACTATTTTATTTTATATTAGCATACTTAAAACTGTTTGGATTATTTTATTTGACTGTAAGTCAATTTATTTTAATTTCATTTATTGTTGACACAATCTACTCATTAAAATGTTTTTATTTTATGAGTTGTATTGCAATTTGTGGTAATGTAAATTATTTTAGCAGCACTATTATATAGAATCAAGTTTTTTCAACTGAACAGACAGCTGTGCTGCTGGGGAGTTTGTTGCGCCACTTCTTCTTCCCAGCTTAAGCACTAGGAAGTGGTGAAGGGTGGACGTTTTTGGGGGACTGTCTTATGTAATTTTGATGTTCGAAAAGTGCTGATTCTCAGCCTAGTTTGAATAAATGACTTTTGAATTGGCCGGTGAAGGCACAACTTATGGAAAGTTAACTAAAAGAATAGGCACACATTTAAAACAAGTGAATATTATTAATCTGATAAATATTCTATCTCTTAGCAGATGAGCCCATGCGACCCAGCAGCTGCTAAGTAATGTCTTATGAACTGAAGACAGTAAAGGAACACCGCCTCTACTTGATTTGATCACATCAATCCTGGTTAGTATTCAGTATTGCACACACTTTTTTTGATAAACATAGGTACATAATTATGGAGCAAATAAATTGGAGCAGGAGCATGGAATGAATAAATGTTGCAACTCATTGTACTCATAATGATTGATTGAAATGAGTACCTATTATAAGTAATTACTTATTGAAAGTACTACATTACTATACTGATGATAATCACAATATTATTTCAATTGATTGTAAAAAATAATACTCGGATGAGTGTAGGAATGAAATAAATCAAATAGTAATAAATGCTTACCATTATTTCCAGCAGTGGTGGTGTGCAGTCCACACACATCCGACAGCGCTCCGTTCCCAGCCTCAAGAAAAATGTAGCAAAAATGTATTAGCAAATTGATTTGATGTGATGCAAATGAATAAATTCTATTTATTTATTTATATAAGTACACACTAAACACTTAATAATGTAAAATAAATAAAGATTTATTATTAGATTTTGTTTCCAGCAGACCTGCGACAGGAGAATTGGATGACAGACATAGTGTCGATTTACATCTATGAGACATATACAGTGTGTAAAACAGTACCTAAACAGACTACAGCAACCTAAACACACATAATTTTATCAGCTTAAAATAAACGCACATACACTTCTTAAATAAATAAATACATATATTAATTATAATAATTTTAATTTTTCTTGTTTGCAAGAGTGAAGCGCAATTTGTGTGTAGGTATATTTTTATGTAATATTTATGTTACAAGGTTTGTATCTTGTACTGTGGTTTATCTCTAACAATCTAGATGATTTGGTATTACTGTGTGGGTCTATCTGGCAGGCCCCAACGAGATTTATCAACAGGTTTACATAAGGACATAATTTTTTACCTATAGAAAATAAATAAGATGTATTTTGTACTTCGACAGTTTTTGATTAAACAACGTTTCTATGAAGTGTCTTGCTAGCGGGCCCCTTGTGATTATTTTTATTGTTATTTTACTTTCAGATCGCCCAGTAGTGCTCGGAGTTAGACACTATTATGTACCTACCTTACAAATCCAAAATTTCGACTTTCTGTGAGCTATACTTTAGAACATATTCGTTACTTACTTAGACAAACATCCAGCGAGCGGGCCCCTTTTTTAAATACTACTCTTTAATATCCTACAATAGCATAAGGAGCTTGATACTATTAAGTACCTTACAAATCCAAAATTTCGACTTTCGCAAATTTAACTAGGTCCGTTGGTTGAATATTTATTTAGATAACGAATATCCTCTAAAGTATAGCTCACAGAAAGTCGAAAAACAAAAGCTGTCGAGATAGAAAATACATCTTATTCATTTTATATAAGTAGGTAAAAAATAATGTCCTTATGTAAACCTATCACCTGTTGATAAATCTCGTTGGGGCCTGCCAGATAGACCCACACGATATTACTACCTATGTTTTACGTATTATGTATATAGGTAAACGAACACTGAATACCTACTTGCCTAGCACAAATTTTATGAAGTTGCTCAATCTCACCTTTCTCAAGTAAAATCAATTTGTTGAAATAAAATGTAGGTCTAAAAGCATTGAAATAAATACTAATAAATTATTGTCTGTGAATACGAATACGCATGGAGACATGGGGCCCCCAATGACGGGAAATAAAATAGAACCTTAATGTGATATCTATGCAGCGTCTGGTTGCCAGGCAACAGCACTTCACTCCGTGTGTTACATCTATGCAGCGCCTCGCGCGCATGCGCGGCGTGAAAAAGTTCACCTCACGCGATTCTGGTTACCATGGAAACAGCACTTCACTTCGACGAGGTGCAATGCGCGCGCTATGTCAGTTGAACTTAGTATTAATTTATGATGTTGAATAAAATTTGATGAATATTATTTTATTATTGGCAACGTTTAGATAAGGAGGTACAATAAAATATTAGGTGATTTGATAAATACACACATCTTATAGATAGGTAAGGCGCATCTCATCACGCTAGGAGTTTGATTGCATTCAAGTCATCAGCTGACAATAGGTTCTTAATAAAACAAACATAAGTAACTATGCGCAAACTAAGAAAAGGCGCTTTGTAGCAGCTGTAGGTACTTATTCGTATTGCATTTTATTATTTAAGGGGCATGCGCTAAGGTAGCCCGCGAAATTCTAATTTTCTTTAGTTTTTTACATTTTGCAGGTAAGTGTGAGGTTTTATGTTGATTAAAATATGATTCGCGACCGTAACCAATATGGCTTTACATAATTATAATCATTACAATCAGCAATACAACTCCATATGTAAGCACAATCGTCAAATGTCATGATTTCATGAAATAGTCATTCAATGCGATTAAATGAACTTAGAGAGTTGTATTGATCATTTTTATGATTATAATTCTATAAATAAACATTTGATACGGCCGCGAATCATATTTAGACCAACATACAACATGATACTGACCTGCAAATTGCAAAAAACGTAAGAAAATTTGAATTCGCGGGCTACCTTGACGCTTTCGCCTTAAATGTTCTGACTGCGCATGCGTGACGCGTTACATACCTGCAGGTTAAATAAGTGGTAAGTAGGTACCTAGTTCATTTAAAAATCAGTTTAATTTTTGAATACCAAATGTAGGCAATAAACTGACTTTTTAATGTACAAAACGGTATGATTTAGACATTGAATTATCTAAAAGTATTGAAATAAATAGGTAGGTACTAATTATTGTCTCTGAATACGTATAAGCTTATGGACATGGCCGTCAAAGAGGGAAAAAAAAACAAAGTGAGTAACAACGCGGCTGCGCGGCGTGATCACTTCATCCGATTCTTTAATATAGAATCGGATGAAGTGATCACGCGCGTGGTCTCCATGGTTACCACCATGATATTATCACAGTGGTTACCTTAAGGTGACCACGCGTGTTATTTCCTTGGCGATAACACTTCGGTGATGTGATGTGCGCGCGCTACAAGTGTCAGTTTTACTTGGCTTATTTATGATGGTGATGAATAAAACATTGTAGGTACTTATTGGACGTTGGTATTTAGTACGCAAGTACGTGACGCGTTACATACTATTTAAATAAGTGTAGGTACGTAGTAAGTAAAAAAAATCTCAATGTGATAGTGTAGCGCCTAGCGCGCAAGCGCGATTCTTACCACTTCAACGTGGTGAAGTGATTCGGTGTGCGCGAGCTGCAAGTGTCAGCTGTTGAACTTAAGAATTTTGTAATGATTTGATGAATATGATTTTATTCAACGCTTATGTAGGCTATCTCCAATAAAATATTCGGTAGGTAGGTACATACAATATACACATCTTTTTATTTAAATGACTACATCGTTTAGGTAGGTTCCCACATAGTTTGTATGGGGTTAAATTACACACTATTAACACTCGATTGCGTTTACATAATATAAGTTAACAATGGGTTCATAATAACAAACTATGTCAATGCGCATTTCACAACGTGTAGATATGTATGTTTTATTTTATTTATTGTAGGTAGGTACCTACCTACCTGCGTAACGCGTCGCGCCTCAGGCTATTTATATCAAAGGACTAGTCTAGGAACAAAATATAATAAAACAAAATTGAGTGTCTGATTGGATATCTGTTTTGCTATTTTATTTCACTTGCGCGCTAATCCCCTTAAATAGTCATGTTTAGACATTTAAATACCTACTAGCTTTAGAATACTTAGTATAAAATGATCAATAGAATTAGCATAAAAAATTTAATTAAAATCTCGATTATGATTGTAAATGTAATGCTTGGTCAATCCCTAGCATCAGTGAAATGACACTGACAGCTCACTCCACGCAAGTTTTCACGGTGATATTTTTACAGAATCGACATGCAGGTCTAGGATGAGGAGCCAGACCAAGAGAGATACAGAAACCCGCAGGGCAGCATGTGGCGAGCTGTTGGGCAGTAGCGACCCCACGGACCCTATGTCTCGGGAGAAATCTTGTTCCTCATCTCTGGCTTGCCTTTATTGGCCGGCTGGAGTGAACACTGACGAGGAACAGAGCTCCCACCTCATTCTTGCCTTAATTGGCCGGCTTGAGTGGAGATCCGCAAGAGCAAACGTGCTCGGAGGAAGGAAGTATTCCAGTAAGTGCTCGTAGGGATCTTGACCATCTTCCGGGCTCTGGGATTGTTCTGAAAGCCGTGGAATACCGCTCCACTCCTCAAGCACCTCAGGACATGTTGCCCCCTTGTCGCTACGTCACTACGTGCTAGCGACAGTTTTCGGGGGCCCATTATTGAGTGTGCAAGTCACCCCCTGCCATTTTATCCGTGTACATATAAAACATTGATCAGGCAGGGGCCATAGTCCTTCCATAGTTCCAGGTCACCAGTCAACTTAAGCCACCCAAACCCATAGTCCAATATCTTTGTTTCCATATCCTGTAATAGTCCTACACCAACCGGGGGTTGTCCTTGAGTGTACTTGCATAGTATACACAGGGATAATCGTCGGTTCGTGCCTCATATCATTAAAAACGTCTAACGGGCCTCTGCGAGTTGGCTTTGGCCCCTCGTACGCCTTAAAAAGGTCCGGGACCCCAGGGTCCCGAGAAATGTCAAGAGACGTAAAAATAATAATAATATTTTTTTATATTTTTAAATGTTTTTTTTAATGAATTTTATAAAAATATTTAAAAATGTACTTAATAAGTTTATAAATGAATAAATGAGAATAATAATAAACAAAACATTCAGTAGCGCCATCAGGATGGAATTTGGTGTGGACAAATGTGCAGTCATGCATGTAAAGCGAGGGGAGATTATGGAATCCGAGGGAACTCAACTTTCGGACTCCATACACCTTAGATCCCTCTCCGCAGCCGAAAGCTTGTCACGACCATGTCACGTTGTACTGGGATCGGTCTATCATTACTGACAGGACTATTGTTGCCAATAAGCCTGATATAGTGGTGATAGACCGATTAGCGCGCCGCGCAATGATAGTCGATGTTACCATTCCACATGACGGGAACCTCGTGAAAGCTGAGAAAGAGAAACAAATAAAATATCTCGACTTGGCACACGAGGTTGTCGACATGTGGAATGTGAACTCGGCTATCATTGTGCCGATTGTCGTAACGGCCAATGGCCTGATGGCCGACAGCCTCGACCAACATCTCTCGAGGCTCTCGTTAGGCGGTTGGATCAAGGGCCTGATCCAGAAGGCAGTACTTCTCGATACGGCTCGCATTGTGAGGAGGTTCCTGTCTCTGCAGCCCTAACCACCGGTAGCTTGGACCCTGCTACCGACACCGGCGGAACACTATTTTTTATATTTTTAAATGTTTTTTTTTATATAGTTTATTTAAGAAATATTTAAAAATGTAAATGATGAGAACTAAAGCAAATAAACGACATAATAATAATCTTGACTTGGCTCACGAGGTTGTCGACATGTGGGATGTGGACTCAGCGATCATTGTGCCGATAGTCGTATCAGCCAATGGCTTAGTTGCCAAGAGCCTCGACCAACACCTAAGGAGGCTCTCATTGGGCAGCTGGATCAAGGGCTTGATTCAGAAAGCGGTACTCAACAAAAAAATAATGTACTTCAATGATTGTATGTAATAATAATTGTAACTTGATTTGCATACCGTTAAAACGGTGAGACATGTAGCACTATGCAATAATACGAACACCTTTTGTAAACATACCATGTTTCTGGCAAATAAATATTCTATTCTATTCTATTCTCCTGGACACGGCTCGCATTGTCAGGAGGTTCCTCTCTCTGGAGCCCTGACCGCCGGTAGCTTGGACCCTGTTCCCGATACCGGTGGGCTACTATTTTTTATATTTTTAAAAGTTTTAACTTTTTATATTCTAATATTTATAAATATAATTTATGTGTTTAAAATTAAATAATAATACCAGCCTGTCACTGTCCCACTGCAGGGCAAAGGCCTCTTCTCATACAGAGAAGGCACGAGCATTGATCACCACGCTTGCTCAAGACGGGTTGGCGATTTCAGACATATATTAACTATATGTCCAGGTTTCCTCACGATGTTTTCCTTCACCGATGTCAGTAATGTCCAAGATAAACTCAGAAAGGAAAAAAAAAAGGAAAAGGAAAAAAAAATAAAAAAAAAAAAATAAAGGAAATAATAATAATAATAGTATTTATTCGTATCAACAATACAGCTAGCTATTTAATGTTACATACATATGACTTAATTGTGAATATAGCACTAGAAGTTGACGTAACTTGCATCCTTGCTAAGATATCAGGATAACTTGTATTAAGGGCACGAGTGCCAGCCCAAGGTTCATATATTTTAAGGCATTGCAAAAATAAAAATAAAGCAAATAATGGTCAGTTTTACATGAAAATTTTGTACAATAAAATCATAAAAGAGAAAACAAAAGCCAAAACACAAGCAAGAGGGAGTTTAGTGTGGTGGTGAGAGGTGTAAGTGATGTGTGTGTTATGTATGATAAGGATAGTTGCAATTTAGTAGAACTTATCTCCGGAAAGAAGAAGCCTCTCTGTGTCAAAATATTTTTGTTCAAGTAGCCAATTTGTTACAGTTTTTTTTAAGGTAGGTATTACTTGGATAAGAGTAGAATTGCAGATATTTATTGAGTCTGTTATACAAATGTGGGCCTTGAAAGCAAAAGAATCTCTTAGTGAATGCGAACTTAAATCTATGCGGCTGACAGACAGCGTCTCTACGTCTTCTGGTGATTATGGCGTGAGGGGTATCTAGATGCTGCATGACTACGGTATGGAGGATAAAGAGCTGTCTCACAGCCATATACATACAGCGTGTGCTGTGTCATATGTGGATGATATGATGATAACTTCCTGTCACTGTTATTTACATAGTAGGTAATTGTCGAATTTGTGTGGGGTAGGGTAGGTACCACAACTAAAAAGTGAAAAATAAAAACTTTTGACAAAAAAAAAAACAGCTAACTTCCAAGTTTTTTCTTTTTTCTTTTTAATTAAATTGGGATAAGGGCAGGAGAATGAAAACGTCGCGGGGCAAGTGCTAGTAAAATAATAAAAAATATTTTTTTTGGAATTAGAGTCAAAATTCTTGGTGACTACTTTTAGTTACCAAGGACGGAGACTTTCCTTTGATCATCTAATGAAATATAGAAAAAAATCATGATTCGAAAATCTACTACGATTTTTATAAATACAATACCTTTATGATCGCCCTTGGCCTGTATTTTGTTTCTACATGCTATATTTTATGCTATGCTGTATTTTTTTCTTAATTTTAGGACATTGGCAATAAGATCAATAGAAGCAAGCTAGAATTTTAATAATTTTGTTATTTAAATGTAGGTATCTAATTTCGGACGAAACGGAAAAAGGACAAAAATGAGCAGTATCTCTAAGTATTTTTTGTGTGTAAACAATAAATAAAAAGGATGAGAAAATGAAACTTAGAACGAAATGAAATAAATTGCTCCCAAATAAATCAGGTAAAATATGAATGGGTTACAAAAATACAAACCAATAAAAGCATTGCATCGCCATGCGTCGTGATTATGCTGTCACTCTTGGCCGCTACCAAAACAAATATTTCAACGTCATTTGAAGTTATCTATATAAACAAATAATCAGTGCTTTTCCAATCGTTAGATAACCCTCATGATAAGTATAAATACAGTAATTTGGAATATTTTCTAAACGAATACCGTCTTATAGCCCTGCAAGATTAGTTTTATCTGAAGATACTCTTAAAACTAATCTCGCAGGCCAAGTGCGTGTCGGACCACGCACAATGAAGGGTTCCGTAGTTGGGATGAATTTATCCCAAGAACAAGCTTAATTTAGTAGTTGAGAAACATGTTCTCCCATACATAACGACATATACGAGTATGTCACGGTCAAGTCTCCAACTGCAAATGTAAGTTTGTAATCGCATTTTTTTTTATGTGTTCCGTATTTGATATTAATTTCAACTTGATACCTCTACGCGTTCCTGAGAAAATGGGTCTTGACAGACTGACGGACGGACAACGAAGTGATCCTTTACGGGTTCCATTTTGCCTTTTGAGGTACGGAACCCTAAAAACCAGCTCTCAACTGGTTTCTATAGCATCCAATATATGTATGTTGTTACACAATTTATTAGTCAGTTCTTAGTGCACTCTAGAGCAGCGTCACGATGATTCGACAGAACCCCACAGTCTGCCAAATCACATTGATAAAAATATTTATAAAAAGAATCACATATATCTCTCGGGCCACAGTTGCCATTACCGCGCTTATCATAATGATCGCTCTGCTCGTTGTCGCGTCCTTATCAACAATTATATTTTATTTATTATATTATATATCGACAAAGAAATTTAGTTACTGGGAAAAGAAGAATGTGCCTTACGTTAAACCACTGCCCCTTTTGGGCAACTACGGAAGACTTATCTTGCTTCAAGAGTATTCTGGTCAGTTGATACAAAAACTATGTCAGAAGTTCATCGATCAACCTTACTTCGGAGCTTTCTACGGCACGGAGCCTGTTCTCGTGGTGCACAGCCCCGAGATCATCAAACAAGTGATGACTAAAGATTTCTACTACTTCAACGGCAGGGAAATAACCGAGTACACTGGACGTGAAGTTGTTACACAAAACCTGTTCTTCAGTGGTGGCGATAGATGGAAAACAGTCCGACAAAATCTAACTCCACTGTTTTCTTCCGCTAAGATGAGGAACATGTACTATTTGATAGAAAAGTGTGGTATCGTCTTTGAAGATATGCTGGACTATGAAGTTGGCATGTCTGACGTCATTGAAGTGAGGAGCATTAGTGCGAGGTACACCATGGACTGCATATGCTCCTGCGCTTTCGGTGTGGAGTCAAACACCATGGGGCCAGAGGATAATAACCCTTTCAAGGTGATGGCATATGAAATATTCAAGGCTACAAACTATCGTGGTTTCAAACTCATATGCAGGTCCATATGGCCTGCAATTTTCTACCGTTTGGGACTCCAAGTTTTCCCTTCAACGATAGATCAATTCTTCTCAAAATTGCTGAAAGACGTGTTCAAAAGCCGAGACTACAAGCCATCACCGAGAAACGATTTCGTGGACTTGATCCTGACTTTAAAGAACGAGGATTACTTAACTGCGGACAGTTTAAGTAACGCAAAGACTGGCGCTGATAAGAAGATACATTTGAAGGTCGATGATGACCTGTTGGTTGCTCAGTGCGTCGTGTTCTTCGCGGCGGGATTCGACACGTCAGCTACCACTATGAGCTTAACATTGTTTGAGATGGCAAAGCACCAGGAGGTGCAGCAACGAGCGGCCGAGGAGGTGGACGAGTTCCTGCGACGTCACGGGAACAAACTGACATATGAGTGCTTGAATGAGCTGCCTTACTTGGAGGCCTGTATGTATGAGAGTATTCGCAAATACCCTGTTCTAGGGAATCTCACCCGTGAGGTCATGGACGACTACGTCCTCCCTACGGGCCTCAAACTAGACGTAGGGGTCCGAGTCCATATTCCAGTCTACCACATGCACCACAATCCTGAATACTTCCCGGAGCCGCAGAAATACAAGCCAGAACGGTTCTTGCCTGAAAATAAAGACGAAGTTAAACCTTACACGTTTTTACCGTTCGGATCTGGACCCAGGCTCTGTATAGGTAAATATAATTTTTACACTACGTCACTATAGATGATGACCAATGTCATCATCTATACAGCCTTGTCACGTTTGGGCTCAGGGGGCTAAGGAGTTTCGGACATACAACTCGACTGTATGTATACATAATGTCTATTTACAAGTTTGTTTGCCATTTGACTCTTGCCACTTCCAAGTGTTTTGGGGGCTTGCTCTTTTGTAACATTCGACCTTCAAAAAAGTGCTGATTCAATCAATCTGCCTAGCCTTTTCCCAACTATGTTGGGGTTGGCTTCCAGTCTAACCGGATGCAGCTGAGTACCAGTATTTTACATGGAGCGACTGCCTATCTGACCTCCACAACCCAGTAACTGGATAACACAATACCCCTTGGTAAGACTGCTTGTCAGACTTTCGGGCTTCAGATGACCCGTAATGACTGTCAAAGATCCACGAATGACAGCCTGGACCAACGGCTTAACGTGCTTTCCGAGGCACGGAGGAGTCTCGGTATGTAAAGATGGTCACCCATCCACGGACCCACCCCGGCAAGCGTAGCTTAACCTGTTGGATCGACTCGTGCGGCTGTTATTACTTAGCCACGAGCTCCTCCAACAACAAAACAAAAAAGTGCAGATTAAGTCTCTTTTAAATTTATTTTGTAAATTTTTCAGGAATGCGTTTCGCGAAGATGCAAACGCTGTCTGGTCTCATTACGTTCCTGAAGAAGTATAGAGTGGACCTGGCTGATGGCATGCCGGAGACCTTCACCCTTGATCCTAGGACCATAACGATACAGCCTAAGGACCAGGGTATTATGCTAAAGGTGACTGAACGCGAAGGCTGGGAGGGGAGAAGATTAGTTCGAGGTGGAAACATTAAGAAATAAACTTTAAAATACAATAGACAATGTATATTTAGTAACCTAATCCGCTTAACCGTTCTTAAGGAGTCATAAAAACCCTGTAAGAAATCAATGGAGATGTGGATTTCTTACAGGTTTCTTTATGACTCCTTTTTTTTTTTTTTTTTGGGTGGGAAGTCATCAAATGACTCCTCCCGCTCTGGGCGGAGCGAGAGGGAGTGTCAGACTTTTACTGACTAAAACCCACCCGTGTTCCTTCCGTTGCCTGTGTGCCGGGGCCGCGATATCCCTTTCGGACAAACTCGCAACCCTGGCAGGCATTGGCCCTTACGGACCCCGTCTGTTGGTGCTGACATCTCTTTGAGGCGCGCGTGGAACACAACGCGCCGTCGACCCGGGCCTGGTCCTAATCGGACGGCGAGCTACCCATTGCCCCCCGTCCGCAAGTCCGCGCCTACGGTGGCCGGAAGTCGGCTCGCGACTCCCGATGCCCGGGGCGTCTCCTGCGGCGACTAGGGGCGCGAGGGCGCGAGTTAAGTGTGGTAACCCTACTACAATTAGCTTTGTCAGCAGTACAGCTTCTTCCAAATCTAGTGAGTAAGTTATTATAATGTAGGACATTGTCGTCACGCAACAATTGTCGTCTTAGCATAATTTAGCTATAAGTACCTTGTATCTTTAGGATTAGATTATTATTATCTTCACTGTCACTCTGTCAGTTAAATAAAGTTATTTTTATAAACTCTCCGACTGTCGTTTACTTAATTGGCGCAGCCGGTAGGATCTCTGTAGTCACTCAGTATAGTATAAAATTCTACAAAGCTGCTGTGACGTCTGTTCCAACAGTTTAACAGAGATCGCCGAACAAATAAATTTATTGAGCAACTTCATCGAGAGGCTGACGCTGAGTGTGGTGATAATAGTCCAAGGAGGAGATGGGAGTAACTTCGGGACTGTGAGTAGAACTTTTTCACTATCCTTTCTGTTTTCCTTTACGTGTACCTCTTTGATTAGATATATGTGTTTGTGTTATTAGGGGTCAGACAATACCTGGGTAACATACATATTTTATTGCGATAAAACTTTTGTGATAGAATAAATACGAAGATATAGTTAGTTTAGTACATTTTTATTACGATACAAACCTCGTGGTAAAGCAATTAGGTAGGCATAATTGTTTAGTACCTACAGTCTATTACGATACAATTTTCGTATTAAACTGTGTCACTAAGTAGGTATTTTCCTGGTGTGTAGCGTTTCGGGTTTCAATAACAATGGATCAGATCGTACCAATTCCGTCAGCAATGACTAGCATTATTCCGGAATTTAGTGGCGATGCTAGACAGCTCCCACTATTCATAAAAAAATGCGAATATATATTAAATAAGTTTCGAGGAGGAGATGCTCAGAACGAATACTTATATCACGTCGTAACAAGTAAGCTTTCGGATAAAGCTGCGAACCTAGTAGGAGAGCGGGATCAAATAAATAATTGGGATGAACTAAAAGAGTTGTTAGTGCAACATTTTGGGGATCCTAGGATCGAAGAATGTTTAGTGTTGGAATTGGAATCCTTAAAAATGAACCAAAATGAAAGTTATTTAGATTTTTGCCATAGGATACAAAACATACGTAGTATTCTTATTGCAAAAACCAATGAAACGATAAGCAATGTCAACGTACGTCAAGCCAAACAACATATTTATACTAATTCGTCGCTGAATGTTTTCTTATATAATTTACCAGCGTATTTAGTTAGGCTAGTACGATTGAGAAATGTAACGACTTTGGAGGATGCCTTAAGGGTTGTTCTAGAAGAGCAAAGCTTCCAAACAGTTTATGATCTGAAAAATAGCAGAAATAAGCCGTCAAGGAAATTTACGGAAAACCATAATAACAACTTCCAAAGACTACATAACTCACAAACAAGAGAGGCAAATCCGAATGCATCTAGTAGTTCACAAAATGCCGTAAACCAGTCAGGTTCACAAAACGCATCGTTTCAATCAAGGAATTCGCATTTTGCACAAAATCGAATTCCGTTACAGACTAGGTCAACTGCAGGGACGCCGAGTCAGCATGATCGGCGATGGACGTCGGCACATAATGCACCGTTTGCAAATACAGGTGCAAACACCGATGTTACTATGCGGACTGCGAGTTCTAGACGTGTTAATTACACAAACAATGATTCATACGATAATAATCAGTTTGCGTTTGAAAGGGAACTACAATCAAGTACTTCGGACGAGCCTGTATGTGCGGAAAATTTTCATCTAAGGGCCTCGAACAGAGAGAACATATAGTTTTAAAGTGTACTAGTTTTCGTTCTTTGCCATATATTATAATTCCTGAGTTAGGTAATGCAGTTTTTATGTTAGACTCTGGCAGCACTAGATCTTTTATCGGATCGAGTATAGCGAAGCAATACTTTAGAAATAATATATATAAGGAGCGTTTTAATGTCGTTAGCACACATGGTATTAGCGAACATACACACGTTATTTGTACACAATTGCCTAAAATTTTTAAATGCTCGGAGGATCATAAGTTTTATCTTTACGATGTCGATAGTAACTACGATGGTTTGATAGGAAGTAATCTGATGAAACAATTAGGCGCGAAGATTGACTACGAAATGTCAATGTTGTGCACAAAAACAACGAACATACCTTTTGTCTATTCGTCAACATTTACGTATGTTCTGCCAGCACGTTGTGAAGTAAAAGTTAACCTTCCAGTTGATTTAACTTATGGCGCGGCCATTTTGGATTACAAAGAATTAACCGATGGAATAAGGATGCCTTGTGCTTTAGTAAACTGCGTTAATGGGTTTGCATATACGGTTATTCAAAATTGTAAAAACAAAGAAATGACCCTTAAGGTCACTAGTCCATTTAAGGTAGAACAATGTAATGATAGCGAATTAGCAGTAAATAACCTAAGCGAAAGGGATGGACTGGATGAATTGTTATTAAAAAATCTTAACAAATTACGACTAAACCACATGAATGAGGAAGAAAGAAACATGGTATGGAATATTTGTGAGGAATATAAGGATATTTTTTATTGTGAGGAGATGCCGTTGTCTTTTACGAATGATGTCAAGCATAAGATTAGAACTACGAACGAAGATCCAATTAATGTCAAAGCATATAGGTTACCGCCAGCCCAAACAGAGGAAATTAGGCGTCAAGTTGATAAGATGTTAAGTGACGATGTAATCCGAGAATCAAACTCTCCTTGGAGTGCACCTGTTCATTTAGTTCCAAAAAAGTTAGACGCGTCGGGCCAACAGAAATGGAGAATGGTAGTGGATTATAGACGATTAAACGATATAACCATAGACGATAAATACCCTTTGCCAAATATCAATGACCTTTTTGATAAGTTGGGAAAGAGTATGTATTTTTCAACTTTGGACCTCGCCTCTGGTTATCATCAATTGCAAATTCAAGAAGAGGATAGGCAGAAAACTGCATTTACAACACCATTTGGGCTGTACGAATTTAACAGAATGCCTTTTGGTTTAAAAACAGCGCCTGCTACTTTCCAACGAGCAATGGACAGTGTACTTAGAGGGTTGCAAGGGTTACATTGCCTTGTTTATTTAGATGACGTAATCATATTTTCGACAAGCCTACAGGAACACGTCGTTAAGCTCAAAGCAATTTTTGAACGATTTAGAAAAACAAATCTAAAAGTTCAACTAGATAAGTCCGAGTTTCTAAGAAAAGAAGTTATATACCTAGGACATACAATTACAAAAGATGGCCTTAAGCCTAATAATGATAAGATAGAAGCTATCCTAAAATATCCAATACCTAAAACAGTCACGGAGATAAAAAGTTTCTTGGGTCTGATAGGATATTATAGAAAATTTATCAAGGATTTCTCTAAAATAACAGGACCTCTTACAGCATGTCTAAAGAAAGGAAAAAGTATAGTAATAGATGACGAATATAGAAAAAGTTTCGAAACATGTAAAGAATTACTAACAAATGCACCTTTACTGCAATTTCCCGACTTCAACAAGCCTTTTATTCTTACAACTGACGCATCGAATTTCGCTGTTGGCGCTGTTTTGTCTCAAGGCAACATAGGCTCAGATAAACCAATTGCGTTTGCTAGCAGGAAACTAAGTGATACAGAGTCTAGATATAGCACAATCGAGAAAGAGTTATTGGCCATAATATGGGCGGTCAAATACTTCAGACCCTATTTATATGGTAGAAAGTTTATTATTTATACCGACCATAGACCATTAGCCTGGCTGAATTCGTTAAAGGAACCAAATAGCAAGTTAACTAGGTGGAGATTACGGTTAGAGGACTACAATTTTGATATCCATTATAAAAAGGGTCAACAAAATACAAATGCGGATGCCTTATCACGCATCAAAATTAATGTTACAAATGATTGTGAGTCGATGATTGTAAATGTCGATGAAAACGAAAGAAACTTGCAGGAGCATTTAGACGAGGTGACTAATGAGATTATAAAACTTGGTAAAAAGGGACCAGAATTAGAGACTATCGAAATATCAGATTCTGAAAGTGACGCTGCTACAGCTAATTCTATATCCAATAGAGAGCATGAAGGTATACCTATCCTCAAAGAAGCGATAGACACTAAGCCTAGACAAATTCACATTTTTACTTGGTTTAAAGATAGCTTGGCTGTAAAAGACATTTCTAATGACAAACAAAAAATTTTGGAAGTTCATTTACCTACGAATAACCAGGATTTAGTAAAGGATTTCCTTAAGGAATATATAGACTACAAGCATAAATATTTCATATATTTTGAGGATCCTGCCCATAGGAAAATTTTTGTCAACGTTATTATTTCACTCTATAAAAAGGGAACCCAACAATTTGTTGAATGTACTGAAAGAGTGGTGAACGTTACAGATGAGGATGAGCAAAAGAATTTAGTTTTAAAATATCACCAAGGTAAAACCTGTCATAGGGGTATTAGGGAGACAGTAATTAAATTAAAAAGATCGTACTGGTGGAGTAAGATGCAGGAAACAGTTACTGCCATCATTAATGCCTGTGAGGAATGTAAAAAAATGAAATATGAAAGGAAACCCCTGAAACCATTTATACAGTTAACACAGACTCCAGATGGGCCATTACAAGAAGTCTTTATTGATCTGTTATACATCGAAAAGAACCAATATCTGACAGTGGTGGACGCATTTAGTAAGTTAGGACAAGCTATTTACATACCTAACAAAAGTACACCAGAGGTAGTAAGAGCCTTAATTAAATACTTTAGTATGTATGGAACACCCAAGAAGATAAGTAGTGATTCAGGCACAGAATTTAATAACGAACTGCTCAAAGAAATGTTGAACCTGCACAAAATAGATCAGCATATTGGAACACCCAATAATCCCAATTCAATGGCGATGGTAGAGCGTTTTCATTCTACAATAATAGAAATATATAGGTTAGCAAAATACGAGCAAAGTAACTTAGATGCTACATCCGTAATGACATACGCGATCATGGGATATAATAACACAATTCATAGTGCCACAAATTTCACACCTTTTGAGGTAGTTTTTGGACAAACAGAGTCAGGGAATATTTTTGATATCGATAGGAATAAAAACTTAATGCAGAAAATTTTACAAGACCATCGTAAAAGACTGAAAATTCTTTACGAACACTTGAGTAGCCAGATGATTGGACATAAAAGTTTAGTTAGGGAAAAGAAAGGAGGAGAAGAGAATATACCAAGTGTAGTAGATGGGGACACAATTTTTATGAAAAATACTAGGACTAGAAAAGCTAAAGAGTTGCCTCGTTTTGAAAAAGCAATCGTCATGGGAAATGTCGACAGGAACATAGTCCCAGTTAAGCTTAAAAATAGACGTACGAGAGTAGCATTAAAAAACGTAAAACGTCCTTCACAGATGGTGGTCGATACTTCTCGCCCTAGTGGATCAAGGGACATCTTTGAACATCCAGAAAATCGATCAGAATCCCGGGATAATTCCGATCAGGATTGGGACGGCTCTGATGAAGAATAACCACTGGGACATCATAAAAACAATAGATTTAAATTCTCTAGCCCTACAATTAGAGAATAATATGCAAGAATATAATAAGTTAAAAATTATTTGTAATAGTAATAGCGAGATATATAGGGAACTTATAGGATTAACCGTACAGATAGATTCACTGTTAGAACTAACTAAGGACAGGTTACAGCAGATTTTACCGTCAAGAAGAACAAAAAGAGGTATTTTGAATCCATTGGGTTCTCTTGTTAAAGTAATAACAGGTAATTTAGATAACGAGGACGCTAGGAAGTATGATTTAGAGATAAGTAATCTAGGAAAAAGGGAACATTCCGTTGAACGAAGGGTATCATTAATGCAAAGGGCTTTTGATAAATTGCTTAATGTTTCAGACGATATCAATTTCAATACTAGACATCTAAATCTAAAAATTAAACAATTTCAGTCTCTTGTTCAAAATCAAACTAAGTACTCCAATTTGATTTCAATCATGAATAGTATGCACCAAATATTAAATAATTTTCGTACTATTTATACTATCATTTATGAACTAGAAACAGCCATTGCCTTTAGCAAAATACACATATTACATCAATCTATAATTAACTCTACGGAACAATTTAATATTTTGAAGGTAATCAAAACGCACCATACCTTAGTTTATCCGTTAGATATTCATAACCTAGTTAAGTTAGAGGGAAGTATAAAAATTAAGGGGTTTATAGATAGTAGTAAAATAGTTTTTATTTTGGAAGTCCCACTAGTAGACAGTAACACATATATCTATTATAAAGTTATCCCTGTTCCAATTTTTAACCCTACCACAAAAAAACCCTATGTCATTATTCCGAAATATCCTTACCTACTGGTGAAAAAGTCCAAATACAGGCCCGTAGTCGACAGCTGCGAAGAAATAGATGACCTCACATACCTTTGCTCCGAAGACAACGTTCTTCAGTACACAGAGGAAACATGCGTCGAGCAACTTATGTTACTAAAACATAATTTCACGGATTGTCAGCAACATCAGGTAAAAATAGAAGAAACCAAGATACAACCCATATCCGAAAGTCACTGGTTGGTGTATGCAGAAAAAAGTATCCAGACAACGGAACATTGTGACGACGAAACCAGGAAATACACCTTGCAAGGTACATACATCTTAGTACCAAGTCAGCACTGCACACTGCAGATCGCTGACATCTCCATTACAACGCCAACGAATAGTAGCACAGTCTCCTTCAGCCTGCCAACAGCACAGATGCCCGAACTTCGACGTGACGTCAGCCCACCAGCGAAGCAAATGGATCTTAGAGGGGTGGACTTAGGTGACATCAAGGACTTAGTGAACCGAGCAAAGTACAGTGAAAGTGTTAGTGATTTCGAGTCATATTATGTACGTGTAACAAGTGACAATATCAGTGTATGGACCCTAAGTATTTACGTCATAATCCTAGTTTCTGTTATAGGTTTCATTATATATAGATGGGACTTATTTAAAATTTGTAAAAGAAATTCCCTAAAGACCACACAGTTGCCTTTAGATAATTTCTCTCTTGGGGAGGGAGGAGTTAAGTGTGGTAACCCTACTACAATTAGCTTTGTCAGCAGTACAGCTTCTTCCAAATCTAGTGAGTAAGTTATTATAATGTAGGACATTGTCGTCACGCAACAATTGTCGTCTTAGCATAATTTAGCTATAAGTACCTTGTATCTTTAGGATTAGATTATTATTATCTTCACTGTCACTCTGTCAGTTAAATAAAGTTATTTTTATAAACTCTCCGACTGTCGTTTACTTAATTCGCGCATCTTGCATTTCCCTCGCGCGCTCCGCCTCCTCCTTCGCGAGCATTACTGCTTCGCAGAAGGAAGTGACGGCTTCCCATGCACTCTCGCTCCGGACCATGGCCTGAACCAGGGCCGGACGCGAGAGATCGCCGCTGCCGATCGCCTCCGTGAGGACACGGCGGTGCCCCGCCCAAGCCGGGCAGACCTCCACCGTATGCTCCACCGTGTCCTCCGGACGATCCACACAATGGTAACACCCGGGCGTTTCCTCCCGCTTTATCCTGAACAGGAACCTCCCGAAACAACCGTGTCCGGTGAGGACCTGCGTCAGGCGGAAGGTGAGGACGCCGTGGCGCCTCTCTAACCACTCCTCAAAGAGGGGCCTTACCGCCGCAATTGTGGCGTGCCCAGCGCTGGGTTGCGTCAATCGCACTCTCCATGCCGCCATGAGATCCCGCCGGAGCTCTGTCCGCTGTGCCGTGATTTCTCGCGGCAGCGGAGTTACACCCCGGCGTTTCGCCTCCTCGCGCAACTCCCACATGTGCGGGATGACTCCTTAAGAATGGTTAAGCGGATTAGGTTACTAAATATACATCGTCTATTGTATTTTATAATGGATTTCCGCAAAGTCACGCCTGTATCAATTAACTAACTAAATAAACTTTATTTAAGAAAGTATAGGTGCAAACTGTGGTTCATCGGCCTTTCATCTGACAAGACATGAGGAAAATTGACGTTATACAATATCTTACAAAAACCCTGTCCGATCCGAAAAGGGCACATAGGTACTGCAATTTTGCAAGGTCGCGGGTTTGTCTGAAAGGGATATCGCGGCCCCGGCACACAGGCAACGGAAGGAACACAGGAGGAGTCATTTGACGATTTCCCACCCAAAAAAAAAAAAAAAACTTCTATTTTTTTTTCGCAAAGCTTTGTAAGTACATAAATGAATGTACGTTATTCGTAGTTGACGGCTCTGTGATGTGTCTTTTTACACCCTGTATTTGTTGAGTTTATTTTTAGGAAGGTAGATATACTTTGGCATTTTTTGTTTGAATGTCCTCATTTGCAAATCTTTACATCGCACTGAAGTTTTTATAAGAGAACCCAATTCCGATCTAAGCTAAATTCTCTAGCCTTTGTACAAATGGTGTCCTTAAAATGTTATTCCAGTGTTTTTATAATTATGTGTACAGTCACGAGCACCAATATGTATACACTTAGCAACTTTAAAAAGTGATTTTCTCCTACTGTGATTGTAATTTTATGTTGTTACGAACATAGTATTTTGGAACCCACACTATTACGAAATAGGCCATATCTCAAAGTTGCAGTCGTTATTCCATGCGAAAATCGCTTTTGAATTTTACAACAATAAAGAATAAGAATATATTTATAGGAAAAGATAAAGAGAATTTTAATTAACAACATTGTTTTATTTTTAAGTTACGGCAAAAAAAAATATTACTTACGACTCTGTCAAAAAAGTACCGGGAAAAGATCATTAATACACAAAATGTTAGGTATTCATCCAAATTTATTTTATCGCCTTCAAATTATGCTCCTTCAGAAATGATACACTTACGCCAATGAATAATCCAATCATCAAAATATTTTTTAACGCTTTTTCCGGAATTGAGTTTAGTTCTCGCCGCGAATTCTTTTTTATTCGGTTTCGGTTCAGTTGGAAGGCGCCACTCCGAAGCTTGTTGACTAGTTTGCATATCAAACTCGTAAACCCACGTCTCGTCACCAGTAACAATGCGTTTCATGAATGTTGGGTCGGAATTGACTCGTTCTACCATGTCTTCAGCGACTCTTATGCGTTTGAGTTTTTAGAGAAAATTCAGGTCTTTTGGGACTTGCCGAGCCGCAACATGTTTCATACCCAAGTGATTATTTAAAATGATACGGATCGACTCTTGAGACACAGAAAGTTCAGCAGCTATCTCTCTCAAACTTGAATGAGGATTTTCAGTCACTTTTGCGATGTTAACTTCAGTTGAAGACGTTGATGGCCTACCAGGGCGAGGCAAATCTTCCAGCATATCTCGACCGCAGTTGAACGCTTTGTACCACTCATAAGCCTTCTGTAACATTTTCAGTGAATTCGAACATGACATTCCATTGGCGATGCAAAATTTAAGACAAACTCTTTGTTCGATGTTTTTGTCCATTATGAAATTCGCAATACACACTAGTTAAACCTAACTAAAAACAGCACAATCTAAATGACAGATGCAACTCAAACTCCGCGTCAAAATGGAAAACAGTTGTGTCAATGTAACAATAAAAACAAAAAAAAAAAATTGGAACCATATACAAATCATCCATTCCCGATACTTTTTTGACTGAATGTATACACAACCTGGGACCCGATTCGAATTCACAGACAAGAACAATTCAGGCTTATACTTCTCTGGTTCCGGGAAAAAGTCAGGATTGTGGTGCATGTGGCAGACTGGCACATGGACTTTGACAGCTACGTCTAGTTTCAGGCCCGTAGGGAGGACGTAGTCGTCCATTACCTCACGAGCGAGGATGCCCAGTACGGGATACTTGCGGAGGCTCTCGTACATACAGGCCTCCAAGTAAGGCAGCTCATGCACACACTCGTAGTTCAGTTTGTTCCCGTGACGTCGCAGGAACTCGTCCAATTCCTCGGCCGATCGTTGCTGTACCTCATGGTGCTTCGCGAACTCATACAAAGCTCATGGTGTCGGATGTCTCGAAACCCGCCGCGAAGAACACGATGCACTGTGCCACTAACAACTCATCGTCCACCTTCAATTGTACCTTCGTGTCAGCGCCAGTCTTTGCGTTACTTATACTGTCTCCAGTAATGTAATCCTCTTTCTTTAAAGTCAGTACCTGGTCCACGAAGTCATTCCTCGGTGATGGCTTGTAGTCTCGGCTCTCGAAAACTCCTTTCTATATTTCAATAATTTTGAGAAGTTTGAGTGAAAATTTTAAGTCAGTGGGACTTGACTGGGACAGCGGTAGAAAATGGCAGGCTATATTTTGATGATCCCGGGGCTGTGCACCACGAGAATAGGCTTCGTGCCGTAGAAAGCTCAGACATAAGGTTGATCGATGAACTTATGGCAAAGTTTCTGTATAATTTTGCCAGGATACTCTCGTAGCAAAATATTTCTTCCGTAGTTGCCCAGAAAGGGCACTGTTTCAACGTAAGGCACAGTCTATTTGTTCCAGGAACCGAACTTTCTTTTAGATACTAAATATAATAAATAGAAGATTACAGATAATAAGGTCGCAAGAACGAGAAGGACGGCATTTCGGTAACCGCGTTGCCGACAACTGCGGGCTGACGGCATCCTTCGTACCACGTTGTACACGACAACAACAACTACTAGCCACTCCAATAGGCACAAAGTAATGACCTTAGCAATAGAACTGACGAGATAACCAGTTTTGCAGGTAACATGTTAAATGAATTAGATTTTTTTAATATTTAGGTTATGGAAATACCGAATATTTTAAACTGCTTTTTTCATCCGTAACAAGAAGCATGACTGATAATTTAACGCTTATAACAATTACATGGGACGTAAATCGGATCGTATTATCGTTATCGTTCACGGATCTAAAGGTGCCCTATATAATATAAAATATTACATTATTATCTCCTTTATTTCATTGAAATACTTACAAATTACATTTTTAAATATTACAATATAAAAAATATTAAAACATTTAAAAATATTAAAAATAGTAGCCCACCGGTATCGGGAACAGGATCCAAGCTACCGGCGGTCAGGGCTCCAGAGAGAGGAACCTCCTGACAATGCGAGCCGTGTCCAGAAGTACCGCTTTTATATTATTTATTTTTACTTCGATGGTCCTAGTTTGTCATTTGTGACTTCGAGTTACAGCTTTAATAGCTATATGTAAGCGGGCACGTCCTGTATGCCTGGAGGCTATCATTCGGGTATTAAGTTCTGTTTACTCTTTATTTTCGCTTGTGTATAGATTTCGTATACATGTTTTATTAAAATACCTTTTGTTTTACGTATAATAAATTAATAATGCGACGATACGGCGCTCCTTGATGTGCGAGTCCTATTACTGGCTGGACGTACTACGCAATGCGTGAGCTCAGCACAGAACATGCAAGCCAACTACTCAATGCCACTGGCATTTAGTGGCCTCTTAATATAATTTAAATGAACTCTGCAAAATAACAAAAACTTATGATAGCGTAGTGTAGGGATCCGCCCGTACCACGGTAGATATTAAAACATTTGCACAAAAATACTGTGGTGTTAAGGTAAAAGGGGATAAGTCATAAATATAAAAAAAACTGTTATTTGCATAATTCGATACTAAACATTTATATCTGTTAAGTTAAAAAGGAGATGAGTCAGTATTTTTGTGTTACAATTTCGTAAAACTCAAATTGCAAAACGAGTCTAGTCAGAAACAGCAAAATACAAAAAAGTAAATAAAGTTAAGACAGACAAGGGAGGTAAGCTCGCCTCTGCTATTTAACCTCTATAACAACTGGCTCATATAGTGACTGAGCAGTACACATGTCGGTTGCCACATTGACGGAACGTGTGTCAACAATATAAGCTACAATATAAGCAGACTGATGACTGATATAGTGCTCCATATAGAACTCGAAGAAGAGTGAGCTTCTTGTATTTAAAGCTAAGCAGCAGCCGCGCAAAGTTCCGCCCATAATTCTCTACGGCGTGGCACAAAAAATTGTGGATAGTTTTAGGTACCTTGGCCACATTGTCACGAGCGACGTAAGCAAAATTGCCTATCTTCAATTTGATTTTACTGGAAGTTGATTAGACTTAGGTATAAAATAAAAATAATACGAGTAACTACATGATATTTCAAAACTTTTTGTGTAACAGAAACACAAACTATTAAAATTTTCTCGATAAAAAGACATCACGAAGTTGCTTCTAATTTTCCCGTATTTTCGATTTGTACTTAATATGGTAATGATTAATTGGATAAAAATTAGATGATTATTTGTATTAATAAAAGGCGAAAATAATTGTGTAGGTTTTTTTTTTTATTTCTTTTAGTTTTGGTTTTATTACGACTACAAGCTTTTAGCACTTACGACGTTCTTAGTTCGTGGAAGAAGTCATCTTCCGTCGCACGTTGCGGGAACTTTAAGCATATTTTTGTTTCACAAATCAGTCGCCGTCGCTCTGTTGAGACGAGAGGACTGCGCTCACATTTTTGGCCGCGCTGTGATATAATTTATTTGCGTAAATAATATTTTCGTAATTTATCACATTCTAGAAAAGAAACTGTGAAATAGAAAACATGGAAAAAACACTAAAACCACTTCCAAAACGATTATTAAAAGCTTTAAGAATTGATATACTAAATAAATACCGAGGCTAAATAAAAATATAAAATTCAATGTTGATATTTGAAAACTCAAGATGACATACATTTTATTTGACAGAATTATGACTGTTAAAGTACAACTAGCGCCATTGTCCTGTATTTTGGTCAATTTTCTTGCAGAGAAAATTTACAACATAGCCAACTAGGCAATTCCACGTTTATTTGAAAGTTTGCGCTGGAAATTTTAAATCTTATTGCGATTAACTCAAGATCGAAATTCGTTTACCCCACTTTTGTTGACAAACGTCTTATAAGGTAACGCTTAGACGAACCATTTCGAGCGACTTTTGACCATCCCCTAAATCAGGTTGAAACCCGAAAAGCATGGTTATTGGTATATTATTATATCCTTTACGGGAGCAGGGTCCAAGCAACCGGTAGTCAGGGCTCGTGTCGTATTATCTATGCTCCTGAGAGAGGAACCTCCTAACGATACGTGTCGTGTCCAGAAGCACTTGAAGCCCTTTCTGGATCAAGCCCTTGATCTAACAGCCTAACGAGAGCCTCCTCAGGTGTTGGTCGAGGCTCTTAGCAATATGCCATTGGCCGTCACGACTATCGGATTATTTTTCAAAAACACAAACAAAAAAGTCGGGTTTTTGAGTTTTTTATTTACTTTTTTTGTTCACAAAGGTTTTCGGTGGGGATTGTTTCTACTCGCGCTTCGCGCAGGAAAGATTTTCGTGACACATGCTGTGTCTTTGCACAGTACAGGTGCTCTTATTACTCTGAGACAGTGCTAAATCCACTATACCAATATTATTTTTTACTTGGGTAACACTGTTGCTAAGTGACTTAGCATTATATTTTTTTACTTGGGTATCACAGTTTTCCACGAAGACGTCGTGAGGTACAAATTGTAAAAGATCCTAAATCAAATTTGGTTACATTTGAATTTGAACCTTGTCACGTCAACATAGAGTTTCTAGTTCCAAAACTTGCATTTGATCTAAGATTCTGAATTCAAGCTTAGCGTATAGTATATGCAAAATAAACAGATGTTTTTAGTTTTTACCTATTGAAGAATTGCGTTGAAAATAAAGTGAATGGGTAATGATCATATTTCGTTTAAATATTGTAATTGAAAAACCATTTCGACGAATAGGGTTGCTGATCACTGCGGTCCAACAAATATTCTAAGTTTATTGATGTGTTAAATGTTCAATCATGTTCGTCCTTAATAATTATGACCTTTATGATGTTATCATTCTAAAAAGGCTTGTTTTCCTCAAAGTAAAAAAGGGAAGGTAAGTGATACGATGAGTTAAATAGTATTTGCTTCCATATCGTCAAAAAAGCAAGTTTATTGAGTTTATTTTCATCATGACTGATAATGTAGTATAATACTTTGATGATGATCCGCTCGCATTTCCATTCGCATTTTTTCTAATCAATGCCTATAACTTACTAATAAACATCGGATAAATACTCGTATAAGATAACAATTATGTTCAGAGGCAAATAAAATAGTAGCCCACCAACATCGGTAACAGATTCACGGACATACAATAATGTAATATAAATGGAATAATATACCTACTTATATACGACGATCATACTTAGGTAAATTATATAGAGCCGTTTCATCTGATTATTTTGCGTATACTTACTATAGAAAATTCAAATTCGAATTCTATACCTAGCTAGATAAACGCCGAGTGAAAAGTTTCTGCCGGCGGGAATGGATTGTGTTTTATTTTCGTCGTGTTTGATGAGAGGGGTAGGTAAGGGTTGCGCGGGTGAAATTTGTTTTTTTGCTGGCTTTATGCGCCCTCTTAAGAGATGACGTAGATATAGCGCAGGGCGTTGTCTGTGAAAGGCAATATGCTTGTCCCCAGGTGCACTCGTTGAACTACAGACGTCAAATTAACACTTTTTAAAGCGTTCTGTCAAGCCTTTTACACGAATGGCCTGTGGGTGTCATACATGCGCCAAGCCTACAACGTCCTGCGTGTTCAATTTTATAATGGTTTTAGGATACTGTTGGGACTGCCATAGCGTTGTAGCGCTTCAGGAATGTTCGTGGAGGTTCGCACAAATATAGCGCCTGCATGGTAGTGACAACAGCATTCTAAAAATGATCGCTGCCAGACCTGACTGTCCCTTTCAGGGACACTGGATGGGTACAGTCATATGTCTACGTAAATAAATAATTTGTAAAAACTAACAATACTAACCTACTCATTGAAGCACCATTGTTACAAACACCAAAATATTAACAAAATTATGAACCCTAAGGTTAAATAAAACTTTATTTCAGAACATTCTGAAATAAATTGATAACTTCATTTTTACCATTGCCACTCGAAAAGCGGCATTTTATTAATCGATAACAGTGAATAAAACTATCTTTTACTCACAAGAGAATAAAAACATTTTGAATTTGGAACAAGCACGAACTATACGAACTATGTACGCACGGCTACACATCAAGCTATACATTTCCAGTATAAGCTGACCTCACATTGTACGGAAATCCTATACAATGCGAGATCAGCATAAACTGGAAATGTATAGCTTGATGTGTAGCCGTGTGTACAAAAATAAATGAAACGTACTGAAAGTACCTACTGGGTGGCTAGATGAAGCTATTCCTTAAAAGCTATACAAGTAATTTATTTTTTAAATATCCCGCCAACTTTAGGTAGGTTCTTTTCAATCTGTTATCGTGGTTGTTTTAATTTAGATTTTTTATTTTTATTTATATAAAAAATCGTGTTTTTTATGGATCATGTGGTCTGCAGTAAAGATTTTTATTTATTTATTATTTAATGTCATTGGAAACTGAGACACTGAATACCACTGACTTCGAAATCATTTCGTTCTGAAGCAGCAATTATGGTAGAAAATTTGTTACCGCCAAAAATGTGATACATATAAATAACATAACATCACGCCTTGTTTCCCCGAAGGGAAGGGCAGACGTGTACCTTTAGTTCACCCACATTTCGCCAGTTATGTTTTTAAGTCCCATGTAATAGGGGGTGAGCCTATTGCCATCAACCGGGCACAATACCAGACTCCGGGCTGCTATTGAGAAATTCCTGTTGGAAAAACCCAATAATACTTTGCCCGACCTGGGAATCGAACCCAAGACCTCATGCTCAGCAGTAGCGCTTGCGACCACTAGACCAACGAGGCAGTCATATAAATACTACAACTACGACAGATAAATATAAATACTATACTACTATTTATTTTCTCGCAGACAATGGTAAAAAGTAGAGTACACAACTCGTGAAAAAAACTTTTATCTCGGTCCTTCTATCCCTCGCTCAACTCAGGATTCAAATCTAGAATCCCTCGCTACGCTCGGGATTCTACTCTTGAATCCTTCGCTGCTCTCGGGATCCAACTTAGTCCCTCGAATTAAATTCCCTTTTTTTTCACTTGTTGTATAATCTACTATTATACCATTCCCTCTCTAAAGGCTTATTTTATTCACTGAACACAGTACATAAAAAGCAGTTTTAATCACTATTTTAGTGTTTGAATTTAGAACACACCAATATATTCGACCTCCATCTCAATGCTATAAAAACTCCTTGCGAAAACATACTCGATCGATACACAGGAAATAAATATCGCTTCACAAGTTGACCATCCTAATAATAATAATAATAATAATCCGCCACATTATTTCTGGCTGTTCTCGTCTGGCTAACGGAGACTACTTGCATAGGCACAACCTTGTAGCCAGGATTATCCACCAGCAACTTGCTCTGAAATACAATCTTGTGGAATCGGAAGTACCGTACTATAGGTATGCGCCCGACCCAGTTCTCGAACATGACAATATCACGTTGTATTGGGATCGATCTATCATCACTGACAGGACTATTGTTGCCAATAAGCCAGACATAGTGGTGATAGATCGATTAGAGCGTCGCACAATGATTATTGATATAGCGGTCCCGCATGACGAGAACCTCGTGAAAGCTGAAAAAGATAAGCAGATTAAGTATCTTGACCTGGGTCGCGAGGTTGTCAACATGTGGGATGTGGATACAGCAGTCATTGTGCCGATAATCGTGACGGCCAATGGCGTAATAGCCAAGAGCCTCGACCAACACCTGAGGAGGCTCTCGTTAGGCAGCTGGATCAAGGGCTTGATCCAGAAAGCGGTTCTTCTGGACACGGCTCGCATTGTTAAGAGGTTCCTCTCTCTGGAGCCCTGACCGCCAGTAGCTTGGACCCTATTCCCGATACCGGTGGGCTACTATTTTTTTATATTTTTAAATGTTTTATATTATTTTATTCTAATATTTCAAAATATAATTTATATGTTTAAAGTTAAATAAAGGAAATAACAATAAGGCTCTCTTTGGAGCCCTGACCGCCGGGTAGCTTGGACCCTGTTCCCGATACCGGTGGGCTACTATTTTTTATATTTTTAAATGTTTTTTTAATCTTTTATTCTAATATTTAAAAATATAATTTATATGAATATAGTTAAATAAAGGAAATAATAATAAGGATTATTCACCAGCAACTTGCTTTGAAATACAAACTTGTGGATTCTGAAGTACCGTACTACAAGTATGTGCCCGACCCAGTTCTCGAAAAAGACCATGTCACGTTGTACTGGGATCGGTCTATCATTACTGACAGGACTATTGTTGCCAATAAGCCTGATATAGTGGTGATAGACCGATTAGCGCGCCATGCAATGATAGTCGATGTTACCATCCCACATGACGGGAACCTCGTGAAAGCTGAGAAAGAGAAACAAATAAAATATCTCGACTTAGCACACGAGGTTGTCGACATGTGGAATGTGAGCTCGGCTATCATTGTGCCGATAGTCGTAACGGCCAATAGCCTGATAGCCGATAGCCTCGACCAACATCTCTCGAGGCTCTCGTTAGGCGGTTGGATCAAGGGCCTGATCCAGAAGGCAGTACTCCTCGATACGGCTCGCATTGTGAGGAGGTTTCTGTCTCTACAGCCCTAACCACCGGTAGCTTGGACCCTGCTCCCGACACCGGCGGAACACAATTTTTTATACTTTTAAATGTTTTTTATATCGTTTTTAATTAAGAAATATTTAAAAAATTATTTTATATGTTTTTTTAAATGTTAAATAAAGAAAATAATATGTATTAACTCATCGTCAAATAGTTGTTAATCAATGTACAAGCAGTTTCAAATATACACGAACAGCAAAAAAAGGAATGAAACAGTGTAAAAACTATAAGTTATAAAATAAAAACAAAGTGACCAGTATTTGACAGTGACAAAATTTTTATCGCATGAGTCATTTCAAATGTTTTTATTTCGTTCAAATATTGGAAATAATCAATGCGAAGTAATTAATTTCGACCATTTATGTTCATTTGGTCTAGTGGCATAATATACGTACGTCACTTCGTCACCGACTGATCGCAGATTCAAACCTCCGCAAAGACCCGTCTGTTTTTGGGAATTCTAAAATTATATATTCTCTCTCAAATTAATACGCAGACCACATTTCAAATAACCTGTCAATTAGAAGGATTATTCCGTCGATCATTCCACAACAGAGGGCGCCACGACAGCTTCAAGTGAAGATGGATTCCAGCAGCAATAACATTACCTATCGTAAAACATGTAGATTAAGCTCGCTAACTGACCTTAATAAAAATATGACTAATAACAGCGAGAAAACAATACTTTACACAATAATGATGAGTATTCCTGATAGCTTCCATGATACAATTGACGACGTTCGTGAGTTAACTGAAGAAAACAAAATACTTAAAAATCAATTATTAAGTACACATATAGAAATAGAAGATTTAAATACTGAAAACTTTCTTCTCAAATCCGATTTACAAAATATGATTAAGACTGTTAATAAATTTAAGAAAATATGCAAGACTCCTGATAAAAAAGTCATCATCTCCGACACGCAAAAACAAAACATTGCATCGCATAAGCTCACCAAATAGCATGATCAAGGAACACGAACAACAACCACGTCATCTTGAGTGCGTGACCAATAAACAAAATAAAGAGACACAAACCATAAGTACGTATATCCGAACTCAGACACAAAACAAATCGAAACATATCCCTACCCCTATAGCACCAACAAATGAAGTTCTGAGCTATAGCAAAATCAAGGGAACCGCGCCTTTAGTGGAGGGCGTTTTTTCCAAATACTTTCACTACTGTCATTACATTATGCCCAACTGTAACATATTGCGGCACATAAGCGGTATCGAACAAAAATTAAAGGAATTTACCTTAAATGACTACTGCCTTATTTTCATAGGAGAAGATGATATTAATAAATATGATAACACTAAATTACGTATATATAGACGTAAAATAAATATGCTAAAATAAATGAATCCCTCCGAAAAGTGACACACACCAATATGGTGATCTGACTCCCTGACATATAAACAGGATCACTAATATAAAACTTCAAAGTTGAAATGTTTAACAGCCTCCTTCATTTAGACAACCAAAACCAAAAGTACGCATACATCTTCGACAGCAATCGTGACCTGACACATGAGACGTTTTCCTATACTACGGGCAGAATCAATAAATACGGAATGAGGAACTTATATGACAATATTATGAGTAACTTTTTTATCGATCTACAATTATATTGTAATACAAATCGACAGCAAAACAGCAACAATACACAAGAAAGTGTTTTCAACAGTGCAAATACAAACTTAGAAGATTTTTTTATTTTTTTTCGTTTTCAATAATATATATATTATATCCTACATCAAAATATTGCGGGACTCCTAAAGAAGGGGGATACCTTTAATGTTTATTTAGAAGAACTAGAATGTAACAGAAAACGGATAGATGCTGTGTGCATAACTGAACATTTCATAACACCAGAACAGGAAGAACTACTAAGCATACCAAACTACAGCCTAGCAACTAGTTTTTCTAGAGGATGTAGAAGAGGTGGCGCATGCATATTAACTACATAGGATTGGCCATAAATATAAAGTGCTAAATATAAGCAATTATTCTCTAAATAACGTAATTGAATGCAGCGTGATAGAATTGACAGAACACGACATTATTATTGTATGCATGTTGAGGGTGCCCCAATCTAATTTAGATAAATTTTACGATAACTTGAACAACATATTATATTTGGTACGTTTAAAACTTAGTAAAACAGTTATTCTGTGGTGGAGACTTTAATATCAACATTTTGAAAAGAAATATACATACTTTGAATGTTGAGTATGCACTGTTAAGCTGTAAATTAAAATAGCAATTTTCTCAACCCACTAGGCTAAGCAGTCGGACATGTTTAGACAATATTGCACATAATGTAAGGGCTGTAAGGGAGAAATGATAGAATTCGGTTCGGATCATACGGCTCAGCTTTTGGAATATCCAGTTAAGAAAACATGTGCTTTAAAGTGCTGGCGACTAAAAAGACGAAATTATTGTCGAGAAAGTATAGAGAAACTTAAAAACAGCATAGAATGTCTCACCTTTTCAGATTTTTATAGTACCAGTGACGTTAACGAGGCCTACAACCATTTTCTAGACCTATTACTTTTTTTTACAATCTCTGTTTTCCTTGAGAAATGAGAACAATATCGATTCCCAAAAAATCTAAATGAATCTCTAACGGGATAGGGAAATGTAGTAAAAAGAAACGGGTACTACTATGGCAATATAGAAGTAACCCTACATCAAATAATAAAAAGACATTCAAAATATACTCTGCTAGATAAAAAAAAAAAAGTATTATTGACACAAATATCACAAAATAACAATTACATAAAACCTCCCAAAATAAATCGAAAGCGGCATGGACAGTCATTAACAACTCTAAAACCTTCTTCCTAAAGAGCCAATAACAGAAATACGAACAGGCTCACAACAAATTTACAAACCCATTAGAAATAGTCGAGTCTTTTAACAATTTTTATGTTGATCAAGTTATTGAATAAAAAAATAAGGCCATATGAATTCCTATACTCTCAAACACCTCTAGTTCTTTATTTATGGAACCAACTATACCGCAAGATATAGTTTACTATATTAACTCACTTACATAGTAATACAAATAGTGTCGGCTATAACGTAATTTGCACTAGAGTTGTAAAGCTGCTCAATACATAGCTCCACATCTTAGATACATCATTAGCATGAGTATATCTAGTGGAATTTTTCCCGAAGGACTAAAAACTTCCATAATTATACCACTGCACAAAAAACAAGATATTAATAATTAATTATGGCAAACGGTAATTTACGGCAAACTACAGACCTAATGCCTTGATACCTGTCTTCTCAAAAATATTCGAGAAAGTTATGTATAAATCCCTTAAAACATACCTTGAGAAATCAAATACGAATATATTAGGCAAGGAACAAAAGGGATTTCGTAAACAGAATACGATTAATATAGCCATACATGATCTTCTTCTTCCTGTTCTATCAAATATGGACAAAAGAAATCCTGTTTGTGCTATCTATATGGATCTAACTAAGGCTTTCGATTATTTAGATTACGCAATTTTGTTAAGTAAACTTGAAAAATGTGGTATCAGGGGGAAAATACTTAAACTGTTAGAATCCCATTTGGAAAATAGAAAACAATATTTAGAAATCACACAAATTTGCACAAATGAAGGTTACGAGAAGAAATATTGCTCCAAATGTAGGATAGTAAAATACGGTGTACCACAGGGCATTGTGCTAGGGCCTCCCCTCTTCTTGCTGTACATTAATGACGTTCTCGGACACATAAACCATCCTATGGTTCTATTTGCTGCGATAGCACAGTAATAGTTAAATGCGACGATCCTATGACTTATGAAAATGAAATAAATATAAGATTAAATACAATTATATCATGGTTTGACTAAAAAAAACTTATTATAAATTTAGAAAAGACTAAAATTATGCATTTTCAACAGAGAGTTCCGAGTAACATCACTAAATGACGAATAAAAGTACTTTCTGTATGGCCACAAAAATATTTAACAACCTGCCTGAGACAATAAAATTATTAAACCTGGACAAATTAAAAAGTGGACTATTTGGATGTCAGTTCTATAAACCCTCCTTCAGATAATAAGCAGTCATCATATTTTTTTTTTAATTCTTGTATTTATGTGGTATTTCTATTTACTTATTTGACATTACACTATAAGTTTTACTGCTAACATTCTGGATATATTCCATTTATATTTTATTATGTTTTGTACTTCCTTATATTTTATTGATTAAAAATAAAAATATTAAATTGATTTACTACTTATTTTGACACACCTGTATTAATTTGATGAATTGATATTATCCTATTTTTTTCTTTTGACATTTCTCTTACGAGTACATCAAGTAAAATTTTTATTGTTGTTTTTTTTTAAATATTTAATTAATTTGGTATTCGTTTTAACATTGTAGTTAATAATTGAAATTTAATTAATTGTCAGGGGAATATTATATTGATTTATCCAAAATAGAGCTCTTTCTATATTTTTTATTTGATATTGTGAAATGAATAATGAAATAACTGATTTTGATATCTACAAACATTTGTACGCCCAATGGCAAAGCATACAGAACTTACAAAAATGTAACATCTCACACACCTGTGGATCTGTAACCTATGTTTACAAATAAATACTCTGAACTCTGAAGGATCGAAACTAGAAGTTGCCCTCGAGCATTATTTTGGATTCACGTATAAAAAAGTAATTAATACTCTTTCTAACAAGTACCTATATATAGCATTTTAGACTTTGCTGCACACAGTGTGAGAATTGAATTGATTAGATTGATTGATAAACATTTTTAGACCGCGACTGTACATGTCAGTCACAACTGCTGATTTAAGTTATTTTGAGCACCATAGACACAGTCATTTCCAGCTTGAGCCGGTCCAGCAGGATGTGGTGCTGACCATATTTCTCTGGAGATGCTGATGTTAACACTTCCTCGAACACTTGCAGTTATCACAGCTATCATCAACAGATCCATAGTCACCTCGTCTTTCCCTGATCTGTGGAAAATGGCAATAGTTAGACCAATCCCCAAAGTACCTAACTCCACTAGAGTGAAAGACCTCCATCCGATGAGCCTACTGCCATGTCTGTCAAAATCTGAGAAAGGGTTGTCTCCAACCAGCTTAGGGCATATCTTGAGCATTATAGTATTTTGCCACTGACTCAATCCGGATTTCGCAGGGGCCACAGCACAGCAACAGCACTCCTGGATGTAGTCGGTAACATTCTTGATGCCACAGACCAGGGCATGGGGACCCTACTTGTCCTGCTAGATTTTTCGCGCGCTTTTGACTGTATTAATACTTCGTTTCTTCTCTCCAAGCTGTCTTACATGGGTGTGATGTCGAAGCGGTTAAATGATTTGAGATTTACCTCAGTAATCGATCACAGTTTGTCCGGGTAAAATGCGACAGTAACAGAGAGCCTATGTCTTCTGGTTCGAAGCGCGTAGACAGGGGCGTACCGCAGGGATCGATGCTTGGCCCGCTTCTTTTCATCCTGTACAGTGCTGACATCGTCAAATCATCGTTGAAACTTGGTGTTGATTAGACATAATCAACACCAAGTTCCAACGATGATTTGCAGTTTTACCTCTCCTTCCGCTCCCAAGATACTACTGAAACTGTTAAATGAATAAATGAGGATTTCGAAGGGATCTCTGCTGGGTCAGAAGAAGACTCCTAGCTGCTTCTAGGAGCCAGTTAGATGCAACAACATAAACAGTCTAAACTCCATCTATATTCAATGATATTTCAGTTTTACTTATAGGTAAAACACACTGGCGCCTGGCCACATTTCAACCTAATTGCCTCACCAATAAGGTCGAAATGTGGTCAGGCGACAGTGTCCGCGATGGTACAACGCGGGTCTCTCCTACTCCTTTAATGACAGGTATAACTCTCAACAATGATTACATTGTACTGATATGCTAATATATCACTAACGAGTGTGCTTTGGCGTCCAAAATCTATAATAAAGCATTGAACTTGAATAGAATTATTATTAATAGAAGCATTTTTTGTAATATTTATTTTATGAACTAGCTAAATCAGTAGTCGTGGTCATTAAACACGTCAATAATCAGTAATCTTTGTTATTATTTTGTTTTCTATTTTTGTTTGAAAAACATCTCATCTTTAGCTTTATGTCACACACCGTTATGTTTGACACTTAATAATGGGTTTTGAGCATTGTGAAACTCTATGGCCAGTTTGTTCTTTAATTTTTAACGGACGGGTAAAATTCCAGAATTATATTTTTATCACATTTTAATGAAGAATATGAAGAATGATAAGGTTTCACACGTGAAGAAATAAAACTCACAAAAAATCATGCAAATTGATCGGCAAATTAAAATGAAGTGGGTTACTTTCCAAACCTCCATTTGGAACTCCTGAAGATCCCGCTACCGTACTGCCTGTCGTCTAGTCTCTACAGCATAGCTTTGAGACGCTCTTACTCTCGTTCCAGCTTCTCCGTCTCGCGTAGACTCAAAGAAGTAGGACTCCGGTGAAGACTGCAACTTCTACTTGGAAGACGCCTGTGACTGCTATGTCTCGTTCCGCCGCTATGATTCGCTGCCGATCTGGCTTCAGCTGTCTGGCGCAATTGGCCCCCAATTGGCGTTTATAGGTGCCGCGAGCTAGTCCTTGATCGCGTGAAATTCATAAAACAGAAATTTAAAAAAATGGGTTAGATTGTGGTAAACTAATCAAAACTACACAAAAAACGTTATGAAAAGTTTTGCAGGGTATTTCGCAAATATCTCTTTAATAAAATAGTCTGAGCTCAAAAATAACCATTTAATGAATACTAATAATCACCGGGTTAAAGTTAAAAACGTGCAGAAAACTATTTTGAAGCTATTTTAATGTATAAATAGGCGTTTACTTACCACTTTTTCTTCTTCAGTTCTTCATTTGGACGAGGTCGAAAATATATGGTCACCCTACACGACTTTATCACGTTTCGACTCATATTTTTTAAATGATGATATGTCCTATATCTCTGAAGTACGAACATTATCTATAAAATGAATCCCTATTTTTCTGGTCACGCCATAACTTGAGAACGGCTGCACCAAATTGGATAATATTTTTTTTGTTGTGTTTGTTATTCTCAGGACAAGGTTTTTAGGATAGTAGTAGGTGAAGGTAGGGATGTACGTAGGTAGGTAGATAGGTGTAGGTAGGTAGGGATGTACGTAGGTATGTAGATAATGGTAGGTAGGGTAGGTAGGTAGGAAGGTAGGTAGGTAGGGTAGGTAGGTATGTAGGTAGGTAGGTAGGTAGGTAGGTATGTAGGTAGGTAGGGTAGATAGGTACAAGGTATTTAGTCCTACCCGTGGAAAGCCGGGCGAGCAGCTAATCTATACATATAAAATGCTTTGTCCTGAATGACTGACTGACTGACGGATCAACGCACAGCCTAAACCGCTGATTGTAGAGACCTGAAACTTGGAGGGTGTGTTCTTTGTATGACGTAGGCATCCGATAAGAAAGGATTTTCCGAAATTCTATCCCTAAGGGGGTGAAAAAGGGGGGCAAAGTTTGTATGGGACAATCTAATTCAAATTTTGCATAAATATTATTTAACAAAATTGATGGAAGACGTGTTTCGTATTTTATTAAAATGCATCACGGGGTTAAAAAAGGGGAGAAAGTTATTTGGGGGGTGATTTGCTTCGAAGTTGATATCAATACTCCTTAGTGCTTTTGATTTAAATTATATTTTATTTTGAGACATGTTTCAAAACTCAATCCGATTTTATAAAAAAAAGTCTATACACTCGTATCATATAAAAGGAGAAACTGACTGACATATCAACGCAGCGCCGAAACTACTGGAACTAGGAACGTGAAATTTTGCATACAGCTAGCTTCCTTTTATAACGTAGGGGAGCACTAGGAAGAGGTTTTTGAAAATTCTACCTTTAAGGGGGCAAAAACGGGGGATTTCGTTTGTATGAAAAATCCTTGAGTTAATAAACTTGAAACTTAAAAAAGTACTAGGCTTGCATGAATTCAAGATGGTTTTTCAATCATTAGACGTTGTGAACAATTTCTTAGGAATAACCTAAAAAAAAGTACTAGGCTTGTATGAATTCACGATAGTATTCAATCATTATGTTATGCTACTCATAAGATTTGGATGAGGCAGACAGATAGTTTATAACCTGAATTAACACCTAAGATACTTTTTATCCCGGCAGTACGTTTTTGTGGGATTATTCCGACTTCCACGCGAGCGAATCCGCGGGAAAAAGCTAGTAACAAAATAAATGGGTATTCAAAATCTTCGTTTACTATTTTTATTATTCTCAGTTCGGAACGCCGTTATTTATTTGAATTTAGGACATCGTGTAAATATAAATTATTGGAATATTCGACTTTTACTAATACTACAACTGATACCTACTTTGCATAACACTTGACTCTTTTTTAGTAATAACAATATTTAAAGTTTTGTAAAAGGAATACTGAAATAAGACAGAAGAAGCCTTTGTTTTTTACCCGACTTCGGCGAAGCAAAAAGTAGTGTTAATAAAGTTTAGAGTTGAAACTACCCTACATGAAATAAAAAAACATAAACAGGCATAACAAAGACAATAATAATAAATATCCCAATAATTTATATTTACGCGACGTGCGTGTGACAACTCCAGCACAGTATAAATAAGTAAAAGTATTATGTCTTCATAGAAAACGGGCGAAACGACGCGTTTCGAAATCTGTGTATACCAGTGGTACGCAACAGTCTCGAGTGCGCGGCAGTTATGCACGGACACAGGAGGTTTGTCTACCGAGCGAGGAAATAATGATCTACAGCCAATAAATATTTCAAGGTCACTGCCAAAAATATAATTCTGTTAGTTATTTACACAATGACTCTAGCGCCGCTCATCGGCCGATTTGCTCGCAAAGCCATGCGCGATATCGATGTTATAGGTAGGTTAGGTACCTACCTTATTTGTATGACGTACCTATCTACTAGATTTTCTCTACAAGGCCTATATCTCTAGATATCCTAATATGTTGAGATATCGGAATGGTAAATAAATTTCCAAAATACGCATTACTAGTCTGTAGATTCACTAACGATTCCCCAAAGTAGTCAACAAAAATAAAGCAAATAATGAACATACCTAATTACTAATAAATATAAATGCCTTGGCTTCGTTATGAATGACTAGCAAGTACAGTTAATTACATATATCTACCCACTCATACACACACACCCGGCTGCGCGATGCGTCTCCCGCTCGTCTCCTTTTGTCAAACAGAGATAGTAATATTCCGCACGGATTTCGCACGCATCTCGATTTGCAGTTGCGAGCGTTGTTCGTCGGGCTCCTTGGGTGAAATAGTCCAGTGGTCGGCAAACCGCGGCCTCGCGAGCCGCTGCGGCTTTTTGGCCCATAGAGTGCGGCTCTGTACAAATGTCGAAATGTATTGGTCATTAAGCAAGATATCAAGATTTATTCAAAATTCAAACTATATTTCAAAGATTTATTCCGAAGTATTTTCACCAAACAATAACAGAACATCGAAAATTAATCATTTACTGTTTACCTTTCAAAGTTTTCCAAGGTTAACTTGTTAATAATTAAGATGCCTTAATCATTTTATTATCAGCTGATAAGGTGACGATGAAGGCATCCTACTTCTTAGCAAGTTAATTTTAGAAAGCGTTGTGGAGTGAAAGAGGATGGGGTGTTTTAAGGATAAGGAAAGTGTATTGAGACAGAATGGACACACACAAAGAATTGGCTCTAATAAGAAATCTTAGGCCGTTTCCTCATTGGCCGATGCGGTACCGCACGGTACTGCTTATGTTTCCTCATTCGTCAGTAAGCACTCTGTACCAAAATGGTACTGCACTGCTTTCATGTAGATGTTAATGGTGTTAAAACTTCCGGGCTACCAGTTCAGTTAGGTGTACCTCAAGGCTCAATACTGGGTCCATTCTTGTTCTTAGTGTATATCAATGACTTACCATTCTATTTAAAGGGTATCTGTGAAGTTGTACTGTTTGCAGATGATACCTCTCTTATTTTTAAAGTAGACAGGAATAGACAAGATTTTGACGATGTAAACAGTGCACTCTCAATGGTTACGGATTGGTTTACGACAAATAACCTAGTTTTCAATGCCAAAAAAACTAAATGTGTAAAGTTCGCCCTACCAAACGTTAGAAATCTAGGTCCCAACATCGTCTTAGATAAAGAGGTGCTTGAATCTGTAAATTCGGCAGTTTTTCTGGGCATAACAGTAGATGCCAAACTTCAGTGGGGCCCACATATATCGAGCCTAGCGGGAAGGCTCAGTTCGGCCGCCTACGCCGTCAGGAAAGTAAGACAATACACTGACGTCGATACAGCTCGGTTAGTCTATTTTAGTTATTTTCATAGCGGTATGTCCTACGGTCTTCTGCTGTGGAGCAAAGCTGCTGATATTCAAAATATATTTGTCCTACAAAAACGAGCTGTTCGAGCTATTTACCAGCTAGGTGCCAGAGTTTCTCTGAGATTTTTTTTCAAAGATATTGGTATCCTCACGGTGGCATCTCAATTCATCTTCGCCAACATCTTATATACATATTAGGCAAAACATACACTTATACACTAAAAACAGTAATTTTCACAATGTTAACACTAGAAATAAGGACAAACTACGAGCTCCCTTTCACCGGCTTCATAAGGTTCATAACTCATTTGTTGGGCTTAGTATAACCTTTTATAACAAGCTACCCTCTCTTTGCTAGATTTGCCTTTTAATGCATTTAAAACGAAAGTAAAATCCAAGCTTTGTTCAAAGGCATACTATTCTATCAACGACTACTTAAATGATAAGAATAGTTGGTCGCTGTGATTAACTCAAGACAATGTTTAAGTTCTTTCTCCAGATTACCTACTGACAAGTTAAGTAACAGTTTTCAACTGTTGGACGTAATGAAAAAGATTGCCCAGATGTAGACAAAAAATGTATTAGACAAAAAATTTGTTAGTCCGATAAAATAACTCATAAGCTATTAGAAATAACAAACAGAATCCAAATTGAGCCAATAGCATAGGAGATATTATTATTATTTCCTTTATTTAATTTTAAACACATAAATTATATTTTTAAATATTAGAATATAAAAAATTAAAACATTTATAAATATAAAAAATTGTAGCCCTGTGCTGGTATCCCCCCTGAAGCTTATCCCACAACACGTTATAAGACACCATGTGAAATGCCTTCGACAGGTCCAAAAAACAACCGTATATAGGCGTTTTCCTTGCAACATAGTACTGGACAGTATGCTTGAGTCGCAGTACCGCAGTTTCAGTCGATTGAGCAATCCCTGAAACCAAACTGGGCCTCATGCAAATCTATATGCTCACTTAGGTGACTATCAAGCAAACCATCCAGTACTTTGGCGATCACCGTAGCCAATGAGATGGGTCTGTAGTTGTCCCCATCGGAGGCATCACCCAAGACGGGTGATTTTTTGGTATCGGTATCACAGTGGCCTTCATAAGCTCCTTGGGTAAATATGAATGGCCTATACACAATTTGAAAAACATGGCCAACACGCTAGGTAAATGAATACCTGCGAACTGCAAGTGCCGATGCTAAGGTCGTCATGTCCTGGAGACTTCCCTCTAGTCATATTTTTAATAATGGCTTCTATCGTTTTAATTCTGAACCGCTCACAATCTGCAACCTCAGCATCAAGCAACTGCTGCACACATCCTAAAGGAGACAGTACCTGAAAACGATTCTTAAACAATTCGGCTATTTGACGTGGCTCATTCCTACCCTCAACACTTACAGGAACACACGAACCAGCTTCAAGTTTTTTGGTATGCTTCCAAAAACGCTTGAAATCCTTCTCTTTGTTGTGTGTTGCTAAGATATCCATTTTGATTTTATCCTCGTTATCTTGACACCATTTCAAGTTAGACTTAAAGCGCTTTCGGGTTTCACGCATTGTACAAAAGATACGGCAAACGCTACAAAAAAATTAATAATTGAATAACATAAAAAATATTAAAAATTGTTTTTAATAAAGCCCCCCTTTTAAAGTTAATTTTCGAGATTTTTTTATGAATATTCAGAAAAATACGGGTGGGGACATGCCCATGGGCGACATTTTATACCTATGTAAGGCGCTCGATAACCTCGGTACCGACACAATAAAACGCGTCACAACACGCGGTACAGAAACGATCCCGCACCGCAGACCGACTAGTGAAGAAATGGCCTTAGTCGTTACAGTATTGATATTTGGCTCTATTGACTAATGAGTTTGCTGACCTCTGAAATAGTCCATTTATAAATCAAAACCTAACATTGTATCTTTCTGATTTTTTAAACAACTTAGGTATCAAATAATAAATTAAGGTTTTAAATCGTCGTTTTAAAAATATGAGTTATGTGGTATTATTTTTTGTGTTCCCTACTTTGAAATTATGATAATATTATGAAAACGGAACACAAATGCCAGTTTTTACTGACACATACACAGGACACCTAAATGAATGCATAAATAAAAGCGTTGGACTTTCAACGCTCGGATCAGCGCTGAAAGTTGAAAATCGAACCGTGGATTAATATTTGGCCGTTTATTTAGGAATTTTCCAATGTTAGTAGGGCATTAGGTTGAAGTCACAACAAATGTACAATAACGTTAAGCGAAACCGGAGCAAACAGCGCGGATCGTCGTAATTTTCTAAATATACTCGTATAATTTAAGATTATAAATAGGGGTGGAAGGGAATAAAAAAGAAAAAAAGAGTTGGAATTTCTAGGAAAAAATACGAAATTGATGCGATTTAATATCCTAAATAAATTGTGATAAGGCCAGGAGAATGATGACGCGAACGATGTCGCGGGGGAAGTGCTAGTAAAAAATAAAAACGAAGTATATTTTTTGTTTGTTTGAACGCGCTAATCTCTGGAACTACCAATCGGATTTGAAAAAATCTTTTTGCATTTGATAGCCCAATTCTTGAGGAAGGCTATAGGCTATTTAATATCATAAATATATAATTAGATTATGATCATACATTTTTATTTTATGGGGGTGGAAGGGGTATTGTAATTTGTAGGAGAAAATACAAAATTCACGCGATTCAATGTCCTAAATAAATTGGAATAAGGGCAGGAGAACGAGGACGTGAACGAAGTTGCGGGGGAAGTGCTAGTAAAATAATAAAAAATTAAAAAATCTGGAATTCGGGTCATAAGTCTCCGTCCTCTGTCAGAAAAATCATGATTCGAAAATCTACTACGATTTTTTTTTATACAATACCGTTATGATCGCACTTGGCGCGGTTTTATTACTTTCCTTTGGACGTTGGCATTAAAATAGAAGAAGCAAGTTAGTATTTTAATACTTAATTTTATTATTTAAAATTTATCTAATTTCGGACGAAACGGAAAAAGAACAAAAATAAACAGTAATACCTACGTTTGTACAAAATGTTATAATATGTCGTATTTTTAAGTAGTTTTTGTGTGTACATAAATAATAAAATAAATAAATAAAAATAATGAGAAAAAGAAAGTTAGAACGAAATGAAATAAATTGCTCCCAATTAAATCAGATAAAAATTAATGGGTTACAAAAATACAAACCAATAAAAGCATTGCACTGCAACGTCACCACGCTGTCACTCTCTGGGGCGCTACCAAAACAAATAATTCTAGGTAATTCGAAGTTATCCATCTAAATATTCAGTGAGTTTCCAATCATAAGATAACTATTATGTTATGTATAAATACAGTGATTTGGCATATTTTCAAATTTAAATAAAAACGTCACAAAATTAAAATTAAAAGAAAATGTCAATGCAATTAAAATACACGCAGATTAAAAGATACAAATTGTCAGGGTCACAGAATTAAAATGTTAAATTATGTTGTTACACAATTTATTCTTTTCAGTTCTTAGCGCACTCTGGAGTTACACAGTCACAAAATATTTATAAAAAGGAATACATCTATCTCTCGGGCCACAGTTGTCAGCACCACGGTTATCATAATGATCGCCCTGCTCGTTGTCGCGTCTTTGTTAACAATCATATTTTATTTATTATATTATATATCGACAAAGAAATTCAGTTACTGGGAAAAGAAGAAAGTGCCTTACGTTAAACCACTGCCCCTTTTGGGCAACTACGGAAGACTTATCTTGCTTCAAGAGTATTCTGGTCAGTTGATACAAAGACTATGTCAGAAGTTCATCGATCAACCTTACTTCGGAGCTTTCTACGGCACGGAGCCTGTTCTCGTGGTGCACAGCCCCGAGATCATCAAACAAGTGATGACTAAAGATTTTTACTACTTCAACGGTAGGGAAATAACCGAGTACACTGATAATGAAGTTGGTACACTAAACCTCTTCTTCAGTGGCGGCGATAGATGGAAAACAATCCGACAAAATATAACTCCGCTTTTTACTTCCGCAAAGATGAAGAACATGTACTATTTGATAGAAAAGTGTGGTATCGTCTTCGAAGATATGCTGGACTATGAAATTGGCATTTCTGACATCATTGAAGTGAAGCACATTGCTGCGAGGTACACCATGGATTGCATATGCTCCTGCGCTTTCGGTGTGGAGTCCAACACCATGGGACCAGAGGGTAACAACCCCTTTAAGCTGATTGCAAATGAAATATTCGAAGCTACAAACTATCGTGGTTTGAAATTCATATGTAGGTCCATATGGCCTGCCATTTTCTACCGTTTGGGACTCAAAATTTTCCCTTCAACGGTAGATCAATTCTTCTCAAATTTGCTGAAAGAAGTGTTCAAAAGCCGAGACTACAAGCCATCGTCGAGAAACGATTTTGTGGACCTGATCCTGACTTTAAAGAACGAGGATTACATAACTGGGGACAGTTTTAGTAACGCAAAGACTGGCGCTGACAAGAAGATACATTTAAAGGTGGATGATGACTTGTTGGTGTCGCAGTGCATTGTGTTCTTTGGGGCGGGATTCGACACGTCGGCTACCACTATGAGCTTAACATTGTTTGAGATGGCAAAGCACCAGAAGGTGCAGCAACGAGCGGCCGAGGAGGTGGACGAGTTCCTGCGACGTCACGGGAACAAACTGAACTATGAGTGCTTGAATGAGCTGCCTTACTTGGAGGCTTGTATGCACGAGACTCTTCGCAAATACCCAGTTCTAGGGAATCTTACCCGTGAGGTCATGAACGACTACGTCCTCCCTACGGGCCTGAAACTAGACGTAGGGGTCCGAGTCCATATTCCAGTCTACCACATGCACCACAATCCTGAATACTTCCCGGAGCCGCAGAAATACAAGCCAGAACGGTTCTTGCCTGAAAATAAAGACGAAATTAAACCTTACACGTTTTTACCGTTCGGATCTGGACCCAGGCTCTGTATAGGTAAATATATATGGGCTTATGGGGCTATGAAGTTTTGGATATACAAGTCGACTGTATGTATATGTACATAATGTCTATTTAGAAGTTTGTTGTGCCATTTTGTTTTCTGTCGGCCATTTGACCCTAACCATTTCAAGTGTTTTGGAGGCTGCTTTTTTGTGACATTGACCTTCAAAAAAGTGCCGATTAAGTTCTTTTAAATTTATTTTGTTTATATTTCAGGAATACGTATCGCGAAGATGCAAACGCTGTCTGGTCTCATTACGTTCCTGAAGAAGTACAGAGTGGAACTGGCTGATGGCATGCCGGAGACCCTGACCTTCGATCCTAGGACCATAACGATACAACCTAAGGAACAGGATATCATGCTGAAGGTGACTGAACGCGAAGGCTGGGAGGGGAGAAGATTAGTTCGAGGTGGAAACATTAAGAAATAAACTTTATTTAAGAAAGTATTGGTGCAAACTGTGATTCATCGCCCGTTCATCTAACATGACATTGAGAAAAATTTACGTCATTTTTTATAACTTAATCATTTGCTGTCTTATAAGTTTTTATATTAGTTTGCTTGACTGTTAGAAATTGACAAAAAAATGTTTTCTTATCGGTAACATCATTATTAAAATGTAATTATTATATTTAACCATCTTGAAAGTCGTTTTTATTATGTTGTTTATTCATTTTGATTCTTGATAATTTACATTTTTAAATATTTCTTAAAATAAAAAGAATAAAAAAATGTTTAAAAATATTAAAATGTAAACATCCGCTGATGTCGGGAGCAGGGTCCAAGCTACCGGTGGTTAGGGCTGCAGAGACAGGAACCTCCACACAATGCGAGCTTTTACGACAATCGGCACAATGATTGCCGAGCTCACATTCCACATGTCGACAACCTCGTGCAGTCGAGATATTTTAGTAGTTTCTCTTTCTCAGTCTTCTCGAGTCATCATCGACTATTATGCGCGGCGCGCAATTCGGTCTATCACCACTATACCAGGCTTATTGGCAGTCCCGTCAATAATAATAGACCGATCCCAGTACAACGTGACATGGTTATTTTGGAGAACTGGGTCAGGCATATTCTAGTAATACGGTACCTCAGAATACACAAGTTTGTATTTGAGAGCAAATTGCTGGTGAATAATCCTGGCCACTTTGTTTATTTATTTTATTTATTTAACAGTTTATGTACACACATATAAATAGACAAGAAGAAAAGAACAGAAAAATACGCAATAATATATATTATATATATTATTATAGATTATATATCGCGTATATATTTGTTATGCCTGTGCAAGTACTCACCGTTAGCCAGACGAGAACAATCAGAGATGATATATCTCGATGGACTCACCCGGACGGTGGCATGCCCGACACACGTCAACCGTCCCGTCCCTCATAATATATCTCCGGTAGTTATTCGTCAAGATAACTTCAATCATAATTGCACAGACGAAACCTTCAGTTTTTCCGAAAAGGTCACCAAAACGTAGCCATGATACGGACGCTAGGAAGTCTACACCGGGTCATGAAGAGCCTGCTAGAAGCGCCCGTGAAGCTCCTTGATTTTGTCATACCTCCTTGCGGTCATCTGTAGTAAGTATCACAGGTTTGTACCAGTTCTCTTCAGTCATGGAGAGCAGGGTAAGCCCCTTCTCCACTGCCACCACATCACGGTGCATACCCACTTCGCATTGCCGCCATTTCGCACATGCCCAAAGAGTACATCAAAACTGGCATGACCCAACTGTTGAAGGCGTGCACCTTGTTTCCGCCTGAAAGAAGACTAATTAATACCTTCTTCAGACGCCCAAAGAAGCGCTCGTTCAAGGTTGCTGTAATGAAGACAGCAATGTTGATGCCTAACGTTTCCAACATATCCAAATACTTTTAGCTTTCGGATGAGGAGAGCGATCTAATATGTATGGAGTCCCAGAGTTGAGTTCCCTCGAATTCCAAAACCTCGCTTTGCATGCATGACTGCACATTTGTCCACACCAAATTGCATCCTGATGGCGCTACTGAATGTTTCAGTTACCTTTAGTAGCTCCATCAGTCGCAATTTGTTGGGGACAAAGAGTTTCAAGTCATCCATGAGGAGGTGAGATATGACCTGACCACCTCTCCTCAACCGATAGTCTAGACTGAAATAACCACCTGGATATAATTGGGCATTCAAAATTAAAAAAAAAAATGGAAATTGGAAATTGGAATGCATTGCCAGTTCAAATTAAACGCGCGCAATCGTTACCAGTATTTAAGAGACTCGTGAAGGAACATTACTTGTTGTTCTGATCTTGTTCTTGTAGCTGTAATAATCTGTAGTCGTCATTTATTTTCGTTGCTTATATAAAATATTCTTATATATTGATTATGTATCTATTATATAGCATATATATATATATCTATCTGTGTGTCTATTATAAATTTATAATATATTGTATCTATATAATTATTATTTTGCACCAATGTCTACCCTATTTTTATGTCCACGCAATCACTGTCCATTCCAAGGTTGCCTGGAAGAGATCGCAGAAAGCGATAAGGCCAACCATTGTATGTTTTGTAGTGTTAAATTTATGATATACTATGTATTTTCTGGTGTACAATAAAGTATATATAAATAAATAAATAAATAAATAAAAAAAACTAAATTCAAAAGTCATTTATTCAAACAACGAACGTCAAAATTACATAAGACAGTCCCCCAAAACGCCCACCCTTCACCACTTCCTAGTGCATTAGCTGGGAAGAAGTGGCGCAACAAACTCCCCAGCAGCACAGCTGTCTGTTCAGTTAGAAGAACAAAAAAAAAGATTTTATATAATAGTATTCAAAATAATTTACATCACGCAACACAAAACATAATTCAAATTATTAGCCATATGTTAGCTAGCACACGCCAATATGCCAAACAAAATCATCGAGAACTATACTCAGGCCGAAATAAAAAAACTAATCGTAAACAGAATTTAATATCTAAATAAAAAAACCTCCAGGCATAAAGGGCGTGCCATTCTACCCCACTTTCTGTTCCATCGGCTCACTCCGTACGCCTCGTCACTCTCGGTGGAGTAGAATGCTCAATAATATAAATGAAATCCTACATCAATCAATCTGCCTAGCCTTTTCCCAACTATGTTGGGGTCGGCTTCCAGTCTAACCGGATGCAGCTGAATACCAGTATTTTACATGGAGCGACTGCCTATCTGACCTCCACAACCCAGTAACTGGGTAATATACGATACCCCATGGTAAGACTGGTGTCAGACTTTCGGGCTTCTGACGACTCGTAACGACTGTCAAAGATCCACGAGTCATTCGTGGAGCCGGGACCAACGGCTTAACGTGCTTTCCGAGGCACGGAGGATTCTCGGTATGTAAAGATGGTCACCCATCCACTGACCTTTACGCGTAAACGTTCATTACCTTTCAACTGCATTAAGTTTAAAAATCATTCCATACCCTGGAGTCGTTCAGTCAAATATCTCGGTGTAGTTCTAGATGGCAAAATTAACTGGAATGAAAACACTGATGCACTTCGTGAAAAGGGTCTGAAGGCTATTAATGCGTTAAAACCTATTCTTAACAGAAAGTCTAATTTAAGCGCTGCCACTAAGTTACGCGTCTATACCACCCTCGTCCGCCCATGTCTGACATATGCTGCGCCAGCCTGGAGTAGCCTGACTGATAAAAACTACAATAAGTTGCAAGTTGTTCAAAATAAAGCTATCAAAATATCATTTAACACTGCCTTTCGTACAAATTTAAAACAAGTTCACGAACAAATTAAATTTCCAACTATCAAAAATTTTATCTTAAAATCAGCCCGTAAATTCTATTTATTTAAAAATCCCAAACATTATAACCCATTAATTTCATCCATAGGTAAAAGTAGATCTAATAACTTATCCTATTCAACAACTTGTAATGGCTATCGTTTACCACATCACTATTTTTTGAGTGAATAACAATATCTACCCACCACCGGACCGACCGTGCTGCCCTCACCCGGTCGCAGTAAGCATACTCGGCAAAAAGTTACGCAAATTACCCACAGTTGAAAATTATAATTTCTTTGTTTCAACTCATCGATGATATTTATGCTTAAATCTAAGTTACTTAAATTATACTATCATAATGTTTTTTATACTGCGCTTTAATTAGTTTTTGTATAAGTTGAGTGCATTACCTTTTGTAGGTAAACAGTAGCGTTATGCGTTTAGAGTCAGTGCTACTAAGACTTTTGTGCGTTCGAATATTACTGTGTTCTTGTGGACTTATTGTATAATGTTTAAAGATTAGGAATAGTGAACTCAGTGAAAATGTTTGTAAAGGTAAGTTAGCCTAAGAACTTGTTATTTTTTTAAGATTGTACATAATTAGAATAGGATCTGATTGTATGCACGTTATATTATTATGTTAACAATAAAGACTTTTAAAATCAATCAATCATCATCCACTGACCAACCCCGGCAAGCCTGATGGATCGACCAGTGCGGCTGTTGTTACTTAGCCACGAGCTCCTCAAATGAAATCCTACATAGTGCTGCAAAATACTGGTTTGACACCTATTCCACTATTTTAGGTCTACAACTCAATATTAGGTAAAATAAGGTAACAAGGTAGGTAACATTGCGGACGAATTTTTTGATGCCCTATGATTGTCCCCCCCCCACCCCTTTCTTATATACTTGTACATACTATTATTATTTTAAGCCTGTTAGTTTTTAAATTGTTAGTTGTTAAATGTATAGAATAGAATAGAATATTCTTTATTATGTACACCATAAAAAATACAGATAAAAATGTAGTCATTTTACATAGGGTGACACAATGGGCGGTCTTATCGCTAAAAGCGATCTTTTACAGACAACCTTTGGATGGATTAAAGGGAGAAGGAGAGACAAATACTGCAGGTAGTCAGTGGTGTACCATTTACATACACAATAAATACATACATTCATAAAGCATACTCTTATCTATATATATATATATATATATACAATAATAAACATGAAACAAGTTCAAGGAACTATATGTAATGATGATGTTTAAGGAGAGAGGAAGTGTTTTTTTACCAGAATTTTAAAAGTGGACATAGATTGAGCTCGCCTTATCGACACGGGTAAGGCATTCCATAACCGTACTGCTTGAACTGTAAAAGACTTGTCATAAAAGCTGGTGGAATGCATCGGCATCTCTAGTCTCAAGTTTTCCGATGACCTCAGATATCTATTATGTGTGTCATGAAGGAACTTGAAGCGTTTTTTAAGATAAGAGGGGGTTGTAGGATTGAACAAAATACTGTAGAGCTGAAATAAGATATGAGTATTCCGGCGAAGACGTATGGGAAGCCACTTGAGTTTAGTACGAAATTCAGAAATGTGATCATATTTGCGCAGACCAAATATAAATCTTATGCAAAAGTTTTGAAGTCGCTCAAGTTTATCTAGTTGTGCTTCAGTGAGATCGAGATAACTGACATCAGCGTAGTCAAGGATGGGAAGTAAAAGGGATTGTGCAAGCGCAGTTTTAGTGGCGGTTGGAAGAAAGTTCCGCAATCGTCTCAGGGACTTACCAGATGCAAAAATTTTGCGGCTTACGTCCTGTAGCTGGGAACCCCAAGAAAGATGTTTGTCGATCCAAACTCCAAGGTTCTTAACCTTTTCGCTTATTGGAATGGCAGTTCCGTTAAATTGGACTTGCGGAAGTTGGGACCAGTTTATCTTGGGGATCATCCTTGAGCTGCCAACAACAATGACCTGAGTCTTCGATGGATTGACCTGCAACCCATGTGCCTCACTCCACTCGCAGATTGAATCCAAATCCTTGTTTATGCTATTAATTGCATCAGCCAAATTCGAAAGGGGAGCTTTTTTATATATTTGTAAATCATCTGCATAAAGGTGGTAGGACGAAAGAAGTTTTTTGGAAATAGAGTTTATAAATATTGCGAAGAGTAAAGGAGATAAAACGCCACCCTGCGGTACACCGGCAGAAGTATAACACCAAGAAGAGCAAGACTCCTCTATGTATATACGTTGCCGGCGGCCATACAGGTAACTACGAAACCAGTCAATCGCCGTTGGAGATATGTTAAGCGAGCGAAGCATGCCAAGCAGGATATCGAAATCGACAGTGTTAAATGCGTTACTAAAATCCAGTAAGCAAAGAACCGTCAGATTTCCTACTTCCATGCCTAACCGTATGTCGTCGGTGACGTTAACTAAGGCAGTAGCGGTGCTGTGACCAGGACGAAAACCGGATTGGAAAGGATTCAGTAGACTATTCTTACAAAGAAAAGCACTTAGCTGATTGTGGACAAGGCGTTCTAGGATTTTGGAGAGAAAGGGCAAGATAGAGATAGGACGGTATTCGGAAAAGGAAGTAGGATTAGATTTTTTGGGTAAAGGAGTGATTTTTGCCTCTTTCCACATCGATGGAAAAACACCATAGGTTATTGAGTAGTTTAGGATATAGCATAGGATAGGAAGGATTTCATCGAGGACAGGAAGTATCATTTTCCGACTTATACAATCAGTACCAACTGCGTTAGATGTTATTGAAATTACGCTCTTCTTAACATCACAATCAGAGAATTGACTAAAAATAAATGGGTGATGGTCCGGAGTTGGAAGGTTTGAAAGATAGTTTATTGTGGCTGCCTTCATGGTCCCATTACAGTGGGACGAAGATGAGAAATGTTGATTTAGTAGATCAATATCTAGGTTTTTAGGAATCGATTCTTGCCGCGATTTTCCAACTCCCAAGGATTTAAGAAATTTCCAGACTTTAGCTGGATCTCCGTTTTCAACTGAGGTGTGGATATGGCGGCGTTGGGCATCTCTACACACCCTATTGCAGCGATTACGAGCATCCACAAGGATCTGCCGGTGCGACGGCGAGGGCCGACACTTAAATTTAGTTTTTGTTACAGCCTTTCTGTGCATTATACTTCTAATATCGTCTGTAAGCCATGGTGCCGGAAGATGTCTAATTTTTACAGCACGAATAGGAGCGTGGACATCATAAAGCTGCACAAGGTTGTCTGTCAGCAGGTTGACTTTATCGTCAATCGACTCAACACTGACTAAAGGAGACCAGTCAATGCTGTTAGCATCTTTTCGGAGATCATCTGGATTCATGCCACTAAAGTTGCGCTGCAGGAGAATTTTAGGTTTTGCCTTAGGTGGGCGAATTTTGTAGGAGAGGAATAAAAGATCATGGTAAGAAAACATATCAGCGGGGCATTGACCATGCTTGCTGACATGTTGAAGAGAGGAAACAATGAGAAGGTCCAAAAGTGAGGGATTACAGTTTGGAAAACGGTGTGTGGCACTTAAAGGGAGAATTGATAAATTCGACGACAGAGCTATCGATCGAAGATAAGAAGAGCGGGAATCGATTTTCAATAAACAAGTATTGAAATCCCCCATGATGATTGTATGACTGTAAGAGGGTGTTAGGTTTTCGAGGATCTTTTCAAAAGAGGAAAAGTAATTTATTCGTGACGAAGGGCTATAATAAACGCCTAGAAGGACTTTCACGTGATTCAGGTTTACTTCCAAAAAGAGATGCTCGCCCGCGCTCTGCGATGGAGGTTGTGCAGACATATCGACAATTGAGAAAGGAATATGTGGACGAAGGTATATGGCAACACCACCGCCACCGCCACGCACGCGGTCATTCCTTATTAGTTGAAAACCCGGCAAGGAATAGGAAGTTGAAGGGAGACATGGCTTTAGCCAAGACTCTGAGATAAGGATAGCATGGATGTTCTTACAGTCTAGGTTAGCTAGCATGTCAGTGTAATGTGCCGGAATACTTTGGGCATTTATATGGACTACATTAAAATTCTTAGGTACATCAGAAAACTGAGATTCAAGCGTGTCAGCAAGAGACGGAAAACTAACAAAGCTGTCATTACTACAGGCTGACAAAAAGCTTTCATTGTCGCTGTCGTCATTGCTATCTGACATCGACATTTTTAAATAATATATAAAAAATAATAATAAATTTAAATAAACTTATTGATATCAATGTAAATAAAATCAATAAATATAAAAGAGTAAATAATTAAAATCCACCCGCCAGTTGAGTGTTAACAATCTAAAATGCCAAAACAAAACAATAGTAAAAATTTCATCGTATTTTATTTATTTTTATATTTATATTTATATTTATGTATATAAAAGATAAATAAAATAAATTGAAAACAAGAAAAAAAAAAAACAAGTTAGCTTGTCACCGTTACCTTATTTTACTTTGATATCTTGTTATAGTGTTTATTTATTTAAGGAACAACAAACAGTATTTTTTTTAATTAGTTTTTATTGTGCATAAGAAATATGTAGTCTTAAATATTACATTTTAAAACAATTATGCTACCCACTACGTTCTCCATGTAGTATTTAAAAACTAGCTAGTAATACAGATACATTACCTATATAACCGATATTATCACATATACGAGTATGTATATGTATAGTATATGTTATCATTTGCTTATTATTTTGTTTTTATTTTGTATTTTTTTTATTTTTTTTATTTATTTTTTACTTTGTTATTTTTCCTTTATCTCATTTATTATGTAAATAATTTTAGACTTAGCTGATCCATGATCTCATTTTGAATTTAAGCACCTAGTTTCTCTTCACCTGCATTCTATACAAATCAAGAAATGATCATATCTTATCTTAGAACTCATATCAGGATTTTTAAATTTATAAAAGAAAAAGAAAATTTGTGTGCGTTTTTTGTGCTCTCCACAAAAATTAGAGATAGTGCATTACCACATAGGCTAAACACGTACTCAGTTTTCTACGACCCTGATTGGCTCGAGGACATTTGAACGCTATCGTATACAAGCTAAAATTTGGAATAAATTTTCTCATGTCACTGCACGAAAATAAGAAATAGTGCACAGGCACACACGCACATTATATTTTTAGTGACCAGATTGGCTCGAGGACATCCAAATTTAAATTTTATTAATTCAAACAGACGACACTACCTTACACGTTAACATACAAGTAATGTATTGAGTGGTTCTCTCACGCTTTGCTGTCCGAGCATTCTGCTGGTTTTGCATGGTTATACTCGTATAGGTACTTGCCATCGTTCCGTCTAGTCACCGTCAAAACGGAGCATGCGCAGTTAGCCGCTGCGTCGTACTCATTCGTAAACCGTCTAGCGATAAGCGTCTGGAAACGTACCAGGCAGCCGTCGTGTATTTATATAGATTTGCCTTTTAATGCGTTTAAAACGAAAGTAAAATCCAAGCTTTGTTCAAAGGCTATTCTATCAACGACTACTTAAATGATAAGAATAGTTGGTCGCTGTGATTAACTCAGACAGTGTTTATGTTCTTTCACCAGCTTACCTACTGACAAGTTTTATGAGTTTATATAATTGTTTTTTATTGACTTTAGTCAAGTTATTTTAATTTATTGTTGACATAATCTACTAATTACAATGTTTCTTTCTGAGTTATATTGCAATATGTGGTTAGCTAGTGACCTCGACAATTTTGATCATATTATTTATTGTTATTAGTAATTAACTGTTTGTTTATATATTTTACCTCGATGGTCCTTGTTGGCGACGACAGGAAGAACGACTGATTAGATATTAAGAGTTTTGATTGAACAAATAAAAACCATTTTAATTAGATAGATATAAGTAATCCCAGTTGTATTGTAATGAGCTTAAGGATAGTTTTAATCTCCCATACTTTTAAGCCTGACTGATACCTATACCTTTTGATAAGAACAATGATTAAAGAACGTAGTTAGCACCCTAACACATACCGGAGGTAATGTAAGGTAAAGGTAAATCACATACATAAACAAGCGATAGTTGTATTGCCCACCAAGCAGGTCCTAGCTTGACAATAACACACAGGTAAATCACTAACAGTCACCTAAACACACATGAACAGAATATTAGCATCACTCACGAACAAGTCGCAACTTGTCGACAAGAAACTAGCCAAGATGGCATCGCCCAAGAACAAGTTGCAACTTGTCTACGCAAAAAGGTATCATTCGGGGAGCAGGTTACAACCTGTCGAGAATCGAGTTCATGCTTGACTAAAATATACAGGCCTCACCTACCTATCATTGGTCAAGAATTATAAAACAGCTATTTGTTATACTAGAAGCACCCGCTACTTGTACCATAGTAGAAACCTACTTAAGCTCAAACCAAATTGTAAAACCCTAGTTTTTAAGTGCGCGACATATTATACTCGTTAGTATTTATCAAAGTAGTGTTTCAATGCAAATCCCCTACAAGAATTGGTCCTTCTGCAGCCAGATTTGAAGAACTGAAGCCTGAGTCTGAAGATACGTGAAGAATACATAAGCTACATGAAGATACATCGCTATTTTGAAGATAAGCAGCGTTCTACGAGAAGCTTATGTATTTCGTGTTCTACGTGCCGCGCACTAACTACTCATCACCGCCGGAAGATTACTGCTGGGAATAGGTGACTAGAAGATCGCTTATTCTCGAAGCCAGGCCCTCTACGGAAGACCTGTTGTGTTATTTGAACGTGTATCGAGAATACATAAAAATAACGTGAACGTGTATCAAGAATACATAAGTGTTATTTGAACGTGTATCGAGAATACATAAAAATAACGTGAACGTGTATCAAGAATACATAAGTGTTATGTGAACGTGTATCAAGAATACATAATTTTATTTTATTTTATTTATTAGGGACAAAAAAACAGTTACATGTTAAGGTTAAAAATTATGAGTCGTAACACAAATAGGTAAACATATAACCCACACCATTGTCCACGAGTTAATAGATGGATAAATCAGGAACGGAAATGTATTTACAATATTATCTTATTTTGTTTAACTGAATTTAAAAATTATTGATAGGTTAAGATTGTGGTGAAAGAGTATTTATAGCTAGTGTTTTAAATTTTTTACTTGAAAGAGAGAAGACATCTATGTCCATGAAGTGCGTGTTATAGGTTTCAACAAGTTGACGAAGAGGCACTCGTGCCCCGGCGTTAGTCCTGCATGAATCTACGTGGAACAGCCGGGGCACGCGCGCTGCCCGTCTGATAACAGTTCTAGGTACTGTATAGCGCAACTTATTTGTGATTTCAATACAGTCAAATCTATTGTTACACAAACCATGTAGCATCATGGCCACCAAAAGTAATCGCCGAGATTCTAAACTTAAAATATTAAATTGCTGTAACAATTGTGTGTAAGGAATCCTTGAATGATAACATTTATAGTTTACAGTACGTAAAAACTTTTTCTGTACTAATTCCAATTTAATGTTATATTTGAGGTAGAACGGATTCCAAATAGGAATCGCGTATTCTAATTGAGATCTTATCAACGCTTTATATAGTAGCAAAAAAGTAGAGGGTCGCACGAAGTCTTTCGAGGATCTCATGACGAAACCATACATCCGAAAGGCTTTATTTATTATGTTCTCTATATGCAAATCAAAGTGCAAACACGAATCAAATGTCACACCAAGGTCGCGCACGGATTCCACCACATTTAAGTGATGGCCATTCAGTATATATGAACAATTATGTTTGTTTTTGTTTTTAGTAATAGATATACTATGACATTTTGGAAGGCTAAGAAAGAGTTTGTTTTCTTTGCAGAAGTTATCAAGTCTGTGCAGGTCCTCTTGGAGCAGTAGGCAGTCTTCGAATTTTTGGCAGGCTTTGTAAACTTTTACATCATCCGCATACAACAAAAAGTTGGAATGAATAAAACACTGCTTTATATCGTTTATAAAGAGGATAAAAAGCAAAGGACCCAAAATAGACCCTTGAGGAACGCCAGACTCGACAGTCACAATTTCAGATTCAAACCCATTAATAACGACCTTTTGTGACCTGTTATAAATATATGATGCAAACCATCGAAGTAAATTGCCTCGAATACCGTTGTAGGCAAGCTTTTCCAAAAGGATTGAATGATCCACCTTGTCAAAAGCCTTCCGAAAGTCAGTGTACACAGCGTCTACCTGGACTCTCCTATCCATATTTTCAAAAAGAAAGTTAGTGTATATCATTAAATTGGTAGTTGTCGATCGCCGTTTAACAAATCCATGTTGCTCGGGTACAATAAGGCTATGTAATTGAGGGTAAAGAGCACTGTGCACAAGTCTCTCAAAAAGCTTCGACAAGGTGGAAATAATTGATATGGGACGATAATTCTCCACATTCTCCTTATCTCCACTTTTATAAACAGGTGTAACAAATGCTCGCCTCCACACGGTGGGAAAGACACCTTTCTGTAGGCATTTGTTGAAAATTGAGTACAACGCAGCATAGATATTATCGGCTGTTTTTATAAAAAAGACCGGTGGAATACCATCGGGGCCAGCTCCCTTAGAAGGGTCCAGTGATTTGACTGCTCGGTGTATTACTTCTTTTGCGAGGTAAATATCGGGTATACAGACAGAGCTATCCTGGTATTTGTCCGATGGTTCCCAAGTGTCAGGATCAAATGTAGATGGTTCATAGACAGATGCGAAAAAAGTAGAAAATAAATTGCATATATCAGTAGGGCTATCAGCCAGGGTACTCTTCAGATACATACTGGCTGGGTAGTTATTCTTACCCTTTCTGCTGGCCACATATGTCCAAAAATACTTAACGCTTTTAGGTATACTATCTTCGACTGAGTTAATATAGTTTCTAAAACAAATACCAGATTCATCCTGAAATAATTTACGGTAACTCGAGAAGTGATTATAGTCGCACAGGTTTTGATAAATTTTCCACTTTATCCACGCACGTTCCTTACTTTTAAAGATACGGATCAAAGAGGGTGTAAACCAAACAGGAAAATGTGAATTTTTTACTCGCGTTAGTGGAACGTGTTGTCTAATTATCCCATACAAAGTATCATAGAACGTGTTGACAGCCGGTTCAGTAGCCAGATGAGCGAGTTTTGTATCCCAATCTATAGAAGCGAGTTCTGCATTAATTTCGGGATAATTAGCCTTATGATAGTTGTACCTAGGTACGGAACGGCATTTCATAGGAGCAAATCGCATGTTGAGATCAACAAACACAGAAAAAGGAGGATGGTGTGTGTCAGCCGGAAGAAGTGACGTACAGGGTACAGTCTGACAGTCAATGTTGGAGATAAACAAATCAAGTATTCGTCCGAGATTATTTCTAGTCTTATTGTATTGTGAACCGTTAATCAATGACATGAAGTTTGATATTAGCTGGCCGCTAGATGTTGTGGCATCTGCCACTGCAACATTACCCTGATCCAACCATTTTATATCGGGCAAGTTGAAATCTCCGACGACAAAAAATGACTCAGTAGTAGAATTATTAGCAATCAGATGTAACATGTCTAAATATTGCCTGTATATTGCATCAGTAGTTCGAGGTGATAAGTACCCTACACTGATGACGTGGTATTTATTAGACTGGGATGCTGGTATCCGAACCACAAGCTGTTCGACACAAGCATGGGTAAACTGTTTCACAATCGTAGTCGGACGCAGCCCACGAAGTGTGGCTATTAAGACACCCCCACCCTCACGTTTATTTGTCGCAGATCGGTCACGATCACATCTGAAGATTGTGTAGCGATCATCAATAAACTCGCCATCGTGAATGCTAGGAATGAGCCAGGTTTCAGTAAGTATGATAACATCATAAGAACACGACAGGATGCTCATATAAAGCGTGTGCAACTTCGTACGAATACCTCTACAATTTTGGTAGTATATCAGAAAATTGTTAGTAGCCATAGATAACAATTATTGTTAACGCATAAACCAATTAGTACAGCAAAATGAATCATTACGCTTAACAGTTTGACATCCCAAATACAATAGAGCCAGAAATTATTACTGTTCGTTTTCTTATTGGCCTTTAATGATGCTGTATTCAGCGTGACCATAAGATAAAATATTAGACGCACCATATTACAAATAACAAAACATAATTGAAAGGGTAGATCACCGATAATATAAAAAAATAAGGTATATAAAACTAATAGCATAATGACATGGATGAATGAATCATTCACAAATAAAAACAAAATGTATACATAGGTCGATGTAGATCGAAGAAATGAACACGTCATACATCTAAATTGCCCACTAGGCATAGTGTTAAGCATTAGCCTTCGCATTAGCAATAATCTTTTTGAGATCACTTTCGGAGCGCACAGCAAAGGCCGCCATCCCATCTCTCTCACGTACAAGGATCGTGGCATTCTTAATCCATACATATTTAAAACCACGTTTTCCAGCGACTTCCTTACACATACGAAATAAGGCCTTATTTTTTAAAGTCAGATGTTCGTTAATATAAACCTGTAATGTAGCGCCTGAAATCCCCAATTCGTCGGATTTGAGACTCTTCTTTTTACGGTAGGCGCTTATTAAGTTGTCACGAAGAATCCGTGATTTCAATTTTACTATTACATTTTTAGGCTTGATATCTCCTTGCCGTGCGTGGGGCACCCTATTAATCGATATAATGTCATGCTGAGATACAGGAAAGCCTACAGCCGTTCCTATAGACTGGGCTATAGTAAGCAGATTTTCATTGCGCTTATCAGGCAAGTTACATATTTCTATGTTACACTGGCGTGCTTGCTGCTCCATTGCGTCGATTTTCGTTTCCAATACTGCGACGGCGTGCTCACTATTACAGTTTTCCAGGTCACATAGACGCCTTTCATAACCTTTACGCTCACGTTCCAGTTCCTCAAGTCGGGTTTTCATATCCTCATAACTCGCATTCATGAATGAAATCGATTTCTCAATCTCAAAGTTGGACTTCTGTATTGAAGTGTTCTGCTGTTTCAGTTCGGCCACCTCGGACACTAATTTGTTGAGGATGATGTCCTGGTCGGTTTTCCAAGATAGTAACATAGTTTTAAGTTCATCAAATTGATTTGGCTCAACATAATTCTCGTCCCCCCGAAAGCGTTTGCCGGGCCTTGTGGTGATGTTGGCCAAGTTATCATCGACGGTTGTTATGGATGCCGCCATGTCCGCAGAAAGATCCGGTTCTGATTGCGTTTCATGTAAGGGCTGCGTGTACCCAGTAGGAGGCGAGCGCGCGCACCGTGGCATAGCTGACGAACAATGCAGTATTCGAAGCTGAATAAAGAAGCTAGGCAAAGCGCTAAGGCGTTAAGGTAGAGCAGCTAGTTGATTGCGACTTGTAATTTTGGTCCGTCGCACAGTTGTCCGCTTGGCGCGGCGCGTAAACACTCCGCCTCGTCACCACTCAACCGCGCGGGCGCCGCCGGTTCGAATCCAGCAAAATGTAATTATTTTTGAGCGTATTCAAAAGAGATTTTTAAAACACTATATGGTCTATGAGCTGACAGAAATTCGATGTCCCGCTCTAACTCCGCCCACTGGGCGTGAACACTCGATATAGTCACTGCAGGAGTAACAAGGAATCGAAAAAAACAACGACCACCATTCACAACACAAGAATCCGTAAACTTAACAAAATTCACTGCGCAATGCGTAACATGTCCGAGCGCGTACACGTACAAGAGATGACTGATATAAGTCATCGTGTATCAAGAATACATAAGTGTTATTTGAACGTGTATCGAGAATACATAAAAATAACGTGAACGTGTATCAAGAATACATAAGTGTTATGTGAACGTGTATCAAGAATACATAGGTGTTATTTGAACGTGTATCGAGAATACATAAAAATAACGTGAACGTGTATCGAGAATACATAAGTGTTATGTGAACGTGTATCAAGAATACATAGGTGTTATGAGAACGTGTATAGTGAATATATAAGGAACATCAAATATTATTTAGTGAAGTTTTAACTGTGTGTGTCGAAGGGTGTGTATACCTACACCTCGACGCATCCTCTGCTGAAGGATTGTAACATAAAGACTGGTAAGTTGCTGAACAATATTGACTATAAGTGCTGTGAAAGTGAATAAATAATGATGACGCGAAGCCGTAAAGGGGATAGCACGCGCTCGACCACGGAAGAAGAGACTACGGAGACGTCAGCTACCACCTCCCCTACCACCTCCGAGGTGGTGACGGAGAGCAGCGCACGTACTGAAGACACAACCGTGGTTGAGGAAGCGGACGCTACCTTGGTGGAAAACAAAAAGAAGGCAAAACCAACTTCGAAGAAAGTAAACAATAAGAAGAAAGAATTAGAAGCCAGATTGGAATTAGAGAAATTACAACTGGAAGAAATTAAGATGAAAGCCAAGCTGGCAAATACCAAGTTGGAATTGACACGTGTCAATGAAGATGACACAGACTTGAGTGATGATGAAGAGGATCCTGCAACCAAAGCCGCTGCTGAAAAGGCCACTGATGCTTGGGTGTCAAAGTCAAAGGAAGCAGAGTGTGACGAAGTAGAAATCCGCAAGGAAGCGCCACACACTACAGAAACGACGCAATCCACAATGACTCACACCAATCAGCTGGCTGAAGCAATATTGGAAGCAGTCAAGTTCGCCACAGACAGCAAGGCAACAGCGATTATGCAACGTGCGCCGAAGTATGTCAGCGAGTTACATCAATTCGACGGCGATGCAAGAGACTGGATGGCCTTTAAAGCAACATACAAAGACTCACAGGCTCTCTTCAGTGGTATTGAAAATATGGGAAGATTAAGAAGAGCAATCAAAGGGAAAGCCAAGGAAGCGGTGAAGTCCCTACTCTATACACAAGTAGATCCAGAAGAAGTAATAACAGCATTAGAACGTCGATTCGGAAGACCTACTTACCTGATAAGAAGCGAAATAGAAAACATAGAGAAACTGCCTCCCATGTCTGAAGACGCAAGAGAGTTGGTGCGATACGCTGGAGCCGTGGCCAATACAGTCAGCGTTGTAAAGCAAATGAAGAAACAAAGTTACCTGCACTCAAGTGATATTTCGAATCGAATAATTGAGAAGATGTGTATTCTGGTGCGATTCAGGTGGTACGAGTACAGAGCATCCAAAGAAGAAGATGATGAACCAATCCTCATCAGCCTCATGAACTTCTTCAACCAGATGTTGGATCAGTTCGAGATGCATGAGTTCATGGGGACCAAGGTGAAGAAAGAGGGATTGAGAAGCCGCATGCGATCTTCAGGTTCCCGAGGCGTGAATGCCACTCGAGTCACACAGCAAAATGAAGAAGAATATTCATCAAACGAAGAGGATTCAGATGAAGAGGAAGCCGAACCACAAACAGCGACAGTCTGTTCATGCAAGGATAACACAAAGAAGCCAGAGAAGATCAGCTGTCCTGAATGTGCAAAAGAACATGCACTGCTGAAATGCAAAAAGTTTATCGACTCTTCAATAGAGGAAAGATGGGAACAAGCCAAGCGAGCCCTCATATGCTTTAAATGTCTGCTGGGGCGACACAGAAGATTCAGTTGCAAAGCAAAGCCGTGTGGAAAATGCAAGGGAGGTCATCATGTGATGCTACATGCAGATGAAAAGACGAAGCCAACTACACAAGAGACCCAAACCATAGCATCAACTGTGAACGCAACACGGTCACTATCAAGAGCCCACTTGAAAAACGTGCCAGTAAAACTATGGGGGCCAGATGCCAAAGCCAAAGTCTACGCCCTCATGGACGAAGAATCAACGGTAACACTTATAGAAGATGACATCGTGAACATGATTGGAACCCAGGGTCCTGAACAAGAGTTAAGAATTGAAGGCGTGGGAGGTCATCGAATGGATCAGAAGTCAAAGAAGATCGACATTAAGATCAGAGGGAAGTTCTAGCGAAACATAGAAAAAATGTCAGGATATACCGTTAAAACATTGAACCTATCCCCCCAACAGGTAAGCAATAAAGATCTGGAAGATTGCCAGCACTTAGTAAAGATAGCAGAGCAACTGAAATACCCTATCGCTCATCCTACTGTACACATTGGGCAGGACAATTGGCATCTCATCGTGTCTCAAGAAGTAAAAACGGGCGACCGAAGCAAGCCAGTAGCCTCCAGAACCCAGTCGGGATGGGTCTTACATGGGACCAAATCAAGCAACAACACTCCGGTACGAATTGTGAATCGTCTGGTGACGCAGCCTAAAGGAAAAGATGATTACCTCGAGAAGATGATCAGAGACCAATTCGAAATCGAAGCCCTAGGAGTCGTTGCCAAGAGACTATCCAGTGACATTGACCAGCGGGCTCTCGACGTGCTGCATTCCACCTCGAAAAGATTGCCTGATGGAAGATTCAGCGCAGGCCTGATCTGGAAGACGGACGACGAAAGTCTACCTGAAAGCAAAGTAGCTGCAGCACGACGACTAAGGGGAATGGAGAAGAAGTTCTTAAAGGACAAAGAATTTGAACAAAAATATGAAGAACAATTTGAAAACCTGATCAACAACGAATATGTCAAAGAAAGAAGACGTGCACCGACGAAGAGAGAAGCAAAAAGCGCAGTGATGTCGGTCTTCGACCCCTTAGGATTGGCGTCACCCATAACCATACAGCGACTTTTAATGCTTCAGAACTTGTGGAGGTCCGACCTAGAATGGGACGAAAGATTGCCTCCATCCAGAGAAGAGGAATGGAGAAAGTGGCTTGAAGATCTAAGAAAACTTCAAAATCTTCGAATCCCTCGCTGCCTCACATACGACGCGACTGAGGGGGAGCTGCACACGTTCTGCGATGCAAGCGAGAAGGCGTACGCCTGCGCGGTGTACTGGCGCTCCCAACATTCAGACGATCGCGTAGAAGTAAAGCTGCTGACGGCGAAAGCTAGAATGTCACCTCTCAAGCCAACTTCAATACCTCGACTCGAGCTACAAGCGTGTCTATTGGGATGTCGCTTGGCCAATAGTGCGAGCCAAGAAATGGACCTGACTGCGACCCGAAAATACTTCTGGAACGACTCGAGAACAGCAATGACATGGATCAAATCAGACCCTAGGAGATTCAAGCCTTTTGTCGCACATCGTAAGCACCGATCCAGAAGAAGAAGAAGCTTTGACCCCGAATCATTTTCTCATCGGGCGGTCATGCGGAGCCACTCTCTTTGGCTCCTTCGACGACACAGAACTCATCGGTTCTCCCAACTGGAAAACATCCCAACCCCTGGCCGATCATTTATGGTCAAGGTAGTTGCGAGAGTACCTCCCAACTCTCTCGCCTCGCTACAACCAAGGTCCTCACTACCGGGACCCGACATTGGGCGACATAGTCCTGATCGTGGACCACACCTTGCCACGATACTCGTGGCCACGCGGCGAAATAGTCGCCACTCATCCCGGACCAGACGGAAGAACTAGGATCGTCGACGTGCGAACAGCAGCGGGTATCCTGCGGCGGCCAGCATCACGCCTAGTCCTGATTGTACCTGCAACGTCGCCCCAACGAGATGGAGTGCAACGCACTGAGAGGGAGACTGTTGGCGACGACAGGAAGAACGACTGATTAGATATTAAGAGTTTTGATTGAACAAATAAAAACCATTTTAATTAGATAGATATAAGTAATCCCAGTTGTATTGTAATGAGCTTAAGGATAGTTTTAATCTCCCATACTTTTAAGCCTGACTGATACCTATACCTTTTGATAAGAACAATGATTAAAGAACGTAGTTAGCACCCTAACACATACCGGAGGTAATGTAAGGTAAAGGTAAATCACATACATAAACAAGCGATAGTTGTATTGCCCACCAAGCAGGTCCTAGCTTGACAATAACACACAGGTAAATCACTAACAGTCACCTAAACACACATGAACAGAATATTAGCATCACTCACGAACAAGTCGCAACTTGTCGACAAGAAACTAGCCAAGATGGCATCGCCCAAGAACAAGTTGCAACTTGTCTACGCAAAAAGGTATCATTCGGGGAGCAGGTTACAACCTGTCGAGAATCGAGTTCATGCTTGACTAAAATATACAGGCCTCACCTACCTATCATTGGTCAAGAATTATAAAACAGCTATTTGTTATACTAGAACCACCCGCTACTTGTACCATAGTAGAAACCTACTTAAGCTCAAACCAAATTGTAAAACCCTAGTTTTTAAGTGCGCGACATATTATACTCGTTAGTATTTATCAAAGTAGTGTTTCAATGCAAATCCCCTACAGTCCTAGTTTATCATTTATAACTCCAGTTACAACTATATGTAAGCGAGCATGCCCTTTATGCCTGGGGGCTTTAATTTAGATATAAAATTTTGTTTACGTTTAGTTTTTATTTCTGCCTGTGTACAGTTCTCGATGATTTTGTTTCGTATATTGGCGTGTGCTAGCTAACATATGGCTCATAATTTAAATTATGTTTTGTGTTGCGTAATGTAAAATTATTTTGAATACTTTTATATAGAATCTTTTTTTTTCTTCTACAGGAACTGGTGCTGGAGCTGTGCTGCTGGGGAGTTTGTTGCGGCACTTCTTCTTCCCAGCTAACGCACTAGGGAATGGTGAAGGGTGGGCGTTTTGGGGGACTGTCTTATGTAATTTTGACGTTCAAAAAGTGCTGATTCTCAGCCTAGTTTGAATAAATGACTTTTAAATTTTGTTTTTTTTTTTTTTTTTATATGTTATATGTGTAAAGTTATAAGCAACGTTAATAGCATATTTTTAAGACCTACTAATCCTGCTGAAATTTGTAGCATCCTAAAAACATTAAAAACACAAAGGCTATGATGATCTACAGATTTTCTAAAACAAATCGCTCAATATATCACATAGCCTCTTTCATATATTATAAATGTATCATTAGAACAAGGTTGCTTCCCGGAAATAATATCTATAATAAAAGCGATGCACAAAAAAAGATCGAACACATACAAAAATAATTATCGACCTATTACGCTGATACCAATTCTACCAAAGGTCTTTGAAAGAGTTATGTACAAGAGAGTCCTTTCTTTCTTGGATAAGTATAATATGCTTGCAAAACAGCAATATGGTTTAAGGAAAAACAAATCTACCTCTTTATCCTAAGTAACATCAGACATAAATAAAGATCTAAAAATAGACCGTTGTAACTTTCGAGGTTACAACGGTATATTTTTAGATCTTGGTAAAGCTTTCAATTACGTAAATCATTCCATTGTCATTGATAAACTGAGTAAAATGGGTATAAGAGGTCCAGCCCTCGAATGGTTCAAATCTTATTTATCAAATAGAACTCAGATCAGATGATGACAAAGTAAATATTATCACCGACTTGTAACTCTCAGCCCCGAGTACTTCAGAGTTCCACAGGGAAGCATCTTAGGGCCACCACTATTATATGTTAACGATCTCCCTCAAGCTATAAAACAGGATTGTGTTCTGTTTGCTGATGACACAACGGATATCCTCGATTGTAAAAATGAGGAATCATAAGAGTCTGATATAAATAACACATTGAATAAAATTATTACTTGGTTAGATAAAAACGCTTTAAAAGTTAACGAAGAAAAAATTAAATAATCAATTTCAAAACGCAGAAAAGTAAATATACCCACTTTTAAATATCGCATAGAGATCAAATAGTAGAACAACTACAGAAAACAAAATTTCTTGTTCAAGTGTTATACACTTCACATATTCACACATTTCACCTGATTTAGCAGCACATCGATGAAATATTTATGAAAATCAATAGGTTTGTTTTTGTATTAAAAAAAGTAAAAAATGAGACATCCAGAGAAACTGCTTATGTTTACTCCGTCATCCGGTATGGAATAATTGTCTGGGAAAACTCTTCTGAAATTTCTAGAGTTATGTTAGCACAAAAAAAATGCATACGAGCAATTTTCAATATGGACTGGACTGATTCCTGCAGGCCAGTGTATAAATCACACAACCTTCTCTCAATTCCTTGCATTTATATATAAATGAAATCGCTAAGTTACTTAAAACTAATTATTCACTTTTTGAACTTATTATAATAATACAAATAAACGAAAAGCCACACAATATTTATTAAAAATGCCTGTTCCTAGGATCGAACTATTCCAACGCAGATATATGGCGCCACTCGTTTATAATTCAATTCCAAATTGTATCTGATCTTCCTTACAGATAATTCTACGTATTACTAAAAAAATGTCTCATTTCACATAGTTATGATTCAATAGGTGAATTTCTAAAAAAAAACTTATTGTCGGTCCTATCATTTCAGGAATGCATTGTAAACTAGACTTAGAATATATTAAATCTGCGATTGTAGATATAGTTTTGTTCTGTTCTTTTTTATGTTGTGCCAAATGTATTACATATTTTTTTATTACTTTAGTTCTGTTGTGTAAATTGAAGATTTAATTACTTTAAATAATTTAATGTTTAGTAAATATCTTCAACTTTAGTTGTAGATAATTGCTTATTTAAAAAAGCCTTAGAATTAATATTTGCATGCCAAAATATGGCAAAATGTGTCATCGCACAAGAATACTTAAATATATTAACACCTTTGAAACCGCATTTAAAGCAAATAAATGACTTTGACTTGAACTTTATTGTATTGTAACACTGCAGACCCACCGTACCCCTGGCCGTACCTCTGGTGGTACGGTGGGTATTTTAAAGTTAAACGATACCACCAGGTAATAAGACGATCGCCGTACATGTTGTAGTCCGTAATTAAAATTTGAGTTTGAGGGATCTCTCTTTTATCATCTTCATCAAACGGTGGTGTTCCGTTAAGAAAGATAAGAACGATACCAATTCCGTTAACTTGTTATAAATGAGTGATTCTTTCCTTGACATAACTTTATTCATTTTTTGTAATAAGCTGGTTTTAGTCTACGAATTCTTTAAAAAGGCGATCCCATAATGTCATTGCTGGAGTTAGAAGCTGATTTTCTATACATTAAATGTTTTATAATAGTTTGTTAGTTTTAGTAGTTTCACGATTTTACACCAGCTTTGAGTTTAACTGCAACATAAAATTAACTAAGTTTTTAACGTGAATTTGTTCACGTGGATTGTTCTGCACACATCAAATTTTGTAAGGATTTTGCATCTTTACGTACATCCTGATTTCTGACTCTCAAAAATGCGATTTTATTAATTTCACGAGTGTGATATAATTCAAAGTTTTATATCAAAACGTATTAAACAAACACACATACCTGCTTTAAATAAAATATGTATTGTAGTAATTCTAAGTGACCGCTAGGTAGTGGTGCGGCTTCATCTTTGTCGGCGAGGGTCAAACGCTAGTTTCGTATTTCATTTCTCACGATAAAAAATGCAATTTTGCAGTAACGGTATGCAATCAATATGGTTTTATAATGGTGTAACGTAAATGATGTAAATTAGATATACAACTGTAAGGCATGAAGTTAAGGTTTAATTTTGTAATGAAGTAAATTTTTGCTGAAATGGTATTTTTTATGAATAAAACCAATCAATTCTGGTAAAAAAATCGCATTACTTTCTCCAGTACATCAACTATTTTCGTAAAATGTGAGTAAGTACTTTAAGTTTACTGAATTTGCAGTAGAATGTAATTGCTACCGAGCTACGGACCCGGTTTCTGCCTGCTAGCTGGTGTAACTATTATCATCTTGGAGCGTATATTCCGTTAAATTTTTGAATTCATAGTTGCACAATTATAAAATTAATGTTTCGTGTTCCATTTCAGATCTGACTCCGAATCAGAATACCCGCAGTCACAGTGCTCAGCTGCTGTAGTCGAGGTTGCAAAGGTGCAGCCGAAAAAAAAAGACGACGAAACGTAAAGCTTCAGAATTTATATCAAGGTAATACTGCTTATATTTTTCTATATACTACTATTTTCATGAAATGTGATTAAGTACTCTAAGTTTACTGAATTTGCAGTAGAATGTAATTGCTACCCAGCTATGGCCCCGGTTTCTGCCGCCGGCTGCTGTAACTATTATCATCTTCGAGCGATTGATATTTCTTTAAATCTCTCCTGGAATTATTTTGGTGTCGTCCACTGTTTTTCAAATTTAGCATTTTACAGGTGCAAAATGCAATTGAAGCAGAGATTGATAATTTGGTAAATACAGTAGTGATTGGGGAAATGAAAATCTCAAACAAACCATGATGGATGGTAAAGCCACAGCTATTCTTTGCAAAACATCGTGCCAAAGATGTTAAGCTACTCCAAAGGAGATGAATGACTTGCCTTTGTTATTGACGAAGAAAGTTGATACCGACTTATATAGATATGGTCTATCGTCGCTACACATTTGGATACGATTCATGGAATGCATTCTTCATATAGCTTATAGGTTAGATTTAAAGACATGGATTTAAAAGGTGACAACAAGGCTATTATGCAGAGCATAAAGGAAAACATTCAGGAAGCGATTAAAACTCAAACAGGACTTTTAATTGACGTCGCAAAACAGGGTCATGGTACGGGCCATGATGGAAATACTGCTAGGTTATTTTTTGAAAGCTCTGAAATTGCAGCTTTGATCACAGGAGTCAATCAGGATTTTAAACAACGATTTAAAATCAAATTAGAGGCAATTTCTTCAGGTACCCCTGTAGATACAATTAAGTTTAAAGACTACACCGAAGCCATCATAAAATTGTACGTTGATTAATTGTATAATTGGTATTACATGCCTGCAAGTGTATATAAAGTTCTTGCTCACGGAGCAGTTATCATTGAACATTTCGGTGTAGTGCCGATTGGAAAATTATCCGAAGAAGCTATTGAAGCTCGAAATAAAGACTTCAGGAGATATCGTGCTCATCATTTGAGAAAATTCTGTAGAAAGGCTACGAATGAAGATATAATGAATAACTTATTAATCAGCTCTGACCCACATATATAAAAAATATGTCACAAACTATTGCCAAAACACAAATCCCTCTCAGAAGAGGCAAAAGCTTTGCTGATTATTACGGAGACATTAGTGGACGATAACGATCAGGAGAACTTAGTTTTTTTTTAAATAGGCCCATTATTGCATAATGAGTCCGAATCGGACTCTTCTGATAAATTTTATGATGTCTTCTTCACAGGACGGAGAACGCTTGCTGTAGTGGATTAGGCCTACAGGGGATACCACTGATTTAAAAAAAACCGGCCTAGTGCGTGTCGGACCACACACAATGAAGGGTTTCGTATTTGGGATGATTTATCCCAAGAACAAACATAACATTGTAGTTGAAAAACATGGTCTCACGGACATTCCAACTGGAAATTTAAGTTTGTACATGGGTTTTCCTGTAATCAATAAGAATAGAAGTCTGTATTTATTTGTACTTCTGTATTTTTTTCAAATTTTTGTGCTCAGTAGTTTCGGGGATAAGGTAAAATTTTGAAAAAATAAATAAATTTTTGTCTATTTTCTTAAATAACTATAAAACAATGTATGTAAAAATTACAAAAAAAAATTGACACCCTCACAGTATATGGATATGTCACACGGTACTGTTTTAGTTAGTTTGCAAAACATTTTTTTTCAAAACAGTTTGCAATAAAATATCTCCAATATCACAGTACGAGGATTAGATGCAAAAAATAGGTTAATAATTTGTCCTATTCAAATCTCCAAACCATTTTTTGAGAATCTAAGAATTACGAGATCATCATGAATGTATGTTTTGGTTCATACAAAAAAATCTTCAAATATTCATAGAATTGAAAATAATAGGTAAAACGTACAAGTCATAGAACAATATTATATTGTAATGGTTAGTAGACTTAATTTGCGTATTTGATTATTCCTAACGCACGGTAGGACGGATATGAAACCGTAGAGGACTCTACGGTTTCATATCCGTCCTACCGTGCGTGTCCATTAGGTTACTACAGGCAGCATATACATAATATATAGCTATAGCAATATTTGAAAATAACGCCGTTGGGAATCAGCAGTACATTACTAATTACTGCCGGTTCCCAACGGCGTTATTTTTGGAAGACGGCGCGGCGCCGGCAGCGGCGGCACTCCCAAAATAATAATGCACTTTACAATCCTTTGCATCCGTGACCATGTTGTCTCTGTTTTGGGCTGCTACCAAACAAATATTTCAAGGTAATTCAAAGTTAGATAACTCTTATGTTAGGTATAAATACAGTAATTTGCCATATTTTCTATACGATTACCGTCATAGCCACCTGCGTTTTATCTTCAGATAAAACTTCACTCACGATTGAAAAACCAGCTGTCATAACTGGCATACAATTTATTGCATACAATTATTGTTACACAATTTATTCTTGTTAGTTCTTAGCGCAGTCTGGAGTTACACAGTCACAAAATATTTATAAAAAGGAAAACATCTATCTCTCGGGCCACAGTTGGCAGCACCGCTGTTATCATAATGATCGCCCTGCTCGTTGTCGCGTCCTTGTTAATAATCATATTTTATTTATTATATTATATATCGACAAAGAAATTCAGTTACTGGGAAAAGAAGAATGTGCCTTACGACAAACCACTACCCCTTCTGGGCAACTACGGAAGACTTATCTTGCTTCAAGAGTATTCTGGTCAGTTGATACAAAAACTATGTCAGAAGTTCATCGATCAACCTTACTTCGGAGCTTTCTACGGCACGGAGCCTGTTCTCGTGGTGCACAGCCCCGAGATCATCAAACAAGTGATGAATAAAGATTTCTACTACTTCAACGGCAGGGAAATAACCGACTACGGTAAACATGAAGTTGTTACACTAAACCTGTTCTTCAGTGGCGGCGATAGATGGAAAACAATCCGACAAAATCTAACTCCACTGTTTTCTTCCGCAAAGATGAAGAACATGTACTATTTGATAGAAAAGTGTGGTATGGTTTTCGAAGATATGCTGGACTACGAAATTGGCATGTCAGACGTCATTGAAATGAGGCATATTAGTGTGAGGTACGCCATGGACTGCATAAGCTCCTGCGCTTTCGGTGTGGAGTCCAACACGATGGGACCAGACGATAATAACCCCTATTTGGTGATGGCAAATGAGATATTCAAAGCTACAAACTATCGTGGTTTCAAACTCATAAGCAGGTCCATATGGCCAGCCATTTTCTACCGTTTGGGACTGCATGTTTTCCCTTCAACGATAGATCAATTCTTCTCCAAATTGCTGAAAGAAGTGTTCAAAAGCCGAGACTATAAGCCATCATTGAGAAACGATTTCGTGGACCTGGTCCTGACTTTAAATAGCGAGGATTATATAACTGCGGACAGTTTCAGTAACGCAAAGACTGGCGTTAACAAGAAGATACATTTGAAGGTGGATGATGACTTGTTGGTGTCGCAGTGCGTCATGTTTTTTGCGGCAGGATTCGATACATCAGCTTCCACTATGAGCTTATCATTGTTTGAGATGGCGAAGCAACCGGAGGTGCAGCAACGAGCGGCCGAGGAGGTGGACGAGTTCCTGCGACGTCACGGGAACAAACTGACATATGAGTGCTTGAATGAGCTGCCTTACTTGGAGGCTTGTATGCACGAGACTCTTCGCAAATATCCAGTTCTAGGGAATATTACCCGTGAGGTCATGGACGACTACGTCCTCCCTGCGGGCGTGAAACTGGAGGTAGGGCTCCGAGTCCATATTCCAGTCTACCACATGCACCACAATCCGGAATACTTCCCGGAACCGCAGATTTACAAGCCAGAACGGTTCCTGCCTGAAAATAAAGACGAAATTAAACCTTACACGTTTTTACCGTTCGGATCTGGACCCAGGTTTTGTATAGGTAAATATAATTTTTACACTACGTCATTATTGGTCATCATCTATCCAGCCTTGTCATGTTTGGGACCTGGGAGTCATGGAGTTTTGGACATACAAGATGACTGTATCTATACATAATGTCTATTTAGAAGTTTGTTATGCCATTTTTTTTCTGTCGGCACTTTTGTTGCATTGACCTTAAAAAACTGCCGATTAAATGCTTTTGTTTTTTTTCAGGAATGCGTTTCGCTAAGATGCAAATGCTGTCTGGTCTCATTACGTTTCTGAAGAAGTACAGAGTGGAACTGGCTGATGGCATGCCGGAGACCCTGACCTTCGATCCTAGGACCATAACGATAAAACCTATGAACCAGGGTATCATGCTAAAGGTGACTGAACGCGAAGGCTGGGAGGGGAGAAGATTATTTCGAGGTGGAAACATCAAGAAATAAACTTTATTTCAGAAAGTATAGGTGCAAACGGTGGTTCATCGGCCTTTCATGTCATGACATGAGAAAAATTTACGTCTTAATGTATTACTTAATCATTTGCTGTCTGGGTGTCTCATGCGTTTTTATATTAGTTTCCTTGACTGCTAGAAATTGTCTAAAAATTGTTTATTTTGGTGACATATTGAAAAGTAATAATACGAGTAGGGATGATGACAAGAACAAAAAAAAACAATTGTCCTTCCGGTTGATTATTAAAAAATATTGTAGGTACACGTATTTTTCCTTTAGTACGTAATCTAAAGATTACGTCGATACATTAAGTTAAAATGTGCCATGACGTCACGAGTATGTAGATTGTATACTTGTGACGTAGCGACCCCCACTCCCCAACTTAAAATGCGTTTTATCTAAGTATTTTTTTATTATCTAACTGTCGGACTAATTTGAATTCCTTTTTTTTACCCAGGCATTTTCTCTATTATATTTAACCATCTTGAAAGTCGTTGTGATGGATCATTTGCTATTCCTGCGGTGTGCCTTTTTGAATTCTGTTCCTCACTTTTTACAGGATAGCTCTGTGTTAGACGTTTGCAAGAAAGAAAATGGAACTTTTCTTTAACATGACCTGTATGTAGGATTTCATATATATTATTCGATGTATTGTGAACACACAATACATCGAATAATATATATGAAATCCTTAAAGTATTTACACAACAATCATATGTATATAACAATATACATATGATTGTTGTGTAAATACTTTAAGTATGTACATACTTTGGAATGTTCTGATTAGCAAATGTGTCTATCGCACTGAACTTTTTGTAAAGCCCCCACAGTACACGTTGGGACAGCCCATTGACTGAGCGCGCTCGGCTAACGGACAATACACGTAAATCAAATAGCAAATTGAAATCTCTTTAATAAAGAAACACTACCTATGAGGAATTTAAAGCTGACAAATTGTGAATCGATGGACCTTGTAATAATATGCTTGACGTAAATGTGAAATAATATATGACTTTACTATTATTATGTTTACCTTTAATGACTAAAATGAATAAAAGAATTAATAATAATGATATGGTTAAAAAAAAATGTAATTAAATAATTAATGTTTATTAATTAATTGTAATAATTAGAATAATATTATAATATTGTGTAATTTAATCATTTGATACCAACATTTGCAGTGCCCATAAAGGGTGCATGTCTTAATATCGCGCCGTATCTACGAGTATTTGACTTTTTAGTTTTCTGTAAAAGTGGGACGTAGACTTTCCAACCCATAAGTCTGTCAAAAGGCTAGGCTACTTCTTAAAACACCCTACATCTTAAAGTAAAAACATTTCAGTCCTTAAGTTATTATTCTTCGATTTCTAATGTTCCAACCCAAAACGCATAACATATTTGTAGATAAAAACAATTAAAATCTGATGCGTTTTTAATTGCTTTTAGCTATAAATATGTTTTATCTCTCAAACATTTTTATATTAATCTTTATTAATTTGAATCATTTTGCTGTAATGATTCACATAACCTTGAAACGTTTTTGCGAAAATGTTTTCATGGCATGTAAATTGCAAAAGTGTCTCTTAAGTTGAATTTATATTATTCACTATTTATAAAATGTTTATGTTACTATTTTCTTCATTCATCAGGCTGAGTTAGTCGATTACTAAATGAATAATATTTTTTTGTAAGTTGGCATGAGAAGTCTATGGTGGACGCGAAGTGAGATCGATGCTCATGGATTTTTGTAAAGTATTATTGAAAAATATAAGTGTTTTCCGGAACACCGTTCAATTCATTATTTTATTATTATTATTATTTATTTTATGCCAACAGTCTTAATACAGGTTCATGTTTGTTTTGTACCATTAAACCGGAAATGGTTTGTATTGGTATTCGCTGTAAAAACACTCCTTAATCACTTAAATATAACTTGTATTTACTTATTATACATTTACATGTATATTATCCAGTGACGTACACTATTTGCCTATATTATATCAATAAGCAAACAATGTAGGTACATGAACAATAATTTGCAAGTAACTATTTAAGCTGTAAACATCTATCAGTAAGTACGTGAGTCACACACATGTAATGTTTTGAATCTGAGCAGCTCGCTAAGAGGGGGTAGTAACCAAAATTGCCTATCTTCAATTAGATTTATCAGGAAGTTGATAAGACTTAGGTATAAAATAAAAATAGCACGAGTAACTACATGATATTTCCAAACTTTTTGTGTAACAGAAACACAAAATATTAAAATTTTCTCGATAAAAAAACATCAGGAAGTTACCTCTAATTTTCCCGTATTTTCGATTTGTACTTAATATGGTAATGATTAATTGGATAAAAATTAGATGATTATTTGTATTATTAAAAGGCGAAAAAATTTGTGTAGGCTTTTTTTTTTATTCCTTTTATTTTTGGTTTTATTACGAGTACAAGCTTTTAGCACTTACGACGTTCTTAGTTCGTGGAAGAAGTCATCTTCCGTCGCACGTTGCGGGAACTTCAAGCATATTTTTGTTTCACAAATCAGTCGCCGTCGCTCTGTTGAGACGAGAGGACTGCGCTCAAATTTTTGGCTTCGCTGTGATATAATTTATTTGCGTAAATAATATTTTCGTAATTTATCACATTCTAGAAAAGAAACTGTGAAATAGAAAACATGAAAAAAACACTAAAACCACTTCCGAAACGATTATTAAAATCTTTAAGAATTGATAATCTAAATAAATACCGAGGCTAAATAAAAATATAAAATTCAATGTTGATAATTGAAAACTCAAGATGACATACATTTTATTTGACAGATTTATGACTCTTAAAGTACAACTAGCGCCATTGTCCTGTATTTCGGTCAATTTTCTTGCAGAGAAAATTTACAACATGGCCAACTAGGCAATTCCACGTTTATTTGAAAGTTTGCGCTGGAAATTTTAAATCTTATTACGATCAACGCAAGATCCAAATTCGTTTACCCCACTTTTTTAACAAACTTCTTATAAGGTAACGCTTAGACGAACCATTTCGAGCGACTTTTGACCATCCCCTAAATGAGGTTGAAACCCGAAAAGCATAATAGGTTATTGGTATATTATTATATCCTTTATTTCATCTACATATCATTTACATTTTTAAATATTTTTATAAAAACATAAAAATACCATACCAAAATGCCCACCAGGTATCGGGAGCAGGGTCCAAGCTACCGGTGGCCAGGGCTCGTGTATTATCTATGCTCCTGAGAGAGGAACCTCCTAACGATACACGTTGTGTCCAGAAGTCATTGAAGCCCTTTCTGGATCAAGCCCTTGATCCAACAGCCTAACGAGAGCCTCCTGAGGTGTTGGTCAAGGCTCTTAGCAATTATGTCATTGGCCGTCACGACTATCGGATTATTTTTCAAAAACACAAACAGCTTAAAAAATCTAAACAAAAATTTGACAGAAAAAGAGATAAGCTTGACATTATGTCTACAGTAAAAATAGCATTTTCTCAAACATGCTTGGAAATTCGAACATTCATTCAAGCGCCGGCAATATCTGGCGTGTTTAGTGGCTAAATAAATTACTATGAAAAGTCATATCTCGACACCAGCAATGAATACAACGCTAACTTGAAAAAGTCGATTTTACACCAGAGGCTTTCAAAGAAAAAATGTGATAAGTAACTTTTTTATTAATAAAGATAATTAATTGTTTTTTTTTGTGTTGTCAGTTCTCTTGACAATACAAAGAATGTCGTTATTTAATTTCTTTATTAATTGTTAGTTTTGAAATTAACCCGAGTTAGTAGTAGTAATACACAAAAAAAACGATAAATGAATATGCAATAAATTACACCAACTCATAGTTAGCGTAGCGTACATTTAAATGGAATGTCAAAAGGTGAGAATGCTAAAATATTACATTAAATTCATATGAATTGTCAAACTACACCTAAAATAAAAAACATAAATTCTTTACAACATTATTAATTACAAAAAATTAATACTAATAGCTTAAACCGCCGTGTAATAGTACAGGTAAGAGTGTGCTAACTCTCAGCTAAGTCTTGCCTTTTTTGTTACGAACATTCACGAACGGAATACACTAGGCTAACTAGAGATAGCGTAATGTATGTCGCGCGATTGCAAAAATTACATTCACTAAGCGTTATGGAAAATTTGTAACTTCGTTATTTTTTGGAATTTCTATATAATTGTTTTGGTACTAATTGAAAGTCCATACGATAAATAATTTTGCATTCAAAACGGAAATTGTCCAAAATTCAAGTTAGCGTAGTGAAAATTGCTAGTGTCGAATCTGTAAAAATGGAACACACAGGAGGCAACTTATCAAAGATTTTATTTAAATTTCGTTTTGGCTTGCAGATAGAGGTGTTTAAAGTAAAGAAGAAATAAATGAACATAGTTGGCGCGAGTAAAATTATCGTTGTTCGTCATTGATTCTGGAATTTATAATTAATTCACTTAGTTTTAATTACCGCGCATTGTTTGAGAAAAGTACTATACTGATGGACTCACGTATGTGTGCCTCGGTTTCGCCTCGGCCCACATTTTCATTTAGAATCGCCACGTTAGTCATTTAATTCTTCGTATTTTGTACCCATTTCATGGACGTAGTTTTATTACTTCTATCATATACACACGCTACATATACTTAAACAATTTCACTGGAAATGGTGTCCTTACTGAAGCGATCGATAAAAACTCGCAAATCTATCGATTGGGGTAACAAAATAAAGGGTTTTATTACGCCAGTGTCACCGGGAATATTATTTAAATAAAAATCGAATTGGCTGTTTTTTTGGGCCAAAAGGTATGTTTAAAAATAATAATTTGAGACCTATCAAAATGATGGGGTTTATTGACACTGGGTAAATACTCGTATTAAAAAAAACTAAATGGCGGATATTTGGCGAAAAAATCTCCCAAACCTATCAAGTGGTTTTAAAAGGTGATTACAAAAAATTATACAAATTATTTGTTAAAATGTAATTTGGAATGAGAAATCCTAACTAAAAAGCGTAAAATAAAAAAAGTTCATTTTTTTAAGACAGAAATAGACCATCTTAATTCCACTCTAAGTTCACTTTGTACGTAGTCGGGTTTTTGTTCTTTTTTATTTATTTTTTTTGTTCACAAAGGTTTTCGGTGGGGATTGTTTCTACTCGCGCTTCGCGCAGGAAAGGTTTTCATGACACATGCTATGTGTCTTTGCACAATACGGTGCAAAATCCACTATACCAATATTTTTTTTAACTTGGGTAACACTGTTGCTAAGTGCAAAATCCACGACATAGCATTATATTTTTTTACTTGGGTATCACAGTTTTTCACGAAGACGTGAGGTACAAATTGTACAAGGTCCTAAATAAAATTTGGTTACATTTGAATTTGAACCTTGTCACGTCAATATAGAGTTTCTAGTTACAAAACTTGCATTTGATCTAAGATTCTGAATTCAAGCTTAGCGTATAGTATATGCAAAATAAACATATGTTTTTAGTTTTACCTATTGAAGAATTGCATTGAAAATGATCATTGCCCACTCCCTTTGAGTGGGCAATGATCATATTTCGTTAAATATTGTAATTGAAAAACCATTTCGACGAATAGGGTTGCTGATCACTGCGGTCCAACAAAAATTCTAAGTTTATTGATATTTTTGTTCAATCATGTTCGTCCTTAATAATTATGACCCTTATGATGTTATCATTCTAAAAAGGCTTGTTTTCCTCAAAGTAAAAAAGGGAAGGTAAGTGATACGATTAGTTAGATAGTATTTGCTTCCATATCGTCAAAAAAGCAAATTTATTAAGTTTATTTTCATCATGACTGATAATGTAGTACGCACGGCTACACATCAAGCTATACATTGCCAGTATAAGCTGACCTCACATTGTACGGAAATCCTATACAATGCGAGATCAGCATAAACTGGAAATGTATAGCTTGATGTGTAGCCGTGTGTACGTAGTATAATACTTTGATGATGATCCGCTCGCATTTGCGCGGTTTTCTAATCAATGCCTATAACTGACTAATAAACATCGGATATATAATTATAAGATAACAATTATGTTCAGAGGTAAATAAAAACGTTTAAAATAGTAGCCCACCAGCATCGATAACAGATTCACGAATATACAATAATGTAATATCTGGAATAATATACCTACTTGTATACAGCGATCATACTCGTACTTAGGTAAATTGAATAGGCCGTTTCATCTGATTATTTTGCGTATACTTAGTACAGAAAATTCAAATTCGGATTCTATACCTAGCTAGATAAACGCCGGGAGAAAAGTTTCTGCCGGCGGGAATGAATTGTGTTTTGTTTTCGTTGTGTTTGATGAGAGGGGTAGGTAAGGGTTGCGCGGGTGAAATTTGATTTTTTGCTGGCTTTATGCGCCCTCTTAAGACGCCGTAGTCAACGTAAATAAATTCTGATATATGTTGCTTCGTTTTTATTTATATGAATTAGTGTTTTAAATTTGAAAATGTTTATTAACCTCCTTCGTACTGGAAAAAAATACGCGCCACATCCTTAAAGTACCGCGGCGCGCGGCTTATCGCGATGTAATTTGACCCGGGCTGACCCCGCTCACAAAAAACGCTGGCACTCGGATCCTATTGCGTCTATTTACATTCTGTAAACAGATGCCGGTGCTTGAACAGTAGTGCCACTTATGATGATAAAAATAACACTCATAACGGCATGTTAGAATTATAAACAATCTCATTTAAATATTAAACGACTTGACATACGACTTGTTGCTGTATTATGTTGATGTCTGGCAAAAGTAATGAATCAATTTACGTAAAATTTTGGTAATAATATCATGAATACACATATAATCGAATAAGATTTTTTTTCTTATAAGAATTACGTACAATATTCCCATAATATACCAACTCAAACTTCATAGTGCGCGGCTATAGTTTCGTACCGCGTAGTTCTAGTCAAAAATCTTTGAAAAATTGATAAAAATAAATGAATACGCCTCGAATGCATGAAATAATTAATTAGAATTAGTTTTTGCATAGATAATCACCGTATAAAGACACAAATTCATTGAAAAACAGTCAAAAATCTGATTTTATATGGTGTTTTGTTTACATCGAATTTACGTAAGTGTATTGGCTCGAAAATCATTTTTATTATATTGTTTCATGCAAACGATTACCTAAAAAGTTGCACAATACACTACTACGTGATTTTTCATGTACTTACCTAAGTTTTACTCGAAAAATCCATCACAATCACCTCACAATAAATAAACACAAACACAGAGTCACGACTAGCCGCCATTATTTGACAACTTCAAACATTACGTCTTTCAATATTTTTTTGACAGTTTTGAACTCCTGATTTTTGGCATTATTTATTTTCTATGGCTTACAAATATTATTGCCAGTGTAAGAAAAATCGACTAATCGATTTAATTGCATAGTTGATGCAAAAATAATATTTTAACTGTGGCGCCGCGAGCCGACTCCTAAAGGAGTCGGCGGGACTTGACGGGACTTGACGGCAATTCGCGGATACCGGCGCCTTTTGGATGACTAGTACGATAGAGGTGATACTAAGTTAAATAAGTAGTTGTAATAATATTTTTTATATTTTTGCTTATAGTTTTTCGAGTTTACTTCGTCTTTTATAGATTTTGGTATATCATTGTAAATTGTGGGTATTCAAAATGTTACAGTTCGCCTGCCAGAATAATTTCTCGCCTGAGGTACTATTAGTTTATTTCTGGTGATACTTCTTGTTATTATTTTATGTGATATCGGTATTTGAATGCTTTTGTTATTACATTGCCCAATCAAGAGGGCCATGTTAAGTCTCGTCTGAATTGGCAAAATTTTACAATATTTAAATAGTCCAATGACGTTATCTTTTGCTGTTTAATTTTTCTAGGTACGATAAATTTTAAAAGTCTAACTTACAGTTTGGAGATCCTTTCAGTATATGATTTAAATGCTCGCCCATAGCACGTGATTCCGTATACTATAATAAATTCCGCTAAAGCAATATACATGTTGAGCAAGATTATAAACGGAACTTTAGGTTTCAAAATGTAAAACTTTGCTAGTATAGCTCGCAACTTGTCACAGACTGAGTCCACGTGAAAAGCCCAGCTAAAACGACTGTCTACGACTAATCCAAGGTAAGTGTGGTGCGTTACTTGAGCAATTGCCTCACATCGACATGTACCTGACAGAGTGGAGTGAAGACAACCGTGACTGTGTGCGATTATCTTGAAAGAAGTAATATGCTTTAGATGGCTAGAGTGGACATGAATGATTTGTCGTGTGCCCATTTGGAAACTTGAGTAAAATCTTCCTGTAACCATTGATCTGCTACTTTTACGTCTCTGTGGGTAGTTACAAGGCATGTGTTGTCTGCATATTGATAAACGGAAGAGTGGTTAACCACATGTTCCATGTCGTTGACATATGTTAGGTGGTGTAAGGGTCCAAGTACTGAGCCTTGGGCTATTCCTTCAGTGACTTCAATGGCGTCACTGGTTTCATTACAGATCTTTACATTGTATTTACGGTTATTAAGGTAGTCCTTACACCATTTGAGTATTGGTCCTCGAATTCCAGAGTTATCTAATATTGTCAGCAACGTGTCGTGTCTAAGGGTATCGAACGCCTTGCTGAAGTTAAAGTCATCATCATTAAAGTGCGATTTATTTTTAAACAATGTCGTGATGGCCCAGTGGTTAAGGCCTCGCCTCTCATGCTCGAGGTTGTGGGTTCAAATCCGGGCAAGTACCAATGTGACTTTTTCAATTCATATGTACTTTCTGAGTTTATCTTGGACATTACTGACATCGGTGAAGGAAAACATCGTGAGGAAACCTGGACTTATATAATTAATATAAGTCTGAAATCGCGAACCCGTCTTGAGCAAGCGTGGTGATCAATGTTCGTGCCTTCTCTATATGAGAAGAGGCCTTTGCGCTGCAGTGGGACAGTAACAGGCTGGTATTATTATTATACGTTAAACAAAAACGATCAAAATGTGGGGAACGTTTTAGTATTATAAAAATGGTTTTTATTTTTTTAATAAAGCGATTCAAAGGTTATGTAAAATTTTTGAAGTAGCTATAAAATTATTTTAGAGTCATCAATATCAACATATATTATTATTATGGACGTAGTTATGCAAACGATTTTATCATTGGCTTGATTTCATCAAGAAACACGTATTTATAATGACACGCCTCACACGGTCATATCTGTTAACATAAAAAAGAAAACAACCCGAATACTACATTTTCTTTACCTCAATAAATTTGAACTTGCTGTGAATTGGAATGTTTTTGCATAATTACGTCCAGTCTTTATAAACACATCATTTTCTAATGTTAATAATGTAAATTAACTTGTGGCGGCATTTACATCGCCACATGCAAACTACGCGTCATACTGACGTCACGACTCCTGCATCCTGCATCGCGCAAGCAGGGTTTACCGCACGACGAATATGTTACCACCAGACACAAAACCCGTCTGGTCAACACCCTCAGCCTCATCAGCAACCTTAGCACAGCACACAAAAGCCAAAAGCCGCTCTACGACTTTTGACATGGTCATGGCGACCTGGGTGCCTAACTTGTGATGGATTGCTGGTAGGTTAAAAGTAGTACGATGGCATAAACCAGTTAATTAATTCGATTATCACTTTTTGTTTTAAATATTTTAACAATTTACAAATTCGACCTTTGCCAACATTATCGTCCTTTTTATCGGAACCTCTTTTGTACCTCGTTAGATAGTTGATTAAATGAAGATGTCTTCCCAGTAATTTGTACGCTTATAATGCCATAGTAAAATTTTGAGATAACTGGTGTCAAAGTTCAAGTACGTATGAACAGTTCCCTCGGAGAATCGTCGACCATATATTGCTCTGGTAACTCTTTTCTGCAGAATAAAAATAGACTTGATATCTGCAGCTGTCCCCATAGTAAAATACCGAGTGACATGATACTTTGAAAGTAACTGAAATAGACTAGCCTCGCGGTATCTACGTCAGTAAATTGACGGATTTTTCTCACAGCATATGCTGCTGAACTTAGGTGTCCTGCAAGAGATGTTAAATGAGGACCCCATTGCAGCCTTGAGTCGAGCGTAATCCCCAAGAAAAAAGTTTTGTCGATGAATTCTAATTTCGCCCTATTCAATACTATACTGTCACAATCACTACACTCTCGTGCATTTCATTGTGTGCCTTTAATACAGCATATTCTGCAGCTTTTGATGTTCCGACGATTTGTCTCTGCTATACCATTGCTTCTTATTTTGTTTCGGTTTCTACCTACAAAGAATATGGTTGATATACAAGATATCGCGAATGACATTGACGATGTAGTCAGTGTCGGCGATGCTATAGCTATTGACATTCCGGAACACTACAAGGCTGCCTTTAAATCAGGTGCAAAAGCGTTTTCAGTTCTAAATCAAAATATCAGAAGTCTAAACCGTAATTATGAAGGGCTTGCTGTTCTCCTCGAGAGACTAGACATCAATTACGATCTTATTATGCTTACAGAATCTTGGCTATCCGAAAATTCGATCGTACCTGAAATGGCAAACTACACAACTCACAGTACTAAATCACACCTTAATCAAAATTATGGTATCGTATTATACCTGAAAGATAGCATACACGCGAAGGTCTATGAACCAAATTATTGTGAAGAAGTAAATTGCCTTGTGACAACAATCAACAACGATTTAGCTGTTGTAACAATGTACAGACCTCCAGCATTCAAAAACCTAGATCCCTTTTTAAAGTCTTTAGATAAAATCTTGTCCAGTATTAAACAATATAAAAACATAGTTTTAATGGGCGATTTAAATATTAATATTAAACTTGAAAAGCTGAATCCTAAACTTACAGAATACTTAAATCTGCTGGCGTCCCAAGGCCTTCTTACCACCCACACTCTACCGACTAGAGAATCAAACTGTCTTGACCACTGCTTCGTCAAAACAAAACTAAAACCGTTGACTATAGTTTGTAATTCAACCCTAACTGACCACTCGAGTGTTATGTTATCACTACCTCCGAAAATGAATAATAGACCCAAAAAAAAACCCTTCCATACAAAAACCGACTACGATGCTGCCATTAGAGACCTGAAACAGATTGACTGGGAAGAAAGATTTCACAATGATGACCCAAACGCAATGATGAACATCTTCTTGAAAACCATCACAGACATCCTTTCGAATCACACAAACACCGTCAAACAGGCTACAAATAATCGTTAAGCCCTGGATTACACCAGGTCTATGTAGATGTATGAGGAATCGCGATCAACTACACCAAAAACTAAGAAAGGACCCAGAAAATCCAACCCTTACCATAACTTACAAGCGCTACCGAAATACATGTAATAATCTACTAAAAAACCTTAAAAACTAATATTTTAAATTAGAATTAGATAAGTCTAGTAACAATATAAAAAAACAATGGGGATTGGTAAAAGTAATGGCTAATTTAAACAGCTACCCAAAAATGCCAACAGACCTTTTTTCCACTTATTCAACACACCAGGACGCGTTAAATAACATAAATAGCTACTTTATCAATGTTGGTAGAAATTTGGCAAACACCATCCTGTCCAGGACCCTCACAAATGAGACAGATCTGAGCAGGCTGTGTAGACCAAAACCGAATTGCGGAACCCTAAACTCTTTCATGCTTCTCCCAACAGACAAATTTGAAATTAAAGATATAATTGCTAACATAAAAGCTAAGAATTCCTCGGTATGGGACGGTGTCTCTACGTTTTTTATTAAAAGAGCAGTGGATTTCCTTATTGCACCACTAAAACACATATGTAATACTTGCTTTTCAAAGGGAGTCTTTCCAGATGCCCTTAAAAAGTCTGTCACCATTCCTATATATAAAGCAGGAGACAAAACTCTGGTGTCAAATTATAGACCGATCTCATTGCTACCTAGTTTTTCAAAAATTCTAGAGAAACTAATAAATAAGAGGCTAAAACACTATCTGGAAACTCATAATCTTATCTCGGGTAATCAGTTCGGGTTCCGGGAAAAAATTTCAACCGCTGACGCTCTTCACAAACTAACTTCGTGCGTAGTCGAAAACATGGATAGGGGACAGAAGTCTCTAGGCATATTCCTAGACCTAGCAAAGGCCTTCGACACCGTCTCTATACCCATCCTCCTGAACAAACTCGATACCTTAGGAATTCGAGGAATACCTCTCCAACTTTTCCAAGATTACTTGACAAACAGGAAACAGGTTATAAAAATTGATAACAGTATAAGCCATGAGGAAAATGTCACCTTCGGAGTGCCTCAAGGCAGTGTACTGGGTCCTACGCTGTTTTTTAGAAAATGGTCAAATAATAACATTTGCAGATGACACAGTATTATTATTCAGCTCTAACTCGTGGAAAGATGTAACCGAAGCAGCAAATAAAGGTTTTGCTCTAGTAACATCGTGGCTGGACAATCATCTTTTGACACTTAATCTTGACAAAACGAAATATATTACTTTCACAATTAACAGTAGAACTCAACCGCCTCCTAACGCAATAACTATACAAACTCACCATTGCAACAATCGAAGTACTTGTCATTGTAACCCAATCACCAGAACCAATTCCATAAGATATCTCGGTGTTATAGTAGACCAAAACTTAAACTGGAAAGAATTAAAAGATTAAGATAAATAATCGCGCAAGAAAGCTAATTTATATTTTTAAAACGATTAGAAATGCATGTGACATTAAGCTATTAATAAAAATCTATTTAGCATTATGCCAATCCATACTGGTATACGGCCTGAATGTGTGGGGTGGAACCTCAAAAACAACCATGTTGTCTGTCGAAAGAGCCCAACGCATAGTACTTAAAGTAATTTCTCGCAAAAAGTACACTTATCCGACACACCTACTTTACTCAGAGCTAGGAGTCCTTACGGTGAGAAAATTGTTCATTAATCAACAGATCATGGCACAGCATAAAATAAAACCGCACTTTGCTAAGAGGCGGCGATTAGATATAGTTTATAACATACCCAAATTTAGAACATCTTTTACACACAAATTTCACAATTATCTCGGTCCTAGCCTTTACAACAAAATAAGCAAAGATCTAAAATTGAAGAATCTTGATAGCCATACATGCAAAAAAGCTATTGAAAGATATTTGAAAGCACTAGACTACGACAGCACTGAAAAACTACGTTTTAGAACGTTGTTATAATCAAGGCACATAAATAAATAAATAATAAAGCACTCTTAACTGTATACATACAGAAATACACACATACATAAAACATATACACATATACATACACCCAAACACAGACAATTATTATCGTTTGTAACTTAATTAATATAATTACCTATACAGTACGTAATCAAACTGCTGCTATGTGACTAACTGGAACCTTGTGGGAATCTGTTGTTCTAGGGTTGAGGAAGACTATCCCCTCGTGATACAGTTTATACTAGTACGAGTGGATAGGGCGAATCAGTCTAAAGACAGCCAAACCAACATATTTACAGTGTACCATTTCACATTCAACGATCTGTTTATTTTGTGTCTAATATTAAGTTACTCTGTATGGTTGTCTCAAATTTGTGAATAAATATATTATTATTATTATTAATCACTACTTTTAACATACGGTAAAGCAAATCTTATGCATTTAGTTTTTTTCCCATTTAATACTTAATTATTAGCAGTGAACCAATTTTGGAGCTGCAGTAGGGCGTTATTTACGTCGTCAAGATTTGATACTCGTCTATTTATCTTAAAAATTTGAGAAGTATCGTCAGCAAATACCACCATTTGTGGTTGGTTTTATAATAAATTGGGTAGATCATTAATATATAGTAAAAAGAGCAAAAGACCCAATATCGAGCCTTGTGGAACACCCATTTTTACTTTTAGACCGAGTGAATTGACGCCATTAATTTGAACTTGCTGTTGTCTATAATTTAAATAAGATTTTACCAAACTGAGCGCAAGTTTACCTAGCCCGTAATGTTCAAGTTTCAAGAGTTACGAAGTCAAATGCTTTGAAGAGGTCACAAAAAATTCCTATGGCATCTTGGGCTTTCTCCCACGCTCCATAGTCATAAATCTAACATCTTTTTACCTCTCATGTAGTTTATGTAAGCTAGAAATACTTAGGCAAAAGGCGGGCGTGCATTTTTTGCCGCTGAACATGGTCACGGAGCGAGGGCTGGTGATATAGAGCCCTAGGCTGAAAGACAAAAGATTTGGGAATTGGGACATTCCATGCTTGGGAAGCTAACGATAGAGTCGCAAGATATTCAATTTTTGGCACGTGAACCATACGGTCGCGAAACGAACTATTAGTTGACACGAGTACTCCCGATTGCCCGGGCCTCGTGAACTCGTGAACGACTCTTGACCTGATCCCACATTAACGTAACTTAAACTAAGTATGTTAATTCATGTAAGACTTTAAGACTATAAATTACAAGTTTCCATCTTACTGGTGCGTGTAACTTTCGCTTACCAAGTGTATACCCTGACAACCTGATACCTGACAATGAAAACTCGTAGAAAACCGCTCAAGCCATCTCCCATTACGACATATGTATCGTGACTCGTGGACACCACTCTCATATTTATGCACTGTTGAAACTTTGTAACTTACATCTAGAATTTTGTAATTATTACAGTTTCGACGCATGCTTTTATTGTAACCGCGAAATCTATCAAACAGGTATCGTATTTAGAAATGGCGAAAAGTGTTTCATTTGATATCTCCAAAATATAAGAGGATAAAAATAAACACTGGTGTGTGCTACAGCGCAGGTTTGTTCAACGAAAACTTCAAACGGCTGGTTGACACTACCCGTGATCCAAGAGCTGGCTTTTACCTTGCCTTCGCCAGACGATAAGCATTGCCATACAACGTGACAATGCCGCCAGTCTCTTGGGTACATTATCAGTTGACAGCTAAGCGGAGGAATTTTTCGTTAGGATATTATATTTTAATTTTAATAATCTGTTAAGAGCAGTGGTGGCCCAGTGGTAACGGTTCTGACTTACGAGTTGTAGGTCGTGGGTTCGAACCCAGGCAGGCCTGGCCAGGTCTTACTTTGTGTAAGTAATTTCATCAGTGGTGATGAAATTCTGTCAAAACGGTGAAGGAAAACATCGTGGGGAAACCGGCATGACCAAAAAATTCGAAGACATGTGACATCTACCAACCCGCACTGGGCCCGCGTGGTGGATTACGGGCCACTCCCTCTCGAAGAGAGGAGGCCTGGGTCCCAGCTGTGGGAACACTATAGACTGATTATGCTTAGTGCTATAAATGCTAATCAGTTAGTTAATTTAAATTAGAAGAGATATATAAAATCAAACAATTATCATAATCGTATCTAATCTTTCAAATCTGTACTCTAGTCGGTTACTTGTTAAGGTGTTCTTTTTATTATATTTCTACTTAACGAGCCACACCGCACATCCGCCCACAGTTGTCAGCAACGCGGGTACTGAAATGAACGCCCTTTTCGTTCTCGTGTTCTTATTATCTGTTATCTTGTATTTACTATATTTAATATCTACCAGAAAGTTCGGTTACTGGAAAAAAAAGAATGTGCCCCACGTTAAACCAGTGCCCCTTTTGGGCAACTATGGAAGATATATTTTGCAAAGAGAGTATCCTGGTCAGGTGATACAAAAACTTTGTAAAAAATTCATCGATCAACCTTATTTCGGAGCTTTCTACGGCACGGAGCCTGTTCTCGTGGTGCACAGCCCCGAGATCATCAAACATGTGTTGACTAAAGATTTCTACTACGTCAATGGCAGGGAATCATCTAACTACTCTGCAAGTGAAGCCGCCACCCAGAGTATATTCTTCAGCGGCGGTGAGAGATGGCAAATAGTTCGACAAAATGTAACTCCTCTCTTTTCTTCCGGAAAGATGAAGAGTATGTACCATTTGATCGAAAAGTGTGGTTTCGGCTTGAAAGAAATGCTCGACTATGAAATTGGCATGTCGGACGTCATTGATGTGAGATGGATTTGTGAGAGATACACCATGGGCTGTATATGCTCATGCGTTTTTGGAGTGGAGTCCAAAACCATGACACCAGAAGAGAACAACCCCTTCAGATTAATAGCTAGCGCAATATTCGAAGCTTCAAACTATCGTGGTTTTAAAATCATTTTTAGAGCCCTATGGCCTGCCATTTTCTACCGTGTAGGTCTCCAACTTTTCCCGTCAACGGTAGGTATTTTTTTCTCAAAATTGCTGAAAGGAGTGTTCGAAAGCAGAGATTACAAGCCATCACCGAGAAATGACTTTGTGGACCTGGTCCTCAATTTAAATAAAAAGGATAACATAACTGGGGACAGCATAAGCAATGCAAAGACTGGTGGTGATAAGAAGATACAGTTGAAGGTGGATGATGAATTGTTAGTGGGGCTGTGTGTCGAATTCTTCGCGGCGGGTTTCGAAACCTCAGCGACCACCATGAGCTTCACATTGTATGAGCTTGCAAAGCACCAAGGGGTGCAGCAACAAGCGGCCAAGGAGGTGGATGAATTCTTGCGACGTCACGGGAACAAACTGAACTACCAGTGTTTGCATGAGTTACCTTACTTGAAAGCTTGTATGCACGAGACACTCCGCAAGTACCCTGTCCTGGGGAACATTACCCGCGAGGTCATGGACGACTACGTGCTCCCTACGGGCCTGAAACTAGACGTTGGTGTTCGTGTTCATATTCCAGTCTACCATATGCACCACAATCCTGAATACTTCCCGGAGCCAGAGAAGTACAAGCCAGAACGATTCCTGCCTGAAAATAAAGATAATGTTAAACCTTACACGTACCTAGCGTTTGGAGCGGGTCCTAGGTTGTGCGTAGGTAATTAATTATGTCATACGAACAAATAACTTTTATCTGTGCTTCTTTCAAGCCTGTCGTACTAACGAATCTATTCGTTTTTCAGGAATACGTTTCGCAGAGATGCAAATAATGACTGGTCTCATCACCTTTCTCAAGAAGTACAAAGTGGAACTGGCTTGTGGCATGCCGGAGACCATCACGTTCGACGCAAGAACCATACTGATACAGCCTAAGGACCAGGGTATCATGCTTAAAATGATTGAACGCGAAGGCTGGGAACGGAGATCATTCGTTAGAGCAGAAAACTAGACATAGACACAACTGAAATTTTTACACCCGTAAAGGAATCAATAAAACCATCATTTTGAATAACTATTACTTTGAGACCACCAATGACATCACGAAAAAAAAACTGCTATTACTTATACATTCGTTTTAATCTTAATTGGTCATAAATTAACAATCTTGATTGAAAAGATCTTGATAATTATTTTCAATATAGATCACGATCTTTGATTTTGATCGTAAGTAGATAGTAATCGAGATTGACTGTGCCCGGACTGCCAAATTGCAGAGGGTAAACGGATTAGAAATCAGTTGACGACAAGGATATTCTTGAAACTTATGTAACGATGTATGGTAAGGCTGCAAGGGCGGTAATTTACAATGTCAATAATCATACAAATGTAATTCTCATGCACAAGAGAGATACTCATTTCTGTAGAGATGGATAACATTCAAATAGCAAAAAAGATTTGGAAAAAATCAAACTTGTTTAATAATTGTGTTCAATAAATTGCACATAGCAACAACGTGGCACCAAGTGATTTGGTTGTTTTGAAATTTTGAGTCAGTTATTATTCGGATCACATCAAGACTCATATAATCGTGAATTAGTAAAGTAATCTTAATCGTGACTTGGGGAGTACGATCACCGTAATATAGAGATTTTAGGTTTGTCTCCTTGCCAACGTTGTTGCTAACTTTTAAATGTGTTATTGACAATACCTGTCTACATGTATTCCACGCATGCTAAAGCAGACGTTGCAATAATACTTAAAAATTAACTATTAAAGAAGCCGTATCAGTGAAGTGGACTGACTAGGGAGAGATAATAAGTTCTAATCAAAACTGTCTGTTTATTTATGAACAATCCTAGAACAAGCAAATAATTAATAAAATTATTACTGTGTAACCGTTTTCAATAACACTGGGTGATATCGAAATGTAATGCGTTAAAAATAAGCACATTTCAGCAATCACTAGGCGATGGAAAGTAAAAGTTTCGACACCGATTTGCCAATGCGTAATGCTTAGGAAACTCTTATGGGTTGCCCAGCAAGAGGTTTCTTACGATATTGGCAGACACTGAACTTAAAAAACCAAAGACATGTCTAAAACTTGTAGATTTCGAAGTATACGAGTTGCCTGTTTCACCATTCGTCTCTTGGTAGAGAGGAATGGTGAAACAGGAGTAGTTTCTAAGGCTTAATAGCTTTTCTTAATAAATGAACATAGCCTGAACAACATGATTTTTTCCAGAGACCATAATATAGTTCAGATTTTAAAATATTCTATAGAAAGTATATCTAGCCACCTTTAAACTAATAAAAAAGGTTTCAGAAAATATTTATAAAGGAATTAACACCTGCGCAATGTTTTTCGACGTGAGCAAAGCGTTTGACCTCTTTGCTCATAAAAGCATCAAGCTCCAAAAAGCATATTATTATGTGTATGCATAAAGTATAATCAGTCATAATGTTCCCACTGCTGGGACACAGGCTTCGTCTCTTCGGTATAGTAGGATATGGTATTATATGGGATGGAGGTATGATATGGTATTCGCAGTATTGCATATAAATGGTTGCAAAGCTACGTCACAAATAGGCAACAAAATGAGGAAATCACTACGATACGAATGATGAGAATATAGAAATCGCATATAAATCTTAGCTACAATATATTGGAGTCGGGGTCCTACAGGGTAGTTTATTAGGCTCGCTTCTATTTCTACTCTACATAAACGATTTTTCCTTATGTTACAAATCATCACTGTACCCGTTTTTCAGGTGATACACGTATATCTCTGGTAATTCCAGAAAAAACCTAATAGGTACTACGTTTAATAATTACAATGAGAAAGTTATTGAAGCGGTCCGAAATATCATTAGATAGGAAGAGAGTAATAATTTAAAAGTAATTATAGGCAAGACAAGAATACTTAATTAAATTTTACAACAGAAAATAATATTATTACCAAATAACTATTTCATACAATAACTCAATCCGAATGCATAATTTTTGGGAATTTCCTTGGGATGTCTTTAGACAGTCAGATCTCATCGAAATTACACGTAGATAAAATATATAGTAAAATAAACTGATACGATTACAAAAAACCTAACATGAATACTTAGGTTCCAACCTACGATATGGTATTTTATTATGGGTTGAGTCAGTAGAATTTAATAGACTATTCCTGGCTTAAAGGTAGTGCATTTGCGCAATTTGTATCGTGGATTCGTTAACCTCATACAAACCATTGTTTAAGGAGCTTAATAATGTTACTACAAAACTCAAGAATACCATAGTTACAAGAATAGAAAATTGTTGTAATTTATAACATGTTCTTAGTAGTGCCAATAATATACAGATAATAGAATATAAAAACCGGCCAAGTGTGAGTGGACCACGCACAAAGAAGGGTTCCGTAAGTGGGATGTATTTATCCCAAAAACAACCTTAACTTTGTAGTTGAAAAACATGTTCTCCCATTTCATCTATATACGCCACGGTCAATTCTCCTACTGCAAATGTAATTTAATTTAATTTAATTTATTATTTAATTCAGATACAGTGATCCATATTTATGTTAGTATACCTACTTAAAAATTATGTTAGTTATCAAAGATTAGAATACAAGCCACAATAATATTATTATAACTAAAATAAATAACTGAAATATTTGCATAAAATCAAATTGTAAAATAAATGCAAAATAAAATTAATTAATTAATACCTAAGTCCATCTAATCAAATGTAAGTAATCACATTTTTTTTTTACAAAACTACTAATTAGCGATTTTCGGACTTTTCCTTTCCTTGTGCTGTGAGACTTTGCTTCCCGCCATGATTCTAGGTCAACAGAAAGTACCCTGTAGGTTTTGATTAAAATTGCAAGTATCAAAATAAGTCACATAAATTGCCGTATTTTTTATTGCGTTGACTGAGAAGCTTGATTTTTTTTACAGCTCCAAGGCACCTTAATTCTACGTATTTGATATTAATTTCAACTTGATACCTCCACGCGCTCCTGAGAAAATAAGTCTTAACAGTCTGACAGACAGATAGAGGGACACCGAAGTGATCCTATAAGGGATCCGTGTTTCCTTTTGGTTTTGAGGTACGGAATCCTAAAAACTATAAAAAGTATTTAATTTTACTACTGTAATATTAATATGAGAAATGATTTATATGAGGGTCCTAGATGTAACATTAATGGACCCCTTACCTACCTATAATAAGCGAATAAATTAGCAGTAATATTATTATATTTAAATATAAACAGTAGGGTTCGAGGTGAAGATAAAAGTTACATAAATCTTAAATAATCGTCGCGCAACGCGATTCTGGTAGAACAATTTCCATGGAGTTTTCATAGAAATTGTTTTACTAGAATCGCGTCGCGCCTGTCTGTAGCAGTCTTTACAAGGCAATCGCTTTTTCGGTAAGCGGCCAGTTGACAGACATCAGACGGCTAAGGACAAAATCAAGAGCGCGCGTCGATTGTTTTTTCAGGAAGCTTCTAGAATGTTCTAGAAGCTTCGACTTGCCCTTATTGGCCAAGCGGATTGTGGCGGGAGTGGTTCCAAATAGGCTCGCGTTTATTTATATATATTCAAATTCAAAATTCAAACTAGGCTGAGAATCAAACTTTTCGAACGTCAAAATTACATAAGACCGTCCCCCAAAACGCCCACCCTTCACCACTTCCTAGTGCGTTAGCTGGGAAGAAGAAGTGGCGCAACAAACTCCCCAGCAGCACAGCTGTCTGTTCAGTAAAAAAAAAAAAAAGATTCTATACCTATAATAGTATTCAAAATAGTTTACATTACGCAACAAAAAACATAATTTAAATTATTAGCCATAAGTTAGCTATCACACGCCAATATACCAAACAATATAATTATTTAACCAATTGCATCAATTAAAATATACGAGTATATAATAAGTACAAACATAACACATAAACGAATAACAACAATTAAATACTATTATTCTCACAAAAATGTAATGACATAATTAAATTGGCGAATTTATTATCGAACCGATCGCAGTACGGGTTGGTTTCCACGAGCTTATTTAGTGCGGTCAACTAGCGCAGCGCGATAGTGGAGACGCGGCACGGGCTGCTGTCTGACATGAAGGCACGCCGAGGAGTCGATGTTTTCTGCCACGGAGATAATTATTCGGTGTGTAAAGTCGAATCAGCTCGTTATGGATGTCAGGCGCATCCGTCATAACCTTCCACACTTTGAGCATAGCGCCTACCTGGCCACATGCCCTTCTGGTCTCCAGCGTATGATATCCCAGACACTCCAGAGGAATTAGTTAGGATAGAGGTAGGGATAGTAACCGAGAGTTCTTCTGTAAAGAAAGCGCAAAACGAAACGAAACGCGAAACGTTATAGTTTTGATTCGATTTGAGGCATGGGGGATTAGGAACATTTACTTACGTGGACCATTGGGACGGGGATAATCCCCGAGATAATCCTCTAAGCCAGTCCAATAATTTTTGTTTTCGAAAGCAAAATTCGTGTCGATTTACACATACGCCAGCTGAGTAGGCCAGTTCCGTCAGATTCGGACGACAACTTCCCAAAATCAAAAACATGTGCGTCTGGCTACTGAAAACAAGTAGTGGAATGGCTAACTGGCTTGGACGGGAATACGAGTGCACATGAAGCAAATCCACTGCGAGAGTGGCGGAAGCTATTGGTGCCAGCAAATTTGAAATCGTTCAATTACAATATACTGGCTCCATCAATGGCTTGAGGACAATCTCTGTGGACTGTCTCTATTTACACGATGCTATTACTAGATTGGCTTGGTGGATTTTCTCGGGGACTGGCCCCGTCAAAATGGTCCATTAGAAAAAAATGACGTTGCAAGATTGACGTTATTAAAAACGGATATAAGTTGTAAGCAAACAGGTTGGTTTTAGTTTCGATGTCTAGAAGCGTGTGTGCATATTAGGGATGATGCCTGGGTAAAAAAAAATGATTTTCTAATTAGTCCGTCAGTCAGATAATAAAAAAATATTAGACACGTATTTTTTGCTTTATCATATTAATAAAAAATTACTTAGATAAAACGCATTTTAGGTTGGGGAGTGGGGGCCGCTACGTCACTAGTATGTATAAAATCTACATACTCGTGACGTCATGGCAAATTTTACCTCAATGTATCGCCATAATCTTTAGATTACGTAAAAAAAGAAAAAATGCGTGTCGAAATTTTTTTTCTACTGTCAAAGACGGACTAAAAATTTTTTTTGTCATCTTCCCTATTATATCTATTATATAGATATTATAAAATAAAGTCGCTTTTCGAGTCTGTCTGTGTGACTGCGTTGTTCTACTAAACTACGTAAAGGACTTTGGTATAGCTTTCACTATCATTTAGATAATTTATACCGGAAAGTTCATGCGTATAGTACATTCATCTTAAACTAACATGTATTATAGAACTCTCGATGTTTGGTCAAGTCGTAAGAACCTTGCGAAACAGGGGCGGGTCGTGAATTTGAAAATAAAATCAAGTAAAATACACATAAAAACGTGATATTTGTCTAAATACTTAACCCATTAACACTACTTTGTGTTGTTTACTTGTGTGCATTGAAGTAGTCTTTATGTATGAGTTTATCTATATTATTATCAACGTGTAAGATGCTAGATCCGGGCAGTAATCAGCAACGCGGTTGCCAATATGAACGCTCTTCTCGTTCTCGTGTCCTTATTAACTTTAATCTTTTATTTATTATATTTAATATCTAAAAGGAAGTTCGGTTATTGGAAAAGAAAGAATGTGCCGTACGTTGAACCAATGGCCCTTTTGGGCAACTACGGAAGATATATTTTGCAACAAGAGTATCCTGGTCACATGATACATAAACTTTGCCAAAAGTTCATCGATCAACCTTACTTCGGAGCTTTCTACGGCACGGAGCCTGTTCTCGTGGTGCACAGCCCCGAGATCATCAAACAAGTGATGACTAAAGATTTCTACTACGTCCACGGCAGGGAATCATCCAACTACTCAGAAAGTGAACTTGTGACCCAAACTTTATTCTTTAGTGCTGGGGACAGATGGAAAATAATTCGACAAAATCTAACTCCGCTGTTTTCTTCCGCAAAGATGAAGAATATGTACCATTTGATAGAAAAGTGTAACATCGTCTTCGAAAATATGCTCGACTATGAAAGCGGCGTGTCTGACGTCATCGAAATGAGACATATCAGCGCGAGGTACACCATGGACTGCATTTGCTCCGCAGCTTTTGGAGTGGAGTCCAACACCATGGTAAAAGAAGATAACAACCCCTTCAATTTCATGGCAACTGAAATATTCGAGGCTTCAAACTATCGTGGCTTCAAAATCATTTGCAGGGCCATATGGCCTGCGATTTTCTACCGATTGGGACTTCGAGTTTTTCCTCCAACAATAGACCAATTCTTCTTAAAATTGTTGAAAGGAGTGTTCGAGAGCCGAGACTACAAGCCATCACCGAGAAACGACTTCGTGGACCTGGTCCTGGCTTTAAAAAACGACGATTATATAACTGGGGACAGAATAAGTAACGCAAAGACTGGCGCTGAAGAGAAGGTACATTTGAAGGTGGATGATGAATTGTTAGTGGCACAGTGCGTCCAGTTCTTCGCGGCGGGTTTTGAGACATCGGCGTCTACCATGGGCTTCACTCTGTTTGAGCTCGCAAAGCACCAGGAGGTGCAGCAACGAGTGGCCGAGGAGGTGGACGAGTTCCTGCGACGTCACGGGAACAAAGTGACCTACGAGTGTGTGTATGAGCTGCCTTACTTGGAGGCTTGTATGTTCGAGACTCTCCGCAAGTATCCCGTAATTGGCATCCTTACTCGTGAGGTCATGGACGACTACGCGTTCTCTACAGACCTGAAACTAGACATAGGTGTCAAAGTCCACATTCCAGTCTACCACATGCACCACAACCCTGAATACTTCCCGGAGCCGCAGAAGTACAACCCGGAGCGATTCCTGCCGGAAAATAAAGACGATGTAAAACCTAACACATTCTTCCCTTTTGGATCGGGACCCAGGCTATGTATAGGTAATTATAATTTCGTACATAATCTTGAAAGACAACACGACCAGGACCACGACTGGTCGCGTAGGCCCCAACTAGTCAGATAGTTTAACCTAGTCTGTGCGGCCACTGACAGTGGTCGTAGCTGCGCAGTGGTTAAGTCAGTTGGAGGCATCAATCATATACCGTGTACTTCAAGGGTAAAAGCGTACGCAGACGGCATACAATCGATGGCCGCTTTTTTGTAGGGCGAAATCATAATCTGGCGAACCTTAATACAGGTTACTAATGTAACCTAGCTAGGACGCCAGATTAAATTCTAATAATTGTTACACTCTTTACGATTTATCCGTAAATTCTAAAATTATATTGATTGTAACAGGATGTACCAAACATTTTTTAAATTGATTGTAGGACCTTCAAAAAGTTTGCATATTAGCGCGCTCGTATGTTATAAGGCATCGTGTACGACCGCGCTAATATGCAAATTGTACTAAATCACTGTCATACTTATATAACCTATTGGTTTTTCAGGAATGCGTTTCGCAAAGATGCAAGTAATGTCTGGTCTCATCAGCATCCTGAAGAAATACAGAGTGGAACTGGCTGATGGCATGCCGGAGACTTTGAAGTTAGACTCGAGAACCATACTGACGCAACCTAAGGACCAGGGAATCATGTTGAAGATGATTATACGTGAAGGTTGGGAAGGGAGGAAATTCGTTCGAGCTGAAAAGAAAACATACGCATAATATTAGAAAGTAAACGCCATGAGGACGTATTTCAAAGTCTTGAAGTCATCATAATGTTTGCTATAGCTCCATCTATCATCTATTGATATTGTGGTGCTTTCCTGTAATTTAAATATATGCGAGATCCATAATATGACAAAGATTTTGACTCAATGCTACGTATGTGTTTAGTTGATAAGCCTTTAAATAAATAAATAAATGTCTCTTTTGAACGGGAACAGTGACATAACCCCCTGAAAACTATGAAAATGATATCGACGACGAATTTGCATTTGTATGGCCCCCAGCTTAGGTACCTTTATTAAAATTAAACGATGAAATCCCTTTCAATTGTCTCAATACACCCTTGTTTATCTAATACTCATATATCTAAAGGCCTGGCATAGTCATGCTTATTAACTAATAGTTGCATTGATGATATATGTATAAATAACAGTGAAAATAAATAAATAACTTTTATGTACAAAATAAAAATGTTATCTTTCCTTATCATTATTGTTTTTAATTCCAGATGTCATTGGAGGACACGATTAGTTAACACCATCTTACTAAAAGATTTTTGTAAATTGCCAATCGTTATCTGTTGCTGGGTACCGAATTGTACAAACAACGCTACAAGGTTATCTTGGCGCATTGCAAAAATACTCTTGCAGACAGGCGCGACGCGACACCGGTAGAACAATTTCCGAGAAGTTTTTGTAGAAATTGTTCCACCAGGTTCGCGTTGCGCCTGTCTACGGGAGCCTATAATTGGACCTAATGCCGACATCCTGTTTTGTCAATACACAACGCATACCAATTAGTATCCCATACTATTAAACGAGCAATGTTTGTATATATTATATGTATATATATTTGTGATCACGTTCTCGAAAACGGCTCTAACGATTTCGATGAAAGTTGCAATATAGAGGTTTACGGGTGGCGAAAAATCGATTTAGCTAAGTCTCATATCTGGCAAAATTCTTTTTCTCCTTGTTTCACTCGAGCAGAGCTCGGTCGCCCACAGTTTATAACAAGAAATGACACCTTAGAATAATGACATGGCAGCATGGAATTAGTAAGTACCCTACTATCATGGCAGCATGGAATTAATAAGTACCTACTATCATGGCAGCATGGAATTAGTATGAACTATCTTATACTATTCCTATACTATTAAATGAGTATTCTCACCCGAGCAGAGCTCGGTCGACCAGGTTATTTGATAATTTCCCACCCACAAATTTAAAAAAAGGGTGTACTATACACACAGGGTACACCTCCCCCGGAAGGTAGGTGGGGGGGGTGGGGGGGGGGTTAACCTAAACCTTCGGGGAATATTGGCGTGATGTTAGATTTACCAACTTATAATCCACCTAAACACTCATCTAACACATGCCCTAACCTTAAGTAAATAAAAAACCTAGCCTAGTGCATGTCGCGCCACGCACAATGAAGAGTTCCGTAGTTAGAATGAATTTATCCCAAGAACAAACTTAACATAAATCACTCCTTAAATCTCATCCTCATAAAACAAGCTAGAAAGAAAGAAAGAAAGAAAAATAAGTTTATTTGCCATAGAAACACGTGCATAAAAATATATACATATAAAACTCGAGTAGATAACAAAATAATAACAATACAACTAGCTACTATTCCATTCTCTGTCCATGCAGTAAGATTGTGGAACTCACTTCCGCCTAGCATCCGTGATTTAAAAACTGTTTCTCAATTTAAATATAGAGTAAAAGAGCATTACCTTTCCTCTCAACAGCACCTTTGTACTCATAATTATGTTTATGTCGTATTTGTATCAATTTTACTGTGTGTACATAAATAATAAAATAAATAAACATTTTAGTTGAAAAACGTGTTCTCCTATACATTCCAACTGCAATTGTAAGTTTGTACGGTCATGAGTCACGGAAATACATAATATGTGCACCAAATTTCAATTAAATCAGTCCATTACCTTCTGAGCAAATTGGCTGTGACAGACGGACAGACACACGGGTGATCAACCGGCCTTTTTTTTTCTCTTTTTTGGTTTCGAAATTATCAAATAACTTCTCACGGCGGTGCCCCGCCCAAGCCGGGCAAACCTCAACCGTATGCTCTACCGTGTCCTCCGGGCGATCCACACAGTGGTGACACCCGGGCGTGTCCGGACTTATACGGGTGATCAACCGGCCTAGTGTCACGTCACGCACAGAAGGGTTTCCCAGTTGGGTTGAATATTTACGCAAGCACAGTATTGATTTTATCGACTGCAAAAATAAGTTTAGGTTTCGTATTACATATTTCTCGAAAAACAGCTTTAATTAGGTAACAAAAAATATTCCATATCTCAATAAGTTATTATTTACGTTTAATTTATTCATTTAATTCAGGCAAGAACCATTTACCATCCATAAACTAAATTTAAAAAATCACAATACTGCCACAGAATGTATCAGAATAAAATGTTAATACGGTTAAAATAAATAAATGTGAGGAGGTACAAATTAAAAAGGTCGCAGTATTAAAATAAAAATAAAATGTCAATGCAATTATAATAAACAAAGATACAAATAGTCACGGTCACAGAATTGAAAATTAAATTAAAAAAAAAAAACATAAATCAATACAATACAAAACAAGTCAGAATGAATTAATGAATTATATAAAAAATTCAACGAAACCTCATACTCTTAAATGCATTGATTTTTTTTCATCTCTCGGTGTATATGGGAGAGGGCGAGCCACTACCAAATGTGTTTATTTTTTTGTAATTTCATTACACCAATAAGCACCGCTAAGCACAGATTTCACCTTCTTTCTAATTTATCATTGACTAGCTGCGCCTCGCGGTTTCACTTTCCCGCGTAAGTCTCCATCCCGTGGTAATATCGAAATAAAAAGTATCCCAGGTCCTGCCAAGCTCATGGTCTGCTCATGTGCCAAATTTCATCCAAATCTGTGGAGCCGTTTAGCGTGAAAACGTAACAAATAAACAAACTCACTTTCGTTTATTATACGTACATTCGTAGTTATGAGGATGGTTTCCTAGAAGCCGTGTGTAGCTCTAAAAAAATCAAGCTTCTAAGTCAACGCAATAAAAAAATACGGCCATTTATGTGACATATGTATTTTGATACTCGCAAATAAATCTTTACTACGGGGTACTTCCCGTTGACATATAATCATGAAATGATTGCAAGAATCAAAGTCTCACAGCACAAGTAAAGGAAAAAGATTAATCAGTTTTTTTTTTTTGCAATAACAAACTTACATTTGCAATTGGAGAATTGATCGTGACGTACATCGATGTATGGGAGAACATGGTTTCCAACTACAAAGTTAAGTTTGTTTTTGAGATAAATTCATCACAACTACGGAACCTTTCTTTGCTCTGATCGAATTATCGTGATCACGAGAAGCTCACCTCACAGATAAATGAGCCGTAAAACATAAAAAAAACAGTAAAAACTGGTTTCATTACAAAAATGCAGAAAAGCGGTTTGATATTTCCCTAATCTAAACAAAGATAATGTCTTATAACAAACGTCATAATTTAATATCATATCTGTTAATCTGCATTCTTGTCAGTCCGGATGGTTATGCTTAGGAGTGGCTATAGATTGTGCGCATGTGTTTCTAGAGTTGCGTTCCCGAAAGGTGCCAAACTAAATCCTATTACTCCACTGTCCGTCCGTCTGTCCAGCGGGCTGTCTCTCATGAACCGTAATAAGTAACAGTTAAAAATTTCACAGATTGTGTATTTCTAATGCCGCTGTAACAAAAACAAAAATAAAGTTAAAATTTGTATGTGGTGAGGTCCCCATACAAGAAACGTGTGGTTTTCTGCGTTTTTTGCTAAATATTGTATGGTGATACGGAACCCTTCGTGTGCGAGGCCGACTTGCACTTGGCCGGTTTTTATCATATCGTTATCAACATGATAAAAGATGCCAACTGGCCACAGTTCACAGCAACACGGGTGCCAAAATGAACGCCCTTCTCGTTCTCGGGTCTTTATTGACTATAATCTTTTATTTATTATATTTGATATCTAAAAGAAAGTTCGGTTACTGGAAAATTAAGAATGTGTCTTACGTTAAACCAGTGCCTCTTTTGGGCAACTACGGAAAATATATTTTGCAACGAGAGTATCTTGGCAAGATGATGCAGAAACTTTGCCAAAAGTTCATCGATCAGCCTTACTTCGGAGCTTTCTACGGCACGGAGCCTGTTCTCGTGGTACACAGCCCCGAGATCATTAAACATGTGATGACTAAAGATTACTCCTACGTCAACGGCAGGGAAGCAACCAGTTACTCTGAAAGTGAGCTTCTCACCCAAACCCTATTTTTCAGTGGCGGCGACCGATGGAAAATTGTACGACAAAATTTAACTCCACTTTTTTCTTCCGCAAAGATGAAGAATATGTACCATTTGATAGACAAGTGTAGCATGGTCTTCGAAGATATGCTCGACTATGAAATTGGCATGTCTGACGTCATTGGAATAAGAGACATCAGCTCGAGGTACACCATGGACTGCATATGCTCCGCAGCTTTTGGAGTGGAGGCTAACACTATGGGACCAGAAGAAAATAACCCCTTCAAATTCATGGGAGACGAAATATTCGAAGCTTCAAAATATCGTGCTTTCAAAACTAATTTCAGGGCCATATGGCCAGCCATTTTCTACCGAGTGGGACTTCGAATTTTTCCTCCAACAATAGACCAATTCTTTTCAAAATTGTTGAAAGGAGTGTTCGAGAGCCGAAACTACAAGCCATCACCAAGGAACGACTTCGTGGACCTGGTACTGACTTTAAAGAACGATGATTACATTACCGGGGACAGCATAAATAACGCAAAGACTGGTGCTGACAAGAAGGTACAATTAAAGGTAGATGATGAATTGTTGGTTGCGCAGTGCGTCATGTTCTTTGGGGCGGGTTTCGAGACATCGGCGACCACTATGACCTACACTCTGTTTGAGCTTGCGAAACACCAGGACGTGCAGCAACGAGCAGCCGAGGAGGTGGACGAGTTCCTGCGACGCCACGGGAACAAACTGAACTACGAGTGTGTGCATGAGCTGCCTTACTTAGAAGCTTGTATGTACGAGAGCCTTCGAAAGTACCCCGTGCTAGCTGTCCTCACCCGCGAGGTAATGGACGACTACGTCCTCCCTACGGGCCTGAAACTAGACGTGGGTGTCCGAGTCCATGTCCCTATTTACCACATGCACCACAATCCGGAATATTTCCCGGAGCCACAGAAGTACAAGCCAGAACGTTTCCTGCCGGAAAATAAAGACGATGTTAAACCTTACACTTTCTTTCCGTTTGGATCAGGTCCCAGGCTATGTATAGGTAATTATTATTTCTTACACTTCTTTAATTATATTGGTCATCATCCATCCAACCATGTGCTAAGATTAGAGTCGGTTCAGCCTGTTGAGGTGCTTGCACTTGCGATGCATCAGTATTATGACTCCTCTCGTCCTGCAACTTGCCAAGGACATAACACAGGATAGGACCCAGGATGTTTTCCAGATCTCTCCTTCAAATGTCCCGGGGCTGTCAAGAGTAAACTATGCCTCCCTCAACCCTTGGCCACGACATCACCGCTCGTGCGACCAGCGTCTTGCGTCTGTTACCGTGTTAGCGTGTCGTGTCGTGCGATGCGACTTGCGTTGAGGAGAGTGACGCGGGAACATTCGAGCGCCGCTCCGCGCCGCAAGACGCAACGCAAGACACGCCACCCCATATCGTGCCCCTGGCTTAAGTCTAAAATGCAACATATTTTTGTAATTGTACCAACATTGATCCAGTAACCATTATTAAATAAGTCACTAAGAAAAAAAACATTTGTGTTTATCGGTAATATTAATTTGGTAGTAAAAATTTCTTCTCGGAGTGGGGATTTCCAGAACATAAAGCAGGCCCATTTCTTACAAATCTTCGCTTTTGCACATGAGAATCATCAGATCTTCTGTCACTGGAAATTTTATTTTGTACGTATATATTAAACATAAAAAAATCTGTTTTTCAGGATTACGTTTCGCAAAGATGCAGGTAATGTCTGGCCTCATCACGTTCCTGAAGAAGTACAGAGTGGAACTGGCTGACGGCATGCCGCAGACCCTGACCTTAGACCCTAGAACCTTCATCACGCAACCAAAGGGCCAGGGTATCATGCTGAAGATGATCAAACGCGATGGCTGGGAAGGGAGAACATTCGTTCGAAATGAAAACATCAAATCATAAGGAAGTAAAGATATGTACAGTCAGATACGCAAAATTCAAAAACGATTGGTGTTACGAACATAGTTTTATCGAAATCATACTTATTAAGAAGCCTCCTTCATAAGGAGGTCTTCTCTTAAAGTTGTAATTTTTATTTTATGAGAAAAATGCTTTTAAGTTTTGCTTGTAAGGTTATACGTTATACGCGTGAAACATATGCCTCTCAAAAGACTGGTAGCATTCGGGGGGAAAGCAGACAATGCAGTCACATTTCTGCCTGCTTTCTACATGAAAGAAGGTGAGGATGATGACAAAGAAATTGTAAAACCCCTGGCAGGCTGGCGAGAAATTTCTCGCCATGGAGTTCAAATTCATTATATGTTGAAAATTAAATACATGACATAAGAGGGGCTCGTGGCTAAATAATAACAGTCACGCGGGTTGATCGATCAGGTTAAGCTACGCTTGCCGCGTTCAGTCCAAGATTGGTTGAAGATTGGTAACATACCGAGACCCTTCCGTGCCTCGGAAAGCACGTTAAGCCGTTGGCTCTGCTCCTGATCTGTCTCCGGTCGTGTCGGATTGCCGTCCCATCGGACTATAAGAGTGAAGGAAGAGAGAGAGTGCCGCTGTGTCTGCGCACACACTTGTGGAAGGCTGGTCGCCGCTGAAATTGGTCGCCATAGCCGAAATTCGGTCTAGAGAACTATTATTACATGAAATAATTATCGCGAATTTAAACTCCACTAATTGCTTTATAGATGTGGATATTTCTAGCATATATATTTTGTGTTTTTACGGTTCGAACAATGTTACAAAAATACCAAAATAAACCAATCAAAGTAACATAATGTTTTATTTATACGAGGTAGAGACTACAATAGAACAATAAATTAAACTTCGCATACCTAATGACGCTGCCATTCTGCATATAAATATTTAACCAAATTGTACAGTTACAATTTTATTATATGTATAGATTAATAACTATACATATAATAAAATTGTAACTGTACAATGAATATTCTTGAAAAAAACACTACAATTTGAAAAATATTTTTTATATCGGGAGTCGGTTTCTTTTGTTCTGAATTTTCGTTTTTTGTCATCGACTCCCGAAATTAATAGTAGATTTTTATACCTACAAGGGATGAAAGGGACTTTTCATCTGGGATCATGGGAGGAACCTATTGAGGCACGAGATGATAGTTCAAGTGCCTAAATATGTTTTTCACCCGAGGTAAACACTTTGCTTTTCATTTCGAATATGAGGAAAGTAAATAAAACCCCGATCAAATCAATATTTGAATCAGAACCTCTACCATGAGTTGCCATCGAAAACTTACTCGCTAGCGTTAAATACGCTAGCGTATTAACGTGAATCAAATAGATTTCGATAATGTCAAAACTCGCTAGCGTCTCCGTCAATGATTTATATGAAAATATATTGTACAGAGCCCTGATATTGACTGTCATAACATTGTTACCATAGTGATAGCGTTTTGATCATATGAGCCGTTCTCTCTTCTTATTACTGAGAAAGAAAGAAACAAAACATAAGAGTGAAGTTAGCTAGACGACACGATCTATCGAGCTTACCTTAGCGCCTGCGTAAGACTCCGTAAAACTCATGGTGCGAGCATTATCGAAATCTATTTGAACCACGTTAACACTTCCGACTCCACCCTCTTTTCATAAAGCTCATACGCCATTCCACCAAACATATTGGAAGTGAACCCTCCAGGAGGCACCGGCATTACGTTTGCGCTAAAGTTAACCATCGCGCACGGTCAACGGCATTAGGTTTAAAACCATATTATAAAACACTGTAAAACGACGTAAAATAGTATGTTCAGGGGGTCTTGTCGCTATACGTATTTTCCAACATTTTTAATTTTTTGTGAATATTTTTAACCGTGGTCAAAACATTTTGAAAGTAAAAAAATTTGGATTTTAAAACCAACGTTTAAACTAATAAATCTTGTTAAAATATACATCAGATTTTATTTTCAAGGTTTATAATGCTGTATTCGCTAAGAAAAACCTACATTTAAAATGAGCCCTCCTCGAGGGTTCCCGGCATCCCATAAGCGACTAGGTGAACCCTCCAGGAGGCGTCCCGGCATTGAACGTGTTAATACGCTAGCGCTAGCGAGTAAGTTTTCGATAACAACTCATGGTAGAGGTACTGATGTATACAAAACACTCGACAAAACGACTGAAGATCGAATTGTCGCTTTGCCGCCTTTTCTGTTTTTTTTTCTGTGGCATTCTACCAGCCAGTATTTTTATCATTGATGATGGTAAATATTTAGCTCAAATCTATGTAAAAATTAAATAGAAACTCATGCCTGAGAGATATTTCTTGACGGCATGTGAAGCCAAGTCAGAAGCCCGTGGGCTTTAAAACTCTGACACCAGGTTAGTCACTAACCACACGAAAAAATAAGAATAATTTAGTGAAAAGTAAATTATAAGTATCAAGTCAGACTACGAAATTGTTGATAATATTTTTTATTTATAATTTTACGCCGCCATTTAAGAGCGTTTATCCTAAAAGTTGGCAACGTCACAAATAGCTAAATAATTGCAAATATTTACCTGTTTTGATTAATTTGGTAATTTTACTGTATGGAAATATGAAATGTGGCTAACTAGCGAACTAAAATACTGATTATGAAATGCAATAATTAATATCGTAACACCGAATATTTCGTTTTATACATATGTAAAAAAGTATTTGGAAACTTTCGAAATGCCTTTTTTTTTAAGTATTTTCAAAATCGGTCCACAATTGAAGAAAATATCGTCGGACATACATTAAAAAAAAAAACATACAGATCAACATAGAACCTCCTCTTTTTTGCCTGCTACGGAGTCTGGAAACGATTCTAAGGCTGCGGGCACGAAATCAACGACGAGGAGCGATGACCGAGCGGGCGATGACGATGGTACGAAATTGTTCCGTGGCCATCGCCCCGCTCGGTCATCGTTCCTCGTCGTTGATTTCGTGCCTAAATAGACTGCAAATATAGTTTTAAGAATTTTGTCTGTTTGTCAGAATGTATGTTCCAGTATCACAGCAAATACTACCGGATGTATTTTGTTCAATTTATGCATAAATATCGACATAGCAAAACCAACGAATTTATTGCATACCAAAAGAGCGTGCATCTTTAATTAATTTTATTATACCATGTTTTTAAATTAATTTATTGCACAGCTTATAATTATATTATGAAATGTACCACAAACGGAGGAAGACACTGGCTCCTGTAACACAGGTTGCTACCTAGCTGAGGAGCCAGGGTTTCAAATAAGTATGTTGCACCTGCATTTTGTGTCAATAAAGAATTTATTATTATTATATTAAAGAATAATAAGAAAAATCTGAAAAAATAATTTGATAAAATTTATTTTTACATCTCAGGGTTATGGTGAAGATAAAAACTGTCAAAACAATAATCTGCAAGCGTCACTATTACTAAATGTATATTTGACTGTGTCGTCGCTACTACGCACTGGTCGTACCGAACCAAACGACAGCCATCTTATCATTTATACATCTTTAACAGTCGATACGGGTAGGTAGTCAGATAAAGTCTGACAACCAATCTTACCAGGGGATATCCTATTACCCAGTAACTGGGTTGTGGACGTCAGATAGGCAGGCACTCCATCTAAAATACTGATATTCTGCTGCATCCGGTTAGATTGGAAGCCGACCTGACTGACAAGAGCGTGTTTGACAAAATTAATTTTTAAAATCCTCAACGTGACGCGGCTCAATGGCAAACAAAAATTATAATATTGACATTGACATTTAGTTTAAAATTGATGATAATAGTGGTTCTGCGTTCATATGTACTTCAATGCATTAATATCACAGATTACACTCTGCTCTGTCCTCAAGATCAAGAGAACTATGTAGTAACGCGCAGGTACTGCTATCCAACCACTAAATTTGAAATCTACAAGTTAAGCAAAAAATACATCAATAGTGGTGCCATCTCTCGGTAACTCATTCGCGTTTTAGTGCTTTCGCTATCCGCCACGTTTTTTCGTTTATCTCAACAATTAAATAATTTAACTAGTTTTCATATTTTTTGTATTGTATTTTTTGGATCATTTGTGCAAACGTATTATATAGGTAACTACGTAACATATAGTATTATATTCTCATAATGCCGAAAAAACGGTATAGTAATGAAGACATTGAGGCCTACGTAAATCGAAAAATGAGAAAGATCGAAAAAAAGTTGAAGAAAAGACATCGACAACGCTCATTATTATTACTTATGGGCTAACTATAATGTCCGTTTACGTCCATTACAGACGAACCACCTAGAAGCAATATTTGTGAAACACCCTTATTGTCCCCCGAGCTACCCCGACAGTCCATTGAGACCACACAGAACACAGACCTTCCTAATGAGGTAGTGGTTTCGCTCCACAACATGGAGAACATATCGTTGGAGCCTCCAGATTTGATCTCGTCTGAACCCGTTGCTTCTGAGACTGTAATCGCAGATCAGAATGTACAAATCGTAGAAAACAGCGAAGCTGAAGACATTCTTCCCGATGATATTTTGGAAATATTAGGAGAAGCTCCTATAAGAGATAAAAAGTTTGGACCAGCCCTTAATTCAAATCTGGCTATCAGGTGGGAGCATACAGCGACAAATGGCCTTTCTAAGGATGTAAAAAAAGATATTTTTGTAAAACATGACATTCCAGAAAACTGTAAAAACATTGACGCTCCTATAATTAATCAAGAAGTGAAAGCAGCTTTATCAGAAGTTCTTAACAAAAAAGATAAGGCGATTGAAAATAAGCAGAAACAAATTGCCTTCATAATTACTTGTTTAGGAGATGCTCTTTCACATGTCTTATCTACCGAAAATACCAATATAAAGCTTGTTAAGTCATTAACTGACGCTGGAAAACCGGCGTGTGACTTACAAGATACGGAATCAATGATTCGTAGAAGTTTTGTTTGTTCGTCAATTAAAAAAGAGATAAAAGATCACCTGTACACCACTCAAATAGATAGCCACCTGTTTGGCAGTCAGTTGGGTGACGTTTTAAAAGCTGCTAAAGCAATAAACAAAACAGGCGCGGAAATGAAAACTGGAGCCCCCGCACCTGGCCCATCAAGAAGATTTGCAAACCAAACGCAAAATTTAAACGTGAGACGCCCACTCCCGCCCCTCGGCAGGCAGACAGGAGCTGCGGCGAGACGTCCGGCAGCGCCTGCTCCAAACACTCGACCCGAGTACCAGCGCCAGCAGCGCCGCGCTCCGCCGCCGCAGCAGCAGCCGCGCGGACTCTACAGGCGCTCACAGACCCACGCACCGCTCCGCCGATAGAACCGGTGAGTCATGCAGGACGTTTGTCGCAATTTTACGATAGATGGCGTCTTATCACTAGTGATACAGTACTTTTATCTTGGGTTAAAGGTTATAAATTACCCTTCTATACATGTGTGGTACAAAGTCACACGCCCTCACCATCAATCCTAGATAAATGTGATTTGAGAGCCTATGGGGAGATCATCAGTGATTTATTAAACATGGGAGCAATATCACCCTGTCAATCATGTAATGGTCAATATGTATGGACCTTTCTTGTACCCAAACCAGATGGAAGACAACGATTTATCTTAAATCTTAAGTCCTTATAAGTACAAACCATTTCAAATTAGAAGATCTTCGCACTACGGTAAAATTAATTTGTAAAAATTACTATCTAGCTACACTAGATTTAAAGGACGCATATTTTTTGATTCCCATTGACAAAGATTTCCGTAAATTCTTACGTTTCCAAATACCATCCATACAAGGTTTAGATAACAATCTTTATGAGTTGAACGTACTTCCATTTGGCTTGTGTACAGCTCCATACATTTTTACAAAGCTACTTAAGCCTGTGATGGCATTATTAAGAAGTTTAGGCTATTTATCAACTATTAAACTATTTACTTCAACTATTTACTGTAAATGCTGCGCATAATTACTTTGTACAATGCTTTTGGAATAAAAAAATAAAAAAAAATATTATTATTATTTACTTAGGTGATGTATGCTGTATTGGAAAAACATACAAGGAATGTCTAGAAAATGTTCAAATGACAAAATTAATTTTAGAATCTTTGGGATTTGTTATTAATTGTGAAAAAAGTTCATTGACCCCGAAAACCAATTCTAAATATCTAGGGTTTATTATAAATACAGAGTTATTTCATATCAGACTAACAGACACAAAAAAGACACATATCACAAAAGAAATTCAAATTTTTATGACCCTTAAACGTTGCAAAATTAGATGTCTCGCTCACCTGATGGGTCTTCTTGTATCGGCTTGCCCAGCTATTCAATACGGCTGGCTATACACGAAAGAGTTAGAGAGATGCAAATACCTAGCATTATTAAAGTCGGATAATAATTATGAAAGTTATATGAATATATCTTCACATGTTCACCAAGATTTAATTTGGTGGCTCAATGCTGTTAAAAATAACTTAAATCCTATTCGTGAAAAGAAATATCTTCTTGAAATATTTCTAAACAGGGTGGGGGGTGGCATGTGGCGAAGAGACTGCAAACGGTCAATGGGGTGCTGCAGAAAAGGACCTGCATATAAATTTATTAGAATTAATGGCAGCCTTTTTTGGCCTGAAGATATTTGCCAAACAGCTTAAAAATTGCCAGATCCTGTTGCGCATTGATAATACCACAGCCATATCTTATATTAATCGAATGGGTGGCATTAGATTGCCGCATTTGAATAGAATTACCAAAGAACTTTGGCAGTGGTCCGAGAAAAAAAATACATGTTTTCGCCTCCTATATTAGTTCGGAGAATAATGCCATAGCAGACGCGGAATCTAGGGCCACACATCCAGACATTGAATGGGAACTAAGTAACAATGCTTTCAACAAAATCATCCACACGTTCAGTACACCAACTATTGATCTATTTGCATCAAGAATCAACAGAAAATGCGACATGTACAGTCAGCATCAAAAGTTAATGAACACATTTAGATTTTCAAAATCGCTGTACACCGTATTCACTATTAGCACTTCACTATACAGCGATTTTGAAAATCTAAATGTGTTCATTGACTTTTGATGCTGACTGTACGTGTCATGGAAAAGAGACCCTGACGCCTACGCAGTAAACGCATTTACATTGAATTGGAATAACCTAAACTTTTATGCATTTCCACCATTTTCTGTCATATTAAAGACTATCCGGAAAATAATTACTGATGAGGCTGAAGGCATAGTTGTTGTGCTATACTGGCCCACGCAACCGTGGTTCCCGTTGTTCGAAAGTCTGTTAGTATCTAAGATTATCCTGTTTAAACCAAGTGACCAAGCTGTTTTGTCTTGTTCCCACAGACCACCACCACCTCGGCTTACCCTGGCTGTAGGCAGGTTGTCAGGACGGCACTACTGAAAAGAGGCATCCCTCCTTCTTCTATTGATATCATGTATGCTTCACTTTCCAACAATACTATGAAACAGTATGATACGGGTTTTAAAAAGTGGTTCCTTTTTTGTCAGTCTCACAGCGTTGATTTTTATGAAGCATCTGTTCCTAATGTTATGTATTTTCTTACAACGCTTTTTAACGACGGAACCCAGTATGGGACTTTGAACAGCCATCGATCAGCTTTATTTCTAATAATTGGATCAAAAATTGGATCTGATGACAGGATTATTCGTTTATTTAAAGGTTTCTATAAACTAAGACCACCATTACCTAAATACAATGAAACCTGGGATCCGTCTATTGTGCTTTTTTTTTTTTTTTTTTTTAACTAGGGCATCTCGCAGGTTACCACTAAGGTAGTGTCTGCTTAACCGGGCTTTCCTGTGGCTGCCTTAAGCTTCTACACTCAAAGCCTCCAGCCAGGGGCATAAACTATTCTAAATTAAAACTAAGCGAATGCTCGCTAAGGGCACCCCCTGTGGGGTACGAACTTCGGCTTAGGGCATTCGCTGAGGGGAGGACAGCAAGAGGGACAGGCTGGATCAAAAGTATATCATGATTATTGATCGGGGAATTTAAAGCTACTGGCTCAGCGTCGACGCGGGCTGGCGCATCTTCGAGCAAGGGTCGGGGGGGAGTATCGTTTACTCGGGGGGGTCGCGGTCGCGATCGCGGTGGACCTCGACGGCGAGGTCGGTATGACGGGTGTCGTTTGTGTTTGTGTACTGTGCTGGTGGCCCTACTGCTCTCCTGGAGGAGGGTTATGGGGTCATCAGGTTCTGAGAGAATATGCCTCGGGCGGCGGATCCTACTAATCGTTGAGGGGACATAATTTGCTGCCTCGACAACCAGAGGGTTGCGATGTTTGGCAGCGGATTCAAAGTAACGCTTGGACATGCGTTTTAGGAACTGTTGGATCGTGGGGATTTTGAGGTCGAGATGGAGGATCTCATTCCTAACATACCAGGGGGATCCCGTGGCCTTACGAAGGAAACGGTTTTGGACTGTCTGAATCCTATGGATCGAGTGGGGTTTTGCTTGAGCAAAGACGGTGCCCGCATAGGTCATGATTGGCCGAATGCACGCCGTATAGATGCGCAATTTGCACTTGAGTGACAATTTGCTACGTGCATTCAGGACATAGTGGAGTCTACCTAGAGCGAAAGCGGCTCGCGAGCGAGCCGACTTTATGTGCTGTGCGAAGGAGAGATGATGATCGAGAATTACACCTAGATATTTGGCTTGCTTCCCCCAAGGGATCGGCTTGCCGAACATGGTGACTGGTCTGGGAATGGTGGGTGTGCGTCGCGGTTTGGAAAAGAGGACTGCTTGACTTTTGTCGGGATTGACCTCGATTCTCCATAATCTAAACCAGGCGCCAAGATTGTTGACTGCCCTTTGTAGGTTTAGGAGTATCTGAGCCGTACTATACCCTTTGCAGTAGATGGCCGTATCGTCTGCGAACAGAGCCAACTGCGCCTTCTTATGCTTAGGGATATCGCTAGTGAAGAGCGAGAACAGGAGAGGAGAGAGCACGGAGCCTTGAGGGACTCCCGCGCGTATGGGTCGGGGGGAGGAGAGCGCTCCTTCTATACGATAGCGGAAGGTGCGGTTCGACAAATAGTCTCGTATGATGAGCACGAGACGGTCCGGCACACCGTGTTTGTACAGCTTATATAATAAGCCGTTGTGCCAGACTTTGTCGAACGCTTTCGCTATGTCGAAGAAGATTGCGCCTGTTAACATACCGTGGTGGAAACCTCCGGATATGTGTTCTACTATACGGTGGGCCTGATGCACGCTAGAGTGCTGAGTTCGAAAGCCGAACTGTTCGTTGGGGATGAGGCCCTTGGTCTCTGCGTAATCTCTGAGACGCTTTTGAATAAGCCTCTCATAGATTTTGCCGAGGACCTTGAGCAGACTGATGGGGCGGTAACTGGAGGGTTCGGATTTGGGCTTACCGGGCTTTGGGATGCCGATGACGGTGGCCTCTTTCCACGATTGGGGAAAGATGTTATTGCTTAGAGCACCATTGAAGATGGTGGTCAGTAGCATGATCAAGTGAGCGGGAAAGAGTTGGATCACCCTATTGGTGAGTCCGTCTGAGCCGGGGGCTTTGCGTTTTTTGAGACCTTTGATGATGTCATGCACTTCGTCCGGAGTGACGGGAGGCAGAGGACAGTCAGGGTCTTCGACGGGTGGGAGAGAGGCTCTACGTTCGACTTCCGCGTCGACCTTTTTAAGGTGAGCTTGGTCTACTGGTAAGGAGCTGGGTGAGCATTGGGTCTCGAGACTGTCGGCTAGGCACTCGGCCTTGTCGATGTCGTCGAATGCTATGGATTTGTCTGGGCGGACTAATGGGGGCATGGCAGCTGACTGCTGGGACCTGAGTTTCCTCTGGAGTTCCCAGAAGGCCAGGTGAGTTGGCTCCAGTTCGCTCAGCATCTTATCCCAGCCCGCTTCACGCAGCTCAGCTATGCGTGTCCTTACAGTTCTCTGTAAGTAGCGCATGTGAGTTTTGTTAGTGGCGCTGGGAAAGCTACTGTATGCACGGATAGCCGCGTTCTTCTCGGTCAGTAGAGCACGCGCATCGTCCGGCAGGTTCAGGCAACGGTTGTCCGTTGCCGGAACCTCCCTTGAACAGTCGTTCAGGACGGTTTGTACGTGATCAGTGAGCGAGTCGATCGCGGCCGTCGTGTCGGCGACGGAGTCAAACTGATCTGGAATGGAGTCCAGCTGGGGGGACGTGGTGGGTTTCAGCTTATCGCTTACTCTCCTCCAGTCCGTTACCCTTTTGGTGCCTATGGGTTGGTTGGGATCGGAGGGACCTGTGCGGGAGGCCAGTCTTATGACTACGGGACGGTGGTCAGAGTTAAGCTCTTGTACCGTTTCTATTGAGTCTAACCTAAGGTTGACGTTCTTAAAGAGCGCCAGGTCGAGTACGTCTGGGGTATGATTGGGGTCGTGGGGAAAGTGAGTGGGAGTCATCGGAGCGATGACGTCAAAGTTCAGGGTAGCGGAGAGGTCGAACAAGTGTCGCCCTCTTATAGAGGTTCTGGTACAATTCCAGGAGGTATGTTTTGCATTGAGATCGCCCGCAATGATTACGGAGTCACTCATGCCTAATAGAATGGCGAAATCGTCGGAGATGAGTTGGAAGTTCTCAGAACCGACCATTGGTGGGATATAAACCGAAACTAGAGTGACCGGCTGATGGCCAGTCATGCCTAGTAGGCAAATTGAGACTTCTAGTCTGGAAAGTGGAGGAGGGTCTATGGGAATGCAGTATAGTTCCTTTTTATAGTAAATAAGGGTGCCACCCTTGTGACAGCGCGACCTATCATTACGGACCATACGATAATTGGCTATAGATGGGTTGCGACTACTCGGTTTTAAGAATGTTTCCTGTATGAGGAATAAGTCTAGTTTGTGATCGCGGACGAATTCCGCGATCTCATCGCGTTGGTGTTTTATACCGTTTGCATTGAAGATGCCTAAGTTAAGGGATCGGGGTTTAAACCTTGCTATAACGGTGTTAGACATTATGGGGGGGGTTATAGAAGGATTCAAGGGCGTGCGTAATCTCCGGGTACGCATGTAAGATTTTCTGCAACATAGGAACGTCGCGGAATTTCTTGGCGGCTGTTATATCCCTGGCCATTTGCTGCGCGCGGGGCGAGAAAAAGGCCTGATAGGTGTCTGTGATGATACCGAATGTATCATCATCGGAGGGGCCACGGGCCCTGGGAGTGGGAGCGGGGTGCGATGCTTTAGGAGCAGGTGCGGGAGCGGGAGCGGGCGCTGGAGGCCCTGAAGTAGCGGGGGGCGGGGGGACGCGATTGCGGGGGTCCATAAGGGAATAAAGGGGGATCTGCGGGGGCGCGGGCCTAGGGTTATGCATGGCTGGAAAGGCCTGCATGTGGTGAAGTTGGGACCACGGGCTAGGCCTCTGGGGGCTTAGCCTTTCGGGGATCTGGGAGGAGGGAATTTGGGGGTATTCCCTATAATTTTGCTGCCAAGCGTCTGATGGACGCTTGGTCAGTTTAGACGGATTGGTTTTTGGGGCTTTAGAGCAGCCCCGGTAATTTGCTGTGTGCCCTTCGAGGCCACATAGCACGCAGCTCGGAGGAGTGTCGCAAAGGTTGCGATCCTTGGGTCGGGTACACTCAGCAGTGCCATGGTCCCCTAGGCACTTGACGCACCTAGGTTTCGCATGGCAGTGCTTCTGTGAGTGGCCATAGAGCTGGCAACGATGGCATTGCCCTATGGAGCTATTTTTCCTGGGCTTCTCTATGATGAAGCCCATGAGGTTACAGATTGAACTGACATTGAATATCGGGTGGTGCCCCTCGGTAGGGGAGCACACGACGAGAACCATGTCGTATGCTTCCCTGCCGCGCGAACGGTGCATACGGTGCACCTCGTCTACCGGGATTTTCTGTGACTGAAGGTCAGCTAGAATATCTGAGGGAGAAATCTCTTTAGGGATCCTCTTGATGACGACCCGGGTCTGTTTTTCTTCCGGGAGAGAGTATGTGTGGAATGACACACATCTATCTCTCAGAAGCCTAGTTAATGCCCTATAGTCATTGGCTGTCGGGAGAGTTACTTTAATACCCTGTTGGGTAGACCTAGCGTTGGTGTAACCGATCCGCTGATCGACACACCATTTAGAGATAGCCGTCCACTTGTCCTTGTCCTGGATGAACACAGGAGGTGGCGGCGGGATTTTCTTAATACCGGAATTTGGGGTGGGGGCAACCTGCGATGCGGATGACGCAATCGGGCTGGGGGTGGTGGAGGGGGAAGCTACGGGGGCGCAAGTAGCCGGGGTGGCTAGGGTAACTACCGGGATTGAGCATGACTCCTCAAAAGCAATTACTTTGCTGGCCTGTGAGGATGACTGCTTCTTCTTCTTCCTCTTGTTCCCTTTTCCGTGGACAGTCACGAAAGTGTCATCCTCGGATTGGGAAGAGGAAGAGGAAGTAGCGCCATGGACCTCGGTGACCGAGCTATGCATTTGCGGTGGAGGAGTGGGAGCGCGCTTTGAAGAAGCGGTCTGGCTGTCTGTGTCCATAGACACGACGGAACTATCTAGTTCTAGTGCAGGAGTAGCATCTAGGGCATCGCTAAAGATAGCGATAGAGTCAGAAGGGCAGACTGGGGACTGCTGTTCAGCAGGGATTGAGTCCGAGGGACTTGACGGGTACTCCTGCTTGGCAGCGAGTGACTCGAGTTCGGGACCGAACTCGTTAATGAGGTCTGGCGACCTTATTAGTATCCTATTAAGGACGTCTAATAGGATGGAGTTTATGTTCTTAGTCGCAATGAGTCGTTCCTCAGTACTGAGGACCGACGCCATATTGACTAAGTTCTTTAAAATTATCCTAGCATGAATTTATAAGGGAGACCTACAAGCCTAATTCCCTAAAACCTATCTCCCCGGGAGAATACCGGGGATGTGTAAACCCTCCCTGTCGGGTGTAGACAGGGAGGTTGTGTACCTAATTGTGAGCCCTAAGCTTGCTTTTGCCCGTTGCCTATCTTAGTGTGCAACGGGGTCCTAACCAGTCTAGTGCGCCGGGGTAGATACACCCGACCGACACTAGTTGTGTGGCTGTTGAAGAAAGACTGTCACCAATGCCGACTAGGAGATCCCCCAAGGCCGAACACTGGGACCCGTCCAATTGACTGCCTTACCCTGATGGGGCTCGGCGGGTGTGTTGGGTCAACACCCCACTCGGTTTCGTTGGCACCGTATGGTATCCACCGAGGACCACGAAACTGTGGATTTTCCCTGAAGGGGCTAAATCGCGACGATTACGTTCAGATGACAACTCTGATAAGAAACTTATTAATTGTGTCTTGAAAAAGACAACAATTAATAACAGTAGATAGTCCCAGACTATACACGTAGCAGGAACCACAACAGGAGCCACTGAGCCGGAACTCAGGAAATCAGGAACTCGGGAGCACACTAGAGCGCACGTCCGTCCGCGTTCGATGCCGAGCGCTGAGTGTCTATTGTGCTAAATTACTTATCTAATTTATATCCCAATGATGAGTTAGACTTGGATTGTCTTACTAAAAAGACCGTAACCCTTATCGCATTAGTGTCGGCCCACAGGGTTCAGACAATTTCGAAAATAAATATCAATAATATTTGTATTCATTCGAGCCATATCTCTATTAAGATTCCAGACTTAATTAAAACTTCACGTATTGGTTCAACACAACCTTGTCTACATCTACCATTTTTTATAGAGCAACCAGAAGTTTACCCAGCGAACACACTTAGGTCGTATTTATTAAAAACTGCGTCAATTAGAGGTGGAGAAGAATATCTTTTCATTAGCTTTAAAAACCCTTATAAGGCTGTAGGTTCGCAAACTTTATGCCGCTGGATAAAAAATGTTTTATGTGACAGTGGTGTTTATACTAGTAAATTCAAGGCCCACTCCACCAGACATGCGTCTACTTCAGCAGCCCTTAAATCAGGCGTCTCCATAGACCTAATTAGAAAAACTGCTGGCTGGAGTGGGTCTTCATCAGTATTTGCCAGGTTTTATCAAAGACCAGTGTTAACAGACAATGCCAATGATTTCGCTTTGTCTGTTTTAACACGAAAAGATTAATCATTAACAATTGTTGATTGTTCCTTGTAATGTAATCATGCAGAATTATATTTTTTTTGTTCACATAAGAACCTACTATAAGTTTATAATTTGGTATTGGAAAACAAATTAAAATATATTATTATATTGATTACCTCTAAACTAAGTCCTTTTTATTTAATTTTAGTTAATAAAAACTAGATCTTCACCATATTCCACCATACTCCAATACATACATACTCACATACAACGCATTTTAAGGCTTTCAAAGTCTACATAGTTCTCTTGATCTCGAGGACAGAGCAGAGTGTAATTGATGATTAAACGAACTTACCTGAAGTGAAGTTCAATCCCAATTACACGAAGGCTCTGTCCGAAGAGAGCAACTCCCACCAGTCCCATACACTCACGATCACTAGATCCATGAGAACCCTTATGCGTTTTCTGTATGTCAGTATGGTAATCATGGATCCTGTTTCCTTTACTTTAAACTAAATGAGTTACCGAGAGATGGCACCACTATTGATGTATTTTTTGCTTATCTTGTAGATTTCAAATTTAGTGGTTGGATAGCAGTACCTGCGCGTTACTACATAGTTCTCTTGATCTCGAGGACAGAGCAGAGTGTAATTGGGATTGAACTTCACTTCAGGTAAGTTCGTTTAATCATCAATTAGTATCAATACGGTGTCCGAACCGGCGCCATGTCTGTTATCGAATAATGAGAATTGATAAGGAGTAAGTTAGGCTATCTTTATTTTAAAAATAGAAATAGAATTAGGGTATACGCGGGCGAAGCTGCGGGAGCAGCTAGTTTATAATATGTATATGTCGGAAATACGTTATTGAGTTGACTAATCCGGACGCCAGCGCCGCCTAGCGGCGTTAGACAGAGTCTACAACTTAACGCTCGGACCAACTGGAGCTAAGCAGACTTCATGGATGACGGTTAAAAATCACTGCTTGACCGCCATTAATGAAATCTGCCGACGAGACGTTTAGAAACTGTCGCGCATTCCGAATAGTTGGTTCGTGTACCCACAGTGTGTAAATTGCTAGTGTGATTAATTTGATCGTAAATTATAATATGAATCTGAACTACAAACGGTTTTTCTATTGCGCAATAACCAACAGTACCCACAGTACGCCCACAGCACCTAAAATATGGCTGATAATAACGAACAGACTCATACCCTCTCCTCCGTTATTTTTTACTTATTTATTTAAATGCCTTAAAACTATACTACTTAAAACCATTACATTCGTTAAGTCATAAAGATTAATATTGTTTATAACATAATGTTAACAATTGTACTTTTGCGAATTCACCCCACTGACATGTAAATAATATATCATATAGGTAGGTAGGTTAGGTAGGTTTATATATGTAGTTATAGAATATAAATTTTTAACATTAATTAAAATGGCGCATTGCTCAGAGGTTAAAAGTTAATTGCCTTACACGAAACTCTCAGTACCTACACAAATGTAATTAACGCTAGTACTTTTTTTACAATGAATATCAATAAAAAACAATAATGTTCCTACATAACAGCCAACTTCGAATCTTAAAATAACTCGTGATTACGTGACATTCAAGATCACGTAAGTGACTTGTGCATGTTTCGGCGATGCCTTTAACCACAAAATAAATTATGGGTACAGAAGGGCAGAAGGTTGGCTCCATAGAACGAACGAAAACGCACGCACACAGACACGCGTCTACGTACAGCGAGTGCATAAGCTCATTCGCTCGACTGACTTACATTTGAGATCCTCTCTGATCTGTATCCGTCTGAATTGAGGAGCCACCTTTATTGTCGTATAACTTTTTAAGGGTTTTACTACAAATTCCAGGATCCGGCCTACAAAATCGGCTAATTTACTACTAAATATTGGTAGTACCCTCGTTCAAATAGGAGACATGGCTCCTCAATCCAGACGGACACCTCTGATCTCCCAAATTACGATGTTAATTTTTTACATTTTTCCTTGACATAATCATCACATTTTTTGACATTATATACCAGCAATTTCATTTCAACTCTATAATACATAGTTGCTTTTGTGCACAGGATATATAATTCATATACTTATTTATTTTTATCATTTTATTTATATTTTATATAAATTGATTATTTACTATTTTGTAAATATGAGAACGTTGTAGGCCAAATAGACTGTAGATTTGTTGACCATTTTCTATTTTGTTAAGTACCTGGTACTTGTTGAAAGGCCCACACTGTATATACCATACATACCTAATAACACTGTTGTTTGAAAATATTGTAAAATCCAATTATTTTTAAAAGAGTAACTGTGTACTTTCTTGCCGGCGTGCACCTAGCTTCTGACGTTTTATAAAGGGGTTATAGACGCACGAGCAAGTACGCGTACTTATTTCTCGACGAACTTACTCGCCCGTGTGTCTAAGTACGCGTTCTTTAAAACCGCTGAGTATGTTCGTCGGCAGTCCAACAGATTTGAAATTTTGCTCGTCGCCCGCCTTGGATCATAGTTTCGTACATGATGTGTCATCGCCCCAAGTCGCGAGCCGCCATTTTGTTTCGACATTTGTGTAATGTTTGTTTAGTTTGGTTCAGAAAATTCGACAACATCGCGATATAGTGAAAGCAAGCTTCACGTGTGTCACCGACGGCGGGCCGAGTAAGTTCGCGAACTTAAAAACTGCGTACTTTAAGTGCATAATATGTAGGTTAATGTGAAATAAAATATTTTGATTTTGAGATCGCCGACTCGCCGTACATACGGTTCGTTCGGCTCGTTGCATGGAGCGAACCTTCTTTACCTATCTATTATGTGCCTTAACCACGAGTTACTCTCGCGAGGTCGCGGTCCGCACCTCCTTGACTAAATACGACAAGGTTACGAAGTTTGTAGGGGTGTCCCGTGTCACTTGGAGGGGTAGAAATGTGGGCCGCCATGACAGGTGTCTGGTGAGACCCTCGTGTCGGTCACGGCTGTTCTACAAACCGACATAGTTCTTAATGCATGTACCGAAATAGAGAAATATATTTAAAAATACTGGACTTTAAGGGTCTTTTACATACTCCACTTCCCTTTTACTTACAAGCAACTTCATTAACTGAGAACAAAACAAATAAGTGGGTACAATAATAGTAATATTTTATAAATAGTCTACAAAGTGGTTCCCAATTTGATTTGACTATTATAAAGGCATATGCACCAAAATGTTATATAATTACGTATTAGAAACCACAAAGTAATTTACTTCGTGTTAAAAATGGCCTGTATAAAATTATCATAAATATATCATAAATCTTTTATCGGTCAAATTATGTGCTCTTTCATCGGGAAAATACCGATTATCTATGTAGATATCATAAGTACCTATGTAGTATGTAGGTAGATCAGGTATTTATTATCGGGTTATCTTAGTGCACAAAATAGTGTAGTAAATAGGAACTACTTATAGCTAATGAACTAACGCAAAAATTACAATTTACGATTTAACAAAGTGTAAATGCTAAAAGACTGTTCACTCCTTCTTTCTAAACCTAAACTACGATGTAACAGAAGAATTCCGAAAGAAATGATCACTCAAACACATACATGCATCATACGATACGTAAATTATTAACGAAACACTCACCACACTAACAAAATACTCACCACACCAACATACTGAATATTTTTTATTTATATATTGGTCTTTTCCAAAATTGTTTTTTTTTTTTTTTTTGTTTTGTTTAATAACCTCAATTTCTCATTCTCACATTGTAGCTTGCTGTAATATTGCAATTTACATATAATAAACATATTCAACACGTGCTATTTTATGTGCCCCACTTACGATGGGGATCGGAATTTCTCCTAAAGACAGGTTATTTTGTAACCTGTCAAGGAGAAAACAGTACGGAACCCACTAACTGGATTTAAGAAACTTTATGCTTGTGCTATAGACACTCAGCGGCACGGAATTTGGCCCAAGCGCATTATGTAGTTTATTGTCAAAGTGAAACACGAAGGATATGTTTTATGTTTTATAAAACTTAGAGGATGGTCTAATTCCTAAATTAAAATCAATAATTCCCAAAAAAAAATTGAACACTTTATTAAAAATTAATTAAATTACAAAAATGGCAATTAATACAAACATTGAAATAAGGTTAAGTTACAAAAAAATCACAAAACAAGAACATTTTACAAAAAAATAATTACGTGTAAAAAAAGTTATGCTTGCCCTCTTAAATTAATGGTGCCGATTCTCTTGTCACAAGTGCCTCTAAACTAGACTAAAAGTCACTAAAATTAAGTTTAATCCTGTCAAACGACGATTTCCCATTCTGAAATAGACTAAAGTGACACAATTAAACTATATTTTAGTTTGACAGCACTAAGATAGTACTGAGTTTTTAGTTTAGTGAAAATGGCAATTTTGCTATTCTGAATATGACATTTTCCCCCTAAAACTTTGATTGTAAAATACCAAACCAGACTAATTCTGACAATTTTTAATCGCGATTAAAAAGGTGTGGCGTAAAATAACTTGTCATAAACTATAATTCACACCAACATCTCGACTTCACGTGCAAAAACAGTACTGTATTTATTTTTTAATAAATACAGTACTGTTTTTCAGCATCGCAAAAATAATGAAAATTTCGACCCCCTTTATAAAACCCCTAAACCCGTAAACCTGAACATGTGGGTAATATTTTTTCATGTTTTCCATACAAAAAGTGAAAAAGTCCATATAAAACACGTCGAGGGGGCACACCCTGCGCGCCTCCGGCTCTAAAAAAAATCAAAATTATTTTTTAGTTTAGAGAATTTTATTTACAGAATAGCTCTAAGATTCTCATAGCCTAAAGTAAGGAATTTTAGTGATAGTTTAGTTCGTTGTACAAGAGAATCGGCACCATTAGTAATAATAAATAAACATTTTATTCACAAAAAAAACAAACTTTGACAATAACTACTTATATTCTGTATTTTTACTTTACTTATATTTGTTATTAGTGTTATACATTGTAACAATCTGCCAATGCATGTTGCCATACGCGTTAATAAAATTCAGCTGTTAACAGGTTGTTTACGTTTGGGCCACATTCTGTGCCGCTGAGTGTATACGTATATTACCTTGTCATGTAATCTAGTCCAAGTTAAACAATAAATCTTATTGACTATTCATGTAACTTGCATTGCAAATAATAAATAATGATAATAGCAGTGGTTCATCGCGATGATGATGCAGCAACGTTGTCGCACGTTATATCGTGTTGTGGAAAAATTATGTGCTCTTACGTACATCGGGAAAATACCGATTACCTATGTAGGTAGATCAGGTATTTATTGTAGGTAATCTTAGTGCGCAAAATAGTAAAGTAAATAGGAACTACTTATAGCTAATGAAGTATTTATGTAACTTGCATAGCCAATAATAGCGGTGGATCATCGCGATGACTAGCACCAACGTGCCACCAGAGACAACTACAAAATCACTACGTAACAAATTAATCATTTAAGAGCGTTTATTCTGAAAGTAGGCAACGTCGCAAATAGATATCAAATATTTCACTATTTTGATTAATTTGGCAATATTACTGTGTGGAAATAAAAAATGTGGCTAACTAGCGAACTAGAATATTGATTGCATGTATGGACCCTATACTATTGCGGGTTAACGGGAAACCCTCTGTTAGTTAACATACTGTATATTCAAATTAGCAGACGTGTGTGCAGTTTTCTACCGACTGTACTTTGACTGACGAATTGAATAAAACTGACGAATCGGTGAAAACTGGCAAACAGTGGAAACTGTCGAGTTAACGAAACTGCCTAATCGATAAAACTGACGAATCAGTGAAACTGACTAATCAACGAAACTAGCGAATTAAATAAACTGACGACTGAGGGAAACTGACCAGTGATACGCGGACTCACTTATTTATTACTTAAAATGACTAATAAAATTTATTAAAAACTATTACTTATTTACTATATTATCAACACACACAATATCTCGTATAAACCTCAGACCAAATAAAAAACCAAGACAGCGCTGTCACTAGTAAGATTTTTTTAGTGAAGAGATTGTTTATATGTAATATTAATTTGGTAGTAAAAATATCTTGTCGACGTGGGCATTGCTAGAACACAAAGCAGACATGGTTCTTACAAATCTATGCCTTTGTACATGAGAATTTTCTATCTCTGGAATTTTTATTTAGTAATACACAAAACATTTAAAAAATCTGTTTTTCAGGATTGCGTTTCGCAAAGATGCAAGTAATGTCTGGCCTCATCACGTTCCTGAAGTACAGAGTGGAACTAGCTGAAGGCATGCCGGAGACCCTAACCTTAGACCCAAGAACCTTCATCACGCAACCAAAGGGCCAGGGTATCATGCTGAAGATGATCAAACGCGAAGCTGGGAAGGGAGAATATTCGTTCGAAATGAAAACATTAAATCATAAGGAAGTAAAGACATAGATACAGTGATGAACATAAATACTATACCTACACTTACGCAAAATTAAAAAACGATTGGTGTTATGACGATAGTTTTATCGAAACCATACTATTATGAAGGTGGAGATCTTTTCGCAAAGTTCTAATTTAAATTTTATGAGGAAATCGCTTTTATGTTTTGCTTATCTGTAAGGTATATACAGGGTGAAATTGAATTCATGGGCATCCTCTTAAGGGATGTACTCATCGTCCATGAAACCAACTACGAAATCGCGAAAAAAAATAGCTTTTCCATACATTTTGAGGAGCTACACAAACATAAATGTAAGGAACAGCAGATATTTTTTTCGCGGGTTCAGGATTGGTCCCTTATTGAAAGATGTTTATAATGATGAGTACAACGACCCCTTAAGAGGATGCCAATGAATTCAATTTGACCCAGTATATGCTCGTGAAAAATATGCGTCTCTAATACTCGCGATAATTTTCACACGAATAATAATATTAATACATTAGGATCGCATAAATCTATGTTTATGGAACCAACCATAACAAAGGACATTTTTACTATAATTAACAACCTTAAAAACACAGGATATGATGATATTGACATAAGAGTAGTTAAAGCAGTGGCTCCTTCTAAAGCCCCTTTATTAAGTGATATTATAAATTACTATATTCAAAGTGGTATTTTCCCGCAAAAGTTAAAGGTTTCCATTATCAAGTCATTACTTACATTAAAAAAAAGATGACAAAACAAATATAAGTAATTATAGACCTGTAGCTCTAATACCGATTTTTTCAAGAACTTTTTAGAAAGTAATTTATAATGGTATTTATAATTACTTTGAAAAACAAAATATTTTTTGCAGGGAACAAATGGGTTTTAGGAAGACAAAAACCAACTTTCTTGACAAAATACATCATCACATGGATAAAAGGAAACCAGTAAAAGCAATGTATATGGATATGACCAAGGCATTTGACTATGTGGACCATAAAGTACTGACTTTATTTTATATTTTTGTTTTTGAGAGCAGTGATAGCCTAGTGGTGTGACCGTCGGACTGCCAAGTCATAGGTCTCGAGTTCGAACCCAAGGCCTCTGACTTTTCGGATTTATGTGCGTATTGTATAATTATCACTTGCTTCAAAAACAGTGAAGGAAAACATCGTGAGGAAACCTGAGAGATATTTCTTGACGGCATGATTGTGAAGCCAAGTCAGAGGCTCATGGGCGGCTTTAAAACTCTGACACCAGGTTAGTTACTAACCACACGAAAAGAAGAAGACCTAGGTTATTTTGTACGCCATCTGGCGGGACATAGTATGGACCAACATTTTTTATTTTTAATATAACATCTGTATAAGTTTACCCTATGTACACAAAATTATTAAATGAATTTGAATTTGAATTTTTGGTTCTAGGAGGGTATGGTTTTGAGAGCAGTGGTGATGAAATTATTTACACAAAGTAAAGCGCCTGCTTGGCTTCGAACCTATGAGCTACAACTCTTAAGTCGGGGCTGGTACCACTAGACCATCTCTGCTCTCGTATTTTTAATACTAATTCGTAAGTAATTACATTTTCAATATCATTTCATTTAATTGTTGCACCTTTTGAAAAGTTGAGTTGCATAGCGAGTAAACGAGAATGTGAGAGAAGGCAATGCTCACAGGAACTCTCGACCCAGCCGCATAGTATAGCCGCTTTTAGAGGTAGCTTCCGTTATGCGGCTTCCAAACTGTGGAATAACCTGCCAGCACCTATCCGATCTATTAACACGATCGAGACATTTAGAAGACGCCTACGGCAGTATCTCGTGAAAGCCCAACGGAAGCTAGACATGATTAATTTAAATGTTTCATTGCTATCCATGATTATATCTATTATTTATTGACGACCGTCCATTGTTTCTTGTGCAACCATACCATTTTATTTCATTCCATATAAAGAGCTAATTATTTGTAAAAAATTATCTAATCGAGTTAAATTTTATTTGCTATACATATCTATCTACTTTTATTTAAATATAGAACACATACACACTATAAAACTGATTTACATCCGTAAGACGTCCTCGTAACAGAAGGTCCAGTTGAAAACCAGCGTCAGACACTAGTTGTCTGGCATTTATGCAGAAATGGGCCTATTTGGCGCAGCCGCGAGATACACAATATTATTTTAAGTTATCATTCCTTTTTTTTTTTTTTTAAATGTGAATTTTGTGTGCCTTAGCCTGAGTCAAATAAATTTATTTTCTTTCTTTCTTTTCGGCTCGCTCCCTTGTAAAACCAGTCCAAAACCGGGTATTTATATCACTGAAAACCACATCACACTGGCCATACATAGATCACAAAGCCTCTTATTGAGAACCATCCTATAGGACGTACATTCTCATCTAAAAGGCAATAGGCGCACGTGCCTACATTGTCTGCACTACGTTCGTCGTGCAGACTATTTCCCCGAGAGTTGCTAGTTTCCTGTAGCGGCTACGGAAGCGGACGACAGGTTCTTTGATAGTAATGTCTCGTGTGTCCCACTCCTAACAATGTTTAGAGAAGGTAGTACCCACATAGGTCGGTATGGACGATCGTTTATCTTTTGTAACTAATAACAAGCTGGCAGAATTCTTAGGAAATGTGCTGGTAATAATAGGATAGGAAATTAACAGAATACAATATTTAAAATTTCCCCGGTTTTTCCACAACAAACCCCTCAACTGTATATAAAATAATTGAAAGGACACAATTAAATTCTAAAAGTTACTTCACTCTTTAAAATTTTAAAGCGCCTAATAAATTGCCCAACTTCCAAAGCGTCAGTCAAACGGAATGTGCTTAAAAATTCAATCAGGCGCACGGAGGCCAGTTCAAAGGTATCGCTTACATTAGCATTTTAAACAAAAAGCCAGTAATTAAGCGGAAACAAGGGGATCGGGGAACACTTAGCATTTGTAAACAAACAATGTATTTAGGTTCTGAAGGTCGGAAGTGATCAGCAACTCGACGAAACAATGAAAGAGGGGGGAAAACCGAACGTCCTTTTTATAAGTCGGATAAAAGGCTGCGTATGCTAAAATTGAAGTTTCAGTTCATTAGACATAATTTTAATTAGTGGTTCTAAAATTTATGTTGAAAAAGAGTAAGGAAAGCTTAAAGCAATAATTATTCTATTTAAAACTGATAATGAAATCGGTTTTTACTTTACTCGTATTATCGAAATTATCTACGTATGGAAACACAACACGTTAACATTCTAACAACAAAATAATCTCGTAGAAACATCAGAAAGTGAAAACTCAAACATGCAAAAGTTGGTAAGCAAACAGGGGCTGCAAACATTCGGAACTTTAACCAAACCCTCAAGTTGTGAAGTTACGGAGGTCAACACAGACTGATGTTCCACACGAGAATGCTTCTATCAGATGAAAGATGTAACTTATGACTTTTAGAGGAAGTAAAAGTAGCCTTTACGACGTTTTATTTTATTATCAATGTTTGATAGATGTTTTTATGACTGCGCTACGAGGTCGCAAGGTTATTTTCTAAAAGAAAGTTGCAGGTTAAAAGTTATTTTTGTAAAGTACGGGCGTGTATGAATGGAGCCTCTATATATGAGTAGGACATCTGAAGTATCCTGTATAGCTCTGCAACTATCGGTTGTGAGTGTTTTGGCAAGCTTATGTATATTTTATCATGATATGAGCTATATTAATATAGCTTTTTTAATTTTTACGGAGATGAAAAAAATTAGTGAGCCTTACTGTAGTCGCTTACGATGTCTAACATCTGACGTCTCACTCTGGTATTAAGCAACATTAAAGGGGCCGGGCCTCGTCAAGGTCGTTTCTGAAGGCCAACTCTAGCACCGCGCGCGCTCATTGGTCAAATCAAATAGCACGCGCTTCCCCGTCTTCCACACATCCGTCCCTTTTCACGAAATCACTCCCACAGATTTGAATGATTCCAGTGTGATTTTTTAGATTGTTTTAGATTTAAATTTATATTTTGATTGCAGAAAAGCGAGGCAAAGATGTTACACATCAAATACAAGAAGAACACTCTTAGTAATACTAAGAGTGTTCTTCTAGTTATATCCGCTCAACAATGAATGTAATTACAGCGTACTTTTACCTACAAAGTAACTTGTACAGTTTCTTAGACTTGCAAAGTGGCAGTGGAGGAACAGTGCCGGATTTACCACGTAGCAAGAGTAGCAATTGCTACGGGCCCCGCACAAAAGGGGCCCCGCATATTCAAACCCGCCCACCTCTGTCTGAGCGTAATATTCTGAGTGAAACTTATTAAAAATACTGAATTTACTTGATGTCACAAAAACATGATACGTGTTACGTATCACGTTTTTGTACCTTTCCCGACTAAGACAATCCACGTCGGTAATACAATTTTTAACATATTTTCTAAAGTTGATGGCAAATTAACGTATTGAGTATTGTTTTGTTTGACCACTTTATACTTAAAAACCCGTAGCAGATCAAGGGCCCCTCGATCAAATTTGCTACGGGCTCCGCGCTTCCTTAATCCACTAGGCACTGTGTAGGAAAACGTTCGAAATATTATAGCAATATTTCCAAAATAGAAATTTCTACTCGTTTAATAAAAAACTGTACCTAGTTAGTATCACGTAAATACTGAGCGAATGATAAACTTACCTAGACCACCAGTTTTTATAAAACCTGCAGAATATTCCCGTTCTAAGATAAATCTTACCGCAAGTTTGTAACTTATCTTGGGCTTGAAACACACCTGAGCACTTTGTAAGTTTCCTGCCTCCATTCCTTTGTACTCACGAGGTGGTGATAAATATCTACGAGGACTGTGGGCCTTTAGGCCTAAGGGACTAGGGACTCAGTGAATACTTTTAGGACAAGTTATAAGATTTTGATGTCAACTGCCCGGAGTCTGGATTTGTACCCTGTTAATAAAAGAAAGAATAAAAGAAGAAGAAAATAAATTTATTTGACCCAGGTTGAGGCACACAATATTCATATAAACAAAAATAAAAACAGAGAAATCTTAAAACAGTATTGTGAGCCTCGCGGCTGCGCCAAATAGGACCAGTTCAGCATAAATGCCAGACAACTAGTGCCTGACGCTGGTTTTCAACTGATGGCAATAGGTTCGCATATTACATACATGGGAATTAAACATAACTGACAAAATGTGGGTTTACTATAGGTGCACCTATACCTAACCCTTTAAGAATAGAGGCGTGATGTTATGTTATATTAATTTAGAATATTTGATTCTTATAACGTTGTCTAAAATCGACACGCAATAAGCAAGTGTGGGGATTAATGCTCGTACTTTTTTTAAAGGCGTTTTCCTTGCAGTGGTACAGTTACAGACCAGAAGGTATTATTTTTAACCGACGAAAAAAAAAAGGGGTGGTTCTCAAGTCGACACATTTTTTTTTTTATGTGGACCACGCATAACTTTTTATTGAGTAGTAGTGGTGTGTAGTGAGTAGTGAGGCGGTGACAAACATTACACGAAGATTCATCAAGCTACCATTTTACGCTATCAGAAATTAATTTCTTGGATGGGCGCCGCCTCAAAATTTGTTACTTAAATTAGAGGAGCTTAGTTACACTAAAAGGATATTTTTTTTATTTTTCGCTTTTCGGTTTTATTTTCGTTGGTTTAATTTTTTGTAAAAAAGTTTTTAAAGGAATCATTTGTCCTCGTAGCTTTTGGATAGTCCACCAGCCAATAATGTTGAAAACTTTATCAGAGATGTTTGACGAAATCAAGTAAATTGCAATACATACTATAGGTATTACGTTGTCTACGTCTTTGAAATAGTAAAAAAAAAATCTCCTTGGCAATATTTCTATTTAATCCCTTTAACTATGAACAACAGCTTATAATCCCAACAATTAAGGTTATTAAGGCATTCAACCCTCGCTTACTCGCCCGTCAAATGCGATTGATTTTAAAAGCTCCGTAAATGTCAGTATGTCATAAATATAGGTCGTTTGCGCAGGAATTGGGTCACGACTCGCGCTCGCGTTGACCTGCACAGTCATTTTAAGTTCACGGTTATCATTTTTGTGGTATGAGTGGGTTTTTGTGTTCGCTGCTGTTTTATTATAGCGCCTTGAGAAAATTTTGCTGCAAATGTTTTCCCTCTTGCGTAATGTAGAGTTGTAACTTTCTTTCAAGATGATATTTTTGCACTGTGGATGTGGGTCTGGTGAATGCTGTTATGTTCAATGAATACTTTGGTACGAAGTTGAAAAATAACTGGGATTTTGTTGTTTTGTTTGACTTAACTCTGGTTCCCTTCAGAGCAGAATTGAATGAGAATCACACGAAAAATTTATTTGTTTCGTAATGTATGAATTAATAATAATAATATCATCCTATTATATTGTCCCACTGCAGGACAAAGGCCTCTTCTCATACGGAGAAGGCACGAGCATTGATCACCACGCTTGCTCAAGACGGGTTGGTGATTGCAGACTTGTATTTTAACTATAATATAAGTCCAGGTTTCCTCACGATGTTTGCCTTCACCGATGTCAGTAATGTCCAAGATAAACTCAGAAAGTACATATGAATTGAAAAAGTCACATTGGTACTTGCCCGGATTTGAACCCACAACCTCGTGCATGACAGGCGAGGCTTTAACCACTGGGCCATCATGACATTTCAATTTTTTTTTTTTTTTTTAATGTTTGAATTATCATTATGGAATCTACATATTTAAACGAATTCCTGCTTTTGTGTGACATCTTCTAAAAGATTGATCTTCGTAGCAACTGGTTCTTAATCATGGCTAAACACGGCTTAAACACCTTCTGAACACGGTGCGGTATTTTTACCTTTTAAAGAGAGCAGCATTGTCGGAAAATCTGTAAAAATATAATCTCTTTGCCATTGTCAGTAATCACTTACCTACAGTAGCACATCTTCATTTTTGCTATACACAATAAACTAGGCGTTAATCATGAAGCTTACTTTTCATACATAGCCAGAACTTTGCATTTACTACCAGAGACGCTCAATTCACTGCATTCACTCCAGCATTATCCATACAGTCCGAATTCATATAAAAGACCGAATATAAAGAATGGCGAACAATAAAAGGCCGTCGGCAACCCGCGGTAATGAGAAATACGAAAACATCCGGAAAAATGTTGAGTACCCCATGTTTTATGAGAAAAATATAGTTGTAAAACAGTTTTGTTTTAGAAGTAATATTATCAGCCTGCAAGGAAATAAAAGAAGTCTCTCATAACCACAGCTGGTTATGTAGGTATTGCTGGCGTTTTCAGGCCAGCTCCCCAGGCTGGCTTATTGGTGCTTCGCCCGAACTTACTGGCCCGAAACTTTTTTTTTTTTTTCTTGAGGCGATTTGCATGAAGTTAATTTATTTGTTCGCCAATCGACGCGAATCGGTGCCTACAAAAAAATTCACTCATCAATCACTAATAAGCCGCAGCAGTCTCTAATGCAAAGTTTGACTTTATTTTGATAAAGACAAACTTTAGTAGTGTAGTGGTTTAGTAAGTATTTCAAAATCTTCCTGAACTATATAGCACACGTAACTATAATGTAACGTAACTATATATACAAATAACTAGCTTTTTCCCGAAGCTTTGTTCGCGTGGAAGTCTGAAATTATCCCATGGAAACGTACTACCGGTTAATAGACCTATTATAACAAGATAATTGCAATCAATCACTCCGCCAAGCATCCAAAAGCGTTTATTGAGAATTAATCAAATCTTAATAATTATCAGTGGACGTTTCAGCCCTGGTTAGGTACCGAAAGATATCCAAATAACTCCTCAAGAAACGCGACCTGATTTAATAAAGAAGAGACTTAATTACCCAAAGGGCTTCATAAAAACCTTGTTTACTTGAAAATGTTCTCATCAAGATACCCTTCAAGTTGATTAGCGTTTTAGAGATAAACTCGACGAATCAGGATATTTTTTTCTACGCTTTTTTCGTAATTAACTTCTTAGTTAAGTTTTTCATTCTTTATTAAATATTTTTGGCTTCTTCCAAAATTTTACCTTAATAATAACCTAAGTGACAGACGGACAAATAAGTAATAATAAAAATGTTCCGTTTTTTTCCTTTTAAGCTCGGAAAAAGGAAAAATAGGTAAGTAGATGTTTATCTGTTGTGAAGTAAGTTTTAAGTAAATGACCACAAGAGCAGAGGAAAATCAAACAAACGATTTATGATTGTTTGGCCATGAAGTTTTTATTTTTCACGTTTTAGGTGTGGTACCTACCCCACACAAATTCGAATACCTGCTATGTAAATAACAGTGACTCGAAGTTATTATAACATCATTGACATGTATACCAAGTGGGGATAATACGTTTTATTGAAGGACAAACTCATAAACTACCCAAGCAAAGTTAATAAAAATTTATATGGGACCATCCGCGCAAGTTTCCTCTACTAAATGAAAAAATCGATGAAAATACTTTAAAAAAAAAAAACATACAGATGAACACTGAGATAATTTATTAATTTATCGTATACTCTTAAAATGAGCAATATTTGTATATATCTGTAATAAAGTTCTCGAAAACGGCTCTAACGTTTTCGACGAAAGTTGCAATTTTACGGGGGGTTTCGATCTAGCTAGATCTCATATCTGGGAAAATTCGTGTTCCCTGTATTTTCACCCGAGCAGAGCTCGGTCGCCCAAAGTTTAGAACAACATGGCTACCTTAGAATAATGACATGGCAGCATGGAATTCGTATGAATTTTCACCAGAGCAGAGCTCGGTCACCCAGGTACTAAAATCTATATGGGACCACCGTGCAAGCTTTCTCTACGTAATGATAATAGTTATTTATGCTATAAGTGCGGAAGGTAGGTGATTTCCGATGAGTGGCATTTTATTCACGAGCGAGCGCAGCGAGCGAGTGTATAAGTCGACACGAGTCGGAAATCATCTTACGCACGTGTATCATACAACGTTTTACTATGCATTGTGAGAGAAAAAAAAAAACGTCGACTTCGACTTCAACTTCCACTTCCACTTCCACTTCCACTTCCACTTCCACTTCAACTTCCACTTCCACTTCCACTTCCACTTCCACTTCAACTTCCACTTCCACTTCCACTTCCAATTCCACTTCCACTTCCACTTCCAATTCCACTTCCACTTCCACTTCAACTTCCACTTCCACTTCCACTTCCACTTCCACTTCGACTTTGTCTTTGACTCCGCCATCGCCATCGCCATCGTCATCGATATCGTCATCGCCATCGCCATCGCCATCGTCATCCCATCGCCGTCGCCATCGCCTTCGCCATCGTCATCGTTATCATCATCATCTGATTTGTAAAACTTTTCTCAAATAATAAAAACTCTTTGCAACGGGCTGACGACGGCCACCAAAATTAAAAAAAAACAGAAAAGTAAAAAGCACTAGTCAAAAAAAGTGACACTTTCCGCACTAATTTACTGCTTGGAAAAGGCTCTTTTCGAGCAAATGCATTGTAAAATAATTTTCAAAATAACAGCATAGTTGACGAAAATATCGAAGAAAATACTTAATAAAAAATAAAAACATTCAGACAATTGATGATGATTTATTTATTTATTTAACACAAAACGGCCAATTACTAGTTAAAGACACAAACTACAATAACAAAAGTATACAACTAATCGACAGTAATACGCTCATCTCACAATACTCCAGACATACTGACAAGATCTTCTACCATTCAGCAGCGAACACATCGCAGTCAGGCTTAGCGCCAAGAGAGCGTAGAGAGCGCAGAGTGTGCGAGGGACATGAGACTGGGCTCTCGCGACGGTTTGGATGATGATGATGAGCTAAAAGTTTTATGGAGTAAGACTAAGTATTATTATTATAGGGATACGGATGACGATGATCACTGCAACAGGTAAAGAAAAGAAAGGATCCCAGCACGCTCAGTATGACCACAATAGAAACGGTTTTGATCGACGAAAGAATACACAAAACGACAGATACACAATCACAGTCTGTCAACTTGTCTATTTTGCCATCGAAAACCCGTTTCTATGGTTGTCATGTAAATTATTTTGAGTACTAATAACTATAATCTTTTTTTTTTCTTCTAACTGATCAGACAGATGTGCTGCTGGGGAGTTTGTTGCGCCACTTCTTCTTCCCAGCTAACGCACTAGGAAGTGGTGAAGGCGGGCGTTTTGGGGGACTGTCTTATGTAATTTTGACGTTCGAAAAGTGCTGATTCGCAGCCTAGTTTGAATAAATGACTTTTGAATTTGAATTTGTCATGTTACGCGTGTAGGACAGAGAAAAGACCTTGTGTAATAAACATGATTATTTGTTTCACTACCTTCTGCCGCGACTTTGTCCATGTGAAAGTCAACTATCAATCTGCCTAGCCTTTTCCCAACTATATTGGGGTCAGCTTCCAGTCTAACCGGATGCAGCTGGATACCAGTATTTTACATGGAGCGACTGTCAAAGGTCCACGAATGACAGCCGGGGCCAACAGCTTAACGTGCTATCCGAGGCACGGAGGAGTCTCGGTATGTAAAGATGGTCACCAATCCACAGACCAACCCCGGCAAGCGTAGCTTAACCTGATGGGTCGACCCGTGCGGCAGTTATTACTTAGCCACGAGCTCCTCGCGTGAAAGTCATCTATGAGTATCATAAACATCATGGACACACCTGGACTTGTAGGTAATATAAGTCTGAAATCGCCAGCCAGAGCAAGCGTTGTGATCAATGCTCGTGTCTTCTCTGTATGAGAAGAGGCCTTTGCCCTGCAGTGGGACAGTAACAGGCTGGTATTATTATTTATGTTTAGTCAGCTTGCTAAAGAATGAAATCTTCTTTATTTTTCGTGTACTTGGTGACTAACCTGATGCCAGAGTTTTAAAGCCGCCCATGGGCCTGTGACTTGGCTCCGACTTGGCTTCACATGCCGTCGAGAAATATCTGTCAGACATGTTTTCTCACGATGTGTTCCTTCACCGTTTTTTAAGGTACAGACGAACACTGAGATGATTTCTTTCTCAGGCAAGCCGGTTTCCTCACGATGTTTTTTTAAATAAGTGATAATTATATAGGATAAAGAATCAAATAAAGCTTCATCGTGATTTACGCCCAGCTGAATGGAAGGTAAATGGACATAATTGTCGCGTCGGTGACGCGGCTGGGGTGGCATGGCTCAGTAGCCACCCTTCCGAGCCACTGCGCCCGCCGCATGTAGCCACTGCGGGGGCTATTTGCGTGTTTATAGGTTAGCTGTTGACTGCTCTATTACACTATTTAATTAATTGCTGGCAGCGATTGTTGGTATAATGATTTTAGTGTCAAAACTACGGCGACATATATGCTGCAGCCGTATCTGCGTCTATCGGGACAAAGCAATTCGTGCCGAAGCTTCGTATGTTTAAAGTTATCGCGCTAATGCGGTGGTGACATTAGCAGCTTCTCCACGTTTAATTTGTGCGGTACAAATTAAACGTGGAGAAGCTGCTAACTTAAGCTGACGCACCCGGGCGATAAATGCTACGTAGCCCGAACTATCGCGACGATAACCGATAATGGTTGGTCACGTCTGCGGATATCATATCGTATCGTATCGGATCTGCGTCCATCGTGACGAAGCTTATGCTAACATGGTTTTTGTAAGGATATTAATATGTGCAAAGCCAAGTGCAAGCAATATGTTTGTTGTGTTAATCATCATGTGTTTTAAGATGAGTTATTATTATTATCAGCCGTTTGTGTCCCGCTGCAGGGCAAATACCGTCCTTCCCTTCTTCCACTTATCCTTATCTACTGCTGTATGTGGCAAATCCTTCTAAAAAAACTCGAGTACGTCCCGCCGCCGGCCTGCTGCGTTGCCGTTTGCTGTTGTTTGGAACCCAATGTGTGGTTATTTTAGCCTATAGCTCCTCCGGCATGCGGTAGATGAGGCCAGCCCGCGCAGTTTCATTTAAGCTTGACAACCGTGTGACCTATATGAGCAATTTGAGTATTGGAATGAACCTGGAATATTACCTACAGGCTAAAATAAAAAAGCGCATTTTTAAGACAAAAAAAAGTAATTATAATAAGAATGTATTATATAATTAATATTAACGTAATTATGTATTTATTCGCTAAGTGAACAATGTATTTTCTTTTAGAATAAATAAAGATCTTTAAACCGAATGGGCAAATTAGCAAAAAGAAAACGACCGAAACCGAAACAAAGTACAACGGGCATTGATTTATTTGACAACGCGTAATTTAAATTGAAATAAAAACTTTTCAACAAAAGAAAAACGGGAAAACGGTTGCAAAAAACGAAAATACAAAATCAAAAACACCGACTTCCGAAATTAAACTAATTTTTCAATTAGTAGTTTTTTTATGGAAGTCCGTTATAATTTTTATTAAAAAAGTTTTTATTTTTCACTTTTTGGTTGTGGTATTTACCCTACACAAATTCGTATCCACTATTTGCTTTGTAAATAACAGTGACAGGTAGTTATTATAACATCATCAACATACACTAAAAAATACGTATCATTGAAGCTAACACAAAAACTACCTAAGCAAAGTTTAAAATATTTATATAAGGCCACTTAAAAAGTATACGTATATTATTATTATATTATACCCTTTCAAACAAAAAAAGAATTTTTCAAATCGGTCCGGCCGTCTTTGAGTAATCGAGGAATATAGATACATTAAAAAAAGATTCTCACGAACTGAGAACCTCCTTCTTTTTTTTTCTGTTAAAAAGAGGCAGACATGATTACAACAAGAGATAAAAAGTAAAATTATAATTAATTATACTCAACAGAAAATAATTAATAAAAGTTTAAAGAGTGTGATTTCGAAACTGACTTTAAAAAAAATCCTAAAACAAACCGTAACAGGTTAATACCTAACTAATATTATAAATGCGAAAGTAAGTTTGTTACGCTTTCACGCAAAAACGGCTGAATGGATTTGGATGAAATTGGGCACACGAGTAGAACATGACCTGGAACAGGACATAGGATACTTTTATCGCAGTAGTACGTTCTCGTGGGATAATTTCCGACATGCACGGGGGCGAAGCCGCTGGCAAAAGCTAGTAAATAATAAATAAATGTGTAATTTCCTCAACCAACCTTTTCTCTGGGAGATCCCCAACTTAATACCGTTTGATTTATTAAACCTTTTTACCGTATTGGTACCTTTGACTCGCTTTTTTAAAATGACGCACATTTCGGTAGGTACCTAAGTATCATCATTTCAGCCAAAAGGCGTCCTCTGCTGGACATAGGCCTCCCCCAAGCACCGCCACTTCGACCGATTTTGTGCTTCCAGCGGATTCATGCGGCCTTCACCAGGTCATCGGTCCATCTTGTGGGATGCGTTCAAACGCTACGTACGCGGTCGCCACTCCAGAACCTATCGGCCCCATCGGGCATCTGTTCGACGAGCCATGTGCCCTACCCAATGCCACTTAAGTTTGGTAATCCTTCGGGCTATGTAAGATAAGATAAGATAAGATTTATTTCTCACCACAATATAAAGTACATTTTCAAATGATCATTAGACAATACATAATAGTTTTATTTATACTGTGGGAGACTGGTGCCTAAGCTAGGCGTAATGCCTGTATTTCAGGACACCAGGTCTCCACCCATTTGAAAGCAGTTACATTTCTTAAGGATTATGCATTCGTACACAAATGCGGTAAATTACATGAGACCAAAAAAAAAAAAAGGAGATTACACTGATAATTAGTACTTATTCTAGGGTTAGTATGTCTGTGAGTGTATGTGGTGTGCGTGGTGCGTGTGAGTGGGCGTGTGTTTAAGAAAATATGATAAGTAGGTGAAGGGCTGAATGCAAAGAAAGGTGATTTATATAAATACCTATATTGTATTGTTTATTCGTTTAATAGTTCTAAACAAGCAAGTTATACTGTGGCAGCAAGAAGTTTTTCCGTTGCTTCATAATTTAACTCCTGGAGCCAGTTCTTAACCTTCATTTTACACTTCGTTTTGGTAAGATCATAAATCGGGAGCGTTTTATTTATTTTATTGTAGATAAAGCGGCCAAGATGACAAAAGAAACGTTTGGAGAACATAGTAGTGAGTTGTTTACCATGCCGATCCACTGGGTCAAATCGTCTTTTACTTTGTAACAGCGAGGAGTTGAAGGTAAGGAGTCCATGCTGTTTTAGGGCTGTTTGTAGAACGAACAGCTGACGAACAGTTAGGACTTTAGACTCTTTATATAAAAGTGATGTGGGATATCGAAACGGCAGAAAGTAAGATACCTTTAGGATTGCTCTCTGCGCTCTTTTCAATTGTATGAGCGTGTATTTAGGTGCACCGCCCCAAGACGTTATACAGTAGGTTAGTAGGGACTGGCCGAGGGCATGGTAAATCGATTTCATCAGCTTGACGTCAGCCACATATCTTAGTGTTTTAAAAACAAATATCAGTTTATGCAACCTATTGCTGAGGGTGTTGATGTGTTCATGAAATACTTTATACTGTTTGTTCTTTGTAAGCGGGTGCAGCCACATGTGTTGTCATTTTGGTTAGAGCAGGAGTGGGCAATTATAGAGTACAACGGAGTCGTTTGAGTTGTGTGTGTGTTGGACTTTAGAGAAAAGGCAATGTACTTTGTTTTGTCCGCGTTTAGTGTAAGAACAGTACTATGTAGCCACTTCACCACAATGTCAAAGCCTGTCTGGGCATGCGCGTAGACTTCATGCCATGAGTTTGCGCTGAAGAGAAGGGCAGTGTCATCTGCAAATGTTATAATTTTACCCTTGGGGATAGTGAGCATACCCAGCTCGTTAATGTATATGAGAAAGAGGGTCGGACCGAGTACGCTACCTTGTGGCACACCATAGGTCACGGTGCGCTTTTCGCTGACGATATCATCGATCTTAACGAACTGGGTGCGCTCACTCAGGTAGTCCTCAAACAGTTTGAGTTGTACCCCCCTGATGCCTATTCTTTCCATTTTGTGAATAAGAATGGGTACAGAAACAGTGTCAAAAGCTTTGGCAAGGTCTAAAAAGATAGCCAATGTAGATAGCTATGTCAGTTACCTTGGTACCTAAGTATGGCCACTCGTCGTAAAACAGAATACATTTTACTTTGTAGTCTATACTAAATTATTATCAATCGAATTAATTTAAACAAAAAATCAATCTGTCTATCCTTTCCCCGTCTATGTTGGGGTCGGCTTCCAGTCTATCCGGATGCAGCTGAATACCAGTATTTTACATGGAGCGACTGCTTATCTGACCTCCACAACTCGGTAAATGGGTAATACGATTACCCTTGGTTGTCTCCCTTTCGGGCTTCTGACGACTCGTAACGACTGTCAAAGATCTTCGAATGACAGCCGGGATAAACGGCTTAACGTGCTTTCCGACGCATGGAGGAGTCTCGGTATGTAAAGATCCACCACCCAAGACCCATCCACCTATGTATGTATAACATAGATACATAAACTCATGCCTTCTTCACATGGGGGTAGACAGAAACTACAGACCTCCACCAGCTACGATCCTTACATACTGCTTTTGCCTTGTTTACGTCCATACATCAGGTCATACACGCACGCCAGTAGCGAGTACTACGTACCTGACCTTTCTGAATTCTTTCCATGAAAAATTCCTTTTAAGAAAAGTTAATTAAAAAGAAAGAAAGAAAAAAAAAAGAAAAATAGTTTATTCTGCACAAACCAAACGCACATTAAAGACAAAAAGACATAAAGTACACACATATAAAAGTAGCCAAAGGCCTCGTATTCAACCAATAAATAAAACTTAAAAAAATAAAAACAATGTTGTTCATTGGTTGATGTTGACAGTTGACAAGGCCATGGATCAAAGACAGTATTGCGTAATTTATAGTTACATCTAAGAGTTACATGCTCTATGGCGTAATTTACTCTTGTGACATAAGCAAATGACAACAAAAACAAAATGCTGATTGCAGAGTAAACTACTTTTTTTACAAATACTAAGAAAAATAATGCTGTGCGTCGCATCTGTGCAAGAACAGGTCATTGCTCAGCGAAATTCTGTGAATTCGGACGAACCTAACGTCAACAGCGCTGGTTTTCGGCAATTACCTATGGAATGACGCATTGACGTCCCCCTGATAAATCATTATATTTCACTGAAATAACTGTATGTGTGATTATACAAGTAATAAAAATATACATCTGTAATTGTGCATAACATAAATTTAAGAAATAATAATAATATTCAAACATTACAATAAGAATATAAAACAAGTATGTAAGTAATTACTATAAACTTGTAGTTTCAGTATGTTCTTTAATACTCTGTTGTGTACAGTGTGGTGTGTTTTCCTCTTTCTGCTGTTTGAGTAATTATAACAACTTCAAACTTCTTAAAATACACTAACAATCCATAATTTAAATTGATACACCATATTTTCATGCACCATGGGAATTGCGGCGATTTGTTTGCGCCTCGATGGCGTGGCGGCCATTTGCATAACGGTAGGCATCAAGGCATGGGGTACGTACCTAATTATTGACATTGTTTCACATAACATCCGAAAACTCAAAGTATTGATATTGTATTACAAATTCAAAAGGTCGCAGGCATAGCCGCAGGGTGAACGAAGTCGGCAATAAATCACAAGCGGTAGGCTTAGCAGGGATTGTCAACTTTGTTTGCACAAGTACTTACTTGAAAAGGTCCTTTGATGCATACGGTGCTTATGTGCCCTAAACAGTTGGCTCGAGTGTCCTTATCGACGTACTTGTGTATGAAAGGTATATGATGGAAGATTTAATGTATTGTTATTGAAATATCCAGGTTGTGTAGGTTGGTCTTCTAAAAAAGTTTAGAAGATTGATATTGATCGTGGTATTTTTTTTGTTTCATTGCAACTTTTGTCTCGATAAAGGATTAATCTGAACTTAAATCTATTATTTTGTTCATGGAAACATTATCCCTAATTCGTTTTTTAGCATCCCACATCCACAATTCAAAAAACCATTACATCCGCAACTCACAAATTTTAAGATGAGGGCGTTTTACAACGCAACGCATCGGGCTACGGCGTAGTACGCATCAGGCTACAGCGTAGCACTTACTGTTCTACGGCGTAGTACGCATCAGGCTACAGCGTAGCACTTACTGTTCTACGGCGTAGTACGCATTATGCTCCGACTAGGTGCTTCGATCGCGTAATCTTTGTAGCTTTACACCTCCGGGACATTATTCAAAGCGTCTTCTGTATATTTAATACTCATATTGATTGCTAGTAATTTCATGAGTGCTAACCCTACATATTTTGCAGTATACAATCATGAAGTTGCCTAGTTCTTGTTTGTAATTACTTCCTTTTCCGAGATCGGAACACAAAACAGTGCTGACCTCAAAAACATTGTACCACGTGTTCATAGGAATGTGGGCCGGTGCACTAAATAGGAACAAAATTTCTAGAAACTCGTTTTAACAAAAAAAAATCAAGTAGGTAATAAAATTATAATTAAATAGCTGTGACTCCCAGTTTTGACTACGCTGGCGTAACATTTTCATTTTACGGTCGTAGAAAAAAAAAACAATATTATTATCTAACAATTTATTCATTGATCAATTCCGCAGTACGCAAGTCGTTGACCTCTAAATATTCAGTGGTTTTACATCTCGTGCAAGTAATAATATTGTAAAAAAATCTAATAAAACATTGGTGAGGTCTCAAGGAAAAGCTATTTAATTTAAATAAAATGAATATTTAAAGTATAGCTTGTCTACTCTGAAATGACGCGCCCCACTACCGCATTTTACGCACACGTTAATGCAGTAATGCGATAGAGGGGCGCGTCATTTCAGAATGGACAAACTATAGTAATAGATTAATTACCAACGTTGCAATATATTTAACAATATTAATTCTTCCTCGAAAAACATGCACAGAAAACATGTAGTGCAATAAAGAATAGCCTTGGTATAGTCATACACGTCATATAAATAATCCTAACTAATATTATTAATGCGCAAGTGAGTTTGTTTGTTGTTTGTTACGCTTTCACGCTAAAACGGCTGAACGGATGTGGATGAAATGGGCACATGGGTAAACAATAAGCTGGAGAAGGATATAGGCTACTTTTCATCCTGGATTGCAGACTTACGGCCAAACTCCATAACCTATTTTCAGTAAAAGACAGATCGCTATTGATGGTAGATAGACAATATAATTCTATCTGTCATTGAATGTCGTCCCACAATTCCTTAAAGGTACCGTTCCGTACCCGTCCGCAGGCGGCAACTGCAGGCGACGCGCGACGTGTCGCCGCGTCATGTCGCGGGCGGCGTCATGTCGCTGTCGTCATGATTCCGAACCCGTCCGCAGGCGGCAACTGCAGGCGACGTATCGCCGTGTCATGTGGCGGCGTCATGTCGCTGTCGTCATGATTCCGAACCCGTCCGCAGGCGGCAACTGCAGGCGACGTGTCGCTGCGTCATGTCGCGGCGTCATGTCGATGTAGTCATTATTCCGAAACCGACCGCAGGCGGCAGCAGCCCGTATTCCAGTCGGAAGATAGAAGATAGAAAACTGTGTTATCGTTCGAGCGTTGGCGACACTACTGGTCTGCGGTCGGGCTACACGTTTCGCCTGTCGCTCGCCCGTAACTGCAAACGACGTGTCGCTAGATACGGAAGGTATTTCATAGAGATTCATAGAAACTGGTCGTGTCGCGGCGACACGTCGCTGCAGTTGCCGCCTGCGGTCGGCTACGGAATGGCACCTTAAGATTCCTTATTCTCTGACAGATTATTGGGACGTTCAAACCATGGATAGATAGGGTTTTCTAGCTCCAGTATCCCAAAACTGGTCATAGATAGGTTATTGGGTTCGGCCATAAGTCGCGGGTAACAGCTAGTAATTCATATTTACATAATTAGTTAAAAGCAGATACATCTTTTGTAGCGATCTTATTTTGTTTCGGATATTAATAGATTTCTTATATCTAAATATACGTATAGTGAGGATCTTCATCATTATTCTCCTGCCTTTAGGCCAATTTATTTTCGGTCAGTGCAACATCTTCATTGTGTCTGTCCGGTAGATTCTGATTTTGATTTTTTGAGTGTTTATTTTGAAAGTGGGCAACGTCGCAAATAGATGTCAAATATTTCTCTGTTTTGATTAATTTGGCAATATTACTGTGTGGAAATATGAAATGTGGCTAACTAGCGAACTAGAATATTTATATTTATTTATACATACTTTTTGTACATCTTAATCTAAATATTCAGTGTTACAATATTAATTATTGCATTTCATAATCAATATTTTAGTTCGCATGTTAGCCACATTTTATATTTCCATACAGTAATATTATCAAATTAATCAAAGCCGGTAAATATTTGACAGCAATTTGCGACGTTGCCAACTTTAAGGAAAAAAGCAGAACTACCTATATTGATTAATAGTAAACTATACGAGCTAGGATTAGACTGGTGCATAATGCATAGCTTTATCAACGTCACAAAAATTTCAAAATTGCAGATGACCGTGAGATGACCGATTATTCGCACCAGGTGACAGACTATCCGCAAAAAATAAATAAAACAGATCGTCTGACGTATCAAGTTCAAAATCTACGCATTTTGCAGTTACTCAATAATAATTTAGCAGACTAAATTCGCTTTAAGGAAGCGATAAAAAATAAAATCGTATACTTCACTACGACCAAAATTTCCTGTGAACACGTAAACAGCAGTTCACATGTTAAGATATATGTAGTTAAATTATACGAGTTACGTCAATATGGAGCCGATAATATCATTCTAACAGTGTGTTTTAGTATAGTGTGGGACTTAATTATTTCTTTCGTGTGGACATTTTATTTGAATAATTAAAAAAAAATACATTTGAAAGGATCTGTGACGCGGGCGATTTTAGTTTAATTACTTCCTATGTTTTGGTTCGTTGTCTTTATTATTATGAATCATAGCATTTTTTATAAATAAAAAATATTTATGTGGAAATATTTATAGGAAAAATCGTGTTTTTACCTTTTGTGTCGTACTCTTTTTTTATCGTGTTACGTGTGACAATCAATTATGTATGTCTTATAAAGTTATAATACAATGCAACTAGCTTCAACTTTCTAACTTCTTCTTCCCAGCTAATGTACTAGGAAGTTGTGAACGGTGTGCGTTTTGGGGGACTGTCTTTATGTAATTTTGACGTTCGAAAAGTGCTGATTCTCAGCTCTAGTTTGAATAAATGACTTTTGAATTTTTGAATTTTGAATAACTGACGCGACTATTTGACAATTCAAAAGTGCCTGTAAATGGTTTAATTTAAATAAATGCTTTGAGTTTAAGTTTGAGTTTGAATGTTAATTAATGGAGAGGGAGTAGAAGGCCAACGAAACCATGGATGGATTGTGTGTGGAATGATATGAAAGAGAACGGAGTGAATGATAGCGTGACGACTGACAGGGGAGTGGAGGAAGAAAAAGTGTTGCGCCAACCCCACGTAACATGAGACAAGGGCAGGAAGATACTTACTCTCACTTTTGTTCTTCGATCGTCAACCTCATCTTCAAGACGTAGATCAACAAAGGGCCAGGTAGAATACTCTTACCATCCACCAGTTTACCCAAAAATCCATTAGTAAATAAATTACATTGGCTGACGGACGTTTCCAAAGAAATGTTTAAAAAATCTTTGCTAAAGACCGTTTACTATAACTTGTCCCTTGCCATCATATTGGGCACCATTGCTTGCCAAGCTTAGTTTCAATACTGATAAGAGTTCAAAATGGCGACTGACAGAACAGTGCTAAAAATTGCGTCACGGGACAAGTTATAATGAACGCACTGTACTAATTCATGTACATTTCTACAAGGATGTTTTGGCGCTCGAATGACGTCGACACCCGGCGCTGCTGGTAAACATTTTGTCCAAATGTTTTGTGAAATGTCACTTGAAATGAATTCAAAAAACAAGATGACGGAGTTAGTTCCGATTTTGGCCACGCGCCAACATAACCTTGTACCATAATTTTATTTATTTATTTTATTATTTATGTACACACAGTAAAATACATAGAGAAACGACATAATTTTATCTAATTATATCTGTATTGTAAAAAAAAAACATAATTATACGTATTTTTATCTGATATAACCTTCAAAACCAAAGCAAATACTCTTATATTGTATAAAACTTACTCAATCCTGTGTAAGTAACAGCTGCTGCGTTGTAAAAGTTCAGGTTACAATTTTGAAGTAGCGTGTAGCGGAACCTCGTAACAAGTTTCCAGATCCTTGTTACACTGTCATTGTTGGATCGTTTCAGGAAACATCTCATTATCCTTTTTTCCTCTCAAGGAAGGTAGTTTACGTTGACCTTGTTAGAAAAGGCTGTAACTTTTGCATACCTTTATTACTTTCTTCCAATTTTCGATTAGCAGTTTAATTTTATGTGAATGATTTTGTTATTTCCTGTATGCTTCTTTTGAATCTGGTAAAATTTGACATATACATACAGTATGATAACTAATAGAGGGCGTTGCCGTTAACCCACAATGTATAGCGTGCATACGTGGTAAAAAAAATATTAACATCGAAAAAAAAAACATAACATGTCTTTCAACGTGGAGGGATGATGACAAAAAAAATTTTTTAGTCCGCATAAAAAAATATTGGACGCGTATTTTTTCGCGTATCTAAAGATTACGGCGATACATTGAGGTAAAATGTGCCATGACGTCACGAGTATGTAGATTTTATACATACTAGTGACGTAGCGACCCCCACTCCCCAACCTAAAATGCGTTTTATGTAAGTAATTTTATATTAATAAAGCAAAAAATACGTGTTTAATATTTATTTATTATCTGACTGATGGACTAATTAGAATTTAATTTTTTTACCCAGGCATCATCCCTACTGCGACAAGTGCGCGTGTACAGTGTTTCTTTTACATATCAATTTAATATATTTTGTGAATATTTTACAACAAAAAAAAAACTTTTTTTTGGTAAGTTGTTTTTTTTTTTTGACGGACGGATGTATTTAAACAGTGTGTTAACTAACAGAGGGCGAACCCTATACTGTTGCGGTTAACTCTCGAAAAACATTAGCCTCCGTCTGGGGCAGTCGGGTAAAGAGTTAGGTTTCAATTTTGAAAAAAATTACTCTGCCAGACAGAACTTTGTAAATAAATATTACGCAATCACTGCTCATCGTTATAACCGATCAAGCTAATAAATTGCACGCAGCATGAATAGAATCATTATAAATATTATGAAGGTTATGATGTTCTCTGCATTACCGTTCAATTACAACTACATTCACTGATGCTTGTCCAAACAGGTTAAGACACCGGTCCCGGCGTCGGCGTTTACCGAGAAGCAAGTAGAGCAACGAAATAAACCGGCCAAGTGCGTGTCGGACCACGCACTATGAAGGGTTCCATAGTTGGGATGAATTTAACCCAAGAAAAAACTTTATATTGTAGTTGAAAAACATGTTCTCTCATACGGAGTGTATGAAGACCATGTTTTTGCAACTGCAAATGTAAGCTGGTCGATTATTTATTAGTCGTTAACTTGTAGAGCCTACTTAGCTGTGATAGTTTTCCTTTTAATTTACAGAGTTATTGGTTATATGTTGGCAATCCATTAATGGGGTGTAGATGAGGTAATGTACAACCAAATGATCCCTTGACTCCTATGCAAATGTCACTTTTTTTTTTAAATGTTTATATTTTTATTTGCTAACATGTAAAACTCTGGTTAGTAGGCATGCATTAAAATTTCATGACACAGTATTAAGACATGCACCCTGTAAGGGCACTGCAAATTTTTCATATCGAATGATTAAATTACATAATATAAAATATAAATTATAAATAATAAATTATTACATAATATAAATCACCCCGATGACCCCTATGCCAATGTCAACCATTTTCGAGACATGACATCCCTATCTCACCAAAAGATTCCCACCATGAGACAAAGAGGGAGTTCGATGGAAATAAACTTTTCACAATTCATGGCTCTCCTAGAACACATAAAAAAAACAGATATTTATCAGCCGAGGAAGTGGCTTATTGTTCCTAGAACAGATGTTCTAGGAACAATAAGCCACTTCCTCGGCGGCTCGGGGTCATCGGGGTGATTTGGTTGCAAATGACCTCTCCTACATCCCCTTAACGGATTGCCTACGTATAACTAATATCCCTGTACTACTGCCGCATTTTTTTTTTTCATATCTCAATCCAACCATTTAGCTGGAAAGATCCTTTGACTAATAAAAATGAGCACTTTAAAGCTTAATATTTCGCAAACGGATTTCTGAATCCAAAAATGGTTTTGACACACTCACAATACTTTGAGTGACCTTTCCATTGACTGAAAAATTACACGATGAGAAGTAAACATTTTTTTGTTTTGAATTTTATTGTCGTCGTGATTAATATACCCACGCCAAATTACAGCTTTCTAGTACTAAGAGCTAAGCCGCCGACAGACAGATGGACATGGCGAAACTATAAGGATTCTCTGATCACTACGGAACCCTAAAAATTAGTTGGAGAGAAACGAGTATCGAGTGCGTGCCGGCGCCAAGCAATTACTTGCTGGTATGCGTATGTATGTACCAAGCTCTCAGCGAGTGTTCTGCCCAAGAGAGTGTTGCTCAGCGAGTACTCTCTTTGAAAGCTCTTGTCGCTGCGACCAACGAGTACTCGCCGGCAGTATGAACAGTCAGCGAAAAACTATTAAGAGCCCTCTTACATTTCGGCGCTGCGCTAAAGCATTCTTGCGATACGGAGCGCACATTGCCGGCGCAGTGAAATATATGGTACTTTTATTTTATTCATAAAAAAATAGCAACAAAAAAAAAAATTTGTTTGTTAGTAAGCAAATGTTGGAGATTATTTTAGTATAAATACTACGTACGAAAATGATGTAGACCTTCGGTTATTCAGACTTGTTTCCAAACCTTTTTAGTAGAAAATTTAATTTGGTCCAGTAATTTTTTCTTTAAATAAAAGTCATATAACAAAAATGTATTCTATTATTATAAAAGTATGGGATATGTTTAATATGAGAATTTTTTTTTTGATAAATTATATTCAACAGAATCCGCAAATTAGAGCTCTCAAATGAGCTCTACATGAGTTTTTGCCAAAACATGCATCAGGAGAACGATTATTGCTAGATAAATAAATAAATAATGAAAAATTCGTTTTATTATTATTGTAGAAGAGAAAATGAACTATTTTTACCAAGTAATTGTTATTTATACTAACCAACGAATAGTATTCAATTTCAACGACGAAATCATGCATCTACGCGCATTTTTGTAATAGGCCCCTTAATATATGTATCACACGCAACCTACAATCTTTTGTACGTCTCTTGAGCGAGAAATTCGATGATAGCTACTAGCTTCATCGTCGGCGGTGGGACTGGTGCCCTAATAATTAACTTAAATTATGGCGTTCAATTATCAATTTCAATAGAGGAGCTCGTCGATCCATCAGGTTAAGCTACGCTTGCCGGGGTTGGTCAGTGGATGGGTGACCATCTTTACATACCGAGAATCCTCCGTGCCTCGGAAAGCACGTAAAGTCGTTGGTCCCGGCTGTCATTCGTGGATCTTTGACAGTCGTTACGAGGTCAGAAGCCCAAAAGTCTGACACCAGTCTTACCAAGGGGTATCGTATTACCCAGTTACTGGGTTGTGGAGGTCAGATAGGCAGTCGCTCCATGTAAAATACTGGTATTCAGCTGCATCCGGATAGACTGGAAGCCGACCCCAACATAGTTGTTAAAAGGCTAGGCAGATTGAATTATCAATTTCAAATGCAAATGATAGCTTACAGTCACAGCAGCCTAGTGGTGTGACCGTCGAACTACCAAGTCATAGGTCTCGATTTCACCGAAGAGTCAGAGGACTGACTTTTCGGATTCGTCTTGTATAATACACTTGCTTCAAAAACGGAGAAGAAAAACATCGTGAGGAAACTGGTATGTCTGAGAGATATTTCTCGACGGCATGTGAAGCTTAGTCAGAGGCCCATGGGTGGCATAAAAACTCTGACAACAGGTTAGTCATTAACCACACGAAAACGGAGACGAGAAGGAATGCAAATGATACTATTCACATTAACTACGTAGGTACATTTTTAGTTAATTTAGAATAAGAGGTTTATCCAGTTCATATATTTTTATCCTCTAATATAAATATAACTGTAGGTACTTAAAATTAGGCTGCTTATAACCGGTCAAACCGATTCACGAGTTCCAAGGATTTAATTAAACCTTCAAAACAACTATCGGTTAGTTTGAAATGGAAACTTTGTTTTTTATTAATGGTAAGCCGGTGGATTCCCGTGTCGGTCAAAGTGTTATCGGGTTTTTCCATCTGGAATTTCTCAGTAGCAGCCCGGAGTCTGGATTTATGTAGTTTGTGCCATGACAATAGGCTGGTCCCAGCCACATTTCACCAGTTATTTTTAAACTAATGTTATTACATGAGATTAAGAGCATGAGATTGAGGAGCTTGTGGCTAAGTAACAACAGCCGCTCGGGTCGATCCATCAGGTTAAGCTACGCTTGCCAGGGTTGGTCCGTGGATGGGGGACCATCTTCACATACCGAGACTCTCCGTGCCTCGGAAAGCATTTTAAGCCGTTGGTCCCGGCTGTCATTTGTGGATCTTTGGCAGTCGTTACGGGTCATCAGAAGCCCGAAAGTCTGACAACCGTCTTACCAAGGGGTATTGTGTTACCCAGTAACTGGGTTGTGGAGGTACACCTCTGCCAAGTCCTTCGCGGAATACAGGCGTGATGTTAGTGATAAGCCAGATTGATATTTTATGAATGGTTTTGGTTGACTCATCTTTTCGATCATAAACTATGTATGTATATAAAACTAGATAGTAATCTGATATTGAATGATAAAGATCTGAATTAGTCATGTTTATCATTCCATATATCAGCACTAATTCATAAAATAAATACCTCACATACTTCATCAATATTTATAAAAGAATTCTTCTTAAAACAACTACTGGTCGCGGATTTATATGCAATCAATTAGGTCCGGATACATAAATTACTTGAAACAAATACTTCCTTTACGAGCCTTCAATTGAAACTGACAAGTATTATTGATATCGAAGGCAGCGGAAAGGATATGCTCCTTTATTGGTCTCGTCTAGATATAAATATGACTATTATTATCGATGATTCATTTGTCTTTATTGTACCTCGATTATATCTATATTATTGGATAGCTCAGCACACACAAGCACGTAAGAATATATCTGCAATACCAGAACATTGTTGTTACGAAATGTAGAACCTCCACCTTGCAGACTAGCTAAAGTATTTGCGATGTGATGTTCATCGTAGGTAATAGGTCTCTTTAACCAGTGGCAATGTATGACGGCGACTGTGACAGCTTCCAAATGATGAAAATATAGCATGTCGATTCGATAAATTACAGTTCCAGCGCGTACGTCATTATAGCAATTTTTTTTTTTTTTTTTTGGTAATTTATCATGTTACTTCTTCCGCTCTGCGCGGAGCAAGAGGGCGTGTCAGACTCTTACTGACTAAAACCCACCCGTGTTCCTTCAGTTACCTGTACGCTGCCAGAGGCCACGGTATCTCTTTCAGACTTTCCCGTGACCCCGGCATTATTGCAGCCCTCAGAATAAAGTAGTTTGGCATGTGATTGCTACAAAATTCTGAGTTGAGCTCCACGATTACTGACAAATGCGTGGACAGGTCCGCTCTGTGTGGTTCTTTCCTCGAAATACCATTTCAGACACATATCTACATGATCTGACCAAGATTAATGTCTGGACTTTAAAAGACTGTGACCTCTGAGTTTGCTTCGGCCTTTCTTCTCAGAGAAGTCAAATTGGAAACGCCGACCTCATCTAGTTTAATAATAAAATATGATTGTCGTGTAAAAGTGTTTGCACAAACCTTCTTACGGCAACAGCAGTTAGCAGTTAATAAAAACGCAATTTCATGAAAACATTGTATTTTCACATATTGTATGTTTATATTTAAATATGTGAATTGCTTTTTCGTATTTTGTCTTCTCTTCTACTCTTACACACGCTGTCTACATCTCTTTTTATCCACTTTCCTATCGCAGGTATCGAAGAGATTTCTTTAGAAATAAACATCTCCTTTGTACGTATTTTTTTTTTTTTATGTGTCTTTCTTCTTGTTATGTGTGCGTAAATAAATTAAACATGCAAACTTCACAGGCCATCATTGAATGCCGCCAATTCAGTGGCAGTTCTGATTCGAGATCAGAAGAAGAATTGCCACAAATACCAAAATACGGACCAATGGTCATAAAAGAACCTGTACTTTTTACCCGAGAAATATGCACACATTTCCTAGCGCACAAAACTAATCCAGTCTTCTTTATTAACTTTTCCTTTATGTAAACTTTGTGTCGTTAGGTTTAAGGTCAGCGTTCTCTACATACACCTCAACGATACCCCTGGCACCCACTAAACCCGTTGCCACAGAGTACATGTTATTAGCCCCAGGTTGGCTATCTCTGCTACTAAAGGTAACTTTTGAAAGGTTCCTCAAAGTACTAGAATAAGTACAGTCTCCTGTAGGAACTTACTTAATAATATTAGATACCTACACAGTATTTTTTTTGTTGACGTTCTTTCGATTGTGTTTAGAAACGTGCCGCCTCGCTAGAAAGAATGTGAGGCTATTTGAGGGTTCTAAAGGTTCCTTGCGTATCATTAACTACGCCTTACTTCAAAATATTTACCATATAACATGTTTTTTTTCATTTGACCTTGACCTTCGTGACGTTTGACATTGACCTTGAAAATGTGTCTCCTGTGAACTAGTGGATGGGGAAATGACTTGCCCTAGTTGCCCTCTTCCTCTCTCGTCCCTTCCATCTGCCTCTACTTTATCAACATTTTCTGTGAGCATTATGCCATAATACAAAATCGTAAAAAAAACTATGTATCTCCTATGGTGGGCAAGAAGTGGGAGGGTTAACTTACCCATGTGTTATTTCAACCATTATAAAGTATTTTAAATGATTCTAAGAGCTGCAATACTTATTGCTTTGAAAAGAACGTCGTCACGACACTTCTAAACCGATTTGCTTCTACTATTGTACGATATCTCCATGATTTAATCGAAGCTTAAACACATTAGCGCGTGATTATGTTACTATCTATTGTATCAGGATCAAAATGTGTTACACTCATTGATATTATTACAAGCAAATGCTAATACCCTGTCAACTACAAACATTAATAATGTATTCTAATTTCAGATACCAATCTAGAAAGCCTCAGGCGCCTCGTAAAAAATGTAGTTTATTCATGGAGCCCTGGAGGCCTAGGTCGCTAGTGACACATACATGAACATATAACCGTCTCATTTCTCTACCAAGGTCAGTCTCTATATCTAGTCTGAAACAAGCGTCACTAAATAGATAGGTACAGCAGTGCTATTCCGTAAAATCAAATCAAATAATTTATTTTACAGATCATAAAATACAATAGTCGACGTATATTTAGTAACCTAATCCGCTTAATTGTTCTTAAAGAGTCATAGAGAACCCTGTAAAAAATCGACAAGTATTTTACCTCTCAACGAGGCATCCTCAGGATGGCGATTGACTTGCTGCGAATCCGGACTCGACGTGTGGACACGTCAAGCGTCGAGAGCAGAGTGTGTATTTTATAATCGATTTCCGCAAAGCCACGCCTGAATCAATTAACTAGGTCATAAAATCCAATTTATTAGTAATAAAAACATTAACATTATTCAATTCCAATAAGGGTAAAAAGTAAATTACCTATGGCCTGCTCCAAAAGCATTTGATGAAAATGTATGCAAATGAATCAGTAGACATACCTATGTGTGTGAATGCCAATTTGAAGTGTCACCTAGGGCCTGATCTCGGATCCTCCAATCCCATCCCACTTTGTGGGATTCGTTAGGAATAGGAATAAAATTGATATTTTCTTCCGAACTGATTCCAATACGAAATGATCCTCGCAACGACACGATAGATGGAAATGAAAATGAAAAGTACAGAATATCGACATACATATACATAAATTTGTAGATACCTACGCATACAATAAATTGAGAAATACTACTTTTACAACAATCTAAAAGTGAGGCCACACGATGCCGATGCCTTGCGACGTAGACATCATGGACCTCGGGATGATCGGGTCGGAACAAAATATTAGTTTTATCCACATTCTTTACGAATCCCAAAAAGTAAGCCATCTTAAACACTAGTGTTAGTACATACATTTGGTAAATTTTGATATAACCAGCCTACCCACTGCTGGGAGGAAGCCGGTGTACGCTTCCTCTCTGTGAGGGAGTGGGCCGTAATCAACCACGCGGGCCCAGTGCGGGTTGGTAGATGTCACATGTCTTCGAGTTTTTGGTTCTAGGACACGCCGGTTTCCTCACGATGTTTTGCTTCACCATTTTGAGAGCAGTGGTGATTAAATAATTTACATAAAGTAAAGCGCCTGTCTGGGTTCGAAACTACGGCCTACAAATCAAAATCGTGTCCGTTACCACTGAGCCACCACTGCACTTTAACGGCAGAAGATCTCCTCCACAAAATACAACAAGCGAAAACACACGCACACATAGACAAGCTTCACGTACAGCGAGTGCAAGCGCACTTGCGACTGATATTTTATTTTTGAGATCGCCGTACATACGCATCTATGTGTGCGTGCGCTTGTTCGCTCGTTGTTTGAAGCGGACCTTCTGTTTTATTCTGTGTACAATCGTGACGGCCGGCCCAGACGCGGTATGGGTCAGCAAAACTTGTAGCTAATCTATCAATCAAGTCAATGTCAATGTCAAAAGTGAAATATGTCTGGCTATTTGTGGTTTGACATTCGCCTAATGTCATTGGCAAATTATACTGGTAACTAAAGTTCAAATGGTCACTGCCACGTTGATCTAGTGGTGTGAATTCTACGAGTTTTTCTAAGTTGCTAGTCCTGAATGCTTAGCTTAATACTTTCAGAGCAGCCGATCTATTCTGTAAATTTCTCGGTGAGATAGATAGATAGAATAGATAGAATATTCTTTATTATGCACACCATACAAATTACAGAAATAAATTTAGAAATGTTACATAGGGTGACACAATGGGCGGTCTTATCGCTAAAAGCGATCTTTTACAGACAACCTTTGGATGGATTAAAGGGAGAAGGAGAGACAATACTGCAGGTAGTCAGTGGTGTACCATTTACATACACAATAAATACGTAACGCATAAACTTAACCACATAAATATATACATATATATATACATAGATATATATAAAATAATAAACATGAAACAAGAATAAGGAACTATATGTAATGATGACGTTTAAGGAAAGTGGAAGTGTTTTATTGTGTGTGTTTTGTTGTGTGTTGTGTTTGTGTTTAGTGTTTTTTGTGTGTGTTTTTTGTGTGTTTTTTGTGTTTTGTGTTAGTGTTTTTTTTTGTGTTTTTGTGTGTGTGTTGTGTTTAGTGTTTTGTGTTTGTGTTTTGTTGTGTGTTTTGTTTGTGTGTTTGTAGTGTGTTTTTTGTGTGTTTTTGAGATTTTAGATAATAAACTGGCAGGTATTTTTGTTTGTTTTTTTTTTTATTATTTATTTATTTTAATTTCTTTGCTGTAAGTCCATCAGGTAGTCAAGTCCGTTTCGGCTGCCTCCACCTTGCTAACTGTCTCATATTTTTAACACAGCGTACGACTACCAAACGACTGTTTAACATGAAGAGTTAGCCAGGTTTGAAGAAACCTGGCTGAACCCTACACAAAGTTCCTATAGGGAAGAGGAATTTGTTGAACATTAACTAGACTTACTCCATCAAGTAATCTTAACATACTGAGAACCAATACCACCACTGAAACTGAACGCGAATAGCACATCTAAACCACGTTCAAGAGCTGTCAGTGTCAATATTCCATAACAATAATGACACTGACAGCTCTTGAACGCGATTTCCATGTGGTGATCGCGTTCAGTTTCATTGGTGCAAGTCGCCCTAATAAATGGTGAGCAGTGGTGGCCAAGTGGTAAAAGACTTACGAGTTGTAAGTCGCGGATTTGGACCCACCCAGGTGTTTTACTTTGTATAAATAATTTCATCACCACTGCTCTCGAAACGGTGAAGGAAGACATCGTGAGGAAACCGGCATGTCCTAGAACCAAAAATTTTACCAACCCGCACTGGGCCCGCGTGGAAGATTACAGCCCCGTCCCTCTCGAAGAGAGGAGGCCTATGTTCCAGCAGCGAAATCATTAGGTACAGGCTGATTATGAGACTAAATCAAAGCTTATAAAAACATACACAAGTAACCCGAGCTCCTATACATCCCTAAATATTACTGTAGGCAGGTTCATGACAGCATGTAGTATATCTATCACAGGTTACCGTGGTTTATTCCCGGTAGACTAAGATTAATGTCCCCGGAGCCGGCACGCAGGCCGTAAGTTATGGCTTAGGCTCGTGTTAAACAGACAACAGATTCTGGACACGTGTGTGGACGGACACTTTTAGATCATTAAGGGTCCGTACCAGGTTTTGGAGAAGTTTATATAGAGAATTTAAAGTGGTAGCCACGTAAAAGATCTGGCTAGCTGAAGAGTTTCACCAGTTAGTGAAAAATTCAGATTGAGGATACACCTTGTAGATGATTGTTATGGTTTCTTTATTTAAGTGTAGGTGGTGTCTTAAAGTTATCAAAATACGGCATTGCTTTTTGCAAGTTTTGTGTGATATTCTAAGATATTCTATTAATAAAAATAAAAAAATCTGATTGTTTATAAACCTTGTAGATGACTACAAGGTTTATACACAAACTGATTTTTTCGCTGGTGAAACTCTTGAACTTGAGCACGTTTAGATTTTTTTTTGAGGCTTCTTCTTTAAATTTTCTATATAAAGTTATCATACAGAGAGTGCAGAATGCTATTTTGAGGTCAATTAGTTTTGTTCCTTGGCTTGTCACGATCGCTGAAATACACAAGGAGTTATCAATGAATACTGTCATGGACGAAATCAAAAACATCACAAAAGGAAAGACTGGAAATGCACCCAACAATCTAGCTGTCGCACTGAAAAAAAGAAGTTACAGGAAAAGACTTAAAAGAAAGACATCGTGCAGTCCACCCACACCTGTGAGGACCTAAGCACGAATACGGAGTAGATGGCTCGCTGGAGTCACGCTCTTTGCACCAATATTTACCTCCAAGTCATCCGCTAAAAGTAAAACCAGGTCGCGTATAGCCACAGAAAAAAAAAGAGATATATATAAAGTTATCCAAAACTCATAAAACAATTTCCTGGTACCGATCCTTAACGTGGATGTATATTTGACGCTGATTGGTAGAGGTTTTAAGCTTTGACTGGCTATGAGACTGAATTTTGTACTGATTAAGTATTACAATGACCTTGTTTTTGGGAGAAGAGAAGATTACTAGTTATAACACATCATAATTATAACATCTCGATATTCCCCGAAGAGTTGTCATAATACCTATAGTAGCTGGACAATTTTTTTATTGTTTACTATGGACGCTTTCAATGTACCCGGGTTTCTACATCGTTCTCACATGTATTAATTTTAACTTGAAGGATGTAACCAATATTTTGATTTAAAACAGTGTCCATGGAGTTTCATGCCCGTTCTTTTTCATAGGTATCAACGAAGAACTTTATATATATACACCGTAAGGACTATTTCTGCTTGCAGCGCTCGGCGGCTATAGAACCGGGGCGGTAACAGATGGGGTCATCGTGTTCACGGGATTTTGTTTTCAAACTGCTTAGATATGAAGTTCTTCGATAGTACCTACCGCTTTATCTTGGTCTCTTCTCAAAGGAACAATAATTGAAGTATGCGAACATTTATTTATTTATTTTCATATTTGTCTGCAAAAAAACAAAAAAACAAAATTTTACAAATATGTTAACTACTATTTGTAGTAATTAACATTTTGATTATTGATTATTAAAATCAAATGTCAATAATCAACAATTAAATTATAAAGGAAGGACCTCATTAATTGAGTATTTTCCTCACAACTCACCCGAAGTCAGCCGAACGAGCCGCGATAGTTCACGAACGCAGAGTTACGATGCGGCCGAAGTTTCGGCAGATTGTCTGTCGAAAACGAAACTGATGCAAGTAGAATTTTTTGCCAAATCTTGCCGAAACCGAAACCGAACCTTCGGTCGGTCACTAGTATTTATTAAATGCTCGTGACTGTACCTTCTATTTACACCAATCCGTACACCCAGCGGAAATTGATAGCAAATACCGAAGCCCAACTTTCAGCAGGGTAGCAGCAAGTCCAATAATAAATATCAATTTCAACTGTAATCATAATACCATTGCCAGCAATATGATTACACCCGAAATTGATATTATTTTCCTGTTGAGAAACCCTTAAATGTTGATGAGATCCTGGTATGGCCCGTGCAGTACTTAGGACATTGATATATTATGAGCTCATTAGGTAAAAGGATATTAACTAATATTATAAATGTGAAAGTCAGTCTGTGCGCTAGTGTTTTGACTAGACTACATATGACCTAACCGAGCCTACGACTATATAACTTAATGTCACAAAAGACTGTTACAGCTATTTTTCATACAACATAACGCCTGACCAGTATTCTCCAAAAGATTATGCAGAGACGTATAGTATAGTAGATACGAACGAACGAACGTCGTAGTAGAATTGTGTCCAAATAAACATTATTCTTTTTTTTTCTTTAATTGTTTCCGTGGAGTTTCTTGCCCGTTCTTCTCCATAGGTACCTACTACGCTTTGGAATGGGCAACTAGCTTCATATTTCTGACTGACCCACCCCTTGACAATTCAAAAGTGCCTGTAAATGGTTTAATTGAAATAAATGCTTGAGTTTATTTTCTTTTCTTTCTTTTCTTTTCTTTCTTTCTTTATTTCTTTTCTTTATTTTCTTTTCTTTCTTTTCTCTATTTTCTTTATTTTTGTTTTCTTACTTTTCTTTCTTTTTGTTTTTATTTATTTCTTTCTTTCTTTCTTTATTTTTGTCTTTTAGATACTTATGTCGCCATTTAAGCGCCTATGTTTAAGTCTCATGCGTCAATAGCGAGCGAGCCTATCCAGAATTCCAGATACCAGGCTGAAATATTATTATTTTACTATTTTATGCTGTCTTGTATGGATCAGAATGTTGGGTCACGAAAGGGATGGATGAAAGACAATTACACGCAGCCCAGATGAATGTTAATAGGGATGTGTGGTGTTACACGAATGGATAGAATAAAAAATTAGTACTTATGAGGAAGTCTGAAAGTGGCACCGGTGACCGAAAACTTGGGCGGAAATCAGTTGTCATGGTATGGGCATGTGATGCGGAGGAATGAGGAAAATGTCATGAGGAAAGTTTTGAGTATGAATGTGGATGGCTATAAGAGTAGGGGAAGACCAGAGAAACGATGGATGGACTGTGTGGAAGATGATATGGATAGAGAGGGGGGGACTACCGAGATGACGACCGATAGAGAAGTGTGGAAGAAAGGGACATGATGCGCCAAACACAAATATATAAGGATAAGGAGAATGATGATGACTATTATACGCCTGCAGGGCAAACGCCACCATTCCCTCTTTCCACTTTTCCCGGTCTACTGCAATTGCGGGCCAACCCTTTAAGGAGTCCAGCTACTCCCGCCATCTCTTTCTAGGCCTGCCAAACCACCACTCAGTGGATCCCAAATAGCAGGACAGGACATGCGTCCTGTCCTGCTATTTGGGATCCATGGTGGTGGATGGTGGCTTTTGCCCATTTTTATTTTTATTTTTTTTAAACCTTGCCCCACACTAAGAATTTCTTCTTGTATCGTGGGTGCGTTTACAAACATAGAAACTCACATACACTAACACCCAGAACCGGAACAACTACTTGCAGATCATACAAATATTTGTTCCGTGCGGGGATCGAACCCGCGACACGTTGCGCAGCAGTCGATCACTCAGCCACTGCGCCAACCGTGTCGTTGCTGCCATTGCTTCTCCAACATGCGACAGACGTGGCCAGCCCAGTTCCACTTTAGTCCAGGAGCTGTGCGACCAGCGTCAGCGTCAGCGTCGTATCTGTGTACTGAACCCGAGCGCTTGCGAACACAAGATTAGCGCAGCAGTCATAAAAACATCAAATATTTTCATCAAACCCACAAGGTCGGAACTAATGCCAAAACAATCAAAACATCTTTCTCCGTCCTTGCAACCTTCAAATACCACACACTTTTTCACCACGTTACCGTGCGTAACATTTTTTGTTTCCTAATTGAACTTATTTATCTTAATGATAGAGAACAAAAACTTCAGGAAGTAAGCCTCGTGAAAGTTCGTTACATTGTGACCTTCAAATAGTAGGAACATTACAATTGATTGTTGCTACTGGTCATAGATACTGTGGTTAATTATTTTTAATCTTGTCTGTGCCATTGTTCTTAAGAGCGTTTATTTTGAAGGTGGGAACGTCGCAAATAGATGTCAAATATTGAACTGTTTTGATTAATTTAGCAATATTACTGTGTGGAAATAAAAAATCTGGCTAACTAGCGAACTAGAATATTGATTATGAAATGCAATAATTAATATCGTAACACCGAATTTTAGTTTTAGATGTAAAAAAACTACACTTTACACCTAAAATGGATACAACAACAAATGCAATGTTATAATTGCAATTCATTATTAATATTCTAGTTCGCTAGTTAGCCGCCTTTCTTATTTCTATTCAGTAATATTACTATATGAATCAAAACAGGTAAATATTTGACAGTTATTTGCGACGTTGCCAACTTACAGGATAAACCCTCTTAAGAGTTTAGTAAAATTTCGTTCGATCGTGATTCTCAATTTAAAAATAGAATGCCTTTTTTATCGAGTTGCAGAGTTGCCGCATAGATCATTATTTTGTGCATGGAATTAGTATATACTTTAAATTACAACATTTTCACTATATGTAGCAATACCTGAGTATAGGCAACAACGCAACAGTAGTAACTTTAACTTACGAAATCCACTCTTATCGCTACGAAATAAAGGTGCTGTCAATGTTACCTACATTGTATTTTCTTCGTCATTTTAAACCTACATGACATGTAAAAAAAACGACTTCTGGCATGACGTTCGTAATTTTTTAAGGAACTTGATTTTCCTGTACCTTTGTTAAACAAATCATTTGGTATATGACTTCTTTTCATGTGATTAGTGACTAACCTGGTGTCGAGAGTTTTAAAGCCGTCCATGGGCCTCTGACTTGGCCCTCACATGCCGTCGAGAAACATCTCTCAGGCATGCGGTTTCCTCACGATGTTTTCCTTCACTGTTTTTGGAGCAAGTGATAATTATACAATACGCACATGAATCCGAAAAGTCAGAGGTGCCTTGGGTTCGAACTCGAGACCTATGACTTGGCAGTCCGATGGTCACACCACTAGACTACTCGTATCACTGCTGAATATGATTTATAGTTGACTGTACCTATTCAGCAACAGTAACAATTCAAAAAGAGGAAAATCTTAGGACAATAACCAAATAAAAGTTCTCGTATTTATATTCCTTTAAAAAATACTGCTGGTTTTACCGCAGCTCTCACGGAGATGTTGTTATTTGTAACATTACTGGAGAGGTCGAGTTTCGATAAGTAGTCGGGTCACGTCTTCATTTATCGAGCGCGATGTTCTTACGATCCCATGTTGGAAGTTGAGGATAAAAAGGAATCTGTTTTATGGAAATATCAACCAGATATTATTAGTAAGATTTTTTCCTGATTTTTTTTCTCCATATAATAAACTAGCTTCCGTCAGCGGCTTTGCACGCGTGATATCTTTATAAATTATAGTCTATGTTACTCAATGGTAATATAGCATTCTACAGGTGAAAGAATTTTTTAAACCGGTCTTGTAGTTTTTGAGTTTATTCATTACAAACAAACATACAAAAATTCAAATCTTTTCTCTTTATAATCTTTTTTCTTTCTTTAGTTTAGATGAAAAAAAATCAAACCTGTTATTGCTTGTCAGTCAAGCTTTCAAACTACCAAAATTAAAGCTTTTTCCTGAACAGTTAGGTATTTAATTATTTGTGTTTTATTTTATTTACCTATTCTTTTGAAATAAATATATTTTCTTTCTTTCTTTTTCTTTAAATTTTCCTTTCGATTATTTTACAAAAAAAATGTACCGGTATAAGTATTGTTTTGATCGGTAGGTAATAAACCCGTTAAATGTACTATATTAATTAAATAAATTCTTAATTTCAACAAAAAGGCTTTAAAAAATCCATAAGACTAAAACATAGGTCAATATTTAAATACTCTAACTCCTAAACTAGGTGTAAGTTCTTGTGACTATAACCTTGACCTAACCGTACTAGAAACACTGTTGCGTCAGTGAATTCTATCTACATTTTTACCGGTGTTTTGCGATAACTATAACCCGGAAGTTTTTATGTCACAACTGAATATTTGAAGTTACTTCCGGTCAAGCGTGCATCATCGTTGATGACATATTCATTGACGTGCAATAGACAATTGACAAATCCTAAATTGATTAAACATATTTAAGTATATCCTAATATAATATTATAAATGTGAAATGAATGAATGAAACGAATGGAATGAATGATGATGATGTTGATGTGATGTTTGAATGTTTGTTACTCAATCACGCAAAACGGCTGAACAGATTTGAATGAAATTCGGCACATGGGTAGATATGATCTAGGTTAGGACATAGAATACTTTTTATTCCGGTAGTATGATCCCGTGGGGTAATTTCCGACCTCCACACGGGCGAAGCCGCGGGCAAAAGCTAGTACATAATAAACGAGTTACGCCATCTAATCATAGTTGTATTATCCAATGCACAATTACAACTCAGTGTAACGGGGACAACTTTTCTTAGGTGCGTGAGTCCATCCGATTGCAACATCTCCTCGGAAAGATGTAATCTTTGACGAGAGAAGCTCAAACCTTCTGATTCTTTCATCGAGCCATCAGAGAGCCTTTCACCTGGACACATGTTGCCGTGGCCGACTTGGAAAACTTTAAGCAGACTCCGCATTCACGATTCATTTTCTCGGATGGTTCCGATCCTCAATGTATATGCGGCGTCTCCCCGCAGACCATGGCCCATCTTTCACCTTGCGCCGCATGCTCTGTCACCTGTACACGTAAGGACCTTATGTCTTCGTCAACGAATGGTGTTAGCGTTGCCGAGTTCTAGGCCAAACAGGAAATTTAAATTATATTTGCCATCGAAATGCTAGGAGGAAGCAAAATATTTAATTATACTCCTAAATACATAATTTTACTTTTAAATGTTACTTTCCTCTCAACTGTGAGTATTTATATATAAAGATATATATTTAAGCTTTATACGTGTAGGTATATTTTATACGTTAGTTTTAAGACTTCGCTTATTCATATTTGTCTCTTCTTGTTCTCACACACTATTGTCTACATTTCTTTTTCACTTCTTCTTTCGCAGGTCGGTTGTATTTTTTGTGAAAAAAGTTTTTATTAATCCATTTTTATAAACATCATACGAACGCCAAATAATCCTAGAAGCAGTGTGCCTTTCCAAAAGTACCTGCAAATGTTTAATCATAATAAATGTTTTGAGTTTGAGTAGAAACAATATGGCGAAAGGTCAATCCTATTCTTATTCCGATCGCAAGTAAGTTCCTATGTAAAAGTGGACGACATTCAGGTGTCCTAGTCACGACCCGCGCAGGCGTACTGTAGCGTTCTAAAATGTAGTACAACTAGCAATAAACGGACAGCATTTTAGTTTATTATATTCTTATCAATCATTGGCATATTCTTATCAATATCGTCGTTAGTGGAAGTTCTTCCTCGCTTGAACTTAGCACACCAACGCGCAACAGTAGAATATGGAGGAGCATGAACCCCTAATGTTGCTCTCAAGTCTTGATTTACCTGCTCCGTAGTAAATTTTTCAAGCAGAGATATTTTATTACCGCGCGAACTTCAATTTTATCCATTTTTAAGAACACGTTCCGAAACGACGCAAACAATAGACTTTCTACTCTTAAAAAAACAAAAGAGAATTAATAGCTTTTTTTATTATCATCTTAACTAATGTCTGGGCTATGCCTGCCAGTATTTATTTTTTTTCTTTCCAAGGAGAATGTATCGCATTCTCACTATTTATTGAATACCCCTCGAAGCTATAACACTCGTATCACAGAATATTGACAAGCGTACTAGTAAAATCCGACTTCTCTTGCTTACTAACCGTACCTTTTTGAATCAGGAAAGTGGTGATTTGAATGGGTACGCGTACATTCTACAGGATCTTTTAAGTGTAAACACTTCTAAAGAATAAAAGGATCATGTTGCGCTTTGAAAAATATTATTCTTTATTGATCAAGATTATAAGTGTTGGTTCTTATCAATAACGGTAGTAGGAATACATACATTGGGCACGCCACAATTGTGGAGATAAGTCCCCTCTTTGAGGAGTGGATAGAGAGGCGCCACGGCGTCCTCACCTTCCGCCTGACGCAGGTCCTCACTGGACAAGGTTTTTTCGGGAGGTTCCTGTTCAGGATAAAGCGGGAGGAAACGCTCCGGTGTCACCATTGTGTGGATCGCCCGGAGGACACGGTGGAGCATACGGTGGAGGCGATCGGCGGCGGCGATCTCTCGCGTCCGGCCCTGGTTCAGGCCATGGTCCGGAGCGAGAGTGCATGGGAGGCCGTCACCTCCTTCTGCGAAGCAGTTATGCTCGCGAAGGAGGAGGCGGAGCGCGCGAGGGAGATGCAAGCTGCACGCCCTCGCGCCCCTAGTCGCCGCAGGAGACGCCCCGGGCGTCAGGAGTCACGAGCCGACTTCCGGCCACCGTAGGCGCGGGCTTGCGGACGGTGAGCAATGGGCAGCTCGCCATCCGATAAGGACCAGGCCCGGGTCGACGGCGCGTTGTGTTCCACGCGCGCCTCAAAGGGATGTCAGCACCAACTGACGGGGTCCGTAAGGACCAATGCCTGTTGGGGTTGCGGGTTTGTCCGAAAGGGATATCGCGGCCCCGGCACACAGGCAACGGAAGGAACACGGGTGGGTTTTAGTCAGTAAGAGTCTGACACGCCTTCTCGCTCTGCCCAGAGCGGGAGAAGTCATTTGATGATTTTCCACCGTCAAAAAAAAAAAAGAAGAGATACATACATCATATAATATCCAACTAGCTTCATATTTCAGACAGACCGATTCCTTCACAATTCAAAACTGCCTGTAAATGGTTTAATTGAAATAAATGCTTTGGGTTTGTGTTTGAGTTTGACACATACCTACTATAAATTCAATGAAAATTGTGGTATTTGTATCGTAAAGAGTCCCTTATCAGATCAGAGCCGTTCACAATTTTCATTGAATTTCTAGTAGGTATGTGTCAAACTCAAACTCAAAGCATTTATTTCAATTAAACGATTTACAGGCAGTTTTGAATTGTCAAGGAATCGACAAAAATACCAAAACATTGCTTGTAGACATGTTGTTTGAGTTTGACGATTGACGAATCTTAAGAAAGAACCCCAAATCCCGGAAGACACTGACGCGGAACTTTATGGATAGATCTACTAGGTATTTCCAATTAGAGACAGCAGGTCCATACGTTGATGTCGTTGCTATTTTGGATACAAGGAACCAATTCAGATTACCATTTTAGTTAGCGATTAGAAAACCTGTTTGTTTATGACTTATTATCAAAATGCAGGTTCAAATCAGCTTGTAACAGGAACTAGATATTTAAACACGATGCCTAAACTTGATTGCGCAGTAAAACTAGCTTGTGGACAACAATTTGTATTACAATTTGCCCAGAATATCTTAGTAAGGACTGTTAGTAAAAGTAAATGTTTAGTAAACACTTGTCTACCGATAGAGTCCTTGCAATATAAAACTAGGAGAACAATCTCGCTTAGGTCTTTTCTACGTGTTACGTAGTAATAACGAGAATGACCCAAAGTTTAAAATATAAGAGAGCTTTTGAGACATTTTCGTTAAATGCCTAAGTATCTCTTGGATGTAGTGGATAAGCACCCTAAGCGTTACCTACGCAATCGATTGTGGGCTTTCCATATAGGCCACTGCAGATCACGCCCGGGACGCAAATGCTCCCGAGGTTTAACGAAGTCGGGAGATAGTGGATGCTTCTCTCCTCACAATTTACTTCTTTCAGTAGGTGGTTTGTTCTGGATGGTCTGCGTGGAGCGTAGGAAGCTCTTACGGCTTTTAATAATAATACCATTTATTTCAGGCGATACAGGCCCATAAAAAAATACCTTTACCTAAACATACATATTTATAAACAAAACTTTATGCTAATAAATAAGGCTTAGACTATGTTAGTAGCACTTCACTTTGCACTAGCTCGACTTTGTGCTGTAGTGTGGAACTTGTCCGCGGAAGCGACGGAACACCACGTCCTGCGGCCAAAAGTTTTCTTCCATGACGAGGGGCAGATAACAGTTCGGTACACGCACGACGAACGCTTATCCGGGGTCGTTGTGTAATCGTAGAGGGGATGTCGGGTATCGGATTCAGGGTTCTATTTTTCCAGCGCGCGTAAGACATCCTTCGTACGGCAGGTGGTGCGATAGTAATTAATGAAGTCTTAATACTAAGTAAATAAAATGTGCGAAACGAATATGCTCAATTTTAAAATCGTTTCAATTGAAATCGTTTGTTTGAAATAAAGCTTACCAGCACCAATCTACACCAACACAACATAGTCACACCTTTTTTTTTTTGAGTATGGTAAATCATCAAATGACTTCTCCCGCTCTGGGTGGAGCGAGAGGGTGTGTCAGACTTTTACTGACTAAAACCCACCCGTGTTCCTTCCGTTGCCTGTGTGCCGGGGCCGCGATATCCCTTTCGGACAAACCCGCAACCCCAGCAGGCATTGGTCCTTACGGACCCCGTCAGTTGGTGCTGACATCCCTTTGAGGCACACATCCTTTCCCTTTCCATCCTTTTTGGAACACAACGCGCCGTCGACCCGGGCCTGGTCCTTTTCGGACGGCGAGCTGCCCATTGCTCACCGTCCGCAAGCCCACGCCTACGGTGGCCAGAAGTCAGCTCGCGACTCCCGACGCCCGGGGCGTCTCCTGCGGCGACTAGGGGCGCAAGGGCGTGCATCTTCCCTCTCCCTCGCGCGCTCCGCCTCCTCCTTCGCGAGCATAACTGCTTCGCAGAAGGAAGTGACGGCCTCCCATGCACTCTCGCTCCGGACCATGGCTTGAACCAGGGCCGGACGCGAGAGATCGCCGCCGCCGATCGCCTCCGTAAGGACACGGCAGTGCTCCGCCCAAGCCGGGCAGACCTCCACCGTATGCTCCACCGTGTCCTCCGGGCGATCCACACAATGGTGACAACCGGGCGTTTCCTCCCGCTATATTCTGAACAGGAACCTCCCGAAACAACCGTGTCCGGTGAGGACCTGCGTCAGGCGGAAGGTGAGGACGCTGTGGCGCCTCTCTAGCCACTCCTCAAAGAGGGGACTTTTCGCCACAATTGTGGCGTGCCCAGCGCTAGGTTGCGACAATCGTACTCTCCATGCCGCCATGAGATCCCGCCAGAGCTCTGTCCGCTGAGCCGTGATTTCTCGCGGCAGTGGAGTTACGCCCCGGCGTTTCGCCTCCTCGCGACACTCCCAGATGTGCGCGAGGACTTTTGCCTCCAGATCCCATGGCGAACACAGTCACACCTACAGTTACTTTCTTTTAACTGCACATTAAAAAAAAATCATGTATCCACTACCTTTAAGGTTTTTCCAACACACTCGGCATACATGTATTGTCAATACGCTGTCTCATTTGAAACGGAAGGCCCTGTCTCCTATGATACAGTCTTTCAACTAGTGCAGGTTACAGGTATTTTCTCTAGAGTTAAGTACTGTATTGTATTGCACAGTTTTGCTTATCCATAATTGGTGGAACAAAATCTGTAACACTGTTTTTGGAACAATAAATAAATAAGTTAAGCTCATGTGTTATAGCAACAACCGGGTACCTACACACGTATCATAGAAATGGATTTTCTACGGAAGAATAAACGAAATAACAGATAAACAATCACAATCTGTCATTTTGTCTATTCTTGCGTCGACAAAACCCTTTTATATTGTGGTCATGCTTAGCGTGCTAGTGTAACATAGTCGTAACTTATTAATGACCTCCCCCTGTCTTATCACACATGATTGCTGGAGGTCAGGGCAAGTTACATGGGCGACACAATCGGATAACAATCACAAAGCTAATAAATACAATATCATTGCCAATATAGGACATATTCGCATATTTCCGGTCTCAGACGTGACCGACGTGACCAGTGGGTACATAGATTTATGATATCATGTAGTCATTTTAATTGTTATGACTGGTTTATGATGTTGGACTAGTTGTAAGCACATTTCTAGTATATAATAGAGCTTTTTGTAGAAATATTCACTGTATTGTATTGTTTATTAATAAATCTTTATTATTTTTATTATCTCCTTTATTTCACTATTTACATATAAATTATATTTTTAAATATGAGATAAAAACAACAAAAATAAAAAAGGTTTTTAAAAATAGTAGCCCACCGGTATCGGGAACAAGGTCCAAACTACCGGTGGTCAGGGCTCGAGAGAGAGGAACCTCCTAACAATACGAGCCGTGTCCAGGAGTACCGCTCTCTGAACCAAGCTCTTAATCCAGCAGCCTCCTTAGGCTCTTGGCAAATAACCCTTTGGCTAATACGACTATCGGCACAATGATCGCTGAGTCCACATCCCACATGTCAACAATCTCGCGAGCCAAGTCAAGATACTTGATTTGTTTATCTTTCTCGGCTTTCACGAGGTTCCCGTCATGCGGGACCGTTATGTCAATAATCATTGCGCGCCGATCTTCTCGATCCACCACCACTTTATCAGGTTTATTGGCAAGAACAGTCCTGTCAGTAATGATGAATAAATCCAAGTATAATTGATATTTCCATTTTCGAGAACTGGGTCGGGCACATACCTGTAGTACGGCACTTCCGATTCCACAAAGCTGTATTTCAGGGCAAGTTGCTGATCGATAATCCTGGCTACAAGGTTGTGTCTATGCAAGCACTCTTCGTTAGCTAGACGAGAACACCCGAAGATAATTTGTCGGATTGATTCTCCCGTGCTGTCGTACGCAATGAATCTCCGGTAATTGTTCGTCATCATAACTTCGTTCATAATTGCACAGATAAAACCTTCGGTTTCCCCGAAGAGGTCACCAAAAACCTTAAACCCCTTGGGACACGAGTTACCAAAAATCAATGATACCACTATTATGCGCGGACTTGCCTTAGGCATTCTCTACCAGTCAACCAAGAGTGGTGAAGAGATAAGGTGGCAAGTGGTCCAATTTAGAGGAGATAACAATAATAATAAATATTAAAACACTAAACAAAATTTCATCCCCTATTTAAATCCCTTGAGAGACGAGTTACCAAAAAAACAATGATACCACTATCTTGTACTTATAAACAGAAGTCCAAGTACCAGCTCGGGTCTCAAAAGTGACGAATTTCCATACACTTTCATACCCTATTTAACTCCTTCAGCGGATGAATTTTCAAATCCTTCCTTAGTGGTCACCTTCGTCATATAAGGAACTCTTGTGCAAGTCTCTAGGATCTAGGGTCTGTAGTCTAGGGTCTAGAGTATACATTGTCGTCAGTGATTTTTGTTAAGTATATTTAAGTCTTAATATGCTAAGCCATGCTTACAGTTTCTTTGTAGTTATCAAGCTTAATGAAACCTAATTACAAGATCTTAATTCAGTTATTGAAAAAGCTTACCAAATCATTCATTACGTAAAACCTGTTTTTGTTTAATAAACATGCTTGTGTATGCGTAATCATAATCTAATATAAATTATGTTTACCCTAAAATCACAGCAAAGATTCAAAAACAGGAAAAATATGAGGTTCATGCTCAAAAGTTCATGCAAATCATTATTTTTCGATGACACATCGTTAAAACTGACGTTATGCCATGTTTTGTGTGTATCAACCTTTTTTCGAGCCCCCACACAGATTTTGAATCAAAATACACTATCCATTAACATAAATACAGGGCTACTGTGTTTAATTGTAAAGCCCACTTAATTATCTAAAATCGTTTTAGGCAATAAATTTTTGTTTAGTGCGTGACCTCGGCTGATTCATGTTCTTACTGAGTAATTCTCAGTTGGTCAGATTGGTCAGCGACCTCTAGTTTATTCTAATTCGTATATTTAATTATTTAGGGATAGGCCCTTTTTTTTTTTTTTTTGGGTGGGAAATCATCAAATGACTCCTCCCGCTCTGGGCGGAGCGAGAGGGAGTGTCAGACTTTTACTGACTAAAACCCACCCGTGTTCCTTCCGTTGCCTGTGTGCCGGGGCCGCGATATCCCTTTCGGACAAACTCGCAACCCTGGCAGGCATTGGCCCTTACGGACCCCGTCAGTTGGTGCTGACATCTCTTTGAGGCGCGCGTGGAACACAACGCGCCGTCGACCCATTGCCCACCGTCCGCAAGCCCGCGCCTACGGTGGCCGGAAGTCGGCTCGCGACTCCCTACGCCCGGGGCGTCTCCTGCGGCGACTAGGGGCGCGAGGGCGCGCATCTTGCATTTCCCTCGCGCGCTCCGCCTCCTCCTTCGCGAGCATTACTGCTTCGCAGAAGGAAGTGACGGCTTCCCATGCACTCTCGCTCCGGACCATGGCCTGAACCAGGGCCGGACGCGAGAGATCGCCGGGTCTGCCGAGAGGTCTGCCCGGCTTGGGCGAGGCACCGCCGTGTTCTCGTGGAGGCGATTGGCGGCGGTGATCTCTCGCGTCCGGCCCTGGTCCAGGCAATGGTATGGAGCGAGAGGGCACTGGAAGCCGTCACCTCGTTCTGCGAAGCAGTAATGCTCGCGAAGGAGGAGGCGGAGCGTGGGAGGGAGAGGCAAATTTCGCGCCCTCACGCCCCTAGCCGCCGCAGGAGAGGCCCTGGCCCTGGCCCTGGCGTCGGGAATCCCAGTAGGCGCGGGCTTGCGGACTGTGAGCAATGGGTAGTTCGCCGTCCGATAAGGACCAGGCCCGGGTCGACGGCGCGTCGTGTTCCACGCGCTCCTCAAAGAGATGTCAGTACAACTGACGGGGTCCGCTAGGGCCGATGCCTGCCGGGGTTGCGGGAAAATCCGAATGGAATACCATGACCCCTGGCAACGTACAGGCAACTGAAGGAACACGGGTGGGTTTTGCAGTAAGAGTCTGACACGCTCCCCCGCTCTGCCCAGAGCGGGAGAAGTTATTTGATAAATAACAAAGCAAAAAATAAAAGGTTACACATCTGTAAAATTTCATAACGCTCAGTTCAGGGGTTTAGGTGTGACAAGGTAACAAACAGATATAATAATTGTCTCATTATAATATAATATTGTGATAACAATTGGAACTAACAATGATAAGATATATTTCCTGTATCCGTTGGTTAAGTAAAAATGTCTAGGTTTCATATAAGCAATGGTATTGTCGTATTATATTATGTTCGTAATCGGACAATTAATAACTTATTATATCAGTTATTCCATTGTTACTATTAAGGGTATAACACTAGAAATGGAAAATGCGTGGAGTAGTCATTACATTTTTTTTTAATTTTAATCTTTACTATTTTTGTGTTCGTTAGTTTAGGGGGGGCTTGTGGTAAAATAATAGTAGCCACACGAGTCGATCGAAGATCGAAGGTTAAGTTACGCTTGCCGCGGTTAGTTCGTGGATGGGTGACCATCCATGACATATAGAGACCCCTCCGTGCCTCGAAAAGCACGTTAAGACGTTGGTCCCGGCTGACATTCGTAGATCTTTGACAGTTACAGATACTCAGAGGCCCAAAAGTCTTACAACCAGTGTTACCAAGGGATATCGTGTAACTGAGTTGTGGAGGTCAGATAGGCAGTCGCTACATGTAAAATACTGGTATTCAGCTACATCAGGTTAGACTGGAAGCCGACTCCAACATATTTGGGAAACCCTAGGCAGATTAATTATGTTCTTTAGTTTTTAACCGTCACGACAAAATCGACATATTAGTATAAAGTTGTTCAAAGGCGTTATTGTGTTAATTATAATTTGTTTGTTACGGACTTACGGACCCACAATAAAAAATTGCCATCACCAAAAAAAACTAAATAATAGGAGGTATTATGATCTGCGAAGATTTTGAACCGGAACTGACTAATTAGGTTAATAGCATTAAGTAAAAAACAAAATTGGACACGAATTAAACAATTATCTCTCGAATAAACACAAACTAGACCACTGATTATCCACAACGATAATAATATTAAAATCAGGTACGGACATGGTATTTCGTAATATCAATATGTAAAATACGGCTGATATAACTTGGCAGGTCCGAACTTTGCGTAGAAGTCTGCGCAATAACATTTATTAGGAACCAGATGGTGACATGAGGCGAGTGTGAGTGAGTGAACATGCGCAAAAGATCGTAGTGCCTATGTTCAGACCTGCCAAGTTATACCGGCCGTATTGTAGGTATTGTTTACTAAGTTATTATCTCAAAAGTAAATGCCTATTGCCTAAGACAGTCTTTGAGGTGTATTTTTTTATGTATTTATTAAAGGCTTAAAAGAACGAGATGTTCCAATAAAAAAATTGTACTACTACTATTGTATGTTCTCTATACATTTCTGTGTGCTACAGGGCGTTATCAATTCCGGTATAGTGTCGCCAACTCGACAGTAGTTCCAATGATTCTGAGAATGTGTGCTTGTAGGTGATTGATTCTGACAGCCGAGGTGAAGCCACCGGGTTTCCCTATCACAAGTAACAAGCCTATGTAGGTGTCGCTCCGATTGGGTCGGTGGAATAATTCTGAATTCTTGGTGTATAATTTGTTCTGGGATTTTTGCGGTTTCTTAAAGAATTCAATTAAAAAGAGCACAATAAAATAAATTAATTAATGTGGTTTGCACAAGGAAATGAAACGAATGTGACTTTAGTTTTTTATTTTGAATGGTTAACATTTTATGTTAAATTTTTTGTCCAGTTCCAGTTCCAATTCAGTCACAGACAACAATTTTAGAACTACATAGGCTTCATGAAGGCTGACAGGCGTCACGCGACTTGCTTCGGTGGAACAATGTCTATGAAAACTTCAGGCCACGGAAATTATTATGTCGCATCATGTCGCATCGTGCCTGTCTCCTGGAGACAAAGAATCCGCTTCATAAGTAAACATTAAGATGCACCCCAAATGCAAATCTGGAAAATTCTATATGCCTGTCAATATAATCTCTGACTCCATTGACTTACCTTGAAGAAAATCGTAATAGGAAAACCTGGACAAAATAACCTCAATTCGCCAACGCGCAGTGAGCTAACAAGGAACTTCTTGGTTTTCAGAAGGGGCTATAGCTATCTGTCGCCGTTTATGCCTGGAGGCTTTTATTTAGATTCTGTTTACGTTTAGTTTTTATTTTTTATTTCGGCTCGGGAATAGTTCTCGATATTTTTGGTTGGTATACTCGTACTGGCTATATGCTGCGTGTATTTGTATAAGTTCTAAAGCCACGGCCCTAGTGGGGACGCGGCTTAAGACTCGTCCCCCCCTCGTCACATAATGTCGCACATTATTTACCCCCCCCCCCCACTCCCCCTTAACATGTGACGTAATTTATGAATGTAAGTAATGGTTAAAAAAAGAAAAGAAAAAGTATTTATTGAGACTCGCACAGGAAATCACAAATTAAACTGAAAACACACTAAACATAAATAAAAAATAAAAAACAATTAAAAACAAAGTAAAATAAAAAATTTAAGCTATCCTGTACGAGGCCAAAAGGCTCCTATCTCAGTATAATGCTGCGACATTTAAAAAATAAATGTCGCAGCGCTGGTATTCTGATAAGTATATTAGTGCGGTGCGCCACCCAAGGTGGCGGCCCTGGGTTTCCCAATGGCGCTTAATGTCGCACCGAATAACCGGTTAACACATTTTCGAACAATCGGTACGGGTTCGTTCCGGTTGCAGAGATGTAATGGCAGTTTTTTTTATTTATTTATATGGCAATAATAAGTTGAGCGTGCATTCAATAAAAACTTTTTACAAAAAAAAAAACAACCGACTTCCAAAAAAAAAAACTAAAAAGTTAAAATTGACTTTAATTTCGGAACGCGGTGTCTTTGGTTTAGAATTTTCGTTTTATTGTCACCGACTTCCGCAATAAAGTTATTTTTCACATTGTAGTGTTTTTTTAGGAACTCTGTTGTGTGGTACCTTTATCACAACTAAAAAGTGAAAAATAAAAACTTAGCAGCAGGCAACTTAGCATAGCTGGCAGTGGTATTCGAATTTGTGTGGGGTAGGCGCCACGCAAATTCGAATACCACTACCTGCTATGTAAATAACAGTGAGAGGAAGTTATCATCATATCATCCACATAATACTCAAAAAGTATCCAAGCAAAGTTAATAAAATTTATGGACCAACTTGGGAGCATACTCTTTCATACAAAAAAAATTTTTCAAGATCGGTCCACAATACAACAGACAACAGAGAAATCGGTGGACGTACATAAAAATAAAAACATAAATTCGCGACGAACTTAAAACTTCCTCCTTTTGGAAGTCGGTTAAAAATCAATTTAACTGTGTGTATAATTTTACAGTTAGAAGGTAAGTTTTACAGTGTCCTGTCCTGGTGCCACTAACTACCAGATAAAAACGAATAGAATTTGTATGATTTGTATTATATTCCAGATAATTTGACGAAGTGGTGAAACCATTAAGCCATTAGTATTTTCTTGTAGTAGGTAACAAAGTTCCGTTCAAAACTAGGTACTTATTCAGAGGAGCACAAATTACCACCGAATCTAATCTTAGCGAAAAACGATAAATATTGACTACTCCATAATTCCAAACTGCGGTAATGTAATGCCGGACGCAGAAATCGGAGCATCTCCCATTTCCTGAAGCCACAAAATTGTACGCTTTCCCGACGTACTAATATTTTACGAAGTATAAAAGCGATAGGATAAAATATAATACTTCGTCTTTCTCATAACTTTGATGGCTTGCTGGCGAGATAAGCGGTACATAATACGTTACTTTTTTCCCTCTCATCAACGGCGAATGAAGCAACGTGGTTAATGCTGTATTTTCACAGTGGTCCACGCTGGATACACTTTAGGAGCAATGGTCGTTACCATTGCTCATTTAGACAGGGTGTTAAAGAAATTGCGTGCCATAGCTTCAGGGTGAGTTCAGAGTCGATAAAGGAACCCGTCAAAAATAAATCATAAATACCTTTAAAAAAAGTAAAAAAAAAATATTATTATTATTTTATGAGTTTAAGTTTGTAAGTTTGGATGTAGGAGGTAATCTCCAAAACTACTCATCGGATTACAAAAATTATTTCACTGATAGGAAGCTTCACTATTGCTGAGTGCCTGCTATTGTTTTTTCTACCTTTACAAGGTGTAACTGCAATAACTAAAAAGCTCTTATAGGGTCATTGTACTCATCATTATGAACAACTTTTACTACGGGAATAAGCAGAAATTTTCTAAAAGAAATCAGGTGTTAGTACATTTATGTTCGCATTATGTCTTCAAAATGTAGGGAAACGCTGATGTTTTTTTCGCGATTTAAGAGGATTTCAGTTTTTGCAAGCAGTAAGCAGCTTACGGTAATAGTATTTTTAAATGACTAAAACCCATTGAATTCCGACCTACTGACTTAAGAATTTGAAATTGAGAACTCATCATACTCTACTTTAGCTGTAATACATGGAAATAGTTCAATTTAAAAAAAAAACGTAAGATACAAAAATCGCGTGTTTTTACCTTATCTATTATGCTTAAGTCGAGTTTAGCAAATTCTCAATTCAAAAATCTGTCTTTTTCACCATTGCAAAGCGTTTTTTGACACCTTAACAATTTCGGCTCCAACCACTTTACATAAAACTCTTACGCCATGCCGCCATACATAATATGAGGGGTAAGCAAAAATGTCACTGTCCAAAAACAATATTTAGCCAAAATGAAGAAAAATGTCTCTGGCCTATATGGATAGAGTAAACTAAATTAAAATATTTTTTTAATTCTGAATTTTAAATAAACAAATAATAATAATAAGGAAACTATATTGATATACGACAAGGTTAGCTAATAACTAAAAATTTCGACTGGACAGTGTCAATTTTGCATCTCAATGATGGACAGTAGCAGATTTGCACCTAAAGTTCTGGACAGTGGCACATTTGACGTCAAAAAGAGCAACGACTTCCCAACAAAAAGAATTTGACGCCATCTTAGAAACGACATGGCCGACGTCTTATGATTGGTCCGTTTGGACAATGGCGCTTTTGCATTTGATTGGTGAAGACAGTGTCAATTTTTGCTTCTCACTCCAAACTTCAAACTTAATTTTCTACGGGACAGTGGGAACATTGCTTCTGAACTAATAAATACACAGATAGTTGATTGATTGATGACAGATGATTGATTCAGGCGTGACTTTACGGAAATCCATTATAAAATACAATAGACGACGTATATTTAGTAACCGGTTAAGCGGATTACGTTACTAAATATACGTCGTCTATTGTATTTAGTAAATACACCAAAATGATTTCAATAAAACCTAATAGATGGCATTCATAGTTCAATTTGGACGAAAATGGACAGTGGCGTTTTTGCTTTTATACCCCTCATATTGAAAGTGAACCCTCCGGGAGGGTTACTGGCATTACATTTGCGCTAAAGTTAACCATCGCGGACGGTCAGCAGCATTAGGCTTAAAACCGTGTTTATAATAGACTGTAAAACGAAGTAAAATAGTGTTTCAGGGGGTCTTGTCGCTTTATGTAGTTTCGAACCTTTAAATTTTTGTGTGAATTATTGTATACGTGAACAAAAAATAAACATGCTTAGATTTTAAAACCAACGCATAAACTAATAATCTTGTTAAAATATACATCAGATTTAATTTTCACGGTTTATAATGCTGTATTCGCTAAGAAAACCCTACATTTAAAATGAGCCCTCCGCGAGGGCTCCCATCATCCCATATGCGACTAAGTGAACCCTCCAGGCGGGCTCCCGGCACTGAATTTTTTAATATCAAATACTGATGAAAATTACAGATTTTCTTGACGGCCGTAATTATATGACGACAACCGCTCCTCTAGGAAACCGTTGCTCATCAGTTGTCTAGTTTTATTGATGAACTAGTAAGCAAAAACTTAACAATCAAAGATCACATCACGTAGATATTATGTAATAAGATGTATAAATTATTCTGTAGATATGCAACTAGGTACTTAATGCAGAACTTGAATTGTTGTCAGCTGTATAAGTTTTTATTTATTAATATTTATTGTTAACTACGACACGCCCCCGGCGTTTATTCGGAAAGTGGGCAACGTCGCAAATAGATGTCAAATATTTCGCTGGTTTGATTAATTTGGCAATATTATTGTATGGAAATAAGAAATGTGGCTATTATGTGAATAGTAATCACGAAAAATTTATCTGCCAAAAAATCCAGTTCAATAAATAATTGGATATAATTATTTGGTTGAATTTTTGTATGCAGACTGGGAACATCATTAGATATACGTTTAATTTATTGTCGTTTCGTAGACTCCACCTAGTATTATTACAACAGTGATCAAGGCGCCTAAGACATCTCTAAGTGGATTACCTAAGCTTTAGCCTATTTGCATTATATACTACCTGGCAGTGACTATAATTTGGACAGCACAACGATGTTTATTTAATCATAAGACTTAATAGACTTAATAAGGTTAATATGGCCGGGTCTGCAAACCCGGCCATATTAACCGTAGAACCGATGGCCTTCGGGGTAGATGTGTTCTTGAGTGGATACCGCGAATTTGCAAACGTAAGGTAGGACGCCATCAGGGTAGGTGGAGCGACGATCAACGCGTGGTGGCTGGGAACAGCTAGATGACAGTTGCCGAGGATTGAGCTAAATAGCGTGCGATTGGAGACTCCTATATCCAGCAATGGACTGTTATAGGACTGGAAAATCGTTTACTGGGATTATTGTGTTTTTGGTTCTGTTATGTTATGTTTTATTATTGTACGTCCATAATAGGGATGTTGACAAAAAAAAATTGTTTTGTTTTGTCCGTCAGATAGATTATTAAAAAATATTGGACACGTATTTTTTCTTTTTTAACGTAATCAGAAGATTATGTATTACATTGAGCTAAAATGTGGCATGAGGTAGCGAGCCTCTTTAATGCGTTCCCAACTTTAATGCGTTTTATCAAAATATTTTTTTGTTAATAATTTTTTGAGTAATCCTGTATAAGTGGGGTTGTCGGACTATGTGGCTCACACTGCTCTCGATGCTTAACGTGGCAACACGTCGTTTCCGGGTTCGCAATAAGTCAATCGTCATCCTGAGGATGCCTCGTAGAGAGGTGAAACACGTGTCGATTTCTTATAAGGTTCTTTATGACTCTTAAAGAACAGGTATGCGGATTAGGTTACTAAATATACGTCGTCTATTGTATTTTATAATGGGTTTCCGTAAAGTCACGCCTGACGAGATGCCAATTAACAATTTTTTTTTTTTTTTTTTTCAATCAGTTTTCTTTTTTTTCAGTCAATTAACTATCTTAATATGATAAAGCAAAAATACGTATCTAATATTTTTTTAATATCTGACTGACGGACTAAATAGTATTTATTCCCAGTCAACATATTATTCTATTTATATAGTATTTAAGATGCCTGATAAAAGGTAACATTTTTTAATACTAACATGCTACGGGCGTTTGATGCCTGATAAAAAGGTAAACATTTTTTTTGGGTAGGTACCTGTATTCCCCTATTCAATAACGCTATTTGCTATTCAAATAGCGTTATTGAATAACCAACATAAATACAAACTTTTATTGTCACGTAGCAAACCAGACAAACAGACGTTCATCGATGTCCAGTTTAACACTATGTAGCTATTTGCATAGAACAAAGTTACAAGAATAGGTAAACAAAGTGCCTTCAATTATCCTTTACTTAGATATGCATCAGTCCAACACTTATTTATTATTACGTTTATTTTATAGCAGTTTGCTACTAGTGTTGCAGTTTCCTGTTTTCCAAAAAAAATGGTTGTCTCTAAAGTCGGTTTACGGACGATAAACGACGAACAAAACATTCCCTTCCCTCGCTCCGATCGTAACGTTACAATGAGCGTAACGAGACAATGAGCGTAACGGGACACTTTTTCGTGCGTGTAGCCGGCGTTCATCGATTTATTAGACGTTGTCACGAAAAAAAAAAGTTAAAGTAGGTACTCATACAATTTAAATGCGTTTGTTGTGCAATATTGTGGTAAAAAAAGAATGAAAACTTTTTGCCCTAGTTTTTTTTTCTGAGTTATTTTTTTTTCTGTGTTTCAGTAAAATATGCCTTTATTTATTTTTATGATAATCAGATAGGTTTTTGCAGACCGTGACAAAAAATGCTATAAAAAATATTACTCTTGAACTTTTTCTGTACCAAGTTTCGTTTCTTATTTCAATTTGAGATGTTTTTCATTTTACTGTTAAAGACTTTTTGCTTTTTGAAAGCTGTTGTGACAGTTCCGGTATTTATACGGTAAGTAGGTAAGTAATTATTATACAGGGTGTCAGGGACATCGACGTGAAGCCGGTTACCATGGATTCAGTACATGATTCTGAACCCCCCTGCGTTGAAATTTTTCGTCGGGTATTAAAAAAAAATAGCTGCTCCATACATTTTGACCGCGTAGGTATTGCACTTTTCTATGAAACTTTTTTGTACCACGTAAAATAGAAATTAGATGTTTTCTTAAAAAAACGTACACGCGGGGGTGAACTTTTCGCGGTATACAGTTTAACATACTCCCTTGACCATACCCAAAACGTTAAATGAAAAAATCGCTGTTTAAAAATAATGCAAAGTTAGCCTAAAATTCGGCGTAACTACCCCGGGCTATTCGACCCAAATGTATGGGACGGCTGATTATTTCATTTGATTTATTCAGTTTAATGGTCTCTAACTAACCTTTAAATATGACCACACCTTTCTGATACATAGATTTTCGTTTTCAAAGAATAACAAATGAAGCTCGATTGTTCGATTAATTAATCGACACAAAATGAATGCATTCACGATAGTGAAAAATTATGAGTAAATGACTCGGGAAATGTGAATGTCAGCTAGAAAATTAATAACATCCTGCCTTTACGTGCCCTTCTGGTTTTAAAAGTAGGTAAATAGGTCAAACAAAAGTAGTACTAAACAATCGATTTCAATGAATCTTTAATTATTACCTTGTAGGTATCTATGTAGGCATTATAATTTCACTGGTGGTGACTTTCGACTTTTCTTTAGCACAAACACAAATAAAATAATTAAATAAAAACTTTATTGCCAAAAATATTACAAGTCTTTTACAATGGCCTCAAATTAGGCAAGCCTTTGGCAACAAAATAAGTACCTATTTATTTAACACTACGTTTCAGTACTATTTTGACTACAGATGTGAGTATGTGACTGTCATTCTACAGTTAATTTCATGAGTTCATACATTCATAATGAAGAACGGTTCCCCATCGGTTGTGGTTCTATTACATATGTCAAAGGGATGTTATGTATATTGATATTGTGGCTTCTAAAGTGTTTCTCATTTTGAATAGTCGGTAAACGAGGAGGTTAGAGATTTTGACGAAAATAAGGAACATTATATGAATATTAGTACAGTTTGTTACAAAGACCTTCTTAGCGTGCCGATGGCTATCTACCAGGTTACTCAGAAAGTTTTGCAACTAACAGTTTTTGTCTATGGGACACTGGCTGGTTTTGATGTCAATAACGTCAATAACGTGTCTATTTATTATAAAAAAACACAACATTCCAAATTCGAAATTCCCTCCACATTTTAACACGCTTTTATTAGGTCGACCTGTATGTAACTTTGTAATGGAATCTAAGGTAACTAATTTCACCATCTTCCAAGGGTCGCAGCGTAATGAAAATTGGCAGCTGTATGTTGTAGTTCTGATGACAATACAATAATATGGTACTGTCGAACTGATCTGATGATGGAGCCGGAAGATATGAACTGGAAGCGTTTATAAAAGTGTATTTTTCTAGTGTTTTTTAAACTATAAATTTATTTTACGAGCAAAATCAAAATACTCCATCTCAATGAAAAATGGATTTATAACGAGTACATTTTCGCGTGATGATTTTGTACCATTTCAAATGTTGACTAAAACCAGAAGAATCGTTTGAAAGACTTCGAATGGCGTTCATAGACAAAAACCCTTCTAAAGCGACTGTTTTCTGCTGGTTCAACGAATTTAACCGTGGTCGAGTAACTTTGGCTGACGAAGAAAGAGGTAGCCGCCCTATGACGGTAGTTATATAAGAAAACATGCTGAATATGAAACATTTCAATCAATCTGCCTAGCCTTTTCCCAACTATGTTGGGGTCGGCTTCCAGTCTAACCGGATGCAGCTGAATACCAGTATTTTACATGGAGCGACTGCCTATCTGACCTCCACAACCCAGTAACTGGGTAATACGATACCCCTTGGTAAGACTGGTGTCAGACTTTCGGGCTTCTGACCTCGTAACGACTGTCAAAGATCCACGAATGACAGCCGGGACCAACGGCTTAACGTGCTTTCCGAGGCACGGAGGATTCTCGGTATGTAAAGATGGTCACCCATCCACTGACCAACCCCGGCAAGCGTAGCTTAACCTGATGGATCGACCAGTGCGGCTGTTGTTACTTAACCACGAGCTCCTGAATATGAAACATTTAATTGAAGATAATAGGCCAATTATTTATTAAGACATTCAACATTATAATGCAGATTGGATCGGGAAGTGTGCCTGAAATTCTACATGGGCATCCTCGGGTAAGGATGGTAGTTTCACGCTGGGTACCGCACAATCTAACGCAGGCTCAGAAGGAAGTTCGGGTAGAAACGTGCCGAGACTTGATAACATCATTTGAAGCATGCTCGTCTCGAGGGTGATGAATCATGGATTTATCATTTTTGTGCCCCAAAATAAAAAATCAACTCACGGGAAAACAGTATTCATCAGCGGAAGATGCTCTGGCTGCACTTCAGAAGGGTTTTGAAAAGGTGTCTGCTGCTGACTGAAAAATGTGTTATGAAAATTGAAAATCCAAAAAAAAACCGTGAGAGTTTGAGTTTGAGTTATTTTTTTCTAGTATCGCAAAACTTTCTGAGTGCCCCATGTATATAAAGTCAGCCTAGAATTTGACTACGAAGTTGACACCTTCAGTAGTGCCCATCTCCTGTAGCGTGCAGACAGCAGGATACGCTGGACAGCACCACATTTACACTCCAGGGCGCCCGGCAGGAGACGCCCCGGGCGTCGGGAGTCACGAGCCGACTTCCGGCCACCGTAGGCGCGGGCCTGCGGACGGTGAGCGATGGGCAGCTCGCCGTCCGATAGGGACCAGGCCCGGGTCGACGGCGCGTTGTGTTCCACGCACGCCTCAAAGAGATGTCAGCACCAACTGACGGGGTCCGTAAGGACCAATGCCTGCTGGGGTTGCGGGTTTGTCCGAAAGGGATATCGCGGCCCCGGCACACAGGCAACGGAAGGAACACGGGTGGGTTTTAGTCAGTAAAAGTCTGACACTCCCTCTCGCTCCGCCCAGAGCGGGAGGAATCATTTGATGATTTCACACGAAAAAAAAAAAAAAAGGGCGGATTCATCTGTGAATCTCCACCTGAGCAGGTTTTCTCTATTACAGCCTACCTGAGTCCGGAGTGTATTAAAGTTGCAAAGATGACCTGTGCTGCTGGGGAGTTTGTTGCATCACTTCTTCTTCCCAGCTTAAGCACTAGGCTGCTTAAGCCTTATTACCTGCGAACGATTGCAGATAAATAAGTCCGTCTATTTTTGGATAGTTTCTCACTAACCATCATAAATCAATGCTAACTATTTTTCAAAAATTATACAAATTTTATACCAATATAGCCCATAACACACACAATACGCACACTTCCTGTATTATTTCATTATTAGAAAATTAATGCCTGAACTCTTTACACCCATTATATATAGATCTAATATCCATAAACTAACAAAATAACATTAGTACAAGTGCATTATATTTTTTTAAATGTTTTTTGCTCTCTAGGTATATGTACTGTCAGCAGACGAAGGTCATAAAAGAAGCACAATTTCGTTCTTGAACAGTCTTGTATTAGTCAAAAGATGGGGTAGCACATCTATAGAAGGAGTCGCCCATCGTTGGGGTATAAGTTTAATAAGCACATCACCAACAAGATGATACTGCTGGGGAGTTTGTTGCGCCACTTCTTCTTCCCAGCTAAAGCACTAGGAAGTGGCGAAGGGTGGGCGTTTTTGGGGGACTGTCTTATGTAATTTTAACAAGTGCTGATTCTCAGCCTAGTTTGAATAAATGACTTTTGATTTTGATTTTGACCCAGTCAGACCGATTGGCAGCCAGGCTGTATTTTAGTAGGAAAATTCATGCAAGTTTGAGGTAGATTTTTTAACAATTAAATTGTTAATTACAGACATACTATTAAGGCACTATTAAATGTATCGATCTGCGTTATCAATAATACAGGAAGTTATTTATTCTAGTGTTTTAATATTGCAATAATCGCAAAAATCTTAAAAACTACCTGCATCGTGTTCCTTTGTCTGAGATCTAGATTAATTGACTCTGTAGTACACGTAGGTTTCCGGTAGCGGTGTTGCCAGCACTCATTAACGACACCCCATTGTCTAATATACAACTAAGTATCATATTATGTATCAGCCAATGACCTTTGCCATTTGCACGATCGACGGTATCATTAAAACCACTTAACATACTTCTGCGAAAACCAACATTTTTCCTTTTTTCACAACCTTGCTAGAACTCTGACATCGATTCTTAATGGCCGACTACTGATTCTCATTGACGACCCCATTTTTTCATCTAGCTTGAACAAAGCGACACGAAGGACTATATTACTAAATCATCGATCTAATTGAATTGTTACCAAGAATGCAAAGGCGGGCGGGGCTTTCAGTAGCTTTCAAGGCTCGTAAGGAAACCAGCATGGTTAGTAGTCGCCGCGCACCAAACCACGGCGCACGCGCCCATGTTACCGCTACAACCTATTTGGAATACATAGAGGTTGTATAGGAACATCTTAAATAAATAAATAAAAAACAATTTAAAAAATTATCAAGCTGTCGAGTTCGATATTCAAAAGTCGAAGCGAACGTGTTTGATTTTTTTTCGAATTCCGCGCGCATAGTTTTGGCGGGATCTCGTGGTGTTGCGATTTGAAAAAAATTGAGGTGATATTTACGAAGTGTTTCGCAGTCTTTGGTGAGTTGTTATTTTTTGTTTTATTTAATAGTTATTCGTTTATAAATGTCTTTTTTACTGTATTGTTACATCATCGTCGTAAATTGAGTAATGGGAACGCAATTATCGTTTTTGTGCAAATTTCTAATGGACTGTTAAATGCCGAAGATTCGTTTAAAAATAATACCAGCCATTCTTTGGCATGAAACCGGCTACATTACAAATCTGTGACTTTTGACGCATATTGTGGCTGTGTAATACTTTGAATTTCGCGCGGAACTATCTGGCAGCGTATGCGCAAGCTCGTTGCAAATTATTTCTAACCAGTAGCATTAGATATCAAAACGGATTGTATATATAAAAAAAGAACTTATCATTTAACGTTCATTTTTATTTTATGGTGTACATAAAAAGAGTATTCAATCTAAGTATATATCTTTTTAATTATGCGTTTTATAAAAACTACACAAACTATAGCAGAAGTCTACGTATTTAGATATAAAGCGCTTTTGAAGTGTTATTGGGTTTTCCATCAGGAATTTCTCAGCCCGGAGTCTGGATTTGTGCCCAGTTGATGGCAATAGGCTCGCCTCCATTACATGGGACTTAAACATAACTGGCGAAATGTGGGTGTACAACAGGTACACTTCTGCTTAACCCTTCGGGGTTTACTTGCAGGCGTGATGCTGTATTATGTTAACTACTATGCCAAATGTTTTATGCTTTAAAAATACGTCTGCATGATAAAATAACAATATTGAATTGCAAAATGCATTGTGATTGTATGCAAATCTTATTAGGAAAGACATTGGATCATACGGATGGATAACGGCTGTTAATTTAGTTATTAAACAAGTATCTTTATTAACAGCTCTTATATTTTATAGTTTGATTAAACAATGACTGGTGTTAAATGGTTTACTAAGTGTAATAGCGTTTTAATAACAGTTAATCTGGGGGCTTAAAACGGCCGCTTTGACAGAATCATAATAATATAATATTATGAATCACACAAACTGACAGTTCATAATATTATCTGCGTTCAATTCATATTACGCAATTCATCTGTTTGACAGTTTTATATTATAATGAAATAACTTTTAAACAGTAGAAATAAAAAATAAAAATCTGATTTGATTAATAAAAACTGTAAAGAAAAATATTATCCGGTAAAATTACAGTCAATAATATTTACACCAAATATGATTCTGATATGAATTGAATTAATTATGATGCAGCTAAAATATGTGTGAGACACATATTTTAGCTAATATAATAATATTCAGAAAATGAATTGCTATTAGAGGAATTGCTTAATGTGGCCGTTTTAGACTCGCTGTCCTCTTGTCGCGACTTCTTACAGGGGATTTTTATTTTTATATTAATCTTGCAACTAGACTTTCTGATATGCAAAAGGAGTAGTTTAGTTTGGTACTTACTTATGTTTGCTGTGCTGTGTGTTTATGGCAGTCACACAATCATTACTTAAATTAATTACCCTTTATAAGGTCATATTATTAAAATCTGTACCACCTAGTGTGCCATAATACGAAATGTATTATGGTCAGTTATGTCACAATTAATTTTTATTTACTGATTGTTTTATTTACAATATTAGAATTGCTTAATCCAACGTTTATAACAAACGGTATATTGCAATGTATGATTCAATGGTTATTACAATTATTTTTATAACGTACGGTATATTACAATGTATGGTTCAATTTTTTTTAATAAAATATGGTATATTGCAATGTATGATTTAATGGTTATTACAATTATTTTTTCGCAATTATTTAACAGAGGTCGTTCACACATTCGGCTTATTCTTGTCTAGTTTGATTCGTATTATTTTAAACCAACACACGATTGCTGAACTGGGATTGCCTGGCTGACGATAGATAGATAAATAGATGGATAGATAGATTGATGTATAGGTAGATAGTAGGATAGATAGTTCGATGGATAGATAGATAGATAGACGGATAGATATATAGATGGATAGATAGATATACGGATATATAGATAGATAGATAGATATATGGATAGATAGATAGATAGATGGATAGATAGATATATGGATAGAATACTCTTTATTATGTACACCATAAAAATTACTGATATAAATGTAGAAATTTTATATAGGGTGACACTTTGGGCGGTCTTATCGCTAAAAGCGATCATTTAAAGACCACCTTTGAATGGGTTAAAAAGAAAAAGAGAGACAAGTGTGCAGGTAGTCAGCGGTGTACCATTTACATATACAATAAATACATACATACATAAAGAATATACTTATCTATATAGGTAATACTTTTCATTATTCAATAATACTGTAAGCTTTTCTGATCTTAGCCAATAAATCAATTATTTTTAGACGAGCGTGGGTAGACAGGTAACTTCCTACTAAAAATTGTCAACATAAGTAACATCATGCATTTTTATTAGTTATATTTCAATGTCTGTCTGTCCGTCGTCTGTCGATTTGATATTGTAGCCGAGAAATCGTCCCGTCATTTTCGCAGCTACACTCAGGAACCGACTGATGTTTTAACTAACAGGCAGTACAGGACACGGACGTATTAAAATTAGGCAATGTCAGGTTTGAGATATCTTTATTTCCCATAAGAAATTTCACTTACATGACAAATATTTAAGTAATTTAAAAACATAGTTGATTAACGTATAGCATTGGCAAAAAAAAAAAAAAAAAAGGGTAATCGCAAATATTTAACACAGCTAAGATGTAAACATACACTATGTCAAAAAGTTTAATAATAATAAGACGTAGGTATAGTTGTCGATAGTGCAATGTAATCACAGTAGCAACACGATCAGTAGGTGTACTGCGATCTCCGGATAATGTTTCGCGACACCTTCACAATCTAGTATCTGATTGTGTTCTAGTTTATCTTGTTCGAAAATGATTTACTGTAGATTATAAGTCCCAATAATGAACATGGGGCTATCACAAGTAATCAAAGCTGTGCTTGCAGTGCTTAAAGCTAGGGTGGGCTTTCTTGTCAGGTTCGTCTCTGAGGACCACGATCCCACAGGTACACGTCCCGGAGGACCATGATTTCAATAAATTTGATCACATTTTTTCTTTGTTATTTTCTCTAGTCCGCCCCGTATGGGATGCTTCACACAAGCACGGCTCGACACATTCGATTCGGCAGTATTTGTTGAATAACAAAGCCAGCAATTACTACACTCACATTCGGCTTGTGCCGACCGGCAAACTTCGTTCGGCATCTACACTCGCTTTGAATCATGTTCGGGTCGGCTCGGGAGAATTTTAGCTTAGTCAAGCGGCTTTTACCTAAACATATATCTACATACATTCGATTTTGTCGTCCGGTTGCTGCACGTATGTTTGGATAGGCATGATACGGATCATGCCTATCCAAACATACGTGCAGCAACCATAAGTATCATAGTTACGGATCATGCCTATCCAAACATACGTGCAGCAACCATAAGTATCATAGTATACGAAATTAATATTTTCATCCAACATAAAATGTTATAGGCGCAAGCGCACTTTCGTCTACTTGACCGAGGACAAAGATCTCATACTCATATTAAGCTAATTCTTTATCATGCTCATTAAAACTATTTAATATGCCAGCGTATTACAAAAAGACATGTAATAAAAAAGTTTTCAAGCATCAAGGACACAAACGAACGCCTTTGTTTAAAAAACTGACAACAGTAAAAGGTTTGCTTGTCCGCAAACTGGCTGGACCAGTCGCGGGTCAATATCTGTAACAATGCGATTAGAGTGGGCGGTATTATGCGAGAATGAAGCAGGAACTAATTTTAGGTCCTTTTATGACTTAATAAAATTAATAACAGTAACTCAAACTCAAAGTATTTATTTCAATTAAACCATTTACAGGCACTTTTGAATTGTCAAATAGTCGCGTCAGTTAGTCAGAAAGTTGAAGCTAGTTGCCCATTCCAAAACGTAGATCTTTATGGAGAAGAACGGGCAAGAAACTCCAAGGACACTCTTTTAAATATAGATAATTACAAAATACTGGGTACATTATTCTTGTTGCTTCTGTATGTGAGAACAATGTACAAAAAATAATTAAAACAATTCAAAATAAGATTCAGATTAAAAATAAGCCATGGCAGATAAGAGATGACCTGTTAAATATTTATCTGTAGAAAACAAATTTATACATTACTTAAGGAGCAGGAGTCGGGCCTGTTCGCCACGTGTTTACTGTTTCCGAGCGGTTTTTCTTCGCCATAAATTAGTGACATTTGACATTCATTAGGCCAAGTGCTTTTGTTTTGCCTGCGTCCCACCAGTGGGAACTATATAGGCTAAATATGTTATATTTTTTTAACACTCGCGGTACTTGAGGAGTAAGCTTACTCAGAATTGAGCGGGGTAATTGCGTTAAACACTAACCTATGTACAATTGCAATTCCTTTCATTTTGACAATTCAGCAACATTCATTGCGTTATTAAGAGCGCACCGTGGAAACTGCGAAATAATTGCGTTCTTTTGATCCCTTGCTGCATCGTTATTATTTAAACTTTAGTTAAGCAATTAATAAAATGTAAAATATTTAAGGATTCACTCTATAAATCTTACAATTTAGAAACACGATTATTTCTAGTTTCCTCGATAGAAAAAAAACCAAAGTAATCTCTAAAAAACAACATAAACCTAAGGGGTTTACGTAGCTTTTATTTTTTAAGAATAATAATGTTGTTTTTACAAGTCATCAGTTTGTTGATAAAAATAAAACTACATGTATTCGAAAACGCATACATTATACATTTTAATAATACGAAGGAAATACCAAAATTATCGCGCGAACCGCCCATTCTTTATCCCTCTCTATCCCATTAATAAGCGTTGTCAAGCAGAAGACTTTTTCAAACTTCTTACGAAATCCTTCGGATTGTGAAAGAAAATGTGTTACTTAGTTGGGATGCAGAACATTAGAATGATCTTTAAAAGAACGAGACCAGAAAAGTGCAAAATTAAAGAGTCGTGTTAAATGAATAATAATTTAACTAAAAATATATTTATGAGTTTATGTTTCAAATACAAATAATTGAAAGTGAATGACGAGCAGTTATTAAAAACTACACATCAGTAATTTATGAAAATTAAATACAGATATATCTGTGCAGTATTCGCCGCCGACACGATATTAGCAATTACAATATCTGTATACATAAAAAACGTGTTATTCATGTAGTTTATTTATTGCTCTATGTTTAAACAGTTGGTACAACATGGCATATGCAACTATTAATTAATATAATCTAGCTGTCGTGGCCCGATGTTGCAGATAATGTTACTATGGGGAAGTTTTAATCCTTTACTGTTAAATGAGCATTATCTATTTGTAATAAAGCAATATCTATTTGTAAACATATATATTTGTAATCAAGTTGTCGAAAACGGCTCTAACGATTTCGATGAAAGTTGCAATACGGGGGCGAAAAATCGATCTAGCTAAGTGTCATATCTGAGAAAATTTCTTTTCTCCGTATTTTCACCCGAGCAGAGCTAGGTCGCCAAAAATTTGGAACAAGATGGCTACCTTAGAATAATGACATGACAGCATGGAATTAGTAAGTACTATACATATAATTATTATGAACTATCCTATAAAATTAAATGAGCATTCTCTATTTTAACAAGAGCAAAGCTCGGTCGCCCAGGTACCTAGTAAACACTAACTAGACTATTTATTTAATCATAACTACAAGCTGACATGTTATTCTCTGGCAATTTAGCGGGGTAATTGCTAAACACACTCACAATGGCACTGCCTGTCATTTTGACAGTTCAATAACATCATTGCGTGATTAACGTTGTCGAGCAGACGATTTTTTCAAATGACTAGCAATTTCCTTCAAAATCTTTTAATTATCCTGGCAATTAGGATGCAAATCTTTTGAAAATGAAAGAAATCAATCCGTCTTTTTCTGCTATTTCAGAGTAGGTCCCATAGTAAAAGTTGTCTATAATCATGAGTAGTTTCATCGCCTGAAACATTGTCAAAGAATTCAAAGTTGTATAATCATACCGTTTCTTTGCATTTTATAAATTCTTGACATGACGTAAATCATCATCATTCGCCTGCCTTATGCCAATTTATTTGTAGTCGGCGCAACATATGTCTTTTTCTTCCATACGTCATCGGCGTCTCGTGCAGGCGTCATCTCGTTAGTCACTAATAGAGAAGTAGTAGAATAATTATGACTTCTTTATTATGCGTCATCTCCGTAGTCATCCCCTTGTCATCTTTCACACAGTTCATCCATCAAAATAAAAATTCAAAAGTCATTTATTCAAACTAGGCTGAGAATCAACACTTTTCGATCGTCAAAATTACATAAGACGGTCCCCCAAAAACGCCCGCACTTCATCACTTCCTAGTGCTTAGCTGGGAAGAAGAAGTGGCGCAACAAACTCCCCAGTAGCACAGCTGTCTGTTCAGTAAGAAAAACTTGATTCCATACAATAGTAGTTATGCAAAATAATGTACATTATGCAACGTAAAACATTAAATTAAATTATTTGCTATAAGTCAGCTAGCACACGCCAATATACCAACAAAAAAAAAAACAAAATCTCGCCAATATACCAACAACAAAACAAAAAATCTAAATCAATCGGTTCTTTTGTCTTCCCCAACTCGTATATAATCCATCCACATTCAACAAAAATAAATATAAAATTAAATCTATGCTCTAAGTACTATTTAAATGAAAAGGCCTATGAGGCCAACTTCTTCGCATACATAAAGACTCCTAATTATAATGACTTAATTAAAATACCTACTTTAATAGAAGCTACTAAGCAGGCGTTGTCCTCAACTCCTTAGGGAATAATAACTCAAGCTCAACCCTCTCTGTACTCTCCGAGTAAAATTATATCCACCGGCATGTAAATTGCCTTTAAAGCAAATCTAATTAAAATTAATTAAAGCTTAAATTAATTACAATAATTGCTTTACGGGTCTAGGCTGAAAACTACAATTGAACTTAAGATTAGATATTTTTATAACCTGTGACTAATGATGAATCGTTAATTAGATTTCTTTTTCAATATAAATAATAGGTAGTTGCGTTTGATCAGTCATGTTTTAATAAGTATCTAATCTAACCTTAGCCTTATTTGTACGATAATTGCAGCGTCTATGCGCCCTTAGCCTAAAAAGCGCGAAAATGATATGTTATTTTTTTTTACATTATCTGTTTTATCTTCAGTAAAAAAGTAACCAGTGTTCAAAAATTATCTTTGAAGACTTTGAATGATGACTTCTCACTTTACTACAAAAAAAAAACTTTTATTCTGCGTTCACAATTTATTTTCAAAACATGTAAGCAAACACGAATTTTCCACTTAGACAAACATCAACTTTATGAAAGTGTAAATAAAGTTGATTTTAGACCGACTAGTACCGTTGAAAAGTCATAAAAAATATGAAGTTGTAGCGCAAACTGAACCTTATGAGTAGGCATTACAATTGTTTTCCCTAAAACTCGTGTTTTTTTACATGTTTGGCAAATGAATTGCGAACGCAGATTAGTTAAAATATTATGACGAAAATGAATGCCTCAATAATATAACTTTAACAAAACGAAGTATCGATTTCCGTATTTAAATCCAACACTGTTATTTTCATGTAAAATTATACATTAACATTCTAAACTACCATAACGAAATCAATAAAAAAAACATTTATTCATTAGTGCATTACACCATCCGAACCTTTCACTGAATTGGGCAAGCTTGTATGAAGTTCAAGGTTGTAGCAATTTTATTGTTCGTACGAGTATATACAGGATGTTAAAGAAATTACGTGCCATAGCTTAGGGGTAGGTTCAGTATCGATAAAGGAAACCAGGACTTTTTTTTATTGAAGATCAACCTAATTTAGTACCTAATAACTAGTACCACGCTAAAGTAGGAAGAAGAAATAATTGGAATTGTAATTTACGTACCTAGTTACCTATCCTTCACCCGGCGTTATGGAAAGTTCGTTAATGGAAGTGTTCGGGCGTAGGTATTTCATTGCGTTCGATAGTACCTACTATCGAACGCAATGAAATACCTACGCCGGTAACTATAGGAAATTATTAATTAGCATTTATACAAAATAAAAACTTATTTTAAGCAATTTTTTTATCAATTCTAAACGATTACTATTTAATTAGTAGGTACTACATTAGGTTTATCTTATGATAATTTTCGTTTTTTTTTTTAACTTTTTTAAAGGTATTTATTTTTTAGCTATGGCACGCAATTTCTTTAACAGCCTGTATATGTAAATTGAAATAATTCTTCTTCTTTTCGTGTGGTTAGCGACTAACCTGGTGTCAGAGTTTTAAAGCCGCCCATGGGCCTCTGACTTGGCTTCACATGCCGTCGAGAAATTTCTCTCAGACATGCCGAAATCATTGTTCCAATTGATGTTATTTCCACTTAAATAAACATAAACTTTATGAGAGTGTAAATAAAGTTGATTTTAGACTGACTAGTACTGTTGAAAAAGTCATAAGAAATATGAAGTTGTACCGCAAACTGAACCTGATATTATGTGAATTACAGTTGTTTTTCCTAAAACTCGTGTTTGTTTACATCTTTGGCAAATAAGTTGCGAACGCAGATATTGCATTTGCAAGCTATCTGCAATTGTCATTATGACGTGACAATAGACGCACGTTTTACAGAAACTTCCGTAAGTTTTTATTCAAATCGATCAATAAGATCAATTTGGTAGCTAGTTAATTATAAATGAACACGTGGAAGTTAATAGGATAGGGTTTGTAACAGATTTATTGTTGAGATAATTGAACGCACGCAATTCTATGATTGTGCCTTTTAGTACTTAATCGATATTGAACTTAAATATCTCGGTTAGGACGTAAGATAGTTGAGTCTTCTGGCGGTAAAAAAATCTAATTTCAGTCATAAAATACGTTTTTTTTTTTTTAAATTAAAAAGTTTGCATTTACAAGTAATAACAATTGCAGTTACTAAATAATTGCATGCAAAAAAATAAAACATCCGAAATCATCGAAAAATTATTTAAACAGGGAACAGTAGGACAAAATATACACAAGCGAGAACGGTTTTTTTCCCTATTATACCTACCGTTCCTACATTACCTAGATGAAAATACGAAATTCGGACTTTCAGAGTGATAACGTTGTGAAAGATTCAAAGTCCCCCAAAATTGCTTATTTTTTATTTATCTTGGATCGTATGTTGCCCGCACACATAAAATATTAAGGGTTAAAAATTGCAGAGATAGAAATAGGTTACGGCTCTATCAGTTCGGTGTTATTGATGGTAGAAACGTGTCCCGCTTTAGAACCGTAGCACGTCGCTTGAAGACAAATCCGGAGCTTGATGATATAGATTTCCATAAGTATTGAAGCTACTACTATATTTTATCTAAAGATTTAGGTTACATGAAATTATACAAAATTGAAAAAGATGATGTTATTACCTACTACGTATTTAACCACAATGATACTGCGAACAACAAACAATTTTTTTATTTTATTACACTAATTTATTTTTAATGATGACTTCTTAATAGTGATCTATTACGACACCCACGTCTAACACGGGTGGTTCAAACATAGATTTGACATACTATGTACCAGTGCGAAAAAATCGTAACGACAGAAATATGTTGTGGGTGAATTTATTCTTACTTAGATTCAGTCATCGCTTTTTATCAGATTGACTTGACAGTCTTACATGCCTATTCTAAACGAATACACAATAAATCTTCATCAAGAAAATCTATGAGCACAAGTTGTCGCGTGTTAATGACAAAAAATATGTACTTAAATAATAATAAAAAATGTGTCAGTGCCATACATGTTAACAACGTACTTATTTATATTTAGACGACATTATTCGCGTGCATTTGATTTGATGATTAGGGTATGATTACAATTATTATATAATTAATAGGAGCTTTGTCTCTTGAATATTCTTACAAAATGACTATTGATATGCCCAAAAAAATCAATTTAAATTAATACAAAAACATGTGAACACTTTAGGAAAATGAATGCGGAAGAAATAACGGCATACCAAATCTTATGACGCAACTAACGAACCTTAACTATCATAAATATTTATAATTTCTACATAATTTAGACTAACTTGGTAAACATGCGTGGGTCCTTGATCACGAGTGTAACTTCAAGGTAACCGGTAAACAGGTTCAATCCAACTTTACAAATATCTTGCTAGTTCTTTTTTGTGCGATTCTAAATGGGTATTGGTGTCTTGTTTGCAGTGTGAGAATAAAAGATAGTCTTGAAGTATTTGTATTGAAGTCAGTACCTAAAGTGTTCTGATAATGCTGATTAAATTCTAATGAATATGTAAACTTTAAACGCACTTGTAATCTTTATTTGAGCTAGCCTATTACTTTCCCAATATACCTGCTGTTTTAAGAAAGATATTAAGTATAGAAATACATAGGCATAATATATTATCTCAAACAAATTGTACAGCTCATCCAAAGTTATGCACTGCTGTCATGCTCAGAAATTTTCGATGTCAGAAGTTACGTAACATGACCCGTTAAAGTATTCAATACTCACAACCGCTTCACCGCACTCGACAGCTGATAGGTAAACGAAAACACGCGATTACATCAGTTAGGAAGTAAGGTCAGTGATATGATAACTAAAGGTAAAAGTTATGTGACTAAATTACAACATTAGTACATAACGTTGTTTAAATATTTACTATCATTGACACTGATTTGAACTCACCTGCTAAGAAACAACATCTTCACTTTTGTTTCACTTAACAGAAAGTTGTTTATGTGAAATAAAATAAAAGTGGAACTTTGTAAAGAAGCTTATTTTGCCGATTGATTCTGAAGTAAGAATATTGTTTAAACATGAGCCCACGTAATATTTTCTAAATATGTAAGCTTCTTTGCTATTTCAAATATTTCTCACTGCCATGTCTTAGAAAACCTCTTACCAAAACTTCCAACCAATTTTCATGTAACTGACTGACGTGCCCTTTTTTGCCCGTGAGTAATATTGTTGACTGTAACAAAGATTTTTAGAGACAGCTGACACATTGTATTTTGCGAATATTTTTCTTACAGCCTTTACGAATTGAATCCTCTGTAACCTCTGATGATATGACAAGATGATAGACAAGATGAAAATTACTAACAGATAATCCAAGTCAAGTAACACCTACGCCAAAATATTTGAAAGAAAAGAAATAAAGAAAATAAGTTTATTTTCTGTAAACATGACACAAAGAAAGAACACAAAAAAAATAACAAGTTTGGGGAAAATGTGCGTTACATCCACGCAAAACGGCCATCGCTCAGCTGCGATTGCTGCGACCCTATGCGAGACAGAGCCCCAGCGCTGGACGTTATGACGTCAACCGGTGCAGCATACAATGATACAAATAAGATATTAAAATAAAATAAATATGCAAACATTAATTCTAAAAGGTTATATAGTTAAGGTATGACGCTGTATTACGTTCTACCTAGTGATCAAACGAAATCTTTTATTGAATTTTCCTCCGTTCGTAGGGAAGGCCAATAGTGAAGCCATCTGCTGTACGCCTACACTATCGAAATTGCAGCAACTTTATGAAGCCGGTGACCCCACCATGAGTTATACGCATACCTTAGTAGAAACATAACATTAATTAGCAAGATCATAATAATGATTTGAACAACGAAGGTGACCTTCACACATATCAATGACCAGCATTACTTGGATGGTGGCAAAATAGGGAACCAAATTCGAACGCACTGAATTTGACACCATGGGGTGTCAGGACATATTGGTAACACCATAGACCTCGTACTTCACAGTTTTGCAGTTATTAATCATGCGGTCAAGATCGAGTGTCGACCTCGCAATCGATTGTCTTGTACGGAAGTCGATCCATTCTGATTGCGATATATTGCATTGTTGTTATTATAGGGAATCGATGTTTTCATTATATTAAGATAAATTATTGCTCTAATTTTAATATTGTTGAGGTATTGCGTTAGTGATCTCTCGTTTGTCAGTTCAAATATTGCTACTACATTCAGTTGACATATACAGGATGGCAGGGACATCGACGCGAAGCCTGTTACATGGATTCAGTACATGATTCTAAACACCCCTGCGTTAAAATTTTATTAACCATCTATCGCCGGTTATAATAAAAAAAAACGGCTGTTCCATACATTTTGACCGCGTAGGTATTGCACTTTTCTGTGAAACAGCAGATTTTTTTTTATAACCGACGAAATATGCTAACGCAGTGGCGTTCAGGATCATGTACTCCATGGTAAGAGTTTTCGCGTCGATGTCCTTGACACCCTGAATAACATAACATAACATTACGCTTGTAATCCCCGAAAGCTTAGGCAAAATAGGCAAAAGGTTGGTGTACTATAGGTACAGACCTATAGTACACCCACATTTTGCCAGTTATGTTTAAGGCCCCTATTATAACCCTTACGTTAATTTGTAGTCGAAGAAAATAAAGAACATATGAACAGCAATATCAATTGGCTATTTTATTTCACAAATTGACCGTTTCGAGCCTCGAACAGGGCTCCGATAACGGTATATTTTTCGAAACGGTTTCGTCTTAAAAACTTAAAGAACGATTTGTTTCGGTTACGTTCGAACGGAACGTTATTAAAACGTTTCTGAAGACTAACAAAATTTAAATTGTTCTCGGTTAATAAAACGTTTTTAACTATTTTTGGATTGATCGATAGAAAACTCGCAACACAATCCTTACGGCAAGCGCATTGGAATCAATGATGTAATGAAATGAAGATAAGGTACAATTTAACCAAACAGGTTCATGCTTGTCGGCGCACTGCAATAATTATGCGCGGCTGCATCCTACGGAATAAAACGTTCTCATTTCGTTTTCCTTCCGAACCAAATGTTTGTACAACGAAGAACGAGAACTGTTAGAAACGTTTAAAAAACTTTATTTTAAATAACGTTTCCGAGCCCTACTTCGAAGTTTAATCAATCCGAATTGTTTAAGACCTCACAACGTTGACTCAAGAATTGCAACATGCAAACAAATAGGGAAACAATAAATTCGTGACCAGCCTCCAGCAACACTATCAGGCTGAAACCAGTATGGTAATAGGTAATATTTATGAAGGCACGTCACAGTGGATTGTGCTGCAGATACCTAGGTAAATCGTGACAAAACCTCGGATATGGGCGGGAGATTAAATTTTGAATAAAATATCATATTCATGTCTTAAGACTTGAAAACATTGTTCTATGAAAAGCGGCACGCGTTGATTTTAAATATTTTGTCTATAATGATACAGTATTGTTCTTGGATGGGTGACCATTGCATCCATTACATATCGAGATCCCTCCGAGCCTCAGAAAGCACGTTAAGCCGTTGTTACGGGTAGTCAGAAACCCAAAAGTCTGACAACCAGTCTTACCAAGAGGTATCGTATTTCCTAGTAACTGTGTTGTGGAGGTCAGATAGGCAGTCACTCCCTGTAAAATACTTGCATTCAGCTGCTTCCGGGTAGACTGGAAGCCGATCCCAACGTTGTTAGGAAAGCTAGGTAGATAAAGTGAATGAAAGAATTGGCAATGGACTAGCCTCCTGTTACTATTGACGAATGAAAAATAAAACCAAAATTAAGTAAAACTCGTAACACTCATTTCATTACCCACAAGACTGTCGTCTCATCTTCACGAACGGTAGTAATACCTACGTAATAACATGTTGGCGTATGATCATCCGATACGTCAGTCATCAGTGGACGTAATATAACCTAATAATGTTACGAACCCATCAATTATCTGCGGCGAAGGTCTTTCGCACAGCATAGACATATGTAGAAGGCTCATTGGCAACTAAAAGAAATGGCACAAGAGATACCATCGGCTGCCTGCCTGTACATAAATTTATTAGTGATCGGCATGGCAAGTCTTCTGCTTCCGTACTTAAATCTCTATCAAATGCCATCTCAGTTTTCACTCCTTTTTTAGCCATAGCATTTATCAATAGACCATAGATTCTTATTTTAATTTTCATCCACATTCACACTCAAAAGTTTCCTCACAGCTTGTAACGCCGCATCAAATGTCATGACAACAGTTTTCTTAAAATAATATACTACAAATATTCTATCCGAGGATACGAAGGTAAAACCATGCCAAAGATTATCTTCCAGTTTCTAAAAGCCCGATTAGTAAATCTGCTGTGGGATCTTATTTTAACTGTTGTAATTTGACAGCAGATTTTCAAGAATTCCGTGAATTAAGAAGTCATTACGGAACACGATATTCACAACAACATCGAGGAATCAAAACTCATTTAAATAAATTAACAGTTATTAGGGCTCTTAATTTGAAACAAGCTCGCCTAAAGTAATAACTGAATAGTTTAAATCATTAACTAAATATCTTGCTGGCTAGCACAGAGTAGCGCAGTTCAGCCTTCATGGATGAGTAAGCCTACTGCATTGTTGTTCTTCTGTACGTTGCTAAGCTGTGGCATCAGGTATGTGTGGTCCACGCCACGGTCATTATCAGAGCGATCGCCCTTGGCATAGTTGTGATAATGCGCGAATGATACTGTTTTATTAAGAATTATGTCATAACTATGTGGTAATAATGGCTTTTTCTTATGAAGTGTTGTTATCTTTTTAATTATAGACATTAAGACGAGAATATTTGTTTTTTTTTCTGAGAAAATTAATGCTAGAAGCTAGTAGGTTTTAAATATCTAACTATAATTTTATGTAGCTTTTTCTTAGTAACAATATTTCTGTCAACCCCTCAACCTAGGAGGATGCAGTCTAACAAGTTTCCAGTTTAAGTTTTTCCTGGAATTCGTCGCAGCTATTCGTCTCGAATTATTTTATTTCATAGAATATTCGACGCTTCCCCGTATTGCATTGGAACGTTTCAGCTTTTATCATTTTAAAAGTAAAGCTTAAATTGAAAAAAAAATGCAAAAAAGTATTAAATTTTGGCAAGACAAATGTGAGACATGAGATCAAACAGGCGACTTTGAATTTTAACAAACAAATGGAAAAAAAAACTGTACGTACAGAATATGGTAGGAGTCCCTTGTTATGGTGAGGACCTCGTGGCTAAGTAATACCAGCCGCACGGGTCGATCTGCCGGGGTTGGTCCGTGGATGGGTGACCACCATTACATACCGAGAGTCCTCCGTGCCCCGGATAGCACGTTAAGCCGTTGGTCCCGTCTGTCATTCGTGGATCTTTGACAGTCGTTACGGGTCGTCAGAAGCCAGAAAGTCTGACAAACATGTATTACCAAGAGGTAACGTGTTACCCATTTACTGGGTTGTGGAGGTCAGAAAGGCAGTCGCTCTATGTAAAATACTGGTATTCAGCTGGATCTGGTTAGACTGGAAGCCGACCCCAACATAGTTGGGAAAAGGCATCTGACGACCCGTAAAAGCTGTTAAAGATCCATGAATGACAGCCGGAACCAACGGCTTAACGTACTTTCCGAGTCACGTCTATGTAATCCACGGAACAACCCCGGCAAGCGTAGCTTAACCTGATCGATCGACCCGTGCAGCTGTTATAACTTAGCCACGAGCCCCTAAGTTAAAGCCTGTTTCCACAGTAAAAAAAACAGTTTGAAAAAACATCCTTATCAGTATTTTGTTTTTCCGATTCCGAGACAACTCCAAAGGAAAAAAAAAGCTCAGTCAATTACAAACACGTACACACTTTAATCCTTTTTTATTTGTTTTTTGTCGTACAAAGTAGATTAAGCTAACTGGTTTGTAGATATCGATCTTAGTTCCGTAATAAGTATCTGTTTGATTGATCTGTATCCTGCATTTTGTGGTCGTGACAAATGGTTTATTAAATCCGCCATGATAACTTATATGCCGGAAACTCAATCTTGGGCGACTTTTTGACTTGAATGGCGGATGATGGAGTCGTGATACGATTTTAGATATTTTGTTAGGTAGGTAGGTTCCTACTCTCACCACATAGGTAGACAGGCGGAAATTTCGGGTCCTGTGCGCTCCGAGTGGGGACTCTCTCCGCCCACCGAGTGACCTCAGTGAAGTCGGCGAACAGTGACCACGTGCTGTCTTGCACGGAGAGACGCCTTTAACCATAACAGAAGTTGCACGGGGATTTTGGATCGGTTTTTTGAAAGGTATGACCCTTCCATGTGCAGATATCACTATCTGCACATGGAAGGGTCAAAAAAACAAAAAAAAAAAAAAAAAAAACTTTCAAAAAACCCGTACCCGTACCTCACTAAAACCACCCCAGTGGTCATCCACTGGGGTGGTTTTAGTGAAATCCCACACTCTTCAGTCTTCTCTCCAAAGCCTGGGCACCTTTTGAAGGTATCCTTCCGAAAAAAATGCAAGCAAAGAATCTTACAGGTTGGTTTCGGGACACAACCAATAAATCTCACGGGAATGCAGCTATAATTTGTCAGAGGAATAGATGGTTATCTATCCTTGTGGATAGATGACCATCTATTCCTTTGACTTTTCGCCAACCGCGGCAAACGTAACTTAACCCTTCTATTGACCACACGGGTCACTGTTACCATTCAAAAACGAGCCACGCCTGCGTTTAATTCTTATTAGCATATCGATGCTTCATTTATCACAATTAATTCATGTTGAAGTGTGATATTGTAGAGCATTTGATAGTCACATGACTGCACATTCCGTGTGTGCGGTGACCGATATAAGCACTGAAGGTTGTTAATTGGTGCAGGTTACTTGACGAGATTTCGTTAATCAAACTGACACCGAGTCATGACTCGGTTTTAAGAATTTAAGACTACTAGTGGTCGCCTAGAGGTCGAAATTCAACCATAATTCATTAAAATTTTAAGTTGTATAGTACATACTAATTCCATGCTGCCATGTCATGATTCAAAGGTAGCCATCTTGTGTCAACCGCATCTAAGGTAGCCATCTTGTCTCAAACGTATGGTAGTGTGTGTAATGTTTATTTATTTCTAATGTATATTATATAAAAATATTAGCTTTCTGCACTCCTTCTCCATATAAACTTACTGTGCCAAATTTCATACTCCTCCGTCCACGTTATTTTCGTAAAAAGGGGTACAAAGTTAATATAATAATAATATATAATAATTATGTGATGTAAGTAAGTGTATGAGTGATTTACATATATATCTAGACATAAATATCTTAACTAATTATAATTAAGTTTTTCCATCTGGAATTTCGCAGTGGTAGGCCGGAGTCTCGATTTGTGCTCGGTCGATGGCAATAGGCTCGCCCCCTATTACATGGGACTTAAACAAAACCAGCGAAATGTGGGTGTATTATAGGTATACCTCTGCCCAACCCTTCGGGGAATATCGGCGTGATGTTATGTTATGTTATGATTAAGTTTAGAAGATCTTCTATCCACCTGGAGGCTGAGATATTTAAGATTTTTACCCATTAACGTGCTACTGCGCTTGCGACAAAATCAACAAAAATTATGCAATTAATTGCCCCCACAACTTCAAGAACAATATAATTAAAGGAAGCTTAAATAATGAACGCGCAATAAAAATAGCTTCTGATTCTGATAGTCAGTGTGACGAATCAGGACGACGACGTACAACCTGATACAAGGTCTGACTGTAATTGAGCTGGAGGATGACTTTCACTTCTCGGCATAATAGGCAAAAAACGCAAATTATATTGGCTTGTACAAAAAATCTTCGTAGGCATGCGCGCGCGTCCTTCTTGCTGAATTTTTCAGCTTATCTTAAAATGTTCATAATATAATTATATTCTAAAAACTCCAACCTGCACCTAGCTTCTGACGTTTCTTAAGTGCCAGTGTAGGTTATGTGATTTTTTATTTTATTTTGTTAATGATAATATTTTGATTTTTTTATTTTTATTCTACGGAGTTTTTTAAGTGTATAAATTAAATGTCTTCGTATTTTTTTTGGAATATTTCATTTATTAATGTCCACTATGCTATGGAAAGTAGAAGACACAATGGTGGAAGTACCTATAGATTTTCGGAGATACGAGTATGTCCTTCTTTTTAGCTTGGTTCCTGAACTTGGAATAAAATACCTAAGCTTTTGCAATTCGCGAGATCATAAGAAAATCATCGGACTTACCGCGCTCCTATTTAAAAGCGATCGTCTTTGTTCGGAAAACCGGAGAGCGCCCTCTGTCGGCGCAACCACGCGTTCAAGTTCACCGAACACAAAGTGACATGAACACGACGATCGCGTATTCGCGCAACGGTCATTTTTAAGGAAGAAGAAGAAGACGGTATCGATGAAGTTCCATTAGATGATTATTATCAATCAGACGAATAATTTTCCCAAATTAATCATGACTTACACCGCTTTCACCATTTCCAATAGTACTATTGTCAATTCGATACAATATGTTTAACTCAACAGGACCACAATAGACTGTGGAATAGGCCTACCGGGGAAACAACGAAACGCGCCAAGTGCACTACCTAACGGGTGGCGCGGAAACGTGTGCTTAATATAAAGAACACAACTTATTCAACTTTTTGCATCGCTATGTCTCCGAAATGGTGATTCTTAGGAAAAAGTGTATAAACAATTTTTAAAGATAATTGCATGATGAATAATTTTTGTCTCACCTATTTTTACGATAAAACTTGCCGTTTAGCTGAAAAATACAAAAGATTTTTGCAACATTTGACCTTGAATAAAAAAATATCCACACGTCGGATCCATTGGGACTTTTGACAAATTGTTTGTAATAGTGTTCCCAACATTCATGGCAATTTTCAGCTTTGTGCGAATTCATGTAACTTTACCCCTATTTTTGAAGCTAATTTGACCGGGCTATAGATTGTAAAGAACGTCAGTTCTTATTAATACAGAAAAAAAAAACTTGGGTGAAGTGAGATGTCATAATGTCAATCCTTAGCATCAGGTGTAATTATAGCTAACGTCACCTTATTATCCACTTCACAGTGAGATTTCGACTGAATAAACGGCATTCTAGCAAGCTACTTGTCGCCATAAATTCCCTTTCTGTACCTTTACGTGACATAAAAGTAAGTTTTCCTCAACAAATATTTCATAATTCAGATCTCATTGTTATATATTACGGGTTCCCGGATATTTGGCATCCGGTTGTAGGCACGTTTAACATTTCGTTGCTATCTGGTATCGTCCCGAGAGACGTGACAAGAATACATTCATTCGAATGTTCATTCAATGACATTAGTGAACGAGATTTTCCGTAGTTACGTCACTATTTTTATGTAGTTGTCATCTTGAATTGTTATCCGCATTCTTATGGTTTCAGTTACTTGGTTTTTCTAGCCGGATCCATGATACTTAATGGTATATGTCTTTTGAAGTCCTTGAACTCTGTTTATTAGTCGTCATGTAGTGGGTAATGTAGTCAGTAAAAAACTTATTTACATACATACATGCATTGTGATGCATTCATACATCGTTTTTTTTTTACTATTTGCTGTATAATTATGTACCTTCTTGCTTATAGTTTCTCAATGTTTTATTAAATTGTTGTTAGGAAGTAACCCTGCAGGCTATTGTGGGTACCTGATACTCTCCTCCTACCCTGTACAGTACGATACAACTTAGATCGGCAAAATTCGTAAAACCGATCACCATCCGAACTGAATGCGCCTTCAAAATTACCCTTCTTTATTACTGCTTTAGGTGAAAATGATCTTTACGCAATCGCAATAACTTGTGAAGTCATAACACACACATTTGTAAAATTGAAATTAATGAATGCAATTTTTCCAAATTATGCTACATCTAAGTTGTGTCTGTGTTCATCATTTTATGATTGGAAAGCCCTACCATCAGTTAGACTTGCCAATCATGATAATGGAGACGATTTGAAGACTTCCACATATTAAGAATCTAAATCTCGGCCTCACTAAACAACGCCGTCTAGGAGACATTTTCTATGATGAACATACTCAATACCCAATAATATATTGTATTCTGCAATGTGTTAGGTGGTAGCTTCAAATTTAATGATATCACTATGGACCCTGTCGGGCACAGCAAAATAGTAGGAGTGAGGTAACCATTTAAATCTAAACTCGCGACAAATATAAGAACTCCGATTTGACAGCTATAAAAATTGTGTAGTGATGGAAAAAAATCGATTGCTTTATAAACCGATTCACGAGACATATCATACTTAGACAGTTTGTAATCGACGATATATCCACAATGTTTAAAACTGATTCTCGAGGCATATCGATTTATTACACGTACAAATATGAAACGTCAAATCGGACCTCTTAGATTGTCGCGAGAGTAATGTAACTAAAGCCTTTACAACAGAAATAATCCCTTCAACAAAGACACAAGATATTGTCAGTAGGTATTAGTTACCTGTAAACATAAACAACTCGTTAAACTAGCATCAAAACAAAGTATCATGTTAATTAAACAAAGCACTTCGTTCTTACTTACATTTTCACAGACCCATTAGCGAATTTATATCTTCAACAACAGCACAGATGATAGATGAATACAGATGGCACACTCCGCAGTTTAGCTATGAAGCTACAAGTACGCGGCGGGCCCGTCTTGTCGGGCCAATTCAGTGAGTGTAAAGTAAGAAGATCTAAGAGTCACGCGATAGAAAGAGAGGCAACTTCTAGGTGAATATAAGTGTAGGTAATAGGGATGTTGAATTGTTGAATGGAAAAAACAAAACAAAGAAAAAAACTATTTAAACGCATTAAAGCCTCGCATTAAAGTGGAGGCTCGCTTCCCCCCCGACCCTTGCTCGAAGATGCGCCAGCCCGCGTCGACGCTGAGCCAGTAGCTTTAAATTCCCCGATCAATAATCATGATATACTTTTGATCCAGCCTGTCCCTCTTGCTGTCCTCCCCTCAGCGAATGCCCTAAGCCGAGGTTCGTACCCCACAGAGGGTGCCCTTAGCGAGCATTCGCCTAGCTTTAATTTAGAATAGTTTATGCCCCTGGCTGGAGGCTTTGAGTGTAGAAGCTTAACCCAGCCACAGGAAAGCCCGGTTAAGCAGATACTACCTTAGTGGTAACCTGCGAGATGCCCTAGTTAAAAAAAAAAAAGAAAAAAAAAGGTAATTAGCGCTCTGCGACCTGAATTGCACTTAATTGTGTCGTAGCAAAAGTCGCTTGTTATTTAAATGATGAGTGTCCCATCTGCATTAATCTGTGACAATAGTATCGACTCGCTGAAACCCGACGCTATAATGCGGGGTAAGTGGCAAACAAGCCATAAATATAAAACATACAATGGTGCTACAAAATACCTAATGGCTTTATTATGGCCAACACTTGTTTTCAGCACCCAAATTGAGGATCAATCATTATCTGAATAATTTTGGAGGATACTGCTAATACATTGCTTCATATGTTCCAAAAATTTGTCTGCTCAACAACGTAAAGAACGCAATGAATGTTGTTGAACTACTACTACTACTAGAGCAGTGATAGCCTAGTGGTGTGACCGTCGGACTGCCAAGTCATAGGTCTCGAGATCGAACCCAAGGCACGGATTCATGTGCGTATTGTATAATTATCACCTGCTTCAAAAACGGTGAAGGAAAACATCGTGAGGAAACCAGCATGTCTGAGAGATATTTCTCGACGGTATGTGAAGCCAAGTCAGAGACCCATGGGCGGCTTTAAAACTCTCACACCAGGTTAGTCACTAACCACACGAAAAGAAGAAGAAGAATGTTGTTGAACTGTCAAAATGAAACATTGTGATTGATCGTGTTTTATGTAATTCGGGTACAGATCTGTGACGAGTACCTGCTAATTTAATAATTCGACGTCCCTTTTCGGGCTTTTCTTTCCTGTGAAAAATATGATTACAATAAAAATGTTATCGTTATCATACATTAAGCTGCTCACTGATAAAAGATTTATTTATTTTAACACTAGCTTCTGCCCGCCACTTCGTATCCGCCTATAACCTCCCTCAAGAACTGGGCTATCCAATACAAAAAGATTTTTTCAAATCCGACTGGTAGTTACGGAGATTACCCCCTTCATACAAAACTTACAAAAAAAAAAAATTACCTTTTTATAATATTAGTATAGAAGAATAGATAAAACGGCCAAGGCCTACTATACCTACTATAGGAATAATTCCAGAACAGTAACAAAAGTATCATAATCATACGCTTGTCTCACAATACTCTAGACATACTGACAAGATCTTCTTCCATTCATCCGCGAACACATCACAGTCAGGCTTAGCCTCCAAGAGAGCGTTGAGCGCAGAGTGTGCGAGGGACAGGAGACTGGGCTCGGTTTGACTCCGAGGCACGGCGAACAATCTATGCCTCCTGCAAGCGTAACATGACAACCATAGACAAAATTACAGATTGTGATTGTTTATCTGTCATTTTGTCTATTCTTCCGTCGACAAAACCCGTTTCTATTATGGTCAGGCTAAGCGTACTGCTACTATTAGACGTATAGTTTATCGGAGCTAAAAGATGGGACAGTTCGTCAGTTCGTTCAGCAGCATCTGTTTTTCCGTGAAGGATCTTACATCTATATATATAAAATCCCTATTTCCCTTGGTCCGTGACCAAGGGAAATAGGGATTTTCACATCACGTATGAACGGCTGCACCAAATCGAATAAATCTTTTTGTGTTGTTATCGTTATTCTCAGGACAAGGTTATAGGTAGGTGTAGATAGGGGAGGTAGGTTGGTAGGGTAGAAAGGTAGGTAGGTAGGATGTATGTATATAGGTAGGTATGTAGGTAGGTAGGTAGATAAGTAGCTAGGTAAGGTAGGTAGGTAAGTGTAGGTAGGTAGGTATGTGGTATGTAGATACGTAGGTATGTAGGTAGGTAGGGTAGGTATGTAGGTAGGTAGGGTAGGTAGGTAGGTTAGGTACGTAGGGTAGGTAAGGTAAGTAGGTAGGGTATGTATGCTACCCATGCGAAGCCGGGGCGGGCAGCTAGTTTATTAATAATTTGGTAATTTAGATAAAACGTTCAGCAACAACTTCCGTTTTAAATTTAATTTTAGGAGGAAATATTGTCTCCTTAACTGTTTAAAATAAAGCATTTAATTACTTTAGTGTTTCTTTGCGCGGTATGCCGTTTACAAGATCCATTACTTGGAAACATACAGGTGCAAACCCGCCAGACCCGAAAATATGAGTATACAATCTGTTTTATTATTAAAACCATTTTCCACCATTAAACTTTAACCCGGAATTAATAATAACTTTTAGAATAAAGTTAAAGAAGTTAAGAATAAAGTTAACTAAAGTATGAATCTGTAAATATATTATTATAACAACTGACCAAAAAACAAAGTGCTTTCAGTGTTTGAGTCACAGAAAATATAATAAAAGCTAAGTAAAGAACGTGGAAGAATGCATTCCGTTTAAGATGTTAACTAAGATATTCTATCTAGATTCTAGAGCAAGGCCAGGCCTTGCCGAGTACCTACGATTTATTTTTTTGCATAAACTGACAAATGTGAAGTAAACAAGATCATGGCAAAAATAAAGGGCAAAACTATTTTACTTAGGTATTTTCACGCTGTTATTTTGGCCGTATCTGATGTCCTAACTGTCAAGTAATATTATAAATGCAAAAGTGAGTTTGTTTTTTGTTTATTACGGTTTCACGCTAAAACAAATGAACGGATTAGGATGAAATTTGGCACATGGTTAGGCCATGATCTGTGTTAGAATGTAGGATACTTTTTATTTACTCATTATTCGCGACCTCTACGCGGGTGAAGCCGCAGGCAACAAAAGCTAGTAATACCATTTTTTTTTTTTAATTTGTAATTTGACAGCTTTGTCGCAAATTTTCGTTCATTATATGTACACAGACGTTTAAATATATACACACCAGTCTATTATTAATGGTTAAGGTCAAATAACAAGTATAATCACGACCACAGACTTTTCGGAAATTGCAGTTGTGTCGGAAGTTATTCTTGTGTTTGCATAAAAATTATACACCTTACACACGCTTGAATACTTAAGTAATTATGGATATCTAAAAATACATATTTGCATGGTCAAGACAGTAATCTATAAATAGAGATTTTAATATTAATAAAAAAAATGTGTTTATTTTCCGCGCTAACGCAAAGACTCTATCTATGTTATGGGGTTTGGTTTCCGCACTTAGTCCTTCAGTGGACCATTGTGCGTACGCAAAGACTCAATTTGATACCTGTATGTTTCCGCACGGAGTTTCATCGCCTGCAGGAGGTCCTCTCCTGCAGGCGATGAAACTCCGTGCGGAATAATTGCCACCCTTCAAATAACTTATTATAATATACCCTCAATCAGAAAGAGATGGCGAGATGACCTGGACGCGTGCCGCGAAGGCTGGGTCGAGGTGGCTCAGGAAAAGAGTTCCTAGAAAGTTTTAGGGTAGGCCCAGCAGTGGCACAGTACAGGATAAAAAAAAACCCTCACGCGATCGAATTTCAGTCACGGCGGCCAATCTCAACGGTTATTGGCCAAGTACGCAGGAGAGATTATTTTGCACAAGTCCGATGGATGACTGAGAGAGATCAGACCATAGATGGATCAGACGCAGGACCAACGGCTTGACGTGCCAACTTCGAAACTCCGCGCTGCTACCTCAGAGAAAATAAAAACCAAGACATAGCGCTGTCAACAGTGACGTGGGGCCTGATTCGTAAACATGTAACTTAGTGAGGTGTAGTTTGATTGTAAATGTGTGCGTGTGAGCGTGTATGCACAGCGCAGAGGCGTAGTTTTGCCATGCTTAGCTGTATTATTCGCAGCGCTATTTCTTGGTTTTTTATTTGGTCTGAGGCTGCTACTGAAAAATTCCGAATAGAAGAACACCCAATAACACTTTGCAAGATATCGAAGGAAGTCGAACCCTCAAATAATATCACGGAGCAGTTTATTAGTCGTTACGAGCCATTTAAGAGCATTATTCGAGCTAATTTAAATATAAATCTGTCGTTTAGAACCGTCCTCAAGATTGTCTATTGTTTTTAATCATGAATAGATTATTTCTTGTGCATAATCTACTAAATTATTAAAGAAAAATGATAATTTCATTACCTTGTTTGGTATGATGAAGGATTATGTGTAACAAATCAGTGAGGTAGGTAATTGCTTACTGAGGAATTAATTGAAACCCTGGTTTTAATGAAAGGTGAACTAAGGGCAAATTGTTTAATTGTTAGTCAACTTTTCCTCGTCGAATTCAAGTTTTTTTTAAAGAAAATTCTTACGGTGAACATAAATTAACACGTTCAGTGCCGGGAGCCTCCCCGCCCTCCTGGAGGGTTCATCTAGTCGCATATGAGATGCCGGGGGCACTCGCAGAGGACTCATTTTAAATATAGGTAGCGAATACAGCATTAAAAACCTTGTATATAAAATCTGATGTATATTTTAACAAGATTTATTAGACGAAAAAATAAAAAAATGCTTGGATTTTAAAACCAACGCTTACGCTTAAAATCCAAGCATTTTTTTATTTTATGTGCTCGTTTACAAAGATTCACAAAAAAAATTAAAGGTTGGAAACTACGTATAGCGACAAGACCCCCTGAAAACACAATTTTACTTCGTTTTACAGTGTTCTGTAAAACACGATTTTCAACCTAATGCCGTTGACAGTCCGAGATGGTTAACTTTACCGCAAACGTTATGCCGGCAACCCTCCCGGAGGGTTCACTTTCAATATCTATAGCGGCATGGCGTTGAAAGTGTTAAATGACAGATACTATCAAAGTCGTTATGTGTTTATAACGCTGTTTATAAGGTAATTGAACATTACATTTATTTAATGGGCGTGTGAGAACGACCTTCTTAATTAAACCTTAAGAATTTACGAATAATGTGACATAAATATAGAGAAGCTCATGGCTAAGTAATGACAGCCGCACGGGTCGATCCATCAGTCAGTCTAAGGGTATCGTATTCCCCAGTTACTGGGTTGTGGAGGTCAGATAAACAGTCGCTCCATGTAATAAGCTGCATCCTGTTAGACTGGAAGTCGACCCCAACATAGTTGGGAAAAGTCTAGGCAGATTGATTCAAATATAGAGGCAGTACCTAGTAGGGGAGAGCTTCCACGAGTAACTAATAAACAAGTAGGTAGAAACCTACTCCAGTGCAAGTTGGAAGGTCAGTCTCGCTGCTAACCTAGCTGACTGGCTGTCTTTCTACCACCACTGCACCGTAGCCGTTGCTATCGCATAGCTTGTGCCGGGCATCAGAAAAGATGAAAATTAAAAAAGCTATACGACTGCTATTATTGTTTAACGAATGTCCATAAAATTCAAAATAAGCTTAAATTTAGCTCATCAGGAAATTGAAATAAACCAGTTTGCCACGAGAAAGCATTTACTTATTTCTTTTTTAATAAAGTTTACTTCCTCGAAAAAATAGTTCATTATAACTCAACTCCCACCCTTAATTAATGGTTAGCCAAAGTTAATTAAATTAATCAATCTACAGATTAAGAAGAAGGGAGGCTGGTTAACACAGAAAAAGTTACATTATGTTTGAAATAATGATGAAAAAGACTCATTTAAATAGTCAATCAAACAAAAAGGTGAGCGTCCAATACTTATTTCTTTTTTAATAAAGTTTACTTCCTCGAAAAAATAGTTCATTATAACTCAACTCCCACCCTTAATTAATGGTTAGCCAAAGTTAATTAAATTAATCAATCTACAGATTAAGAAGAAGGGAGGCTGGTTAACACAGAAAAAGTTACATTATGTTTGAAATAATGATGAAAAAGACTCATTTAAATAGTCAATCAAACAAAAAGGTGAGCGTCCAATACACTACATATTTTTATCACAAACACAAAGGTTTGAAAGCCTTACTTTGAAAGTTTTACTTTACCACAGTGTAAATAAGTAACAGTATTATATTTTCATAGAAAACAGTCCCGAGTATCGAGTACACCTAAGTTACGCATGGACGCAGAAGGTTTATCCACCGAGCGGCCGTAGGTAATTATTTCAAGATCACTGCCGAAATATAATACTATTACTTTATTATACTGTGACACTACGCTCTGCCTACTCCATACTATAAACTAAAGCCTTGATTACAACCAAACAATGTCCACAAACGACCCACTGAACAGCAATATAAACAACAAATTCGCACTCCATTTAATTGTGAATGCGTAACATTTATCCATCCGTGAAATTATGAACGATACACTTTAACTAACCATGCGTTTTACGAAGGACAGAGTATAAAACAGTTGTAGGAGTGTAGAACAATGTTGAAAAAAAACGTTGAGGTCAAGAATTATTGGGTTGATCACACAAATACAATGGAGATGCCAGTAGATGGTAATAGGTACTGAATACACTGGTAATGTCAAAGATTAAACAAAAAAGATACTGAACAGTTGGGTGAGTAGTTACGTATTGACGGAATTATGCATTCTGTTATTAAATACGTCGATGCAGAACAAAAAATCTATTAGAGTTAAGAGTAAAGGCATTGCTGCGCGTCAGTGCTGCCTGCCGCGTGATTCCTAGCACCGCGGCGCAGCACCGCTGTTCGTGGTTCACTTCTCAACAGTTGTCAACATTCACGTGTTATCGCTGTGATGAACGCCGCACTACTGGTATGCCACGGTGGCAGAGCGACACTACCGCGCAGCAATGACGCGCAGCACTGCTGCTGTGCTCGGAATGTAATCTCGTAAAAACCTATAGAAAATGTATAGGGACCAGTAGTGACGCGGCAGCAATGCCGCGTGGGGCGTTGTTCGGCATCATACCTTAAAAAGCAATATTTATTTATTAAAACTTTATGCCCACGTACAAAAATACTGTCGGTACAAAGGTGGACTTTATGCCTGAGGCATTTTCTACCAAACAACCTTAGTGTGATTAAGACACAAAACATGGCAGGTGCAGCAACATACGGGATAGAAAGCTCGGAAAAAACGATATACGTATAATACAAGAACAACGTCACAGATCTTGGTAAATCCATAATCATCTTCATAGAAGCTAGAAAATTATTGGTAACGAGGCATACAAGAAACGAAATACAGGAAAATATCTCAGCGTGGCAGTATGTGGAGAAATGTCATCTGCACAAGAAAAGCTCCAACGAAAATGCTGGAGCCTCCAACCAGGAAGATAATAAGGATTTGTTACCTATAATACATACTACTGCTTTAAAGAAAAATGCAGATTTTACAAAACTTGACCTAGAAGTCTCACTTAGAAAATACGAGATGCAAATTTTGATTAAGAATTCTTCCGTCGTATTTTTGCGATCACTTTGATGACATTCGACCGGCATTGTAATTCCAATGAATTTCGTCACCACCCTTGATACTATTTCGTAATCGGTAGGTAGGCCGTTTTCAAGTAAACACCTACACTCTACATGATGCAAGAAGATTTTTGGAGACGTCACTCTTATTAGTGGAATCTTTCAAGAAAAGACAGCTGACGTAAAGATCATCAACTTATTTCACAACGATGTTTTAATTACAAATGAGAATCTGAAAGACCGCATTAGTCACAGAAGTAAACAATGGAAAAATGGCAGTAGATGCAAGTGGTTAGAGTACTACACTACATAATTATATACTATTGATTATGATGATAAAATTAAACATTAGTACCTATATAACATGTAAAAAAATCCTGTCCGATCCGTGAAGTGTTCATAAGTATCGTATTCTGAGAGATAGGTATATGTGGAAATAAGGAAAAAAGAAAAAAAAAACTTTTTTTTTTCAATGGGAAATTTTATCGAGGTTATAACATGGGGCGAGGGCGGCCGTCGGTCGTTTAGCGGGTGTCTAAAAGTTATGCGGGTGTCTTATGACTACTGTTGAAAATTTGCTAATTTTCAATGGATTTTGGGTAATTTTCTTACAAAAAATGTGAATTTCAAATAAAGAAAGAAAGAAAATACATTTACTTAGCACAGACTAAAACACACACAATATAATTGCACAGAAGATAAAAAAATAAAATCAAATAAAAAAGTTTAAAGTGCGATGTAAGTAGTTTGATGGGGAGTGTGCCTCAGGGCTGCGTCAAAAAGGCCCAGCAAAAACTACTTAATACTTAATAGCAATGATGTTATTGCAGTACCTAAGTGTAGGGATAGGACAGGGTATTTTTTACATATTGTATGTGAAGGTGTATCTTAACAATACTAAATAGTGAGAATATTAGCTCAAAGACAACAGGACAAGTCGTGCTGTCCAGTAAATATGTAGGCCAATTACAATAAAATAAATAAATAATTCTTACCTAATCTGTACAGAGATATTAATGACGTTAGATGTAAAATGGGCACAATGACGCCCTCTATGTCACGTTAGTATGTTATGCCTTGAAGGAGACGAATTAAAACTCAATATCAATTAAAATAGCTATTAAATTAGAACGATAACGACATACTTGTGCAATTATAATGATGTATGCTCATTGCTTGCACAATTTATTTATATAATAATCTATCGCCAAGAGGATACATCGTTAAAGAATTAAAGATAGACATCATTAGATAAAAAAAAAAACTTTTAACAAAATATTTTGTTTTAAGTTAACGATAATTTGTGATGTAGGAAGGCTTTTGAGTTGGTTATCTTTTAACATCATTGAATAAATCAACTATTCTATCGCAGTCCATCACTGCCTATTTGTTATCTTAAGCCTCTTAGTTCAACACTAGTTCTCCGTGGCTTGTGTCCAATCTATCTATTCATTGCATTCTCCATGCAGTGTGCAATCGCTTCACTTGATATAGACCTTCCAATTTTATCTTCACCTACAATCATCGAATATTCATTTGACATTTCAAATCAAAGAAAGTGTCTTTTGAGTCGAATCTTATTGCCTTCTAGATTTGTTATTACAGTACTGTTTATTGAATATTTAAATCTCTGCACCATCCGATGTCACAAATAACACTATTAAGATTACCTACTAAATTATCTTGCTCAAAATTTTGCAAGGATATTGCATCGTGTTAACCTAGCTCGTTACATATTCCCAGGTATTACAATATTATGATTTATTGGTAATGAAAGCAATAACTGACTTCAATCAGAAGGCTATATTACTAATACATCTTCAACTTGAATATGGGGGAGGGGCGGAAGACCCCAGTGAGTGGAAAAACAATTTGTGAAATAGACTTTCTTATACCAGTGTGCTGGTAACGGGCGCCTGGTGACGGGGACCAATACGGGCCACTGCTCGCTGAACAAACACTTTCACACAATAGGCATACCGGACAGTCCTCTGTGCAGGGCGTGCATGGAGGCTGAGGAAACCGTCACGCACGTGCTTTTTGAATGCACAGGCGTTACCCAGATTAGAACACAGACCCTCGGGACACCCAGATCTTTCACAGATGTTTTGAACAGACCAGGAGATTTAATTAACTTCTGGAGGGAGGTGGGCTGGTTGGAATAACCACCAATGGCCGCTATGGCCCACGCACAATGGTCCACTGAAGGACTAATTGCGGAAACCAAACCCCATAACATAGAACCAGTGTGCTGTCAATGCTATTGATACTTCCACTCTTTGCTAATGCAAAGAGTGGAAGTATCAATAAAACAAGCAGAATCAAAATTTAACAAGCAGGCCCAAACTTATTAAGAGCTAATAATGCTCTTAATAAGTTTGGGCCTGCTTGTTAAATTTTGTTTGGGCTATTGGAACATAAAATTTTGCATTTATTGAGAAGCCTACTGCCAATACTTGATGAGTATTGGCAATAGGTCTCACTTAACCATATTCAGACTAATGACAATCATAACGACACGCGGAGTAGCTGCCATGCTTTTAGAACTTTAAGCCGAAGTTTCTAAATCAAGAAAAATTAAGTTGTCAGAATACGTGTGTTTGATGACCGATGACCTTGTGAAGGCAGCAAGAATCCGCTTGATGCGAGAAGCTTAGAACCAGTCGAAGTGGCGGTGCTTGGTGGAGGCCTAAGTCTAGCAGTAGACGTGTTTTGAAATGATATGTGTTTCAAGCTAAGGTTTCAAGAGTCACATTGTAGATATCGACAGAGTGCAAACACTGACAATGTGACAGTCAGCACCATAGATATATATATGTCTATGGTCAGCACTAATAGATTACGTGACAGATGACCTTCACACACTTTCCCAAATTACCGGCATCGTAACAGTTCTGCTGTGTCACGCGTCACGTGCATTTGTGTACAATACATAACCTCGCTAACTGATGTATTACCTAATCATTAGATAACTCCTCTAACTGGTAAACAAGTGACAGTACATTATAAACAGAACATAATGCCTGTATTCCTCAAAATTATAGGCAGCAAACCTTTCTTGCTTTTCCTGAAAGCTGTCAGGAAAAAATATGGTGTTTAGGGCAATTATAACAGCGCAAAAAGCATTCAGTAAGCATTTCTTTCCGTTTTTTTTTCATTAAATGCGATTCCAAGCAAGGGGTCGTCAAGGTGTCACGGGACACAGGATAATGTAAGTGACGTAAATCCTAACTAAAATGCGAAAGTGAGTTTTGTTTGTTTCTTTGTTACGCTGTCACGCTAAAGTGATTTGAATGAAATTTGGCACAAGAGTAGACCATGACTTGGGTAAAATGACCTATATCCTTTATAGGTCATTTTACCCCGTTATTATCACGTGATCGAGACTTATGCGGGAGAAACCGCGAGGTGCAGCTAGTGTTATATAACTGAATATGAATATATATTTATATATATTTATTCATCTTAATTTTCCTCGATAGTTCTGAGTACTCGTATGAATGCGGATGGCTAGAAGAGTAGGGGAAGACCAAAGAAACGATGGATGGAAGGTGTGAAAGATGATATGGATAGAAAAGGGGGTGACTACCGAGATGACGACTGATAGAGAAGTGTGGAAGAAAAGACGTCATAACAAAACATTCCCTTCCCTCGCTCCGATCATAACGTTACAATGAGCGTAACGGGACAATGAGCGTAACGGGACACTTTTTCGTGCGTGCAGCGGCGTTCATCGATTTATTAGACATTGTCACGTCAAAAAACGTGATGCGCCGACCTCAAATATACTGGAGAATGATTAGTCCAAAATAAGATTACCAACCATTTTACAGAAGCTATAATTGGAATTTAATGACAAGACGCATCAGCCTGCGAAATTCTCAATTGACTGTAAAACGCCGTGAAATTAATGCAAACGCGGAAGTTTATTTATATTTTAGTTAATTAACGTTTTGCAAGACTACACGTTAATTTCAAGTTCAAGGTATATAGGTCAAGGTCGTCGGTAAGAATGACTGTTGGAAGAACACAACTTTCAATTTGCGTAAGAAAATAATTGTGTGCGTGGTTATATTATCGTGCGATTTAGAATCCTAATTAATATTATAAATGCGAAAGTGAGTTTGTTTGTTTGTTACGCTTTCACGCTAAAACGGCTGGACAGATTTGGATGAAATTTGGCACATGGGTAGATTATCGAAATGTACCTAAGTTCCTTGTTTTTCGACACATGCCTAAAAGCAGTTTTGTCAATTAGATGGCAAGTAATTCATTGACAATCGAAACGTTTGGAAATGCATTGCGAAATGGTCAGACGGCTTATTTTCTCGACATTATAATATTTAGGTTCATCAAATAAGTCACCCAATCAATCAATCTGCCTAGCCTTTTCCCAACTATGTGGTGGTCGGCTTCCAGCCTAACCAGATGCAGCTGAATACCAATATTTTACATGGAGCGACTGCCCATCTGACCTACACAAACCAGTTATTGGGCAACACGATACCCCTTGGTAAGACTGGTTGTCAGACTTTCTGGCTTCTGACGACCCGTAACGACTGCCAAAGATCTACAAATGACAGCCGGGACCATCGGCTTAACGTGTTTTCCGAAGCACTGAGGGTTCTCGGTATTTTAAAATGGTAACCCATTCACAGACTGACCGCGGCAAGCGTAGCTTAATCAGATGGATCGACCCGTGCGGCTGTTATTACTTAGCCCCTAAGTTAAATAAGTCACCCAATGTGCCTAGGTATTTTGATACACTCTAGCAGTTTGCTTCCTTGGTCAGTTAAACGGGCAGAAGAAGTTACTAATTTAATAAAAACTTATCCTCTCAATCCGAACTCAAACGAAACTAAAAGACAAATTTTCTCCCAGCATTATCTATAATTAGTTTCCAAGAGCTGGTTACTTAACGGATTCTACCGCGCGCCGTCACAATGGAGGATAGAGACACGCGACGTCAAATTCACTTAATTACGTCATTGTTACCAACTAGGTCATTGTTATGTTTTTATTATCCGAAAATAGGACTCCCTGACAGGTTAATGGCGGTTTCCTAAAACATGACTTTGTTGTTCGTGGCTATTTTTAAATTTGGAAACACGCCGGTGTTTTTTTAAAGCCTCTGTTCAGGTTTATCTATGGAATTAGTACTGACCGTTCATTATAAATTGTCCCTTGCGATCATGTTGGCATTATTGCTTGTCAAGTTTAATTTCATTATTAATAAAGTTCATAAATAAATGGCGATCGCGTTACGGGACAAGTTATAATGAACGCACTGTTCCATGTGCGTAAGTACATAGGCAAAAACATGACATTGGCTAATGCACAAACCGTGCGAAGCCAAAACAAAAAAAAAAAAAAAAAAAAAGTACATAGGTACTAACTCCATGGTTTAGCCGCCTGTCAGCTTTGTTTTTTTTTTTTGATTTGTTGTTTTTATTTTAGACAGCTAAATCATAATGGTCACGCGATTTGATAGCAGAACTGACAAGTACCTACTTACTATCAAATCATAAATATTATACATCCATGACAACTGAAGGCCAATTCTCGTACTTAAAAAACGTTCACATTCAAGTCGCAATCTGTCAAACTTGCCAAAAATGTTGGTAAAATGATTGTATTTTTGACAGACTGCGAATGAGATGCGAATGCGAACGTCCTTAAAAATTACGGGAATTGACCCTCTATTCTTTTAGATAAAGTGATTTTCATAATGAAAGTGAGAATTCCCAATTTACCGATGAACCAGGCACTAATGACGTGAACTAAATTTAAATTCCAATTAATTGTATTTGAAGAGGTTAGCATAGAGCTTTTATATTTATAGCTGTAATATTTATGGCTCGTACTTAAGAGCGTTTATTCTGAAGGTGGGCAACGTCGTAAATAGATGTCAAATATTTCACTGTTTTGATTAATTTAGCAATATTACAGTGTGGAAATAAAAAATGTGGCTAACTAGCGAACTAGAATATTGATTATGAAATGCAATAATTAATATCGTAACACCGAATGTTTAGTTTTAGATGTAAAAAAACTATTTGGAAACTTTCCAAATGCGTTTTTTACACCTAAAATGGGTACAACATCAAATTCAATGTTATAATTGCAATTCATTATTAATATTCTAGTTCGCTAGTTAGCCACATTTCTTATTTCAATTCAGTAATATTGCTTTATGAATCAAAACAGGTACATATTTGACAGTTATTTGTGACGTTGCCAACTTTTAGGATAAATAAAGAGTACTCTATCTATTTAAAATAATTCAGTTGAAATATCTTAAATTTTTAAGTTTGATGAGTTTTTTCCTTTGCTTCTCATTGAGCTGGGGCTTTGTTTTTAGGGTTCCGTACCCGAAGGCTGCCAAACGGAACCCTAGTACTAAGCCTCCGCTGTCTTCCATCCGTCCGTCTGTCTGTCAGCGGGCTGTATCTCGTGAACCGTAATAGGTAGACAGTTGAAATGTAAACAGATTGTGTATTTCTATTGCCGCTATAACAACACATAATTAAAATTAAATAAAGTTAATAATTAAAGGGGGATACAAGAAACGTGTTTTTTTCGGTGTTTTTTACTCGATCTTAATACGGTACCTACCCATCGTGTGGGGGTCCGACTCGCACTTGGCAGGTTTTTTTCTTGGTGACGTTAGGTATAAAGCAATATTCAAATCAGCAAGCCGCGTTCCAGGACTTCCAAGACTAACAAGTTCTAATAATGTTAATCTTTGCAGAACCTTTTGTTCGCTTTGTGATTGATGACCATATTTAGTAAATGCACTTTAATAGGTTAATTGGTTTCATACTATAAAATTATGACGTCAATCGAATTGATACTGATTGTGGTTAGATACTATATACGCACACGGTAATAGAATCTACATTCAAAAGTCAAAGTCAAAAACGTTTATTACGAACTAAGTGTACAATGTTGGTGTTATGTTATGTGTTACGACTTCATCAGCCTTTTACAAGCATTGCAATTATCTACATACAACAAAATCTACCTAATATTAGCGCTGCGCTTTATTTAATTAGGACTATTTAAAATAGTAGATTATTCTTATGTGATTATGTTGCCGTGCGATGGCCAAGTCATTTTATTTATTAATGAAATAAAGATGACAAACAGATAGGTACTTACTGAATAAATTAACAGACTTTGTTTTTCATTAGATCTCACATCTTTTTACGGTAGAACAACTGCGTTGCGAGGCTTGTGACATGTTTTTGATGAGACTTTATTGTTAAAAAAAAAAAAAAAAAATCGCGTGCGTAAAATTATACATTTTGATCGACAAAATGTAGTACGTAACACATTCTCTTCTTGTCGACATTTACATCTATAAGTAGAAGTGCTTTGACCTTAAGCAAGAGTCCTGCCGGTTATTCTTTTAGCATCCCACCGTGAAAAGTTACCTGAAATGAGCTTTCATTCCGATGCTAGAGACACTATTGACCTTGCCAGGGTTGCGAGTTTGTCCGAAAGGGATATCGTGGCCCCGGCACATAGGCAACGGAAGGAACACGGGTGGGTTTTAGTTAGTAAAGGTCTGACACAAGAGCGGGAGAAATTATTTGATAAGCTCCAACGCACAAAAAAAAAAAGTGACACTATTGACAGCTCGCTTCACTCAAGTTTTCATAATAAGATTATTCAAAACAAATTGGCTAAAATCAGTTCATGCATGAAGGCTCTATTTTAAAGTAAGCATTTTTCACTGGAAAAATACATAAAAATAATGAACATACACACACACACTCTTCACTCTTCTGTTTCACGAACTGTGTCCAAATAAACGTTTTTTTTTTTTTTTTTAATTTTCGTTTCTCTGCTAAATATACTCGTAACACTTATTTAAACTAACATTCAGACTGCACGTCAGATAGTTTAAAAACGGAACACCTCTTAACTGACAGTCGTCAGAGCGACCTCCGTGTTTCCTTAACTTGTCACATAATTCACACGTCGTTTCCGTTGGCATGAGATTATAAACCCTTGGCCTTATGTAAGCGGAATAGTAGAGGAGCGGAAACGCTCCAAGTAGTTTATGAAGGCGTAAGTGGTGTACTTATGCATATGTAAGTTAAAAGTATGTAAGGGACATCAGGGTTATTAAAAAAAATCGGCTGTTCCATACATTTTGACCGTGTAGGTGTTGCAATTTTGTATGTAACTGCAGTAAAAAAAAAAGTTGATATATTTAGTAACCTATTCCGCTTAACTATTCCTAAAGAGTCATAAAAACCTGTAAGAAATCGACACGTGTTTCACCTCTCAACGAGGCATCCTCAGGATGACGATTGATTTTCTCGCGAACCTGAACACGGCGTGTTGCCATGCCGAGCGCCGGCCGCAGAGCTCAGCGTTAAGCGGAATAGGTTACCAAATACATCTACATCTATTGTATTTTCTCATGGATTTCCGCAGGGTCACGCCTGAATCAATTAACTATTAGAAACTGCAGTACTTTTTTCCTTATCTGGGTTTAGAATCATGTGCTGAATTCATGGTAACAGTTCTAAAATCGATGTCCCTTACACACTATAAGTATTTCTGGGCTATGTCAAAGTGTGATGTCAAGCAACATCCCCGACACATGTGACATTCACTAAGCAGCACTAGGTCGGAGTGGATTATAGACCGCTCCCTCTCACAGGGAGGAGGCCTGAGTCCCAGTAAAGGGATCATTATAAGCTGATTACGTTATGTAAGCAACATTAGGGTTGCATGTCCACTATGATCTGTTCCAAAACTATCTGATAAGAGTGTAAACAAACCATGAGAGGTTAAATTCTTACGCACCAGACACTTAAAGCAATTAGTAACACATTCATCTGTATTTAGAATCTTTCGACTTAATATGTCAACACTTTTCTCAGCAATTATTGTTTGAATCACAGTATTAAATTGTAACTGAAAAATCGTCGACGAACATTGAGGTTATAAAATTTACTTCAATTGTCAAATGAAAAACATGATGATTACAGTGATTTAAAATTAGAATTTCGGGTTTACGCATTCAAATAATCAAATGAAATCACTCAATTTGTAAGTGGCACTATAAATTGGCATCCACAGGTTCAGAACTATTTGTTTACATTTTCATCAGATATTTTTTAAACAGAATGAGGAGCTCGTGGCTAAGTAACAACAGCCGCACTGGTCGATCCATCAGGTTAAGCTACGCTTGCCGGGGTTGGTCAGTGGATGGGTGACCATCTTTACATACCGAGAATCCTCCGTGCCTCGGAAAGCACGTTAAGCCGTTGGTCGGGACCAACGGCTTAACGTGCTTTCGTTCATGGATCTTTGACAGTCGTTACGAGTCGTCAGAAGCCCGAAAGTCTGACACCAGTCTTACCAAGGGGTATCGTATTACCCAGTTACTGGGTTGTGGAGGTCAGATAGGCAGTCGCTCCATGTAAAATACTGGTATTCAGCTGCATCCGGTTAGACTGGAAGCCAACCCCAACATAGTTGGGAAAAGGCTAGGCAGATTAATTTTTTAAACAGAATACGCTACTCGCTGTCTATGTCACAGAGTTTTACACATTATATTAAACCTAATAAATACCAGCTTCTGTATTGCAGTTTTTGTTTCAAAATGAGATTAAACTATGTCACGAACGTGATATAGTTTACGCCGTATAAGGCCTAATTATTATAATTTGAGGCCATTTACACATGGTGGTGATTAAAACGTCTACAGTTGCGTGTTATTGATCTCATCCGGTGTTACAATTATCGATATATGTATGTGAGATCTTTTGGGCGTGTACTAATTATTTTATCTAATGTTATGATTATTTAGTACTTTATTTTGACGCTATTTAAACATAGTTTTCAGACCTTGTCTGCTGCTTTGATTTAGTAGTAGCAAGCACTGCTGCTGAACATGAGGTCCTTTCCACCTGTCCATTACAGCAAGCTACAAAATGAGACAAATATTAACGTTATTTTCTTATTGTCCACAGAATAAATAAAAATGTTTCACGGAGGCATTTGGACAAAGCTGCAAGGCTTCTACAAGTGGTATGTGCTGGGCCTGGTGTCCGTCGGCTACATCCTAGGAGAGCTCGGACATTATCTTATTGGTGAGTACAACAATTATATTATTACCATATTTACTTACAGATGATGAGGAACAGAAAAAAAAAACAGAAACAGAATTATAATACATATCTACATACATAGGTATATAAAAATAATCTAAAATATTTAAGCACATTTTTACAGATAAAATAATACATGAATAATAGATAAGCGAAATGTTAGTATATTCGCGATCTCCTGACTTTGATTATATGTAAGTTAAAACTTGCTCCCACAATAACAACTAAATGATCTCCTAAAATAGGGCTTCCTCTCTCCTACCCTTTTGCTGTGCCCTACAGGGTCCATAATGATCTAGACAAAAATGATGACAAAAAAAATTTTTTGTCCGTCTTTGAGATTATAAAAAAATATTGGACACGTATTTTTTCTTTTTTTACGTAATCTAAAGATTACGGCGATACATTGAGGTAAAATGTGCCATGACGTCACGAGTATGTAGATTTTATACATACTAGTGACGTAGCGACCCCCACTCCCCAACCTAAAATGCTATTTATCTAAGTAATTTTTTATTAATATGATAAAGCAAAAAATACGTGTCTAATATTTTTTTATTATCTGACTGACGGACTAATTAGATTTTTTTTTTATTTACCCAGGCATCATCCCTATTATACTCGTATAGTTACCACATAAGTACACATTATGGTAAATCAATAAAGATATTGAGTATTGAGAGAGGAAACGCATGTGTGTGACTAAAAGAGTGATGAATATAAATGTTGATGGTTGGAGCGGGAGAGGAAGGCTAAATGAAAGATGAATGGATTGTGTGAGGAATGATATGAAAGAAAAGGGAGTGAATGATAGCGTGACGGTTGACAGGGGAGAGTGGAAAAAGAAAACGTGGTGCCGCGACCCCAAGTAACATGGGACCAAGGAAGATGATGATGGCTTACAGATGGTATAGAGAAAGAAAGAAAGAATATAATTTTTTTTCTCAAACATCTTGGCCTTATCACACTGGAACAGCGTAGACAAAGGGGTAGGCTCATTGAGACGTACAAAATACTAACTGAACACTACGAAGTGCCTACCCTTCTAGACCTTTACACTCTGAATGCTAACAAACATTTGCGTGGGCATTCCCTAATGTTATGGGGAAATTCATCTAAGAAAAAGCCTTTGAAGCAATTCTTATCTAACCGAGTTGTTACAGCATGGAATAGGCCCCCGGAGAGTGTAGTGACGGCTCCCTCACTGAACTGCTTCAAGAATCGACTGGATTATTCGATAATTAAATATCTCCAAGCTATTTGATACACACGCATCAGCTAATTAGCTGCTAGTGTATCTAACCAAATAATAATAATTTACTACAAGTAAAAACCAAATTAAAAAAGAAAGAAAACAAATAAAAAGTGTAAAGTGCGTTCTAAGATATTAGCAGGAAAGTGTGCCTTGCGGCTGCGCCAAATAGGATGTTAATAGTTCAGCAAAAATTGGAGACAACTAGTGCCTGACGCTGGTTTTCAACTAGACCTGAAGTGTGAGATGACGGATGTCAATCAGTTTTATACTGCAATGTGTATAATGTATACTTAAATATAATAAATTTGTGTAAGATAATAATGAATATTTCAATAGTTATATAAATTAAATTGCAAGACAACAAAATAAAAACCAAACTGACAAATAAATCAGACGGACGCATGATAGTGGCGACATCTACATGGCCACATGCGAACTACGCATCAAAGATCTGACGTCACACAAAAATCCTGACGTCACACAAATCCTGCATCGCGCAATTCGAGTTTACCGCGCGAACGACATAAATATGACTGTCCGACATCAACCGTTGGGCAGTTGCCCGCCAGATACGACACCCGTCTGGTCGCAGGATCCTCCCTTTTCTATATAGAGGAGGAGTGAACTTTACACCCTGGTCCTCATACCTCTAAAGTATAAGTTGACAGTATATAATCAGACTTAACGTCAACCTCACTTGCAAACAAAGCACACTTTTGAGGTCAATACTGCTATAAGGGGACATTGATTGGTTTTCCTAATTTAAGAAAAGGGTATGAGCTGCAACTGCTTCAGTTGCTAGTGACTAAGGGCCTTTTTAACGCACTATAAATAATGGACAGTGCAGAAACTACATAGTAAACGTTCGAAACGTCACACTCAAACAGACGCGCTCATTGATGAGACCCTAAGCGATTGTCGCGGTGCTGTCAGTTGCGGGTGCCGTGACAAGACCAGAGGTCGCCGCGATCTTTTTAAAAATGGTGGCTTAGGTTATTATTTCGACAAATAATAATCGCCTAGTTTCCATACTGTCCATGTTTATACTGTGGTTTTAACGTGTGCTATGAACCCTTTCATCCTCCACCAGGCTAGCTATTGATAATAGAAAACATACCAATAGCTGACTACAATAACCAGAATAACTGATACATTATTAAAAGCAAACCCAATTCTCACCTCATTTACTAAAACCCTCCACAAATATTTATGAACCATGAATTTGTATGAACCAGCGACAAATAAACAGCTCCTAACAAGTATCAATCTCCATGGCATCTCCATACAGAATGGTAAAAACAAATGTATGTATAAATACATACATTAACATACACTGTGTATGGAAAACAAAGCCGGGAAACGAATGAGAGAGGTGCACAAAAATACATATTTTATATCCCGAGGGACTCGATTCCGATAGCCGTTGAGCCGGCTGAATTAACTTCTATACCGGGAATGGAATACTGATACGATATTGGTATCGGTATTAGAGGTGTTTCCTGGTAAAGGATAGGAAATTATTTCTCCATTGTCAGGGGAGAGAAACAATTGTGGCGATAAGTCCCCTCTTTGATTGTGGCGATAAGTCCCCTCTTTGAGGAGTGGATAGAGAGGCGTCACGGCGTCCTCACCTTCCGTCTGACGCAGGTCCTCACCGGACACGGTTGTTTCGGGAGGTTCCTGTTCAGGATAAAGCGGGAGAAAACGGTGAGAGATACGGTGGAGGTCTGCCCGGCTTGGGCGGGGCACCGCCGTGTCCTCCTTCTGCGAAGCAGTTATACTCGCGAAGGAGGAGGCGGAGCGCGCGAGGGAGATGCAAGCTGCACGCCCTCGCGACCCTAGTCGCCGTAGGAGACGCCCCGGGCGTCGGGAGTTACGAGCCGACTTCCGGCCACCGTAGGCGCAGGCTTGCGGACGGTGAGCAATGGGCAGCTCGCCGTCCGATAAGGACCAGGCCCGGGTCGACGGCGCGTTGTGTTCCACGCGCGCCTCAAAGAGATGTCAGCACCAACTGACGGGGTCCGTAAGGACCAATGCCTGCTGGGGTTGCGGGTTTGTCCGAAAGGGATATCGCGGCCCCGGCACACAGGCAACGGAAGGAACACGGGTGGGTTTTAGTCAGTAAAAGTCTGACACTCCCTCTCGCTCCGCCCAGAGCGGGAGGAGTCATTTGATGATTTCCCACCCAAAAAAAAAGGGGAGAGAAACAAATGCAACCGCCAGCCGATAAGCAAATGACTCAAAAACTCGTGTTGATCATTCATATTTAAATGACTCTTGTTTTAACGGAAAGAGGAAATGCGGGATTAAAGATGGTTACGTAAATTGTTAGTGCAACGACACATTTCTCCATAATTATATTGGGATGCAAATATTAAAATAAGAAGGTGCTCAATAAGCGAATCTAAACAAAAAACACAATTATTGAACTAAAAAAAATTAAAAAGAGATCGCGGTCCCCTGAACGCTCGCTTATCCAGATTCGACTGTAATGACTGTTTCTCCTCCCATGTCTCCTAAGTTTCTACAGTTTTTATTTAATTTTAATAGCTATTAGATATTGATCCATTTTTTACAAGAAAGTTATTAAATAGCAGTTTCCGAAACTGTAATATACCTGGTTTTTTTTTTACAAAAAATAGGTACAAATTTGATACCTATTAACCTATGTAGTATTTATAATTTATCAAATAAAAATCTGAATCAGCAAGCGCAGGTTTATTAATTACGCGCTATTTATTAATACGCGGTTTATTAATACAGTAATAGCAGGCCAGTGACCGTTCCACAGACTGCTCACTGCTAATGCTCTTCCGAATTCTCCTGGCTCTGGCTGGCTCGCCTGCCCGATCTTTTTGGTGTCCATGGGTTTTTTTGACAATTAGCATTTCCTCCACACATATTATGGTCACTACGTGGGATGTCACTTTCATCAGGTATTATTCTTTTGTGATAAGGTGGCCTGGTACTTAATGACATTCTTTGCCTCTGACTTAAATTTCCTCGAAGCCTCTTCTTTCTATTGTGATAAACAGTCCTTTGGGAGGTCGGCTGATATCGTAAATCCGATATCGTAATCTGCGGTTGATTCGTCATTTGTATCGGTTGCTTAAACCACATTTGAATGGACGATTTAACCGGCATGTGAATTGGATCTTGAAACGGTTTCTGAAAGTGCTGTTGATTCGGCTGTTGAAATGGTTTTTGAATCGGTTGTTGAAACGGATTTTGAATTGGTTGTAATACAAACGGCTGTTGATTTGGCTGTTGAACTGATTGTGGAAACGGTTTTTGAATTGGTACTTTTATATCGTGCTGTCGTAACATTTGTTTCGGCTGCACAGTTAATGCCCATTGTGGACTGACTGTGCCGCACACCCCAACTCCCGAATATTGTTCATTGTCTGAACAAGTAGTTAGCTTTGGCTCTTGCCATTGCTCATCAAAAAGCTCCGGTGGCTGTTGCACTTGAATTGGGCCATTTGTAACACTATCTGTTTTGTGAAAGTTTGATATTTGTAACGTGGGACGGAAGCGAGGTGCTGATGACATCACTAAGTGCTTCACGATTATGAAGTAGTAAAATATTACGTACCCCATTACTTATCAACTAAATTTAGATTTCAATATTTATAAAAAGTTGGCAAACCTACAACTCACAGAGCAAATCAAATTTAATTAATAAGAAAATGCCTTTATTACGAGTTTACGATTACGAGTTTTATCTCCAGGTTTATATCGGATTGTTTTGTTTTGGTATGGAATCAATTTAAAAGTGTTGTTAAATGCAATGCCCGTTTATTGGTTATGCCTTTTTTTTTTCTCATATTGTAAAAACAATTCCGTGAATTTTAGCCCACCTAAAGAAGTTTAATAAGATTAATATTATGACGGTACCGTGCCAATTAATTGATGAGAATATTATGTACCTATGTATTATATTATGTGTTTTATGTATGTATCTACATCTTTTTAATAAAATAAGTGATAAGGAATAAGTGACACAATTTTAATACTAGTAAAAAAGATAAAATACATCAACCATTTTTCAGATTATCTAAAGCAGGTACATATCTTATAGGGGGTCCTGTGTTAAATGTTACAAAAAAAATTACCTAGTGTAAATAATTTGTTGTGTTAAAAACTGTAAAGTTATATTACCTTATAAATAGGTATTAGTTTAAGCGTGAAGATAAATGTCAAATAAATTAATGCTAAAAACTAAAAAAAAAACAAAATACCAAGTGATATATTATATTGCAATTCAACATATTTACAACACTTCGTAAACAAGCATATTACAAATTAGAGGATTATATCCAAGAAAAGAATGCTTGGAAACATGCTGGTCCTGCTCCATAGAACAATCTAGAGTCTAGACAAAATTAAACTAGTTGTTGATTTAATTGTATAATTTACTATTTTTATGAAGTTGATTTTACATTCTGTGATTATTTTAACTCACACTGACTTATTAGTATTATTTGTTAAAATTTTTGGAAAATCGTATACTTCTACAATGTTTGTAAATACAGTTCCATAGACACCGACTTCGGAAATTAAAGTAATTTTTCATTGTGTAGTGTTTTTTTGGAAGGCGGTTTTTTTTTGTAAAAAAGTTTTTTTGTTTGCTTCAGTCAATTTGAATTTGAATTTCTTTATTTTGCATAAAATATGGTACACAATAGATCTTAACTTAAATACGGGGTGTCAGGGACATCGACGCGAAGCCGGTTACCATGGATTCAATACATCATTCTGAACCCCCCTGCGTTGAAAATTTTCGTCGGTTATTTAAAAAAAAAACAGCTGCTCCATACTGTTTGACCGTGTAGGTATTGCACTTTTCTATGAAACAGCAGATTTTTTTTTAAATAGTGGGGTTCAGAATCATGTTCTGAATCCATGGTAGACGGCTTCGCATCGATGTCCCTGCCACCCTGTATAAGAATTTCCACAAATTCTGCTTACTTACTATTTCAGCATGCAAAAAATACCTTATAATAAAATTATATACAAAAACACTGCAATTGTTACTATTGAGATCATGACAATCATCATCAATATCGTTCTATTGGAACAAATTCTTATTATTTTGATATTTTGCACAACACAATCACATTTCCCTAGCCTTGTGTGTCTTTGTGGTCCCTTTTATAACCATGGGTAGGTAAACGGACCCTTTACATCTTTTTCTTTTCGTGTGGTTAGTGACTAACCTGGTGCCAGAGTTTTAAAACCGCCCATGGGCCTCTGACTTGGCTTCACATGCCGTAGAGAAATATCTCTCAGGCATGCCGGTTTCCTGACGATGTTTTCCTTCACCGTTTTTGAAGCAAGTGATAATTATACAATACGCACATGAATCCGAAAAGTCAGAGGTGCGTGCCTTGGGGTCGAACTTGAGACCTATGAGTGAGATCCTCGAGACCCTTTACTTATTCATGACGAGCTATAAATACTTCTGAATCGAACCACCATGGATCTGGTGTCCCACTAACCTAGCCTTCAGACAGTTACAAGCTAAATGTCAGGCGAGTCTAGAGTTAGTTTATATTTAGGGGAATCAGACGAATGGAGTTTTGATTGGACAGCTTGGCTCATGTAAATTTATGATGAAGAGAATGTTGATTGAAGAGGTTTTTCCAGTTTCGTTAATCTTTGCAGAAGGGCCGACTTCACTCCTACCTTGGAATTAAGTAACTTAGGCAGGTACCTATTAGTTTTTTATCTATTTATACAAGGTTAACTACACATTAACGTTAACTATTAATATAACTCCCATCAAATTAATTCAACTTTAATAAAGTAATTTTATCGGAATGCTCAACATTGTGCAATATTACATCATGTAACAAAAAGTATCAGAGGAGCTCGTGGCTAAGTAATAACAGCCGCATGGTTCGATCCATTACGTTAAGCTACGCTTGCCGGGGTTGGTCCGTGGATGGGTGACCATCTTTATATACCGAGACACTTCCGTGCCTCGGAAAGCACGTTAAGCCGTTGTCATTCGTGGATATTTGACAACCAGTCTTACCAAGGGGTATCGTATTACCCAGTAACGGGGTAGTGGATGTCAGATAGGCAGTCGCTCCATGTAAAATACTGGTATTCAACTGCATCCGGTTACACTGGAAGCCGACTCCAACAGAGTTGGGAAAAGGCTAGGCAGATTGATTGTAACAAAAAGTATTAACATCCTAAAAATGCCAATGGTCAGACGAAAACCGACAAAAAACTGCGTTACGAATCAGTCAATAAAAGTAAATTAAACGTATCGTAAGTCATTACCAAGGTCGCTCAAAGTCATTATCATTGGCACAGCGTACGGCCTAGTTCACATGATGCCAGTGAGTCGGTCAAGTGGTCAGTAGTTTACGACACTATTGCGCAACATCTGAACGCTCTTTAGAATAAATTAACAAAGCATTTTTCGCAGAAACTGCAGTGGTATAGCTGTCTACAAGGATATAATGGCCAAATGGAAACGAACGCCGCCATCCTTCTTTTTTAATACGTTTCGGAATACAGTACGTTAATTAACGAAAGGCGTTCCCGTTAACCAGAAATACTATAAAAAAAAAAATTACCTACAATTTATTTTTGTTTAATAATCTATTCACAAAAAATAAACTCAAGCATTTATTTCAATTAAACCATTTAGGCACTTTTGAATTGTCAAGGAGTCGGTCAGTCAGAAATATGAAGGAAAAGACACTCTGTACACACGCACTTATCATTCTACGTTGAAAGACATGTTTGCGTATACAAAGTGTATTTTTCCACACAATTCTGTCTTGATAAAATAAAGGAGATAATAATAATAAATTATAAATTTATTTATGTACATTCGTTTTAAAAAACATGTTCAGCCGTCAAAAATAATTTGTGTTTTATTACTAGATGAGTTCGGTGTTTCCTAATTGACTACTCTCAGTATAAAGTCTCTTTTAAAGTCCAGACATAATCTTGGTCAGATCACATGAGGACGGGTTTCATACTAAAACTGAATACGGAGTTTTGAAGTTTTGAAGTATCTGCAACGATGAAAACGTTTAAAATAGTAGCCCACCAGCATCGGTAACAGATTCACGGACATACAATAATGTTATATATGGAATAATATACCTACTTTTATACAGCGATCATACATAGGTAAATTATATAGAGCCGTTTCATCTGATTATTTTGCGTATACTTACTACAGAAAATTCAAATTCGAATTCTATACCTAGCTAGATAAACGCCGGGTGAAAAGTTTCTGCCGGCGGGAATGGATTGTGTTTTGTTTTCATCGTGTTTGATGAGAGGGGTAGGTAAGGATTGCGCGGGTGAAATTTGATTTTTTGCTGGCTTTATGCGTCCTCTATAGTTTTGTATCAATAAAGTCACCAACAATCTCTTTACGAATGCAGTAACAGTTTTATTTATAACTAGCGACCGGCTCCTACTTCCCACGGTTTTTACGACTTGACAAAACATCGAGATTTCTTAGGTAAACGTAACTTTAATATTAACGTATTATACACATAAACCTTTCGGAATAAATTTTCTAAACGATGGTGAAAACCTCATCAAAATCTGTTGCGTGTTTTAGAAGAACAACGCGGACATACAGATAAACGCGAAAAGCGAATTTGTTTTATAATAATTATAGAAGGTACAACTAAGCTACTGAGGTTTATAGTCGTTGATTTCTCAATCGAACATTGCACAACTGGACCAAATCACTTGGTATTCTGAACGAGGCTGTATGTTTAACTAATACGAGATCATTCTTTATGGCTTGATTAATAGATCTGCTGGCCTATTAATATGAATATCACGTAATGCACTAAGTTTATGCAAATTAGTATAATAATAATAATAATAATAATATTTATTCCAAAATAATTACAAGGCATAAAAATTAGTACAGTTTTGCTTAAATGTAAATTATATTCCTAAGACTTACGTGCCTGAACTAGGTAATCCTGTGTTTCAGGCGAGAGGAGCTAAAATAAACTTATAAAATAAATAAACAACAGGTTGACAATAGATCAATATATATCTATATGTATATATCTATCTATAGATATATTTTTTCCATCAATAATAAAGCTAAAGAGTTTGTTTTTTGTTTGTGTGTTTGAACGCGCAAATCTCTGGAACTATCAGTCGGATTTGACAAATTCTTTTTGCATTTGTTAGCCGAGTTCTTGAGAAAGGTTATTTAACATCACGCTACGACTCTGAGGAGCCGAGTAAAATAAAAACGGCGGGGCAAACACAAAAAGATTTTTTCAAATCTGCGTACCAGTAGAAATTGAATTAATCTTTTTGTATTTGAAAGCCCAACTCTGCGTCGGGTCACACCGGAATAGCAGCGGCCGGCAGCGACGCGGCGAGCACTTTCAGTGTGAAATAATTTTAAACTTTATCTACATACATAAAAGACCAGTATCGCTTGAAAAGCTTAAAAGGTCTCGAGGCCGCCCGCAGTGCCGCGAGCGGAAGCTGGCAGCCGCTTGTGGCCGCTGGCAACCGCTGCCGGCCGCTGCCATTCCGGTGTGACCCGACGCTAAAGGAAAGGACGGTAAAGGAAAACATCTTGAGTACGGCATGTCCTAGAACCAAATATTCAAAGACATGTGACACCTATCAACGTGCATTGGGCGTGCTGGATTACGGGCCACTCCCTCTCACAGAGAGGCCTCTATCCCAGTAGTGGAAACCCTATGGGCTGAATTATGCTTATGCATTGCTTATTTGAGTCTATTTATACAAGGCCCCATTAAAAGCTTTAAGCTTTATGTATGCGACTTTTAAAGTAAATTGTAACGTGGGAAGGTACTTGTTGAAACTACTTTGTAATTGTATAAATCAGAATCATAATGTTTTACTCACGATTCGACTTTGTACAACACACGCAAGTTTGACCAACCGTTGTTAGCTTTTAGTGGCCACGTGTTGATATGTTGGTAAATGAAACACGTTTTAATATTTAAAAAAAATTGTTACTATGTTCTACATCAGACAAACTTGTTATAGAGGTATGAGGAACAGAGTGTAAAGTTCACTCATCCTCCATAGAAAATGGAGGATCTACCGATCAGACGTGTTTCGGGTCTGGTGGGCTACGACCCGACGATTGATGTCGGGACGTTGTATATTTACTGGTCGCGAGCTAAACTCTGCTTGCGCGATGCAGGATTTTGCGTAACGTCAGTGAGACGCGTAGTTCACATGTGGCGATGTAGATTGATTCGCGACATTGTAATGACTTAAATTTAGCATGCCCTAGAACTTAGAATACTTTACTTATTTGTACTAATAGGTTATGTAAAATGCTCGACCTATAAGAAAACTACCCATCTTCTCTCTTCAAACGTAGGTAGTCGACTGCCGACTGTGAGCGTCAACTTCTAAATGTATGAAAAAGCAACGTCCGTCGCCGACTGATTTTCCATTGTTTTTCACACATTTTCACAGTCGGAAGAGATAGTTCTAACTCCTATAGTACCATTCCGTACCCGAACGCAGGTGGCAACTGCAGGCTACGTGTCGCGGCGACACGTCGCCTGCAGTTGCCGCCTGCAGTCGGCTACAGAATTGTACCCTTAAGAAGAAAGAAGGTCCTACTACTAGATATTAAAACAAAACACTAACTATCCCACTTTTTGGTCCTCAGGTACAACGTCGAAAGTAACGGCTGACGATCTTCACTATGGAGACAAATCCTGCATGCTGAACCTGAGCCACGTCTCGCTGAGTGACTTGCCTGTCGTATGCGAGAAGGTCAACTCGAGCGATATGTAAGTACTTTTGATTAAATTCTTCTATCGTTAGTTGGTGCTTACTGATATTCCAAGAAAATTATGCACTTCGGGAATCGTAGTCTATCTTCGGTAATACGAACGTGGGATGATGAGATCATAAACCGAGCTGTTATAACCATGGAAGTACTTGCATATTTTATTTCAAAATAGTAGATTAATAACTCTATGAAATTCCAGAAAACTAATTCGGAAACACGAACATTTCCGAAGTGCATACCTTTTCTGGTTGACCTGTTTGTTGTTGTCAAACGAAATGCAAACATATGTGAATCACTCCAAAATCACTTGATTTTGTTGCATATTTTTAATGTTACAGAGTTATCAAGACCTAATACAATCGAGTTACTAATCGATTTGAAACAAAGTCATTGACTGATATAAAAAATAAAAAATACCTTATATTTCTCTAAGTTGTTTACAGTATTCATCACTAATTTTTTATTATAATTTGTTGTAATAAATTACGTATGTCGAATTTTTTATACACTTTTTAAAGTTAAGTAAAACTTTCTCATACCAAATGTACACAAAACGTTCAATACAATAGCCGTGGTCTAAGCCGCAACCATTACCTATGAGATAAATCTAACGATGTGTTACAAGACTAACTCAAATAGTAATCTTTCATTAGTATCTCTTTAAGAAGAGCGATCGTAATCACTCTGTTCAATAGGGACATTTCGAAAAGTAATTTATTTTCGTCCTTCCATTGATTGACTATCCTGGTCCTTATAAACAGTTAGGACCAAAAGTTTGGCAGTTTACTTGATTAACTTATAGTTAATCCTACTTTTGCTAATTATACTATTAACTTAATTGATATTTCTAACACCGATTGGTTTGAAAGATGAGGAGGAAGAGGCAAAGTGTCACTACAACTAAAGCTAGAATTTTATAAAAAATATACCTAAATAGAATAGAATAGAATAGAATAGAATATTCTTTATTATGTACACCATAAAAAATACAGATAAAAATGTAGTCTAAATGATAAATCATAAAATATCAAAACAAATAATAAAATATGATGAGTTGTTCAGGAAGTAATAAATGCTTATAAATATCAAACTGCGTACCTACTTGTGGTTTTAAATAACATAAAAATATTTTATGAGTTGCTAAGCATGTTATAATTACGAAGGCCACTCATTAGATGCTGGGAATATTAATTATATGACAAATGTTGCTGTGGTGGACAGGTGGGCAGGAAGCTAGTATGTACATGCACCTACGTGTATACAGTACCTAATGTACCTCTCAGGTCGTAAAATTCCACTGTTCTCATTAACATATTTATGTAATCACCATGCTTGGCCAATTGTTTGATAAACTGGCATCTATGAACTGCCACATTAAAGGTCTGTATATAATGTAGAACGTAAAAGAGGATGCTATGTAAAAGGGACGCACGATTATGAACCAGAGGGCTCCCAAAAATAGCAAAATACGGTCGACTCCGCGTTATTTCGTACCTTGAACAACTTAAAAAAATCTTTCAATTGTATGTAAGTACCTACTTACTTACTTAAGATATCTTTTTTTGTTTCATTCCTCACAAACCCTCCGAAACTCTAGTACCTAAGTCAAACCCGCAATAAAAACGTCAGCAGAACGGTAAACATTAAGAATTCTCGCAAAATTGACCTACCCCAACATTAGGCTCTATCGGTTATCAACTTCGGCCCATCATGTAGATAAAATCTAAATTATGTTAATTAAATCTCAAAGTTAAATGATTTTTTTACGTCCATAGGCGTGCATACCAGAATACATTACATAATCAAGCAATTTTATAGTAAAAAATCGTAACACGTTGAATAACATTATGTAATCAACGACCAGAGCTCACAATTAAATATTCTAATCCAATCATAAATGGGTCAAGACGAGCAAGAAGTAAATTATTCATTCCAATTTTAAATATCGATCGGCTCCAACTGTCAGACTAATGAAGATCGGTTGGATCCGACACCAGCCTTGACACAATCATCTTTTATAAACCAACTCGTGCACAAAGCGTTCTGGACAATTTTACCGATTCCTCCCCTTTGTGCGGTTTTTTAAATAAATGAAAGGTAAAAATGTGAAAATTACAAGAGTTTCTTGGAACATCTTCCTTGTTGAAACGTTGCGGAAAACCCGTGAGATTAAGAAAGGAAATATTAAAATTGTTATTATTCAGCTATAAAAATCGTGACGGAAAGTAATTTTAATTATTTAAAAGGAATCAATAATCGCATAAAGTATTTCGAATAATGTAATTCCAATTTGGTACCTAACCTGGATTAATAACCATTTAGCATGTTTTATATCATTATACAATTAACAGACTAGTCTCTAGAGAGTCTAGATGACGAGATGGTTTGCCTACAAAGTTTAAAACCATTAATAAATACCTATACTCTTGAAGATAAATAATAAATGAACAAATCATTTATTTGCATAAAACATGATATGTATACAATGGTATTCAAATATAATTATGATTGCACAAACATGTATAACTAAGATAAAAACATAGCATGCAAAATTTGAGGGTATTTGACATCAAAATTTTTTATCCATAAATTCTTAGCTACACTGATTCAACCACTTTTCAACTTTATCTTAAATAATCTAGAATTTAATGTTTTGAATTTAGTATCTTGTTATAATTGCACATTGCACATGCACATTGCTAGGCAGTTTTTGTTGTATTTGGCAAATCATTCAGCACTAATTTAAATGGATCTCGTCTATCACCATGATGATTATTTCATCTGATGCATCTTTTATTACTAGACGATCATAAAACTATGCTATATTAATACAAAATTGCGTCCTAGTCAACATGACTACAGCTTACGTCATCATAACTAGAACTTAGTTAGCGGTGACTTAAAACAGATCTTTTATTTAGTCAATTGATCTCAATGACACCAGACTATTTAGATTAGTATCTGTCCATTGAAGCGTGACAGATAATTCTGTTAATTATTTTAATTAAGAACGATATTGAGCGGGTATTAGATAGGTACCTAATGTAAAAACATTGTGAATAATACCTAAGTAGATATGTCCAATATCCGGCAATAGACTTTGTCATATATCGCTGAGTAATAATAAATTGATTGTTCATACAAATTAACTTATTAACAAATGATAAATGTGTTAAACGTATTCGTAAGCCGCTAAAGTGAAGTATTGTTAGTTGCAATCATTTAATTTTAGGGTCGTGCAGACTAGTACTAGGAATGATGCTTGGATAAAAAAAAACATTCTAATTACTCCGTAACTCAGATAATAAAAAAATATTACACACGTAATTTTTTGCTTTATTATATTAATAAAATAATACTTAAATAAAACGCATTTTAAGTTGGGGAGTGGGTCGCTACGTCACAAGTAAGTATAAAATCTACATACAGATAGTGCAATTCACGAAGACGCGCCCCACTCCGCGATAACTGTACTGTAAGCTGTACTTTAGTACGGAGCGGAGCGGAGTGGGGCGCGTCTTCGTGGATTGCACTATCTGTGCTCGTGACTTCATGGCATATTTTAACTCAATGTAAGTATATGCCTACAAGCCTCTCTCAAACCCCTTTTAAGGTACGATCACCCCTGTGATATGTGTGGTTACTAAGGTCGTTAGACTTACAAACTTGAAAACTGGTATTCTTGCTGTCAACAAAGTTCAGGAAAGTCCCATGACTTCATTTGATATTATTCGACTGTCCTTTTATGAGAAATGATTAAGGCTTAACAGGCAAACCCAAAACCACAAAATGTTCAAGCATTTGAAAATAAAGGAAAATAAATTGCAGGTTTAAAATGAGTCTGAGAATGTCAATAAAAAACGTAAGGGGCATGCGCTAAGGTAGCCCGCGAAATTCAAATTTTCTTTAGTTTTTTACATTTTGCAGGTCAGTGTGAGGTTTTATGTTGATTAAAATATGATTTGCGACCGTAACCAATATGGCTTTACATAATTATAATCATTACAATCAACAATACAACTCCATAAGTAAGCACAATCGTCAAATGACATGATTTCATGAAATAGTCATTAATTGCGCCAATGCATCAAGCATTTATGATTATAATTCTATAAATAAACATTTGATACGGCCGCAAATCATATTTAGATCTACATACAACATGTTAATGACCTGCAAATTGCAAAAAACGTAAGATAATTTTAATTTCGCGGGCTACCTTGACGCTTTCGCCTTAATATAAATATTTTAACCGTCAGTTTACCTACACTTAGGGAGTGGTGACATAAAGGTGGTGCCTTGAGGTGTGTTCACCCCAAACTAACATATGGCAAGAACAACAAAAATAGAAAAAATAGAATAATAATTGAATAGTGGATTCGGTTCCGTTCCGTCCGTTAGTGGTTCCGTTCTCAGTAGCATCCGAGTCTGGATTTGTGCCCGGTTGATGGCAACAGGCTCGCCGCCTATCACATGGGACTTAAAAACCGACGAAATGTGTGTGTATTACACATCTGCCTAACTCTTCCGGGAATACAGGGATGATGTTGTATTGTTGTGTGGAATCTGTTCGGGGCCGATGGAGGTCGAACTTACAAAGAAACTTAAGCTCATTAAGGACCTTGAAGAATGAGTCGAATATTACCCTTATTCAAGAAAATTTGTTAGTTACTTTTTTACCCTATGATTTCACTTCCCATTACCATAACTAAAAAATAATAAGTCTTTGGATATCTACAATTGTATTCAATCATCATCGAGGACGAGACAACAACGAGTATAATTCAATAGAACTTACCTGTAAGTGAACGACGATAATTATAGGACTTGTCTCGTCCGAAGATGATAAGTCCCACTCGACCCAAACATTTCATCTATATACCTTTAGAGGTATGAGTAACAGGGTGTAAAGTTCACTCATACTCTACAGAAAAGGGAGGATCCTCCGACCAGACGGGTGCCGTGTCTGGCAGGCAATTGCCCGATGGTTGAAGTCGGGAGCTTGTATATAATTATGTTCATCGCGCGGTAAACTCTAATTGCGCGATGCAGGATTTGTGTGACGTCAGCTCTTTGATGCGTAGTTCGCATGTGGCGATGTAGATGCCACCATAATTATACGAAGTTGTCTCGTTAGAAGATGATAAGTGTCACCCGACCCAAAAATTCCATCTGTATACCAAGATATATTATGAGCTTGGGCCCTGTGTTGTAAAACCAATAAATCGCTATGATGTAAGCACGCGTGGGGAGTTGGGGATCGTTCATTTTTTGTTTAATTCTTCAAAATACATGTGATGCCGGAGACTAATAAGGCGAGACCACTTCGAAGATTAGATCGGCATCACACTTATTGTGAATGCAACTTAATCCGACACTTAACTAAGTACCTAGTGACTTATTGAAACAGTTATTGGCCATGATTGGTATAACGACTGTATTTACGCCTTAGGTAATATAATTTGCGGTAAGGAACCCAATTACTGGTGTTTATTTTAAAATACGGGTATCTGTGTACCTACCTAATTGGAGAGAAATACTTAAGTACATGTTTTTACTTCATTTTAGTCATTTGGCACAAAGTTTAAATTAGATCGATAGTAGATAGATATGATACGGTGATATGGTGGTTATTAAGTTTGGTTGGTTTGGCAGTAGCTGCCCGGAGTCTAGATTTGTGCCCGGTTGATGGCAATAGGCTCGCCCCCTATTACATGGGACTTAAAGATACCTGGCGAAATGTGGGTGTACTATAGGTACACCTCTGCCCAACCTTTCGGGGAAACAAAGTGTAATGTTATGATGTTATATTTAGATATATGTAGGTATATCTATATATAACATCAACCATAAAAGAGCGAATAAATAAAAGGAAAAAATATTTTGCAAGTTTTAAGGAAAGGTTCTTACCTCTCCTTAAAACTTAAGGAAAAGTTCTTACCTTTCCTTAAAACTGCAAAATGTTTTTTTAATCTTGCATCACTCGAGTATCCCATTAAAGGCTGTTCAGGTATGCAAATTGTATATATTTTTTTTTTTATTTCATATAAAATCTGCAGTTAAAGAATGTTTTTTTTTTTTTTGGGTCGATGGCAAATATGTATAATTTAAATTTCCTGTTTTGCTCAGAACTCAGCAACGCTACGACCGTTCGCTGCCGCAGACATTAGGTCCTCACGTGTACAGGTCATGCAACGCTTTTAAGTCACCGTGACACTGAGATGTAATTGAATAAAATTTAATTGTGCACTGGATGACGTAAGACGTAGTCTACGCGGATTGCTATGGTCCTGCTTTCTGGGGCGCAATGCCAATCAGTGGATACAGCATTCGTACCGATCAGTAGAAGTCCAGGAAGGAATTATTAAAACATTAGAACCTGTTTGAACCGGCTAAATAAGAACCGGCCCAGGAGGTGATGGCGGGACGAACTCGACCCTTTTCTAAAACATTGGCCACTTATAGCAATAAGTGGAAGGAGGGAAGGGGAGCCTGAATGTCCGCGCAGATCGAATAGGGAATATGCATGAGATTCAAATAAGGGCCAATTTTTTTTTTTATGAACTATTTTACTTTTTTGCAGAATTATGCCTCCATCAATATTTTTTATTATAATTTAATAATGAGCTAGAATTATTTTTTTTTAAAGTGCAAAAAAACTGTGGGAAATTCAAATACTTGAAAAGCGACGCTATTGGTCAGAGCGAATGTGACGTAACAATCTATGACAACAATGTAATGTCAATGTGTTTTGTAGGAGTTTTTGCGATTCAGTCAGTTTTATTGTGATTTTAGTACACATTTAGAAGTAATACATTTGTTAATACACGAAAGAGTCTTTCGAAAATGACTGAAAGCGGTTTTGTGGAAGCCCAATCGGATAGTTTGCCGAAAGCTGATGTGTACATGATGACCACATTTTTACATCAAATACCGATTTCACGTCTCTTGAAATCAAAGGAGTGAAAGCTTTAGGTAATTAAGTTTAACATATAATGTTTATTTTATCTTACATACCTTTTCCGGAATAATTTGGTTTTAAAAAGCAAAGCACCTAAAACAAATAAAATAACATAACTTCGCAAAATATCGAAATCTAGATTGTGTTAAGTATAGAATGATGTCATATTACTAGGATATTGAAAACAAGTTGATGGAGATAGCATGTTTCTTTTCATAATTTTACACCACTTTCTCCGTAAGTCCGAACCTCTCAGGACAAAAAAAAATACTTGGTCGGGAGCATTTCTTATTGTATTTCTGCACTTAGGCACAATGCAGTATTTTTATGTCGGTTTTTTGCATTGTTCTATAGAGGTAGAAGTTGGTTCCATGATGATGTATTAGTCGAAAATAGAAAACACTGTTTATTTGCAGAAGAGCACAATACTTCTTCAACATAACCTCAACATTTGACATTTTGTTTGTTTGTTGTCATAGACTGTGACGTCACCACACCAAGCGCGCCAAAATGGCGTTTAAATAGCCCGGGTCGGATGGTTACTTTAAACTTTTTTTTTAAAGTAGGTACTTTCAATTGCTTTTTTGGCGTTGATTTTTTACTATTATTTGGCGATGTAAAGTATCGAATAAAAAAATTAAAAAAATACATGCATATTCCCTATTGTGATAGCCAGTTAGGGCATTTATGGGCGATCGTCAAAATATGGACCGAGGCGAAGCCAAGGCACACATACGTGAGTTCATCAATGCCTGGTTGCGGCCCAGGCTTGTATAAATAGTACTTTTCTTAAATAATGCGCGGAAATTCAAACTAAGTATCAATTATAAATTCCAGAATCAATGACGAAAAAACGATCATTTTTCACGCGCCGTTATGGTAATTTTTCAGCTATTTGCAAACCAAATCGAGTTAATATAAAATCTTTGCTAATTTACCTCCTTGGTGGCAACCAAGGAGGTAAATTTTGCAAAGATTTTATAAGTAAAAAGTTCGTATAAGTAAGATGAAGTAGTTTTTTTTTAAGTAAAAAGTTCGTTCCATTTTTAAATAACACGACAGATATGGATTTTCATACAAAAATTGGAACTGAACGATAAAACTCCGTCCCTTTAAAAGATCTAGGTTTTTACGTTTTAATTTGAAATTAATTAATTGGAATCGTTTTATTTATTTGTCTAATTTTCATAAAAATAAGCCATCGATCAGCTCAACGTAATCACAGTATTTAACTTTATCGTATCAATTGATTTGAATATCGATCGATTTAAACATTAACAAGTCGCAAATACGAGTATCGACTTGACATGGGTAGATCGGACATCTTAATTATATACCACCATATAAATGATAATAAAATATGAGCCACGACTCACCATTTATAGCCACTAGGCCAGTATTTGCCAGTATTATAGTATTATATTATCTGTGGCCAAGGTCAGCTGAACACTATCTCCATATTAATCAGGAAACAATAAATTGTAATTAAACGAGGTCCTATTTACCTACATTGTTTTAAATAAATACTTAATGTCTGGACAATAGGTAATAAAGATTTTTATTTTATTTTTTATATTAGTCGGTAATGAAGATATTTTTTGAATTTGCGCAGTAATTAAGTAGTTGTTAACAGTTTTAGTTAGATTAGGATATCATATTTTTATTTTTATTATCTGTTAGAAATTTTATCCTCTTTAATAAATGTGTCGATAAACTCTTAGTACGCAGTAATTGAATGATTTAAATATTGTGAATTGCAACGGATTTTCTGGTTCAATGTGAAAAAGCGAAGGATTGATTAAACTTGTACCTAAAGATTTTCAATATATCTTTCACAAAAGCAGATGAGTGACATTATCCATATTATACATGATACAGCGACAAAAACACATAATAAGGTATCTCGCGCACTAGACGGCCACGACTCAGGCCAGTTGTGGTCCGTGGCCCGGTGTGCGGCTAGTCGGCCGTTGCGACCAAAAGCGCGATTCGTATCGGTTTCTATAGTTTACCTGGACGTGGCCGTGGCCGTCTAGTGCGCGAGATCCCTAATCATAGAATAATAATCATCAAATCATAGAAGTATTCGCAGGTGTACGTAATAATTTTTTTTTTTTAACTTTTCTCTAACGACCATTGTTGTAAACTTTAAGATTTGATAAACAGTCCTTACCTAAGATCAAAAATCAACAGCCAAATTCAAATAAATTAAAGAGTCACGACTAACTTTAAAGTCACACGACATAACGAAAGCCGGAAAACTGCTCCACCACTTTATGAACCTTCAGTTTTGCATACTGTCCACAGAAGTCTCGATAACCTAGATCATATTAACCGCAAGGCCAGGTAACCTAGGTTCTTATCAACTATAATAATAAAAGAAACTATTAAATGTTAAAGGCTCGCGCACATTTGAACGGGCCGCGTCGCATCGCAACGGATTGCAAAAATCCTCCTGCATCACTGTAGTACATTTTCTATGAACCATCGGATACTACGTGCGGGCCGCATCGGGAAGCACCGAGCCGCAGCGCAACGCTCTGGCGGATCACTCGCCAGGCATATTTTTACGGCTACTGTTTTGCGTTAGGATGCGGCCCACCTTTAATGTGTTCATACAAAATGTACGAAAGTAATCTAAGAAAAAATTTGCAATGCGTTGCTACAATGTGCGCTTAGCTTTAGTGTCCGCAACTTTTTGCAGCTATGCGGAAGTTAGCCAAAAAAATAATTACAAAACATGGTGGCAGGATCTGTTTTGTCACTTCTTATTGCTCCTGGGTTCTCGAGAAACGTTTTTTGTAATGTCCAGCCGAGTTTGTAACAATTTTATTGGTAGATCGTGACTTGGCAAGCTGGGTTTTCAGAATTAAATGGCGCGGGATAAAAAGTTTGTCGCGTGCTTAGCTTGTTTGATATTAAATTGGTTTATTGGAATCTTTTAGAACTTTGCAGTGGTATTTACGTGTTTATTATATTGATGACAGGGTCTTTGGCACAAAATGAAAAGGCGAAATATAATACAAATCTTTGTAAATAAAAGCTGATACATATCCAATTATACGAGACGACAATACGACAATAAATGACACTTCGTTTAACTAATGACGTGTCTGGACACGTCATTAGTTAAACGTAGTTAATAAATTTGGTGGAATTTTTGCAAAATTCCACCAAATTTATTTGGTTAAATTTTTGTATGGAGACTGGTGTTTAGTCACTATAGGTAGTCAAAGACTGGCAAAACCCACAGTCGGTCGTCGGTCCTTCACCACTTATTAGTTTATTAAAAAAAATACTTTTTAACTATGGTGTTAAGATTTATTTGATTGTTCCCATTTATTGTCGCCTTCACATTGGTAGGACAAGTTTTTATGGACGAAGCGGTACCCAAAACTGCCATATTTTTTCTAAAACTCTGCCTAGAGCATTTGTATTTCAACATTCATACATCTGACTACCATAAAATTAGTACCCAATTAATCAAAACACTAACAATGTGGTTTTTTTTACAGTATAATTGCCACAAAAACTCGTATGTTTATTAAATTCGAGTAGTTTTTGCTTGTTGAGTGCTACTCGTAAAAGTACTACCAATCGCGTGATTAAATTTTTTGGCATCGTAATCAAATCAACACCTTTTATAAAGACCGAAAAGAAGTGATCCTAGTTAAATAAATGGATAAGTAGGACTATAGAATAGGTAAGGTGATTGACAAAACTAGTAGGTTCCTTGTCTATGGAAATAGAGTGAAAGGCATCTTGTGGGTCCTTTCGTTCTATCGGATACATCAATGAGAGATAGATGACAGAACTAATAGGTTCCTTGTTTATGGAAATAGAGTGAAAGGCATCTTGTGGGTACTTACGTTCTATCGGATACATCAAGGAGAGTATGTTGGCAACACAACATTTAGTATTATCTGCGATAATTCCTGTCATGTCAACTGTCACACTGCCTAGAAATTGATTAAATGAGACACACGTTTTTCATCTGATCTGCATTTTTAATTTTAAAATATAGCTTAGCTATTCAAGTTTCCCAACAGAGATAGATGACATGGAAATAGAGTGAAAGGCATCTTCTGGGTCCTTTCGTTCTATCGGACACATCAAGGAGAGATAGATGACAGAACTAGTAGTTTCCTGGTCTATGGAAATAGATTGAAAGGCATCTTCTGGGTCCTTTCGTTCTATCCGATACATCAAGGAGACATAGATGACAGAACGTAGGTTCCTTGTCTATGGAAATAAAGTGAAAGGCGTCTGCTAGGTGCCTTCATTCTATTCTAAATCATCATCATCTCTTTCCACCAAGGCAAGATCAATGTCATGAGCGATAAAAAAAAAACCTTGTATCTCAGGATCACAACAGTCAATTTATATCTCTAACCTAGAGCTCAATTAACTCTCTCATCAATCGCAAAGATTAAATGAACAATCAAGCAATTATCATTATCAGTGGCAGTCTTGTTCTACCCACTGTTGAGTACAGGCCTCCTCCCTCATGCCATGCTTCCCTGGTCTGTGCGAGTCTGATCCAGGTCTTCCCTGCGATCTTCTGTAGGTCGTCCACCCATCTGGCTATTGGTCTGCCAACGCTCCTACTGCCGTTTCTCGGCAACCATTCCGTTAGGTTAGGTTAGGTCACCAAATCAAGCAAGTTATCATCAAATGTATGCATGTATTAAAACAGTAATGAAGTCAAAAATGGACTTTGAATGTTTTTGAAGTGGTGTAGGAACGAGTCTGATGCCGAAAATAGTTATATTATATTAATAAAATTTGTCTGGATGTATGTTACGGATTGTCGCCAAAAACGCTGAACGGATTTGGATGAAATTTGGCACACATATTTATAGTTTATACCTGGATTAACACATAGTAATAGCCTTTATTCAGTTTTTTTTTTGTTACATTATTTGCTTAACCTAATCAAAGTCAAAGTCAAAAGTCAAATCATTTATTTCAAATAGGCCCTTGCAAGGCACTTTTGAACGTCAAAAATTACAAAAAATTTAATTGATTCTAATCGCCCCTTCCAAAAGGTAGTTTTCGTATGGAGAAGAATGGACAAAAACTTCACCGTTACTCTTTTAAAATGTTATACAATATAACATTTTTTTTTTTTTCTGTCGGTCGGTTTGGACAAAACACTTTTACACGTCAATAATATTTTTTAAACTAGATGAGGTCGGCGTTTCCTATCTGACTACTCCGAGAAGAAAAGCCGAAACAAACTCAGAGGTCACAGTCTCTTTTAAAGTCCAGACATAATCTTGGTCAGATCATCTGAAGATCATGTAGATTGGTGTCTAAGATGGTCTTTTGAGGAAAGAACCACACAGATTGAGAGGACCTGTCCAGTCAGTGCACGCATTTGTCAGTGACCGTGCAGCTCAACTCAGGGTTTAAAGAGCTCAACGATTCGACGAACAATACCAAAGAAAGGACGTTTGGGTAGGCCGCATAAATTACTCAAGCTGCCAATCAATAATCATAATAATGAAGTAATCATAATAATCAGCTCCTTATGTTCTGAGTTGAGCTCCACGATTACTGACAAATGCTTGCACTGACTGGACAGGTCCACTCAAATCTGTGTGGTTCTTTTCTCAAAAGACCATTTCAGACACTAATCTACATGGTCCTCATATGGCTTGACCAAGATTATGTCTGGACTTTAAAAGAGACTGTGACCTCTGAGTTTGTTTCGGCCTTTCTTCTCAGAGTAGTCGGATAGGAAACGCCGAACTCATCTAGCAAATTTTAATTACATTTTTTTTTAATATGACGTGTAAAAGTGATTCCTATATCCTATTTACAGAATAAACAATTTCATTTCATTTCATAATGATTCTGCACTCTAGTCTGTTTGCCCTTTGACAAAGGCCTCTCCCAGTTGTCTCTACCTACTTCTATTCCTGGCCGTCCTAGTCCACACACTTCCTACCATTGTCTTGAATTCATCGGCCCAGCGCCTATATGGTCTGCCTCGTTTCCTTATTTTACTTTTAGGATACCAATGAACAATTGTTTTGCTCTATTTGTCTATTCCTCTATTTATGTGTCCTGAACTGTCCTGTCCATTTCCATTTTAACTTTCTGACTGTTGTTGTGACCTCTTTTAAAATGGTATGTTTCTTTAACGTAGTTTTTCTTATCCTGTCAGATTTCTTCTTCTCCAACATACTTCTGTCTATCCCGTTTTGACATACCTCTAATTTCCTTGTGTAGGCTTTGGTAAGGGCCCAGGTTTGGCAGCCGTATGTGAGGACTGGCAAGACACAGTTGTTAAAGAGTTTACGTTTGACAGCCATACCTACTCATTTCTGTATTTTTCATTATCTCCTTATTCCGGATTAACACATAGGATACTTTTAATGCTGGTAGTACGTTCCCGTGGGATATTTCCCGCCATCCACGAGGACGAAGCCGCGGGCAAAAGCAAGTTAACTCACAATAGGGATGATGACAAAAAAAATGTTTTGTCCGTCTTTGAGATTATAAAAAAATATTGGATACGTATTTTTTCTTTTTTTACATAATCTAAAGATTACGGCGATACTTTGAGGTAAAAGGCGCCATGACGTCACGAGTTTGTAGATTTTATACATACTAGTGACGTAGCAACCCCCACTCCCCAACATAAAATGCGTTTTATCTAAGTATTTTTGTATTACTATGATAAAGCAAAAAATACGTGTCTAATATTTTTTTATTATCTGACTGACGGACTAATTAGAATTTCATTTTTTTTATCCAGTCATCATCCCTATTCACCTCGAACCGCAGTGCACTTGCATATTGTATAACATGAGGCCAATAAACCCAAACAAGTAACGAGTTATTACAACTTAGTTCAAGTAAGTTACAACTTGATTAGACCGCGCCCCTCCGGCAATGCTGCCATATTAAATTCATACTGTTTTGATAACTTGCACATAGCTTAAACTTAAGCCTGGGAACAGACGACCGACTATGATACCGAAAAAAGAAAAAGAAATGAAAGAAAATACGTTTATTTGCGATACACATGACGCAAGGAAAGAACAAAACACGAAAATAAACAATTTGGGGGAGAATATGCGTCACATCCACGCAATAAAGAAAGAAAGAAAGAAAAATGCGTTTATTGGCATTACAGCAGAAAAATACATCTTATGACAAAAAAAAAAACAGAACACAATTATTATAATGCCAATAGGTCCTCAGCTCAGCATAAATGTCAGATGGCAACACAAAGTGTACCACCTGTCGCTGATTTTCAGCTGCAATACGGTCATCGCTCAGCATAATGCTGCGACCCTATGTGTGACAGAGCCCCAGCGCTGGTTTTCAGCGACAGCCGGCGTTCACGTGATGACGTCAACCGGTGCAGCATATACTGGGTTGTGGAGGTCAGATAGGCAGTCGCTCCAAGTAAAATACTGTTATCCAGCTGCATCAGGTTAGATGGGAAGCCGACCCCAACCAACCCGAACCCCAATATTTGTAAAAAGGCTAGACTATTACTAGATTATTTCAATAACTTCCTACAAAAGGATAAGACATTAAGAATAAGAATAAGAATCATTTATTTGCAGAAAATACAGGTGTTACCAGTTGTAAAAGTTGGTGGTTAATGTACAGTCCATATTTTGCCTGTCTAGGGCATGCAAATTAATTTTACAATTATAGGTATCTAATAGGTACCTACTTATTTAAGATATAGGTACAGAAAAATGCCTATGTAGCTAAAAATCGGTCGTCTGGATAAGGTTTTAGCCCCTTTCATATTAAAACAATGCGGTGAATGAACTTCAGGGCGCTTGTTATGACAATGCAGTATCAATTTAAGATCTTTCTTATTCTTATATTTCTTACGAGGGATACATACGTTGTAGGTAGCTATTCCGAATTCCACTCAAACTCAAAGCATTTATTTCAAATAAACCAATTACAGGCACTTTTGAATTGTCAAGGGGTCGGTCGGTCAGAAAGATGAAGCTAGATGCCCATTCCAAAGCGTAGTAGGTACCTATGGAGAAGAACGGGCAAGAAACTCCACGGACACTCTTTTAAATCATGATATGGTTACAAAATATTGGTTACATCATTCATGTTGAAGTTACATATACATGTGAGAACGATGCAAAACGTTAAAAGCGTCCGTAACAAAAATAAAAATTCTAAAATTAAATTAAATTAAAATAAGCCGTGGTAGCTAAGAGATGACCAGTCCCTACTCACGGCGCCCGTTCACGAACATGACGCATGGATTAGCATCATTCAGCTCAACCATTTTGAAGGAAGCTAAATTATCCAATACACGCGCCACCGTCAGCGAGACATTAGAGTGAGCATAACATACTCTCAGCCGCCAAGGCACATTCAAGTCAATGAAAGACATACCCAGTACCTAAATGGTAGCTTTATAGTCGGTACATAGTACTCACATGTGCTTGCACGCACTTGTAGGCTAAGTTACCCGAGTCATGCAAAGTATTTAGCTATTCCTGTATACTATGTGGAAGTGGAAGTTCTCAGAAACAACCCGGAATATGTTTTTGGTAAATTGCAATATAAGACGCCCCGTATATTATCGTGCAAATATTTTCTGATTTAATTAAAATCCGCCATCTTGCCTCTTAGCACCCTCTTTGGTGCACCGGTGGTGTTTAATTTTGACAGCTACTAATCAATTGCTTAGCGACCTCTTAGCGCTAAATAGCGTTTATGAATAAGAACTTTACTAATCTAGTTTATAAATAAGACTGTAAGTCATTCAAGTTCGTCAAAACAGCGAGTGTATTTTCAGAACAACATTATTTGTTGAGGACCTACAACATATTATATTGATGTAATGTGTCCAATATGAGTCCAGTAGCAATAATTTAGTAAGGTCCCTGAATTTGAACTGATGTTGGCATGTTCCATACAATTCTATACCAAACAAATGGCGACGATGAGAAGGGTTTGTTCAAACTCATGGCCCACTTCCATTCATGGATACAATTGTTTAGGATACGATGGGATTGATAAAAGCTATGCGCAAAAGCCCCTATAAACAAATAAGGAAAAAAGAAAAAAAAAAAACATATCCTCCACCTACACCTCTGCTTATCCGTAAACTGATAACAGATACTACTTAATACCACGCTATAAGCGAGGGGTGCGTTCCGGATCGCGTATAATAGCGCCTACACAGTATGCCGGCGACATGGCCGCCGGGCAAGCCGCGGCGCGCCCGGTCTTGCCGCACAAAGCCGCTCAAAGGATCGCAAAGGAAATGAAGGCGCAAAAGCCGTGGGTACGTGCACTATGCCGGCGGCCGTGCCGCCGGCATAGTGTGTAGGAGGTCTAACGGGATATGATGAAATATCAAGCCACTTATATAATTAAAGTGCTTTTATTGCAAAAATGAAACAGAATCAGCCTATTAATTACAGTTTTTACTTATAAATATATGAGAAATTGTTATCTAATATTTTTTGAGTAGCATTTTGTTTGCGTTCTTGCCAAAGTCGTGCTTTCCGAGGCTCGGAGGGGTTTCGATATGTAATGGATCCATCAACGAACCGACCGCAGCAAGCGTAGCTTAACCTGCGATCGACCCGTGCGGTTGTTATTATTTAGCCACGAGACCCTGAGTGCATGGTGTAATAATATACTTCGCCAGGTATGGCATTCCGAAACACAGTGGTCACGTGGGCAACACAAGTCTACGTCATCACATCTGTGTTACCAGAAGTTTGTAATAATAACTCCCCAACCACCTTTATTACCTGTGCGAATCCGATAAAACAATAAGGTTTTAATTAACAATTACGTTGGTTTATGTTTAAATTGAATTATATCGTTTGATTAGACACACGAAACGACAATTTATAAGCTTTGGTTTCTGAAAATCTTTCCTTAATCGTGTTTTGTTGCAATAGAGTGGCAACTGGATAGTGAAGTAAGAATGTGTTAGTCCCGGAATGCCAGACCTTGGTTTATTAGATCTTTCACTCAGACATCTAAGTGAAAGATAAAAAACAATAATGACCGAAAAGTGAAGCGTCTGATATCAGCTAGGGCTAGCGTGAAGCTATGCATTTTAATAAGCACCTGTTTCCACCTTTGTCTTTTCCCACATCAAAAATGCAATATCAAGGGGTCCCATCCCTACCTTGCTTTTTAGAGGTACTCGTCAATGGGAAACGAAATCGAATATTAAAAACATCTGTTTCAAACCTCCCTAATCATTAACGGAATCTAATTGGATTCTAAATTTAAATTATGTAACTTATCTGATCGGAATTATCGTTCAACCGTCGCGTCGTCCTCGAGACTTCGATCAAATTCCACCCCTCGGCATTGTTCGATGTTTGCTTTCTCACTTTTGTAAGGAATCGGAAGTCTTTTCATACAGTTTGTATCAAAAGGAATTTCTCGGAGGTATTAAAAATGGCGGATATTATCACGGTATTGCCAGATTTGTGATTAAATTGGGACTGTTTTATCTTAATTTACCTACTGCTTCCCGTTTATTCAAAGAATGGTTAAAATTGTTTTTGATACTAAGTAAGTATAATTAATTGGACGATAATCCTACGTAATAATATTATTAATGTAAATTTTGTATGTTTCGATGTTTGTTACTCAATCACGCAAAAACGGCTGAACAGATTTTTATGCAATTTGGCACACAAATAGTTTAAGACTTCGATTAACACATAGGATACTTTTTATCCAGATAAAAGGCCATAGACGAAGTTGCGGGCAGAAGCTAAATAAGGAATTAAAATTAACTTTTGTAGTTTGAACCTACCGTAGATTGATAGACAAAATGGACCCCATCTGTCATGATTTTCATTCCATAACTTAAATGGAATGTACTTTAAAAAGCCATCGCAATATGGAGCTTTATTTACGCGCACGTAAACAGCTTATAATCTAGATCTTACCATGATTTTTCTTCAATATAAACAGCGTTTCGTGACACCTGCCATGATTTACAGGGTGTAATAATGATAATAACATAAGCAGATAATTTATAGGCGTTTTACTGTGAAGACATATCACCTCCTTGCCCTTGCTCTAAATATTGGAGTAACGCCTTTAGCGTCGGGTCACACCGGAATGGCAGCGGCCGGCAGCGACGCGGCGAGCACTTTCAGTGTGAAATAATTTTAAACTTTATCTACATACATAAAAGACCAGTATCGTTTGAAAAGCTTGAAAGGTCTCGAGGCTGCCAGCGGCGACGCGAGGCACCGCGGGCGGCCGCGTGTATGTAATGTAGAAACAAAACTAGTCAAGAGGAGACTAGGCACGTGGGATCTGGAGGTAGCGCGAGGCCGCCAGCGGCGCCGCTGGCGGCCTCTGCCGGCCGCTGCCGGCCGCTGCCGGCCGCTGCCATTCCGGTGTGACTCAACCCTTACGACTCAGGCCGCGTCCTATATAAAAGGGATAGTCGCGCGAATACGCGATCGGTCGCGTTCATGGACATTGAACTCTTTCATTCATCATTCTCTGCTCTAAAAAAGCCGCACTTGCCTTTTATGAGAGCGCCCAATAGTACACTAGCGCCACTCCTTTAAAAAATCACTCGTGACTGAAAAGAAATTACGGCTGGTAAGGACCCTCGGTAAGTGTGTCTAGAATTTTCTAATACCTTTTATGAAGTTTCATTTTGAGACACGAAGCATCAAAATTCGATCTAAAGAAAAGCGACCACATTCGTACCTATAGATCGTATTTTGTTGCTTCGAATATTTTTTGATATTCGGATAGCTCATGAGTTCATGACCAAAAGAGGTGCCAAAAAGAATTTAAAAAAAAAATCTCGACTTTTATAATCCACGAAATTTCGCGGGTATTCTGGTAATATATAAAATACGAGTAGTAACTTGGAATTTTTGCCCGTTTGTCTCTTCCGGATTGGTGCAAATCGGTTGAACGGATTTGAATGAATTTTGGCACACAGATTATTTCTAACCAGGATTAACACAAAGGGTACTGTTAATCCCGGTAGTACTTACGTTCCCGTGGGATATTTTCCGGCATCCACGCGACCGCAGCCGTGGGAAAAAGCTATTAAAATAAGAAACAACAGAAAGACATACATAGGTACCATTCATCTATCAATTCCACATGAAGTGAAACAAAAAGATAATGGAAAAGATTCGTCTATCCTCCGGCGATTGATTCGCTTTCTGCAAATCTCTACTTTCCTTTGATTGAATTATCATCTTAATTGTCTTAAAGTGCAGGCCACACTGGGAACGAAGCGAAACGAAGCTAAGTTCGCTAAGCTTTTTTTCCGCGTCTTTCGAAAAAAAAGAAAATTTGCTTATTTGCGGTAAACATGACGCAAAGAAAGAAACAAAAACACAGCATAATGCTGCGACCCTATGCGAGACAGAGCCCCAGCGCTGGTTTTCATAGATAGCCGGCGTTGACGCCCTTGTCATACTTCGGTTTACACTGCGTACTTAAGCGAAACGAAAACGCAAGTATGAAAAGACGCGGAGGACAGCTAAACTAACGTAGCTTTCGCTTCGTTCCTATTGTGACTTGCGCTTATGGGCTTCATCCATTGGTGTAGGTACCTACCTATTTTTTTTTGTTGTAAACCAACATAATGGGTTATCAATTTAATCATGTAGATATCTCATCGGTCACTGCGCGTGTAAATATAAGAATTCAGATCACTTCAATAAAACTTAATACCTATACATCTTTTTTCGACTTCATAAACTTTAATTCAGGCAATACTTTGATCGTACCAGTTTAAATTTAGCCTCCTCCCCTAGTCGATTTCATCAATGAATACCAGGATCAAGCCAGTGATATCAGAGGGGTAATTACGTAACACATGTAAGTGTGTTAAATGGCAATGTCTTGACAATTCATTCAATTGTCATTTTGACAATTCAACAACATTCATTGCGCCATTTACGCTGTCGAGCAGACGAAATTTTCAAACTTATGAAGCAATGGATTAGCCATTTCCTTCAAAAAAAATCTTCCGATTCAAAGTGTGTTACTCAATTGGGATGTAGATCCTCACTACACCTATCTACCCACCTATATACCCCGAAAATAACCCACCCCATTTCCCTCCACAGATGCGCGACTCTCATGCTGAACGGGACACGGTACTGCGAGTGGGGCTACAATGGGCTGGGCATAGACTACCAGGTGCTGGCTGGACCCGCCTTCATGGCAGTTTTCACTGTCGTCGGAGTCATACTCGGCGTGGTCGCTGACAAGTAAGTTACAAGTTCCAACGGTCACGTACCTAATTAGTAACTCATAATAATATCACTAATACTTGGCGAGAAAAGCAGACTACAACGGAGCATACTGTAACGTTGAGAATTTGTCTCTGATCAGAGCCATCTCAGATTTATTTTTATTTTCTAAATCGAGTGTACTACTGTGTACTGCCAGGCTATCAATGGTTAGAAGAGCTCCCTACAGAATGAATCTACCATCCGCTAGTTCTTATTCTTCTTCTTAGTCCCAGATACCAATTTATCGTTATAGTTTTATAGAGGTATGAGGAACAGGGTTTAACATAGAAATATAAATAACAGGAGAAGTGGTATGGGGGCGTGTCTGTGTCCGCGCGTCTTGATCACAATGCTCATGCCTCAGGCAAATGGCCGTCTCCGCTAACTAGTGCGCTTTCGAGCGCGATCGTGATAACATTTAAGAATACCGTGTTGTTCAGTGGTTTCTTGTAAAAATCGAAGCTAAACTATAAACTTTATAAATCGTAGAACCACTTTTCATAAATCAGCACAAGTATTTTGCTATATTTGTGTTGAAAATCATGAAAAACAACAAATCGTAAAATATTTCTTGCCTTTACTACGTTATTTTTGTTTTCATATATCACAGCGACTGTACTTTATTGTAGTAAATACATTGCTTCTTTACCACTACCAAAGTATGTCGCTAAGTAACTGGACAAGCAATGTAAAAATTACAAAACGATATTTACTTTAAGCGGTTGCATCGTTAGTACGGCCGCAGCGTCTTGTGACGGATTAGTGATGTGGTTGTGCAGATCCACTAACGTAGGCTATCGACAATAATGTCGATTGTCGTATGAATTTATATTACTATTAAAGTTTATTCTTCAATTTGTCAACAGTTATAGCCTGATTGGAAGACCGATGTGAAATCTTGTTTTATACTCATTTAGATTTTCTCATAATGTTGTTATTTTTTTGGTTTACTTAATATTTCTTTTTTTTACTTACTTATTGTTTATTTATATCATCTTATTATATGTATATCGTTTTTTATTTATAATTTTTTTAGCAACTTCCAAAAATTTTAATACAATAATAAATGGGAGAATCGATAAGTTTCCGATTTAGTCAATCACTAGCGTATATGTAAAATAAATGGCTTTTGCACAGCACAACGATAGCGAACGATGTTTTCGTGTGGGTGAGTTGTACGGTGCATGGTAAATGCACGCTGTGTTTGATGGGATAAGGTTTATAATTGATTATGTAGTACGTTCTGATTTGTAAATTGCAAGTGTGAGCGGGGCCTCGTATTTATTGGGTTTACTGATCGCATGTGTGATCGCAGGCTAGAGAGTAGGGATAGATAGAAGACATTGGGTTTCGATACATTTTCAACTACCGGGCATATCTCCTTCTTTCTTATATCTATGGGGTTTAAAGTTCACTCATCCTCCATAGAAAAGGGCGAATCCTCCGACCAGACGATTATTGTGTCTGGTGGGCTACTGTCTGACGATTGATGTCAGGACGTTGTATATATACTCGTCGCGCGGTAAACTCTACTTGCGCGATGCAGAATTTTGCGTGACATCAGTATGATGCGTAGTTCGCATGTGGCGTTGTAGATGCCGGCCGCCACAGTTTCTAAATCGCAAGCTCTATCCTAAATTGCCGATAATCATGATCCGCCATCTGATTCACACTAAGATAATAATTTACTTATTCCACTGTTCTTCTCATAGATTCAACAGAGCAAGAATCCTCTCGTTCTGCACCCTAGTTTTCGTAATTGCCATCCTTCTGATGGGCACGGTCAAAGAGTATTGGCACCTCGTCGTCCTGCGTATGATCATGGCGGCAGGAGAGTCGGGCTGCAACCCTCTCGCCACCGGGATCCTGACAGACCTGTTCCCAGAGAAACAGAGGGCTCTGGCGCTGTCCATCTTCAACTGGGGAATCTATGGAGGATACGGTATTGCCTTTCCTGTTGGACGGTATATACCTGATGTTAATGCTTGGGGATTGGTGAGTTTAATTTTTTTTTTTTTTTTTTTATTTAGAAGTTAAAGTCTTTATTATCTCTTTGTGCGACAAATATAATACGTAACAAAGGTACCTGATATCAGTTGCATAAGACCAAGTTAAAAAGCGATCACAAATCTATCATTTGAAAAGGGCAGACCAGACTTCGCTAGACCAGATAACTCTTAAAATATAAAGCGTATACGAATGGTCTATTCTGAAAACCTCATTAGTTACACCCATCGCATAGCAAGTAGTTAACATTATCATCACCAATTTTTCTCCACAGAGCTGGCGTGTGTGTTACTTCGGAGCCGGTATTATCGGTCTGATCATCACTGCGTTCACTTTCCTCACTCTTCGGGAACCTTCCAGAACTACTATTGGAGAAGAGGGTATGAACTATATTGTTTTATCAACCGTCTCCCCCCTTTCATGGTCCCCCTACGTCGTACCTATTCAGCATTCGGTCATTTTTACCCTTTAGTACCTATCTTACTGAATCTTGTGTTTATCAGCAATTCATTGTCAATGCCTTCAATTTGACTTGCAAAGAGGAGTATTTCGTAAAAGTGTAGATAACCAATGTGACTGGCGATTGGCGATTGCATTTTATGGAAAAGGGTAAAAGTGACTTCCCTTTGCTTTCACCATTTAGTTCCTCAACCATCTAATCACCTTCGTTTGTTTAGGAACCAACAAAGCGGGTGACAGTACGTTAGAGTCCGGCAAGAAGATGCCTCAGGTGACGATCTGGCACGTGATCGCCCAGCCCAGGATCATAATGCTGTGCCTCGCCGCCTCCATCAGACATTGCGGTGAGTCTATCATACTTTTTGTCACACTTCATCTTTGCGCGTAAATTAACGCGTGAAATAATACATTAACTACGCAGATGTTGCCAATATTTAATACGTTAATTGAGATGTCATTGTTAATGACATAAAGTCTAATGTCATTAACAATGACATCTCAATTAACGTATTAAATATTGGCAACATCTGCGTAGTTAATGTATTATTTAACCAATAACTCGGGTGGCCGGTTTTTCGGCACATCGAATGTTTTCAGCACGTAAGTAGCATAACACATCAAACCGCGTTGGCTACATTAGCTCTCTCTCATTCTATGAGCCAGACGTGCCGAGTAAGGGTCACAAAGTACCACAGTAAAACTCAAACTCAAAGCATTTATTTCAAATAAACCAATTACAGTACTTTTGAATGGTCAAGGGGTCGGTCAGTCAGAAATATGAAGCTAGTTGCCCATTCCAACGCGTAGTAGGTTCCTATGGAGAAGAACGGGCAAGAAACTCCACGGACACTCTTTTAAATCAGAATATTTTTACAAAATAAAATAAGTACCTAGTAGCTTCTACCTCCATTTTTCTGGCACAAAATTTTGTTCGAACCACATTGCACGGACCTCACCTCACCCCCCTTCATAATTATTATCATTAGTCGGTAACTACGTACTTAAGAACTAAAGTTTTTATTCGTCATCTAAGAACATAAAACATTTAGTTTTACATACCTACTTAATCGATTAATGTTATGAACATATTATGTAGATATAGGTAGGTACATCGTATGACCAGTTACACCAATCTGCATAATAATACGGTATCACGAATTCACGACAAAACAAGAGCTTTTATAACAACATTACAGTTTTTCTATTTATAAAATCCCTTATTTTATTCATACGCTTTAAGACCCTACAATAAGGATTAAAATGCGAAGTTTTATCTCATGTAGAAGATTTTTAAGAGCAAATGTAAGCTTGTAGGCAGTATCCTGCCAGTCACGGCAATAGACCTGTCATGTCGCGAAATCCAAGGTCGGATTTATGTTACTAAAACTGCCTTTACTTGCCTACGTATTTAGGTACACCGGATATTTTCAAATCATTGGTTTTTCTTCTGAGAAACAAGACTCTGTTGTGCGTCCGGGTCACCAGTTGTTGTGCGTGTTATGTCTATAAGGGTCTTGAATAAAGATAATATAAAGAATACTCGTACTGGATAAACTTTTTGTTTAATCTTGTTCCACAATTAATTGGTTAATTAACACAGGAATATATGACGTGGCAGGGCGATGGTGGTTAAGCGACTGGCGTGCCGCCGCTAAATCACCGTTACAAATCATAAATGCAATTCAGCTTATCGCATCGCTGCTTGCGAGTTTGTCCGAAAGGGATATCGCGGCCCCGGCACACAGGCAACGGAAGGAACACGGGTGGGTCTTAGTCAGTAAGAGTCTGACACGCCCTCCCGCTCCGCTCAGAGCGGAAGAAGTTATTTGATAATTACCGACCAACAAAAAAAAAAAAAAAAAGCTTACCGCATCGCTAGGGTCACGACAACTCCTTCCTCCATAATAATAATTATGCTATGTATGACTCTTTCGTCGGGCAAAGTATTTTTGGATTTTTCCATCTGGAATTTCTCAGTAGCAGCCCGGAGTCTGGATTTGTGCCCGGTTGATGGCAATAGGCTCGCCTCCGTTACATGGGACTTAAACATAACTGGTGACATGAGGGTATACATAGGTACATCTCTGCCTTACCCTTTGGGGCGTACAGGCGTGATGTTATGTTATGACTATTTTCAGCATCAATAAGATGATAACAAAAACTTTAGTATCAAAAGTAGGAGTCCAAATTGAAGGAAGATAAGGAATCTAGTTAGCATTCCTGAGTTCCCTAAAACATGGCTACTAAAAACATTGACTACACTGGAAATTTAATTTAATTATCTATTGTTGGTTCTTCCATAATTTATCTAAAATTAAAATTAACTGCTCTTTTCAGCGACTTTCGTTCGGTCATGTTTAATGTTTTAAAAGCACAATAAGTTGTACGCGAAGGTTCACTGTGGATTAAGTCGTATCGTAGGTAGAACGTGTAGAACGGGTAGAACGAACGAACGAGTAGGTAGTTGTTTACACTGTCATCAGATAGTTTTGGATTAGACCATACGTAGTACTTACTTAAAGTCCGGCCGTCGAGAGAATGAGTTCTTGACACCTGTCATTTTCATACAAAAAACGAAAACGTGTTTGAACGAACGTTGAATTCGTGTTTTGAGAATTTGATCCTTGTCTACTAGAACTTGTCCAACTGACAGGTGTCAGGAACGCATTCTTTCGACGGTCGGACAGTTATTACTCTGAGGTCGGACATGACAATTTTGTTGGTAGGTACCTAGTACCTATACTCGTAATACCTAGAAGTGGAAGCCAATTAACTTTACAAAATAAGTTGTAATTGGATAGGTAGGTAATACAGTTATTTAAAATATTTAAAAATTGAAAAACACACAAAAAGTGAAAAACTTTCTGTATTTAAAAATGTCAGGGCCGTATTTAGGCCCGTCGGAGACTCGAGGGGCGCAAACCTCTTCGCGTAATAGAGTCTGTCACATCCAATTCTTTGTAGTTGTTTAAGATGTCTCTGTTTGTTAGTTTATTCAACGCTAAAGTATCTTCATTTTAGCCTAATTGTATTTGTTACGGCTGAAAGGGACAGACCTTTTAACTTTAATAATTTTCTTATTTTTCTTGAAACACGAAAATAACGTTTTTGTTTATTAGATATTGGTAGGTTGGTCATGTTAATGGATTGGCTGGGGTGGGATAGTTATTGATGCTGATAACCATTTCGTGGCAAGCCATTTGCCTTCTTACAGATATTACCTCCATAGGACTGGAAGGAAAGCTGGTATTTAGACAGGAAAACATCCGCGGGCACCAGGGTTGATAAAAATCATGATTTTTATTAAAAAAAACAAATTATCGGATTTATTTGATTTAAATCGGATTAATTTGATTTAAATCGGATTATTTTGATTATTTGTCACACATGTCTCTAAATTTTTTTTTATTCTCGCTACTAAGCCCATTAATTCCTTCTTACAACGTTTACACACCGCTTTGTTGGACTTTTTTTCATCGAAATAAACCCATTCAGCATCTTTTTTCCTTCCAGACCTCTTGTTGTATTCATTTTCATTAATCAATCACGAATTACCGCGCCAAAGACTAAACGGACGGATTCAGTCACGAGTTTAAATTTCGGAGAACCTCCTCGAACGGTGTACTTAGTTAAACAGCATTGGACACGTGTGTGCGCGCCGTAGTTTATGTCGGGGGAAGTCCCTTGACACTTAAATGACTGATTTTGTCGAAGTAAAAAAATATTGATTCATATCATTAATTTTTATAAAAAAAATACACTTGATTTTAATCGCGATTTTAATCACTGATTTAAATCAAGTGATTTAAATCATATCAACCCTGGCGGGCACATCATAGAAGAAAAAGAACGATTTAATTTAAAAAAGGAATACTAAAAATAATGTTATATTATAAGTTTATTTCGTAAAGTAAATAATATTGACACACGCAAATTAAAACGGTTCCCGTTTTTCCTCAAGTAACACACAATTTGTACACAGCAGCGAATCAGAATCTAAATCATAAAGTACTCGTAATAACGCCAAGTCGACGTCTTTACACAAGGAGCAAGAAGAAATGGAGTGCTTTGTTTGTACCTAAATAGAATTCCATTTTGGCAAAAAGATTAGTAATACCGTAAGGATAAAACGACTCTATTAGAATAACAAGAGTAGTCATCTTCTTTTTTTTTCTGGTGCTTCTCCAATAATAATTGCTGAAGATTAGCCATGACCAGTGAATATTTCTCCTTGTTGCGAGGTGGCACAGCTCGACAGCTTTCGTGTCAACGGTCTACCCACGAATGATCCGTGTTGGCAGAATTATTACGATTATCGTGAGCCACAGCGCATGAATCTAGTAAAAGCTCCATTATTTCATTTTCCGTGTCCATGACACTGCTCATAGTAAAGCGAACTCGTATAGACGGATAAGCCAGTCACTGAGACATTTATATCTTCCTTTTGACCTAGGTCAGCAAGAAAACTCATTTTAATAAAGCCATTGCTCTCTGCATGAGCTGCCAACTTAACTACTTATATCATTTTCTTTATACCGACGTCCATTTTCATTACGAATAAGTAGCCTGACATTCTAAGATTTACTGGAAAAGTGTTGGATTTTTCACTATTACTTAGGGGTTTTTACTTAATAAGTAACGAGTGGGGTCTATTGGATGCTCCATAAAATATAATAAAGTTTTATTGCTTTAATTACCTTCTTAGGTTATGACTAACGCTTACAAATATTCGTCTGCCTTGATAGGCCTGTAGATACTGGTACTGAGGTCATCTACAACGCCAATTACGCCACATGCGAACTACGCTTCACACCTGACGTCACGCAAAATCCTAAATCACGCAAGCAGAGTTATCCGCGCGATTAGCATTACAACATCCTCATACCCATAGTTAAATCATACATACGTCTATAGCACCATAAACATCGGTATAATTTTCCAAGAAAATTCAGCCCAGGTTCAACTAAATTCCACTCCAAAGTCCACTGACTGAGCACGATCCACCACTCTCATCCATGCAGTCATCACTGTATCCTAACCACACATTCCTTTGTTTTGCAGGAGGTATGTGCTTCGCCTACAATGCGGACCTGTACTACCGTGACTACTTCCCCGATGTTGATCTAGGCTGGTGGCTGTTCGCTGTGACCGTCGGTATCGGTTCCATTGGAGTTGTGGCTGGAGGAGTCATCTCGGACAAGTAAGAACTGATTTGAATACTTTGTACGCTATTGTTAAAGCGTCTGGTTCGAGTGGCTGCGAAGGCTCTAGGATATAGGCTCTATAGAATGTCGTATGTTACATTTATAGAATAGTTAGTATTTTGTATACTAAGTTACAAAAGTTTTTTTGCATGCTCAATTTTTTTTAAAGCTTCATATTTTTTTTTTTATACTACGCAAAAATGCTACCTACGCATTTTTAGCTTTGCAAAGCGTAAACAGAGTGGGCGAAATCTTGTTTATCTTCGTTAATTGGTCCACCCACAAAAAATGCAATCACATCGGCATATACATTACTATTCAAAAGCCAGCATAAATCAATCTGAATACTTTAACACTGCCATTTTTTATGACCAAATCTAATCTAATCCAAATCTTTTGTTTGTGCAGGTACGTGGAGAAGATGGGCGTTCGTTCAAGGGTGCTGGTACTTGCGTTATCTCAGCTGATTGCTACTCTGCCTGCGTTCGGATCTGTCGTGTTTGGACCTCTGTGGGCTATGATCACTCTTGCTATTTCCTACTTCTTTGGTAAGCACACATACTTAACAATAGCTGCTTAAGACGGAGCTTCAGATAGCGTCTCAAGCCAATGTTCTGTTTGATGAAATGCACCTTAGTTCCTTATTGTACTTTCTGGCGAATTTCTCATTCTCTTCCTGACATTGACAAGGAGCAAAACTCCTGACAATATCCTAGGGTTAAAAGTACGCTTCACCCGAGAAACACCATTATATTACCGGGTCTGTACGACGTTCTCAACGACTTAATTTGATCGAATGCATTGCAGTATGACTAATAAGATTTACCCACAAGAAAGTTTGAGCGGCAGACCCTTGTCCCAAGCAAAACATACGCAACTTTCCATTACCAGCCTTGAACAAACTCTAGAAAATTGGAAAAAGAACCCATCGAATCATCAATTTAAAGTCCCAATTTCTAACACAAAACTTCTCCCTTCCAGCTGAGATGTGGTTCGGCATCGTATTCGCCATCCTTGTGGAGATAGTGCCTCTGTCCGTCCGCTCCACCACTGTGGGAGTGTTCCTCTTCGTCATGAACAACGTCGGCGGTAATCTGCCTATACTCGTGGACCCCGTCTCCAAGATCATCGGATACAGGGAGGCCATTATGATCTTCTACGCTGGATTTTATGCCTTAAGTAAGTTTGAGTAGATGAGTTCATAAGAACTGCATTAGTTTTCCAGACATTTTGCCTAATTTTGTGCCTAATTATTAGATACAATATTATTTTGGGAAAAAGAAGATTTTTACTTATCATCTACTTTTTTGTGTAAAATTACCTCAGTAGCACATTACTGTCGCGACCTGTAACAGGGGCATTGATGGACGATCGTGATAATGTGGTCTGAGGCGATGCCGAGGCACACATACGTGAGTCCATCAATGCCTGGTTGCGGCCAAAGCTTGTATCATAGTACTTTTCTCAAAGTAAGTAAATTAATTATAAATTCAAGAATCAATGACGAACAACGAAAATTAAACGAACATATTCATTTGTTTCTTCTTTACTTTAAACAGCTCTATTTCCAAGCCAAATCTAAATTTTAATAAAATCTTTGATAAGTTACTTCCTTGGTTGCCATTGTGTCGAAGTAAAAAGCTCGTTCCATTTTTAAATTACACGACAAATATGGATTTCCATAGTTACACCGGCCGCCTACTCGCATGTATGTGACCAGTCAGCATTATCGATTTATCTCAAAGAAGGTTGTCAAAATAATGCTCGGATTTCCAAAGATGTTTGAGAAAAGGATTTTTTAAATTAATAACTTACCCTTTCCTAAGCAAGCATCTCTCTAACTCAAACCTTAATCATTATTCTTCTAACCCACAGGCAGCATAATGTTCTTCCTAACAATGTTCCTGATGGATGGACCTGTTGAGAAGCCAACAACAACGACTGAAGAATCCGCGGACAAACCCAGCGGCCTCGACAACAGAGCCTTCACTCAAGACGAACTACCCGCCAGACACGCAGGAAGAAGTCTACCTACCGCACCTAGCCACGAAAGACTGTAGATAATAAACGAATTGTTCGAATTTCGAATGAAAAATATCGGGGACCATAAACTCTACAGTCAAGAACTGCTAGCAAAAAGGACTAGAAATATTAGTTTGTGAAAAGCTCCAGGGCCGTATTGAGGATGTCTATATGGGTGCAATGAAAGTACAAATGGGTGTATGATAGGATTTTGTGTGAGATGGCCGCTATGACACAGCTCGATATTGGTAAATTATGCGTTCTTTCCAAAGTTAATTATTATTTTTTAATGTAATAAAAAAATAAAAATGTAGGTAGGTAGTTCGGTAGTAGGTAATTCGAAAATGTTATACCTACCTACAAAAAATTCGTCACAGTTGAATCTCTTACTCTGGAAAATGAATCTCCAAAATCAACGGGAATTCTTAAAAAATAAGTACCACCTTCCATTTTACTTGCTCAAAAAAGTTTCGATATTTTGATCCGCCTAACACTGTCGCGAAAAAAGAACGCAACTTCACGCGGATGTGACTTATGCATGAGAAACCAAATTTCAGGTGTGTCAGTTGATAGAAAAGCCTAATCATGACTCTTTCAAACAATGCATGTTCCTTTATGAGTAAGCAAAACAGTTAATTCATCTTTGAATACCGACAGCGCGTAAAAGTCTTTGAATGCATTTGCCCGCAGGTATGAAGATGGTTGATCGGTCAATTATAATATGCATTGTCGTTAGTACCAGTAAGTTATGTCTGAGTGTTAAGTTTTAGAATAAGTTGTTTTAAGTTTATTTTAAGCTCATTGTCATTGTGTTGAATACATTTTATTTATTTTCATGAATATGCAGTGTATTCGAATGGTTTGTTTGTTAATTAACTTTTCCTGTTAAATTGTGTTCTGTCCTCCCATACCTATTAATACCTACTGTTATTTAAAAATATTGTAAAAAACAATTATTTTTAAAAGAGTAACCGTGTAGTTTCTTGCCGGCTCTTCTCCATAGGAAACGACCAATTGGAACCGTGCACCTAGCTTCTGACGTTTCATAAGTGCCCATGTAGATTTAGGTGAAAAAAAAAAAAAAAAAAAAAATTTTTTGAAAATATTGGTTTTACACCTTTCACTGATTCAATTAATTATCTACTGAAAATGTAGCAGAAACAGTCAAATTAAATACCTATCACATGTTCTGAAAAGTTGATTTCTAAACAGACTGTGCAATACACTGTAATTCATTTACCCAAAAGTTGTTGCATAATTTTGAGTTTATTTGCATTTATTTGCCAAATCAATGAATTATGTTATGAAAAACGTACAACTTAATCCGTTGGTAGACGAGATGGCGTCTAGGATGTGTTTAGAGTTTTGAAATCTTAAAAACTTCTTACTACTACAGAAAATTCACCAAAGTGAAATAAAATGCAAAAGACTTTCATATTCTATGGAATAGGTACAGCTAAATGTATTTTTCCGGTTTATTCATTCTGGTTGTTCTATGGAAACTATAGAAAAATCCTTAGTGGAATGCAGTTATTATGTGATAATAATCTTTTGTACATATTTATTTCGTAGTTATGTGATTATTGTAAATAAATGTTTAATGTTTTATAAGTGTTTTATTTTCTTCAGTGTAACAAGTACAAGTACCATTTATTTAAATTTTTACGTTGTCAAATTGTAACTGTACGAAAACTGTTAAATTTAACTCATTAGCAGTTTTCTTATTGCCAGTAACAGTATATTATACCTTATATTTATACCACTTCTGTTAAAACCTTACTTTTCTTTTGACCTTTATATTTGAAAAGCTTTTCTTTTCTTCTAGACTTCCAAATTTTTGTTTCTTCTTTGGATAAAATAGATTCCCCACTGACCACCACAGCATTTACTTTATCTACAAAGAAAGATATTAATTAATTAATGACTTCCAAGATCTGTTAAAGAGACTTGAACTAATGGCAAAATAATAGTTCAAGTATCTATAGAAAGGATAGTTATTTTTAACCAACTTCAAAAAAGGAGGAGGTCATATGTTCGTCTGTATGTATTTCGTCAAATTTGCACAGATTTCGTAAATTTTATTTGATAGAGGGAGCTTGCGCGGTGGTCTCATATAGATTAAATCTCATATGAAAAATTAACTTTGATGGGGTAGTGTGTGAGTTAGCAGCAATAATACGTATTTAATCCACTTTGTGTATCTTGATGATGTTATAATACTTCCGGTCACTGTTATTCTCATAGCAAGTAGTGATACACAAATTGGTGTGCTAAGCAAAATAATGTTTTGAAATTAAAGTTATTTTTCATTCTGTATTTTTTTTTTTTTGGAAGTCTGTTAATTTTTAAGTTACTTTTTTTATTTTCCACTTTTTAGTTATAGTACCTAGCCCACACTAATTCGTATATCACAACTTGCTATGTAAACAACAGTGTCAAAAACTTTTTAAATTAAAACTTCCTAAGTATTCATAAAAAATAATTAAAAAAAAACAATTAAAGATAAGTTAGAATTGGAAATATTAATAAGCAGGTGAATGCAGCTACATTAGTTACATTAAATTGTAGATAGATAGAGAGAATACTCTTTATTATGGTGACACAATGGGCGGTCTTATCGCTAAAAGCGATCTTTTACAGAAAACCTTTGGATGGATTAAAGAAAGGAGACACAATACTGCAGGTAGTCAGTGATGTACCATTTACTTATACAATAAATACATACATACATACATAAAGCTTAAACTTATCAATATAAATATATACTAGCTGACCCGGCGAACTTTGTTCCGCAATCAATCAAATATAAAAAAACCCTACCGGGGTAGGGTAGGGTAGGTACCCTACCCTACCTACCCTACCTACCCTACGTACCCTTCTAAAAAGTCGCCGTTCTTGAGTTATAAGTGGTGTAACTAACACGACTTTCTTTTATATATATAGATTTTCAAAATAAATGACCCCAAAAACTTCAAAAATGATACCCATATGAATTATTCACATTTATTACCCTTACCACACCCATTTTCAACCCTCTTTAAAATAGATGTCATTTTCGAAATCAACGACCCAAAATTCCTCGAAAATGATACCCATATCGATTTTTTTAATTTTTATCCCTAGCAGCTGTTTTTTATCCCAAAATTACACTCAGGGGGATGAAAAAGGGGTGTGCCCTTTTTCATCCCCCTGAGTGTAATTTTGTAGAAAGCAGGAAACATATACCTATTCATTTATTTAGTTTTTTGAGAACTTAGACAATGTATGGGAAAAACCATGAAAACGACATCAAATTGGGAAAAAATGGGAAATTCTTGAGTTATAAATAGTGTAACTAACACGACTTTCTTTTATATATATAAGGTGTATCTATTCATACAAGAAATATTTTAAGAGATATACCTATAGCTGGTAAAGAAACTATAAACACGAAAAAAAAAAATTTTTCTCGATGTTTTTTATTTTACGTAATTATTAAAATTTTAAAACTGATTGAGACATTTTGCATAAAACCTTTACTCCATATTCTATGAATGACCCGCCCGCCGCGGTGAGAGAGGTGACCACCTCGATGCGGCACGCGGCGCGGCGGTGCCGCACAGACACTCGTCTCTCGTACTCCGTAGTCTGTGTGCTGCCGGACGCAAACACCTGCCCGCACCTCATGTTATATGGGACCTATCACTGGTGAACTGTAGTGGACATACGAAAATAGACCTCTGCCTATCTCTACGGAGAATGCAGGCGTGATGATGTTAAAAATAAACCAACGTAGGTGGACTTCGTAACTCAATCTAGTGTTATTTTAATAGCGTATCGCTTACATTGATAATAAATGTGAATTTAAAATACAATACCACCTAAACCTATATAGGCACCTAAATGATTAATTTCCCTCCTTTAAAATTTTACGAAAAGAAAGCTAGATGCGATCAAAACAAATTTTAATCCTAATCTACAATACCTACACATTTTTAAACTAGGTAAATACAAATAAACAGCTGATAGGTGCAACTCGAATTCGCATGTTAATGACCTCTGGGAAGTTATTGACATGCATCGAGCATACGTAGTTGAACACACACACACCACCATGTTCTGGTACTCCTGGTTGGAATACCTGTAGTTAGGCATTGTAAGTATCTTGCCCGAGCAAGCCCGACGGGTGTCAGCTGAGGCGCGCGCGAGCGTTACAACACGCGGATTGTATGGGACTGGCGAGGCGCGGGTGCCGGGCGGGGGAGGCAGGCGCCCGCGCGCCACGCTCACGTGTTTATCTTTGATCATTCATAAAAGCCACAATATTAAAGTATTTCATTTTTTTAATAAGATACTTACCTAGTTTTTTTTTTTTGTTGCTATGGTTTCTTTACCAGCTATAGGTATGTCTCTTAAAATATTTCGTGTATGAATATATACACCTTATATACCGGGTGCGGCGATTGAACTGTCCGTATGTGAAAATGAAATATTTCTGTTAATTTTCAATATTTATTTAAACACTTTTGCCATGTGAAAATAGAGAGTTCAAAGTTTTATTATGACTTATTCCGAAGGAATAAAACCGCCTTTAGCCTTTACTACAAGCTGAAGTCTCTTTCTGAAAGAAGCGCAGGCTGCTCGAACGACGTCGTCACTCAAACAATTCCATTCTCGCGTAAGAGTAACTTTGAGCGCTTCCACTGAAGTGTGTTTTTTAGCACAGGCCCTGGCCTGTAAAACACCCCAAATACAAAAGTCTAGCGGATTCAAGTCGGGCGATGACGAGGGCCACATATCTCGGTCGATCAGCACTGGAACGTTTGCTTTCAACCAATTTTGCGTTCCAATTGCTCTGTGCGATGGTGCCGAGTCTTGCTGAAATGTCCAACGCTCGGAATCGAATGTGTTGCGTGCCCACGGTATCAATCCTGGTCGCAAGACTTTGTCTCGATAGATTTGTTGGTTTATTTTGACTTGGTTGCGACCCATTGGAAGAAAAACGAGCGGAGAACGGCCTTTTTCAGACACCGCCGCCCAGACCATGATTTGGTCGGCTCCTTGGCGTCGAGTGACTTGCAATTCGTCGGAATGGTCGCTGACACGTCCCTTCAACCAAACACGGTCATTTTGTTTGTTTAAAAACTGTTCAACGCAAAAAGTTTTCTCATCTGAAAACACCAAATTGGGAAGGTCGCCAGAGTCGAGCAAGCGAATCAGCTCTTTCGATCGATCCAACCGTTTGCTACGCTGTAAAGCAGTGAGTTCCTGAGAAAGGTTTTTTTTTAATGGTTTGACTTTAAGCTTTTCCTTCAATATGCGACGAACGCTGCGATCGCTCACCTTGAGATCCTGCGCGAGCTGGTTTGCTGAGCGCGCTGGATTTCTGTCTAATCGATGACGCACCTTTTCGACAACTGCTGGCGCCGTTGCAGTACAGCGTCGTCCGCCACCGTAGCGTTTCTTAACGCTACCACTCTCATTATAACGTTGAATAGTGCGATGCACAAATTTCTCGTTCAATTTAAGATTTGGCAGCGCTCGACGTATTTTGATATTCGATTTTCCCTCCAAATGAAGAGCAATCACTGAATTTCGTTTTAAATCCATTGTTCTAAATTCGAATGTGTTTCAATCACAACAGATTCACTTCAAATGATGATAGAGAACATGTCAAAGACCAACATTTGAAATTTTCGCGGCGTTCGATTCAGTGGTTCGAATTTTAAAACAGTATGATAGAGACGGACAGTTCAATCGCCGCACCCGGTAGATATAGGACGGAATGTTCGAGCGGCTGAGACACCACGTATCGCTGCAGATCCGTCATCTGTTGGCCGTACATCGCGGGCGTGTACGTGCAGGTGTTTAAAAATAATACTCGCAAAATAACGCTATTTACTTGCAAATATCGTAACAAAACTTAACCATACAAAGTAATGATTACAATGATTATTACACTGATTAAAACAAATCACAATAATTGCTATACTTGAATTTAGAGCCAATGGATTTGTGTGTGTGCACCGCGTGACGATCGCATCAAAAGTGATCTGACTGATCGCCACCGCCGCGCCGCCGCGCGCCGCCGCCATGACACTCACAACCACATTCGGTGCTACCCGCCCTAATTAGAAATACCAATAAAAAATACTAAATCATCGCCGTCATATATAAATACAAAATTATAAAAATGAAACAAGTGCAAGGAACTTTATGTAATGATGATGTGATTGTACCTATAAAAAAAGGGATAGGTAATATTTGTTAGAACTAAGAACCTTGGAAATATTATGAGATTGTTACTTATATAATAATTATGTCTAAATCTTTTATTTTCGACACTATATTTCCATTTGTGTAGTTGTCATGGATCAGATACTTACCATCTTCATTTATACTGTCTTCCTCATCAATTTGTTTTCTTTTATTTTTGAGTTTCTTTGATTTAATATTATGAGTTTCAGTGTAGGTGTCCTTTACCTCTTCACAGGACAAAAAACCTTCAGAAGCCTTAAATAGTTTTACTCCACCTTTGATCTTCCGTTTTCTAGAAAGACAAAGCTTTTAATTATATCTCATTACGATGATCAATGAGTGAGGGAAAAACATTTTTAGTAGAAGCTTACTTTGTTTCATTCTGCATGTCCACAAATTCAATTTTTTTCTGTATTATTGCAGACACTTTGGCTCCAATTCTCTTTTGCATTTCTTGTGGTACTTTCACATCATTATAGTGTGACGATACTTCCAAATATCGTTCAGATTTTGGTTTCTTTTGGGCTGAAATAATTATTTTTGTTTGATGCAACCATCCCTTAGACACCTAATATTATAGCTTTAATGATTCAACATACATGAAAATATTCTACTAGTTTTCTCGCAAAATATTTATAAATTGAGTATTGCACCTGATTGTACCCAAAACCTAAATACAGCCCTGTACAAAAGTGAGGTTATACCAATTTAATCATTATGAGAAAAGAGTCCGACAGCACTCATTGAATTGTAGTTAATTAAATATAATAATAATAAGCTAGTTAATTGTGCCGTCACGACTATCGGCACAATGACTGCTAGTTAAAACAATTTTCATTCCATGTAATGGAAACTTACCATTATCACTGGCTTCTTGTTGCGTCGTTTGCCCTCGTGATTCGTTTATCAACTTAGTAAAAGATGCGTCCACTACTTCTCTGAAACGTGAAAGATCCTCATCTTCGGAAGAATCAGACATTTTAAAGACCTGTAGATGTAAATAGAAAATTGAGACCGACTTCACATTCGTACAAGCCCGAATTTTTTTGTTTACTGTTGTTCACGAAGCTTGCTGTGAGGCTGTCAAAACAGAATGGTATGAAATTGGTAGAAAAAAACGCTGAGCGTATGGAAGAAAAATCAAAGCTCATTCACAAATCACCTAAAATCGCTGGAAGACATCATGTATTATAAATTACTCTATAAAAATAAGGTTTCGTAGTAATAGTTTCGTAAGCTCACTTCGTAAATATAAAAGACATTTCTTGTTTCTGTCAGTGTCAGGGCTGTCATGCCGTGAAAAGAATCGTGCAGCACCAGGGCCAGTACATGGGCCAGTAGTTCTTGACCCCCCCGGCTGAGGTGAAAAGGGCAGAATTTTACTTAGGCCGCTGCAAGTAGCTCTGCCATAAAAGTACCAAGTTATACCAGAAATATCGAAGTGTCAGTCAGACTCAAATTAATACTGTCAAACTCACAATGTCTCGTACGAAATGAAATTGGAATTTAGTTTGACTTTATTACAAGAACAACATCAGCTGATTTGTAGGTTATAAAATTCAATATCGATTGTTGCGCAAATATAATTTTATAAGAATTGTTTTATGTATAGAAACGAGCTAGTGTAATCAGTGTTCACAATGTCAATACTATTCCGACCACCTAAAGACCCGAATTTATCAAAATTTATGCAAGACGATGACTACGATTCCCTTACGAAGTACCTTGTCGGCAACAACCACAGATTTCGCGAGAATATCATAATACCAAGGATCCTCGGGCCTGTTATCATCAAAACTAATGAGGAGAAGATGATAGAAGCAACAATTGAAAGCTGTCCCTTTAAATCAGTGACCAGTTGCGTTATTGGTAAGTTGAGTGCTTCCTTGCCTATTAATATCCATGTGTACCTACTATTTAATGTGACTAGAGATTTATTTTGTACCTCTTGTCCAAAGCTAGACCACCCTGATTGTATGATGTAGGTGCTGTAGAACACAAATAAGAGATAACCTGAGTAGGGGCAGCGTTAGGACTTCCAATGGGCTGAATTGACTGAATAACATAATACTATACCTACAACATGTAGATTGCTACAGACTAGCAATCCCAAATCTCCTTACAACACAACAAACTGCAGCCACCAATAATTATTTAATAAACATTGTGAATAGAGCAGTAGCAGCCTAGTAGTAAACCTATGATCATTCATGGTAGGGGTTATAGAAAACTCCTACTTTATGAAATAATGCCCTGCCACAGTAGGGGGAGGGGGCTAAGGGGCACAAGCTCCCCCTAAAAGCACCTGAGTTCTTCTGTGACAAATCTTACTTGAACTTGATATTAATCTAATTAAACTTTTGAGCAAGTATTACACTACCTAATGTATGTTTTCAAAAAAAATCTATAAGAAGTTTTGTTTATGTGACGAAATTGGAATCCACGCGCTGCTCATTCTGTCACTGGCGATGCCCAGTTTGGCCGCCATTTAAATTCACTGACATAATCTTTGGGAGTCTACAACTTATTATTAACTTTTTATTGAAGTCATTGAGTACATGGCTAAAACCTACCCTCAAGCCCCTCCCAAATAACAATCCTGGATCCACGACTGCCCTGCCAAACTTGTATTACCTAGAAAATGAATAATTTAATGCCAACTATTTCCAAAGTATGTTTTTTGTGTAATAGTGTCTATTGCAGCTGATCTAAATTTTATAAAATGAGCATGACAGGAAACATCATAACTGGCTCAATTAATGTAGACTAGAAAGTCAGGTTCGTGTTGTACCCAGAAAACCCTCTGACCGAAATATTTAAGTTAAACAATGGCTACAAAAATCATTAAATTCCTTTTTAGCCTCTTGTACCCTATAAATATCACTCAGGAGCCTCCTTTCCTTCTACCGTTTCTGATCAATACATCTGTTCCATCCAAAAAATATTTTCTTTTCAGGATATGGTCTTGGACTGGCAGTGGGTCTCTTCACATCTTCATTAATGCCAACTGTAGCCGTAACAGATCCCATGCAAACACAATCGGCCAGGGAAATACTGCGTGAAATGAAAACATCTATGTTCAGTTACGCAAAGAACTTTGCTATACTTGGTGCTGTATTTTCTGGTGTTGAATGCTGTATTGAGTCCGCTAGAGGGAAAACTGACTGGAAGAATGGTACCTATGCTGGTGGCGTCACAGGTGGCCTAATAGGGTTGAGAGGTAAGAATATTTTTTTTAATATTTTGTGGATTTAAAAATATAAGTATATAATGCAGTTACAGTGAATATATGCAAGAATGCGTTATGAGAATAATAGGACCACTAAAAATATGTACATTAATAATGCTTGTACTTCAAACAAAATCACATTGCTAATTTGCTACTGTATTCATACATAAGCGTCTTTTCCACCACGGGCGAGAGATTCGCGGCGATTACGCCGTGCAATCAAATTATCGCCGCGATGATATTGGCGTGTGGAGATTGGTTCATAGAGTTTCTATTGAATTTGATGCCACAGCGAGACTATCGCTGCGATTCTCTCGCCCGTGGACATGGAACCATCAGGGTAGTTTTTGTTAAGAAAATAAAGTCCTCTAATTTGTGCGGTTCTATCCGGCTGCGCGAAAAGACCTATTCACTACTATAATCAACTTATTTCTTTTCAGGTGGCATGAGGGCGGGTTTATTTGGCGCAGCAGGTTTCGCCGCATTTTCAACAGTCATTGATTATTACATGCATCAACGTGGATAATTATTTAAAAAATAAATTATTATTATATTTAGTAATTTTTAGCAATAAACAAAACAACTTAGATATTATTATTAGCTTTCAGTTGTTAACCTAAATAAAATAGAACTGCGAATCAAATCAAATCCATTTGGATCCGCTTCGCGTTCCCGCCTCTCTATATAGTATTTTACTCTTTGTTCCCGCCTCCCGCCAGTGGTCTCGAATGTCAGAGTGCGAAATCGGTAGAGCTGCCCACAAAATTCGGTACATTAGTACCCAAAATCGGTATATGACAAAAAAAAATACAATGTTCAATCAAATTCGTTTATTTATCAAAAAATAAATTAAGAGTCTAATTTACATCATACCAAACACACTTAAATATAATGATTTTTTTTCGATCTTTAGGATCATACTCTACTCTTTGGCCATAGCCGCGATCTTTGAATTAATTTCCAAGTCATTAAAGAACAATTAGCGTCATTAAAGAGTCGTTTTGCATGTAATAGAACAGTGATTGACTCAGTAGACAGCCTATTTCGCTGTTTTGTTTTCATAAGATTCATAAGATTTCAGAGGACTCAAGGGTATTCCTCAAAAAATATGGAACTAATAGGTACTTACTTTCTATTGAGGAATCCCTCAATAGGCTGTCCGTAACGTAAAACATAAATGAAAAGGATTGCCAACGTAGAAGTGTAAAATCGGTAGAAAAATCGGGATTATTACATGTATTCTCTGAAATCGAGGAAAAATCGTTGCAATTCGGTATTTCAGTAGGACAGAGCCCATATCGGTAGAAATACCGAAAAATCGGTAGGTTCGAGACCACTGCCTCCCGCCTTGTGGTCGCTCAGGTTTGGCCGAAGCTTTATTTTTCTAAAGGGTATCTGAGACGATGAAACTGGTATCAGTTCAATGGTCAATAAAACTCCTATAAATATAGGCTGCCAGAAAATTTTACGAAAGAAAATAGTTTATTTGCGGTAAGAAAGACTTTTCGACGAACGTTGAAAGCATTTGAAAGACTGCCAAGATTAGCCATCATGTAGAAATAACACTGAGTTGATTGCTTATCTTTGCCCGTGAGAGCCCGTGAGAGCACAAAGCAAAAATAAAAGAACGAAATCGGTTACCTTTTATAGTTTTTATTTAAAGAAAAAGTCAAATTATACTATAACGCAATGCCAAAGGGCAGCTGTTCCAAGCTTGAAAAAGAAGAAATTAGAAGTTTCCGTTTTAAAAAAAACAACAAAATCAACGGTCTTTGTCGTGTTCAGCTTGATTGATTTTTTACGTAGAAATTAACGAAAATGTGTACCGAAGTGTGAGTTTTTGATAGATTTTTAGCAATAAATTAGTGTTAGTAGTCTGCTAGTGTGTTTATATTGGTAGTGCGACGTACATATTCTTTAAAATGAAGGATCCTTTTGTTAAGGATTCTGTTATCGATTCGCCGGCCAGGGAGAGTCTTAGAAATGTGGAAGGTTGCTACAACAAGAATATATTCAAGTCTAGTTCGTTCGCGAACTCCCGTCGTGCCTTGCAGTCGGGTGCTGATAAGATATCAAGAACATTTAGAAGTGTTAGAAACACCTTCGGAAATCTGTCACAGGTAATTCCGCTGTGTCATATTTTAAGACAAAGAATTATATAAACCTACTTTAATAAAAGCTAAAACTAAACATAAAACCTCTATTTAAAAATACCAACGCCGATATACTTCTAAAGAGTATACTTTTCTCTAAAAGTGAGATGGAAATGTATGGCCGAAAGTTCCATGGTAACAGTAATCGATCTGCTCGAATACCTTGTATTCCAAATGTTCAGCTAGATTTATGTATTTCTAACGATGTAACAATATGCTATTCCCTGTCTTGAGTAACCATGACCACTGAAACAAACTTCAGGTTCAGAATTAAACTCAAAAATTAACATGTGAAGTCAAACACCAAAACTTATTTATGTATCTTTTTTATTGAAAATTGGGTCTATGCTACCTTATTATAAACACCCTTTAATCTTTACTTTTCAATCATAATTCTGCTTTTCATCATATGTACTAAAGTCAATGTTCTCTTATGAACTTTTCAATTTGTCCCTTCCTACAAATGAATGAGATTAGAGACCGTATTTAGTCACATCATTCTTGTTTAACTCTAAAATTGGTTTGTATAATACTTGTCACTATGACTACTGTAAGAAGCTAACTGTGAGGAGCTTGTGGCTAAGTAACAACAGCTGCACTGGTCAATCCATCAGGATAAGCTACGATTGCCGGGGTTGGTCAGTGGATGGGTGACCATCTTTACATACCGAGAATCCTCCGTGCCTCGAAAAGCATGTTAAGCCGTTGGTCCCGGCTGTCATTCGTGGATCTTTGACAGTCGTTACGAGTCGTCAGAAGCCCGAAAGTCTGACACCAGTCTTACCATGGGGTATCATATATTACCCAGTTACTGGGTTGTGGAGGTCAGATAGGCAGTCGCTCCATGTAAAATACTGGTATTCAGCTGCATCCGGTTAGACTGGAAGCTGACCCCAACATAGTTGGGAAAAGGCTAGGCAGATTGTCTATGACTACTGTACTTTACCTTATTCCACATACACTAGAAACCCTCTAAGTTCTTTCTGTTCTTTGTTTTTGGGTGAATATTTTGTGTTTGGTTAACCTGAGTCAAATAAATTTATTTTCTTCTTTTATATGAGATACAGCAATACATTCTATTTTGTTATTCAACTCCATTCCAAAATGTAATTAACGTGCATGTAGGCATCAGGTGGGCAAATAGACAAATCCATTCAACCCTTTTGAAATGATTTAGTATCAAACATAATAATAAAAAGCAATATTATTAATCATGAGCCTATAAAAAAATGGGATATTTCTTTTCTCAGTAAATTAAAATGATCACATGGATTAATTCAGCATTTCAGACTGGGAGGCAGGCGTCGTCACCGGCTGACTGAACCGGTGTCTCCATGCAGGACACCAACCACACCTGTTATGAAGAAGAAACAGGTATGAACCTGTATTTCAGTAGGAATCTGCACTAAAACAGAGATGTGTACTACTAGCTTTAGCTCATGGCTCGTCTGCATATAGGCCAGAAATTAACTCTCGGAGATGTTCCCGAGGGATACTGGCCAAGGAACATAGTCCCATACACAGGGACATAGTCTTTCTGAGTGCTAAATGTCTTACAAATCTGTTCACCTGTTAAGACGTAAAATGGAAGAAATACTTCTGCATTTACAATATACAAGTACTAGCACTTTTCTCGCGACTTCGTCCGTGCGGATTTCGTACTTTCCTCTAAAAACTTCCACACCCTTTGAAAGATAGTTTTCGAAAATTAATATTTACAATCTTTAACATTTTTATTTTTAAGTTTACAGATATAAAGAATAAGATTTTTCAAATAAACTGTCCTCCCTTTTCACCACAACAGGGCTTGTTTTAAAAAAGCATTTGGTACGTTTCCATTATATGACTATATTTTGCCGAACAAGGTGTGCAGCACACCTCAGAAACAATGCCTTACATTTTTTTATCCTACATGAATAACATCCTGTTTGGTTAATTCCAGATACTTGGCAGGAGCCCCACTAAGCTGTACAGTCCCTTCGGCATAGAGACACCTCACAGCCGGGACTTCAGAATGTCGCCGTACATGCCTGATACACCGGACCATGGGTAAGCTACCAGGATGTTTATAATTTCTACTAACTTACTATTAAATCAGTGTTTTCAACTTATTGGTTATACACTCTTGGGTTAATACGTATGAATTTGTAGTGCAGGCTCGTCAGTGTTGCTAACTTACTACACATATGTCCGGGTCGGCATGATTCGGCAGAGTCGGGGGGCAATATCGAATATAATATATTTGCCGCCGAGCAGTGCCATTATTGTGAATAATTTCTCTGTTAGGTTTAATGATGGTCTGACAGTTTAAGTACTTTATACGGCCTACATGCCCTTGTCAAATGTCCTTTCTTTGGTATTGGTCGTCGAGTGCCTTAAGTTCTGAGTTCAGCTACACCATTACTGACAAATACTTGCACTGACTGGACAGGTCCACTCAAATCTATGTGGTAATTTCCTCAAAAGACCATTTCAGACACTAATCTACATGGTCCTCATATGGCCTGACCAAGATTATGCCTGAACTTTAAGAGAGACTTTGAGTTTATTTCGCCATTTCTCCTCAGAGGTAGTTAAGGAAATTTCGACTCCATCTAGCGTCATAGCGTCATCTGTGGTGATCGTGTTCACGGGATTTCAAAACAAAATCCCGTGAACTCGATCACCACATCTGTTACCGGCCCAGTTCTATAGCCGCCGAAACGTGAAAGCAAATGTGGTGTTCGATACTACACCATAAGTTTTAAACGCTGCCAGCTGCCACTCGCACGCGGCTCGATGGTTCACACAAAATGCACAATAGTTATCTAGGAGAATTTCTACAATGCGATGCACTGCGGCCCGCCCTCATCTGCTCCAGCCTTAACTAAAACTAAAAATACTGGTTCAATAAATACTTTTTCTTTCTTTTCTTTCTTTCTTTCTTTCTACCACTTTTATTTGTTGATGTTGGCCCTGTCCACGTTGTTATGATTGAGTAAAGATATCAAATCAAATATTTTATTGGAACAAATAACAGGTTCACAATTTTTTTGTGTTCATTAATAGCTACATTCGTTTAAAAATAAAAAACTGTGTTGTAGCCATTAGAACTCACGTCGACGACGTATATGACTATAATAATTGTAATTTGTCTGCTTCCAGTTTATCACCGAAGCGGCGCAAAGGCGTCACCCACTCGTGGCATATCCTCGCCAAGAAGAGACCTCGAGCGCTCTTCCACTGAAGTTTCTATTACTACTCGTAATAACTAAACGCACAAATGTATCCCACCGCTTAAAGTAAGACTAGCTTCAAAAGGCTACAAGAGATTGTTAGACGCGACTGTCAGTCGTCAAATGATGGTTTCTTGCAATGAAATATATGATGGTTTAAAGATAATGTAATTTCTACATGTATGTAGATTACAGGATGATAAGGATTACTGAGTGGTTCCAGATAAGTTTGTATGGATAAATCCGGATGATAAGAAATGGCGAATAAGAACCAAACTTTCATTGTTACAGTTTGGAGAATCCAGTTACTGAGCTGATAGATAAGAATAAAAAAAATATATGGCAATAGGCTCGCCCCCTATTATATGGGACTTAAATATAAACATAATAAATTGGTGAAATGTTTGTGATTTTTGAGATGGGGCAGTAAGGGCAGTAATTCCATTTTTTTTGTTTATTTTCGGCCAGTCTATCCAACAAAAAGTAGGTTGCGAGTGTTACATTTCATGTACGAAATGTAAAGGAAAGGTTTTTTGTAATTTCTGACTTTTCTAGTACTCAAACCTCAGTTGGTCTAGTAGAGTTTTTTGATCCTTGTAAGAAACAGGGTTGATTGGCATCAAAAAAGTTTTTGTGAAAACTGCCCAATTTCTTACTGACTACATTTAAAAAAAAAACTGTGTATGCAGATCAAAATGTCTCACAAAGTTAAGGACAGTCTCCTAGACCGTTTTCTTGTAGCTACAACAGTAAAGGTAGCTGCCCTTACTGCCCCATCTGGCCAACCCTTCGGGGAAACAAGCCGTGATGTTATGATAGTTACGAAAAAAACAATGCAAGCAAGTGACATGCTTATTGCATAGCGTTGTTTGCTATATTTCGTTTATTTAACTTTGCAAACCTATTTGGAAAATGTTTAGTCAGCCGACCTACTTGCAAATATAGGCACAGGTCTATTTAGCAAAAACCTATGTCCAGCATTGGCCTACAAAAAGCTGTACCCTAATTGCGTAATACACGATCAATCAGACACAGATTGCTAATCCGTTGCTTCATAAGTGCGAAAAAAAAATTGTTTAACAACGTAAATAACGCAATGAATGTTGTTGAACTGTCAAAATGAAACCGATTAGTCGGAATCGTTTACGAAAATGTGTTACGTAATTTATTAGAGATAGTTGGTCATGAAGCAAATGCTACTAAAACTTATTTCATTTGACTAAGCATAGACTGATTTGAAAACTAACATTGACCTTACAGGTAGTGCCATCTTCGCAAACGCGCCCCACTCCGCGATTACTGTAGTTGTACTTTAGTACGGAGCGGGGCGGAGTGGGGCGCGTCTCAGTGGATAACATTATTATCTATAGTGATTAACAATCTCTTGACGCCAGTATTGTCGATATTTTGTATGCAATTGGTGCTATACTCGTAGTATTTTCTTATTAGTATAACACATCCGCGATTGGCTTATTCCCGTCGAATAATAAATAACTTAACATAGTGGAAAGTTAACATTTATTAGTACATAGAGTCATATTTATGCTCTGAGGCTGCAGTAATCTTTTACCATTAGGTAAACTAAGAGCGACTCACATGATGGGTTGCGGCGCCACAGCGCAAAGATTTCGCGGCATGGGCGGTCACATGGGTGTTGCGGCGCCGCACTGTGGATCGAAAAAAGGCTCTCGAAGAGCATAAGAGCTAAAATTTTAAAGTGTCGGTTGTTTGCTTAAAATGGTTTCTAATAGCCAATATTATGCATAAATATATCATCAGGATCAGGTAGGCAAATTACATTTTTTTTTTGCAAAGAAAAAGGTATGGAGCTAATGCGTATATCTCCGGAACGGAGAGAATAACCGTTATATCCTTGCACACGGTGATGTAACTATTTATTTATGATTTTTTGACGAACTTGATTTTTTCAGATTAGGTGCCGTTTTTTATTGAAAAAAACGGCACTAAATCTCGTTATACGACATATCTTAAAAAATCATAAATAAATAGTTACATCACCGTGTCATATATTTATGCAGACAATGGGCTATTAGAAGCCATTTTTAAGCAAAAAAACCGGCTCTTTAAAATTAAAGCTCCTATTTCTTCGAGAGCCTTTTTTCGATCCACAGTGCGCTGTAACGTTTTTACCCCGCAGCGGCGCCACACCGCAGATTTCGCCGCATTGGCGGTCTTATGGTGAGACTGAGCGGTGCCGCTCCGGCGTCTCAACGCATACAGCCCTCCCCGCCTCGTCTCGCGTGTTGCAACTCCGGTGTGCGTGCGGTGCGACGCCGGAACGCACCGTGTGGCATACTATAGATATTTGTATATGGCAACACATCGTGTGCATCAATCGGCCCTAAGGTCTGACCTGCGTTATTTAAAAAATAATGCGAAGATCATAGCTACTGAAATCTAGAAAAGTACTCTAATCTCTTATTGTCCTAGTAATATTTAACTTTCCCATAATTATGTATTTTTAAGATAACTGCAAAATTCCTTTGAATTAAGTTCTACTAGAGCTATTCGGTGATTTACGTATGTACTTATATCCAATTGAATTGTATTAAGATATCATGTATTATTGCATTCAGTATTATAACGCCAAATTGTATAGCTTTGAGTACAATTAATGGTATATGTATAATGGCGGATAAAATGGAGTAGTGAAAATGCAGAAAAACTTTGAATGAATTACAGAAACGCGAATAAGGCGTATTTTGTTAGCCTAGTAACGTAGGACAGAACTATCAGTTATTCTTTACATTACTAACAAGTTTAGATATTAAAGAAGATATTTGATAGTATGCCGAACTGTTTATAAAAATGTTTTACAGGAGGTTTATTGAATTCCAGTGCTGGACTTAGGGACTCAAAAACTTGGCACAGTTAATTACAAAATTTAATGCTACTCCATTTTCGTTCGACTAAACACGTACGTACGTATAGATTTTTTTACACTAATACGCTTCGCTGTGACAATATTGTAGTCGCCTATTAATATTTATACGTAGGTTAAGGTGTGTTTTTTTTTTTCAGGAATCTCCGAAGTTTTTACTTTATTGTTGAATACAGTCCGCGTCATGAGAAAGTATAATAATTTTGGAAAATTATATGAAAAGATTTTTGTAGATGGCAACTTTTTGAATAAGTGTAAAATGGCGTTGACTGTACTTTTAAGACTGATTGTCTTGTAGTTGTATATTTTTACTTTTAATTTCTTAGTCGAGGAGGCTCAAATGTATTTTTTACCCACCAATTTTTTATTACGACGGTATTTAGGTATTATTATTTTAAATGTATTTTCATCATGTATGTAATGCATTAGCTATGAGGCACTGCGGTGTCATTTAATTATATTTGGTTTTCTACAAGCTGTTGTTTTATTAACTTAGTAACCTTTCAATACCTGCTGCTTGCTGTATATCATGACATCTGCACATTTCGCAAGTAATTTTACCGTATTGCACAAACGATTTTAAAATAACGTTATCCTATACAGGGTGGATTTTTGAGATGGGGCAGTAAGGACAGCTACCTTAACCGTTGTCGCTAGAAGAAAACGGTCTTAGGAGACTGTCCTTAACTTTTTGAGAAATTTTGATCTGCATTCATAGATTTTGAAAAAAAATTACAGTCAGCAAGAAAATGGGCAGTTTTCACAAAAACTTTTTTTGATGCCAATCGATTCTCTTTCTTATAAGGATCAAAAAACTCTACTGGACCAACTGAGGTTTTGAGTACTAGAAAAGGCAGAAATACCAAAAAACTTTTCCCATACATTTCGTAAGAAAAAAACTCTAACATACTTTAATATGATAGACAGACCAGTCAAACAGAAACAAAAAATTAAAACTTCGAACGAATACGCGTTATAATTTTATTTACTCTAAGAACAAGATACTCGTAGTTTGTTGCTTGTGATGTCCGACGTTCTGAGAAAAAACCAGCCAAGTGCGTATCATCCGACACGCACTTGGCTGGTTTTTTTCACGCACAATGAAGGGTTCCGTAGTTGGGATGAATTTATCTCAAAAACAAACTTGTAACATTGTAGTTGAAAAACATGTTCTCCCGTATATCGATATACTTTAGGTACGGTCAATTCTCTGCAAGTGTAAGTTTGTACACGATTTTTTTTTTGTGTGGTGAATCTACAAATTATCGATTTTCGGACTTTTCCCTTTACTTGTGTTATGAGACCTTGCTTCTTGCCTAATTTCATCATTCTAGGTTAACGGAAAGTACCCTGTAGGTTTTGATTTATTTGCGAGTATCAAAATAATTATGTCGTATTTTTTATTGCGTTGACTTAGAAGCTTGATTTTTTTAAGCTTCAAGGGACCACAGACCAACGTATTTGATGTTATTTCAACTTGATACCTCCACGCGTTCCTGAGGGTCGTGAGAGACTGACGGATGGACAACGATGTGATCCTAAAAGGGGTCCCGTATTTTCCTTTTGAGGTAAATAGACGACTAAAAATGAACTCAAATTATTGATAACTTTCAGATTTGTTTGGAAAACGTTAAAAAAGGCTGTCCTCTACAAAAGACAGAAATAGCAACAAAAAAAAACTACCCATGTAAAAAGATTTTTCAAAAGCAACAAAGGTTCTAAATTTTGTTCTCTATTCGGTCGGAATTTGAAGTTCAATTGGTTTTAGTTTAATTTCGGCCAGTCTATCATCGTAAAATAGTAAGTTGAAGTCACATTTCCTACGAAATGTATGGGAAAAGTTTTTTGCGATTTTTGACTTTTCTAGTACTCAAACTTCAATTGGTCCAGAAAAGTTTTTTGATCTTTAAAAGAAACAGGATCGATTGGCGTCAAAAAAAGTTTTTATGACAACTGCCCATTTTCTTGCTGACTGTACATTTTTTTCAAAATATGTGAATGCAGAACAAAATCTTTTAAAAAGTTAAGGACAGTCTCTTAAGACCGTATTCCTGTAGCTACAACGTTTAAGGTAGCTGTCCTTACTGCCCCACCTCAAAAAACCACCCTGTATAGAAGAAAAGAAAGAAAAATTATTTATTCTGCAGAAACTAAAGGCACATGAAAAAAAAAAAAAAAACATTGACAAATTAGCCAAAAGCCTCGTATTCGATAGACAAAAGCCATTGTGAGTGACTGTCAATAATTTCTTTCAATATTTTGTCGAAATTTGTCGCCAAATATCAGAATTTGTCGGGCACTGAAAAGATATCAAAAGATATAAGGGTTTATTTTTTCTTGGCAATTTTTCGTGAACTCTTCGATTATAGCTCTTGGACTATACCTTACTAATTGAACTCACTAAACTAAGACCCGACAAATTCTGATATTTGGCGACAAATTTCGACTAATTAACGACAAAATATGGGAGAAAACAGATCTTCGCTAGGTGCCTTAGTTTTTGAGATATAAATGTGGCCCTGCTGGGGAGTCTTTTGTGTAATCAAAATTAAAATCCCTGATGGTGGCCCTGCCAGAGTCAATGACACATTAGGCACATATACAATACTTTTGAACGTCAAAATTTACAACAAAAATAAATTTATTCTAATTAGTTGCCTTCTAGCACTTTTAGGCAAAGTAGTGCCATCATCATAGGTCTGCATTACCTAAGTAAAATATGTTCCAAATGACCACCACGTCAGACTCGTCGACCTGTAAGTTTGTTTTTGGGATAAATTCATCCCAACTACGGAACCCTTCTTTGTGCGTGGTCCGGCCATTTGGCAGGTTAACAAGGTAATAAATGTTGGCGAAACTCCGCAGAAGTGGTGGTATCGATATGTACACACGATATCGTTACCAATGTAATAACTACTAACAAAATTATGGGTTATATAGCTGCGCCCCGCGGTTTCACCCGCATAAGTCTCGATCCCGCGGGAATATAGGGATAAAAGGTACCCTATGTCCTTCTCCAGGTCATGGTCTACCCATGTGCCAAATTTCATCCAAATTCGTTCAGCCGTTTTAGCGTGAAAGCGTAACAAACAAACAAACACACTTTCGCGTTTATAATATTAGTTAGGATGTGCCTGAATTAAAGATTAATAAAAAAATAAAACGAAAATATAAGTTTTAATAGGATCATATTTTTATTATAAAAATATCTTCACAGCTCAAACCTATCAAACAAACAGATTTATTATCAGATAGGTTCTACCTACGTAAAGTAAGTAGTTAAATCTATACAATAGTGTAGGTAGGTACTTCGATAAAAACTATCCCCAACAAAGTCTCGTCAATCTAAACATAAAGATTTTTTTTTTGTGGCGTAAGTTTGTGAGACTTACCAAACTTTTGAAAATCATTGCTTTGCTAAATTACACAAAAAAGAAACAATGCTTTTCAAAATTTTGTAAAAAACATTAGAAAGGGTTCGCCAAATAGAACGCGTACTTAGCGCGCGCTATAGCGCTAGCCTGACACGCGATAAAGCGTCGAATTGTGCTGCACTATGCCGTACAATTACTGTCAAACAGAGCGCCAGCGCTAGCAACGCCGCGACGCTAGGGTTGCGTGCTGCGCTGTAGTTCGCACTCTAACGCGCGCTTAGTACGCGTTATATTTGATTGGCGAAGCCTTTAGGTACACACAAAATCGTAACATAGGTATCATAATACAAACTTACACTAACACCATGGGATCAGACATGGCAGAATACCTCAGTTATCCACCTGAGAAGATTTATTTTATTCTATCTAAGAGGCCACTTACGAATTACACAAAAAAATAAGTGATAGTAGATTATTTACAGTTTACTACAAATCACTCTTGTAACTATTACATAACAGACAACATATTCTTTATTTCTTTGTAACTTAATAAACTTAAAATTAACGCGGTTGTCACATAACAGCAAACCTGATAGTCTTTAAAAAATAAAACGTTCTAACTAGTTATATCTATAATAAAATATCGAGAATATAAAACTAGGTTCCTATATTTATGATTAGGTTGTTTGGACATTGCAGAAATACCAAAACAAAAAAAATACTCAAATCCCAATACCTAATAATGGTATTCAGCTGCATCCGGTTAGACTGGAAGCCGATCCCAATATAGTTGGGAAAAGGCTAGGCAGATTGATTGGACACTGCAGAAATGATCCCTAATATGAAAAAGTTGAAAGTTTTAAGTCAAGTAATTTTTTTTACCTTCACCTCTAAATTTATCGATATTTTCGTCGATTGTGGACCGATTTTGAAAATTATTTTTCATTTGGTACAGGAAGCTTGTGCGGTAGTACCGTATAAATTTTATTAACTTTGCTTGTGTAGTTTTTGAGTTAGCTTCGATAATACGTTCTGTGAATCCACTATGTGTATCTTGATGTTTTATTACTTGCTTTCATTGTTATTTACATAGTAAGTAGTGATATACGAATTGGTGTGGGGTAGGTATCATAACTAAAAAGTGAAAAATTAAAAGGTATTTTTTTAACACTAGTGTTTTTTTTTTGTTGTCAGTTTTTTTTTTTGTGAAAACGTTTTCGGAATCTGTAATAAAAACTTTATGCAGCAAAAGTAATAGGATCTATTTATAAGACTTCATCAATTTATCATCATCTTGGACTTTTTGATAATTATAAAAGATACAGCTCTGCCATCTCTTTTTAGGGTCAATATTAGGCCCCTTACAATGATATCCAGGCCGTTTTCGTCGTCGGCCCATCGCTGGTGTTGGTTGGGCTAATGTGGAGACGATCATTATATAAAGATTGTTTTTTCCACCTTAATCTTTGGTATAGGCGATTTTCCTCTGTTGGACGTGCAATGATAAACTGCAGAATACTATAAGAATAATAAATGCTTTTAAACTCTTATCATTCAAAAAATGTCTTTGTTAATACAATTCAGTTGAGTGTAAATGAAAAGGCATTCAATTGTATTATAATATTAGGATCAATTTCATTATAATGAACAAGATTTTTATTGTTGAATTACTTCTCATTTCCGCAACGTGTCAATATTTCCTATGAATAACGAACTTATCGTAATACGAGTCTTTACATTTTTACCTAAACTAAGAAAGATATAACAAAAAACGAAACCTAATAATTACTGGTACTTTTGAAGAGTCAATACAAACAGAATTTTGTACAAATTGTATGCATACAAATAAATGTTTCTATTCTTTTCCTTAAAAATATGCCTATGGGCTAGTGGCATAATACGAAAAAGATTTCGACCTCCGAAAAAAAATATATCTTATACCCAACCAAAAGACAATAAACAGATAACGATCGCCTACGAGAAGCCGTTTGCATGTAAGCGCTCAACGGTTTTCATGATTATATTTATTGTCGTTTCTAGTGTATTTTTCATATGAACAATCGCTGATCCGTATAACATTTGTCGGGTTACCTACTAACAAGTTGACGAACAACGAAACAGCCCTTTCAAATAGGATATGTAGAACATACAAAGACAATCGTTGAAACTCTTACCACAGGGACTTGAATTAAGCTCATTTGCAAAGAAACTACAATTTCCTTAGCGCATAAAAACGCATTGCAAAACAAAACTGTACATTTTGTGCAATAGTCTTATTGAGAACGATGTAGACAAACAAAATTGCAATCTGTAGTTTTCCTTTCAAGAATTTTTAACAAAAGTTTTGAAGAGCTAATCCATGTCCATCTGTATAAGGCATGGTGTTTATTAAAAACTTTGCCTATTCCAAATTTCGAAACACTATAAAGTTTTATTTTTTTAATTTATTTTCGATTTATACCTCGAGGCGTTTGGCCAGCAGTACGATGATGCAGACAGTAACAGTACTAAAGTCATTTATACATATTTTATTAGTACAACTATTCAAAATTAGATAAGTATGTAAATTAGTCCTTATCGTAAAATAGGCTCTCTAAACAATACCTAACAAAATGTTAAAACTTTTACAATAAAACTTGACGTTATTAGGGATTTGTTCATGAATTCAAGCAAGAGTAACTTCTCAAGATGCCTTATGAAGACTAGATTTTTTTGCATAAAATGAACTGCATTCCGAACTGAAAACCAATTACATAACATCAAGCCTGCATCCCCCAAGAGGTTAGTTATAGTACACCCACATTTAGTGCCAGTTATATTTAAGTCCCATGAAAGCGAGCGAGCCTATTGACATCAACCGGGCACAAATCCAGACTCCGGGCTGGTACTGAAAAATTCCCGATACAAAAATCCAACAACACTGCCCGACTCGGGAATCCCAGGACATCATGCTCAGCAGTAGACCTTGCGACCCCTACATCAAAGAAGTAGACAACTGCATTTTGACTGAAAACCAATTTAATAGCGCCATATTTGAATTTAATAGCGCCATATTTGAATTTAATAGCGCCATATTTGAATTTTTTCAGCCCCAGATCTAAATTTTCTTTTGAGGCTGTGCAAAAACTGCCGTCTGCTGCCCCCCGCCAATCCTTTAAAGGGGTACGCTAAGGTAGCCCGCGAAATTAAAATTTTCTCGAAATGAACATGTTGGCGGCAACATATTAATCAAATTTTATCGATCGATAATGCACCAGTTCAACAATGTAATGTGCTTTTGTCGCCCCCTGAAGTTGGCGCCCAGGCCACGGGCTCCGGTTTGCCCCCTCTAGATCCAAGGCTGGATTTTTGTGTGCCGTAGGGTTCCCGACCCTATTACTAAGCCTTCGTGTTCTGTCTGACACAGCCGTCCCATGTCTGCATAATAACTTTAACCGCAATTTAGGTAGCCAGTTGCATTTTTTTTACAGAGTTCGTGTTACCATAGCCTCTATGGCATAAATAAAGAGTTATAAAAAAGAAGGTAAAGGATAATAGTTTTTGAAGTACGAATTCCTTATTTAAAATTGCTTGCAATTAAACTTGTAGTCACATAATAATAAGTGGCTGTATATCCTTTAAAAATATTAGAATATTTTTTACCAGAATACCCGCGAAATACCGCTGTTTTATTTTTTTATTTGTAGTTATTTTTCTTTATGGCACCTAGCTTTTTAAGTCATGAGCTATCCGAATATCAAATCAGAAAACAAGAAAATTGATTCGCTGTTACAATGTGTAATTATAAATTGTTTTTCAAGCTGTCTGGAATACTTGACACCTAGTTGTTTTACTCCCAGTTTTATTATTAAAAGCTGCGACATTGGCACTATCCTGTTAAGGCAGTACCTTCTGGAAATAGTGTCTTAGTAACCTGTGTTCTCTTTTTACCCGACTGCGCGACAGCAAAGACAGAGTTATGTTTTCCATGCGTATCTATGTATCTTTGTATGTGGGATTCTTTGTACCCTCGAAGCATCTTACGGCTGGATGGATTTTAATAATATGAGGTGTCTATGGACTCGTCTAAGAATTGTTTTTATAAAATCAAGATGGCGGATTTGAGACGTCAGTAAAGTTTTTTTTTTTTTTCGTTTTGTAACATGACCGTGTGGGGTAGCAAAATATAGGGCTTGAGGAGACGATTCCAAAAATATAACAAACTGAACTACAAACACTGCCACCTAGTTGCAGTTGTTTCTATTATTTGTTTTTGAATGCTAAAGTCCAAAAAGTCCTTACATATGGTCAAGCAAACTGGACATTTCGAAATTGAGCAGTGTACCGGTAATATATCAACCAATGAGATCACTATTGATCAAAATAGTTAACATGTTCTAATTCAGACAGCGTGCTCAAGTTTAAAATGGCCTTACATTGTGTTCACCGGGTAGTATAATATAATTTGTGTGTAACATTTATACAACTAGTCAACTATAACTTAAGCATACCGATAGGTAAAGCTAAAATACCGACAATTACAACATTGAAGGTTGTAAAACCAGAAAAAATTATTGTTAAGCAAATTGAGTACCAACTTAAATTGTACGTATATTCAAATCAGAACTATCATTCTGTCACAGTTGTATGAAATGGTTGTAAAAACGGCAAATTGACGTGGGGTGTCAATTCGGTCAACTATTAATTTTCCTGGATGTGTTTGCAATGCTAACTTAACAGTAACTTACTTAACGAAGTGAAGAGCTTCAGTACTTCGGACCAGGTTGTCTGTTTACGTAGTTCTGAAAGGAACGGTGAAAAGTATTAGTTAAAAATTATGTTCTCTTTGAAGTTCTGTCAGTCAAGAAGCAATTTAGTTGTCAGAAAAGAATATTTATTTATAGATGGTATGACTTTTAATACGTCTTCAAGTTATTGAATTCAAAGGGCAATCAAATGGGGATGATGACTAAAATATTTTTTTAGTCCGTCCGTAAAAATATTGGACACGTATTTTTTCTTTTTTTACGTAATCTAAACATTACGGCGATACATTGGGTTAAAATGTGCCATGACGTCACGAGTATGTAGATTTATACCTGTGACGTAGCGACCCCCACTCCCCAACTTAAAATGCGTTTTATCTAAGTAATTTTTTATTAATATGATAAAACAAGAAATACGTGTCTAATATTTTTTAATTATCTGACTGACGGACTAATTAGAATTTCCTTTTTTTTACCCAGGCATCATCCCTATTGCTCGTTGTACGTTTAACGTTACGAGTGAGAATATAGCGTGAAGACGAGTTATCAAAGTCAGTCCAGTTTCTTATTTAAAATCTGTCTATCCCAGGGATTCACTGATTCTAATTAAATTATTGTGGAAATTTTACAGACGGTCTGTGAAGATTCGCCAATCAATTTATTTTGACCTTTTATAATTCGTTGCGATCATGTCTTTTGGGTGAAGTCCTAAATTACTATACTCTTGAAGACCAAAGATTATTGTAAACGCATACGCTGGACACAACCATTCGCTTATAATCTGTCAACTTTATAAACGAATAAATTCATTTTGAAAGAGTGTTCGATCATCGATGTTGGGTTATCTGAAGAACACGCAAAGAAAATTCACAATCTATCCTGCAGGAGTTATAAAATCAGGTATACATACAGAGGGGCTCTTGAACGTCACCTGCCGTTGAATAAACGGCGATCTATGAGGCGGTCTCATTTGAGGCCGCATCGGAGGCCTCATGAAGCCACGTGTAGGTAAGCCACGTGTAGGTAAGCCACGTGTAGGTAAGCCACGTGTAGGTAAGCCACGTGTAGGTAAGCCACGTGTAGGTAAGCCACGTGTAGGTAAGCCACGTGTAGGACTGCCGCGCATGGAGCCCCGGTTGGCTATCAGAGACGGGAGCACATGGGGGAATATCGATCGATTCCGCCATTTCCTGATGTTCAGTTTTACCGAGTCGTCGCTGGTATCCGATTCTGTGTTGTTGACGTGAAATCTCGAATTGCCGGGGTTGACGTAAGATTTCGAGGGGCCGGGGTTGGTGAAAGATTTCGAGAGGCCGGGGTTCGCGAATGATTTCGAGAGGCCAGGGCTCACGCGGGCTTGCGAGTCACCGGAATTTAACATCGCTCGGTTGAAGATGATTGCCGGATTCATGCCTATGGTCCTAGTTATTACTGGCGTCACCGGTTCTTCCGCCGCTTTGTTCTGTTGAAATCATATCATAATATCAATAAAAAAATTATTATTTATTTACCAGGTGCTTTTAAAAATAAACTGATGAATAATGAAGTTCGCTAATGAAATTAATATTGTTGGTAGGTGGTACTAAGACTTCGCAACGTTGCGGTTTAATAGAAGATGCAGTGACAACAATTTAAAAGAGTGTGCTTAGATGGTATGGCCTAGGACATAAGTGACCTTCATGGTGATGTTCTTCAGAAAGGTCAGGGGCGTAGGTACTCGCTAATGGCGTGCGTGTATGACGCATGTAAATGAAGCAAAAGGAGTATGTCAGGATCGTAGCAAGTGGTGTTCTGCCTACGCCCATGGGAAGAAGGCGTGAGTTTATATGTGCGTGTGTGTGTGTATATGGATGTGTGTATATGAGTGTGTGTGTGTGTATGTATGTATGTATGTATGTATGAGAGTGTGTGTGTATGAGACTGTGTGTGTGTATGAGACTGTGTGTGTGTGTGTGTATGAGTATGTGTGTGTGTATGTATGAGTATGTGTGTATTCTCTATAACATTTTGATTTTATCTAGACCTAAAAGATCATGTTCTTAGATGCAATGACTTGATCCATTTCATCAATAATAGGGTTGAGTGGTAAAATAGTGATATTCATGATAACAAGATCAGAATGACCAAACTACCACTTGTAAAAATATAATAGGCCAACCTATTGATGTCAAAAAGCTGATATTATAAAAAAGGAAGTACGCAATTTTATGGTTGTAAAAAAACAGTACTTTTAATTTTTTTCTAAAAATTAAAAGTACTGATTAAATTAATGACTACACAGTACAACTTCCAAGTTTTCTTTACAAAGTACTACTAAAAAGGACTTACCATATTATCCAGGTTGGTGGTATCGGGCGAGGCGGCCGGGGGCTGCGGCTCGGGCGGGGCGGACCGGTCGGGCCGGTCTGGTTGGGCGGGACGGTCGGGTCGGGCAGGCCGGTCGAGCCCGTCGGGCCGCGCCGCCGGAGCCTGCAGCGGCGGACTAGCCGACACCACCGACGACGCCAGCATCGACGAGAACGCCCACTGGTTCTTCAGCAACGTGTACTCCTCAAAGACATCCTTATTCACAGATATCTGCTTCTCAAAGTGCCCAATCATTGAGTTATTGAATATATCCGACTTCGTCAACCGCATCATCTGTATCAAAGCCCGCGCCATCGGCTCGTCGAACGGCAATATACACACGCGCTCCAAAATATGCTCGACTACGTCTTTGTTAAATGTCCTGTCGTTGTCCACCATGAAATACGTGAGATTTAAAAACACTACTTTGAACCTCGAAAAGTTCTGCGTTATAGACATCGTCGCCATAAATACGTCACAGAGTAGCGTCCTGTTCACCTGGTCCGAGTGAATGGTCAGCTTCAACAAATCTTCACAAATACTCAAGTCGACGGTGTTTAAATGCAATAAAGTCGCTTCTATGGTGTTAACTCTAAGCTGCGTGTCCTCCTCGCACTCATTTCTAGCCTTCATAATGAAATCGTAAGCCATTTCTATGAGTATCTTCGTGAGCCCCCGCTTCGCGCACTCCTCCACGTAACACATCCCATACCTTCTTCTTATCTCCGACCAGTTCCTCATCTTCAAATACTCTTGTATAAACATCCTGTCGTCTAAATTATTAAATTTATCTTTAATTTGTGCGCTGGTCGGTACCAAGTGCAGAAACCGACACTGTCCGTAAAACATATTCCGGCAACAGTTCATCAGGTTGTAGAAACATACGTTGCCAAACACCATGCTGGTTTTAGGTAACGCTTCGAAGTACGATTCCATTAGACGCGGTTTTTTTATCATATCCGGGGGACCTAATCTTGTATCTAACTCTATGTTTTCAGTAAAGTCTTGGTAACTTTCAGCGTCGTCTGTACTGTTGCTTTGCTTATAAATTGAAGTTGAATCAGCATTTTGTTTTTCGCAAACGTTTATTATTTTAGATGCTATAATTTCAGCGTCATCTCTAATTTTCGTTGGACAGTAGGTTTGCTTTTCTGTGTTCGGCACGTTACCTTCCCTGGCTGGTTTAGGAATATATTCCTCGACTTGGTGCGGTTTGGAAACAACGGCTGAGGCCATCGACGTAGCCATTCTAGAAGATTCAAAACCGCTTATGCTTTCAGCGAACAGAGAAAGGGTATCGTCATCATCATGGTGATCATAGTACGAGTACGAGGTGCCTGCCGCCTGTTCGTCGTCTGAGGTTACGTCTTGGCTAGCTTTAGTGCTCGCGTTTGAAATATTACCCTCAGAAGTACTTGATAGACGTCTACTAGATCTTCTTCTAGGTTCTACAAAATCTTTTACAAGTTCTCTAGTATTTTTTTCAACTGGAGTATTTTCTTCGACCATTTCGACAACTGGGGCCTTTTCGACAACTGGGGCCTTTTCTACAACTGGGGCCTTTTTTACAGCTGGGGCATTTTCTTCAACTAATACATTTTCTGTGTCGATAATGGCATCACAATCTTGAACTTGCTTAGAAACACAAGTCTCATCAATACTGCCTCCTTTTTTTTGAGGGTTTAGCATTTCTTTTAGATGACGACAGTGCGTTATAACTCCAAATTCTCTATCCAAGATATCGAACATTTTATCTCTAAACTTCACGAGATTCGCATTGACGTTTTCATTTTCCGAGTTCATCCATTTTATTATTTCCAGGTCCAACTTTTCCATTGTCAAGCTTAGTTTGTTAGCTGCTTTTCCGTAATCTGAACTACTTCCTTTTGGATAATCTGAACTACTTTCTTTTCTACGGGATTGTGTAAACTGACTACTAGAAGAGGCGCTCAAATGTAGCGAGTTCGCACCTAATGAATCATTTAACTGCTCGGAAAACTTCCTTTCGCTGTCCGAGCTATCAGAGTCAAAAGAGTCTGATAGATCTTCATCCGTCTCATCCGCAGCAGCAGATGCAGCAATCTCTTGCGCCTCATTCTGTCTTTTCTTCACTTCGCTATCTATGTTAGTAAGTTTAAGCACCGGCAACTTCTTATTAATACGGACAAAGTCATTGGAACAGACTGAACCAATGCAAGTGGTATTGCTCGAACTGGATATGTCTCTAGTCCATGACTTGTTCGAGGTACTTCCAACAGAATTCTTACGCGATTCTACTAATCCTGGTTCATTTTGCTTGGTTTTTACTACAGACTCTGTTACTTTGTTCCTTAATAAGTTCGGGCTGCTACCAAGAGAACTCTTACGAGATTCTATTAATTCTAGTGCATTATGTTGATTTGGCTTGGTTTTTACTTCAGCCTCTGTTACTCTGTTCCTCATCCTCAATAAGTTTGGGCTGCTGGCTACAGAACTCTTACGAGATTCTATTAATTCTGGTGCATTATGTTGGTTTGGCTTGGATTTTACTTTAGCATCTGTTACTCTGCTCCTCATCCTCAATAAGTTCGGGCTGCTGGCTACAGAACTCTTAAGAGATTCTACTAATTCTGGTGCATTATGTTGGTTTGGCTTGGATTTTACTTCAGCCTCTGTTACTTTGTTCCTCATCCTCAATAAGTTCGGGCTGCTACCTACAGAGCTCTTGTGAGATTCTACTAATTCTGGTGCATTATGTTGGTTTTGCTTGGTTTTTACTTCAGCCTCTGTTACTTTGTTCCTCAATAAGTTCGAGCTGCTACCAACAGAATTCTTACGAGATTCTACTAATTCTGGTGCATTTTGTTGGTTTGGCTCGGTTTTTATTTCAGAATCTGTAACTTTGTTCTTCAATAGGTCAACTATTGAAGGTGTTTCAATTCTAGCCTGTATATTTTGTTGCTTACTTTTGGGTCCTTTCTTCCTGCCAGGTGTTGGTTGTCTCATTGGCGGTGGTTTCCTAGCTGTAGGTTGCAGACGTTTGACTAAACATTTAGTTTTTTTATGTTGAGGTTGTACCACTGCAGATGTTGCTTGTACAACTACAGGTGTTGGTTGGACGACTACAGGCTCTGGATCGACGACCGTAGGTGGTGGTTCTACGAAAGGATCACATTCGGGTACAACTGTCACATCGACAGCGTGAGCATCGTCTTCCAATTTTATGTAAATGTCACGGGCTTCGGTGTCTGTTTCTAATTTTGAACGCTTCGCATCATCCTGTGCTTTTGAATCAGCTAGTCTTTTTCTTGTAACTGTTAACAAGAATATTATATCAGGTACTATCTATACTTCTAACATAATGGGAGAATCTCGCTACAACCTTGCTGAGCGACTAACAAGAGCTATAATTTTATAGTTCGTGCAGATACGAGAAAAACTTTGTTTACAAAAGACCGACTTCCAAAACAAAACAGTCATCTGCCTAGCCTTTTCCCAACTATGTAGGAGTCGGCTTTCAGTCTTAACCGGATGCAGCCGAATACCAGTATTTTACATGGAGCGACTGTATATTTGACCTCCACAACCCAGTTACTGGCTACCACGATACCACATGGTAGGACTGGTTGTCAGACTTTCGGACTTCTGACGACCCATAACAGCTGTCAAAGATCTACAAATGACAGCCGAGACTAACGGCTTAACGTGCTTTCCGAGACACGGAGCGATCTTGGTATTTAAAGATGGTCACCCATCCACGGACCAACCGCGGCAAGCGTAGCTTAACCTGATCATCCCGTGCGGCTGTTATTAAGCCAAAACACTACAAAGTGAAAACTTACTTTAATTTCGGAAATCGGTGTCTTTGGTTTTGTTATTTCGTATTTTGTCATCGACTTCACTTTTTTGTTGTGTTACCTATCCCACACAAATTCGTATACCACTACTTGCTATGTAATTAACAGAGTGACAGGAAGTTATTATAACATCATCAACATACAGTAAGTGGAAAAAATACATATTATTGAACCTAACCTAACCTAACTCAAAAACTACCCAAGCAAAGTTAATAATACGGACCACCGCGCAAGCTTCCTCTACCAAATGAAAAGTAATTATCAAAATCGGTCCACAATTGACGAAAATATAGATGAACATACATAAAAAAAAAATAAGGAGTCGGAAGAATATAAAATGATATCTTACGAATTTTTCGTGTAGGTGGTTCGGTGTGGCTCGGCTTTTTTATAGTTGGCTTCTTTCCAGGTGAAAGTTTCTCTGGTAATTTAGCATCAGTTGAAGTGACGACTTCTGTAAAAAAAAAAACATTATTGTGACTTTTAAATTTGTTAATAGAATAGGTAAAATAAGTATAGGATCGGAAAAGATATTTTGAAGAGCTAACGACCAACAGACGGACAGAATAGATGAATAAAAAAATTGTTTTACACCGAATATTCATGTAGGTACTTGAATTATGTTAAAATATAGCTTACCTGGTGTATTATTTCCCACGACTACACAGTTTTGGAAAAAATCTGACACCACTTTAACTTTTTTTTTTCTCCCTCTGGCTTTTGGAGGCTGAATAATAACAATATTGTCGTTTTCGAATACAGCAGGTTCTTCTTTAACCAATTGTTGTCTAGCAACTGAAACAAAAGACCGGTCTAATAATAATTACTTATGCAATGATGTGTGTTTTGGTATCTGGCAATCGAACAAGCCTTTTACAGAGTATTGCACAACGAAACTCCTAAAAAGATTTGTGATCTTGTTATACTACACAAAATTAGTTACCATAGTTTCTATACACTTGTGTTACAAACTAAAACGCCTTTTATTCATTCCGAAAAAGTTAATTATTTCAAGTATCTTAAGGATTACTATGGTATCCCCCAAGGTTCAATCTTGGGACCTCACATAAGCTTAATTTATTTTCCCAACAGTCAAACAAGTTTTTACATAAGGAAATACAGGCATGGCATTATTTATGTATTTTATCTAGGGAATGCAATCTCGATTGCATCGAATTGAGATCTCGAGCCTTTTTTCGAAATTCAATCATGAGAAAACAATCTCGTTCTTGAAATCTCTTTTGATTTTAAGACTGAGCGCACAAAACTTGGCACAATATGCTATTAAGAAACCGTTTTTAATACAGGGTCAAATAGCTAGCAAAACTTCCAGACGTGATGCATATCTAAACACGATAAACCGTATATAGATAAAGATTAACATTACGTCTGTGGAGTTTTGCTAGGTAATTTAATTTGACACATTATTATATTAATAACTAGCTGTTGCCCGCGACTTCGTCTGCGATCCAAGTTGAAAAGTAGCCTATTGTCTTTCTCCAGGTCAAGGTCTACCCGTGTGCCAAATTTCATCCAAATCCGTTCAGCCGTTTTAGCGTGAAAGCGTAACAAACAAACAAACTCACTTTCGCATTTCTAATATTATTTAAGATTCACGTATTTTTAATGTGCGTGATGCGCTGATTTGTATTGTTATGTACGCATACACGCGTACAGATGATTACAATGATTTTTAGGGTTCCGTAGCCAAATGCCGAAAACGGAACCCTTGTCATATCCGTCTGTCCATCTGTCTGTCCGTCATTACACAACTATTATATTCGGAGACTACTTGCACTATATCAATGAAATTTGGAAAGGTGTATTTTGTGCACCACTCAGCCACCACTAGACAATGGTGTAGTGAAATTATAAATTACGAAAAAAAAACAGGGTTCGCTCTACTCATACATATATATATGCGAGGGATGAGAAATTTTTTTAACGCACACGAGATCTCGAGTTGACATTATCAACTCGAGATCCATGTGCATTAAAGTATTTTTTTGCATTTCCTGTATAACCCGTTGGTCTCAATCAAAGTGAACTAAACAGTTTTATAGATTACTAGCTTTACCCGCCCCGACTTCGCACGGGTAGAACTAAACCCTACCCTACCCTAATTTTCTCACCGTTTAAACCTTCCCTGGACTATGACAAACATTTCAAAAACAAAATCAGCTAAATAGGCCCAGCCGTTCTTGAGTTATAAAATTACAACGAAAAGTGGCATTGATTTTTATAGATATAGATAATACCTAGAACTTATTTACCTTACCTACCTTACTTATTACCTTTATTTATAAACAGTGTTTTAAGTTGATTAGCACCTGTTTAATCATACATTTTTGGCGTTTAAACCTCTCGTAACTGTATTCGATATTTAGTCATCAGTATAAACGTATACGTAAGTACAATGTTTTTTTTTTTATAATATACCTGAATTTGCTAGGTTTACTTTGGTTTCAATGTCCAAATGCTTCGTAAATTGCGGAGGGCGACGGCCTTTGACAATTGGTACATGTACTCCTTCTTGTTCTGTAAGGAAATAATTATATTACCGAGTTATAAATTGTAGCTATCATTGGTCTAAATAAGTTATTCAAGCATCAGAAATCTTAGATATTTTTTTAGAAACATCGGGGATAAAAGCTTCCGAGTATTCTACTACATGAATATTCCTAAAAACAAACCTACCAAAACGAATACCCTGAACCTGAATTTGCTTTCAGATCATCATGATTTAATAAATAACAACATCATCCCTGTACTTCCCAAGGGGTTAGGCAGAGGCACACCTATAGTACACCCACATTTCACCATTTAAGTTAAAGTTCCATATACTAGGGGCAACCCTATTATCATCTGCCAGGGTTGCGAGTTTGTCCGAAAGGGATATCGCGGCCCCGGCACACAGGCAACGGAAGGAACACAGGTTGGTTATATGTTATGGGGTTTGGTTTCCGCACTTAGTCCTTTTGTGGACCATAGCAGCCGTTGGTGGTTACTCCAACCAGCCCACCTCCCTCCAGCAGGTTAATAAAATCTCCTGGTCTGTTCGGAACATCTGTGAAAGATCTGGGTGTCCCGAGGGTTTGTGTCACAGGTGGGTTTTAGTCAGATCCTATTATCATCAACCAGGCTCAAATCCAGACACCAGGCTGCTACTGAGACATCACAGATGGAAAAACCCAATACCACTTTGCCTCACCCGGGAATCAAACCCAGGACCTCATGCCCAGCAGTAGCGCTTGCAACCACTAGACCAACGAGGCAGCAATATAATACTGGTGCAATCTAGTTGTAGATTAAGTAGAGTGCCCCTAAGCAGATACTCCAACTCCTAGGCCCGTATTAATAAACGTTACTCAGCCCAAGAGCTCGCACTTGATAACAATCTTGAGGTCTCCACCATATTAATAAACATAAGAATTTATGTACTCAAGTTACGGCTTGGGTTATATGTTATCAGAAAATTTATGGACTGATTAATAAACGAAACTCGACACTTAATTATACAATAGGTGAGTGTACTCTACATGCTAAAACCTGAGTTTAGGCAGTACCAAATCCGCCCCTAAGATGACCCACTGACCAAATGAATTTTTCAGTAAAATTACAATGGATGGTATAGTTAAATACTGGTAGAAACAAATAAAAGGTACTTAGTTAGGACAAACACACAAACGACAAAACACAAGACATATGATACAACACACAGGACAGGACATAAGAGTACCTTTCTGTTGTAACACTTCAGTCGTAAGAATGTGAATAAAAGAGGGACCGGCCAAAGCACACAGTTTTATATTGCTGACAGTGCTCAATTCTATACCAAGCCATTTTGTATTCAACAGTGATTAAAATTTGTTAATTTTATTATTGGCGTGAAAATGGAACTGTTGCCAAAGTGTCTTTGAAGTGACTGCAAGATTCCAAGAGAATCCATCTTGGTCTAGTGTGTGAATGTGAACTAGACCTAGTATATATAAGAATAAACAAGGTTAGCTTTTTATTTTCTTTTTCATTCAGTGAACTGTCCCTACTACAAACATGTTTGTTTATAAAGCGATAATAGATAGGTAACGATTACACTAAGTCCTGCCTCGATGGGGAAAAATAGGTGGTAAGATAAGTACAATACAAGTTTATTGCAAAAATACAGATCTTGCAAATTGTTGGATTCAAACTTACCTGTACCTTGTAAAGGTATGCTAACTTTTAAGTTAGCAGGAATATTTGAATGTGATTTTAGTTTGCGAACAGATCGCAGTTTTTCTGTACTCTTTCCGTCTCCTTTGAGTGGTGGCATTTTTGCCAAAATATTTACTTTATTACGGTTTTCGCACACAAAAATATTTTATTTTCCATCAAAGTTCTCCATTTCTACCACAGATTATGAATGAAGATGTAGCTACTTAGCACCAGAAGCACTAAGCAGTGTTGCCAGCCAGAATGTCAGATCTAAAAGTCCGTCGTAGGGTGACCTTGAAAACATGTCCGTAGAAATCCGTAGCTACGAACTTATAAATATCACATATTGGACTAATGCAGCTTAAATTAAGTGACTATTTGGAGCTCGATGGCTAGTTAGTTGATAAAGAAAGACAAAACACTTTACGCATGGTCAAGACTCAAGTTAACTTCTGTTGCAGTGCTGAATATAGGAGATTGGTCGAATTTGTATGGGAAGTGGTTGTTGCGCCAATAGCAATACGGATTTGATATTTGTGTAGGGATACCTCATCAATACTCTTGTATAAATCTCACACACTCAAATGTTGAGTGCAGATTTGTCGCTAGCAATCTCATAGCTACTTGTGGCTACGAGTACATACTTAGGTCACTGTGGCCAGCGTGGGTACATAAACCTAGCAAGTAGCAACATATTTTCTTTTGTCAATGTTTGCTGTGAATCTTAGAGTATATACTCTAAGCTGTGAATGTTTCGCCACTGGTGAAGCAGTGCTGCCAGCCAGAATGCCAGATCCAATTTGTAACGAAGACATTGCATGGGTTACAACATGTAAGATAGATCGTCTCAGGTCCCCCTTAGTAGTGAATTATTATTGGCTAGCTACAAGTCCGACTGTATCAACAATTTTAGTCGATTATTGATTGATTGGAATCAAAGCTTAAAATACAGCTCTCAGAGGCTCTTCTTTGCAGTATGGAACGCGACTTTGTATAAAAAGTTAATGCTCTGTGTTTGTATTGACTTTGACTAGAGGTCACTCAGGTTATTTACGTCAAGAAGAGAAAAAAGTGTCGGCTTCTATTACATCGCCGGTCTAGTCTAGATTTGTAAATTCGGTCAAAATGCCTGCAAAATACAAGATTGTTATGATTCGCCACGGCGAAAGCGAATGGAACCAGAAGAATCTTTTCTGCGGATGGTTCGACGCTGACCTCAGCGATAAGGGTAAGTTCAAAACATACTTGTATAAGATCTTTTTTATTTTTAACTTACTTAACATAAGAATATATCCATTCTAGGACGTGAGGAAGCAGTTGCTGCCGGAAAGGCATTGAAATCCGAAGGCTACGAATTCGATGTCGCCCACACTTCGGTGTTGAAACGGGCTCAAATAACGCTGGGCACAATTTTGAAAGAGCTCGGTAAGGAAGACTTGCCGGTGGAGAAGACCTGGCGATTGAACGAGAGGCACTATGGTGGCCTCACTGGTCTTAACAAGGCCGAGACAGCTGCCAAGTATGGTGAAGCTCAAGTGTGTATTTTATATTGAACAATTTTTTTTCTATCCTCAAATGAATGCATTGTATTAGGATTCAGCCTATTTAAGGGCTGCTATCCATCAAACCCATTGGAAGGGACATGGACTAAAGCCACTATTATGTTTCCATTCCCAATACAATTTTCACATTGTTAGAGTAACAATTTAGAACGTTGTAAATGCCGGATAAAAACCCGGAGATTTGCAAATAATGTCTGGATATTTTACTTCGATTTTTCATTAGGTACTCATTTAACTTTTTTATTTTCTAACAAAAAATAGTCTTAAAGGTAACATCAAACAAGTTCATATCTAACCAGTTTCAAAACAAAATCCCGTGAACACAATGACCACATCTGTTACCGGCCCGGTTCTATAGTCGCCCAGCGCTGCAAGCAAGAATAGTCCTTACTTTGGTGGTTAGATATGAACTTCGTCGATTGTACAAGGCCAAACAAAATTTGGACAGGGAGCCAAAAAGCCTCACATTTTCATACAATCAATCTTGCTGCATCATCATATATTTTGACATCTTTTTGGCAGACCTTTATTTGACCTCATAAAGAATTTATGACTCAAGTATTTGCAGTCACGTACTACCTACTCATGATAAGTACTGTTTTTATAACCAGATATAAGATTACAAAGGCACCTTTATAATCTTAAAAAAAATCTTTTTCTTCAGAATTCTCTTCCACCTGACCTGCGATTTACGATTTCAATTATAATTTCCGCAGGTGCAAATCTGGCGCCGTAGTTTCGATGTGCCCCCTCCCCCCATGGAGAAGGACCACCCTTACCACGAAACCATTGTCAGCGACCCCCGTTATGCTGGCGACCCAAAACCTGATGAGTTCCCCATGTTCGAGAGCTTGAAGCTCACCATTGAGAGGACACTGCCTTACTGGAACAATGTTATTGTACCTCAGGTTAGTTTTAAATAAAAAAAACCTATCATACTGTGTAGCATGATACACTTTCATGTCAAATTTAACAAATTATAAGAAGAAACCCCTAAGAATTAGCAGGATTTCCCTATTATTTTAGTTTTAAAAGTACATAATCTGCTTTGGCTATTATTTATTTAAGTAAAGCAGGTTTAAATGTGAGTTACCAGATTAGTGCAACTCGCCTTATCTAGTTCTCATAAAATAGCAGTTATCATTTATTAACTTTACTAACTGCCTGCTATAAAAGTTACCTATGATAAGAACTTCATTTTATTTTTACTAACTTACTGATAAAAATCATAATTTTATTTCAAAACAGTAACTGTTATAAACGTTATTTTGTTTTTGATCTAAGTAAATACATTTTTTTTCAGATTAAAGAAGGAAAGAGAATTATTATCGCTGCCCACGGTAACAGCCTCAGGGGTATTGTCAAGCATTTAGATGGTATGTACCTACATCTTATGTATTGTTGCAATACTACATATCGTTGGCGTAGGTGAAGAACTAACTAACAAAAAAAAACTTATTTAGAGAAAGTTGCTATTTTGTATGCGGCGTTTTATGATTTGGGTGTTACGAAAATGGCGAAAAGTAAATTTGATCAAAATCGCAGTTATTTCTCCACATATGTCGACGATATTTATGTTAGGAGTCTGTAATTGATAAAACATCTAGATTTCTAGATCTTGAAATGTTGCCAATTTAATCTAATTTTGTAGAAATATAAAATAAAACATGCTAAATTGTTCAAAAAAAAATCAAGTCCGATTGTCGTGTTCGTAGTTTCGCAGTCGGCCTTCAGCAGACCGTGACGGTCAAAAGGTTGCTAAATAACAAGAAAGTCACTGAAGGACAGTTCAGTGGTCAATTAGAAGTATATCTGTGCCGTGTATATTTCCAGGTCTAAGTGATAAAGCCATCATGGAACTGAACCTGCCCACCGGCATTCCATTCGTGTACGAATTAGATGAGGATATGAAACCAGTCGATTCCATGATCTTCCTCGGAGACGAAGAAACCGTGAAGAAAGCGATGGAAGCCGTTGCCTCCCAAGGCAAGGCCAAGTAATTTTAAGCAAAAATCAGTAATTTATTTTGTTGTAGTCGTTACATATTATCATGACGGTTGACATTATTATAAAGTAACGAATCATTGTATTGTATAAATAATAAATTTCGTTTTGCAAACAATAAAAAAATGTGCTAAGGAATCTCTACAGAATGTTTAGATTGATATTCAAAATTAGCTGCTGTATTCAAGAGATTATTTATTGAGTGTATGCTAAGATATACCTTCCAAGTTGTTACCATAGGAGTTTACAATATTTATCAATGTAGAGATGCTTGAGTTTAAACATTAAAACGTAATTAAACATACTTCAAAGTTATTTTTATTCCGGCAAGCTTTCTTTTAAATCTGCCATTACTTCATCCATATTCACATCTTTTGAGTTTTTATTACCATCATTTTTCGTAAATTTTTTACCACTGTATTTTGCGAAAGTTTTTTGCCTGCTTGTAGATAGTACTATATTGCTTTTTGCTTCGCTAGTACTTTCGTTCTCAACTTCCATGGACATTGCGTTTTCATCGGAACTTGCTTTGGATTTTTTCTTGGTCTTATTTTTCGGTTTAATATCGAACCGAAATTCTTTTGGCAGTTTGTGAAGTTCTACACAATGTTGACGTCGATCATTGGCCGTCGCGAATTTTAGTTTGCATTCTTCAATGTAGCAGGAATACTGTAAAATTGTGGTCAAGTCATAAATCACATTGCTTACATGTCGAACATTTTACCTCTTGTTAAACTTCTGTCTTACCGAAGGCTTCCTCTCTGATAGAACTGCGAAGAATGAGTCGTGATTTTCTTGTACATGCAAGTCTAACAAATGAGGTGACGGCATAACCTTTTTGCACCGAGCACAGGTGTACCGATGCGATGCGTTATAGTGATTTTCGGATTCCAATAAAGATTCAGATGTAAACTCGCATCCCGGAATGCTGCATGTGGATTTTATGCTAAAACACATAAAAATCTGTTGTAATGTAGGTAATTTCAATAGATGAATACAATTATGGGATTGCGTTCATCATTGCTCATAGTTATCATGTTTTATTCAACCTTGAAATTAGGAGAATAACATGTTGATGCCTAAATTGGACGGCTTGTCATAAGAGTTGCAGTGCAAATTGTACGAGTAATATACTACTTCCACTTCTAGAGGGTGACTGCTCGGCTCAAATTGGTGTTCGAGTAACAACTAACGGATCGTTGCTCAAAGCACAGATTAATAAAGATGGGACACTCCGTAAAATCATTTAAATAAAAAGCGACTCTTGCTACGCCATAATAAAGTGCAATTCAGGTCACACAGCATTGATTACCTACAGTTATATTCACCTAGAAGTTGCCTCTTTTAATATCGCGTAACTCTTAGATCTTCTGACTACGTTACACTCACTGAATTGGCCCAACAAGACGGGCCCGCCGCGTACTTGTAGCTTCATAGCTTAACTGCGGAGTGTACCATCTGTATTCATCTGTGCTCAAAGACGAATTCACTAGGTGGCCGTACATGCATATGACCTTGTCTAATATTTATGAATTGAATAGATCAATAAAAAAAAACGTTATATAAGTTATACTAGTGACCCGACCCTGTTTCGCACGGTTTTACGATTTGACAATAAATCGAGATGTCTTTATTTTATGTGAGTTTATTATTAATTTATTATTTAAACAAAAAACTCAAAGCATATTGCCAATCTTTCTACACGAGCAGCCTGTGGGTTAATTATACTCAAAAGGCATACAGCGCTCTGCGGGTACAATACAATAACTTCTTAGGATGATGTTGTTGCGGTTGCCGCGGTTCTGCAGTGCTTCCGCTATGGCCGCTGTCCGACCGAATTAGAACATAATCGGTCACAGCGCTGGCGCTGACATCAATAACTTGCGTACCGATTTCGGTTTTCAATTTTCGCTCACAGTGCTTGCTCAACGTCAAAACTTGCTTATCGTAATTTCTTTGTGTATACACCACAAATTTTTTCTTCTTTGGTTAGGTGGCGAACGGTAGCCAGCAGCACAATTTCGAAAATGTCACGTTAGTATAAAGATAATTGCGACTCAAAACAAAACAGCACAAAAGTTATTAGTAAAAGGCATGGTCGGCGTTATCGCAAGATGGCGCATGTCATGACGTCATTTATGACGATTCACGGCACATCGTTATCAAGCTCACGTTAACTCGGTACGGGAGTTAGCACGCTCAAATCGATTACAGTGTAACTCGGAATGCAGCCTATAGGTTTGCCGAAGCGCGTACGGATGACTCTTACGAAATAAGACGCAAGCGAGTGTCGACGCTGTTGGCCAGAGTACGCGGCAGCAGCAACAACATCCTGAGGATATTTTCGAGTAAATATCAATGTCCGAAACACTCGCTCTGTCTAAGCATCGTGGTTGGGACGGTAAAATAAAATGTTTAATTGATCATTATATTTAAATTCTTTACCTATTGTCATAGTTTATAAGCTCCTGTTTTTACTAACCATATTGGATCATGTTATCTGACAAATAAATAAATAATAATAAACCATGCGAAATAAATTGTCTAAATGATGGTAAAAACTGCATCAAAATTCGTTGCTTTTTTTAGGAAAACAACGCGGTCACACAGACAAACACGAAAAATTACTTTGTTTTATACTACTTATTAAAGATTATAGAATATTTTTGTATGTTCTCACAATTGTGTGAAGCAATTGCATCACACAGTTACTTTGCGGGGTGTGCAGAAAACACCCGCAGGCAGTGAGCCTCTATTCTTCTCAAGTATAGTTTTGTTCAATGCTCTTTTGCACTGTACTTCTTGCTTTATAAAAATATATATGCTTTAAAAATTTTCGGGAACAGCTGCTGGCAAGATTTATCAATAATTAAGGACATGTTCGAGCTACATCATATTCTACCCTCTACCTTAAGTGACATCTACTTAATTATAATTACGAGACGACTAAAAAACTTCATTGGCGTGTTCAAGGGGTTGGGTTAGAAAGCTTTGGTGTGGTCGTCAGGTAAACAGCGACATTTGGACATAAGCTTAATCCGCTACTATGTATTTAATTTGTGTACTTACACTTCATGGCAGAGATTTTCTTCGTCGAAGTCGTAAACACCAAGTCTGGGAGGCGGTTTGTCGTTAATAAAAAGTATATCATCCAGTTTACGACGACCGACACCGTACTCTTTTAATTTGACAAGGAAATAGTTGCTGACCTCCATCCTGGAAAGAAGAAATCAATCATTTAAATTAAAAGAATACTTCGATGGTAAAGTATTGTTAACGTGACATTGGCTAAATACACAAACCGTACAAAGCCAAAAGAAGAAAAAGCTATTATTAACTGTGTATTCTTAACTGCTCAATCAGCCCGTCCGGACATACATAAAATGAGCATCAGGCTGCCAAACCTGAGATAAAAAGGACTAACAGACCGTGAAGTATTGCATCAACTATAAATAACATGTCAATAGATAACGAATTACACGTGCACGCGAAGTACATTGGATTAATTACCGATTTACATTGCTTCACCATTATTGAACGTAAGGCAGTAAATGCAAAGGCTTCTATTCCGAAGTTCTTTGGAAAAAATATGGGCTATTTGTTGCTAAAATAATGAATTTTCAGGGCAGAGGCATCGGGAGTCGCAAGCCGGGCTTGCGGACGGTGAGCAATGGGTAGCTCGCCGTCCGATAAGGACCACGCGCGCCTCAAAGAGATGTCAGCACCAACTGACGGGGTCCGTAAGGGCCAATGCCTGCCAGGATTGCGAGTTTGTTCGAAAGGGATATCGCGGCACACGGGCAACGGAACGAACACGGGTGGGTTTTAGTCAGTATAAGTCTGACACGCCCTCCCGCTCCGCCCAGAGCGGGAGAAGTTATTTGATAATTACCAACCATAAAAATAAAAAAAGTGCAGAGGTGAGGTTTCCGGGCAGTGGGCAGACCCTGTGTGTGGCAGAATCCTACCTATTCCTCCTAAGCCAAGCGTGACAATAATAAGACAGTACCTATACCCCCTTTACAGCCGTTTTAAAATGTCCCATATTAGCCAACCGTATAGCCATGTCGGAAGTGACATGATGAATTCGTTTTATTTAATAGGTCGCTCAGTAAATATAATGCTAGTCAAAAGATCCTAAGTAGATGAAAAAGAGTGAATTATTGCGTCAGTTCCGAGATTAGTCTTCTGCCATGTAGGTAATGTTTTTACACCTTATTTCATCAGCCTCTAATCACAAGTAAAATCAATAGGTAAAAATATAATCACGGCCATGTTTGTCTGCTCGAAAGAGGATGCTACTGCTGGCCCTCTTAATAACCTTGCAAGAGCTACATTATGTATCCGGCGTTCTAGTACCTATTATTGTTTTTTATTGGTTTATTTTTTGCTGAAAATCACACGGCTACTTTTAGCTATGAGGTACCTAAGTTACCAGGTAATAAAACAAACAGGTTCTTATGAAGAAGGGGTACCCAACACAAATACCTACTCGGCTCGGTAGTCATTAATTTTAATAAATAAGTACTGCAAATTATCCACCAATTAGTAGTCAATATTTTAGGATTGACTGCTGTTAATCTCAAACCATCGAAATATGTACCTACAACAATTCCAATAAACTGCTACAACATAAACACTCCCCTCGATTTATTAATAAGGTCAAAATCATTTTTTCTATTGACAACGTATAGATCTGCAAACTAATCTTATCGCTATCGCATTCGAAACGGTATAATATTAGTTACAAGACGGCTACTTCATTGTTAATACTCGTATTATCGCGGTCTGAACGACTAAGAAAAATACTAAGTCATGATAAATTAACGATAAACTCGCCTGTTATAAACTGCTACCAATGATGCTCAGTCATTATGATAAGTCTTAGTAGTAAAGTTGTCCAATCCAAATGCCTAGTACCTAGTAGTTGCTAGTAGTAGTCTGTAGCTCTATGTGATGCGCACGTCTGTTAAGTACTTGCATTAAAAATAAGTATCTACGTAATATTACTGTCAAGGCCAACATAATTACTTGATTTAAGTTAGTTCACGTTCGACAAGTATTCAATGAGGTGCTTAAAATAATAAATTAATTTTATGTATTAAAAATTAAGAAACAAGTACCGGAAATTTCATATATATTTAAATTTTGTAATTAGTTTGTGCTCAATAGCGGAAGTGATAAATAAAATAAAATGAACGTACGCCAAAGAAAGGTAAGTTACTAAAGTTGTAATTTTATTACTTACGATATTTACTTGGTTCAAAGGTTATCAAATTATTACAGCAGTTTTTTCTGGGTTGTTTTGTTGTCAATTAGGTTATGTTTTTAGCAATTCAATGCCGTAGTTATACGTGAAATTACGAAACCTCTGTAAAGAGAAGTAATTTACGTTTACATAAAAACTTTTGTTTCATTTATTGACTATTATGTATTATGTACCTACTAATATTCAACACTTACCTCGTCATTTATGTTATCTTTATCACCACTTCTCTCACTCTGACTTCCGTAATTCTGTTTTGTTTGCTTATTTATATTCTAATGAGATAGATACGGAAGGCAAGACAAAAAACTGTACTTTCAATTTATTGTACAGTCCAAATTACTTGAAAGGCATAGTATAGTGCATTTTGGTGCATTTAAAGGACCGCTACCAATTTCTTGCTTGTTTTTTTAAAACTTAAATATTTTTGTTGATATACTTGAGCAAACAAAAACCATACTATTTATTTTAATTGACCGTGAAACCGTATCGAGCAAATCATTTACAATAATAAATATAAAAATATTTTCTTCAACGTTCAAATGTTCATTGCAAGACTAATAATATCAAAATGTGAAGATTTAGTCGATTAAGTTACGTTAAATTAGCAACAGAGCTTCGGCTCTCGGCTCCTGCCCTTAGAGCATTTACCCTACTCTAAGCTCCTGCCATACTCTTTCTCGCTCACACATTTACTAGTTTTTTATTAGTAACGTTAGTAACTAAGGGCTCCTCACTAATTGACAATGGCGAGAATCTAGACACTGACAGATTGTCATCATGTCATGTCACCGACGTCACTTTTTTTTTAAATTTTGGCATTATCCTAAAAATAATAGCAGTGTGACGTTGTATCAAGTTCTTTTCGTAAAAAATATTATGAAATAATGTCTACGTACCGCTTGTTAAATTCCAATTAGAAACATATTAAAATAACTGATTTATTGGTTGTGATGTTTATTTTAAGTCAACATGGGAAAGTTCAGCACGTACAGGTACTTAGAGGTGGGTATTTGTCATGTATTCAATGGAATGTTTATATTGTTCGATTTTTTAATACACATGAACGCTGAATTAAAAAACAAAACAAAACGCAGCTACTATTTACAAAGGTCAAGTAAAAAAAAAAAATATTTTGTACCCTGTACCTACTGTTCAGTTTCATATTAATTTTCTAGGAAAAATTAATAATTAAATGCAGTAATTGGTTTGTAGACTGATAACTGCGTTACTCACAGATTTATTGCTTTTAATGTTTACACAGGTTTGAGTTGCACACAGGTTTTTAATAATAAATTATGGTTTGATCAGTCCTTCACAATAAAAAAGTAAAAAGGAACTAGGCATGCGGGTTTTCCGCACAGAATTCCGAGCTAACTAAATAAAACTGTAAAGTGTAATGAAACACTAAATTCCATTGAATTTTATTGTTTCATACACCAAGCTAGAAAAACATTTTTTACTACTAGTAGTTGATAAAATACAGTCTTAGAAACACATCATAATTTAAAAAAATGTTTCGTAAAGTATATTATATGGTGTTAAAATTTTTTTTACAGTTAAAAGATGATACCTCAGCCCCACATATCAATGTTAGAAGTAGGACAATTAAGCACCCGAGAAAATTGAAGAAAGTTTTTATCTTCCTCATTGTGGCAGTACTAAGCATCACATACTTTTTGGGTGAGTACCTACTGTCATAATAATACTTAGTACCTACCTAGGTGTTAATATTGCTCGTTGAGTTTTGTATAGAGACAGTCACCTTGTTTCACATATGGCTCTACAATGCTGAACTTTATCCAAAGCAAATAAAAATAATAAAATATGTATCCATGTTACTAAGCCACGCCACTCAGTGGCTCTAATATTAAGGATCTTGGAAATTACCTATGAATTTACGCCCACATTAGGCCAGTTGACATGTCATCTGTGATAGGTTGGTATTTCGATCAAGCAATTGAATGTGATTGACTTCTAAAATGTTCATATAATGATACCGAAAGTCTACTTATTACCGATATACTTCTACAGTGAAATCTGTACACTCATATGCATTATGCAATCACACCCACACACACACACACACTGCACCGACTTACTCACACCACACAACATACTTACACACACCTAGTTACTTTCTTTTAATTACAAACGTGTTCCTACTTTTTCATGTATCCTTTTGTTACCTATTAGTTCTTTTTCCAACAAACATCAGCTTACATAAATTTGTCAATAAGTACGCTGATTCATTTTAAATGGAAGGCCCTGTCTCCTGTGATACAGTTTTTATTTAACTAGTATGGTACAGAATACAGGTGATTTTCCACTAAAGTAATAAGTACTGTATTGTATTGCATAGTTTCTGCTTATCAATAACTGGTGGAAAAATAATCTGTAACACTGTTTTTGGAACAATAAAAATTATTATAATTATTAATTAGTTAACATGAGATATGCCGGCCGCCTTACTGATCAGAGACTGTGCAGGCTGAGACCTTCACAGGGCCTTATTGTTGGTTTGCAGTGTTCTTTCAAGTGAAACAAAACATGTTTAATATAACCGATTTATTTGAGGTTGGCGCATCATGTCCTGATTTTCACACTTCTGGATGAAAGCTTTGTTCCTTCCAACCACTTATCATTATTCGTCTAACTCACACGGATTGTGAATTACATTTTTAGAAAGACAATCTAAAAGGATGCGCTAGTGCACGCACCACTACCTATGACTCACAGGGCAGACGTGGCCAAATTTGGCACCTAATCGTCTCCTCCCACGCAGACTGCACAGTACTGAAAGCTTTCCTTCCATACATTTGTCGTTATGCGACCAACTCACACCTCAGACTAATAGTTAATTGCAGGGGTCCCAAAAATTCAACAATAAAGGTCACCTCACGCATCATTATAATACTACTCATGTCATTCCTTCCATACTTCTCTATTAGCTGTCATCTCAGGGGCCCTACCAACATCTCTAAAGCAGTATTATTTTAGTGTGGGAAAGAGATGAAGCTCTACAGGATGTATAGCTCCCATCACGTGGTGGTAGGACCCCAGTACTCATGTTCCATCATACTTAAGTGATAAACCATAACCAAAACAGAATCTTCAAAGTAATATTTCTTACTAAAAGTCTTTGTTAAGTGAATACAAGTGTAAACTTATGTAAATATTTTCTTGTTATTTGCCAGCTGTTTACTTCTTTAAGTAGGTAATATGCAGTTTTATTTGGGCAAACAATAAACGTATTCATGTGTTGTACAGTTAAACCCAAAACGAATATTAATTATATGAATATAAAATACTAATATTACTGTAATATTGAATATTATTTAGTGTTCTGTAATAGTAATTTCAAATAGTAAATCCATAAAATAATGTTATTATGGCATTGAAGGCATGATGTACCTATTATTCTTTAACTAGCAATAAAAAATAAGTAAGTAGAAACATGTAGTATTTTACGTAATCGCCTAAGATTCGTGGTAACTGCTAATAACGCATGCATGAGCCTATAAAATGCCAGTTTTATTTCATCAATGTTGTCATGGCTACCACCTTGCGACCACCTTCCTATAAAATCGACATTCATATTTATCTAGAAGGTCCAACAGCATAGCATCATGTCTGTATTTCCGGCAGAAATAGTTTAAAAAAATCCTGGATGAATGGGTAAACCCCTTATCGCACCATTTACGGTCAAACAGACGCACGTTATTATTTATATGACTAATCCACAAATGTTAGGTTAGGTTAGGTTTCTGTTTCAGTCCCAATTATCTAATAATAATTATCATAAACCTCTGAAAGAAACAGTTCTTGCCACTAATAAGATCTCTTCGAGACCTCGTTTATCAGGTTGTTACTCATAGATAACAAGTTGAACCATTTGGTTAAATAATTGCTGATAATGAATATCAAAGAATGAGATAAGATTTCTACCAGGAAATAAATGGGCTAACCCACTAATGCTGAGTGTTGTTATGGTGACCACCAGATTATTTTATAGGTTGACAGCATTTACTATCCATCAATTCGTTTTTCAACAGATATTGTTCGTCTGTTCGATGTTCTTTACGTGTACTTTAGAGGTATGAGGAACAGGGTGTAAAGTTCTCTATAGAAAAGGGAGGATCATATCCTCCGACAAAACGGGTGTTGTGTCTGCCGGGCAACTTCCCAACTATTAGGCTTGTGTAGTACATGTACTATGTACTATTAAGAATTCATTCGCGACACTGAACTAGAATGAACTATTCCGTAAGCTTAATAGTACTTCGGTCATTTAGTACTTCGTTTCGATCACGTTCCGTCCGATCGGTCGCTCGGACTTGGATCCGCAGAGATCACGTATTTCTCGATTCATGGATCGCGCAGGAAACAGACCGGTTGCGAGGGAGCGAGGATCTAGACGCACTCTTAACTCCTGTTTCACTCTGACTTCTCAAACTTACAACTTCATAACTCCGATTTGCCAAGGTGTTTAGATCTTTATTACGAAAATAGTTTAAGTATTTTGCTTTATTTCTTTCGAAACTTATAGGCATGCGAGGTTACCGATTTAAAAAAGATATTTTCTGTTTTCTTAGAATAATAAGTACCTACGTTCTAGTTAGTTTCCATTTTAAATTTAGTTTAGATACGATTTAATTGTTAAAGTTCGATGTAAACACCTATGAGCCTGTGATACCATCCAAGCACTCGTAATACTCTTCATTCAGTTAGTGTACTAATAGTACTAGAACACCGAACTAGTACGTTTCACAGATTGTACTAGATCGGAGCGATCCGTTCAATGACCGAGCAAGAACAAGTCTACCAACTATTGATGTTGGATAGTCTTATAAATGTCCTACGCGCGGTAAACTCTAATTGCGCGGTACAGGATTTGACGTCAGGTCTTTGATGCGTAGTTTGCATGTGTCGATGTAGACCACAGTACTCCGTTGGTCGGCCTTTTTGTCGTAATGGCCTAGTGTCTTATTGACCTTGAGTAATAAAGAACTTTGGCCGTCTTGCCGTGTGGTCGTATTGACCTTGGGTCGTATTGACGGGGGAGCTCGTGGCTAATAATTAACAGCTGCACGGGTCGATCCACCAGGTTAAGCTACACTTGCCTCCATCGCCATCGCCATCTTTACATACCGAGACTCCTCCGTGCCCGAATCGACCTGCGGTCGTATTGAGCTGTGGCCTAATTGACCTGTGGTCGTATTGACCTATCTCAAAGTAAATTATGTCAGAAAAACGACTTATGTCTTGTGTCTACAGTTCATAATTTACATGTTTTCAGTTGCATGTGTATTGTTCTATTATAGAGAAAAGGAAAATAAAACAACAATAGCTATGAGGACTTGTATATCATTTAAATAAATAATATACCATTTGAGTTAAGATGTCGGTAGTTAAGCGGTTCTCCCAAGGCTAGATGAATGGCTAAACAATCCTTGTGATCAACCAACTTCCAGTCTTCTTTTCGTGTGGTTAGTGACAAACCTGGTGTCAGAGTTTTTTTAAAGCCGCCCATGGGCTTCTGACTTGGCTTCACATGCCGTCGAGAAATATCTCTCAGGCATGCCGCTTTCCTCACGATGTTTTCCTTCACCGTTTTTGAAGCAAGTGTTAATTATACAATACGCACATGAATCCGAAAAGTCAGAAGCACACCTCAAGCGGCAGGTCTCGAGTTCGAACCCAAGGCACGGATGCCTTCGTTTCGAACTCGAGACCTAGGACTTAGCAGTCCTAAGTATGTATACTTAGCATGACTGCTGGAAGTTTGACGTGCATTGCATTAATGTCTGTGTGTGTGATAATAGTACAGTAATTTGGTATAGAATTGTATGGAATAAACAAGTATTTGGTGCTGTATTTTGAAATGCAGCTATGAGCACTTGGTAATGTACCTTTGAACTGCACATAGAACATATTACATAACTATATATAATATATATATATATATATAACTAAATATATATTAACACACTAACTTTCTTTTTGAAAATATGGATAGGAGAGTCCAGGTAGACGCTGTGTACACTGACTTTCGGAAGGCTTTTGACAAGGTGGATCATTCAATCCTTTTGGAAAAGCTTGCCTACAACGGTATTCGAGGCAATTTACTTCGATGGTTTGCATCATATATTTATAACAGGTCACAAAAGGTCGTTATTAATGGGTTTGAATCTGAAATTGTGACTGTCGAGTCTGGCGTTCCTCAAGGGTCTATTTTGGGTCCTTTGCTTTTTATCCTCTTTATAAACGATATAAAGCAGTGTTTTATTCATTCCAACTTTTTGTTGTATGCGGATGATGTAAAAGTTTACAAAGCCTGCCAAAAATTCGAAGACTGCCTACTGCTCCAAGAGGACCTGCACAGACTTGATAACTTCTGCAAAGAAAACAAACTCTTTCTTAGCCTTCCAAAATGTCATAGTATATCTATTACTAAAAACAAAAACAAACATAATTGTTCATATATACTGAATGGCCATCACTTAAATGTGGTGGAATCCGTGCGCGACCTTGGTGTGACATTTGATTCGTGTTTGCACTTTGATTTGCATATAGAGAACATAATAAATAAAGCCTTTCGGATGTATGGTTTCGTCATGAGATCCTCGAAAGACTTCGTGCGACCCTCTACTTTTTTGCTACTATATAAAGCGTTGATAAGATCTCAATTAGAATACGCGATTCCTATTTGGAATCCGTTCTACCTCAAATATAACATTAAATTGGAATTAGTACAGAAAAAGTTTTTACGTACTGTAAACTATAAATGTTATCATTCAAGGATTCCTTACACACAATTGTTACAGCAATTTAATATTTTAAGTTTAGAATCTCGGCGATTACTTTTGGTGGCCATGATGCTACATGGTTTGTGTAACAATAGATTTGACTGTATTGAAATCACAAATAAGTTGCGCTATACAGTACCTAGAACTGTTATCAGACGGGCAGCGCGCGTGCCCCGGCTGTTCCACGTAGATTCATGCAGGACTAACGCCGGGGCACGAGTGCCTCTTCGTCAACTTGTTGAAACCTATAACACGCACTTCATGGACATAGATGTCTTCTCTCTTTCAAGTAAAAAATTTAAAACACTAGCTATAAATACTCTTTCACCACAATCTTAACCTATCAATAATTTTTAAATTCAGTTAAACAAAATAAGATAATATTGTAAATACATTTCCGTTCCTGATTTATCCATCTATTAACTCGTGGACAATGGTGTGGGTTATATGTTTACCTATTTGTGTTACGACTCATAATTTTTAACCTTAACATGTAACTGTTTTTTTGTCCCTAATAAATAAAATAAAAATAAAATAAAATAAAAATATTCGATTTCAACTAGTTGGATTTTTAGAGGTATGAGGAATAGGGTGGAAAGTTCCTCATCCTCCTTTAAAAAGGGAGGATCCTCCGACCAGACGGGTGTTGTGTCCGGTGGACTACTGCCTGACGGTTGTTGTTGGATTTCGGGTGCAATGGTTAGTTCGTATGTTGCGTTATAGATGCCGCCACAGATTCTTTTCAAACTTATTACCTCAGTGATAATAGCTAATATTTTCCTGATTTTTTGGCCCTCGTTTCCTGAACTGAAATGAGAAATCCCATCCTGGCTTCCAATGATCTAACTTGAATCTAATTTAAATAATAATAACGCAGTAGACTGGTCTACTTTGTTCTTTGCTGAGTATGATCCATTTTCATCCACGATATATTTTTGTTTCCCTTTTACATGGGATTTAAACATAATTGGTGTAGGTACTCTTCGAGGAGTATAATCGTGATGCTATGTAATGTGTTATTTTCCTTACCGCTAGGCCATAGGGATAATTCCTGGGTAAAAAAAATATATTCTAATTAGTCCGTCAGTCAGATAATAAAAAATATTTGACACGTATTTTTTGCTTTATCATAATTATTAATAAAAAAAATACTAAGATACAACGCATTTTAAGTTAGGGAGTGGGGGCTACATACTCGTGGCGTCACGGCGCGTTTTACCTCAACGTATCGCCGTAATCTTTAGATTACGTAAAAAAAAAAAAATACGTAGGTATCCAATATTTTTTTATAAGTAATCTCAAAGACGGACTAAAAAAACATTTTTTGTCATCATCCCTATTACGAGCGTGGTAAGTACTAATTTCGGTTTCTTTAGGCAATTTAGATTCTGAAGAAATGTTGACTCACTGGTTAAAACCTAACCAGCCGATCAATTCTGTACCGTGAAAACTTAGGTGAAGTGAGCTGTAATAACGACAATCTCTAGCTGCAGGTGGAATGACGGCTCTTTTTAAGCTCACGGCATCTAATTTTCAAGGAGGAGCTCGTGGCTAAGTAACAACAGCCGCACTGGTCGATCCATCAGGTTAAGCTACGCTTGCCGGGGTTGGTCAGTGGATGGGTGACCATCTTTACATACCGAGAATCCTCCGTGCCCCGGAAAGCACGTTAAGCTGTTGGTCCCGGCTGTCATTCATGGATCTTTGACAGTCGTTACGAGTCATCAGAAACCCGAAAGTCTGACACCAGTCTTACCAAGGGATATCGTATTACCCAGTTACTGGGTTGTGGAGGTCAGATAGGCAGTCGCTCCATGTAAAATACGGGTATTCAGCTGCATCCGGTTAGACTGGAAGCCGATCCCAACATAGTTGGGAAAAGGCTAGGCAGATTGATTGGCATCTAATTTTCAAGACTTTTTTTTGTGTTTGTGTCACGATTACTCCGCCAATTATGAATTGATTTTGATGATTCTTTTATTGTTTGGTAGGTCATACTTCAGAAGTGGTCCCATTTTATTAACTTTGCTTGGGTACTTTTTGAGTTAGCTTCATTATTTTAATACTTACTTACGTATTTTTCCCACTTAGTCTTTATGGATGATGTTATAGTTCCTGTCACTGTTATTTACATAGCAGGTACTGGTATTCGTAGTTTTGTGGGGTACCAAAACGGAAAATAGTTTTTTTTTTAAATAAAATATCCGACTTCCAAAAAACTCAAAGACACCGAATTTCCCCGTAGTTTCTTTTTTACCGACTTCCAAAAAGGAGGATGTTATATGTTCGACGCGTATACATGTATGTTTTTTAATTTTTTTATGTATGTCCGCCGATTTCTCCGTCAATTGTGGACCGATTTTGAAAATTCTTTTTTTGTATGAAATGGTATGCTCCCTGATTGGTCCCATATAAATTTTATTAACTTTGCTTGGATAGTTTTTAAGCTTCAATAATACGTATTTTTATGTGGATGATATGATGATAACTTCCTGTGACTGTTATTTACATAGCAGGTTGAGGTACTGTATTCGAATTTATGTGGGGTTGGTACCACAACAAAAAAGTGGAAATCGGTAAAAAAAAATACCGGTGAAAATTTAATAAAATTGCCCGGGGAAGTTTTATTCCAACTAAAAGCAGTCGGATTCCATGAAATAAATCTTGACTTTTAAAATTATGCACTGGCTCCAAGCCTCCAATGTTCTCGTCCGTGCCAACAACGAATGCATCGCTTCACATTCCAATAATATGAGTGTACCTGCATACACATTGGTTCTGTTGTTGTTATATTAAACAATATCTATGATTGAAAAATATAAAAACATTAATATCACGTTAATTAACAGCCGCAATCGCAATATTCTCGTACTTATGAAGGAAATAGAACGTCTTTTCTTTCATTTTCTGGTGATCGAGTTGGTAGAAAGTGGGAAAGTGGGCATACACTCCAGACAACGAGGATCGGCGGAAATCCTGAAATTCGGTAAAAGGTTTCAGCAGGTAGGTACAGAGGAGAAATAACCTTGCGAATTCTCCTCAAATTAAAAAAGTTAGATTTTACCGTCCAGCGTCAAACATCAGTCAACATCTGTGTGCCATTGCCTGTCTGTCTGTACTAAAATGGACCGGACCTTTTAGGCGCAACCGTGAGGCACAAACCGCCGCAGCCGGCGGCCGTATTGCGTGGATGTGACGCATATTTTCCCCCAAATTGTTATTTTCGTGTTGTGTTCTTTCTTTGCGTCATGTTTACCACAAATAAACGTATTTTCTTTCTTTCTTTTCTTTTTTTTTTAACGTTTTTAAAGTATTTCACTTTTTTTCGTTTTGTAAGTAGGTACTAGCTTCTGTCCGCAACTATGTGCCTGTGAAATCCTATGACACTCGGCAATACTGTACCTTCCCTTTAGTGAAATATTTTTTTTATTTGCTCAATGTACACACGGTTCCCGACGATCAAATCAGAAATGAAGAGATTCGCATGAGAACCACATTAACCGACATAGCCCGAAGAATTGCCTAACTAAGTGGCAGTGAGCAGAGCGCGTTGCTCGTAGAACAGATGGCCGATGGGGCCGACAGGTTCTGGAGAGGCGACCGTGTACGGGAAGACATAGCGTTGGAAGACCTCCCACAAGGTGGACCTATGACCTTGTGAAGGCCGCAGGAATCTGACTTTTTTGGCTTAATGTTCACTGATGCCAGCCATGTCCATAACACAAATTAGACTTTCTGTTACTGAACCTAATATAATACTGGTACCCAAAATCATAAAACTCGGACGTTTCTAAACGCAGCCACAAATGCCACAATCAGTCACGTCAAAATATTATGTCAATGTGACAAGCTGTCTGTTAGAAATAGATGTCAGATGTAGGATATTTGGAAAAAAAAAAAAATGCTATTTATTCTCAGTTCCCGCCACTTCAAAATTCACCGAGAAATTCTTTTCAACTATGGACTTTTTTTTTTTTTTTTTTTGGGAGGAGCTCTTGGCTATGTAACAACAGCCGCACTGGTCGATCCATCAGGTTAAGCTACGCTTGCCGGGGTTGATCAGTGGATGGGTGACCATCTTTACATACCGAGAATCCTCCGTGCCTCGGAAAGCACGTTAAGCCGTTGGTCCCGGCTGTCATTCGTGGATCTTTGACAGTCGTTACGAGTCGTCAGAAGCCCGAAAGTCTGACACCAGTCTTACCAAGGGGTATCGTATTACCCATTTAATGGGTTGTGGAGGTCAGATAGGCAGTCGCTCCATGTAAAATACTGGTATTAGAAGCCGACCCTAACGTAGTTGTTGTTATAATTGATGTTATTTTTTTTTATAAATGGTACTATTTTTTATTAATCTGTTAGTACTCTTTATTTACCCTCTCTGAAATCAGATATACCTCTCCTTCCTCTTCTTCTAGAAAAAGTTGCCAACCCTACCTATACTCATCAGTGGACTTCTTTCGGCTAAAATTATGACACACGGTTTCAGGCTATGACTAGGCTAAAACTTAAGAGTACATGACTCATATCTATGTTGTTATACTAACTTATTATTGTTAAAGTATTTATATTATTATTTATAACTAAAACACTACGCCATCGTGTAATTAGTCACCCCTCGAGTAAATAAATCACGATTTATGGTATAATATAATAAAACTTTGTCATATCACAAAGTGTATGACTTTAAATTACGTTATCATTGAAATTAGGCGATGTTTATTTTAATCGCAATAGAGCCAATAATTGATTATTTACGGAAAAATATTCGCCTTGACTGCCTAGAGTGTGCTTTATTTCATTACAATTTGCAATGAATATATGCACACTCGTCAAAATCCTGAACCAGGAATTCTCCAGGAGGAATTGAGTCCTGATAAGTACCTTATTATTATTATCATGTCATCAATTTGATCATGCAATGCAACTTATTTTTAACCGACTTCCAAAAATGAGGAGGATTTATGAACATAGATCCTCCTTATTTTTTGAAGTCGGTTCGGTCGAAAATATGTTATGTAATTAGATAGATAGCTGGTACTCGTATGAACATACCAGCTATCTAATTACGTAACATATTTTCGTAAACGATTACGCCTAATCTGTTTCATTTTGACAGTTCAACAACATTCATTGCGTTATTTACGTTGTTGAGCAGATATTTTTTCGAACTTTTGAAGCAATGGAGTAGCAATCGTTTCAAAAAGATTCAGATTCCGATTGATCGTGTATTACGCATTTAGGGTACTGATAGTGATAGTAGGTACCACAACTAAAAACTTTTTACAAATTTCAAAAAGATTGGAAAATAAATTTAGGTTCGGAAGTCGGTGTCTTTGGTTTTGAATATTATTTTTTTGCCACCGTCTTCCGAAATTAAAGTTATATTTCTAATTAAGGTTGTGTATTTTTGTATAAAGTTATCATTGATAAAACATATTATCCTGGCTTATGTACCGTATGCAATACAAACAGGATAAATTATTAACGAAAAACTTGTGACCAATACAAAATACTGAAAAGTTGCGGTCTGTAACATTGGTTAGTTTTGCCTGCGGACGCAGAATGTCCAGTCAGCCGCACATCTGTAGTAACACTTGCACTACGAAAGTCAAACAGAAAAAAACAGTCGATGACATGCATTTTGCGATGAATCAGACAAAGCTTACGTTTGCGTTACTTACCTCGTCAAGAACAATAAGGGAAGGTACACATCGACAAATTGTGGCTGATAGATGGAGCTATACGTCCTGTAGAGCTTCATCTCTTTCCCACACTAAAGTAATATTAAAATAATACTGCTTTAGAGGTGGTGGTAGCCCCCTGTGCGGCGCGCTACTTCTATCCCCACTTGTAATGTAAAAAAGGTCATTGAGTCCTTACCAATTAAAGGTATGCCGCTTCATGCATGGACAGATTTATTTTATTGATAGTTTTAGGCTGGCTACACGGAGATATATCCAGATGGAAGTCATTTGTAGCTAACAGAGTCAAGCAGATAACCAACATAGTCCCGGCAGAATTCTGGAGTCATTGTGTTACTGTCACGACTTACGGCCGAACCCAGTATTTAACTGACTTCCATAAAAGATAATATGTTCGTCGCGTATAAGTTTTTTTTATTTTTATGTACTTATATCCGCCGGTTTCTCCGTCAATTGTGGACCGATTTTGAAAATATTTTTTTGTATGAATGGGTATGCTCCCAAGTAGGTCCCATATAAATTTGACTAACTTTGCTTGCATAGTTTTTGAGTAAGCTTCAATAATACGTATTTTTCCCACTTGGTCGATGATATAATTATAACTTCCTGACACGTTATTTACATAGCAGGTAGTGGTTTTCGAATTTGTGTGGGGTAGGTACCACAACTAAAAAGGGAAAAATAAAAAAAAATACTACAAAAAAACAACCCACATCCAAAAAAAAAAAAAAACTTCAAAGTGAAAAATAACTTTAATTTCGGAAGTCGGTGGCATAAAACGAAAATTCAAAACCAAAGACACAAATTTCCGAAATTAAAGTTATTTTTCACTTTGGAGTGTTTTTTTTTTGGAAGTGGGTTGTTTTTTTTTAACTTTTTAACTTTCCTCTTGACATTTTCTTCATTCCTCCGCATCACATGCCCATACAACTTTGGACCACCGATTTCCACACAACTTTGAATACAAAGATGTCCCTTTAGATCCACCATAACCTTAGACCCACGCATAAAATCCTGATTTACTAGCCGAGTAAGCCATCGCGTCGCCTTTATTTCCTCCATTTACGGTGCTCAGTTATTTAGTTAATTACGTCAGGTCATTGTATCATGTTCATGAGAGTTAAGTGCCAATAGGATTAAAAAAAATGCTGCTCGTCGGTAAGCGCATGTCTTGTGAACGGCTGGACTGATTCATTTAATTTTTGTTTCAAAATGTTCGTAATAGTCCGAATTCGGTAAAAACCGAATTCGGACTATTACCAACATTTTGCAAAGAAAAATTTTGAAGTCTCCCCGAAAATTTTCAAGTTTAGGAAAATCTGTTTTCTATTGTCTATGGGTTTTTTGTATGAATTATTGACAGAACTGGCTAATGTCAGTCAGGTCCGATAGTTATGTATAAATATAGTAAGGAGTTGATCGCCTGCGCTGTCCCACTCTTGGGGAAAGCCTCCCTCCTCTCCTTCTATTGTTCGCGAGACCACGCGTCCTCCTTTCAGTTTTTGTGGAATCTGTCTAGTTCATCCTGCCACGCCATCGTGACTTACGAGTTCGGATGTTTAATCAAATACATATGATGGAAGAGGGTATATGTCTCTATCGTTATTATCAGCCATATTTTAACTACTCTGGGCGTACTGTGGGTAGTGTTGGTTATTGCACAATAGAAAAACCGTTTGCAGATCAGATCAAATTATAATTTACGATCACATTAATCACACTAGCATTTCACACACTGTAGGTACACGACACAACTATTCGAAACGCGCGACAGTTTCTAAACGTCTTCATTGGTTGACCGCCACCCATGAAGTCTGCTTCACTCCGGCTGGTCCGAGCGTTATGTTGTAGACGCTGTCGAGCGCCGCTAGGCGTCGCTGGCGTCCCGATTAGCCACTTCAGTAATGTATTTCCGACACATTAAAGAATAATTGTGACAGTTGCTACTGGCCGAGAAGTTGGTTTGTAAAGATTTGAACATAATTCCGTCTCTATAGATATCAAACGGTACACATAAATTGGTACAGACATGTTATAATTGTGTGTAACGATAATATAGTTCTAAGCCTGGTACAAGAAAGGACCAATTTTTATTCATTAATGGTACATTACTGTCGCGGTCTGCAACAAGGGTATTGAGGACACACATGGCACATTTGTGAGTCCATCAATGCCTGGTTGCGGCCAAGGTTTGTATCGTCCTACATAAGCGCGGAAATTCAAATTCAAATATGTAAATTAATTATAAATTCCAGAATCAATCAAGACGAACAAAGAAAATTTTTCAGGCGCCTATAATTATGTTCATTTGTTTCTTTTTCACTTTTATACAGCTCTATTTGCAAACTAAATCGAAATTTAAATAAAATCTTTGTTATGTTACCTCCTTGGTTGCCATGTGTTGAAGTAAAAAGTTCGTTCCATTTTTAAATAACACGATAGATATTGGCTGCTAACACGACATATTATATGGACTTTCATACAAACATTGCCGGCGGGGGCTCGCATGTATTCGGCCTATACAGCAATTTCGATTTATCTCGAGTTGTCAATATAATGCCCGAATTTCCAAGCATGTTTGAGAAATAATATTAATCGTAAACGGACTTACGAACAAATATGTGACCATAAAAAGCTGACAAATTACACTCAAAAACAAAAATAATAATTATAGAAATTAATAATGGGTTCTGTAGATCAAAATGTTTCAGTAAATTATTTTTTTCGTTCCTTGATTAGAGGGTGTTACAATAATTGGATCATGGAAAAGGGACTCATTTAGGTGCACTGTATGAACCGTATCGTTCGCGAGTTAACGCACGAATAAATATTTTTATAAAAAAACATTCAAGCCATACAACAAGTTTTGAAGCCGAGTTTCGTCAACACCAGATATTTATTTTCAATGTCGCATTATATTTCCAAAGATTATGCGAAAACCAACTTTAATTCAAAAGCAGTATAGCATAGAATTATTTAAGGAACTGTGTATAATGTATTTTCTCGTTGAATATAATAAGGTTTCGGCTAAATGTAGTTAACAGTTGAGTTTGTTTCGCAGATAGATACGTATCCGCTTTAGATGAAAATGATGAATCGGACGGCCACCTTAGTGCGTACAGTTTTAACCCTATCAGGTATTTTGTTGTAGATCATTGTTTAGGAGTAAGTAAAAAAAAAAATACTTATACACAATACATATACAATACTTATCTTATAGTCAATGTGTAGATTATTATTGTAATTTTAGATAAATATTTAAATTACAGACCATTTTATTGCAAAATTGTGTATGTGTAATTAAAAAAAATATATATCTTGTAATTTCTCCTGTATTATGATTTGTGGGTAAGTTTTTAAAACATTTTTCGCATACACTAACATCCATACCAGTACCCTAATTGCGTAATACACGATCAATCACAATCTGATTCACTTTGAAAGAGATTGATTGATTTGATTTTAATATTTCTTTATTTTAACATAAACTAAACTAAACAGATAAATGACATTCAGATCTTATTCTAAAAGCATTAAACAGTATGATTGGGTGTTTTTTGCAGAATATGGCACCTATATAAAATATTTACTTATACATAAAATATGTAATTTATAAAACTTCTTAGTTATTATGAATCAGAGGTATCATATTACTTATACGTTAAATAAATATTGTACTGTACAGCGCGATTATTAGACACAAAGGCAATTTATAACACTATGTTAAACAATTTTTTATAAGATTGTAACAAATAACATTGATAAAATTAATTTCTCTCATCACAATCTGAATCACTTAGAAAGAGATTGCTAATACATTGTTTCACAAATTCGAAAAAAAAATCTGCTCAGCGACGTAAAAACGCAATGAATGTTGTTGAACTGTCAAAAAACAGATTAGTTTTAATCGTTAACGTTTGCAAGAACTTATTTGTAGCATAAATTGAAAATATTATATTACTTATCAAAATCTTATTAATAAATAAAATTATGACTTAAAACACCCTCAATAGATTTTTTTTTAAGTGAAAACATGACGCGTTGAGCGATTGTTGGTGTGGGTTATACTCAGTCTTATGGATTCGCGTCACCGACATGCTCGCGCCGTGGTACTGTACTTATAGAAGCTAGATGGCGCTAATACCAGTTTTAAGTTTTCACTTTTGTCGGCAGCCCTATTTTGTTTTTTATTTTGAACTTAGAAAGTATACGAGTATTCTCAAACAGAAAAGGAGTATGAGCAACACAAACCGCGAATGTCGAATGTGTGTGTTGTGCGAATGTGTGTGGCTTGATTTATTTTTAAATCCATTAGAAGTTCATGGTCAACATATTTTTTAGGCTACTAATCTCCATCAGGAAATATTTTGAATCTAAGACTCGAAGATCAAGTTTTAATTACAATATTAAAATAAAATCATATTAAATACGGTAGTATTTTATGTTTGATTGTTGTGTACATGTGCCAAAGACTTAATTTTTTAATTATAATTTTTTTACCACCTTAGAAATGAACGTTTCTTACTAGGCAGGTACTCGTTGGATAGTTTTTAAAAGTACATAGAACTATATTACTTATTTAATAAAAATAATAAATTATTTATTGACAGTACAAGGCACAATCATAAGTGCAACCATGGCTCTATTAGAATTTATAATCTCTGTCTGTCTGTCCGTCCGTCTGTCACAGCCAATTTCGTCCGAAACTAATGGACCGATTAATTTGAATATTCCCCCCCCCCCATTATCTAGTAAGTGCAATGAAGGCAGGGCGTTTTGGGGTACTGTCTTTATGTAATTTAGACGTTCGAAAAGTGCAAATTATCAGCCTAATTTGAATAAATGACTTTTGATTTTGATTATGCCACTGTTATGTAATGTATGTTGTATTAATTTTAATCGATTATTTTCGGTAAATAAATGTAATTAAATTTTCACGTGTGTAAATCTATTAATGTTATAAAAAAGTCGCTTTTCATGTTTGTGTGACCGCTTGGTTTTCTATACTACACAAATGGATTCCGATGCGGTTTTCACCATTATTCATAGAATTTATCCCGGAAGGTTTATCAAGATTACATTAATATTAAAATTACTTACGTTAGAGAATGTTTTGTGAATTCTTCAAAACCGTGCGGATCGGGGGGGGGGGGGAGGGGGGGGGGGTCGCTATTTTTTGTTTAAATGGTGAAACTCAAAACATGTGGTAGGTTTCGACACTAATCGGCATTTAATAGCAAATATTCATTCATTGGAGAGCTCTTCTTTGTTTGGCAGGTCATACTTCGGAGGTCCCATATAAATTTGATTAGCTTTTCTTGGCTTTTGTTAGCTTCAATATTACGTATTTGTCCCACTTAGTCCTATGTGGTTTTTTTTTTGTTTTTGGGTAGGAAATTATCAAATAACTTCTCTCGCTCTGGGCGGAGCCGGAGGGTGTGTCAGACTTTTACTGCCTAAAACCCGCCCGTGTTCCTTCCGTTGCCTGCGTGCCGTGGCCGCGATATCCCTTTCGGACAAACTCGTAACCCTGGCAGGCATTGGCCCTTACGGACCCCGTCAGTTGGTGCTGACATCTCTTTGAGGCGCGCGTGGAACACAACGCGCCGGCGGCGACCCGGGCCAGGTCCTTATCGGACGGCGAGCTACCCATTGCTCACCGTCCGCAAGCCCGCGCGTGCGACCTATTTGGATGATGTTATAATACGTTCCTGTCACTGTTGTTTACATAGCAGGTAGTTGTATTCGAATTGTGTGGGTAGTAAGTGAAAAAAAAAACTTTACAAAAAAAACAATCGGCCAAAAATCAGTCGACTTCCAAAAAAACACTACAAAGTGAAAAATAACTTTAATTTCGGTGGCAAAAAACACCGACCAAAGACACCGACCTCTGAAATTATAATTTTTTGAAGTCGGATGTTTTTTATTTGTAAAAAGTTTTTATCATAATAATATTATGAAATATAAAGTTTAAATGTACATGATAAGGTTCCGTTGCAATATTTATACGTGAGTAGTCCAACACACACTTGGCCGTTTCCTATTGAAGTATCGGGTATAAAATCTCGAACGCATTCTCATTGTTGAATTTTGATAATCATGCTACTGTTTATAGTGTTTTTATCGATTATTTCCCGTAAATAATTTTAGCTTGATTTCCTCGTGTCTTAATCTATCTATCCATACATTATTATGAATGAAAGTCGCTGTTCTGTGTGACCGCGCTGTTTTAAAATTGCTGTTTTTCTAAACTACGCAACGGGCGTAGTTTAGAAAAACAGCAATTTTATTTTAATGCGGTTTTCACCATAATTTAGAGAATTTATTCCGGGAGTTTTATTTTATTTTATTGGTTGCCGGAATTTTTATTTGTATAGGTAATTAAGTATACAATAATTATGTAAGTGTCGATTTTTTGTCAAGTCATAAAAACCGTGCGAAGCCTGGGGTGGATCGCTTGTTATGTGTATTAAGACTAGATTTGCTCACTAATTAAGTTTAGATTTAACATAATTTGGTTATGAATCATAAAATAATAGGCACTGTTGAGCAGATTATATATGGTCGTAGTTAGTAATTCGTTGTCAAATTAAACAAGGTCCCTTCAAAATAGAAATTTTCATTATTTCAAGGTGATTTTGGCCCTCGATTGACGTCGACAGGGGGGCGCATTAACCATTTGTGCAATTATTTTGTGAAATTTATGTCACTTGAAATGTATTCTAAAAACAAAATGGCGGTGTTAGTTCCGATTATGGCCATGCGCCAAAATAACCTTGAAGCGCTATAATGTATTTATTTAGTACCTGATGCTGTATACAAAAAAATAATGGAACTTTTAAATATTTATTTAATTATTAATTGTAAGATAGCTATACCATCGTATGCCTGTAGTTTAACAGTACATATACCACAATCACGTACATGGGTGCTTATTAACTGAATAAATAGTCATATAAAATTCAAATTCATAAATCATTTATTTCAATCCATTTAAGATCATATTATGTTGTACATTTGAAATAAAATTAAAATTCCAACCACAACAAATAAAAATAATTAATTAAATAATATAAATAAAATTATAATTATAAAATTTAATTATGGACGATTAGTTACTTACTTAATTAAATATTAGGAATTATCTTGTAATGTAAAATAATATTTTTTCCGTAACAAACGATGATTTTCTTAGTACTCGTCGTTGTTTAATCTCTGTACAAACACTAGACTAGAAGTATCGTATAAAGTTCAATTAAGGTCAAACATCTGATGTTATTATTTATGTTTAACTTATCCCCTCTAGTTTTACACTAGGACTAATTATTCATGTTTATCATTATTTCGTATTTAGTTTGAGACCATACTGGCTATGTAACAAACGACTGTGTAATTCCTTGTTATAGAAGAAAACGTTTCTGACAGTTGCACACCCGCGAAAAGTTTTGACAGCTGTCAGAAACCGCGGGAAAAACTTTGACAGAGCTTTTTTTTATATTTAAACTTACGATGTTGGCAAAGGTAGTGTCTGTGTTCTTCAAATTCAGCATAAGGTTTTATGTCGCAGGGTTGTTTGCTGGCCAGTCACACTGGCTTGATGGGCTCGCCAAGAGTTTGGGGTACGAGAGCGTGTCCCACCACGCGGTCATCATCGACGCCGGCTCTTCTGGATCCAGGGTGCTTGCTTATAAGTTTAGAGTACCATTTACAAGTAAGTACCTTTTTTATATTTAAGTTTAATAGTATGCTTTGTTTATGATGTTCGTGGGGTGGGAGATTGGCCAGAGATGGCAACAGACAGAAAAGAGTGGAGGCTATGGGACCTTTTTATAAGAGATGCCCACCAGTGGGATGATATAGTTTGATATAGAAAAGGTATCTAAGGTTGTTAATAGACTGTAGATTTTGGTTCACAGCAATAAATTCCAAGAAAACACTTTTCCTAACTAACGATTACTAGTTATTTTTTTTTTTTTTTAATTTTATACCTGTTCTATTTTCATACTTTTTTGCTTAGAAGTTTTAAGTTTAAGATAAGCTATTTATCTAAAACCGCTAATTATGAAACATAGTTCTGTAAGTTGTAGAACCAATTTTAATATTTAGTTGACGATAACGTTAATAGCATTGTTGGTTAGGTACTTAGATTAAGTTCAATTATTGCTGATAAGATAAAACCGATAATAATAATAATCATTTAGGTTATTTCCTACTTTTTTTATGAACCTGAAATACTTGGTAATTCTGTTTTTGGAAACACAAAAGTTAGAAAACAAAAAAAAAGTTGCATTCCTTTACAATGACACATTAGCTTCACAAAAATAAAAATAAAGTGGAATGGTATCTTTTATCTTATTTATTTTAGCCCGAAAGTCTGACAACCAGTCTTACCAAAGGGTATCGTATTACCCAGTTACTGCGTTGTGGAGGTCAGATAGGCAGTCGCTCCATGTAAAATACTGGTATTCAGCTGCATCCGTTAGACTGGAAGCCGACATAGTTGGGAAAAGGCTAGGCAGATTTATTGGGTCGTATTGACCTATGGTCATATTGACCTGCGGTCGTATTGAACTGCTGTTGTATTGACCTGTGGTCTTTTATCTTTTTAACCGACTTCCAAAAGGAGGAGGTTATCAATTTTTTTTTTTTTTTTTATGTATGTTCGGGCATAACTCCGTCATTTATAGACGGATATGCAAAATTCTTTTTTTTTTTGAAAGGGTATACTTCCGAGATGGTCCCATTGTCATTAGATCAGGATCTGTTGATGAGAACCTGGAGAAATCGAGGGAACTATTCAAATATTATAGGCACACCTATAGCGATTTGGGTATTTTTTATAATAACACGTGCAGTTGCTCTTGGAAAGCACCATTTGGTGAAGTGGAATTGATGAATACCAGATGGCCACCAGAACTACTCAATAATAAGTATTTCACGGGTTGAGATTCGATTACATTAATATGAATACCAAGCAATTTATGCTCGTCACAATGTATATGGACAATTGGAGCTGATGGTGAAGTACCAGGAAAACTCCTCAACGATTAATGTCCCTGCTTCGGGAAAAGCAATATTTTGGCAAATGTGATGAGTAGTCAACATAAGGCTATTGTAACTTAGATAAATTATAAACTGACCCACTAAAAAGCGAAAAATAAAAAGGTGGCAAATAACGAAAATACAAAACCAAAGACACCGACTTCCGAAATTTAAGTTATTTTTCACTATGTAGTTTTTTTTGGAAGTCGGTTGTTTTTTTTTGTAAAAAAATTTTCTTTAGTTAACAGAAATACAAATAAACATACAGTCGAATTGAGAACCTCGTCCTTTTTGAAGTCGGTTAAAAATAACCGCTGCCTCGTAGGCAAATAATTAATTAACAAAAAATAATTAAAAATAATAAAATAATAATTAATTAAAAATCAATAATAAATATATCAATAATAATTTATTATTATTTTTGGGTAATTATTACTTCCTAGCGTGCTGTTATGAGTTCGATTCCCTGTTCGAGCAGTTTATCAAAGTGGGTACACCTTTTGCTACCCCTTAAGGGAATACCGGCGTGATATTATGTTCATGAAAATATCATCCATTTTATCTAATATTATTTACGTAACCCTATATAACTTTTGCTAAAATTAAAATAAAAAACCGGCCATGTGCGTGTCGGACCACGCACAATGAAGGGTTCCGTAGTTGGGATGAATTTATCCCAAGAACAAACTTAACATTGTAGTTGAAAAACTTTTTCTCCCATTCAGAATGATCATGGAGATGGAGGATGCAGGAGATCATGTTTTTGAAACTGCAAAAGTTGGTCGATTATTACTAGTTAACCTGTAAAGCCTACTTATTTTAAAAAATCTGAAGTTTTTTCGGAAGCTACAATGTTTTCAGGTTTCACACTTGATTGACGGGAAAAAAATTAAAACTATTTTGACGATTTTTTCGTTTCTGCTGCATTAAATCAAGAAAAGTACAGAATTCATCTCCATTAAATTATCTATACAATGGTATATAAATTAAGTAGGTTCTGTGTACTAACTAGCAGGATAGTAACAATAAAAACAGTTGCAGAAAGAAGGCAAAACAAATTGGATAGAGATTTGGAGAGAGGCAAATTGGATTTGGCAATTTGGAGAGAGGGCGCTACTGTGCGTAAACAAACAACTGCTCCGTGTATTTTAAAGTTTAAAAAATAGTTTGAGAGACAATACAGTTTAAAAAAGTGGTTTAAGTTGTGACAATTACGAACCAGTAGTGATTTAAGTTGAAGTACACAAGTTTTAGACAGTTATTACGAAGATTTTCCATAATACAAAGTGCCAGAAGTTTAACGTACAAAATTCAAATTTACAAAAAAAAATATCGGCTGCTCATTAAGCTGAGCTCAAAGATCCTCGGAGCCTCCAGAAACTTATTGACGGACCAAAACCCTAATTAAGGTACGATAGTGATTATAGAATTTAATGTAATTACGATCTAAATAAATCAGAAACTGCTCATCATCCTTGGCCAATTACTCATAACAGCGCCATCTATCATCTAGTAGACAAATTAGCTCCAGTCCGATCGAACCATCGGCTAACAGAAGTAGCTAAATATACGACTGCCCGCTAGATGACAGCACCAGTAAAAAAATTACTCAAAAATGCCACAAATATGCGCAGGTTGTACACAAGATCTCCCAACCAGCGAACATCTAACCTGCACATTATGTAGTTGTAAATACGATCTGGAGTGTGCAAACATCTCCAGAGACCATTTTAATATAACAATGACTGCAGACCATAAAAAAACATGGAAATGTCAGGTTTGCCGCTGCAAAATGCCCAAAATAGGAAATTCAAACACTCCCATACGCCCACAGATCTCTTTTCTAAATCAGCAAGGTACCTCACCCAGTGAGGAAAGCAACGTCACGATTAGAAAAAGAACTACATATCCCAGCAATGAAACAACTACTTTTGAAGATCTCAGTTTACTAGGAGACACACTCCAACCAGATGACAAAAAATCTACAAATATCAACATACAATCTGAACTCTCGTTGCTAAGTTTGAGTGAAATGATTATGATACGTCTGAAAGAAAATAATGAAACAATAATATCCGAACTACGAAGCACTATACAAATAGAAATTAACAAAGCTATTGCTAAACTCACAGAAGATCTCGAGCAGAAAACCAATTACCTATCAAAACAAAATGATCAAAGAAAACTAGAACTAGAAAAAGTTAACACTAAAATAGAAAACCTAATTATAGAAAATTAAAAACTCAAAAAAGACATATTAGAAATAAAATCTGTATCTGTTTCCCCAGTTATTAAATGCACGGAAAGTAATTCGAAGAAGATAGTAGTGTACGGCTTCGCCGAGTACTTAAAAGAGTCGGAAGTTGATCTGCATGAAAGAGTAATTGATATGTTTCAAGACATTTTGCAAGTAGACCTAAGGGGCTTTATAGAAAATATGCATAGAGTCGGCAGAAATAATACCATAACCCGACCATTGGTAATAGAATTAATAAGCAAAAGAATGACAAAGTATATCCTCAATAATTGCCACTATTTTCAAGGTACAAGACTATCTCTATCCGAGTTTTTAGATGAAAATGCACGCAAAGAAAGGCAACTAATGCGTGAAGAAATGTTAAAAGCGAGAAAGAAAGGCTTATATTCAGTAATCCGAAACAATCAACTATATGTCGAGGGAGAAATAATAAATATAAGGTACAAAACCAACCAACAAATCAACAAAATTGATGAGACAAACAACAAAACACTAATAACCCAAAACAATAGAAACAGCAACGACCAACACAGGGAAACAATTAGTAACGTAAATACAGAAAACAACTCCTTTCGAAGTCACAAGACCACAATTTAATATTTTATTCCAAAACATACAAAGTATTTGCAATAAACAACACATACTAGAAGCTTTCATTGAAGAAAACCCAATATATAATGCAATATGCTTATCAGAAACCTGGTTATCGGAAGAAAAACAAACCATGATACAATTTAGCGGATTTAAAATTGCTGCTTCATACTGCCGAAGCACGCGAGGTGGTGGCGGCGTCTGCATCCTACTCCAAGAACACATCGATTTTAGAGAGAGTAATGTTATCACAGATATGTCCATAGAGTATATAATAGAATTATGTGCAGTAGAATTACCTAAAGAAAATATATTATTACTAGCGATATATTGGAATAAAAGAGAGGAAGATATATTTATAAGTCAATTAAAAACTATTTTAAACTATATAAACAATAAATATTACAAATTTGATATTGTTATAGGCGGAGATTTCAACATAAATATTTTAGAGAACAACAGGAAAACTAGTCAATTTCTAGATCTAATGCTAGAGTTTAAACTTACACAACACATTCAAAATCCCACTCGTACTACTCAAACTACATCTACATGCTTGGATTTGATATTTACAAACTTCAACACTAACAAAATATTTACAACCGTAGAGGAATTAGGTTTCTCAGACCATAGCGGAACAGCAATACAAATCTCTTTACCACATGCAACCACCACACAACCTACCTTGTACGCAAAAAAGAGATTATTTAACGACGTGAATATATTAAAGTTTAAGTCAGCTCTACAAACCATAGACTGGAACAAAATAATAAAAGACCAAAATATGAATGATAACTATAATGCATTCAACGATACGCTAACCAACGTCCTAAATAAATGCATACCCTTACGTATAGTAAAATTAAAATCTATTTTTAAGAAAAAATGGTTAACCAAAGGAATCAAAACCTCCTGCAAAAATAAGAGATTAAAAACACTTACACTTAAAACAAAGAACCCAATAATATCACAACACTACAAAAGATATGAAAAAATATTAAAAAAAACAGTAACAACAGCAAAAAAACTACAATATATTGACAAAATAAAAAAATCTAATAACAAAGTCAAAACAATGTGGAATATAATAAACGAGCGAACCAATAAAACAATAAAAAAAGACAAGTTTAACATTAAACTACACACAAATAACAACATAACAACCTCGGAGCCAAAACAAGTAGCCAATATGTTTAACAACTTTTTTGCATCTATTGGCGAGGTACGAGCAAACGATGAGCCGAGAAGTCTCCCAGTACTCTCACCTACCGAAAACACAATGTTCCTCACTCCTGTAGACCCTTACGAAATAAATAATATGATAAAGAGCTTAAAAAATAAAAAAAGTCACGGCATAGACGAACTTCCACCCTGTTTACTCAGACAATGTGCTGATGAGCTTACACTACCATTTTATAAATTAGTAAACCAGTCTTTTCAAGATGGCGTGTTCCCTGATCAGCTGAAAATAGCATTAGTGAAACCATTACATAAGAAAAACAGCAAAACTGAGCCGAGTAATTACCGCCCAATAGCTCTACTGCCTACAGCTTCAAAGATTTTTGAGAAAGCAATGTGTAATCGCGTGTACAGTTTCTGCGAGAAATATAAAATATTTGACGAATGCCAAAATGGCTTTCGAAAAAATCAATCAACAGCTTTAGCCGTCTATAAATTTATACAGGAAGCCTTAAACATAATAAACAATAAAAAATACGCAGTAGGTATAATGCTTGACATGACCAAGGCCTATGACAAAGTACAGTATGGTATTTTACTAAACAAGCTATGTAGAATAGGGATCCGCGGTAAATCACAAGAATGGTTCAAATCTTATCTAGAAAATAGAACACAGTTAGTAGAAATAGAATACTACAATAACAAAATAAACGAACTTCAAAAGTTTCGTTCTGACAGGAAGGCAATAAACGCATCAATACCACAGGGAAGCGTTATTGGATGTCTTTTATTTCTCGTCTATATAAACGATCTACCAAAATTCATAGCAGAATCTGGACAATGCGTTTTGTTTGCGGACGACATTTCCATTCTCACCTCGTGTCATGACAACCTGAACCTAAACAGTACCCTTAAAGATATACTTAGCAAAATAATAACTTGGATGAACGAACACAATCTCGAAATTAATTTTACAAAGACTAAACTCATAACTTTCCATCCCCACCAAAAACATCCTCTAAATGTAGCTTTTACATATCAAAATCATAAAATAGAAACAGTCAACGAATTCACATTACTAGGCATAACCATAGACAAAAATGTAAATTGGAAGTCACACGTACAAAAAATAAAATCGAAACTTTCAAAATTCCTGTATGCTTTTCGAGAAGTTAAAAAAACCACAAACTTACAGACTGCCCTGGTAACATACTACGCCTATGCTTATGCATGGCTTAGTTACGGCATAATTATGTGGGAAAGCAGTACAGATGCACCTACACTGTTTACAGTGCAAAAGAAATTTGTCCGTATCTTAGTAAATATACAACAGATAGATAGCTGCAAACCCCATTTTATAAACCTGAACATTTTAACTCTGCCATGTTTATATATACTCGAAATATGCAAATTCGCTCATAAACACCAACACTTTTACACTAAACGAGAAGACATACAAACAAGATACACACTCCGATATAAAACGCGACTGAACTTACCAAAATCCCGCCTAAAAATACATTCAACAAGCCCTCTAGTTATGTCAATAAAAATATATAATAAATTACCCGAATCAATTAGAAATGTAAAAAAGATCCATCTATTCACGAATAAATTAAAAAAAATATTATTAAGTAAATGTTATTACAGTGTAAACGAATATTTAAATGATCAATCTCTGAAACTCATATAAAATACACAAAAAAAGTTTTTGTTTTTAGAATATCTTAGATTATAAGTTAAGCGATAAGTCCTCATCTCTACCCTTCTACTATCTTTCTTTTGCTGTGCCCGACAGGGTCCACGATTGTTCCTCAAGCAAATGTTTACCACCTAAGCACATACATTGTGGAATGCAATAAATAATTGAGTATTGAAATTCGTTTTCGATCGCAAACCACTCTCTAATGCTTCGCAATATGAGTTGAGCAATAATTAATGTCGTCTTCGATCACCGTACCCAGGAAATATAAAAATTGTAATTACACATGATCACCATCATTCCTGGTAGGTACTTGTACATAAAACGCAGTTTTATCAGTTACCGGTTATCTTGCGACGGTAAACCATTTAACGATGTTATGCACGACCTTCAATAAGAGTACTTAGAGTAGTATGAATTGTACCTATGTTACAAAGTATTTACATCTATACATATAAAATGCTTTGTCCTGAATGACTGACTGACGGATCAACGCACAGCCTAAACCGCTGATCGTAGAGACTTGAAACTTGGAGGCTGTGTTCTTTGTATGACGTAGGCATCCGATAAGAAAGGATTTTTCGAAATTCTACTCCTAAGGGGGTGAGAATGGTGGGCAAAGTTAGTATGGCACAACGTGATTCCTTGGTCCAATCTACTTCAAATTTTGTATAAACATTCTTTAACAGAATTGATGGAAGTCGTATTTCGTATTTTATTGAAATTCATCCCGTAAGGGGTTGAATAGGGGTAGAAAGTTATTTTGGTAGTGATTTGCTTCGAAGTTGATATCAATACTCCTTAGTGCTTTTGACTTAAATTACATTTTATTTTGACACGTTTCAAAACTCAATCCGATTTTTCTCAAACAAGGTTGAACTCACATAAAAGCTTGGTGCAATGCAAATACTCTTTAAAATTGGAATGTCTCGAAAGTCACCGTACTACGTATATTAGTACCGCATTTGAAGGTTTCTAAGCTTTAGGCTGCCTGTCCACTGGAGCGGAGACGAGAGGTGAGGAGCGGAGATGTGCCAATATTAACGAATAGAATCTAAACTCTGGACCGGAGTTTAGATTCAATTGGTTAATATTGGCGCATCTCCGTTCCAGTAGACAGTCAGCCTCACAGAGGTCTGTATTTATTCCTAAGATCCCCCTAACACACACAAGATAGTGCAGTTTCCCATCAAAGTCTGCTTCGCAATGATCATAAACAAAGCTCAAGGTCATACTCTTAAGGTAGCGGGAGTAGACTTGAGGGAAAGCTGTTCTCCCTCCCACGGCCAGTTGTATGTGGCATGCTCCAGAGTAAGCGCACAGAGTAGCCTGGTAATTCTACCACCCGAAGGAAAAACAAAAAATATTGTTTTTTACATGTTATAACAAAATTAATAACGTAAAAAACCAATAAAAAATCCTATTAGAACCAGTTTCGGCTTCTACGCGGACGAAGTCGCGGGCAAAAGCTAGTGTGTAAATAAAATGAATTTGTGTCTGTTCAATGTACTGTTTATCTTGTCATAATTATTATGTTTTTGTACCGGATCAACTTATATTACTTACTACGGATGTACTTATATTTCCCGTAATAATTGATAAATTGCCCGGAATGGATCAGGAAAATACATATTTGAAAAAAATCGTAGTGTACTCTACGGTTTTAGATTAGATTTTAGTAGTTTTTTTTTAAAGGACTGGCCTGCATTAGCAGATCCCAGAAGTGCGTGGAAAAGCGAAAAGCCGAAAAAAAACATGTCCTTCAATGGGACAGTACAGGCTAGATATAGATAGATAGTTTCTTTAAAAACTGAGCATCTTTTTTCTACTTAAGTGCGTGCATTCTGAATTAGGGCAACGTCGCAAATAAATGTCAAGTGGTTCGCTGTTTTAATTAATTTGGCAGTATTAAATGTGGCTAACTAGTGAACTAAAATAAAGATGATGAAATGCAATAATTAATATCGTAACACCGAATATTTAGTTTTAGATGTAAAAAAAGTATTTGGAAACTTTCCAACTTCAACTTTCCTTTGCCTTTTTTAGGTACACTTAAAACGGTTACAACATCAAATTTAGTGTTATAATTGCAATCTATAATTAATATTCTAGTTCACTAGTAAGCGATATTTCATATTTTCATACAGTAATTTTGCCAAATTAATCGAAACAGTATATTTGACAACTATTGCGACGTTGCCAACTTTTAGAATGAACGCTAAAATAATATTAAATAAATTCATTCATTCATTCATTCACTGACAGACAAAGCACAGCTTAAACCGCTGATTGTAAAAGCATGAAATTTTGTGCAAGAGTTCCTTTTATAACGAACGAGTGAGTGTTATGGCCTTTTTTCTACACCCACCTAAGGCCCCCCCCTCCCCCACCTACCTATCTACCTACAACTTACAAATGCAATGTAATTTGTTTGTTATTATTATTTCTCTGACTGATTTAATTCTAAGGGTTTAACGTTATGGGCACGCCACAATTGCGGCGGTAAGTCCCCTCTTTGAGGAGTGGCTAGAGAGGCGCCACGGCGTCCTCACCTTCCGCCTGACGCAGGTCCTCACCGGACACGGTTGTTTCGGGAGGTTCCTGTTGAGGATAAAGCGGGAGGAAACGCCCGGGTGTTACCATTGTGTGGATCGCCCGGAGGACACGGTGGAGCATACGGTGGAGGTCTGCCCGGCTTGGGCGGGGCACCGCCGTGTCCTCACGGAGGCGATCGGCAGCGGCGATCTCTCGCGTCCGGCCCTGGTTCAGGCCATGGTCCGGAGCGAGAGTGCATGGGAAGCCGTCACTTCCTTCTGCGAAGCAGTAATGCTCGCGAAGGAGGAGGCGGAGCGCGCGAGGGAAATGCAAGATGCGCGCCCTCGCGCCCCTAGTCGCCGCAGGAGACGCCCCGGGCGTCGGGAGTCGCGTGCCGACTTCCGGCCACCGTAGGCGCGGGCTTGCGGACGGTGGGCAATGGGTAGCTCGCCGTCCGATTAGGACCAGGCCCGGGTCGACGGCGCGTTGTGTTCCACGCGCGCCTCAAAGAGATGTCAGCACCAACTGACGGGGTCCGTAAGGGCCAATGCCTGCCAGGGTTGCGAGTTTGTCCGAAAGGGATATCGCGGCCCCGGCACACAGGCAACGGAAGGAACACGGGTGGGTTTTAGTCAGTAAAAGTCTGACACTCCCCCCTCTCGCTCCGCCCAGAGCGGGAGGAGTCATTTGATGATTTCCCACCCAAAAAAAAAAAAAAAAAAAAAGGGTTTAACGTTAATGTACCTACAACTTTGAACTGACCACATTGCGCGTAGCAAAACAAACAAATAGATAGAGAGAAATAAATGCCACTGGCACAATGGCAATTATTTCTTGGAAAGAAATTTATCAAAAAAAGTTCCACTGCATAAAATATTGCTATTAAGTAAAGGAATAAGCTGGCCTCGTACTTTTTTCAATATTAGGTACTTGATTTTTGAGCGACGCAAAGTCAATGAGGTAACTTTGGATTTTATATCTATCGAGAAAATTTTATGGAATCGTGTTTTTGTCACACAGTGGTAAAGTTGAGAATTAATTTAAGGTACTACCTTACATTCATACTCAACTTTACCATACAAAGTGTGTCTGGTCACCGGTGTCCAACCCGTTAAGGCGAAGCAATATCCAAATACCTGTAGACATTAGAGACTCAATGAATAGTAAGAACATAAAGCGTAAGCTGAAGGAACATTACATCAACTCGATAACAACATAACTGTTAATAGCGCGTTGATCAAATCTTAAGGCCATGGCATGCTAAGATAGACCCCAGAGGTCTGATTGTGTGCTTTGTTTAAATATAAGAAAAATGTAATTTATAAAATAAATAAAATAAAATAAATAAAAATAAAATATGATCAATTTTCACGACAGATCCATCATAATAAGCCATTTTGCCCCTACTGTTTTGAAATGGCGGTTTTATTTTTATTTTTTACTGACTACGTCTGGGTTCGTTTATTTGGCTATATCTACCGATGTGGAATTCCTACAGGCATAAAAGTTTCTTTCGACAACTACAAAAGTAGGTAATAAGTTGACACTAAAAGGTTTGTCAAAAACTCCCATTAAAACCTTAAAAAAAATACTTGAGGCGCAAAAAATTTGAAAAAATTTGGTTGTTTTTTTTTACTTTTTAATGTTTTCTAAAAATCTGGACTGTTAACATACCTTTTTACATAACCTTTTCCAACTGTTTAGAGACACTAAGATAAAAACTGATGTCAGCTAAAGCTCTAAGTCACAAAGTTTAAGACTTGTGACTATTTGATAATTACTACTATTTGAATGAATATTACTATTACTTTACTTATAAGTAAAAGGAAAATAACAAATAAAATATCAATAATGGCGTTTAATATAAAATAAATTTTAATTTTAAATGTTACTATAGCGGATTTGTCGATAAAATTGATCATATTGCTTCGCCTTATCGGGTCGGACACCGGTGACCAGACTCACTGTATATACAGGATGTCCCAAGGATATGCCACATGGAGGGAAAGTACCTTGAATATTGTAGATGGACCATTTTAATGAAAGAAGACATTATTAGAATTTAAAAAACAATTTAAACTGATCACCGATCGAAAGGCTTCATCATAAGGATAATTTTTTGCTAAATAAATAGTGTCAAAAATAAAAGGAAGGCCATGAATTTTAACATTTTTAATACAAAATTAATCAATTTATCAAATGCTCAAATTTGAGTCCCTTCCTGTTGAATACAAAGTCGCACTCTTTTGATTATTTCGCTCCCTGTCGATTTTTTAAATTCATGGTCTTCCTTTTATTTGTTTTCGATCGGTATGATAAAGCTACAGGGTGATTATTTTTCTCATGAAACGGTTTCGATTCCCGGTTCAACCATGTAATTATTTAAATATCTATGAATGCAGTTTAAATTGTTTTTAAAATTCAAATAATTTCTTCTTTCAGTAAAATTTTCCATCTACAATATTCAAGGTACTTTCCCTCCATGTGGCATATCCGTGTAACGCCCTGTATTTCAAAATTAATGCTGCAGTATTTTCGATATAACGAATGATCATGCTAAGCAATGTGAGGTATTGTAGACTTTTAAACAATTGCCATGAATCATGATGTTATCATCACTGCACAGCCGAAACGGTCCTGTTTACTAAATATTGTTTTGTGTAATGGACTGTTTGCAAAATAATTCAGATTTGTGGTAAGATATTGGTTGAATTTTTGTTATAATTATGTAGGGTACTTAGTAATTAATTATGCAATATCGGCAAATTATGTAAACCTACATAGTTTGCCGATATTGGCATCTAGTGGCAGAAATGTGAATTACTATGTATGCAAATTCAGTATGAAAATCAGATTTTGACCTATACTCCGTGTGTTTAGGTAGTTAAATAAAGGTAAACAAATCGGAAAAAGCGTTTTTATTTATGATACTTTCTTGTTTAAAAATACGTTAAAACTAAAAGATTTTTTACAATAGGTACTCTTTTATTAATTTATGTTAAAATTTATCATTTATTCTTAAACTAGTTTTTGTAGACTACCTAAAGGTAGTTAAATAAAGGTAAACAAATCGTAAAAAGCGTTTTTATTCATGACACTTTCTTGTTTAAAAATACGTTAAAATTAAAAGATTTTTTACAATAGGTACTCTTTTATTAATTTATGTTAACATTTATCATTTATTCTTAAACTAGTTTTTGTAGATGTAACTGCTTGAGCACAATTTTTTAGTTAGATTTAAAATAATAATATAATATTTTGTAATCTGTCTATTGTAAAGAGCTCAAACTCTAAACTTCAACGAATTGTAACGTTGCTATATTGAAGAGTACAACTGTGACGTAGCATGACAATAGAAGTGACAGCTATTACGTTTAGTCGGTTACTTGACAGCTGTCTCGTCACGTGGTTTTTTTTGTTTACCTTTATTTAACTACCTAAACCTATGGAGTATACGTATTTTTTTAAACAACAAAATAATTAACAAAAAAATCATATTAAATTAACAAGCGTTTGCAAGTGTGCAAGAACTTTAACATGATGAGTTTATTTCATACTAAAGTAATGCTACGGGGATACCTATCGTGTTACCCAGTAACTGGGTTCTGGAGGTCAGATATTCAGCCGCGCCATGTAAATGCGCGTGGTATTCAGTTGCATCCGGTAAGATTGGAAGCCGATACCAACTTTGGAACTTGATGATTATAGTAATGCATCGTTCTGCCAGATCTATATATATCAAAATCAATTGCCGTGCATTAGTCTCGTAAAAACTCGAAAATGGCTCGACCGATGTTTTTGTTTTTTTTTTGTTTTTTTCGACTGTATCCTGGGGTGGTTTAGGAAAAAAGAAGATTAGGGAAAACACACTGTCGTAAAATCGAAATCGAAATTTTGACAGGACGTCTGACGGGTCAGCTAGTCTTTAATATAAGTTCTGCCTATTCCCATGGCACAAAGGCGTGTATGTATGTATGTATGTTAAGTACACATAAATGTGGCATTAATGCTTAGTGTACCTTGTTTCAGTATTCGGCCAGGGGAACTTGGACGTAGTACATGAGTATTTTGAACAATCCAAGCCGGGCTTGTCGTCTTACGCCGATGATCCTGAAAAGGTAAGCTTTAATCTTTTATATTATTATTCATTTTCCTGGCAGTTTTGCCTCGTTAGTCTAATCGTCGCAAGCGCGACTGCTGTGCGTCTGAACATGGGGTTCAGTCCTCAGGTTGGGTAAATGTTGGGTTTTCCATTAAGAGCGTTTATCCTAAAAGTTAGCAACGTCGCAAATAGCTGTCAAATATTTACCTGTTTTGATTAATTTGCCAATATTACTGTATGGAAATAAGAACTAGGCTAACTAGCGAACTAGAATATAATTAATGAATTGCAATTATAAAAATGAATTTAATGTTGTAACCGTTTTATGTGTAAAAAAGGCATTCGGAAACTTTCTCAATACGTTTTTACATCTAAAAGTAAATTTTCGGTGTTAAGATTTACAATTGCATTTCATAATCAATATTCTAGTTCGCTAGTTAGCCACATTTCTTATTTCCACACAGTAATATTGTCAAATTAATTAAAACAGAGAAATATTTGACATTTATTTGCGACGTTGCCCGTTTTCAGAATAAACGCTTTTAAGAAATTCTTAGCAACACATTCTAGATTTAAGCCCGGTTACTGTCAATAGGTTTAAACATAACCAACGAAATGTGGGTGTAGTGTACGCATACACTACATACCTATGTAGTGTATGCACCTCTAACTAAACAGTGCCGCCGTGCCTCGGAAAGCACGTTAAGCCGTTGGTCTCGGCTGTCATTCGTAGATCTTTGACAGTCGTTTCGGGTCGTCAGAAGCCCAAAAAGTCTGACAACCAGTCTTACTAAGGGGTATCGTGTTACCCAGTTACTGGGTTGTGGAGGTCAGATAGGCAGCACTCCATGTAAAATACTGGTATTCAGCTGCATCCGGTTAGACAAGAATAGGGATGATGACAAAAAAAAATTGTTTAGTTCGTCTTTGAGATTATAAAAAAAATATTGGACACGTATTTTTTGCGTAATCTAAAGATTACGGCGAAACATTGAGGTAAAATGTGCCATGACGTCACGAGTATGTAGATTTTATACGTACTAGTGACGTAGCGACCCCCACTCCCCAACTTAAAATGCATTTTATCTAAGTCATTTTTTATTACTATGATAAAGCAAAAAATACGTGTCTAATATTTTTTTATTATCTGACTGACGGACTTATTAGAATTTCATTTTTTTTTTATCTAGGCATCATCCTTATTCGACCCCAACATAGTTGGAAAAAGGCTAGACAGATTGACTGATATAAACTAAACAGTACTGTTAAACGAAGAGAACAGAAAGATCTTCAACTAGATATCTAAAAGGCTAACAATATTATGGTAACAAGAATCCGTTACTCTTTTAGGGTGCGGACACAATAGTGCAGCTGATAAAGAAAGCTGAGTTCCTAACGCCACCGGAGAAACGAAAATCAACGCCTCTGATCGTGCGCGCCACAGCCGGCCTTCGGTTACTGCCCGCAGACAAAGCGCAACAACTCATCGACCACGTTGCTCGTGCTATTAACAAGTAAGTGGAAACAAGCAGCAAAAAAGATGATCAAAGAAAGATTGAAAGAAAATTAATATCAAAATATTTTTGGAAGTGTATAGAGTGCCGCTATTTGCGGCACAAAAGTGGCGGTGCCTAAGCCCAAAAGTAAAGTGCCGTAAGCATTACATTATCATTGTCACTGAGTCACTATCACTTGTTATTGTTATGTTTGATTGTTGAGGTTAGTTGGCTGCCCTTTGTATTGAAATATCGTACCCGTTCACTATTCCGCCGCTAGCGGCACTTTATCAGATAGGCATAAAGTGCCATTAGCGGCACTCTATACTCTATACAAAAAAAAATGTTTTCTAACTCGATTTAATAAGTCACGCAGGGGGACGTCAATATGTCATTCCATAGGTAATTGCTGAAAACCAGCGCTGTTGACGTTGGGTTCGTCCGAATTCACAGCATTTCGCTGAGCAATGATCAATCAATGGTCTTGCATAGATGCGACGCACAGTTTATTTTTTCTTATTATTTGTTACAAAAGTAGTTAACTCTGCAATCAGCATTTTGTTTTTGTTGTCATTTGCCAATGTCGCAAGAGAAATTTCGCAATATTGTCTTTGGTCCGTGGCCTTGACATCAACCAATGAACAAAATTGTTTTATTTTTTTTTGTTGTATACGAGGCCTTTGGCTACTTTTGTATGTGTGTATTTTATGTCTTTTTGTCTTTATATGTGCGTTTTGTTCGTGCAGAATAAACAATTTTTTTTAATTTTTTTTTCTTTCTTTCACTGCAAGGATTTTATTTCACATAATAGGATTATGTGAAATAAAATACTTGTATGGGGGTACTTATGACACGTCAGAAGAATTATGTTATGTAGGTAGGTTTGCTAAGGCTTGTCGCCAAAAAGCGTTGCTGTGGCTTGTTGCCAGAGAGCGTTACCATATTCTACTATCTGTGTTACATAAGTGCTCATACACACGAGCGATACACGTCGACGGCAGAGGCAACTGCAGCCGTCGACAGGACTCCTTAATTTTTTCTTCAATCACACAAAAAAAATTAAAGAAAATGCCCACTTCTGGGCTAAGGTCTCCCCTTTAGCTTTCCCTGTCCGGTGCCACACACATACAAAAAAAATAACACATAATATCCCAGGGTAACTGGATTCGCATCACAAAAATCTGCGGCTAGTAACCAAAGAATGGAATAGTTTAATTACATAGGATAATCTAAATTTCCAGACTAGGCTATGACGTGGCACCCGACGGAGTGAACATCATGGACGGCTCTGATGAGGGCATCTTCATCTGGTACACCATCAATCTTCTGCACAGTAAGTTACCGCAATATGCCTTATATTAAGTGAGACACACAAGGGTTGGGACTATAGTTTGACCGAGACCACTGTTCCGCGCCTTAGGTATGTGTGTGGCGAGACGGGGGGCAGTGCAGGCCGCTCATTCGTCAACGCTCACGCCTCGCCGCGCATTCAAAAGGCAGCGGTTCCGGTCAAACTATAGCTGTGCTCTTAATATAATAGTTATCTTGTTGTCGCTAATTTAATCAAGTCTTGTATGACTTGTTAATTAGCTTTTATGAAAAATAAGACATTATTATTAAGATGATAATACTACTAGCTTTGTGACGAAAAACTATCACGTGAAAAGAATTCTTTAATAAGCTGAAAGTCCCGGAAAAAAAAGGAAATGATAATTTTTATTGCAAAACTTAAAAAAAACTCAAACTAACGTAGGATAGATACGATTGCTCCAAGATACAGTCCGTCTTATTCCAAAACACGGTCTAAATTTGGTACTGGGATTAGTACTAGCTTTAGTACCATGACTAAATAAAACGTTATTATAAAATGAAGTTTATCACTAGTTCCATAACTATTTATGGTACTAAAGTTAGTCCGCTGAGTCCCCTAGTTTATCTTTGGTACTAATTTATTTGACGTTTGCGTTGTCATTGTTTTGGTGTTTGCGCGGGTCTGTATATATAAAAATCATAAAAAATGGATATTAATATGATCGACCTGATGGATTTGGAAGATTTGGATATGCTGGAGACGTCTCGGCGATCTTACAGACATCGTCACCGTGAGAATCCATTCGAATTGAGTGACGAAGATTTCAGATATAAGTATAGGTTCACGAAACGTTTTGGAGAAAAGATAGTGGATGTTTTACGTGTGGATTTATCCCATGACCCTCGAGGATGCCCTTTGAGTCCTGAAGTGCAAGTAGTTTGCGCATTACGCAACTGGGCTCGACATGAAGTATGTAAGCTTGGTCAATGCTAACCTAACATTAGATAAAATTCAAAAAACATACTAATAATATTATTGTATTCGTAGATTCAAGACGATACAGCTGATTTGCATGGTGTGTCTCAGCCAATTGTCAGTAAAACGTGTAAAAAGGTAGCGGACATTTTGTCACGGATGTCCCGAAGATTTATAAAAATGCCCATTACTCTAAATGAACAGGAGGAAAGCATCAGGAAATTCCGCAGTATTGCTAATTTTCCTACAGTAATTGGGGCAATAGACTGCACTCATATAAGAGTAAAGAAAATAAATGCTGATGGGGGTCAGTTATATATTAACAGAAAAGGATTTTCTTCAGTCAATGTACAGGTAATTTTTAAAGAAATATTTTAAGTTGTGATTTTCTCAATTTTATTGACAAATGACTTTTTAGTTCCATCCCAAAATGCTTGATACAATAGAGAATAATTTATTTGATAAATCTGAATTACCAATGTCATATTAAAAATTACAGAGAGGAATATAAAGTTCTAATAATAATCATAATCAGCCTATAATGTTCCCACTGCTGGGACTCAGGCCTCCTCTCTGTTTCTTCACGATGTTTTCCTTCACCGTTTTGAGAGCAGTGGTGATGAAATAATTTAAACAAAATAAAGCTCCTGTCAGGGTTCGACCCTTGCGCACGGTGAGCGATGGGTAGCTCGCCGTCCAATAGGGACCAGGCGCGGGTCGACGGCGCTCAAAGAGTTGTCAGCACCAAGTGACGGGGTCTGTTAGGGCCAATGCCTGCCAGGGTTGCGAGTTTGTCCGGAAGGGATATTGCGGCCCTGGCACACAGGCATCGGAAGGAACACGGGTGGGTTTTAGTCTAAAAGTCTGACACGCCCTCCCGCTCCGCACAGAGCGGGAGAAGTTATTTGATAATATCCCACCCAAAAAAAAAAGGGTTCGACCCTACGACCTACAACTCATAAGTCGCGGCCGTTATCACTAGGCCACCACTGCTGTAAAGTTCTAATACGCTGTCATTTTTCAGGTGGTTTGTGATGCTGACCTGAAAATTATGGACATTGTTACCAGATGGCGTGGCAGTGTACATGATTCCAGAATATTCCGAGAATGTCGATTAAAACAGAGGTTTGAGGCTGGCGCATTCTCTGGAATATTATTGGGTGACAGTGGCTATCCTTGCACTCCATATTTATTTACACCATTGCTTAACCCCACAACACCACAAGAAGAGAGGTATAACCGCAGCCATATCCGGACCCGGAACACGGTGGAAAGGTGTTTTGGTTTATTAAAGCAACGTTTTCGTTGTCTTTTACGCGGCATGTTTGGGGATATTGAAACAGCAAAAAAAACAATTGTTGCATGTGCTGTCCTCCACAATATTGCCATCGACATGAGGGAAGACCTGTTTCCTGGCGAGGAAGAGAACATAGAACAGGGAACTAGGGAACCTATTGTACAAAGTTATATTCCAACTTCTATAAGGGGAAATATTAGGAGAAGGCAGTTCATTGAAACACATTTTCAGTAAAAAAATCTTTTATGTATTTAATAAGTATGTATTTACAAACATGTTAATAATTATAGTATAAAACTGAACCTTTGGTTACTTGTTGGAATTGATTGAAGCAAACCTTTTCTATTAATATATAACTGACCCCCATCAGCATTTACTTTCGAGTGCAGTCTATTGCCCCAATTACTGTAGGAAAATTAGCAATACTGCGAAATTTCCTGATGTTTTCCTCCTGTTCATTTAGAGTAATGCGCATTTTTATAAATCTTCGGGACATCCGTGACAAAATTTCCGCTACTTTTTACACGTTTTGCTGACAATTGGCTGAGACACACCATGCAAATCAGCTGTATCGTCTTGAATTTACGATAAAACAATAATATTTGTATATTTTTGGATTTTGTGAAGATAACCTAATTTATGGCGAGCTCAGTTGCGTAATGCCCAAAACACTTGCACAGTAGGTGCTCAATCCTCGAGGGTCGTGGGATAAATACACACGTAAAACATCCACTATCTTTTCTCCAAAACGTTTCGTGGACCTATACTTATATCTGAAATCTTCGTCACTCAATTCAAAAGGATTCACACGATGACGATGTCTGTAAAATCGCTGACACGTCTCCAGCTTATCCAAATCTTCCAAATCCATCAAGTCAATATAACTATTTATTAAGTATGTATTTTAATTAAGTAAAATAATAATGTGTTATTAAATATTAGCAGCAAAGAAGTAGGTACCTGAAAATAATAATTTCAATTATTAGTATATTTACAAACATGTTAATTATAGTGTAAAACTGGACCTTTGGGTACCTATTAGGGTAGGCTCTACAACACAGTACATATTACAGCAGTGAATTATGTAGAATAAAAAATCTACTTACATTTTATTGTTCAGTGTTGGTGTTTCTAATTTTCCAATAAAGCTATTTCTAATTCTAACTTTTTTATTTTTAACTTAGCAATTTTAATGTTGTATTTGTGTTCTTCTTCCATAATTTCTAGTTGTTTTCTTTTAAACCCTGTATTGCTTTCTACGATTGATTGCCGCATTTCTTCAGTTCTGTAAAATGAAATAAAAAAATGTAAGGAATTTTATTTTTAACGTAAGTAAAGTAATATTAGAATAATAAAAGTATGTACTCGGCCCCTTGGGGGCCGAGTACATACTTTTATTATTCTTATTTTATTACAATAGGTATTTCTACATACCTATTATTCAAGCTTTTTTTCCTTTTTTTTATTATGCTTCTTGCATTCACAGTCTTATTGTTCTTTATTGACATCATGCTGGGGCTTTCTGTATCTGTGGTTGGATTGGTTTAAGCAAATTAAATACAGAAAAGATTAAAACAAACTTGTGTACATATTGGATTGTAATTATACCTATTATACTAACTTTTGCCCGCATCAACGCCCGAGAAAAGAATGTTAAAATTATCCCACAGCAACGTATTGCTGGGACAAAGTCCTAAGTCCATCCAAAGTCGTGCAGCCGTTAAGGTGGATCCGCAGTTATAACCCGCGAATTTCAAATTTTCTTACGTTTTTTGCAATTTGCAGGTCAGAGTCAGGTTGTACCTTGATCAAAATATAATTCGCGATTATAACAGATATGTAACAGAATTAGAATCATCTCTCGAAGATAGATTTGTTCCATAACAAGAAATCTATTATGGAAAAGTTCATAACGAACAAATCTGAATTAGAAAGATGTTTTAATGATTATAATTCTGTAAATACGTATCTGTTATACTCGCGAATCATATTTTAATTAAGATACAACCTGACACTGACCTGTAAATTGCAAAAAACGTAAGAAAATTTGATTTTCGCGGGCTACAACTGCGGATCCACCTTAAGGTGTGATAATATTAGCAGTACTTATAATAACTATTATTTACCTTCCAAATCCACAAGATCCACAACATCATGCTGTTCTGGGTTTCCTTCGTGTATCGCTACGTATGGTTCAGTTTCTTCAAAACTAGGACCAGGTTCAGGGTCAGTGACCATTTCTTTTGCAGTTCTACTCGTAGGCCCGGAAACTGGATCCTAAAATAAATTTTACTTGACAAGTTTTCACACTGACTGCAGTATTTTGTCTAAATTTGAATTAGGTATTTTATACTTTGAAGGAATGATAATGATCAAGATAAAATCACATGATTTATAACTTGTTATAAATCATGCAAAATTATAAAATGACTTTGTAGAAGTAATGTACATGTGTTATGCTAGTAGTCCAGTGTTTGAATTTATGACATAAAAATGTTGAAGAACTATGTAATTATATCGATAGTATTACTTATCATTTTTATCCTTATAATAATAATAATACCAGCCTGATACTGTCCCACTGCATTGCAAAAGCCTCTTCTCATACAGAGAAAGCACGAGCATTGACGCTTGCTCAAGACGGGTTGGCGATTTCAGACTTAGAACATAATTTTGAATTGTTTTCTACATAAACAATGTAAAATATGTTATAAGTATTATATATATACAAGAAATTTTATTTACCAATGCATCACTATCATAATCATTAACTTCAATGATAAAGTCATGAGGAGCAATCGCCATTATTTCTAAGTCCTCCGGAGTAGGTGATGGTGGTTTTGCACCACCACCTGTTTTTGTTTGTTCTCTTCTGTGTGAAGACAGGTTGGATTTGGCGGACAACTTCATTCTTTTCCAAGCCAACTTTAATTCTCCATCGGATCGAACTTTACCTACTATCTCATTGAATCTAAAAATAATAAATATGATAATTAATACCACGTAAACAATAATATACTTGTGCTTATAATAAAAGCAATAAGTAGTTACCTAATCTGTATATTCTTCCACTCTTTGATTTTCTGCATGTTTACAGACGTTTTCGTCGACTTGTCTTCTATTATGTGTGCTGACTGAGCAATAAGGTGACGTAATATTTCCTATAATAATAACAACATTCGTGTTAGGTAGTCGAAATAAGATGATACAAAGCATTGCTTACCTAATAATTTTATTTAAAAAAACATGTTTTACTTACTTTTTCTTCAGAACTCCAGTTTGCACCCCTTTTTTTCTTTTGTTGTTCCATTTTATAATGTAGCTCAAACACAACAACTCACGAACAAACCACGTAACAGTAACAGTGATATTAAAAACAATTAATACAATATTATGAAGTGCTTTTATTTATTATTATAAAGGACGCAACATAGATATTAATCTCAAATTACGCGCGCTGCCGTCATAAGTAAGTCGCTCCACTTCACGCTAGAGGTGTAAAAAAATATGAGAACAAGATTATAAAAAGTGCATCAATAGTACAAGTTTTGCTTGTTCATTAAATTGTAACCTAAATAAAGAACAATTTAGGACATATTTTGGTATTGATAAATAATCATTTAAGCATTTCAAGTGTTATTACAATATCAGCATTTAGAGAAACAGAACGTTGCTTCAAATAAAGCCTGCGTGAACGAATGAAAGAATGCCATTTTTGTTTCTTATCTGTGGATATTATTTGAACCATGAACCTTCTTTGGTACTAACTGATCCTCGATTGGTCTTCGTTTTGTAATCGGAACATATTTTGAGGCTGGTACTAGCTTTGTTACCGTAACAATCCAAGACCTTTTAGTCTTGGTTTAAACCATTACTTATGCAGTTTTTTGTAATAAGACGGATAAAGTTCTATTAAAATACAGCGTGTAACTCTTTTAACCATTTTTCCCTATTTATCAGGATTCCCTGGAGTTTCCTCTAAAAATACTACATGTATATGCAAGATTAAATACATTATTCAAACAAAAAACAGCTAAAGTATAATAAAAGCAAATTACACCTATTTATCTATTATGTTAAAATCCACAAATTACCTCTTACAAGAATGCTCACAGATCTGTTACCTATTTCAGATCTAATAGAGAGTGACACGATGGCAGCATTAGACCTGGGCGGCGGCTCCACGCAGATCACGTACGAGCTGAGGGACAGCGACAAGAACGCCTTCCCGGCCGCCGACCAGCACGTGGTGCCGGCTGGGAACAACATCACCCTGTACACACACAGGTGAGATTATTGTTTAAAATTATCTGTCAAATATTGTGTGGATGCGAAACTCATTATTTCAGTCGAAACACGTCCACTGCTGAACATAGGTCTCCCCCAAGCACAGCCACTTCGACCGGTTCTGTGCTTCGCGCATCCAGCGGATTCCTGCGGCCTTCACCAGGTCGTCGGTCCACTTTGTGGGAGGCGTTCCAACGCTACGTCTTCCAGTACTCGGTCGCCACTCCAGAACCTTTCGGCCCCATCGGCCATCTGTTCTGCGAGCAATGAGCCCTGCCAATAAAGTGAATGTGCCTGCTAATAGTTATATACAATGTCGCCCATGGGATGTAACCGCCCGTATTTTTCTGAATATACCTACATGACTAACTTTCGCAAGATACTCAAGTGGCTCCCTATTCCACTTCGCAGGAACTCTCGGATCTTGTGTCTGCTATTTAATATCCTTCACAACCCCAAAACGCCATCCTATCTGCGGGAACGCTTTTCTCCTACGCCCGTCCTTCTGATGCTCCTTGCAGGTCGCATCTTAGAAATCTCCTTAAATCCCTTCACCACTCAACCGACTTCTACTCCTACTCCTTCAGCGTGCACGCGGTTCGGTTGTGAATTCACTTCCGCCTGACGTTAGGGACTGCCAAACTGTTGCAGTTTTTAAAAGAAGAGTGAAAGAACACTATCTGTCCACTTCGTCATAGTTGCATATTTTGTATTTATTATTTTATACTACATTATAATTAAGTATATTTATTTTAGTGATATTTATTTTAGAAGTATGTATGTATGTTTATTCTCATATTGTATGTTAGTGAATAATTAAGTGTTTTTATTTTATGCATATTATTTTCTCTTCTAATCTTACACACGTTGTCTACATCTCTTTAACTACTTTCCTATCGCAGGTATGCTGGAAGAAAAACAAAGGTGATGCTTATTTCTAAAGAAATCCTTTATAAATAAGCATCACCTTTGTACGTATTTTTCTGTTCCTTTCTTCTTGTCTATTTTATGTGTGTACATAAATGGTTAAATAAAATAAAAAAATTAAAAAGTTACAAAAATTCACTTTAAAAGGGAGATCTTTAATATTTTAATTTTTTGAGTAGCGTTTGCCATATAGCCTATGTTATTGGCTCGATTTGGATTCTGTTTATTATTTCTAAAAGCTTATGAGTTATTTTATCGGATTAACTAACATTCTAACATAAAATTTGTCAACTATGAAAAAAAAAAAGGAGGTGAAGACATTTTTTTCAAAATAAAATGTATTTATTTAAAAAAGCACAAGTGTAAGTCTATATAATCATAGCGGGATATAGAAAAAAAAATTACAAGAAAAAATAAAAAAATGAAATGTAGGCCCCCCTTTTTAAATTGATTTTCGATAATTTATCATGAATATTCAGAAAAATACGGGCAGCACATGCCCATGGGCGACATTGTATATACCATACAGTCTGTGGTTACCAAATTTGATAATTTTCTTAGACAACATTTTAACCGCGTCTTCGCCCGCGTGTTTGTCGGAAATCTTCCCACGGTACCGTACTACCGGGATAAAAGTATACCATGTCCTAACCCAGGTCTACCTGTGTGCCAAGTTTTATCGAAATTCGTTCAGCCGTTAAGGCGTGAAAAATTCACTGACAACTGTCTGTCAGTGAATTTTTCACGTCTCAACTTTCGGTTTTATTATATTTTGAATAGAAGTTTAAAGGTATATATGTTTTTTGTTACAGCTACCTGAATCTAGGCTTGCTCGCAGCGCGTTACGGAGTGTTCCGCAGTGAGAGCGGCATCAACAGTTCGGAGGAACTCACCTCGGTGTGCGTCGACCCTATCATTCAGCGCGAGCCCTGGACCTACGCTAACAATAACTACTTTGTTAGGTAAGTGTAGCGAGCAATGATGTAAATCGTTAGATTCGCCCAACCGCGTCAAAAGATGGTCACCTGTCTGTTTTGTTGACAACGACATTTGAATAGTATTGTCTCGCTCACCCATACTACATGTATCTATCGGTCCATGCGGGATGTGAGTCCTCATGAGCCATAGCTCATGAGGCTCATGAGCCTTTCGGGAACGACGAACCTGTTGGCTAAATGTCATATCAATGAGGAGCAGGTCGTTAGTACCGCGGGACTCGTTCCTACATCCATTTTGAGAGGCAGACACTTCGATCAATAATGCACTAGATACACTATCCCATACAAAAGTTCTCTTAAAACTGTTGCCGATTGTGTTTACGTAATTCTAGTTTAAATAAATATACATGAATGTAAATTCAACCTTAACTTGAGTCTTTGAGTTTAAAAAAATTGTAATGACTGCGGCTGATAAAACTACCCCTGTGTGCTGCATCTTCTGCGATATGACACAAGCCTTCGATTATGTGGATCACAAAATATTGGCTAGAAAATTGGAGGCGTACGGTATACGAGGAAACGTTTTAGAACTATTTAGATCTTACTTAACTGATCGAAAACAAATCACACAAATTACAAAATTTTACATAAAAACTAAAAAAGAAGAACAATAGCAATCCAAAGTAAGATATGTTAGATATGGTGTTCCCCAGGGCAGCGTAGTGGGACCTACGCTATTTATTACCTACATCAACGACCTCCCTAATGCAACTGTGCAACCTATGACATTATTTGCAGACGACAGCACAGTAAATATTACATGTAATGATAAAAAAAAAAAAAAAAAAACACATAAATAAAGCACTAACTTCTATAATAACTTGGCTAATCAATAATAATCTATATAAAAATAAATATAAATAAAACAAATGTAATGAACTACAGTCAAAGACCTCAAAATTCAATTAAATTTAAATTAATCCATGATAATAATATAATAAATCAAGTAGAAACAGCCAAATTCCTCGGTTTAAAAATTGACAGTGAATCAATTTTATTGGAAATGTCACACAGAAGACCTTTGTACAAAAATAAGTAGTTTATCTTTTGCGATGTACAAACTGGCACCAACAGTGAGTAGAAACGCATTATTCATGGCGTATTATGAAATTGTTGAATCGGTACTTAGATACGGTCTAATATTTTGGGGTAATTCGACTAACACCGACTGTTTGTGTTATATTTTAATTTTGTTATGCTTTTTTTTTTTTTTTACTTTCTTTCATGATTGTGTTGTATTTCAAGTGCCAATAATTTATTTTGTACGCCAGTGGTGGCAAAACATGTTGCAACTCACAGATTTTCACTTTACATCCACATTTGCATTTATATGTATAATGTTACACATGCTTACAACTAAATATATCTTTATCTTTAACTGCAATGCTTAAGGTTGTATTCACAAAGTTATGTACAAAAAGCAATAAATTCAAACATACATCAAAACAAATTCAACCTTACACGCTTGTTTTAAAGTTCGAATTATAAAGTGCTAATAAAAACAATAAAAAACGACAATCGCCGCTTGGACAAGGAATGAGTGGAGTCGAACTGTTTAATATTTTTTTGTTTATACCTTCGATCAATAATAGTACTAGATTAAGGATCAGGAACAAAGATACGTTGCTCTTGCTCAAGTGGCCACGTTTGTACACACTTTATAAGTACATTTATATATCTTTCTAGGAAATATAGAAAAAAAAAAAAATACTAACAAATTCAGTTTATTATAAGCCTTGACACTCAAACATAAACTTTAATTACAATGACAAAGTTAAATATTTCTGTCGTCGGAGAAACAAATATAATGTCATGTCGCTTAAGAGTAATTTTTAAATAAGTTCAAAAATATTTATTGTTACTGGTTTTAGTAATCTACGCCTTTGCGTGTTTCCAGTTATGTCCAATCTATCAAAATGAATCGAACAAATTGTTGAATTTTATAAGGCTTATATATTTCTTCTCCTCTTTCTTTCGCGACAATAGATACCCATTCTGCACAGCGAAATGGGTCGCTATGAAATCTACAAACAGAAATAAAATAACAATACTACACCATGCATTCCCTGTTCCAGAACAGTTGATGTTTGTTACAATAATATTATTGGTGCGTCATCACAAACATTGGTCAAACAATCATAATATTTGCTAATTGATTTATATTTACTATTTAATTCTGTTTTTATTTTATGAAAAACACTTACCAAAAAAAAACATATTTTTTTTCAAAATCATGGTGTTACGGTGGTTATTTACAAATTTTTTGAACGCGTACTGCGGCTTTTTGACGTTGGCTATGATTGGACCATACTAATTTGAAATAAGACCACAACCGAATCTATGCTCTTATTTTTCGTTCCGTTTTTGAAGCGCTTACCGGGAATCTAGTGCATTACTGATCGAAGGGCAGATATGATGGAGTTGGTGTCTATATGTTTGTTTATTTCGGCTCTCAAAATGGATTTAAGAACTTCAGATTACAGAACATGGAGACAGAACATATTGGTTTGGGTGGCTAAAGATAGTGGATTGTTTACTAAGAACTATGGAACGATGTTATTCTGCCTGACCAATGATTTATAATATACATGGTTCAAATGGCAGGGAGTGACTTACATATTTGATAATGGGCCTCCGAAAACTGTCACTAACTGTCTCCACTCAAGCCGACCAATAAAGATAATAAAGAGGTGGGAGCTCGTCAGAGTTCACTTCAACCAGTTAATAAAGGCAAATCAGAGACGAAAAATAAGACTTCTCCCGGGAGATGGGAGGGACAGATCCTCCCATCTCCCGGGAGGAGTCATTACTGTCCGACAGCTCGCCACATGCTGCCCTGCGGGTTTATGAATTTCTCTTGGTCTGACTCCTCACTCAACACTGGTTGTGCCAAAGTAAACTACCGGCACAGACCTAGAGTCCATAGGGGCGCGCATGCCTCGCCTCGATGTCAACTTAGAGATACGGCGGCGAGGTTATTATTATTACAAGTCCCCAGTGCAGGCCGAGGGCTCCCCTTCCCTTTTCCTTTTGTAACGCTGTGTGTCGGCCTGCCCGCAGCGGCTCGGCGCGCGCGCGCGGCAGCAAGCCGGCGGCCGTGTACGCGGCCTGCCACGCGGCCGTGCGGCGCCACGTGCTGGGCGCGCTGGACCGGGCGCCCGCGCGCGCGCCGCGGGCCAGCGTCGCCGCCATGAGCTACTTCTACGACGTCGCCGCCGACGCCGGACTCATCGGTGAGTAATGTTATGTAGACTGGCGAGCGGACTGGACGGGAAACGATTGCCGAGAGGAGACGCGATGCTGCGCGCAGATGGTTGAAGAAGCCCGCTACGCCGCCGCGCTGCGTGAAGTGGTGCCGAGACGCAGCGCGACACGTATCCGGCTCGCCTACATGCTTTACATTTTTTTTTACTTTTTAGTGTTCTATACAAATTCTTAATTTTTTCGCTCTCCTAAAAAGTACGACAACTCTTAGAGTAAACACATCATAAGGTGTGAATATATTTAGAAACATTTAGCTTTTGCTAAATGTTCTAAATATTATAAAAGATTAAAAAGGAGAAGTCTCATCTCCCATATAAAATTACCCCACGTCTGACAGCAAAGAAAAGTGTCTAAAAAATCACAAAAATGAATTAAAAAAAAATACATCCTTCCAGTTTTAATCCTTACTGAAAAAAAATATCGTAATCGTCCGGAGGTAGTATACAGGGTGGCAGGGACATCGACGCGAAGCTGGCAAAAAAAAAAAACAGCTGCTCCATACATTTTGACCGCGTAGGTATTGCACTTTTCTATGAAACAGCAGATTTTTTTTTTAATAACTGACGAAAAATTTCAACGCAATGGGGTTCAGAATCATGTACTGAATCCATGGTAACCGGCTTCGCGTCGATGTCCCTGACACCCCGTATAATTTAGTAATACCATCAGATTTTAGAACGACTAGAAATGCACTAAAAAATACTTTCGGTTTTAATCCTTACTGTCTAATACGAAAAAATTGCTCTAAATATTAATTCAGGGGTAATAGTTTAGTCCGTAAGGATTCAATTGTGGTAATTTCAAAATTGTGCCTTCTCCTTTAAAAATAATATAAATCATTTTCGTAAGTATTATACCACTTTACGGCAGGTCTAACCGACTTCAATATTTATTAACAATTAACCATGATGTTACAGATGTAATGGTAGGCGGAACAGTATCAGTGAATGAATATCGCTCGGCGGCCATATCGGAGTGCATATCGGGCAACGTGGACCAGCCGTGGGCCTGCATCGACCTCGTGTACGTGGTCACGTTGCTGCAGGATGTCTACAAGATCGACAGCAAGAAGTCCATTAACGTACGTATACCACACTTACTAACTAACAGTGGCCCATCGAGGGCCCCCTAGCCTGGGCCAACGTGGATCAACCAGAAAAGTCACAAATAAAAAAAAACTTAAACAATATAATAGACGACGTATATTTAGTAACCTAATCCGCTTAACTGTTCTTAAAGAGAAAACCCTCATAAAGAACCCTGTAAGAAATTGTACTGACATTACTAAAAATCAATCTAATGTCAATCTAATGTGAGAGTTTAGAAATTGCAAAAAATAATACAGGAAATATTACACTGTTGAATTAATTAAATACAAGTAGTCCAAGGTCACCTTTGCTGCGATTTTTCGCCCTGATAACGATCTTAGCCGAGGTGGACCGAACAGTAATCCTATACAAATGGGTGTTGGTCGGTGTGGCTCACTCTGCGTTCGGCGCTTGGTGTGCGAACTTCTATAGAGCTTCATCTCTTTCCCACACTAAAGCATTTAATAATAATAATTTATATATTTATTCTCTCTTCACAAAGCTGCCTTAAAGTTATTCTGTACAAAATAAATGTCTGAGCCGTATTCCACCTTTGTGAGAGACTGGTGCCTGATATAGGTAATAAATAATAGGTAGGTAGGTAGGTGGTTGGTAGGTATTTAATTGCTATTTTCCATTTTTATTATAACATGTTGTAAAACAATGTTACGTTAACATGTTTTATTATTCATAATAGTTGCAGTTGAGTCAAATAATTTAGGTACACCAGATCTGAACCAATATTTTCTCAATATAACTTCGAAAATACTAATAAAATCTTTCATTCTGTTCTAGTTGTTCAAGAAAGTGAACGGCCACGAAGTCTCCTGGGCGTTAGGGCTTGCGTACACGACCGTCATGAACCGCATCATGATCACGCCTTAGTGACGTGACGTCACCGTCATGACGTCAGCAGCGTGGCAGTTAAGATTAGTAGCATAAAAGGTAACCGGTCGTAAATATGGCATATCAAGTTTTAGAAAAACAACTTTGTAAATTCTCGTCTATGTCAGTCTTATCTGTGTGACAGTCTTGCCTGTTTCCACTAATATCACAAATTTATGCAAATGGGACACTTCACAAAGTCATTTAAATAAAAAGCGACTCTTGCTTCGACACAATAAAGTGCCATTCAGATCGCACAACGCTAATTACCTACTGTTATATTCACCTAGAAGTTGCCTCTCTTTCTATCGCGTTACTCTCTGACTACGTTACACTCACTGAATTAGCCCGACAAGTCGAGCCCGCCGCGTACTTGTAGCTTCATACCTAAACTGCAGTGTCTCATCTGTAGCGACACCTAAATTTTGTACACCTAAATGTTGGACTTTCAACGCTCGGCTCAGCGTCGAGAGTTGAAAATCCAACAGAGCTATAATATTTTGGAAATACCTAATCTGCGTTCGCAATTTATTTGCCAAACATGTAAACAAACACGAGTTTTAGGAAAAACAACTGTAAAACGTACACATAAGGTTCAATTTGCGCTACAACTTCATATTTTTTTATGACCTTTTCAACAATACTAGTCAGTTTAAAATCAGCTTTATTTACACTGTCATAAAGTTGATGTTTGTTTAAGTGGAAATAACATCAATTGGAAACAAAGATTTAAATCGATCTTAAATATTATTACACTGTTGGATATTCAACTTTTATTAAGGAGTCGCCTGGAGTTATTGAAAACTGTCTTAAGCTGGATGTGTCGATATTTACGCTCGGGTACTGTATACTGGTTTTGCCCGTTTTGCTATAGGGCTGGGTCGTAAACGAGCTTAGCGGATACTGTGTGCGTAAGACAGGGTCTGAATGACAGGTATAGTTCGTCCACTCTGAAATGACGCGCCTCACTACTGCATTACCCATAGACATCCGCATTACCGTGTGCATAAACGTGGTAGTGGGGCGCGTCATTTCAGACTGGACAAGCTTTATGTGAGATATTGCCATTTCTATAATAAAAATTTCATGATCACTCAATTTTTTTTTTTTAAAGAGTAACCGGGTTTCTTGCCGGCTCTTCTCTATAAAAACGACCAATTGGAACCTAGCTTCTAACGTTTCATAAGTGCCCATGTGGTTTTATGTGAAATATAATATTTTGATTTAAGTTTTACGGTAATTCCACATATATTTATGTCGAGTATACATTTATTTATTTATTTAGAATGTAATTGTGAAACATTTTCGCGTAACGAAAGTGAAAATTTTAATATATATATATGTATGTACAACCGCGGACATTTGCGGTGAAATATTTTTCACCCTTAATCCCTTAGCAATAAGGTTGAAAGTGGCTCACCGCCAATATCCGCGTTGGTACATATTTGTATCACTATACGTGTGTATTTTAACTCTACACTCTTATAAATTAAGTGCCTTAGTTCTAAGGATTGCACCATACCATTGTTTTGAATTTTAATTCCTCTGATTTTATCGTTAATGATAGATTATCATACGCATATTATATAGAAGACATTGCAAGTTCTTTTCGACCCAGTCCGTTCTAATCTTAACGTTTTAAGTGATTTGACCTGAAACCATTACCTCTTCGGTACATGTGATATAAATAATATGTATCCTAAGTATTTTATTGTTTCTTCACTATTCCACTATATTTGTAAATAATATTTCGCTGAAAGCTGGTATTTATATTTTCGATGAAGCAAAGTTCGACGCACATTGTATTGTATTAGAATGTACGTTGTAATATTGTTGCCAGTTAGAAAATGTTCGAATTTAATGTCTTACGACTGAGACGTAATATGCACTGAAACAACAATTACTTACACGCACTTAAAAAAGTCGTTATTTTATTCAAAATAAGATAAAGCACCGTTTGCCCAAAAAGCTGCCTTCGCCGCTTTTTAGCGTTTTTGCATGAAAAAAAAACGTAACAAACTTCCCAGTGACACTTAATGTTATTACTCTCTGACACTTATTAACTTGATAATTTATTTGATGCGTCAAATTAAAGTGTAACGGCTACATTGTCGCGATAAGGCGAACCACACTTCGCGCGCTCTCTCTCACACACCGCTCTATGTCTCGCTGTTAAACAGAGAGCGCGCGAAGTTTTTAGCCGTAGCATAGAGGTTTTCAGAGAAGTTGCTGTTTCGGTGTGTAATGCGTTTACAAGCTAATCAAAGATGTGTATTTATACACAGACTTGAAGATTTTCTACGTATCAACATTATAAAAAAGTTGTAGATCCAATAATTAAAAACGCGAAAACTGTTGTTAAACTAACACAAAGAAAGGTATTTGTGTCATGATTTTTGGAATCCTATTTAAATGTTAATTTTTGTGAATATAATTTTCGTTGAATATAATTTATTCCAGATTATACGGGTACTTATAAGATAATTTCAGTGTGATATTCTGAGTTTTTTTTTGCAACAGATATTCTTAGGGACCTCGCGCACTAGACGGCTACGACCACGAGCAGTGGCCGCAGCGACCAGCTAAGATATATATATATATATATATATATATATTATGATATGCTCAAATACAGATATATATTTTTATTACATATTGTATAATCTCACTTAATTCAGTGAAAAATTATACTAACCCGATATAATAAGTCACGCAGGGGGACGTCAATATGTCATTCCATAGGTAATTGCTGAAAACCAGCGCTGTTGACGTTGGGTTCGTCCGAATTTCACAGCAATTCGCTGAGCAATGACCTGTTCTTGCACAGATGCGACGCACAGCATTATTTTTCTTATTATTTGTTACAAAAGTAGATATCTCTGCAATTAGCATTTTGCTTTTGTTATGTTGTCTTTTACAAATGTCACAAGAGTGCTAAGAGTACGTATTAGTCTTTGGTCCGTGGCCTTGACATCAACCAATACACAACATTATTTTTGTTTTTTAAATTTTATTTAATGGTTGAATACAGGGCCTTTGGCTGCTTTTGTATGTGTGTATTTTGGATTTTTGCTTTTTTTATGTGCGTTTTGTTTGTGCAGAATAAACAATTTTTCTTTCTTTTCTTCTAAGAAACCGATACGAATCGCGCACTTTGTAGCAACGGCCAACTATCCGCAGACCGAGCCACGGACCTCGGACCTCGACTGGCCGGAGCCGTGGCCGTCTAGTGCGCGAGATCTATGACTTTGACTTTTAATAATTCCCTTTTCAAATTTTCGTGACTATACATTTCTTTATGTGAGTTTCAACAAATCTGTGTAACTACTAGACAAGCTGTGTTTGCACATGTGTATTAACTATATCGACACAATTATTTATAATTATGCACAATTGAATTATTAAGCTATTGCATAGCTTCTATCGCGGGCCTTGAGCGTGGAGACCGAATCCAGAAATTCCGTAACGAAAATAACCTAACACCCCCATAGAGTGAAATTTTAAGATGCGCGCCCATCACTGTGACACAAATTGCATAAGTTGATAAAAAATGCTATGCAATAGCTTTACCGCGGCAGTCTCTGAGTGCCACACGTCTTTTTTATTTAATAATATTGCTCATTTTATTTACCTATATATCTATTAGATTGAATTTATGAAATAAGGAGTGTTGCAAGAATACAATTAATTTTCTTTTAAGTTTTATTTTGGGTATTGTTTATGGGAAGTATGCTATGGAAGAACTTATTATTTTTATTTGCTGCTTTGAATCCAGAATTGGTTACATTATGGACCAGGCAACGTTACAAAATATTTGAAAAAAAATGTTTCGAAATATTTTCTAACACTGCGTTGTCATAGCTCACCAAATACGAAATGTTACTAAATATTTTGACCATCACTCTGTGCATTTCAAACGATATACTGAAATAGATATTATTGCATCATTATGTCGTTTGTATGTTCACAATAAATAAATAAAAACGTTTATTTCAGAATCACTTCCATATTTGTTAGAAACAATAAACTAGTGTAAGTAGCAAATTGGAAGACATTTGTGTGCCTGGTGGCAACTTTCAGCAAAGAGGTTGCTTAAAAGTATTATTGTGATTAGTTATTTTATTAAGCTTTTTAAAAGGACCTAAGAGAGTATTCGTTTTTATTGAAACTCATGCGTTTCGTGAAGGAAACTTTTGTAATTTTTTGAGTCGAAATCCTCTTATAATAGCCACGAATAATTGATACCAGAATAGAAGTATTTTATAAAAGACGCTATAATTTGTAAAAGCCAAAATTATGTTTTGCACTGTACAAATAACGTTTTTTCTAAGCAGTGGTTACGAAATAAAAGAATTATAGTTTAATTTTATGTAATCTGTGAAAATGCGAGAATTTTTAGTTCAGGTAGATTATTAACAAAGTTACTATTATGTTCTCACGTGAAAAGCATTATTATTTTATGTTCCAATATAATAAATGAAGGTTGTATGTGTGATTTGAGTTATTTAATAACTTATTATGTAAGTTCTTATGATAAGCACTTTCAAATAAAATATATTCAAATGCTATTTATATGACGACATTGTTTTCTTTTTTGTAAGCCATATACGGAACATTTTGTAGCTAACTATGCACTGTGTAGGTGTCGATACCCAGCCGACGTGGTCATATTGGTGTTATGTGTAAATTGTACAAATTTAATAAATGTTGGATCTTACGATTGGCTTTTATTACTTACTAGCTTTTGCCAGCGGCTTCGCCCGCGTGGATGTCGGAAAATATCCCACGGGTACGTACTACCGGGATTAGTTAGATCATACCTAATATCCGAGGAAAAGTCGCTGATTCCTACCGCTGCGCCCGCGTTGTCGGCAACCGTAATTAGTTTGTCACGCGTAATTTTGAATCTGTGATATCTTTTTCTTTGTTTATCTTCTCATTAAAATGAATACTTTAATTCATTTTAATGATATGATGTCAAAGCATATTTTAATCTAAATTAAATTTCCAATTTAAATCACATATTTTATTGGATAAGGATAAATAAAATACCGGTCAAAATAGCTTCGGAAATAATAATGAAATTTTTATCAAATTCTGAAAGATAAAAATGGTTACTGTAGGTCATCCTTAGAAGATAGACATATGCTATCGCAGACTTTATTTTTTAACTTTTTAAGATATACAATTCTGTAAAACATAAATTTGATGTATCTCTTACGGCTTACGCGGCGCACGCCAGTAAAGCTCCCAGTCGGCATGACTTTTTCCGACATCTTCGACAATAATCGTCATATTTCAGCCAATTTACACAAAACCTTAATGTTTTATACACAAAAACCTCCCTCTTGTATAATTCTATCTATTGAAAAAAACTGCATCAAAATCCGTTGCGTAGTTTTAAAGATCTAAGCATACATAGGGACAGACAGCGCGAAGCGACTTTGTTTTATACTATGTAATAATAAAGAAAAGAAGAAGACGCAGATTATATGCCAGTGACCTTGAGTGGTTACCTTGGAGCTCACGCAACGCGTCGTATGTCCAGCCAGTAATAGCACTCGCCCATCAAGGAGCGCAGTCCCAAATTAGACGCACTATTCATTTATTATTCATAAACAAAAAGGTATTTTAATAATACAACTATACCTAAAGATCAGTAATTAAATTATCTTTAAAATGGTGAAAGTTTCAGAAAAATACGCTTGATAGATTTTGCGTGATTCTCAGTTTTTTATCCGCTTTAAACATAACTTTACAAATTAATTTCACTATGTAATATAAACATAATCTAAAATATTCATAGATATATTAACTTATTGAGAAAATGCTCTAATTTAACTATTTTTTCCAAATCATTAACACTACTCGTTTAGACATGATCTTCAGTACGAGTATAAAATTAATTAAAATAAATAAAAAGCCAAATTAAAGTATTGTTCTATATCTATATGTGTTTTCTGTCTGTGGGTAATCCAGTATTTGAAGCCATGTGTTTATTTTAATCTTAGTTTTATTTTTTGTTAGTGATGTTTTTGATGTGGAGATATTGTGTTATGTTCATGTATCTAGAAAAGATTATTTAGGAATTCAAAGTATACAAAATAAAACATCAAAAGTTACTGAATTTTTATACTTTATTAAGAACCATTCAATAGGTACAATAAAAATGTTAATCTAACGCACTTCAATCAGATAACGCTGCGTTCAGTCTCGTCTAAAATGATTAGTTTAAAATCTATTGTTTCCGAGATTACACAGTATATCATTACTATTATAGAATTATTACAATAAGCATCGAGTTTATGGAAATAATGTAATAAACAGATTTAAAGTGAATACATACGGAAAGCTTTTCTTATAGCACTTAAAAAAGTAATTATTAGAATAAAAAAATGGATCTTGAAAATTCATTCAAAATGTAAGGATCAAGAAAAGTGTTCAAAAACACTTCTTTTAGTATGCAGCTGTAAACTATGTTTAAATTTCTGTTAATTTCAATGTAATACAAAAGTACTTTAAGTAAAACGTAAATGCACTTATGTAAAAACTATTTACAGCAGAAAACGTGTTGTACTCAACAATCTAGCGATATTATCGCGGTAAGTCGCGGTGGTAGGTAATTGATTTAATTCGTATGGATGAGTATATAATCAATGTCATTGTAATCAGAGTTTTAACTAGAAGTGTACAAGTGCGATATTCGTTTGTTTTACATTTTGTTCCATTAACTCGATGGATGTATTAAAAATGTTTTAAATTGAGAATCGCTTACTTTAACATGAATCTTAACATTGATCTATACGCTATTATACATGCACAACTAACGCACGCAAGGTATTGCTGATAAAATAGTGTCAATATTACTTTCAGCAAATTGAAAAACATCTTGAAATTACAATTTTCTGACGATAATATTATTGACGATTACAAATTACAGAATTATTGCACTTTTAAAATATAATGCATTATTAAGTAAACACGGAAGTAATTGTTCGTCAGTTATAGAACCTACAATGTGTGTTTTGGCTTGAGATAGTTATAAAGGCCTCAGATTTAAACTCCATGGAATTGTGCTTGATATAAAGTGACCAAATTATTTCTAAGATATTTAAGGACATAATTCAAAAAATTCAGACAGTAGGTACTGGTATGACTTGCAATAGTTTGGTCTCAGTCAAGGGATTCCCCAAGGTTCAATCATGGGACCTGCACAGCCAGGTGATCGATAGAAATTTACCATTTTAGTCATGTATTTCTTGGCCTAAATATTAAGTATCTCAAGCTAAACCATTATGGAAATATTTACATCAAAATCATCCCTCGTGGGCATGGAAAACATAGATCTTTGGTATATTTCACAGCAGACAGGTCACTTAGAAAAGGAGACAGCACTTTTAAATTTTTTCATAGACATTTTCTATAGTAACGTTAGAGAATTGACCATAGCTAGCTGCTTCATGAAGGTTCAAGTAGTCAGATTTAATTCATTATTATAGGTAAGTTATTTGATAAATATGTTCATAAACCCTATTAATTCTATTGAAATACATTATATAATATGACTGCGAATCTTACAACTAAGTTTCGGGTATAATCGCACCGATTTAACGAAAACAGGAAAATTTACTTAAATAAATAGTTATGGTGTATCAAATAAGGTTCATTGGATGTCACAGGAATACAATCAACTTGGTAACGGTAATGTGCTGGCTTGTGATTGGTGGAAGAATTACAACTTCTTGTACCAGAACAGATAATGTTCTCCATCTTCGACTAATAAGTCGTCCACACCTGGAACAGAAAGTTAACAACGTTTAAATAAAACTGTGATACAATAACTACAAAGTTGGCTTCGGGATCAGGACTACGTTCGAACAGAAAAACTACTCCACCTTCGGCAGTAGCCGCACAAACTTCTTATACCTTTTTTATCAATCGCAATCAGAACCATTTCAGCAAGATACACAAAATACTAACACTACAACACATATATATGCCAATAATACAAACTCAATCATACACACACCCTTACGCAAACTTAGACTCCCTTAAACACAAGCTCACTCTCACATACACACCTCCACGTCCACACACACAATTAAATACGCTCATTCACATTACAACTACGTTTAATAAATTCCTTACTCCTAGTTTAATTTTTTGAAATAATTTCATTGTACTTTCAGACCTGTTATTTTTGTATACCAATATAACACACTTTTTAATAAAGGTTTTTGGTATCATAGTGACAGTAGAACACTGACTCCTAAAGTCACAGGGTCTCCTAGTTTGGGTGTCAAGGTTTACCCTATTTGTATGAACTTTATTATCTATAATCATGCGACTTAGTCTTCAAGCCTTGTTGAAGGTTTTTGTATAAAAACCTTCTTTTTTTTTTCTTATTATGGTGAATAAAGTATTGTGGTTACTGGAACATTTGATGCAGTAGGTTTAGGTAGTAGACCCGGAGGTATTTCGACAATTTTTTTTTTTATGTGGGACTAGACGTAGTTATGTCCAGCGTTGGCTTCTATAACCTGATTTTCTAGTTTGGGCAAAGAAACAAGATCCAATCTGCCTAGCCTTTATTGGGGTCGGCTTCCAGTCTAACCGGATTCAGCTGAATACTAGTATTTTACATGGAGCGACTGGCCTATCTGACCTCCACAAACCAGTAACTGGGTAATACGATACCCCTAGGTAAGACTGGTTGTCAGACTTTCGGGCTTCTGAAGACCCGTAACGACTGTCAAAGATGCATGAATGACAGCCGGGACCAACGGCTTAACGTGCTTTCCGAGGCATGGAGGAGTCTCGGTATGTAAAGATGGTCACCTATCCACAGCCCAACCTCGGCAAGCGTAGCTGAACCTGGCGGATCGACCCGTGCGGCAGTTATTACTTAGCCACGAGCTCCTCAAAGAAACAAGATCAGGTTGATAATGGTTCTTACCGACGGGAGCGACGAGCTGGTTGCCGGGCGGGCTAGCGGGGTCTGGTTTCTCCGGCAGACGGTATAGAAGCCAGTAGTGATAGCCCATCGGCTCCTCCTTGTGGCCGGCGATCGTGTGCACGTAGTGGCCGTTGGGCCACTCGCTAGCCTCGAACTTGAACTTAGGGTGCATTTCCGCAGCAATTTGCATCACGTGGAAGAATGATATGTTCCTGTAAGTAATTTAAAGTTAGGTAAGTAGCTAATAATGAAGAAAAAAGAGATTTCATGATTTCGGAAAACCCAAAATACAAGGTGGACCAAAAGAATGGAATGATAATAACAATCTGCTGGATCCTTGCTGATTCTGTTGGCCTAGTAGTTGATCGTCCTGTTAGCCGATGCTACATGTGTGTATGTATGTATTCACAAGTCCGTCGCTGGCCTGTGCATCTTTGCTAATAGGGATGATGACTAAAAATATGTTTTTTGGCCGTCAGGTAGAATATAAAAAAATATTGCATACGTATTTTTTTAAAAGTCAAAATGTGCCATGACGTCAAGAGTATGTAGACTTTATACTTACTTGTGACGTAGCGACCCCCACTCCCAAACTTTAGTGCGTTTTATCTAAGTAATTTTTTATTAATATGTTAAACCAAAAAATACGTGTCTAATATTTTTTTTTTATCTGACTGACGGACTAAATAGAATTTCTTTTTTTTGACCCAGGCATCATCCCTATTCTGTTATCCTAGTAGAAGCGTGTCCCTAATTCAAATAACACACAAGGTCGGTGGGGTGGATTGCCACTGGCGTTCGAGTAACCTTGCCGAAGTAGCTCGATTTGCCGGTTCCGTCAAGCTCCTCGCGTCATCCTAGTATAATTGTTTTACCTAGGAGCGACCATGTGCAGGGTGTAGTTCTCGGTGACGTTGGTGCCGACCCACAGCGTGTACGTGAAGGATACGTTGCGTGCGTCGGATTCGTTACTGGTGCTGCCTGACTGGTAGGCCAGCTTCAGAGTGCCATCACCGCCGTTGCTGTCTGGAATATCAAAATAATCACCGCGTTTAGCCATTTTTTTTAACGGATTGTAAATTTAGACAATAACCATTTCGCTTTGTTGGTCTCCAGTCAGAGTATGTAGGTTAACTGTCTTATTTGCGTGAATGAGACGTTTTCGATGCGAGGTGCTAACAAGAGATGCTAATATAGGTCGAGTCCCTACTGTTCCATAGCAGTACAGTACGTACAGTAGCAGCACAGGAAGAGAAAATGTCAAGTACTCACCTAATGGTTCATGTCGATTATCGAGCAACTTATCAGAGCAGTGCGGCGGGCGCACGGCGGCGAGCGAGGCCGGCGTGAGCGCGGCCACGGCGGCCGCGGTGTTGGCCACGTCGCCCCAGCCGCCGTCCGCGCGCTGGCGCTCCACCAGCCACTTGCGAGCTGCCGGGAAGCTCCAGTGCTGGTGCGCTCCTGGACCTGACTCCGAATCCTCCAGAGCCTGGCCGTGAGAAAGGAGGATTAATTATTAAGGAGGTGGTGTTTTAAATCGAACTCGAAAATTTCCGAAGGATGAGTATCTTTATTTAGAAACAAGCCGTGTGCCCGCCGGGTTTCCCATCGGTAAAAATGACGAACTTGCATGAAATCTTGTATCCCCTTTAGGGGACGAATTAAAAAAAAATCCTTCCTTAATGCACACCTTCGTTATAAAGGGAACGCTTGTGAAAATTTCATGAACGACCCAGCGATTTAGGCTGTGCGTTGTCTTTCAGTGAATTTAAGATTTGTATTAAGTATATGTCTGTAAAACGAAAAGACAGGGCCCTGCCGTAATCATATGCAGGGCAGGTGATATGCAGAGCAGGTAACGACTGCAGTTATCAGTCAGTTGGTACAAAATAGTATGGCACTTCTCTTTTCGTCTAAAATTGACCAGCTAATGCTTTATGAGTGTATGGTTATTTACCCGAATGGCCAGTGCATAGGTGGTTAGTGTTCCGAAGCTCCCATCAGAGTGCTGCTGCCTGGCCAGACCGGCCATGGGGCGGCGCACGAACGGGACCAGGCTGCGGTGACGGTGATTCAAACATAGTCTAAACAAGTCTTAAAGTTTACCTGGATAGCCAGCGCAGTGGTAGTGAGTGTTCCAAAGCTCCCGTCAGAGTGCCGCTGCCTGACCAGACCAGCCATGCGGCGGCGCAAAAAGTGGACGAGGCTGCGGTGACGGTGATTCAAACATAGTCTAAACAAGTCTTAAAGTTTACCTGGATAGCCAGCGCAGTGGTAGTGAGTGTTCCAAAGCTCCCGTCAGAGTGCTGCTGCCTGGCCAGACCGGCCATGGGGCGGCGCACGAAGTGGATGAGGCTACGATGACGGTGATCCTGCACCACGCACCGCAGCGCCAGGATCACCATCGAGATCGTGTCTGAAATGGAAGGAATATTTTGATTCATTTTGTTCTTGGTGTACTAAGAACAAAATGACACGGTTCTTTGTGACTTTTTAAGAACAGTTAAGCGGATTAGGTTACTAAATATACGTCGTCTACTGGTCGTCTATTGTATTTTACAACTGACAAAGTAGAGGCCCCGTTCACAGCCTCGAGCAATGCGACTTGCCTCAAGCGAAACGCACGTGCGTTAATGGTTTGTCGAGTAGCTTGTGGCCAAGGGGTGTAGCATACGGCCGCAGCCTTTGCCAAGTCTAGACAGTTATCGTTACGTGTAGCTGGATTCAATATGAGACAATGATGTAAGTATAGAATTTTGGCAAATTCTCTTTTTATGTAGGTACTCATACACTAGCGAAGGTTGGCAGTCAGCTATTCATATTTATTGCAGTCACTCTTCGTCATCAGTCAATACTCATTTCAATAAGTACAGCACTTACCAAGACTATGATCCGACGCAGCATTAGCGATATCCAGGAGCCTCCTAATGTGGCGGCGTCTCACATGAGCTGCTGACGAGCAAGCAGCCAGGGTCGCATAGGCGAACTCCAGGTCATGTGGAGGTTCTCGGTGTAAGAGGGCAGCCACCAGGTCGCGGCCGTGGAAGGAGCGAGGGTCCTTGCACAGAGCTCCTAAGGCGAGGGTGTAGGCGGCCAGGCGCCCCAAAGGAGGAGGAGACTCGTGGTGTCTGAGGGAATGATAACATAGATGGTGAAGATTTTCCGTCAATTGTTGTCTTTGGAGTGGTAAACGAATTACGGTCTGATGCTCATATTTGAATGACCGGTGTTTAACGAGTCTTAGACGACTGATTGTCGATTTTATGACTTCTTAATTTTTTAATGTTCTTGACGAACTCTGACAGAACTCTCCATATTTATTTAGAGACAGGATTTTTTTTTGACGGTTGGAAATTATCATATAACTTCTCCCGCTTTTGGAGGGCGTGTCAGACTTTTACTGACTAAAACCCAACCGTGTTCCTTCCGTTGTCTGAGTGCCGGGGCCGCGATATCCCTTTCGGAAAAACTCGCAACCCTGGCAGGTTGGCCCTTACAGACCCCGTCAGTTGGTGCTGACATCTCTTTGAGGCCGTCGCCGTCGACCCGGGCCTGGTCCTTATCGGACGGCGAGCTACCAATTGCTCACCGTCCGCAAGCCCGCGCCTGCGGTGGACGGAAGTCGGCTCGCGACTCCCGACGCCCGGGGCATCTCCTGCGGTGACTAGGGGCGCGAAGGCGCGAATCTTGCCTCTCCCTCGCGCGCTCCGCGTCCTCCTTCGCGAGCATTACTGCTTCGCAGAAGGAAGTGACGGCCTCCCATGCACTCTCGCTCCGGACCATGGCCTGAACCAGGGCCGGACGCGAGATATCGCAGACGCCGATCGCCTCCGTGAGGACACGGTGGTGCTCCGCCCAAGCAGGGCAGACCTCCACCGTGTCCTCCGGGCGATCCACACAGTGGTGACACCCGGGCGTTTCCTCCCGCCTTATACGGAACAGGAACCTCCCGAAACAGCCGTGTCTGGTGAGGACCTGGGTCAGGCGGAAGGTGAGGACGCCGTGGCGCCTCTCTAGCCACTCCTCAAAGAGGGGACTTATCGCCACAATTGTGGCGTGCCCAAGGGACAGGATTTAAATAGGTATTGTACCTTGAATCTTATACGTCTTCGATCTCTAAAACGTCATTCGATTAACAATCTCTTAACTATTGACTATGTATTATGATTTGTATTCAAAGATCAAAGATGACTAACTTGGACATCATGAGCAGTATCTCGATTTCCATCTGCTTGGCTGACAGCTGCATCTCCAGACCTTGCTGCTCGATCTCCTTGCCAGTGTTGTTGGCCAACTGCGAAAGTAATCACAGGATATCTTTCATTTGTTTCGGTACAACGTCACAGTTTCTAAAAGCGAGAGGTCTTGAAATCATCAATATTTTTTTTTCTTACTGAACAGACAGCTGCTGGGGGGTTTGTTACGCCACTTCTTCTTCCCAGCTAACGCACTAGGAAGTGGTGAAGGGTGGGCGTTTTGGATGACTGTCTTATGTAATTTTGACGTCCGAAAAGTGCTGATTCTCAGCCTAGTTTAAATAAATGACTTTTGAATTTCGAATCGAGTCCAATGTTGTTGCTCTTTTGAGATGAACGAATTCATTTATTATTTGTAGGGGCATATAGATCTATTATATGTATACTTAGGGGTTGACAAGAGAATAGTAACGTATATAACCCAAATTGTAAGGATCCTCCACAAACACAAAATAACAAAAGAGGTTCAGTTTGTCTGTATTAAGTATTAATATACAATATGTGTTTACAATAGCCAGCTTTGTTAAAAAACCAAATTAAAAGTAGTCACAACTACTAAGTTCCGATACTTCAAGATATTCTGGATCTCAAAACTAAGTTGGCTTTTACTTATCGACTTATAAATAATAATAAGTAAAGGAGCGTACTCTGTCAATCAGACAAGGAGCTGACAAGATAATCCGTGGATTAAGGCAGATGCCAATACGCGATACTGAAATGTATCGGAAATACGTTCGATGACAGCTCTGCCTACCTGACCTAGTTGTATGCTAGTTGGTTATTCGCCAAATGACATTATGACTGTAATGATCCAATGTACTTACGAGTATGTGACTCGAGCCAATTTCATATCATCTACGAGCTCTTACAAATTAGGGTTCCTAGTTACGACCTATCTAAGAATTTCATATAAAAAATTAGAAAACATTAATAAAGTAAGATTTTGCCACCACCACCACATACGGCACCTACATCTGAGGGTTCCTTACCCTGAGGTTTTAGTGCATTTACCAACATTAGACACCAAAAATATCTTTAATATTAAACATCAGTGCTGCTAGGCAGAAGCTTTAGAAGGAAGAAGAAGACGGCAATAAGTATGTTGGTACTTTGGTCGTGCTGGATTGCAGTTCCATCGAACTATGACAGTGATGGAAGAGAGAGCGCAGCTGTTTCTGCGCGCGCACCGCAAGGGTCACGCGCGCGGTAGGGATGCCTGTGTGTTGCACTACAACATCTTTCGCGTCTATGGCTAGTCTCCGTAATTCGGCCGGGAGGATTATTGACAAAGTCAAGCTCATTCATATAGACCCCAAGACCCCAAAATATTCCTATTTACCTGCAAGGTCAGCATAACATGGTGCGTATCGTTGCCCCACCCCCAGTCGGGCTGGCGGTGCTGCAAGAGATACTGCAGCGCCTTCTGTATCGCCTGCCCCTCGTTCAGGGTCTCTGTCTCCCACGCCGTGGTGGTGGAAGTCGCCACAGTGGTGGTAGCAGGAGCCTTTGTGGTGGCTGTTGTTGGGGGCTCCGTTTCTGGAATTATGGTTTAATTTAAATTGTAGCTCACCGGTATCGAGAACAGGATCCAACTAGCGGCGGTCGGGGAGAGGAACCTCCGTACAATACGAGGCGTTTCCAGAAGTGCCGATGTCTGAATCAAACCCTTGATCCAGCTGCCTAACGAGAGGTATTAAACCATTGGCTGTCACAATGATCGTTGAGTCCAAATGCCATATGTGGACAACCACAATAGGAATGTTGACAAAAAAAAATTTTTTTCATCAGGTTAGTTATTAAAAAATATTGGACACGTATATTTTCTTTTTTTACGTAATCTAAAGATTACGGCAATACATTGTCTAATTTCACTCATTTCACAGTTGTACTCGTAAATGCATGTGCAGGTCCCGCTTCGGTCTCTATCTGGTTGATTTCAAGAGTCCGAACAAGACGAGGACGGCGAAGGACTCGGCCAAGTTGTACGCGAGCGTCATCAGCTCGCGCACCCTGCCGGGCAGCTACGACCCTGAGGATTTCACCGCCTTCTCAGCCCAGCAGCCCTACTAGCCCCCCCCATACTCCCTCTACTGTGCATACACAGACTACTCTTGCAATAGTGTAGGTCTACAATACTTTATAGAAAACTGTACGTTGTTACACTATTCTATGCTATATGTACTCGTATATTAAACTTTAAGTATCAATATCCTTATCTGTCATTCCAAAAAAACATTGAGTAGGCAATGCGTTAAAATGTGGCATGACGTCACTGGCCGGTAGATTTTATACTGACTTGTGACGTAGCGAGCCCCCTCACCCCAACTTTAATGCGTTTTATCTAAACCATTTTTTATTAATTAAATAAAGCAAAAAATACGTGTCTAATATTTTTTATTATCAGACTGACGGACTAAGGAGCTCATGGAGGAGCTCGTGGCTTAGTAACAACAGCCGCACTGGTCGATCCATCAGGTTAAGCTACGCTTGCCGGGGTTGGTCATTGGATGGGTGACCATCTTTACATACCGAGAATCCTCCGTGCCTCGGAAAGCACGTTAAGCCGTTGGTCCAGGTTGTCATTCGTAGATCTTTGACAGTCGTTACGAGTCGTCAGAAGCCCGAAAGTCTGACACCAGTCTTACCAAGGGGTATCGTATTACCCAGTTACTGGGTTGTGGAGGTCAGATAGGCAGTCGCTCCATGTAAAATACTGGTATTCAGCTGCATCCGGTTAGACTGGAAGGCGACCCCAACATAGTTGGGAAAAGGCTAGGCAGATGATTGAGACTGACGGACTAATTAGTTTTTTTTTTCCGAGTCAACATCCCTATTATGATTTGCTCGTGCGATGAACTGCGAAAGAATGTGCATAGTTTAAAGTTGCAATGGTTGTGAAAATGGAGTAGCTCGCTGGAAAATAAGAAATATGACGGGCATGATGGTCATTTTCTTTTTTGAATATGGTAATTTTAATAAAAGGTTAACGTGACATATCCTGCATTGTTTGTTACCGGAATACCCGCTTTCGCGTAACTTTTTAATTAGTCGTAATTTTTAATTCATATTCTTTAAGGCACCTCTTTAGGTCATGAGCTACCCGAATATAAAAAAAACTTCTTGCTTTTTTGCTTTAATTGCTCCTAGGTCTTATGGGGGTGGCGTGAAATTGATTTGCTGTTACAATTCGGTACTGTGTGCTTTTATTCAGTGCGGGAATTGAATCAACCCGTAGCGTAGTTGCAAATCATACAGGCGCGCCACTGCTGTACCTACATTTTTTTTAAAGATTGCAAGAAAAGAAGGAGGTATGTATTAGGGGGCGGTTCTAGACTAACCCAGGAGGGGTTAGTCTAAAACCGCCCCCTAATACCTACCAAACTATCTTAAAAAATTACAGAATATTTTATGTTTAAATAGAAAGAAAGAAAGACAAATATTTTATTTGTTGGCCAGTATTCGGTTTAAAAATGCACGTTAAACGAAAAAATAAATACACGTGATATCTCACTATACCCCCTCACCCCCCTCCCCCTTATTATATATCGTGATTTTTTCAGAACCCGGAGGGGGTTCGGAAAAAATCACGAAATCCCCTTTCGAGCCTCACGTGATTTATAGACGACCCAGTTTAAACTTACCAGTTTGGCAGTAGCCCGCAGCGACGAACATCAAAGCACATAAAGTTATTAAGTAACGCTGGCCCATGGTGAAGATCTGCAACAAAGGAAAATAAACTATCAATCAAATGTAGTCAAAGCCCTAATTTGTGGGATGGTAGCAGTAGTAGTTGAAGATAGAGGACCGAAAATCGAACTCATTGTGTGGAAGTGAACGTTATGTCCAGAGGTGAACTATTCAAGACTAATGATAAGCGTAATTCTGTAATTATTTTATTTTATCTACTCTCATATCGTAAAATTCGAATATGAATAGAATATTCATATATTTCGATATTGTGTTTATATAGTATGTCAATATAAACTCGTTTCGAAGTTTACAATTCTCTAACACCTTTTCTCTAACAAAATAATATTATAAAACATTTTTTTTTAAATACGATACAGGGCACATTACGATACAGGGCAAACCCAAGAAGTTAATATCCCCAAGGATTTTCCATCAATTATTTTTTTCAAATGGAACTCATATGCGGGGCGCGCCATTTTTTATATACAAAAAAAAAAAAAACAGTTTTTGCTTGTCTGTGGCAGCGCCCGTTTTAGGTAGTCGATGTGCTGGGTTTTGGCACCTATTTCTTAGTCTTTTAACACAACTAAATATTTACAATAGGTACTAAACTCTTGTTACTAAAAATATATATATATCTTAACCTAACTAAAACTATTAAGAAACAAAAATATGGCGTCGAAAAATTCCTCCGCATCGCTGTCGACTGGTAATGTGCCCAAGAGGCTGACAGCATTGCCACGTTGTATGGCAATGCTTAGCCTCTGGCCAAGGTAAAAGCCAGCCCTTGGGTCACGGGAAGTGTCAACCGGTCGTTTGGAGATTTCATTGAATATACCAAACGGCTCGAAAATATAGTTACCTATAAAGTTATTATACTTTCGCCGGTTGAGGTTTTCTGCAGCCGCAGCGGCAGCGCCAGCACAGCACGCTGAGCCAGGAAGATAAGATGGCGCAAGAGTATCGACACACGTTGCGTCTCACACTACCCATCTTCCATGGAAATAAAGACATGCCGTCCGGTCTTTTGCCAACGTCGCGTGCAAAGCCACCGGGTTCTAATATACTTGTAGCTGGAACGCCAACGGTGATAAGAGATCGTCGGATGATGTCATTAATGTTCGCGTGCCGCCCTAAGCGACCGAATAACTCTTATAACTTTGATATTTTATTTGATAGGTTCAAATCCAATTTATTTATTTATAGTTAATTAAAACGGTACAACACCAATTACATTAATTAACATAGAAATATAAAAAGATTAATATTGACAATTATATAATTTAATTAAACTAACATGGAACAGTGGACTCCCTACTTATGCATACTTTCTCTCACAGAACACCAGACATATACGTATATGCATGAGACGCCCCGGGCGTCGGGAGTCGCGAGCCACCGTAGGCGCGGGCTTGCGGACGGTGGGCAATGGGTAGCTCGCCGTCCGATTAGGACCAGGCCCGGGTCGACGGCGCGTTGTGTTCCACGCGCGCCTCAAAGAGATGTCAGCACCAACTGACGGGGTCCGTAAGGGCCAATGCCTGCCAGAGTTGCGAGTTTGTCCGAAAGGGATATCGCGGCCCCGGCACACAGGCAACGGAAGGAACACGGGTGGGTTTTAGTCAGTAAAAGTCTGACACTCCCTCTCGCTCCGCCCAGAGCGGGAGGAGTCATTTGATGATTTCCCACCCAAAAAAAAAAAAAAAAAGACACGTATAATTTTATTCCATTCATCCGCAAACACATCACATTCAGGGTTGGCAGTCAGAAGGGCGTTGAGCATCTTCAAAGTACGACACACTGGAGATTCAGCTCTGGCAACAGTTTTGGATGACGGTTGCGCAAATAGATTGTGCCGGCGGGTGGGACGGTATCCGATGTATTTGTCGGACACAAATTGTCGGCATAAAAGGCCATGTAGGTCTGGGCAGTCTATACGTCCCCGTAAGGTTTTACAGGCTACCGTGAGCTGATCAAGGCCTCTTCTCACCTCCAACGAATTAAAGCCCTACATCCCTAAAAGAAAGTTGGTAGGGTACATGTAGGGAAAGAAATGGTATAACCTCTGGAAGAGGCATCTTAAGAAGGTTTTTTGTACCTTTTCAAGCATCAGAGTTTGGGTTGTGGTATAGGGGTGCCAAACACAGGCACTGGACTCGAGTTTGCTTCGAACCAGAGGCAGAGTGGTGTACAATAGCCTAATAACATTAGGATTACGAAAGTCACGAGCATTTCGCAAAACCAATCCCAGGCGCCTGAAAGAATCCTTTGTATGAGGTACTAGTTAATATATTAAACTAACACACACACACACACACACACTATTAACACTAGTGTATTAATACCCCTCATTATGCTACAATTTCATAAACTACTATTATTTTATTTGTTTATTTTTTCCTGGCTCTTGTACTAGGAGTTCCTGTATCACAAGAGCCATCATTATCTTCAAGCCAATTGGGGTTCTAATTGTTTCTCGATATTTTACTCGTTTTTTCTATTCCAAATAGTTTAGGTTCAATGGAAATTACGTATCTTATATTTAAATATAAAACACTAGAGACATAATTTGAATCTGTTCTCCGCACGCAATTTGGTGTGAAGTGTAGCGATTGAGAGCCACTTTAGATGGCAACACTGTCGTTAGATACGACACGTCGACAATCTTACCGCTAACGCAACAGTCTGGAGATTGACTAAGGAGAGTAATTAGATCAGCAGTTTGTTTACAATGGGCACTTTGTGGTGATATTCATTTTGAACAAAATATTCATATAAAAAGTTAATCTTATTCATCAATTCTTAAAAAAAAACATCTATCCACAGATGTTTTTGATACCATGAGTGTATTTTCAGCATTTTTTCCAGTCTCATAATTATTATTATGCATACAAAATATTCGGTACGTGTTGCTACGCCGCGCTGCTACGCCAGGCCTACGCGGCTACGCTAGGCCTACGCGGTTACGCGTCTACGCGCTTAGGCGAGTATATACGTATATATATGAATATATCCGTCACACTAGTCAAAGAGCTTTTACATGGCCTGTTTTTCTAAAAACCCATCTTTAAACACAGGGTGAATTAATTATTTTAAGATTACTAAGTGTACATAATGAATGTCGTGATGGCCCAGTGGTTAAGACCTCGCCTCTCATGCTCGAGGTTGTGGGTTCGAATCCGGGCAAGTACCAATATGACTTTTTCAATTCATATGTACTTTCTGAGTTTATCTTGGACATTACTGACATCGGTGAAGGAAAACATCGTGAGGAAACCTGGACTTATAGTTAATATAAGTCTGAAATCGCCAACCCGTCTTGGGCAAGCGTGGTGATCAATGCTCGTGCCTTCTCTGTATGAGAAGAGGCCTTTGCCCTGCAGTGGGACAGTAATAGGCTGCTATTATCATTATTTTATTAAGTGTACATAAATCGCTTTGATAGAAGGCCAAAATTATTTTATATAAAATAATGAGACTTAATATCTCTAGATGAGTTTCTAGCACCAAATCTCTATCTTTGACAGTTAGATTTACTCTGATTTATTAGCAGACGCAGTCTATATAGGGTTATTGGTTATATTTCGGCAATCAATTAAGTGGATGTAGGAGAGGTCATTTGCAACCAAATTACCCCTGATAACCCTTTTTTTTTTTTTTTTGGTTGGGAAATCATCAAATGACTCCTCCCGCTCTGGGCAGAGCGAGAGGGAGTGTCAGACTTTTACTGACTAAAACCCACCCGTGTTCCTTCCGTTGCCTATGTGCTGGGGCCGCGATATCCCTTTCGGACAGACCCGCAACCCCAGCAGGCATTGGTCCTTCCGGACCCCGTCAGTTGGTGCTGACATCCCTTTGAGGCGCGCGTGGAACACAACGCGCCGTCGACCCGGGCCTGGTCCTTATCGGACGGCGAGCTGCCCATCGCTCACCGTCCGCAGGCCCGCGCCTACGGTGGCCGGAAGTCAGCTTGTGACTCCCGACGCCCGGGGCGTCTCCTGCGGCGATTAGGGGCGCGAGGGCGTGCAGCTTCAATCTCCCTCGCGCGCTCCGCCTCCTCCTTCGCGAGCATAACTGCTTCGCAGAAGGAGGTGACGGCCTCCCATGCACTCTCGCTCCGGACCATGGCCTGAACCAGGGCCGGACGCGAGAGATCGCCGCCGCCGATCGCCTCCGTGAGGACACGGCGGTGCTCCGCCCAAGCCGGGCAGACCTCCACCGTATGCTCCACCGTGTCCTCCGGGCGATCCACACAATGGTGACACCCGGACGTTTCCTCCCGCTTGATCCTGAACAGGAACCTCCCGAAGCAACCGTGTCCGGTGAGGACCTGCGTCAGGCGGAAGGTGAGGACGCCGTGGCGCCTCTCCAGCCACTCCTCAAAGAGGGGACTTACCGCCGCAATTGTGGCATGCCCAACCCCTGATAACCCTTAGCCAATGTTAACCATTTTCGAGTAATTTGACATGAAATTTTAAAATGAAAGAAAAACGTATACAAAATGTCAAATGACTCGAAAATTTATGACATAGGAGTCAAAGAGGTCATTTGGTGGTAAATGACCTTTTATAAAGTATTTGTAAAGTGAAGGCACCTACAGTTTGAAGAACTCATGAGCAAAGTGTAGAATTTCAAAAAGAAGCAATAGATTTATTTTATATTCAAATTGCAAGTTGTCCGGTGAGCTTTGGCCGTGCAAGCAGTTTGTTCAGTGTTATTGAATTTAGAAACTTTATGAAATCATAAGTTGAATACTTGCCCTGCCATACTGTCATCGTGATAGGTATATTATGAGGACAGACCGTCTGTTCGCGTAGCATAACCACCATAGAAACGGGTTTTGTCGACGGAAGAATAGACAAAATGACAGATGCTCAATCACAATCTGTCATTTTGTATTTTGTTTTGTTTTGTAGAAAAAAGGCGTGCTGGTAATAATTATAATAGAAAAGTGTTTGTACGGAAACGACTTAATTCAATTACTTAGTTTACATGCAAAAGATTAGCATTCGTATACGTATACGTATTTTTAAAAGTACTGCTAAATGATAAATTAATTTGGATCACTAGCATGTCGTCAGAAATGCAAGTGGTCAAATACGCATTTCTTGTATCGAAGTCTGACAGTGATGATTAAACTGTCTTTCTTTTAAAAACAAACACACATTTTAAAACCTACAATCCCTTTCAAAATAGCCTAACCTCACTGATAAATTTTCCTTTCAAAGCGAAAGTATCTTCAAAATCTATAAAACCCCAAATTGCTCGGAGTCTCGATAACCAATACACAAAGTAGAAACATGAACAACATCGCTAGATGACCGGGCGATATTTCCCGTTGGCGCCTACATTTTAACAAATTTGTATTTCCTTGCATGATTTATTCTACAAAGCTTATTTTGTACCAGGATAATATGAAATCAATACAGGCTGTCTCTGTGATAGAATGTTCTCGGAGATAAATAAATACACTTTTAAGAGGATTCGCTTTATATGTGCTTAGGGGAGCGAAAATTGAAATTAGAAGTGCTTTAAATAACGTAAATTGATTTGCAATTGTGTTGTCAAGAAATTTTCGAAAGATGGGTACTCATTAGCAGACTGGTATACGGCTGGGCTGGAGTAAATGCTGATATTAGGCATAATTTTGTGTAAAAATTCAATAGATGTCTCACTAAAGAGTTCAAGAAAATAATAGGGACGACGCCTGGGTAAAAAAAAAAATCTTATTAATCCGTCATTCAGATAATAAAAAAATATTAGACACGTATTTTTACAACGACTTAGATAAAACGCATTTTAAGTTGGGGAGTGGGGGTCGCTTCGTCACTAGTACGTATAAAATATACATGCTCGTGACGTCATGGCACATTCTAACTCAATGTATCGCCGTAATCTTTAGATTACGTAAAAAAAGAAAAAATACATGTCCAATAATTTTTTATAAAAAAATGACGGACTAAAAAAAAAAATTTGTCATCATTTCTATTTCAGGCGTCACAAAATACCAATTCTTTTTACAATTTAACAATGTTTAAACCCAGTAAATAACCCATTCTTGTTAGAAAAATAAGAAAAAATGTTTCTTTACATGGTTTCAATATCTTTCAAAAACCTTTTTATAGTCTTAACGAGCTGTCACACTATCCAAACACACTCACACATACGACCCAAGTACTTAAAACACAAGTACAAGAGATACAGAAATACGTGGAAATAAAACAGATAAAAGGCAAGACGGCGGCGTTTGGCGAGGCGTGGGTAAGTAAGTGTGATCGTGTGATGCCACTGAATATGTATGAGCACGCACATCATTTACCTGTGTTTATGTACCAGGAGGTGAGAGGATACTACAGGTTGATGTCTTATGGTTGTTTTAATGAGCTAGGATGGACTTTTTAAGGAAATGCAGCGGTTGTATGTAATTGTGCCTACGCATAAGGCCTGTTGACACACACTTTGTTTTTGCCGTGAAAAACTAAGATTGAATCGCCGTGTGTAAGCACGGTCGTCAATGTTGAATGGATCACTATGGAAGTTTTTTAACAGACATTACGGCACGGCACGGCGCCGACACTGTTTTGGCCGTGGGTGCTATTTTCTAAAATCGGATGTACCCAAACAACCTTTTTTTAGTTTTTGAGTTTTCTGTACACGTAATAACTAATAACCAATGATAATCGTTATCTTATAAGGATTCATGAAGCACGTCTGCAGTTTGCCACAGAAAACACACAAATGAGCCGTACTTACCTAGCCGTTGTTTCGACCGCTAGTTTGCCGTGAAACAAGCTCACACGATTATTTAGCGGTGCGGCGCGCGGCGTACCGTAAAGAAACCGTGTACAACGGGCCTAAGACTTAAGAAAAACGTAGACGCCTCGTAGATGCCACGGGTTCGCCAGCCTTTTACAAGTTCCCTTTATTCACGGCAGGTGTAAATTAATTCTTGAGTTGGCAGTTGACCTTTTATTAACTGAATACTTTATATATCGTTATACGTATATGTGTTAAATTTCGCTTAGTAACTTAATTTAATCCTGTATATCACGTTCGCTCTTTCTTCATACATCAAGAATCAAAACGAAATCGTTTGTTTCAAACCTTCAAGCCCTTAATATAACTCACCTCCTTTAATATTTGTGTAAGTAACAGAGACAATTTATCTACTGTGCGCCGCGCAGCGATCCGTGTCTGATCTGACGCGTGATTGATGGACCTCCTGAGAAGTGCTGTGATCCTGGTACCTCCAGAGATGAAGAATGGATACTGTAGATCTTTTTTCTCTCCCTTGGAGATACTAAGAACATTTTGAATAATGAAAGGTGTTTTATGACAAGTAAAATTTGTTTGCGAGTTTATTTGAACAGTAATAAACTACTGTTTCTCAATATCATGGAATTAGTAAGTACTATAATCAATCAATCTGCCTAGCCTTTTCCCAACTATATTGGGGTCGGCTTTCAGTCTAACCGGGTGCAGCTGAATACCAGTATTTTACATGGAGCGACTGCCTATCTGACCTCCACAACCCAGTAACTGGGTAATACGATACCACATGGTAAGACTGGTTGTCAGACTTTCGGGCTTCTGACGACCCGTAACGACTGTCAAAGATCCACGAATGACAGCTGGGGCCAACAGCTTAACGTGTTATCTGAGGCACGGAGGAGACTCAGTATGTAAAGATGGTCACCCATCCACAGACCAACCAGGTCAAGCGTAGCTTAACCTGATGGATCGACCCGTGCGGCAGTTATTACTTAGCCACGAGCTCCTCCGAGTACTATAATAAATAATAATAATTTAATAGGCTTTATTTTCGTTAACGTTCACATTAACCATTTTTTTATTTTTATATGTAGTATTTTATAGTAATCGTATTTACTCAATTTTATTTAGTTATGGCCCCGTTTCAGTACAGGCCTCCTCCAACTTTTTTCAACTGTTTCTCTCCTTCGTTTTCTTTGTCCAGTCTTTTCCGGCAATTTGTTTTATTTCATCTACCCAACGTTCTCTGGGTCGTCCTCTGGCTCTCTTGCCGCTTGGGCCTGGCCATTGAGTTACCAACTGTGTCCATCTTCCATCTGTCATTCTTGCTACGTGTGCAGCCCACTTCTATTTCAGGCATCTTGTATGTTGAAGAGCATCTATTATATTAGTTTTCTTGCGTATGTCTTCTGCTTTTGTTTATCTTTCTGCCGCATATTTAAAATGCTTCTTTCCATCGCGCACTGAGTTTTTTGTATTTTATCTCGAGTATAATTGTTGTTTATCCAGGTTTGACATCCGTAGGATAGGCAGGGTAACAGACACGACTTCATGACTTTCTTTTTCAATTCGAAGGGCAATTTTGACTTCAGTATTTCTTTTAAACTCCAGAACTTATTCCATGTACTGTTGATTCTCTTCTCATTCTCATCATGTGTCTCGAATTGCTAAATGAAATGCGTTTTCCTCAATTAAGGTACACCACTCTAATCTCTGTGTTTGGTTTACTAAAATAGGATTTTGAAGGTCGTAAGTCATTACTTTTGTTTTTGATGTATTTAGTTATAATCCCATGTTGTTGCTGGTTACGCATAGTTCTGTTATCATTTTTTTTTATTGACTAGCTAGATGATCTCGAGAAGAGCACTAAGTCTATCAGGGAATCTAAGATTGCTGAGGTATTTTTCCTGAATATTGATTCCTTTTTGGTTAAAGCGTGGTAAAAGAGTTGTAACTAGCCAGAACCAACTTTCCGAGCTTGAGAGCTTCGTTTGGTATATTGTAGTGTCCGGGACTTTTTTCTTGTTTAAGTCCGTCTTATTTTCAGGGGTTTTTAGTTTTATATTGCGGTTTTGGTAGCTGTAGAGGTCTTTGTAGTAATCTGAAGCAATTTTAACAATATCTACCCTTGTTTGCGTACCTTTTTGAGGATTATGTGTTTTTAGTTTTGGTATCCACGTTTTGTTTGTATTGAGTTGTTTACGCACTTTTCTGGCTTACACATTTCAGTAAGTTCGTTTCTATTACTTTCATTCTATGATTTTCGTAGTCTTTTTTGAGTAGCTTGTTTGTATTCTTGTATAAGGTTTAAAGTTCTTGCTTCTGTTCTTAATTTTTTGCTGGTTTGCCTTGCGATTTAAATCGTCTCTTTATTATATCCTTTGTTTCCACTGAAATTATGTAAGTAATATTCTCGATATCTAATCAAATTATGATCAGGTAAATTGCCGTCAAATTACAATCTTTGGTTGGTTTACCAAAATACACCATCCAATCTCATAGTAGCATGTACTACTTGCTCAGGAGAACAAGTAATTTTGATGAGCCTCAAGGAAATGTAGGTGTTAATTACATTACCTAAGAAACAAAAGAATGCTCCCACGGAACATAATTAACGTATAAGTTAGACGGCTCCATAATTTTTTCCGAGCTTCAACGCGTCCTAGAACTTTGTTGGATCTCTGTTCTACATTTTTTATGAGGAAACTAAATAGGTGCTTGGTTCTGTTATTACATGATATATCAAAGGTTGTTTATTTCGGTTGGTCGCGCAGAAGCGTCGCAGGTGTGCATTTAGGTGACGAGAGCTAATTTTCCGTCTACTGCACTAATTGAAGAGGCGTCCACGCAGCCGGCCGTGAAACTCGAGCCCATTTACTTGCTTACTACATGTTGTTATATATTTACGCGCTTAATTTTATGCTCGACGGCCGTTTCGGCGTTAAGAGTCGCGGAAAATCGACTAAGGGCCCACTCTTATACGATTTTTGAGTAGTGTTTTTTTTTACAATTTTCGTGTTCGTAGTTCGTATTGCGATTGCTGCGAAGTTTTCCTGAGGGAAATTATCTTAAAGTACGAGTAGGTCTATGGTAGTCTTGCTTTGTTCATTGGATACTATTTCTTACATCACATGTTTAATTAGCTTATAAAAAGTTGTTTATAGGATTTTTTGTCGATCCGTTCCTCTTGGGGCATTACGAGTATCATTGAAAATTCATAAGGTCCAACACACATAATAAACATAACACATAGAATCCTATTCGCCAAAATTAGTGGTGTTACAATATCAAAAACATAACTTAATCCTATAAAGTTACACTCATACTTTTGTTCACTTATGTACCTACATAGACAATAGATCATGATGACAAAAAAAAAATGAGATTATAAAAAATATTGGACACGTATATTTTCTTTTTTTACGTAATATAAATATTACGGCGATATATTGAGGTAAAATGTGCCATGACGTCATGAGTATGTAGATTTTATACATACTAGTGACGTGGCGACCCCAATCCCCAACTTAAAATGCGTTTTATCTAAGTAATTTTGTATTAATATGATAAAGCAAAAAATACGTGTGTAATATTTTTTTAATATCTGACTGACGGATTAATTAGAATTGTTTTTTTTTCATCATCCGTATGACTGTACCATCTAAGCAGATAATGTTATTTTGAACGCTTCGCTTCATTTAACACAACACGTAAGTACATAAATGCAAAGTGGAGGTCGCACCTCCACGCAAGTCAGATAGACGCAGCGCTAGTGTCTATACCTATCATTGCATTAAATTGCATTTTGTTTTTAATGTTTCACAACTTCAGTGGTGGCGCGGACTCTATTTGTAATCGACAAATTAAATGTAAAAGTCAGACGGTCTGTCTGACTTTTACAACTACAACTTTGTCCAACTTTAGACAATAGCATTTCGAAAACAAAACACAAAATGTCCGTGTGTGTCAGGTCACGATGCACGACAGGAGTTTACTCCTTAATATGATTGTTTTTGAATAGGCAAAGAGGGTAAATAAACGCATCTCGCCCCCACCCTAATATAATTCAAATGAAAATTAGATCATAATTAAGACTTGTCTTTGCTATTTAATTATTAATTTAATCGTGTATCGCACGGCCGAAATATCTAGATCAAAGTGTGAAATACGTAATATGTCTTTTTCATAATTTAAATCTGTATTATTTACGAATAAAATAAACAAAGAGTTAACGCTTGTATAAATCTCACTCCTCATAAAATTTCCATACCGAGGGGTCTTATATGAAAATCGATTCATAAGGAGTAAACTCCAGCAAAAAACATAGGTACGATGTTCTAAATAAAATAAAATCTTTGAAAGAAACTTGTAAATAAATAACTATACTCTCGAATCAAAAGTGCTGACCGCAACGGCTCAACAGGTTTAAGAAAAGGCAGCAAAAATCTTACTATTACGGATCTATCAGGGTACGGACCCATGTCGTTCCCAATTTAAAAATAGCCATCGGCGTACCCTCCCACGCGTGACACGAGAAAGGACTAAAGGATTACCTACATCAGTGGATTGGTCACATTCACCTGTACTATTACTGACAAGGGGTCACAAATATCTGCTTATTTATGTAAAGTGATATTGTTAGAAAATGGTTAACGTTTAGAAGTGGAGTTTAGAGAAGATATTGATGAGGAAACTTTTTTTCACAGTGAGGATATCGATATATTCTTAGACCGAGTTTAATATCCGGTAATTAGCACATGCTTTGGCCTAGAATTATATTACGCTATCTTGCACTTGTCGTTTGACAGTTGTGCGATAGTGATAGGAATAATGCCCACAGACTGGTCACTATAACTTGTCCCATTGTTTTTTTTTTTGTTTTTGGTGGGAAGTCATCAAATAACTCCTCCCGCTCTGGGCGGAGCGAGAGGGAGTGTCAGACTTTTACTGACTAAAACCCACCCGTGTTCCTTCCGTTGCCTGTGTGCCGGGGCCGCGATATCCCTTTCGGACAAACTCGCAACCCTGGCAGGCATTGGCCCTTACGGACCCCGTCAGTTGGTGCTGACATCTCTTTGAGGCGCGCGTAAAAAGTTTTTATATTTCACTTTTTAGTTGTGCTATCTACCCCACACAAATTCGAATACCAGTACCTGCTATGTAAATAAGTCACAGGAAGTTATCATCATATCATCCACATATACTAAGTGGGAAAAATACGTATTATTGAAGCTTACTCAAAAATTATCCAAGCAAAGTTAATAAAATTTATATGGGACCAATCTGGGAGCCTATATAATACCCTTTCAAACAAAAAAAGTATTTTCAAAATCGGTCACAATTGACGGAGAAATCGAGTGACATAAAAAAAAAAAGACGTGTGGCACTCGGAGACTGCCGCGGTAAAGCTATTGCATAGCATTTTTTATCAACTTATGCAATTTGTGTCACAGTGATGCGCGCGCATCTTAAAATTTCACTCTCATAATTTTTTCATAACGCGCCTAAAGAAGTATAACTTCAAAAAAAGTATCACCGCTGTGCCGGTCGGAGTGGGGGGTGTTAGGTTATTTTCGTTACTGAATTTCTGGATTCGGTCTCCACGCTCAAGGCCCGCGATAGAAGCTATGCAATAGCTTAAAAAAAAAACATACATTCGCGTCGAACATATAACCTCCTCTTTTTGGAAGTCTGTTAAAAATGGTGACTGACAGAACAGTGCTACCAATGGCGTCACGTCAGTTATAATGAACGCACCGTACTGACTTGTTACTGAAGACCAAATGTATAATCGTAATCATAACCGTTTATTTGTCAGATTTAAGATACATTATAAATGGTCTTAAATTTAGTCAATGGATCTATCACATTCTACCACGCGTGGCGTGCAAATATTAGGTACATACGTATAAAATTAATATTTTCATTAATTCATTCACTCATCCAGAGCACGTTTAATGTCATGTTTATTTATCACAGCCTTAATTTTTAGTGTATCTTCAGAGAATTTAATGTCGTTACACCCAGCAGTGTCAGATGGTAGTGATAAAATTAAAACTTAGCTCACTAGAAACTACGTCGCCAGAATTTTGTTTCAGACACTCAAAATTCGCAGCCTAGCCATTAGACCTTTAACGTTAATTTACGTGATTTTAAGGGAAGACTTTCATCAAAACTAATAGTACTCAAAGTGGCAATTAAAATGAGAAATGTGTACCATTTATAACTCTCTTTAGAGCATAGATACTGAGATGGACAGTTCAGCTAAAATATTTAAAATTATCTAAAGTATGGCCTCACAGGAAATCAGAATTTGTGAGTACATACCATGTATTAATTAAAACTAAAACAATATTGTGAGCGGCATGACGTCATAAAATGAGAAAATATTTTTGAAATAATGTTTTATACGACCGTGTTCAGACGACATGTGAAGGATGTGCGTTTTGAGTACTAAAATGTCATTTGCAATTATTGGCAATGATAAATGTCATATATGTTTGTCACATGATCAAACTGCTCAGAACATTTTTCCAAACAATAAATATCGAACCAGAGACTTCTGTTTACGACGCTTTAATATTGTTATCATTACTTAACGCAAAACGTTTCTAAACTGCTTCGCTTAGTTTCGGTTAAACATTATTCAGGACCTATATCAATTCATAAGCACCATCAACATAAACGAGAACGATTCCTTAAAGCTGGTAATAGCCCTTATAATTTAAACCACCCCATCACCTTTAAGGAGTTCACTCTCAAACCGTTTACCGAGAGAACTTTTGTTATTTCAACGTACGTTAAAATGTCTACCAGGCTCCCATAGAGTTAAAGATCTCTCCCCCAACGTTAACACATGCAAATTTGCTTATCGACACATGATATGATATGTAAAATATGCATAAGAGCAACGTCGGGCCCAGGTTTCAAATGCGAGGAACAATTTACATTTTTACCTCGCTACCCTACCATTGTTACGAACATGGCGAGTTTGCCGAGGCTCTAATCCTGAATATAACAGGAAATATATAAAAATCCTCTTCCATATTTCCTTTAAAGTGAAGGAAAGCTGCTTATTCTGCATTCAGGCATTACTAAGGAAATCATACAAAGAAAATATGTAAAAAGTTAGTTAATTGACGAAGGCGTGACTTTGCGGAAGTCCATTATAAAATACAATAGACGACGTATATTTAGTAACCTAATTCGCTTAACTGTTTTTAAAGAGTCATAAAGAACCCTGTAAGAAATCGACACGTGTTTCACCTCTCAACGAGGCATCCTCAGGATGACGATTGACTTGTTGCGAACCCGGACACGGCGTATTGCCACGTCAAGCGCCGAACGCAGTTCAACGCTTTATGACTTTTTAAGAACAGTTAAGCAGACTAGGTTACTAAATATATGTCGTCTGTTGTATTACATAAAAAGTTATAAATGTGTCTTAAATATAGTGAAGTGTTCGTTCTTATAACATCGTAACCATAATCCTAATCTGGCCTTTGCTATGGTTGATCAAAATTCTCATTTAATATTAAATAAATAGGTAGCTAGGCTATTTATAAACATTTGACAGCCTTAAACGGTGTTATGATGGTGGTATGATCATGTCAAGGAAAGGCATTGAGCAATAATGTATCTACTATATGTAGGTATCGTAGCCTGTGGAAATAAACTTTACGCAGAAAATTAGAAGAAAATTCAAAGTCAAAGCATTTATTTAAATTAAATCATTTACAGGCACTTTTGAATTGTCAAGGAGTCGGTCCGTCAGAAATATGAAGCTAGTTGCCCATTCCAAAGCGTAGTAGGTACCTATGGAGAAGAACAGGCAAGAAACAACACGGACACTCTTTTAAATAAATAAAAAATAATTACAAAATATTGGTTACATCACTCATGTTGAAATTGTACAAGTGAGAACGATGTAGAAAGACGTGCACGTCAAAAGCATCCGTAATGAAAAGTAAAAATTGAAAAGTTGGCAGATAAGAGATGACCAGTCAGTCCCAACTGATGGCGACCGTTCACGAACATGACGCATGGATCAGCACCATTCAGCTCAACCATTTTTAAGAGAGGTAAATGATCCAACACACTCGTCACCATTAGCGAGACATCTGAGCGAGCATGACATACTCACAGCCGCCAGGGCGGTTCCCTTTCCATTTGCATAAAATTTTTCGACATAATATAACATGGCATACTTTTGTTTATCCTAATTATATTTACGCATAACATTATTTTCGCATAATAGCTTACGCATAATATTTTTTTGCATAATTTCTCTAATCATAATAATGTTTAAGCATAACATTCTAAAGCATAAAGTTTACGCCTAATGATATTTAAACATATGTTTTTAAGCATAAAAAATACGCATAATAATTAATTTCTAAAATGTAACCATGCATGCAGCAAGCAAGCAGCATGCAAACAAGCATACACCATGCATGGAGCAACCATGCAGCATGCAAACATGTAAACAAGTATACACCATGTATGCAAGCAAGCATGCAGCATGCAAGATGCAGCAGGCATGGTTTCTGTCACGGCTCCGGCGCTGCGGGGCTCCGGCGATCCCACGCGAGCTGCTCGTCGCAGATGTGTTTAACGCTCACCACCGCAGCTTCGGCTTGCTGACCGGCTCCGCCGGCCAGCATCAGCCACGGCGGAGAGCGTTGAAACCACCAGCTCCTCACCTCGCGGGCCGCCTCGCCCCTCCGCGCCTACGCGATTTTAAATAACACTAGGTGTAGGGCAGACAAGACTACGTGGAGTCGGTTTTGCAGCGATTCGTTTCTGTCACAAACTTTTCTAGCAATTTAATTTTTAATCTATAATATTATTTAATTGTTACAGAAACCTTAATACTATTATGCTAATAGTCATTAGGGCTAGTAACATTATGCGAATTAAAATTATGCCGAAACAAATTAGCCTTAAAGATAATTATGCCAACGTAAACTGTATGCCAAAAAAAAATATGGCAAATAATTATTATGGCAAAACAAATTATGCCAAAACAGTTATGCCAAAGTATATTAGGAAAAAGAACATTATGCGAAAAAAAGGGATCCCCGCCAGGGCATATCAAGTCAATGAAAGACATATTACCCGTAAAATGGTAGCTCTGTAGTACATAGTACTCACACCTGTGCTATGCAATTATATAATGCAAAGGAGATTGAATTTATACAATGCAACGATGGTCTTACAGCAGATCCAATAAGTAAAGTTTTTACAACGCTTTAAAATATCGACAAAAATAGAGTAAGATTTTGTCACAAGTTCTCAGTAATCAAGCATATGAATCATTGAGACTAACTTTCGGCGTATACAGATATGATCTTAAGTAATAACGGGTCTCCCTCTAATAAATGACATTGCTGAACCAAGTACATACCAAACTAAAACAATTTGTCAGCTGTGTGATTTATTACAAATTACTATCTATGTAGAATTTATGAAGTGGCTACAGTTTCAATTCGGCGATTAATCTTAAGCCTGGGATACACAGCTTGACGGATTTATGAAGGGATAGCTGCTGTAGTTGCATTGATTAGTACGCTTTCAAACCTTTACTAAGAATATCCAATGTGGGTACGGTACGAGACCACGTAAATTTAACATGTGTTTGAAAATTTGCACTCATGACTTGACAAGTTATTGCGTCTGTGTAAAGATCAGTTTCACCTAAACTAGTAATAAAGATTGGTAATTTTGAAGGCGCACTCAGTTCGGATGGTGATCGGTTTTACGAATATTGCCGATGCTACATCTAATTTGTGTCGTACTGTAGCACATTACTTACTAACGTATTTCCGTCTGTCAAATACACTGAAATGTACCTAGTTTTGCTATGATTAGATCCCGGATTAGTGCAATTGGCAGGATTTGGTGTTTCTACCTTTAAATTGTTTATTTCAGTAACTTAAGCGATGATTGCTGCTTATTCAGGCATTTTAATTTAAGTACAAGCTAGAACTACCGGTTATAGCCGATGGTCCATTGCCTAAGCTACTTCCTAAAACTGTTGAATCAGACAGTTTTCGTGCCCACTACGGCAGTTATGGCCGCTGTTATCGGCTAGGTTGGTGAGCTTAATAGGATTGTCATTAGAATACAAAGTGGATGCTGTTACCTTAGATCTGATAATATCTTCCACTAATCGGGCCGTAACTGTGAGCTGGAGGCTTTTTATCGTATGCCGAGTACGACACCTGATAAAAAAGCAGACGTTAAAAGTAATGACTACCACAAAGTACTTAGTGGTAATCTACTGTTGTCAATAACAAAAATATCGAAGATTTAATTACTATCAGTTACCCATTAGGTAGGTAGGTACCTACCTACTTTTTCAAGAAAGACCGTATTGATAATAATTTTTACAAAGTACCATAGTTAGACTCAGCAAAGAAAAATGTATCGGTAAGTATTTAGCCTCTTAAAACACGTGCAACAATTTAAAAGTGACAAGTACACGAATTTACATAGTATCATTTTTGCGGTATTAATGTTGATATTACAGCGGAAATACGTCGCGGGTAACGCCCGGGGGAAATGCCTAGCTCGTACGGCGACAATGGCTTTCGGCGAGGATGACACCGCTAATGAAAATTGGCTATTGCCTGCGCTTTTTACTCCCATGTGAACACAGCTTTATGTACGGGATGACAGTTAGGAAAATGTTACTAGTGTAAATAATTTATTTTAAAATGTCTTTTAACTCTGCTGGTTATCTTTTAATCTAGTTCGCTAGTTAGCCACATTTCATATTTCGATACAGTAATATTGTCAAATTAATCAAAACAGCGAAATATTTGACATCTATTTGCGACGTTGCCCACTTTCAGAATAAACGCTCTGAAAATAATGACGCGCGCTGATTAGGTACCCCCGTTTTTACTGCGTCAGCTTTGACGGCTGTAATAATAAATGACCGAACCGTTTTTCTAGAAAACCAATGCTTTAGGAAAATGTAATTAGCTTAGAGTCCGCGACATCATTCAAGTCCGATAGACGCGGCGCTAGTGTTTAAGTCATTGCATCAAATTGCATTAAAAAAAATGTAGTTCCACAATGTTTCCGCCGGACTTCAGTGATGGCGTGGTCTCTAAGTATAGTTCATATGTCATTGGCAAATAAACCACGGTGAAACGAATTCTCTGACATTTCCCCGTTTGAATGCCTTTTCTCACCTCAATAACTTTACATAACTTCCTACCGATAAGCTTGGTTACCAGCCAATATCTTACGCTCACAGAAGTTTCCTAATAAAAGAAATATCACCTGCCAAAGCGACTCTCTAGTTGTTTCTCATAACATTATGTTTTATTCATAGAAAGGTGTTAGGCGGTCAATAAAAACACGCGTGTGTCATATTTTTACGTCGTGTGGGGAATTCGAGTGACTCATATCGCGTAGGTCGACGTCCTGTTGGAATAAAGTTACAACTTTGCAAAAAAAGAGTTTGGGAATGAGGGCGCCACTATCGCGAGGTCACTTCGAATGGGAAATAAATTGTTAAAATTTAAGTGCAACGAAAACCACTGCTTGTGGGTGACTCAAATCAAAACAGCACTTGTCGGCAAAGTAGTGCCGTTCAAATGTCACCACGATCAGACTCTTTTATGTCGACCTGCCGGTTGATTCTGTTAAAATCTCACCGTGAAAACTTAGATGAAGTGAGCTGTCATTCCACCTGATGCTAGGGATTGACACTATTGACAGCTCACTTCACATAAGTTTTCACGGTGAGTTTTTTTATAGAATAGCACTACTGTACATGTATTTACGGAATTTTGTAGGTTGACAATGTTGGCATGTATCAACAAATACCTTCAGGGCGATTCTTTGATATGGGTCAGTATGAAAAATCTGAAAAATGAGGAATTTACTCTGTGGCCCGATCTACAGAGTAAACTTCCCATTTATTTTTCCACCCAAGTAAACTTTCTTTTAAAAAAATAACAAGGTTCTTATTATATGTATTCATATTCTTTAATAAAAAAATGCTGTGTATATACGAGTCAACTGATTTTACACTTTGATTAGGGACTTATATTTCGGAAGGTCACTGAAAATATTCCCTCTTGTAGATAGCCCCAACATCATCATTTAATGTAACAATTCCTGAAAGATTTTCTTGATGGAACCTCTTTCGTTTTAACGTTCATTTTATTTCTTGTACGCAATCTCGACCGTAGTTATTAACATTGAGTGGTTGTAAAATATCAACAGTTTGATCCTGTGGCTGCTTTCGGTGATGTGGAGAGCAGGATTTACTTATTTTATATTTTACTTGTGAAATTTGTATTTTTTACTAACATTTTATATCCCTACGGACCTTTAAATGACCATTACTGTACAAGTAAGTATGTATTTTACAAACTACCTAAAGTTAAACTGGAAATTGATTTTATGTGATTGGTATAAGGATTGGTAATATCGATGTATTTGGGTGTTATTAGTGGATGAAACGTTTGGTGAAATCATATCATTAGTTGGCAATTTGTTAATAAAAAGTAAGTAATAAATAAAAGTTATTTTTCACTTTGTAGTGTTTTTTAGCGAAGACAGTTTTTTTATTTTTATAGAAAGGATTTTTATTTTTCACTTTTTAGTTCTGTTACCTACCCCACACCAATTCGTTTAACACTATTTGCAATGTAAACAACAGTGACAAGAAGTATTTTAAAATTATCAAGATACACAAAGTGGATTAAATACGTATTATCGAAACTAACGGAAAAACTACCCAAGCTAAGTTACTAAAATTTATATGAGACCACCGCGCAAGTTTTTTCTATAAATTGAAAAAAATATTTTCAAAATGGGTGCACAATTAATGAAACTATCAATGAAAATTTCTATCATTTAAAAAAAATGCAACAGACGAATATTTTTAAATCAGTAAACGAAAAAAACAAACCTGAATGATGGTAAAACAAACAAGAGAAGATCAGTCTTAGTAGGTAATTGTTTTCCATTACGTTAGATAAGTAGATAGTAAACTCTTATTTCACTAAATCTATTTCAACAAACAATTGAAAACCAGTATTTCAAAGGTACCGAAACTCGATTTTCCACTAATCTAGATGAAGAATTTAACCCACACACGTTTATAAAAAGGAAAAAAAAATCTGTTTCGAATTTAGTGCTCCAACGCTCGCTCGGCTTGATCATCAGATTAAACTAAAACCCTATAAATCGTGTGTTGTCTGTACTCCACTAAATTACATACAAACCGTCCAGGATAACTTGGTATGCGGCAAAATATACTAAGGTTTTTTTTATTGTTAACTTCGGTAACAATGACCGTAATACCACCATGGACTAGACACCATACAACACATTGGTGCACAGTCAACCGCACATAAGTGGCAGCGCCATAGACTTTTCCGGATTTTCACTGCTGATCGCGTAGCTTGACCACCATAGAGTAAAATGACAGATTGTGAATCTGTAATTTTGTCTATTCTTCCGTCGACAAAACCCTTGTCTATGGTGGTCACGCTACGCGTGCAGGTATCATTGGTTTAAATTGGCAATAACCTGCACAAATATCTGAGTAAATGCAGATAGAACAACTGACACACAGAAAAACTATTTTCCTATTTTATTAAGGCACATCATGTACACCTATGCTGCGACTCGTATCCAAGAAGTCAAGTGCTAAGTCACAACCACAAGTGTCAAGCACGAACCGTGGCAAAATCAATAGTATTTTTTTTTTATTGTAAGCACTAAAGTGTTGTGCAGACCAGCGCGACTAGTCGCGCGACGCGACATCGGTTATTGTTATACTGTGAAGTTTTCTTAGAAATTGTATTGTTCGTGTCGCGTCGCGCGACAAGTCGCGCTGGTCTGCACAAGCCTTAATACGATCATTCATTATAACTTGACCCGTGACGCCATTGATAGTACAGAATAGTACTGTTCCGTTAGTCACCATTTTGAACTCTATTAGTATTGAAACTAAGCTTGACAAGCAATGGTGTCAACATGACGGCAAGGGACAAGTTATAGTGAACGGTATGTACCTTTAAAAACCCTAGGGCCTACTCAATCAAACGGACAGGTGACAGGCGACAATCCGACAATTTTACAAGTTTCGTTCATATTCTATTTTACTGCCTTAATTATAAACATTACCTGTCGATTTTTTTTTTTTTTGTTATGATTTGACAGTGAAGTATTGTTGTCAGTTATATCAAAAATATGGCCCCGGCATGGAATGTAGTTGAAACAGACACTAGCAACGCGTTCCTGCTTTGCACGGTTTTTATGACTTGACAAAAAATCAATATTTGTTCGTTTTATGTAACTGTAATATTAACGTATACACATAAACCTATCGGAATACAGTCTGTAAACGATGGTGAAAACCTCATCAAAATCTGTTGCGTGGTTTTGAAGAACAACGCAGACATATAGACAAACACGAAAAGCGATTTTAATTTATAATATGTATAGGTAGATAGTAGAACTCCAGTCCGCGGCGTCCAGTTCCGCGGCGTACCTAATATATTACACCAAAACCGCACATGTGAGTCTAGATACCTAAATCTGTAAGAATTATTTATTTTGTGGAAGTGAGGCAAGTGAAGTGATTCAAAAAAATCAAATCAAATAATTTCTTTATTTGTGTAACATAGGTAGTGAATACAGTTCTTAAATTAAAGATATATGTCGCTATGTTATGCCAAGAGGCGTACAAACATGGTGGCATGCGAAATACGATCAATAAAACAATTTCTACAGTCAATGCCTAAATAAATAATCATAAATTACAATTAGTCACAATATTCAATTAAAAATTATTTCTCCAGTCAATGCCTAAATAAATTATCATAAATTACAATTAGTCACAATATTCAATTAAAAATTATTTCTCCAGTCAATGCCTAAATAAATTATCATAAATTACAATTAGTCACAATATTCAATTAAAAATTATTTCTCCAGTCAAATAAATAAACAAGTCTACATTCATTTATCATTTAGAAATTCATCAGTCGTATAATAACATTCGTGCATTCCTGCTATCTTTACGTAAAACGAATGTTGTAAGGGCCACAGACGAATTAAAAAATGCTTGCTTGCTGTTGGAGTACCGTTTTTAGGGTTCCGTACCTGAAAAGGAAAAACGGAACCCTTATAGGATTACTTCGTTGTCTATCTGTCTGTCTGTCAGTCTGTCAAGACCCTTTTTCTTAGGAACGCGTGGCGGTATCAATTTGAAATTAATATCAAATACGTATGTAGATCTACAGTCTCTTGGAGCCCTAAAAAAAAAAGCTTTTCTAAGTCAACACGCAATAAAAAAATACGGCCATTTATGCAACATATTTTGATACTCGCAAATAAATCAAAACATCTATGGTACTTCCCGTTGGCCTAGGTTTCACAGCGCAAGTAAAGGAAAAAGTCCGAAAGTCGTTAATTTGTAGTTTTATCACATAAAAAAAGTTTCTTTACGCGATTACAAACTTACATTTGCAGTTGGAGAATTTACCGTGACGTATATTTAAGTATGGGAGAACATGTTTTTTCAACTACAATGTTAGATTTTTGTTTGTGTGAAATTCATCCCAACTACGGAACTCTTCATTGCGCGTGGTCAGACACGCACTTGGCCGGATTTTCTACTTTTACCAAAACATTTTATTTAAATTGTAGTCTGCATTTTTTAAAAGAAAAGTAGTAATTGAAGCTTTAATTTTCAGTATTTCACATATCATAACATTACGTCTGTGTTCTCCGAATGGTTTAGCAGAGATGTACCTATAGTACACCCATATTTCTTCAGTAAGGTTTAAAAAAAAAAAAAGCCTATCTATCAACCGGGCACAAATCCAGACTCTAGACTGTTACTGAGTGTTACTGAGAAATTCCAGATGAAAAAACCCAATATCACTATACCCGACCCGGAAGTTGAACCCAGGACCTTATCCTCAGCAGTAGTGCTACGACCTCCTGCGACCACTAGACCAGAAAGGCAATTTTTTCAGAATTTCAATAACTTACACGTATTTTCTGAATTCATGAAGGTTACATTTTATTGATTCTACTATCTGCTAACCTTTGATTACACATTTATCTACCCATATATCGGCATAAAAAAACTATCAGTCTGGTATAAAACGTCCACACAGAATAAAAACATACACAGTCGTGTTACACAAGTTTACGTTCCAAATATGGCGGGATAGTGATGTCCCGGCTTATCTGCTTGCGTCGTAAAATTGTCTGCGCAAAAAGGGTTGTTAAGGCGACTGTCCATTGAACTGAAAGCTTGGACGGGAATAATCTGAAAAAGTACCGAATCTCATGTCTGTGCTAAGGACTTTTTGTTTATTTTTGTAACTCTGTGTCGTCATTTTGTTTTGATTTACTGGGATGTTAGATTCATCTTTTTCCGTCATGGTTTTCAGTACGCTGTTTGCTTGATTAAGAAATCAGAAACTGGGCGACCGAGCTCTGCTCTGGTGACAATAGAGCATGCTCATTCAATAATACAAGATAGTTCATGCTAATTCCATGCTGCCATGAAAGTAGGTACTTACTAATTACAAGCTGCCATTTTAGAAGGTACTTACTAATTCCATGCTGCCATGTCACTATTCTAAGGTAGCCATCTTCTTGCCACATAAAAGACATAGCTAGATCGATTTTTCGCCCCTGTAAACCCCTATATTGCAAGTTTCATCGAAATCGTTAAAGCCGTTTTTTAGAACGTGAAACAAACGTCGACGTGGTTTACTAATATTGCTCATTTAATAGTAAGTATAGGATACATTTTGTAATTTCGAGTGAAAAGTTGTTTCGTGAATTTACTTCGAATCTCGGTCAGCTATTGAATCTTCCCCATTTCCAATATTGATTTTTTGATATAGCAAATAAATAGGTAATTTGGCTATTGTGTGTACAGCTCCATAAAAAACGATATTTCTTAAGAACAATATTACAAAAAAAGTACCTACTTCAAACATTCACATATTCATAGTGTTCATGTCTTCCAATTTTGATAAGCAAACAAGGCCGCTATTTACAGCATCTATCTCGGAAAAGGAAAAAAATAAATCGAGATAAGCCTGCGGCCTTCCGGCGTAATTTTATTTTATAAAAAACCTTGTTTATTTTTTATCATGTTATTGCAGTGTGTGGAGACCTCAACAAGCCTATGGATTGTGGCGGGAAACGGAATGAAATGTCATCAACTTAGAATGGACAACACTATTGTCCGTTGTTTATGGTTTTTCTTTTCTTTTTTTTGTTAGTTTACTATTGTTGGTCTGTTGTTGAGAAATACATAAGAAATATGACTGAATTAATGTTTTATGTAAGGTTTGTATACGTAATTCAAAGTCAAAGTCAAAGTCAAACAATTTATTTCAATTAGGCACATAAAAGGCACTTATGAACGTCAAATTTACAAAAAAATAGAATTGATTCTAGTCGCCCCTTCCAAAAGGTAGTTTTCGTATGGAGAAGAATGGGCAAGAAACTCCACCGTTACTCTTTTAAAATGTTTTTACAATATTTTGTATACATTAATTATATAATTATATGTGAAGACGATGCATCTAGAATAAGATTACTATACCACGATAGGTAAAAAAAAAATGAAAAAAAAAATAAAGCAATTGCAGATAAATTAATTATGATAGATAGATACATGGTGCTCACATATTTACAAACATTGCAAAATTATACGATATTCCTAACATTTTAACAAGTAATACTAATAAGTCAGTGTGTGAGTTCAAGAAATCACAGAATGTAAAATCAGAGTTATAAAAAATAACAAACTATATAATTAAATAAGCAACCAGTTTGATTTTGTCTAGACTCTAAATTGTCCTATGGAGCAGGACCAGCATGTTTCCAAGCATTCTTATCTTGGATATAATCCTCTAATTTGTAATATGCTTGTTTACAGAGTATACTTTTAATATGAGTTTTAAATTTTCTTTAATTTAATTGTAATATATCACAAGGTATTTTATTGTAACATTTAACACAGTACCCCATAAAAGATGTATGTACTTTAGATAATCTGAAAAATGGTTGATCTATTTTATCTTTATTTCTAGTATTAAAATTATGTCTATCACTTATTTTATAAAAAATATGAAGATTATTTCTTACATACATAATATTTTCATATATGAATTGGCAAGGTACCGTCATAATATTAATCCTTTTAAATAGTTCCCTGAGAGATTCGCGACGATGTAGATTATAAATGGCTCTGACAGCTCTCTTTTGTAAAATAAATATGGATTCAATGTCAGCAGCCCGACCCCACAGTAAAATGCCATACGACATAATACTGTGGAAGTAACTAAAATAAACCAAACGCGCGGTTTCTACATCTGTTAACTGTCTTATCTTTCTAACAGCGTAAGCGGCCGAGCTTAGGCGCCCCGCAAGAGATGTTATATGAGGTCCCCATTGTAATTTCTCGTCTAGCGTGATTCCTAGGAAAACCGTTTGATTAATAAATTCTAGTTTTTCTCCATTCAATATGATGTCACATTCGCTACTTCTAACATTAGGTAATTTAAATCTAATGCATTTGGTTTTTTTTTTATTTAGTACCAAATTATTTACCGTAAACCAATCTTGGACTTGAAAAATAGAGCTGTTAACGTCATCAAGATTTTGTGACCGTCGGTTTATTTTAAAGATCAACGATGTGTCATCTGCAAATAACACCATCTTTGGTTGATTTTGAAGTAATTGGGGTAAATCATTAATATAAACTAAAAAGAGGAATGGACCCAATATCGAACCCTGTGGAACGCCCATTGCCATTTCAGACCCCAATGAGTTTACGCCGTTTACTTGAACTTTAACTTTTCTATCTTTCAGGTACGATCTTAGTAAATCAAGAGCTGTATTCCTAATCCCATAGTGCTCCAGTTTCAGCAGAAGTATTTCATGGTCTACGCAATCGAACGCCTTCGAGAGGTCGCAAAAGATTCCAATGGCATCTTGTGCTTCTTCCCAGGCGTTAAAAATGTTCTTTATGAGGGTGACACCGGCGTCAGTGGTACAACGCCCTTTGGTGAAACCGTACTGTTGTTCATGAAAGATGGAATTTTTATTAAAGTGACGTAACATTTGATTCAGCATCAACTTTTCAAACACCTTGCTGAGGAACTGGCAGAATTGACACAGGCCTATAATTGTTGGGTTCCTTACTATCACTGGATTTGAACAAAGGAACTACTTTACTGTGTTTCATGAGATCCGGAAAGACTCCAATTTCAAGAATTTTTGTTTATACATATATACGTACGTATCAAGTCCTATCGTGCCATGTATAGCCATGCCATTTGTGGCCATTTGTAAGTAATAATAACTTTATAATAACTTTATTTAATTGCATCATAAAAAGTACAACCATATAATTTGGTATTTTAAACATTTAAATTTAAATAAACTACGAGACACAGTAAAACACAAAAGTATGATTTAAATTACGAAATCACCATCACAATCACCATAACAGCAGTGATAGCGTAGTGGCGTGACCGTCAGACTGCCAAGTCATAGGTCTTGAGTTCGATCCCAAAGTACGCACCTCTCGTAGGGAATCGCAGGCCGATTCCCGGCCACCGTAGGCGCGGGCTTGCGGGCGGTGAGCAAAGGGTAGCTCGCCGTCCGATAAGGACCAGGCCCTGGACGGCACATTGTGTTCCACGCGCGCCTCAAAGAGATGACAGCACAACTGACGGGGTCCGCTAGGACTGATGCCTGCCGGGGTCGTGGGAAAGTCCGAAAGGGATACCGTGGCCCCTGGCAACGTACAGGCAACTGAAGAAACACGGGTGGGCTTTAGTCAGTAAGAGTCTGACACGCCCTCTCGCTTCGCCCAGAGCTGGAGAAGTTATTGGATAACAAATCAAACAAAAAAAAAAAATATGGCGCGCTCCTCTGACTTTTCGGATTCATGGGCGTATTGTATAATTATCACTTGCTTCAAAAACGGTAAAGGAAAACATCGTGAGGAAACCGGCATGCCTGAGTGATATTTCTTGACGGCATGTGACGCCAAGTCAGAGGCCCATGGGTGGCTTTAAAACTCTGACACACGAAAAGAAAGAACAGTTACGAAAAACTCCCTCAAATATACTTAATAATTGTCCAAAACCTTTTGAGAGGATTAGTCAGTTACAATAGAATCACAACCAATAAAATTCTTAATAACAAAAACACAAACTTCAACCCCGTGCTCAAAGTTCTTTGATAACTAGATATTCAAGACCTTTACGAACTATGTAGGTACAATAGACCTGAAACTTTCAGTCTCTAGTTTACTCTAGAAGTACGGTTCCCGTTTACCTGGAAACTTCATAAATACATTAACATATACGTGACGTAAATGTCTTCTCACGTGCCACTTAGACACCTTATCTTAAATAACTTACTTAAGTACCTTACCTATGTAGATACTGTATACCTAATATTATTTACTCTAAGATACAGGTATATAATATAACCATAACAGTACATTACTGTCGCGGCCAGCAATGAGTCCACCAATGCATCGCCTGGTTGCGCCCAAGGCTTGTATAGTACTTTCGTCAAACAATGTGCGGAAATTCAAACTAAGTAAATTAATTATAATTCCAGAATCAATGAATGTTATTTTGTTTCTTCTTTACTCTATACAGCTCTATTTGCTAAGTCGGTTCGAAATTTAAATAAAATCTTTGATAAGTTACCTAATATGTTGAAGTAAAAAGTTAGTTCCATTTTTAAATAACGCGACAGATATGAGTTTTTATAGCAATTTATTTGACCGCTAAACACGACAGTTGAGTATTTTGATAATAACATTGCCAGCCGGGAGCTCGATTGTTTTTTACCAGTACAGCAAGTTCGATTTATCTCGAAGAAGGTTGTCAAAATAATGTTCCAAGCATGTTTGAGAAAAATAAATAATTGAGCACCTAGTTGTGGTTTTAAGACCGCCACATATTTGTATCGTCAAACCGTATAACGGACTGCTTCGTTCTTCTTCGTCTAGTGGTCGCAAGCGCAACTGCTGAGTATGAAGCCGAGGGTTTGTATCCCAGGTCAGGCAAAGTGTTATTGGGTTTATCCGGATTTTTTCAGTAGCAGCCCGGAGTCTGGATTTGTATATTACATGAGACTCATAACTGGCGAAATGTGGGTGGAGACTGTATAGGTAAACCTCTGCCTAACCGTTCAGGGATTACAGGTGTCATGTTATGTTATATATTTGTCAGAAATACGTTGCTGAGTTGACTAATCGGGACGCCAGCGCTGCCTATCGGCGCTCGACAGTCTACAACATAACACTCGGACCGGCCAGAGCTAAACAGAGTTCATCGGTGGCGGTAAAGCAATGAAGACGTTTAGAAACTGTAGCGCGTTTCGAATAGTTGTGTCGTGTACCTACAGTGTGTGAATTGCTAGTGTGATTTATTTGATAGTAAATTATAATTTGATTTGAACTGTAAACGGTTTTTCTATTGCGCAATAACCATTACTAAACACACAGTAGTTAAAATATGGCTGATAATAAAGAAACAGACACAGCCTCCCCGTTATATAAATGCCATATAAATATGCTTTACAAATTAATTAAAAAAACTGAGTTATTTACTATGAAGACATAACTAAAACATCTTTAATAAAATTAATAGTCCAAATCGCAGACCCCTATTGAGCAAGTGTCGGCAAGGCAATGCTCGTTGGATAATTCCTATGAAATCAGGACAATATTACAGCCTGATATTATGACAACACCAAACAACTATCTATTCAAAATGAAAGCTAACATAATAAAAGTAAAACCTAGTTTGATGGTAACAAACAAGGTGAATAACAAACTTCAATATTGTGAGTAAACAAATCATTTCTTCTTGAACGAATATAAAGTTGTGAGCTACGCAAAAAGTTGGAATACATCAATAATAGGGTAACTTACTCCCTCATGTTTAGATTTTGACATAAAATAATACTTGGAGAGGCAGGCCAATGGAAATAAAGATGGCTTGGGAGAAAGATGACCAGCATTATTTCCTTTGTGGTTATGTAAAACGCATGTGCAACGTATTTTCATCTTTATTTCCTTTGTGGTTATGCTTAGCGAAGCATAACCACAAAAAAACGGGTTTTGTCGACGGAAGAATAGACAGAATGACAGATAAACAATCACAAGCTGTCATTTTGTCTATTCCGTCGACATATCCCCTAGAAAATCCTTTTCTATGGTTGCCATGCTACGCGTGCTGGCTAGGAAGGAAGAGAACTCTGAGATGACGGTGGATAGAGATGGATAGAGAAATTTATGGACGAAGGAGATTCTGCGCCGACACCAAACAAATTGGGATGAATGCAGATGACGAGGTGTAACATGTAATCAACATGCCATCAACCAGGCACAAATCCGGGCTGCTACTGAAAAATTCCTAATGGAAAAACAATTTTAATCAACTAGACTAACGAGGCAGTTACATCTTATAAGTCAAACGAAAAGTGGCAGCTTTTTTTCTAATGAGCTCTGCGTTACAAACACTTTAGTAGCTTTGGAAAAAGCGGTGCAATTTTTTATACCATTCCCCCTCTAAAAAGCTTATTTTATTCACTGAAAACAGTGAATAAAAAGGTCTTTTAATCACTGTTTTGGTGTTTGAATTTAGAACACACCACTATCTTGGACCTCCATCTCAATGCTATACAACCTCCTTGTGAAAAAATACTCGATACACAGGACATGAATATCGCTTCACAAGTTGACCATCCTAATAATAATAAGAAAATTACTCTTAATTTTAGTAATTGTTCTAATTTTAATGTGCATTTTAATAAATTTGACCTTCCTTTTTTCTTCATTAAATGTCTATTTTCGCTTAAATCTTTCTTTTTCTCATAGTTATGGTATAAAGTATAGTATGCAACTCTTGAATAAAACGGATTTATATCGAGGGCCATGAATCACTCGCGTCGCTCAGGATTCTAACACTTGAATCACTCGCTACGCTCGTGATTCATCTATGGCCCTCGCTTTAAATCCGTCCTTTATTCACTAATTGCATAATATACTATTAATTTGTAATACATAGGTAAAGTGTACAATACAATGAGTGAAAGGCGATTAACAAAAGATAACAAAAGCCAGATGGGAGTCGAAACGCCCTAGAAAGACCTTACTGGTGATATTCTTCAGAGAGGTAAGGTTCTTATTACTCGTAACCGGCGTATGACCTGATGTATGGACGTAACCGAAGCAAAAGCAGTATGTAAGGATCGTAGCAGGTGGAGGTCTGTAGTTTCTGCCTACCCCCCATGTGAAATAGGTGTGAGTTTATGTATGAACACTACACTAGCGCACCAACTTCGTACAAAGAATACCAAAGACTACGTATGAGCGAGTCAACTTTTAATAGAGTTTCCTTACGCGAACTTCTGATGACGCCCGGTTTACGGCGCAGTTACGTTAAACAATTGTAACGAACTCGAGAACAAAGTATTTTGTTTGCAAAGGCTCTGTGTAAGTTGATTTTCTATCGTTTATTCGTCGAAATATTGAGTTATAATGGGGTTATTCATTCGGCTGTGTTATCTGGTTAACTTTGTCATGGGTTATTCAAATATGAGCTTTGTTTGAAACTGTTTATCTGGGAAGTACTCTAGGAACATCTATATTCTGGTTGCTGCGTGGAAGCTCAACTGAGGATTCTGGCGAAATTACAGTTGGCGTATAATATTTCCACATGGATTTTATTTTCGTCTCTTTAGGTCCAGTATCTCTTACGGTTCTACCGAGGGATCGTCAACCTTCATACAAAAACTGCCAGATGTAACCACATATGTGTAAATAACATAGCGTGTTACAATAACGTGTCAAGCTGAGCATTGGAATTGGAACATTGTCCGTATGTGCTATCGAGATACAATCCGTCCAAGCGTGATGGATCCCTGCGCCATCCCATTAATTCGTTTGTTTTCCTTTACGATGATATCGCGCTAGCGTTTATCCAAGCGTAGGCGGTTTACTAGAGATGGAATTGACGAATGTGCAAAAGGAAAGGCTTATCTAAAAGCTCTGTGAACACACTAGCTCAGCGAATAGTAAGAGAAGAAATTCTTATTAGTAAGTGTCAAATGCTATTGTTATTACAGCCACACACGTAACGATTTACTAGCGCAAAAGAGATTGACCATTTCTGGTATCGCTATTTGTTCTGTGGTGACTTAAGTTTATAATGTTGATAAATCTTGTTTTTAAATATAATAATTTTATCTAGTAATGCGATTCCTTAAATTCTCCGTATAAAAAACACCATAAAAGTATCAGTTTTTATTTCGATTTCCTATTTTACCTCTAAATTGTTTCTTTCATCCACGTAATGTCACATGTCATTGGCTTCAAAGAGTATGTAAACAATAAAACCTTCTTGACTTACGCAAAATAATTAATTTACGCATACAATTATTAAAATTATAGTTGAATAATTAGTAACAACAGATATTAATAACAACTAATTATTATTATTACATTGCAATAATAATCTGTTAAGATGTTAAAAGTACATAAGCAAACCTTTTGGTTATGCGAAAGGCAGAAGGTTTTAGAGACCTTTGCCTGTTTCATTCATCAAAAGAAACTCTTTGAAAACAGAACAAACATGTGCTAAAATTCTATGCGCGCGCATCTTGAGCAGAATATGCTGGCAACAGAACGGCGGGCTTTCTCAAGTACAATCTCGACCGATAGGTATTTACTTTTAAAATTGTTTATTATTGTTGTATAATTAATTGAATGATTTTATTTATATGGTTTGTTTTAATCACTACTACTAGGCCATTATTATTTTGCAATTCGGATTTAATTTAATTAGCTATGTTTATAAGTTTATGTCACATAGATTACTGACAAATGTTCAGCACTTTGATCTTATGGTTTTAACCATGGTGTAACGTATGTCCCATTAACGTGAACGTTTTATGATTATATAAACATTGTCGGAAATTAATGTTGGAATTGACGAGCATTGAAAATTCTGAAACGTTATTTTGACTAATTCGTATTTTGAATTTAACAGCATACATTGTGACAAAAAATCGAGAGATTCGATTCTAAACCTAGATTTTGAGACCTAATTACCGTGTAATGCCGAGAATTATGGTAAAATGGTAAATTACATCTGAAATTATCCTTATAATTAAACTATAAATCTTTGAGTCACCGCATGTTTCATACCGATACTAGGTTCCTTAGTCACTTGGTCATTGTCCTTTAGGCTTAGGCAAATAAATCGTTACGTGTGTGGCTACCATTATTATTATCTCAGACAAACGATACTGAAAAATAAACAAATTCGAAATATTTACTTTGTGGAAAAAAGTGAAAAAAAAAATCCGTTCAAAAGATTCTTTACGACGACAATTCAAAAAAGGAATCGTTTCACCATGACTGATTATAAAGAATCCATTCGCGCGCCGATCAATCAATGTCCTTCGGCAAACAGGATGTTATTTAAAAAAAAACCTTTATTTATAACGCATTAAATTTTCGAATTTTGACATGTAAAGAAATAATTTGGGCCTCGGAATTGAGAATTCTAAGCACGAATTCAAAACGGAGGAAAAATGGTGAAGAAAAACTAGGTGTATATTAGTTTTTTTCTTTCGAGGTAATATCTTTTTAATTTGATTTTGAGTAATGATGAGTTTTGTTGACGTCAGCAGGTTGTAAAGAAACAAATATGCACAAACACAAACTGTTTTGTTATTACACACTTCACTATGATATTAGGTGCTTAATTCCACAGTTTTAAATAATATTGTACAGAGCGCGTGTATGTCGAATGGCTGTACCAGAGAGAGAGAGCGAGAGTGAGTGAGATAGTGAGCAAGGGATAGATAGATGTGAATAGTATATTATAAATTAGTATGGCAATACTAAACAAGTAAGGAAATATACCTACTTTGTATGAGAAGAAGAGCTGGCTTACTCCAGCGGTTGTCGTTTACAATCTACATCTGTGCTTATGTCAAAAGAAACAAATGAACACACTGCCTTAAGATGACAGCAGTTGGTTCTAAAAATAATAACAAAAGAAGGTAGGTAGCTTCTGTTTGACGTCAAATTAAACCTTCTGCGTTGAGTTCGAAACTTAAATATTAAGGAAGTTCATAATTTCGATTCCATTTTGGACAAACATGGAATCGTCACGTATTGATACTAAAATACCTTATATTGGATATCGGTATCAACCACATTACAAGTCAGCCTTGTCTAAGAAACTCGCGGAGTTTGGGTTGCACGTACAAAATATATCGGGCTTTAACATGCTAAAGTTGGCTTGTGAAAATGCTCTCCTAGTACCAATATTGTGACTGTGTGATCTTCAGTAATATTTCTTGATTAAAGTATTCAACGGTCGCGTTTGTGCGGTCATGCATGCGATTGGAAACGGTTTAAAAATATTTCTACTTGAATTTTGCTGTCAAAGTGAATTCGAACTGAGAAAGCTGGTATTTAAATGAAGCCTAGAAATACTGTCTGTGTTCAATGTATTTTTGCTATCTTTGATGCAGAAGATCTTAAACAGCCAAAAGAGAAACGGAGCATGTTATGAACCTGCAAATGTCAGTTTAAGGCTGGGTAATGACTAAAGAAAGCGGAATAATTCATTAGATAAGATAAGCATCAAATGTGGTAGGTAAACAGTACCTCATTAATCTAACTAAGCCCCAAAGTCGCAATCAGATTCTACTATTAACCCTGCCGTGCCCTGCATACAGGTAAAAATAATGAACGAATAATTATATCCAGACAGTCCTCCGTAGAATCCATCTCTCAGGCACATGTTATGGACCGAACTGAAGTGAACGAATGAAAATCGATGAACGGTTATTTATTCATATCGAACTTTATTGGGTCAAGGCAATAATAAAAATAAATAAAATAATAATAAATATTTATTCAGTATTAAAATTGGTAAAATATTAATAACGTAAAAGCTTAAAAATAATTTATAAAGGTATTATAATGTTAGATGCCTGTACTAGGATAAACCTGTATCACAGGCGGCATGAGCTCACACTTTATGCTAATTGTAGGACAATATAATTCTTAACAATATTTAACATAACAAGTCTTGAAATAATGACAAAATTGAATTTCCTAATTCATTATTTTATACCTAGTTTACTTAAATACTATTTACCTTAAATATAAAAATAACAAAAAGTCTTAAATACGTAATTTCATAATTAGTTTGCGTAGTATAGTTTTTGCACTTTATAGCCTAGTTAAAACACAAGATATGATTTTGCGTCAGCAAAATTTGAGAGTGGGTTAAAGTCATTGTTGCACAAAATTTAATAACGTTCGAGGCTATGTGTGTATTGGATTTTACTGCGGGCGATTAATGTGCTTAGACATCAAGAAAAACGAGTATTAGTAGGGCAGTGCAGTGTTTTGTTTAGTCAGCAGCAGGCAATAAACACGGAAGTCTGGCCTTAGTATGACGTTCTAGGCGCCGACGTAGTCGATGGAATTGATATACCTGTACTCCGCTATTTTCCTAGCAGGGCAATCTACCTCTCCCGTTTTGTGGTTATTGGGCTTTTTAAAACGTGAGCAAGTTGCACATTTCGGTGTGTCAGCTTTCTTCGCGCACTCTAACATCGAGTGTCCTTCTTCTCCGCAGTGACCACACGTAGATTTCAGCTCTCTGCATGTTTTTGCTGCATGACCATATTGTTGGCATTTGTAGCATCTGGTAACCAGGGTGTAGTCCCTGATAGGGCAGGACGTCCAATTTATAAAAAGCCTTGTTTGGGATAATAGGGCTTTACGTATATTCGCTGTAACTTCAATGACGTAGTTACAGGTCGACGCATCTTTCTTCCCAGATTTGTGGCTTAATTTAACCATGCTCAAAAAGGACTCGATAGGCATTGCTGGAAATTTGTCGGCTACGTTTTGTTCGTAAATGCACCTGAAGACTTCAGTTTCAACCAAAGTAGTCGGCACACCTACAACCACGATCCGAGGTTTGCGCTTGTTGGGTTCGTCGGCGGTAAGTCCGGATGTAGAGAGCTGGACTGCGTGCTTGAGTTTATCAGCATCGTGTTTCGTCTCTGTGCTAATAATAACGCCTCCAATTTTTTGTCTTGCGGACACCACGCACAATGCGAGGGTTAAAAATAAATTTTCATGATAAAATGAAGAGTTGCAAAATAGTTTTTTTTATCACATCTATTCAAAAGAGCTAGTTTATTCTTTGTAAACAGGGACTAAAATAGCTTCTTAATCCCTAGGGGCTAAAACTGATTTGTGATATTGTTAGTAAAAGTTCCAATCACCAAAGAGATCAATCACGAACATGAATAAATAACAGACTGGCAAGAGAGCAAGAGAAAGTTTGAATTTGGTCTAAATGGCGGCTCTGAAAATTTTCAAATTTATCGTCATGGGTGCAAAAACCGATAGTGAGGTCAAAATGAAAATCCAAGATAGCGGCTGCAAAAATTTCAAATTTTTCGTCATGGGTGTCGTTTTCACAGTTTTAGAGGGTGCTAAAGCCGATAGTGAGGTCAACGTGTAAATCCAAGATGGCGGCTGCGAAAATTTTGTTTTTGTTTTAAATCATACGTGAGAAGGAACTTCGTTCCCGACGGAGGTCTGACGGCACACGTTTTTTTTTCTCATAGTGGATGATAAAAAGTAGGGTGTTCACCTCGGGAGCAACACTATTTTAAGCTTGAGTGACGTACTTTGAATCCCTTGCTGCGCTCAGGATTCTACTTTAGAATCCTTCTCTCCGCTCTAGATTCAAATAAACACTCTCGCCTTAAAAATAGTTTTGCTCCCTTGGCAAACAATCTACTATTCTTTACTCAGTACCAGGAGGGGGGATATGCAAGAAGAATCTACAAAATGCTGAAGGGCTTATACAAAAAGATAGGAAAAGGGACATCAACAATTAAGCAGGTATGTACATCAAAAGCAACGGCGAAATTACAAACATTTCTGTATAATTTGAATATTAAATAAAGCAAATCGCATCTCCAATAAAATATAACACCACGAAATCAATATTCGATTATAAATCGACTCAGCGTATTTCGTACCCTGCCACGGCGATACGGTATTTAATATTTATATCTTTAGAGAGTTAAATATCCTTTTGGCTTTTTCCAATTTACGGGGGAATTGGTTTCTAGGCTAGCTGCTAGGATACGACTGAATTTCAATATTTTAGCAGTAGCGACGGCCATTTGATCTCCGCGAACCAGTTTTATTTATTTACTTGTTAATGATAATAATTTATTTACTTGTTTTATATTTCGATCTGGAATTTACTTTACTTCTTTATTATTCTGGGCTCTAAAGTGAATTTATTAATATTATAGAAATATATACACTGAATAAACTTCATACTAAATTAACTAACAAAAAAAAATGTTTTATTATTTCAATTTTTTAGGATTCCGTACCTCAAAAGGAAAAAACGGAATCCTTATAGGATCACTTCATTGTCCGTCCGTCAGTCTGTCAAGACCGCGTCTTTCCATTCTATACAAGGCCAGAACGCAAGGGTGTGAAACTAATCGCGTATAGATTGGAAATCACTTTTTTACTAAGGTCTATACAAGAGTAGTACGCAAATACTCGCGTATACTTTGTAGTGACCTAATTTAAATACCTTATTCCAAAATATACAGTGCCAGTACGCATACGGACTAATCGTGTATAGATTGCGACAAATTCTGAACTGGTATTCAACTTGTTTGCGACGTCGTGCACTTTGCGCTGAATAGCCTGCCTGGCTGGGAGCAACTTGGAAGTAGCGCTCGCCGGCCGCTGCCACGGCACCGCTCGCTACGTTCGCTCGGCTCGCGCGCGGTTGTTCACAGTTCTAACCTAACCTAACCCATTTTATATTCTGTTATCTGATAGCTGTTCCATTTCAAACAGTTCAATTAAAAAAAAAAAACTTTATTATTAAAACTCATGTCAAGCGTAAGTGATGTAGTATAGTTTGGAACCAGGACGCGCGTGTCCACGTTACAAACTATACAGGAGCAGTACGCAAAATTCGTGTATACATTGTAATCACATATTTTAAAATAGCATTACAATGTATACGCGAGCAGTTTTCTATGGCTGCGTTCTGGCCTTGTATAGATTGGAAATACGCGTCAAGACCTATTTTTTCAGGAACGCGTGGACGTCTCAAGTTAAAATTAATATCAAATACATCTATGGTTTCTTGGAGCTCTAAAAAAATCAAGCTTTTAAGTCAACGCAATAAAAATATACTGCCATTTATGCGACATTGAATTTTAATACTCGCAAATAAATCAAAACCTATTTCCCGTTGACCTATTTGGCATGAAGCATGGTCTCACAGCACATGTAAAGGAAAATGCCCGAAAATGGTTCATATGTAGTTTTATGAAAAAATATAAAAAACGATTACATACTTACATTTTTGCAGTTGGAGAATTGACCAAGACATTTGTATATCGATGGAGAACATGTTTTTCAATTACAATGTTAAGTTTGTCTTTGGGATAAATTTATCACGGAACCCTGCATTGTGTGTGGTCCGACACGTACTTGGCCGGTTTATTTTAATTTTAAAGCGTTGTGACTATGGTCACATTTTAAGCTTGACAATCATATTATGGCAAAACTAGGATGACCACTGACTGGCTGTCAATGATGATGAGGTAGGTAGGCTAGGTACTTGAAGGTGACTCCAATAAACTTCCCTCTCTAACCTAACCTTTTTTTTTTTTTTTTTTTTTTTTTTGTCGCTGAGAAATGCTTTATGCATCCCCGGCTCGTGGGGGACGAGTCGGGGTATGTGGGACTCCCTGTCCTAGTGACAGTATACCCACTAAAACTCAGCGGTGTTCCCGCATCGCCGTGATGGGAGGGTCATGGGAAACCGGCTCAGCCTTTACATCCACGACCCTCCCGGCGCATGCCCGCCTAGCTGGCGGGCCCCGCATGCCCCCCGGGTTGGGGGGCTACGGGAATGGCCGGGAACACCTGGCCATTCCCGTCCGGCACTGGTGGAGGCCTGTGCGATACAGGCAAGGGTGCCCCCGCACCCGTTGCCTGCTGGCCTCCACCTGGGAGGAGTCGAAGATGACTATCGTACTGACGTCTTCTTCGACCCCTCCTCCGCCTTCGGAGCGGCGCCTCGGCAGGGTCGTCCTCCCGAGCGCGCTCCGCCGCCTCCTTCTGGGACATGACGTGTTCACAGAAGGAGGCGACTGCCGCCCAGGACCCCTCGTCTCTCAGCATGGCGTTAACCAGGCCGGGGAGCGAGAGGTCCGGTCCGATCGCCGCGACGAGACTGCGGCGCGGCTCTGACCACGACGGGCACACCTCGAGTGTGTGCTGTGCCACGTCCTCCGCCGCGCCACAGTCGCGGCACGACGGCGTCTCCTCCCGTCCGATACGGTGCAGGTACGATCCGAAGCAACCGTGTCCGGACAGCACCTGCACGAGACGGAAGGAGAGGAACCCGTGCGGACGCTCGAGCCAGTCTCGCAGCACTGGCCCAATCGCGTCGAGGGTTCGGCGGCCGAAGGCTGCGGTGGCGAGGTCCCCCGTCCAATGGACGACGATGGCGTCCCTCGCCTCCCGCCGGACGGCCTCCCGCTCTTCTGGAGCCGAGCGAACGCCCCTCGCTTTTCGCTCCGCCGTCCACTCATACACTCTGGCGAGCACCCACGCCTCGAGTTCCCAAGGAGGGGTGCTGGCCAGAGCGCATGCTGCCGCATAGCCCACCGTGCGGTAGGCCCGCGCCGCACGCTGGGCTATGGCCCTTTGAGGTGCCCGCAAGGCCGCGGCGTTCTCTCGTCTGTGGAGGGACTCCTCCCAGATAGGAGCCCCGTAGAGGGCCATGCTCCTCAAGATGCCGGCGTAAAGCTGCCGGCATCGCGCGCTGGGCCCCCCCAGGTTGGGAAGCAGCCACGAGAGAGCGCCCGCGGCCTTCAGCAGGCGCGACGACAGCCCGCTGAAATGCGGGCCGAAGCGCCACCTGCTGTCGAGTACAAGGCCCAGATATTTCATCTGGGCCTTCACCTCAATCCTGACGCCCTCCACGAAGATGTGGGCGTCAGGTGGTGGGTGGCGCTGCCGAGGGCCGTGGAAGAACACGGCCTCGGTCTTGTGCAGCGCCACCGTTAAACCGAGGCGGCGGATCCGCCCCGCGACCAAGGATCCGCCCGCCGAGGCCAGGTCGGCCGCCTCTCTGAAACTCTCCCCCCGGGCGGTGAGGAGAGTGTCATCCGCGTAGCAGACGACACTCGTGCCTCGGAGGAGAGTTCCCCGCAGGAGCCAATCATAGCCGACGCTCCAGAGGAGAGGTCCTAAGACAGACCCCTGTGGAACGCCGGCTTCAACGGCGTACCGCCGGACTCGGCCAGTCTTGTTTACCAGGAGGATCGCCCGATCCTCCAGGTAGCTGGCCAGCAGACTGCGCATGTACCGAGGCACTCCGTGGAATCGGAGCGCCTCGAGGATGGTGCAGTGGGGAACGGAGTTGAAGGCGTTGGCAATGTCGAATGACACAGCCAACAATCCGTCCCCCGCATCCATCGCCTCCTTCACCTGCCCCTTAAGGCAGGCCAGCGCGTCCACCGTGGACCGCTCAGCCCGAAACCCGAACTGAGCGTCCGACAAGTCCGGCCCGATACGCCGCAGATGGCCCTTCAGGCGGGCAGCGATTATCCCCTCGAACATTTTACCGACCTCATCGAGCAGAACGATGGGCCGGTATGCCGAGGGGGAGTCTGCTGGGCGGCCCTCCTTGCGGAGGAGGCACAGCTGCCCCTCCTTCCACGGTTTCGGGAACCTCCCAGACGCAAGGCATGCGCTGAAGAGGTCCCGAAACCTCTCCTCCATTTGAGTGGCGGCGATCGCCACCACTCTTGCCGGGACACCGTCGGGGCCCGGAGCTGTCTTCTTGGCGCGGATATGGAGAATCGCCGCGCCAAGTTCCGACTCCGTGACAGGAGGGGCCTCCTCTTCCTCCTCAGCTGGCGGAGCTGTCCCAAGCGGGGGGTCCATCACTGGTGGGTTGAAGTTGTCCCTGCACGGAAACAGGGACCGAACCACCCCATCCAGAAACGAGGGCTCGAGGGTCTCGGCAACGGGGGGACCAAAGGGGCGCAATTTGTTGCGCGCCGCCTTGTACGGTCTCCCGAAGGGGTCGTTGTCGAGACCCTCCAGCATCTCCGCTCTCCCCGAGTCTCTGGCGGCGGCGATGGCTCGGTCGAGGACCATTTTCGCCTCCAAGTACACCTCATAGAGGTGGTCCCCGACAGCCACATCCCGTCGACGCCGCCGCCGACTCCGCGTGTAGGCCCTCCTCGCCTCCACACACGCCGCTCGAAGCTCCGCCAGCTCCGCCGACCACCAGTACACGGCGCGTTTTGGTAGTGGTCGGCGAGACCGAGGCATGCTGGAGTTGCATACCTCGTTCAGAGACTCCCTGAGGTGCCCCGCCACGGTGTCCACGTCCAGACCGGCGGAAGACGGCGAAAGCCAGTCCTGGACGAACGCCGCCTCCCGCGCTGCCTCCCTGTCCAGGCGGGTGAGAGCCCACCGTGGGAACGGTGACGGCCCCGAGCGGGGCCGCGTCGCTCCGGGGCCACTGGTGGAGATGTCGAAACGCACGTAGCGGTGGTCTGACAAAGTCTCCACCAGGTCCACCCGCCAGTTCAGCACGCGCGCGGCTAACGCAGGGGTGGCGAAAGTGACGTCCACTATTGAGCCACCCTGCCGCCGCACGCATGTCTGGACGCTCCCTCTGTTCAAGAGGGAGAGTCCAGAGGAGGCCGCCCACATCTCCACTGCCCGCCCGCGGGCGTCGGTGGCCGGGGAGCCCCAGGTCACCGACTTGGCGTTCAGATCTCCCAGTACGGAGACCTGACGCGGCGCCGCCCTGCCGACCACGGCGGCCAGGACTCCGAGATAGTTCTCGAAGTCCTGAAGAGGGCGGTTTGGGGAGAAATAGACCCCCACAAGGGCTAAGTCTCCCCACGCGGCGGCCACGTATCCCGGTCCCTTCTCTAATAGCGAGAGGGGAGGGGAGTCTGTGGAAGACCGCGCCGCTAGTGCCACCGAGCCGTCCTCGTCACCCAGCCAGCTGCCGGGGATCGAGTAGGGCTCGGCGACCACCGCTACGTTCACCAACCACTCGGCCATGACCTGCACTACCAGGTCCTGGGCCGCTCTGCAGTGGTTGGTGTTCGTCTGGAGGATGCGGTAGTCGGAAATTGTTATTCCGACATCGCACCCCCCACCTCATTTACCGCCGCCACTGGAGCTACAGCGGCGACGACTGCGACGGCGGTGGCAACAGGGCGAACCTGCGCCGGCACCACGCCCTTCCTCACGGGGGGCTTGCAGCTCCTGCCCGTCATCCTGTGGTCCGCGGGGCGGCCACCGGCGGCACACGCCGCGCAGTGCGGCTTGGCGGCGGTGCAAGCGGCCCACCCGTGTCCCTCCTGCCCGCATTGAAAGCACGTGCCTCCCCAGTCGGACTTGGAGGGACACGTGGCTCGGGTGTGGCCGACCGCGAAGCACTTGAAGCAACGGACAGGCTGGTCCTCAAGTGCCCGGACCACAGCCGAGCTGAAGCCCACCAGCAGCCGTCCCTTGGTCGCTGCAAGGACGGCCCCACTCTCTAACCTAACCTAACCTAACCGGAGAAACTCTAGTCAAACTATGTTTCCCTAGTACTCGCTAAACGAACAGTTACTCCGCAATCTACATTATTGAATGTGTTCTACTAGTGTACTCATGTGGATTGGGTCTTCAACTTGCACGACGGTGAGTTTACTCAGAAATCGGACTTGATCATGCCTCACAAAATGCTTTGGGAAGAATTTAAACTATTATTTCCTAAGAGCAAAGTAAGTGTTGAAACTTTTCCCATAAGTATTTAGGCACAATCTTACGTCATAACCTAAATTGAACATAGATTTAAAAATCAAACCTAACAAAAGCAAACCTGTCTCGTCTCTCGACAACAATATCCAAATCAGTTGAAACGTGACGCTAATATAAATCTTTGTTAATTGTGAACACAAACAAATAATGCGTTTTACACACGATAACATGTTAAGGGTTGGTTACTACTACATTGACCACCCTGCAGAAGGATGGTCAATGTACTTTTAAGACCTCATACTGTGATCCCATCGCTAAGCATCATTAACGCTCTATAGTGAAGAATTACACGGAAGAACTCCGGAGCCGCTCGCTAAACTTCATGCAGACACGTGATGAGAATTTCATCCACGATACAAAAAAAGGTTGTTGGTTTGACAAGTTTCCCATAACCGACCGACCCGACTAAATCTGTCTTTGAATTTTTCCCTCAGATAGTTTAGAAGAGAAAGTATAGCCCCGTATTTTCCTAGAGAATCAAACTAAAAATAACCTCCACGATGAAATTCTGCTCCGAGAATATTATGAAAATAGCGCGGAAACAACAATAAACACTAAAACGTGAGGCAGTAATACCCTATTGTTTCTATTTCTGAGGGCTTAGGGCTCCGTTATGTGGTGCCAAGCTTATGTAATCCTGGTACACATGTGCTAGAATAGATAAGGATTTACACCTCAAAATAATATTTTAGTTTCGGTAGTTGGTGTACCTAAGATAAAATATGTAGCTTTCATTATAATAATCACGTTCTCGAAAACGGCTCTAACGATTTCGATGAAAGTTGCAATATAGAGGAATCAAAAAAAATTTAGTCTATTTTCACAGCCTCGGGAAAGTGATACGACATTGGTATACTTGGACGATATTGTTATCTATTTTCACCCGAGCGATTATATCATAGTATAATATTATATTAAAGTACTTACTATACTATACTATAATATATTTTTCAACACTTTCCTACCAAACAACTAAAATCCAAAATCACAATACTATCGTCTAAAGATCTGCCCATAGACAGTGGAGTTATTGCAAAAGTGCAATTTCCTGCTGTAGTGTAGGAGTGCTGTATTTTTAGCTCGTAGTAGGCCGCCGGGAGCAATGTCCGGTGCCGGCCGGACGGGTGGACGGCTCGGACAGCCGGACGGTCGGACGAAACTACCCTCTGCATTTACTTAGCAGGATATACGGAGCCACTTGAAATGTTATTTTTGTTAAGTTCCGAATGGGTGTTCAATGTTTTTTGAAATCTTTTTCTTTTTGTGTGGTTAGTGACTAACCTGGTGTCAGAGTTTTAAAGCTGCCAGTAGGCCTCTGACTTGGCTTCACATGCCGTCGAGAAATATCTCTCAGGCATGCCGTTTCCTTACGATGTTTTCCTTCACCGTTTTTTAAGCAAGTGATACTCGAAATTAAACAATACGCCCATAAATCCGAAAAGTCAGAGGTGCGTGCCTTGGGTAAGAACTCGAGACCTATGACTTGTCAGTCTGACGGTCACACCACTAGGCTATCAGTAGGTAGGTTGCTATTGGCTAGGTTTTTATAAAAAATATTTATTACTTATTATGTAAAAGGATTCAATTACTGTTGTACTCCTGTAGGCACGAGAAATACGAGTACCTATTATAGATTTATTAATTCTGCCTTTTAAAGATTTTACAGAAGTATAACTTGTTAATGAGTATGAATGTCGATGGCTATAAAAGTAGGGGAAGACCAAAGAAACGATGGATGGACTGTGTGGAAGATGATATCGGGTGACCACTGAAAATCAGCGCTGTGCTGTGGGTCCCCATAGCACAGCATCATGCTGAGTGGAAGCCTTCTTGTCACAGTCATGACGTGCCAGCAGCTGCCGACTATTTCTGTTTTGTGCTCGTTATTGTATTGTTATTGTTTTGTTATCTACTCGAGTTTTATAAAAAAAAAAATATGCACGTGTTTCTGTGACAAATAAACTTATTTTTCTTTCTTTCTTTCTTTCATATGGCTACCGAGATGACGACTAATAGAGAAGTGTGGAAGAAAAATACATTTTGCGCCGACTCTAAAGAAATTGGTATGGTGTCTGGAGAATGGTTATGATCATTTGATAATGCTTTGTTGACACCTTTGTTAACATTTAGATGCTTCTAGAATCAATGTAGCAGTAGGCAATGAAAATATAAGTAATACCTACCGGTATCTAAATATTTGGACAAAAGTATAAACGATATAATCTTACTATTTTCTGGGTAAGATAGGTACCTAAGCTCCGCCTGCCTGTCCTAATTAAATTTCTTTGAACAAAGGTCGCTCGGACCATTAAAAATATTAATTCCAGGATTAAATGTCAAGCTATAGTTTCAGGAGAAAGACACTAAAACAAATGAAAACAAAAAGTTTAAAATTACGAACCATCAGTTCTACGTTCTAAAATTCAAAAAAAATATAACGGTTGCAAAAACCGCGGGAACAAAGCTGCGCGCTCTTTGGTCGGCCATTCGAATAGTATCGCTGCTCGAGAGCGGGGGAACGGCAGGAGTGGTGCCACTCGACATAGATTCAGTTGGGTTACTATTGTTGGGGAAACTCGGGGAAAACTCGCTGGGAATTGCACTTGGTAGCGGCTATGTGATTTTTTTGAAAAAATCGAGAAAATTGTGCTTCTTTCTTAACAATGCCATTTCAAAGTAGAAGTCAAAAAGTATTAAGAAGAATAACTTTATTTACAACATCTTTTACACCTATGTTTTACCTACTTATTTTTTTTTTGCTTTCACTTCAAGCTTTAAAAGGTGTCACCTCTTTTGGTGACATGCAGAAAACGATAATAACCTGAACGCAGAAATATTACTGTTACGAAATTCTGCCAATGAGGCAAATAAAATTAAACATTGCGAAATCATTCTATATCATGTCTGAATCATGCAGAACTTGTTACTGTTGCCACGTTTTCCTATTCACTTGTACAATACATATACTATGTAAAGTTACAATCGTGAAATTGCCACGGCTCTACAAGTGGCAAAGTTTTCAAGGTGCTATTTTTCTGTCTTAAATGTCGACAGCTGAACGTAGAAACACGCTGCAAAATGTAGGATTTCCCGGAAAATTTTAGGTACAATTATCACGCTTTGAAGGCGTAAGCGTTAAGTTCGCGTATCACGTGGTCGTCACTTTTAATTTGAGTTTTGTAGAATCACAGATTCACAGTTTATTCTTAAATGTTTGAGTACATACAGTAAATCATATTCTATCTATATCTATGTAACGCAGATTCTTGTTACAATTAACATAAAATGCATCAAGAATCAGATTAAACAGGCCAGGTAGTGGAAAATCTCGAAAACATAGCTGTGCTATGTGGTGCGCGTCCATCGCTGTGCGATTGTAGGATTTTCGTTCTCCGTTGGATTTTTACTCGTAAAAAGAAAATCGAAGAAATGTGACATCTACAAACCCGCACTGGGCCTGTGAGGTGGATCATGGCCCACTCCCTCCCACAGAGAGGAGGCCTGTGTCCCAGCGGTGATAGTGATAGTGGATTAGGCTGGTTATGCTTATGGTAGGCTAAGCTCCTTGCACAGTAATAAAACTAGGATGGTTTAAAAAAGCGATCTGATGGTGTCACGGTGTCGAGTAACGACGTACAGGCTAGTGCCAAATTTACCGTTTCAGCACTGCATGAGTTTTAAGCTTTTAATGATTTTATACTGAAGATCACGTCTAAACGAGTAGTGATAATGATTTGGAAAAAATATACTATGTTAAATTAGAGCATTTTTTTTATAACTTATCATAGGGGTATTTATGTCTAACGCGGATAAAAAACTGAGAATCACGCAAAAACTATCAAGTATATTTTTCTGAAACCTTCACTATTTTAAATATAATCTAATTATTGATATTATAGTATACGTTTTTCATTAAAAAACCTTTTGTTTTATGTATAATAAATTAATAATGCGTCTTATTTGGGACAGCGCTCTTTGATGGGCGAGTCCTATTACTGGCTGGACGTACGACGCGTTGCGTGAGCTCAGTACAGAACACGCAAGCTAACCACTCAAGGTCACTGGCATATATCTGTGTCTTAAATAAAGAGTTCCTGCCTGAGACAGAAGCATGACAAAATTACATTTACAAGTGAGTATCCATCGAGTTTATATCCACTAGTATGGCAGCTCGTTACGGCGGCAAAATGTTACAGATGCAACACAGAACTGTGGCTGCGAACGTACAATTTATGGACGATTGTGCGGCACAGCAAGCCGGGTCACAGATAGTTTATTTTTCAATTGTTACTTTTGTTTTTAAATAACTAGGAAGTGTAATAAAGGCTCGTTTTGTTATTTTAATGGCAATTGTTTATAGTATATTGCAATGAAATATATTGAAGTGTACTTCAGGTTTTGATTGGTTTTCAGTGTTATACAGATGTAATTTTTAACCTCACCTGGAGGGAAAGTATTCTAAATACTGGAGATAGCAATATTTACTCAAAGGAAATATTCCTTTATTTAAAAAAAGAAACAAATCTGCATTCCGTCCGTCCGTATGTCACAGGGCTTTATCTTTTGAAACGTAGGTAATATGTAGATGCTTGAAATTTTCACTGAGTGTGTAAGTACTACTATTAGCCGCCATAACATCAAAAGATAAAAATAAAATCTAGATTTAATTTTTAACTAGATACCATACAAGAAACGTGTTTTTCTACTAAAGTATTTTTTTTAAATATTACGTGTTAAATATTGTACGGTTTTATACTACTTGGTCTTTTTTTGTAATAATACCTCCCGTTGTATCTCATTATAATTCTAAATTACTTTTCTAATTCTATTTAAAAAAAAAATTGCTAAGATAATTTTATTACTTTTTGATGCTTAAACTTGCTTAATTGTAACCTAAATGGAAGAAGTCACTGGCTCCTGAAGTACATATACTCTAACCTAGCTCAGGATTTTTCTGTTCCTATTTATGGCAATACATAATTTATTTATTATTTATTATCATAAAGTTTCAATGTCAAACGCTCGACGCTGAGATTTATAAATATTTGCAAACAATATGATAACTTTAGTAGCTAGGTATCTGATAAAATTAATTGAACAAAAACGATATTCATTACTTTGAAAAGTTAAGTAGTTGAGAGTCTAAAATTACTCTAGATACTTAGTGGAATATTCCGAAACGTGGTAAGTATTTTCGGAATATTCCAATGCCAATTAATTTTATATAACAGACAGAGAAATGAACTGCCATTCAATCTACGGGTAATAACAAATTCATGATGATAGATGGAATAGTGAGGAATATTATAACTTTTATATAAATTATCCGTTAGCTTGAATCCGGACGGCTTCTGACATCTAAAGGTAATTTCATTTAGTTTAAACCATTTACCTAGAACTTATATATGAGATAGGAAAACGAGAGAAAGAAATAGTATTTTCTTAGCAAATCGAGTAGGTGTTTGACTATGTAAGATAAAACTACTATCCACGATTTTTCTTCTATTCGTTTTGTCGTAGAATTCGCCAATTTGTGAACGAGTACCTCATACGTCTCCAAAAATTCGTTGTCGCTAGTGTCAGCATAAGTGTAGATCAGAAAATATGCCAATTAAAAATCGATTATTTTGCTTTTTACACGACTGCCCTGCCAAAAAACGAACTAAAAAGTAAAAATACAACTTGTATTAGTTAATCTGTTTAAAAATGAAAGGTCATTTACTTTAAATAATATTGTCATTGCAGTCGGGGTCGCATCGCATCGGATCGGAACGGAATTGAATGGATTTTACAATCTTTAAACGATATTAAATCGTGTACAAAGTATCTAAAGTCTATATATACCAAGCCGCGTACAGCAGCTTGACCGCGGGCGTATTCCGTGACACGCGATAGTAGCCGAAAGTATGCTGCGACGCACGATCGGCTCCGTTCGCCTGTCGTCGTATCCGACTATTTGATACTTAATTGACTAGGCTCAGAAACGGATACGTTCGCAAGCGACGGTACGCAGCCGATCGTATGCGTCGACATCCTGCCGGACGCGATCGGCTGTCGCCGCATCCTTTCGTATCCTTTCCGATCCGATGCGATGCGAGCCATTTGGTGGTAATCATTCTTAAGATTAAAAGGTGTTCCACAGAGCGGTCGGTTTATTGTGATTCTTTTTGTTTTACATTTTTTTATACTATTATAACAGTAGATTATAAACACACGAGATTTCTCATTAACCGTCACCTAACGATAGATATTTTTTTGGAACGAAGTTCTTTAACGCGGCTTGCGGTAGGAGTATGCTGGCAGAAATTGTCACGCAAAACAGCGTTCATACTTCTACTTCCACTACAACTGTCTTCTTCTAATTCGATATAGAGAGAGAGGGAACTTTCCCTCTCTCAAATTCACACTTGTGAATTTGATCAAAATGTAAATCCAAGATGGCGGCTGCAAACATTTTCAAAATATTTGGCATGGGTGTTGTTTTCATAATTTTCTAGAGTGCTAAAACCAATAGGAGGGCAAAATGTAAATCTAAGAAGGCGGCTGTAAACAATTTAAAATTTTTAAAATGGGTATCGTTTTCAAGGTTTTCGAGGGTGCTAAAGCCAATAGTGAAAATAAAATAAAAATCCAAGATGGCGGCTGTGAAAAGTTTGTTTTCGTTTTAAGTCATACGTGAGAAGGGACTTCGTTCCTGACGGGGTCCCCGGACCGCAAACGTTTTTTTAATATAACCATAGATGACAAAAGATGCCTTAACTTCATATTTTTCTGTGTACGTTTTACGAACTATCTTATATTATATTAGCCATATCAGTGTTGTGCCATTAGGTAGGACAGGCAGTAACGCAAGCGTTCATTAATTCACAAAAAACTAAATCTTCGCAAGAAACGGGAAATTGGTACTGAAAGCTGCGGTTGTCGACCTCAGGACTGCTTTTAATACGAACAACTGTACATCTCTTGATCCGTCAGCGTCACCAGTATATTTTGCCTGCTGAGACAGAAAACTACTGACGGATACAGGAAATTTTTATAAAGATGTGGCTGTTATTTAGTAAATTGTGGCGTCTTACGGCTTCCACGCGAACGAAGTAGCGTGCAGAACCTAGTGTAAATAAAATTGCACCATGTATTAATTAATTTGAATGTTCATTACCACAGATTTCCTGTGATTATACCCATATTTTTTATAACTTAATGGATATTACAGAGTTCAGTAATAGGGACGTTGACAAAAAAAAAATTGTACCGTCATTTAGATTATAACAAATATTGGACACGTATTTTTTCGTTTTTTACGTAATCAAACGTTTACGGCAATACATTGAGTTAAAATGTGGCATGACGTCACTCTCCGGTAGATTTTATACTGACCTGACGTACCCCACTCCCCAACTTTAATGCGTTTTATCTAATCCATTTTTTATTATGATAGCAAAAAATACGTGTCTAATACTTTTTTATTATCTAACTGACGGACTAAATAGTTTTATTTTTTCCCCAGTCGACATCCATATTTAAGAATCACATTTTAATATCTCTGTTTATTAGTCATAAAACTAGCTTTATAGGTGACCTAGATTCCAGTCCATATATCCTGGTAAACGTTAAACGGTACACTTTGATGGCTTACTGGTCGTGTGCTAAACTACTATTGCCTAGTTAAGCACTGTCGCATGTAATGTGTATCGATATGTGGTGTAGCTAACGTGCACTCAACTACCAGAGCTACATGTAGTTGAAGGGTGGGTTGTATAACCTATGTACCACTGGATCACAACATCGTGGAACGGTAAAAATATATAAACTAAGATATTAGCTATTGCGTTAAGTCAGGAATACTTAGTAATATTAAGCATAACATAAAATGGAGGAGGTCTATACTCAGCAGTGGGTGGAACAAGGTAGCCAACGATTATGATGACTTGGTCATATTTTAGTTCATGTTCAGTTTATTTTCTTTGTGTGAAAATAATTAGATTGTGATTTTTTTTCGACGTTCGTTATGTAAAATAAAATCTCTAACTAACTGTCTGTATGTCTGTCAAAGTCAACAAAACGCATTAAGGCTGTCACGCACAGGCGTGACGCGACAACGGTAGAACAGTGTCCGTGAATGTCTGCGTCAATGTTCGCGTCGCGAATGTCTGCGGAAGCCTTTTAAAAGAAGATTTTCACTTTTGAATATAAAACAAAAATGTATTTACGTCAAATAAACTCCAACATTAAAACAGTGGGCTAACTTTTTATTCTTAAACCTCAGTATTTTTCACAACGAGTTGGCTAACCACCGAAAGGGTGCGTTACCGCGCAGTGACGCCGATTTCATTTCCGTTGGGAAATGCGAGAGATAGCGGCATGGCGGGCGGTAGGTCTCTCATTATGTTTGTGACGAAAAAATTCGGATACCGGGGATACACACACTGAAATATTTTATGGTCCAGCTTTTACATTAACCTTCAGAGTATCCGGACGCGGCGGAAGGATTATGAATTCACGGTTTTTTGTAACATTTGTGTTGGGTCGTTTATGTGACTTTTTGTAGGTTTATATGAAAATAATTATAAAACATTGTTTCCGTAAAACGGTTTCATTTTTGTCCGTCCGTTGTCCATTTTGTTAATTAATTGCAGCGGTTACGGATTAGCAGATACCAGGCAATCAGAAACAATAATCGGCTGGATTGTTCGGTACATGATAGCACATGCGAGCCATAAATAAGGCTTGTTGTCCAAGCCGAACAACAGGCGATAGGGGAAATCCTGCCTGTGTTCGTGTTTGCCTGTAAATGTATGTAAACCTGGACTAACTAACCTGGACTAACTGGACTAACTAACCCCTATACCCATTGTAGTACAGCATCGTACGATGGTGCCAGATAATTGGAATACAAAGATGCTTTTCATTTTATCTCTATTATAGAAATAATAGGTAGGTACATCATGTGTGTGTGTGTCAGTGTCGTGATGGCCCAGTGGTTAAGGCCTCGCCTCTCATGCACGAGGTTGTGGGTTCAAATCCGGGCAAGTACCAAAGTGACTTTTTCAATTCATATGTACTTTCTGAGTTTATCTTGGACATTATTGACATCGGTGAAGGAAAAAAATCGTGAGGAAACCTGGACTTATAGTTAATATAAGTCTGAAATCACCAACCCGTCTTGAGCAAGCGTGGTGATCAATGCTCGTGCCTTCTCTGTATGAGAAGAGGCCTTTGCCCTGCAGTGGGACAGTAACAGGCTGATATTATTATTATTACATCATTGTTACAAAATAGGCACTCATGACGCTTTTTTTATTAAAGGTAGATTAGCAAGATTTTTCATTGTATAATTACATAGCACATGTGTGAGTACTATGTACCGACTATAAAGCTACCATTTAGGTACTGGGTATGTCTTTCATTGACTTGAATGTGCCCGGCAGACTGAGAGTATGTCATGCTCACTCTAATGTCTCGCTGACGGTGGCGCGTGTGTTGGATCATTTAGCTCCCCTCAAAATGGTTGAGCTGAATGGTGCTAATCCATGCGTCATGTTCGTGAACGGGCGCCGTGAGTAGGGACTGGTCATCTCTTAGCTACCACGGCTTATTTTAATTTAATTTTTGAACTGTAATTTTTTATATTTTTGTTGAGGACGCTTTTAACGTTTTGTATCGTTCTGACATGTATAACTTCAACATGAATACCCATCATGATTTAAAAGAGTGTCCGTGGAGTTTCTTGACCTACTACGCTTTGGAATGGGCATTTAGCTTCATCTTTTTGACTGACCGACCCCTTGACAATTTAAAAGTGCCTGTTTATTTGAAATAAATGCTTTGAGTTTCACATATTTTATTAAAGCAAACTTTCAATGATGTCATGGCTAATAAAAGCTACAGTAGAGAAGTTCCCTAGATCTTTTCTATAAAAAATAAAGAAAATCTTGTGACGCCAATACAAACAAAATTCGAAACAAAAATCAGACGGTCTTTGAACTAAACAGGAAGATAATTAATTATGGTGGCAGTTCAGGAAACAATGCGGGAGTACTAAGGCAGCATGACTACTTGAGAAAAATGTACGCATTTGTCTTAGAGTCAGTAGTCAGCCCACTGTGAGAGGCACTTTGAGTGATTAATGAGTTTAGATGGAAGAGCTAGCTTTATTTATATCTCATGTATAGACTTGAAAGATCTGGGAAAACTGGAAATAATGTTTTATGGAGATCATTTCGTCGGCTGCCGTCTGTTAGGATATATGAATCATAAATTCGTATTATATAAACGTGGAAAGCTTCTGAGCGAGATCTATAAGTGTATTATGATTTCTTAGTATCTCTTGACTATCACATATGTATAAGCATAAAGTAAAATAACATAACATCACGCCTGTTTTACTCAAAAGGTTAGGCAGAGGTGTAATAATGCAAAATAGTAATAAAGCATAATACATGTAGTACACCCACAATTCGCCAGTTATGTTTAAGTCCCATGTAATAGGGGGCGAGCCTATTGCCATCAACCGGGCACAAATCCAGACTCCGGACAGCTACTGAGAAAATTATGCCTAAAGTTTAATAGGAATGAGGAAAAAAGTGTGACTTCCAGGTTGAACAGTTGATCTAGTTCGTCACATAAAAACCTCCATACTTCTTACCTACGTTACAAAAAAAAATTACTTCCACAAAAAAAAATTAACTAGGTGTGTTCCCATCGCTTGTCGCTAAAATAAATAAGGGCTGAAAAAGAACAGGAAAAAACACAAAAAACCCTCTGATTGTAAAACGTTAATTACGGTGAGTTGTTTGTACGTTAAACATTGCTAATTACGAGTCGACATATAGGGACCGTTCCACGGAAATAAAAGAAAATTAATTCAAAATGTGTTTAACGAAGCTTCCGTTCTACTTTTTTGTTATTTTTTGTACGAAGGAAACAATTTTTCTACGAAAATGGTCTCTGTTGAATTCTGATTAATCATCATAATCAACAAAACAGTATTTTGAACCAAGAGTCGTCCACTGCTGGAATACTCATAGGCCACATATTAGTAGCAGTGGTGTAGCGTGCCTTGGCGGGGCCCCCTATAAAAATTTGTTTGGGGGCCCTTATGAAAAATGTTATTCATCTCTGTCACTTTTTCCAAAATTTTTACAAATAATTCAAATTAAATATATACATATACACTCTCCATGCCTTTTTTTCGGCAAATTGATTTATTAAATCATTTATAGCTGATGATGACTTTAGTTTTTCTAAAGTTCCTGCCTCTATATATGTTTTTATTAATTTTTGCTTACATACGTCGGGGGCCCCCGTGGCCCGGGGGCTCCGTATAATTGATACGGCAGTTACGGCGGTACCTACGCCCCTGATTAGTAGATACAGATGGTTCACTCCACAAAATCATTAAAATAAAAAGCGACTCTTGCTACCACACAATAAATTGCAATTCAAGTCACACTGCGCTAATTACCTACAATTAATTCTCCTAGAAGTTGCCTCTCTTTCTATTGCGTAACTCTTATATCTTCTGACTACGTTACGCCCACTGAATTCGACAAGTCGAGTCTGCCGCGTACCTACTTGAAGCTTCATAACCAAAATACGGAGTGAAACATCTGTATTCATTTGTGGCATTTGCCATAGAAATTGATCCACAAGAGTCGCATCGCTCCTGTCTGCAGGAGCCTTTATGCAACTGTAATTGATTCCTGACATAATTTTTCGATGATAAAATATTTACGAGTACATGTGTTAATTTATTCGAGTTGTCTTGTATTTTATAATGACATCATTGATGAATGATGAATGATTGTCAGTTTGTCACTGATACGTTGTAGATTGTCAATTTGTTTTACAATGTAGCATAAATAATGAGTTTATTTTGATTCCCATTTAACAATAGTAATGATTTGTAATTGCAAAACGAATTAATATACGGGATAAGTACTAGGCACACATCAAATATGCAGGAATAGTTGCAGCATCGTTCGCAATCGTTGTTCATTGTAGTTTGTGATAACCGGTTGAAATAGTGACTAACCGGCTGTAAGTTTATGGTTTTTCTAGGAAAAAACATGACAGCTCTCTAATTTGATAAGCACGACACGAGCCGCCTATTATTAATAAAATTGTATTTATTTCCATTCCCTTCTTTGTCATCCTATTTGAAGTGAAAACTTATTTAGGTGCGTTGAGCGTTTTTTGCGTAAACTTATGGATTCGCGTCACCGACATACCAGTTAACTGCAGTTTTAAATTTTCACTTTTGTCAGCAGTCCTCATATAAGGGTTTTTTTTTTTCTATTTTCTATCGTATTTGTTAACATATAGCTCATTTTCATTCTATATCATTAAGCATTATAAGTCGTTGAAGTGCCATGTCAATAAATAAATAATTAGATAAATTTTACTTTTTAAAATAATTTCCTAGCACTTACGAGTAGTAAATTTTTCCTGATATGCCTTATTGGTGAAATTGGTATAAAACATCGAACTGCTATGCAACATTGATATAAAACCCGATAAATCAGTAAGTAGCAATATCTATAAAAAATATGTGTAAACGAAGGAATGGAGGGAAATAAAAACCGTTATCGTTTTTACGGCCAGTGGCTCGGAAATCACACCGATGTCGATGTGCCGAAATGTGATAAATTCTCTTGCTTATCAGTTATCAGATGTAGGTATGTCTGATGATTGCATTTTTTATAGGCTTTGCAGGGTGTTTATGTGACGGTTTTTCAGGTCAAGATTTTCTGCTTTTATCCGAATTTATCTGGGGTTTGCGCAACATATTTTTTTACTTCGATACTTCTCTATTAACCGTCATCTCGGAAGTCACCACCTTTCTAGCCATATCATCTTTCAGGATAACAGTAGAATTTTCTTGGAAAACGAGATAAGTACCTGCTAATTGCATAAATTCAAAGGTTAAATAAATACTGAGTTGTATCGTTTGCCCGGAATCGAGCTTTGCCATTTCAGGCCAGATGTTTGTAGATAATTGGATTGTATAGGTCATATAGAGACGAATAGCTACCTTAAAGCTTAGGACATTACAAGAGTAACGAGTAAAGCAATATCGCTGTCGCGCTCGGTAGGCGATATCGCCTGACGCATCGGCATGGCGTCGGTATCATGTACCAATTCGGTATCGTGTACCGAGTGCGATAGCGATATCACATATAGTTGAACAGGCATGAACATTCTGCATTGGGGAATATCTATAACACAGTACAAATCAACTGACCCACTGTGAAAGCGCTATAGGAAAAGTGGCATAATATTTAAAGTAGGTACAAGAAACAATATTATGTAGCCTATTTACTAGCTAAGTTCTTCACCAAAGTACCACAAGCTTTCATCTAATAGTTTCCCTCAGTCTCGAACTCAAACGCCACAGTTCTGAGCAAGTGGTTTTGCAGTTTAGCAACACATGGCATGTGAACAGTGAATCGCTTGCAGAAGCATCACAAGCTTGTACTCACACGAGTACGTGCTTATATGAGGACGTACTTGTACGAATATACAGTAGTTCTAAGCGTTGATTATAAAGATTCTTCTTCTTTTCGTGTGGTTAGTAACTAACCTGGTGACAGAGTTTTAAAGCCGCCCATGGGCCTCTGACTTGGCTTCACATGCCGTCAAGAAATATCTCTCAGGCATTTTCAGGGTTTCCTCACGATGTTTTCCTTCACCGTTTTAGAAGCAAGTGATAATTATACAATACGCACATAGATCAGAGGTGCGTGCCTTGGGTTCGAACTCGCGGCCTATGAATTATAAAGATTAATTTACTGGAAATCGTTAGGGGTTCGCAATTGCTTGAAAGAGGTGTAACCAAGGGGCTAAAAAACGTGAGCAGTAAAATGCAATGACGTTTGGTTATTCCTCTGTTACACGTGCTGTAAATAAGAAATAGGGTTTGAAGGAATACTCTTTCAATAAACAATTCAAACATTATCCTATTTCTGTCAGTCGTAAAAGACAGAACAACAATTTAACAATTTATTCGTTGAATTGTTGGAATTTAGAAAAACAGTGCCACAATACTTTTTTTACAATAAAACCTAAGCTTCCAAAAAATATGTTCATAAAATTTGTTTTGATTTATGAGCAAGCACGCGTTGTATAAAAAATGTGGTTTCAGCATCTGTGCCTACCTGTAACCCTGGTACCCACGTTATGAAATATATTTTTTAAGCATTCAGCGTACAACCTGGTTTTAGCATTTACCTACCTGTAACGAATATGTAATAGCTAGGTACCTACTTTTATGTTTTGGTTAGGTACTTTTTGTTTTTTGTTCACATTGGTAAACAAAATGTTTGAAACATTTTATATTTGACTATAAATTGCATTGCGCGTAACTGCGGTGATAAATCCGAAACGACAAAGTATGAATACATATTTATAGGCCTTGTTAGCATTTCAATCCAATTCTGTTTACTGAAAGCGAATTAATTAAGTGTCTAATCTCCTAGATGAATAATTGGTTCATATTTTGGTCAACCAATTACAATATCTAACATGGAATTTGACAACTAGTTAACTGATCAGAAAACTTTAAACACGGGGGTTAGGGCAGATGGATCGGAATATAATTGGGACTAGGGTTACGATTTCTAAATTTGAAAAGTCCTGACAAAAATTAGGATATTTACAAAAAAGTCCAGAGGTGTCTTTTAAACCTTTTTTTTTCAGTATTCTATAAACTTTTTTTATTTTCCGAAAGAATTCCTCGAATACGTCGAAAAATCCGGGCAAAATGCGGACGGGTGGCCAAAAATCCTGGACATGTCCGGACATATTTGACGTATAAAAGTGTTTTTTCGAACCAATTTACAGAAATAAATAATTATAATTTATTAAATCCGGACTTCCGGACGGATGGTAACGCTAATTAGGACAGAAATTGAGTAAAAAGTGAACTGTCCAAATAGGTACCATGCATGATCTGAATGGTACGTCTCCCGCGTATATTGTTATTTTGTCTGTGGTACATTTTTACGAGTTCGTGCGTGTATCCAAAACGATTCAGTGGATAGCACGTGATAGGTATCCGCAAATTGGAATAGTCTGTAGGGACCTATCCGGAGCGAGTATATGGATTAGAAAGACGATATGAATTACTCTTTTTAATGTTGAATGGCATTGGCATTGTGTTTCTAACTTTTGAAGGTACAAAATAAACACCGAATTTGTATGAAGAATAAATCAAAACGACCGGCATACTTGTTTAACAATATCTTAATAACTGTTTTAACAATTATTTGAATGTTTATAAACATTCAAATATGTAATTGTTTTTTACTGAGTGATGGTCCATAATTCATAATTCGCGTTTTTGAGATTGCCATTGTATTCCAGTTCTTCGGCTCCCAGCTAGCTTTTCTTACTGACTAAATATCCATATTTCTCCAACTTACCTGTAAAAAAAGAAAAACAAATAAGTTCATTCATCAACTTTGATAATAACATCCTAAGCCCATGTTTCATTAAAGAAAACACGAATGAACACGAATGAAATTACTTAAATCCTACACAAGATTACTGTAAATAAACTATAGTTACTAGGAAATAATAATTTTGAAGAGTAGAAATTCACTTGTATGTTGCACAGGTAAGCACTCGGATACGTTGGAAGTACCGAGTGCATTTCAGAATCTGCAACTATTAACATAATAAAGGTGTCTCAGTCTGCAAGTACTAAGAAACTTCATGGATAGGTATGTTATCCTAGTACCTACCGTGCATGAATAATTGATTAATCTAGTCTGTACTTTTGTGTGATCAAGGAAAATAATCGTATGAATTCCGTACTACGACCTACTATAGGTTTATTAAGTAAAATCGAGTTAAAAAAAAAGTTCGGCTTTCTGGTGGGTTATTCTTTATTGTTTTTTTTTTTTTAGATTCAAGTGTCTTTTCCCCCCTGCCAGATAAATGGTTGTACTTGGATTTGTGAAAAAATTCACAGCAGTAGTAACGAAATTAAAAGGAAAACTATTAGAGCTAAGTAGACTGTACAGGTTAACGATCAACCAACTTAAATTTGCAGTTTGAAACACATGTTCCCTCCCCCCTTACATTTCGTATGGGAGAACATGTTTTTCAACTACAATGTTAAGTTTGTTCTTGGGATAAATTCATCCCGACTACGGAACCCTTCATTGTGCGTGGTCCGACACGCACTTGGCCAGTTTTTACTTACTATATCTGTTTTCTCACTGTAACTTACGGAAATATTTGTTCAGTACACCGGTACCAATACCGATACCAATAGTACCTACAGGTACTACGTCTGATACCGGTACCAATAGTACCTACAGGTACTACGTCTGATACCGGTACCAATAGTACCTACAGGTACTACGTCTGATACCGGTACCAATAGTACCTACAGGTACTACGTCTGATACCGGTACCAATAGTACCTACAGGTACTACGTCTGATACCGGTACCAATAGTACCTACAGGTACTACGTCTGATACCGGTACCAATAGTACCTACAGGTACTACGTCTGATACCGGTACCAATAGTACCTACAGGTACTACGTCTGATACCGGTACCAATAGTACCTACAGGTACTACGTCTGATACCGGTACCAATAGTACCTACAGGTACTACGTCTGATACCGGTACCAATAGTACCTACAGGTACTACGTCTGATACCGGTACCAATAGTACCTACAGGTACTACGTCTGATACCGGTACCAATAGTACCTACAGGTACTACGTCTGATACCGGTACCAATAGTACCCACAGGTACTGCTCTAGTACCGGTATCACAATCACGCCAAGCCTTGGTGTGATTGTGATACCCGTAAAACCCCCAAAAATACCTCTTTCTTTGACTAGATTGTCATGTACTGTGTACTGTAGCAAAAAAATATGTTTATGCTACCATTGTGTTAAAAGTCGCCTGGGGATCGAACCCGGTACGACATAGGACGTATAATGAAACGCAGTATCCAGTAGCAGAGAACACAAAGTATATTGAAAAATAAAAATGTTGAAGTAAAAATAACAACATGTACGCGCAAAGAAAAAAATCGAGGATGTTGCCAGTCTATGACAAAACTTGTGGTTTATTTATATGAATAATAATCACGGTAGGTTCGACTACTACGTAGTCTGTGGTAGGTACCCTTGTCGGCAAAGTACGACAGGCCCATCGCGATGCGTTAGTTATCAATGGTTTGGTTACGCGGCGCGAGGGAACGTGCGATGGCCAACGCTGGTAAAGCTGGCGTGAAAATTCCCTTTTAGGTCAAAGAAAAGTCTTATAAAATTAATGTTGAAAAGAAACTACGGGAAAACTAATTTTATCGCAGACGTAAAATATGGATTTTACCGCTTTGTGAACTTTTGGAACGGTCAGCAAAATTAACTGAAAACGAGGTGCAACTAAAAAGTTCTTACTGCAGTCTTATTTCTTAACTTTCGAACTTCGACTTTCGAGCGAATCATTACATTTATTGCATTACTAGCTTTGCCCGCGGTCGCCTGGATGTCATTTATCGGAATAAAAAGTATCCTATGTGTTGATTCAGGTTATAAACTGTGTGCCAAAGGACAATGCGTCAAATTGGTCCAAGTAACCAAATGTTTTTTTATATTATGTGTGTATATATAAATAAAAAAATATTTAAAAAAATCCAAGTAACCGGGTAACATGTACACTCAGGTCGAAAAGTTTTCATTATTTTTCAATATATTTTTAGGTTTTTCTACGAAAATATAGAAATACGAAGTTATAAAACGAAAAGACGTAGTGTGAGGACACACAGGTACATCATACCGATACAGTATAAGAGATAAGCGGCGCAGTGCTCTGAGTGCTAGCGAGACGAAAACACTGAATCTCTTTTTTATTGTGTATTGTGATTTGTGCCATTTTGACGACCCTTGCGTGCTTTTGGACTCCTGTGATAATCTTACATGAACTAAACTCGGCTACGTTTTTGGACTTGATATTGCTTGTGAAAATGAACGAAGATCGTTTGTGTGTATTGTGTCCACGATCTATATTTAGGCGTCGACAAAATCATATTTTGTCAGCAAGCCTTCTACAAACACACCCTGCACATGTTTCGTACATCCAAGCGAACGCTATAAGACAGGTAAGATTATACATATTAATATCAACCTTCAAAAGAATACTTACAGTAATAACAGTTACACCTCGCGCTCACTGTACAAATATGTCTAGTCTTGATTAAAACGCACGTATGTAAACATGCTCACATACATAGGTAAATAAATACGTAGAATATAAATACAATAAAAAAAGGATTTAATTAATTCCCTTGATAATACTTAAGTCTTATGAACTTGACTGTACTAGTACCCGATTCATTAAAATAAAATAAACATTTATTTTTATGTATTTTATGACAAGAGCTACCTAAAAAGACATCTACTACGTGTAGTGGTAATATGGACCACCTTCCATACAAATTTGCCCATTATCCTTTCATCCAAATCCGTTCTGTCGTTTTTGCGTGATTGAGTAACAAACATCTAAACATACAACCTTTCACATTTTTATTATTAGTAGGATATGTGAAATGGGTAAGTAGGTCTATATCTATTTGTCCGCTGTCGTTGTCGTTGAGAATTTTGAATATAACGCAACGTATAATCAAAATAAAACTTACGTAATTTGGCGTAATGTTAACAAATTTACATAAAACAATTTAATATTTACGAACACAAAATAAACAACAATAACACCTCTATATGCAAATAGCCGTAATTTCAGTGTTTTTTATACAGGTAGCAGAGTGTGTCATGTAATACCGAATGGTAGAATTAGGTACCAGGGCGACATGAAAACGGACTGGTATTAATTTGCATTTCATGAACGGTCGGACACGCTCTCACATTGTTGAACTCCTATTACGCTGTGAACCAATTATCATTACAATAAAACATTTGTTTTTACTTTTTGAATAATAAATGAGAGTTTTGGGCCCTAGGCAATTCAAAACGGTTATCGGCTACTATAGGAAGGTACCCGTGTATAATTATACAGATTTCTTTTGTTTTTGGGCGCTCAGCTAACACGTTCAGTGCCGAGAGCTCTCCTGGAGGGTTCACTTAGTCGCATATGGGATGCCGGGAGCCCTCACGGAGGGCTCATTTTAAATATAGGTTTTTCTTAGCGAATACAGCATTCTAAACCGTGAAAATAAATTCTGATGTAGGTACCTATATTTTAACAATATTTATTAGCATTGGTTTTAAAATCCAAGCATTTTCATTTAAAAAAAATTTTATACCATTCCCCCTCCAAAAAGCTTATTTTATTCACTGTAAACAGTGAATAAATTTATTTATTTATTTTTACTGTTTTTGCACCTGAAGTCGAGGTGTTGGTGTGAATTTTGTTGTATGTTAGATGTATTAGTCAAACACCAAAATAGTGATTAAATAGCTTTTTATTCACTGAAAACAGTGAATAAAATAAGCTTTTTAGAGGGGGAACGGTATAATAGTATATTATGCAATTAGTGAATAAAGGACGGATTTAAAGCGAGGGCCATAGATGAATCCTGAGTGACGCGAGTGATTCATGGCCCTCGATACATCTATGGACGTAACAGTGGTGCCGATTCTCTTGTCACAAATGCCTCTAAACTAGATTAAAAGTCATCAAAATTTCGTTTATTCCTGTCAAACGATTTCCCATTCTGAAATAGACAAAGTGATACAACTTAACTATATTTTAGTTTGACAGCACTAAAATGGCACTGAGTTATTAATTTAGCGTAAATGGCAATTTTGCTATTCTGAATTTGACGTTTTTCACCTGAAATTTTGATTGTCCTAACTTTTGATTGTGTAACTAAATCTGACTATTTTAATCTCAAAAATGGTGCGGAGTACAATTAGTTGTCATGGACTAAAATTCACACTAACACGTCGACTTCAGGTGCAAAATAGTACGGTATCTTTTTTCTTTTCTTTTGCTTATATCTCGAAAATGGTGTGTCCTATCGCAAAAATAATGAAAATTTCGACTCCCTATATGTAACCCATTAACCAACCCTTAAAACTCAACATGTAGGTAATCATTTTTCATATTTTCCATACAAAAAGTGAAAAATTCCTTATAAAACACGTCGAGGCTGCCTCGCCCCTGCGCGCCTCCGGCTCTAAAGAAAATTCGAGGGGTAGGGCAAACAAGTAGGTACTACGTGGAGTCGCGATTGTCAAATTCGATTTTAGTTGTCAACATTTTTTTTTTTTTTTTTTGCAGAATTGTTTTAAGATTCTCTTAACCAAAAGTAAGGAATTTCAGTGATAGTTTAGTTCGGTGTACAAGAGAATCGGCACATTTTAGCACTTTTACATATTTTTATTTTCTGATTTTGTCGTAACTTGGGCCCATAATAAATTTGAAATGGGCATATTTTTTTTTTTAAGAACGAAGCCATTTTACGAGTATATTACTAAGATTAACTAAAAGCTTTTTAAGGTCTTAATAATAAAAAAAACGGTACCTTCGTTATTCTTCGAGCCGGAAGACAACTGAATTTTTCAAGAGCAACTCGTGAAGTATTGAAAAAAAAAACTACAAAGTATTGGTGTTTTTGTCACATGCACATTTATTGAAATGCTAATTTTGTACAATTGTTTTAATCTTGTCTTGATAACAATGTAATTATTAACATCGCACTGACAGGTACTTTAGAGTCGTATCTAAGATAGTACTATCAATATCGTTTTTAAAGAAATGTGTGTACTTAAGTACATAACACACCTTATCTTAGCAATTATGCGATCCTGGTATCGGTTACATACACCATTTTTAATCGGGGCTTGTGAATCAGTAAATACGATGCTCGGATATTTATCTTTCGGAAATTTGGAAAACACATTGAATTTATTTATGAAAAAAAAAATTTTTTTTTTCATGACACTCACTCCTTTTGGTAATTGCTGACCCAAGCCACTTAATGTTTCCCATTCTGTTATTCCATAATAATCGCAATATTATAGTAGTTAGCAATACAAATGAAGGAAATTATAAACTACAGTTTGAAAGTAAATATAATAAACTATGACGTACAAAATATCTCAAAGTGAAGGTTTCTTTATAAAGCTTAGCGATTCTGCCTCGTGTGCCTTTTCATTAAACCAGTCGAGAGCACCGCCTTTAGGATGTGGAAAATTCAATGCGATTTGATGAGATTTGAAATTGCGTTCCCGAGTGTCCCAATAAGTACGAGAAGCAATCGTTTTAAATCACCTGTAGACTAAGTATACAATTTAATGAAAATAACGTGGCAGAAAACTTCGATATAATTGAAGGAAAATGGCAGCTAATCGTGACAAAAATGCTGTTTCTGTTTTTAATTCTTTTAAAGTTACCTTTGAAACGCAAACTTAATTAAATACAGATTATTCTATTTTCCATTTTATCCAGAAATGCAGACGTAATCAACTTTTCCATGAATTAGAAGCATTTCTCACATAAAAAGACTCACTGTATGTTCCGAGCCGAGCAGTGGAAAAGCATAAAATTTTCAAAGCTAATTAGGTAACTCAAATAAAAACTTGGCAGTCTTTGAACACTACCTGTGCTTCACTCGCAAATAATAATAAAAAAACTCAAACTAAAGGCGTGTGCACACATTAAAAAGCGATGACGGTCTATGCTCGGTGAGGTGTCCCGCACACGCTCCGGCAGATAATCGCGTTTGATCAGCGCTCATGCGTGATAACCGCCGCGCGCCGGTGAGCGTACGCCTTTATACCTCCGGTTATTTTTATACAAGGTAACGTGCATATGGTAATGTACATTATTTGAATAAGGAAATTAAAAGATTTAATCTTGTAGTACTCGTAAGAGGAATAAAGAAAATTAAGCTTTTGGAAATACCAAGTTATAATGGGTTGGAAAATCGAGAACAACGTTGTAGTTAGCCAAATCGAGGAAGAAAAATTTATTTTAATTCCCGTACAGCTGTACAACATCAAGATGGCAGCAGGAAAGTTGATATTTACAACTATTATCGCTAATAATTTCGTCGAAAGTAGAACCGCTTAACCACAATATTAGATGAACAATGCACAATGAGGGGCTCGTGGCTAATTAATAATAGCCGCATGGGTCGATCGAAGGCTTGCCGCGGTCGGTTCGTGGATGGGTGACTATTTATTACATATCGAGAACCCTCCGTGTCTTAGAAAGCATGTGAAGCCGTTGCTCCCGGCTGTCATTCTAGGATCTTTGACAGTCGTTACGGGTCGTCAGAAGCACAAAACTCTGACAACCAGCCTACCAAAGAGTATTCATATATCCGTTGCTCGCCCATGTCAAATACTGATCAATACGGTCAGACCGGAAGCCGACCCCAATACAGTTAAGAAAAGGTTAGGCAGATTGATTGATTGATTTGAGATGAACAATGTGAATCAAAAGAAAATGAAATGTGAAATATAAAAGAAAAAATCCATCCAATACTCAATAGAGATTCAATTGCCTGAAACATAAAACGGAAAAATATCACCATAACAGCAAATAAATCAGCCATCCAAGTACTAAGATTACATAAAATTGCCACAGATGTTCTGTCTCACGCCAATATAATCTCACTAGAACTGACCACTGTCCCTGAAAAGGGTCCGAGGCAAACAGGGGAATACAAAAATATTTGTTCAAATATTCGCATGTCATCAATGTAATTAAACTGTCGCCTTTTTCACCAACGACAGCGGTTATGCTATAATTGAAGTAACTTCTTTTATTTTCTAACAGCCTGGTACATTTGGATAAAGAAAACATGACAGTGTAATTACAAAGCAGCGGTTTTCATGATTCAAAAGGAAATTAATAAATGGCTAGGATGGATAGAATTACCAATTAAGTTCTCGTTGAAATATTATTTTATTTTAACAATTTTCTTTTAACTTCTAGCTGCCATTAATATTAGTTTACCAGTGCCATTTATTTTATTTCGGGGAAGCTCACGATAGATTCCAATATTCGGATCGCTTAAGTGATCAATCAGAAAAAATTCATCAATCACAATTCCTGAGCTTGCGATCCATAGCCAATGGATATTAATTTACATATTTATAGAGAAATCTATATTGAAAACGATATATTGCTTTTTTTCGTTACATGTTTGATGTAAAGTAACTAAATAAATGATTTCTTTGGTCTTATTAGGAACTGTGAACTGTTGTGAACGAATGAAAGAACCAGCTAATACGATTTAAAAAGGGAACCTCAGAAATCCAGTTGAAAGTCTAAAACATGACAGTATTTAACTTAACCATGCAGATCCAATTTTTTTTGTAAAAGCTATGCAAGTATGCAAGCCGCACAAATTGCAAGTCGCGTACTTTTAAAAGTCAGACTAAGCGTACAAGTCTGAAGTAAAAATACCACGACAGTTTACTATAACTTTATAAGTTTCTGAAACGCTCCATGTCTTAAAGTTCTGTACGTAGAGTCATGAATTTAAAATTCTCAAACGTAGGCAGATGCATGTTAGCAGTTTTAATTATAATGATATTGTTTTTCATGTTACTTTTACATACATATACAATACATTCATCTAGATGTCCTATGTATTTTTGCTTACATTATCCTTTATTATTTGTATCTAAGTAAATACATTATGTGTATGGATTTGAATAGATAGTAGGTAACATTGTCTCATGCACATCAGCACTGAGGTAGCTGTCACTAAAGTCAACTGTCAGTTCACCACGAGTGGCGGGAAACAGTGGAAAATGAAGCGTGCCTGCACGAAAGGCACGGTGTGGCTTGGTGTGTGGTGATTACCTAGTTTAGTGATATAATCAGCTTAAATAAGGGATCAGCAGGATTGTATATGGGGAATCTATCTACTTAAAGACATCTGAACGAATTTCGCGTAGATTAGTCAAAATAAAACCATCATGACGATACGGTTGGCGCAGTGGCTGAGCGATCGACTGCTGCGCAACGTGTCGCGGGTTCGATCCCCGCACGGAACAAATATTTGTATGATCTGCAAGTAGTTGTTCCGGGTCTGGGTGTTAGTGTATGTGAGTTTCTATGTTTGTAAACGCACCCACGTTTAAAAAAAAAAAATATATATCTTTTAAATCGAAAACCCTAGCAACATAAATATACAATCTCATAAATATAAAACAAAAGAATAAGGGTGCGTTTCCACTGAAGCGGAGCCGAGCGGAGCTGAGCGGAGCTGAGCGGAGACGTGCAGGAATCGTCCAAACACAGAAGAGCGAGAGACGCAATGAGCATTTCAACCATTGTAATTGGTCGATTCCTGCACGTCTTCGCTCAGCTCCGCTCGTCTCCGCTTTAGTGGAAATGCACCTTAAGAAACGGCTCAGGTGCCACAACTAGCAATACCTACCTATTAATTTTTAAAATATGCAAACGAATCACCGGCCATTTTTCATTTCGTCCATTTCGCCGTGATATTAATGCCCGTATCTATAAAGATACTATCTTACTCGCATGATATGTATGCTGTGTTGCTGTGTATCATCATGAATGCAAATTTCAATCAGTTTGGACGTTGATTGCCAATAATCTGGCTGAATTGTGCTCAATACGAGGGTGGAATACGTCTTGATATCAATTAATATCTGCAATCTGTAACAGATGAGCATTCGGGATAATTTACGTATGTAGGTATGTATGCGTAGGTATTCCGACTTTTGACAAGGAATGTCAAAGTCAAATCATTTATTTCAAATAGACCCTTGCAAGGCACTTTTGAACGTCAAAAATTACAAATAATTGAATTGATTCTAATCGCCCCTTCCAAAGGGTAGTTTTCGTATGGAGAAGAATGGGCAAGAAACTCCACCGTTACTCTTTTAAAATGTTTTACAATATTTTGTATAGTGGCTAAGTAACAACAGCCGCACTGGTCGATCCATCAGGTTAAGCTACGCTTGCCGGGGTTGGTCAGTGGATGGGTGACCATCTTTACATACCGAGAATCCTCCGTGCCTCGGAAAGCACGTTAAGCCGTTGGTCCCGGCTGTCATTCGTGGATCTTTGACAGTCGTTACGAGTCGTCAGAAGCCCGAAAGTCTGACACCAGTCTTACCATGGGGTATCGTATTACCCAGTTACTGGGTTGTGGAGGTCAGATAGGCAGTCGCTCCATGTAAAATACTGGTATTCAGCTGCATCTGGTTAGACTGGAAGCCGACCCCAACATAGTTGGGAAAAGGCTAGGCAGATTGTAGGTACATTAGTTAGTTGATGTGCGACTTTATCATTTCTAACGTGAACATATTATCGTGGACGGAAATTTAAAAGCGTCTCCGTAATTATCTTTCCATACATTTTACTTCCGTGTGTTATCGTGATGCCGTGATAATATCGTCACGTAAATTATAAAAGTGTCAATGATATGTTATTCCTTTTTCTTTTTCACGATATCGGTACGGGGTTGTGAAATTCGATGATTTGTTTAAAAAAAACTTTTTACAAAAAAAAACAACCGACTTCCGAAAAAAAAACGCTACAAAGTGAAAAATAACTTTAATTTCGGAAGTCGGTGTATTTGGTTTTGAATTTTCGTTTTTTTGCCACCGACTTCCGAAATAAAAATACCTACATGTTTACAGTGGAAAATAGCACTGTTTCAGATGCTGTATTTTATCAATTCGTTGTTCCAGATAAATAGTCTTAGAGTGAGACTGTCATTAAGTGAGCGTGAGCTCTCACTCTCTGGGTCTCTTTTAGGTCGGGTTTCGAACTTCAAGTATTTGGGTCATTGGGTCACTGATGACTTAAAAGACAATGTAGATTTACACAGGGAGCGCAGGTCGCTGGCTGTCCGTGGCAATATGCTGGCTCGCAGGTTTGCACGCTGTACTGAGTCTGTAAAGATAACGCTTTTTAAGGCCTTCTGCCAGTCGTTTTACACGTGTAGCCTGTGGACCAACTATACCCAGCGGGCTTTTAGCGACCTGCGCGTTCAGTACAATAACGCTTTCAGGGTGCTTTTGAGGTTGCCGTGGCGATGTAGCGCATCAGGGATGTTTGCGGAAGCGTGCGTCGACGGGTTCGCCGCGATAATGCGGAAGCGATGCGCTTCCATGATGGCGCGCTTGCGCTCCTCCTCCAATGGCATCCTGAATGTGTTTTCAGATCGGTGGAACTCTCCCCTCTTACAAAAGTGGATAAGTGTTCACACACACTTATCCAAATAATTTATGTTTTTTTTTTGTTGTTTATTTTTAATTTAATTTAATACTAACATTAGGCTAAGTACTACTATTAACAATATATGGATGTTTATCTGAATTAAAATATTTGAATTTGAATTTGAATTAATATTTTAGCTACCAAGGCCTCGCCTCTCATGCACGAGGTTGTGGGTTCAAATCCGGGCAAGTACCAATGTGACTTTTTCAATTCATATGTACTTTCTGAGTTTATCTTGGACATTACTGACATCGGTGAAGGAAAACATCGTGAGGAAACCTGGACTTATAGTTAATATAAGTCTGAAATCACCAACCCGTCTTGAGCAAGCGTGGTGATCAATGCTCGTGCCTTCTCTGTATGAGAAGAGGCCTTTGCCCTGCAGTGGGACAGTAACAGGCTGGTATTATTATTATAATGTTTTGAACTACTATTTCGAATACTATTTAACGTTTATGAAAATGCACAGTTCATAACATAACATCACACCTTTTTCCCGAAGAGATGGGCAGAGGTGTACCTATCTCTAATACACCGACATTTCACCAGTTATGTTTAAGTCCCATGTAATAGGGGGCAAGTTTATTGCCATCAACCGGGCACAACTCCAGACTACGGGCTGCTACTGAGAAATTCCAGATAAAACTTAATAACTCTTTGCCATACCTGGGAATTTGGAGCACTAGATCAACGAGGTAGTTGTATGCCCGGTTACTATGCCCAAAAAGGGGGGGTATTAAAAGATCTGAACCGATCTTATGCACAGTAGCTCCCCTTTGTAGCATTTAGTAAAGTACCATCAAAGAACTTCATAATCTATACACCGTAAGGACTATTTCTGCTTGCAGCGCTCGGCGGCTATAGAACTAACACCGGTAATAAATGTGGTCATCGTGTTCACGGAATTTTGTTTTTGAAAGTTTGCTTAGATATGAAGTTCTTCGATAGTACAGTAGGCGCTCGGTAATCCGGCGCTCACTAATATAGTCCAGCGTTTTCTAACTTAGCTCTCCTACCATAGATATCTCCGTCTCCTACTCTGTAATCTGGCAAGTTTAATACTAAAGTTTAGTTTATTTAAGATTACGGAGCGCGTGCATTCAAGGCTCGGATACCGGTTAAATTTTCAAACCGTTATCATGTACTTGACGCAAAAACCTTTATATTCGGTTTCGTTCGCCTAAACCGGTTTTTTTAAACCGGTATTTGGAAGAGTATTTACAAACAGGCTTTTTTGGATTAAACGGTTTAGAGCAATAAAAGCCGGTTAATACGGGCACGATAAACAAACTTCGCGCGCTGTTCGTACGTTTACATACCAAGCCGCTATGTACGGCATCCTTACAAGTAGTCACAAGTTGCAACGCGTTTACCGACATGCTGTTCGTCAAATAAACCGGTTAATTTAGGTTAAAATAAAGTTCTTAAAATGTTCACAATCTCGAGAAAAGTTCGGAGAAAAACCGACATAAACCGGTATTAACCGGTATTTCTTAAACCGGTTCCGAGCCTTGCGTGCATTGATCGTTGTCGTTCCGCAGTCTGGTCCGATTCTGCGAGTAGGTATTATTACGTAAACTAATCAAGTTTTTTTACTCTGCAAATCTGTGTTAAAATGATTTCTTACTAGCTAGCTGACATTTCCTATAGAAATCCAATAATACGGCGTTTCCAATCATCGGCATGAGCGAAAAAAAATGGGTGCCGGATTACCCAGCGCTCACAGCTGTACATGAAAAGGTTCTGTAGGCAATTAAAATTGTATTTGTAATCCTGAACTTCGAATTCCTATGCGTCTGGCTAACAAATTAACAATCGATAAGACATAGGAATCGGACAACACATTGAAGCATAACTTTAAATTATATCTCCTAAACATATTTCCATTTCATACCCCACATTTTCATTGGTCACGCCATTTCCCCAATCTCGTCGATATGCTCTTTCCAGCAATTTGTCGAGATGTGCAATTTCCCAGGGCGCCCTCTAGCGGCTGTCACTGACAGATCGCGCTTGTTTAGTGAGTGATTCAGACGCGGCCGTCTGCGATGCGTGGTGCCGTGGTGTCTTGTTTATTCAGCACTATGGTAATACGCTCTTAAAGTTTGATTTGAGTTATTGTTGGGGAAGGTTTTTTTGTGGTATTTTAAAGACCCGTTTATGCGAATTAACATTAACGCCCTGTTATTGAGAATTTTGCAGTAGGTAAATCACATGCGAGTTTTTTTAATAAATGGTATAGTAATGGTAGGTACTCAGGTCTTCCTCTTTTCTAGACGATAGTACGAGTATATGCACTATTTATACATTTTCTTTATTGAATCTTACTTTTTTTTTATTATTTATGTTTATTATGCAGTGGGTATTGTGAAATTGTCAGTCTCTCTATGTAAAATACGGTATTCAGCTGCATCCGGTTAGACTGGAAGCCGACCCCAACATAGTTGGGAAAAGGCTAGGCTTGATTGGCATTGTGAAATTCGATGAGGTCTATAATCTCCCATTTCCCTAGATTGTGCTAGATAAGGACACAGAGAAAACAAAACACACAAACAAAAAAAAAAAAACAAACACAGAGACACACACAAAACAAACAGAGTAAACATATAATATTTTATTTCACCTTAAACGATGAACGGAATCAAGACGAATCCCGAAACGCATGGTATAATACACACATCAACACGGTCTAGGGATATTTTTAAAAAAGCGAATTACTATCAATGTGTTAATTTTACAACTAACTATTATATATATTATGTACAAGAATGTAAAGAAAAAAATAAAATAAAATAAAGGGAAGAGCTCATTGGGCATCAAAAAATTCGTCCGCATCGCTGTCAGCGGGAAAAGTGCCCAAAAGGCTGGCAGCATTGCCACGTTGGATGGCAATGCTGATTCTTTGGCCTAAGAATTGGCCAGCCCTCTGGTCACGTGAAGAGTCGACCAACCGCTTAGCGATGTCCCGAAATATTCGATGAGCACTCGGACCCCACGGCCCTAGTGTTTCAACCCCAAACGGCTCAAAAATATAGCTACCAATAAGGTTGTTATATTTGCGCCGTTTGAGGACCTGCAGCAGCCGCCCCGGCTCAGCCCGCCGTGCTAGGAAGATGGGATGGCGCAAGGGTGTCGACACAGGTTGCGTCCCACACCAAAGGCCTACCCAACTTCCAAGGCATAATGGTCATTCCATCTGGCCTCTTCCCATCGTCGCGTGCCAAGCCATTGGGTTCTAAAACAGCTGGCACCCCGGCGGTGACAAGAGCCCGACGGATGATGTCATTAATGCTTGCGTGCCGTGCCAACCGACCAGCGCTCTTGCTGCAGGAAAGGCCATGGTGTGCGAGGCGGTCGACTGCTTCACCGCATTGACAGCGATGCGGAGCCCCGCAAGGAGCGCCCAGACGCAGACTTGTAGCGAGCCGAAAAGTGGTGTCACCCAGCATAGTGCCTATGTTGGGTGACGGTAGCGCCTGAAGCCAGAGGCCCGACTCCCATTCTCCCACAGCCAGCAGGCGGGCACGCTCAGCAGTATTGGTGGACGTATTAAAGAGGTTATTCCGTACCAACCTGCAGAGCGGCTCATCCCACTGTCTCTGGGAAGACGGGTTTTCGGGCTTCTCCGTATCCGGACAAGCCACTTTCCAGGCGTTCATCGCATCAGTCAAACACGGCACTTCAGAGTCAACCTGAGAAGCGGCTAAGATCTTTCTGGTTAACTTTTCGGTGCTGTGGACCGAGGACAGGAACGCCGGTAAGCTTACACTAGAAATTTTGCGGACGCCGAGCCCACCATAGCGAATGGGTAGTGTAGCTTGCAGCCACGCGCGGTCGTCCAATGCCACATTTATAATTGATGTCAGAGTACTTCGAATAATTTGATCAATTTTGTCTAAAAGGTGTGGCTTTTTCCATAGAGAGGAAGAGCGGAGAAAATACATAAAATTTGGACCGAAACAGCAGTATCTGATAAGGGTGAATGCCGAATGTAAGTTAATTTTAGAAAGTCTATCCGAAATATCGTTAAAATGTTCAATTTTTCCGTCAATGAAAGGTGAAAAACTGTCTTCTAAAATTGGGGAACCTAGGAGGTGCAGTGAACTTTTTTCCAAAATTTTGATATCTGGGGTAATTGAATTAAATTTCTGAATGGTCAATTGTCTGTCAGTATTGTCACAAAGGTAAATTTCGCATTTTGAGAAGTTGAGGTCGAGGCCGATAGATTGGAACTGCTGCTTTAGAAATTGGAGATCTTTTAGAACACTATCTACGTCGCCTCCTAGAGTCCCATCATCTAAATACCACACATTAAATTTTGAATTTAGTTGTTGTATTATGGGGTGAATAGCTAAGCTGAAAATGACTGGCCCGAGAGGATCACCTTGTTGGCATCCAACTGCAGATTCCAAAACGTTGTCTTTATATAGTAATTTTGAAGGGTGCCTGTAGCACTGCCACAAAAAACCATAAATTTCCGGTAGCTCTTTTTTAGCTTCAGCCAACAAAGTGTCCCTGTTGATGGAGTTGAAGGCATTTTTAACGTCAACCTTGAGGATGACCTCACCTTTACCGGAGTTTAAAAAACTGGAAAGGGCATGTACGGCAGCCTCGCAGCCCCCTTTGGATCCGAAGCCAAGCTGTAGGGGCTGGAACTGGTTTTTTAAAGTTTCTCCATATAATTTGCAGCATATTTTAGCTGCCGTACGCCTGTAGGTACACCCAACGGCAATGGGACGAATGCCGCCGTCCCTCTTGCGCAGGGCACATAAATTGGCCCCGTACAAGACATCGACGACGGCATCATTCACACCGCCGTTGAGCATCAGATTAATTAGAGCCGCAAGCTCCTTCAAAAGTGACTCACCAGCTTCCCCGGCGCCTGAACTCAATAAGTCTTTTAAGTGCTGAGGAGTCAGGCCGTCGAGGCCGCCGGCGGAACCACTTCGGAAAGAGCTCACGGCAGCAATCAGCTGGGGGGCAGTAACGCTTAGAGGTATTGAATCCGGATCAGGAGGGTGGGGGGGGTCGGGGAAGGTGAGACCATCGGCAGGCGCTGGATGTTTACTCTCCAGGGCAGTAAGGGTTTCTGGAGAGTAGGGCGCCACCACATCGCTACTGAACAGTAGCCTGGCCGCTCCCCTGATGTCACCTTCACTTAATTTGGATTCTACATGTGAACATAAGCCTCTTCGTGAAGGGTTATTAGAAACAGGTAATTTTGGATCTAAAATGAGGGTCGAATTGTTGCAATTATCTTTAATTTGATTTGTCAAAGTATTTTTTGTTGCCAAATTTCTTTGGACATGTAGAATCCTATAAGGGAAGGTAAGTAATTGTTCCCAGGCACTTTTTGAGTTCTCCTGGGTCGCAAGGCGGAGACATTGCGCTAAACTCAGTGCAACGGACCGCCTCGCGCCCCGGGGAACTCTCTTTAATACTGGAGTAGAATTTTTGAATTTTGCCAGCGTATTCCACAAACTTTTATCTGAAGTTGTTGATGTTGGAGATGGGGTTGGGGGGCACAAAGGTACACTATGTGGTTTGTGAACCTTGCCATAGTGTATCCGTAGCCCCCGTTCGCCTTTGAAGAAGCGCGGCTGGGAGCAGTGGGGACATCTCACCTGGACATCGAGCGATGTGGCAGGTTGACTAGCACTATTTCCGGCATCGCTACAGCCGGCATTTAACATATGTATTTAAAAACTTACCTAAATGAACAAAAAACACTTAAACAATAATATATAAAGAAATTCACAAAAATAAAACGATAACAGTCATTAAATGACACTTGTTTTGATGGAGGTGGCGCACTGACGCAGACGCGCGGGCCTAGGGCGCCGCAGCGCCGCGCGTACACGGCGCGGCGCAGCCTTCTTTTTCTTCTTTCTTCACAAAAAGGTGTTATTATAATTAAACAGCGCTTTATCGGGAATACCCGTAACTAATATGTTACGGGTGCGTCGCTACTCAATAATATTTTTTAGTAGTTGGTCGATTTTCTCACTGTGATTTTATTTATTATTGTAAACTTTCCAGATTTTCAAAAGCTAAATTTAATTTTCAAAAGTAGAGGTTATTAGAACATCCGCCATTCAATTTCAAAATTATTGTTATTCTGGCTTAAATGATAATATCAATACCGTCTATAAATCGATAATAATATAATCGTTCAATATTATCAATTACAAATGTACTAAATACAATAGCTAATCAGCTACACGTACTAATGTAGTACAACCATGTGTTAATTATTTATATGACATGTATATATTTAAAAGATACGTTATTTAATATACTACCATTTTTTTTATAATGGTTAAGGTACCAACATATAATTGTGTAGAACAACCTACACAATGACCAAAAACATAACCGAAAATGTAAATGTAAAAGCAATGAACCACAAATCATTCTCTTATCGAAACTACCACGCAACATCGAATGATTAATTAATAACTAAACGGTCAATTCTATTTAATTGAACAGTAACCATTCAATTTAATTGAACAGTGACTGTTCAAATATGAATTTACCTTTATTTAGCTAACATGTCGATGGCTCACAATAGTAATTCCATTAGTCATTAATTTGACAGCAGTGTTGCCAGTTGGCAAATATGAATGAATTCACAACGGCTATTTGATGGATTAAAAGTTTATTATGCCTACTAGTTGTATTCTGATCGAATAAGTGAAAACCATAGATATTTATATTTCTATGGTGAAAACAATATTGTTTATAAACTGGAACGAAGTTCTTTATCGCGGCTTGCGGTAGGAGTATACCTACTCGTGGAAATCGTCACGTAACGAAAAAGTAACACTTTTTCGTTACGTGAGTCAGTTTCAAGTGTCAAAAGTTTTTGTTTTTGAATACATGATAATCAGTATAAATACATAATATACAGAGAAAAGAAGGGTGTCCCACGACACCTCCCAACTTTAAAAAATGTACCAATTGACCTTTTTCTCCACCCGTGGTTGTATTAAAGGCGATAATGTTAAATTGTTAAGTACCTATACTACATGTACAAAAACCCTGTCCGATCGGATGAGTTTGTTGTTAGGTATCGTACTGAGAGTTTATGAGGAATTTTTTTGGGTTATTACATTGGGCGCAGGCGGCCGTCGTTTAGTCTAAAAGTCATAACTAAAACTATTTTTTTTTTTTTTTTTTTAATGAGTTTTGGGTAGTTTGTTAGGTACTATAAATAGTGGGTGTCTAAAACTAAAAAAAAAATATTTTGGGTAATTTTGGTAGGTACTAAAAATGTGAATTTTAAATAGCATTAACTTTTTTATTTACTTAAATAATAATTTAAAAATACTTTTTAGTAATGAATAACACTACCAAAAAGTATTTTTTATTATTAGTACCAGTACCTATGAACCCCTTTCGGATCAGACAGGGCTTTTTGTTTGCATATTGTTTAAAGAAGTTAAGAAGCACATGAAAGAGCATTTTTCTTTCTAGTAACAAACTGCAATCAATTACCAATCGGCCGACTACCAAGCGTGGTGATGGTTATAGACATAGCTTGGTAAAAAAATAAGAAAATGATTGTAAGTTGTGTGTTCCCGAAACTATTCTCGATGTCCCTGCGGACGATACATTGTTTTGCTGTGGGTGACAGTTTAATTTTTGTAAATAAAATTCTAGCTTTTGTTGGTAAGTTTAAAAAATACTTACTTCCTTAATTCTTAGTTTCTATTAAGCCAATAAAGAATTTATAATTATTTTATTACTTTAAGTGTTATAACTGAAAGTCAATTTCAATATACACTTAATTTTCTTTACGTTTATCAACAGCTGTGCGATAAAAAGCATAGCAATATTGTTTTTATCATCGAAGCGAACTGGCGAAGTCTAATAAAAATCCTTCCCACTTTACTCTTCCTACTATAATAGAGTGGCCCGATAATGAGCTCTCTCACAATATTGAAGTAAGAACCTCTCTTCCACTCCAAATCGTTGGTTTAGTTATAAAATACCAAATTAAAATTAATTATCTTAAGTTTAGCTAGTATTAAAAGAGGCTCTTAGTTTCATACAAAGGAGGTCGTTTAAAATGAGGTTCTAGTTCGGTCTGCAGAGCGGAGTGTTCTATTTATTGTCTTTGATTATACCATAATTTAAGTAACAACAGCCGCACTGGTCGATCCATCAGGTTAAGCTACGCTTGCCGGGGTTGGTCGGTGGATGGGTGACCATCTTTACATACCGAGAATCCTCCATGCCTCGGAAAGCACGTTAAGCCGTTGGTCCCGGCTGCCATTCGTGGATCTTTGACAGTCGTTACGGGTCGTCAGAAGCCCGAAAGTCTGACACCAGTCTTACCAAGGGGTATCGTAAGTAGGATATTATTGGGCATTCTACCCCACCTTCCGTTCCATCGGCTCACTCCGTTCGCCTCGTCACTCTCGGTGGAGTAGAGTGCCCAATAATATAAATGAAATTTTACATAGTAATGTAAAATACTGGTTCGGCGCCTATTCCACCCGATGGAACGGAAGGTGGAGTAGAAATCTTACATAGTGTAGTAAAATACTGGTTTGGCGCCTATTCCACTATTTTAGTTCTAAACCGCAATATTACCTTACCGTTACCGTATAAAATTATTACCGATGGCTTACCTCGATCAACTGCTGCAGATTCTCGGATTGAACACTAAACCACGACTTTAGTTAACAAGTTTTATAACAACAAGTTTCACACATATCCACTACTTTACTTGACTAGTTTTATAACAACAAGTTTCACACATAACTCGTTTACTAATTGAACTATATGAACATAGTAAGCTAAAATTCAGGACAGATTGTCTCATGTCTCTTCACAAAGCAAGAAATAGGCTGCACCTACAGGAACATGCCCATTCTATTTCTGTGACCCCAGATTGGGCACCAAGGACATCTGAACTTTAGGATTCCATAAACATTAAACTAAAATTTGGGTCAGATTGACTCATGTCTCTTCACAGAGCAAGAAATAGCATGCACCTACAGGCACACGCTCATTCTATTTCCATGACCCCAGATTGGGCACCAAGGACATCCAAATGTTAATTTAATTTATTCGTACAGCTAATGAGCTAACACTACCTTACACGTTAACAATCAACTACTGGTTGCTCTGCTGTTACTCCGCGTTGCGCTTGATTAATTAAGATGCTTTCACACTCATACATTCGCCTTCGAAACGGTTCATGCGCCGTCCCGTGGTTATTTATTGTGCTATACTCTTTGTAAACCGCCTGACGACGGCGTCGGAAACGATCGTATTAATTTTTCACAGTATAGGTGTAAGTGAGTCTTTACAATCTCAAAGACTGCAAAATTGCATTATGTAAATTTGCTGAATTCGAACTTTATCGTTGTTACGTGAGGTGTTATGTGTGAATATTTTTTATGTATTCAACAATTATATTGTAAGATGATCGCCGCACATGTTGCAGTCTTTGATTCAAATTTGATTTTTATAGGATTTCCTATTTCTCTCTCTTTTGTATATTATTTTCATGTATTATATTATGATGTTAGTTTTATCAATCTAGGATTCTTTGAAAGATGATTCTTAATTCGGTACTGAACTTTTGTATGAAATGATTATAAAAAGTTCGTTTTAGCCGTTGGATGATTTTATAACAATTTAAAGTTTACTGCAACATACCTGTGAACTTACTTTTTGATACGGGTTCGTTTACATATATTGTTCTACACATAAAAAAACAAAGTTTTCAGGATATCTTACTTTCGGCTCATCTTAACTTGCAGATTTATTTTTTTAATTTCAGATAGATTTATGTTGTCATGCAGAGTTTTATAATACGGTTTATTAAACAAACATACATACCTTATTATAATACCTATTGTATTTATTATAAGTAACAGCCTGGTATCGGCTTCGTCTTTGTCGGCGAGCGTTAAAGCTGGTTTTATATTTCGTTTCTCATGATAAAATTGCAATTTGACAGAAGGGGTTTTCAATCAATACGGTTTAATTTGTCGTAAGTAACATAAATTAGTCATACACCTGTGAGTACATGTAGTTAAGGTTTAATTTTGTTATGAGGTAAATATTGCTGAAATGGTATTTTTTTATGTATATAACCAATCAATTTCGATCATATAATTACATTCGCTCCAGTATCTTCCAGTGATCTACTTACCGTTTTCGTTACATAGTACGTCATCCTACAACTATAAAATGTGAGTAAGTACTACTAAGTTTACTGAATATTTTAATGTTTAATCGGTACTCAGCTACGGACCTGGTTTCTGCCTGCCGGCTGGTGTACCTATCACCTTCATACCATCTATGTCATCTTCTAGCGAGCTATATTCCATTGAAACTTTCCTCTCCATAATTATTGAGGTTGCTTATAGTTATAAAATTAATCTTAGTGTGTTCTATTTCAGGTCTGACTTGGAATCGGAATACCAATCACCACGGTCCACAGCTGCAGTAGCCGAGGTGACAAAAAAGCAGCCTAAGAAAAATACGGTGAAGCGCCAAACATCTGAAAGCATCGCCCACCCGTCAAACTCTAAGTCAAGGTAATTTATATTACTGCTTGTATGTTTAGTGTTTGTTGCGTATGATAACTCAATTAAAATGTTATGTGCACTGGTACATGATGGTTAGAGAACTTGGAACTGAAACGCAGACAACGGTAAAATCAATTTCCGATTATATTCAATGCAGGAATGTTGACAGTTACTTCATTAGATATTATTATTGAAATTATTATAACCAAATATATACCACTTTTATTGCGTTTATCACGCTTTGTATTCCCCATAGGATTCAACAGAGGTATATAATACACCTTAATTTCGGTAGTTATGAAATAAATGTAAATTGTTATAAATGAAAATATGTGTAATTGTTTACAGTAAAAGACGTAGCTTGAGCTCGGACCTCTTTGGTCTGGAGGACGTACAGAAGACGACGACCTCAAGCGGGGACTTCGGTTCATCGCTCATCACCCGTGTCGCCAACGGTAAAGTACGGCGAGCGGCAGACCTTAGGGGAGACTTCTACGTGGAAGTCAAGGTTTATTTGATAGACGAAGTTGCCTCCACCCCCAAGGAAGAACGGTGGAAAAAAGCCCAAGTCGCTTTAAAAGCACAGTTAGATCGTAACACTCCCCAGTGGGACGGGCTGCAAATGTTTATGAGATCAACTCACGAATTGTTTGACAATTCCGAGGCTGTCTTTTACAGCGATAGTATAAAATAATGTAGTTTTAAATTGATGGGGACACCAAATTAATTGTATCGATTATTGCAGAATCTAATGTATGTACTCATGTAAATCTAAACCTATTTTAGCATAAAAAAATTACTGACGTAATAATTATCTAAAATGCCTTTCTGTACCGTTTGTAACACCTCTGTTGAGCGCAGTCACTGGACAGGTCATCTACGTAGTACTAATCATAAAAACAAAAATATTTCGCATTTTTGCGAAGGTGTTGAAATAATCCATTCTGCATTTCGTAATCGTATAGCTTCTTATAGAATTGTCGATCCGTCTGAGAATTGTTCAATAGAATCGTTTTTTAATAATACTGAGAACAAAATAAAAACGTTAATTGATATGTCTCTTAAAGAACACACTTGTCTAAAAGTTAACTTCGAATATTTCGCTTTGTTTTTAATGGTTAAAAATGATTCTCAGGAGATGAAATCATTTGCTACAAAAAACTTTACTTTGCATCAGAATTATGAGTTGGATTCATTAATGGCTCAAGTCAAAAACACTGTAACAAAAAAGATAGAAGAATTTCAGGACCGGGATAGTGGATGGACGTTCCTAAACAATTCCCATTTGGAAATCAATGTTAACAAATATCAACCTTTGCGCGGTTCAAGTTTTGTCGAATTGCCTGCATCATTAAAATCTAAAAAAGCATGTATTAATATCCGTAATAATGATGAGTATTGTTTTTTATGGTCCGTTGTTGCTGCTTTATATCCAGCTAAAAGTCATCCTGAAAGAGTATCGTCTTACCCTGATTTTCGTAATGTATTAAATGTAAAGGATATGTCATTCCCAATTAATTTCTCAGATGTTACGCGATTTGAAGAGAATAACCCTGAAATTTGTATTTATATTTATGGTTTAAAAAATAATACCATCGTAGGACCTCTTTACAAACCAAAATCCTTAAACGGCAAGGTGATTAATTTACTTTATTTCGAAAGTGATGATTTATCACATTACTGTCTTATTACAGACTTGCCACGACTTGTTAAGAATCAAATAACAAAACACCACAGTAAACAGTACTTTTGTGATGTTTGTTTAATGTTTTTTAATTCATGCGACGATCTTAGTTCACATAATTGTGGAGGTGTCGCCACGGAACTGCCTCCAAAAGGTTCTTTCATACAGTTTGAAAATTATAACTGAAAGCAGACTGTACCATTTGTTATATACGCAGATTTTGAAACAATGCTAGAACGGTATGAGTCCTGTGACCTTGATCCCACTAAGGCGAGCACTGTAACGCGACAGCGACACGTGCCTATAGCTTACGCTTACCATATTACGTGTGCGCTAGACGAAAGCCACAATCGCTACGTTTCTTATCGCGGTTCGGATTGTGTATCTAATTTTGTGAAGTCTATTTATAAAGATGCACAAAAAGTTTATACTATTTTAAAAAATAATGTGCTTATGATATACTCAGATGAAAATGCTCGCAACTTTGAAAACGCGATGACTTGTCATATTTGTGATCACTTCTTGTTCGGCGACAGGGTTCGCGATCACTGTCACTTGACTGGAAAGTATCGCGGCGCAGCTCATAGTTACTGTAACCTACAATGCAGATTACCAAAAATTTTACCAGTATTCTTTCATAATTTGTCCGGATACGATTGTCACCTTTTTATAAAAGAATTAGGTGAAGCTCCTGGATCTATTAAAGTGATACCGAAAACAAAAGAAAACTATATTTCATTCACAAAGTTTATTCCGATTTCATCTGAGGAAAGCATTCAGGTTCGGTTTGTAGATTCTTTCAAGTTTTTAGGCACTAGTTTAGAAAAGTTAGTTAGTACCATGAAAAAACAAGACTTCAAGCAATTAAAATCTTATTTTCCTAATAAAACACAATTTAACCTACTCACCCGTAAAGGAGTGTATCCCTATGACTATATGTCTCAATGGGATCGATATGAAGAAAAATGTTTGCCTTCAAAAAAAATTTTTTTTAACTCATTGATTAATGAGTCAATTACTGACGAAGACTATGAACACGCTCGTTCCGTTTGGTCAGTATTTAATATTCGAAACATGGGTATGTACACCGATTTATATCTTAAAACAGACGTTCTGTTGCTAACAGATGTATTTGAAAATTTTCGAAAAACTTGTAAACGACATTACAATCTCGATCCTGCGTTCTATCTTACAGCACCAAGTCTATCTTTTGATGCAATGCTTTTAAAAACAGGAGTTCAATTAGAATTAATTAGCGATGTAGAAATTTTTAGAATGATACAACAAGGTATTCGTGGAGGTGTTTGTATGTGTTCCAAAAGACATGCCAAAGCCAACCATAAATATTTAGATACCTACGATCCAACCCGCCCAAATTCATTTATCATTTATTTAGACTGCAACAATTTATACGGTTACAGCATGTGTCAATCCCTGCCCTATTCCGGTTTTAGATTTATGAATAGACAAGAAATAGATTTTTTACAAGCTAATTTGGCAGACATCGGTGATACTGCGGAAAACGGTTACATTCTTGAAGTTGATTTAATATATCCGGAAAATTTGCACATTGAACACAATGACTTTCCATTTTGTCCAGAAAAATGCATACCACCTGGTGGTAAAAATAAAAAACTAATACCGAATTTGTTTGATAAATATCACTATGTAATTCATTACGTTCATTTAAAAAAATGCTTACAATTCGGTTTAATATTGAGAAGGATCCATCGCGTTATTATGTTTAAGCAAAGTTGTTTTTTAAAGCGATATATTGATATTAACACTCAGTTACGTCAAAAAGCAGAGTCAACGTTTGAACAAGATTTTTTCAAATTATTAAACAATAGTATTTTTGGAAAAACCTTAGAAAATAATGAAAATCGAATAGACGTTAAGTTAGTAAACAAGTGGTGTGACTCAAACAATAAAACAAAAAAGAGTAATTGTGCTGAGAAATTGATAGCCAGTCCATATTTTCACAGCGTCTCTGTATTTTCTGATGATCTAGTAGCAATACAAATGAAGCCTATGCGTGTTATACTTAATAAACCAATATACATAGGGTTCACAGTATTAGAATTATCTAAAACGCATATGTATGATTTTCACTACTCTATCATGAAACCTTTTTATGGTAATGGAATTGAATTGTGCTATACTGACACAGATAGTCTAATCTATGATGTACAGAGTAACAACGTTTATAAAGATTTTAAGCTCAACTTTTTAAAATATTTCGATACCTCTAATTATGACTTAAACAATGAATTTGATTTGCCTATTATTAATAAGAAGATTCCCGGACTGTTTAAGGACGAAATGGGTGGCAAAGTTATCAAAGAATTCGTAGGACTGCGCTCAAAGCTTTATTGTATTAAAACCTTCAACAAAACAATTAAAAAAGCCAAAGGTACAAAAAAATGTGTAACGAAAAATTTTAGTATGTTTGATTATAAAAATGTTTTATACAATTGCAATATCATTCGCAAAAAAAATGTATTGTTTAGGTCAATAAAACATGAAATATTCACTCAGAAAGTAAATAAAATAGCCCTTTCAAGCAATGATGATAAACGGTTGTTATCATCAGATAAAGTAACTACTTTAGCTTGGGGTAATGCAAATATATTTATGTGATGCATTACCATAATTTTAGATGTAATTAGGAACCTATAGTAGTTACATGTTACATTTCTATCATGTATTTATTGATTGTAAAACCTATGTCATTCTAATTGGAAAGTTAGATAATCTTGCAACCTGTCTACTATTATATAAAGTTTGTAAGGATGGATGGTTGGATGTTTATTACTCTTATAGTGTGAAATGTAATATTGTTGTGTATGTAATTCTAAAATTTGTGTATTCTTGGTGTCCCTTGTACAAGTTAGTTCAAAATAAATTTTAGTAAAATATCTGTATTATATATTATTTTACTTAAATAAACAATATGTATATATGTTCATAATAATAATCTGTTTCATTTCCATTCCTGATGACAAAGCGCATTGCGCTGACTGCTTTGTGCAATATAACACCGATCAGGTGCGCGCGCATGTCTCTTCATGTCGCGCCCATCAGGTTGGACTTGTTGAAACATGAAATTGATTCATATCGCAAAGTTTTATGTAGTTTGCATTTCATAATAATATGATATGTACATACATCACTAGGCAGTCAGCCGGACCGGTCACATCAAATAAAATAAAAAAAACGAAACGAATTGTAAGTATTGTACAAGCACCCTTACACATTACACACTTATTACATTATTTCATCATGTTGTTTATGTAATTATAATTAATTATTATTTCGTTTGTTTCAGATCATTGATAATGTGTGATTCTCCAGATATTATCGACTTCTCACAATACGCTCAAGGTTTTCCGACTCCGAGTTTAAGCTGGCATATCCCAGATTTCACAGAACAACAAAGACCTGTCAACAAGGAGCCTAGTAGAGCAAGACAAGATTGCGGACCTGCCAACAAGAAGCCTAGAACAAAACGGGAGTGTCTGAAACAAAAGTCATCTCTGCCTACATGCCAATCATTCGTTATAAACAATGAGAAGAAAAAAGGTTTACGACTAATCCAGGTACAAGTGTTGGATATCAGTGATCAACAAGAACCTGCAAGTGATAATCAGGATGTGGTGATGTTAAGTGCGCAGTATATTGTGACTGAATCGGTGGACCATATTATGGAGGAGACGCAATCGTTAATTCATAAAATATCAAAAAAACTTTGTGGGGACAGTTGTTATTATTAACTGGTATCATTATTTTGTAAGTACCTACTTTATAAGTTAATGTGTAAGATTTTTCGTAATTAACAATATTAAATTATTTATTTATTAAGTAATATTATAGTTATTAGGGTATTATTATTAGGTATGTATAACATTTATTTGTTTTCTTATTCTTTAGTGTTTAAACATCTTAGGTAGTATAAGTTTTGAAAGTATAAATTCAAATATGTAAGTTTTATTGTAATTAATTTTTTGTATTTAATAAAAAATAAATTAAAAAAATAGAATGTAAGTACCTATATAATATTAATTTCTTTGTTTAATCTATCTAAGATAATTTTCATACATCACAAGTTTGTAAAGTTAAGTAAGTAAGTATGTAGGTACGTATAGAAAACATTAAATAAACTATTTGGGGACAGTTATTATTATTATTGGGTAGGTAGTTATAATTAGTATGTAATAATTGTAAATAATGTAAAAAGCAAGTAAAAATATATTCTTTTATAATTTAAATTATGTTTTATTTTGTATTACTTATTTCGACTTTTGTTTTTACTCGAACTCTTAATTAGCTCTAGTGAAATGATATAATTATAGGTTATTTTCTTTCATTATTTTTTTATTAGAAGAATAATTCGTTTAAAATCATGGTAAATTTTAATGGTAAATATCATTTTGCTACAGGTAATTTAAAGCTCGTTATGTAGATTACCCTGGTTATATTAAATAAAACACTCAGTAGATAGACATTTTTTATTAACTTTTCAACACAATTATAATTAAAATAAATTAAAAATAGATATATTATTGTCCACATACCATTTTCTAATACACACCGCATTATTTAATACACAATGCATTTTATGGTTCACACAATTAAAATCAGTTTTATTTTTACAGTACTTTTTTTTTAATGTCAGTAAATTAGGGCATCCCTTCTCACCTATGTCGATCACTTCACAACTTGCACATAACTCTTTAATCCATTTAATCTTTTCCAAACCCTTTGTGATAATTTTTTTATTTTCTAAATATGGTACGATAACGTGTTGAAACTCTCTGTAGTCTACGAAGCCTTCACTCCAGAAAATTCCTCGATTTCTTTCTAACCATCGCACTTGCTTCTTTTCTTCTTTTGTTAAGTAATAAAACGAATACGGCGGCTTAACCAAGAACGTTTGTGTATGATTCTGACTGACGATGGCTACTTCTTTCACAATAAAATTATTAAATAAATCTTTAAATCCTTGGAGTTCTACAATGATGATGTCCGCGTTCATGATATCTTCTTCACAATGTTGCTTAATGGTTTGTATTCAACAATACAATCGTTGAGAATGAGACAGTATGCTGAAGTTTGATCTGGTATTTCCGAATCACTCTCAAATTCTACCCTCACATCCACAACAGGTCCAGTCTTTAGATTATCAGCTTGTCTAGAGCAATCGACTACAAACAGCGGTGCTAAATCTCTAAATTGTTTCTCGCTTAGTATGGGCTCCGAGCGACGTCCGTAATACGAGTGTTGAAATCTGGTGTATTGCTCATATAATAAAGCAATTCTGTTATTAGCAAAACTCACATTTAAGTTTTCATATGGAAAATATGTTGAATTGAGATACACTCTGACGTCTCGAATATGACAGTGATCGAAGTGAGACATGTCAGAACTTGCATTGTTTTTTCTATTCGTCTGTAGACCAATAATAATGTATCTTGGTTTTTCTATTTGAGATGAGGTTTTGATGGACCAGGTATGTTTTGTAGTTTTAGGCAAAGCTGGATATTCGTACAGATCCCAATTTCTGTATACCATTTGAAGTGGGCGATCTTTTTCTAATACTTTTAACAAACCAATTTTTTCTTTGTCTGATACTTTAACATGCGGTACGCGCCATACGATTTTGTTGATTTGAACATCATCCACAACTTCACCAGTATTAAGTTTTACTGCGTTCAAATTAGTGTTACTTCGTAACAATATCAGTTCATGTCTACTATTTATCACAACTTTTTTAAAATCCTCAGCAAAACCGAGGAGGTTACGAAGTGGTATAGAAACAGAAAATCTTCCTCCATTGATATTTTTTATGCCATCAATATTCCAGCCCCAGGCATTAGACATTTTTGATTCACTTTCGTTCATTGAAATGAGTGATTTCATGGTTGTTGTTATACCTGCATTTTTTATCTTATCAATCTCCACTCCATTTAGCTCATACCTAATGTCTTGGAACAAGTAGAGTAGACCATTGTTCGTGAAATTGACACTATTAGCTTTGTCCTTCGTATCTTTTTTGCTAACGATAACAGTTCCTTCTAAATATAGGGTGCTAGCTGACGGTAATATATACAAGTCCTGTTGGTTGATAGGTATGCGGATTTCATCGTTCCTGTTGAAACTCGTTACATAGGGCTTGTAGGAATGAAATTCGATTCCTTCTATAGTATTATAGTAAGTCGGAGCGGATAAAACGTCTAAGATATTCATTTTAACAATCCGATCGCTCTAAGGAATATTTTATTGTCTTTAGTTAATTTTATTTTCTTCTTAAAGAGAGGTCTTATTTGATTGGTAGCTCGAACAGAACTGATATTCTTTACTTGTTGAGACACATTTTTATTGTAGTCAATCATTTTTTTCTTCTAAGATGCAGATATACCTGCACTTCTTCACCACGTAAATTGATTAATCGTTTGTTTATATCTAACAATCTGATATGAATGCAGCTTATGTTATTTTGATTGATTGGAAAGTATATTGCGTTCTTTGGGATTTCTATGATCCTGTATCCAGGTGGCACATTAAGTGCAAATTCGTGAATAATATGACTTGGTTCACCGTTTACATATGAACCGCTTACAATATCACATTCAATCCTGACTACGGTCGTAGGTAGAATGTTGACTGGAGACTGTGACATATGCCATTTATTTGCTTTCAAGATTTGTTTGTTAAATCCTAATAGTCTTCTAAAAGAGTCGTCTTTGATAAAATTAATATCTTTTGTACAGAATATTGTAGTTTTTAAAGTATTATTATCGCAATGTAGTTTAATCGCTGCATCTTTTATTTCGGATTTTAAATAATCGCTGATATCTTGCAATTCATAAGTACCTTCCGGTATTTCAATAACTTCATTAGAGCCATAATAGAACTTACTATTACTTTTATCAATGTTTGGAATAGAATTAAATGTTGAAAAGTGTAATAAAGCACACTCATACTCTCCATCTAGTTGCAACGTATTAGGATAGTATGTAGTTAACACTGACGAGTCTCCAGTTAACGACAAAGTGAGCGACATCTTGCAAATGATTGAAATGAAAGAAAAGCATATATTTTATAATACATTTTTATTCCAAAAAGTCCACAAATAATTTAAACATAAATGACCACAATTGACTGCGTTAAATTTTTGATATCTTGTGTAGTTATAAAACACATTACAATTTTTAAAATATTGCATTAATTCCATTGGAGGTTTTAAATTTCCATAACTATCAAAGTATTCACAGTGATTGTATACTTTAGCATAAGCTACCGAATGCGTTCCTTCGTTCTTAGAATCGTCTAAGTTAACGATACCACATTCAATGCGTTTCGACTTCCGAGGTAGTTGATCCTTCATGTAGACCCCACGAAAATAAGGGATGTCTCTTGAATACTTGCGGATGTCTACGTTAGTTAGAGGGCGATTGGGTAGCATATTTTTCAGTTTTTTGAAGATGTTATAAACAATCCTTTACCACTTTTATACGGCTTAATATATAAACCCTTGCCCAACACTAAAGCCTCCATTGCTTTATTATGTCGTTCTGTTTCATGCAAATTTTGTTTGCTTGCTTTGTAATCATTGACGGTTTTTGCAATTCCAGCTGCACCACCAGCTAAAGTTCCTAAAGCTGATAAACCAGCGAAAATTGGAATTAAAGGTAGAATTCCTCCAGTCTTTGGTATGGGTATTACTCGAGGTACTCGAATTCGATGATGAATGTTTGGAAATAACTTTTTTGCGGTTAAGTAAGCTGCTTTTATTAAAGTCTTATTATCTTTGCATTTGAGTTTCTTAATTTTTGATTTTATATTCGAAACTAAGCTTTTAAATGTTTTAATGCCGGATCCCGAATTTAGCTTCGCTTTCATAACTTTGTTCACCAGCCAAGAGCTTAGTTTTTCACCTTTCCTTGCATCTTTTGATTTAAGTCTTTGTTTAGCCATGTTAAGTAGTTGTAAATCGGCTTTGTGACGATTTGGTAAGTCTGTATGGTTTGTATATGCAATGTCGTGCTGCATGCAAGCTTCGTCTAGCTTATTTATACCTCGGTCACCTCGCGCTAAGCGTTTGTGAAGTTTGGTTCCTGGTCCACAATAATTGTATCCTGGCAAATGAACTTCGAATGGTAGATTATTAATTATGCTGTTAACTAGTCCGCCCCCTTGCATTACTCCAATTACAATGATATGATTTTAAATGAAAAATGTTTATATAATATCTTAGTCCATTATTGCAGCTTTTTCAATCCAACTGTTTTCTGCACTGTTTAGACCTAACCATTTGACATACAATTTATTTCCTTTCTTTTTCAAAACCTTTTCTATCAAATAAACATCAGGATAATTAGATCTTTGCAGTTCTTGTTCGTAAAAAGCTCCTAATATGTTTTGCTTTCGTTGATCTTCTAGGTGATAAGTAACTGGAAAGGTTTTATTTACCTTTTTTATAATAAATAATTCAGTTGACCAATTAGGAGTGTAGCCTTTCTCGAAATTATGTTTGTATTTACTTATACGAACACAATCACCAACTTTGAATTTAGGCTTCCACTGAAGTAAATCATGTTTGTTTATTTTTTTTATATTTTCTTTGATAATTTGTTCATTAAATTTATTCACATCAACCGGTTTAAATTGAATAGTGCGATGTTTTGTGTTGTTATATCTATTCAATGTATCTTCCAATGGTAGACCTAACCACTTATAGTTTCCATTGAGACTAAAATATTTATATAATTTATTTTTTACAGTTCTAATCAGTCTCTCTACAATTGATGCTTTTTTAGTAGAAAACGATGAGTAATGGTTAATGTTGTGCTTTTTCATAAGCGTTTGAAAAGTGATGTTATAAAATTCTTTCCCCATATCAGTTTGTAAGTTAACAGGATTATTACGACTACTAAGCAGTATATGTTCAAATGCACGAGTAACATCAAATTTATTTTTCGATTTTAACGGTTCAGCCCAGGCATACTTTGAGAAGCAGTCAATCACTACTAAGATGAAATTATAACCTTTGTTATACTTTTTCAGGTTTTGCATGTCCATCAAGTCTGCTTGCCATAAGTCGTGAATTCCTTTCAGAATAACAGAACGTCGAAGGAAATTTCTTCGTGCCGCTTTGTGTATTTCATTTACAATTTGTTGTTTTACCATTATGGAGTTTTTTGAAGTAATTTATCTACCTCTGCTTTAGTATAAAACTTATCTTGCAAATGAGTTGAAACCTCAGGTATCCGTGCTTTTAAAGCAGCTTGAACTGTACCCTTTGCATCTTTTATGATTTGAGAACGCAAGGTACCAATCAGATTATTTAATTCTTTTAACGTGTCAGCATTCAATCGATCTACATAATCCTTGTTCACAATATCGTCTGCTTCTACTGGAGATCTAATTCCTCTCAGTCTTGATGTTTTTAAATCAAAATCTCCGTTTTCTGATTTTAACAATGCATTCTCATTAAACTCAAATAACTCTGATAAACGCATTCTTTTGTGAATGTAGTGTCCGAATTTGTCTACGTTCATGTTTAAGGTGTATTGTATCGAGAGGTTGATAGTAAAATAGACACATTTTTAAATATTTATTTATTTATAACTTTACTTTCACGCAATTCTTCAATGATAGATATAATTTCATTATCTAATCCTGTGTTGCCAGCATCTCTAGACGCAATTAATAATTTCAATCTTTCCACTAATTCATTCGGATTATCCCAGTACACTAAATCTATGTTTTTTCTCCACTTTTTCATTAACGGTAGACCCTTTCCCTGAACTGCATTCTTCAGTTGAAAAAGAGGTTTAATAACTTGCAAATATTTTTGCCCTTTATTACTTTTAATTGGCTTACTTGATTCATAGTCTCGGCGATGCGCATTTGTATCAAGTAGCATCGACTTATAATTTTCCATATCACTATCTGTAACCAAGCTTAAGTCTACATCTTTCTTAAGCAACAACTGTTTTAAACCAGGTGTATTTCGATATTTATGTCCAACCAATGTAATGTATTGATCGTTGATCGTTATGCAAGCAGAACCTAACATCAGTTTCCCGCGGTCTGTTCTAACCCCAAATGGAATATCTACCAACGCTTCTGAAGATACTGACCAGGACGACGTATCACAATCTTGATTCCTTTCAACTACTGATTCATAAGAAGAGTTACTGTTGATATCGGATTCATATTTGTCTTCATCGCTATTATCATTACTTCTGGTGCTATCAGTTCCTTCTTTTTGCAAAGTTGCGTTAGTAAACGGAATATCAGCAAAATCATCACTAGCACGCAGAAGAGGAGTTTGCTTACTAGCATTAGCAATTAGGTTGAGAGGTTCTGTTACAGGTTTGAAAACAGATTCCAGTGCTTGTTTATTGTTAATCTCAGCATCTCTCATTTTTCGTAGTTTTATCTTTATAGATTCTGCCGCATCAACAATTTGTCGTTTCAATGATTTGTTCATATTGGTAAAATAGGTCGTAGTTGATTTAGCGTCGTAAGGTGAATAATAATGTCAGGCATGTAATCGCCTTATATATGTATTCATGTTCTTAGTCAAAGACTACAAACGTGTCAAATTTACTTCTATAACATCCTTTGTTTTTGGAACAATCTTTATTAATTACAACATAATTGAAAGGTATACTCCATATTTTTGAACACATTTCACGAAATTCAATCCATGTCATGTCAGTATTGACATGTTCTTCATAAACATGTCTCATATTTCTTTCATCTTGTTTAAAAAGTACGATTAGGTTTGCGTTGTCTCTTACTAACTGCTTAGGGATTTTACTATACGTCTGATTTAGATAAAAACAATCGATGGACTTGTGCCTCCCCATAGCAAAATAATCACGCATATTACTTTGATTTTCACAAGCAACATCATCAAATGCAATTACAGAATTCGGTTTTGCGGTCTGAACACTCAGTACTTGCTCATTTTCATGATATTTCTGAAATGAAATGCCTGGTACTCGTTGCAAGACTTTTTCTAAAAAAACGTACTTGGGTTGTTGCAAGGTTTTCGAATAAACATAAATATTTTGAAATCTTAAACCATTCTCGTGTATAAGAAGACCAATTAATAAATTAGTTTTTCCGCAATTTGACGGCCCGCAAATGATGCATCGTACCGATTTAGGTAATAATTCTCCATGACGAAAACCAGTCTCTTGAGAATGAACACAAAGTTTGTTTACATGTAACGATTGTGGTTGTTTTACAAATTTCATGACGACTGCTTGAAACGGTTATATTAATAATGAGTGAATTACTGTGTTACATTGACATTTATAACTTGTTCCATCGGGTGGAATAACGTCGAACTGGAATAGGCGCCGAACCAGTATTTTCCTGTACTATGTAGGAAATCATACTCCACCTTCCGTTCATCGAGTGGAATAGGCGCCGAACCGGTATTTTACTGCACTTTATAGGATTTCATTTATATTATTGGGCATTCTACTCCACCGAGAGTGGCGAGGCGAACGGAGTGAGCCGATGGAACGGAAGGTGGGGTAGAATGCCCAATAATATCCTACTATCGTATTACCCAGTTACTGGGTTGTGGAGGTCAGATAGGCAGTCGTTCCATGTAAAATACTGGTATTCAGCTGCATCCGGTTAGACTGGAAGCCGACCCCAACATAGTTGGGAAAAGGCTAGGCAGATTGATTGATTATACCATAATGCTAAGTACACACGCTGAGACTTTAGTCGCCGGCAACTCGCTTGTGATTTCAAAAATTCAGTGGTAGCCCAAGGGTAACGGTCGCGGTTTACGAGTTGTAGGTCGTAGGTTCGAACCCTGACAGGCACTTTACTTTGTGTAAATTAATTCATCACCACTGCTCTCAAAACGATGAAGGAAAACATCGTGAGGAAGCATGTCTGAGAACCAAAAACTGCGAAGGCATGGTGACATTTCCCTACCAGCATTGGGCCCGCGTGGTGGATTACGGACGACTCCCTCTCAAGGAGAGAAGACCTGGGTCCCAGCAGTGAGAACATTATTCGCTGATTATGCATTATGTAAAATCAGCCTATAATGCACACACAGATTTCGACATCACTAGCGCACTATGCTCCTATTTTATGAGACATAACCAAAAGCGATTGGTGGAGAATATGTAGTCCCGAGTAGATACTTCCAGCCTATCAAGGTTCTAGAGGAAATTAGCATTATAGAAAACAATAATAAAAACTTTAACAAAAAAAAAAAAACGACTTTCGAAAAAAAGTACTACAAAGTGAAGAATTACTTGAATTTCGGAAGCCGGTGTCTTTGGTTTTGAATTTTCGTTTTTTGCCACCGACTTCCGAAATTAAAGTAATTTTTCACTTTGTAGTCTTTTTTTTCGAAAGTCGGTTGTTTTTTTTTTTGTAAAAAGTTTTTATTATTCACTTTTTAGTTGTGGTACCTACCACACACAAATTCGAATACCACTACCTGCTATGAAAATAACAGTCACAGGAAGTTATCATCATATCATCCACATATACTAAGTGGGAAAAATACGTATTATTGAAGCTTACTCAAAAACTATCCAAGCAAAGTTAATCAAATTTATATGGGACATTCGAAAGCATACCCTTTCACTCAAAAAAAGAATTTTCAAACCAGTCCACAATTGACGAAGAAATCGGCGGACATACATAAAAAAAAAAACATTCATACGCGACGAACGTATAACCTCCTCCTTTTTGGAAGTCGGTTAATAAAATAAAATAATTACGTGATTGTTATATAGAAATGAGTTAATTGCAGCTGTACAATTATGTAAGTTTGCGTGAACAAACAACTACTCTTTAGTCATTTATTTCCTTAAAACCCAAAATGTAATAAAATAATTAAAACTCTGTGATATAATTGCAAACCATCCGTATTCGTCGGCATTTGTTGTAGCAATTTGTAGTGCATGTCTAAAATGTCATCTGGAACCATATATCGACGTATTCACGACGTTTATTTATTCAGCGTCGGCCCGGGCGACGACATCAATCTAAACAAGAAACACAAATACTCCAGAGTTCGAAGGTTCACCGGTAATGGTCAGCCGATATCATTAATTACTGTTCTCATAGTACTTTGATGCCGCAATACTGATTTGTTTATTCATTTCATTTGGGAAAACAAAGGTCTGTTCACATGGCGATGATATCTGTTACATATTTTACGGTCAAAAGTTGGGATTTCGTCAATATCCCACTGCACGAATGAACTGTTATGCACTATGAAACTGCCGTGTGATCTCAACATTACCTAGGTATTCAATAAAATATCGTAAAGATCATTGCCGTGTGAACGGGGCCAAAGAGTTCTAGAATGAGAAAAAGTTACGTGTTATCCTCACGACGTTATCCACATCAAATTACTCTCACTCACAAGACAAATACATATTTAGCATTATTGATGCAAATATCAGCTGAGACCTGAGTGCAATATTATTCTGTCAAGGTTACGACGATAACAGTAAAAATCAGACACTAATTTTTATCTATGTATATCTCATGTTATCTCATTATTTTCGTACTATATCAACTGCTTATTTTGCACAAGAGCGTCTTATGAGTCGACGTGTAGACGTGTTACGTGTGTTGAATCGTTCACAAATGAGTTTCGAAAATAAAACAGTGTTAATTACGGGCGGGAGTTCCGGCATTGGTGCTGCTACTGCAGTGTTATTTGCTAAAGAAGGTGCTTCCGTGGCCATCGTAGGACGGAATGAAGCTAAGCTAAAAAGTGTCACTGAACTCTGTCAGGAACATGGAGTCACACCTCTCGTCATCAAAGCGGATGTCTCCCAAGATGAAGCAGCAAGTGAGATTATCAAACAAACCATCGATAGGTATGGAAAACTCGACGTTCTGATCAACAACGCAGGTATTGTCTCCACGGGAGGACTGCTTGACGGTGAACTTATGAATACGTATGATAAAATCATGAACACAAACCTGCGAGCAGTCGTTAACCTCACGACTTTGGCAGTGCCTTATCTTGTTCAAACTGGAGGAAATGTTATCAACATCTCAAGCACATTGGGAACACAACCTAATTCATGGATGATGGCGTACTGCATATCAAAAGCTGGTTTGGAACATTTCTCCAAGACCGCTGCTTTGGAACTGGCACCATCTGGAGTGAGGGTCAACATAGTGAGTCCTGGTCCAGTTGTTACTGATATTTTGGAAACCGCTGGAATGCCCAATATGTTTGACGAATGGGGTAAGCACACGCCTCTCGGCAAAGTGGCTTACCCGGACGAAGTAGCAGACTTGATCCTGTTCTTAGCAAGTAGCAAGGCGAAGAGTATCACTGGTGCTAACTTTACTATCGATAATGGTTGGTTGTTAAAAAGTAGCTAGTGTTAAAGTGTGGTTTTTCTTTAACTCTCAACAATAGTTACAATTAAATATGGTTTACGATGATGTTGTATTTTTTATGTCGTTTAAAATGCCCTTTTCTGTTTCAACGCGGTTTTATAAATCAGTAAGATAGATAAATTATATCGAGCCTATTAGTGATCAAAACGAAATTATATGTTTTCTCATATAATTTCAATAAAATAATGCAATAATATGTATATAATATAATATAATAATAAAATAAAATATTATATTATAATTAACATTAACATATATATATATTTTTATAATTTGGCTTTACTAAAAAAACGGAGTAAAAACCTCGTTTTCACGAGGTTTTTACTCCGTTTTTTTACTTACAATGTTTACTTTGTGAGGACTCTAATGAGTTTATTCTAGAGATTTGTGATTTGATAACGTTCACTCAAAAGTCTAATTTAAGAGCTGAAAACTCAAAAGTCTAATTTGAGAAGGTATATTTTGAACAAAAGAACATCATTTGTGATAAAGATTTTATCATATATTGACCTGTGTGGCAACAACTTTTATACAATTATTTGCTGTTTTCTGAGATAAAGAATTATGCATCGTACATATAAGTTTTAAATAAATGTAAGAGAAGTATGAGAAGTACTTTTCCTTTCGTTTGACACGGCGGTTTTGGCATAATAAGCGCCTCTGTTACGCCACTTCTGGGTGGTCCCGTAACTTGATATCCTGCGTGACCACTTGGGATTAAAATGATGATATCTCTTAAGGCTTGTGCAGACCAGCGCGACTTGTCGCGCGACGCGACACCGGTTATTGTTATACTGTGAAGTTTTCTTAGAAATTGTATTGTTCGTGTCGCGTCGCGCGACAAGTCGCGCTGGTCTGCACAGGCCTTTATGCTTTGTATGGGAGCTGTTTACAAAACTTATATCATTGGAGTCGTTATGAAATAAGCTAACACATTAAAAATGGATAAGTACAGTTTTGCCTTGTAATATATTGTAAATATTAAAAAATAAAAAATGTGAAAAAGATTTTTTTCAAATGTTTTATCTTTTTAACATAAAGATACACTATTTTACATTAATCAATTGAAAAAAGCACACCTCCCTATTTTTTTTTTTTCATACCACTAGCTAAACAATAATATGACTTTATCTGGGCGACCCCGCTTCGTGAACAATGAAGTGTTTATACCTGTTATCTAATTGCATAACACATTTTCGTAAATGATTATGACGCATCTGTTTCATTTTGACAGTTCAACAACATTCATTGCATTTTATACGTTGTTGAGCAGATTTTTGGAACGAAGTTCTTTTATCGCGGCTTGGAAACTTTCAGAAATCGTCACGCTAAAAAGTGTTAATACTTGTGATTTTTTTCTTCTAATTCAAAGAGAAAGAAAGAGAGCGATAGTTAAAAAAAAAATCCTCTTTGGTGTTGTTCCCATAGTTTTAAAGGGCGCTAAAGCCGATAGTGAGGTCAAAATGTTAATCCAAGATGGTAGCTGTGAAATTTTTCGTCTTGGTTGTGGTTTTCAAAAAAGAAACAAGCAAACTTTGAATCACAGTTTAAATCTCGTTGCATTTATTTCAAATCTAAATGTACATTCTACTGCAGGATTATATTTTCTAATGGAAAAACAACACAAAAGGCATATAGTTTTTATGTCCAATAGAATTTCATGAAACATTTTGTTAAAATAAAATACCAAGGATATTAATTTGTATTCATAAAAGTTCAATTATGTCACACTCAGTTAGCCGGGCAACTTTATTTTTTTGCAAAAACGTCGGATTTTAATAGTAGTTTATGAAACTGTTGCATAATGAGGGGCATTAGCGCACCCAGCACATCACCGCGCATGCGCTAGAGCGGTGCTGCTGTCCCCCGGTAACGTTCCATTACAAAAGTTGATGGAAGCTCCTTGGTGATATTAACTTCTTGGATTTTCCCTGTATCGTAATAGAAAAAAAATGGTTTTATGGCATTATTTTGTTAGAGAATAGTAGTTTATAAAACTGTTGCATAAAGAGGGGTATTAAAATACGAGTGTGTGTTTAAAAACCGAGCCGTAGGCAAGGTTTTTAATAGTATCACACGAGTATTTCAATACCTAGTTATGTGCAGTTTCATACACCACTTTATCTACACTCATACATTGGGATTGAACCTACTAAATAAAAGATCATAGTTAAATTAAAAAAAACCCACGAAATTCAGTTCAACAAAATGTATGAATGGCACCTGCATCCAGCACATCACCGCGCATGCGCTAGAGCGGTGCTGCTGTTCCCCGCTAACGGTCCATTGCAAAAATAGATGGAAACTCCTTGGTGATATAACTTCTTAGATTTGCCCTGTATCTTATTAGAAAATAAAATGTTTTATAACATTATTTTGTTAGAGAAAAGTGTTTATTATGATTCTATTTTTAAATTTCGGTATTGTGTTTATAATGTATGTCAATATAAACTCGTTTTGAAGTTTATAATTCGAATATTACGATATAAAAGTAGATAAAATAGTTTATTATTTGTACATCTTGCAAGCTTTTGTCTTCTAGTGACTGCCTCGTTGGTCTAGCATAGTTGTTGCGCTACTGCTGAGCATGAAGTCCTGGAAAGTGTTAGTGGGTTTTTCGAGAGAGAGAGAGCGAGAGTCTCGATATGTGCCCGGTTGATGGCAATAGGCTCGCCCACTATTACATAGGACTTAACTGGCGAAATGTGGGTGTTATTATAGGTACACCTCTCTCTGCCTGACCCTTTGGGCATACAGGCGTGATCTTATATCTTAATACAAGCTTTTGTTGACAAGTTTTAAAAATACTTCCTTATTTCTTAGTTCCAATAGAGAATGTATTATTATTTTATTACTTTAAGTGTTATAATAAGAATAATGCATTTATTTCAGACAGTTAAAATTGTCCATATAATGTTAGTAACAAAGGTCTTAAAAATAATGTTAGTATGCACGCTCGAGTAAATTCACAAAATAAAATACAATAAAAATATCCAATAATGTCAAAAATCAAACAGACAAAACAAAAATAACACTTTACATCATCTCGTCACGTGAAGCCGAATAAGCCTCCCCAGCACTGCTAACTCTGGTCTATCTGATATCATCTTCAGATACCTGAAAGTTATACCTGAAAGTCAATTTCAATATACACTTAATTTTCTTTACGTATATCAACATCTTTGCGATAAAAAGCATAGCAATATTGTTAAATTTAACATCGAAGCGAACTGGCGAAGTCTAATAAAAAACGTTCCCACTTTACTCTTCCTACTTTATTAGAGTGGCCCGATAATGAGCTCTCTCACAATATTGAAGTAAGAACCTCTCTTCCACTCCAAATCGTCGGTTAAGTTATAAAATACCAAATTAAAATTAATTATCTTAAGTTTAGCTGGTATTAAAGGAGGCTTTTAGTCATATACAAAGGAGGCCGTATAAAATGAGGTTCTAGTTCGGTCTGCAGATCGGAGCGGAGCTATCATTTTTTTTTAATTTATTGCCTTTAGCCGCGTCCCTACTAGGGCCGCGCGGCCCTGTAGGCGAAGCCGCGCGGCCGAGCCTCGTGGAGTTTGTAAATGTACACACTCATGAGGCTCGACCTCGCGGCTTGGCCTCACGGGCCGCGCGGCCCTAGTGGGGACGCGGCTTTTGATTACACCGTAATGCTAGGTACACACGCAGAGACTTTAGTAAGGCAACTCGCTTGTGATTTCAAAAACTTAGTGGTGGCCCAAGGGTAACTAACGGTCTCGGCTTACGAGTTGTAGGTCGTACGAGTATATTCGAACCCTGACAGGCACTTTACTTTGTGTAAATTACTTCATCACCACTGCTCTCAAAACGGTGAAAGAAAACATCGTGAGGAAACCGGCATGTCCTAGAACCAAAAACTTCGAAGACGTTACGGACCATTCCCTCTCACAGAGAGGAGGCGTGCTCCAGCAGTGGGAACTTATAGGCTGATTAAGAGGGTTTATCCTAAAAGTTGGCAACGTCGCAAATAACTGTCAAATATTTACCTGTTTTGATTCATAACGCAATATTACTGAATAGAAATAAGAAATGTGGCGAACTAGAATATTAATAATTAATTGCAATTATAACATTGAATTTGATGTTGTACCCATTTTAGGTGTAAAAAACGCATTTGGAAAGTTTCCAAATAGATTTTTACATCTAAAACTAAAAATTCGGTGTTACGATATTAATTATTGCATTTCATAATCAATATTTGTTCGCTAGTTAGCCACATTTTTTATTTCCACACAGTAATATTGCTAAATTAATCAAAACAGTGAAATATTTGACGTCTATTTGCGACGTTGCCCACCTTTAGAATAAACGCTCTTAAGCATATCATATATATATGATTTCGACATCGCTCGTGAGACATGACCAAAAGCGATTCGTGGAGAATATGTAGTCCGAGTAAATACTTCTAGCCTTTCTAGATACTAGACGAAATTAGCGTGATAGATAGCCAAAACAATCGTAAGTTAATTACGTGTTGCTATGTAGACATTTGTGAATTGCGGATATAATTTTATGTCATTTTCGGTCATCAAAAAATTTATTACATTTAGTCATTTATAAAATTATTACCCATTTAATAAAATAATTAAAACTCTCTGATATCATTGAAATCGGTATTTGTTGTAGAAAATTGTAGTGCATGTCTAAAATGTCATCTGGACCCATTTATCGACGTATTCACGACGTTTATTTAATCAGCGTCGGCCCGGGCGACGACATCAATCTAAACAAGAAACACAAATACTTACTCCAGAGTTCGGAGGTTCACCGCTAATGGTCAGCCGATCAGCCGATACCATTAATTACTGTTCTCCTAGTACTTTGATGCCGCTATTAGGGATTTAATATAGATTTTTTCGGAAAAACCAAAGCCTCGTTCGCACGGTGATGATCGGTACCATATTTTGCGGTAAAAAATTGGGATTACGCGTCAATATCCCACTGCTTTACCACGAGTTTATACGGTAAAAAAAATGCAGTATGAAACGGCCGTGTGATGTCATCGCAGCATTGCAATGTGAACGGGGCGCGGGCTATAAAGTGAGAGAAAGTTACGTGTTTTCCTTATGATGTTATCCGCATCTTTATTCATAAAATCCAGCACAAATTCAAACATCGATACTGGAAATATGAAATAACGTAAGGGACATTTTGTCGAAAATGAGTTATATATATCGTTGGATTCGGAATTTTTTGCTCTATCGATTGGTATATTTAAAATCTCGATATCTTAAAAAAAATGTCCTTTACATCACATATTTTCCGTAGGCCTAGACCATTTTTTTTCTAGAAACTGGCTGTATATGACATTTAAATTAATATTTTTATAAAAACTAATGTAAGTCTCTTTACTCACAGTATTTGGTATTTACATTAAATCAAAATAGAGTACGTTTTACAACAGGTCACGTTATTCCATAATTTGAGATGTTTCATTATTGTCTTATACATTAGTGTTCCCTGAGAAGGTACAAATACCATGTCCCTAACATTAAAATGTGACTCAAATTATCATAATTATATTGACCCTTTTTTTTTGGGTGGGAAATCATCAAATGACTCCTCCCGCTCTGGGCGGAGCGAGAGGGAGAGTCAGACTTTTACTGACTAAAACCCACCCGTGTTCCTTCCGTTGCCTGTGTGCCGGGGCCGCGATATCCCTTTCGGACAAACTCGCAACCCTGGCAGGCATTGGCCCTTACGGACCCCGTCTGTTGGTGCTGACATCTCTTTGAGGCGCGCGTGGAACACAACGCGCCGTCGATCCGGGCCTGGTCCTAATCGGACGGCGAGCTACCCATTGCCCACCGTCCGCAAGCCCGCGCGAAGTCGGCTCGCGACTCCTGACGCCCGGGGCGCGAGGGCGCGCATCTTGCATTTCCCTCGCGCGCTCCGCCTCCTCCTTCGCGAGCATTACTGCTTCGCAGAAGGAAGTGACGGCTTCCCATGCACTCTCGCTCCAAACCATGGCCTGAACCAGGGCCGGACGCGAGAGATCGCCGCTGCCGATCGCCTCCGTGAGGACACGGCGGTGCTTATATTATATTATATTGACCCTTACGTTAATTTGTCAGCATCAAAAATAAGTTAATCTGTCCTTTACATCACACTGGACTGCGTGATCCTCAAAATATATCTGAATGAATATTATTATGCGTCTCTGTCACACACGCAAAACGGTGCAACTTGTCTGAGCTAGATAGCAATACGGATTTTGTGTGTGATTTTGCTTGCGCAGTCGTGACACTTACTTCGTGTTTCGCCGGCAATCGTGCGCCATGTGCGTCGATAACATTGTTTACGTGCGTCTAAAAGTAACAATAACATGGTTTGTGACACTACAAATCTTCATTTAAGTAAAAAATCATCGTTTTCATTACTCTAACTGCAAATAGTGAAAGTTTAATCTGGATTCCAAACATGAGTGATGAAAAGTTATCTTCACTTCACTTTCTTCAGTTATATTTTTGCACACACAAAATCTGTATTGCTATCTAGCTCAGACAAGTTGCACCGTTGTGCGTATGTGACAGAGACGCATAATAATATTCGTTCAGATAAATTTTGAGGATCACGCAGTCCAGTGTGATGTAAAGGACAGATCAATTTATTTTCGATGCTGACAAATTAACGTAAGGGTCAATATAATTATGATAATTTGAGTCACAATTTAATGTAAGGGACATGGTATTTGTACCTTCTCAGGGAACACTAATGTATAAGACAATAATAAAACATCTCACATTATGGAATAACTTGTGTGACCAGTTGTAAAACGTACTCGATTTTGATTTAATGTAAATACCAAATACTGTGAGTAAAGAGACTTACATTAGTTTTTATAAAAATATTAATTTAAATGTCATATACAGCCAGTTTCTAGAAAAAAAATGGTCTAGGCCTACGGAAAATATGTGATGTAAAGGACATTTTTTTTAAGATATTGAGATTTTAAATATACCAATCGATAGAGCAAAAAATTCCGAATCCAACGATATATATAACTCATTTTCGACAAAATGTCCCTTACGTTATTTCATATTTCCAGTATCGATATTTAGCATTATTCAAACACATAATAAACACATAAATAGCAAGTGAGTGCAATATTATAGTCAAGGTTACGAGGATAACAGGAAAAATCAAGCACACGTATCAACTTACTAACTTATGTTGTACGAGAGTGTCCTATGAGTCGACGCTGTGAGTCGACGTGTATTCGATCGTTCACAAATGAGTTTCGCAAAAAAAACAGTGTTAATAACGGGCGGGAGTTCCGGCATTGGTGCTGCTACTGCAGTGTTATTTGCTAAAGAAGGTGCTTCCGTGGCCATCGTAGGACGGAATGAAGCTAAGCTAAAAAATGTCACTAAACTCTGCCAGGAACATGGAGTCACACCTCTCATCATCAAAGCGGATGTCTCCCTAGATGAAGCAGCAAGTGAGATTATCAAACAAACAATCGATAAGTATGGAAAATTCGACGTTCTGATCAACAACGCAGGTATTGTCTCCACGGGAGGACTGCTTGACGGTGAACTTATGAAGACGTATGATAAAATCATGAACACGAACCTGCGAGCAGCCGTTAATCTCACGACCTTGGCAGTGCCTTATCTTGTTCAAACTGGAGGAAATGTTATCAACATGTCAAGCGTATTGGGAACACAAGCCAGTCCATGGATGATGGCGTACTGCATATCAAAAGCTGGTTTGGATCATTTCTCCAAGACCGCTGCTTTAGAACTGGCACCATCTGGAGTGAGGGTCAACGTAGTGAGTCCTGGTCCAGTTCTTACTGATATTTTGGAAACGGCTGGAATACCCAGTAAGTGGGACGAATGGGGTAAGTACGCGCCCCTCGGTAAACTGGCTTACCCGGACGAAGTAACAGACTTGATTCTGTTCTTAGCAAGTAGCAAGGCGAAGAGTATTACTGGAGGTAATTTTACTATCGATAATGGTTTGTTGTTAAAAAGTGGCTAGTGTGGCTTTTCCTGTATCTCAACAATAAAATGAAATGTGGTTTACAAACCTTATAATAACACAGTAATTTGAAAACATTGTAAACGCCAATTATTAAAAAAAAGAGTAGCCAAGGAGATTCTTGCCGGCTCTTCTCCGTAGGAAACGACCAATTGGAACCGTGCACCTAACAGCACGATTTTTATTAGCTTCTAGCTTCTGACGTTTCATAAGTGCCCATGTAGGTTTATGTGAAAAAAGATATTTCGATTCCATTTGATAATGATGTTAAACTTTGTTCAATGCCCTGTTTGTTTTCGATAAACTGGAGTATTTGTTAAGATATAAAATAAGTGCTTGTTTTTTTTACTCCGTTTTCGTACTTAATGTTACAATACTATACAACACCTGAAATTACCGCTCTAGTCTCCACTCTGGAATTCATACCCAAGATACAGAGTATCAGTCTAGTTTGGGGATCAGTGGTAAATAATGTTTAGTAACCTAGCTGTCGTTAGGTGATATTTTAAGCAACTCATGTCGCCTCAACTTGGCGTAACTTTGTGTAACCTGCTTACTGTATTACGTGGACAATAAACTATAAAAAAAAAAACTATTTCTTTTGATTACTCTGTGATGACTCTAATGAGTTTATTAGACACACAAGACATTTGTAGATAACGTTTACTTTTAATAAAGTTTCATTTGGCAGCTCTTGTAATGTAGGTAGTTATTATCTTTGAACAAAAGAACATTTTTTTTATGATAATGGTAACGCACCTAAGGGCTTATGCACACCACGTTTTATAAACGCGCCGTCGACGCGCGTTTGTAGCGATACAGACGCGATACGCACGCAAGTCAGGACTTTTGCACACCTGTCTGTAGGATAAAAGCGCGCCGTCGACGCGCGTTTCTAAAACGCTTTAGACTGACTAGTACTGTTGAAGAAGTCAAACAAAAAGTAATTGTAGCGCAAACTGAACCTTATGTGTAGGCATTACAGTTGCTTTTCCTAAAACTCGTGTTTGTTTACATTTTGGGCAGCTAAATTGCGAACGCAGATTATATATATCACATTGACCTAAGTATGACGAAGTTTCAAGTCACTGCTTCTTTTCTGAGCTGACGAAGCAGTAAGTATTTTCAGGTAAGATCTTAGAGAGGGTAATTTTCCTTCATCATTTATATTAGTTTTTAATTCAACAGCAGAAGTACTTAATATTACCAAGCGGAATTTCGTGAAACATTTTGGTAAAATAAAATACCAAGGAGATCAATTTGTATTCATAAAAGTTTAATTAAGTCACACTCAGTTAGCGGGGACAACTTTAAAATTTAAATAAATTCAGTAGTAAAGTACTAGGAGGGCAGAGAAACGAAGGAATAGATTAACTCGACCGCTCGTGGGATATTAAGCTCCGGTACTTGGTAAAACGTTTGGATGCTCCAAAAATTTATTCTGTGGCAATGCTAATGAGGTGTTTTTAAAGCTCTTTCAGTATTGTCGTCCACGGGTACCTGTACCTGCTAATTTACTACAAGCTGTAATTTATAAGGAAAAGTTGCCTTTCGTTAACATTCCCATGAGTACCTTCTGAAAATTCTAAGTTCTTGTGTTTTATATACAAAAAAAATCTGCTGTCTTGCCATACATTTTGACCGCGTGGGTATTGCACTTTTCTATGAAACAGCAGAAGCATTTTCACAAAGAGCATGAATATAAAATTACGGACGAAATGCCTTCAAAAAATGTGTGGAATCATGCTCAACTGAAAGGATAAAGGGGGCGCGAGGTCCGTCTAAAAATGACAAACGAAATGTTTCGGACGTCGTCGAAGGCATGATGAAAAAGTTTTTGTAACAATGAAAACTGGGATAACAACGAACGGCGCAGACCAACAAGAATTTTTCTTTAAGCCCATGGATATTAAAAGATTATCCTTGAAAAAAAAAAGTTATAGGGTCGGCTCTATTATTTTAGACTTGCAAATAAAAATAAGAATTTTTAATATCTTTTGTAAGAAATATTTAAAAATGTAATTTTATATGAAAGAAAATAAATAAACATAATAATAATAAAGTTATTAGCTTACAATTTCTTTTCTCGAATTTAAAGAAACAATTAGTCGATCGTTACAAGACCAAGATATTTATGCTCACAAAAGAAAACTTACATGGAAAGATAAAACTAGATAAAAATATACAACCGGGTACAGTAATAAGTAGAGACTGATTGATTTAATGTTACCATAGATAATAATCACCGCTGACATTCTGGATAGGTTTGTATACGATATTTATAGAGATATACGTATTGAAAATAAGAAGTATGACTAACTGTAAACTAGAATATTAATAATGAACATAACACTGAATTTGATGTTAGTTCACTAGTTAGCCATATTTCTTATTTCCATACAGTAATATCGCTAAATTAATCAAAACGACGTCGCACACTTTCTGTATAAACGCTCATAAACTAAATTAACTGCAAGACTTGGTAGGTATGTCAAAACCACGACGAGATAAACAGGTCAAAACCGAGGCAGAGTGAATACTATAGTCACTTCTTGGACCACCACTGCCCTGTCGATCTCGGCCATTAGAGAGACATACAGGCTACATAGTTGAATGCACATCTAATAGGTTTCTAGTCGTTAATTACGGACTTTACCGAGTTCCTAACTTGCCCGATTCTATTGCCAAAGTCCGTCGCTGTTACTTAATAGTGCACTAGCCCACGTAATTAAAATTCCTCACTGATTTCGCAGTGGAACAAAGAAAACGAATACATAAGAATTTTTTGTAGTTTACATAATGTAAGACTTTTGAATGGTGTGGCCGATTTTTATGTTGCAGGTACGAACATAAGTAAGGGTCCGTAGGGCACGCCACAATTGCGGCGGTAAGTCCCCTCTTTGAGGAGTGGCTGGAGGGGCGCCACGGCGTCCTCACCTTTCGCCTGACGCAGGTCCTCACTGGACACGGTTGCTTCGGGAGGTTCCTGTTCAGGATCAAGCGGGAGGAAACGCCCGGGTGTCACCATTGTGTGGATCGCCCGGAGGACACGGTGGAGCATACGGTGGAGGTCTGCCCGGCTTGGGCGGAGCACCGCCGTGTCCTCACGGAGACGATTGGCGGCGGCGATCTCTCGCGTCCGGCCCTGGTTCAGGCCATGGTCCGGAGCGAGAGTGCATGGGAGGCCGTCACCTCCTTCTGCGAAGCAGTTATGCTCACGAAGGAGGAGGCGGAGCGCGCGAGGGAGATTGAAGCTGCACGCCCTCGCGCCCCTAGTCGCCGCAGGAGACGCCCCGGGCGGCAGGAGTCACAAGCTGACTTCCGGCCACCGTAGGCGCGGGCCTGCGGACGGTGAGCGATGGGCAGCCCGCCGTCCGATAAGGACCAGGCCCGGGTCGACGGCGCGTTGTGTTCCACGCGCGCCTCAAAGGGATGTCAGCACCAACTGACGGGGTCCGGAAGGACCAATGCCTGCTGGGGTTGCGGGTCTGTCCGAAAGGGATATCGCGGCCCCAGCACATAGGCAACGGAAGGAACACGGGTGGGTTTTAGTCAGTAAAAGTCTGACACTCCCTCTCGCTCTGCCCAGAGCGGGAGGAGTCACTTGAAGATTTCCCACCCAAAAAAAAAAAAAAAACGACCAACGCCTGCTGGTAGGGAATGAAGTATCTGTAGTATCTTTTCCCTCTGTACAAATCACCATAAATATAACAGATATAGATGTCGAAATTTTACATAAAGTAACACAATGGGCGGTCTTATCGCTAAAAGCGATCTAGAAGGAGGGACAATACTGCAGGTAGTCAGTGTTGTACCATTTACAAATACAATAAATACATAAAGCATAAACTTATCTATATAAATATATATAAAAATATATATAAATATATCTTTATATATATAATTCTACTGTACGTGTGTATGTCACTGAGCACCTCCTAAACGGCTCGACCGATTCTGATGATTTTTTTTGGGTGTGTTTGAGTGGGTCCGTGAAAGGTTTAAATTCACAATTGAACCCGGTAGATGGCGCTGTTTGGACAGGACAACGTCTAAAATTTCGAAATTCATTTTGTTATTCATGATATCCCGGTATCCGGACATTTATGATATCCTGGTAGATAGGTAAGTAGGTAGGTAGGTTATTTGTCTTTAATTTCATCACTTTGTTTAATATCCTAATCGCTTGAATATCATGCAGGACAACGTCTGTCGGGTCTGCTAGTATATATATAAAATAATAAACGTGAAACAAGAGCAAGGAACTATATATAATGATGATGTTTAAGGAGAGAGGAAGCGTTTTTTCACCAGAATTTTAAAAGTGGACAAATATTGAGCACGCCTTATCGACACGGGCAAGTTCCTTAACTGTACGGCTTTAACTGTAAAAGATTTGTCATAAAAGCTGGTGGAATGCATCGGCATCTCTAGGGTCAAGTTTTCCAATGACCTCAGACATCTATTACATATGTGTGCCATGAAGAAACTGGAAACGTTCTTTAAGATAAGAGGGGGTTGATTGAACAGAATACTGTAGAGCTAAAATAAGATATGAGAATTCCGGCACTAGACACTATTATTAGGTACATAATGAAAACATCACACCTGAATACATTTCAATGCTGAGAAAAAGAAGAGGTCTTTTTCTCATGTAGAGATGGAATGAACACGTCATCACACACATGTCGTTTATGCAACTTCAGGTATTCCAAGTTTCTTATGTTTATGGGTAATAAATAAATCACATGGAATATTTCACGAGTTTTAAACCAGCAAATCGGTGTACAATATAACATTGATTGCACGTAAACAAATCCGTTTCACAATCCATATACAAACTAAATGTCGGATGCAGACAGGAAATGTTTTTTAGAGTTTGTTCATCGTTTTGTTGCGCACATGTCCGGAATGCTATAGCAGGCGGAATAGACTGACAGGTTTGACAATTCAGTGCAGGACAATACCCCTCTGAATCACGGCCGCCATTTTACGAGAGTCAAATTTTGTGCTCATACCAGGGGGGCATGAAGCTTTGGGTCTATGGTGAAAGAATGTTGAGTGACATTTCTGGGGAAATTAAAATTAAAACGAAATTCAATGCTAGACGAATATGTATAAAGTAGGCAATGTGTGCATTAGAGCGATGCCACACGGGCGTTGTCAACGCGTTGCCTCGTCGCAGCGCAGTGATTTCGACGCAGTGAGTGCCACACGAGCGCTGCGATGTCGCAACGCAATGCTTCTTATCCTGACAAAAAATACTGCACTGCGATCCGTTGTCGGTCCCAAAAATCGAAATTTTACTTGAAGTGAGCGATCAATAGTCCTTAGCATCTGGTGGCAATAACAGCTGACAATAAATAGATCGGCTGGAATCTTGATATTACAGTGGAGCGTCGATTATCCGAATGTCGTCGCTCAACCAAACGACCGCTTATCCGAACTCGCTCGCGCCTCCCGCGCTGTAGTTTTCGCGCACTTGTCGCGACTCGTTCACTTGTACTCGTATCTCACTTCCAAGTAACCGCTAGTCGATAAACATTAAAGTTACATAAATGTAAATATGGTTTTCATTTACCTCTACGTACCTAAATATGTCATAGTTGAATACATATAGGTAGTTCGATTATCCGAAAATACCGGTTTTCCGAACACCCATGTCCCCAATTAGTTCGGATAATCGACGCTCCATTACAAAAAGCTATGTAATAGAAACACGTTACACTTATCATAAGCAACGCAATATACGCTATGTGTATTTCTGATGAATAGTCTTGCAGTGGGACCAGTTTGTTTCTACCTTTATGATCCCACAAAAGTGTATAAATATTAAGCATAAATATTTCAGTGTGGTTACTTAAACGAGTTTTCCTATGTACATATTTCAAAACAAATTTTTCTTCCAGATCAGTCTTCCTAAAAAGTTAAGCTCCCATTTGTTGGAATAAATACAAAAATACATTACCTTCACTTTCGACAAAAAAAAAATGCTCTCCATTTTCCCCAACGATAAAAATAGAACTTCAAAAATAAAACTTCGCCCGTAAAAATAAAAAAGTGCCTAACATAAATTAAAATGGCAAAGGACCGTTGCGGCCATCCATAACGTTAAAATATTCTTCCTTGTGTGGTACACATACATAAATCTTCATGAGTCGACATCTTGAAAGTGCATTTACCACGTACGTAGGTAATTTCAACGCGTTGCTGGCAACATTTATCATCATTCGCACTGGCAACACCAAGGAAGATGTATCATGTTTGAAAACTATGTGTGCTTAAGGTGACAATCTTTTTAGCCAGGTGTTTGTTTATAATTAGTGGCAAGTCGGAAAGAAAAATAAGATTGAGTTGCGTATAGTTTAGTTATAAGTATACAAATGATGTATTAGGTATGTTGAAACTGTTTTGTACTCGCCGTCACTTGTCCCTACATATAGGTTCATTAGAAAACCAGCGTCAGACAGCATCTGTCTGGCATTAACGCTGAAATGAACCTTTTTGGCGCAGCCGTGAGGCGCACACTACCCGTATTATTGTTAAAATATTATTGTCACTTTTTTTATTTTGTATTTAGTGTTTCACGAACTGTGTCCAAATAAACATTATTCTTTCTTTCTTTCTTTAACAGTTGCTGTAGTAAAGAAAGAACATAATAAATGAAGTTTTCCTGTATTGATTTTTTCTCGTCAATTTCTAAGGCTCTTTTTACTTACACACACGTTTTTCTTGCCGTGAAAAACTACGCTTTATTCGCCGTGTGTAGGCACGGTCGTCAGTATGTTGAGGTCACTTTGGAAGCTCAGTTAATTGATTCAGGCGTGACTTTGCGGAAATCCATTACAAAATACAATAGACGACGTATATTTAGTAACCTAATCCGCGTAACTGTTCTTAAAGAGTTATAAAGAACCCCATAAGAAATCGACACGTGTTTCAACTCTCAACGAGGCATCCTCAGGATGGCGATTGACTTGTTGCGAACCCGGACCCGACGTGTGGACACGTCAAGCGTCGAGAGCAGTGTGAAATACGTGTGTGTACATTGATTGAGAGGTGAAAAACGTGTCGATTTCTTACAGGGTTCTGTTACGGGGATTAGGTTACTAAATAAGCGTCGTCTATTGTATTTTCTATGGAAGCTTGTTGACAGACACGTTTTTGGTACGCCGCAGTTTATACGGCGTACCGTAAACAAACTGTGCCGTGTGCAAAGGGCCTAACATGTAGCCGATTTCTGGGCCAACTACATTTAGATTTCCATCGACACGCTAAAAAGAAGAAAAAGTAGAAGTAATAAACAGTCCTTTCATAGTTATTTTACACCTCTGATTTTCCATTACTGTCAAAATCAAAGTGATCTTTGTTGTAATTGCAGTAAGGTTGCTGTTGGCTTGACAGTAAAAGAACAGTAACGGTCGTCAGTATATATGGATCACTATGGAAGCTTGTTGACAAACACGGTTTTTCTACGTCGCGGTTTATACGCTGTACCGTAAAGAAACCGTTTTTTTTTGAGGATGGGAAATCTAAAACCCACCCGTGTTCCTTCCGTTGCCTGTGTGCCGGGGCCGCGATATCCCCTTCCGACAGTCTACAAAGGGCCTAACAGTTCAAAAAACGGCAAGTACTTCATTGGTTTGGGTATTAGAGACACGGAAAGCAGACGTGTTATGTTGTGTATTGTTCAAAATGTAGCATTTTCAGCATAATTACTTTTCTCCGGAACCTAGGACTAATTTGTATAAAAGTTTTTAGTCTTAATGCAAGAGCATGCTACAAAATCTGTATTTACGGACGAGAATCGGCCGCAAAGACAAATTGCTGCTTGCTTATTATGTTTTCCGTGTCCCGTGGTTACACTGGCCTATAAATCCTCAAGTCTATGCTATCCTAACAAAACAACCTTTATTAAAAGCATTCACTTAGCTTTTACCTCAATAACGGTATCAAAACACCTCCTAAACTTCATATTCTCTTAATAGCAATTTAAATTTACGATATTACAATCAAATTTTAATCTCACCTTTTAAAGGCGTGCCTCATAATATATTCTTTCCTGTAATTACTCTTCCGAAATTAATATAGCCTGGGATATTTTGTACCCGCGGTCTTTTGTCCGTGAACTTTGTGGCCGAGAGTGTAAGATAAAGTATAATAACAGAGGTCTATACGACCCTGGTAAGAGGGGAATTACTTACCGAAACGGTGCCTCCTCGACTGGTTATGATCCTGTAAAAAAATAAGGAGTTTCAATATTATGCGTGTATTTGGGTATAGTTTAAGTAGGTTTTTATTTTATAAAGTTGTTGGAATGGCAGTATCTATAATAAAAATCAAAGAACTTCGTGGAACAAATTAAGTTATTTTAAATTGAGATACACTGCCTCGCAGCCGGTACCAGGAGCAAAACTCCACCAGACCAACTGAGAGCAACATTACAATTAATCCGACTCTCAGCCGCGGATTAACGTGACACGAGCCTTAAATCCCCGAGCGCCGTTCGTAAATTAACCCAGAAATTGTACAATACATTCTACCAGCCAGTATTAATACAATTTCAACACGTTTTCAATTTTCGAAGTCCAATGTGAAATATTACTTCAAGTTCCTCTGCCGTTCTGGTATCTTGGTAGTGTGGTTTGTGAATTAAAGCGATTTTTCTTTGCTTGTGTTATTGAATCTCATGATTTAAGGGGCATGCGCTAAGGTAACCCGCGAAATTCAAATTTTCTTTAGTTTTTTGCAATTTGCAGGTCAGTGTCAGGTTTTATGTTGATTAAAATGTAATTCGCGACCGTAACAAATATGGTTTTACATAATTATAATCATTACAATCAGGAATACAACTCCTTAGGTAAGCACAATGGTCAAATGTCATGATTTCATGAAATTGTCATTTAATGGAACTTAGAGAGTTGTATTGATCATTTTTATAATTACAATTCTTTAAATATACATTTGATACGGCCGCGAATCACATTTAAATCAACTTACAACATGATACTGACTTGCAAATTGCAAAAAAACGTAACAAAATTTGAATTTCGCGGGCTACCTTGACGATTTCGCCTTAAGAGAAAATTCCTATTTTTACTTTTTCAACTTTTCGCGGGTAGCTTGGGTAGGTGAGGTAAAATGAAAAGTTACTATATGCTACATAAAGAAAGTTAGAATATTCTAATCATTGGTCTCATGAAAAAATCCCTTTGTTGAAAAAGAAACGTAGGTAGGTATTATAAATTGGGTTCACAAACTCACATTCAAAAATGTCAAAATTGATTTATGTTACCAACATTAATAAAATGTCGAAACAAAATCGGGTATTCACGTGCCTCCGTAGTCCTACCACAAAAAAACGTACGTACCTATTAGGGATCCATGAGAGAACACTGGTGTATTATCTATCTACACATTATAAATTAAAGTCGCTTTTCGTGTCTGTCTGTGTGACCGCGTTGTTTTTCTAAACTACGCAACAGATTTTAATGAGGTTTTTTTTTTGATTTTCACCATAATTTTGAGAATGTATTCTGGAAGGTGTACCTATGTGTAAAATTTCAATATTAAACTTACATATAATATAGAAATCGCAATGTTTTGTCTTAAAAACCTTGTGATCAGTGGCGGGCCGCTACTCTAGAATATAATACAAAATCCTCGGCTTAAAATATCTACAAGAAGTTATACGTTACCGAACATTTTATATCTCCAATTTTCCGCGCAAAAGGTAAATTATGATCATAGAAAAAAAACTTCCGACTGGAATCGCCAACAAATCGCGTTAAAGTGCTCACGAAAAATATGGCTACTACTGTAATGAGGTGGAAGACCATTCTAGATATGTTACAGTTATAAAGCGCTAAAAATATGAATTATGCTCGAACATGCCCGCAGAGCTTGGCTAGTTGAGCTTCACACGTGCTTCAAGGGTGACACACTGGTTATAAAACTGGCGAGTAATATCCAACCCTTTTATTTTAAGAAATGAACAAAATAGCGTAGAATATTGTATTGTGGTGAATGAGCAGAAGATTGCAATTCGAACCTTGGCTAGGAACAATTTTTTTTTTCTAATTTCATGTTAAGTCTTCACAATAGGTTGTTTATTTAGAATTAAAATAACGATTTATATCTATAAATTAATAAAAATAACAATAGAATATCCTAACTTAACTAAAACTATTAACAAACTAAAATGCTAAACTATTATTAGACTGGTAATGTACCCAAGTGATGTCATGTTATGTTAGTGAAGAGGGTTTATCCTAAAAGTTGGCAACGTCGCAAATAACTGTCAAATATTTACCTGTTTTGATTCATAAAGCAATATTACTGAATAGAAATAAGAAATGTGGCTAACTAGCGAACTAGAATATTAATAATGAATTGCAATTATAATTGAATTTTATGTTGTACCCATTTTAGGTGTAAAAAACGCATTTTGAAAGTTTCCATATAGTTTTTTTACATCTAAAACTAAACATTCGGTGTTACGATATTAATGATTGCATTTCATAATCAATATTCTAGTTCGCTGGTTAGCCACATTTTTTATTTCCACACATATTGCTAAATTAATCAAAACAGTGAAATATTTGACATCTATTTGCGACGTTGCCCACCTTCAGAATAAACGCTCTTAATCTTAGTTTTTACTATCACTATCCATGATCATAACCAACTGGTGGTGAAAAAATAAATAAATAGGGTAACTTGGAAAAGATACTGGTTACAAATACCTTTTCATTTTTGCTCTGCAGTGGAGGATCACTAGCATGTCGTCAGAAATGCAAGCGGTCAAATACGCATTTCGTCGTCTCTCAGGATAGACTCGCAACTTGTCAGAAACGGAACTCGTCAGACACGCATTTCGGCAGACACGCAACACGACCGATACGCATTTCGTCAAATATTTGAAACCACCCACCCAGATTGATGTAAACACAATAATTTGTCAAATAAAAGAGTATATAATGATCAGTAATTTTTATTAAACAATATCAGATAATAATGCACTCAAAATATTAATAAGAACAGTATAAGATTTAGTTTTATTTATTTACTTTAGCTTTTAATCAACTATAAATAAGTTAGAAACATTTAGAAACAATGTCTGTTGTGTTCTTGTTCTTATTGATCTTAATTTAAGCATGGGAAATTAATTATATGTACAGACGGCTACACATCAAGCTATACATTTCCAGTTTATGCTGATCTCGCATTGTATACGATTTCTGTACAATGCGAGGTCAGCTTATATTGGAAATGTATAGCTTGATGTGTAGCCGTCTGTACCTTCTATCATCTTTTTTTAAACCTACTAGGTATCATCTAATATAGGAACAAGTGATATTTTGAATATATTCACTCAAATGTGCTAGGTATTTGTATGACTTACCTACATTAATTTAAATAAGATTATGTCAAAATTAAGTAATCATTAAATTAGCAGTCACTAGTAACATCAAAATATAATTTAAATGTCCATATTTACCGTCAGGATGAGAATCAAATTGTTAGTTATTAGATAATTTTGAATAGTTTTATTATAGAAGCATACAATAAATAAACTTGAATTCGAGTTATTAAATATTTCTCCAACTTTGCAGTATATATTTTTTTACCTTTCATCAAACGCTATTACAGAATTACGACGATTTTTTTATGTGAAAAGAATAAAATATTCTTCATTATATAATCAAAATTTTTTGACTCATTTGTATTATTTTATGTAGAAAAAGATAAAAGTTTTGATGTCTACGAATTTTGACATTTATTCTGTGATGAATAGTGCGATGATTCGCACCAGACGACTCAGTATATCCATTGGTATTTTCTTCAGCCACTGGTTTTGAAAGTATTGTTGAAATTGGTTGAGTTTAGGACTCATCGGCATAATATCTGGACTCAACATGATTGTATCAAATAAGGAGGTAATAAAGGCAGCTGTCGCAAACCATATAAGTTTCCATTCTTGACTGGTTTCACCAAGTTTTAAATGTTTTGTCTTTTTCTTTGTGGTCTTTTGGAAGTGAAAGTAACACCCCGATATTTTTGTTGCAGGAAACACCTCTTTAATCGCATTTATGGTAGCCATTTCATAGTCACAGGTGAAAGTAGCCATATACAATGTCACCCATAGGCATGTGACCGCCTGTATTTTTCTGAATATTCATGACAAATTATCGAAAATTAACTTTAAAAGGGGGGTCTATCTTTAATATCATTCATGTCATGAAATGAAATTAACTGTGGACAAGTACTATTTACTAGAGGTATTGTTTTCTTGGGTGAGCAGTGGAGGTTCCAGTGGCAACGGCCTCGACTTACGACTTTACGAGTTGTAGGTCGGGGGCTCGAACCCAGCCAGGCACTTTACTCTATGTAAATAATTTCATCGCGACTGCTATCGAAACGGTGAAGGAAAACATCGCGAGGAAACCGGCATGTCCCAGAACCAAAAATTCGAAGATATGTGACATCTACCAACCCGCACTGGGCCCGCGATACTACGATTACAGCCCACTCCCTCCCGAAAACAGGAGGCGCTGTGTCCCAGCTGTGGGACCATTATAGGCTGATGATGATGATGATGATTGTTTCCTTAATCATGTTAAGTTTTTTGATGATAAAATACGAAATAGTAGATTTCTCTGTTTGACTAATTGCGTATGTATATGAATACAAGCGTTTAAATCCTATTTATTAATTTACTGTCGAGTTGCGTATCTCTCGATACACGCATCTGTCGAGTTGCGTGTTTGTCGAGCTGCGTCTTTGACGTGGTGAAAATCTGACGAGATGCGTGTCTGTCAATATGCGTTTTCTGGCGAAATGCGTATTTGACCACTTGCATTTCTGACGACATGCTAGTGATCCGAATATTCATAGGCTGTTTTAATTGTAATTTATAATACGCAAGTTTTCAACCTGAATGAAAAAATGAGGAACAATATTCGTAGTCTCTCTGGAGGCGAGTCGCTTAGTGACCACTGTCTTTTCCTGTCGGCGCGTCGGTATCGACAAAAACATGTGATAGCCTTATTTCCCAGAGGGCTTCGAAGGCCGAACGATGACCGTATCATACAAAAATAACAGAATATTTTGAAAGACATTTGCAGTAATCTAGCAATTAAGCAAACATAAAAAATGTAATTGAATAAAATTAAGAAACTGAGATAAGTTAATTAAAGTTTTCAGTGAGTTTTTATAGTACTTAAAACTGTTGACAAATAAATAAATTATACTACATAATTTCATTAGTGTAGGTTGAATGAAAACTTAAACAGACTAACCTTTGTGAAAGCATGAGTCGTGCTACGAGTTTCGAGGCAACGCGTCGCGTAGCATTCTTGCTACGATTTTTGGTAGTCGGTTTGGAACTCATAATATTGATTTATTATTTTATTTTTGCGGTTTCAAAAGAAAACAGTATGCTTAAATGGTTTGTTCATATTGAGAGGATAAATGAAAGGCGACTAACAAAGGTATTTACAAGGCAAAGTGGAAACGCAGGGAGGGGACGTCCTAGAAGGACATGTAGCCCTTAAGACCTCATTGGTGATGTTCTTTAGAAAGGTCAAGTGCGTAGTATTCACAAATGTGCTTATACTCGTGCGAGTATGACCAGATATGAACTTTAACAGAGTAAAAGGAGTATACGTAAGGATCGCAGCAAGTGGCATTTTGTAGTTTCTACCTACCTCCAAGGGAGGGAGGAGTGAGTTTATTTATGTATTTTATCTTTTCCCATTTATTTTTCTATTTTAGTGAAGCTGCTTTTTAGTGCACTAAAAGATAGTCATTTGGTGCAAAGTTGACAATGTAACATAAAAAATTCCGGGTCTATTTGCCAAACTACCGCTCGGTGTGTGTCACGTATTCTCAATTAATGACGTCACACGCGCGCGCCGCAATAAATATTGATAACGCTGTTCCGTTCGGACAACATGCTGCTCTGACGGTTTAGTGATGCAACTCTGCTAGTCTTATGACAGCCTAGTACTTTGTGTGTTACAGCGATACTGTGGTTTCATAAAGCCCGTTAAATATTTTGATAGACACATACCATAATTGTTTATTTAAGCCTGTGTTGTCCCACTGCAGGGCAATTTAGATTAATTAAGAAAAAGTTGGCAACGTCGCAAATAACTGTCAAATATTTACCTCTTTTCATTCATATAGCAATATTACTGAATAGAAATAAGAAATGTGGCTAACTAGCGAATTAGAATATTAATAATGAATTGCAATTATAACATTGAATTTGTTGTTGTACCCATTTTAGGTCTAAAAAAACGCATTTGGAAAGTTTCCAAATAGTTTTTTCATCTAAAACCAAACATTGGGTGTTACGATATTAATTATTGCATTTCATAATCAATATTCTAGTTCGCTAGTTAGCCACATTTTTTATTTCCACACAGTAATATTGCCAAATTAATCAAAACAGTGAAATATTTGACATCTATTTGTGACGTTGCACACCTTCAGAATAAACGCTCTTAAACGATTTCCATTTTTAAATTCAGTCATCCTCCTGTGCTTATACCTATTTATTTTGTCGGCGTAGTTATATATTAATACATCTCTATCAATGTTCACTAACCCACTTCCTTCCTAATCATAATAATTATTACTATTCACACAATCCATCCATGTGATAAATGAATACCCAAATCATTATAATATCAAACTCATGGCTAATAATTAGATTAGTTGTTGGTGCATTCTAATCAGTAATTACGTTAACGTCCAGGTGATTATTACACGCTCCATTTTAAAGTAGGTACTAGTGCGGATTCAAACACCAAATAATCAGCTTCATTCGAATTAAACTCGATTATTTTGTTGTTGGACCGGCCAATAACGGAACACAGACGATGAAAATTCCGATATACGCAAAATATAATAGTATATTTTTTATCACATCTATTCAGAAAGAGCTAGTTTGTTCTTCGTAAACAGGGACTAAAATAGCTCTTTAATCCCTTGGGACTAAAAGTGATTTGAATTTTGAAATGTGCATATTGTTAGTAAAAGTTCCAATCACCAAAGAGATTAATCACGAACATTGTATGAATAAGTAACAGGCTATATGATAAAATAAACCACGCGCGAGCCAAATAAAACAAAATGTTTGTGAAAAAATTGAAAATGCGCGAAATGCATTCCGCCCTCGTTCGTAATTATTTACTCAAATTCGGATTTTGCTTATTTTTTTTTTAAAGTAGTGAGAATGAAATAAGTAAACTTAGGTACTATTATTATTCATAAGTTCCACTTAATTATTTTCTCATAGTGATAAAAGGTAGTGTCCAGCTCGGGAGCAACAAAATTTTAAGTTCGAGTGACGTACTTTGAATCCCTCGCTGCGCTCAGGACTCTATTCTTGAATCCTTCGCTCCGCTCTGGATACAAAGAAACACTCTCGCCTTCAAAACAATTGTTTGCTCCCTAGACAAACAATTTACTATTCATACGTTGTCCAAACAAAATCTAAATATGAATTTTACAGTGAAATCGTCAGAGCGAGCGCGACAAACTACCATAAATATTGTTCTCATACACACGTTTACGGCGACGCGACGCTGGCGTTAAATCCTGCGATAACACTGCCAACACCGGCTATATATCACGACGGGAAAAATTAAAATGTGTCAAAATGACTCGACCGCGCCCATACGCGACACGGAAGTTATTAAAAATTCATAGTTTTCGCAGTATTCCCTCATTTGACACGGTACCTGGAACAGGCAACTTGCTTAACTGTTTTAATGGCTGACAAGCAAAAGTTATATGTTCCGTTTATTCTCGTTTCGTATTGTAATATTTGTTTTGTGAATTTATGATGATGACTCGACAGTCTGACATTGTTTTACATAACGAAAATGAATGTTTTGTCACGACCCAAATGAGTTCTTAAATAAAATATGACGGAAAAAGTTTTCAGAGCTGAGTACAGACAATATTTAATCAAACTCAAAATTCAGGCAGCTACGGGTTTCAGAGGAATTTAATACCTTTGTAGTACTTTGCTATGTCGATACTGAAGTACTTCTTCATCTGACTTATCTCAATCTTAAACGGCCATAAGGAAGGACTGCATCTGAGAATTTAAAGAGCTATCCTTGTCTTTCGAGTGCTTCGCATTTTCGATTAGTCAAACAGAAAAATTACGAAATTTTCCTGTAAAACCGTGTTCAATATAACTTATTAATATGTTACATATTTTGTCCCTTCGAAAGTGTGGTAACTAGTGCTCGAGCGTTCCATTTTAAGGTCGGTAATAGGTAATTTGTATTCAGTTAATGGAATGGGTCCGCTCTTGATAGTTCTAGATCATAGAGACTAAATACAATCTTCGGCTAATTGCAGTATAACGTACACGTCTGTTCAAGCATGTAAAACAAGACTGTACGAAATATTCCTTTCAAAATTGAACATAAATGTTACACCGCTAACTTCTATAATATCGACAACAACCCGCTAAGTAAACTCCCTAATTAATTGGTATTCATTACGGCACCCGAAACCCGATCATTACGAGCCACATAAAATAGGCAACGGACTCACCTGCCTGCTGCCTGCCAATATCTACCCCACCCATTTAAAAGTCGTGCCGAATTCACAGATACTGGCACCAACGAAAATAGAATATAAAATGAACAGTGATATAAACTGCCAGACGAATATAGGCTGAACAATTTTATGCCTTTGCGTAAAAAAAGAACTTTATGCTTCTAGAACCACTCAAGGATTTGCTTGCCTACATACACTATTTAAAAGAACGCGAATATTTTAAAATTAACCGGTTGATTCGTGTACTTTGTGGTCGACATTGGACATACTTCCGATATCCATTAATGTTGATTGATTTCTCTTCCTACAAAATTAAAAAAGAGCTTTTGCAAAAAACAAATTGATGAGTTTTCCTGTAAATTTGATGAACCTCTTTTTCATACTAGATACTTTCCGTGGAGTTAACAAGTAATGTAAATAATATGTAGATAAATACAAACAATGAGAATACATAATATCCATTATTTCAAAATCACGAATTCGTATTCTCCATTTAATTTGCGTGTTCTAATTCCGAAAGTTCAGAACACCGCCATTTTGAAATTAACGTCAGTCAACATAACCAAGTTCTAGATTCAAATATTTGACATGCGATACGTTGCTCCAATCAACTGTGTAACAAGACTTCGAGGCAGCCAATAATTTGTACACATTTTGCCGTATCCCATCTCCATACTAACTCAATAGTGGTTTGAGGTCCGAAGGCTATGCGCAAACTGAATTTCAAGATACATTTGACAAAATACGAGCCAATTTCACAACTGCTATGTTCAAAACGTTCTAAATAAGGTTTTGTAAACTTTAAGAGCTTAGTAGTGACCAGCGACCCTTTGTTGCGATTATTTCCGTAAAATCCGGGGTCTACGCCATCTGTATTATGTATTACCTCTAATCTTCTTAGAGGTTTAGGTACATACTCCTCGCACACCCACCTACTGCGTAGTTTTAAACAAAACAAATATTTTCTAGCCTTTTTACGAATATAGTTACTTTGTAAACTTTGATTGGTCGTATAAAAGTTTTTTAAGGCGTTATTGGATTTAGCATAAAGATATTTACCTGCCTATTTTTGGTTTCCTTGGAGATAGGTACGATTTGAATATTATTTGTTGAATGGGTTCTAAGGCAATCTCTTGAAAATAGGTTTAGTATTACTGTTAATACTTTGATACGATTGTAAAAGGTAGCATTGAAATATAATAGATAATATAATTTTAGATAGTTTTCCGATACCTTTTAATGTTATTGGTATTTTTGAGACCTGGCTTTGTCTTGTTGCTATCTCCAGCTGTGGTTAACAGCCTGTTATTCACAACCTAATAATTATTTATGTTGCTTCATCTATTATTTTCTTGGAGATCTTCTGGGCGTATTTTATTGCTTGGTCTCTTATTATTTCAGCTTATCCCACATTTACCTTACGTGCAATACGTACGAAGTACCAGGCTACCATTAACTTAAAGAGCACGCGACTAATAAAACAGCGGAAAGTATGAAAGCAAAATGTAAACAAACGATTTTCCCTCGAGACTGCACTGACGGTAGTTGTTGTGTGTGTGCAACCGACAGACGGAGTAGCGATTTATCTATTAGTGAATCAGAGATACGGGACGCTCGGCACAATGCCAGCGACTTATGCATTCATGGGGTGACTAAACAGGTACCGTTGGTAGAAAAAACTTTTTAACGGCAATGAAAGTGGGAATTTTCAGTTTTCCAACAGCGTACTCCATTGTTAGTGAGCCTGAATTTTGAACACTAGGCAATAAGTTATTTTTTGTATGTTACTAACACTATATGGATATTTGTGTCAGAAATAAATTTATTCTATTCATAAAACGTCGATAAACTGAGGAAACCAAAACTAATAAAATAAAGGCAGCACATTGGCACGTAATTTGGTAATTTGCAACAATTTTAAAATCATCGCAGTCCTCCTGTACCTACTAGCATACTAAAGAGTGAGAAAAAACGCGACAACAGGATTTGCGGCGACAGGATAAAATTGTCGGTAAAGATGGCGGCTGGGACGATTCTGCTACTCGACATAATTGGCGTCTCGCGAGGACTTAAGGCAATTGCGCCGCGCTGCTAAAATCACGTATATCCCCGACGAACTTATTTAGTTTTTTGTTTAAGGATAAATTGGTTGCTCTGCGCTGCCATTGTTATGTGTTACAGCAGTAGTAATCATGCTTCAATTGTTGCCGGCTAATGTTGATTGCAAGAATGGAACAATATTTGTTTAATTACTTCTGTCTAGTCATGTTTGCTTGGTACTCTTGAATTAATTGAGAGGCAATTAAATATTGGGAAAATCTATAGAGATAGATGAATTGAGGTGTGGAAACGAGTCTGATGCCGAAAATATAATTTTTAGAATGTTTGTCTGTTTGTCTGGATGTATGTTCCGGATTAGCGCAAAAACGGGTGAATGAATTTGAATGAAATTTTGCACAAAGTTTAAAACCTTGATTAACACACAGGGTATTTTTAATCCCAGTAAGTAGTACGTTCCCGTGGGATATTATCCGACATCGATGCGGGTGAATTCGCGGGCAAAAGCTAGTAGTAACTATTTGTTAGAAAAATTGGATATTGATTAAAGCTATCATATTTTTTGTTCTAACCTATGTCGGAATTTAAACATCAAACCATGTAGGTTAATAGCTAACTGTAGGTATGCAGTTAGGTCATCGGGCTATTCACCTATTGGGTCGATATCTCTGCTCTATGTACAACATATTTAACATTTTATGCAAATGAAACCTTTTTGCGGGATCCGGGTTACGTTATTACGGTGTGCTAACCCAGAATCATATTTAATTATCTCGGAAAGGTGGCCTATGAAATTAAAGAAACTAAATTAATAAAGAGCAAAAATTCACAGTCCCATCTAAATACAACCATAAGCGAAAATTAAATTAAATTCTGGCTGAATAGAATATTTTTAAAGACATTGTAAGTCCGCATCAAACTTAACCTTTTTTGTTGTTTAAAAAATGAATACTAAAATGTCTATGCCCAAGCCTCTTTCTTTTTTATGTTGCAAGGGTGAATAGAATCATTCTGCCTCATTCGGTCAGTAGCAGCCTAGTGAACGCAGCGTCAATTAATGACCAGGGTAACAGACGTACAGCCTTACTCAATTACCGCCGCACTCTAACTCACTTAATGTCGCTGATTACCGGCAAATGGACTTAAATGACAGCAGGATATACCACCTACCCTGTGTTTAATACTGTCGCTAATGAGGAAGAACATTTTTTCACAAACATACAAAAACACGTAGGTATACATTATTTTCATACCTACTTTTTTATTCCCGGGAACCCTTTGAATGGTTAAGAGCCTTCTCATAATTTCTGTTCTGTCATTTCTCCTTAGAAATGACAGAATATAAATACTCAGGTAGGCGCAGAACCGGTCGATGAGCCGACGCTTTTTTTTTTTTTTTTTGAGGTTGGGAAATTATCAAATAACTTCTGACACGCCTTCCCGCTCCGCCCAGAGCGGGAGGGCGTGTCAGACTTTTACTGACTAAAACCCACCCGTGCTCCTTCCGTTGCCTGAGTGCCGGGGCCGCGATAGGTTCAGACAAACTCGCAACCCTGGCAGGCATTGGCCCTTACGGACCCCGTCAGTTGGTGCTGACATCTCTTTGAGGCGTGCGTGGAACACAACGCGCCGTCGACACGGGCCTGGTCCTAATCGGATGGCGAGCTACCCATTGCTCACCTTCCGCAAGCCCGCGCCTACGGTGGCCGGAAGTCGGCTCGCGACTCCCGACGCCCGGGGCGTGATGAGCCGACGCTTGGGGGAGGCCTATGTCCAGCAATGGATGTCATTCGGCTGAAATGATGATGAAGATAAGGCACTCCGTACCTCTATATAACCTCTGTACGTATATATAAACCAGGGGATCGAACAAACACGCTAGTCTGATTCCATTTTTGTTAAAAAAAATTGAATTTGGAGGTTGTTTCGTGCAATTGATTTTTTATCGTGCGAACAGTTCTGCATACTGGTTCCAAATTCAAATACCGAACTCGTCGAAGGCACGAATCGTACGTTTAGTGTTTAGTTAGTCGGTATTCCGAACTAGGCTCAGGTCCGATTGATTCGGTCAAACGGTTCGATCGATGGTTAAAAATGTACGTGTCTCAATGGTTCCGATAGAGGTATGCAATGTGCAAACATCAGTAAATAAACACTGTGTAAGTGTGCAAACTTCAGGAAATATTGTTTAGAGAACTATTTTGTCAGATTTTTAATTACACACAAACTTTCGTGAATAAATTATTTAAATGATGGTAAAAACCGCATCAAAATAAGTTTTTACTGTTTTGAAGAATACTGCGGTCACAGACAGACACGAAAAGTGTGACTTTAATTTATAATATGTATAGATAGATATAGCAACTGTAGCTGTCATACATAAGTATTCATTTAGATGAAATCTAAGAACGAGGTTATAAAGAAGCTCTATTAAGCTCCTCTATGGTTTCAAAACATTAACATCGTTTTCTATGAAAGTTTAGGAGTGCTCAACCTTTGGCACCGGATACTCCCGAGGGGGTGAAACAAGATCGTACTTAATTAACCAAAGGGTTGAAAGTCAATTCTCCCGATAGTCTAAAGTTGCAGAAATTATGTAAATTAATAATTAGTGAGTTTATTGTGGAGGGATGGCCGCCATCAGTGCGGTGGTTCGTGGGAAGACGTCTGGGAAGTTGGATAGTATTTTAAATTCGTTAAAGAATTTTGCTTCGCTGGAGGGTTAGTTTGGCGTGCTACAAATCAGCATAATTTTAGTACCACTTCATAGCTAAATTTATACCTCTGAAACGAAGGTTATGACCCCATAAACGACGATTACCATTGACTTTTATAGGTACCTAACACTTTTAGGCATTGGAAGCAATAAATCGTTCGGTTTCTCCAAATACTTTAATTGTTAAAACTTAATTAATTTGCTAACATTCTTAGCTACTAAGTTAATTGGTAGAATGTGAATTCAAACTTCACACAAAGAATTCAACAAGAAATAAATTGAATAACGATGTAAGGAAATAAATTACGCAGTGTCTGCCTTTTCTTCTATCTGTACACTCATCGCACTATACGTTTCGAGAGGTTTAAACAATAGATTGTTCACAATAAACGTTCGACGGCATGAAACGACTCCTAAACTGCGCCACGTATTCAATACTATTCAAATCTTTTAAACACACACATTTTATACGGTATTGAACGATCGACGAGTTAACCGAACCAATCTTTGAAATACAGACGTAGTAGGAACCAACTTTACGTTCGATGTTTGAAATATAGAATACAGTAGTAATTTTATCATTTTGAAACGGAAAAATTAAAAAAGTTAGACAGGGTTGGCTGTCCCTGTCGTCTATTAACATTTTTCTCGAGAAAATCTGAACCACTTTGAATGCAAATTGGGCGTTTTGTACTCCTAAGGCGCCTTTTTAATTATAATTATTTAAAGCTTTGTACCTCCTTCTGCCTATTTCGGGAACACGGGATAAAGGTTCTGTCTACACATAACTTAAACATTTTTAAAGACTTTTCCCACTAATTGCACTCAGGGCACTACGTACATGACAGTTTAAGTTTGGATTTTACAAATTGCATTCCCACGTTCCGCCACGCTTGGAAGTTAGCAAATAATAATTCATAAACTTATTAAGTTAATTCAGCGGTGAATAAGTTCGTTAAGTTGCTTCATATTCGCAAAGTGGAGGCGAGAGCCAGTCAATGGAGTATCGCGTATAATTTTACAAAGCCATTGCAGCCAACTAAGATTCCCTGTAGGCGACTAACAGTTACTCTAAGTCATAAGCGCATACGTATTTTCAACTCAATTTAAGAGCGTTTATTCTGAAAGTGGGCAACGTCGTAAATAGATGCCAAATATTTTCCTGTTTTGATTAATTTGACAAAAACGTATTGAAATAAGAAATGTGGCTACTAGCGAACTAGAATATTGATTATGAAATGCAATAATTAATATCTTGCCGTTTTTACATTTATTTCATTTCATTTCATTTATTTATTCTGAACCAAAATACATTTGTGTCGAATATAGGATTAATAATAATCAATAAAAGTTACAATTAATTACAAGTTAATGAATACACGGAATAATAATAATAATCAATAAAAGTTACAATCAATAAATAGATAAAATGTCAAAAATAAAATAAGAAATCAAATTAATCAAAAAAAAAAAAAAAAATGACATGTAAAGAATTAGACTTAAACAATATACAAGTTACACTGTGGCATTATTTTTGTCACTAAAAAACTCTTCTATACTATAGTAGCACTTCGTCAATAGGAATGAGTTTAATTTGAATTTAAATATTCTTGGACTATTAATAATTTTTAGTTCTAATGGCAATTTATTGAAAATTTGTACAGACTGTACTTTAGAGCTATGTTTGACAACATTTAATTTTGGCTGCAAATAATTTGGCAAATCTTTCCTGCGCGTTTCCACCCTAGTTTCCCTTTCTTCCTTTGTCTCGTATTTCTCTAGGATTTTTAGAAAACTATTTAGTAGGACCAAAATATAAAGACAAGGTACAGGTAAAAAAATTAATTTCACAAAATGCTCTCTACATGATTCAGTTTGCTCTATGCGAAGAATAGTTCTGAGGGCCCTTTTTTGCATAACAAAGGCTGCATTTATATTGTATTTATAACTGTTCCCCCATAGTTTAATACTGTACCTCAGCTTGGACTCAACTAAGGCAAAATAAACATTTCGTAACTGAGCAATGGTTAGTTCGTCCCTTAAACTTCTCAAGGCATAGCATGCACTGCTGAGAGTATTTGTGATTGCTTCCAGTTCTTGTTTCCAGCTTAAGAGCGCATCAATTTGTATCCCTAAAAATTTTAAATTTTGTACAATTTCCACTTTATTTCTCAATGAAGCTATTTTAATACTATCATTATTCCTCACAGTTGATTTGAATAGCATACATTTAGTTTTCTCCACATTGAGCTTTAAATTGTTAGTGGAAAACCAATGTTCAAAAGTAGACAGTGCATGATTCACTTTATTTTCTAAGTCCCTTATAGAGATATCGTTCATAGCGGCACTTGTGTCATCAGCAAAAATAACCATTTTGATGTCTGGTTTACTAAGTCGTTAAGAAATATTATAAAAAATATTGGACTCAAGACTGAGCCCTGTGGAACTCCCTTTTGTACTCTAACAAGCTTAGATTTGTAAATTTTTTCATGCCTGCTTTCAACTGACTTAATTTCGACATACTGTGATCTATTCTGTAAGTAAGAACTGAAAAGCTTTAAGACGTTATCTCTTATCCCATAGTGTTCAAGTTTGTCTAAAAGGATTTCATGTTCAACAGTATCAAAGGCAGAGCTAAGATCTAGGAATAGTCCTGCCACTTTTCCTTTATTATTCAATTTGCTAACCACATCATCCACTAGTGAGTCTATTGCATCAATGGTTCCTATGCTTCTTTGATACCCGAACTGTTGATAGCTAATGATATTGTGTTTAATCAAATGTTTGACAAGCCTATCTTTCATTACCTTTTCAAATATTTTAGAGAATACCGGTAATAGTGAAATGGGTCTATAGTTTTTCGCATCTAATTTGGAGCCTTTTTTGAATATGGGCAAAACACGAGCAATTTTATATTGCTCAGGGAAAACACATTGCTCAATACATTTGTTTAAAAAGTCAGCTATTGGTTCAGCTAATATGTCAATGTTATCCTTGATGATATTTATGGGTATTTCGTCTTGACCGTGAGAATTTTTATTGCACATATTATTAACCATTTTGAAGATTTCTACCAGGGTTACTTGATCTAACAACATTTTATCGTCTACTCTAGCCATATTGTCGGTTAAGTATTTTTTAGCTAAGCTATGATCAGAAGAGTTTAATGTAATTTTGTTGGCAAATTGGTCAGATAAAATGTTGGCTACGTCTATAGGGCTGTCATATATCTTATTATCTTGTTTAAGTATTATAATATCAGTGCTTTGTTTTTTATTAGAATTACGTCTACTATTCACTATTTTCCACATAGCTTTACTAGATTGAGGTGCCTGATCAATCTTTTTCCTAGTGTCGAGCTTTTTTGCACATCTTACTACCTTTCTAAATATCCTTAAGTAGTTTTCGCGATATTTTAAAATTGATTTATCACATCTTTATCAATAAGGCACAAAATGCGCTTGACTTTGCTGGATACTTTAACTTTTAAAACGGTTACAACATCAAATTCAGTGTTATAATTGCAATTCATTATTAATATTCTAGTTTGCTGGTTAGCCACATTTCTTATTTCCGTACAGTAATATTGCCAAATTAATCAAAACAGGTAAATATTTGACAGCTATTTGCGACGTTGCCAACTTTTAGGCTAAACGCTCGTAAAGAACACAATATGTATGGTGTGTAAGACAAAAACTTGACTTGTTTTAATTCTGTTTTGGGTTCCAACCTTAAAAGAAAAGCGCATTGAGAGGTGAAACACGTGTCGATTTCTTACAGGGTTCTTTACGACTCTTTAAGAACAGTTAAGTGGATTAGGTTACTAAATATACGTCGTCTATTGTATTTATCTTAATAGACCGTTGCGAATTTTTGTTCAGAAGTCTCCACATTTTATTCTGTACATGGCAAGACAAGTGTGTTCATTACGGCCTGTATCATGTTTATTTGAACTGGCAAGACGTCTTCATGAGGTTGGACTTACGTTAATCCACTCTTGCCGTGAACATCATCTATTACACAGTTGGCGAAATGTGTGTACTATGGGTAGGTACATATACCTCTGCCGAACCCTTCAGGGAATATAAGGATGATGTTATGTATAGGTAATATTTTACGATAATTGCAGGAAGTCCATCTAGCCCGACAATGGCGGTGCTGTCGAAAATTCACTGATGTTGTCAATTTCCACAGTGATCTATGTTCTATGTTATGGGGTTTGGTTTCCGCACTTAGTCCTTCAGTGGACCATTGTGCGTTCCACAGTGATTTCGTTGGTTCTAATAAAAGCCAATCAATCTGCCTAGCCTTTTCCCAACTATGTTGGGGTTGCCTTCCAGTCTAACCGGATGCAGCTGAATACCAGTATTTTACATGGAGCGGCTGCCAATCTGACCTCCACAACCCAGTAACTGGGTAATACGATACCCCTTGGTAAGACTGGTGTCAGACTTTCAGGCTTCTGACGACTCGTAACGACTGTCAAAGATCCACGAATGACAGTCGGGACCAACGGCTTAACGTGCTTTCCGAGGCACGGAGTAGACTCGGTATGTAAAGATGGTCACCCATCCACTGACCAACCCCGGCAAGCGTAGCTTAACCTGATGGATCGACCAGTGCGGCTGTTGTTACTTAGCCACGAGCTCCTCTATTCTCATTTACCATTATTTATTTTAGCCATTTATTTGTGCTTATATTTATATATAATTAGGCATATATGTTATATTTATAGTTTGTAATAGGTATATGTGTATCTTTATGTTATATTACTTACTTATTAATTATTCCAAAAAAAATCGCAATTGCACATTTTATCACTGTTTGTCTCTGCATCACCCAAAAGTTGACTGGTAGAAAATGCCTATGGCTTTAAGTCCACCTCTGTACATTTCTGTGCTTGAAGTACGAGTATTAAATATATTATTTAATAAATTTAAATAAAAGCCACTGGGCCAAAGAACTTGGTGCACATTACCAGTACCTAGTCTCTTAAGCGAATATAAAAACTCGCTGTAAGTTATTATCTTACGACCCACACAAATGGACAATGACGCCGCAGTCCCGGTGAGATAAACAGCTAATCCCGTGGTGGCAGCACTGAGCCGCCGGGCCCCTCACTAAACGCTGCACTGCCCTTCGACAGGTTCATTATTGGTTTTTGCAAGTATTACGCGTTTGTTTTGTTGTTAAAATTGCTTCATGGCTTGCTTTACTTGAGATAAACAGCTAATTCTGCAGCAACGAAAAACCTAAACATAGCCTTAACGCTGTTTTGTAGCTAATATTGTCTCATTTCAGAGGAAAAAATTAATTAAAATTGATCATATTGTGGTTAATTCCAAAGGGAGGGTCAAGTTTTAGATGTACAATAAACTTCATTGGTACACAATGGAGGTCAGATAAGCAGTCGCTCTATGTAAAATACTGGAAGACAAAATCTGTCAAACTTTTCTGTTTTGAATCTTGAATACGAGGCTTTTGGCTAATTTGTAAAGGAGTAGTATACCTATGTAATTTTTTTTGTAACGTGCGTTTAGTTTGTGCTGAATAAACAATTTTTATTTATTTTCTTTATTCTTTCTTGGTATCCAGTTAAACTGCAACCCGACCCCAAAATAATTGGGAAAAGACTAGGCAGATTGATAGGTCCGCAAAGGGTTCCTAAAGAGAGGCATAGAAGGTGTTGCATCTATGGATCAGAATTTTATTCGATCACGAGGCGATTCTCAACATAACTCTTTGTCTAAATTCTTCTTACCGCTTACGGACGTACGTAATATTATCGAGATTGAAGGCTGAAAGTCTTAGAAGGAGATTTATATAACAGCATGTTCTTAATAAATTCAAAGGAACCAGGAATCAGAGCAGAAATAATCAGGAAATCATATTCGATGTTTGCTATCGATTTCGGCTTAACAGCGGGTAGTGTAAGTCCGCTGGACCAGTGTGTCTACCCGTCCAGATAAACTGCTAATCCCGGCAAAGCGGCGTTAAACCGCTTACTTTGTGTGAACATCCTACAACTTTCTGCGCGCCTGGTAGTGCCGTGGCAAGAATTTCACTTTGTCATACAAAAATAATATTGAGTTTTGAGGTATGTATGTAAAAGTGTAGGTTTTTATTTATTTATTATCTCTTTAATTTTCTTGTTTTTGCCTTTCCCGCTATCAATGCATTTTTTGGCAGATATTTTGTTATCTTTCCATTCCAATTTTCGATAACGAGTATAATCAATCACTTATTAATATAAGTCATTGCATTGATTAGTTTTCACGTCACAAAAGCCACTACTACAACTAAGTTTACAATCGGGATTAGTAAGTAGGCAAATCGAACGTGAAATTATTTTCCTGTAGCACAAGGTTAGACGTGGTGATGGCAGGAGCATGCCGAGAAACGGTAGAACAAGCGTTGGCAGATTAATCACGAGTGGGTCGACGACCTACAGAAGATCGCAGGGAAGACCTGGATGAGAGTCGCACATACCAGGGAAGCATGGCATGAAAGGGAGGAGGCCTATACTCAGTAGTGGGTGGAACTGGAACAAGACTGCTGATGATGATTGTGGTGATGATGAGGATGAGGGGTCTCCTAATTTACGTTTGCTATAAACGAGTAGGTGGTCTGTGACGAAGTTAAAACAACAATATGGACAAGTCTCCTACCTCTAAATAAATTAACAGACAACAGTGTTATATTATTTACAGAAGAACTCACATAGCCGCATATTTTTCTAAATTAAAAAAGTTCTAAAATTCGTCGGCTTCCGTTAAGCGTTTGTTGGAGTTTTTTTTAGAGGACGTACACTGGTTTATTTACGTAAGCAAAATTTCAGTTGCGATATACTTTTCTGAAATATAAACTGATTCATTCACAACTTTCACAAGCAAACGCAGAATTTAAGAAACGGAACTTTTTTTTTTTATCACTACCTCGGTATGCATGACCACAATAGAAACGCGTTTTGTCGACGGACGAATAGACAAAATGATAGATAAACAATAACAATCTGTCATGTTGTCTATTCTTCCGTCGACAACACCAAAACCCGTTTCTATGGTTATATGCTACGCGTGCAGGACAGCCTACAGAAGATCGTGGGGAAGAACTAGATGAGATGACTCGCAAAGACCAGGAAAGCATGGCAAAAAAGGGAAGAGGCCTGTACTCAACAGTATTGTGGAATAAGACTACCAAAGATGAAGTTGATGCTGAGCTATACCTACTGACTGACTGACCAGTATCAAAGTATGTAACCGCGGAAACTCTTCTAATGCACCCTTTTAATTCGCAAACAATTTTGAAGGGATACAAACCTTCTGTGACATCCCGTGAAAAAGCTGACATGTATTATTTAATTTGTGTGTAGAGTGGAATGAATTCAACAGTATGAAATCAGAAAAAGATAGATAGAGAAATAGATAGATAAATAGAGAAAGTAAAAGATAAAAACGTTCGACATTTTGTCGCAGTCTCATCTCAGCTACAATTATTGTCAAAACTTGTCAAAAATGTTGGGAAATTATAAGTATTTTTGACAGAGATTAGAATGCGAACGTTCTTAATAAATATTGCCTGTCTGATAGCTAACCAGTCTTGCCAAGGGAGCGTATGGGCTGTAGAGGTCAGATAGACTAGTCACTCCATGTGAAACACTGGCATTCTGTTGTTGAGATGACTAAATAAAACATTTATTTATAGCAAAAAATAACATAAATCATAAAAGCACAGTTAATTATGAAAAACATTTCACAATTGCGCCTGCTTTCGTTAAAGGAGTAAGTACAAGTGACTAGTACACCTAGATTACGCCAGTTATGTGAGAGGGGGTGAGCCTATTGCAATGAATCTAAATAAATTCCAATTCCAATGCAATTCCAGAGTTCGGACTGCTACTGAGAAATTACTAAATGAAAAATACAATCAAACTCAAACTCAAAGCATTTATTTCAAATAAACCAATTACAGGCACATTTGAATTGTCATGGTATTGTTTTGGTCGGTCAGTCAGAAAGATGAAGCTAGTTGCCCATTCCAAAGCGTAGTAGGTTCCTATGGAGAAGAACGGACAAGAAACTCCACGAACACTCTTTTAAATCAAAATATTCTTACAAAATATTGGTTACATCATTCATGTTGAAATTATACATGTGAGAACAATGTAGAAAGACGTGCACGTTAAAAGCGTCCGTAATGAAAAGATAAAAACAATTTAAAAATTAAAATAAGCCATGGCAGCCATGGCAATAAAACAAAACTAACAACTAAACATAATTGGCGAAATATGGGTGTACTAGGGTATACCTCTGCCTAGGCCTTCGGGGAATGTGTTCATCATCATCATCATCATTTCAACCAAAAGGCGTCCACTGCTGAACATAGGCCTCCCCCAAGCACCGCCACTTCGACCGATTCTGTGCTTCCCGCATCCAGCGGATTCCTGCGGCCTTCAGGGAATGTGTTATGTTGTGAAAAATCCAATAATGAAATGAAATTGTTTATTCTATAAATAGGATATCGAAATCACTTTTACACGTCATATAAAAATATAAAAAATAAGCTAGGTGAGGTCGGTGTTTCCTATCTGACTACTCTGAGAAGAAAGGCCGAAACAAACTCAGAGGTCGCAGTCTCTTTTAAAGTCCAGACATAATCTTGGTCAAGTCATGTGAGGACCATGTAGATTATTAGTGTCTGAAATGGTCTTTTGAGGAAATAACCACACAGATTTGAGTCGACCTGTCAAGTCAGTGCAAGCATTTGTCAGTAATCGTGGAGCTCAACTCAGAAATTAAGGAGCTCAACTCGACGAATAATACCAAAGAAAGGATATTTGGGTAGCCCGCATCAACTACTCAAACTGCCAGACCATCATTAAAGCTAACTGAGACAGAAAAAAAAAACTAAAAAGGAAAAAAAAGATAAAAAAAAAAAACCATATAGTCCTGACATTCACAATAATCAATCTGCCTAGCCTTTTCCCAACTATGTTGGGGTCGGCTTCCAGTCTAACCGGATGCAGCTGAATACCAGTATTTTACATGGAGCGACTGCCTATCTGACCGCCACAACCCAGTAACTGGGTAATACGATACCCCTTGGTAATACTGTTGTCAGACTTTCGGGCTTCTGACGACTCGTAACGACTGTCAAAGATCCACGAATCACAGCCGGGACCAACGTGCTTTCCGAGGCACGAAGGATTCTCGGTATGTAAAGATGGTCACCAATCCACTGATCAACCCCGGCAAGCGTAGCTTAACCTGATGGATCGACCAGTGCGGCTGTTGTTACTTAGCCACGAGCTCCTCACATTCACAATAATTAAAATAATATAATAGTTTACAAAGTAATCGTGTCATTTTGAATATAATTTTCAACAATGTCAATGTGTCAAAAATAACACTAAGTTAGGTTAGCAAGGTTACACTAGGTTAGCAAGCACCATTTATTTGGATACCTAAAGTTATTTGTTTTTATTCGTTGTTAACTACCTGACATTAATGGTGTTTCCTCAAGCATAAAATAATAATTGTTAAAAATTAATTAACCACAAGACTCTATCTAACTGTTCTAAATGACTCAATAGGGAAAAACAGGATGGCAGCCAGAATGGTACCTATGATGTTAAAAATTACAAAGTTTCAGTTGAAAATATAAACTTTCTGATGTTACTGTAGGACTGTTTAAAAGTTCTAAAATGGTAGAAAGTCTAATTATGGAAGTAAGGATTCACGTAATGCTGGGGTATTGAAATTTGCGAGTTAATTAATGCCTATTGGTCGTTTACATTTCGTAATTTTTTTTGTGTGTGATTTTTTATCTATTTATATAATTTAAAAAACTTACAGACATAAAATAATAATATGTACAAGTATATAAAAAGCGGCCAAGTGCGAGTCGGGCTCGCCAATGAAGGGTTCTGTAGCAGCAAGTAACATAATATAGAAGTTCTTGTGTTGATTGAATGAAAGGTAAATTGCTGTTTACGAATTATAACGTATTCAAAAAAAAAACTATTTATTAAATCTCGTTGAAACTAATTTTCGGTGGAAGTTTACATGGAAATGTACATCATATTTTTTTTTTAGTTTTATCATTCTCTTATTTTAGAAGTTACAGGACATACATTTTCCACTTTGGAAGTGTCTCTCGCGGAAAATATTCAGTTTAGGAAAAAAAATATATTAGAAACCTCAATATAATTTTTGAAGACCTATCCATAGATAGTATGTGTCGTAGTATGTGTCAACACGTATGTGTTTGATGTTTTTTTTTTTTAGTTTCAGTTTTAAGTATGGGGAACCCCCAAAAGTTATTGTTTTTTTTCTATTTTTGTGTGAAATTCTTAATGCGGTTCACAGAATACATCTATTAACCAAGTTTCAACAGAATAGTTCTTATAGTTTCGGAATAAAGTGGCTGTGACATACGGACGGACAGACAGACAGACCCACCAGAACCCTAAAAAGGGGGGGAAATAATCATAGACCATCTAAAAATTTGTCCGCATCGCTGTCAACAAGAAAATGCCCAAAAAGCTGGCAGCATTGCAGCGTTGTATGGCAATGCTGATTCTCTGGCCGAAAAATAGTCCAGCCCTCTGGTCACGTGATGAGTCTACCAACCGCTTGGCGATGTCTCGAAAAACTAAATGGGCGAAACTAAACTGAACTTAACTATTCAATTAAATTATATTGACTAAACACAGAAAAGCATATGCGAATATACATATACAGAAGGCTAATGGCTTATACACAACCCGGAACCAATATGAGCAGGCCATCCAAAATATTTATGTAGTGCAGGGACCGTACCCGGTATCTCTGCCCCAGCTAATTACATCTTTGCCGAGCAACTCAAACACGAGCATATTATGTAAAATGTAATTAAATACACCCAGCACATAACATCACTAGCTTAAACCATCTAAACCATCTAAAGCGGGCCACGCATAATGCATGTTATCTGCCCATTCATAAGACATTCATTAGATGCGAAACATCCAGCCTCTCATTCACTTCCCTACGTCAATTAATACTAAGGCATCATGGAACCTTTAAATACTAAATAAGGATTGGATTAAGACGAGATTCACAATCTAATGTTTTCCAAATTTCAAACCACTCTTGTTACAAATCTTTAGGGTTGAAAATCGCGTGGCAATTAAAATAATACATAATTTGTAACGGACAACGAGTGACGCGGCCCTGGGGTCAGATAAATGGTTAATCTCATGAATAGTGTGCTTCACGGGATTATATTTTGTGTGCGCCCGCTGCGGTTTTCAATTTTAAACGTTTGAATTTTCAGTGAAGAATGAATATTGTAAGCTTCCTTATTGACTGACCGCTGCAATGGCTGTATCGAAAATAAGTAGTCATGAAGTCGTAACAGATTGATTGATAAGCCAGCTAAGCACTAGGAAGTGGTGAATGGTGGGCGTTTTTGGGGGACTGTCTTATGTAATTTTGACGTTTGAAAAGTCCTGATTCTCAGCCTATTTTGAATAAATGACTTTTGAATTTGAATTTGATACATACAAAGAGTGCACGTTTCTATAAAACTCTCGAAGAAAAGCCTCGCTGTGGAGTATTTTTTTACCTGGATCTAATTTAATCAAAAGACCGCCTATTTACGCACTGCTAACCTTATCTTCCATCTATAATATATAACTTGCTTCCTTAATATTATGTTTTCCTCTAAAAACACACTCAGCTCTCATATAAACACATTAGGGACGCCTCAGGCGAGGTTCAAATGACGCGCTTTGATCAGATTCGGCGTAACTGGTGTAAGCAATGTTATTTGGAATAATATTTATTCTGGTACACATAGAGTGGTTATGTGATAATTTTGAGAGTACCAAATATATGGGCTTATGATGTACTTACCTAAATGTTACGGGATAGAGAATTTCAACGCAATTTATTACGTCGAACTAGTTTCTGTCGTCTTCGTTTTCGCTCGTGTGGATGTCGGAAATTATCCCCAGGGAACTTACTACCGAGATAAAATGTATCCTATGTGTTAATTCAGGTTATAACCTATCTGTCGGGAGTCGCGAGCCGACTTCCAGCCACCGTAGGCGCGCGCTTGCGGACGGTGAGCAATGGGTAGCTCGCCGTCCGATTAGGACCAGGCCCGGGTCGACGGCGCGTTGTTCCACGCACGCCTCAAAGAGATGTCAGCACCAACTGACGGGGTCCGTAAGGGCCAATGCCTGCCAGGGTTGCGAGTTTGTCCGAAAGGGATGTCGCGGCCCAGGCACTCAGGCAACGGAAGGAACACGGGTGGGTTTTAGTCAGTAAAAGTCTCACGCCCTCCCGCTCCACCCAGAGCAGGAGAAGTTATTTAATAATTTGCCACCCTCAAAAAAAAAAGGTTATCTGTGTGCCAATTTCATTCAAATCCGTTCAGCCTTTTTTGCGTGATTGAGAACATAAAAAACATCCAAAAACACAAACTTTTACATTTATAATATTAGTAGGATTACATTCGAAACTAAACAGAAGAATGAAGAGGCTCCTAATGATATTATTTCGTAAAAATATAATGTACCTTGTAGGTATTTGTCCTAACAGCATTTGTGGGCAATTATTTAAATATTTTAAAAGTATGCATTGCGGGTACATCCATCCATAACAAGCCGCAGTACTGTTATGGGTGTGACAATACATGAAAATAAATATATAATAAGTCAAAGGAACCTACTAAGACCTATAAACCTAACAGTCCCTACGACTCTAAGTCCTATACGCCCAACAGCCCTAAACTATCATATATACACCTAGTATGTAGTAAATAAATATATAAATAAGTTCAGGATGTCTGCACCATGCGACTTAAAGTTACAGACGGATACTACACAGGATTTCCAGGTTCGGTAAGGGTACACTCACTCACTGCCAGTCCCGCAGACTCACGAGACTGATCAGAGATGGCTAAAGGTGTCTTGGCCACAGTGAGGGGTAATGAGACAAGAATATAAAATTTAAATCTGATTTATTTACAATATTTTACAGCTTATAAACGACTTTTTCTTAACGCACACTACTATACTTACAAACTCTTGTGTACTATGCGTGTAAGATGCAACCAAATCATTATTTAAACTGGACCGCGTCAGCCGGGCCGAGTGCTGAGTCAATGTCCAAAGGTAACATTGAACAGCGGGCATTGCGGGCCCGTCCAATACCAAAAACCGTATGTCCATAATGTTCCCAATTTGGTACTAACAAAATACAAGTTAAATTCCACACGTTGAATGCATTAATAGTAATTACACAATTCAGGCTACCGGATATCATACCACACAAGCTGATGTAATTACAAATTCATTTGAATTGTAGCCCAAATAGTAATATGGATGGGGTTTACGAATGGGGTGATTTGGGCCTGTTTGCAAATATCCATATATATATATAGATACCTACAACATATTTATATGCATGAATAGATTAGTATCATTAATTAGAATTTACTTGACAGTATGAGAAGCTTCAATTTCCTGGAATTTGAAATCTAATTAAGTTTTGGCATGTAAATATCTTCATGTAAATTAGCTGTTCATGCAACGTGATTTCGTTATATTTGAGCTTTAGTTTTGCCCTCGACTATGCTTTCGTCTGAGCTAACATAAAGTAATGACATAAAATTAAAAGAAAATTACTTGAATTTATCTTGAGTTACTTTTAAGTTCACTAAAGAGTCATTAAAAAAATCTCATTTCGCGAAATACTCATTACATTATGCAACGACATGCTGACATTTTTAATTTTATTTTTGACCTGTTTCATCTCTATCTCCGTACTAAGTTCCGGTTAACTTGCAAATAATTTTATTAATTTCATAAAAAATCTACTCCATGTTGGATTAATCAGACACATAGTGCCCCTGGGCCCTTACAATGGCGGCACTATATTATGGCTTCTGACGTTGAAACGTACGAACCTTACGCGAAATTTAATCGATTATATTTTTAAGCTATTGCATAGCTTCTATCGCGGGCCTTGAGCGTGGAGACCGAATCCAGAAATTCCGTAACGAAAATAACCTAACACCCCCCACTCCGACCGGCACAGCGGTGATACTTTTTTTGAAGTTATACTTCTTTAGGCGCGTTATGAAAAAATGATGAGAGTGAAATTTTAAGATGCGCGCGCATCACTGTGACACAAATTGCATAAGTTGATAAAAAAATGCTATGCAATAGCTTTACCGCGGCAGTCTCCGAGTGCCACACGTCTTTTTTTTAATGGTCTATTTTACATATCATCATCATCATTTCAGCCGAAAGACGTCCACTGCTGGACGTAGGCCTCCCCAAAATGGGGGGTATGCCATAAACTCAAACTCAAAGCATTTATTTCAAATAAATCACACTTTGCACTTTTGAATTGTCAAGGAATCGGTCAGTTAGAAATATGAAGCTAGTTGCCCATTCCAAAGCGTAGTAGGTACCTATGGAGAAGAACGGGCAAGAAACTCCACGGACACTCTTTTAAATAAATTGTTACAAAATATTGGTTTCATCATTCATGTGAGAACAATGTAGAAAGACGTGCACGTTAGAAGCGTCCGTAATAAAAAGATAAAACAAAGAACAATTCAAAAATTTAAATCAGCCAAGGCAGCTAAGAGTTGACCAGTCCCAACTGACGGCGCCCGTTCACGAACATGACGCATGGATCCGAAAATCTGGAAAATGGTTGAGCTGAATGGTGCAAACCATTCAGCTCAACCATTTTGAAGAGAGCTAAATGATACAACACACGCGCCACCATCAGCGAGACATCTGAGTGAGCATGACATACTCACAGACGCCATTCAAGTCATTATAAGACGTATTACGTAGACGTTGACGTAGTTTATAAGACGTATAATCGCCACGCTTGGTACACAGGTTGGCGATCGCAGTATGGTGTTAAAATACATAGAGAATGCTGCTGCCCATTCTCTAGTAAGTCCCTTAGTCGCCTTTTACGACACCCACGGGAAGAAATGGGTTGGTACCAGAACATATTTTTTCTGTTCTGTGGTTGGTACTACTCTTTACGTCTTGCACCACACGGACGACATACCCGTATTACACATTGTCCAGTTTTTTAAAGCGATACAATGAAATGATCCTTACATGAAAAAACCAGCCAAGTGCGTGTCGGACCACGCACAATGAAGGGTTCCGTAGTTGGGATGAATTTATCTCAAGAACAGACTTAACATTGTAGTTGAAAAACATGTTCTCTCTTATGAAATATATGGGAGAACATGACACACTTGACTCTAACAAGAATTTTCATTTTAATATTTCGCAAACGGATCCCTGAATCCAAAAATTCACTCTCCACACCATGTGATAGACGAGAAAAAAAATACATAAAAATACACTTTACGTGTTTACCAAAAATGTATTTGATGTTACCACTTTGTCTGCGTGATTAATATGTATGCCCATGCCAAATTACAGCTTTTTAGTATTAACAGTTACTGAGTTAAGCCGCGGACAGACAAACGGACGTGGCGAAACTATAAGGGTTCCATGATGACTACGGAACCTTAAAAAGAGTCGAAACGCATTACTCATTTTTATAGACATCTTGTCTAATTTTTTTATTAAATATGCCAAAATTGTTTTCATGAAAAAAGAGCTTCTGGTTCCTAAGACAGTTTCCCCGTATCACATAAGGATTCGGATTTCCCCATACTGTCCCAGTATAAAACCCACTCTTTATAGCCCACCTCATCATCTGCCTCGATTTTTCGGCTTCCAGTCTAACCGGATGCAGCTGAATATCAGTATTTTACATGGACCTGCTGCCTATCGGACATCCACAACCCAGTTACTGGCGATATCTCTTGGTAAGACTGGTTGTCAGACTTTTGGGGATTTTAACTACCTGTAACGACTGTTAAAGATCTACAAATGACAGCCGAGACCAATGGCTTAACTTGCTTTCCGAGGCACGCCCCTCCGTGCTGTTGTGTTATGTAAAGATGGTGGCCCATCCACGTACCAGCCTCGGTAAGCGTACCTGATCGATCGAACCGTGCGGTTGTTATTACTTAGCCACAAGCCTCTATCTCTTTGTATAGCCCACCAATAACATCGAAATAAATAAATAGACAAGTCTTCGATCAATAAAATGTTGTTACTGCAGGTTATCCATCTCTAATCCCTTGCGACTGTGGATTCCCTCGAGAGAAGCGAGTGCCTTGTTAGCTGGATAGACAGTCATGGCTTACAACACGGCATTTTTCTATGTGCAGACATGATTGCATACAAATATACAGGCTGGCATGGACATCGACGCGAAAACTGTTCTGAACTGTTCTGAACAGAAAATTTCAACGCAGGGGGCGTTGAAATTTTCTGTCGATATTTTTTTTTAAATCAGCTGTTCTATACATTTTGACCGCGTAGGTATTGCAATTTTCTATAATACAGCAGTTTTTTTTAAATAAACGACGAAAAATTTCAACGCAGGGGGTTTTCAGAATCATGTACTGAATCCATGGTAACAGTTTTCGCGTCGATGGCCTTTTATTTTTTTTGTCCAACAAACCAAAACAAAGTTTCAACGGAGTACAAAGTGTATTGAAAAGCGATTCCCTATGATGTTCACGGAATATCTCAAAATGGTACAACGCCATCTATCGAACTTTAATGAAGCTCTCACACAAACAGTACTCCTACTACGGGTCAATGGTCTCCTTCTCTCTTTTCACTTGTCCTCTTGTCATGTGTTTTTATCTATCTACAGCCGTCTGGGTCTGTATTAAAACTCAAACCATTTATTAAAATTTTTTTTAAACAATATATTACATAATTTTGGGTACCTACATTATTCTTGTTTCTTCTATGAGTGAGATAAATGATTAAAGACAAGAGATAACCAGTCTCAACTGATGGTGCCCGTTCATAAACACGAAGCGTGGATCAGCACCATTCAGCTCAACCATTTTGAAGTCATGATGAACACACGCGTCACCACCAGCGAGACATTTGAGGAAGCATAACATTAAATGATACTTTAAATAGGACTTCTGTTAACCCACTGAGTTTTCGTTAAAGTCTACGTCACCATTTTGACCCCCCACCTAGTTGCATTGTGCACTTCTTCTTTTCGTGTGGTTAGTAACTAACCTGGTGTCAGAGTTTTAAAGCTGCCCATGGGCCTCTGACTTGGCTTCACATGCCGTCAAGAAATATCTCTCCGGCATGCCGGTTTCTTGCTGGGGTTGCGGGTTTGTCTGAAAGGGATATCGCGGCCCCAGCACATAGGCAACGGAAGGAACACGGGTGGGTTTTAGTCAGTAAAAGTCTGACACTCCCTCTCGCTCCGCCCAGAGCGGGAGGAGTCATTTGATGATTTCCCACGCAAAAAAAAATAAAAAAAAGGCATGCCGGTTTCCTCACGATGTTTTCCTTCACCGTTTTTGAAGCAAGTGATAATTATACAATACGCACATAAATCCGAAAAGTCAGAGGTGGTTTTTGAGGATGGGAAATCATCAAATGCCTTCTCCCGCTCTGGGCGGAGAGGTGCGTGCCTTGGGTTCGAACTCGAGAACTATGACTTGGCAGTCCGACGGTCACACCACTAGGCTATCACTGCTTACATTACTGAAACATTACATTATTGTGCACTTATTTTCATTTAACTGTAAATTATACTAATAAAAGGCTCACTACCCTAACAAATAGTACTAGGAACAATAACTATTCTTCGTATTCAGGCACATAATAGCTATCAAGTGCACTCGCAAAGAATATAAGGTACCTAATGTGTCGCAGCTAATGTCGGCTCAGTGGGGAAAGCCGGCCGTGATTCATGAGGTACACTGTGGTTCTGCCAAGTGTTGTGATAATGGCGATACTGCGGGACTGTTCATTGTTGTCTATGTACTGTTGGAGACGTCTATGTGCTATTGTACACTTTGTTTAGGAGTGTAGGTGCTTAGCACAGGCTGGTTTTTTTATATATATAATGTGCTCATATTACCCGCTATACGGATGCCATCTTCACTACCCGGCGCTCATAAGCTTGCACGTGGTATTCGCTGACCTCGAAAAGGCATGCGACCGAGTGCATCGTGAAGTTTTGTGGTGGACCCTTAAGGAGTTAAGTGTGCCTGGGAAGTTTAAGGTATGTATTGGCCGCAATACGTTCATATTAATTAATTGTATAAAACTTCCAAGTTACAAGTTTCAGGGGTTTTGTAATTTAGGCGACAGATTGCTGCGCTACTATCATTCCCAAACAGCGTGATCGTCGGCACAATATTCCATACACATTTTCAGTTCATTACCTTAAAGTTTTCCCCCACTAGGATACCTACGGACTCAAATGAAAACTGTGACAATTACATTAAGGTCCGATATTGTGGGTGGACCTCACTGTAATACTCTCACTTAATTTCTCCAACCAAAGCTCTTAAACGCAATTAACAAACGTACCATCCATCAATTACATCTTAAATCTTCCCATAAACAGTAAATCAGACACAGCTATATCATCACTAACACGCTGATCTGTGGGCTCCCAAATAATCGCTCAGGCGGCCTCGACAAGACAAATGACTAGCGGTGACCATCTATTAGTATACCGCCGACAGATCGACAAATACAGACGAGATTGATAAATTATACGTTATTTTGTTTGGTATTTGTGGTAAAAAATCTTGTAATTTTCTGTAAGATTGAACTGGGCTGACTTTGAATTTATTGGCGATCTTTCAGGGGTTGAATAACTTGGTTCTAACTAAACCTGGCTATACCCACGACATTTCTTTAAAAAAAATACCTCTCGATAGAGGTCAAAACTTACGACTGGTGCCGAGTATACGCGATTCAGCGTCGAGTATACGCGATTCAGTGCCGAGTTTACGCGACTCAGCACCGAGAATAGGCAATTCAGCGTTACTGACCGTCTGGAGCCGGTTATACCCGATTCAGCTGGGGCGTTTGTTGCGCCACTTGTTCTTCCCAACTAGGAAGTGGTGAAGGGTACGCGTTTTTGGCGGACTGTCTTATGTAATTTAGACTTTCGGAAAGTGCTGATTCTCAGCCTAGTTTGAATAAATGACTTTAAAATTTTGAATCTTATAAATGTCGTTGGCGCGGTAAACTCTAATTGCGCGATGCAGGATTTGTGTGACGTCAAGATTTTGTGTGACGTCAGGTCTTTGATGCGTAGTTCGTATGTGACGATGTAGATGCCGCTCAGAGTCCTCAATTTTTGACTACAGAGTCAAAAATTGCGTGACGGTTCAATTTCGTTCTCTGTTCAGAAATAGCGCAAAGTTCGCCTAAAGAAGTACTCACATCAAAAAAGTATGTATACTGACAATAGAGCACGGGTTTAGTTGTTGATACGATTATCTTGATCCCTGCCTTTGAAGATTGAAGCCTCTTTAAAAACAATACATCATGTTTAACATGTAGGTAGGTAAATCTGTAAAAGTGTATGTACCAGCAAGTCAAATCACACGTGCAATCAATCAACCACCGTTATCACAACTACTTACAACTTTGTCTACCTCCCCCGTCTCACCGCACAGATACCTCGGGTGGTGACTAGCCGTCGCGCACGGACTATAAAACAAAATGGTGTTTAATACTTAAAAAGCTTTTTATTTTACGTGTGAAAAAATAAAATATATGGACAGAGCACTTCCGATAGATGTTCACATATGAATGCATTATGTTAATACTGTTTTAATTCTAATACATTATTGCATCGCATCATTCAAACTCTCATCCGTATTGGAAAAGAAAGAAAGTATTATTTTCATCGAAAGGATCTTTAGAATTCTTTTTCTTTTTCCTCATTATTTCGTATCTCCTTCAGTTGACATTAAATTATATTCCGCCCGGATGCATGCGTGGATTATATTGGACTTGGTTTTTCTGCCCACGGGCATTGTCAAATTGGGTGCTTACATTGTATTATGTTACCATTAGCGACCACTAGACAGTTAGCTTTTGCTCACCTACTACCTACCTACTGGTATCAACCAAAATATGTACTTTTATTACAGAGTTTTGTGAAACTGTTTATGCCAATTATTTTTCTTTGCTTCTTTGCCTTTATGGTTCAAGTTTTTTCCCCACAAAACATCCGTAAACAAAGAAAGTGCTTCATAACCTCTGATCTTCCGGTAGTGAACCGGGTACAAAGTGCCGGTTGGAAGTGGTGTACCGGTTTCAAGCCGGATGCCGTCAGCTAGAGGGCGCAATATCCGCATCCTAACATCGGAAAGTTCTGTTTGCAGTTAACTTCGTTGAGCTATGTCCGCCTGGTACCACTGCATGGTTAACCGTATTAATATGGTGATGTATGGCATAGACCCCATAAATCTTATCTCTTGCCGTCATGTTGGCATCATTGCTTGTCAAGCTTAGTTTCAATATAATTTGAAATACTAATAGAGTTCACAATGGTGACTGACAGAACAGTGTTACCAATCGCGTCACAGGACAAGTTATAGTGACAAACATCTGTCAAATCCGTTCTCTTTTTCACCGCGAGAGCCATGCTGGATTTAGCCCCCGAAATATCAGTAAATGATGTGGAAAAATTCATAAGTCGATTAGTTGTTGACAATGGAAGAAAATTAATTCACGAATGCGTGGTGAAACTATTGAACGTTATAATAATATGTGTCCCGAAGTTCTTTTTTGTTTTGTTTAAAGTATTGTAATAATACCAAAATAAAACTTTGTTTTAAATTCCCTTCTTTAAAAAAAGGGTTTTTAAAGTATCTATTACATTTATCGAGAAATGTCCTGAACAGGAATAAAACCAAGGAAATTCTAATTTTGCGAAACCTGCAGAGCACTAAAATTTTAATTGGAGGAGTCTAATAGAAAAGGCGGTACAAAATAAAATCGTGAACAAGGCAAGGTGCAAAACGATTACAGAAACCGCATCGCTTCGTCTCCTCTCTTTGCTGCATAAAAAAAGAATAGAATCTAAAGACTATCAGTATAGCGAAACAGTTATTTTTGCAGTCCTTTGGCACATTTGCCGTACATTTGCCGTAGTAGAGAGTCCACGAGCGATAATAATGTTGAACTGTGGCCATCATGGACAATAGTGCGAAGGACCTTTACATAATCTTGCTATAGCCCGGGAAACTTACACCGAATTTTAGGCTTTTTAACTTTGCATTAATTTAAAACAGCGATTTTTTTTCATTAACGTGTAGGGTATAATGGTCAAGGGAGTCTGTTAAACTGTATACCGCGAAAAGTGTGTACGTGTGTACGCTTTTTTTAAGAAAACATCTAATTTCAATTTTACGTGGTAGTTTTTTATAAACAGATATGTTTGTATGGAGTGTTTGTCGAAGAAATTAGGTATCACAAGTAGGTCAAAAAATTTAACATTTTCGTCCACGGAAATTTCCATAAAAATAAAATTACGATATTTTTTTAATTAATTTTTTGCATTAAATTACTTAATTAAATATTTTAATACAAGTTATTAGTTATAATAAAAGTTTTTTTGCAAGAACGGTTCAGGCAAAAATGTAACAGAGTTAAATAAAGTTTAACTTTTATTTATAGGCTCTATCTCACTTAATTACAAGAAAATTTAACAACAATTTTTTAATGGATAGGTTTGTAACATTTTGCTTTAATGTGTTTAATTTACTATTTTACCACAATTTTTATTCACAAAAATGAGTATTTTTTTTTTATCTTGCTGCGTGTCATGGAAAATGTTTAATTTTTTTTTATTATTTGAAGAGCTAAGTTCAAAAACACGATTCAGGAAAAAAAATCGCTGTTAGGATTTAGTGGAGGGTTCAAACCTAATTTCCTCGGCTTACTATGAGATCCATCGTCAAAAACAATACTTTACTTCTGATGATCTTCTTTTCGTGTGGTTAGTGACTAACCTGGTGTCAGAGTTTTAAAACCACCCATGGGCCACTTTTATTTTTTTTTGTGGTTGAGATATTATCAAATAACTTCTCCCGCTCAGGGCGGAGCGGGAGGGCGTGTCAGACTCTTACTGACTAAAATCCTCCCGTGTTCCTTCAGTCGCCTGTACGTTGCAAGGGGCCACGTTATCCCTTTCGGACTTTCCCGCGACCCCGGCAGGCATCGGTCCTAGCGGACCTTCCGTTGTGCTGACATCTCTTTGAGGCGCGCGTGGAACACAACGCGCCGTCGACCCGGGCCTGGTCCTTATCGGACGGCGAGCTACCCATTGCTCAATGCCCGCAAGCCCGTGCCTACGATGGCCGGGAATCGGCCTGCGATTCCCGACGCCCAGGGCGTCTCCTGCGGCGGCTTGGGGCGTGAGGGCGCGACATTTGCCTCTCCCTCACGCGCTCCGTCTCCTCCTTCGCGAGCATTACTGCTTCGAGAAGGAGGTGACGGCTTCCCACGCCCTCTCGCTACGTACCATGGCCTGGACCAGGGCCGGACGGGAGAGATCACTGCCACCGATCGCCTCCACAAGGACACGGCGGTACCCCGCCCCAGCCGGGCAGACCTACACCATATGCTCCACCATGTCCTCCGGGCGATCCACACAGTGGTGAGCCCAGGGGTCTCTGACTTGGCTTCACATGCCGTCGAGAAATATCATTCAGGCATGCCGGTTTCCTCACGTTTTCCTTCACCATTTTTAAAGCAAGTGATAATTATACTCATCACTTCTGATGATGATTTATATGACTTTAAATATCATCATTAAATATGAAGTATAAAGAACGTGTTTAAAAAATATATAGGTATGATAGCCCTGATTTTTTCGAGCAAAAAGTAAACTTTCAGGAGTTTCCCTAAATACCAGGACCGCATGTCAGGCAAGAAGTAAGGACCACCAAATTCTTCTAACCTATAAATACAGCTGCCAAAAAGAAATAAACTAATTGCCAAGTAAATAATCTTTTCTGCATGTCTCGACGTAATGAACTGCCGCCAAGCATAGAGCGTTGTTTCGCGATCCAATTGTCGAGGTACGGACGCTGCATACGACACCAAACTGTTTTATTGCGAATAAAATTGAACTACGCGTCCATTTTGATGTGTTTTGTCGAATTAATGACTATTGCGTTTTAAACTACGTTTTGGAACGTGACTTTCGATTTGTTAATATAAGATAAGATAAGATAAGATAAGATAATCATTTATTTGCTCAAACATGAGTACAATACATACAACACAAATTGTCAGCATGCAAGAGATGTTAAAAGTAGAGATAAAAACAGATCATCACGTTTGCCGTAAACAATGGCATGCAAATATTAATAAAATAAAGTATGTCAAACTGAGTCAAATTATTTAAACATGTCATGATAAAATAGATCATTAAAATAATAAATTAGTAAAACATGATCAAAATCTCTCATCAAAATATATTCACAGGTTTTCTGTGTGTGTGTGTGTGTGTGTGTTTATTATCATCCATTACATTGCATGTAATTGTAACTAACTGGAAATCTCGTAATTAATTTGATTAAAAATATTTGTTATATTTTAGCGCCATCAAATTTTATAATGAAGCCAGACGATTTGGACGGAAAATACAAACTTGTTTATAATAACTTTTTTAATTAACCAAGCTAATAGATGTTGTCATATTTTGTAGATTATTTTCAATTTACCAAAAACCTAAAACGTAGTTGTAAGCTAAAGTCTAGTCTAAGTCATAGCTTTTGTTCCCTGTCCAAACTAAATTCCTCAATCTTAAAATTAAAGTAACTGCAGTCATTAAGAATTGCACCACCATTCTACAGTCTAACTTGCCCAGATGTCTTTAAAACATCGCAATAAAACTCAGCTAATGCAGCGTCGGTAATGAGAACACCAGGGCAACAGAGGAAGACGAGGGTCTTAACAATTGGACCTCGGCCAGCGGTGACCGACCCCACCGACGGTATTTGACATTGTTATTGCTGTGACCACTCGTTGAATATTGAGATCGATAGGTGTGACTGTGGGTATAACAGTTATTGGCAGTCTTTTGTTTTGGGACATGAGGCTGATTATGGTGGAAAAAAAAACATGCTTGGAAATTCGAACAATATTTTGACAATCTTCTTCGACATAAATCAAAATTGCTGTACTGGTCGACTACATGCAAGCGCGGGTCGACAATGTTTGTATGAAAATCCATATCTGTTGTGTTTAGCTGCCGAATAAATTACTATGAAAAATCATATCTGCCGTGTTATTTAATAATGGAACGGACTTTTTACTTCAACACATGGCAACCAAGGAGGTAACTTATCAAAGATTTTATTAAAAATTTCAATTTAGGTATGTATCTTGCAAATAAAGCTGTTTTTAAAGTAAAGAAAAAACAAATGAACATCGCATCAACTGGCGCGTGATAAATTATCGTTGTTCGTCATTTATTCTGGAATTTGTAATTAATTTAGGTAGTTTTAGGTAGGTTTGAATTTCCGCAAAGTAGGTACTATACAAGCCTTGGCCGCAAACAGGCTGTGATGGACTCACGTATGTGTGCCTCGGTTTAGCCTCGGTCAACATTTTCACTATTGTTCGTTAATGCCCTTGTTGCAGGCCGCGACAGTAATGTACTTTTGCAGAATATAAATAGCTTTAGCCCGCGGATTCGCCCGCGTGTAGGTCAGAAGTTATCCCACGGGAACATGCTACCGGGATAAATGTATCCTATCTGTTAATCCAGGTTATAAACTATCTGTGTGCCAAATTTCATCCAAATCCTTTTAGCCGTTTTTGCGCGATTGCGTAACAAACATCTAAACACACAAACATACAAACTTTCACATTTATAATATTAGCAGGATTACCTACCTACTTTATTTGTAATCTACCTCGCCTCGCACGCAGAGATTAATTGTATAATTTTAAATTATTTATATAATTATTAATATAATATTTATAATTTTTTATTATAAAACGTTATTTTTAATAAACCTTTCGTTTGAAGTACGTACCATAATTAACGGAATCCCTTACTAAATATTGTTTTTCTAAATCGTAAAAACATGACACAAGCCAGTTGCCCAAGCCACTAAGTTATCTTTCACGCAATATGTTTTCCTAGTAATCTTTTACGCGAGACGATAAACAGATGATACGATGTTTCTTTTTTTATTCAAAAAGTAACAAAAGAATACCGAGAAAGGAAAGTATAATAAAGCATTAATATTGAAAGGATACTGTGGAAATAAATACGTCCAAATAGCGGGTAACTGTACCTAATTGCTCACAGTTATTGCACTTTATAAGTTCCAGGGAATTTCTCTCACTTCATTCAACATTGGCTATTATTTACTGCAAGTGGGTTATTATTTCTTTTGATAAATGATGTTACTTTCAATTTTATTATCGGCACGAGATAAAAGTATAAAGTGTGGTTCGTTAGGCACTTCCTTAGGTCACTATTCAATGCTAATATTTTATGTGGCTGACAAATTCAGTGGTTAAAAATACATCGAAAGAACAGAACGCTAATTCATAAAGAAAATGGATTGAAGCTCCTTTTCTTTGGCAAAAACCACTCCACACTAGAGCTACGGTTTTCTAGAAAAGCGGTGGCCGCACTTACCAGCCATAGTGACGGCTGTCATGAAAAAGATGACAGCGGCAAAGATTTAAATCATTAGATTCACCCTACCACGTCAAAAGATAGTCGAGTTTCTGTTTCGTTTTGACACCTCTGACATACAATGACGCAGTGACTACACTTGTTTGTCGTCATGGAAACGTAACACAGGCATTCCTGGTACAGGCTCCAGTCTCCACAACATCAATGAATTTTTGTATACACGTTTATGTATTGTACTGAGTGTTCATTATGTGGTGGAGAAAATAAATGCTTTTTTTTTAAATCATATGTGAGCTCACTCTTCTTAGTATGGACAGTTTTTCTTGTGAGCGAGTACGGTGAGGGCAAATCTAGCGATTTAAATCTTTAGGAGACGATGTTTGCTTTACGGTGTCAACAATACTATAGGAAACCACACCAACTTAGTATCATAATCAACGTTTCAGTGCATGACGTCATCCGCCGTAAATTGCAGACGCTACGTGAGCGGTCACCGCTTTTCTAGGAAATCTTCTGAAAATCATTTTACGATCCAACCACAGACAAATAAACATCACCCAACTACACAAACAGCCCACTCATTAAAACTAAAGATTGCATCGAAACGATTTCAAACCACATTTAATTAAAAGAGATTTAATAATTAAACAAGTCCTGCCGGCTGCCACTATTGCCTGAATCTCGTTATCTCCCAGCTCAGACTTAATTTAGTAAAATTGAAACAGGCAGACTATATTTACTTTTTTATTAATCCTTAAATCTGCCGACTGCTAAAGTTATTCGGGTCTCGGATTAAGAAATGGTTCCGTAAAGAAACGTCGTTTCGAAACAGAATTTATATTAGTTTCTATTTGTCTGTTGAAAGACAATAGGGTTGTAGACTGGGAGAAAAAAAAACTATTTAGTCCGTCAGTCAGAGAATTAAAAAAAATATTACACACGTATTTATTGCTTTATCAAATTAATAAGAAATGGCTTAGATAAAAACGCTTTAAACTTCAGTGGGGGATCGCTACGTCACAAGTCAGTATAAAATCTACCGGCCAGTGACGTCATGCCACATTTTAACGCATTGCCTACTCAATGTATTGCCGTAATCTTTTGACTACCGAATAAAAAGAAAAAAATACGTGTCCAATATTTTTTGATAATCTACCTTTTTTTTTTGGGTGGGAAATCATCAAATGACTCCTCCCGCTCAGGGAGTGTCAGACTTTTACTGACTAAAACCCACCCGTGTTCCTTCCGTTGCCTGTGTGCCGGGGCCGCGATATCCCTTTCGGACAAACTCGCAACAATCTCTCGGGACAATTTTTTTTTTTTTTTTCAACATCCCTGTTGTGTAGAAATAAATAGAAGACGATTTCGGAGTGATACAACTAACTCTAAGAAACCGCTTTTCTACATTTTCGGTGAATTTTTTCCATGTTTTGTCTAGAAGAATATACTGAAGTCAAAAAATTTCTTTCATCAAAGAATTTGATCAAGTATTAGCATAGCCATTTTCTTTTTTGTTATAAACCGAATTGAATTTGTAAATGTAATCTAGGATAGGTTATTATCTAGGGATGTTACCTTCAAATACTACGTGGTAAGGTAAAATAGCTTAGGGCTCATACAGATGAGGCGGGTGTTGTTGCGAGACGCGTGTTTGTGACGTAAAGCGCGCCGCGTGACATGCAGGTTTCATGAACGAAGCGCTGCATTCCGTCTTTATGCAACAACGTACGATGTTAAGATTCTATAAGCTATAAACACACCTAGTTACAGTAAAGAAATATTGCGTCTCCTTTTCAAGGACATATCTGGCCGATATCACTTCACGTGACCAGAAGGCTGGCTCGTTCTTTGGCTAAAGAATTAGTATGTATTGCAAGTCAACGTGGCAATGCTGCCAGATTCCGGATGATAGCGATGCGGACGAATACTTCTACGCATAAAGTGTCCTTTTGTCAATTTTTTATTTATTTATTTGTTTAGTGAGTCATTTAATTTAGTACCTAGTGTATTTACGCTAGGTACTAAATCCGTTTACATTATTATCTTTTTCAATAACATAATATTATAGACAATCTCTCAGAATATTCATTGATCCGTAAGCTAAATAAAACACAACTAACTAAACAGTTAGTTGATCAATGAATATTCTGAGAGATTGTCTTTATTATTATGTTATTGAAAAAGATAATAATGTAAACGAAAAAAAAGTAAAACTCTTGACAAAGTTGCTCTGTGTGCTTAATTTTGAGACGAATTTCGTGTAAATCGTAGTGACAGACCGCTTCTTCTCGGAATTATCTGATTTTTCTCGTCATAATTTTCATATATAAAAAAAGAGCGCTGGTAAAAAGCAAAATTAAAGGGCTCGTCAAGGTCATTTGTGACGGCCAACTCTAGCACCGCGCGCGCTCATTGGTTAAACCAAATATTGCGCGCTTCCCGGCTTCCTGTTACACTCTTCCGTCCCAAATCACGAAATTACTCCCAAAAGTTTTTAGGGTATGTTCTGTGCACAGAGTGCAAGAAAACGAAAGGAAAGATGTTACACATAAAAAATATATTCATCATTCCAGCCGAAAGACGTACACTGCTGGACATAGGTCTCCCCCAAATGGGGGGGTTTGCCATAATCGCCACGCTTGGCAGGCGGGTTGGCGATCGCAGTATGGTGTTAAAATGCATAGAGAACGCTGCTGCCCATTCTCTAGTGAGTCCCTTAGTCGCCTTTTACGTCACCCACGGGGAGAAATGGGATGGTACTATTCTTTACGTCCGGCACCACACGGAACAAAAATTATTACTAAAACCAAACAATTTGGCGACCATTAATCTTCTTTTCGTGTGGTTAGTGACTAACCTGGTGTCAGAGTTTTAAAGCCGCCCATGGGCCTCTGACATGGCTTCACATGCCGTCGAGAAATATCTCTCAGGCATGCCGGTTTCCTCACGATGTTTTCCTTCACCGTTTTTGAAGCAAGTGATAATTATACAATACGCACATGAATCCGAAAAGTCAGAGGTGCGTGCCTTGGGTTCGAACTCGAGACCTATGACTTGGCAGTCCGACGGTCACACCACTAGGCTATCACTACTGTTTTAATGAACACATAGTAATACATAGAAGCAATTTTCACATTAACCAAACGACGTTCACCGCACGACTGAAGCAAAAGCAAGAACCCGTCAAAGCATACGCTATATAATCAAAGAACTGAACCGTATATCGTGGCAATAGGTAATAAATTCCGAACAACAATTTTATGCTCGATTTGGCTTCACCACACAATGAATAGGTACGTGAATTTTAATGCCACGAAAAGGGAGAACTTCGCCTTGCGTACGTATTTTATATTTTATACGTTTTTTTGTTGAAAACCGTCGAGTTTGAGCCTGCAACTGGCGGCACGGCACGGCAAGGGATTTTTATGCGACAAAAAATAATATAACTTACTTATATGACATTAAAGTTGAAATTTCAATGATAATTTTATTGTCGTAGGTACAAAAACAACGCTGCGGTATGCTTAGGTATGCCGTGTGTACATTGTGCAAATAAATAAATAAATATTTCTATTTGTCGCTTAAAAATCCCTTGCCGTGCTGCCAGTGAGCAAAGCGAGCCCTTTGTCAGCTGTTGTTGATGCGCAATTCGGGGCTTGTGTGGAGAGTAAGCATTATTTTCATGGTGTTTTATTTAGTACCGTGTTAGGGATGTGCGTAAAAGTAGCGATTTATTACGTACGTACCTAAATCACTTTACCGCGGTGACTGGATGAGGTTACGAGTATCATTTCAATGAAACTGCGTTCAAGAACTGTCAGTGTCAATATTGTGACAGTGACACTGACAGCTCTTGAACGCGGTTAAGATGTGCTGATCGCGTTCAGTTATATTGGTGAAATCTTCCCTAAGCAATGCCGAGCTAAGCTGTTCTGCTGCAAAGTAATCATTACCAGCTCAGACATTTTAGTAATAGCCGACAATAAACTACAAATAACACCGAATGTAGCAAAATAAAACCGACATGCGTAGGCAGTGTTTCTATAAAATACGTTCGCACGAATTAACCGCGCCATATATTCCGCGCGGTATTAAGGGTGGTTGTAAAAGCAGCGACTTTTTAGCGCGACATCGCTTTTATGTACCTACCTACGTGTGCGGCAGTCGCGGGTCCCAAGCACTAACACGAGGTGACATCTAAATGAAGCGATCTGTTGGATTTGCAACATTCGGCTTAGTATCGAAAGTTGAAAATCAAACAGCGAGTTTTTATTTAGGAATTAATTTAGGTTAGGTGTCGCTGGTGTAGTATTAGTGAAATCGGGTATTAGAGCTATAATGTACTGGGACAAGGCGACCATCAGGGTGTTCTAATGTAATCTATACAGGGTTATGTATAGATTATATAAATTATGCCAAAAAAATTCGAGTCATTTCATTCATTCAACATTGAATATTTTTATTTCATTAATTTTATTAAAATATTAAATCCCAATAACTCTGAATGAAGGAAAAACTTTGTAGGCACCCCTTTTTACGAAAATTACGCGTACGGAGGAGTATGTTTGGCACAGTTAAAGTTTAGGTATATGGAGAAGGAGTGCAGAAAGCTAATATGTTTTTGTAAAATGCATTACAAGAAAAAACACACTACCATACACGTTTGACCCACACACACACTCTTTTTCTTGTGGTTAAAGATGGCTGACCTGACAATAATGACAGGGCAGCATGGAATTAGTATGTACTATACATGGAATTTGTATGAACTATCCTATCAAACTTAAAATTCTAATCAACCTCTTTACTTAAATCACGCTTTGTTGCTAGTTGTTAGCAAATGTCTGTCTGTTTGTCTGAAGCTCAGATCGTGCTGAAGCCGAATTTCCGTCGACACGCCACTATTGTCTTTGTCTACAGGTAAATAGGTGACAATGGGGTAATTTGCTTCGTTAACTTACCGCAATGCATCCACTTAGCGCTCAAATGGTTAACCGAGACAGGAGACACATTTCAACATACATATTGCGTAGTTCTTGTGTGGAAATTGTTAGTGCAGATTTTGATTAAATTGTGGTTTCAGAATTTTTCGACACGGATTTTGCTGGAGTAAGGAGCGGCTGGTGAGCGAGGAGCTCGTGGCTTAGTAATAACTGCTGCACGGGTCGATACGTGAGGTTAAGCTACGCTTCCCGGGGTTGCTCTATGGATGGGTGACCATCTTTACATACCGAGACTCCTCCGTACCTCGGAAAGCACGTTAAGCCGTTGGTCCTGGCTGTCATTCATGGATCTTTGACAGTCGTTACGGGTCGTCAGAAGCCCGAAAGTCTGACAACCAGTCTTACCAAGGGGTATCGTATTACCCAGTTACTGGGTTGTGGAGGTCAGATAGGCAGTCACTCCATGTAAAATACTGGTATTCAGCTGAATCCGGTTAGACTGGAAGCCTACCCCAATAACGTTGGGAAAAGGCTAGGCAGATTGATTCGTTTTGCTGAGGTAAAGTGGTTTGTGTGTCTTTTTCAAAGCATTGAAAAATATCTGCAGAAAAGACAAGTCGTCGATTTCTAAACCCAAACAGATAGTAAGTGGCAAAAGTACCTACTTATTTAAAAATAGGCTCTTTTGCCACTGAGAGCAAAACGCGAGTATGACATAAACGGGATCAAGATCTCGTGCCTACTACCAGGAAGACATGGGTCTGAAGATAATAAAAATAAAAGTAACGCGTTCGAAATGCGAGTCTTCAGAAAAATGCGTGACGTCACGCGCGGTTTAAAGAAAAGGTCAGTCAGTATAAACGAAAGGGCAATATGGGTCGGATATGTGGATAGAATGTCATACGACAACATAATGAGAAAGGAGATTACAATTCAAAGGGTAAACAAAACTGACGGTTCGCATCAGTATTCAAGAGACAAGATACCCTAACTGGACAAGAGAAATCAGCTGAAATCTACGGAAAAAGGAACTGAAAACTGAATTTTTATAATTTTCAAACTTAGTGTACCTACAGATATTTGTTATACACAATTTTTCTCGTGCACTGTGCCCGGTAAAAGTCGCGTGGCATATTGTGTGACGATTTATTCACTTACTAGCTGCGCCCCGCGGTTTCACACACATAAGTATCGATCCCGTGAGAATATCAGGATAAAAATTATCCTATAACCTAACCCAGGTCATAGTCTGCACATGTGCTAAATATTATCCAAATCCGTTCAGCCGTTTTAGCGTGAGCGTAACAAACAAAAAAACACATTATCGCGTTTATGTTGTTAGAATGTTGTTCAGGGTGGACAAACCTTTTCTATAATGATCATGAATAATTTTGAGAAAAACAAAAATATGTTTCGTGTGCTAATATTGAAGCGAGTAAAATATTAATGAATCGTTGTATCTAGATGTCACGCAACGGTTCATAAAAGGAAAATTATGTAACTTTAAGAAACTTGGTATAAATAGAAATAGGTTGCTTAAACCAGAGTCGAAAAATATCACGACCATAAATATTGGTTTAGGCTTGTCACGCTAAAGTTACGTATGTTCCTACCCTACATCGTTTTTTATTTGTTGAATCAATCTCAAAGTAATCAGGGCCTACTAATTGTTTTCATGTTAGGAAAAATTTATTAAGTACAAAAAATCTATAGGTAGGTACTTATATTATAAAGAGATTGAGCGCATTTTGTTAGTTTGTATATTGGAGGGCAATCTCCGGAACCACAGGTCCAATTTGAAACATGCTTACAACATTTGTAAGGTACATTATTCCAGATGGACGGATAAATTATGTAAATGTATACAAAAAAAGCACTTAATAAATACTAGTAAAAAACTATCATGAATTCATTTAATTAAATGGTAGGTATTTTATATACCAGGCAGGCAGAAAATATTAAGAACATTTTATTTTTGAATTATTCATTCATGATTGTGGATCTCCAAAAATATATAAAAGCTGTTACCCCGGTCAGACGCAAGCGGGATTCAAAGAATTAAATATGAACAACATTCATAAACCTCATTCAACAAGAAATATGAACACGGAATAGCCCCGTATATTTGCGGACCCGTTTATTTCGTGGGTATATTAAAAAAATCCTTTTAACCTATAAACATGTGCCGGTCGTTCACAGGTTTTTATCTTTTTACACTATTGTCCCGAGCAAAAAACACCCGGCCCGCATAAAATATAGGCACCTTTATACGGTTTATTCCGCCTCTCGTTTACATAAAAAATAACTTTGAAAGTATGTGCACCTAGTACATCGAGTGTTAAACGTGCCTATTGTGAGATTTATACCTATGGACGACAGTAAAATTGTTTGTCGAATTTTCCAACGAGGCTCAATCGAGAGGTCCTACCAACAAATAAAAAAACAATTTCAAAATCGAATTCGTTTCCTTTTGCTTTTGTTTTTAGTACACGTATTGTTTCGCATAAAACAATTTTGAATAAAAAAGATAAAGACGCTAATAATCTTTTTTTTTTAGAGATAGGTTTTTAAAAGCCAATTTTATTCGGTGAATGGGCAATACACTTTTACCAGAGACTTATTTAAAACGCTACGACTAATGCCCGCCGGCAGAAGAAAATCCACCCATTCAATTTGAATAAAAAATTGTCTCGTATTTTTCTAAAATACTGTTCAATTCGATAACAAAGAAGATCCTAATGAAACTATTAGCCGAAAAACCTGAAAAATGTTGATTACAGTTAGCTTAGAGAGCTGTAGGGAAGAATTACAAAAGGCTCGAATGCGGGCCAAAAGACAATAACCGGTAGACAATACGCGCCTAGATATTATCGGATTTTCTCTTCGCACTTATATTTTCCTGGTAGGTATCGCGATAGAGATGGTTTTATTTTTGTATTCTTGTCGATTGTTAAGAAATAACGAACGCTGAAATAATAGCGTAATGAAACCTACAGAATGTTCCCTTTTATTTATAAGTATATTTTCGGTATCAAAGAATCGATCCCAGACCTCGTAGCAATTATTTTTTTTCATAAATATTCTGTTCCGCATAGTTCGCGGTGAGTCGGAACTGTTTGTGGTGATTGCGGTGATTATGGTGGTACCCCAGTGAGTCGGATGTGGTACAGCGCCGGGTTGTGGCTGACTGCTGGCGTTGACCAGGAGAGGGTAGAATGGGCTCTGCGTGTGAGACCTGCTGAAAGTGCAGGTGCTGTGCCAGGGTTGCTGATGAGGCTGGACTGTGCGTTCGCTTCATACTGGTGGTCAGGATACCAGTTGAAGCCGTGAGTGCTGGCTGGCTGTGTGACTCGCCTCACGAAAGCTTGCGGGAGTGATGATGATGATGACGACACAATGGTAGTTGCACGAAGGCTGAGTGGACGTTCATATTCGGGGTCACCAATTTAGAAGTATGAGGAACAGGGTGTAAAGTTCACTCATCCTCTTAGAAAAAGGAGGATCCTCCGACCAGACGGGTGTCGTGTCTGGCGGGCAACTGCCCAACGATTGATGTCGTCTTATAAATGTCGTTCGCGCGGTAAACTCTAATTGCGCGATGCAGGATTTGTGTGACGTCAGGTTTTTGATGCGTAGTTCGCATGTGGCGATGTAGATGCCGCCTCCTCGAGAGTCCTCAATTTTTGTCTACAGAGTCAAAAATGCACAGGTTTCTTAGAACTAAAGTTGTCAAACAAAACGTAAGGTACAGTGCGTTCATTAGAACTTGTCCCGTAACGCGATTGGCAGCACTGAATTTTGCAGTCATGTGATTCGTAGTATTGTTCTGTCAGTTGCCATTTTGAACTCTATTTTTATTGAAACTAAGACGGCAAAACTCAATGCTACCAATCGCATCACGGGAAAAGTTATAATGAACGCACTATGGTTTATGAACTAAGCAGTTATGACCGTTTATCCTAAAAGTTGGCAACGTCGCAAATAGCTGTCAAATATTTACCTGTTTTGATTAATTTGGCAATATGAATGTATGGAAATAAGAAATGTGGCTTACTAGCAAACTAGAATATAAATAATGACTGAATTTGATGTTGTAACCGTTTTAGGTGTAAAAAAGGCACTTGGAAAGATACCAAATACTTTTTTTACATCTTAAACTAAATATTTGGTGTTAAGATAATCATTATAGCATTTCATAATCAATATTCTAGTTCGATAGTTAGCCACATTTCTTACGTCCATACAGTAACATTGCCAAATAAATCAAAACAAAGACATATTTGACATCTATTTGCGACGTTGCCCACTTTCAGAATGAACGCTCTTAAGTCATCACTTTTTTCAGTTTAACATTTTCCTATAAATTTATACCAAACAACAACTGAAATAACCAAACAAATTCTTCATTGGTGAAATATTTTTATCTGTCGGACATATTTCAAACAATTTTTTGTTAGGGTCTCCCAACTTTCCTTTGATATATCTATAACCTATACCAACGTATAGTTAACGTACTGTTAACATAAATCTTTCGCGAATTTGGTCGCTACTCCATTTATAGGTGTCACGCGATACCGAATTGCTTTTTGGCCCATCTCTATTCGTCCATAGAGATATTCTCTAGAGTAACGCTTCGGAAAACTGTATAAAATATAAAAACCGTTTATGGTGTTATCCGAAGTGTTGCCTCTATAATAACTATAGCGATAAAGTGTGATAGTTTTGTATCGTTTTATTACTTTAGGGAAATTTTGAGCTTCTTTGTTTTATGGTATCGGGAGCAAGATGACACGCTTGGAAACTATCTTGTTTTACACGATTACATCGTAATCTATGTGGCCTTGGTAACTTTTTCTCGATACTTTTCAGTATTGCTTATAGAAAACCCTTTGTTATTAGAATCCGTTTCATTTAAAATGTCTTAAAATCTAAATCAAACTCCATTCACCACTTCACCGTTAGTTTAGTAAAGTGAATAGAAAATAGGTACAGCCTCGGAAATATTTATTGGGTAGGTACCAACCCAATAAATATTTACGTACGGGAACTACTTTTCTTGTTCAATTCTAGCCCGTTCTTTTGAGGTTTTTCTTCAATCTTTTAATATATTTTACAATGCATTTGCTCGAAAAGAGCCTTTTCCAAGCAGTCAATTATTGCGAAAAGTGTCACTTTTTTTCACTAGTGCTTTTTACTTTTCTGTTTTTTTTTTAATTTTTGTGGCCGTCGTCAGCCCGTTGCAAAGAGTTGTTATTATTTGAGAAAAGTTTTACACATCAGAGCCTCTACCATGAGTTGCCATCGAAAACTTACTCGCTAGCGTTAAAAACGCTAGCGTATTAACGTGAATCAAATAGATTTCGATAATGTCAAAACTCGCTAGCGTCTCCGTCAATGATTTATATGAAAATATATTGTACAGAGCCCCTACCGGTCACAGAAAGAATTAAAATTCGTACCAAGAGCACTATAAATTCCGATAGGTAAGAAATCTAACGTAATCTATTCGATAGTCACTAACTTTTTCAGCTGTCACCATACAAAACGGCACCATGAGTCACTAATTCAACAGACGCTATCGAAAAATACGCTTGCGATACTAGTTACGTAGCTCACTAGCATTTTGAGGTGTGAAACATGTTTACATTAAAATTATATACGTTTTTTAGTCTTTTAAAGTCAAAAAATGGCTGGAAGAGCTTATTTAGCTTGGAATATGTTAGAGGCCTCTAAATTTGGAGATCAACGATGTGCACATCGTGAATTTAAAGAAAAAAAATATTAATTTATTTAAGCCTTTTATTTCCCAAAAAGTACCTACATTTATATCATTCATTCATATTACAATATAAACATGCGTTTTAACAATAATGAGATGAACAAGAATAGATTATTAAATAAATAAATTGATTTAACATATTAAGTAAAATAAAATAAATTATATACACAATGTTTTTCAATTGATATTGGGTGCCCATTTAAGGGCGAAGGCTTCCTCCATCTTTCGCCATTCGTTTGTCTTGGGCTATTCTAGTCCAAGCGGGGCCGGTCAAGGCCACAATATCGTCGCACCACCGGCAACGGGATCTGCCTCGGGTGCGTGGTGTATCGCGAGGGTACCAATGGAGAACCCGCTCACTCCAGCTTCCATCTGTGGCTCTGGCTACGTGTCCTGCCAATCGCCATTTCAACTTGCAAGCTAGTTCCACAGCATCTATTATTTGAGTGCATAGTCGGTATGTATTTGCTTTTTTTTCGGTCTCTGAGTTTAATTCCTAATATACTCCTCTCCATTGTTCGTTGGAAGGCTTGAAGTTTTTTATAACTGCCTTTGTTAGTGTCCAAGTTTGACAACCGTAGAGTAAGTCATGTAATGGTTTCCATAGCTTTCTTTTTCAGGCGAATAGGGATGCGTGATTTAAATACCTCTTTCAACGACCAATATCTTCTCCATGCACTCTTTATCCTGCGATCTATTTAATTTTCGGTAGCTTTATTAAATGATATGCTTTGCCCGAGATAAACACAATTGTCTACGTATGCGATTGGTGTGTCTTATAATCACCGTTGGTACTCATAAGCTGTTACTTAATAGGTACACCTGTTTTTTCAGCGTTAATTTGAAGATCGCATTTTCGGCTCCCCTTATCTAGTGACTTCTGCATGTGCACCAAAACATGTCATCTGCGAAGCGAAGATGGTTCAAGAACTCGCCGTTTATGTATATACCGACATTGTGCCAATCCAGCTGTCTGATTGAAAACATAGTTCATTTTAAATTTTAATAAAAAACACCGCAAATCTCACATCGTCAAAGTAATTACAAATTGAATAGACGTACATAATTATTATAAGGAATAAAAATTGAACAACCCTTAAATACCGTAAGTAGTTCACTAACCGCCAACCTTTTTATTTAATCGGATTTTTTTATGATATTGACTGTCATAACATTGTTACCATAGTAATAGCGTTTTGATCATATGAGCCGTTCTCTCTTCTTATTACTGAGAAAGAAAGAAACAAAACATAAGAGTGAAGTTAGCTAGACAACACGATCTATCGAGCTTACCTTAGCGCCTGCGTAAGACTCCGTAAAACTCATGGTGCGAGCATTATCGAAATCTATTTGATCCACGTTAACACTTCCGACTCCACCCTCTTTTCATAAAGCTCATACGCCATGCCACCAAACATATTGGAAGTGAACCCTCCAGGAGGGTCACCGGCATTACGTTTGCGCTAAAGTTAACCATCGCGGACGGTCAACGGCATTAGGTTTAAAACCATATTATAAAACACTGTAAAACGACGTAAAATAGTATGTTCAGGGGGTCTTGTCGCTATACGTATTTTCCAACATTTTTAATTTTTTGTGAATATTTTTAACCGTGAACAAAACATTTTGAAAGTAAAAAAACTTGGATTTTAAAACCAACGTTTAAACTAATAAATCTTGTTAAAATATACATCAGATTTTATTTTCAAGGTTTATAATGCTGTATTCGCTAAAAAAAAACCTACATTTAAAATGAGCCCTCCTCGTGGGTTCCCGGCATCATAAGCGACTAGGTGAACCCTCCAGGCGGCGTCCCGGCATTGAACGTGTTAATACGCTAGCGCTAGCGAGTAAGTTTTCGATAACAACTCATGGTAGAGGTACAGATGATGATGATAACGATGACGATGGCGATGACGATAGCGACGGCAATGGCGGAGTCAAAGTCAAAGTCGAAGTCGAAGTCGAAGTTGAAGTCGTAGTCGCAGTCGAAGTGGAAGTCGATGTCGATGTCGATGTCGATGTCGAAGTCGAAGTCATGAATGTTGTATTTATCATTTATACGTCGTAATATGTAGATGGTAGGTAGTCGCCTATGATATGTACATCATATGCGACTACCGTTTCGCTCGCTCGTTTTTTTTTAATTTCCTCGCACAATGCATAGTAAAAAGTTGTATGATACACGTGCGTAAGATGATTTCCGCACTTATAGCATAAATAACTATTATGGTTATAGTTTGTGTTTAAATACCTATTATTATATCATCATTGCAATGAATGTTTAAAGGACGAACATTTAGAAATATTCCTTCAGGTTATTTCGAAGAATCACCGCACTAAATATTGTAATCAATGTGTAAGTAATCTTCTTTTCCATTCTTATAATGAACGAAGGGTTCAGCTATATAGCTCAGAGAGAAATTACTCGAGTCTCCACAGAACTTGCTACATTATTGATTCAGCAAAGTACGGATTGACTAACAATGAGAGTTTCATACCGCTCTGAATACATATTCATCCATTGTTCGCCGAGCCCGAGACAACTTAGTACACAAACGTAGACGCAGATCCATTTAAAACATTTCAATTTACAAACACCTGGGATAGGGGGCCGTGTCAATTAAAGAAATACGGCGCGGCTTTCCTACAAGATAGCTTTGAGCCCACCTCGGAGTGTCAAGTAATTAAATCCGAGTCTCCCTATCCATCACGAGGTACCAGGACTGTATAATGAAATAGAAGTGTTCTATTATGGGATTGGGGCATGCACGGCTACACAAGTATTATCGCACAACAGCTCAACCTATATGCTCCTTAGAAACACCACATCCTCCTTGTACAAAAGCCTCATTGTGTTTGCTTTCAAAATATTATTTTCGGCGATCCCTTACATAGATTGTAGTTAACACGTAGGGGAAGGAAAATAAGGTTTTCGGGTCTCAATGTGACATAATATCGTATTTTTCCTGACCCTACTACTGGTCTGCTATCTAATTACGCAACACATTTTCGATTTACAATTGAGTCAAATTTGTTTCGATTTGAATACAATTGCATTCAATTTATAATTTTCGAATTACGTAACTCTAAAATCTGCGTTGTCAACTGCACTCTGTTTCAAACGCTAAAGAGTGAACGATACTCGTCTAAAAAGGCTATTAGTGGAATTACGTAATCATTTTGACAGTTGAAAATTTGTTTCAAATCAACGAGAAATTGCTTTCAGCTATCAATCTAAAGAGAAGGCACCCTACTGGTCGCATTCGATTTTCTTTGCAATATTTTTGGGATTTACTCGTATAATCTCCTTACTTATTACAAAATTATGTAAGTGAACGTCGTCTTCATAAATTGTGAATGTGTTTTTGTGTAAAACCTCAATGATAGATCAGTATTAGGGTCTGTAAAATACCGAAGCAACGAGGTCGGTTTTTAATAATAATTGTGAAAGTTTTCTTCTGTTACAAGTGCTTACAACCTAAACTAAAGATATATATTATGATATTTCAGAAACGAGGTATTTTGGTGGCATTTTAAAGGAAAGACAAATTCGTACCTCGTACCGTATCAAACTTATCATAAGCCACAAGCTTAGCAACCCAGTCGGGCTTGTACTTCATTGGAAAAGCAAATTTATTACAGGAAGAACAAATATTATAATATAGTTTGAAGCATTTTATGTCAATGGATTCTGTAAGGACATCGGTGAACATACTCACCACACCATAAATAGATCTATTTCCACATCATTGTCTGTATAAGGTACCTACTTAATATCAATATTATTTTCTTTCTTAGTGTTGAACATTGATTGTGTGTTTAGCATAGCAACAATTTTACACACAATCTTATTGTTTGTTGGTAAATACGAAATGCACCATCAAACGTAAACTTACCATACATTTAAATAAAGTCAATTGTAGGCACCTAATTGTTGTTTATAGCAGAATATTGCTGTTCTATAAAGTAGATAGATTGTGCATGTAAGTGTTTAAGGGAGAGGCCTATTAGACTTTGTGGATGGATGTAATGGTTCATGGAATATCAATCTAATGAGGATTTACTTATTTTTTTTTTTTTATATTTCAGGTGTCTGGCTCAACTATATTATTCAGGAAAAAATTTAACTCTCATGAGCGCTTACAGCAAGAATTAGCAAGCAGTACATACTTATTCCATGATGACTGCCACAGGACATTAGATTCCAAATTCCACTAATCCTTACAGTAGTGTCCAAATATTTCATAATAATGTGAAGATATAATAAAAGTCGTTTTTGATTACCATAATTTATTTCTCTCTATTTACTGTTACCTAATAAATGACAGTTAATTTAGGCAAATAGGTACCTACCTCTAAATAGTATTAATAAAATAATCAATTGGCTGTGTTTATAAAAGGCATAGTATTCAATTCTTAAATATTTCATTATAAGTTATTTTTATTTGCACCTTTATAGGTACAAATAAAAATTACAAGCACAGGTTCAAAATAAAAACACTTTATTAAAGTTTACACTGTTATCAATTAACAAAATAGTAACACATATTTATATTGCTGTTGTACAAGACAGAACAGTAAAAAAAAAGAAGATTATCTTTCATTAACAATCTTCAGTTTTTACTTTAGTTCTTGAGAAGCTTGAAAACTGAAGTAGCAGAGCAACGGGGCAACGCAGCATGGGCGACATCCTTCATGCTGCCCTCATGTCTTCATAGGTGAAACGCCCCAGGAACTCTATAGTTTTAAAACAAAATCTTATTATTTTTTGCTCAAATAAAGTACCTACTTAGAAATTATGTGGCAAAGTAAAGTAGGCTCAACTAGGTTTTCATTAGCCCATGGCTGGACAAAACCCATCAGCCTAGTCATTGGTGCTGGTTGTATAATTTCATCTTTATTTAGGGCTGATATTTCAGTCTCCAGATATTTTATAATACTGAATTATAATATTAAACATTAGTTAGGTACACACAAAATATATGTTGTGTCTATGTACTAAGTTCAGCCAAGGAAATATATTCAAAGTTTTATTTATTATGTGACTTGCTACGCTTTATTCTTAACTATGTGTCAAAAAGCTTACCTTCAATGATTAATACAGAAGATTGGATATTCAATCCATGTTTGAACAACAAGATTGATGTTGGGTTGCGTTCCCTTCTTGTATTTTCAGCTCTAGCACGGTCTGTGAAAATATTATAAATATGTTTTGTAGTTAGTTGTTATTTGGCTAGTGTAGTTCGTTATTATTTGGCTAGTTGTAATTGTTTATTTCAGCATCTACTTATGTACATAAATATCAATTAACAATTTCAGTTAAGACTGAGGTTGACGGACATAGTAACTATATTTAACCACAATAAAAAGTTAGATGCTTGTGTCTACACAACAAAACAATGATTGTCCATAGGTAGATTGACCAATAATGTACCTACAGCTACAATAATGTAATGAGATACAAAGGTACTCTCTTACACACGTTATTCCTATTTATATTGGCTTACTTACTTGTAGTGATAATATCGACTTAGTTACTTTTCGCTATTGAGCAAAACAGCCTAAGTAAGTCTTAGTGCAGCCAGTAGAAAACGAAAACAGAGCACGCAGTGTCTTCAGTGTCTTGAACGAGAGAATTTTCCAAAGTTTTTCCGACTTCCACAAGCCACAAGAAAAATGTTCCAAAACTGCTTAGCATAGGCCCATGTTTCTGTAAGAGAATAGTAAATATAATCTTGTATGTTGAAAAATATAAAACATTAAAGGCAAAACAATGCTTATCAAAAATATTACCGAAAACTAAAATGTAAACAAAGTCATCGCCAATTCGCCATGTTAGATATCGTATTCTCCACAGACTTCAAAGAATGATCATTCCAGCTTCCAGCGCAGATTATTTTCGATGTTTAATATGTGTTATATGCCTTTCTTGTTCTTTTCTCTACAAACTGATAAAGTTAGAGCAGTAAAGACAGGCAATATTCTGCAATAAATTCGACTCTGAACACCTCACAATAAGTCGGCAGATCGTTCAAGAGGTTATTCAACTTTTACTCAGTGCTGCCAATTTTTTTCCCTGAGTCCGGTATAGACATGCGTCAGATACATCAAAACGAATTAGTCAGAAATCGAATCGTATCGATTATCCGGTATAGACATGCGTCAGATACATCAAAACGAATTAGTCAGAAATCGAATCGTATCGATTATCCGAACTAGACAAACCAATTTCACAAAACCAACCACGGCAATAGTAGCTTTGCGTAAGTACGTATTTGTTTATGTTTGAATAGTTTTTAATGATGCACTTACAACCGAATAATATTACTAAAGACGATTGAAACTGCGAGCTGGAGCCACTCCTGAAACCGATTTCTAAAAACGGATTTTGAAAGCGATTTCAAAATCTGAAATAGGATATTTAACCGTTTGGTTAAAAACTTTATTCGATTAATAAAATAAGATTTGACATTTGAATAAACCTTTTTTACAGTCCGTTCAACCGATTTTAACTTCTATTGATTTGGTAGCATGACAAACGGCAACCGCAGTATAATTATTGAAATTTTAGTGAAGATGTTTCAAACGGCTTAACGGCAGATTTTTTTATCCCGTAAGTACGTTCCCGTCTGCCGTGAGATATGTTTTTTGAAATGACGTTGTTTTTCGATCTCTACTCGGGCGGAGCCTCTGTGTGACTTCAATATATTCGTCATGCTGTGTCAGTCTTTCCAAATCAGCGTTCGAATCCGCAGTGGTTTCGGCATTTGAAAGAAATAAATCGAAAAATCACTGACACAGGTTTTAAACAAACAATAAAATATGCCATTATCGTGTTATTTAAATATTTTCTCGAGTCAAAGTTTTAGTTTGATTGTATTGTTTTCTACAAATTGAATTAAACTAACCATTAGACACAACCACCGGCCACTGAAAGCAAAATTTCTCCGCCAGTAGGGGTGTCCAAATCCCCAGGTTTAGTGGAAATCCCACTAAGTTGACAACACTGCTTTTCTACGATTTTGTCATTGGCTACAGATAACAAAAACGTGAAAAGAAAAACGTTTTGTTACGTATTTCAATTATGGTAGTTTTTGGTAGAAAGTGTTTTAAAAATTGGTTTTTAATTTTTCGGCAATCATTGTACATTTTCATTTATAAGCACTAGTAGAGGATCAGTTGTAATAAAAAAAATAAAAAATATAGCACAATAATTTGGAAATTAATCATTCCTACATGGTGTAACAAAACACATCAACCAAATAAATTATAGCCAATTGATTAGAACATCCCTATCCAATTACGGTCGACTGATATAAAATGTGTAGCGTAATTCGAATTTGGGCAGGCGTTTAAAACTGGACTTGCTTTCGATTCAGAATTGTAAACAGAAATAAAATGTGTTGCGTAATTAGACTGCTGTTTCTACTTATGCTTATAGGTAATGTGACCAGTGACGGTATCGTATAATTTATTCGGGACCCACGAAATCCATCTACTTTTGTGGAAAAGTCACAACAAAGAGATTTCCACGATATTTTAGGATCATGTAAGCCTTATCCTAGTTGCAAAGTCGAAAGCTAAACCAGTTTTACAAACGAGTCTAAACTTCGTGCCGCATAAAGAATAAACATTCAAAAGAATTTGTATCCGTCTCGTGGAGATTATTCTTTTGAAAAAAGAGCGGCGTCGAGCGTTTTGTAAAAAATAATTTTCTTGTGAAAACGCGAAGCTACGGAACCATTTACCGCTTGGGTGCAATTTCCTTTGAGTGTGAGCATTCCGTCGATGTGTTTTTACTTAATACAACATATTGATGCATTGTTGGAACCCTTTAAAATACCGATATTAACACATAATGTAAAACCTGTTCGCAAATACGTGCAGCCATCGATAAATTATGTGTTGAATTCCACTTTGTATCGAAAAGCATTAATAAAGCTTATGAAGGCGACTGCGCGGAAAATGCATTTCATATTTTACCTGAAAAACTATTTCAGCCTTTATCGGATCATTTGGGAACGATTTTCGGTACAGTTGACATCGAATATTAAAGATATGAATATAAATATTGGTAAATATATGCGCTTGAAAAAGTTGTGTAAAATTTACTTTGTATCTTGAAATTCTTTCTTCAGCTTTTCAGCGTGAATTTAAGAATAAAAACTTCTTCTGGTCCGTCGGACGTTCAGACAACAAAGTTTACTTCTTTGAAAACTTTATGTGAGTGTTATAGAGACCTCGACTGAAGAAATTATTACTTGAAAGTTATGACTTGCAGAAGATTGTTAGAAAGAGACAGACGATACCAGACGTCTTTCGCTTGCAGGTCCCGAGAGAGACGCAAGAGTCTATCAAGGTTTATTTATGATGTTATTGTAAGGTTGTGGCAAAATGAACGCTCGTATCGCTCTAAGTGAGCAGAGGAACTTACGTGCGCCTGAATTATGTACCTCTTTTTTCGGTCACTGATTTTTCGTGTGAAGTGAAGAGCATTCTCTAAAAAATTATGAAATATCAGTGACTCATTTTGAACGCGTCAATAACGCTAGTTATTGACGCATTCAAAATGAGTAACTCAGTCTGCCTAGCCTTAAGCCTTAATATATAATTAATCAGGAATATCTAAGTATTCAAATCAAATGGAGGGAAGGAGTAACCTCAGAAGGGTAGCAAGTGTATAAATATTTATAAGATAATAAATAAGTGGGTCTAATAAAATGGGAAATATTAAATAGATCCTCTAAAAACTTATTGACCTTCTTTGTTGTAAACTTTTAAAATTAACGAAACTCTGAAAAGCTTTTGTGCTTCTAATGATGCACACTTTTTTAAATAATGGAGCCACTTTTTTAATTTCTGGCCTTTTCTCACAGTTGATCACATCAACTAAGCTAGGATACCCCGATCAAACTGTTTAGGTTAGGTTAGGAGTGTGACCAACTGCGCGTGAGCCGAGCGAGCGCAGCGAGCTGTGCCGCGGCAGCCCACGGCGAGCGCTACATCCAAGTTAGTCGCAGTTACTTGGCTATTTAGAATTTTTAGGACCCGGAAATAGGAATTATTAGAGGTTCACAAAAAGAAGCGCATTATTATATAAATGTGTTCAATCATATTTTTAGGAAAGCAAAATGGGAATTATTTGAGGATCGATTAAATACAAGCCTATTAAAATGTCTCATGTTACCGAAGCCGTTATCTAGTGATGGATTAATTAGCTTTCGCGTTCATTATTAGCATGCGAATGCTCATTTAGCATTTAGCAAATGAAATGTAGTTGCGAAATTCTGTGAAGTGCGAAGTGAATTTATCGCTTCGTACTTTTTTATAATATCATACGTCAGAGCGTCGACACACGCAGCGGTAGTGTGCGCTCTCCTTCGCACCCACGGGAAGTCGGGAATACTAAATCTATCGGTTTCACTTGACCGTGAACGCGTTGGCGAGTGAAATTTATTAGCAGATGCTGCGAACTTGCGAAGAATGGGTTAAGCAATTGTTATGTTATTATCTTTGATTTGCGCGTACTTAGGGTTGTATATTGAATAAATGCGTGAAATCGCATATTAACAAATATCACATATTTCATTATTATCAATTATCGTCATATTAGCGAATAGCATAGCAATAGCAATTAGCTTGCTAAGACTCAAGAATTCACATGCTGATGAAATTTATGCGAAATCGCAATAATTGACATTACTACCGTTATCCTCTCTATTGAAAATACATATGGAGAAATCTTTAATTCGGGCTGTAAATCCAGCCGTCTATATTTCACAATCGATACTTAATTGAAGCTAGCTATTGTTTTTAAGAAGTCCTGGTGGTATGTATCAAAAGAATTATTACGCCGGAAAATCAACAGTAATTTTGGTACATTTTTATTTATATCAGACAGTGTTTTCTTATGTTACAAGCCGTGTTGCCCGATAAGATTTCCCACCGACAAAAAATGACAAACAAATTATCAAAATCCCTTGCTTGTGGCGGCATCTATATCGCCACATGCGAACTACGCATCAAAGTCCTGATGTCACACAAAAGCCTGCATCGCGCAAACAGACTTTACCGCGCGATAGATATATACTGGGTGGCAGGAATATCGAACAGAAGCCTGTTACCATGGATTCAGTACACGATTCTGAAACACCTGCGTTGAAATTTTTCGTCGGTTATTTAAAAAATCTAATTTGACCGCGTAGGTATTGCACTTTTCAATGAAACAGCTGTTTTTCTTTAATAAACGACGAAAAATTTCAACGCAGGGGGGTTCAGAATCATGGACTGAATATATTATGGTAACAGTTTTCGCATCGATGTCCCTGACACCCTGTATAACTTCCCGACACATCAATCGTCGGGCAGTTACCCAACAGACACGATACCCGTTTGGTCTGAGGATCCTCCTTTTTCTATAGAGGATGAGTGAACTTTACACCCTGTTCCTCATACCTCTATAGTGCTTACCTTCGTTACAAAAGGAACTCTTGTGCAAAATGGTTTCCACCGTGCGTTGTCTGCCAGTGAAGTAAAGAATGAATTTAAGATTTTTATTAAAATTATTTTTTTAAATAATACTCTTATGAAAGAAACAAAGAAATTAGTTTTAAAAACACTAATTAATTTAGTTTACTGACATTCATCTTCAAAAACACGATAGACAATACCCTAACGGCCTTTTTGAATTAAGAACATTGTTTCAAACAAGTAATCCGAACAAATAAAGTAAAAAAAACAGACTTTAGACAAGATATGACACATCTCCTTAATGAACAAATGACCCTCGGCAATGAGATAACGAGCGACCGTCGGTAAACTGTACTTACAAGGACATTTCAAGGTATACCATATATCCAGTATAAGCTGACCTGCGGAGTAATTGCGTAACACAATAACCTAATGATTTTAATGCCTTTAATTTTGAAAATTCGTAAACATTCATTGCGTTATTTAAGTTTTCGAGCAGGCGAATTTATAAAAATATTTTTATTAAGTAATCGATTAGGTTTTTTTTTTTAAATCCAAAATTGTGAGAGAAAGTGTGTACGCAATTGGAGTGGAGTAATGTATAATACAATGTGTTCCTTTTGATGTCCTATAACTCTAAGGTTATGAGCAAAAAATATACAAAATTTCCTTTTTTTATTTTCGTAAAGAGTAACTGTAAAATCTTATAAAATTCGTATTTGACGCAGATGATTACTAGAAAATTAAATACGAGCCATAACTACAAGCAAATTAAAAATAAATACCGGAAGCCCGACTTTGAACTGCGTTAAAAAATAAACTAAGAATGATGAGCAGTTCTAATATTAGGAAAACATTTTTTTTTCATGCCCGTTCTAATAGTATGCAATAAGCACAATTTATTTTAAAACAACTAGAATAATTCGCTAATTTTAAGTGCCTTGGCCTTTTTTCACTGAACTCTATACGTACTTTTGCGAAAAGTGAAATTAATTACATACAAGCAAACATTTTTTTTACATGTTACATTCTACAATTATTACAAATGAAAAAAAAAGTACGTTGTTAGTTTTGTTATTTTTAAATGAAATTATTGATGTTTGAACTTTGAGCAACGACGAATTTTGAATAAGATTTAAAAAGCAATTTAAATAATCCGTGTGACCTGGGTCTGGTTATTGGGCCTAAACACGTAGCATACGGCTCCACGGATCCGTCATTTTCGTATGTTCAACCATCTGCCTAACACCCTGTATATATGCCAGTTGATTCTTTGACATGGTCTCATTAATACCCTAGAGTTATGAGATATCAAAAGGAACACGTTCTATATAAGCTTTCCGTACCATGAGAGGTCAGCTTATACTGGGAATTATAGCTTGATATGTCATGAACTGTACCTACAAGTTACAGGACATTGTCGTCATTACTAGGGGAGCAGGTTATGATGTTGCTAACAATACTTACAACTGCTAATAACAATTTAGTTGGTAACCTAAGGAGGCTCTCGTTGGGCAGCTGGATTAAGAAGCCTGATGTAGAAAGCGATACACGGTGCGCATTGTTAGGAGTTTCCTCTCTCTGGAGCCCTGACCATCGGTAGCTTGGACCCTGTTCCCGATACCGGTGGGCTACTATTTTAGATATACAACGTGTCCCAAAATTCAACGATAAGCGGGCACCAGACGGTGGACCTGCTCATCACTACCCTAGAAAAAATAATGAAAAAAAAAAAAAAATTTTTTTTTTGAAGTTACAAGAAATACATTGAAATCCTTCGGAAATTTACACCCCTTAAGATATTTTTAACTACCATGACCACAAGTTTTTTACTTTCAGTCGTCGTGGTGTAAAAAAAAGTATGAACACTACAACAAAGTTTTAAAAAAAATTGACGCAACTAATCAAGATTCCAAAATACTCTAGGAAAAAATGCCTATATTAAAAAAAAAACAGATATATTAGAAACATTGTGGTCATGGTAGTTCAAAATATCTTAAGGGGTGTCAATTTCCGAAGAATTTCAATCTATCTTTTGTAATTTCGCAATCTATCTTTTGGAATCTATGTTTTGTTATTTTCAAAAATTATTTGTTTTTTTTTTTTCATTTTTTTTTTCTCGGGTAGTGATGACCAGGTCCACCGTCTGGTGCCAGCTTATCGTTGAATTTTGGGACACGTTGTATACTAGCTTTTTCCCGCGGCTTAGCTCGCGTGGAAGTCGGAAATTATCCCATAGAAACGTACTACCGGGTTAAAAAGTATCCTATGTGTTAATCCAGGTTATAAACTGTGTGCCAAATTTCATCCAAATCCGACCGTCCTCATCTAAATCCTATTAATAGCTTATCATAATGATTGAATACTATCGTGAATTTATAATATTAGTAGGATTATTTAATAACTGTTGTTCGCAACTTCGTCTGCGATCCAGGATGAAAAGTAGCTTATATCCTTCTCCAGGTCATGTCAGGTCTACCCATGTGCTAAATTGCATCCAAATCCGTTCAGCCGTTTTAGCGTGAAAGCGTAACCAACATACAAGCTCACTTTCGAATTTTTGTGATTACTGAGGATGTGACCGGCCACTGTTTTGGTAAATTTCTCGTGACATAGCTCATTAACCCTATTCCTTTTCGATTATCCCCAAGTCCAAAAAGTATTTCAGTCATTTATTCACAAAACTGACAGCTGAAAGCCTTTTCAACTAAGGAACGTAAAACCTTCTTTCCTTCTTCTGCACCTGCTCTCATCGATCTCTCAAGAAGTACGAACATTAATATAAGTACATAGGTACGAGTGAGCAAAGCCTTTTGTGAATGTGACTTTATGCTCTAAAAATCTCACAAACGTATGCAGAGAGGCAATTGTTGAACTTTTCAATGGTTTTTCGATTCATATCGTATGACTGAACAAAAGAACATTTCTTCTTTGTGTGAATATTATGAAATTCGGGGTTTTAGCTTAGTAGAACTAAAATGTGACAAAATGAATAACTAGACTTAGAAGATTTACTTCTTTTTTTTTTCGTACAATAAACTGATAGAGATTTAAGTGATAACATTACATCTACGACCGGGTGACAGAGATGTATTTACCCTTTTTCGCTTTGTCCTTTCATCACAAAGTGGAGATATACCCTCTAAGTATACCAATTGTATATGTATACTAGCTACCCACCCCGGCTACTCACGGGTAGGACTAAGTACTTATTACAGCTACCTACGGCTACTTATCGGCGGCATATTTTTTATATAATTTTTTTTTTTTTATATTATTGGAAAAATGTTATTATACTATTGACGAATTCCTTAATGATAAATTGTAAGTTATTTGACATTGATATTTATTTAATTTTGACAATGTATAATCTTTATTTCCATTCATTATTTATATGTACACTCAATGGTCAACGTTTTGCTTGTTGTTTTTTTTCTGTCTTAAGTTATGTTGTGTTTCGTTGTAATTATTTAATTTTAATGTTGATTATTCTTTTTCTTTTTTTAAATATGAATTACTAATTAAGTGAAAGAGTGTACACCTTTAAGGTAGTTTTTTGAGGAACGAATTATTTATTATTAAGATCTCATGTAAAAATGTACCAAAAATCACACCAATAAATGAATTTGAATTTGAATTTACCTACCCCACACTATCTACCCTACTTAGCTACCTTACCTACCTTACCTACTTAACCTACCTACCTACCTATCTACCCTAACTACCTACCTACATACATACCTACCTACCTACCAACCCTACCTACGTACCTGCCCTACCTACACACCTACATACATACCTATCTACTTACATCCTACCTACCTATGTACTTACTCTACCTACCTACCGTACGTACCTACCCTACCTACAATACGGTGTTAGAAGGGCGATTTACCGAATAATAAAAAAAAATATATTAAAATGACGTCCAAAAAAAAATTAATTTGTTTTGGGAGGACCTCCCTTTTCACTTAGGGGTTTCAAAAATAGTTTACGTCCTATTCTCGGACCTACTGAATATACACACAAAATTTTATAAGAATCGGTCAAGCAGTTTCGGAAGAGTTTTGTTACAAACACTGTGAGAATTTTATATATTAGTTAAGTTATTATGACAGCTAGGTACTATAATAGTAGATGTACCATAGTTACTTTTTTTAATTAAATAAATATTGACACTACTTACAAACATTGGCCATGGCCATAATATATTAAAATTCGATCAATTTCAATGTCGATTATATAAAATCACAATTCTATGCGGCTTTTTGTCCCTCATTTCTCTATTAGATATTCTGAGTGGAATGCCTAAAGAGCTTCAACAAAATACCAGGGTATCATAGCCAGACCCCGATTAATGTCATTGTCACCTCACTCGATGTTTTTGATAGCCCGGTCCTAAGTAACGTGAGGGATTAGTTTAGGATCCAAATGTCAACTATCCTATGTTCAGACTAGAATATATAAGTGTTTTATGTACGATGTACGGGTATTTATTGAAAAGGGTCGCAATAATTTATAAATACTTGAAGAACATTGTAAATACGTGGAGTGGAGTGATACATACTCGTATAATAAAACAGTAGAATTTGGTGTTTGTCTCTTTGTTTGTTCGCGCAAATCGCCGCAACTATTGAACGGATTTTCATGTAGTTTTCACATGTAGACAGTGATTAATTTGAAGCAGCTTTGTTTCATTAAAATCGGACGTTGCAAAAATTTAATTAACACTAGAAAAACACGCTTTTAGTTCATATCTTCCGGCTCCATAATCAGATCAGTTCGACAGTACCATATTATTGTATTGTCATCAGAGCTACATACAGCTGATAATTTTCATTACGCTAGGATCCTTGGAAGATGGTTAAATTAGTTACCTTAGATTCCATTACATAGTTACATACAGGTCAACCTAATAAAAGTGTGTTAATAAAAATATCGTCATGCAAGACGGTATTCTGTTCACGACACGTTGTGCACAATTTCAGAGAGTAACCTAACAAAAAGTACTAGGCTTGCATGAATTCACGTTTAGTTTATTTTGAGTACATGAAAAAAATAACGATTGCCGCGTGTGTGGAAGATCATCACTAGAGAATGGTTCGACCGATTTGGCTGTTTTAATTTTTTCTATTCGTAATTGTCTAAACAAGGTTTACAAGAAAGAAAATTTTGGAAAATCCACCGGAAAAGTCGGAAATACACACGAGAGACGCCGGGCACAAACAGCTAGTAATTTATAATTATTTGTAGACTAAAATTGTAAACAAATGGAGTGATTTATATGTATCTTTATTATTTAGCAATATTATATATTATATTACGGATTTTGTACTTATCTTAAGATTCATCGGACGAAAACCTCCATCCAGCTTTAAGTTATGTCTTTTATTTTACTGTTTTGTAGGGCCGATATATGATTCCAATTTTTACTTGAGATAGGTACCTACATGATGAAGAACTTCTCAATAAAATTGAAAAGACCTGCATTTACGAAACAGACTTGGAAGCAAATACAAAAATCTTAAAGCAAAATTGATGAGGTTGTAGATGTTATAATATATACATACCAATGTATACTCCTATGTGAGAAAAGCTTGCTCTCGCCCTCACAGGCCGTATCCATACATCGTTCGTTCGAAGACATTAAGTACCGACGTTTTGCCAACCCGTCTGCCCTGACCCTTATCACTTATTGTTACGATCTGCGGAAGATAAACCGCTGATACCTTCTATTGTTTTCTGATTTCCTGGTACATGAAGGCCTTATGGGTTCCATAGATTGGGTATGGGTTCCATCCATTTGTTATCGTTATCGAATGATAGTGAGACAAACACAAGCCTCATGTATTGAGCATATTTGGTTTAAAAAAAAATTGTGTGTTTGTATTTGAATGTGTCTATAAAAAAATTATCCGGTAGATAAACTAATGTATCTACTGTAAAAATCTGTACCTAACGAGTATTTTGGCTAAGCACTTACTTAACCATATTACTAACCAGATAGAAAATTAGACTTATCATATAATGTAAAAAGCTATGTAGCATACCAATGTCTAATTTGAGAAAAAAACTTCGAACTAGAGTATTTTCTGAGGAAAATATTCTTCGCACAAGCTCCTCTCAGCAGTAAAGATGAGTAGTTTATTGGTATAAACATGTCTGCCTATAACATCTGCGTCCGAAAAATATGCCGTCTTTCGTTCTAAGAACTGGGAAGACGACGATAATACCTTAGTATTATCATTCATATCTTAGTAGTATCATCATTATAGTATTATAATACCTTAGTATTATAATACCTTAGTATTATAATACCTTAGTATTATCGTCGCATTAATTTAGCAAATAATAAGGTACCTCGAAACATCATCACCATCATTTCAGCCGGAAGACGACGCACGACCCTGCTGGATATAGGCCTCCGCCAAGTGTCGCCACATCTACCGGTCCTGTGCATCTACACAATAGACTTTGACAAACAGTCAAAATTAAAGCAGACCCTAATCACCATGCCTGGATAATAAATAATTGGTGATTTGTTCTCTTATTCCTTATTTACTGGGGAATCTTGTTTCATTTCCATCTGACTCCCTTAGTTTTATAGCACTTTTATCAACCTTTGGCTTTTTAGAAGGCGGAAACTGCTCATTTACGCCCTTATTAATCATTATTGCCTGGGCAACCAAGCTCTGCTCTGGTGAAAATAGAGAATGCTCATTTAATAGTACAGTTTCATACAAATTCAATTCACATACTAATTTGCATGCCGCCATGATAGTAGGTACTTACTGATTCCATGCAGCCATGATAGTAGTTACTTACTAAATCCATGCCGCCATGTCATTATTCTAAGGCAGCCATCTTGTTCTAAACTTTGGGCGACCGAGCTCTGCTCGGGTGAAAATACGGAGAAAACGATTTTTTCCAGATATGAGACCTAGCTAGATCGATTCTCCTCCGTAACCCCTATATTGCAACTTGAGAACGGGATTACAAATATACAAATATTGCTCGTTTAATAGTATAGGATTATTTATCTCATTCTAAACTGGGTTACTAGTTCAGAAAGTGCACAGTCCCTGCAATTGTGAGCAACCTTCGTGTAACTCTGCTAATTGGTCTGGAGCTTCTAATAAACGCTGTGGCAGCTCTAATTGGTCAGCGGTGACAAGCACTTTGAATGCAGCCGTGATGGTATTCAATCAATTGCATTTGTACCGTTTGTATCGTTACTTGATAGTAGAAATGTTATTACTGTGCAATAAAATAGCTGTTTGAAAGACGGCTAATATTTAGCAACCACACTGAATATGTTTTGTTGATATAAGCAGGCTTTTACTCACATACATAACATAACTCTCTCTCTCGTCCTGGCTATCAGTATCCACATGGTGGTGGGCTCAATCCTCCACATTGTCTTCGGATACCTGACACTCTTTCATGTCCTTTAACACTACAGCTTTCTTCTTTGTTTTGGGTCTGCCTCTGTGTCTTGAACTGCGAATGAAAAGTTGTAGCGCCATCTTTCTTACGTATTCAGGCGGCCTCCTTTTCCCGTGACCATACTATTGCAGCCTACTCTCTTACATCTTGTCGGCGATATCGCACACGCCCGGGCTTCCTCGCAGGGACTCTTTACGGATTTTATCAAGCCTCGTAACGCCTCATATCCACCTCAATATTTTGTTTTCAGCAACTTGAATGGTATGCACGTTCTTTTGGGTTTCACATACATAACATAATCATAATAATTTTTATTTCATTATTTGCTGCACCGGTTGACGTCATCACGTCAATGCGCTGTCGCTGAAAACCAGCGCTGGGATAGGGTCGTAGCGATGGCCGTTTTGCGTGGATGTGACGCATATTTTCCCCCAACGTTATGTTCACCGCAAATGAATGTTTGTTTTGGGGAAAAATTTGTGAAAAATATTCAATTTGTCAAAGTTTCATAAGCATCCGTAAGTTAAAAAAAAAACTTTTATTTGTATTTTTTTCTGAATGACCATTAGTTTTACCATGACCCATTTTAAGGTTATCCATTAATTACTGGACAGCCTGTATATATACGATATATTTATTTATTTGACGTAAAAAGTACACATACAGGGTGACACTTAATTAAACGTGGAAATAGCCTGGTACAAAATATTGAACAATGACCCCTATGGTAGGAAAAACCTGTGTTACAGGGGATATGTTTGACTGGTGTACTATAGGTACACCGCTGCCCAACCCTTCTGGGTAACAAGCGTGACGTTATATTATCAGACTAACGAAAAACTGGAACACGAAAATCTGAAATGAGTAGCATCATACTGACATGTAAATAAACCGCGTTCGATTTCGTTCGCAATCAATGTGCTAATGTTTTGAATATTGGATCAAATGAAATGAACATTCGTCGGTTTGGGCCTTCGATTAATTTATGATCGATTAATATTTGGCTTGGCGTAGAGGGCTTGCTAAAGTGTCTGTGAGTGCCATTTGCAGAATAAACATTTGCAATGCTATAGAATCTTGCCTATCTATTGAACTTGTAGAGACAAGAAAATTTAAAATGGAACCTTATCACGGTATAAGTAATAGGTAATACGGGCTGGTGTACGTAACTCCACGTCAATGCGCGTATTTTGATACTACTCGTAGTTTACTGCTGGCATACGCAACGCATCTCTTCAGAAACCTGGGCTCCTAGTACACAAAGCAGTGTAAATCCTTTTGTGATTACTGTGATCACCAATCAGATTGCCAAAAGACAAGTGGGGTGTCATTTAATTACATTCGAAATATGAATGTCATTAAATGACACCCCACTTGTCTTTGGCAAAGTGTGACGTAACCAGAGAAGATGTCCTCATACTTACCTATTTACTACTATCTATATCTTTAAGTACATATTATAAATTAAAGTTGCTTTTCGTGTCTCTCTTTGTACACGACCGCGTTGTTTTTATAAACTTCGCAACGGATTTTGCCATCATTTAGCAGCCGGCCCGAGAATTCCTGGCGCCCTAGGCGAAAGACTAGAACGGCGCCCTTTTAAGAACATTCGAAACAAAAACTTTTTACAAAAAAAAAAAAAAAAAACCGACTTCCGAAAAAAAATCACTTCAAAGTGAAAAATAACTTTAATTTCGGAAGTCGGTGTCTTTGGTTTTGAATTTTTGTTTTTTTGCCACCGACTTCCGAAATTAAAGTTATTTTTCACTTTGTAGTGTTTTTTTTCGGAAGTCGGTTGTTTTTTTTTGTAAAAAAATTTTATTTTACACTTTTTAGTTGTGGTACCGACCCCACACAAATTCGAATACCAATACCTGCTATGTAAATAACAGTGACAGGAAGTTATCAGCATAATTATCATCCACATATACTAAGCGGGAAAAATACGTATTATTGAAGCTTACTCAAAAACTATCCAAGCAAAGTTGATCAAATTTATATGGGACCAATCCGGAATCGGTCCACAATTGACGGAGAAATCGACGGACATACATAAAAAAAAACATACAAACGCGTCGAACATATAACCTCCTCCTTTTTGGAAGTCGGTTAAAAATAAAACAATAATGTAAATAGAATAACTAACGCACTACGAAGTGGTGAAGGGTGGGCGTTTTGGGGGACTGTCTTATGTAATTTTTGACGTTCGAAAAGTGCTGATTCTCAGCCTAGTTTGAATAAATGACTTTTGATTAATTATCAAATTTTGTATCAAAAAAAATCATTCTTATTAGTAATAAGAATGTTTTTTTTTTTAAACACTCCTTTTTGTAATAAGTTATTACATAATGGAGAGTGTTTATTACACCTTCCTACAAGGGCCGTTGACGCTGTCGAGCAGTGTTGGCAAACAAAAAAAAAATTTAGAAAAATGGGTAAAAAATTGGGAGAATTTTAATTTGTAAATAAAAAAATGTACTGTATTATTTGTAAATTTCGATGCCGCCGATTGACGCCACCCTAATGCGAGCGCCCTAGGCGGTCACCTAGTTCACCTGTTTGAACGGACCGGCCTTGCATTTAGAGCATTTATTCCGGAATATTTCAAACTCAAACTCAAACTCAAAGCATTTATTTCAAATAAACCAATTACAGGCACTTTTGAATTGTCAAGGGGTCGGTCAGTCAGAAAGATGAAGCTAGATGCCCATTCCAAAGCGTAGTAGGTACCTATGGAGAAGAACGGGCAAGAAACTCCACGGTCACTCTTTTAAATCATAATTATGGTTACAAAATATTGGTTACATCATTCATGTTGAAGTTATACATGTGAGAACGATGCAAAACGTTAAAAGCGTCCGTGACAAAAATAAAAATTCAAATATTAAATTAAATTAAAATAAGCCGTGGTAGCTAAGAGATGACCAGTCCCTACTGACGGCGCCCGTTCACGAACATGACGCATTTATGTGTAAAATACATATAAATATGGATAAAGAAATCTCGATGTTTTGTCAAGTCGTAAAAACCGTGCGAGACAGGGGCGCGTCACTGGTTTACTACGAAAACGTACTACATAATGATGTAATTTAAATCGATGATATTTAATATACCGAAGGTTTAATATACCCACGTTTAATATTCAGGACGCCCTATCCACCTTATCTAACCCCCTGGGATAATATAGAGGATAGATAAAAGTTGAATTTATAATTACTTCATTATGAACACGTATTATTTAAGCGTTCTGAATGCGAAATGTATTTGTAGTAGATACAGTACTTACGAAGGTGGTCGATAAAATGTGGTTAATTTTGGTAAATCGAAGCAGTTAATGGTTACCTCGGTGGAAAGCTATATATGAAGTTTGAACATAACAAAGACTTTTGATCGTCTCCATAGAGATCATAGGCAGATATCGTTTTGGAACTGGCAACTAATTAGCTTCAACTTTCTGACTAACTGACCGGCTCCTTGACAATTCAAAAGTAAATGGTTTCACCGTTGCAGCCGAAATACGTCCACTGCTGGACATTTGCCTCCCCCAAGCACCGCCACTTCAACCGGTTGTGCTTCCCGCATCCAACGGATTCCTGCGGCCTTCACAAGGTCACCAACCAAGGTAACCGACACAGGGCAGGGCACAGATGGCCGATGGGCCTGAAAGGTTCTGGAGTGGCGACCGCGTACCAGAAGACGTAGCGTTGGAAGGCGTTCCACAAGGTGGCATGAGGACCTTGTGAAATGTTTTAATTGAAAATCCTTTGTCTTTGAGGTTTTAGTAAGATTCTATGTTACTTAGAAGTATCAAGTTTCATGACTAAGGCATAATTTCTCAAACATAACGAGTATTTCTCCACAATTTGTGAAACCTCGGCGACACTGAAGGTTTTCTGAAATGGCGTTGACCAGCAGCACTGACACGTCAGGTATTTGTGAAAAGTGTCAAAGCGCCTATATTTTCTTCAGTTGTGACTGAATGATGAACGAATAAATGATAAACGTCATCATAAACTTTATACTCATTGTCAAAATGAAAGAGCTCTTGTCAAAGTGGCGCCAACTGATGGCGTGCATTTTCAAGAAAACCTTCATTCATCGGTTCGAAGTCACGTAAAATAAGGCAGGTAGAGAGGAAGGATCCCGCAATCTAGACTTATTGGATAACTGGTTTATCTGTCTGGCTTCCATCCTAACTAACTTAGGTACATTCGCGTTTTTTGCTTTATGATTCAGAATACCGGTTTTTTGTTAAGGAGACTGGGAGAGAGATCGTGAGGTCGGTACTAAAATATGTTTGAGAAAATCTAACATATTTTATATTTCGTTTCAGACGGTTATTCCTTAAGAATGTGTGTATTCACGAAATGATGAACAATATACAAACATTCTGGAATCAATGCGTGATCAAGTAAGGGATCCTCCCACGATGACAGAATTTATTCCAAAATGTTATTGTTAAAACCATGCATTTCTTCTTTTTCGTGTGGTTAGTGACTAACCAGATGTCAAAAATGCCACCCAAGGGCCTCTGACTTGGCTTCTAAACCATCATTGTTCCAGTGTGAGAGAGAGAGACGAGCTATACAGCACGAAACGCACCTTTAAGACTTACGGGCCCTAAATGGCCACTGAATAGAAAAAAATATGACGTTTAACAGGCTTTCTGCTTTAGAGAACACTTAGCAATTTGCAATTTGTGTCACAGCACATACAAAACCTGCTTCAAAACCACAAACAACGTAAAATAGGGATGTCGACAAAAAAAAATGTATGCGTCAGATAGATTATTTAAAAATATTGGACAAGTATTTTTTCTTTGTTTACGTAATCAAAAGATTACGGCAATACATTGAGTTAAAATGTGGCATGAACTGTTCGGTAGATTTGATACTGAATTGTGATGTAGCGAGCCCCCACTCGGAACTTTAATGCGTTTTATCTTAACATTTTTTTATTAATATGATAAAGCAAAACATACGTGTCGAATATTTATTATCTGACTGACGGACTAAATAGTTTTTTTTATTGTCCAGCTTTAAACCTCGATCTAAAAACTGCCTCTGACTGGCTCGCTACTTCGCCACAAAGGATGTAGTCCATGCCTGTCATCTACTAACTTCGGATAACAAGAGCATAGTGCCATCCTTTGGGAATATCAAGCCAGCGTGACAGGAAACACGGACAAGACTCGAGGCCGGCTAACACGGCCCTAGCTTGAGTTTCGAACAGAGATTTAGGTGCCATAGATGTACAGCGTGTTTGTCTTTGGTAAGTAAAATAATGATAACTGAACGCGTGGACAAGGTAAGTTTCCTAATACGTACCTGTACCTAATCTAAACTTCAAAACGAATATTATAAACTTGTAATTGTATAAGTTATCTACACTAATCCTCACTAATACATATTATAAATGCGAAAGTGAGTTTGTTTGTGTGTTTATTTATTTATTTAATACTTCAAGCACAGAAATGTACAGAGGCGGACTTAATGCTATAGGCATTTTCTACCAGTCAACCTTTGGGTGATGCAGAGACAAACAGTGGTAGGTGTAATTACGAAAAATTGAGGAATAAAAAAATTAAAAAAGTAATTTATAAAGATACACATATACCTATTACAAAATATAAATATGAAATATATGTCTAATTATATATAAATATAAGCACAAATAAATATACATAAATACACAAATATACTAAAACAAATAAGACAAAACATGGGAAAACATTACCGTTGTGATGATACTGCCAGCTACTTACGAATGTGCTCGCGAACTTTAACTTTAAAGGATAATCGGTTGGTTGCCATCCTAATTTCCTAATGTGTTTGATTGTTTGTTACGCTTTCACGTCTTAACTACTGAACCGATCATCATGTAATTTTACATACACGTTATTAGCGTATTATTAGCGTACCTGTCATTCAGAACTTAACCGCCTCTATGTTTTAGTGGATAGACCACCTGTCTCAGACCCAGAGGTCCCGGGCTCTTTTCCCAGTGGGGGAAAAAAAACTGCTTGGTTTGTTTGGTGGAAGGGCTCGTTCTAAGTCCGCCTGGCTACCACCATCTTATCTAAATCCATGGCCATAACAAAAAAAATAACAGCATGGTTGTGTTTCGGCAGTTAGAGGTAAGATAGCCAGTTCCTGTGGTTGAGAATTCCGGGTGAAGCTCGTTTCCACCTTCAGCCTGATCATCACTTACCATCAGGTGAGATGCAGGACGAGAGCCGACGGATAGAAAAATAACTTTTAGACCCGAGCAAAACTGCGGACAAAAGCTAGTAGGCATTTATAAAGATATATCACACAAGGGAGAAGCCGCTGGCGGAAGCTAGTTTGGCATATATGTTGTACATTGTATGTTTGTTTGTAAGAGATAATCTCTGAAACTGCTAGTCCGATTACAATAAATCTGTCACTGATATAATGCTTTACTGTTGCAGAGTGGCATAAAATTTATGTTTTATGTTGTGGCGGCATCTATCTACAACGCCACATGCGAACTATGCATCAAAGACCTTACGTCACACAAATCCTGCATCGCGCAAACGGAGTTTAGCGCGCTACGAGTATATACATATACGACCTCCCGACATCAATCGTCGGGCAGTTGCCCACCGGACACGAAACACGTCTGGTCGGAGGATACTCCCTTTTCTATGGAGGATGAGTGAACTTTACCGCCTGTTCCTCATACCTCATATAATGTTAAAACAAGAAAACATCACGCGGACTAAATCTAGTAGGTGAGTACTATTTTCGCTTTCCCGGAAAGGTTTTTAGTTTACTAATCGACGTATGGACACGTCGGGTTCGGGTTCGCAACTAGTCAATCGCCATCCTGGGGATGCCTCGTTGAGAGGTGAAACACGTGTCGATTTCTTACAGGGTTCTTTATGACTCCTTAAGAACAGTTACGCGGATTAGGTTACTAAATATACGTCGACTATTGTATTTTATAATGGATTTCCGGAAAGTCACGCCTGAATCAATTAACTAGAAATATGTTATTGGATAGATATTCTTTATTACACAATGAAAGGAAAAACATCAAAACACCAGTTGTTTGCTCTACTTATCTACTATCTTACTCTTATTTACGTTGTGTTCATTCTTCATAGTTTTATTATAGTGTGTAGTATACATCTACGAAGCTAAAAATAGGTCAACCCGTCTTCTCCTATGGGGTCCACCTTTAGCCGACCAAAGGGTTTTATCAGGTGGAAGGGTTAAGGCACCTAGATAGATACTAAACATTCGCTTTTCTGATGTAGAGTTAGGAACGGTGTTAACTAGTGAGATAGAATAAACAATATATTTTGTGGGTTAAATATACAATATATTTTGTGGTTTCATTACATACCTTTGTCTTTGGGAATACATGTGCGAGTGTGATGTTCTACTACTAAATACAGGGCGGTGATTTAGTCACCTGCTCCCGTCAACGGGCTGATTCTACTTGTCATACTGAACAACTTTCGCTAAGAAACTCATATCAGAATGTTAAAAAAAAAACCGGTGCGTGTCGGACCACGCCCAATGAAGGGTTCCGTAGTTGGGATGAAGTTATCCCAAGAACAAACTTAACATTGTAGTTGAAAAACATGTTCTCACATGCGGAATGTATGGGAGAGCGTGTTTTTCAATCTGCAAATTTAAGTTGGTCGATTATCACTCCTTACACTGTAAAGCTTACTTAGCTGTGATAGTTTTTAACTTCGTTATATATACTACTGCTTTTTTCGCTGCTCGAAGTACAACCATTTAGCTGGCAGGGGGGGGGGGACACACACATGACTCTAACAAAAATTATCACTTTACAGCTTAATATTTCGCAAACGGATCCCTGAATTGAAAAATGGTTTTCACACACCCACAATATTTTTGAACGACCTTTCCAACGACACCCTACACCATGAGATAGAAAGAAAAAAAAAACATCCCCACTTTAGTGTAAGCCAAAAAAAAAAGATTTTTCTTGATTTTATTTTACTAGTTTGTCGGCGTGATTAAAGGCTGGTGCAGACCAGCGCGACTCGACACCGGTTATTGTTATACTGTGAAGTATTCTTAGAAATTGTATTGTTCGTGTCGCGTCGCGCGACTAGTCGCGCTGGTCTGAACAAGCCTTAATACGTTAACCCATGCCAAATTACAGATTTCTAGTACTAACAGTCTCTGAGCTAAGCCACGGACAGACAGACAGACAGACGGACATGGCGAAACTATAAGGTTCCTTGTTTACTACGGAACCCTAAAAACATAGATGCATCGGAATAGTCTGTCCAGTGTTGTATAGGAATTTGTTCTTATTTTCCCCGAGTCAGTTATGAGTTTCATAGCTAAAGTTATTCAGTCTGACGGGTAGAATCACCCCCTTGACGGGTGCAGATGACTAAATCGCCAGCATGTACTCAGACTACAGATATATCAGCTGGTCCTCGTGTCGCAAATTACAAGACTAGTCACCTCGTGGGTAGTCTGGCAATTTGTCAATATTCTAGCGCTCAGTATAGTCATTCTAGACGCACCGTGTTGTTATCATAAATAGGGACACGTTTAGTTAGGAGTTACGACTCATTTAAACTTCTTGTCTTCTGTAGAGTGCGAATTCAATGCCTAAATCAGGCATACGTTTTTTGTAGGGTTAGGAATTTCAAAACTCGTGGAGGAGCTCGTGGCTGAGTAATAACAGCCGCACGGGTCGTCAGAACCCCGAAAGTCTGACAACCAGACTTACCAAGGGGTATCGTATTACCCAGTTACGGAGTTGTGGAGGTCAGATAGGCAGTCGCTCCATGTAAAATACTGGTATTCAGCAGCATCCGGTTAGACTGGAACCCGACCGATCATAGTTGGGAAAAGGCTAGGCAGATTGATTGAGGTATTTCAAAACTCGATGGTTTCAAACTGAAAAACGTCGAAGTGTTTGTGGTATTTCTTCTAGTCTTTAGGTTATAGACCAGCTATCAAATTACCTAACATATTTTCGTAAAAAATTACGAGTAATCCGTTTCATTTTGACAGTTCAACAAAATTCATTGCGTTAGTTACGTTGTTGAGCAGATTTTTTTTTCAAACTTATGAAGCAATGGATAGCAATCTGTTTCAAAACGATTTAGACTACGATTGATCGTGCATTACGCAACTAGGGTACGGGTAATGTTTCAAAAGCGTTAAGTTTTTTATGTAGGTAGGTGTAAGAATATAAAAGTTCATACCTACTTATATCATTGCTTGAAGTCAGTTGTTAAACTTGACAAAGTTTAAACGTATTGAACGAGAAGTTTACGTGCTAATTGATAATCATAACACGCAAGGCACGGGCAAATTAGTAAACTAAATTGACACTTCCCGGCAAAGGGAAAATATTACTCACAGATTTCTGTCCACGATTTCGTCCGCTTGACGTTTTCTTGTTTTAACATCGTCGGGTTCTATATGACTCTTTAAGAACAGTTACGCGGATTAGGTTACTAAATATACGTCGACTTTTGTAATATATTTCTAATAAATTCTAAAAATAAACTACTCGATTTCTATTGGATTTCAATAGGACTTTCGCTGTTCAATAATTTATAGCACACTTCCCACGGTTCGAACTCACGAGCGCTCACTCGCGACATTGCACGCGAACTTTGACTCTCTTAAAAAATTTACAGTATCTTTTAGTTTCACAATAACCCAGCCTTTTTTCTCAAATCCCACCTGAGCAAATCCGCTGACAAAAACTAGTCTGGTATAATAAACTTCAGTTTTTTACGACTCAATCACGTCTCGACTGTATCAAAGAACAGCCCGTCCTTTAGATTAAGCGATTCCTCAAGGGACCTAGAATAGAATATTATATTCCTTTGTTATTTTGAGGTAGGGGGGAAGGATCATTTTAGAACTTTAAATACAGGTGAAGTTGTTCTCATATTGATCAAGTGATTTAATTTGATTGGCTGTCGTAATTTGGGTACCTGTGGAGAAGAATGGGCAAGAAACTCCATGGACACTCTTTTAAATCGAAACCACTGTGGCTTTAACACCCAGCGCTTTTTTATTTGTAGTTATATTTTGAGGTACAATAGTGTATTTTTGAAAACCCCAAAATGCGTAAAACCATAGGTGCCGAGAAAAAAATCGCAGTTTCTTTCTGGATTGGTGGGATAGTGTTCCCACTATCCCACCAATCCCGAAAGAATCTGCGATTTTTTATTTAAGGTGGAAAGATTACGTGGCGGGTCTAAATTTGTTTTCAAGCATTAACATTAAGGCGTAGTCGACGGAGCCCTGCTTCGCGGGGCTCTAATTTCAGTCTGCAGGGTTTTTAAAGGAGCAACCTAGGAATAAAAGGTAGGTGCAGGTATGCTGGAAGAGATTTCTTTAGAAATAAGCATCATCTTTATACGTATTTTTCTGTTTCTTTCTTCTTGTCTATTTATATGTGTGTACATAAACTGTTAAATAAATAAATAAAATTCATACTTCTGTGGTAAAATGCCGATTTTTTTACGTAAATAAGTTGGAATTTTTTAATCCTTGGGATTTTTTATCTCCAAAACTAGGCGTATGTGAAATATTGAAATTTCGCGAAACCGTTTTACATGACAATATCTTTAAGCTAAAAAATTTAAACTTCTCACGCGTAGATGTTACAGTACAGTGGAGCCTTTAAAACAAAATATTGATTTTATTGTTCAAGTTGTGTTCCATACTTAGTCATTTTACGTAAGTATGTACATAACAAAATTCTTATTAAGTGCTAAACGAGTTGTTTAGTTCATTGCCCTCTCATTTTATTTATATAAAATATCTATCGATCGACCTGATAAATAAACTGTGATCACTGATGTATTGGCAATCCTTTACACTATAATATACATATGTATCACGATACTATACATAGGTATCATTAAATACATATTTTATCAGTATAGTCGCAGTTTAAATATTGACGACACGGTTGGCGCAGTGGCTGAGTGACCGACTGCTGCGCAACGTGTTGCGGGTTCGATCCCCGCACGGAACAAATATTTGTATGATCTGCAAAGTAGTTGTTCCGGGTCTAGGTGTTAGTGTATGTGAGTTTCTATGTTTGTAAACGCACCCACGATACAAGAAGAATTCTTAGTGTGGGGCAACGTTTTAAAAAAAAAAAATATATATGGACAGTACGGAAAACTACGTAGTAAACGTTTGAAACGCGCGCGCGCATCTGTGTGAGTGCACACTCATGCAGATGCGCTTATTGACGAGACCCTAAGCGATTGTCGCGGTGCCTAACAGCACCGCTACGGTTCGGCAGAGGTGTACCTATAATACATCCACATTTCACCAGTTAAAGGTCCTCTGTAATAGGGGGCGAGCCTAATGCCATCATACGGGAACAAATCCAGACTACGGACTGCTACTGGGAAATTCCTGATGGAAAAACTCAATAACACTTCACTTCTTGATATAATCCTTATTATTCTCGACTACGATATAGTTGGGAAAAGGCTAGACAGATGACGACTGAGGGGTTGGCTTCCAATCTAATTGGATACCGCTGAATGCCAGTATTTTGCATGAAGGGACTGCCTATCTGACCTCCATGACCACGTTACAGGGTAATACAATACCTAGTAGGTAGTAATAGCGAAATTAACAATAATACATTTTATTATTTTAATAATTTTGTTATAGCAACATAAAACTTTTAACAATTACCTCCATATATTCGTTCTGTTAACACTAAAAGCTCGATCAAGTCAAATCAAGTATTTTTTTGTATTTATTTCTGTACAAGTGATTGGTAATCTTTAGAAATAAATTAATTCAAACCGTAAATTAGTACTATACATTGTAATTGAACATTTTATATGTCCGCTAATAGAAGCCTGATTCTTTTATTTATCTTATTACAGCAATATAACTTACAAGAGTCGTTAATGCCCTAATCCTTATCTGTAAGCAATATTTCAGCTATATTTCAGGCTACAGTGTGCCCGGCAGTACCCCGGTTATTAGGGTGAAGTACCCAATTATCCGCGTGCGTAGATTGCGAGCCGTTATTTAATTTATTTGCGGTGATGCCACATTAGTTATCTTAATACAAATTAGGTGCGAAATGTGTCCAGCCTTACAAATTACTGGCATCAGGAAGATAAATTACTTTGAGTAATTGCGTTATGATGAAATTGGACGAAAACCTTTTTTGTAGAGATGATTTCTGAAGGCCAATTCTCGTACTTAAAAAAACGTTCACATTGTAGTCGCAATCTGTCAAACAAAAAAATGTTGGTAAATTGATTGTATTTTTGACAGATTGCGAATGAGATGCGAATGCGAATGTTCTAAAAAATTACGGGAATTGCCCCTTTAGTCGTTTTAGCTCCTCAAACGGACCAGGCAAGTTAAAATTCGAGAAGCACGTTCAGTTAATCTTAAACACGACTAATGATGAAAGAAAACACTGTGACGAAACCTGGTTTTAATACGGTATATAGTCTTAAGTCTCAAAGACGCAGAGAGCAACCACGGTGATTAAATGGATGCTATTTCTCTAATGAAAAGACTTGGACTCCATTGAGGAACAGTTATAAATCAAAACAATTTCTGTAGCAAATCTGAAAATCAATAGTATATTTTTTCAAAAGAACTTGCAAATGTTCAACGTAAAAGCACATTAATTATTACCGCAGTCAAATGTAAAGTAAAACAATCCAGGCAAATTACGTCCCTCAAAAATTTTAATACTGTCAAACCATAAAATTAAGAATTCTCCTGACCAAACCGTTTTAAATACTCTCCAATGACTTTTTAAATACACAGCCTAAACTTGAACTTTTTTAATAAGCCCTCCCGACGGAAAACCGTTGGATTAACTGCCGAAGTTTTGTCGTAAAACACGAAAAAAGGAATCGTTTGATTGTTCGAACACATCCTCCATGGAGAGTTATGAATATTAAACTGCACTTACCCGAATGCCGCTGCCGATCGTCCTCCGAATAAAAAAGTAAAAATAAAAAACACTAGTTTCAAATATGGAATTGAAAGTTAGGAAAATTGGTGAGCGCGCGCGATGCGTCCGTTCGGCCCTCCGAACTGGCGTAGACTGAACGTTTTGGGAAGTCGGAGGGTTGTTTCAACCCCCCGGTGCAGCACGTCTGCATGTACCTACGTACTCTTCGCACTGGCAATAAAGACCTATTCGTCTAATTTCCGTCGCAGTTTTGACCTTCTTCGTCTTGATTCGGATCGTTTTAGTTATTTAGTAGATTGGGACTTGTTTCTTCAAATATCAACATATTTTCGTGCACCTTAAGGTGTATTTTCGTTTGTGGGCTGTATATCTTTTGTGACTATTATGTGTCATACACGGCCGGTGCTGATTCACTGGGGTCTAGCATTTTGCACTGAGGTATTGTTAATGTTATATTGTGTCTAACTACGAACTCAGAGAGTAAGGCCGCGCGCAGTTTGGATGCGTTTACGTACGAATTTCACTCGTGCGTACACGTACAAATTTTTGTACAAATTGAGGGCGCACACTGGATACGATTTTCAACGTCAAATAGATAGTGTTCCGGTGATATAGCATTGAACCCACGAAAAATCACAACAAGTTCGGATTGTTTTCGGGTGTCAGAACTATACGTACGTATACGCACGACTAAGTGCGAGTTTCACGAATGAAACTGAACGCGATCGGCAAATCTAAACCACGTTCAAGATCTGTCAGTGTCAATATTCCACAGAAAATAATGATAATGACAGTGTCTTAAACGTGGTTTATGCGCTGAACGCGTTCAGTTTCTTAGGTGAAACTCGCCCTAAGTCGCACCCAGTCTACTTGGAAGGTCGGGATTGTTCGTGCGTGTTCGTACGTCGCACGAGTGAAATTCGTACGGAAACGCATCCAAAGTGCGGGCGGCCTAACACTCGTCATGTGGGAATAAGACGATTACCCACGTTAATATTGTTTGTTATTATATAAGTAGGTACTTACCACAATAATTTCTAAACGGGTAGACAATAATACGTACCTATTTAGGTACCTGCTTTACATAAGTACACATATAGAAACAGAAAAAGTGACATGAACCTCTATCTACCAAAACATAATTTTACAGGAAACGAAAACAACGTTTAATTTTTTTTAAACATAGGTATGAATAAAACTATTATTGGTTATATATTATATAAGAAGCGTGTATCGGGGGATGTGTGAGACTTGCTAACGTTATTTAGGTGTTAATGTTATTAGTTCATTAGGTTATACTGCCAGCAAATGTAACGCACATTTGCTTAATAGTTATTGTCAGTTATCAGTAGTTCGTTAAAAAATAAGATAATCAGTTATCTGTTTTTGCCAGCTCACGTAAAAGATTATTTAAAGTCTATCTACGTAAAAAAACTAAAATCGCCAAAATGTCAGTTAGGAGTTCATGTCACTTCATAGTCGATGTGTCTCGTTAGGCTCATAAACTTCATCTCTGAATTGTTTTAAATACAAATAGTTGTGAGGATACTCAATGTTCTGAAAACTCGTAAAACGCAGGAAACCATTCAAGATTCGTTCCTTCTCCGTACAAAAAAAGAAAGAAAATGTATTTATTGGAACTCGCACAGGAAGATCACAAACTAAACTAAACACTCTACTCAACTAAAGACTCGCAAACGAAGGATTCCATACCACCGTACAATATTTAAGACTAAGTTTTTTACGTTTGTAAAAAAAAACTGTTCTTGTCTAAACCCCCTTTAATTTTTAACTTTATTTTATTTTTATTAATTGTTATTATAGCGGCAATAGAAATATACAATCTGTGAAAATTTCAACTGTCTAACTATTACAGTTCATGAGATACAGCCCGCTGACAGACGGACACACAGACGGTCAGCGGAGGCTTAGTAATAGGGTTCCGATTGGTACCTTTCGGGTACGGAACCCTAAAAATACAAAATTAATATGAAAATAAAAACAGAAAGTCCTGTACGAGGCCAAAAAGCTCCTAAAAGAGGTCTATACAATGTGGCCCATGGGCCGCATGCGCCATGTACCGCCCAAGCCCGTATTTTTCTGAATAATCATGAATAATTATCGAAAATTAATTTTAGAAGGGACCTAAATAACTTTAATATTTTTCATATTTTTCTTCTTCTTTTTTTTGAGTAGCCTTTGCCTTAAGTCCGATGCTATTGGCTCCATTAGGATTTTGTTTATCATTATTTCTAAAAGCTTATGATATTTTATCGCATTAACTAACATTTTTTATTAAGGGCGCGTTTGAAAATCGGACAAAATTATGCTGTTTTTCAGTAAATTTTGTGACAAAACTAAACTGAATCAAATATAACTAATAACTACCACATATAGGTTGGTTCTTCATCTTCAAATGATAGAAACTTTTTTGTTCAAAATTATAGTTTTTTATATTGTAAAAACGATCTTCCGTTGCCATTTTCCACAAAATTAACGATACCGGGTTGAGTTTAGATAATTTTTTTGTTCTACTAACAATGTATTTTAAGATTTCTAAAAATACTATTAGTAGGCAGATATGTTAAATTTTAAACCTTATGAAAAATATGTTTCAAAATGTCACAAACAGCAGCAAAAAAAAAAAAAAACGAAACTAACTTTTTCACATATTTTGCTATTACAGATGAATCTTAATCGATTGTTTTCAGGGTTATTTTATTTTTGGTCTGTTTTGATTTATTGCACAAATATTTCGAAAGAAACCTCAGTCCGCGCTTGGCCGCTGTTGGTTGTGGACTCTGTGTTGCCTTTTTGCAGCGGCTCGTGTGGAAAAAGATCGTTGTACAAATACAAAATATTCGATAAACCTAATTTGATATTTGCTATGGTAAGATAATTTTGTATTCACTGATTTTTATAATAATAATTATTTTATTTCGGTAAAAGTAAGTACGGTTTATAAATGCCTATTCGACTGGGACTTGATGGAGTGACCTGTGTACTTCGGTGACTGCTACTGGAACTCCTCGACGAGTTGAACTAGGTGTGCCGAGTTTGGGCTCGTTTTGTTAGTTGTGATGAGATCTTACCTCCGGACTTGATGGAGTGACCTGAAGGTGTACTTCGGTGACTGCTACTGGAACTCCTCGACGAGTTGAACTAGGTGTGCCGAGTTTGGGCTCGTTTTGTTAGTTGTGATGAGATCTTACCTCCGGACTTGATGGAGTGACCTGAAGGTGTACTTCGGTGACTGCTACTGGAACTTCTCGACGAGAAGAATTAGGTGTGCCGTGTTTGGGCTCGTTTTGTTAGTTATGATGAGATCTTACCTCCGGACTTGATGGTGTGACCTGAAGGTGTACTTCGGTGACTGCTACTGGAACTTCTCGATGAGAAGAATTAGGTGTGCCGAGTTTGGGCTTGTTTTGTTAGTTTCAAAACTTTTTCAGGTTTTTGCAGGTCACTCCATCTAGTCCGGAGGTAAGAACTCATCATTGAGATCTTACCTCCGGACTAGATGGAGTGACCTGAAGGTGTACTTCGGTGACTGCTACTGGAACTTCTCGACGAGAAGAATTAGGTGTGCCGAGTTTGGGCTCGTTTTGTTAGTTATGATGAGATCTTACCTCCGGACTAGATGGAGTGACCTGCAAAAACCTGAAAAAGTTTTCAAACTTTTTTCTAAAAAAAATCTGTATTTATTTAAAAAACACAAATGTAAGTAAGTATATAAAGTCAAAAGGAGATTTTGAAAAAAAAAAATTAAAGATCTCAAGTTAAATGTCGATAATATTCAAAAAAATTAAAGATCTCAAGTTAAATGTCGATAATATTCAGAAAAATTAAAGATCTCAAGTTAAATGTCGATAATATTCAGAAAAATACGGGCGGTCATATGCCCATGGGCGACATTGTATACTGCAGAAGATCAATTACAGGCTATTATTTGTGATGGCTGTTACTCGCCAGTAGTTACCGGCAGGGTCGGACTGGGCTGGAAGGGCCCGGGTGGCTGACCAACAAGCCCGGGGCCCGAAACTATATGTTGGTAGTTGGGATACTATCGGAAAAAACTGAGATACACAAATTGAGATAAACAAAATATAAAATTTAATTATGAACGATGTAATAAATTGTTAGGTACGGACAATAGCACATCAGGTTATCCACTACCAGTATAAAAGGATCTCCCTTAATAGGCGAGTTTCTTATAACTCGATTTTTCTATTTCATTTCTCTCTAATTGTATGAACGAATTATCTGATCTAGTTTTACATGTAGGTCGCAAGAGCTGGGACCCAGCCTGCGCGGGCCTCCTATCCTACGGTTGCCGCAAGCCCCGCAAGCCAGGCCCGTGGGGGGCCCGCGCAGGCTGGGGCCCGGCTGGCAAATGCCACCTCGACTATATGGGCAGTCCGACTCTGGTTACCGGTAACCTAATATAATCCTATCCTGGAGATTGCAAACCGCCTGTCGAAAGCGTCCGTCCGTTATACCAATTAATATTACACCCATATTCGGGGACGTTTTAGGGTGATTTTAATATGTTTTTAGGTTGTAAGTAGCTCAGTTACGCATCGTTTTTATTACCACCGGATTTAATTATTTATTGTTAGGCAAGGCTAATACTTATGAGTACATGACCCTGTTAGAGCGCAGCAAGTATTATTACATTTAACTTAAATCTAGGTATATTTTATTCGACAACTTCGATTTACTTAAGTTACAATACAATTTATTTTACAACTAACTATTGTATATATTATGTACAAGAATGTAAAAAAAACAAATAAGAAAATAAAATAAAGGGAAGAGCTCATTGGGCATCAAAAAATTTAATATAAATCTAAATCTAGGTTAAATATTTGGAAGTTAACATTATATTGCATACCTACTAAATATTAATACATTCATTATTATTACAAGTAATGTATAATCTCTTTGTAACATATTTAATTTAATTTATATTATAAAATATCTGATTGTTTGCCTGCATGTACGTATGTGTGTGTTTTGTATGTTTTTGTGGGTGTACTATAGATACACTTCTGCCTAACCTTTAGGGGTTGGGGGGGAGGTAATTATAATTTTGTGTTTTTTTTTATATTTGTATGTTTTGAATATGAATGTGGATGTTTATAAGAGTAAGCATTAAAAACCATGGATGATTTTTGACAAAAATGGTAGGTATGGCTGGAAATATAGTGACTACCTACTGGGATAATGAGTCATTATCCTAGTAGGTAGTCACCATCGATGACACACACAACAATAACACACACATAACATAACAACAAAAACACAACTCACACAACGTAACATAACAAACAACAACAACAACAAAACAAACCACCAAGACAACAAACCAACCAACTACCAACATAACTATTGGAATAAGAGCAGTAGGATTATGAAAAATATGGAAAGATCTTCTAAAAAGGTATGCTTTCTTCTAAATTTCATTTTGACCGATTCACAACCAATTATAATAATACATTAATCATTATGAATTCGAGCTCAAACCTCCTGATTCTTTCATCGAACCATCAGAGAGCCTTGCACATGGACACACGTTACCGTGGCCAACTTGGAAAACTTTAAACAGACTCCGCAATCAGGTCGGCCGCAGCTACGACAATCTCCACAGGTAAGGTTTCTCGAATGATTCCGATCCTCAATGTATATAGGTAATAACGTAATACGAGCTGGTATCCGCAACTCCACATCAAACCGCGTGTTTTGCGAACGGGTGCGAAAATCGCTTATTCCTCAAAGACCAGCAATACCTTGGTGTTACTGATAATCTCACGTAGGTTACCAGGGTTACCGAAGTACTTTGCCCTCAATGTATATGCGGCTTTTCCCCGCATGACGTGAGGACCTTATGTCTACGTCAGCGAATGATGTTAGCGTTGCCGAGTTCTGGGCACAACAGGAATTTTAAATTATATTTGCCATCGATACACTAATCAGAATAATAAGAATTAGGTATCAACATACACAAAACTGGCATGTGTCGAAGCAGTGGGACTTTATAGGCTAATAGTGCTATATACCTCCACAACAAAACTGAAAAGGCATAAAATTGAGGCCAATGCTCAGTACTCAAACGTTCTTGAGTCAGCTGACTTGAGTCAATTTTCTGGCTCTAATTTAAAATATTAAGTACCAAGTAGGTACTAAAACTGGCAATCTAGATAAATTACGTAGACGTCAGAGCATAATTTATTTCAATTAGACTATTTTCAGGGTACTTTTTGAATTTATAGGAGTTGAACAGTTGAATTAGTCGCCCGTACCTACTAAGTGTAGATTCATATGGAGAAGAACTGTTGAGACACTTGACTCTTTGTGAATTAGGTAGTTTTTTATAATGTTTATTTGGTACAAAATCATTATTAGATTATTGTCAATAACGCTGATTATAAGAATTAAGAATGCGTTCTTGACACCTGTGAATTGTATGTCTTTTTTGCGAATTTGATCCTTATTACAACTAGAAATTATCGAACTGACAGGTGTCAGAAACGTATTCTCTCGACGGCCGGACTGTAGGTAGAAAATGCCTATAAAAATATGTAAGCTAGGTACGTACATCTTATGTAGGTTTTTCACTATCTTCGGGACTATATTGAGCTGGCAGAAAAGCTCCCAGCGAGCCACCAACTGCCGTGGCCCACCAGCGGAGTAATTGCGTAACACTTACAGTAGCAATGGCTTTCATTTTGAAAGTTCAACAACATTAATTGCGTTTCTTAGGTTGTTGAGCAGACGATGTTTTCGAACTTATGAAGCAATGGACTATCAGCAGGCCTGAGAGATATTTCTCGCCGGCATGTGAAGCCAAGTCAGAGGCCCATGGACGGCTTTAAAACTCTGACACCAGGTTAGGCACTAACCACACGAAAAAATAGAAGAATGGATTATCAATATGTGTTACGTATTAAGGGTGCGGTAAATCTCTAAACCGATCGCGAACACAGGTGGCCACTGCAGGTACAAAATATAAATACAAATAGTTTACGTTTTCTTTAACAAACTTTGTACTACATCGCTAGTGACAGATGTGTCCTTTTAAGCAAATTAATGCCTGTATTAGGACACTCCATTCTACCGCAACTTAAATTTACTTAACGTACTTCCAACAAACAAGGATTATGCCAGTAATTACTTTTTATAATTTATATAATTTTGGGTAAGTAAATTAATATTTAACAAAGAATTAAAAAAGACTGATATTTTACATGAGCTTTCAAATGAGTGTGCGTTTTGTGTATGTTATATGTGAGTTGGGTATGTGTGATATAGGGTGTGTATGTATTTGTGGTGTGTACGTGTACATGTTCTACTTGTGAGTTAGTGTTCGCGTGAATAAATGTGTTATGTGCGAGATTCTCATATGTGAGTGGTTTTATCCATTTAATTATAAGTTTTTTGCATACCTAATATTGTTTAGTGTATACATACATCTCTTTATTTATTTTACTGTAGAGTTGAGATGACCGTTTCTCGTATTGCCTGCAAAAAAGACTTGGTTTTTGTTTGCGGTGCTATAATATCAGGTAAAACAAAGTCAGGTGGGTGCTCCAACGTGCCACAATACGATAGTGGAGCAGCATCTCAAAACAATGCCTCACCCCCTATCGTGCTCTCTGTGCTATACATCTGCACTATAAAAGAACTTTCTGTGGCCAGCGGCAACGCTGTACAGTTTGATGACTTCTGGTCAGAACCTACATATACATAGAGATATGTGGAGCCATCGATACAATGAAGAAAATTGGCCTAATTCTCAAACGCAACTAAATTTTCTCGTCCATTGTCACTTAGGTGCTATATTATCTCTATAAAAATCAATTGCCGTGCGTTAGCCTCGCAAAAACTCGAAAATGACTCTACAGACTTTTTGGTGGTGTAGGAAAATCCCATAGGAAGCCGAAAAATCTAAATTGAAATGTTGACAGGACAACGGCTAACTGGTCAGCTAGTTATGAATACAAGAACAAGGGTCATGGTCATTAGCATCGAGGAAGTAACGACAGCATTTGTTTCTGTACTTTAAATAAATGGAAGACGCCTTATAAATATCTAAAAAATAAAATAAAATCGAGCGTCAAATATTTAATGAGTGAAAAACGTTGGGTCCTGAGGCTGAAATGTTTTTATAGGATAAAGCCATTACTTCCGCTCGTCTGGTCGCTCAACTAAAGGTCTCTTTACACAGCGAATTTCTAGTGGCTCTTGTGAAACAAAGTCGCGTAATGACGTAAGGAAAATAGTCGCGAGAACGTTGTAACACTGACGCCTGATTCCGTCCATTTCTTTTTCTTCGTCGTATCGGTGGCACGACAGTGTATTAAATTCTGTTGACCCGAAACTTTGCCACTTCCTTCCCTTGTGGAGCGCAGAGGTCGCTATGGCTGCATTTTTGGGGCTACAGAGGGCAGAATAGGAGTTCGGACATAGTTTTAGCCGCATTCGCTTCACATATATAATATACGTGACTTTTGAAATCGGTTATTGTTATTTTTGGCTAGTAGCAGTTGCAAGTTGATGATCAAGTTAAATGGCGTGCAGAGAGGCACATGTCCAAAGAGGCGTAATGTGGGTGTACTATTATCGGTATGTCGTTTAACCTCTGCCTAACCCTTGCCTTTTTTTGAGGGAAATTATCAAATAACTTCTCCCGCTCTGGGCGGAGCGGGAGGGTGTGTCAGACTTTTACTGACTAAAACCCACCCGTGTTCCTTCCAGTGCCTGTGTGCCGGGGCCGCGATATCCCTTTCGGACAAACTCGCAACCCTGGCAGGCATTGGCCCTTACGGACCCCGTCAGTTGGTGCTGACATCACTTTGAGGCGCGAGTGGAACACAACGCGCCGTCGACCCGGGCCTGGTCCTTATCGGACGGCGAGCTACCCATTGCTCACCGTCCGCAAGCCCGCGCCTACGGCTCTGCCTAACCCTACGGGGAAAACAGACGTGATGTTATGTCTATAATAGGCTGATGATGATGTTGAATCGTTCATTGAAAACTAAAAGTCAATCAATTCACTTAGCTGCGTTGCAGTCGCACGACTTAAATGCCTGACTATTAAATAACAAAAAAGTCGCAGTGTAAAAAGTCCCTTACACTACAAGTCTCTGTTTTTCCAGGTCAACGAGCATCGCACTTTGAAAATAAATTTTCTTAACATTGGGGACTAATTAAACATTTTTGTTGGTGTTTTTATTTACAAATATACAAACTTAAGAGGCCAACTGGGTTTGTTTTTTCATACGACAGTATACTGAACTAACAATCGACTAATTGCTTGAAGAAGCTGTCTGAAAAGTTTTCTATTGATTTTCAGTTAATACAGTATTGTGTCTCTAATTAGGTGTCTTAGAGCTGATTTTTCCAACGCCACTTATCTTTTCGACGAATAATTTTGAATTATTGACAGTTTTTCCATACAAAATTGTCAGACGTCAATTTGGACATGATTTCGGAAATGAAATTTTCGCAATGTTTACCGTCAAGTCCGTCAACATTTCCTAACCGTGATAATTCCGAAAATTTCCGAACTTTTTACGCAAAACAGAAGTTATGTTATATAAACCAGAAAAAACGGTAAGTTCACTGTACTTTCTTGTCTTTATTTAAGTTTGTGTGTGCTTGTCTTTTTAAAGTTATAAAAATACGGCAGTGCTTTTTGCACTTTTAAATTGATTTTTAACAATCATCTGCAAGGTTTAGGTATCCTCAGTTCGATTTTTTCTCTGACTGGTGAAATTCTTCAAATCAACAATCAATAATCAATCAATTTCTTCAATTCTTCTGCTAGCCAGACGTTTTTTTTCGTGGCTCTGCTTTAAATTTTCTATATAAACTTATCCACGATTCCTATACCCGACCCTAAAATATGTTACGTATTATGGCATACTATGATTCCATGATGAACATTGACTGAATTCATTGGTTCGATGTACTTAAATGCGAAATTGCACTTATTTATAAGTTCAAAATATATTGTTTGGAATATTATCTATCTTTAACTTGGCTTCCACTTGTAATTTAATTATGTAATCAAACTTTATTTTGCATTTGTTTTTCTTCAATTATTATTAGTACCTAGTGTAAATAGTTATTAATATGATTTAATAATATTTGTCTATAGTCTTGTATAAATAAAAATTGTTTATAATGAATAAAGTAATAATTTATCTGTGTAATATAAACATAATCTTAATATAATTCCTTAAATAAGTTATTTAAAAAATGATTTCCCTCTTACTTAGATTTAGGTACATTATAATTGTTATTGCCTTCAGGGAAAGAAACATTATCTGATTGACTGTCAGTTATTGTGGACGTCCTACAACGTATTTATGTAGCCCTTTTTATTTTATTTTTTTGGGTGGGAAATTATCAAATAACTTCTCCCGCTCTGGGCGGAGCGGGAGGGTGTGTCAGACTTTTACTGACTAAAATCCACCCGTGTCCCTTCCGTTGCCTGTGTACCGGGGCCGCGATATCCCTTTCAGACAAACCCGCAACCCTGGCAGGCATTGGCCCTTACGGACCCCGTCAGTTGGTGCTGATATCTCTTTGAGGCGCGCGTGGAACACAACGCGCCGTCTACCCGGGCCTGGTCCTTATCGGACGGTGAGCTACCCATTGCTCACCGTCCGCAAGCCCACGCCTACGGTGGCCGGAAGTCAGCTCGGGACTCCCGACGCCCCGGGCGTCTCCTGCGGCGACTAGGGGCGCGAGGGCGCGAATCTTGCCGTCCACCTCCTCCTTCGCGAGTATTACTGCTTCGCAGAAGGAAGTGACGGCCTCCCATGCACTCTCGCTCCGAACCACGGCCTGAACCAGGGCCGGACGCGAGAGATCGCCGCTGTAGATCGCCGCTGCAGATCGCCTCCGTGAGGACACGGCGGTTCTCCGCCCAAGCCGGGCAGACGTCCACCATATGCTCCTCCGTGTCCTCCAGGCAATCCACACAGTGGTGACACCCGGGCGTTTCCTTCCGCCTTATGCGGAACAGGAACCTCCCGAAACAACTGTGTCCGGTGAGGACCTGCGTCAGGCGGAAGGTGAGGACGCCGTGGCGCCTCTCTAGCAGTGGCTAGAGAGGCGCCACGGCGTCCTCACCACAATTCACCACAGTTCACGCCACAATTGTGGCGATAAGTGCCCTCTTTGAGGAGTGCCTCAAAGAGGGCACTTATCGCCACAATTGTGGCGTGACTAATTTATGCAGCCCTGGTAACTCGTTTCAAAGATAGGGGAAAGTAATAAGAAAGAAACTGCTCCTTTGGGTCAAAGCGCAATATTTAACGGTAAATTTTCTAACTTGAATAATTTGTGAGACATTTTGGAACATTTTGCTTAAATTACCTATCTATCTATACAATATATAAAAGGAGAAACTGTCTGACTGACATATCAACACGCTGGCGAAACTACTGGGACTAGAAACGTGAAATTTTGCACACGGCTACCTTATATAATAAGGGGAACACTAAGAAGGGATTTTTCGAAATTCGTCTTTTAAGGGGGTGAAAAGGGGGAATTTAGTTTGTATGAAAAATCTTATTCCTTGAGTTAACAAACTTGGATCTTGGCACAACTTAACAAAAAGTACTAGGCTTGCATGAATTCACGATATAGTATTTGAATCATTAAATGTTGTGCACAATTTCTGAGCAGTAACTTAACAAAAAGTAATAGACTTGCATAAATTCACGTTAGTATTTAATCATTATTTTATGGTACTCATAGGATGAGGCAGACATTATTTAAATACGTATAGTTCATAACCTGCATTAACACCTAAGATACTTTTCATCCCGAGGAGGAGCTCGTGGCTAAGTAACAACAGCCGCACTGGTCGATCCATCAGGTTAAGCTACGCTTGCCGGGGTTGGTCAGTGGATGGGTGACCATCTTTACATACCGAGAATCCTCCGTGCCTCGGAAATCACGTTAAGTCGTTTGTCCCGGCTGTCATTCGTGGATCTTTGACAGTCGTTACGAGTCGTCAGAAGCCCGAAAGTCTGACACCAGTCTTACCAAGGGGTATCGTATTACTCAGTTACTGGGTTGTGGAGGTCAGATAGGCAGTTGTTCCGTGTAAAATACTGGTATTCAGCTGCATCCGGTTAGACTGGAAGCCGACCCCAACATAGTTGGGAAAAGGCTCGGCAGATTGATACTTTTTATCCCGACAGTACGTTTTTGTGGGATAAATTCCGACTTCCACGCGAGCGAAGCTGTGGGAAAAGGCTAGTATAAAATGAAAGGAGGTATCTAAGGATCGCAGGAGATGGTATTCTGTAGTCTCTGTCTACCCACCCCCAAAGGAATAAGGCGTTAGTTTATGAGTACTTACCTAAGGCGAATCAACATACTCCTTTGCACTCACCTTTTGTGAAGATTTCGGTTGAATGTACTGTCCTTTCTATAATAGCCAAGTCATAACAGCTGTTCTAGGGTATCACGAAGTCGCTCACGCAATTAAATTGAGTTTAATCTAGTGATTAAACCCCAGAGGGCTAGCTGACCCTACCAGGGCGGCAGTAACATTAAAGCTGTATTAGTTAAGTTTGATTAATAAAGTTCGTTTCTTTAGCGTTTAACATTTGCCTCAAGTTTTGGGAGGAACGTTAGAACCATACGGTGTGTGAGAGGGGGGAAGTGGGGAGGGACCTAGTCTACCCAGACACCTTTTTGTGTAAATGTAATGAAATAAAAGTTTGTTTTTACGTTTCAGTTTTCAGTAATTCTTTGTTTGTAATTTCGAGTTAGGTCTTTTGTTTCACGTTATAAGCAGGATTGTTAAGGATTTAGGTGTTTGTTTTGTGTGAAAGGTTGTTGCCAGAATAAATAATAGACACAAGAAAGAAAGGTTAATGGGGTCATGAACCTCGAAGTAGGATTTTGAGGACATCATATTACTGCACTTGCAGTGTCAAGTCTCAACTCAATCTTCAACCTTTGACGTGATATTACGTTTGTAGTGACAAACGTAATATCACGTCAAAGGTTGAAGGTTGAAATTACAAGGTATTGTCAACCGTCACGTCTACATGTCCGTGAACTTGGCAGATCATTTCCCAGCAGAGCACAAAAAAATGTGAGTTCTATTGGCATGCGGGTGAGTTCTAGAGTTCCTTATACTTAAAAAGAATAGTTCTGGCTTTATTGCCTGAAAAAAGTCGAATGAAAATATGCTCTGCTAACTTCCGCTAGCAGATCATTTCTTCCAAAATTTAAATTTAAAAATTGTTTTAGGTGCACAGTGGTGAGTTCTATAGTTCCTTAAACTTTTCAGAAAGAGTTCTGCTCACCTAAATCTAAAAAAAAATAAAACAAAAATATTGACGTGTTATCAGAAAAAGACAAACATTATGGGAAAATAGCCATAAATGACGTAATTTATGAATTTTCGTAGATTCTTCGGGCAATGATTAATAACTAAAGTTTGAGTAATAGAAAAAAAACTAAATGAAAGCAGTAGTCTCAAAAAATTAGCAGCAGAGCCTTATGAAAAAGATAGGTTAGGAGAAATCGAGATTTCATTCAGTGTTTAAGTTAGTAGGATCAAAAAAGAATTTGATTAGGACTGAGAAACCGGAACTCTTCATTTCCTGATGCAACTGTAAAAGAACTATCCGGAGGCATGAAACAGAAACCCAGAACTATCACTCAAGTATCAGCAGAGCTTGGGTAAAGATTTCAGTAAGTTGAAATCAAGATTTATTTCAGTGTATCAGCAAAAAATATCAAAAAAATATTAAATTAGCACTGAGGAGCTGGAACTCTTCGATTTCTGATGCAACGTTAATAGAACGATACGAAAACATAATAAAGTAATCTAGAACTTTCACTGAAGTATCAGCAGAGCATGGGTAAAGATTTCATTAAATTAAAATCAAGATTTATTTTAGTGTTTCAGTAAAAAATGTAAAAAATTTATTAAAGTAGCACTGAGGAGCCGGAACTCTTCGATTTCTGATGCATTGGTAATAAGACAATAGGAAAACATGATTTTATAATCCAGAACTCTCACTCAAGTATCAGCAGAGCATGGGTAAAGATTTCAGTAAGTTGAAATCAAGATTTATTTTAGTGTTTCAGTAAAAAATATCAAAAAAATATTAAACTAGCACTGAGGAGCCGGAACTCCTCGTTTCCAGATGCACCTGTAAAAGAACTATCCGGAGGCATGAAACAGAAACCCAGAACTTTCACTCAAGTATCAGCAGAGCATGGGTAAAAATTTCATTAAATTGAAATCAAGATTTATTTTAGTGTTTCAGTAAAAAATATCAAAAAAATATTAAACTAGGACTGAGGAGCCGGAACTCCTCGTTTCCTGATGCAACTGTATAAGAACTATCCGGAGGCATGAAACATAAACCTAGAACTTTGACTCAGGTATCAGCAGAGCATGGTTAAAAAGTAAGATTAGAAGAAATCAAGATTTAATATAGTGTTTCAGTAAGAAGGATAAAAAATATATTACACTATCACTGAGGAGCCGGAATTCCTCGTTTCCTGATGCACGTGTAAAAGAACTATCCGGAAGCTTGAAACATAAACCCTGAACTTTCACTCAAGTATCAGCAGAGCATGGGTAAAGATTTCATTGAATTGAAATCAAGATTTATTATAGTGTTTCCGTAAAAAATATCTTAAAAATATTAAAGCAGCACTGAGGAGCCGGAACTCCTCGATTTCTGATGCATCGTTAATAAAACAATAGGAAAACATGATTTTGTAATCCAGAACTCTCACTCAAGTATCAGCAGAGCATGGGTAAACATTTCAGTAAGTTGAAATCAAGATTTAATTCAGTGTTTCAGTAAAATATATCAAAAAAATATTAAACTAGCACTGAGGAGCCGGAACTCCTCGATTTCTGATGCATCGTTAATAAGACAATAGGAAAACATGATTTCGTAATCCAGAACTCTCACTCAAGTATCAGCAGAGCATGGGTAAAGATTTCCTTAAATTGAAATCAAGATTTATTTTAGTGTTTCAGTAAAAAATATCAAAAAAATTGTAAACTAGCACTGAGGAGCCGGAAATCCTCGATTTCTGATGCATCGGTAATAAGACAATAGGAAAACATGATTTTGTAATCCAGAACTCTCACTCAAGTATCAGCAGAGCATGGGTAAAGATTTCAGTAAGTTGAAATCAAGATTTATTTTAGTGTTTCAGTAAAAAATATCAAAAAAATATTAAAGTAGCACTGAGGAGCCGGAACTCCTCGTTTCCTGATGCACCTGTAGAAGAACTATCCAAAGGCATGAAACAGAAACCTAGAACTCTCACTCAGGTATCAGCAGAGCATGGGTAAAAGTTTCATTAAGTTAAAATCAAGTTTTAATTCAGTGTTGCAGTAAGATGGATCGAAAAAATATTAAACTAGCACGTAGGAGCGGGAACTCCTCGATTCCTGATGCACCTGTAACAGAACTATCCGAAAACGTGAAACATAAACCCAGAACTTTGACTCAGGTATCAGCAGAGCATGGGTAAAGATTTCATTAAATTGAAATCAAGATTGAATTTAGTGTTTCAGTAAAATATATCAAAACAATATTAAACTGGCACTGAGGAGCCGGAACTCCTGGTTTTCTGATGCACCTGTAAAAGGACTATCCGGAGGCGTGAAACAGAAACCCAGAACTTTAACTCAAGTATCAGCAGAGCATGGGTAAAGATTTCAGTAAGTTTAAACCAAGATTTATTTCAGTGTATCAGTAAAAAATATCAAAAAAATATTAAACTAGCACGGAGGAGCGGGAACTCTTCGATTCCTGATGCACCTGTAACAGAACTATCCGAAAACGTGAAACATAAACCCAGAACTTTGACTCAGGTATCAGCAGAGCATGGGTAAAGATTTCAGTAAGTTGAAATCAAGATTTATTTCAGTGTATCAGTAAAAAATATCAAAAAAATAATCAACTAGCACTGAGGAGCCGGAACTCGTCGTTTCCTGATGCAACTGTAAAAGAACTGTCCAGAGGCATGAAACGGAAACCCAGAACTTTCACTCAAGTATCAGCAGAGCATGGGTAAAGATTTCAGTAAGTTGAAACCAAGATTTATTTCAGTGTATCAGTAAAAAATATCAAAAAAATATTAAACTACCACCGAGGAGCGGGAACTCCGCGATTCCTGATGCACCTGTAACAGAACTATCCGAAAACGTGAAACATAAACCCAGAACTTTGACTCAGGTATCAGCAGAGCATGGGTAAAGATTTCATTAAATTGAAATCAAGATTTAATTTAGTGTTTCAGTAAAATATATCAAAAAAATATTAAACTGGCACTGAGGAGCCGGAACTCCTCGTTTTCTGATGCACTTGTAAAATGACTATCCGGAGGCATGAAACAGAAACCCAGAACTTTAACTCAAGTATCAGCAGAGCATGGGTAAAGATTTCAGTAAGTTAAAACCAAGATTCGCTACATCTCGTTTTTATGTTCGTAAAGATCAAAATACTTTTCTTTGGCATTACGAAAATATACGTGAAATCAGCAAAACTTACACGCACTTGACATGCGATTATGTCCTCTAGTAAAAATTTTAACGAGACTACCGTAGTGTTGAGGTCATGTTGGAAACCAAAATTGACACGTCGATAATTTCCTAGTAAAAATATCTTAGTAATATTTTTTTTATTTTTTTTTTATTGTTCAATGTTTTATAATTTGTTTACGTCCATTGCAGTGGTCGTATATAAAATAAAAAAAATTGAACTTGACCTAATTTTTTATTGAGATTACTAACTTATTACAAATTTAATCTTCTTATTGAAATGTAACTATTTTATCCAACAGCTGTTTTATATCATGGATTCAAGCAAAATTCCGAAAGTATATCGATATCGATAAAATAAAAATTAATGGTACGGACTTCTCTTTCCGCTACCGCGTCCCCCGCAAAAAGTGACAGACTTTTTTGTTCGGAATATTGTGCATTAGGCTTCTCCAGTTTTATATACTCTAAGCTAGCAGCAGTAATTATAGACCTCTCTCCTGCCATCATCTCTCTGTAATTACGTAACTCTGGCACGCAATGACTGATTATTTGAAAAAAATATATATCAAAAAACCTGTGCGGTCGGAGAACCATCGAATGATTTAAAAAAATAACAGACGACATATTTCGCAATAAAGTTCTGTTATAGATGCATCAGAAAACGAGGAGTTCCGGCTCCTCAATGCTACTCAAAGTTTTTTTATACTTCTTCCTGAAACACTGTATTAAATCTTAATTTCATCAAATCTGACTTTTCAACCATGCTCTGCTGATACCTGAGTCAAAGTTCTGGGTTTCGGTTTCATGCCTTCGGATAGTTCTTCTACAGGTGCATCAGGAATCGAGGAGTTCCGGCTCCTCAGTGCAACTCAATTTATTTAATTCTTTTTCTTGTTGATATACTAAATTAAACGTTAATTTTTACGTACTGAAATCTTTACCCATGCTCTGCTGATACATGAGTGAAAGTTCTGAATTACGGTATCATGTTTTCGTATTGTCCTTTTAACGATGCATCAGGAATCGAGGAGTTCCTGCTCCTTAGAGCTAGTTTAATATTTTTTTGATCTTTCTCACTGAAACACTGAATCTAAACTTGATTTTAACTTAATGAAACTTTTACCGATGCTCTGCTGATACCTGAGTCAAAGTTCTGGGTTTATGTTTCACGTTTTCGGATAGTTCAGTTACAGGTGCATCAGGAATCGAGGAGCTCCCGCTCCTACGTGCTAGTTTAATATTTTTTTTATCCATCTTACTGCAACACTGAATTAAAACTTGATTTTAACTTAATGAAACTTTTACCCATGCTCTGCTGATACCTGAGTGAGAGTTCTAGGTTTCTGTTTCATGCCTTTGGATAGTTCTTCTACAGGTGCATCAGGAAACGAGGAGTTCCGGCTCCTCAGTGCTACTTTAATATTTTTTTGATATTTTTTACTGAAACACTAAAATAAATCTTGATTTCAACTTACTGAAATCTTTACCCATGCTCTGCTGATACTTGAGTGAAAGTTCTGCGTTTCTGTTTCATGCTTCCGGATAGTTCTTTTACAGGTGCATCAGGAAACGAGGAGTTCCGGCTCCTCAGTGTTACTTTAATATTTTTTTGATAGTTTTTACTGAAACACTAAAATAAATCTTGATTTCAACTTACTGAAATCTTTACCCATGCTCTGCTGATACTTGAGTGAAAGTTCTGGGTTTCTGTTTCATGCCTCTGGATACTTTTTTTACAGGTGCATCAGGAAACGAGGAGTTCCGGCTCTTCAGTGCTAGTTAAATATTTTTTTGATATTTTTTACTGAAACACTAAAATAAATCTTGATTTCAATTTAATGAAATCTTTACCCATGCTCTGCTGATACTTGAGTGAAAGTTCAGGGTTTATGTTTCATGCCTCCGGATAGTTCTTTTACAGGTGCATCAGGAAACGCGGAGTTCTGGCTCCTCAGTCCTTGTTTAATATTTTTTTGATATTTTTTACTGAAACACTAAAATAAATCTTGATTTCAATTTAATGAAATTTTTACCCATGCTCTGCTGATACTTGAGTGAAAGTTCTGGGTTTCTGTTTCATGCCTCCGGATAGTTCTTTTACAGGTTCATCTGGAAACGTGGAGTTCCGGCTCCTCAGTGCTAGTTTAATATTTTTTTGATATTTTTTACTGAAACACTAAAATAAATCTTGATTTCAACTTACTGAAATCTTTACCCATGCTCTGCTGATACTTGAGTGAGAGTTCTGGATTACAAAATCATGTTTTCCTATTGTCTTATTACCGATGCATCAGAAATCGAGGAGTTCCGGCTCCTCAGTGCTACTTTAATATTTTTTTGATATTTTTTACTGAAACACTAAAATAAATCTTGATTTCAATTTAATGAAATCTTTACCCATGCTCTGCTGATACTTGAGTGAGAGCTCTGGATTACAAAATCATGTTTTCCTATTGTCTTATTACCAATGCATCAGAAATCGAAGAGTTCCGGCTCCTCAGTGCTACTTTCATATTTTTTTTACATTTTTTACTGAAACACTAAAATAAATCTTGATTTTAATTTAATGAAATCTTTACCCATGCTCTGCTGATACTTGAGTGAAAGTTCTAGATTACTTTATTATGTTTTCGTATCGTCCTATTAACGTTGCATCAGAAATCGAGGAGTTCCAGCTCCTCAGTGCTAATTTAATATTTTTTTGATATTTTTTACTGATACACTGAAATAAATCTTGATTTCAACTTACTGAAATCTTTACCCAAGCTCTGCTGATACTTGAGTGATAGTTCTGGGTTTCTGTTTCATGCCTCCGGATAGTTCTTTTACAGTTGCATCAGGAAATGAAGAGTTCCGGTTTCTCAGTCCTAATCAAATTCTTTTTTGATCCTACTAACTTAAACACTGAATGAAATCTCGATTTCTCCTAACCTATCTTTTTCATAAGGCTCTGCTGCTAATTTTTTGAGACTACTGCTTTCATTTAGTTTTTTTTCTATTACTCAAACTTTAGTTATTAATCATTGCCCGAAGAATCTACGAAAATTCATAAATTACGTCATTTATGGCTATTTTCCCATAATGTTTGTCTTTTTCTGATAACACGTCAATATTTTTGTTTTATTTTTTTTTAGATTTAGGTGAGCAGAACTCTTTCTGAAAAGTTTAAGGAACTATAGAACTCACCACTGTGCACCTAAAACAATTTTTAAATTTAAATTTTGGAAGAAATGATCTGCTAGCGGAAGTTAGCAGAGCATATTTTCATTCGACTTTTTTCAGGCAATAAAGCCAGAACTATTCTTTTTAAGTATAAGGAACTCTAGAACTCACCCGCATGCCAATAGAACTCACATTTTTTTGTGCTCTGCTGGGAAATGATCTGCCAAGTTCACGGACATCACGTCTACGCCTTTGAACTCTGACCTCCTGGTACTTTCGAAGAATTGCTAATACAAAACGTACGTAAACGTATAGTCTGGTCACGTGCTTGATTTATTTATTGGATAAAAAATGGCAACCATTGGATTGCTTAGAGCTACAAGTGGGTTTATATGTACTTAGCACTGGACTTATCCCTAGATTTTTAACTAGCTTTTTCCCGCAGCTTCGCTCGCGTGGAAGTCGGAAATTATCCCACGAAAACTGCCCGGATAAAAAGTATCTTAGGTCTTAATTCAGGTTATAAACTATCTGCCTGCTTCATCCAAATCCTATGAGTAGCATAACATAATGATTGAATACTATCGTGAATTCATACAAGCCTAGTACTTTTTTTTAGGTTATTCCTCAGAAATTGTTCACAACGTCTAATGATTGAAAAACCATCTTGAATTCATGCAAGCCTACTACTTTTTGTTAGGTTGTGCCAAGATTCAAGTTTATTAACTCAAGGAATAATAAGATATTTCATACAAACAAAATCCCCGCTTTTCCCCCTTTAAAGTCGAATTTGGATAAACCCCTTATTAGTGCTCCCCTACAGTATATAAGGATGCCGTGTGCAAAATTTCACGTTCCTAGTCCCAGTATTTTCGGCTGTGCGTTGATATGTCAGTCAGTCAGTCAATGCAGCCCATGGGCACATGTGACCGCCCGTATTTTTCTGAATATTCATGAAAAATTATATAAAATTATATTTAAAAAAAAAGAAAAAAAAAAGATAGACGCCCCTATCTTTTTTTTTCTTATACGGGGTGTCAGCGATATCGACGCAAAGCCGGTTACCATGGATTCAGTACATGATTCTGAAATTTCTCGTCGGTAATTTAAAAAAAAAACAGCTGCTCCATACATTTTGACCGCGAAGGTATTGCACTTTTCTATGAAACAGCAGTTTTTTTTTTTTTAAACCGACGTGATATTTCAACGCAGGGGGGTTCAGAATCATGTACTGAATCCGTGGTAGCCGGCTTCGCGTCGATGTCCCTGCTAACCTGTATATGTTTTTGTTTTTTAATCCCCCAGGATTTTATGGACTTACACTTATGTTTTTTAAAATAAATACTGTTTTTTTTACAAAAAGATGCCTTTACATCCGTTTTTTTTTTCAAATTTTTATAAAAAATGTTTATTAATTCGATAAAATTACTCGTATGCTTTTAGAAATAATACACATAATCCAAATCGATCCAATAACATTGGAGATATGGCAAACGATACTCAAAAAATTAAAAAATGAATTACATGAAAAAAAAAAACATGTAATTCATTTTTTTATTTTTTGAGAAATATTAAAGGCTATCATCTTTAATATTTTTCCCCCTTTTAAAGTTAAACATGAATATTCAGAAAAATAGCGGTCTCATGGGTGACATGATATTGTATAATATATATTATGATATCATCCTAAAATTGCCCGTTTACGGGCAAAAGCTTCTTCTCAAACAAAGAAGAAAATAGCAATGATCTACACAATGGTTTACTGCGTATAATTTTGAGGCAAAACACTATAGTTGGCACTGTTTAATACTTCCAAAAATACTTTTGTTAATATAAGAAAAGGCCGATGCCCTTTCTAATTACAATCGGTCGATACCCTACTCAAGCTTGTCTCCTTTAAACAGTATATTTGGCTCCCCAAAGTTCCCCCTCTCAAATTGTTGCAAGTCCAACTTAATCTGAATATCTTACTTATTTATGTTTGCCTGGTAAATATGGGTTCTCAGAATCGAAAGACGACCCACGAAGAACACACATACATGCATCGTGACATGATAAACTTTGCAGGTGCAGGCTATGGAAGAACGCGTATTTCGATGGACCAAAATAAATAAATTATTGTACAGTAATATTAGATAGTGTCGAGAACCAATCTAGCAATTAACAATTGAAAAATAATTCACGGTTACCAATACTGACAATAAAAAAAAAAATAAGAACAAAGTTAAGTTCTTTACAATGCATGTGCTCGAAAGAGCGTTTTCCAAACAGCCAAATTGTGCGGAAAGTGCTTCTTTTTCACACTAGTGCTTTGTAACAATTTATTTAAAAGAGTGTCCGTGGAGTTTCTTGCCCGTTCTTCTCCATAGGTACCTACCTACTACGCTTTGGAATGGGCAACTAGCTTCATATTTCTGACTGACCGATTCCTTGACAATTCAAAAGTGCCTGTAAATGGTTTAATTGAAATAAATGCTTTGAGTTTGAGTTTGAGTTTTACTTTTCAGTTTTTTTTAATCCGTCGTTAGCCTGATGACGTTTGTAGTGAAAAAAAAAACCCATAACACATAAAAAACACCTCAACCTCAATCTTTTAGGTCCGCTCAGTTTTCAGGAACCAGGCCAACATAACCCACCAAGAGGTAAGCATAATCCTTGGACCACACACTTGGAAGACACACATACAGTGGTCACACCGCCGCAAGGCAGGCAATGTCCCGCGGGAGGCAGCTAACGACTTTACTCGCTCACTTATGCCCTGAACTCCCAAGGCGCGGATCTTCAGACTCTTTTTATCAAACTTCGGACGTCGACCTAAAGATTCATGTGTCTGGTATGTGGCTTGATATGCTATGTCTGGTTGTGTCTTGTGAATATCAATGTGGGGAAGAAAGTTGTCGCTGGACTGTAACTATTAAAACTATAAATAATTCATGTATTGCATGTATTCCCCGAAGGGTTGGGCAGAAGTGTTACTATAAATCACTGCCGAAAACGTATACCTAAATAATGGTAAGAAAGAGACAAGGAAAAGACAGCAGTTTGTTTTAGAGCGGGTTTAGGAACGCAACATTTACAGATACATACCAACATCGTTTTCAGCAATGAGTAGATCATTTCCCCACCTGTTTAAAGACGGTGAGCAACAGTCTACTATATTAATAACATGCTAGAATTCACCAGTCGTCAAACAATGGAAATTAATATTTGTTTGGTGACCCAACGTAGTATTCAAATCACAACTGTAATTTTTTGACAATTGTATGAAATGGTTATGAGGCCATTCTCAGACGAGGTGACCAAAATAAAATCAGTTTTTCGACTCCGACGCAAGTCGCAACCAATCGCGTTAGCACATATACTTCTAAGGTGGTTCTCATGACGCAACTTGTCGACAACTAGTTCTCAACGGCGACGCAACCAGTCACACGTAACCGGCAGTGCAGGTCGCTCGGTCGTTCCCAACGCAATTTTTTATAACGCGCGCATTTATATTGGCTAAAATTGATACAACTTTAGTTGCGCCGTGTGAGAGTACCATCGCAGTTGGCTTTGCCGCCCTTTGCCAACCAGTTTACGTTGAGTTGCCGTGTGAGAATGGCCTTACTGACGTAGGGTGTAAATTTGCTTAAGAGCGTTTCTCCTAAAAATTGGCAACGTCGCAAATAGCTGTCAAAAATGTACAGTCAGCATCAAAAGTTGTTGACCACATTTAGATTTTCAAAATCGCTGTATAGTGAAGTGCTAATAGTGAATACGGTTTACAGCGATTTTGAAAATCTAAATGTGGTCATCAACTTTTGATGCTGACTGTACCTGTTTTAATTAATTTGGCAATAATACTGTATAGAAATAAGAAATGTTGCTAAAAGTGAACTAGAATATTAACATTGAATTGCAATTATAACATTGAACTTGATGTTGTAGCCCGTTTTAGGTGTAAAAAAGGCATTTGGAAAGTTTCCAAATACTTTATTTAATCTAAAACTAAATATTCGGTGTTACGATATGAATTATTCCATTTCATAATCAATATTCTAGTTCGCTAGTTAGCCACATTTCTTATTTCCGTACAATACTCGTAATATTGTCAAATTAATCAAAACAGCTAAATATTCGATATCTATTTGCGACGTTGCCCACTTTCAGAATAAACGTCCTTAACAATTAATTAACCTGCATGTACAGTAGTTAGAGAAATATGTCTACAATAATGATAATTCATAAGACTGACTAATTTGACTTTCGACGATCAATACTTTCGACGATCAATACTTCTATTCAAGTTTCCTTCAGACTATTTTATTCTTCGTTGAACGCTGGGAATTTTATTGTGTTAATAGAGTTATTTCGTATAACCTCATTTTTAACCGACTTCCAAAAAGGAGGAGGTTATATGTTCGTCGCGTACGTATGATTTTTTTTTATGTATGTCCGCCGATTTCTCCATCAATTATGGACCGATTTTGATTTTTTTTTTGTATGAAAGTGTATGCTCCCAATTTGGTCCCATATAAATTTTATTAACTTTGCTTGGGTAGTTTTTGAGTAAACTTCAATGATACGTATTTTTCCCACTTAGTAATATGTGGATGATATGATGATAACTTCCTGTCACTGTTTTTGACATGGCAGGTAGTAGTATTATTTGAATGTATGTGGGGTAGGTACCACAACTTAAAAGTTAAAAAAAAAAAAACAAATGACTTCGGAAAAAAAACCCTACAAAGTGAAAAATAACTTTAATTTCGGAAGTCGGTGGCAAAAAACAAAAATTATAAACCAAAGACACCGACTTTCGAAATTAAAGTTATTTTTCACTTTGTAGGGTTTAGTTAAGTAGGGTTAGGGTTAAGTTAGTTGTTTATTTTTTTGTAAAAAGTTTTTTACTACTAAAAGAAGCTTAAAATGTTTTAAGTTATTACTGATCAAGAATTACTTATTGGTATAAGATGCTGAAATTAATATTTATTTTCTTTTTATTATTTTAATAGAGATATCATCATCCTCCTGCGCCGGCGTCGGCGCAACATGTCCCTTACTTCCATACTTCTCTATTAGTCGTCATCTCGGTAGTCCCCCCCTTCCTATCCATATCATCTTCCACACAGTCCATCCATCGTTTCTCTGGTCTTCCTCTACTCTTATAGCCATCGACATTCATACTCAAAACTTTCCTCCCGACATTTTCCTCAGTCCTCCGCATCACATGCCCATACCATGACAACCGGCAGTGATAGCCTAGTGGTGTGACCGTCAAACTGCTAAGTCATAGGTCTCGAGTTCGAACCCAAGTCATGCCCCTCTGAGTTTTTGGATTCATGTGCGTATTGTATCTCTTGCTTTAAAAACGGTGAAAGAAAACATCGTGAGGAAACCGGCATGCCTGAGAGATATTTCTCGATGGCAAATGGAGCCAAGTCAGAGGCCCTTGAGCGGCTTTAAAACTCTGACACCAGGTTAGTCACTAACCACATGAAAAGAAGAAGACCATGACAACCGATTTCCGCACAACTTTTCGGTCGCCGTCAATATTTATTTACGCAAATCTTACCTACAACTACCATTACAGATCTGCGATCCAATGCGATAGAGTGGCCTTAAGTACATGCTAAATCCTTAATCTACATCCTATAAAATTACATACTATATCCTTAATCCTAGCCTACATCTAAATAACATATTATAAATAATGTAACTTTGCGAATTCACTCAAGTTGCACCACAATACATCAACCCTCTCGTGATCCTCGTTCACCACACGCATGGCTGTAGTGAGAGGAGCGCTCGAATATATATCTATAATAAAATATATATATATATATATTATTTATATTTATATATTGATAGGTTGGATATTAGTTGAATAGAGTATCGGTTGTAATCAGAACCCTGAGTTTATCCCAATTACTTACTTTTACCAACACGTCGAATGAGGCTCCATCACCAGATAGCGATGAAACCTCATTAGTGGTGGCCTAGACCTTTCCCAACTATGTTGGGTTCAGCTTCCAGTCTAACCGGTTGCAGCTGAATACCAGTATTTTACATGGAGCATTTCCAGTAATAGAATACCCCTTGGTAAGACTGGTTGTCAGACTTTCGTGCTTCTGACTACCTATAACGACTGTCAAAGATCTTCAAATGAGAGCCCGGACCAACGGCTTAACGTGCTTTATGAGGCACGGATGGGTCTCGATATGTAATAGACGATCTCCCATCCTCGGACCGACCTCGGTTAGCGACAGAGCTCTATGAGAGCTCCGAAACTACAAGTAATAAATTTTGAATGGTCATTTCTATTTGTTTTACTTTCTTAGTAAGCGTAAAAGCGCTTTTTTGTATCTATAAAGTGTGCTTATGTATATAATTTTTTTCTGAATAAATAATTCTTACTTAATATTTCTTTACAAAAATTTACTAAAAACAAATATTCAAACCCAGTCAAACAAACTACAAAATCTACATAGTTAGTGCTTACTAAAAATATTCAAATAAACTACAGCGATACAGGTGGCAGCTACTTATGTGCTCACCCCTTCTGCGTGTGTAGCGAGTCGTAAGGCCGCCATTTTGCAAATAAGAACGTAAACACTTTACAGCGCTAGTGATGCGACACGTGTCGATATAATTTGAGTTTATCGATAAAACTGAATGTTGAAAGTGCTGTAGTAAAATATGGAGACAAGTTACCTTTTAGTATATTAGATTTTGTACGGATAAAACTTAAGAGATTGAATGAGAAATTATTAGGTTTTAAGATGTAAATAGTGCAGTGGCCGGGCTACTGCCTACTTTATGCACAGTTGGTTAACTGTGCATAGAGTAGGCAGTAGAGGGTTTCCTCACTTTATGTATTGCTCGATCCCCGCATACAGAAAAATATACCTTCAAAAATATCCCCGAATACGGAAATAAAATATTAAGAAATCCTTAAGAGGCCGTCCACGAAATCGACTGATTTTGATCAATTTTGTTTATTAGTTGTGAGAAATGGAAAAAGAATTGAAAAGTCGAGTTCTTTGTTTTGCATGTGGCTGAAAGGGATTTTTCAAATAAGTTAAGTTTTCATGGAAAATCACAAATATTCGCTACAAGTTTTTCTGAAAAATTACAAAGACTGACGTTTAATCACTTTCTTACAAGAAACTCCTTTTCATTTTGAACATTTAAAAATATCATCAACATCGTTGTATTGTCTATTTGCATGTGGCTGAACTTCTTCTTCGATACAAAATATAGCAGACATATTGAGTTGTTTTTTTTTTAAACTCTGTCAAAACTTAAAAATCATACATTAGTGTTCAGCTATCCTTAAAATACAATCAAAGTGTTATTTTATGATTATGCAATGTCCTCATTAAGTAAATCAAAGGCAAAATAAACCAAATTTTCGAGAGCGCAAAACTGATACAACTATTAGTACGTGCAAATGCTGTGACTGACGCTAATGGTTTAATACCACGAAAACTGTGCTTTTATAGTTACACAGACTTAATGTTTCAATTATTTCAAGGTTTCTTACAAAGCTATTGACAAAAAAGGGTTTTTTTCGTTCACGGAGCCTTAATCAAAATTTGTCTGTGTCTGTAAAAGTTGAACTACTTTAAGTTCATTGCTGTGCATCACCACCCTTATCACTAATGGTCAAAGGGAAAATTGCCATAACCAATCACACGGATCAGTGAACGCAGTTAGTTTTAACCAACAAACAGGGCAAAAACAGCCAATAAAATTGACGGTAATTCCACGAAATATTATCAAACGGTATCTCCTTTTTAGGGTTCCGTAGTAAACAAGGAACCCTTATACGAATAGTTTCACCATGTCCATCTGTCTGTCTGTCTGTCTGTCCGTCTGTCTGTCCACGGCTTAGCTCAGAGACGGTTAGTACTAGAAAGCTGTAATTTGGCATATGTGTACATATTAATCATGCCGACAAAGTGGTAAAATAACCCCTACACGTAAATTGGGGATGTTTTTTATTCTCGTCTACCCCATGTTATGGGGTATCGTTAGAAAGGTCGTTCAAAAATGAGTTTGTGAAAACCATTCTTGGATTCAGGGATCCGTTTGCGAAATATTAAGCTTTTTGTTAGTCATGTGTCCCCCAGTCTGCCAGCTAAATGGTTGTACTTGGATTTTGAAAAAATTCATAGCAGTAGTATATATAACGCAATTAAAAGGAAAACTATCAGAGCTAAGTAGGCTGTACAGGTTAACGAGTAATAATCAACCAACTTAAATTTGCGCTTTGAAAAACATAATCTCCCATACATTCCGTATGGGAGAACATGTTTTTCAACTACAATGTTAAGTTTGTTCTTGGGATAAATTCATCCCAACTACGGAACCCTTCATTGTGCGTGCTCCGACACGCACTTGGCCGGTTTTTTACTTAGAAACAACCAGCAAGACGATGTTAATGTGTTTACTGAGACCAATGTACTATCAGACAGCGTCTAGACATCAGTATTATTAACACAAAAGGTTCTTTAAAAGCCCTGCGGACGCTTGACAGTAATTTGACAGAATAATACGTCGTTACCACCTCCTTGTACGGAGCCATTGTGTTTGAGAGTTTATTTTGCCTCGCTTTGGTAAGATAAGAATATTTTCTGCCTTTTTTATAAAGTACTGCAATTTGTAGACATGAATAGGCAGATTTGGTCATTTTCGTAGCAAAGGCTAGGCTCGTAGCTGTGTGCTACGCTTTCTCGTAGCAGTTGTCTCTTTGCTACGCTTTATCGTAGTAGATGTCCCTTTGCTACGCTTTATCGTAGTAGATGTCCCTTTGCTACGCTTTATCGTAGTAGATGTCCCTTTGCTACGCTTCTTCGTAGCAGATGTCCCTTTGCTACGCGTTCTTAGCGTTTCGTAGTCAAACTGCTTACTTGTATATGAAATAAATTTTTCTTTATATTTTTTTTTATTAATTTTTTTTTCTCTGTCATGAGTACGTGGTTTAGTAGTAGTAGATTTGGTAATTGGTCCATTAGATCCATTAGAAATCTGTGTTTTTTTTGCAGTTGTGAATTCTCTTTAAGTATTACTGAAAGAGAATTCGTCAACAGGCTTACTCAGTGCGTGTAAGATTTCAGGACAGAACTAAGTAACAAAGTTCAAAATGCTCTTTGCGTCAAAGTGGCATTCTAACAACGTTAACAATGCTCCTAAGTCAAAATTGTATTGGATTCACATAAACTAGCGAAAATCTTAAATCAATCGTGTTGAAAGTCGTTGTAGAAATACGAAACGCTTTGAAAGTAAGAAAATTTAATTATTTTATATACAGGGTTACAGGAAAAGTCGTGCTGAATATTAAAGGATGTTATTATCCAGATCATTTCTGATGAACTATCTTGGAATACGAAGCAGACTAGTCTCCAAGCCACGGGTAATCCTAGTGTGGAGGCTGATGCCATTTGAATTTGTAATGCTCTCTTGAACAATAAAGTTTATATGACTGGTAGAAATCGTCACGTAAGGAAAACACGTTATGCCCCCTCCATGCGACTTGTATATACGAGTATAATAATTTTCTTGTAATTAAGTGAGATAAAGCTTACAAATAAAAGTTAAACTAAACTTTACTCTGTTAATTATTTTTTTAAACTTTGGTTCATGACTCGAGCTAGTAGAATGTTTAATTTTGTTGGATAGCGTATTAAAATATAATGTAAAAAAATCGCTGTTAACACTTTTGCTTGAAGTACAATTCAGAAATTTCGTAATTTATTTTTATCGAAATTTCCGCGGACGTTACGTTTATTTTTTTTACCTACTTGTAATAACTAATCTCTTAGACAAACACTCCATACAAGCAAGTCTATATTTTTTTTAAAAAAAACGTACACGCGGCGGTGAACTTTTCACGGTATACATTTTAATATACTCCTTTGTCCAACACTACACTTTAAATTAAAAAAATCACTGTTTTAAATTAATGCAAAGTTAGGCTATTTGGCGTCTGAGGAAACGATGGAGCATACGGTTGAGGTCTGCCCGGCTTGGGCGGAGCACCGCCGTGTCCTCACGGAGGCGATCGGCAGCGGTGATCTCTCGCGTCCGGCCCTGGTTCAGGCCATGGTCCGGAGCGAGAGTGCATGGGAGGCCGTCACTTCCTTCTGCGAAGCAGTAATGCACGCGAGGAGGCGGAGCGCGCGAGGGAGAGGCAAGATGTGCGCCCTTGCACCCCTAGTCGCCGCAGGAGACGCCCCGGGCGTCGGGAGTCGCGAGCCGACTTCCGGCCACCGTAGGCGCGGGCTTGCGGACGGTGAGCAATGGGTAGCTCGCCGTCCGATAAGGATCAGGCCCGGGTCGACGGCGCGTTGTGTTCCACGCGCGCCTCAAAGATATGTCAGCACCAACTGACGGGGTCGGTAAGGACCAATGCCTGTCGGGGTTGCGGATTTGTCCGAAAGGGATATCGCGGCCCCGGCACAGGCAACGGAAAGAACACGAGTGGGTTTTAGTCAGTAAAAGTCTGACACACCCTCCCGCTCCGTCCAGAGCGGGAGAAGTTATTTAATAATTTCCCACGCTCAAAAAATAAAAAAAATAAGCCTATTTGGCGTAAGTACACTGGGCTAATACCCTAGTACATAACACAACATTACTACTATAATTTACACAGTACACGTCGCACGAAGTAATCCCAAACTAATCCTAGCAAAGCAATGTACGGCTTAGTACATACGTTTAATTATTGCTAGGCAATTAACACTACTGATTACGGCGCGGATTTGTGAGTGAAGTATACCCGTATTTAAGTAGAGGTGTAATGAAACGGAGATGACGAGAGGGGATCAAAGAAAGAGTATATAAAATGGTGTAGTAGTATCATTATTGCATGCATCTTTAGACTTTTTATGAACGGAATTATAGCGTAATCAGGACGTCAAAATCGGATAAGTGACGTGATCCGTTAACTGTTGATTGTGAATTAGTATTGCCAGCTAGAACGTAAAACTTTTCTTCTTTTTTTTCTTTTCCTTTTTTTCACTTTTTAGTTGTGGTAAGTACATACCACAAACAAATTCGGATAACTGTAATGTAAATAAAAGTGACAACAAGTTATTATAACATCATAATCATTTTTTATTTTTTTATTATTATTCTTTATTTTTATTATTACGAGTACTTACTGTATGTATTTCCTGTGCGTGTCCCAAATAAAATATTTTTCTTTCTTTGTTTTTCTTTTATCCACATAGACTAAGTGGGAAAATAGGTATTATGAAACTAATTCAAAAACGACCTAAGCAAAGTTAATACAATTTATATGGGACCACTTAGATAGTATACCTTTTCAAACAGAAAAATAATATTTCAAATTGGTCCAGCCGTCTTCGATTAATCGGGTCTTCGATAAATACTTAGAAAAAAAAGGTTACGACGAACTGACAACCTCCTCGTTTTTTCGAAGTCGTTTAAAAATTCAGATATTAATTATGATTTTGATAAAAATGGAAAACAAACTACAAGAGGCTAGCTAGATAAACAAATAATTAAATACGCCATGCAATTCCTAAAAAAAGATATCACAATGGCTCCTTTCTCAAGAGTCTTTCCCACTTTTGACTGCAATGTTATCAAACTCTGATAACACCTACAATTTCATATTTTATCCATTATTTTCTGAAGTAATTAAGAATCCCAATTTCATCACTGAACCAACAAGCTGATGAGAGCTATAAACCCCAGACCACACTAGCAACAACTTCGCTCAACAACCACAATTTACTATTCTGCAACAAAACTTTCCCCCAACACTACTGGTATCGTTTGCATAAGGATTTTACGATGTGCCGTGGATGTGTTATACGAGTGAAACGGTGACTTTGCATGCAACGACCCGATTTACAGCGACAGTTATGAGCATGGCTACTGCTAATACGGCCGACCACCACTCGTAGGGTGGCTTATCTACATGAAGCTATGCTGCGCTGTGCTGTGCTATGCAGTGATCTATTTAACTAATTCGCTCCTCAGACTAAGGCCCGCTTTTTTTTTTTGGGTGGGAAATCATCAAATGACTCCTCCCGCTCTGGGCGGAGCGAGAGGGAGTGTCAGACTTTTACTGACTAAAACCCACCCGTGTTCCTTCCGTTGCCTGTGTGCCGGGGCCGCGATATCCCTTTCGGACAAACCCGCAACCCCAACAGGCATTGGTCCTTACGGACCCCGTCAGTTGGTGCTGATATCTCTTTGAGGCGCGCGTGGAACACAACGCGCCGTCGACCCGGGCCTGGTCCCTATCGGACGGCGAGCTGCCCATCGCTCACCGTCCGCAGGCCCGCGCCTACGGTGGCCGGAAGTCGACTCGTGACTCCCGACGCCCGGGAGACTAAGGCCCGCTTGCGTTACAAATCATAAATAAGTTTAGCGCTAAACGAATTTAAAATGTAGTTCTGTTTCTGTCAACCTTAAACAATGATGGCAGAGACAGAATGATGTTTGAAATATGTTTAGAACGTAACGCAATTAGTACAAAGCAAGCGGACCTAAAACGAGCAAACAAGGAAAATGCTGCGCTGCTGCGTTACCATGGCAACGCTCTGTTTATGAGCTTAGCAGATAGAATGGGTTCCGATCGGTAGAGCAGTATGCGATGAGCTGTGCGATCCAAAAGCGCACCATTTGCATTTTCGAGTCAGATCGGCTTAAAAGACGCAATTCATGCTTTCTCGCTCTTCACCGTCTTCACTGCCCACCTGCTTGATCTTCTGTATATCTCACTCGCGCATGTCACATTGACGTGATACGTGCTGACTCGCATAGTACACATCGCGCAGCATAGCTTGATGTTGACTAGCCAGCCTTACATCGTCTATTGCTAATATAAGCGACCGTCGGTCGTATGTATTAGGCTTAACGTCTGATTTTTATTGTTAGGCGCGGACACTTCGTGTAAGCAGGCGGTATTTCTTTCGACGATAAGATGGTTGCATTTCTAATCAAGTATGTACCTACTCATTGTAAGAAATGCAACAGAGGCGTAAGTAGGGCAAAAGTTCTTGATTGTTTTTGCAGCTTACAAAACGAGGTTTTATTTAAAACTAGTCTCTCTCTTAGTAGGTCCTGTACGTTATAGTGGAATTCCTACGAGTAGCCTGATCGTGGCTTTAGAAAACGTTTGCTTGTGTGGTATAGTGTAAACATGCTTCACAACATGTCATCATCTGCTTTTTCCCAACTAAGTTGGAGTCAGAGAATACCAGTATTTTACATGGTGCGACTGCCTATCTGACCTCCACAACCCAGTAACTGGGTAATACGATACCCCTTGGTAAGATTGTTTGTCAGACTTTCGGGCTTCTGACGACCCGTAACGACTGTCAAAGATCTACGAATGACAGCCGAGACCAACGGCTTAACATGCTTTCCGAGGCACGGAGAGGTATGTAAAAATGGTCAACTATACACGAATCAACCCCTGCGGCTGTTATTACCTGGCCACTAGCCTCTCCAACACGACATGTATAATAATATAAATAATACCAGCCTGTTACTGTCCCACCGCAGGGCAAAGGCCTCTTCTCACACAGAGAAGGCACGAGCATTGATCACCACGCTTGCTCAAGACGGGTTGGCGATTTCAGACTTATATGAACTATAAGTCCAGGTTTCCTCACGGTGTTGTCCTTCACCGATGTAGTGTCCAGTAATGTCCAAGATAAACTCAGAAAGTACATTATATGAATTGAAAAAAGTCACATATCACATTGGTAGTTGCCCGGATTTGAACCCATAACCTCGTGCATGAGAGGCGAGGCCTTTACCACTGGGCCACCACGACATGTATTACATTGTTTTCTAATCTACTGATAGACATTTTTTCTAAAAATAGATATGCGTTTGTATTCATGAAGTACATTATGGCTTAAAGATGCCATAATTTTTTGTAAAAATGGTTTACTTAATTTTTTTCAGAAAAAAAATTACCAAACGTAATATCATCACCTTTTATGGAAACTCAATATAATTTGTACCCCGTTTACCTCGCTTAATCTCCCAACTATCTTCGAACTACAGTACAGGTACTTAGCAGAACCTCCCAAGTTCTATTGTAAAACACTTACTCTGAGAGTTTATAGCGCGCAGTTTAACTGATCCGTATCTTAAACAAGACCCGCACGTCTTGAACCGAACTCAAGAGTGCATTACATCCGCTACTTTACTGCGCCGAATGGGAGATGCATTGCATATGAATACATACGGACGAATTGGACGAAAAACGTTGGTTATTCGTTATTACCCTTTGTTAACCAACAACGGTGAACACAGAGGATGAAAAAAAAAAGTGTCATTCTATCAGCACTAAAGATGATGGAAAAGTCAAAATTGTAATTGACAAAGAATTGACATAAGCTACCGAAAAGTAAAGATATACATATGTCTAGATACACAGCCTAAGCTGTGAACTCGTAGAAAAAAATTGCGTCTAACTGTTGGCCGCTAAACGTATGCACCCTAGAGTTGGTCGCTAAATTCACGCAAACTATAAAGTCACAATGACAGATTGACAGCCCAATGACGTGACACGAGTGTAAAACATAGCTGTCACGCCATAACAAAAATGGCTTGTTTGTTTTAGTTCTTTAGCAGGGTGACACTCTATCTACACATAAAATAATCAAAGCCGAAAAGCTTAGGTCGATCCTGTTCGAAGTCGTTGTAGAAATACGCCACTTGCCTAGGCGCTTTTTTTTTTTTTTTTTTTGTGGAAATTATCAAATAACTTCTTCCAGCGTGTCAGACTCTTGCTGACTAAAACACACCCGTGTTCCTTCAATTGCCTGTACGTTGCAAGGGGCCACGGTATCCCTTTCGGACTTTCCTGTGACCCCGGCAGGCATCGGTCCTAGCAAACCCCTTCGGTTGTACCGACATCTCTTTGAGGCGCGCGTGGAACACAACGCGCCATCGACCCGAGCTTGGTCCTTATCGGATGGCGAGCCACCCATTGCTCTCCGCCCGCAAGCCCGCGCCTACGGTGGCCGGAAATTTGCTCGGGATTCCCGACGCCCACGGCGTCCCCTGCGGCGGCTAGGGTCGTGACGGCGCGAAATTTACCTCTGCCTCACGCGCACCGCCTCCTCCTTCACGAGCATTACTCCTTCGCAGAAGGAGGTGATGGCTTCCCATGCCCTCTCACTCCGTACCATGGCCTGGAACAGGGCCGGACGCGCGAGAGGTCACCGCCGCCGATCGCCTCCCCTTGTCTAGGCCCTCATATCATTATTTCGTCCTGCGAAGATACAGAGGTCGGTCTATGGTAGACATAATAGGTAATGATGCTTTACAAAATCGACATCGTGATCCCTCCATGCCACGTAGGAAAAGACTTTCAACCATCATGAGTCCCGGTTGTCATAAAAACATCCGTGATAGTCAGAATAATTTTCAGGTACGTACATTGCACACATTGCATTCACAATGGGCCTTATCAGAAGGCTAAATGTCACCCAAAGGGCAATGGGGAGGGCTATGCTTGGAGTATCCCTACGTAATACAATCAGAAATGCAGACATCCGTAGGAGAACCAAGGTAACCGACATAGCCCGAAGTAATACCAAACTTAAGTGGCAATGGGCAGGGCACATTGCTCGTAGAACAGATGGTCGATATGGCCGAAAGGTTCTGGAGTGGCGACCGCGTACTGGAAGACGAAGCGTTGGAAGGCCTCCCACAAGATGGACCGATGACCTTGTGAAGACCGCAGGAATCCGCTGGATGCGGGAAGCACGAATCGGTCAATGTGGCGGTGCTTGGGGGAGGCCTATGTTCAGCAGTGGACGGCTTTTGGCTGAAATGATGATGATGATGACGTACATTGCCCAGTACGTTCTGAACTCCGGATGGCAGTCGTTCCACAAAAAATATTATGTTCTTCCGACGCAACTGGTTAGACCAGTGTTCGGAAAACTCATGAGTCAATAGAGCCAAATATCAATAGGACTAAGATTAAGAGATAAGAGTCAATCCTGTCGGTGTATTCAAAATGTCTCAATCCACTTTTCTTAATCCTTAAAAGTCCCATCATCTTTCACTCCACAACGCTTTCTAGAATTAACTTGCTAAGAAGTAGGATGCCTTCGTCATCATCATCATCATATCGGCTTATAATAATATGATGAAGGCATCTACTTAAGTATTAACAAGTTAATCTTGGAAAACTTTGTAAAAGGTAAAGTAAATGATTCATTTTCGATGTGCTGTTAATTTTTGAGGAAAATATTTTGAAATACCTATATTTTGAATAAAACTTAATGACCGAAACCGACCCCTGCGCGTATCTACGCTCGCACTCATCAAAATTTGTATAGAACCGCACTCTATAGGACAAAGAGCTGCATGCGGCTCGCAAGCCGCGGTTTACCGACCACTGAGTTAGACTGATAGCCGACTCAAACCTTGTTATGAAACCATGTCATGCATTTTAGGTACTAGCATAGCAACAGCAGCAGTTGTAGTCTAACATAATGCTAGTTTCTAAGATCTAATATTGACTCCAGTGTAATCGAAGTCAGGCAACTAACCAGTTAAGTTCATAAGTTGTTTGTTGCAGCCGTGTGTGTGTCACAAGTATTAAACTTGCATCGAGGGGGTGTAGTGCAAGTTCGAAAGCCACCGGCTTCCTTTGTTTGCAGCCTACTAATTTATATCCATTACCTACCGATTGTTCCTACACTACGTATTATATGGGTGATATATTTACGAAATTAGCTGTAATTAATAGGTTCACCCACATCGGCTGCAGGGTATTCAACTTATTGAACTATTTTTAAGTTGTTGTGTTTGGGCGAGAAGCATTATGTCAAAAACTTCGTTCACTGACTTTTTGCGCAGCTAGTTCAGCAATTGATTCATCGTCATCATTGGAAGCCATGTTTCGTTCACTGCTGAGTATAAGCCACCTCCCTCTATGCCCTGGTTCCCTGGTCTATCCGGGTCACATCCACGTCTTACACGCGGTTCTTTTTAGGCTATCCCACCAGGTTTAGTTGTTTTTATTGGTTTGCCAGGACTCTCAGCGATTGGTTGAAGAATAAATTGGTAATTCCCAATCAGATTTAAAATTTCTTAACATTGGAGCTACAAAATAATTGAAATTCGAGTTAAAATCTTGCTTATCTTCAACCTACATAATAATTTACAAGTTTTCGAATAGGTAACTATTTAGATGTGTCCGTCCACTTACAACTCAAGAAATAACTACAAAACAAACGTTCCTTTTCCTACATGTACATAGTTAAATGCTACGCTCAGCAAAACGTTCTCCGAATTCACTGTTCAATTTGTTCGATGGAAGTAAACGATACGTCCAATGGTTTTCCGATTCGAAACGAACCTAAAAATACTTACACATAAAATTGTTTTGAAACTGTGCTAAAATACAGGTCAATTTTTCACAGTCTTGTACAGGATATTAATCTGGTACCTTTTGTTTCTTTAATTTTCAGATTTTTTTATAACCCTGCAGGGTTTAGACATATGGAAATGTCTTCCATTTCGACAGTTCAAAAAACTGCAAACTTAGGAAGCAATGGATTAGCAATTTCCTTCAAAGGCCTCGTATTGCGATTGAAAGTATGTACTGCAATTGGGATGCTGGTCTGCAATCCAAACAAATTAACTTTAGTTATATCTAATCTAACTAAAAAGGCCTCCCTCTCCCTTTCTCTTTTAGTTATAAATAAAATAAAATCCCATACATTTCGTTACAGATTACAAAAAGAAAAAACTTAAATTTTTTGTTAGTAAATAAGATTCGTTCTTAAATTTATTTGTTAGTTTAGATTTTACATAAATTTTAATAAATTGTATTATTTAGTTATCTGCAAAAACCCCTCTGCAGGTAAAGGCCTCTTCCAAAGATAGCCACCCCTCTCTAGATTGGGCGACTTCAATTATTATTATTATTATTTATTTATTTCAATCAACTTTGGATCATACAATTAAACTAAATTAAAAATTATTATAAATTATTAATTAAAAATTATAAATTAAATTTAACAATTACATTAAAATTGTGAATTATACACAATTCAATCTATTTGTGACCGGCTGCTTTTTTGAGCTCATCTTCCCAACTAGGTACAGGTCTTCCTCCCTCTTTTGCCTTGTGGACCTGCTCATGAGTCACCCTTTTAGTTATATCTACTTAAAATTAATTTGTTTACTCCTTGATTTTGAAATGTGTCTTGCCTGACTAGATACGCTACATCATCCTTTATCTACTCTACAAATCTGTGATAACTCTTCCAGAAAAATCTCTGATTCTCTCTTCTGAACATGCAATAATGTCCACCAATTTCAATACATCCAAACTTTCAATTCTACATTGCAATAATTAAAATTTTGCTCTCATCCACCGTCCAATTTCATTCAGAGATGGACCAAAAACAAGGAGTTTTCATTGAAATACCAACATGCTCAACTGGCGAAAACACATAAAAGGGTAGTTGTAACAGGAAAGTTTCCGCATCAGCATGTTTGCTTCACATTCAAGAGATGCACGATGTAGCCCGTGCTTTATGCCAATCGTATGTGAATGCTTTATTAAAAAAGTTGCTGAAATATGTGTGTGCTATTTTCGGTACATTCTGTAAAAATATGAGAGTATGGAAAGAAGAATTATGATACAAAAAATACCTAATCTTTGAAACAAACTGGGTTTGCGATATTGGACCATTTTGAGCTAGCCAATAGAAACCACAATACACATGCTGTCGCGTTGCGCTGTTTTTGTTAGACCATGTTCACGCGGTGATGTTAGTATATTTATTTTATTGTATATGGTGGCTTACAGCTATCAATACAGAAGTAACAGTGAGGTAATTGACGTCAAGCCATTTACAAGCCTCCACAGTTAGCAATAGACTATTGTTGTACAAATTTTCAAATTGAATAACAATTCATAAACTATAACACTATGTATATAACACTAAGTATATTTTTAAATTAACTATTAAATTAAGTAAGTACTGGATAGGCAAAGATGCATGCGCAACCGCTATTACAATACATCAGCAACATTAATATAGTGTTTAGATAAAACAGTAGAAATGGATGCTAAGCTGCTTGCAAACAAATCGATTGAGGGGTGTTTATTCTTAATAATTTCGTTAAATACTTTGACTGAGCGAATTATATAAGAATTAGTACGGTAAAGTGCTGATAGTAATTTATAGTATTATAATTTTGGGATCACATGGCAGTTTCATACTGCGTTCGTTTTGAACCTTATGAAAAGTGGGGTGTTGACGTGTGATCCTAATTATTTCATCAGGTAAGCTATCGTGTACTACTTACTCACAACAAAAAAACATTGCGGGATTGCTTTCATTTTTATCAACCAGCTATCGTCTATATAAATGATATAATTATGATAGAATTGTCGCAGTAAGTTGGTTATAGCCGTGATATATTTATATTCCTAGGGATATAGCTATATACCGTAATATAGTTATATGAAGCGATTCATAACTGTCGCAGTGCCCTAATTTTGTTATTGCGACCACTTTCGACGTAGCACTCGCCGGCCGCTACCGCGTCACTGCTCGCTCGCTCGGCTCGCACGTTGTTGGACGGCTCGCGCGTTGTTGTTCGGCTAGCGCGTTGTTGGTCACACAGTTCTAACCTAACCTAACCTATTTGGTCGGAGTGCCCTAATAGTTATATTACTAGATCGTGCTCGTATCATAGGTATATATATATTCTTAGTAAGACAGTTTTGAACTGCTTTCATATAACCATATTACGGTATATAGCTATTTGCCTAGGGATATATCATGGCTATAACCATCTTATTGCGACAGAATCACAGATAAAATATTCTTTATAAATATCAAAGAGCTGTCAAAACTATGAAGAACAATGAGCTAATAAGTTGGATTTAATATCTGTTTCAGTAGTTGTTTAGCGATACCGCCTGAAACTTAATATCGAGATTGGCACAGATAACACGGTGCAACTTTGTCAGCTGCTCAAACATCTGGCCGTAGATAATAATGATGGTACTAGGATAGCATAGTTGTCTGCTAAATTGTAATTTGCCGAAGCGCTTCTGAAATAGAACGTCCTTGGAAGAAGTACCATCACTATAGCTATAGTTTCCTAGTGCAATGGTTTTATTACTTGCAAAACTAGCTGAACCCATCGCGAGAACCAGGTTATGTCAATTAAACATAAAGTCACGTTGTTCGTATAAATGTAGTAAGGTTCCTGAGTTATAAAATATTATCACTAACGAACAGATGTAAAAAAAAAAAAAACAAAAATATGGAAAGGCTGGAAAAACACGACCGTGCGTCGCGACTCTGGTGAATCAATTTCTATGAACACTTCACGGAAATTGTTCTACCGATGTCGCGTTACGCCGTCGTGTCGTGCTTGTCTGCGGTAGCCCTTACTTCGATGTATCAGCTTTAAAGCTGGGAATGTACGCCATCCTTGGTTTGGGAAGCTTATAAGTACCTACTCATTTTTACTACGTTATATTTTTCCGGAATTTTATATACTATCAATCTGCCTAGCCTTTTTACAACTATGTTGGGGTCGTCTTCCAGTCTAACTGACTGGATGGAGCGACTGCCTATCTGACCCCCACAACCCAGTTACTGGGTAACATGATACCCCTTGGTAAAACTGGTTGTCAGACTTTCGGGCTTCTGACGACCCGTAACGACCGGGCCCAACGGCTTAATATGCTTTCCGAGGCACGGAGGAATCTTGGTATGTAAAGATGGTCACCTATCCACGGACCAACCCCGGCAAGCGTAGCTTAGCCAGATGGATCGACCTGTGCGACTGTTATTACTTAGCCACGAGCACGATATGAATATATACTTGGTAAAGTATTATATTATTCTTATTATTGCGAATGTGAAGACTATGTGGGCCGTTGTCATTTTTTTTTCAGTTTTTTTCATAGTCTGTTCAGTTTGCGTAATTTATGCGGCCTACCCAAATGTTTTTTTTCTTTGGTATTGTTCGTTGAATCGTTGAGCGCCTTAAGTTCTGAGATGAGCTACACGATTACTGACAAATGCGTGCACTGACTGGACAGATCCACTCAATCTGTGTGGTTCTTTCCTCAAAAGACCATTTCAGACTCCAATCTACATGATCTGACTAAGATTATGTCTGGACTTATGATCTGACTAAGAGATTGTGAAGTCGGAGTTTGTTTCGGCCTTTCTTCTCAAAAACACCAACCTCATTCAGTTTTTTTAAATATGATTGATGTGTTTGTACAAATTTACCTAAGCTTCGATCTAACCACTCAATGAAAATATAATGCAAATCCGAAACTACTCGTAACTCCAATGCAACCAAAAATAAAGTACAACATAACAAACCTCACTCTCAAATTATATTTTCCCACTAAACTCGACTTAGCTCATCTGAGAATAAAAGCATAACGGTACTATTTAGTAGCCGCTGCTAAAACTACGCAAAATGTTAAGACTCTATGTCACATAGAACGCGGGTAGCGGGCGCCATCTTTAATCTAGTTTCTGCAATGCTACATGGATACCAAACTTAAAGTTATTGTTTTAAAAAAAAAGCCCGAATTCAATTTACGGAACAAACTTTAAATATTTTTGGATTGTGAACCCTTATACATTGCTTTATAGGTTTCAAAAATTCCTCTGCTCAACAAAGAAAATGGCTAAATTGTCCAAATGAAAGGTATTGCGATCGGTTGCCATGTTACGTGTGGCTTCCAGTCGATCCGGATGCAGAATGATCCATGAATACAGTATTTTACATGGAGCGAGTGCCTATGTGCAACTTCCGGCTGGTTAACACGATACCCTTTGGTAAGACTGGGCTATCCAATTGTGTTTGGTAAATTAAACTAGGCTCGTTGCCTAGCATAGGATACGATTATCCTCAGTACGCCACTGCAACATTCTACTAAATCCTGAACTGGCATGCATCTTGATCAAGGAATGCACCACCGATGAGCGGAGTTTTTCCCTCTCGTTATCGCGGTCTATGTAGCTTATACCTTACAGTAAAGTTGAGATGCAGCACAGAGTAAGTTTTAATGTATGTTCAACGTTAAATGGAAAGCTATGTTGCTCGTTCATTCGTTCACGAACGAACGTTGTTGCAGGGTGAGCGGAGAAGAGGTTGAATTAACGTAACAAATCGAGAAATTGTTTGGTGGTTAGCTTCGTGTGTTAGAAGTTTGAAGGTTACTATGTTGGATTAATTCGGGTTGTGTTGATTTTATGTAGAACGCTGGTAATCGGCGCCGATATGCCAGCGCTTGTCAGCACCGACAAGTTGCGCTAATTCAGTAAAAGTATGAAAACTGCCATCTACCAATGTGATTTTTTCAATTCATATGTACTTTCTGAGTTTATTTTGGACATTACTGACATCGGTGAAGGAAACCATCGTGAGGAAACTTGAACTTATAGTTAATATTAGTCTGAAATCACCAACCCGTCTTGAGCAAGCGTGGTGATCAATGCTCGTGCCTTCTCTGTATGAGAAGAGGCCTGTGCCCTGCAGTGGGATAGTAACAGGCTGGTATTATTATTTTATTATTATTATGAAAACTGCCGGCGCCGACCAGCGTTGTCAACCATCGCTTATCGTTGCAAACAAGTCCTTGGCATATCGGAGCCAGTTACCATGAATGCGGCCTAGTAAAGAAAGTGCGAAATGGTAATTGTTGTAGATCAAATAAAGGACTCCCACAAAAATAAACATAATCAAGCATGTAATCTCCGAAGGGCAGGCAGACCCTACCAAGTATTACAGGCAACTGGCGTAATGTGAGTACCTAGTATAGGTTACACCTGTACCTACAATTCCTGAAGTGACAATAAGCCAAGAAGTTTTCCTTTAATTAGTCACTCTTTCAACACCTACGTACTAAGATAGCGCAAGTGCTGAGCGTGGGGTCCTGGGCTCAATTCGGTCGTGCAAATTGTTATTGGCTTTTTCCATTAAGAATTTCTTAGCAATGGTCCAGAGTTTGGAAGTTGGCGGGGCACCACCGTGCCTCGAAAAGTACGTGAAGCCGTTGGCTCTGCGCCTGATCTCTCTCCGGTCGTGTCGGATTGCCGTCCCATCGGACTATGAGAGTGAGGGAAGCAGTGGCGGATTTGCCCTAAGGCCCAGTAGGCCCGGGCCTAGGGCGGCCAGATATTAGCCAATCGTGACAAAACATTCACTGATGATAACAAGAATTAACTCACAGTACATAATATATTCTAAACGTTCGCGCACATTACTACACCGCATCGTATAACAATAATAACTTAAAACCATTTAAAAAGATGTCCAAATAACTAATTGAAACGCGTCATACAATTTCGCGGCGCCAACCCGACTCGTAGTTAACTAAATTTCTGAACCAATTTCGATAAAAGTTGGCATAAAGTATATTACACTTTCATCATCATCATCATTTCAGCCAAAATATGTCCACTGCTGAATATAAGCCTCCCCCAATTGGGGGGGTTTGCCATAATTGCCACGCTTGGCAGGGGGTTGGCGATCGCAGTATGGTGTTAAAATGCATAGAGAACGCTGCTGCCCATTCTCTAGTGAGTCCCTTAGTCGCCTTTTACGACACCCACGGGGAGAAATGGGATGATACTATTCTTTACGTCCGGTACTACACGGAACACATTATGTAGTCCATATGATGGGTGCTGAGAATGGGGCGGCTGATACTTACTAAATGGCCTGGGGCCTAGGACAGCTAAGACTGCAAATCCGCCACTGGAGGGAAGAGAGGATGCACCTGTGTCTGCGCACAATCTTGTGCACTATAAAATCTCCCACGCCAAAGGTTTAGAGGACTATTATCATTATTACTAAGATATAATTCCCTCACGTATGCAATGCATTTTATAGCTGTTACCCCAAACTTTAATATTCGCCTCGTCGCTGTAATGCAACATGTTTTCATATCTTCAAAACGGCCACAAAGTGTTGTCGTGGTTGCTTTTGTTATTTTACTAACGCTGTTTTGAAGGAAATTTAACACGTACTTACTTTTGTGCAGGTTCTGAGGAAATTTGCGATCTTGTTTATGCACAGATTAGAGAAGAATTCAAGTTATGGAATAAGTAATAAATAGTTAACACACAAGTGCATAAAGCACTTTCATTGAATGTCGAATAGTCGAAATAAGGGTGGCATTCTTTATATTCTGATTCTGACTTTATGTTTGTCTTCTTTTAGAAAATACATAATATAACATTACGACTGTAATCCTCGAAGGCTTAGGCAGAGTTCCCTAGTACCCTATTGTACACCCCACCCATATTTCGCAAGTTATGTTCAAGTAGCATTGTAATAGGTGGGGGGTGAGGGCCGGTAGGCAATTGCCATCAACCGGGCACAAATCCAGACACCGGGCTGCTACTGAAAAATTCCTGGTGGAAAAATCCGACTGAACGGAATGTTGCCATTTTAAATATTATATTTTATTTATACATGTAGGATTATGTTGAATATTTATTTTATTTTTATATCATAATTATTATATCTGAAAACCAGAGCTGGGGCTCTGTCTCGCATAGGGCCGCAGCATTATGCTGAGCGATGGCCGTTTTGCGTGGATGTGACGCATATTTTCTCTCTACTTGTTTCTTTGTTATTTTGTGTTCTTTCTTTGCGTCATGTTTACCGCAAATAAACGTATTTTCTTTCTTTATTTCTTTCAATAACACTTTGTCCGACCCGGGAATCAAACTCATGCTCAGCAGTAGCTGTTGCGGCCAACGAGGCAGTTGAGAAAATACAAAAGTTAAATAAAACACAATTATTGTATAAGAACTATTATTTTGTACTTAAACATACATAATATTTTCTCCTAATTTATTTACAAACACGTCTCTTTACCATACATTTCGTTATAAAAAAATATTTCTTGTAAAAGTATACTAGGAACCCATTTGTGACTAGAGCCATAATTATTATCTTAACGTCATCAGTGTCAGTTATCGTATCTTTGGAATTGTATGAGGATCACCAGGTACGTCGTCACCGCTCCTATCACCTGTAAAAATAATAAAATGTGCATTATTGCAATTGAAAACCGGACTCCACTCTTACACGGAGACGCCTTGACGGCAACTACTAGAGACTGTATCATCAACACTTTCCGTACAAACTAAACATGTCAGTGGACCATCGTTTACATAAAGAAACTGACAATGCTCGTGACAATTCTGACAATGCCTGTCACAGACGAATTTGCGAATAATATTGGTACTGGCGTTTCTAGGAGCTGCCAGTGCGGCTATTCCGTGGTCTGAGGTTCCAGCGAACAAAATCCGTCTAAAGTCTAAACGATCCCGAAAACATAGTATGGTTTTTTGAACAACCAGAACTTAGAAGAAGAAGTATCCTCAGAAGTTGGCCGATGTGACAGCTACACTGTCTTTTAGGGAGATTATAGACTGATTTTTAAATCTCAATGCCTCCGGGCCTTGCGTATATGGAAGCAAATAAAAAATGGCTTGCGTTCTTCAAATGATTGGAGCTTACGTACAACTTGAAGAACTACCAATAGCTATGAACTCACAGAAGCAATCAGCGGCCGATGTAGCGTACACATGCCCATGGGTGCGTAGCTGACTGACTGCAGCATCAGTTGTCGCGAGAAGATCTCCAGCCGGGAGGGCAGCACGCCAGTAGATGGCGCTGACGTCATTAGGCGGCATACTAGCCCCTCGGTTCTTTTGCCCTGGTACAACGATAGTGATAACTTTATAGATACCTATTAAAAATATCATCAATTATTGTTTTGTTAAAGGAGATTTTACAAACCATGATTCTTAACTAAAAACACAATATTTTTGAGCTATTGTAACAGTTTCATAACAATAAACTTTCTTTGCTAGGTCTTCATTAATTAATCTCTCTCGTTCAAAATTATACAGAGGTATAATTCTAGACTCGGCAGCCATAAGCACTTAATTCAAATCTTAAAGACTTTGACTTCAGTGCTTATGGCTTCCGAGTCTAGAATTTTTCAAGAGAGTTCGAACCATGGTCGAACGACGATCCAGAACAGAAGTTCTGGATCTTGATTCAACGTAAAACCAAGCTATGTGTTTTACATAGACCCAACTATCGGACTTAAACGAGTTTCGTAAATTACGTAACTAAGTAATTGGTAAGATCAGAGGTGCGAGAGCAGTGGTGGCTCAGTGGTATCGGCCCCGACTTACGAGTTGTAGATCGTGGGTTCGAACCAAGGCAGGCGCTTTAAATTATGTAAATGCAGACGGACGGACGGTGAGCGATGGGCAGCTCGCCGTCCGATAGGGACCAGGCCCAGGTCGACGGCGCGTTGTGTTCCACGCGCGCCTCAAAGAGATGTCAGCACCAACTGACGGGGTCCGTAAGGGCCAATGCCTGCTGGGGTTGCGGGTTTGTCCGAAAGGGATATCGCGGCCCCGGCACACAGGCAACGGAAGGAACACGGGTGGGTTTTAGTCAGTAAAAGTCTGACACTCCCTCTCGCTCCGCCCAGAGCGGGAGGAGTCATTTGATGATTTCCCACCCAAAAAAAAACAAATAAAAGGCAGGCGCTTTACTTTGTGTAAATAATTTCATCACTGTTGCTCTCAAAACGGTGAAGGAAAACATCGTGTGGAAACCGGTATGTCCTAAAACCAAAAAATCTAAGACATGTGAGATCTATACCAACCCGCACTGGGCCCGCGTGGTAGATTACAGCCCACCTCTCGAAGAGAGAAGGCCTGGTTCCTACAAGTGGGAACTTAATAGGCTGATTATGAATTATTAAGATACTAACCTCAGCTATAGTAGAGTGACCAGGTTCCACGACCACGATCATACGCAGCATGTGCGTCACACACCACAGGAACTGAAGTACTAGGAAGTGCACGCGGTTCGTGGAGACAACTGCAATATCGAAAGAAAAGACAAAAATTTTATTATATCTTCCCCAAAGCCGCGTTATGCTTTGAATCCATACTAATAATAATAAATATGCGAAAGTAACTCTGGATTTTCGTCTGGATTTTTATCCCGATAGTAGGTACGTTCCCGTCGGTTGCGGGTTTGTCTGAAAGGGATATCGCGGCCTCGGCACACAGGCAACGGAAAGAACACGGGTGGGTTTTAGTCAGTAAAATTCTGACACTCCCTCTCGCTCCGCCCAGAGCGGGAGGAGTCATCTGATGATTTCCCACCCAAAAAACAAAAAAAAAAAAAGGATTAAAGACAAAAGCTATTATTTAAACAAATCCACTCACTAATCTCCATAATCAAGAAGTACGGAGTGACTATAAGATGTAGCAGCGTCGATATCAGTATGACGATGAGGGGCACCCCGTAGCTATCGTCAATGCTGTTGACGACGTCGCAGAGCGTGCCGTGCAGCGCCGCAAGCCGTCGCACCGCGTCGCACGGGGACACTATGAGACGTGGCTCGCCGTTTGCTGAAATAAGAGACACTGTTGCTGGTTTCTAACATGGTCTAATAAAACAAGGTCTCGCATTCCGGGACTAACACATGCTTACGTCACTATCCAGTTGCCACTCTATTGCAACAAAACACGAATAAAGAAAGATTTTTAGAAACCATTCTGATAAAAAATATGTACAAAGCTTTTAAATTGTCGTTTCGTGTGTCTAATCAAACGAAACAATTCAATTAAAACCTCATTGTTTTATCGGATTCGCACAGGTAATAAAGGTGGTTGGGGAGTTATTATTACAAACTTCTGGTAACACAGATGTGATGACGTAGACTTGTGTTGCCCACGTGACCACTGTGTTTCGGAATGCCCTATACCTGGCGAAGTATATTATTATACCACGGTTTCTAAGAACTGCCGAGTTTTGTGTATATTTAGTTAATGGAAAACCAGCCGAGGTCTACTATCCCTTGATAGCAGACCGCGTGGAGACAACCGGCAGAGTTACCAGGATTGCATATGTTCAGAAGTAATAAACAAGGTGTCTCCACCGGTAAAGTGCGCGCCTCTAAAGAAATTCCTGCGGCTATTAGTGAAACTAATACAATAAAGAGAGATAGGTAGATAGAGATTAAAGAGATTCGAAAACGCCAGAGGTTAACAACATTCTGGCGCACGACTATAGCACCGCGTCTGCAGACTACTGTGCGTTCATTGTAACTTGTCCCGTGACGCGATTAGTGGCACTGAATTTTGCAGCCATGTAATTGATAGTACCATGGTATAATAATATACTTCGCCAGGTATGGCATTCCGAAACACAGTGGTCACGTGGGCAACACAATTCTACGTCATCGCATCTGTGTTACCAGAAGTTTGTAATAATAACTCCCCAACCACCTTTATTACCTGTGCGAATCGGTTAAAACAATGAGGTTTTAATTGAATTGTTTCGTTTGATTAGACACACGAGACGACAATTTAAAAACGTTGGTTTCTGAAAATCTTTCCTTAATCGTGTTTTGATGCAATAAAGTGGCAACTGGATAGTGACGTAAGAATGTGTTCGTCCCGGAATGCCAGACCTTGTTTTATTAGACCATGGGTAGTAAGTACTATCATCTATCGCCATTTTGAACTCTATTACTATTGAAACTAAGACTGCAAAATTATGTTCTACCAATCGTGTCACGGGACAAGTTATGATGAATGCACTGTACTTTGGTCTTTGGTGGCGTGGACTCTAGGCTCACGTTAGCCGGCCTCTGGAAGTCAGCCAGTGCTGCCAGGATAGCATGTGATAAATCTTACCAGTTCTCTTGATGATGACGACATGTTCCCTGCCAGTCATGGAGTCCACCAGCAGACTCACGTTTGCAGACCGCTGGTTGTCAGCCGGCGCCACTCGGATAGCATAGATGTTTAGAGGTGACGCGCTCTTGGGTTTCTCCACTGGAAAAAATTGAGTCAACAAATGTTTATCAATCGGTCATCGATCGAATATGTACGAACTATTTATACAATCTTTTGAGTATTTGCTTTCTTCGAGGATCTAAATATTGATCTTAAACGATGAGATCTTTTATTATATTTCCTCTCTGATTCATAAAGTCTATGATTAATTAAGAATTTAAAAATAACATTAATATCATTTTAAAATATTTTTCATCTATTCAACAGATGGCTGAATGTCGTTCCTAGGTCCTCGGATCCTCTATTACTACAAGCATTTCAAGATATTATTGATACTCAATGTGTATGTACCAGGGATGGAGACTTGGCGAGCGGTGAGCGCGAGCGCGTCATTTACAGCTGAGAAGCGCGCACGTACCGACAGCGCCGTGAACGCGAACTGCAGCTCCAGGATCAGCACCACGAACCACAGCATGTAGAACCCGAGGTAGTTCGTCACCACATCCCCTGGAACATGTCGCATAGAGAGTATTATATAAAAAAATGCATTTGTTAAAAAGCTTAAACTAGCTAATTTGACGGCTCAGCGTTTGATCACTTCAGGGATATACGCGTATCAGCTGGAAACAGGTGCATAATAAAAAATATTTAGGCAGTTTAAACATTCTAGTAGCATTTCCAGAAAAAAGTGCTAGCTGCTTAGCCTGGTTCAAACCAATGAGAATTCACTTATATGGTTAAAATTACATTTTATTAAATTATATAAAATATCGGCACATACGTATAGGTATATAATCGAACCTCAAATGATGCCCACTTTGCTTTCCTAGAAATATTATTGAACACTCTAATATTTGTGCACCATAATTCATATTTTGGGATATTAAATAGCCTAGTAACTGCTACCAATTTGGATAGTAGCACTATAGCACACGATAGCACTCGCCGGCCGCTGCCGTGGCACAGCTCGCTTCGCTCGCTCGGTTCACTCACGGACGCGGTTGCACTCGGTTGATCACATTTCTGACCTAACCCATTTGGTCGGGTTACCCTAGCTTAGTTACTGTTTCTGGGTTTTTTTTAATAGTTGGTCAAAAGAGAAAAGGCCAGAAAGATAAAAAGAGGCTCAATTAATAAAAAAATACTTCATTAGAAGCGCAAAATTTATAAAAGCGCCCATCATTAAAAGTTCAATAAGTTTTTAGAGGATCGGTTAAATATTTACCTAAAATATGGCCCTCCATAACTTTTGTTAGTTGCTTTCAAGACGATTTAAAAATCCTAAAACATAAGTCAATCATGTTTCCTTACATTCTCTGTCCAACTTCTTCGCCTGCAGCGCGTAGAAAGTGAAGTCATCGGCGATGAGCACGGAGAAGAAAATGAGGATCCCCAGAATGATGCCGCACAGCTTGCGCTCCGTCAACAGCGAGTACTGACCTCCTATGCTGGTGTCCACCTGAAAACAGCGTGAAAGACTAATTTAAGGCGCGGTAATAAACAAATATTTTTACATGGAAGGAGATGAAGCGACGGCGATGCGTTTGATTTTGGTTGAATCTCGTGTCCGCCAATAAATATTTCGCAGTTTTAAGTTAGTTAAAAAAAATACACCTCTAAGTTAAAACCTTTTTACATATTTCTTTAGTTGACAAACCTTTTTTATAGTTACAAAAAAATGAAGTTGTCGCTCAAAATATTGAGTATTTGAATATTTGAGCATTTCGAGACGAAAAACTTTTTGCGGGGTCAGTTTTGCCATTTTTTTTTTCAAGCTGCTAGTTATTCCTATTAAATATCTTTGAATAAGTATTTTTTTATACCCTTTTGGGCTTGTAATACGGGTATTACAGCTAACAGTGCGACGAAAAAGTGGACGTTTTACGGTGTCTCTGCTTTGGTAGCGCCTTAACACTGATCTAGCACGTGAGTCTTTGAGTATGAGACCTCGATCAAAGTCAAAATTACACGGAAAGAAACACGGCACCTACCTTACCTATCTTCAATGACTTAGACTCTAATTTTGAAAATTGAATTCGTACTCGACAACTTTGTTATGTCTCCACTTATTGAACGCAACAATAAATTACTATAGAGAGGACTCTAGGGGTTTTAAATTCGCGATAACAGTTTGTTGTTATAACAAGGTTACTTTTGACATTGTCCTTTGTCCCTTTGACTTTCGCTTTGTACTACACACAACTTACAGTTAACTTTAAGCCAAGCAGAGAAACTTGCTGATAATTCAAGAATTAAAGAGACATTTCGTGGAAATAAATGCTTTGACTTGAGTTTCAGTCTCTTATTCGTCTTGTATGACACTCTAAAAATCTATCAAGTTTAGTGTGCAACAGCGATATTACTTATATCTGAATAGACCTTTAATTTTGTTTTTTTCAATTGAACTTCATTCATGTCCTTACCGAAGCGATATTCTCCATGAACTTCAACATGTTCCTCATCCTCCTGGGCGCGCCGTACACTCCGGCGCCGGCGGTGGCCGCTACGACAAGCACGTCGCAAGTGGACACGACCTGCGACATGCGCGACGACATCCGCACTGACTTCTCCACGCCCACGTTGATCTCTGCCACCAGCCCGAACAGTGTGCATATTACTGGAAGGTGAAAAGTAAAGGCAATTAGTAATCAAAGACCTAAAGATTTTAAAGTAATATTATACTTTAGGACAGTGGTCATCGCTGGAAGCAGTTATATTTGCTAGTGGTAAATAATAAATGAAACGCAAATGAAGAGCAGACTCTCTGACAGGCAGCTTTTTGAAATCTTGGTGAATCATGCCATAACCGCTAACTATAAATCATGTTAAAAGTTTGAAAAAAAATGGTGAGGCTTGCCCTTGAGAATACTTAATGTAATCCAAAAACACACAACATCCCACTGCTGGGCATCCTTTTTTAATTTATTGATCAAAACATTGGTCATGAAAACGTTATAGCGCAAGTCTTCCTTGGAATCGCTCGGGCGCTCGTAAGAACACCTGAAAATGTTTGTGTTTGAGTCGATGTAAAGTAATAATCAAGAAAATAAAAGACAAATGAAACACAAACAAAAGATTGTATCGCGCCGCGAGTAACAAATTTACAGGATATACCTTTACTGGTGCAAATGTTCAACGAACACAAACACGACTCACCTAGCACTGTGACCAGAATGTAGCTATACACACACATGGCACCGGATATGCTGACCGTGAAGCCATTGCTGCGGGACTCGAAGCGCAGGGGGGCTAGCCCGAAGAAACTTGAGATCTGGAAGTGGATACAAAGGTTTTAGATTGAATTTTCATAACTTTGCGGTTCAAGTAAAGATGTATCTAGACCAAAACGATGACTTGGGTTATCGCAGACGACCCAACGGCCACAACCACCGGTGGCTGTCGCCTCTTGCTGCGGTGTTAAGTAATGCTGTCGCGAGTGGCTGCCACCGGCTACAAGTTTGCGACGAATCCATACAAAGCATGTGAACTGCTCGTCGCTGGGCTACCGGTGGCTCGTTTGTGACTAGCCAAAATGTTACCATGTTTCAAATAATAACACTACGTCAATTGCAGGGTCTGCAGGACATCATTTGCAGGACCCATAATATGAGCTTTGTGAACACTCATTATGTAAAGCGGTCGAGTATTGCCCCAAGAGTGGACTGGTGCAGTCGTTAATAGGGTTACATAAAATCCCGTTGATTTCATCCGTAGTATGAAAGCGAGTGAGGGCCGCTGATCACGCAGTATCTGGGACGGTTTAGCCCCAACTCGGGTCGGCAGTGGTCCTGACATTACCAGAGTGACATAGACTCCAGAACTTACCCTAAGAATGAAAGCATGTGCTCCGCCGACCACACAGTGTGTTGGGCGGTTAGGTCGTGCCCCCGACTCGGTCGGGACAGGCGAGGCCGTAACTTCCTCCACCTTCGCTGACTCCAGCCCTTTGAACAAGACATACAAAATATAAGTAAGTATATTTAAGTAACATGTAACGAAGAGTTTAAATCATTTTCATATCAGTTATTATTCCTGAACATGGTCCTTTTTTCAACCCCTGCAATGCACGATCTGAGGAAAAAATTGCCCCACTAAATTTGGAAGACTGATTGATGATCGTAATTTGTTTTTATTACCAGAAAAAAGGCCGATAATGGCCCTAGACACCCTCTTGCATTGAAAGTATCCACGAGTAAGGAACAAAGCGTTCTATTCCTTGCCGTGCCCATCTGCAGAGCCCACAAATTGTAAAACGAATAGATATATTTTTTAGTAATACATCACAATTGCAATACTACCTTTTTTACGAGAAATAGCATGACAGATGTTTGCAAAATTCATTATCACTTATTGAAAATATATTTAGTTCGGTTAAACTGTTCGGTTTTAAAAATACTTTAAAACACAACACGCAAGAGCAGCTAACAGTTAGCCTTTTTTTTATTCTCAGAATAATTAAAAGTTTATATTAACATTTGTACGTTCGCTTTTATTACTTTGAAACTCCATGGCAAAACGAACCCCGTTTCTCTTCCTCGTTTCAAAACAAACTAGGTAAAGCTTCCCTGTCCGAGTGCCGGCAGCTCATTAAACCGCTATCTATCTTTGCAACTGTCGATACTACAACTTTTTAATTATCTCTTGAAAACACTTCAGCTGGTGGTAACGTATAATGAATCCTATTTCATACAGATATACTCGTAACTTGATTGATGTCCATGAGCACACGCGCATTGCACTACATTTATTCCGAGAGTTCTTGTTTATTTGATTGTTTCTACATTAAGAGGGTTTATGCTAAAAGTTGGCAACGTCGCAAATAACTGTCAAATATTTACCTGTTTTGATTCTTAAAGCAATATTACTGAATAGAAATAAGAAATGTGGCTAACTAGCGAACTAGATAGAATATTAATAATGAATTGCAATTATAACATTGAATTTGTTGTTGTACCCATTTTAGGTGTAAAAAACGCATTTGGAAAGTTTCCAAATAGTTTTTTTACATCTAAAACAAAATATTTGGTGTTAAGATATTAATTATTGCATTTCATCATCAATATTCTAGTTCGCTAGTTAGCCACATTTTTTATTTCTACACAGTAATATTGCCAAATTAATCAAAACAGTGAAATATTTGATATCTATTTGCGACGTTGCCCACCTTCAGAATAAATGTTCTTAACATGTCCAACTTGTTGCAGGAAAACGAAGTATTACAACAAAAAAAAAAATGTAAAAATCCGTCAATGTCTTTTTCAACAGGTCCATATTTTAGGGTCTTCTAAGACAAGTCCATATTTTGTGAGGCGACACATGTCCATCTCCTCAGAAAAACCTACGAAAAAGGAGATGGTCGTATTTTCGTCTTTCGTGCATCAAAAGACCTACTTACTCCGTTGACAACTAAAATGTACGACCACGTGATGACTATATTATCGCTCATAATCTCGAAGTGTTTCCCCGAGACAATAACTCATCAATATTCATAAATACACTGCTCGTGGGAGGCCATTTATCAATAAATCTAATAACATAGCATAATAGTATGTGTCAGAAAAGCCGACAAACACATGACGCCATTGATAAAATTCGGACAACATCATAAACTTTCCATAACAATATTTACTTACAATAGCTAGTCAGAAAAATATGATTGTACTAGCTGCGGCCCACGGTTTCACCCGCATAAGTCTTGATTCCGTGGGAACATCGGGATAAAATGTATATATATATATTCTAACCCAGGTCATGTAATGGTCTACCCATGTGCCAAATTTCATCGAAATCCTTTACAACCGTTTTATCGTGAAAGCGTAACTAAAACAAACAAACTCACTTTCGTTTTTATAATGTTAGTTAGGATTACTAGCTGTTGCCCACGACGTTGTCTGCGATCCAGGACGAAAAGTAGCCTATGTCCTTTCTCCAGATCATGGTTTACCCATATGCCAATCCGTTCAGCCGTTTTAGCGTGAAAGCGTAACAAAAAAACAAATAAACTCGCTATCGCATTAATTATTATAGTTAGGATTTAGCCTCGTATTCTAGATGGGTACTCACTGAACTCAATCACGAATCTCGATTGAAAACTAGATATAAATAGATATTTCTAATATAGATCAAAATTATCATCATCCTCGTGCCTAATAAATTGGGATAAGCACAACATAAAGACCAGTACCCTAATTGCGTAATACATGATCAATCAGAATCCTAATCGTTTAGAAACAGATTGCAAATCCATTCCTTCATAAGTTCGGAAAAAAATCCGCTCAACAACGTAAATAACGCAATGAATGTGGTTGAACTGTCAAAATGAAACAGATTAGTCGTAATCGCTTACGAAAATGTGTTGCGTAATTAGATAGAAGTTCAGCAGCGGCGCTTGCGACTACCATGCTATAGTTACAGTCTGGCCGTCGAGAGAGTGCGTTCCTGACACCTGTCAGTTGGACAATTTCTAGTAGTAATAAGAGTCAAATTCGCAAAACACATATTCTTTAGTATGAAACTGACAGCTGTCAAGAACGCAATCTCTCGGCGCCGGACTGTTGTTTGGTAGTTGCAAGCGCCACGGCTGAATACCTACCTACTACCTAGTGATACCTGGTGGTAGTCGGTATAGGAAGCAGTATTTGTAAGTAATCCAAAACGCTCTTTAGAGCGTTTATACTGAAAGTGGGCAGCGTCGCAAATAGATGTCAAATATTTCCCTGTTTTGATTAATTTGGCAATATTACTGTATGGAAATAAGAAATGTGGCTAACTAGTGAACTAGAATATTAATAATGAATTGCAATTATAACACTGAATTTGCTGTTGTAACCGTAAATAATATTAGGAAACTTACCACGTTTTTTTTTTTTTGAGGCTTGGAAATCATCAAATGACTTCTCCCGCTCTGGGCAGAGCGAGAGGGTGTGTCAGACTTTTACTGACTAAAACCGTGTTCCTTCCGTTGCCTGTGTGCCGGGCCCGCGATATCCCTTTCGGACAAACCCGCAACCCCAGCAGGCATTGGTCCTTTCGGACCCCGTCAGTTGGTGCTGACATCTCTTTGAGGCGCACGTGGAACACAACGCGCCGTCGACCCGGGCCTGGTCCTTATCGGACGGCGAGCTGCCCATTGCTCACCGTCCGCAAGCCCGCGCCTACGGTGGCCGGAAGTCGGCTCGTGACTCCCGACGCCCGGGGCGTCTTTTTTACACCTTTATGTGTAAAAAAGGCATTTGGAGAGTTTCCAAATACTTTTTTACATCTCAAACGAAATATTCGGTATTTTAATGATTGTATTTCATAATCAATATTTTAGTTCCCTAGTTAGCCACATTTCATATTTCCATACAGCATTATTGCCAAATTAATCAAAACAGGTAAATATTTGACAGCTGTTTGCGACGTTGAACATTGCGTTGGGCGTAGGATAAGCCCTCTTAAATAATGATTATTATATTTCGATTTTAAACTCCATTATTTATTAATTCTTGAATGTTATATTCTTCAAATCTTTACTATCGTTTTACACGAGTGGAACCACGGGTTGAGCTAGTATTAGTTTAATAAAATATACGGTGTTTTATCTGGAACATTTTATCTCATGATATTTATAACTGCACTGACATTTTAGTACCGGTTATTTTTATATTATAACAACTGCAATAATTTGAGGATAGTTTATTTTATTTTAATTTTCATTTTAACAAAAACACATATGTAAGAAATGAATTCATATGGTTAGAAACTAACCGATAATTATTCTTTAAGCAATTTAATGTAAAATACTGTAACCTTATGGGAGTTATGGGTAACTAAAGTTTTGAGCCGTTTGAGGTCTAAACGCTCAGTTCATGGGGCCTGAGTGCGCGTCTCCTTTTAAGGAAATTTTTCGTCGACTGGTCGACACTTCACGTGACCTGAGGGCTGGCTCGTTCTTTGGCCAAAGAATTTGCATTGCCATTCAACGTGGCAATGCTGCCAGTTTTCTGGGCACGTTTCCGGATGACAGCGATGCGGACGAGTACTTCGACGCATAAGAGTCCTTTTGTTTTTGTATTTATTTGCATAGATAGTTAATCATTTAATTTAGTACCTAGTTAGTTGTTTTAAATATTGTAAAATTATACATACCAAATATCACCCTGCCAATCGGAGTTACACCTAGAGTGTAATTATTTGAAGATGTCCAGTTAGGACGTATCATTTTTATTCCAATACACACACACACTTATAATTCTACTATTCACGTAGGTAGGTATTTAGTATCAACTACTTTTGAAAAGCGATATAAACAAAATTGTCGTCCAGCTGGTTTTGCACTTAAACATAATTATTTCAATAAAACATCCAAATTACTACCAAAAGTCTTCTCAAAACATCACATTCACTAAATTAAATAAAAAACAAAACATTTTAAAAATCCAAGGACCAAAAACAAACATTATTTTTTCAGAAAACATTTGATTGATCGACCTAGCCTAGTTTTTTCTTCACGTAAATGCTACCGAACGAGCTCACCACGTGTAGGCACGAATTGCACTGTATTATTTGTTATTGATGGAAGCCAAACTATCTGTTTTCATGCCCCGTGAATCATAGTAATCGCAAAAGTATGTATTGCGTTCATGACCGTTCATTGTATAATAATTAATTGTTCAATAATTAAAATTGATAGCTACAGGCAGATTACCAGATACCTACAGTAAGATGTATTTCTTATTTATTAAGATTTCTGCTTTGTACTTTTTTAAATTTGGGAGTAAGGATGAGATATTTGTAATACATAAATTGTAAGATTGTGACATTTAGTGTCTGTCATATTTTAATGTATTTTTTTAAGTGGCAAATAAACGTTTTATTATTTGTATTTATTACTAGACGTGGATAAAATATAGCCCATGTTACTCGCCGATAATTTAGCTTTCTATTGGTGAAAGATTTTTTAAATCGGTTAAGTATTTTTTGAGTTTATCCATTACAAACAAACATACAAAAAATCAAATCGTTTCTCTTTATAATATTAGTTTAGATAATACTATTGTTTGCAATGAATGGTCAGTGAGCGTAAGTTTAGAGTCTCAAGCTGAAAAATTTGTATCCAAAGACCAATAAAATAATTTGTGAAGTTTTATTTGCGATTAAATTATTAAACTGTTACGTCACACAATCAATTTCGTTAAAGATTCCTGGTGATCAAGCTGAATGCAAAATGTCGTCCTTTTATTTTATTTAAAACCGAAAACATATCGTTTATTTTACAAAGGCAAATATGAAGAAAAAAAACTGGGTAAATGAGTACAGCCAAACAATCAATTCTGAGGATCAACACTAATAAAATGATGATATTTTCGAAGTGACTACATTATAGGTTACAAAGTTTTTCCTAAGTGAAACCGGAATCAAAACAACATTAAAGTGTTTACTTAAGTAACGGATTAGGAACAAAAAAATTGTCGAGCTAAAATGTAAAATCGAACATGGCGTGGTATTATGTTCTTTTTTTTTTCTTCCACACTTCTCCCCCCCCCCTTTCTAGTCATATCATCTTCCACACAGTCCATCCATCGTCTCTGGTCTTCCCCTACTCTTCTAGCCATCTCGTTCACAATCAAAATTTTCGTCACGAATGTGAATAAGATCGGTTTTATGGAAGGCAAATCAAATTGCCGTAGCAGCTACAAACAGGCCCTTTGCTACGGCGTAGGCGTCTACGAAGTTTTAGATTATTAAGGCGGAAGCGTCAGGGTAGCCCACGAAATTCAAATTTTCTTACGTTTTTTACAATTAGCAGTTCAGTATCAGGTTGTATGTTGATCTAAATATGATTCGCGGTCATATCAAATGTTTATTTATAGATTTGTAATCATAAAAATCATCAATACAAGTCTCTAAGTTCATGTAATCCTATTGAGTGACTATTTCATGAAATTGCGATATTTTGGATTATGCTAACTTAAGGAGTTGTATTAATGATTCTAATGATTATAATTCTGTAAAGCCATATTTTTTATGTTCGCGAATCATATTTTAATCAACATAACCTAATACTGACCTGCAAATTGCGAAAAAAACGAAAGAAAACTTGAATTTCGCAGGCCATTCACCATTATTATTAACACATGCAGTTGTTATACAATATTATTTTGGAACAAGCACAATAGGCTATAGGCACATTTTTCTTTGTATTCTGATTTTACTTTTTATCAGAGAATTCTTCAAGCGTTTCCACATAATCTTCATAATATAATTAGCTGAAAAATCTATTACCCGAAAAAGGACCACCCACGGGTTTGAGTGGCCAGAATGACTATAACCAGGTCTTCTTCCAGCGCTGCGACATTTATTTTTTAAATGTCGCAGCATTATGCTGAGATAGGAGCCTTTTGGCCTCGTACAGGACTGCATTAATTTTTAATTTTACTTTGTTAGGGTTCCGTACCTCAATAGGAAAAAACGGAACCCTTATAGGATCACTCGTGTGTCTGTCTGTCCGTCTGTCACAGCCAATTTGCTCCGAATCGAATGGACCGATTTAGTTGAAATTTGGTACACATATGTATTTATGTGCCCCAAACACGCAAGTGTAACGTAAATAAATGAATTTTGAATTTTGGGGTTACTTTTGGGGGCCAAATTAGAAAATAAAAATAAAATTTTTTGCAAACTGAACCTTGTGACATATCAAATGAAAGGACTTGTTGCGAGGATCTCAGATATATATTTTTTATAATTTTAATCTAAATACTTTTAAAGATATTTAAGAAATTTGATGAAAATTTACCATCCCCCCCCCCTTATCTCCGAAACTGTTGAGCCAAAAATTTTGAAAAAAATGCAGAGAGTGGTTCTTTACTCATAGATTACAGGAAAACCTATAAGAAGTCTATGGTCTTAAAATAACATAGTAAATCTCTCATTATTGTTGTTGCAATGTTAAGTTTGTTCTTGGTATTAAGACGGTATTGGTTGCAAAATTGATAGGTATTGAATCGAACTACTACGTTACATTGACACGGGCCAGCTGCGGGAATAGTGGTCAAGTAATTTTGATACTTTGGTTATTTTTTTTTTTTTTCTTTTATCTTTATAATACATTGGTACCTCCAAAAAATATTTCGTACTATTCTTTAAATTTTTAATTACCCCCGGACTTGATGGAGTGACCTGAAAGTGTATTTGGGTGACTGCTACTGGAACGCCTCGACGAGTAGAACTAGGTGTGCCGAGTTTGGGCTCGTTTAGTTAATTATGATGAAACCTTACCTCCGGACTTGATGGAGTGACCTGAAGGTGTACTTCGGTGACTACTACTGGAACTTCTCGACGAGTACAATTAGGTGTGCCGATTTTTGGCTCGTTTTGTTAGTTATGATGAGACCTTACCTCCGGACTTGATGGAGTGACCTGAAGGTGTATTTCGGTGACTGTTACTGGAATGCCTCGACGAGTAGAACTAGGTCTGCCAAGTTTGGACTCATTTTGTTAGTTATGATGAGACCTTACCTCCGGACTTGATGGAGTGACTTGAAGGTGTGCTTCGCTAAATGCTTCTATTAGTAAGTATGAATACTACTCGTTTATCTTGTTTATAATAAAGTGCATATTGTGTAACTTTCAAAACTGAATTGTTGTTTTAGATACCGATATATAAGGCATTTGGGAAAAGCTCTTGTAAAATAATTCGTGCCTGTAGACATAACTTTAAGTTAGGTCTAATTATCTCCTCCTACAATTGATTGACCCAAGACAGGTGAGAAATATGGAGCTAAGAGCACATTCGTCACATACTCACACAAATATTTTGGTCTCATCATAACTAACAAAACGAGCCCAAACTTGGCACACCTAGTTCTACTCGTCGGGGAGTTCCAGTAGCAGTCACCGAAGTACACCTCCAGGTCACTCCATCAAGTCCCAGTCGAATAAGCATTTCTAAACTGTAAAAATCTGTGAGGATAAAGTTATAATGGTAATTAAAATCTGTGAATACAAAATTATCTTAGCAAGTATCAAATTTGGTTTATCAAATATTTAGTATTTGTACAGCGATCTTTTTCCACACGAGCCGCTGCAAACACTCAAAACACAGGGTCCACACAAATATTTGTGAAATGAATCAAAACAGACCAAAAGTAAAATAACCCTTAATGCAATCGATTAAGATTCATCCGTAATAGCAAAATATTTGAAAAAGTTGGTTTCGGTTTTTATTTTGTTTTGCGGCTATTTGTGATTTTAAAACATTTTTTTCCAAAGTTTTACAATTGAGTATGTCTGCCTACTAATAGTATTTTTAGACATGTTTAAATATATTGATAATAGAACAAAACATGTACCTAACCTTAACCCGGTATCGTTAATTTTGTGGAAAATGGCAACGGAAGATCGTTTTTATTTTGAACAAAAAAGTTGCAATCATTTGAAGATGAAGAACCAACCTATATGTGGTAGTTATATTTGATTCGGTTTAGTTTTGTCACAAAATGTACTGAAAAACAGCATATTTTTTTCCGATTTGCAAACGCGCCCTAACTACGGAACCCTTCATTGTGCGTGGTCCGACACGCACTTGGCCAGTTTTTTTTTATTGTTTTTTCTTTTTGTTTATGTTTAGTGTGTTTTTAGTTTAATTTGTGATTTCCTGTGCGAGTCTCAATAAATACTTTTTCTTTCTTTCATTCTTTTCTTCATAATATATTATAATGATCTGGTTCCTTCACTCTACTTCTCAAATCAGTGCTGTCTAAACAAAACCGCCGTGTGTCGCTCCAAATGTTCGGAAATGATAGTTTAAATAACGTTGTCCCCAATAAGTTGTTTATAATCTCTTTATCACCTTCAAAATGAACCAAATATATGTTTGACGTCAAAACAAATGGGTACTTATACTTAAATAACATGTCGGTGTTCAAGGTCACAGGGTCAAATGAAATGGAAAACATGTCCGGAACTAGTAATTTGTATTGTTTTGTTGGTAAACTCGTTAAAGTGATTTATTTGTGCTAATACATTGCTTGTATATGTACTCATTTGTTTTGTATCACTTTCGGTACTTTTTTTCGATAATTGCAAGATAGTTTTCTGATAATATCTTTTAAGACAATTAAATATATGTACCTATAACGTAAACCAAGCATAAGGCATTTTGTAGTTTCTACCCACCCACCCCCAAGGGAAGAAGAGATGAGTTTATAGTACCTATGTATGTAAATATGCAAAACATCGTGAGGAAACCGACATGCCTCAGAGATATTTATCGACGGCATGTGAAGTCAGAGGCCCATGGGCGGCATAAAAACTCTGACTCTCCCAGTTTCGTCACTAACCATATGAAAAGGAAGAATATACAATTGATTGAAGGTGTTACAAAAGTGTATGTTTCTTGTTCAAAGGTGGGACTCTCATGTTTCTGAACCGCTCCACAAACCTTTCAGTCCAGAATCGAGACATGCTCCTTGGCGGCAGAAATACGTATATTGATTTCTAAACGAAAATAGCAAAATCTTAATCTTCTTAGATAAAGTGTTACTGGAATTGACTGGTTCGAAACTACAAAAAACTCATAAAACCTGAAGTTCACTAGGAACCTCACTAAGTGACAGCACACAATTCTGTAATCACACAACTGTTTTTAAAGTAAATCCTTGCAGATTTTCACCTCAACATCGTCCAAATTCGTAGTGATTTTTGAACAATAACACAACTGACCTTTCGTCCGCATAGCAAATGCTGTAAACCAGCAGGTATTGGTAAGAAAAATACGAAGACGGGTGTTTGCGTCAACGACAATCTAAACAAATGCTGGTCTGTAAACATAGCGGTAACTGACGTCTGTTTGCTATCATAACAGGGTTTCACGAAATTTTATTATTTCTGTAGAGCATTTTTTGGACAGGGTGTAAAAATAAATAAATGAAATCATGTCATGTCTATTGTCTGTTGGAGACGTACCTACTAACAGTAGATGGTGTAATTTGTTCTTATTATTTGGGTATTTTTGCCAGTGACGATGGGTATTTGGTCCTTTGTAATAGATTCCGGCAGCCGCGTTTGAGGCTAAAAGACCAACTTGTTTTGTGAGAAAAATCTTTTTAAGCATTAAGATGTTTTAAGTGAGAAACAGTGTTCATGTCGTATTGCTGCTTATGGTAGTGTAAGTACCTCATTTTTTTATGTCTTTGTCATATAATCTCTGGATCCTGGAGTCCCGGACTTTTGGAAGGCGCACTCGCAGAACCCAGTTAGACGTTTTTAATTAAATGAGGCACCAAACCCACGATTATCCCTATGCAAGTGCACCCAAGGACGACCCCTGGTTGGTGTAGGACTGTTGCAGAATATGGAAACAAAAATGGCAGGTGGTGACTTGCACACTCAAATATAGCCTCCGAAAACGGTCGCTAGCCTATAGTGTCGTAGCGACAAGGGGGCAACATATCTTGAGATGCTTTTGAGGTATTCCACGGCTATCAGGACCACCCAGAGCCCGGAAGCTGGTCAAGAGCCCTACCAGTATCTTACTGGAATACTTCCTTCCTCCGAGCGTTTACTCTTGCGAATCTCGACTCAAGCCGGCCAATAATAAGTACTTCAATTATATTATTACAAGCCGTGTGCCCTATGGGATTTCCAGTCGGCGACAATGAGGAACCTCCCCACAAACTTTATTCCCTGTTTAACCCGTTTAGGTAATGAATTTTCGAAAATACTTCCTTAGTGAGCACTAAGGAAACTTTAATTATAAAAGGAACGCTTCCGTAAAATTGCATGCTTCAGCCATACTTCAGCAGTGTAGGCTGTGTGCTATCAGTGAATTTAAGATTTTTGATGTGTAACATCTTTCTTTTCGCTTTCCTGCCATGTGCAATCCTGCCATCTGTGGGAGTTGTTTCGTGAAAAGGGACGGAAGTGTGTAACAGGAAGGCGTGGAAGCGCGCGCTATTTGATTTGACCAATGAGCGCGCGTGGTGGTAGAGTTGGCCGTCAGATAGTACCAACCCATTTTCCGTGAGGTTGTAAACAGGATGATGATGATGATGGATATAGTTTATATCATATACAACATGTAAAAAAAACACTGTCAGATCCAAATCAATCTGCCTAGCCTTAACCCAACTATATTGGGGTCGGTTTCCAGTCTAACCGAATGCAGCTGAATACCAGTATTTTACATGAAGCTACTGCTTATCTGACCTCCACAACCCAGTGACCGGGTAATACGATACCCCTTGGTAAAACTGGTTGTCAGACTTTCGGGCTTCTGACGACCCGTAACGACTGTCACAAGATCCAGAAATGACAGCCGGGACCAACGGCTTAACGTGCTTTCCGAGGCACGGAGCAGTCTCGGTATGTAAAGATGGTCACCCATCCACAGACCAACCCGACGCAACTCTTGCCGAAGCGTAGCTTAACCTGATGGATCGACCCGTGCGGCAGTTATTACTTAGCCACGAGCTCCACATCCACGAGATCCATGAGAGTATATATACATATGTGGAAATTTTCACATCTCCAAATTTTTTGTCAATGGGGAATTTTACCGTTTTATTATATTGGGCGCGGGCAGCCGTCGTTTACTGGGTGTCTAAAAGTCATAACTTTTGAAAATTTGCACATTTTTAATGGATTTGGAGTAGTTTTGGTACTAAAAATGTGAATTTTAAATAGCAATAACGTTTTTATTTTCAAATATATATTTTTTTTAAATACTTTTTGGTAATGTTGTTGCAGTACTTAACAGCCCCTTTCGGATCGGACAATATTTTTTTAACATAATGTATACGTCAGCCAAGATGTCAGATGTTACACATCATACCTATAAGTAGTAAATTATGAATATTAAACTATATTATAAAACATCAGTGTTAAGTTTAATCGTGGGTCAATCAGTGCTCTTTTTAAGGGCGTGAACCCATTGAATAATTAACGAGGCAATTTATTAACAAAACAAACACAACCATTTGTCACTCGCGTCTTGTTTATTTACTGCCGTAGTCTTGACACACCTACGTAAATTATTAGAATGAACGAGGTGACGTATTGTGCGTCGAATAAGGGCTCGTCCTACCACATTTAGGCCTCCAGCGCACTGGACCACAGACGAACGTTTTGGTAATATATCGTAAAAAGTTGGTTTCTGCGACCATAGTCACGGTTGTGGCCGCTCAGCGCGCGAGAGGCCGTGACGGCTACTTGCTTAAGGCCTGTTTCACCACCTACGATTAAGTTCCTATTAACTTACTTGGCAGTTAATTTTATTCAAATTCTGTTCCGTTTTTTAATTTATTCGGTAAGTAGTGGCTACTCGGACATCTTGAAATAGGCCCTTAGTGTATAAAAGATTCTCCTTCTGCGAAGCAGTTATGCTCGCGAGGAGGCGGAGCGCGCGAGTGAGATTCAAGCTGCACGCCCTCGCGCCCCTAGTCGCCGCAGGAGACGCCCCGGGCGTCGGGAGTCACAAGCTGACTTCCGGCCACCGTAGGCGCGGGCCTGCGGACGGTGAGCGATGGGCAGCTCGCCATCCGATAAGGCGCGTTGTGTTCCACGCGCGCCTCAAAGGGATGTCAGCACCAACTGACGGGGTCCGAAAGGACCAATGCCTGCTGGGGTTGCGGGTTTGTCTGAAAGGGATATCGCGGCCCCAGCACATAGGCAACGGAAGGAACACGGGTGGGTTTTAGTCAGTAAAAGTCTGACACTCCCTCTCGCTCCGCCCAGAGCGGGAGGAGTCATTTGATGATTTCCCACACAAAAAAAAAAGTGTATAAAAGATGGCCATCGCTTACCTAGAGGTAAGCGATGGCCATCTGGTGGTTACGATTAGTCGCCACTAGGAGCCGAATTAAGCGAATATTTGCGTCTAGAAGAAGCCCAAACTTTACGTAATAAAAGTGGCCGAAGACTGTGGTATAGTTTATACAAGCCAGTGGTTCTCCCAACTAGATGCGGCTTGACAAAATTGCAGTGCAAGAGAGCAGGATACATTTCTGATAATGGGTTTTTGTTACACTATACTGTATGACTGCAGTGTCTGTACTGCTCGTGCCTTCTCTGTATGAGAAGAGGCCTTTGCCTTGCAGTAGGATAGCAATAGGCTGGTATTTTTTATTATTATTATAATGTATAGGAACCTTAGAGTATATATCACTGGAGAAACCATAAGCGCAATATTCCGAACAAAAAAGTCTGTCACTTTTTGCGGGGGACGGGGTAGCTACTGTCAAAAATAACAATAGCTGCTCACCCGGATAGAGAAGTCCGTACCATATTTTTTATTTTTATCGATATCGATATTCATTTGGAATTTTGCTTGAACCCAGAAATAAAACAGCTGTTGCATAAAATAGTTAAATTTTAATAAGAAGAGAAAATAACTTCAATTAAATAAAAGTAACTAAATTTGTAATAAGTAAGTAATCTCAATAAAAAATTAGATCAAGTTCAATTTTAATTTTTTTTATATACAAACACTTCAATGGACTTAAACAAATAATAAAATATTGAACAATAAAAAAAAAATAAACAAAAATAATTACTAAGTAATTTTTACTAGGAAATTATCGACATGTCAATTTTGGTTTCAAACATGACCTCAACACTACGGTAGTCTCGTTAACATTTTTACTAGAGGACATAATCGCATATCAAGTGCGTGTAAGTTTTGCTGATTTGACGTATATTTTCGTAATGCAAAAGAAAAGTATTTTGATCTTTACGAACATAAAAACGAGAAGTAGCGAGACTCGGTGACGTCACAGAAGCAACATGAGGAAAATACTCGATTCATGCTACGTTTTATATTGAATCATGGTTGAATCGAATGAAAAATCGAATTGTATTATGAGGTTAGGATTTTAAATTTCAATAAAAACATGACTAAATCTTAGAAAAAAAAAACTGCTTTGGGAAAGTTATTCAGTTCTTTAGGTAAATTTGACGTATTTGAACGCTTTTTACACCATTTAACAGTACAAATAGGCATTTTCACGGAGCTCCGCGCGCCTTTAAAACGATTCACGAAGTGCGTTAGAATCGATTTGAAAGTAGTTTTTATGAACGTACTAGAACATTTGTTCTTGTACTTTTACAGAGGGGAAGTGTTCGTAAGGCTTCTCCGGTGTTATATACTCTAAGATAGGAACCGACGACCAAACGTGCATTGCTCGAGATGTGAATATTCACATCCGCCGGCAGTCGCTGTCATCGATTCTATCCGCATTGGCATAATTCTAATATTAATCGTTCATGTTTGCTTTGTAATCGCTCCGAATACATTCATCCGCGAGTGGGATTAAACATCCAACTGAAACGAATGTAGGGTTTTTTTTCAGATTTTGACTTTTATTATAGACTTGGTACTAGGCAGACAGAAATTTGAGGTGGTGTCTTTGAATACGGTCAATACAGCCCACTTGTTCGAATTTTGATATCAAAATGTAACTCTTTGCTAATTGTCTATGGTTTGTATGCTTATAAGCCTTGTGGTATTAAAGATTTATTTATTCGTGTTCGTCATGCGTTTTATTATAGCACTGATTACATCGTTTGACCACTGAAAATCAGCGCTGTGCTGTGGACGAACCACAGCACAGCATCATGCTGAGTGGAAGCCTTCTTGTCACAGTCGTGCTAGCAGCTGCCGACTATTTCTGTTTTGTGCTCGCGATTATATTTAAATCTGTTGTGTTCTATTGTTTTAATCGAGTTAATTATATTTTTGTATGCACGTATTTCTATGACAAAATTAAACGTATTTTTCTTTATTTATTTCTTTCTTTCATAAGATTCTGATCAAAGCTCAGAATTTCGGAATATAATTTAAAATATTATACATCTGAGTATCTTTTTACCACGCTTTCTTTGAGTTAGTTGCTCTTGTTGTTCTTTCTGTGACTATAAAACAATATCTCTGTAATAAAAAAAGTAAAAATGGTCCTTTAGTAGTAGAAAAACGATTACTTTAACTGATAATCAGATTCATACTACGTTCCACAGAACTTACGCTTCATTGTTGCCACTCAATTTGAAACACTATTTTTTGTAGCATAAGCCTTTTATTACAAATTTGGTAACAAATTGAGGTGTGTCTGGTGACGTCGGTGTTTATCGACAGAATTCTATGACAGTACCTTTTTAGTCAGTTACGTGTTAATTTTATGATGGAAAGATTTCATTCATATCAATCATCACTTCATGCTTTTACACGAAGTACTTGATAATATAAAAATGAAAAGGACACAAAAGAATGACCTATTCAGGGATGCTTTTATATTTTTCGTATCAAAGACTTGCTGCCGATTGCCCACTGCCCAGGCTATACCTACGTATAAGGGCCTGTTTACAAACTAAACTTGACAATCGCAATATCATTAAAAATAATACAATTATTCTTATTACCTGCAAGGTAAAGAACCTACACAAATATCCTTTTTCTACACCGTGTTTATTTTGATATCCCGTATCCCTAGGGTATTTTTTTTTTTCGTTTTATTTTTTCATACAAAATAATTCGACAAAATCACGATTATTTATGTAAAACAACCTTGCGTAAAATATGACAACGTCGCATTGTCTTATATTTAATTATTAATGATTGGTTTGAATGAAAATGATTTACTCGTACATAACATCCTACTATACTATTAAACGAGCAATATTGGTAGTTATATATATTTGTAATTATGTTCTAGAAAACGGCTCTAACGATTTCGATGAAAGTAGCAATATAGGGGTTTACGGGGGCGGAAAATCGATCTAGCTAGGTCTCACGTATTATAAGTAAGTTATGTATTTTTGGAACACTTGCTCAAGGACTTTTTATATTATTTTTACTTATAGCACCTTAGTGTTATGAGGCATCAAAAGGAACGCGTTATATAAAACCATAAACCATAAAACCAACCAAAAATAGAGAGTTACCGACAGTCCGAAACGAATGAAAAGCCTTTTCAGGAAATATTTAAGAAACCTAGTTCTGACTATAATCAATGTTTATTTAGAAATAAAGATACTTTATAAAAGATATCGAAGACACCTTTTTGTCCACAATACCAAAATAACAACAATTTAAAAAAATGTTTTGTTTAGTACATAAGTTAGTAGTCGTAGGTTACATCAATATATTTTTCCAATGATTCTTGATTTGTTAGAAACCAATATCCAGAAATAAATACTGATTTGGTTGAACTTTGTTTATCAATCTACGCCAATCAATCAGTCGACATCTACTTAATAGAAAACTATTTTTGACGATCACCTACTCACCATTCCAATGTACACACGCCTACTTATCAAACTATAGGTACATTTCCAGTATATGCTGACCTCTCATTTTACGGAAATCCTATACAATGCGAGATCAGCTTCTAATGGAAATGTATAGCTTGATATGAATCCGTGTGTACTATACATAAAAACAACTAACTGCTGTATATACTGTGGTGGCATCTACATCGCCACATGCGAATTACCCATCAAAGACCTGACGTCACACAAAATCCTGCATCGCGCAATGAGACTTTGCCGCGCAAACAACATACATATATAAGACTATCCCACATCAATCTTTGGGCAGTTGCCCGCCAGACATGATACCCGTCTGGTCGGAGGATCCTCCCTTTTCAATAGAAGATGAGTGAACTTCACACTCTGTTCCTCATACCTCTAAAATACTAACATTAATTTCAAATCCGTGGGGTAATTGCGTATCACACTTACAGTAGCAATGGCTTTCATTTTGATAGTTTAACAACATTCATTGCGTTATATAAGTTGTTAAGCAGACAATTCATCATTAGGCTCGATCGACAGCGGAGAGGGGGATTAGCTAGATCCTTAAAAATTATTCATATTGTGATTGACAGTGTGTTTGCAATTATGGTGCAGGCTTTTTTAGAACCCAATCTTTTGGAAAGAGATTTTGTTTGAACATTGACTTAGGTATCTTTTGTTAATTTATTTCTTATATATTCAAATGCACATAATTATAATAAAATAGTAACGAAGAATTTTTAAGTGATCGTCTGTTTGTCTGGATGTATGTGCGCAAAAACGGCTGAACGGAGTGGGGTGAAATTTGGCACAGAGATAGTTTATAACCTGGATTAACACATAGGGTACTTTTAAACCCGGTAATCCGTTCCCGTGGGATATTTTTCGACAACCACGCGGGCGAAGTCGTGGGCAAAAGCTAGTATACTCAGCAGTGAGTGAAACAAGGCTGCCAATGACTGTGATGATGATAGATACCAAAACCAAGCCAGATAATATAATAAAGTGGTTCTCTAGTTCGAAGCAAAGATAAACAGAGAGACAGAAAATTTCTATTTTGTAGGTTTACGGAATTATTACCTCGGATCGCCCTACGCTCCCTGCGTAGGGCGATCCGAGGTAATATGGTAGCACGTAGATTCTCCTGCTGTTCCGACCAGGTCAAGATAACACTATTCAGGGCATATTATCAGGGTCTGTTCACGGGGGGGTCTATAGACCAGCTACACCAAAACGTCGCTAGATGTCTTGCACGTGCAATATAATAATATTTTCAGAATGCTCTTGAGACTGCCCCGTTTCTGTAGTGCGTCGGTAATGTTTGCACTGAATCGAACTGACGGCTTCCGTGCGATCATTAAAAAAAAACATTGTGAGGCAGACCTTCATATACACAATATTACGCAAAAAACATACAGAAATAAAATAAAACCCTAATCTCAACAAAGATAAGCGAGGGAAAGGTAATGTCTGTCCTACAAATTTCCTTCGCACCATTTTCTCGCAAAGGTTTTATTGTTATCTTGGAGGATATCTGAATAATAAAATCAATACAACACTTCCAATATACCCCATGCTTAGATCAGCTTTTAAACTAGATGTATGTAAAAACCCTCAACGCTTAAAACTCTCGGTTATGAGGCAACTGAGAGTCTTCTGATCCCTATTTTCTAAAATACAATAGACGACGTATATTTAGTAACCTAATCCGCTTAACCGTTCTTAAGGAGTCATAAAGAACCCTGTAAGAAATCGACACGTGTTTCACTTCTCAACGAGGCATCCTCAGGATGGCTATTGACTTGTTGCGAACCCGGACCCGACGTGTGAACACGTCAAGCGTCGAGAGCAGTGTGAATCAATTCGTTTTTTTTTTTTATTTTTTTTTTTTTATATAGGGCATCTCGCAGTTAACCTCTGAGGAGGTCGTAGCTGCTTAACCGGACTTTCCTGTGGCTGCCTTAAGCTTCTACACTTAAAGCCTCCAGCCAGGGGCATAAACTATTCTAATTAAAACTAGGCGAACGCTCGCTAAGGGCACCCCCTGTGGGGTACGGACCTCGGCTTAGGGCGTCGCTGGGGGGAGGACAGCAAGATGGGACAGGCTGGATCAAACATAGATTATTATTATTCGGGGAATTTAAGACTACGGGCTCAGCTTCGACGCGGGCTGGCGCATCGTCGAGCAAGGGTCGGGGGGGAGTATCATTTACTCGGGAGGGACGCGGTCGCGGACCTCTGCGGCGAGGTCGGAACGTGTGCCGGTGTGTGTGTTTCTTTACTGTACTGGTGGCCCTATTGCTCTCCTGGAGGTGGGTTATGGGGTCATCTGGGTCGTTGAGAACATGCCTTGGACGGCGGATTTTACTTATTCCAGAGGGAATATAACTGGCGGCCTTCACAACCAGAGGGTTGCGATGTATTGCGGCTTTATCAAAATAACGCGTTGCATTGCGTTTTAGAAATTGGGCTATTGTGGGGATTTTAAGGTCGAGATGGAGGATCTCGTTCCTAACATACCAGGGGGAAGCCGTCGCCATTCGAAGGAAACGGTTTTGGAGGGTCTGCATCTTATGGAGATGGTAGGGTTTGGCTTGTGCCCATAATGGGCCATAAAGGTCATAATGGGTCTAATGCACGCCGTGTAGGTACGCAATTTGCACCTAAGTGACAATTTGCTTCGTGCATTGAGAACGGAGTGGAGCCTACCGAGAGCGAAAGCGGCTCGCGAGCGTGCCTGCTTTATGTGCTCGGAGAATGTGAGTTTAAAATCGAGGACCACACCTAGATATTTGGCTCGCTTCTCCCAGGGGATCGGCTTGTCAAACATGGTGATTGGTCGGGGGAGCGTGTTAATAAGTTTTTTGAGTCTCGGTTTCTTGAAGAGAACCGCTTGACTCTTATCGGGATTGACCTCGATTCTCCACTTTCTGAACCACTTGCCGAGCTTGTCAACTGCGGTTTGGAGAGTGAGAGCTATCGCGTCGGGGCTTCTGCCTGAATAGTAAATGGCCGTGTCGTCTGCGAACAGAGCCAACTGCGCCTTGTTACTTTTAGGGATATCGCTGGTGAACAGCGTGAATCAATTCGCCCGCCAACCCCACTTATATAGGATTACTGCCCCGCCCACCTCGGCTAGGATCGTTATCAGCGCGATAAGGGGCTGCGAACAAACGCAGTAAAGGTGACCTTGGTATTGTTGTATTTAATTCATTCAACAGTGTAATGTTCTCTTTATTATTTTTAGCAATTTCTAAACTCTCTAGTACTGACATTCTGAAACCTTTATCACATGTGTGTAAAATTTTGAAAGTGTTATTATTATGTAACGAATGACCTGAATCGATTAAGTGTTGAGCAAAATGTGATTTTTCTGGATAACTATTCCTATACGCTGCAATGTGTTCTTTATATCTTGTTTGAAAATTACGACCAGTTTTACCTATGTATATACCATTACAATCATCGCAATGTAACTTGTAAACACCTGATTTTTTATGGTTTTCTAATCGATCTTTTCCGTTACAAATCTGTTTTAGTGAATTATTTGTTTTAAAAGCTACCCTAATTCCATTTCGAAACAATGTTTTAAAAACCCTATCACTTATTGACCCTAAATATGTCAAACTACCTATGTAATCATTTGGTCTTTCTGGAGGCAGTGGGTACAATAGGGAACGAACTATGTTACGACGTTTCGTTTGAATCAAATCATCCACCATTTTCTTATTGTATCCGTTACTCTCAGCTATATGATAAATAATATTTAGTTCTTTGTTATAATTATCTTGAGAAAGAGGTACTGTCATTAATCTATGAGTAAAACTACGATAAGCTGCTAATTTATGTTGAATCGGATGACAAGATGACGCTGGAATCGTAACATCTGTATATGTTGGTTTTCTATAAATCTGAAAATCGTGTTTATTGTTTTTTCTTGAAATTGTTAAATCCAAAAAAGTTAAGGGATCCGTCAACTTCTAATTCTAATTTAAACTTAATTTTTGGATGCAAACTATTGATTTTATTAACAAAAACATCAATTTGGCGCAATGTACCGGTCCAACACACAATTATATCGTCAACATATCGGTAATAATATAAAATTTGAGACTGCCCAACAATGTATTTATTTTCAAAATGGTCCATGAAAATATCTGCCATAAGGGGACTGAATGGAGAACCCATGGCCAAACCTTCTTTTTGTTTGTACTCGTAATATTGATTATTAAACCTAAAATAATTTTATGCCATACAAATCTTAGTCAAAGATAACAATTCATTAACCTCACCTGGATGGATTCGCTGTTTCTCAAAAAGATCTTCAAGTATCTGTAAACACTCCTCATATGGAACGTTTGTAAATAAACTTTCAATATCCAAAGATAATAACTTTGCACCAGTAGGCATATTGATATCCTTTACCTTCTCTACCAACTGTAAACTATTTTTAAGAGTAAACTTTGGTTTAAAATTTGATTTCGACTTTAGTAAATAGTTCAAATGTTATGACAAATTAAATGCTGGCGCACCGATATAAGAAACCACTGGCCGTATAGGAATATTATCTTTATGAATCTTAGGCAAACCATATAACATAGGTGACCTTGGGTTCATTGGAACAATATATTTTAAAGGTTTTTGATCGATGTAAATTGTGTTTTTGGTTACATTTTTTAGCTGTGAAGTGAAAACTTTAGTGGGGTCTGATCCTAGTTGTTCAAACTCGCTACCCTGTGTTACGTCATATACCTTTTTTTTTATACCTCTTATCGCGCTGATAACGATTCTAGCCGAGGTGGGCGGGGCAGTAATCCTATATAAGTGGGGTTGGCGGGCGAATTGACTCAGAGTCATTCTACGCTCGACACCGCTCGCGGACGGACGTGCTGCGCAGTGTGTACGAGATTCCTGTTTCCGGCTCAGTGGTTCCTGCTGCGGTTCCTGCAGTGGTTCCCGAGCCGTCTATCGTCGCGCCCTGCGACGAGTTCTTCTATAGTCTGTGGACTATCATCGACCTATTAATTGTTTGTCTTTTTCAAGACACAATTAATAAATATTTCTAAATCAGAGTTGTTTCAAAACGTAATCGTCGCATTTTTGGCCCCTTCTGGGTAAAATCCACAGTTTCGTGGTTCTCGGTGGAAACCTATACGGTGCCAACGAAACCGAGAGGGTGTTGCCCCAATTACACCCGCCGAACCCCTTCAGGGCTAGGCAATCAGTTGGACGGGTCCCAGTGTTCGGCCTTGGGGGATCTCCTAGTCGACATTGGTGACAGTTTTCCCTTCACAGCGACTCACCTAGTGTCGATCGGGTGTGTCTACACCCGGCACACTAGACTGGTTAGGACCCCGTTGCACAATAAGATAGGCAACGGGCAAAAGCAAGCTTAGGGCTCACCATTAAGTACACAACCTCCCTGTCTATACCCGACAGGGAGGGTTTACACATCCCCGGCCAATCCGCCCGGGGAGTTAGTGTTAGAAATTGTTAGGAGAAATAGGAACCATTCCTCTTATTAATTAAATTAATTAAAGCCATTATAATGGAGGCATTATTGAAGTCTCTTCAAGACGACATTAAGTCGCTTAAAAGCCCGCTGATGTCTATGGACACAGACGAACCAGTAGTTTCAACGAAACGCGTCACGACCCCTTACCCGTACAGCTCGGAACCTGAGGCTAGATTTTCTTCTTCCTCCGCTTCATCCCACTCTGATGACGATGGGTTCACCCCAGTCAACGGAAAAGGGAAAAAGCGGAAGAATAAGAAACAATCTTCCACCCAGGCCAGCAAAGTAGTAGCGTTTGAGGATCGTGACTCATTCTCACTTTCCCCGCTATCCCCAGCCCCACCCGCTACTTGCACTACCGTAGCTTCCCACTCCCCCGCCCCCGCCCGACCGCGTCATCCTCTTCGCAGGATACCCCCTCCCCCGACCCCCGCCCGATCGCGTCATCCTCTTCGCAGGATACTCCCATCCCACCTAATTCTGGCCCTAAGAAGGTCCCTCCGCCACCACCCGTGTTCATACAGGACAAGGGCAAGTGGACGGACGTCTCTAAATGGTGTTGCGACCAAAAAATCGCATACACCAACGCTAGGAACACCCAACAGGGTATTAAAGTAAATGTCCCTACGTCCCGCGATCCCCTCACTAGTCTTCTGAGACAGAGAAAGGTAGCATTCCACACTTTCTCTCTCCCAGAGGAAAAACAGACCCGCGTTGTCATCAAAAGGATGCCACGCGAAATATTAGCCGCAGATATTTTAGCCGACCTTCAGTCGCAAAATATCCCAGTCGATGAAGTCCATCGTATGCACCGCGCTAGAGGCGGAGAGCAATACGACATGGTACTAGTTATCTGTCCCCCAGTACAGGGTTATCACCCTATATTTAAAGTTAAATCTATCTGCCACCTCACGGGTCTCGAGATCGAGAAACCCAGGAAAAATGGCATAGTAGGGCAATGTCACAATTGCCAACTCTACGGTCACTCTCAAAAGTTTTGCCACGCGACTCCCAGGTGCGTAAAGTGCCTGGGCGCGCATGGCACTTCTGTGTGCTCCCGACCAAAAGACCGTTCCCAATGCATCACGCCACCTAGCTGCGTGCTATGCGGGCAAGAGGGCCACCCTGCCAACTACCGTGGCAGTCCCAAAGCTCCCAAGTCGTCATCCCCTAAACTGACCAAGCGCGCAAGCGCCCATCTACAGAGGGAAACTCCCTCAAATTATAGAATCCCATCCTCTTAACTTCCTGAGAGATTAAGCCCTCAGAGGCCCACTCCGTGGAATTACCTTCACCGCCAGCAGGCCTTTCCAGCCATGGCTACCTTCCAACCCCCACCCCCCACCATCCCCCCCTTATGGGCCCCCGTTATCAACCCCCCGCGCCCCTTAATAAGCCCGCACCTGCTCCTATAGCACCGCGTCCGCAACCCGCGAACACTCCTGTAGCCTCTTCTAGCATGCCTCAAAATGTCCTTTCCTCCGCGATGACATTCCTCTCTCCTCGCGCTTTCCAAATGGCCAGTCAACTCGAGGCCGCCCAAGACGCCTGTGATCTCATAAAGATCCAAGCTATTTACAACGCGTATCCAGACATTACGCGTGCTCTGACATCCCGCGCCTCCCATAGAACCCACAATGTCTAACACCATCTTCAATCAATCAATCAATCAATAAGCCCTCTATCCTGAACTTTCGTAGTTTTAAAGTATTTGTCTTCCTCATTTAGAGGATATCTCTAAGTTCAGTGTGCCTGTTGGCAAAGGCCTCCTCTAACATTTTCCATTGTGTTCTATCTCTGGCAACCCTTCTCCAGTAAGGGCCCGCTGTAAGCTTCAACTCATCTTCCCATCTCTTAAGTTGTCTTCCCTGCTTCCTTTTTCCATCTCTGGGATACCAGTCTGTCACAATTTTACTCCACTTTTCATGAGTGCTCCTTAACATGTGACCTGTCCATCTCCATTTTAGTTGGTCTATCTTCGTAAGTACATCCATAACTCTTGTCTTGGCTCTTATATAGGTGTTTCGTTTCCTGTCTTGTTTCTTGATGCCTATCATGCTTCTTTCCATCGCTCTTTGACAGTGTTGCAGCTTGTCTCGGTGGTGTTTTGAAAGAGACCATGTTTCACAGCCTTATGTGATACAAGGTAGAATGCAAGTGTTGTAGACTTTCCGTTTTGTACCGATGCTAAGGTCGTTGTCCTTCATGATTTCTTTAAGTGACCAGTATTTTTTCCAGCCGTTTGCTATTCGTCTTTTGATTTCCTTGTCCGTCTGATCCTTGAACGAGATAATCTGTCCCAGGTATATGTACTCTTCCACGTATTCGAGGGGTTCATTATTTATTGTTATAGCTCGGTTATCAGAGTTTGTCAGAAGCTTGGTCTTGGTGATATTCATGGATAGCCCTATTTTCTCGCTTTCCCTGTTTAGGTCTTGGATAATTTTCTCAAATTTTTCAGGGTTTTCTTCGGCGACGACAATATCGTCTGCGAATCTTAGGTGGTTTAGTCTTCGTCCATCAATGCTTAAACCGAGTTGGTCCCATTCCATCTTTCTGAATATATTTTCCAATACTGCAGAGAAAAGCTTGGGGGACAGTGAGTCTCCTTGCCGTACACCTCTATTTATATTGAAGGATTCCCCCAAACTTTCTAGTTGTATTCTTGCTTTAGTGTTGGAGTAAATAGTTTTGATGGTTTTTATGTATTGTGTGGGGATTCCTTGGTTTTCTAGACTTTCCCATATAGCTTTATGGCTAATGCTGTCGAAGGCCTTGGTATAGTCGATGAAGGCCATATACAGGTGCTTGTTATGCTCGTTGTACTTTTCTATAAGTTGTTTAATAGTATGTATATGGTCCACTGTGGCAAAGTTTTTCCTAAAGCCCGCTTGTTCCATTGGTTGGTTTTCGTCTAGTTTAGTACTTATGCGGTCTAGGATGATTTTGGAGAAAACCTTGTAGACGTTGGACATCAAGCTTATTGGCCTATAATTTCCTATATCTTCTTTTGGTCCTTTCTTGTAAATTAGGATTATATGAGATGTTTCCCATTGATCGGGTATGAGTCCTGAAGTTATAACATTGTTGAAGATTTTAGTCAGAATAGGAGCCAGTTCTTCTAGTGTTCCTTTTAGCAACTCATTTGTAATTTTATCAGGTCCTGGTGCTTTATCTGATTTTTGGCTTAGTATTGCTTTTCTGACTTCACTGGGTAAGATTTCGGGTTCTGGGTCTGAAGGGCATGGGTTAGGTCTAAGGATTTCATAATTTCCCTGATTGGTGTTATCTTGGTTGGAGTATAGATTATGGTAGAATTTTGTAGCTGTTTTATTTATTTCTTTTCGGTTTGTGATGTTACAGTGGTTTTTTTTCAGGTTTGGTATCCATGGATTTGACTCCCGTAGTTCTTTAAGAGCTTTTCTTGTTCCTCCAGTAGCTAAAATATGTTTTTCAAATTTTTGTAGCCTCGTGGTTTTCCTATCTTTCCTGATGCCTTCCTTGATCAATTCCTTGTTCCTTGAACACCATCTTAGCTAGGTTCAAACCCCGATCCCTCATGTTAGGCATCTTCAATGCAAACGGCATTAATGGCCAACGCGACGAGATCGCGAAATTCCTCCGCGATCACCACATAGACGTCTTCCTCTTACAGGAATCCTTCCTCAAACCTAATAAACGAGATCCGTCAATCGCTAACTATCGTGTAGTTCGCAACGATAGGACTCGTTGTCACAAGGGCGGCACCCTTATCTATTATAAAAAAGACCTCTATTGCATCCCCATGGATCCTCCCCCGCTCTCAGTATTAGAAGTCTCCATCTGCCACCTAGGCATGTCAGGCCATCAGCCGATCACCCTTATATCGGTCTACCTTCCTCCCCAACCCACTTCAGAGGACCCCCGACACTTTGCAAACGATCTCTCTATCTTATTTGGCCTGAGTGACTCCGTTATCATGGCGGGCGATCTCAACGCCAAGCATCCCTCCTGGAATAGTACCAGAACCTCCACCAGAGGACAACACCTGTTTGACCTCTCTGCCTCTATGATCTTTGATGTCATCGCTCCGATGACCCCAACCCACTACCCTCATAACCCTAACCATACACCCGATGTCCTAGACTTGGCGCTCCTTAAGAACGTCAATCTACGATTAGACTCAATAGAGACGGTACACGAGCTTAACTCTGATCACCGTCCCATAGTCATAAGACTGGCCCCGCGCATAGGTCTCTCCGACCCCAATCAACCTCCCGTCACTAAAAAGGTAACGGACTGGAAGAAAGTAAGCACCCAGCTGAAATCCAACACGTCCCCCCAATTAGATAACATCCCCGATCAGTTTGACTCTATCTCGGACACGATGGCCGCGATCGACTCATTCACGGATCACATACAATCTGTCGTGAACGAATGTTCAAGGGAAGTCACAGTGACGGATGACCGTCGCTGGAAGCTACCTGACGATGTACGTAATCTGTTGACTGAGAAGAACGCGTCTATCCGTGCATACAGTAGCTTTCCCTGAGACGCGAACAAAGCCCATATGCGCTACTTACAGAGAACTGTAAGGAAACGCGTAGCGGAGCTGCGTAACGCGGGCTGGGATAAGATGCTAAGCGAGTTAGAGCCTACCCACCTAGCCTTCTGGGAACTTCAGAGGAAACTCAAGTCCCCGCAAGTCACTTCCATGCCCCCATTAGTACGTCCCGATAAGACCATTGCATTCGACGACGTCGACAAGGCCGAGTGCCTAGCCGACAGTCTAGAAGCTCAGTGCTCACCTAGCTCCCTACCAGTAGACCAAGCTCACCTCGCAGAGGTAGACGTGGAAGTCGAACGTAGAGCCTCTCTCCCTCCCGTAGAAGACCCTGAGAATCCTCTGCCTCCCGTCACTCCAGACGAAGTGCACGGTATCATCAAGGGTCTTAAAGCTCGTAAAGCCCCCGGTTCAGATGGACTCACCAACAGAGTGGTCCAGCTTTTCCCTGCCCACTTGATAATGTTATTGGCCACCATCTTCAATGGTGCCCTAAGCAACAATATCTTCCCACAAACGTGGAAAGAAGCCAACGTCATCGGCATCCCGAAGCCAGGCAAACCCAAGTCTGAGTCTTCTAGTTACCGTCCCATTAGTCTGCTCAAGGTTCTCGGCAAAATCTATGAGAGGCTTATATATAAGCGTCTCAGAGAATACGCCGAGACCAAGGGCCTTATTCCCAACGAACAGTTCGGCTTTCGAACTCAGCACTCTAGCGTGCATCAGGTCCACCGCATCATCGAGGACATAAGCGCTGGTTTCCAGCGCGGCTTGATGACGGGTGCTATCTTCTTCGACATAGCGAAAGCTTTTGACAAAGTCTGGCACAACGGCTTATTATATAAGCTCTACAAACTCGGTGTGCCAGATCGTCTCGTGCTCATCTTACGAGACTTTTTGTCGAATCGCACCTTCCGCTATCGCATCGAAGGAGCGCTCTCCTCCCCCCGACCCTTACGCGCGGGTGTCCCTCAGGGCTCCGTGCTATCTCCTCTCATTTTCACGCTGTTCACCAGCGATATCCCTAAAAGTAACAAGGCGCAGTTGGCTCTGTTCGCAGACGACACGGCCATTTACTATTCAGGCAGAAGCCCCGACGCGATAGCTCTAGTGGTTCAGAAAGTGGAGAATCGAGGTCAATCCCGATAAGAGTCAAGCGGTTCTCTTCAAGAAACCGAGACTCAAAAAACTTATTAACACGCTCCCCCGACCAATCACCATGTTTGACAAGCCGATCCCCTGGGAGAAGCGAGCCAAATATCTAGGTGTGGTCCTCGATTTTAAACTCACATTCTCCGAGCACATAAAGCAGGCACGCTCGCGAGCCGCTTTCGCTCTCGGTAGGCTCCACTCCGTTCTCAATGCACGAAGCAAATTGTCACTTAGGTGCAAATTGCGTACCTACACGGCGTGCATTAGACCCATTATGACCTTTATGGCCCATTATGGGCACAAGCCAAACCCTACCATCTCCATAAGATGCAGACCCTCCAAACCCGTTTCCTTCGAATGGCGACGGCTTCCCCCTGGTATGTTAGGAACGAGATCCTCCATCTCGACCTTAAAATCCCCACAATAGCCCAATTTCTAAAACGCAATGCAACGCGTTATTTTGATAAAGCCGCAATACATCGCAACCCTCTGGTTGTGAAGGCCGCCAGTTATATTCCCTCTGGAATAAGTAAAATCCGCCGTCCAAGGCATGTTCTCAACGACCCAGATGACCCCATAACCCTCCTCCAGGAGAGCAATAGGGCCACCAGTACAGTAAAGAAACACACACACCGACACACGTTCCGACCTCGCCGCAGAGGTCCGCGACCGCGTCCCTCCCGAGTAAATGATACTCCCCCCCGACCCTTGCTCGACGATGCGCCAGCCCGCGTCGAAGCTGAGCCCGTAGTCTTAAATTCCCCGAATAATAATAATCTATGTTTGATCCAGCCTGTCCCATCTTGCTGTCCTCCCCCCAGCGACGCCCTAAGCCGAGGTCCGTACCCCACAGGGGGTGCCCTTAGCGAGCGTTCGCCTAGTTTTAATTAGAATAGTTTATGCCCCTGGCTGGAGGCTTTAAGTGTAGAAGCTTAAGGCAGCCACAGGAAAGTCCGGTTAAGCAGCTACGACCTCCTCAGAGGTTAACTGCGAGATGCCCTATATAAAAAAAAATAAAAAAAAATAAAAACGAATTGACTCGCACTGCTCTCGACGCTTGACGTGTTCACACGTCGGGTCCGGGTTCGCAACAAGTCAATAGCCATCCTGAGGATGCCTCGTTGAGAGGTGAAACATGTGTCGATTTCTTACAGGGTTCTTTATGACTCCTTAAGAACGGTTAAGCGGATTAGGTTACTAAATATACGTCGTCTATTGTATTTTAGAAAATAGGGATCAGAAGACTCTCAGTTGCCTCATAACCGAGAGTTTTAAGCGTTGAGGGTTTTTACATACATCTAGTTTAAAAGCTGATCTAAGCATGGGGTATATTGGAAGTGTTGTATTGATTTTATTATTCAGATATCCTCCAAGATAACAATAAAACCTTTGCGAGATATACGTCGTCTATTGTATTTTATAATGGATTTCCGCAAAGTCACGCCTGAATCAATTAACTACCCTATTTTCTAAATGTATATTTCCTTCACAAACGTGCACTATCACACAAGCACACACACACTTATACACTCAAACACACACACACCACACACAAACACATACACACTCGCACACACACATACATACACTTAAACCACATATGTATGACCAGCCTAGATTAATTTTATCATTTATTTTTTTCTTTATATTTTAACAGTATTTCATCACTTACTTTGGTTAATTAATCTAAATTATTATCTATTATAAGCATTGGGGGGCCTGGTGACCTGGTACACAGGTATTTTATGCCTTTTTCGAGCATCAGTCTCTCACAAATGTTAACCCAATTTATTATATTAAGCAATTCCTGTCCAAATCAACATTTGTGATGAGAAATAAATTATTATATTATTATTAACTAGAACACGGGCCAGTAGCAACAGCATTCTGAAATTAGCGTCAGATTGTTTATATTCTCCAATTTTGAGGCATTTTGTGGAGAGTATTGCCAAGTGAGAAATTTGTACCTTACTTGGTCATCTTCTGTGCAAAATACTTCAAACTCAATAATAATAATAATATTGTTGATATCGCTGTTCCTCATGACGAGAATCTCGTGAAAGCTGAGAAAGATTAAAAAAATACGTATCTTGACTTATCACACGAGGCTGTCGACATGTGGGACGTAGACTCTACAATAATGATTTATTACCTATAATCGTTACGGTTAATTGCCTAATAGCGGAGAGCCTCGACCAACACCTCAGGAGGCTCTCATTGCGCGGCTGGGTCAAGGGCACAGATAATATAATACTACTCAAGGGCATGAGTACTCCACCTGAACGCAGCACGGATAGTGAGGAGGTTCTTCTCTCTAGATCCCTGACCACCGGCAGCTTGGTCGCTGTTAATGATGCTGATGGGTCACTATTTTTTATATTTTTAAATGTTATTTGATTATAAAAATATTTAAAAATGTAATTAATATGTATGCAAATGTAATAAAGGATAATAATTTTACTAAATTTTTTTTTCTGGCTATATCCCACCCGTGTTCCTTCAGTTGCCTGTGTGTTGCCAGGGACCTCGGTATCCCTTTCGGACTTTCCCGCGACCCTGGCAGGCATCGGCCCTGACACGCCCTCCCGCTCCACCCAGAGCGGGAGAAGTTATTTGATAATTTCCCAGCCTCAAAAACAAAAAAAAAGGCATCGACCCTAGCGGACCCCGTCAGTTGTGCACATAGAAATATAAATACCAGGAGAAGTGGCATGGGGGCGTGTCTGTGTCCGCGCATCTTGACCATAGTGGTCATTGCATAGGCAAATGGCCGTCTCCGCGAACTAGTGTGCTTTCGGCCGTGATCGGGAAAAATTATAAGAATGCCGCGTTGTTCAGTGGTTTCTTGTAAAAACCGAAGCCAAAACAAAAACTTTTTGAATCATGGAATCACATACCACATGTATTTTACTATAATTGTCTTTAAATTCATGAAAAACAACAAATCGTAAAATATTTCTGGCTTTTACTACGTTATTTTTATTTTCAAATATCACAGCGACTGTACTATTTTTGCACGAAATACATTGCTCGTTAACCACTACCTAAATATATTGCTAAGGGACTGGACAAGCAATGTAAAAATAACATAACGATACAGTCACCTGCGGATGCATGTCGCAGTACGGCCGCAGCGTCTTGCGACGGTGATGTGGCTGTGCAGATCCACTAACGTAGGCTATCGACAATAATGTCGATTGTCGTATGAATTTATATTATTATTAAAGTTTATTCTTCAATTTGTCAACAGTTATAGCCTGATTGGAAGACCGATGTGAAATGTTGTTTTATACTCATTTAGATTTTCTCTTATTGTTGTTTTTTTTTTATTTACTTAACATTTTTTTTTTTAACTCACTTTTTATATCATCTGAGTATATGTATATCGTTTTTTTTTTTTTCAGGAACTCCCAATTTTTTTTATAAAATAATAAAAGGGAGAATCGATAACTTTCCGATTTAGTCAATCACTAGCGTATATGAAAAATAAATGGCTTTTGCACAGCACAACGATAGCGATCGATGTTTTCGTGTGAGTGAGTTGAACGGTGCATGGTAAATGCACGCTGTGATTGATGGGATAAGGTTTATAATTGATTGTGCGGTACGTTCTGATTTATAAATTGCAAGTGTGAGCGCGACCTCGTATTTATTGGGTTTACTGATCTGCATGTGTAGTTGTGGCATAGAAGAGGGGATTTTTTGAAGACATTGGGTTTCAATACATTTTGAACTACCGGGCATATCTCCTTCTTTCTTATAGCTATTGTTAGTAGTAATATTGTTGTGCATAATATTACTACTAACAATAGCTATAAAGTATTACTAACATAATGGATCTATGTTGTCTTAAATATTGGTTCGATTTGTTTTGATTTTACAATTTCACACTTTTCAGAATACCTATCAATAAATTCACGAACTGTTAAAAAACGTGCTCTACTACATGGCTGTTTATTTAGAGAAACAGTCATAAAATCATGGGTAAAGGAAGTAAGTACGCCATCGATTCTCATAGATAAACAAACAGGGTACTAGGGTTTCATAGGTAAACAGAAGCTTAAAGTTTATAATACGTACCAACAGTACTAACATAGTGACGTGTTTCTATCCATAACATTGCGAATGTCTTCGTTCACAAATCACAGTTTTTTCAGACACTTCATCATCACGGTATTTGCATAAGAAAAACTTACATACACTTTCATTAAACACACAGATTTATAATTGAATAAAAAATAAAAACATAATTAATTATTTTTCCAAAGAAAATAGAGCACACTAATCCTAAAAATAACACTACGTTTTTATATGCATTATTTTTATAAGTCTACTAACGTGCACATTCTTACTGAAGAATAAACATACCTATCTACTCTAGAACAAGTATAACCCAAAATACCCTAGGTATTAAACCTGGTCATTATGTCCGCGCAACTGAAAACGTTTTTCCACTGTAAAAAAATCATAAACTAAAAAAACCAGCATGTTTCTATTATACATCGTGTTCGTTTTGATATCCCATAACTCTAGGGTATTAATGAGACCATGTCAAAGAATCAACTAGCATATAAATTATTTTACATTTTTTTTAATACCAGTAGAGTTTTGATGTGTGTACCTAAGTTTCATTGATAAGTACGAGAGGTTCATGTTGATTTCAACACTTCAGTAGGACCAACCGAAATAACATACCCTCGTGGACCTACTGGTAGGACAAAAAAGTAGGTCCACGAGAAAACACCCGAGTAAATCATTAATTTAAAGCTAAGAAAATACGACGTTGTCATATTTTCTTTTTATGAACAAAAATAGTCTGAATTAAATGTTTTTTTAATTTTTATATTTCACCTAACGGGTTTTTACATAAATAATCGTGAGTTTGTCGAATTATTTTGAAAGAAAAACGACAAAAAAATGCTATTTGAATTTCTGATATGGTCTCATTCATACCCTAGAGTTATGAAATATAAAAAAAACAACTTGTAGGTATAGACAATTCCCACTAATTTTTTGACGTGTCCCAAGCAATTAAAATAGCTATTCTGTCGCCATCATTTCAATGTAAACAGTATTTATAAAGTTTGTAACAAATAATATCGTAATCATGTGCATGCTTGCATGTCACCATTTTGTTTGGGAACAAATTAAATAAGTACTAACTTGGTTTAAAAACTTGTTTGCGAAAATACCTCCTATACATAGATAATTATATTTAGACAGTGTATAGAGTGCCGCTAAAATGACAATGCAATGCTTACGGCACTTTAGCCGTACTGAGGCAGCGCCACAATTGTGGCGAAGTCCTCTCTTTGAGGAGTGGCTAGAGAGGCGCCACGGCGTCCTCACCGGACACGGCTGTTTCGGGAGGTTCCTGTTCCGTATAAGCCGGGAGGAAACGCCCGGGTGTCACCACTATGTGGATCGCCCGGAGGACACGGTGGAGCATACGGTGGAGGTCTGCCCTGCTTGGGCGGAGCACCGCCGTGTCCTCACGGAGGCGATCGGCGGCGGCGATCTCTCGCGTCCGGCCCTTGTTCAAGCCATGGTCCGGAGCGAGAGTGCATGGGAGGCCGTCACTTAAAAGTTTTTAACATAAAAGAAAATGATAGGAACCTAGACACACTTTTTTTTTTAATTTTATGCAAAAAATAATTCGATCGGCTCAGGTTTCGAGGAGAAAAAAGGGTTTTACGAAATGCCAATCCCGTAATTTTTTTTGCAATATTATCGATAATATCGCAAAAAAAAAATTACGAGATTACTCAATCGGTCTGAGCTGCAGCTTGAGGTAAGAGGACGGCAATAGTTTTATCAAATACCAATTTTTCAAATACCTGGCAGGCCCTTTTCCCTCTTAAGCGCACACTGGAAACGAAGCGAAACGAAGTCAAGTTTGTTTAGCTTTCCTCCATGTCTTTTCATAATTCGGTTTACGTTTCGTATGGTACGCGCTGTGAAACGAAGAATGTAAAGACGCATAAGAAAGCTAAACGAATTTACCTTCGTTTCACTTCGTCACTGACCTAAATCGCTATGTTCAATTATAAGCGCCTCTTAATGTGAGTATACACTAGTACAACATTTTGTCGAGCATTTTCATATAATGTAACGTTCTTACGAATGGTACAATACAAGCAAAAGCTCAATTTAAAAGGCATTTCTATGTACAGTACTATTTTCTTAATGTCCCTCGGCAAACTTCGTGTTTCATCAATCGTCGGATTTCGTGCTTGTACGTATTGACTCCTACCGCTACGCCCGCGTTGCCATCAACCATAATTACCAAGCGCAACTGATAGAAATCCGACAACTGACGAAACACGAAGTTTGCCGAGGGACATTATGAAAATAGTTGTGCTGTACTGTAACTTTCCTGCGAATGCTCGACGCTGCGTTCGACGTAATGCTCACGGCGAGTGAGCATTTACTTGTAACATTTACATTCTACCTTGCGTTCATTATATCGACCTGCCCTCGGCCCGCACGCACCTCACTCCGCGTCGCCCGCGCTCGTGCGATAAAAAGTTACACCAAAACGCTCGTTGGTTTTTTAAATCAGGTTGTAACAAAACATCGAGGTAGTGCGATTCGATAAAATTTAAATACGGCGAATGCTCTATGTTTTGTTACAAGTAAATGCTCTAGTCTATTATAATGATATTTGCTTATTCTTATTTTCTCTTGTAACATGAGATAAATGGTCATGTAGTGGTTAAAAGAATAGACAATAAACAAGATTCGTAGCTTATCTGACGCAGGCTTACTATAGTTCTCACACGTGGAAGCTTTTTTTACTTTAAAAGAGGTAAAGAAGTTTGAATCCATTGGCAATCCAAAGGTTTCCATCTTTCTGGTGGTGAATGTTGAATGTAATGATACTGTTTGCTTGTTTTTATTGCATGACGTGGTCTCCTATAATTGAGGGAGCACATATATTGTTGTTCTTTTCTTTATATAATAGCATGGAAGGTGTATTCTTTGTTGGAGATCCTAATAAAATAAAATAAAATAAAACTACCACTTTTACTTTTTTTAAAGAACTTTTACTTTTTTTCTATGAGTTCCAAATTTGAAAACGAATTATCGAATAACACTGCTATTGGACACAATAATGCAAAACTTACCCAATGAAAATGTGTGAAATGTGTTTTTTTTTCGCTTTTTCAGAGTGAAAAATAGACAGTACAAATGTTTGGTTTTTTTTCATATTATGACTGACTGACGTTGTATAAATAAATAAATCATAGATCAAAAGACCAATGAACGTAAACAACAGAAAATGTAATCGAATATTGGCAGTTAAAATTATCAGCGTTAGTATCAGAAAAGCATTTAATATCCATTAAGGCCTACAATATTCGACACGTGATAATATAAACATTGTGCCTGTTCGCGATTCTATGTTTAACTATTTGAATACGAAATAAAAGCTCTTGCTAAAATGTATCATTTACTTTTGTATTAAGTTAATATTAAAATCGACTTAAATAATATTTGATAAACAGATCAGTTAAAGTTAATAATTACGAATTTAAATGACAAAAATTCATAACTATTTATTGTTACATAAAAGTTCCATCGGTATCATTCCATCTTTTTTTAAAGTACCATTTTTTTTACTTTATAACGAAAATAATTACATACCCATCGGTGACAAAACACTGAGTTCAATGAACTTTTTCACCCATTTACATGATTTAACAACACCATATTTTAGCAAAACTATGTAAAACTTGTAACACCCGTGTAAAATATCGTAAGCAAAGTACCAGGGTCCCAGAAACGCGTGGAGATGTTGGGCGGGCGGGGCAAGGACTAAACCGAATCATAGCTTAAGAGCCAGCCCGTTCGGTGGGTAACGCTATGATTATTTCTTCAAAAACTCTATTCATTGCCGTATATGTTAACGTTGGTTTTATAACCACAATAGAAAAAACTGCAATGAATGTAAGTATGCTACAGTGTCATTATATTTTTGTTTTTTAGAAAGAGAGTCAAGAGTTTTCTTTGGCACGTGCAGTTTAGTTTTATATGCACATGGATTGGAGTTAACAGTCTACTTCTTTATAATGATTTAAGTGTATACGATAATGCGATAGTTCGAGTCATAATTTCGGAATATTAAATAGCTTAATTTGTACCGATACGTTGCAGTGGGAAACCAAATCATATTACCTTTTTTTTTTAATTAATCAAAGAATTGGCCTAAATTATATTCTAAACGCGTTTGAATTTAATGATATGTTCATACTAGTCCTCCGCGGTTTCATCCACATAAGCTTCGATCCCTTGGAAATATCGGGATAAAAGTAACATATGTCCCAATCCAGGACATAGACTACCCATGTGCCAAATTTCATACAAATCCTTTCAGCTGTTTTAGCGTGAAAGCGTAAGAAACAAACAAACTCACTTTTGCATTTATAACATTGATGATGATTAAAAAAATTAAATTTAAAAATATATAGTAACGATTTACAAGAGATTATTCAGTGTCGTGCTATGGCATGAATTATAACTCTCTCTATCTTGTAGTTTGATTGAAATCAGCAGCTGTCGAGCGTGGAGTCTCAAAAAGTCTCAGTCAAAAGGTAAGTCTGCATAGCTGTTAAGCTTAGTACGTTTTAGCAGAACCTATGCAATATTTTTTTTCGAGAAAGACCTCTGGTATATTGTACGATGAGAAGGTGGTTTTATCCATTTTTAGGGTTCCGTAGCCGAAGGATGCCAAACGGAACACTATTAATACATAAGCCACCACTGTCTGTCTGTCTGTCAGCGGGCTGTATCTCATGAACCGTAATAGGCAGACAGTTGAAATTTTCACTGATTGTGTATTTCTATTGCCACTATAACAAAAACAATTAAAAATAATTATACAAATAAATATATATAATAAATATATTAAATATTAATACAAGAAACGTGTTGTTCTAGCGTTTTTTTGCTCGATCTTAATAAGGTGAGAAGTCTTCGTGTGCGAATCTGACTTCCACGTTGCCGGCTTCCAATTTAGTGAGCGTGGGACGTTGTCTAGTAAATACTAGATAAACCCTGTACCCAAGGCTAGACCCGTTGTCTACTAAGGTACTGTCTGAAACGTCTGTCGTTATCCAAATGAAAACACAGACAGTTCGATGTTCTTTCCTTTTAATGGAGTGTGAAGGTCAGAACAATATGACAGTTGTTTTATGTAAGATATCGGTATTCAACCGCATCTAAAAATACTGAAAGCTGCCCCTAATATATTTGGGAAAATACTAGGTGCAGGATTGCTTTGGAATGTTTTATTCCAAACTCAAACTTCCTTACTAATAAACGTATTATATCAGGTGAATAGTTACACACCGATTTCTCTCTTTCAGTCATCAGTAATTTGACTTTCGAAAGAAGAAGACAAAGCATTGTGTAACTATATAGACGATATACCTACAACGTTTAGTAAGGAGGAAACTATTTATTTCAATTAGACCATTTACAGGCACTTTTTAAAAGGGATGATGTCAAAAAAAATTTTTTTAGTCCGTCTTTGAGATTATAAGAAAATATGGGACACGTATTTTTTCTTTTTTTACGTAATCTAAAAATTCCGGCGATACATTGAGGTAAAATGTGTCATGACGATGATGAGTATGTAGATTTTATACATACTAGTGACATTGCGTCCCCCACTCCCCAACTTTAAAATGCGTTTTATCTAAGTAATTTTTTATTCATAAGATAAAGCAAAAAATACGTGTCTAATATTTTTTTATTATCTGACTGATGGACAAATTAGTTTTTTTTTTTTTTAACCAGGCATCATCCCTATTGTCAAGGAGTCGGTCAGTCAGAAATATGAAGCTAGTTGCCCATTGCAAAGATTAGTAGGTACATATGGAGAAAAACGGGCAAGAAACTCCACGGAGAACACTCACTGAATAGGAGAAAGTATGTCATAAACACGTCAGTGTAGCTACCTTGGACCTACTCATAAAAGTTCGATAATCCACATTCCATCTCTACCACATATATACATATCGCCGATCACGACACGTTATTGGAGCTTGGCACAATGTTTGATCAGTTTGATTGTAGGTAGTGAGTTGCATTTCCCTGTAGATATTTTAATTCGCGATTTAAAGTTATTAAGTTTTGTGCCTGCTTAAAAATTATGTGGCTTTCTCAATTACTTAATTCAAGACATCTACAAGATGTCTTGAATTCAAACAATTCAATCTTGCAAACATAACAAATTATTAAATTTTATTTTGCTCATGAAACTGCAGTTTCTGGTTACTAAAGCTCAGTCTTCTTTATAAAACTCACATGAAACTCCTAAATTCGTTACTTTATAGTTAGTCCATACGTACCTACTTAATTTCATGTATCTATTGACACGCACTATATATCGTTCCTTGCTATCATCAACGCTTCTATAATTATGCGAACCGATATTATCAAGTAACACCGTTTAACACTTTCGTCCTAAATGAACTACAACTAGTTTTAGTACCTTATCATAACTGATACATATTCATGCTCGTTACATCCTTTTCACAAACTATTCTTTGCTACAACATCGAAGGAAATATGGGTGTATTATTTTTATTCCTCCTTGCTCTAAGTATTTTTAATGTCGTAACATTTCCTTTAAAAATCTTTCAAATAAATCAGCGACAAACAAAAGAGTACGAAGTTTTTAAAGACATTCTGATTCAAAATCTAATTGTGACAACTGACAATCTGAAATTGATTTTAAATTGGGAACGTGAAAATACTTGGTACAAAGGTCAAGATGAAGAAAAGTCCAGTACGAAATTGACGAATTATAATATTGTTAAAAACCTATCACCATTTCAATATGCAACTATATCCAAAAACAATTTACAAAAGAAAGTAAATGATGAAGACCAAGTTCAAAATGGAAATAAAGCTAAACACGATATACCAGGCAGTCATACAGCTAAAGATATGCCAGTCAGCCTAACCAACTTTGAACTATCAAAATATTTAACAAAAATATCACCAGACGCAGTAGATAAACCAACAGAGTATGAAAATAAAAGTGAATTAAAGGAAGAAGAAGGAGATAAAGAGAATTATGATGACACCAAAAATCTAAAAAACCGAGAGACGAATAAGTATTCCTCAATCGTTTTAAGCGAAGAAAATCTTTTAAATTACGGTGATAGTCATTCTTTAGAACTGGATAATAATTCAGATTCTGAAAACAATTCTGGAAAGACAAAGAGACAAGCTGAAGGTGAGAATCCTCTGCCTATACCAACAGGAGATGGTGACACTCAGATGTTCATGGGCACTTTTCAAGCAGTGATGAGGCCTATGAAGCTACCGAGCTTAGGATGAAACATAGAACGGGCACTTAAATTATGATGATAGTTTTTATTTATTTGGTGGTTATCATTCGGAAATAAACAAAAAATTTATGAGTGTAGTTTTAATTTAACTCTTTGGATGTTTTCGTTTTATCCCGGTAGTTAGTACGTTCCTGTGGAATAATTTCCGACCTCTAGTTGTGTTATAATTCTTGATTCTAAAACGTGAACATCCTACTGAAAGCAGCAACAATAATACAGTTTCAGTAAGCTTTAAGGCCTTCAGAGGCGAACGATTACTTACATAGTAATTTCAAAAATAAAACAATTCCAATTTGATTTACGTTGTTTTCTGTTATGTGGCCGGTGTATTTGTGAATCCATTAAGAGATTTGCTTATAATAAATTGCTTCCTCTTGAAAATTTATTTAATTTCTAGGTTTATTATTATCAACATCCACAGCATTTTTCTGTCCACCTGCATGAGCCTCCTTTCACGCAAATGAGAATTACGTTGAAGCAAACACTCTCATTTCCGCGTTTGCCAAATGTTGACTTAGATTAACGAATGGTTTGTAATTACGTGATTTTCTTTGCCGCTAATGGTGGAGTGGAACAGTCTACTATCATGTTGACTTTAGGAAAACGTGCTTCTAAGCTTGAGTATTTTTTTGTTTTCATGCTTTATGGCCCAGTGGTTAAGCCTGGCCTCGTCTCTCATGTTCAAGGTTGTGGGTTTCAAATCCGGGCACCCAATATAACTTTTTCGATTCATATGTGGTGGCATCTTCAACGCCACTTGCGAACTACGCATCAAAAAGACCTGACGTCACACAAATCCTGTATCGCGCAAGTACAGTTTACCCCGCGATCAACATAAATATAACTTCCCGACATCAGTTGTTGGATAGTTGCCCACCAGACTCGACACCCGTCTGGTCGGAGGATCCTCTCTTGTTTATGGAGGATGGGTGAACTTTACACCCTGTTCCTCATACCTCTATAACTACTGGTGACCCCGAGTATGAACATCAGCGCAACTTTCGTGCAACTACTTCAGCGTGACGTCATCATCATCAGTCCCGCAAGCTTTTGTGAGGCGAGTCACATAGCCAACCAGCACTCAGGGCTTCAAAGGGTATCCTGAAGTAAACTTTACACCCCGTTCTTCATGCCTCTATATATACTTTCTGAGTTAATCTTGGACATTACTGAAGTCGGTGAAGGGAAACATCGTGTGAAAACTTGGACTTACAGTCAATATTTAAGTCTGAAATCGCAAACCTGTCTTGAGCAAGTGTGTAGATCAATACTCGTGTCTTCTCTGTATGGTTAAACCTTTGCCCTGCAGGCAGTGGGACAATAATAGGCTGGTTATTATATTGCTACCTAACATGATCAGGTAGTTCGTATTCGTTTACTTCTTAACATGAGCTAAGAACATGAACAGACTAACAAGACTAACAACTCTTCAGTAAAGATATATTTCATGAATAAGTTTTATTCAATTCCTAATTAAAGTATTTAGAGAATTAGTTATTTATGCTATTAGGAGCTCGTGGCTAAGTAATAACAGCCCCACGGATCGATCCATCAGGTTAAGCTACGCTTGCCGGGGTTGGTCCGTGGATGGGTGACCATCTTTACACAGCGAGACTCCTCTGTGCCTCGGAAAGCACGTAAAGCCGTTGGTGTCGGTTGTCATTTCATTATCTTTGACAGTTGTTACGGGTCGTCAGAAGCCCGAAAGTCTGACAACCAGTCGAGCAGTCTTACCGTATTTCCCAGTTACTGGAAAATATCGCTCCTTGAAAAATACTGGTACTCAGCTGCATCCGGTTAGACTGGAAGCCGACCCCAATATAGCTGGGCTAAAAGGCTAGGCAGATTGATTGAGTTATTAATGCTCTAAATCAGAGTTATGATCAAAATTTTGTACAATGAGTTAACCTCTTGTTGTTTACAAAATACAAACGTTTTCCAAATAAATAACAGAATTAAACAAATACTTAAACTGTCACCAACTTAAACAAGGAATAACAATTAATATTCTTTTGTTCAAAGAACACGTTAGGTAGGTATGCGAGGATAGTCGAAGAAACTGAAAATCTAGCAATGCTGATTTTTCTATCGAGTTCACATAAGTGTCTGCAATGAAAACTGACATGGTTACTTACGGGTAACCACAAAGTAAAGACTTCACAACTTATTCCAGCACTTTTAAACAATACATTTTAGAGGTGTATCGTAACTTTCTTGGGTGTATAGTAATGTTAAAGGTTTTATTACAGTCTATACTAGTTGGGTTTACCTGAAATAGACACGCGTACAAAATCATAACCACTTGTAAACAACAATCGAAGAGTTAACAATCATAAAATGTTTGCAGTTCTCTAGAGTTCAATTGAGTGATGCATATTAATGCAGATAGAAATATTGGGTTACGCAGGCGGGCCAGCTATTGTTATTAATTGACAGATGTAAACAAACTCTTATCCGCCATTTTCGATTCCATGATCTTTAATGTTAAAGGAAGACAAATAAATCTGACATTTAATAAACCTAAAGATTAGGTTGTTCAAATATAATGTTCATGTGTCTACAATCATGTTTAATGGTTTTTTAACACCCTGGCTTCAACTGGTTACTTCATTCTTTGAAGTTAAACTTGGCAGACTTGTACAGAACAGTAAAGATAGGTCTAGGTGAGTAATGCCATGTAAAATTCAGAGAAGTTATTGCCCAGAGTAGTGTGGGAGTGAATAGAGCAAATTAGAAACGAACATAAGTAGATTTCCTAATCTTGTCACTGTGTATCGAAAAGCAAATATCCCAATTAGCAAGGTATAATTGTAGAAATTTTTTACATTTCTCCAGATACTGCTGCACGATGCACTCGCACCCTCAGACAGAATGCGTGGTATCTGGCACCCTGTGCCTCATGCTGCGAATGTCGCAGATCGCCGGGGTGGCTCCACTCAGCTTCAGGCGCACGCCCGCCGGCTGGTGCGTCCGAGTGTCAAAGGCCGCTAACTTTTACGGAAAGACACTCTCTTTTACTTTATGTGAGTAGTTTTTTTTCAGTCTCCGTGGAATATTCTGGGAAGTGGTCTTTAACTCATAATCGCCAATTTTATTTAACCAAAAGATGTTGCTGGACACCGGCCTCCTCAAAGCTCCATCTTCAATTTGATGGGTGGACATTAACAAAAAAACTGTTCCTCTGAATTCTTTAGACACTTCCACCTTAAACTAAAGAACTAACTGACTTCTGCAATACGTCCTACTCCTTGCCTGACCGACAGCCGCGACAAACATTTCATGTCACATGGTGGACCTTGTGAAAGTGGTAGAAATGCGCTGGATGCGGGAAGTACAGAACCGACCGTTACCAATGCTTGGGTAGGCCTATGTCATGCTAAATGATCATGAGCAGTTCATACCCTGACTATAATATACACCCTGATAAAATCAGTGATAGCCTAGTGGTGTGACCGTCAGACTGCCAAGTCATAGGTCTCGAGTTCGAACCCAAGGCACGCACCTCTGACCTTTCGGATTCATGTCCGTATTGTAATTATCACTTGCTTTAAAAACGGTGAAAGAAAACATCGTGAGGAAACCGACATGCCTGAGAGACATTTCTCGACGGCATGTGAAGCCAAGTCAGAGGCCGATGGGCGGCTTTAAAACTCTGACACCAGGTTAGTTACTAACCACACGAAAAGAAGAAGAAGACCCTGACTGTCACTATCTTCACCAGGGTTGTTGTCGACATTAACCATAGCATTAGACACTCTCATTGAGCCGCAGCGCTCGTTCCGGACCCGCACCAACTCGACCCGCATCGTGTGGGTGGCAGACGTAGGCACCGTGGGGCTGGTGGTCTGTACCGCAGCCTTCACTGGGCAGATGCGGATGAAGTGGCTCACGGTCTACTTGCTAAAGCTGCAGGAGGTGGGTAATATTGTCTGGTTTTCTAACGCACGCAAACATCTCACTTTTAGTCCCTGATTTTTGGTACTCTGGTGAAGTCTTCTCTCGTATCGGCAACTGTTAGAACTATATCTAATTTAGAGGTTAAGATTAGCCAGTCAGTTTGAACGTAGCGAGGCTGACTACCGTATGTGCTAAGGACGTAGGTACATTTGTTGCTACTCTTGGAAGCTCGCCAAAATAAAATGAAATTATAAATTTCGTTCTTTTGAGAAAAAAATTGTTTCACGCAATTCACAATTTTGCTGACTGCAACCAGTAGACTAATTGCTTGGTAATCCCCTTCCGAACCGGCCGGCACTGGAAAATTATGACCACAGTTATAAATTTGTTTTCAGATAAATTTGAAATTGAGTCTTTACCATGAAGAAACATCGAATGAAGGCAGAAGAATGTTGATAGTTATAAGCTGTATGATATTTACATGCTCCACTATACTACTAGATTACGGTATATTCATATACCAAGTCGTCACATATCATGCAAAAGGTATGTATTAATACAACTCATTCTTATGTTATTATTTATTTATCCACTACGGGGAAGCTCCTGGCCAGCATCTCACCTGATGGTAAGTGATGATCAGGCTGAAGGTGGAAGCGAGCTTCATCCGGAATCCTCAACCACAGAGGAACTGGCTATCTACTGTTGAAACAAAACAATGCTGTTAACACTGTTGTTATGGAGACAGCCTTAGATAAGATGGTGGTAGCTAGCCAAGACGACTTAGAACAAGCCCACAACCCACCAAACCGAGCAGAAAATATGGTCCCCACTGTGAATAGAATCGACCTCTGAGTCTGAGACAGGTGGTCCTACACTAGACCACAGAGGTGGTAACCGTATTAGCATAGGTCGAGTTAACGTTTTTGTGAAAAGCAGCAAACTATTCCAAAGCAGTTCTTATCAGGATGACACGATTCTTAATTCATTATTGTAACTACACCAAACATATTTTACGCAGTGATTTTCTCCCAGAAAAGCTTTGAGTGATTCGCAAGCTAATTCACAGCTATGGTCTGTCCTGTTTTGAAGACCACAAATTCTTCAATAAAATACGTCCAGTAATCCTCAATAATTTCATATTTTGGTTAAGACTATGATCCCCTATTATGTCAAAATTGCCGTTTATTAATAAGCCTTGGACCATTAAAGCGCTTTTTACTCCTGAATTTGACTGTAACCATCCTTTTTAGTGACGGTATCGTGCATGTATATATTCTACAACATATCATCGGCGGTGCAGCAAGTAATCCTCTTGACTTTCTTTGAGACAGCGACATCTGTGCTCACCTCCTTACAAACGCTAAACAACTGCTTGAAGGACCTCCTCCAAGGGATACTGAATACTTGTAAGTTGAAGATTGTTCTACAGTAAAAGTTGAGGTCCTTGTAACGAGTCTTCGGGATGCAAACCAACAGAATTTAAAATACCTCGTAGACAATTTGCACTTATTACCTGCGAGATATTTAGGCTGGTTTGACAGCTGTCCGGGAGGCTGTACGGGTAGCGCCCGCAGTGCTCTGAAACGAGGGAGTAGTACGATACGTTGTACGGGCTCCGAAGCGGTTCGCGTACGAACCAATCCGCGTCGCTGTGAAACAATGTTCTAGTGCCTCACGTGTGTTTCCGTTCCGGGAGCCCGTACTTCCGGACAGCTGTGAAAAGCAAACATTACCTGCTTGCATCATAGAGCCCATCATCCTGTTCTCAGTATGAAGTTTATAATTTTCTTTGAAAATATGACATAAAATCTAGTTTACGAACCTTTCTAAAATCTAAATTTTAGATTTAAGAAAGGCTCGTTAACTAGATTTTAGGTCATATTTAATGTTTTAGATTCTAAAATTTAAAATATTTTTTTAAAGTGAACCGAGTTCTTACAGCACCTGAAGCAAAACATGAGATGATAAACGGGGAATGCCGAATAGACATGTACACTAATGTTCCCAACAAATCTATCAACGGTGTCGTTGACACTATGAGCCTGTATAAAGGTATAGAACAAATATTTATTAAATGCAAATATATATAACTTTAGGACTCTTTGTCTCCTCTTAATATTTTTAATCAATTTGCAGGTCAACGGAAACCTTCTCCAAAGTCAATACCGATCACGGTCCGTCGTTTGGCTTTGCTATACTGTTCTATCTGCGATGTGCTACGCCAAGTGAATGACAGCTATGGAACCGTCCTTGTTGCTCTGCTGCTCTGCTTACTTCTGCACCTGGTCATCACGCCGTACCATGTCATCACTAATATCTGTAAGGTTGAGTGTGAAGTGTGTATCCACTTTGGATTTATGAGCTGCTAGTACTTTGAGTTAAAATGCATCTGTAACCTAAACTCTTATCTTGATGCTTTCTATTATTACAAAAAACTGTGGCATTTTTCACTGTTTTAGAAACTACTCGAAAGTTTTAGATATTCATTTTCCTCTGCCTTATTACAGTCAACAAATCCAGGTCTGATCGTTCAAGCCCACTGCTGCAGTTAAACTGGGTTGTGTTACATTTTATCAATTTGTTGCTGATTATTGAACCCTGTCATCGGACACATGATGAGGTAAGCTATTTTATTATTGCTGTTTGAAGACGAAGTAACAAAGATTTAGAAGCGAAATAAGACTCATCACTATCTACCTATCCTCTTTACCTCCAGTCTATGGCAAATACAAAGGAGAGTAATGATTTAACAGGCTATGGTTCCCAACTATGTTGTCTAACTGAATACATGCGACTGCTTGCTTGACCTCTACAACGTTGTAACTGGTAAACTCTTGGTAAGACTGGTTGTCAGACTTTCGGGCTTCTGAATACCTATAACGGCTGTCAAAGATCTATGAATTACAGCCGGGACCAACTGCCTCTATTTCACCACGTTCACAAAATAATCTTTTAAACTACACAGTGATGGTCTTCCCGATACTGAACTTCCAGATGGAGCTGACGCGGCACCTGGTCAGCCAGATGATGCGGTATGCGCCCTCCGAGGATAGCGCGCTTTTGTTGGAGCTTCAGATGTTCTACCAGCATCTGATACTGAACGAAGTGAGCTACGCACCGCTGAAGATGTTCCCTCTAAACAGGACACTTATTACAACGGTAATAACCAAATATTTAGAATCAAGAATCCTGTCAAAGTTTATTTCATTGAAAGCATTATTTCATAGAATTTAACAACGTTCTTGGTAAACTTTATTGGTCACATTTCCAGAAATCATTTCAATGTTTTTGTTGTCTGTCTTGCACTGCTTGCTTGCTTGTTTACTTGCTTGATTAATAAATACTTTTATCTCTCTACAACTATTTTTAGGGAAAGAAAACTTTTTTTACAGATTCTCGGAAGCATCACTACGTACTTGGTCGTCATCGTACAGCTTTAGGGCAATTATTTTTTAAGACAAAAGTGAATGTCATTGAAAATCAAAATATTATTTGCATTACAATTCTCAGATCAAAAACTGTTATTTTCTGTACCTTTAACTGTTCTGTTGTGATTCTGAATTGATAATAATAATCATAAAATGAAAAGATAAATTTACTTTTGATGAAGTAACTTTTATGGATATACTTCTAAACTTTATTTATTTATTTATATATACTTTAGTGTACACCAGAAAATATATAGCAAATAATAAATTGAACACTACAAAACATATAAATGGGCGGCCTTACAGTTCTGCGATCTATTTCAGGCAACCTTGGAATGGACAGTGATTGCGTGGACATAAAAATGGGGTTGTCATTAGTGCAAAATAATAATATATAGATACAATATACTATAATAGATACATAGATATATATTATGCTTAGATACATAATAAATATATTAGAATATTTATATAAGCAACGAAAATAAATGACGACTACAGATTATTACAGCTACGAAAACAAGATCACAACAACAAGTAATGTTCCTTCACGAGTCTCTTAAATACAGGTAACGATTGCGCGCGCTTTATTTGAACTGGCAATGCATTCCACAAACGAATGGCCTGGACAAAAAAGGATTTGTCGAAGAAAGTTGTGGAATGCATTGGCATTTTAAGCTTCAGGTTATCTGATGACCTTAAAACTTTCGTGTGGGAGTCGCAAAGATACTGGAAACGTTTCTTAAGATAGAGAGGGGAGGAAGAGGCAAAGAATTGGTAACCACTTGAGCTTCACACGAAATTCGGAAACATGGTCATATTTACGTAAACCGAAAATGAACCTTATACAAACATTTTGAAAACGCTCAAGTTTATCGAGTTGGTCTTGAGCAAGGTCAAGATAGTCGCCATCAGCATAATCACGGATGGGTAGAAGAAGTGATTAATTCTTTATTCAGTCTAACTTTCTACAAAATAATCAATTAATTATTGCTTATATTTCTTATTTTTTCTCCTTTTTATTATTGTGTTCTTCCAACAGTTTTTCAGCCGTAAGAAAGCGTTCTTCAATCTCCTCAGGCTTCAGATCTAAACCAAATAAATGTTCAAATCCAAAAAACATTTCACCATAATTTTGAAACATGTCATTTGCATCTTCATCTAATTTGAATAGTCCATTTCTCTTCTTTCCACTTATTCTGTTTTCTCTCATAAATAATTCTCTTTGGATTCCTTCCTTATCAGCGAAATTGATAAAATTATCTGTATTGGCAAATCTTTTAGAAATCACTTTTTTATTTTGTATTTCGTCCAAACCTTTCATTACCACGTTACTGTTACCATATTCGTAGGCTACAGTTGTTTCTGATACATCTTTCGTAGAACTTGTGTCTCTTTTGTTTACTTTATTAGAACCACCATGTTTATCTTGTATTTTAGTATTATCACAATCAGCATCTCGTTTGTCAACTTTTTTCTCATTATCAGAATTTTCACATTCCTCCGTTTCTGCACCATCAATATTTCTTTTAAACATGGTAACATCGTCTTTCTCTAATATTTCTGGTCTTTCTTCTAAGGCATCTAATAGGTATTCAAACAGAGCTGGTATGCTTTTAAATATTTGTATGTATTCATAATTTGGTTGTGCTTCTTCGTTTGACTCTAGAAATTATAAATCAACGTTTATAACAGAGAATTTTAAAAGTTTAAGTTTGGTAAGGAAAAAATACGGGTGTATCGCATTAGAAAATAGGTGATGGTCACATCACAGACAATGCACCCCATGCACACAAGATAATTAATTACAATTATCATCCAGTTTGATGACACAAGTACGCCTGACTAGTAAAAAAATGATTTTAAAACAATTAATCTTACTAAAACTTACCATCAACTTGGCTTATTACTCCCAGTATATTAAAGTTCAACAAAACAGCAACAAATATTGTTTGATATCGTTTAGCCTCCATTATTTATTTAACTACGACTAGTCATGAACCATTCGTACGAGTTACTGCATAAAAACTGTAGAAAGCTGAACAGGTCGTAACTTGTAAAGATAAGATAAAGGGCTGCTTAGATATTCAACAGTATAATGAAGAAAAGACCTATTTTACTTGCATTATCGATACCAAAAATTATTTATTTATTTATTTATATATACTTTATTGTACACCACAAAAAAACATAACAAAAATAATAATAATCAAACACTACAAAATATACAATGGGCGGCCTTATCGCTTTCCGCGATCTCTTCCAGGCAACCTTAGAATGGACAGTGATTTACCTGGACATAAAATGGGGCGGTCGTTGGTGCAAATTATAAGTATACAATATACTAGAATAGATACACAAATAAATACATATCCTAAATAATAGATACATAAATACATACATACTAAATATATAAGCAGCGAAAATAAATGAACACTATAGATAATTACAGTTACGAGAACAAGATCACAACGACAAGTAATGTTCCTTCACGAGTCTCTTAAACACAGGTAACGATTGCGCGCGCTTTATTTCAACTGGCAATGCATTCCATAAACGAGCAGCCTGGACAGTGAAGGATTTGTCGAAGAAAGTTGTGGAATGCGTAGGCATTCTAAGCTTCAAGTTATCTGATGACCTTAAAAATTTCGTATGGGAGTCGCAAAGAAACTGGAAACGTTCCTTGAGATAGAGAGGAGTGGAAGGGGAAAAAAGCACATTATACAAAAGGGAAAGAATATGAACATTCCGGCGAAGGCGAATTGGTAACCACTCGAGCTTCACACGATATTCGGAAACATGGTCATATTTATAAATATATAAATTACCAAGTCTACAGAAATATTGGCATTCGAATTGTACTGTTGTATATTTTTAAAGCTGTTTATAAGTCAGAATTCGATATCACGTTATATGGAAACAGCATCTACTAACTTTACTAACTTATTGTTTTTATTTAAATGTAGGTATTGATTACTAATGTTATAGCTGCTAACATATGGCTAATAATTTAAATTATGTTTTGTGTTGCGTAATGTAAATTATTGGAACGAAGTTCCTTATCGCGCGTTGCGAAAGGGGGTGGAAAAAATTAGGACCAAAAGTTGTAACGACACTTTTTGCTATAGTTGTAAGCCGTGCGGCGTGCGCGTGTTTCTCTGTCTGTCTCTCTCTCTCTCTCATGGAACTTCGTTCCATCCGGGTGTCCCTTGACACCTCTCAAGTTTTTTGAATACTTAATAGAATCTTTTTTTTTTTTTCTTTCTTCTAACTGAACAGACAGCTGTGCTGCTGGGGAGTTTGTTGCGCCACTTCTTCTTCCCAGCTAATGCACTTGGAAGTAGTGAAGGGTGGGCGTTTTTGGGGACTGTCTTATGTAATTTTGACGTCGAAAAGTGCTTTCTCAGCCTAGTTTAAATAAAAGACTTTTGAATTTGAATATAATCGACTGTAAAGTTACACTAGCTCGCGGTATTTTCAAATCCCCGTTCGCTTTCACATTTCATCGACATTTCTAAAGTTGCAAGTAGTAACCAAATGTTTTTAGCTTTTTACGACACCTACAATAGACGACGGGATGTGGCCATTTTGTGGACTCTGTAAACTTTGCAAGGGTCATTAAATTAAAGGAATCCAACAGCTGGCGACCGCATTGGTTACAAACGATGAAAAATTTAATAAACAATTTGCTGCTGCAGACTACGGTTAACCTAGTTTTATGGCCGATAATAAGGTACACAACACATAATTACTTACTTAGCAGTAGGTACAGCAGGTTGCAAACCCGACTTTCGTACGACATATTGTTTATTAAACATAGTCATTTATGAATGTCATGGTATTTATTTAGAATTTGAAAAAAAATATTTTCAAGCCGGTAGAGAGGCTATATACCGCATGATTTATTTACCGTCTCGAAAAAAATAGGTTATAGGGTGAACGGAGTAGAAGCCTATGGCACAGAAACTATGTTTTTTTTTTAAACTATAAAAAATATCGAAATTCAAATCATACGCACCCTACTAAATGTGCGAAATGTATCAATGAATTCGTAGCTTTCCTTAGCGGCCGATAGTAGTCGCCGCACTTGCCGTCGGCCTCTTTGATCAAATCAAATCAAAAGTCATTTATTCAAACTAGGCTGAGAATCAGCACTTTTCGAACGTCAAAATTACATAAGACAGTCCCCCAAAACGCCCACCCTTCACCACTTCCTAGTGCGTTAGCTGGGAAGAAGAAGTGGCGCAACAAACTCCCCAGCTGCACAGCTGTCTGTTCAGTTAAAAGAACAAAAAGAAGATTCTATATAATAGTATTCAAAATAATTTACATTAAGCAACACAAAACATAATTTAAATTATTAGCCATATATAAGCTAGCACACGCCAATATACCAAACAAAATCATCGAGAACTATACTCAGGCAGAAATAAAAAACAAAACGTAAACAGAACTTAATATCTTAATAAAAGCCACCAGGCATAAAGGGCGTGCCCGCTTACATATAGTTGTAACTGGAAGTTATAAATGATAAACTAGGACCATCGAGGTAAAATAAATAAACAAACAGTTAATTACTAATAGTAATAAATAATATGATCAATTGTCGAGGTCACTAGCTAACCACATATTGCAATACAACTCATAAAAAAACAGTGTGATGAGTAGATTTTGTCAAAAATAAATTAAAATAACTTGACTTAAAATGTCAACAATAATTAAATTTAAATAATTTGACTTTTATAGTCAAATAAATTAAACAATTACTTATATAAACTCATATAACTTGTCAGTGGGTAAGCTGGAGAAAGAACATAAACATTGTCTTGAGTTAACTACAGCGACCAACTATTCTTATCATTTAAGTAGTCGTTGATAGAATAGTATGCCTTTGAACAAAGCTTGGATTTTACTTTCGTTTTAAACGCATTAAAAGGCAAATCTACCAAAGAAGAGGGTAGCTTGTTATAAAAAGTTATACCAAGCCCAACAAATGAGTTATGAACTTTATGAAGCCGGTGAAAGGGAGCTCGTAGTTTGTCCTTATTTCTAGTGTTAACATTGTGAAAATCACTGTTTTTAGTGTATAAGTGTATATTTTGCCTAATATATAAGATATTGGCGAAGATGAATTGAGATGCCACCGTGAGGATACCAATATCTTTGAAAAAATCTCTTAGAGAAACTCTGGCACCTAGCTGGTAAATAGCTCGAACAGCTCGTTTTTGAAGGACAAATATATTTTGAATATCAGCAGCTTTGCCCCACAGCAGAAGACCGTAGGACATAACGCTATGAAAATAACTAAAATAGACTAAACGAGCTGTATCGACGTCAGTGTATTGTCTTACTTTCCTGACGGCGTAGGCGGCGGAACTGAGCCTTCCCGCTAGGCTCGATATATGTGGGCCCCACTGAAGTTTGGCGTCTACTGTTATGCCCAGAAAAACTGCCGAAAGAGGTGCTTGAATCCGTAAGGATTCAAGCACCTCTTTATCTAAGACGATGTTGGGACCTAGATTTCTAACATTAGGTAGGGCGAACTTTACACATTTCGTTTTCTTAGCATTGAGAACTAGGTTATTTGTCGTAAACCAATCTGTAACCATTGAGAGTGCACTTGTTACACACAGTGCACTGTTTACATCGTCAAAATCTTGTCTATTCCTGTCTACTTTAAAAATAAGAGAGGTATCATCTGCAAACAGTACAACTTCACAGATACCCTTTAAATAGAATGGTAAGTCATTGATATACACTAAGAACAAGAATGGACCCAGTATTGAGCCTTGAGGTACACCTAACTGAACTGGTAGCCCGGAAGATTTCACACCATCAACATCTACACATTGGGACCTATTATGTAAATACGAATTTATAACGTTGAGAGCTTCGTTTAGCACACCATAATGACGCAGTTTACGCAAAAGCGTGTCATGGTGCACGCAATCAAAGGCTTTGGAGAGATCACAGAAAACCCCAATAGCATTTTGCGAGTTCTCCCATGCGTTAAATATGTGTTTCAGCAGAGCAACACCCGCATCTGTAGTCGAACGACCTTTTGTAAAGCCATATTGTTCATTATGAAGGAGGCTATTTAAATTAAAATGTTTTAATGATATCCTTTGAAATGATATCCTTTCGCAGGCGCACAAGCCGCTAGCGCATCCCCCGCCCGCCCGCGTGGTCAATGCTACTAAGCAAATATTCCCGGGTATGGCTTCTATTCAACTTACACAACGCACCATATTATTCTCAAAATTCCAGCCGGTATACATTCTATTATGAGTAAATAAAGCCAGCAAAATATATTCGAATATCATTATAATGATTTCTGCTTTACCTATCGGGACATTGATATAGCTTAAGTAAGCATAATCACAGCTGGGACACAGGCCTCCTCTCTGTGAGAGGCAGTAAGCCATAATCCACCACGCGGGCCCAGTGCGGGTTGGTAGATGTCACATGTCTGCGAATTTTTGGTTCTAGGACATGCCGGTTTCCTCACGATGTTTTTCCTTCACCGTTTTGAGGGCAGTTGTTATGAAATTATTGGCACAAAGTAAAGCCTGGCCTGGGTTTGAACCTAAGACCAACAACTCGCTAGTCGGCGCCGTTACCACTGGCCCACCACTGCTTTCACTCATCTCACATTGATATCATCTCATATATTATAAAAGAAACATTTCTGCACTTAAAAGCTATGACGATCAGAACACAATTCTCGAATAGGGTTTCTCTGTATAAAGGCTTGTGCAGACCAGCGCGACGCGACGGCGCGACGCGACACGAACAATACAATTTCTAAGAAAACTTCACAGTATAGCAATAACCGGTGTCGCGTCGCGCGACAAGTCGCGCTGGTCTGCACAAGCCTTAAATGCTACAAAAACCCAAAAACTATTCAACTACAAAAAAAAACTATCACAAATTTTATCATTTTGTTCTGAAACAGACCGATAATTCATTTGAAATTAAATAAGCCGCCATCGCGCCGCACCGGGGCTATAAAAACAACACAGGAAAAATCACATGGAGTAAGTAATAAGTACATCATGTTAACTTCCAGATTGCTCGTTTGAATTTACAAACAAAAAATACCCATTTTTTAATAGATTATTATTTTATTTTATTATTTTTAGGGTTCCGTACCTACCTCAAAAATAAAAATAAACCGGCCAAGTGCATCTCGGACCACGCACAATGAAGAGTTCCGTAGTTGGGATGAATTTAACCTCAGAAAAAACTTAACATTGTAGTTGAAACACATGTTCTCCCATACATTCCGTATGCAAATACACACTAAACTGCAAATTTAAGTTGGTCGATTATTACTCGTTAACCTGTAAAGCCTACTTAGCTGTGATAGTTTTCCTTTTAACTCCGTTATACACTACTGCTGTGATTTTTTTCACAAATCGAAGTATAAACATTTAGGTGGCAAGGGCACACATGACTCTAACAGAAATTAGCACTTTAGAGCTTAATATTAGCAAAGGAATCCCTGAATTAAAAAATGGTTTTCACACAGCTTTCTGGGACAAACAGTCTCTGAGCTAAGCCGCGGACAGACAGACAGACTGACGGACATTGCGAAACTGTAAGGGTTCCTTGTCCACTACGGAACCCTAAAAACGGAACCCTAAAAACGGAACCCTTATAGGATCATTCGTGTCTGTCTGGCTGGCTGGCTGTTCGTCTGTCACAGCCAACTTGCTCCAAATCTACTGGACCAATTTAGTTGAAATTTGGTACACATGAATTATATCTGTGACCCAAACACGGACGTGTAACGTAAATAAACGAAGTTTGTATATGAGGTTCACTTTTAGGGGGGCAATTTGGAAAATTTTAATAAAGTTTCGTAAACCGTGTGACATATCAAATGAAAGGGCTTGTTGGGTGGATCATTTGTTTTTTTTAACTTTGTTATTTTTAAAGGGCGGGTTTTTTTTAAGGTTGGGCGTTTTTGGGGGACTGTCTTATGTAATTTTGACGTTCGAAAAATGCTGATTCTCAGCCTAGTTTGAATAAATGACTTTTGAATTTTTTAATATTTTTTCTGAAAAGATGTTTATGTAAATTGACCACCGCCCAATTATCTCTGAAATTACTGAGCCAAAAATTTTCAAAAAAATACTGAAAATGGTTCTTTACTCATAGATAAAAGGAAAACCTATCAGAAGTCTATGGTCTCAAAATAACTTGGTAAATCTCTCAATATTGTGCGTACAAACTTACATTTGCAATTGGAATGCATGGGAGAAAATGTTTTTTAACTACAATGTTAAGTTTATTCTTGGGAAACATTCATCCTAACTGCATAATTGTGCGTGGTCTGACACGCACTTGGCCGGTTCTTTTATTTAATTTAAACATTGCCGATTATTTTCTCTTCCCACATCGCCCAGACTAACACTCTAAGGGCATTGGCATCATCCATCACCACGTGTAAAATCACACATCAGTCGAATGAGCACTATAAATTCATATTACATTATTTGTTCAACTAAAACTGTTTACACGGCGGAGATTTAGTGGTTCTTGACTTGACACATGTATGTTGCAGTCTGCCAAATAAACAGCTGTTGTTTTTCGGGTTCCGAGATACGCTGGTGTTCTCCAAAACAATTTGCTCGGTGAAACGCAAGAACAAGAACCATTTATTACGAAATATGAAGCAATAAACTACAAAGAAGAATCCTATGATATTAAATGAGCAATATTTGTATATATATATATATATATATATATTTGAAATCACATTCTCGAAAACGGCTCTAACGATTTCGAAGAAAGTTTCAATATGGGTTTGCGGGAGCGAAAAAGCGATCTAGCTAGGTCTTATATCTGCCAAAATTCGTTTTCTCTATTATCATAGTCTCGGGAATGTGATAAAACTTTAGTATACCTAGATTAGAGATATGATATGAGATGATATGTTTATCTATTTTCACCCGAACAAAGCTCGGTCGACCAGGTACTGGTTGGTGGATAAAGTATCATGAATTATAAGAGAGTGCCTACAGATAGTACTTGATGTGAGAAGTAATTAGTTGGGCAAAAAATATACCCTATTTGAATGAATGAAGAAGCAAATAAGTGTTCCGAAAAAATTTCCCTCAACACGCATAAGTACTGAATTATATGTATTTACATTTATTATCAAAAAGATAAATCGTACAGAGACCGGTATGAATACTCTGAACCTGCCCATTCATATATGGAACAAATGTAGCGAGTAATGTATGTTTCGTGAAGCTTTTAGTCAATCTGGAACTCAAAATGTTTTTATGTGTAATGGATTCAAATGCACTCTTGATATATTTCTATGTATATACATACATACCTATAAATTAAAGTTGCTTTTTGTGTCTGTCTGTATGACCGCGTTGTTCTTCTAAACTACGCAACGGATTTTATAATATTTATATATATTTATTTATTTAAAGTATAATGTGTATAACAGCGCAGGATAGTCTTTACCAAAAGTAATCATCGTATTACTGGTTTAGCAGCTTCAAAATCATCAGGATTGTGCCGGAATATAACAGTTCGTTGTGGTCGTGGTACGACAGTGGCTCTCACATCCTCTCTGTCATCAGAAGACGCCACGCAAGCATCGATGCCACGCACTGCTTGAGCTCTCGATTAGAGAGTAGTTATAATCCTTGTGCTAGAGTGACTATCACCAGCCAGTGTGACGGCTCTCGAAGCCGTGACACGACAGCGCGACGCGATTCTAGTTGAAATGTTCTATCAGAAACGCGTCGCACCGTCGTATGGCGCCTGTCTGCGGGCCTTCACTCTTATCCGACTTTATGGCTGATTCCAGTAACTTTGTAACGAAATGGAGCAGCACCACTTTTTGCGCCGTCATGTTTATTAGAATAAAAATAATAATATCCCCACCACCGTATATCTCTCATTGACGTCGTGGTGGGGCTTGCGCGCTCCTGAAATCTGGGTCTGTGCCGTTAGAGTCGTTTTGCCGAAAGAGGTCTAGGGTAAGGAGCCAGACCAAGGGAGATACATAAACCCGCAGGGCAGAATGTGGCGATCTGTTGGGCAGTAGCGACCCCACGGACCCTATCTCCCGGGAGAAGTCTTGTTCCTCACCTCTGGCTTGCCTTTATTGGCCGGTTGGAGTGAACACTGACGAGGAACAAACCTCCCACCTCTTTCTTGGCTTTATTGGCCGGCTTGAATGGAGATTCGCAAGAGCAAACGTGCTCGGAGGATAGAAGTATTCCAGTAAGATGCTGGTAGGGATCTTGACCATACTTCCGGGATTGTCCTGATAGCGTGGAATACCTCTTCACTCCTCAAGCACCTCAGGACAAGTTACCCCCTTGTCGCTACGTCCCTATATGCTAGCGACCGTTTCCGGGGGGTCACTATTGAGTATGCAAGTCACCCCCTGCCATTTTATCCGTGTATATATAAAACATTGATCATGCGGGAGCCATAGCCCTTCCATAGTTTTAGGTTACCAGTTCACTTTAGCCACACAAATCATAGTCCAATATGTTTGTTTCCTTATCCTTTTTTTTTTTTTTTGAGGGTGTGAAATTATCAAATAACTTCTCCCGCTCTGGGTGGAGCGGGAGGGCGTGTCAGACTTTTACTGACTAAAACCCACCCGTGTTCCTTCCGTTGCCTGTGTACCGGGGCCGCGATAGGATTTCGGACAAACTCGCAACCCTGGCAGGCATTGGCCCTTACGGACCCCGTCAGTTGGTGGTCCTCATCGGACAGTGAGCTACCCATGGCTCACCATCAAGCCCGCGCCTACGGTGGCCGGAAGTCGGCTCGCGACTCCCGACGCCCGGGACGTCTCCTGCGGCGACTAGGGGCGCGAGGGCGCGAATCTTGCCTCTTCCTCGCGCGCTCCGCCTCCTCCTTCGCGAGCATTACTGCTTCGCAGAAGGAAGTGACGGCCTCCCATGCACTCTCGCTCCGGACCATGGCCTGAACCAGGGCCGCCGCCGATCGCCTCCACGGCGGTGCTCTGCCCAAGCAGTATGCTCCACCGTGTCCTCCGGGCGATCCACACAGTGGTGACACCCGAACGTTTCTTCCCGCCTTATACGGAACAGGAACCTCCCGAAACAACCGTGTCCAGTGAGGACCTGCGTCAGGTGGAAGGTGAGGACGCCGTGGCGCCTCTCTAGCCACTCCTCAAAGAGGGGACATATTGCCACAATTGTGGAAATATCCTGCAATAGTCCTGCTCCAACCGCGGGTTGTCCTTGGGCGCACTTGCATAGTGCGTACAGGGATAATCGTCGGTTGGTGCCACATTTAATTGAAAGCATCTAACGGGCCTCTGCGAGTTGGCGTCGCCCCCTCGTACGCCTCCCAAAGGTCCAGAAATCCAGGGTGCCGAGATATGTCAAAGATGTAATTTTTTAAATAATAACATTAACCATACATAAAATAAAGAAATCGACGTTTTGTCAAGTCAAAATCAAAACCGTGCGAAGCAGGCGTGGGTAGCTAGTGATAAAACTTAAAAAGAGACTGAATTCCAATTAACAGTTTAAGAGATACGTCTTGGTGAATGATATAAGAGCAATGAACTTGTTTCAAGAGAATAATTGATTTACCTTTCCTAAGTAAATGTCTGCAATTGTCAAACCGCCTTGAGCGAGAGTTGTTATCAATGCGCATGCCTTCTGTGTTTGAGAAGAGGCTTTTGCTCTGCAGTGGCACAATAATATGCTGGTATGAACATATTATCTTCCTTTATTAAATTTGCATTCATATTAATTACATTTTGAAATATGTATTTTTATAAAAAAATATAAAAAGCAGTGGCCCATCGGCATTAGGAACAGGGTCAAAGCTGCCGGTGGTCAGAGCTACAGAGAGAGGAAGATCTTCACTGTACGTGCCCTGTCCAGGAGTACTGCTTCCTGAATCAAGCCCTTGACCCAGCCGCGCAATGAGAGCATCCTGAGATCTCCGCTATTAGGCCATTAACCGTAACGATTATCGGTACAATTATTCCAGAGTCCACGTCCCACATGTGGACAACCTCATGTACTAAGTCAAGATACTTGTTTTTTTTATCTTTCTCAGCTTTCACGAGATTCTCGTCATGAGGGACAGCGATATCAAAAATCATTGCACGGCGCTCTCGTCGATCTATCACTACAATATCAGGCTTATTGGTTACAATAGTCCTGTCAGTGATGATAGATCGATCCCAGTATACTGTAGCGTGACCATTCTCGAGAACTGGGTCGGCCATATACCTGTAGTATGGTACTTCGGACTCCACAAGGTCGTACTGCTAGGCAAGTTGCTGGTGGATAATCCTAGCCACGAGATTGTGCCTGTGCAAGAACTCGCCGTTAGCAAGACCAGAACAACCGGAAACAATATGTAGGATTGATTGACCGGGACGGTGGCATGCCCGACAGATGTCAACCGTACCGTTCTTGACAATGTATTTCCGATAATCTGAATATATTATTAAAGTGAATAAATTGCCGGAAATCGCAAGATTTACAAGCTCCTTCCACTTCTTCATGAATTTTAATTAAAAAAACACATTGTTGCATTTCCAGCGTAATGAAAAAACACTGAAAACTGAAACGTAGATATTAAATTGAACAATTGCTCGAAACTGAAATGAAAAATACAGGATGCAAGTTCTCACGTTCAATAAACAGGTTTTCAAAGGCAATGATTACAAATTGCTCCGATTATATTGATGGTACATTATCTGGTGACCTCGCTCAATATGTGGCAATTACTTCGTTGAGATGACAGTGGTTTACAAAAAATTATACAGATTATACATGACGATTCTAGAATAGATCTATCGACAGAAAAACATGCTGCATTTTGTATCAAAAATCTAAAGTCATTTACTCAAATTAGGCTGAGAATCAGCACTTTTCGAACGTCAAAATTACATAAGACAGTCCCGCAAAACGCCCACCCTTCGCCACTTCCTAGTGCTTTAGCTGGGAAGAAGAAGTGGCGCAACAAACTCCCCAGCAGTCTTAATCTTGTTGATGATGTTCTTAGTAAACTTATACCGATGGTCAACTCCTTCTACAGATGTACCCCATCTTATGACTGATACAAGACTGTTGAAGAACGAAATTATGCTTCTTTTATGACCTTCGTCTGCTGACAGTACTTAAAGATGACAAAAAAATATTTAAAAAATTATAGTGCACTTGTTCTAATGTTATGTTGTTATTTTATGGATACTAGATCTATAATGGGTGTAAAAAGTTCAGGCATAAATTTTCTAATAACGAAATAATACAGGAAGTGTATTGTGCTATATTTGAATAAAATTAGTATAATTTTTGAAAAATAGTTAGCAGCTATTTATGATGGTTAGTGAGACACTATCCAAAAATAGACGAACTTATTTAACTGCAATCGTTCGTAGGTAATCACTGACGCAGCCGTCGTAAACATTTTCTATTTTAGATAAAAAGAAAATGGTAATAAATACAATATCAACGTAAACATTTTAAACAGGTACCTACTTGAGTATGTAACAATGAAAATTAAAAAGATATATGATAATTAAATAGGACTCACGTGGAGGATTCATCAGAAATAAATAAACTCCAGAATGGATTTACAATTAAATTTCAAACGTTTTACTTCAACAAAGATTTTTTTCCATCCTTTGAACAAGCGGGAAAAAGAATATTTAAACTTGAAATGTTTTCAACCTCTGCCTCAATCAATTACTCACTCCTCATATAAAGCGAAATGACCAACTGACCATATATTCAGTATCAGTGGGTTTATGACACAATCAAAATGACGAAGGTGCTTCTAGCCATCGTTCTGACCGTGATCGCATTCGCGCTTACAAAGTCGGCGAATACGCAAATGAAAGATCCGATGCCGCAGGAAGCCATGTCGACTACCACCATGACTGACCAGGACAGCAGCATCGACAAGATAGATATCGATCTCATGGCTGTTATGAACGCCTGCAATGAAAGTTTCAGGATTGAAATGGGTAAGCTTCGTCAGTACCTAAATATTTTTACCTGCGCTCAAAAAGGGCAATGCACTTATCTGACAGTACGATTAGTCGATTACACATCATTAGTATCATTCTCCTCAGCTATACCATTTTTTTGGGTGTGGCAGTGAATATCTTCTTTATCCATAAATCTTTATCAATCATCATCTCACGGTTCGTAGCCATATCATCTTTCACTAATTTCATCCATCGTTTCTTTGGTCTGCCAGATTTTAAAGCGATCCACATATATATTTTAAACACTCCTCACGATAAAGCTTCTGCTGTAGTATAGTAGATTTTATGCTATCGATACTAGTGTATGATTTCCATTGCAGCGTATATACAAGCACTGAATGAGAGCGGCAGTTTTATAGATGAAACTGATAAAACGCCTAAGGTGAGTCAAGCTTCATAATACCAACTGTCCAATCTCCAGAGTTACTTAGGCGATCGTTGACCGTGATGTTGCCCACAACATTGTACAAGAATTTGCAGCTTTTCTCTTTGTATTATTCCGTAAGATGGGAAAGTTCTCCTTTTCCTATAAAAATCAATTGATAACCACCTTTTATTTTTATTTTTATATATTTTACTCTTAGTGTTTCATCCGTTGCGTCTTCGTGAACGTAGGCATAGTATCGGAAGACGGTCGTCAGTTCAATCCAGCGCGGGCAGCGGCCATATTTGCCGGAGAACGGAATGGAAACCCTATGAATGATATTGGAGACATGACTGCCTTATGCGCTGCTGATCGACGTAAGTTTATTATACCCTAGTACCACAACATGTTATTCTTGTTCACATGTTAGTAAAAGAAATTGTTTTTCAGAGGAAACTTGCCTCTGCGACAGATCTTACCAGTTCATGAGATGTTTGATGTCGATGGAAATAGAGAGATATGAAAAGTCCTAGAGCTGTAACTGATACCTCTTAGTTTCTCATGCCGACTTGGTACTCCACTGGCACTGTTATGACACATATTCCAATCATGATTGTAGCAAAAGGTAGATATTAGTAGCCTGAATAAAATATTATTTATTGATGAATCAAACTGTTACTTTTTACGTTTTATTATAATTTACAAAATATTATGCTTCCTTGAGTAAATCTTTAGAATATCATCGAATCGCTCATCAACATCCACTTAAAATGAACTAAAAATGGACCAGGACAAAGCTAAATGATCGCATATGATACAATGTAAGTGGCATAGAGAAAATTGGAATTAAAAAGACACAAATAATTAATATTAATTACGCTTTATTTAATACGTAAAGACTAGAAAACTTACATCTATCAGATCTTTGTGATTTAAATACAGACAAGAGGAAACAAACTCGATTAACGTGACTTAGCTCCGAACAGGTTCTGGAAGACTCCTCCCAACCAGCCGGTTTGTGGCTCCCTGGAAATTAAGATCTGAGTATTAAAATAAGTAGTAGCACCTATGGAAAATAAACTTGGTTTGAAGTCTCAGGTAAAATAATCTTCCTGCCAGGGTTGCGAGTTTGTCCGAAAGGGATATCGTGGCACCGGAAGGAACACGGGTAGGTTTTAGTCAGGTAAAAAAATCTTGAAAAAGGTGAAACCTTTAATTGATACGTTTTGAACGACTATGATCTTAAATATTTACAATGGTCAGATTTTTTTAATATTTTGTATATATTTGTAATATATTTTTCAAAGGATTTCGTGATAGGAGCCAATTCTAATTTTACACAAACCGTAAGCAACCACTCACTCTTTCTTGCACTTGTACATGTTGTTGACTTTCTTGACATCGCCACGACTCAATCCTTCTCTCTGCCCCAGCTTTACTCCTCCAACCTGAAAAAAGTCGATTGAAAAAGTTATCCTCAAGATCTTATACTGAACAATGTTCTTTCTCTAGGTTACCTGCGCGTCGGCTGGAACCACAATAATTCATTTTAAGTGATCTTCTTGTCATCAAAAATTAAAATTCTGTTATATCCTGCATGAATGTATGCTTGTACGTAAAATAATTAATAGAGACATACATACACAAATAACATTTACAAAAATAATGCAAATTCAAAAGCGCCTGACGAGACAGGCTAACCATATAATTTTAAGGGCACCGAGGACAAACTACGGTAGAAGGACTGTCGTATATGAAGGAGCTGAACTCTATAACTCTTTACCTAAAATAATTAAGGAATCGAAATCACTTCCAACTTTTAAAATGCTATTAAAGCACCACCTGAATCATGTTTAAATTGTACGTTTTTACCGTTTTTATAACTAAATTTTAGTTTATTACTCGGCGAAACCGTCGCTTATGTTAATTATTTAATTATTATGTTCTTCCTCATAGGAGTGAATATTTGTATTCTTTTTGAGCGAAATAAATTTCTTAAACCGTAAACCGTGAATTTTGCAGTGAAGCCATATGGATTTTTTTTCTTCAAAAAAAGGTTTCTGATAACGTACCTTAGGTTCGATTGTCTTCTGTTGGTTCTTAGAGAAAGCGTACTCGGAATAGTGCATGACACTGTTGTAGTCGTAGGGAATGCCGAAGTCATTGGTCTGCTTGGTGCTCGCCTTCCTGAAGTTGGTCTCGGAACCTGTACAAGATCATTTCACGATGGTTCTACACAAAGCTCACACTCCCGCTGACTTCTTAAGTGACAAAATAACGAGCCATGTCATTGATGCTACGGCCGTCAAACTATGTTAGGAGAGAACTATTTCCAGCAATGGAAAGCAATTAACAGTGTGTCAGCAAAAAACCACCAGCTGCTGACTGTAAAACTTTAATAAAAAAAGTCTATGACGCAAATGAGGAGGAGTCATCAAATTGATCGTTAAAAAGTAAGTATAAATATAAATAAGTTTTATAGGTAAAAGTTGTTTTAGGCGAATTAATTGCCAGTACCAGTATACCTTAATCTATTTAATATAAGGATGATAATCGATTACAGATTAGATCTGATTAGATGAGTTAGATCTGTCACCTGGCCTGATGTTATTGTAGCGCAAGACGACGAAGTCGTCCCTCTCAGGGCGGCTCTGCTCATGCATAAAGCCCACGGCATGCAGCAGCTCGTGCAGGACTGTTCCTTTCTTGGACACGCAGCCAGGAGCCTGAAGGTTTACTTCTTGACGACCACCTGGAAATAAACATGAATAAAAGAACTTTAATGTTTTTTTTATGTCGTGATGGCCCAAAGGTTAAGGCCTCGCCTCTCATGCCAATGCCAAAGTACCAATGTGACTTTTTCAATTCATATGTACTTTCTGAGTTTAACTTGGACATTACTGAAATAGGTGAAGGAAAACACCGTGAGGAAACCTGGACTTTATAGTTAATATAAGTCTGAAATCACCCGTGGATTGAGCAAGCGGGGTGATGAATGCTCGTGCCTTCTCTTTATGAGAAGAGGCCTTTGCCCTGCAGTGGGATAGTAATAGGCTGGTATTATTAAAGAGAACTTTACATTCAGTTTGAATTCCAATAAAGAAAATGAGATGTTTCTTGCCTATTGTAAAAAAACGCTGTAACTTTGCTTCCACACAACTTAAAACTGTGCAGTTGTCAGTAAATGCTTTTGAAAGCAAAGTTTTCATAGCTTAGCTTAAGAGCGTGGCCCTATTAAATATTTTATGAAATTACGATTATTTATGCTCGGTTCCTTTAAAAAAAACGAATAGTTTTGTACCAATGGTATATTTTTTTGCCAAACTGAGCATGTAAATAGATTCGTAAGCTAATTTTACCTGCGATAGCTACTTCCATATGGGAGGGTCTACTATACAAAGCTATGAGGTCTTTGCTTCATTATAGGTAAAGATACAAGAGTCTTAATTTTAACCAACAACGGTCCGTAAATTATAGGAATCAGCCATTAGTCAAACGATTCGTAATTCTACGAAGCTCTAGAACTAGTTAGTATTATTATAAGTAATGCAATTTTTCAGCGTTTACGGCAGTATCACTCTTCCGCCGCGAAACCATAGCAGCGAAACTGCAGCAGTTCAATTCAACTGGCTCGCGTCATGTTCCGCAACTCGAGTTCTGTTACTCAAGTTTCGAGCAGTTTCGCTGCAACGGTTTCGCGTCTTAGGTGTGCTACGTAAATGTACATGACAAGACTTACCTATTCTGCCAACGCTAGACCAGCAACCGGTGTTCTTGCTCTGGAGAGTGATGTAATCCTTCTGTCCATTGTATGGAACGAAACGTAAGCACGTCAGCCTGTGGTAGTCCGCTATCGCCTTCATTATGGTTTCCCGTTCCGTGGGGCCTGAGACAGGAAACATTTTCATACTGCACATCAAAGACGAAATAGCATAAAATAATACTGTTTTCATGCAACCATGCGGAAGCGCTGCGCGTCTCTTGTGCGCAGAGTGCGGGCCAGCTCCAATATCGTTCTGAATATGATAGCAAATAGGTTGGACTGTCTTTATGTGCGACAGTGCTGGGACAGACAAGTTACATATAGTGTCGCACGTAAGAGACTATTGTAATGAATTAATTATGAATTTGAATGAATTAATTTGTGTTGAGGTTGTTTATTTGTGTGTGATTTCTATTATGGGTTATGTGGTACATGTTTTTTTTATATATCAGAGAACTTAGTAGGTATATTCTGGTCAACATTTTTAACCCGTTAACTTGCGCTGCTGAACTCTGGAAGCCAAATTACCGTTAGCATGTTCGGTCAAATAGGAAGCTACCAAAAAGATTTTAAGCTGCATTTCTCAGTAGCCCATATTCTGTCGATCCCCATTGACATAATAAATAGACTGCAAATTTTTACTACGTACTGAAGTATCCCTCGATAACATAAGGAATGTGTCCCTGTGGCCAGCGCAGAACCTCTTCCCTGACGCCGTTCCTCCCCTCCTGCTGCGGCATGAGGATATCTCCCTCGGCATAGTCCCCTACCTCCTCAGGGTTCATGAGAGATGACTCCGACCAGCTCGCCAACTTATCGCCTGGAAATTACAAAGAAATAAGAACAGCAAGATATTCTTGAGTTTCAGAGTTTGAAGACTCTAGAAAGGAATCCCTTCCACAATTTTTAATAAATTCAAAATTCAAACTACTTGTACTTGCAACTACCTTAGAAATGTCTACGAAATGTGAAAGCGAACGGGGATTTGAAAATACCGCGAGCTAGTGTAACTTTACAGTCGATTATATTCAAATTCAAATTCAAAAGTCTTTTATTCAAACTAGGCTGAGAATCAGCACTTTTCGAACGTCAAAATTACATAAGACAGTCCCCCAAAACGCCCACCCTTCACCACTTCCTAGTGCATTAGCTGGGAAGAAGAAGTGGCGCAACAAACTCCCCACCAGCACAGCTGTCTGTTCAGTTAGAAGAATAAAAAAAAAAGATTCTATATAATAGTATTCAAAATAATTAACATTACGCAACACAATACATAATTTAAATTATTAACCATATGTTAGCTAGCACACGCCAATATACCAAACAAAATCATCGAGAACTATACTCAGGCCAAAATAAAAAACTAAACGTAAACCGAACTAAATATCTAAATGAAAAGCCTCCAGGCATAAAGGGCGTGCCCGCTTACATATAGTTGTAACTGGAAGTTATAAATGATAAACTAGGACCATCGATGTAAAATAAATAAACAAGAGTTAATTACTAATAACAATAAATAATATGATAAATTTTCGAGGTCACTAGCTAACCACATATTGCAATACAACTCATAAAAAAAACATCGTGATGAGTAGATTTAGTCAACAATACGTAGAGTCGTTGATTCTTGCGGTAACAATAATTATTAAAAAATTATCCTGCTGTTTGTAGCCATATCTATTGGTATTTCGACAGCGAATTGGATGAAGGACACTCGTACTTACTGAACAAGGGGTAACAAAAATTCGACTCAAAGGACCAGTTTAGTTCTCGACTAGCTATGGATTTTGGCCGTTATTCCAAAATATTCGAGAACAAATAAATAAATTTAAATAAAGTAATAAAAATAAAATAATAGTATATATAATACTGTTTTATATACATAATATTATATAGGGTGGCAGGGACATCGACGCGAAGCCGGTTACCATGGATTCAGTACATGATTTTGAACCCCCCTGCGTTGAAATTTTTCTTCGGTTATTTAAAAAATAATCTGCTGTAAAAGTGCAATTGTAAAAGTGCTTCGCGGTCAAAATGTATGGAACATCTGTTTTATTTTATTTTATAACAGACGAACAATTTCAACGCTGGGGGGTTCAAAATCATGTAATGAATCCATGGTAACCGGCTTCGCGTCGATGTCCCTGACACCCTGTATATATGTATATATTTTTTTATTTTCTTATCAAATTTTTATTTAATTAATTTGTGTTTTTGTATTAATTATATTTGAAATATTAGGGACCCTAAAAGAAATTTGAATAAAATTTTCAACTGATGGGTCGACATGACCCAGAACACAACAATTATTACCCGATTATAATTATGTTCCTTTCGCAAATTGTGTCCTCTTTCCGAACGGTAAAATGATTTCAATGATGGATGATGCCACTCAGACAATTTCCTTTTACACCGGAACTGGGAAAAGCATGAATGAAGATAAAAAAGTTATCGAAAAAGTTGAGCAACGTGTAATATGTTAGCTACTTAACACGATTAGGATATCATGAAGTTGAGGAAGCGGGCTGTCAACTTGGTGCTTGGTGACTTTTCGTTATTTTATTATCGGATGATGTTGACACGGCCGCTGTCGTGTTTATCGTGTGAACATGACAGGCGATGCATCTCGACCTGAATCGATCTACATGTATTAATTATTCATTATTTCCTTTCTCACAGTTACCTATTTTCCTATCTTTTTCCTTCATTTGGGTATCAGTGGTGCATTGTTCCTCATAGTCGAAGTTAAGTAATTGAAAACTATGAATGCAACATATTGCATATTTGCACTTATTATTATATCTCTCTCTCTCTGCATCACCCAAAAGTTGACTGGTAGAAAATGCCTATGGCATTAAGTTCGCCTCTGTACATTGTGTGCTTGAAGTATTAAATAAATAAATTATAGCAAAACATTTTAGTTTGGAGATAAACATTGGGTCCGCAAAGCTTTTCAGTAAATGGAAAATCAATCAACCTGCCTAGCCATTTCCCAACTTTGTTGAGGTCGGCTTCCAGTCTAACCGGATACAGCTGAATACCAGTATTTTACATAGAGCGACTGCCTATCTGCCTCCACAACCCAGTTACTGGATAACAGGATACCCCTTGGTAAGACTGGTTGTCAGACTTTCGGGCTTCTGACGACCCGTAACTGCTGTCAAAGATCCAAGAATGACAGCCGAGACCAACGGCTTAACGTGCTTTCCGAGGCACGGAGGGGTCGCGGTATGTTAAGATCACCCATCCACGGACTGACTGCCGCAAGAGTAGCTTAACCTGATCGATCGACCCGTGCGGCTTACTTAGCCAGTTACTTAGTTCAGTAAATGGAAAATGCAATGTCTTAATTATTCAAACTTACGATGTTTTAAGTGTTTTATTTCTAGTTTATTTTGTTATAGCGTTACAAAACTTTGAATTAACGTTTGAATTGTCGCAGATAATTTCTAAGTTGTAAAAATTTAGCCAGTTTCTTAGTTCAGTAAATGGAAAATGCAATGTCTTAATTATTCAAACTTACGATGTTTTAAGTGCTTTATTTCTAGTTTGTGTTGTTATAGCGTTACAAAACTTTTAATTAACGTTTGAATTGTCGAAGATAATTTCTAAGTTGTAAAAATTATGAATATCGAGTTAGAGTGGACTAAACAAATAACAAAAAAAAACTAAGAATGATCTAGATACCAGCACACAGGACGTTCTATAAAGTTAATGACTTTACGCGATTTTTACACACCCGATAACAACCTTAATTATATCAACACTAAAATGCAAATTGTTGATAAAAGAAACTGTAATTTAATTACTTATTTACATAATTCAATTAAATAACGATTACTTTACTACATACAAACTTTAATTGTGATTTATATCTACCAATCGTACTTCAAATTTTCTTTCTGGCAATTTAATGTCTCATAGAAATCCGTATTGGGACTTCTTCTGTCAAATTAATTTAAAATCTTCCCAATTACACAAATTGAAATTCTATTTTCAAAAATTGAGGAGGAGCTGAGGTCTACCTTGTTTGAAGTCACCCCCGACAGTTAATATTGGCTCTAATGGGTAAGGCCAAATTAATTATACAGGCCAAAGAAATTATAAAGGCCAAAGAAATGATATCAAAGTGATTAAGGGCTACGGTCCTTAATCGTTTCGATATAATTTCAGTACAATAAGTTCTACTTATAACATAGCATAAGATAACAACATCACGCCTGTAGTTCCCAAAGGGTTTGGCAGAGGTGTACCTATAGTACACCCTCATTTCACCAGTATTTTTAAGTCCCATGTAATAGGGGGCGAGCCTATTGCCATCAACCGGGTACTAATCCGGACTCAGAGCTGCTACTGAGAAATTCCAGATGGAAAAACATAACATTTTGCCCGACCCGGGAATGGAATTCAGGACCTCATGCTCAGCAGTAGCGCTTGCGACCACTAGATTAACGAGGCAGTCAAACGAGGGAAATTCTACTTACCTATATTAAATAAATAAAAAAGTTGTATGTATAATGTTAGGTTCTCATAATTATTATTATATTAATACGTGAAGCAAAAACTTTGTACCCCTTTTTACGAAAATTACTCGGACGGAGTATGAAATTTTGCACAGTTAAAGTTTATATGTAGAAGGAGTGCCGAAAGCTAATATTTTTATATAATATACATTAGAAATAAATAAAATTAATAAAAAAATCATTACACACACTACACCTTAGAATATTAACAATTTAAATTAATTTATTACGGTCGTATTTCGACCATTAGGCGACGACTAGTAATATTAATTTCATGATCAATCACTCACCGCTCTCATTTTTCGGTAGCCCATAAGCTTCGGGTCCCAAACTCGACACATCTATAGTCTCACTGCCATCTATACTATTCTCTCCGATGTCGTCATATAAAAAATCTACAAAATTATAATAACCCCCGCCTGCCGGCAACGCGTTCTTTCTACTAATTAAAACTACTAAAAATATATAAATTATAGAATTCATTTTGACTGAAATAAGCTAGTTTCAGATTGGTTTTATATTGTTTTATTTTAACTGAAAACTTTATGCTTATTTTATATTTTTAAATAAAAACCTTGTTTTAAGGAAAAGGACTAGGCGATCAGAAACCAGCAATAGGTATGTGAAGTAAATTGGTGTGGCGCGCGTTTTTATAAAGGTGTCGCGAAGACCTGTCATAGGGTAAACACAAACGGACAAAATGTCGACAAGGTTCGTTACTCCTTACTTCCTGATAAAGGATGCGAACGAAAATATGTAAACTAATCGATAAGAACAGCCTTGAATGTTTTTTGATTTACATTTCCTCTATTTTCGATGTTTTGGTTATGAAATGTTGTAATCTTTATCAGTTTCCTGATAATAGCAAATATTTTTCAAGTTTATCTCTAAAACAAAATATTTAAGACTAAGTTCCTAGTTCTTTGTTTACATTTAATATTTGGACGTGTTACAAATTGCATTCATCTATCCTAATAAGGTATATTTTACGACTTCTGTCAATTAAATAAAGATTTATAAAACCGGTTTTTATCTTTTATTGATAAAGAGTAATGCTGTCGACGCTTGCAATATTTTTTATCTGAAACATCCGTTTCCGTTTCATTGGAAAAAACAGAGTGAAAAACTGAAACCGAGGATAACAAAGCGGACCCTGTTCATGCATTTTCTTATGCTATGGCAGCAAGGATGGCTTATGATGTGCAAAGACTGTAGCCACAAATTTCTCATGAATAAGCTAAATTGGATAATTATTAATTTTTGAAAATTCTCATGGATACTAGTACGAGGGTTATGTGAATGTCGAGTCGATTTTCTAAACTCCACGATGGTCATCCTGCAGCACTTGTAGAGATTCTCCGAGATTATCTATGGAACGCACCAGTGTTACTCTTGTGCCAAGCCGATGCCATTTCTCAAGAGACAAAAAAAAAAAAAAAGAGAGAAGTGTAAAATACTTTCACCGTCTCTTGTGGTCTAGTGGTTAACCACCTGTCTCAGACCCAGAGGTCACGGGTTCGATTGCCAGTGGGGGCAAAAATGTCTGCTCGGTTTGGTTGGTGGCAGGGCTTCTTGTAAGTCCACCTGGCTAGCTACCATCATCTTAACTAAGTCAGTCGCCATAACAACAACGTTAACAGCATTGTTGTGTTTCGGCAGTTAGAGGTAAGATAGTCAGTTCCTCAGTCGTTGAGGATTCTGGGTGAAGCTCGCTTCCACCTTCGGCCTGATCATCTCTTACCATCAGGTGAGATGCAGGCCAAGAGATTCCCCGTGGTGGTAATAAAAAAAAAAAGTAAATGGAATGAATTTGATTTGTAAACTTGCTGCGATGGACGTCCGCGTTGACTTCCGAGAAGAAGAGAAGAATGCAAAAGTGATTCTCGCTCCGTGGGAGTTGAGAATTATAATTAGAAGAATTAGAATTTCTTTATTTTGCATAAAATATGGTAATAACATAAGAAGTTCCACATATTTTGCTTATTTACTATTTCACCATGCAAAAAATACCTTATAATAAAATTATATACAAAAACACAGATCGTGAAGTAAAAAACAAAAACAAAATAATCTTAATAGTAGTTTATGAAACTGTTGCATAAAGCCGAGCCGCAGGCGAGGTTTTTAATAGTATCACGCGAGTATTCAGTTTCAGAGTATTCAGTCAGCAGTTTCATACACTACTTTATCTACTCTCATACATTGGGATTGAACCTACTAAATAAAAGATCAAAGTTAAGGATCAAGATTAAAAAAATCCCACGAAACTCAGTACAATCTCACGTATGAATGACGCCTGCACCCAGCACATCACCGCGCATGCGCTAGAGCGGTGCTGCTGTTCCCCGCTAACGTTCCATTACAAAAGTTGATGGAAACTCCTTGGTGATATTAACTTCTTGGATTTGCATTGTATCGTAATAGAAAAAAAATTGTTTTACAATGCATTTGCTCGAAAAGAGCGTTTTCCAAGCAGTCAATTGGTGCGGAAAGTGTCACTTTTTTTCACTAGTACTTTTTACTTTTCTGTTTTATTTTTTATTTTTGAGGCCGTCGTCAGCCCGTCTCAGAGATTTTATTATTTGAGAAAAGTTTTACAAATCAGATGATGATGATAACGATGACGATGGCGATGGAGATGATTCTGACGATGGTCAAAATAAAAAAATCGAAGTCGAAGTCAATTTAAAATCAAAGTCAAAAAAACAGTCAGTCAGTCGTTTTTCAGTCATGAATGTTGTTTTTATCATTTATATAAGTCGTCTTAGATGTTACACATCATAGGCGACTACCGCAAGACTCGCTCGTTCTTTTTTTTTCCTCGCACAATGCATAGTAAAACGTTGTATGATACACGTGCGTAAGATGATTTCCGACTCATGTCGACCACTCGTCGAAAATCACCTACCTTCCGCACTTGTAGCATAAATAACTACTATAACATTATTTTGTTAGAGAAAAAGTGTTATAATATGATTCTATTTTTAAATTTCGGTATTGTGTTTATAAAGTATGTCAATATAAACTCGTTTTGAAGTTTGTAATTCGAATATTACATTAAGAGAGTAGATAAAATTACGTTATTTAATTATATTACTAGTGAGATCATATTTCGAACTTTGCTTATAATTTAAGAACTCACTTATTGTATAGAAAGTAATTTCGTCAGAAAGCAACGCCTTTACCGTGGTTTTTTCCGACAAGAAAGTTAGATGTAGGTAGGTGATACCACGGAAGACGCCTCTATCATGAGGATGATTAGATACTTTATAATAAAAAGAAATGCTGTTCTTTGGTAAGCGCATCATTTCAGAATGGCTGGACCGATTTGGAAAATATTCGTCTTTAAGTGCTCCAGTGGTGCCGGACCTAAAAAATACCATCATAAAGAGTACCATCCCATTTCTTCCCGAGGGTGTCGTAAAAGGAGACTAAGGGACTGACTAGAGAATGGGCAGCAGCTTTCTCTATGCATTTTTAACACCATACTGCGATCGCCAACCCGCCTGCCAAGCGTGGCGATTATGGCAAACCCCCCCATTGGGGGGAGGCCTATGTCCAGCAGTGGACGTCTTTCGGCTGAAATGATAAAGTGTTCGAGTCCGAATCAGTACCCTTATTACGAATTACATGATCAATCGGAATCTGAAACGTTTTGAAACAGATTGCAAATCCATTGCTTCATAAGTTCGAAAAAAAATACTGTTCAACAACGTAAATAACGCAATGAATGTTGTTGAACTGTCAAAATTAAACAGATTAGTCGTAATCGCTTACGGAAATGTGTTGGTAATTAGGGGTATCAGGTTCTTACGAAAAGAAAAATTAAAAGTTGCCGGGAAAACTGAAAGTGCATTTTCAATGGGAATTTTGTATGAATTATTGAAAGGACAATGCCCATTCACGGTCGTTGGAACAGGACTACGTCTGTCGGGTCAGATAGTTTTGATAAACAGTTTAGAAAGCATTTCTTCTTCTTCTAATGTCAACCGTAAGAGGGTTTATCCTAAAAGTTGGCAACGTCGCAAATAGCTGTCAAATATTTACCTGTTTTGATTAATTTGGCAATATTAGGTACTGTATGGAAATAAGAAATGTGGCTAACTAGCGAACTAGAATATTGATTATGAAATGCAATAATTAATATCGTAACACCGAATATTTAGTTTTAGATGTAAAAAAAGTTTTTTGAAACTTTCCAAATCCCTTTTTTACACCTAAAACGGTTACAACATTCAATGTATAATTGCAGTACATTATTAATATTCTAGTTCGCTAGTTAGCCACATTCCTTATTTATGTATAGTAATATTGTCAAATTAATCAAAACAACAAAATATTTGACATCTATTTGCGACGTTGCCCACTTTCAGAATAAAAGTCGCCGTTCACACCCATGCAGATAATGAAGAGCGTTTCCTAGAATAACGTCTATGAAATGAACATGACTGGGGTCACGATCGCAGTGAGGTCATGGAAAATTTCGAATATCTCGGTTTAATGAGTCAGTTTCCCACGCCGACCTCTTGCATTACAAGAAATCAACCAATTACGAATAATAACGATCAAAATACAGCATCTGCCTTGACATAACTCTTGTTCTGACCTAGAGAGAGATGTGATTGCATCACAATAGCAAATGTGTCACATTATGATGTCGGTCCAAACTCAGTTCGTTGACACACAAGGCCTCACTATCTACAAGTAAACGGAAGGATTTCTCGTTGATAGGAACAACCTCCACTGTATAATGTATTCAGGAAACATTATCGTTTCCATAAACATGACATCTCATGATGTTTTGACTCTTGAGTCATGTCGCATCGTCGTCTTTAAACAATTCCTATCTAAATATAATATGCGATGCATGGGCGTGACATAAGTAATATCTTTTTCCTTGTTAGCGTTATCGTTTTTAGTTGTGATATCATAAATAAACATTAGATGAACTTGTGCGTTCTTTTATTTTCGATGAACTTCCGCTTGTATCAAAAGTAGGTACTTTACCGGCGTTGTAATCGGTAAGGTCCATTTTGTGGATCAGCGTATTTCACTGGTTATTCAGCAGTCATATGACTTGATATATCCTTAATAAAATCACTAGATTCAGTTTCTTTTGCAATTCATTCTCCCTATCCACAGAACGTAACCGGTGCATGCGTATAAGCCTTTGCTTCAATAATCCTTATGCCAAAGCCCATGGCTCTCTCTACTACTTCTTAGGAGGAAGATCCAATTAAGATCTAGCTAAGAACCAACGCAAGGATTTAGGCATATTCGTCTGCTGTATCTGTCATGAAAACAGAGTCTTCCTGGCTGCCAGAAAATTTCAAAATTGGTGTTTTTGATATTTTCTTAAGGGGTCATTGAGGGATCCATGTGCACCAGTGAATATAAAATCTATCTGTTATTTATTTATACAATGTAAACAAAACAATAAACAGATGACGTACACCCAAAACCGCAGGGTGTCAAGAAATCGGAACCGACCGCGGAAACGTCGACTTAATAGACACATTAGTTATACTGGTTATGCCTAATATGGCATATGATTCATAAGACTATTGTCCTTGGTTGAGTTCGCCTCGTGTTCTCGTGTTCGTGGAAGTGCGGAGGTGGACACGAGGAAACGAATGTGATGAGGGGTGAAGCGGAAGATGGGCTCATATACGGACACTGGCACTAAAAAACAAACATCAGTAGTGAGTGGTCCCAGGGTGTGTGTGATCAATTATGTTCATTTTTAACCGACTTCCAAAAAGGAGGAGGTTATAAATGTTCGACGCGTATGTTTTTTTTTTTTTTTTTTTATGTTTGGCCGTCGATTTCTCCTTCAATTGTTGACCGATTTTGAAAATTATTTTTTTTGTTTGAAAGGGTATGGTCCCGGATTGGTCCCTTAATTTTTTTATTAACTTTGCTTGGATAGTTTTTGAGTAAGCTTCAATAATACGTATTTTTCCCACTTAGTATATGTGGATGATATGATGATAACTTCCTGTGACAATTATTTACATAGCAGGTAGTGGTATTCGAATTCGGGTGTGGTAGGTACCACAACTAAAAAGTGAAAAATAAAAACTTTTTACAAAAAAATAAAAACCGACTTCCGAAAAAAAACACTAAGAGCGGAAACATTTATTAATTTGTAAATTCCAATGTGCATGATTTTAAGGAAGGATCTCCTTGCTTTTAAAAGATTATGTTCGTGCACTGTGCTTTTCTGCTGACTTTAAAGAAGTGTTGATCCCGCAATTTTATCAAACGATATTTTTCCGACTGTTGCCGTAAAGACAAGTTTAATCAGGCATTTAAAATAGAGGCGGTTCAAGTAACTTTTAATGGTTGCTTAATGATAATGCTATAAAATAGAGTAATTTATAGATCCGTACCTGTCCGTACGTGCGAAGACAATAAAAAGAAATGGGGGTCCCGTATTACGGCATCTTATAGATAATGTCATAGACACCTATAAATTCTGTGTTCTGGAAAAGAAGCCATTCGAACCAAGTGGTATATAAGAAAGTACAAAAAAAAAAAAAAAAAATTAAAAACAATTTTTTTTTAACAGAAATTGGTAAATATATTTTTCAAGCCAAATATGTACCTATATTAATTTATCATATCGATAATATTGCCCAGTAACTGGGTTGAAGTTCTGATGCAGTCGTTTCACGTAAAATACTGGTATTCAGCTGCATCCAGCTGTACTGGAAGCTAGCGCAGATGATGATCAAACAGGACAACGTCTTCGGGGTCCCTAGTTAAGAAGGGGCGAGCCTCAAGGTTCAATTCTTGATCCTTTTCTATTTCTAGATTTCCTTACCCGCATGATGGCTAACTTATCGGACATAATTCTATTCGCTGACGACACTTCTCATATAGTTAAAGTAGATAGAAAAGATACAGATGTACATGTTACATGTCAACGATAGTCCGGCTGTGCTTTCGAAATGTTTCGCAGCTAATTAACTTTTACTTAATGCGAACTAAATGACTTAAGTTCTCATTACTAATGTACCCCAAGTGGGTCTGAATTTAAAACTTGATGGCAAGAAACTAGTTGCTCATACGGAAACATACACGTATTTCTAGGAATTAATCTAGATTCGAACTTGCAATGGGGCGCATTAGAGCTCTTTCAGGTAGATAAAGATCAGCTGCATATTATAGCGATATAAATAATATAACGCCACATTAAATTAAATAATCACTGGGGATCGAACCCAGGATGATGAAGAACGAATAATGAAACACAGAAAGATTGAAGTCACAAAGTATAATTAAATTAATTGGTTTGAAAAAGAAAAACAAAATTAAAAATCAGATGTAAAATAAAAAAAATGTTATTTTGGCGGTCGTAGTGATTTAAATAAAAAAGGCAGGTATTTTATAGAACGTCAGGTTCTTAGGGTAACGTAATTTTTCTATGACTATCGCTGAGCGAGGGGTACTAGCACTGGTCAGAGCTGGGAGCTCGTTTGCGTTAAGGAAAAAAATCACAAACGGGTATTTGACGCGAAGAACCGTTGTGCTACATAATATATTTTGCATTTTTTATCATTTTACAATTTGACATTTAATTTGATATACGGTTCTGACATTTTTATAATATTTTTTTGACAATATTAATTATAATTTTTATGAATTGTTAAATATTAAAATTTAATTAATCACAATTTTATTGGTTTTTGGGCAGTTTAATTTAAAATAGATATGAATAATTTGAATGTGTGTGTGTAAAATTATGGACTTGAATTTGTCTGAAATAAATGAATAATAATAATAATAAGATACGCAGGCCTAACCACTGTTTAAATTAGGACTTGCTAATCGACAAATTATGGTTATACTTAAGAAATTACAACGCAACTTAAAAAAAAAAAAAAAAAAAAAGTTGGCAAATGAGGATGCTGAAGGTGTTGCCTGCAGTGTGTAGGGACAGCGTCCGACGCGTCGACGTCGCTGCTACTTCTGGATGGCTGGAGGAGCCACGCGGAGACGTGGTATTGGAACCACGCGCGGATGGATATGACTGGCGGACTGCGCACCTCCCTGGCTACAGCCACGGCTGGAGACGGGTAAGCCAGGGGCCTCAACGAGGCCTTTTCTGTACGGATCCAGAACAAATACTATTTAAGACCCGGTTAGAAAGGCAATATTACGTGGGGGGTGGATTACAAACTGGAATACTCACGAAACAAATATAGGTAGTTCTTCCTGGATATACAAAAAAACACAAATGAGACTTTTATGAAGTTAATAACAACAATAACGATTTAGCAGTAATACGTCCTAAAGTCTGAAATAATAGTGTTATATCGGAAAAAATATAATTCAACAGTTACTCGTATCTCTGCTTGCCACGACACCAATGCTTCGAATCGTCCTTTCATCAAAATACAAAACCGACTTTTCATTCGATTAAAAAATATTCAAAAATGTGTCAAGCGTAACAACATTTTAAGAGAAAAACATGTTAAGCCTTCTTCGCAAATAAAAAGGTTGGCTTGGCAGCGGCATGCTGTAATATGCAGTAAGAAAAATAAGGCAGTTGGCTGATGTAGCCACAGCTAGGCTAATACTTTGCTTATTTCCACAGTATTATGTCTTATGGCATCGGCAATGTTATGTAGATTCAATTTTTATTTAACAAAAGAGAGCAATCCGCGCGATCGTTAAGAAACCTCCTCCTTAGTTCCTTAGAAACAAATTCAAAGAAATTGATACACTGACTCTGACTTCTCTTTATATTTTAGAAAGTATTTTGTATGTTCGCAAAAAACTAACGACTTTTCAAAATAAGATGCGATTTCCATAGTAAAACTACACGTCGTAAACATGAAATTGTGATACCGAAATTTTAATTAACTTAAACTACCAAGTCATTTCTTATTAAACAGTACCTACCCACTTTTTTAACAAGTTGCCAAAGTCGGTTACAGAACTTAGCGATGGAAAGTTCAGAACCCCTAACAGACGTGTCCTTATCAAAAAAGTATATTATTATAAGATAACTACAGTACAAAAAGACTCCGTTGAAAACAAGGAAGTTTGACAATAATTCCTTCTGCACGTGTGGCTTCCCTGTCATGTAGGTAAATCCTATCCTATATTATTAAACGAGCAATATTTGTTTAATTATCAATCAATCTGCCTAGCATTTTCCCAACTATGATGGGATCGGCTTCCAGTCTAACCGGATGCAGCTGAATACCAGTATTTTACATGGAGCGACTGCCTATCTGACCTCCACAACCCAGTAACTGGGTAATACGATACCCCTTGGACTGGAGTCAGACTTTCGGGCTTCTGACGACTATTAACGACTGTCAAAGACCCACGAATGACAGCCGGGACCAACGGCTTAACGTGCTTTCCGAGGCACGGAGGAGTCTCGTTATGTAAAGATGGTCACCCATCCACGGACCAACCCCGGCTCGTTCGTCCATTAACTGCTCCCAAATCCCGATGTTTTTTTTTTCTTACGTGTTTCCTTGACATAATCTTTTCATTATTCGACTTATGGGGCCGTAAAAGTTGTCAGTTTTAGACCATTTTTGTACGAGCTCTACACAACTAAACAAGTTAGGAATTTGAAACTTCAGTATATCATGTATCATAAACTATATATAATCAACAAATACTAAAAACGCCAATTGATAAAGGATTTATTTAATATGGGTGATTTTCTGCAACTGCAAAAATAACTTTGTAATTCATAGTATCATTAAGAAATACAAATTTATCTTTGCGATTTTCAATGAAGAAAAAAAAAATCTTCATTTAGTATTTCCATTTTTATGCTAAATAATGTACGGTGGTACGGAACCCTTAGTGTAGTCCAACTCGCACTTGGCCGGTTTTATTTAAAACACTCTTCTTTCTTGTTTTTCCTTTCTTAGAAGTTTTCGTAAGTTAGGTCTTCTGATGTCACGTAATGAATATATTTTTTTAATCTCAAGTCCTATTCTTCCGGTCCGTTTTGCCTTTTAGCATAAACCACATCAAATACTTACTCGTAAATTCTGGTAAATGTGTACCTATTGCTATCCTCCACATAGTTTGATAATAGTTCAATCACAAGTAACTTTGCATAATTATCATGAGCAAAAGCAAACTGTAGGCGGATTGAAAATCGCCAACCCGATTAATTATCAAAACATGGAAGAACAATCTTAATCCTTGTTAAAACAGTGCTCACATGGACGGTGGCGTTGAATACGCTGACCAAGAGAGGGACCATGAAAAGCTTCCTCAAGACAGCACTCAATCAAAGATGGCGTTATTTCTTTCAAACTTGGTCCTTTGTACCGGCTTAGGTGGTCCTTTCTACCGGCAGGAGACGTCTTTCGTTCCTTTTTCCTATCTGCAGTTATAGCTGAATATTCTCCCAGAAAAAAAAAATTGTTGGGTGTCATGTCTAGATATCAGCTCAACTCCAAAGGGTAAGTACCCTTTGGAGTTGAGCTGATATCTAGATATTCTAAGTAAATAATTTCATGCGGACATTTTTGCTTCTTGTCGTGTAGCTGGTATTTTGTGCTTCTGCATAGCTTAAGAGGGTTTATCCTAAAAGTTGACAACGTCGCAAATAACCGTCAAATATTTAACAGTTTTGTTTCATATAGCAATATTACTGAATAGAAATAAGAAATGTGGCTAACTAGCGAACTAGAATATTAATAATGAATTGCAATTATAACATTGAATTTGATGTTGTACCCATTTTAGGCGTAAAAAACGTATTTGGAAAGTTCCCAATTACATCTAAAACTAAACATTCGGTGTTACGATAATAATTTCATAATCAATATTCCAGTTCGCTAGTTAACCACATTTCTTATTTTCACAGAAATATTGCCAAATTAATCAAAACAGTGAAATATTTGACATATATTTGCGACGTTGCCCAGCTTCCGAATAAACGCTCTTAAATTACTACGTAAATATTTTTAAAGAGGATATTTTGCTAAATTACTCTGGGTACTAAGAGAGGGGCTCTGGGGACTAGCTGAGCTCTGCATGCAGATGCATTCGTACTTTAAATAAAACTACTGGATTACCAGGGTGGGAAATCAAAACCCACCCGTGTTCCTTCCGTTGCCTGTGTGCCGGGGCCGCGATATCCCTTTCGGACAACTGGATTACCCCTGCCAGTTGAAAATAAAAATAGAATGTAGGTATTGGAATTTATATACCTAAAGTCAGGCAAATTTGGGTTTAAGACGTCGTAAAACGAAGGAAACAATAAAACAAAGCATTTTATATGTAATTTCCTGTGTATTTCTAACATATTAGTTTTATACACTACTTCATTATTTACATGAGCATTATCGCTTCACAATATTATTACAATTAAAATAATTTTCTCTCTTTATTTATATTATTTATACATTTTTATTTCACCTATTCTTAGGCAAAGTGACAAAACTTCTCGCATATCAAAAAGCATTAGAAAAAAATACTGTTTTTTTTAAATATTTTAAAAATAGAATCTACATAGGAGCGGGCCCTGGTTTACAGTTGAGCGACATAGATGGCGCTTGAAAGGCATACGCGAGATAGAGAACGAAGAACAAATCACGAGATATAGATTTTGGCACGCTTGTATACCACAGATCACTAAATGCCTTTAGCGCTGAACATATTTAAAACATCATTCTGTCTCTGTCTTCTGAAACAGAACGATATTTTAAATTCGTTTAGCCCCAAACGTATTTTAGTGATTTGTGGTGCAAAACGGACCATAGAGCTTACAATATTTATGAATAATATTTATATTCTTTAATGTCAAGACTAGCGGAAACTGTCCAAAACGTATTTTGTTTGAGGATAAAAACATCACAGCCAATTATAACATTTTCCGAAAATTTTAAAATATTTTAATCTCCTCCAAATTAAAACGAAAAATTTAAATTAAAAAGTTCTTTATAATTCTACTGCGGTCTCATTCCCTTGATATGAAAAAAAAGGGCAAGTAGAATTAAAAAGTAGTTTTTTATTTCAATTTTTTATCAATAAAGGAAATATTTTTAATAATTCTTACAGGTACCGTTAATTTAGTATTTCAGTACAAAGGAAGATTTTAGATTTTTTATAACTACATATCAAAAGAATTGGCCCAGTTTTTGTTAAGTATTAGAAAGATCGACATGTAGGTACAGTCAAATAATTAAAAATATTTTATGCAAAAATGTCTCAATTAGCAAAATTTTGATATTGCACTATAAGTAATTGGGTTTTTATTAAAGCTCGATTCGTGATAACATGTATGTACCTATTTTACAAAACAGTTTCTTATAATTTACGATTTAGCTTAGGGGCGTAAAAATTAACTTGAAGACAGAAAAAAAATTAAATGCTTTATAAACATGAATGCTACATAACGTTACCAGGCGTTCATAAATTAAACGTGAATTACAAATTCAAGTCTGAACAGACTAAAAGCAGAATATTACACACTGTCCCTAATTACGCCCTCGTCAATCTTTTAACACATAATGCTGTCCTAGTGACAATAAATAAATTAACTGCAGCTACAGTATCAACAATAACAGCTAATGTTGGCACAGGTCAAGGATAATCGTGAACCATCTACCGCCATTCTTCGACTCTATTGTCCATTAAGTAAAAGTAATCATTAAAACTGCAGTAACAATCATTATTGTAAGATATTCGCGATCTCAATACGTCTTAATAATAAAACTTATGTCATTCACCAAATAATCTGGATAAATAAACTAAATATTGCGATTACTATTTTCCATATTTAAACATAGCCATGAAAAAGCCAAGGCTCAGTCAATCGATTCAATATTAAGATCGCGAATGTAGCTGTCAACATTATCTGTAGTAACTAAGGGGTGAATTTTGTACATAACAGTAAGTAGAATAGACTTATAAGTTCACTTTCCGACTCGACAATTTACTCTAACAACTCCCTTACATCAGTTTGTAGGCACACAGTGAGGACGGCCCGAGGCCCGCGCAACCCGAAGACTTCATCCGGCGACCAGAACCACAGCAACAACAAGAGCTGGTCGCACGCCAACGAACGTAACTAAAATGAAGTAACAAATAGTGCTATTTCATCACATGGTACTGTAAATAAAAACGTTTGAGCAGGACAGCACGATAACCTAAATGTTCTTTCTACACGTTGCTCTGAACTTCAGGTCTCCGGGTGCAATGCCCACTTTTATCACAAAAGGTGTTAAAGTACATATTGCATTACGCGACAAATATAAGCCACATATTTATTTATTAGCTAATTAATTCCAATATGTCGATTATTGACATTACACAACTGTTAGAAATTGACAACACCTAAAGAAGTCTTTGTACAGAGTTTCCATAACTACGGTACCTAACTGCACACATCACAGATATAGAAAAAATAAACTTTATTCCAGTTAGTTCTATACATAACAAGTACACTTTAGCCTAAATCTATATTTCACAAAGAGGGAATCTTTTACATCGTATGTCGAACCAGAGTTACTCACTATCGTTACTGCCATGTTTGAACAAGCTTAGCTTCAGCGCTTACTGACCCAGAACGTACAGTAAATATATTCTAATATGTATACATAATAAGACATGATAACAACACATGGACGCATTTCGCTAAGCTAACTGATATACAACGTGCTGCACTCTTCCTGACACTCTCTCGAAGGCATCCGCTCCATCGCATATCTCGATTCTACACAAACTTGCTTCTTATATTGACTTTAAACAATAAATAAAAGTTAATAAATAATTTTTACATCCATTCAAGTTATTGTTCAATTCGATCACAATGCGAAAACTTTTACTAGTAGAAAAATATGACGCGGATCATTCTGTTGTTGATATCCACTATTGTCCATCACTATTTGTCACTTTGCTATCACCGTCTTTGAAATAAACCACCACTTCTAGTAGGCATTGCATAAATACATCATTATACATTCGCGCGGTCTTAACATAAGACGCGCGGTCCGCGTTCCTGCTACTCATCTCTTTCGCACATACCATTACAACTCGTAGTGAGATAAGGACGTCGATACCGACATCCCTACGTCCACCCGTCTTATGTTTCACAAGGAATGGTTCGTTGTCACATCCAGGTGCGGTGGACGTACTGACATGACACTGTAGTTACTCCGTGTTCCGAAGCTCGGCGATCACCTCTGGGGCATTAAAGTATACGTATCGGATTATTGCTCGAAAATTTACTTTGGCAGTGTATGGCAATCGATAGCGCGGACTAGCGCACCAGTTTCGTCGCTACGTCGCTTCTTGTGGGTCACCGAACCCGTGGTCTTCTGTGGAACTAAATTCTTCAGTCTCGAACTTGGGCTTTCTCTTATATGTTTGGCGTAAAGCACAGAGTGTTGTTTCATAGTACCAGGCGGTCATAGCGGCCAGGTGGTGGTGGAGCCTAGAGGAGCGTGAGCGCGCTGCGCGGGGGGCGGCGCGAGGAGCGCGGGGGGCGCACTATGCGCGCGGCGGACCCTCACGAGGACGGCTGGTGCGGGGGCGGGGCCGCGCCGGCCGCGGACACCACGACGACGGGCTTGACGATGGTGGTGGCGCTGAGGTACTGCGCCGACACCGTCAGCGGCGCCACCGTGCCCTTCACCATTTGCGTCTCCACCATCTGAGAATACAATCAAATATAATCTTCATAACTATATTAATATTCGTACTTGAGGATTTAGGGGTTCTTAGCAATGTCCGGTCTTTGTTAAATAACTGCAAACCTTTTATGATGTGGTACAAACATATTACATACAAACACGTTACATGACGCGACAGTCTATACTTTGAATACCGTACCATACTCGATAGAACTCCCTGTTGATCCCTCTGGGATCACAGAGATGAAAAAACACAAAGCCCAAACACTATATACACCACAAGTGCTCACTCAGTATTCACTTCAAAAGCGTGCTCAAAGTAACACTTCTTGCAATGGTAACTAACTGGTTACGCAAATTGCACCCCAAAGCGTGCGCGTATCACTTAAACGAATATAATTTAAATGATTTTACTATTTACCTCTAGGAAATTAATATACGAGTTATCAATGTGTCTCGGGGAGGCCGCGTGCAGTGCGGGGTGCGCGGGGGCCGCGTGAGGCCCGGGAGCCGCGGGCCGCAGGTACGGGTGGGGGCCCGGGCCGCGCACCGCACCCGTCGCGCGCAGCACTCGCGTCTCTTTACACGTCTTCTCCTTATTAACAATACGGTAACTTTTAGATAGACACAGTGTGGGGAAACTGGATTTATGGGTACCAGTCGCGACTTTAAAGACGTCTTGGCGTTAAGTTTGCAGTACCACTTTAACTTTGCAGTACCACTTTAAGATTGCAGTACCACTTTAAGTTTGCAGTACCACTTTAAGTTTGCAGTAATTTATCAAACATCCTGTATAGAGGCTAGAAAAAAGCTCAAGCATGAATATCGATTCACAGTAGATATTCATGCTAAAGCATACTTCTAGAATGTGAGAATTTTATTGATTAGAACTGAAATCTTATAAAATATTGATTGTAAATTTTAGTTTTGCCTATTCGTTCAAGAGTGGGGATCACTATGCAGTTTGGCTATGAAGCTGACGTCGCATAGTTCGGAAATCATATACAATGCGAGATCAGCTTATACTGGAAATTAGAGGTAAATTGGAGGTTGACTGGTAGAAAATGCCTATGGCATTAAGTCCGCCTCTGTACATTTGTGTGCTTAAAGTATTAAATAAATAAATTAGCCGTGTGTACAAGAAACACCAATACTTAGCCAACAGCGGTGACAATGACAATAATGAGCATCCTATCATCACATTATACCAACCTGTTATTACTACCACAGATGAATACAGATGGCACACTCCGCAGTTTAGCTATGAAGCCACAAGTACGCGGCGGGCCCGTCTTGTTGGGCCACGTCAGTGAGTGGAACGTAGTCAGAAGATCTAAGAGTTACGCGATAGAAAGAGAGGCAACTTCTAGGTGAATATAACTGTAGGTAATTAGCGTTGTGCGACCTGAATTGCACTTTATAGTGCCGTAGCAAGTGTCGCTTTAAAAAAAATACAATAGACGACGTATATTTGGTAACCTAATCCGCATAACTGGTCTTAAAGAGTCATAAAGAACCCTGTAAGAAATCGACACGTGTTTCACCTCTCAACGAGGCATCCTCAGGATGACGATTGACTTGTTGCGAACCCAGACCCGACGTATTGACACATCAAGCGTCGAGAGTAGAGTGAGCCACTTCGTTTTTTTTTTTTTTTTTCCTAACTAGGGCATCTCGCAGATTACCACTAAGGTAGTGACTGCTTATCCGGGCTTTCCTGTGGCTGCCTTAAGCTTCTACACTCAAAGCCTCCAGCCAGGACATTATACTATTCTAATTAAAACTAGGCGAATGCTCGCTAAGGGCCACCCCCTGTGGGGTGCGAACCTCGGCTTAGGGCATTCGCTGAGGGGAGGACAGCAAGAGGGACAGGCTGGATCAAAATGGTGGTTTCATGATTATTGATCGGGGAATTTAAAGCTACAGGCTCAGCGGCAACGCGTGCTGGCGCTTCGTCGACGAGCAAGGGTCGGGGGGGAGTATCGTTTACTCGGGAGGGTCGCGATCGCGGGGGACCTCTACGGCGAGGTCGGTAACGCGGGTGTCGGTTGTGTTTGTGCACTGTACTCGTGGCCCTATTACTTTCCTGTAGGAGGGTGATGGGGTCATCTGGGTCGGAGAGGATATGCCTTGGGCGGCGAAAGTGACTGATTCTAGAGGGAATGTAACTAGCTGCCTCGACAACCAGAGGGTTGCGATGTTTGACGGCTGAATCGAAGTAACGCTTTGACATGCGTTTGAGAAACTGGTGGATGGTAGGTATTTTAAGATCGAGATGCGAGCCACTTCGCCCGACATCCCCACTTATATAGAATTACTGCCCCGCCCACCTCGGCTAGGATCGTTATGAGCGCGATAAGGGGCTGCGAACAATCGCAACAAAGGTGACCTTGGAATACTTGTATTTAATTCGTTCAACAGTGTAACGTTCCCTGTATTATTTTTGCAATTTCTAAGCTCTCTAGTACTGACACTCTGAAACCTTTATCAACCTTTGTCAGTTAAGTGGATTAAGTTACTAAATATACGTCGTCTATTGTATTTTATAATGGATTTCCGCAAAGTCACACCTGTGTCAACTAACTAGTCGCTTTTTATTTAAATGATTTTGCAGTGTCCCATCAGTATTAATTTGTGTTCCTAGGCTATGTTTTGGAGTAAAACAGGCCGATTAGAAAGGATGACGTAATCGCTAGTAATAACCATAGATGCCTACCTTATGTGTGAGTGTGTGCGTTTGTAACAAATGCGTGGCAGGTTGCGATACTACTAAAGGGGTCAGTCCGCTCACGACTACGCTGCCATCTGTAACGAAATACATAAATCAATGATGGTGATAAGAAATAAGCAATCAATCTACATAGCCTTTTCTCAACTATGTTAGGGTCGGGTTCCAGTCTAACCGGATGCAGCTAAATACCAGTATTTTACACGGAGCGACTGACCTCCACAACCCAGTAACTGGGAAATACGGTAAGACCCCATGGTAAGACTGGTTGTCAGACTTTCGAGCTTCTGACGACCCGTAACGACTGTCAAAGATCGACGAATGACAGCCGCGACCAACGGCTTAACGTGCTTTCTGAGGCACGGAGCAGTCTCGGTATGTAAAGATGGTCACCCATCCACGGACCAACCCCGGCAAGCATAGCTTAACCTGTCGGATCAACCCGTGCGGCTGTTATTACTTGGCCACGAGCTCCTCCTCCGATAAGAAATAAGCATCAAAATTAAATGCTATAATATAAATACAAGCTTTCTGTAATCCGCGAAATGGCAGTAAGATGTATTGTATGTGTACACCCACATTTTGCCAGTTTTGTTTCAGTCCCATGTAAAAGGGAGCCAGCCTACTGCTATAAATTCAATATCTGGGATGTAACTGAGAATTACCTAAGGGAAACCCCGATAACCCTGATAATCGATCAGGGCATCGGTCAAAGCGTTATCGGGTTTATATTGTTTTTTAGTCCGTCTTTCTGATTATAAAAAAATATTGGACACATATTTTTACTTTTTTTACGTAATCTAAAGATTACGGCGATACATTGAGGTTAAATGTGCCATGACGTCATGAGTATGTAGATTTTATACTAACTAGTGACGTAGCGACCCCCACTCCCCAACTTATAATGCGTTTTATCTAAGTATTTTTTTTAATAATATGATAAATCAAAAAATACGTATCTAATATCTGACTGACGGACTAATTAGAATTACATTTTTTTTACCCTATTTTAAAGTTACAATTTACAAATTTGCAAATCTTACAAGTGTTTGTACCACAAAACTCTAAGCCACATAATAATTATAACGAAAAACGAAACAAATCTACAATTTACATATTTGTAATTTCTATATTACTTTCTACAATTTGACAATTTTGTAGAATTCGATTTGAAAAGTTTTGTGGTATTAAAAACCCAAGACCTAGGCCTCAGCACCACTACCACTAATGCAGTTATAAAAAAATATAAATATGTATTATTTACATGAAGATCAATTTAATTATTTGCTCAACACACAGTTAAATCAAGTGGGCACGTGAACTGTAGAATCAACACAGGATATGGGAGAAAAATACGCGGTTTCCTAAAACCCAGTTCAATTTAATCGGGTTTCAAATGAAATGTCAAATAAAATTGACCGTTTGCTATTTTGGGCAGCCAATCACAACATTTAACATGAGATTTCGATAACGGTTTCCGAAAACGGGATCTATTTTTAGAAATGGCCTGAACTGTCGCATTATATACATTATGATAACTATACAACATGTTCCTTTTGATGCCTCATAACTCTAAGGTCATAAATGCTATCAGTAAAAAAAATAAAAAAAGGCCTAGAACACATAGTTTCGAAGATAACATAACACTAGGCTCTTGATGAGTGTGTCTCAGTTTGGTTGATAAGTACGAGTAAAATCATTTTAATTCAAACCAATCATTCATAGTTAAAGCTAAGAAAATGCGCCGTTGTTATATTTTTTTTATAGACAAAAATAGTCTGAATTAAATGTTTTTTTTTGCACTTAAGTGTGTTTTACATAAATAATCGTGACTTTGTGGAATTATTGTGTATGAAAAATGAAAAAAAATAAGATAAAATAATTCATAAATGCCAGTTGATTCTTTGACATGGTCTCATTAATATCCTATAGTTATGGGATATTAAAAGGAACATCTTCAATACAATATTTAATAAAAATCCTGTCCGATCCGAAAGGGGTACATAGGTACTGCAATAAAATTACCAAAAAGTAATAAAAACTCTTATTATTATTGAAAATATAAAAGTTATTGCTATTTAAAATTCTCATGTTTCGTATCAAAATTACCCCAAATCCATAAAAAAAATGCAAATTTTCAACAGGGGTCATAACTTCATAAGTTATAACTTGTAGACACCTGCTATTTAAACGTACTAACCCGGTGATCCTCACAATTGAAAAAAAATGTGCGAATTTAATTTTTTCTATTTTCCTGAAAATTACCACATAGACTATCTGTACGATACTTAACACCCTCACGGATCGGACATGTTTTTTTTTACATGTTGTAGGTCGGGGCACGTATGCAGCCTGGTAACTACTTTTTTTCTATTGATTGAGGATCTAGTATCTGCATCAGCGAATAGTCTTAGCGTTGCGGAGTACAGGGCCAAACAAAAACTTTAACTTTTTTCCAAAATAAATTTGCAATCGACAGTAAGAATATTAAGTTGATATAGTAAATAATGCAAAGTAAAAATGCATACCTGCAGTCGTGGAAATCGGCGTCGGAGATATAATTCCGTTTTCTTTAGTTATCCTACTTTCAACAGTAGTTGTTACACCTGTCAACAAAATATACGCTTGTTTTAGTTCATGAATCATCATATTTTTATTAATATTTGTAAGGATAATTATTTTTTAACTACTATAGGTAAATATGAGTTTACTTAAATTAGCATTGACTATTTGAACAATAAATGGCCGAAAATGTCCCGTGGAACACCACATTTATTTGTTTTAGTCATATTTTAATTATTTTCCTACTGAAGATTATTTGAGTTATCAAACAACTAATATTTTTAAGACCTAGAACCATTTGATCAAGTATTTATACTCAATCAATCTGCCTAGCCTTTTTCCAACTATGTTGGGGTCGGATCAAGTATTTATACTAACATGTAAAATAATTGCAATAATCACACTATTAAAAAAAAAAAGACTAAAATGCACTCGTTCACAACGCTTCAGCATGTGATAGTGCTCTACTCTCGATATGTCGCCTTGTTAAAATTTTCCAACATAAAATCGTTTCTATACTCTCACGAGTATACACGGAATTCATATTCGCACAGAAGTTTTAAAAACTAGAGACTACATTATAAGATTAATATATTTTTAGATAGATATACCTTAATGCATATAGTAAAAACAACCCTGTCCAATCCAAAAGGGGCACAAAGTTACTGCTATAAATAACATTACCAAAAAGTAATAAAACCTCTTATTCTTCTTGAAAATAAAAAAGTTATTGCTATTTAAAATTCACATTTTTAATACCAAAATTACCCCAAATCCATAAAAAATAAGCAATTTTTCAACAGGGGTCATAACTTCATAAGTTATAACTTGTAGACACCCGCTAAATGTACTAAACCGGTAATCCTCCCCATTTAAAAAAAAATGGGAGGAATTTTAGTTTTTCTTTTTTCTTTAATATTACCACATAAATATACTCTACGTACGATACTTAACACCCTCACGGATCGGTAAGGGTTTTCTTTACATGTTGTAGGTCGGGGCACGTATGCAGGCTGGCAGCAACTTTTTTCTATTGAAAATTAGCAATTTTTCAACAGGGGTCATAAGTTATGACTTGTAAACACACGCTAAACGACGGCCGCCCGCGCCCCATAAACCGGTAAAATACCCCATTGACAACAAAAGCGTTATTTTTGTCTATTTTCTATTTTTATGCATAAATACGAGACTCTCAGTACGCTACTTTACAACACCCTCACGTATCGGACAAGGATTTTTACATGTAGTATAACATTAACATGTACTTACCTAATTTAAAAATTACGTGTAATGCTTTCCGTTGGCAAGTGTGTCTGTCTGTCGTCACGATTCACGTCGTCACACACTATGGAATCATCTTCTTTTCAGTTTAGTTTTCTTTAATCATTCGGATGAGCCCTATTGATTTTATTCATCAAACTCATAACCGTTCAAAACATATTGCCAAAAATCGATGAATTTTCTTGGATATTTTTCCCTAAAATTTATTGTCAACATATTTTCTGTGTGAGGCGTGCACTTTTGGATATTCCAATTTTTTTTTCCTTATTTTTTGTGTTTCCTCGTCACGTATAAATGCGCATTGAAGTACCAGGGTATCATAACTCACCGTTGGTATGCTGCAATACTCGCAGGCCGCTGCTAGTTGACAACAGCTGCAGCGCCGCTGAGCCCACTACTAGCCCGCCGCTACCAACCACCTATAAAAATGGAAATTAAGTTTACTACAAGATAATGCAAAAATAAGCCGCCTTCAAAAAAAAAAAACAGATGAAGATAGCATAGGTCCCTCTTTCCTATTTAAATAAAGCCTAACGAACTTCAATGGACGCTGGACTGGACTAGACTCCTGGGTATACGCGTCTCTCAAATCACATCAAGTTGATGTATCATTTTGTTAGAAATATAAATAATATTTATTTGCATAAAACATGGTATATAAAGTTGTTATTAAAAATACATTATAGAGCATACATGTTTTGCTTGTTTCCTAGCATGCAAATATCAGGTTACATTATAAACGTTCCCCGTCAATAAAATCTTTCAGGCTGTAAAAATTGTTAGAGTTTAGCCATTTATGAAGGATTTTTTTAAACAATACAAAATCTAAAGTTTTTAAGTCACCTGGAATATGATTATATATACAAACACACATGGCCAAACAGCTTTTATTATATTTAGCCAGTCTTGGTAAGTCATTCAATATAAGCCGGTTTCGGGGATATACCTCCTCTGCCTTTTTAAATAAGTTTTTGTGCTTCTTAACAAACATGCATACTTCATAGATGTAGAGAGCGGGTAGCGGTAATAAACCAAGTTCTTTGAATTCAAAGCCTGCAAGATTCATCAGGTTGAAGCCCATATAATGTACGAATACACTTTTTTTGTGCAACAAATATCCTATTTTTCCCCACATTATGAACCCATAGCGTATTAATGATTCAACATAAGCATGATAGGTAGTGATAGCAGTTTTAATATTTGTTATATTTTTAACCTTTCTGAGTGCGTATCCGAATTTATTTATTCTTTTAGATATATCATCTACTTGTGCTTTCCAATTTACGTCCTGATCTATTATTACTCCAAGAAACTAGCACTTTATGCTCTAATTTTTGTTTTCTGTCACGACCACTTCGCAAAGTCTTGGGATATCGGTTGATATCAATAATCCGTCCAATGTGCTTCTTAATACCAGCCGTAATTTACCGTATTTAAGCACCGTTACAAACAAGCTTAATATGTATTTATTTTAACGTTTGAAAATCGTTAAAACTGGCAAAGTATGTATTTTCCTAGTATATTCAGTTGTACTTCTATTGATTCAACACGTTCATAAAATTCTACAGGCCATGTCGCACATTCACAATTTTACTTAAAGCATTACTGTCCTTTTAAAAGGCTCTGCGATGGTCGGTATCAAAAAACTAGACCAATATATTATTTGTGACTTTAAATGAATGTAGAGACGTACCCCTTTATTCATTATTCACTTATTCACGCTTAAAGTTTATTTATTAAATTAATGATTAGCGCTTGTTTTTCCATGCATTTTTGACGTCACTTAACTTTAAGCAACGCTTATGAATATGAGGGTTATGTCCGTTTTCACCGACAGATTTTACTAGTATTCTTATCTTTCAAAACACTTATGCCCGTTTTCACCTTCACTAAGTGACACTTAATGAATCCTTAAATAAAAGTGCACTGTTGGATTTTCAGCTCTCAGCGCTGAGCAACAGTGCACTTTAATTTAGGGATTCATTAAGTGTCAGTTAGTGAAGGTGACAACTATTGATTAGTGTTTTAAAAGATAAGAAACTAGGAAATTCTGAGATGATGGCTAATACAGATCAGATGTATGGAAGAAAAAGGTGTGTTGCGCGACCTCAAATAAATTGGGTCAAGGGCAAGAAGATAGTTACTTAAAGACGAGGTGCCTGGTACAATTTTAATTTTATTTTGAAGATAACAAACAACTGCCTCACCTGCGATATGGGTAGATGTATTTGAGCTGGATGTACTAAGGTGTTGAGCGCATTCGTTACGCCATTTTCTACCGTCTGTCCATTCTGTAACAAAGCAAAATATATTTATTAATAAAATAAATAATATTATAAATAATAGTAAAATAATTCTAGTATTTTAAACTGGCTTCAGTCTTTGTCTCTTTTTGGTTTACTGCCACTTCTCTTATAGCACAGAAAAATAAGATATATTCTGCGAAAAAAATCCTACTGAGGAATTCTCTGACTCTCTGACTTTTTCCGTAGAATTTAATAAGGAAGAAACTTATAATTCGTCGATTTGCCTTTAATTTTACTTATTTTCTTGGGTTATTATTTCAATTATCAGGAAAAACAATCCCTAATATGTTTTAACAAAAATGCGTCGCCTTTTAACCAATCCAATTCACCAATCTAAGTCTGCAATTTTTGTGGAAAAAAGTATTTTCGACTTCATCTATAACGTCATTCACTAAACAGATGCGTTAGAAGCATATATTACGATAACTGTTGACTCTGTAGCTGATGCTATGCAACGTCGTGAACTTTCACAAGATCGAGTAGATAACACCAAGGTGATGTTAAAACATACGGTTCTTAAACCATGGCCTTAATAAAAAATAAAATAAAAATTACGATAAGGAAAAATACACGCTCTGTGTTACATCATATTGTATCATGAAAACAATAATATAATGGGTTTTTTTTTTCGCTCAAAAAAAGGCTAGACTTCATTGTTTTATAACAGATATTGTTCACAAAAGAGTTAAATTCGTACCTATGTATGCAGTAATTCGTGACGAGACGTGACTCATTAATTTGACATTTGAAACTCGTGAAATTCGTGTCTAGAATTAGCACGCATTTTCTATTCGGTATTAGCGCTATATGCGCATTTCGCGTTCCTTTTATCAGGCACTTTATATTCAACATTATTCTAACATAGCATTGAATGTCCATTTTAAGTCCGTTAACGCAAATTAGGGTAACAAAATAATTTGTCATAAAATAATCGTGTATCGACTTTTTGCCCGTAATATTATACAAAGGCATTCGACAACATACATCATAAGATACCATTGCCCAAGCTTAAAAACAAAATACATTGGTATACGTCATGGTTCAATCAAGTATTTAGAGCCACGGTTGCGAGATTTTAGTCAAGCTGCAACTGTTCTATTGAACACAACATCATTAAAACATCCGGTGTTCCTCAGGGATGCCACTTTGGACCCATTTGATTTAAATTCATTAAAATGTCATTACATACAGACATAATGCAAACACTCTCCGTGTTTTTGTATAGTGAATCTTACAATTAATATGTCAGCCTATTTTATAACAATGCTTAATTATTATTATTAATGTTTAATTATTTTTAAATCTGAACACAAATGTTTTCTCGTCAAATTGTCCTAACAAAAAATATATAAACTTGATAACAAATTAAATAATTGTAACTGATCTAAAAAAGTAAATACTAACTTGAATGGAAGGTTCTGCTGGCGCAAGCGTAGTGAGCGTAAGCGTACTGGGTCTCGTACCGTACGGTGTCCGCACAACCTGAAACATTAACAAAAATCACACTACATTAACTTGAAAATTAGCTTCTCAATTACAATTCACTAATTTTCGGATAAACAATGGAGTAACACAAATCCTAATCCAAGATTAGGTCAGCTCTAATTTCTAACATTGTACTAGGCAAGCATACCTGCGAGGTGGTGGGAGTGATTTGTATAGGCAGCGTACGCAACTTCGTGCTTAGATTTAGAGTGCGGGGAGGAGACGTCTCCATTCGTGATACGGACCGCGGCGGCGACGCTGATATCTGAAATTGGGACAGTTTATTTACTTGACCTTGCAGTTTTAGAATTGTGTGTCAATAGTTTAGTAAACAATATGATTTATCGATCGATTATTAATTTATGTTTTCTAATTAGAGTTAGAAATACTTACACATAAAGGTATTCCTAAAACTTGTCCATTCACAGGATCTTCTATAACTTTGTCTTCTGTGACGGCATCTAGTAAAAAACAAACGTCAAAAACTTAAAAAAAAATATAATTTAGACAGGATCGACGATGTGTTTGTTGACAATTTCTAATTAGAATTGCATAAAAAGATTGAATTATATATAATACACGACAAAACTTGTGTATAATTTATCAATTTATTGTAAATCAATCAATAAATATTATAAAAAAAATTGCATTGAAGCCAAATATTAAATAATCTCGACCAAATGTACCAGGCGCGCATAACAAGTTAAGAGGTTAACGCACCAATACTCAGAGGGCGAACAGTTGTTCGGACTGAGATCTCTCTTTTCAAGGCGGAGAGCCTCTGTTGCGCCGCGATCTTCTCACGGGCCAGCCGTTCCATTTCGTGCTCACAATCGCGTTCCTTACGTCGAAGAACCTGCGGGCAAAATACCAGGATCTCATAACTCAAGAGAAGTTAACTTTAATCGAAGCTTTAATTCAACAGTACCCACTGATAATAATTTGTCAGCTTAAACATCATATTGGTAATTTTAACTAAATATTTATTTTAGTTAATACTTGTAACATAATTCAGATTCTTAGGGCTGATTTTCCAATCGACAGATAAGTTTTTCTGCGGAATAAATATGACAGTTTGACAGTTTTTGTATAAAAACAACCATTCAACAAACATTCTTGAGATAACAGTTTTCTGGCGATTGATACTCGCCTTGATTTGATTGATTGGTCCTTACTTAAATTATCATTTTTTTATTTCTTGCCTAGCAACGAACTTTAAAAGGGGAAAACGATCAATCAAAGCCTGAATTCAAAAGCAACACAAGAATCCTAGTCAATTCCCAAAATTTTCACTCTTTGAAAAAGTTTCGACTTAAAAATTGTTTAAGGAAAGTTGGAAACAATTTGCAAATAGGAGCGAAGCCGTAGTTTTTAATTGAATTACGAAATCTAGTCGGTCATTTAACTGGCTATTGAAATGTTTCCAAGAAACGCTCAGTAGAAACAAAAGGCGAAGGGAAATAATAATTATAACAAAAACACAGACTTCGAAATGAAACGTTCACAGAATTTACCCGATACAACTAATTAATTAATTCTGAGTTTAGTGTGACTTCAATAATAATACTTTAATAACTTCAGGAGTTGATTGTCAACACATAATGTTTATAAACATCGAAAACTACAGTTTTCTGAATAAACTAGAAATACAACATGATGGCGTAAAAAGCTTGATTACGTATATGTATAATTATGAGTAACGATTATGAATCAAGGGGATACCTTGCGTACCTACATGCACAATTACTGCATGCATAAATAAAACAGCATGAGTTAACTGGATTGAACCAGTATCATCTAGATATCTTGAGATAAAATAAAAATTAAATGCTCGTCTCAAATTGAGGTCACCTTGCCTAGAGACAGCATTGTTGATTAAAGTATGACGAATGATAAATTGTAAATGAAAATAATAAATACATAAAGCTTTTCCAAGAAGCCATATGATTTGCGTAATTTAGCAAATTTTAGTCACAAAGTCAATTTAATCTAATCAGACGGAAAATTAAAGACGCAATAACACTGAAAGAGACATTTCGCGACCTTTCAATTAAGATAATTTAGTCGTTTGTTGTTCAAGACTGATAGTCAAACATTGAAGAACTTAAAAAAAATCTGGATAATTTAGTTATCATTTTGTAGAAATGATTACTGAGAACGCTCTAATTTGCTGTACTGAATCGCCTACTAATAAATAAGCCAAACTTTCTGAAGAAAATTATAGTAGAACAGCAATTAATTAGTTAGACTAAAATATTAGTTTGTAAGTAAATGTTTTGAACGTTTTTACGATGTTAATAAAACAAATTGGGGAAGCGCGAAGGCCATCGACATTAGTTTCAAAGGCGTTGACTACCAGGAAAACACAGCTGCAAAGAGTTATAAGAATGATACTAACCTGAATATACCTGATAGCGGAACCGAGTATAGAAAGGTTGGAGGTCTTTTTGTCATCAGGCGTGGCGGGGAGTTGTCTCTTGAGCAGCTCGAAGCACTCCTTGAGGTGTGCGCGCCGGTTCTTCTCCAGTTTGTTGTGCACCTCTCTGGTGCCGGCGCGGGGGGCGCTGCCACTGCTGCCCCCACTGCCGCTGCCGTTGCTGCAACCGCTGCCACTGCCGTTGCTGCTAACCGATGGTGGGGAAGGGACGGGGGGTGGCCTGTTGACAATGAATAATAATTCATTAATATGTATAATTCCACCATACTATTTGACTATATTAAAGGAGAAATTTTCATTACTTCTTTCGCTTCACTCTTTCAGACAACATTTAATGATTTTGCCAATATACAAATACGACATTTAAATCAAGTTCATAGCTTTCGATTCGGAATCTCGTCATATCGTCAGAGCTGCATTGTGGTGTACATGTACAGTCACGACCACCAATATGTATACACTTATCAAAATTCAAAAGCGATTTTCGCATGGAATAACGACTGCAACTTTGAGATAATACCTATTTCATATTAGTGTAGGTTCCAAAATACTATGTTCGTAACAACATAAAATTACAATCACCACAGTAGGAGAAAATCACTTTTAATCTCAGCTCGTGACTGTACGTAACGCAATCATAACATCATTTTGTTTGTATTTCATGTAACCATTTTTGTGTAATCTACATCATCTCGCGTTTATTGAGCTCAATACTCTTTTGTTTCATTATTTGAGACTAATATAAGATACCATCACGCTTGTAGCCTCAAAGGGTCAAGCAGAGGTTTACCTAAAGTAGACCCACACTTCTCTAGCTGGAAGAGATCGCAGAAAGTGATAAGGCCTCCCATTGTATGTTTTGTATGTGTATTTATGTATTATAAGGTAGCTTCACAGCTGTATTATTATTCTAAACATTACGCCAATTACGAAGTACACAGAAAAATGTGAAAAACAGAGAGTGACATAATTATTAATATTTGTAGTGTGTATCTATGCGGTGTAGTGTGTAAATGGTGGTGTTGTGGTGGGTGTAATGGGGGTATTGTAAATGTGTGTGGAGGTGTGTATATGTGTTCGCTGGGTATCCGGCGTTTGATGGAGGATGTAGATAATCTCTTTTTTAAGTCTGTTCCGTGTGGTATTGAAGGGCTCCAATGTTGGGAATCTATCATTATATAATGCAGGTAGACGCAAAAATGGTGACATCTTTAGATAATTAGTGGAGGCCGATGGTACTAATAACAAAGTGGTATGTCTGGTACACACGGCTACACATCAAGCTATACATTTCCAGATTATGCTGATCTAGCATTGTATAGGATTTCCGTACAATGTGAGCTCAGCTTATACTGGAAATGTATAGCTTGATGTGTAGCCGTGCGTACGACTGAGTGGGACGTTAAAGTATGCTATATATTTTCTGGTACAATAAAGTATATATAAATAAATAAAATATAGGACTCTACAGACTCCGGGCGGCTGCTGAGAAACTCCAGATGGAAAAAACTTAAACTTATTGACGTATAAATGACGTTTATCAATTACCTATATATTCAGAGAGCGTCGTCTATGATTTCTATAATAATATAACTAACTCGGCGAATAAGTAATCTAGACAACGTTAGCGCATGTTATAATTTTCGCTTTGTTGATAATTCCGTAGTATTATGATTAATTAGCATAGACATAACTTTAACTATGTCTAGATTATTCCATTATTTCATAATAGACAATATAATTGCATTAGCTTGGCGAGTCAATTCATCACTTAATCTTTTAAAAGGCCCGACTTGACTATTTGTGGAAAATTTCAACGTCCAAAGTAATAAGTAGCTTTTTAAATAAATATGAAAAAAAAATACAAGAAACATAAAAAAACAGGATGCCAATAAATAAGTTATAATTAAATTCAGAAAAGGTTAATTTATGTATGACTTTTTTTAGAATCAAGTCCTAGTTTTTGTCCAACGGCCACCGACAAACACGTTGAGAGTTGAGAACGTTGTATTTCAAAAAGCTCTCCTCGAATTTATGAATAAAAAAATTATATATTCACAGATATTGGTTATCTAAAATAAAAATGCTTAACCAACACGTGTAGGTAACAATTATTATGACTTAACAATAAATCATTGTGTATTATCGTGTAGCGGATGCACCGTGCAATATGTAGGTATCAGCAATATTTTCCTTAATTAATGAGACAAAAATAGATGTAAGTGACTCGGTAAATGATCCACAACCTTTATTTGAAAACTCAGTCTCGTACAATCGTACCTTCGAATGAATGATGCATACAGATAGTGATACTGACAAGGATTTATTCCCTGATGAATACAAAACCCTCGCTGATAGATTAGGTATTCAATATGTTTGTTAATATCCAAACCTTGACAGCAATCGACTGAAAAATAAAAGCACCATACGCGCTTGTACTAAGACAACATAACATTGCAAGAACGACACGCAAGGATGAAATTACAATTTCCATTATGAGCGTATATTCTGAAAGTGGGCAACGTCGCAAATAGATGTCAAATATTTCGTTGTTTTGATTAACATGGCAATATTACTGTATGGAAATAAGAAATGTGGCTAACTAGCGAACTAGAATATTGATTATGAAATGCAATAATTAATATCGTAACACCGAATATTTAGTTTTAGATGTAAAAAAACAATTTGGAATCTTTCCAAATAAGTTTTTTACACCTAAAATGGGTACAACAGCAAATTAAATTATATAATTGCAATTCATTATTAATATTCTAGTTCGCTAGTTAGCCACATTTCTTATTTCTATTCAGTAATATTGCTATAAGAATCATAACAGGTAAATATTTGAAAGTTATTTGCGACGTTGCCAACTTTTAAGATAAACCCTCTTAAGACCTGTTTATTGTATTTCTACATGACGTTAACGTTTTATATCTACTTTAGTAATTCACCAGTGCATTGTTAATAGCGCGAGTAAGTGTAAATACTAAGAGATATACCTGCATGACCAGGTGTCCTCATTCTTTTTAATAAACTTGGTACCGGGACCGCTTGATGTCGTACAATAAGATAAATTGAATATAATAAAACAGTTTTCCTGCATCGCTTTTTGTGTCAGTGCCGTATGTAATTTTACTTTTATCAAATCAATCACCTGACTTCGATTAATTTGCATTTTTGATTCTACAGACTTTTAGTAACGGAAGCAAAAAAAAGGCTGTATCAAACCTAAGCTTTTAGTTTTTATGTGTCATCTGCGTCAATAATCTTTTTATAATAGGTACGGACGACTTCGAATAGTTCCGAAAGTCAACTTATGGTAATTGGAGATTTTTTTAAGTTATATTGTTGGAGATTCCTATTCTCAGACCCATTTCATGAGAGGTTTCAAAATGCTGAAACAACAATAATCTATTGGGTACCGTACTGTACCTACTTACACATATTTCATTAAATTATCCTCAGACCAAATAAAAAATCAAGACATATCGTTGCGAACAATACAGTGAAGCAAGCAAAAACTACACCTCCGCTCTGTGTATACACGCTCACATTTACAACCATTTACAATCAAATTACAGTCAAAATACATCTCACTAAGTGCACACATGTCTATGTCTTGGTTTTTTATTTGGTCTGAGGAATTATCTATACTTACGAACCGTTGCCGTTAATAAAATTAGGATCCTCCAATACTTTTTTTTTTTTCTCCTAGCTTTTACCAACTGCCACAGGAGTTACGTCTTAAGAAGTTGATGATAATAGCATACGAGCTTCATATTGCCACGCCAACATATTACATGTATTTTTTTCTTAGAAGGCAGAGTAACTGAATTTTTCTAAAGGACAAGTTGAAGTGACAATGATAAAGAAGCGGCAAATGAATATGCCTAATTTAAAATATTGTTTTATCTACTACTACAAGATCGTTTTCAGTTTTAATACAAACAAAATGATGTCGCAACTCAAATTTATAAAAACATTCCTAAAAGTTTTAGCGACAACAAAACAACGACCGTCGCGCGTCGTGCGAATCTCCAGCTGTTTCAGACACCACTGTTACTAGGAGAACATACCCATGACTGTTACTCGTCGTTCGCGGCCTGGAATGTTCTTGTGCGAAGTCGAGGAGGGGCGCGGGAGGAGGTGCGGCCGCCGCAGGGACCGGCTCGAGCGCAACGATGGCAGGCGCGGGCGGGCAGGGGGGCACCACCGGCACCGGCGACGTCGGCCGGACCACGCCGTTGATGCGCGGCGTCACCGGCAGCCCTGTCACCACTCGCACCGACACCGGCGACTTCGGCTCCTCCTCTGTAAACAAAGGTGACACGTCAGAAGAAGCTATATAAATACGCAACTTACTACCTTGGGCCCAATTATGATTACGAAAACTTGATCATCAGTGTACTAAGGTCCTATTAGAAATGAGCAGGCCATCCTAGGTCGGTCAACACTTGTCAAACCCGTGTCAACCGCTCGTCGACGGCTGCAGTCCGTGGCGGTAAACTACCAGGCGAACATATTCCGCAAGCGTTCAATACAGTCGTGTGAATGAAACAGCCATATCAGAATGAATGAGACGGCATCATCCCACTTTACTTTCAGATAGTAACTGTACGCGATAGTGAACTTTACGCACATGCCATAAAGTTCATAGTAGAGTAAAACTAACGATAATCAGTCACGCTGCAATGCCGAGTGAGACAGAGGATCCGTCCGAGTGTATTGAAAGAGACGGAAGCGGGGGCGTGGTCCGACGATAAAATTACGTCAGCACATGTGGTTGCGCGCGTGTTTTTGGTTTGTTTGGCGTTAACAGTTGCCACGCCGAAAATCAGCTGCTCAGCTAGGTGCCAGAAAAAACAAGTCGGCCCGTAAAATGACTGGCGTCTGCTACTACTAGATTGGGCTGGGTTTGTTTTGTTGAGCGACGTGCCAAATATACAGGTTTACAGATCTTGTTCGCGTCGGTAAAAAACGTATTTTTTTAGAGATAATTTTTTTATTATCAAGAACTTCGACGAATCACTATTAATAACAGATAGGTGCATATCTCGGACGTTTATTATATCACGTCCGAGAGATATAATAACAAAGTTGTTTTTATTTAGCTAAAGTCTAAATGCCATTAAATATACCTACACAGTGTACCTACCTACTGGAAAATTATTTTACGTAATGATGATACATAGTCTGAATGAAGAGCTTCGCTATTTATATTAGTAAGACCTAGCTTTTGCTTCTGCGGCTATCTTCGGCGGCTTTACGCTATACTTTAGTAACGCAGTCCGAACAATAATGATAGTCTTCTTAACTTACAGGAATTACGCAATACTGCTTCGTATATTATTTCTTGTCAAAGTTCCATGTATTATAAAATGTCGATTGGATGACTAATTACTGCGACCTGAGTAACGAGCACCGTCACCTTTTAGATTCTTTATATTAGTCATTATAAATATTATTGCTTCGTCCAATGCTGGAAACACTTCACTATCCATTCATATAATACAAATGCTCTATTAATTAAATAGATATTCCATTAATGAATAATAGAATGTAGTTAATGTTGCCTGTTACTGTAGAGAAAACATTTAAAGTTGCAGTGACTACGAGTACAATAGAAAATATGCATATTCTATATACGTATGTGTGTGATCTTTCTACACTTATTGCTATGAAGATATTTATAGAAATCTGCACACGTGTAATAAAAACATCACTTGCGACAACTGACTACTGCTTTTTCGAAAGAATGGGTCATCAAGACTGTTATAAAAAAATTCATCCACACGGTTAAGATTTTGAAATTAATCCAAATTATGAAATCATTAAAGAATTTCAACATGAACATCAAATCACTAACCATGATGTTGATCTCCATTCATTACCATCACCAAGATGAGCAACCAAGTTCACTTCTATAATTATTTAAACAAACTACACGAGCCACAAACTAAGTAATAGGAAAACATAAAAGGTAGGTGGTTATTGACAGACTTATTCAATCGTATTCAATATGAATTAGAATTGTTCAAGTTTATCCTAGACGTGGCCTAGGATTTTGCACTCGTGACTTTGAAAAACATCCCGACTTTATAGAGCTTCCTTCATATAATAAACTAAGATCAATGAAGCTTTACTCACGGCTGCTACACCATAAAGAATTGAGGAGTTATTAACACCATCCCACGAGACTTGGAGTACAATTTCCAACTTTAAATTTTAGAGCAAAATGGATTAGTGAAGTCAAATGCCTTAGACAAATCACTTGCTTTTCGTTCGAAAACAGCATCAGTATATTGTAATCCAACTTCGATAAATTAAAATCATTTCATACATTTCCATGTTTTGCGATGTTTTGTTAGGCGTGATTTTATAATTTCTACAAGAGAGTCGAAAAAATTGAGAAGTTATGAGTGTTATGAATGACAGATATTTTTATATCTAAGTGCATATAATGTAAATATCAATACGGTTTAAGTAAGCATGGAAAACCTGGGCTTTAGCAAAGATTACCATCGTTCTAATATTTTTGAATGAACTAGATCTTGGCACTCTTTACGCATCATAATAATTATAGTAGCACAAAATGACGTGTTATCATTCATTACATACAATGAACAGAATAATATAGGCCACTGGCCAGTAACAAAAACATGACTACAAAAACATAAATCTAGAAATAATAGTCCAAAACCATAGAGATTTAAGAGGGTGCCGAGAATCATGGACTTATTTATGGATCTGGAAACGCTAACAACCTAAAGTAAAATAGAAAATGGCCCCAATTCTTAATATTAAGTACAATATAGACAATGAAGTCTACGCAATATTTTTCCCGCAGAAGACCCCTCCCAAGTTTTGCTCCGTTCTTTAGAAATAATCATGATTGCTATCAAAACATTTTAAGTGTATTCTTTGTCACTGGTTTCGATAAATCCATAAGAATTGTCCACTTTCTTGACCATAATCAGATCTTTCTTTTTAGGGTGCTGAACTAGGTTAAAAGTTCTCCATTTGAAAAAAAAATCTTGGACGTGGCCAACAATGACTAGGAGTACAATATCTAAACTACTTAATATTAAAAAGAGAAGATTTTTTGTATGTTTGTTTGTTTGTTTGTAATGAATAAACTCAAAAACTACTGGACCGATTAAAAAAATCTTTCATCAGTTGAATGCTCTATTATAACTGAGTAACACAAGCTATAATTTATAAAGGCAGGCGAAGCTGCTGGCGGAAGGTAGCATAATATATTTTGTATATGTCTTATACATCTTTTGCAAGATTGGCATATTAATGGGATCTCTATATAAGAGCATCTTTACTTAACTATTGAAAATTATTTTTGATAAATTATTTATCATAGCTAATAAAGCTCCAAAAATTTATATCGGAAATATAATTCTTGGAACAGAAAAGGACAATGACCAAAGATTTGGAAAATATGGACAAAATACCGATTTATACGGAATAACGCTATAAATATTGAATAGAATCACTTACACGACTATTGAACTTGAAAATACTTTGGAGTAAAATAGCATTAAATTATTCAGTATTCTGATAGAAACTGACTTCATGAGCATTAGAATCAGAGAACAAAAAGTTGAAAACAATATTTTTAATGGTGAGAATTTACTTATTCATTCACGTCAAAAAGATTTCAATACAGTGAGGAAATAAAATTATAATTGTCGAAATCAACAGGCTCGCTCAACACTCGAGTGTCTTTAAGACGTAAAAGGAAAGAAAGAAGAATTATAATGTTTTGACGATAAATAAATAAACATATTTAAATCGACAAGCTGTCCAGTGATCGAAATTAAAAAAATTATGTAGGTAGGCTTATTGGCTGTCAATTGCAGATTGTACCAGGGTAGAATGAGTGCGTAGGTAGTGGCCGGGGAGGGGCAGCAGTAACGTGCGTCATTGGCGTTCTGGCAACCTCACAGGGGGTTGTTACATAGCCGCTGAGATTCACCCTTGAGAACCTTTGAAGAATGGACAGAAAATGAGAAAAGCAAGGTTGTAGTCGTGAGATGACGTAAATAACATAAAATAGTATATTTAGTCCGGGCAATAACGATAATATCTTGTGCAAAGCTGCTTTCAATATAGCGTGCATTTAAATATCTTAATTTTCTTATTCATCATCAAAGTATGTAATTAGTTAGTTTAAGTGGGTTGAAGTTTGAATTCGGTTAGTTACACTGAAGCGTGATCTTAATTATAATTACACATAATAATTATTTTGTTTGTATTGAAATTCATAATCTAAGTTCCAACTGGCTTAAATTCGCGCTATATATATATAAATATTTGGAAAAATAACGTAAACTTTTGGCAAACTTTGAAGGACTTGGTCGACACACTTAGGACGATTTTATTAAAAAGTAACCCAAAAGTTCTAAAAAAAATCATTTCTATAAATGCAACATTAATCCACAGGTATTACTACTACGCTAAAAGAAACGAAAACACCTCTTGTTGGATTATGCTCGCCTGGTACAATTGCGCATGGCGGGCGCGCGCCTACAAGCAACGAACACGCAAACAACGACCATCTCCCACGACGCGGACACCCACACGTGCAAGTGAAACTGTGATTCCAGACACTAGTGAACCGGTATCGATGCTATGTGCATCTGTTGCTGATCTGAGACCGGTATTTAAAATACCAGCACCAAATAGGCGTTGGTTGTATGCAGAATGTGGCTCGCAAAACTGTGATCAATTTCTGCGAAGCTACTCTTTTGCATCAGTTAGAAAAGCTTGCGTGGTCTCTATATGTTTCATCACGCAAATTATTGACGAGCTTAAATTTTAACCTAACCTAACTTTCCAACTTGACCTAATCTAACTTTCTAACCTAACCTAACTACGACTCCTTTTAAAAAAGCAGTTGATTTTTAAATCCTACTTATCAATTAGGTACTGTGTACTGTCAGTTAACAAAGATGATGAAATCACGAACATAAACGAGGTGAAATTTCAGTGAACCTAGAATATGTTTAATCAATAATTTCAAAGATTGGTCTTTTGAGGCAGAATGATACTAAATACGGTTCAAAATGTTAGTACCTACCTAAGTGAAGTGCACGTGCCTCTTGAGTAACGACATTATATAAATGGCACGGAGGTTCTTTTACCGACTGCAGAAAAGCTTTAAAAACATAAAAGTGCAAACTTTAACAATGGCTAAAGTTTTAGCTTGGATTTCATTCTTACTGCTTTTAATCTGTTTTGAGTAACTTCGGAATAATGCCTGAATGGTTTCTTGAGTCGGATCGGTGGATTTCGCAGTCGTACAAATTTTCGTTTTGTTTCAAAAGTTTTATAAAACGAAGTTTGGCTAACTCATTTTCTAAGAACATTGAAAATTTAAAGTTTTTAGGAACAGGACCTTTATAGGATCTTATATATCCTTATTCTATACCTTTAAATATCCTTTCTTTTATTTCAATTTTACGACAAAAAGCTATTGTTTGCTAAGGATCGAAAATGTAGACGTAGCAAGAAAGAAAAAAATACTGTCTGAGCCGTATTTGAAAATGTAATACTAGACTATATCTGAATTTTATTGGAAACCATATTATTTAAAACATCGTGAGGAAACCGGCCTGCCTGAGAGATATTTGTCGACGATAGACTGCTTTAAAACTCTGACATCAGGTTAGTCACTAACCACACGAAAAGAAGAAGATTGGAAACCCAACTTCAGAGAAAAATATTATCTCTAACCCGAAGGTAGTAGTTATCGCGATGTACCCGTGTGTTCACCCATTTAGACATAGTACCTACTTATATATGAGTATGTAGGTATAAGTAGATAAGGTTTTAGACCGAACAAAAGCGTTACGTGTAATAAATTGAATATAGAGTAGTTAGAGGGCCACTAGTTCAGTTAGGAGGGAGTGCAGAGGGAGCCTCCGGGTCTGGAAGTGATAAGCGGGGCGGTGGGCCAGCGCGGGTGGAGGGGAAGGCTCGCGGGGGGAAGAGGTGTGCTTGGCATCGGCACGTGACAAGCCGTCACGCGGCACGAACTCACCCGAACGCATCGCCGGCCGCTGCAACGCGCTCTCGAGTAGGAGGGGGGTAGGATATATAATCTACCTAGCACATACAACTGACACCTTGCCTCCAAGTACACCGGACTGGGACAATCAAATTAACTCTGGCGAGTTATTAACATGCATAGCACTACTCGTTTCTATGGTTCTGAGTCATTTGAAATCTTATGGATTTTCCGAGAAATAAGATTCTAAGGGACATGCCTGTACCCTTTGTAAGTTTGTAAGCAATAAACACGATATCAAAAATACTGAAAATAAACTTATAAGGATCGCAGGACCAGAATAAAAGGACCAATGCTTTAGACATCAACGAAAGCGAGCATAAGCTGCTAGCGTGCCATAAACTGAACAAAGTGTTACAATTTCGGGGTGTGATACATTTTATCTCAATGTCAATAACCTCGCTAATACGCGGCGGCTCGCTCCACATTTTTACAACGCTTCATTACGCGACAATCGCACGACACGTGTAGCGCACTCGACAACAATAAGATTTGCCTTGGCAATCTCAACTGGGCATTACCAGTTAGAAGATAATTACGGATCCGTAATACTTTATGAGCACGTTTAACTAACCTACGTGTTAAAAAGTAACAAAGAATACCTCTTATCAATCATCTCTTTCGTATTACCTACGTAATCGCCAGAATAACGGCAAAATGCAGAGCTTTAATCAATAAACCATTAACAGTAGAGGTCACCCCGTAATGAAGTTAGTTCTAGAACAAAGATAGGTAGCGTCAAGCGTGTATCTCGTCGACGATAAAGTTTGCGTACAGCGAATACAGCTGACCACAATATAGGCGTTATTACAAAACACAAAGAGCACACAATCTAATGAAATGATACTCATTACGCGCGTGTGACGTGCGGACCCGAGTTAACCGTATTGAAAGACTGAAACAAAAGAAACCCCGATAAGATAATGATTATGAAAACAAATATGGTTACGATGAGGCTAGCGACAGAATAACAATACTGAAACATGGCTTCATTATCATAAGTGCAAAACAACAAGAAGCCTTAAAACAAAAACAAACGAAAACAAAAATTAAACTTTTATTTATTTACGTGTGGAAGATGCTAGAAATCGTGTTGCGCAGTCCCCAAATTACAAGGGACAAGGGCAGAAAGATAGTGAAGATGTTAGAAGTTTTATTTAGAATTTTGTTGTTAAGAGGTGAAGCCTTGACACAAAGCGCGGTTGCAGTGGTGTAACGAACCTCTGCATATATATATACCTGTTAAGTAGTTAATCTCATAAAACTATGTAATTACGTCTGTTACGCAACCGTGCGCCGCCCGACGTCACGCTGACACACGCCGGCCATCTTATTGGATTACGACTTTCATTGTGTGCGACATCCGCCAGTTATTCCGTAAAATATTGCTATTATTTTCCTCTATAGTTATTGACTTACCAGATATACGTTGTTATTGTATCTGCCTCAAGTTGTTTACCACAATTCTGAGAAAGATCAATCATTCTCATCCACATCAACCAAAAAATGTTGACGAGTTGTGGTTTAAATAGGAACTCATAAAAAATTTAGAATAAATTAATAATTACTGAAGCTCAAACGTCTTATCTGTTAACATATTCAAACTATTCGACCGTTGAATAATATCAAGAGGTATACAATGCGTCATTCGAAACACTATTTACAATTTTACATGACTTACAATTTTACAATCATTCCGATTGAATATAGTAAAAACTGTAACTCTTAGAAATACAATAGATAAAGTATTAGGTACTTGGTAACGTCCTACATTGTTAATCTCGCATTTATTTCAACAACTGCTACGACTTCTTATACGGATACTACCGACAGAAATTGTTTGGCTTTGGATTCAAGTATTTTATTGACAGCACTACTTTTTGCAAATTCAGCTCAAAATTCGCCGGCATCCACTCAAAGGACCAACTTTTTTGCCAATGTCAGCACATGAAAAGGTGCCCGGCCATGTTAGGATGCTGGCGGTTGTCTCCCAATAATAAAACCGGCATAATAGCAGACCCGAGGAAAATATTTTATAGATGTGAGGTCACGAAGGAAAGCGAGTTTGGAACACGCACGTATATACAAGACCGACATATGGACACAACATCACATACACTACGATATTTACGACCTTGGGAAGAAGAACACCTTGACGGCAACACGCTGACTTCTAGTACGCACGCAATACCTACCTCGGTGTTTTGGTTTGTGGCTTGTCTTCCTCGTACGTTATGCTGCCCTAATACAATACCGTTTGTAGTATATCCTTTACAGTTAATTAGATCCTTTTTAACTCATAAAATTTAACTGATTTCTAATTGTTTATTAAATCTCAGATAATTTTAGTCAACGGCTGCGTCTAAGTAATTATTTTCGTTGTTTCTTCCAAATATATGAATATATTTTGATAAAATTTATGAATAGAGCTCTTTAGCATATACAATTATGGTTCGCTGTTAGCCGTTACTACTCTAACTTGAATCCCCACTTTAGGCAATTTGAAAAATTGCGAGTAACTTGAGTATTCATACAAAGCTTACTTGAAGCAAAATGCAAACGTTGTTAATAAAAAAAGAAGTAAAGAATAACTTTGCTATGTAACCAACGATTGAATGTAAGCAATCATTGTTTGCGGTTTTCTCTTACTACAATCGCAGCTCTAAGCAGCTTAGTTCCAAACAGTGCAGTAGTAATAGTTGCTAGGTCACAGCTTACTACGAGCAACATACTAGAGTGACCCGTTTTCAACAGTGTTTTCTCCATGTGCTAAGAGTGTCTTGAATCATAAATAACCTTTACTAAACCATACATTGTATTTTACACCATTTGATAATATAGCTGAGTAAGTACCTTATTCAAATGAAAGGAATATCTGAAGAGATGTAAATTCAGATAATAGTAACAATGGGAAGGCATTCTACGCAGAATTGATTAAAACAACAACTACTGATCGAAATAGACTGTACGAAAACACTAGAGAAATCAAAATAGCTCTTGAATAACTTTCAAATTGTGATTAAAGTCAATGGATAAAATAAGAATATCAAATTATCGAACTTCAATTAAAATAGTAATGAAGAAGCATCGAACAAAATAATTATTGACAACGCTTAATGTAATAAAGTTTCATAAATATGCGTATTAGTCGTGCTCTTGGGTTCTGTCGAGAAAAAACAAGACGAGGTTATGCGGCAAGGTCAAATAATGCACTCGTGTGGACAATTCGACCTATTGAATCACTTTCAAATATCGCTTTACAATTGAATAGTTGACGCTTCGGCTGCTCTGAAGAGTTCCAACAGAAGCCTGTAATTGTTTGTTGCGTTAAACGGCTACAAGAGTGCCCATAGAAAGAACAATAATGTCAAATATTTGGATTATCGATAGCTACAAGTTTATTTGCTTTCGGTTTCTCAAAATAGTAAGAAAGTCATAATATATTGGAAGGAGTTCATTCACCTTATAAATATTTTGTATACCTTCCATACCAAGCATTTCATATTACCAAAAATATGCCCACGACGACGGCCTCGAGAAATTGAAAGAGTTATCTTTAAAAAAAAACTACAAGTTGTATGAGAGAAAGTAGGAGTAGAAGGATCTCTATTTATGTAACTCACCTAGATACTCTTTAATCCACTTCTTCTTAGGGGGTGGTCGGATTTGAGCGTCTTTGACTTCTTCTTTGATAGGGCTCGGTACGAAGTTCTGGCTCGTGGAGGGCCTTTCAACTTCGGAGACTCGAGAAGCAGCGACCAAAGATGTGATCATTTGTTGCTGCGGGAACCCATAGCCGTTGATGGTATGCCCGTGTGCTTGGAGCTGCTTGTATTCTTTGAGCGTTATTGGTATCGGCTCGACGATGCTGCCGAATTCTGTTTCCCTGGTGTTGATCGCGATGGTGTGGAGCGTGTCGGCGTAGTACTCCCCGGGGGCTGCCATCGCGCCGAACAGTTCTGGCTGCACGCGACGTCTCCGGTAACCGGCAGTGCCCAGTTTCGCTTCGGTGGTTTCCATAAGTATACCCATTCTACAATAGGCCACTACATTAACTAACTACGACTACCAGTCCTCATTTTCATAGTGTCACTTGCGTCCTATTCATTTTTAAGTTCATTAAATTGTACAACAGTCTCTTGATTACTTAAATTTATAATGTTTCACTTATTCATTGCTTGAATTCTGCACAAGTTTTCTGAAGAAACCAAAGAAAAACTTTTACGATACGGTACGTTTACGAAGTTTGAAAGGATTGTATAAGTCAATTGACGTTCAGAGCATATTGTTATGTTTGTGAAGCGATTAAGAAATCCGTGGGCTTTATACGAAAACTAAAGTGACTTGAAACGTGGGGCTTCTTTGAAGACTTCTGTCGTAAGGTAACCGTTTGCGCAACGAGTTTTCTTATTTTTTTGAAAAAAATTGTAAAAGTTTCAGCACAAAACAATGAAAAACTCTGCGTTGTGATGTAAAGTTTATCCAAATGTATGGCTTTTGAACGGAAAGTGGTTCCAAAAATTTCCAAGTACGTACTTTGTCTTAATTGCGAAGAGTTTCCTCTTAGTGCTCATTTACCTGGTCTCGATTATTTTATTTCGTAAAGTTCAAGTAGAAGCTGTTTCCCTGAGGCGTATGGAAAGATTTTGGCCTTTGATTATTATATTGCCATACAATGACAAATAGAAAAATCTCACTTTAAAATTGGGGTAACCTTGCATTTAGGAAATACCAAGTGAAATCAATAGACTCAATTCCTACGCAAAATGAAGTTCGCAAGAATGAGATGGCGCATGCATGAGCAAGGCAAGGTGCTAGTTAGAATGGGTGTTGTAAGTGCGAGCGACCTAGGTGCTGCTGGCGGCAGCGGAGCGCGCGGCTGCGACGCGGCGCTCAACAAGTGCGGGGAGGGCGTCGAACGCATGGCACGACCCGCCGGGCACGTGCACTCACCGCGCCCTCCCCGCACCCCGCGTGCCTGCCACCGACAGACATTGACAGCTAGTTGTACCTCCTCCCACATCATGCGGCCCTGGTACTGCGGCCGACCGAATTGGCAGACATAGTGGATTTTCCATCGGTAAACAAAAGAACGTGCGGAAATGTGTTTCGGTGCGACGACTACAATGCAAATGAAAAGTTAGATTTTGTACGGATGTAACAAAATTGAGTTTGTAAAATGTATTTTGAAATGAATGCTTTCATTATAATTTATATTATGACTACATCAAATATTATTTAGGCGTGTTAACAGTTTTTTTGCTATGTATACAATAAAACCATATCTCACAAGATTAAGTCAAAAATGATAAGATAAGAAATGTTGACAGAATTTTTTCATCACTGAAACTTTAAAAAATCTAATCGAATACTGATTTTGGCTAGATGACTCAGACCATGACTGAATGAAAGCTTAGTAGAGAATAACCATTAGAGCATCACAAAATAAAAAAAAAGCGAACAGGTGCTGAGGTAGAAGTGGGAAACGTTATCGGTTTGGTCACAACCATCGGTGTACATGTTACACGTGCCTCGAAAGCATTCTGTTATCGTAGAAAAGCAATAACAAACGAGAGTTTATACAACAACAAACGCCGCTGCAGAAAAGTCTAGATCATGAAAAGTTGGTGGAGATAGACAATTTCGTGTTTTTAGAACTGTTATCAAAACTGAATATATTTCAGATAAGAGAAATGTTCCATTTGAAGTTATTTCAGAGCTAGAACAACATAATGAAGATGATTTATCAAGTTATTTCTAAATGACATTTTAACATCAGAACCAAACCAGGATATTATGAACAGAACGTAGGTCAATAATAATTTCCACGAAAATTTCCAGTAAGGACTCAGTCATATCGTGGCCAATGTAAGCGAGCGTACACACGCGCGGGTTATATAAGCGAATACAAACGACGACACGTGTCTGTGTTTATATTATGTAACTACACTTACCTACAATGCGAGCTATGCCTAATCTATGTCTACTACTACTTCTATATGCGTGCTACTGCTATGCGATGATTGGATTGCAAATGGATGAAATATTGTTCTATAATATGATCTTGGAGCCCTACATGCTGGCTTTTTGTAACCTATGTAGGTAAAACTACACTGTTATGATAATTACAATTAATACAAGTTTGTGGAGATTTATCAACATATTATATATCTGTCATTTGAGGTTCATATTATTTAACATTGTCTACGGCGCTATCTGTTGTAGCATAATTTTTTCAAGATCATTAATGTTTTCATAGAAGTTTATTTTGATATGGAATTAAAGTCTTCCATCACTGAACCCAAGAATACTATTCTCTGAATTCTATAAAGGTTATTAGCCATTGTTAATTTTCTATAGACCCTAAGACATAAAAGCATAGTTATACGAGCAAAATTCGTAAATAATCCACGCAATACATGACGTCACGATCGTTTCACCGACAACCGGGTCTTCGATAAATGCCCGCTGCTAAATAAACCAGAGGCAAACAAACATGTAATATCTTCTCTTTAACTAAAGAGCGAAGATTCAAAAATCAAGCTGTCCTACCTCAATTCTACTGATAATAAATAAATAATTCAAAGACTATAAAAACAAATTCGTCAGCAAAGATGTAGGACACAAGCGAGCATTTTTCATAAATTGCGCAACTAGTAATAGTCCATAACATAAAATCGATTATTACTTGCGCAATATCAATAAAATCAATATTTTAACTAGGTAACGTTCGGTAACGTTCCCATCATGGCTTAAGGACTCAGATCGTATATTAATCTCTTCACAAATATGAAGGAACAAACAAACGAACTTTGCTCCTGTATTTATATACTCAGCAAATATGTGCTCTTTCATTAACATTATTGGTTCAATACCTTTTCTCCTTATCGGGTAATCAGATTGCTACTAAACTTTCTTATTGATTCCATTAACATGTAATTGTAACATTGTTAGTTCCAGAGTTACTTTTTCACTATCTGCGGTAATGACTGCTTTGTTATCATTGAATGATGAGTTTATGACTCTTCATATTGATCGACATAAAAACGGGACAGCCTAGAATAATGTTTTCTGGAAAGAGATTTATAATATTTTTGTTTACAAAGACTATATTATTAGCGTCGTCTTCTTGGCGTTTATAGATCAACTCTACAGTCTAATCTCATCCGATACAACAACTTTATTGTTTTTTAATGTGACATTTATTCATGGTAATCAAAACTTTTACAAAGTAGACATTCTTGTTTTCTAAATAACGTCTCATGAAGGCGAGCCGACAAAATGTCAGTACCATCGTGTCGTAAGAAACGCCCTTTGAAGGAAAATGTTGCTCCAAAAATTTCGCAAGACTGTTACGATTGTTATAAAATATATTGGGCGTAAGAAATAACAATGGAAGATCGAAAGGACTCAGGACAGAATACTCTAAACACATGTATTGCACGATGACCCAATTTTGAATGACTGACATTCATTCAATATTGGGTCTTTGCAGTCATTCGGGGTTAACAAGAATAATGATTGGATGTAACAATACAATGTTAATATCCACATCAAGATTTTCGCACAGGACGGATCATTATTTATGAAAGATCAATTATTCAATAACATTAGACATGAACGAAGTCTCAATGACATAAGTTTTACGAGACAATCACTGAGCAATGTGAGTATGCCTGCTGATATTTGCCAAGTTTTGACCAACATGTAGGTAAATTGTGAAATTTTGAATTATCCGGAAAATGTGACAAGGTGCTCGATCATACCTATACTACGGAGCGATAAAGATACCATTGTAATATTCATATCGGTGAAATTGTTACTAAATACGTTACGTAAGGATTTATTACAATAACATTACAGTCAACTACACACATTACTAATCATCGCATTGTTACGAAGATAGTGCCTATAAGAATTAAGTTTATATGGTGGATAGAATATTTGCCAGAAACTGACTTCTCAGGTAAGCGCCCACGTCTGAAGTCGGTTGGATGATATTCTGGAAAGCCGTCCAGTCAGGAGTTGATAGAACGATCTAGCTTAGCTCCGAACGTCAATTGCAAAAATCCAAGATTGTGCTGCATGAGCGCCAGGGCGAGATGAGACAGAGCGAGGGTCCGGGCGCCGGGCGCCGGGCGCCAGGCGCCAGGCGCTGGGCAGTGCGGCCGCAGGGTGTCGCGCGAAAAACTCGCTAATTGCCGTCAGTGGGCTGCAGCGCTCGTGGTGGCACGTGGGGCGCGGCGCGGGCAGGTGCCGCCGACCTCGCGCTATCTCGTCTCGCCGTTCGAGGTCGCGATGATAACGCACGCTATTTTCGACACGACGTCGTCAGCTCTACGAGCGTGTTCGTGACCGTCGCAAACGCAGCCGCGAAATCACTAAAGACTCCCGAAACGGAAGCGCGACCGGTGGTATACTGCAAGCGCGACGTCGCGGGCGGTGCGATTCACTCGAGTCGTGTCAGCGTCTGCATGTCGCGATAGCGGGTCATCAGACTAGACAGCGACAGGCGAGGCGCGGAGCCGACCGCCGCCGACGCAATCCGCTCGACGACTGAGTGGCCGCTGCGGACCGCGGACCGGCTCTGTCTCGAGGCGGAGAGGCGGGAGGTGCGCGACCTCCGGGGCCCCGCGCCGCGGGCCGCGAGTGAAACCGACGGCGAACGAAATCGCGAGGGGGAGGGCTGCGGGGGGCGCGCACGCGGTCGAGCGCAACGCTCACCGCTGCACCGCTCTCAACTTTACATAACGCTGCATGGACGGCGCGCGACGCATTCGCTTGTCGCCCGCGAAAAGAGGTCGCCTCGACGGCCGCGCCGCGGGACACCTACAGAATTTAAACCACTTTGTGGCGATCGGCCGTAGGTGATGAAACAGCGGCGGCATTAGCACGCAGATGACGTGTTCCGAGGAGTTAGTCGGTCGGCGTCGGAGTCACTGAACCTCGTCGCCGACGAATAAGGTGAATGGAACATTGCAACCGAATCGAGCGGCGCAACTGTGCGAACTAACGTAGGAGTCGGCAGTCGTGTAGCGGCTGCGACGCGCCGCTCCTTATGCACGAGCCACAATGGCGAATAGCTTTCTAATGATACGTGGTCGGCGCAGCCAGCATTGTCAGACTTCCCCTTTACACACAAACATACTTTAGCAGAAAACTACAACCTTACAACAAGTTTGACCCAGATGAAGCTAGAATTACTGTAAAGTCAGGACAGTTATAGCATCCGGCTCGAAGGACCAGTCGCTATATCGAGTCATCAACTGTTCGTGGTTAAACGAACGGAAACTAGAGAGTAAGTAAGGCAGTATGATTCGAAGCAGTACGTACGCATTACCATTTAAATTAAGCGAAACTCTTACGTCAGAAGTACTAATCTTCATAATAGGATTTCTCCAAGTTTACGACAGAACGTTCAGTATTTGGTGTTACGTCGGCGCGGGGCGCGAGTGGCACGTGTTATCTCGGTTCCACGTACCTATGCTTATGTTTATTTATCTTACTTTCGACATCCAGTCTAGCTATCGACGATCACGCCAAGAATATACGAATACATACAAGTACTGCGGAACCCCGAACTGTGATCAGTTTTGCGGAAGCGGAAAAAACAAGTCAAGCCATTTTACTGCAGACGTGAACTGTTAAATCTCTTGCGGAAATGATTGATGGGCACTGACAGACAAACAAGTTATTTGTTTGGTTCCGACTTGGAGTTGGATTCAAAACAAAAACGAAGTATAAGGTTGCTCAGTTTAGACGAGGAAAAATATTTAATATTCAAGATGGGACAGTGCATATCCAGAAAGTCTAAACCAGTACCTTAGTATCGGCACATTGTCCTCACCAAGGTTTATACGAGTTAAAGATTGTTTTCGTAGAAACACTTACTGCTTGGAGAAAATCTTGCATATTCGTACCAAACGAAGCCCTAATGTATCTTCCTAGGCAAAGAAATACAAGCCATAAAAGATTCCACAAGTTGAAGCGCTCCTCGCGCGACGGTGCGGACATTATTTGGAAAGCAACTCACAGGAACGCATAAAAGGCACGGGTGCAGGTTCCGAGTTCCGATAAGGTGGCAGGTAGGGGGAGGGACGCGCATGCGTGCGGCGGCTGACCTTGGTGCGGTGCAGCGTGCAGCCCGGCACCGCCGCACTGCCCCGGCCCCGGGGCCCGCCCCGCACCCCGCGCCTGGGGAACACCACGCCGCACAAATACCTCCCTCGCTCTTCTTATACCTTTTGCAACCACACCTGCCGGTTTAGCAGGTTGTTGCGATGCGACCTAGCACCGTGTCTAGATTCTATTTCTGGAAGCTAGAGACCACATTAAATCAAGTGCTTCAAGTATCAAGCCACCAATGAATTCAATAATGAAAAAGATAACAATGGTATTCTCTCACGCGTCAATCGACAGGCTGCAAAAACTGACCTAATGTATGCTGATGTCAATTCACAAGCTGTCTTCAAAATTAAACACGACCCATCTGGGTAAGTTGGCAACATGCAATTAGCACCAGTGAACATTCTTGTAGAAACAGAAAAAAAGAAAGAACTCGTATTTGAACTGAACAATCAATAACAACATTAATGACACTAACGATGTGAGTAGAAGTGGAAACACTGGGAAAGGGGGGATCCACCCGCCGCCGGATGTCGAGATATGAGCCGTCTGCGTCGTGCGAAAGCTCCCTGATTTATGCAATTTATTTTGCCGATAAGCAGAGCACACAATATCAATTTTCAAAGGCCCAAAACGTATAAATAGAAAAGATACATATTGCAGCAAATGAACGGAGACAAGACACGAATTGATTAATGATTCGTATGAATCAAGTGGCAGATTAGTTTTTGCGCGATACTCTGTCAAAGAGGACAGCAAACAGATGGTATAAATCGTTTAAATATCGTCTCATCGTCTCTAGCAAATTATTAAATCGCAACTCCTAAATACCACTGACGAGAATGTTGTTACATTTCTAATGATATCTATATGTATTCCAAATCATTGGAAATTTAAAAAACTAACGGTATTTGGCTGAAGTTACCGTTCGTCGAATTCACATACATAAGCAATATTTAGATAATGTTATACACTCTCTCTATTCAGTTTCCTGGCTAAGTATTAACAAGTCTAATGGGCATTTATCAGGGAACGTTGAGAAAAGTGGGCATTGGATCTGTGAAAGATTTTATTCAATCGGTTTAGTCGAAGTCTTTCATTTATTTGAGCGAGTAATACGATAGGTACTAAGTACTCAAACGTGAAGACATTTCCACGAGTAGAGGCACTCAGATTATCTTATCGGCTTTCTGCAAGTAGAAACACAGGCAGTCGTTTGTGTGACTAATGTCTGCAACGGCGTGAGTCGCATCGCCGCTGCGGCAGCGCGACGTTTCCTCCGAAGTTCAATATACTACGCCTCGAACGTACGCGTCCTCACCGACCAGTCGCAGATGGCGAGGTCACGCGATCCCTTTCACCATTCTGCTCGCCCGGTACCGTCGCGGCGTCGACCTTACACGAGCCTTGATGATACGATTGTTTGCCGCGCCTACTTAACCGCCAGTACCGAGGGGCCCACTAATTAGAAGCGGCGTAAAAGTATTATTATGAACAGTAGAATACCGTCGACCAACCGTGACTTCATTGCAGACACGCTAGATTTGGCTACAGCGTTTTGGATTCGATATATACGCAGCTTCTGCAGTTCTGCAAGATAGCAACGCAGTTACTATAAGCAATCACAGATTGGTAGATTGAAAGGCATTAAGAACGTTACTCGTTGGACTTCAGTCGTTTAAAGGTGTGAAAAACTTCGACATTGTGCATCTCGCTCATGAACATAATCGTTCAACCAATTGAATCGACCAGTTTTTTTTTTACTCTCTCTTCCGTTAAACGCAGAAACTGCAAAATCAAGGGACCTTTCTTTTAGATTTAGAGGCATTAATGTAACAAAAGTGTTACATAACACAAAGGTACGCGATAAGCGTCTATTACATGACGGAATAGATTACAAATGTTAGTAGTGGCAGTTCGAAACCTCATGATGCAATGAATCGACCATAGCAATCGCTGGAACCTATATGAGGAGCGTGCTCACTCATAAAACGTTAAGTCGCAATAAACACAACTGATATAAAACAATACATATTAATAGCATGAAAGATAATGTAAATACGTGTTGAAATTAAAACGAAAGGGTCGAGTTGTGTGAAAGGAAAGTCAAAATCCAAACTGGCGTCACACTCGCGTCATTAGAATAATGTACGAGTGTGAAGCTTTGATTTTAGATAGGGTATCGTGATTTGCCTCTAGTCACGTCGCCGCCAGTTGAACGGTACTAAAGCCATTCGACTATACATAGGTATTGGCTAGCGGCGTCCACTGATAAGTGTCGGGCAAACATGATAACGCGGTTTGCAGACCAACGTGTTACCGGCTTGTGTTACAAGTTCTTTTCTCACTCCCTGCTCAACGCTTATAACTTTCTGAATTATATTGTTGCTTTATTAACATTTGTTAATTGTTTTATATGGGAAGACAAAGAAGGCACTGGAAGATTGTATGTAACTTCATCCAGGACAACTCCGACATTTTCAAACTGCGTTTTTGGTATTAAAATATGGCCCACATTTTAATCTACCTTGATAGCTCTTAACTATTTGTATGAACTACAAAGAAAGTACTAGAAACTTTTCTCTGCTTTCATTAATTCTTATTCAGTTGATACCTCTAGCTAATTTCTAGTAAAAATCTGACGTCACATATTTTTAAGAGGGCAAACATCTTGATTACTTTCATCCAGTACATTTCTATTGAGGACTTAGTTTCTTCCGTCTGCCTTTAAATTATGATATAAAAGTCATGGAATCCTTTAAATTTCCTTGTGATTTTAGAGACCTCCTCCTTCATTTACTTTTATAGGTCTTGCAATAAACTCCAGACCATTAGTCTACTTTCATTTAATAACACTTCCAGATGGCAATCAATTTCAAGACTTTATAGTGTCTTCTAAAATTTTTTCAGCGTCTTTTGGGGAATAAATTGTAAATTCTACTTTCAACATCCCTTCTGTATGCCCAGAATTATAATAAACCTCTTTTTTTAGTTTATTAGAAACTTTTTACGATCAAATAGGATTTGTGACTGTATATTTTCGACGCGACGTAGTTGTGCATTCGAGATTTTTTGCTTTGCATTACAAAGAAAGTATTGCGGAAGCCCCTCCAATGTAACACGTTGCTAAGTAAGGATACAAAAGATTATTTTGGCATACAGCATAGCATTGTTTTGGTCTTTTTTAATCGTGTTTCGCAACACGCTAATTAACTGATAAGATAAATTGTTTGTTTACATAATGGTATTAATGTATTTTCCATTAGATATAAATTGTTTGCTGTGTTGGCACAGGAGCATTTGCTATCCTCGAAGGGAGTTTGAAATCAAAGGTGGCAGATGCTGTTTTGCAGCAAATTTTGACGCTAAATGATTTCGACCAGAACGTGGCAACTGTTAGAGCAGTTCATTTAGCGCAAACGGAGGCGTTTACCACCAGGTTCGATAATGCACAATAAGACAATGCGCTCATCGAGTAGTAAGAACAATAGGTGTCTATGAAGTAGATACTAACGCACGCACCGTTACGCAACCGTGCCTTGTGCTAGTTTTTGTTAAACATTCGAAAACCTATGTGTCTTCGAGAGGATGTGGAGTTAAAATTACTTTAAAATGCATATAGTGAAGCGCATTGGCCGTGCCTTGCGCTGCGTGTGCACACGTCGCACGCCTCCCCCCCCCCCCCCGCACACGCGTCGATCAGCTGACCGAACTCTCGAGCGCCCCCTGCCTGCCTCGTCCAAAGCAATGCGTCATGCGTTATGTTGACTAACTCGCTCCACGTATACATTGCACAGACCGCTTACCTACCACCCACTCCCACTAGGAAAATACGTTATGACGGATTGTTTTGTACGTGTGGCTTTTTCTGTCTTGTTTTTGTATGCGCGAATAAAAACATTTGGGAGTGCATGCACTCGTACGATATTATGAACACGACAGATAACGGCAGGCATCGGAGTATCGTAAACTAAACAGGCAGTGATCGTAAACGGAGGTGGACGTGCGGTGCGTGGCGTCGGACGAGTAAATTTCAGGCTTCCTTTGTTTACGTGGGGCGAGGCCGCCGGGAGCGCGTGGAGCCGGCGGCGGGGGGGGGGGGGGGGCTGCGTGCTGTTCAAGGTCAAGAGCGGCGGGCGTCGGCTCGCTGCACCGGCGCGCCGGCGACTGGCAGCGGCCCGCGGCGCAGCAGCCGGCCGCCTGGGGGCGCGCGGCGGGACACTGTCGCTACTCACTACTCACCGGCCTGGAGGCGCCGCTCCTGCAGCTCGATGAAGCGCGCCGCCTCGAGCAGCGTGTCGAGGAGGCTCATGTCGGAGCGGCACGGCCGCGCGCGGTACAAGCGCGCCCGCTGTCACGCCGCGACTGGCCACGCGCGCCGCGCGCCGCTCACGTGGCCGGCGCCGCGCCCGCCAATGGGCGCGCGGCGCGCGGGGCACGTGACGGGCGCGCTCGGCCAATGGGCGCGCGGCCCGCGGGACCCGCGCGGGGCGTGCGCGATCGATGCCATTGCAGCGATCGAATGCATGCCCCCACCCGCCAGCCGGTGACGCGGCACACTCTAGGTTTGTTTATCTTATAGTTTTCCTGTGTATTCCTGCTGGTTCCTGATAAAAATTGATCTAAACGTTATTTGTTACAAGTAAAGTAGTCGCTGCATTACTGCGTCGCCTTCTAGAGCGCTCTCCCAGTCGCGCACGTGGGTTACTCCGGCCGACTTTCACTTCCTGAGTTATCGCGGACTTAACAAGTTGCTATTTTCATTGAATTTTTATGAACAATCTTTTGATGCTAAGATTCTCTCAGACTTTTATGAAGAACGTAGTTTTATAACTTTGACAATTTTTTTATAGAAGTTGAACAAGGTGCAACAATTAACGTGATCTGAAGGGTCGGAACCTATTCATTCACTATTTCGACTAACAAAGGATTTTTTTGTTGAAAGGTGAAATGAACTCTATACTGTTAGCTATGGATCCAAAACGGTACCCATGAAAGTTAGTGAGTTGTAAACAAACGCACAATGTCGTGCCTCGCGCGAGTAGTTACGTTGAGAGGAAAGGGAGAAATTATGGCACCGGTGAAGGAAAATGTTCGTCACTTTTTGGAACAAATCCAGGAAAATTTATTTTTATAACCCGCTTTATATCAATTATGTGGCGTGTTATGCAGAATGTTTATCTGGTTCATGAGTTAAATAATTATATATTTATTCAGTACTCAATACTTTTATTGCATTCCACATTGCAGGTATTTTTAGGTCTTCTGTAGGTATTTATTATTAAACTAGCTACTCCCCCCGGCTTCGCACGCGCCCCTAATAATTTTTCTGATATGAAAGTAGCCCAAGTTACTCCTTATAACATCAGCTATCTGCCAGTCAAATTCCTGTCAAAATCGGTCCAGCCGTTTCGGAGATTAGCCGGAACAAACAGATAGACAAACATTTTAACATTTGTTTTTTGTAAGTACCGTATATATTTTCATATGCATTTAGTAAAATGCTGTTATTTTGACATTACAAACAGACACTTTTATTTGTATATATGTATGTTTATGTTTGTACGTCTAGATAAAGAATAAGAAAAAAATCTTATGCTCTCTCTTCTGAGATAGTGCTAGCATCCAAACAGTTTTCAATCAGTATAATTTTTTTTATTATAAAGATACTCCGAAATTAATGAAAGCAGGATAGGTATATGCGGGGAAGTACAAAACTTCATGACACATAGTTTTAAATAAATTTATTCTTCTATAAGGGATAATAACATGTTTTGTGATAACTAATTGGGAAGCTGTCTTTGATGTGGAACTACTCATCACAGAATAACATCCATATTCCACATACGTAGTATACAGAAAACTATACTTAATAATAAATAGCTGTGTATGGATAAGGAAACTACTTTCCGTTAAATGATAAAGTACAATATTTAAATAAAAAATTCGCTAGAGAAGCCAGTTTACATATTTCGAAAATTCTATAATTTATTTTATTTGCTAAGAGAGGATATTTTTTTCAGTACAAAAAATATATATTTAATGTCTAATATCTAGAATCCGTTACATTAATTATAAAAAGGTCGAAACTATATTTGGTAGTTAAGTCGGATATTTTAAATAATATAAATATAATGACTAAGGCGATACAAATACAATAATAATGAGACTTATATAATATTATAAATATATACAGACAGAATATGTAGGTAATTATATAACATTCTAGTGAAGGAGATAATAAGTTGTATCCTGTTTGGATCGACATAGAAAAAAGTTCGATAGATAACAAAAAAAAATAAACAAGTTTCTTTGTTTTCCTGTTATTTAGTTACGAACGTCCATTTTATATTTATAATAACATGTCTGAAGGTGAATTAAATAATAATATAAAATATATCCTGTCTTTTATTATTAGATCGTTTTGTGACTAAAGTGAACTTTCTGTCACTGTCGAAATGTCGCGATAGTATATTTATAAAGGCAAATGGCAAGAAACGTAGTCATTTAAGTCTTGTGTGGTTTACAATTAAATACATAGTTTTTTTATCGTGGTGTAGTTTTGATTCGAGTATTGTATGTAAAGAATGAAGGTATTTATTCGTTCGTTTTAGAAGTTCTAATGCAAAAACTATGCATCAATACCATGTAATTTATGTAAAATATCAAAATATATAAATAATATATATCCTTTATAAATTGTTTTAATAAAATATCTCCATGATTTGGTCAAATATTTTCATCACACATTTTTTTGTCAATGTTATCCTTATGTATCTATCGTGAAAATCCGATTTGAAACTAAACGTTATAAAACAACGGAACGCCCGCACTAATTTTGCACAATTTCTTATTAACACACCAAACATTATCAAATTAAATATATTAAAACGATATAAATTCTCGCACCAAGAACTCAGAAGGCACCTTATTGTGATAGTTATGTCTGTGTCGTTAAAACATATAGACACAATATTGCTATTAACAGATTTTGTACGTACTAGTACTACTAGTACCAGCTTACCGTTAAAGGTCTGGTCATAATAACATCTTCACTATTGTTTATAGAAAAAAAAATAACCTGTACAACTAATTTGTTCAATACAATATTTCTACAGGACTTCAATAATACTAAATTATTTCTAATGTGGACCTTAAAATAGTGAGAAAACAATAATCGACTAACACAAGAAATTACATGAAAATTCGTCATCACAGCAACGATTATTGCTATACCTTTCATTCTTGTACTATATTTTTAATTTCGAAATGTAATTTACACTATTTTGTTGACTACGACGTACAGTCAACTGCAGCCATTCGATAATACAGGTAGACAATTGAACTAGTGTACCGATGTAGATACTACTCACTGTAACTACGACTAACCTACATCACTCGTTGAAACGTGGCTTCCGGCTTGATTAGTTGGCCGAGGATCACGTCTTCGAATATTCTGCTACCCTGGTACGTGAAGAGCTCCTGGGGATACAAATAGTTACTTTAGAAAATATACACTATCAAAATAAGCGTGAAATATTACATGAAATATAACACGCTTATTTGCCGCTGACTACTTCAGAGCGGCAAATAAGCGCTACAAATGACTGCGCAAAAGTCAACCTTACTTATAAAACAGTAGCGCGCATGCGCAACCTAACTTCGGAGCGGCAAAGTTATTTGACGCAAACTGTACATTATGGATTGTTCTTTCCTCCTACATTTATAAAATCAAATAGTGGACATCAAAATATAATTTGTTCACATAAACCTACATGGGCACGAAACCTCGAGAAAAGCCGACAAGAAACTCCACGGTTACTCTTTTAAAAATAATTGGCTTTTACAATATTTCCAAATAACAGTGTTAATAGGTATGGGAGGACAGTGTATACAAGGTTATTGGTAAAACACCAATAACCTTTTAAGGGGTCATTGTATTCCTCATTATGAACCACTTTTACTATGGGACCAAACCTGAAATCATGAAAAAAAGATCAGCTGTTCCCTACATTTTGACGAGTTATGAGAACATAAATATAGGGAACAGCAGATTTTTTATTCCTGATTTCAGGTTTGGTCCCATAGTAAAAGTTGTTCATAATGACGAGTACAATGACCCCTTAAAAGGTTGTTGGTGTTTTACCAATAACGCTGTATAATGAGTGAACTCAGTGAGTTTATTATTGACAAGCCGCGTTCCCGATGGGATTTCCCATCGGGAAATATGAAGAACTTTCATACAAACTTTTACCCCCTGACATATTTACATAACACAAAATTACGCCTTGTTTCCCGAAGGGTTGCAGAGACAGGCAGAGATGTACCTATATTACACCCACATTTCGCCAGTTATATTTCCTGTCCTATGTAATAGGGGCGAGCCTACTGCCATCAACCGGGCACAAATCCAGACTCCGGGCTGCTACCGAGAAATTCCATAATTGAAAAACCCAATAGCACTTTGCCCAACCTGGGAATCGAACCCCGGACCTCATGCTCAGCAGTAGCGGTTGCGACCACAAGATCAACGAGACAGTCAGAAAAAAAAAACCATTTTCAAAAATCCTTTTTAGTGCTCACTTTCGCAATAATGTCGAAGTAACTCTTGTGCAAATTTTCATGCTTCTAGATGCGTTTAGGCTGTGCGTTATCCGTCAATAAATGAATGAATGAAAGATTTTTATTAAGGCGACGATAACCGACTTTTAATGATTTTATACTGAAAGAGCACGTCTAAACAAGTAGTGTTAAAGATTTGGAAAAAATATATGTTAAATTAGAGCATTTTCTTAATAACTTAATATATGAATATTTTAGGTTTGGTTTATATTACATAGTGAAATTAATTTGTAAAGTTATGTCTAATGAGGATAAAAAACTGAGATTTACGCAAAATCTATCAAGCGTATTTTTCTGAAACATTATTTATTTATTTATATATACTTTATTGTACACCAGATTATACATTACATAAAGAAAAAGTAATACACTACAAAATATACAATGGGCGGCCTGCACCACCCACCTTCACCATTTTAAAGATAATTTAATTATTGATCTTTTAGTATACGGGGTGTCAGGGACAGCGACGCGAAGCCGGTTACCATGGATTCAGTACATAATTCTGAACCCCCCTGCGATGAAAGTTTTCGTCGGTTATTTAAAAAAAAACAGCTGCTCCATACATTTTGACCGCGTAGGTATTGCACTTTTCTATGAAACAGCTGATTTTTTTTAATAACCGACGAAAAATTTCAACGTAGTAGGGTTCAGAATCATGTACTGAATCCATGGTAGCCGGCTTCGCGTCGATGTCCCTGCCACCCTGTATGTGTTTTATGTATAATAAATTAATAATGCGTCTAAATTGGGACAGCGCTCTTTGATGGGCGAGTCCTATTACTGACTGGATATACGACGCGTTGCGTGAGCTCAGTACAGAACACGCAAGCTAACCACTCAAGGTCACTGGCATATCTCTGCGTCTTAAGTAGATGGGACAAGATTTGTGGGCATAAATAGAGAATAGTAGGATGGCCGGATCTCAAAAACCTTGACCAACCTACAGTTGTTTATGTCAAGATCAAGGGACAGTTTTCGAAAGTTGCACTTGCGCAACAGTGAATAGGGCGTGGGCAGATGTAACCTTAAAACTGTAATGGGAGTACCATTACATGTTAAATACAATGAACGCATTGAAGGACACGAGGCACAACAGAAGTTTTATATAATATATACAATGTGGCCCATGGGCATGTCACTGCCCGTATTTTTCTGAATATTCATGAATTTTATTCGAAAATTAAGGGGTTATTTTTTTATCGGTTTAACTAACATTTTTATTAAAATTCGACGAATATGAAAAAAAAAACGGAGAAGACAAAAAATAAAAAATAAATGAATTCATGCATATTCAGAAAAATATGGACGGTCAGATGCCCATGAGCTTCACCCGGAATCCTCGACCACAGAGGAACTGGCTATCTTACCTCTAACTGCCGAAACACAACAATGCTGATAACATTGTTGTTATGGCGACAGACTTAGATAAGATTGTGTTAGCTTAGGCGGAATCAGAACAATTCCTATCACCAACCAAACCGAGTATAAAATTTTGCCCCCACTGGGAATCGAACCCGGGTCTAACCACTAGACCACAAATGCGATTAGAACGCCAGTGAGCGTTTAGTGTCCCTCAAAGTGTTAATACTACAGTAACTTTTATCACCGCTTACCCGAAACATTCAATCAAGCGAAAGAGGCCATCATTATCATCTTAAAGCAGTTCACTGCTGAACATAAGCCTCTCCAACTTCACGCCACTGAGTTAAATTTTTGGCCACCCTCAGCTATTACCACCACATTACCTAGCACTATGCATTGGGAAATATATTGACTAAAGAACCGTGGGGTAATTGCGTAAGGGCGTTTGCGAACGCATAAGAACCGTGAACGTCCATAAAATTACTAAGACGGCGAAACCGGACCAAAACAAACACGAATCGAATACGAACCGGATACGGATAAGTGGGCAAACGCCCTTAAAATAAAAATTGCTCGCAATGGGTTTCATTTTGACAGTTCACCGTTCACCGTTATTAACGTTGTTGAGCAGACCCACTTTTCAAACCTATGAAGCAATGAATTAGTAATATGCTTCAAAACTCTCGGATTGTGATTGGTCAAAATTGTGACTGGTCAAAATTGGTTAGCAACCATGGTACAAAATCTTCCTTAAGTTGATATAATTTAGCCATACATCAGATTAATGAAAAAAAACTCGCCAAAGTACCAGGTTCCCAGCAGCGGCAAGGATATTTCCCAACATAGCCGTGGTAGTTGTTTCGTAATAGGGATACTGCTATTTGTACTACCTATATCTTTTTCTCTCTATCTATTTTTAGAACGAAGTTCCTTAACGCGCGTTGCGAAAGGGGGCTAGACGGAAAAAATTAAGACCAAAAGTTGTAACGACACTTTTTGCTATAGTTGTAAGCCGTGCGGCGTGCGCGTGTTTCTCTGTGTCTGTCTCTCTCTCTCTATCTCTCTCTCTCATGGAACTTCGTTCCATCCGGGTGTACCTTGACAGCTCTCAAGTTTTTTCACTATCTCTCTCTTTCTTTCTCTCTCTCGCTCTCTCTTTCTTTCTCTTTCTTTCTCTCTTACTCTCTCTCTCATACTCTCTTACACTCTCTCTCTTTCTTACTCACTCTCTTACTTACTTACTTACTCTCTCTCTCTCTCTCTCTCTCTCTTACTCTCCCTCATACTCTCTCTCTCTTTCTCTCTTACACTCTCTCTCTCTCTCTTACTCTCCCTCATACTCTCTCTCTCTCTCTCTTACTTTAAAACATATCTAAGCTTATACCCCTTTAGCTAACATGAAGACACTCACCAATATACCAGGATTGCAGCAACGGCAAGGATGTCTCCCGACATAGCAGTCGGGGCGGCTATCGGCTGAGGTTGCTGACGTACAGGCTCTTCAGTTCGGTCTTGGGCGTGTTCTCGAACAGAGCGGCACGATTCTGACCTTCGCCCTTCTTCACCCAATGTCCGTATACGCGGAAAGCGCATCCGTCTATCACCTGGAATTGAAGGCATTGAATATGTATGAGGAAATAGCATAGAAATAGGAATAGCTGCCTTGGGTGATTTAAATTTTTGAATTGTTTTATATTTTTATTACGGACGCTTCTAACGTGCACGTCTTTCTACATTGTTCTCACATGTTTAATTTCAACATGAATGATGTAACAAATACTTTGTAACAATTTATTTAAAAGTGTCCGTGGAGTTTCTTGCCCGTTCTTATCCATAGGTACCTACTACACTTTGGAATGGGCAACTAGCTTCATATTTCTGACTGACCGATTCCTTGACAATTCAAAAGTGCCTGTAAATGGTTTAATTGAAATAAATGCTTTGAGTTTGAGTTTGAAACTATTTAAAAACTTAACAACAGGAAAAGTTGTATTTTTTCCGTAGAACTATGTACTATCATAGATTAATAGATGGTACACTCCGCAGTTTAGCTTTGAAGCTACAATTACGCGGCGGGCCCGTCTTGTCGGGCCAATTCAGTGAGTGTAACGTAGTCAGAAGATCTCGTGATAGAAAGAGAGGTAACTATAGGGGCTGTGCGATGCGGGCTTGCGGACGGTGAGCAATGGGTAGCTCGCCGTCCGATAAGGACCAGGCCCGGGTCGACGGCGCGTTGTGTCCCACACGCTCCTCAAAGAGATGTCAGCACCAATTCTATTTCCCACCCTCAAAAAAAAAAAGAAAGGTCTGTGCGATCTGAATTGCAGTTTATTGTATCGTCGCAAGAGCCGCTTTTTATTTAAATGATTTTGCGGAGTGTCCATTTGTATTAATCTTTGGTAGTACCAAACCAAATTTTTCTTTCCGAACGATATTGGTTCGTTCTGTTTTAAAGGTACTTATTATAATAATTATCACTTGCTTCAAAAACGGTGAAGGAAAACATCGTGAGGAAACCGGTATGCCTGAGAGATATTTCTCGACGGCATGTGAAGCCAAGTCAGAAGCCCATGGGCGTCTTTAAAACTCTGACACCAGGTTAGTCACTAACCACACGAAAAGAAGAAGAAAGGTACTAATGAAATCATAAGGTCATGATAGGTAAATTTCAGTTTCTGGGCAGGCAACACACCTGCAGACATACATAAAAGGCGGTGAGACCGCTTTAACACTGCATAAATGTATATGCTGGATTAGCGTCGCGTAGTCGTCATTGTATACCAATCACACGACGTGTTCGTGCAGCGTTTACATTGCTTAAACGTTAGACGAACGCCTACGTTAGACCAACGTTAGATGCAAAGACATCTTGAGTAGGTTTCCTGCGTAAAATGGGGATGAATTCAGGAATAGATAAGTGTTAATCCTACCTTCCTCAGCACGCGCATGGTGTACGGGTCCCGCAGCGCGTCGCCGAGCGGCAGCGCGCGCGTGGCGGTGTGCGGCAGGCGGCGCAGGCGCACGGCGGCGCGCACGGCCACCAGCCCCACGCGCAGCTTGGCGCGCGCGTTGAACCCGCCGCTCTTTATAGCCTGGAGTACGTAGTTATGTTACCAAGTGACTAGGAGTTCATAGGATATTGGTTGTGGAAGACATGACCGGATATTTTCGTCGGTTTTATCAAATCTCCTTTAACGCCAGAAGGCATTCAAACCCTCGGCTTTTATCTGGATATTAAATACTTTTCAGTTTTGTTAAACAGTATGAAAGTTTTTGCTTCATTATTGCATTCCTGCAAACCATTTCTTGCTCCGTCTTACGTTGTACAACTTGTAATTTTGGTTCGTAAGAACAATACATTAGAACAGTGATTCCCAAACTATGGGTCACGACCCTCTGGTGGGTCGCGAGTGAATATTGGGTAGGCCTTGAATTCAGTTTTGATTTTTATTCATATTAAAACTAAATACTGAAATAAATTGAATGTATCAAACTTACTGCGATCAAAATGAACTAAAATTAAAGTTGATGCTAAAGCTATAATGACAAAAAATAGGAAACAAATTCTCATTTAAATAGTACTCCTTGTATTTAATTAAGTATTACAATTTTTTATTGTAACTGAATGTTTTTTTCATTCATATAGTTAAGTATGCCGCTTTTACCATGACAGCCAAGAAGTGAGTCGCAAATTTTGAAGTTTTTGTTAGGTGGGTCGCGGTCCAGCCAACAACAAGATCCCCAGAATATATTTTCCACAACCAATGTATGACACCACTATTTTAACTGACGAACGTTACACAGCGTAGACAAAAAGTTTCAAATTCAAACCACAGATAGTGCCAAATAAAGAAAATAAGTATAGGAAAATACAGTTATATATGTATTAACGACAACGCAGGAAAAGTCATGCAAACATGCAAAAGAAAGTGAGGCCAAATAAGCAGTAATTTGAGTATATTTGTGTCTGTGTGAGTGGATGAAAAGTGTGTGAGTACTGTGAGTGTTTGTAGGTACCCCAAGCTTAAATGTAATGTTTTAAAGGTTCACAAATTCCCTTCTTATATTCAGAGAAAGTTTAATGACAAAAACATTAAGATGTCCCCAGGTTAATGGTCTGGTAACTAATCTATGGGAATGGTTTTAGTAATTTGGTAAAAAAGTAATTAATTAAGATCATCATTATATGTCACACAAAATGATGCAACAATAATAATTAATAGATATGACGTGAGTTGCAAATTATGTTGCTTTGTGGAATCATGTTTGGACTACTTTGGTCTTTCATCATTCATGAGCTACTCAGAACTGATAAATAATATGTGCCAGCTGTTTATAAGTTTTATCAGTTCTCGAAATAATATCTGTTATATATTTCAATAGAAATATGATAGATATAAAGAGAAATATTTATAATCATGTTTTTTTTTTTGGCTTCGATAAGAGCGTAAAGTTATGAAAATACCATGTTATGCATGCCATTTTCCCCAAAATGAATATTAAACTAAAACATAAATTCCTTAACGACATCTCGTCATAACTATTACTACCCAATGTTATAAATTAGTCACAATGACATTACCATCGCCAACTGGTCGATCCTAGACATCCGGCGGCTGCAACTGGACAAGGATTTCTTGAGCGGCACCATGTCTTGATCCCATAACTACCAGGGACGCAGAAATATGTACCACTTGTATTGTGTTTTAACATAATCGCTTTGAGTTATGTGCTCCTAGTTACATGCTCCAAAAATTGCTTCGTTACATTTTTTTTACTCGATTTGTCATTAAAGCGATTATTTAATACTTACTGATGCTTAACTAGGAACACATAAAATAAGCAAAATAAAAGAATAAGCTCTACAGTGCGTCATGCACTGTTCTCTAGTGCACATAGAAAGAAGTATATATGTTTACAACGAAAATTATTAACATCTGCTGTAGTTTCGATGTTCAAATTAGTCAAATAAGCTGTTTAAAAATAGCAGTAAAGCAAAAGAAATCAGAAGCGAAAAATTCGATATTACGTAGCAAAATCGACAAAAAAATAAAAGAAAATTTCTAGGGTCCGCTTGCACCACAAATCACTAAATACATAACACATCATCACGCCTGCATTCCCCGAAGGGATAGGCAGAGGTGTACCTATAGTACACCCACATTTCGCCAGTTATGTTTAAGTCCCATGTTATAGGGGGCGAGCCTATTGCCATCAACCGGGCACAAATCCAGACTCCGTGCTGCTACTGAGAAATTCCAGATAGAAAACCCAATAACACTTTGCTCGACCTGGGAATCGAACCCAAGACCTCATAAACTAAATACGCTTAGCGCTAAACAAATTTAGTCATATTTTGTAGTGCAAGCGGCAGAATACGCGCAAAACCTTTATTAAATAAAAAATCAATACACCGATTTGCTAACTACCAGATAACATAAATTGTAACAGCACTCACCATAGTGTTGAAGAAGGCATGATTGAGCGCCTGGATTATATCAAGCCTTTCGCTTGGCTCCACCACTAGGAGCCGTCTAATTAGATCTTTTGGGTCGTCTGTAAACAATATGCGGTTGAGTTGCTAATTGTTATTTTGCAATCAAATTAGACTGTGCTGGAATTTCAAATTATAAGGTGGTTTCGTTAGCGCTTAGCAGAAGTGTGACAAGACAACAACAACATAAAAAATTCACTACGTCAATCAATCTGCCTAACCTTTTCCCAACTATGTTGGGGTCGGCTTCCAGTCTAACCGGATATAGCTGAATAGGTACCAATATTTAACATGGATTAACTACCTATCTGACCTCCGCAACCCAGTTACTGGGTAACATGATACCCATAGTAAGACTGGTTGTCAGACTTTTGGGCTTCTAACTACTCGTAACGACTGTCAAAGATCTACGAATGACAGCCGGGACGCGTAAATACAAAGGCGGATGCCACACAGACAGTAGCTGTTCTGTTACGCAGACGCGCCAGTATGAATAAGTATTACAAACACGATTACATCACATACATTTGAAAACTGTCTGCAATGTGATCTGCTCCGACAGACATTGTTGTTACAAAAACGACTGCAGTACAGCTATAAGTTCTCGCTCTGTCTACACTGAGGTATCAAACTTGCTTGCGATGTAACACACCTTGCGCTAATACTAAATAGCTTGCCTAGCTGCGAGCAACTTAGATGTAGCGGTTCGTCACAATTCTCAATGATCACAATGATCATATTTTTGTAAAACCTACCTACCACCTAAGTTCACATAAATATATTTCGCCCAGTTCACAATTTTTCGACAGTATATAATCTAACGAAAATAATACTATGGCTGCGTTGAATCCGCCTTTGCATTACCATATACAAACAAATGCGGTTGCATTACAAGGCGCTGTATTGCAGCTGGGTTACTATTACTGCTTTCGCAAAATAATGCAGCACAGACTATAGTTGTCTATGTTGCATCTGTCTTTGTATTAACGCCGCCGGGACCAACGCCTTAACGTGCTTTCCGAGGCAAGGAGGGGTCTCGATATGTAATGGATGGTCACCCATCCACAAACCGACCGCGGTAAACGTAGCTTAACCTTCGATCGACCCGTGCACCTGTTATTATTTGGCCACGTATCCCAACATTCACAAAGTAGTTATCTAAAATATTTCAAACTCTCTTGGCCATATTTCATGCTTTCGCGTTAAGGGGTCACTTAATAAGAAACGCTATTTGAGCGCCATATAGCTATTAGGTTAGTACTTCACTTGATGTATTTTTCCAAACATTCGCTTAATTTCGCCAACACGAAACAAATTTTATTTCAAAAGAAATAGGGTCATCATCAAGTTAGCATCAGCAGGACATACCTGAGATATCAACCCATTCAGGGCTGGTAAAGGAATATTTTCCCTCCATTATATTCCGCAGCATCACCATTTGTTTACGATGCCAGAACGGAGGACAACCGACCAGTCTGTAAAAATAGACAATAAAAACATAAATAAATAATTTTTAAAAGATATATGCATTTGGATTCACCTAGTTATTTATCTGGATAAGATAACTCTCTATATAAACTATAAAAACTCCTAAAACGCACTTTACAACAACACAACAAACTTGTTTAAAAGCTTCTGAGACTAGTAAAGTTTGCATATACTATAATTATTTAATACTTTAATTCGATTTGTAAGAGTTACAGAAAAGATGATCTTAAATGCCTTACTGTGATTGTAGTTGGACCGAATTACTATTTACTTCAATAGCGGAGTAAATAACGTACAATTGAAAAGGTAACTCCAATAATTTTGTTAAAAGGTTGTCACAGTAATTTTGGCACCACTACCATAATATTACTAAAGGTAAGTATTTAAGATATTTATAGGTACTTCGTACATACTTTTATGTCTTTGTCTTTACTAATCGAACGAACAAACTGCTAATAAATAGGGTACATAATATGCCTCTTTGCACGTTTATACGTACACGGGATAATAAATAATAGGTCTTTAACTTCAGCAAATTGTTAACGCAAATAGTTCCAACTAATAGTATAAGATACTTTTCGATACCCGAACTATTAAGTAAAAGAAGCGTTCTCAAGAAAATGTTAAAGATAGTGTACAATATAATGTTCAGCAAAATCTTACGGATTTAGTTTTACAAAATTTTCCGAAACATCGAAAAATCTGTACCTTGAAACAGATTTTTAAGCATCTCGTAATGAAAAATTCCTTTTCTAGTTTTAGACTTATCAATAAGTAAAGTAGTATTCACGAATAATTTGATGTAAAAAAAAAACTAGAAAAGGAATTTTTCATTACGAGATGCTTAAAAATCTGTTTCAAGGTAGAGATTTTTCGATGTTTCGGAAAATTTTGTAAAACTAAATCCGTAAGATTTTGCTGAACATATATTGTGTTGTTTTGGTAGGTCCAAGCTATCACCCCCTGCAGTATGTCGTGCTATTTACTGGACACCCTGTATATGTATGTTCATCTGTTCCTTCGTAACTCCAAAACTACTCGTTGTATTTTTATACAACATATTACTTGGGCCCAGTAGATGCTCACGTTAATTGTGGCATCAATGACGCCTCAAAGGTGCAGACAACGTAACTTAAAGATTTATTTTGATATTACTTGTGTAATGAGGAATATACGTATATTTAACTATGTCAGTTTCCGACTAATCAAACATAAATGTAAACAAAAAAATAAACTTACAGCGTAAACATGATGACTCCACACGCCCATCTGAAATGATAAAACAGATTCTTGTTAATCAATTACATCAGTAAACAAACTATACATATTAGATTAAATAACTCCTTATAATCAATCTGCCTAGCCTTTTCCCAACTAAGTTGGGGTCGGTTTGCAGTCTAACCGGATGCAGCTGAATACCAGTATTTTACATGGAGCGACTGTCTATCTGACCTCCACAACACAGTAACTGGATAATACGATACCCCTTGGTAAGACTGGTTGTCAGACTTTCGGCATTCTGACGAGCCGTAACGACTGTCAAAGAACGACAGCCGGAACCAACGGCTTAACGTGCTTTCCGAGGCACGGAGGAGTCTCGGTATGTAAAGATGGTCCAATCCACGGACCAACCCCGCCAAGCGTAGCTTAACCTGATGGATCGACCCGTGCAGCTCTTATTATTTAGCCACGAGCTCCTTAATAATTCCTGAGAAAAACAATATTAATGGAAACTAGTCAGGTTATCTGGAAAAATGCTTCTGACTAAAACCGTAAACAATAGAATAGAATATTCTTTATTATGTACACTATTAAAAATACAGATATAAATGTAGAGATTTTACATAAGGTGACACAATGGGCGGTCTTATCGCTAAAAGCGATATTTTACAGACAACCTTTAGATGGATTAAAGGGAGAAGGAGAGACAAATACTGCAGGTAGTCAACAATGAATGATTATAAGCCTGCAGAAATGTTTGATGCGTAGCTCTAGAAGGAAAAGGACTATGGAAGGACCCAAGAAGGTCCCGCATAGAAAACGCGTTAGTTTATTTTAATTGTATTTTTTAATTATTTATTATTCAAAATAAAATTAATGTAATTTAGGTAAATGGGGAATTAAATAAATTTAATTTTATATATTTATTTGTATATGTAATTATAAACATGAATTTTGTATCTTATAAAAGTTAAAAGAAAAGAAAATTAAGCGAACGAGGAACCTACATTTTGGTTTAATTTAGATCTCATATTGTAGGTAGTAAGGTCCAGAAGCCGATAGACATCAAAATGCAATTAAATAGTAATTATATTGTTTACAACTTAATGATACGTGCACTTTGTTTTATCAGTGAAGATGGTGCTCTTTGTTATTACAAAGTTAGAAATACCTACATATCAGCTGTCCAATTGATTAGATATTTATTTCAAATACATTTTATACGCCATGGTTCACGAGCATAGAAATATAAATAACAGGAGAAGTGGCATGGGGGCGTGTCTGTGTCCGCGCATCTTGACCAGAATGGCCATGCCTCAGGCAAATGGCCGTTTCCGCTAACTAGTGCGCTTTTGAACGCGATCGTGATAACATTTAAGAATACCGTGTTGTTCAGTGGTTTCTTGTAAAAATCGAAGCTAAACTATAAACTTTATAAATCGTAGAACCACTTTTCATAAATCAGCACAAGTATTTTGCTATATTTGTGTTGAAAATCATGAAAAACAACAAATCGTAAAATATTTCTTGCCTTTACTACGTTATTTTTGTTTTCATATATCACAGCGACTGTACTTTTATTGTAGTAAATACATTGCTTCTTTACCACTACCAAAGTATGTCGCTAAGTAACTGGACAAGCAATGTAAAAATTACAAAACGATATTTGCTTTAAGCGGTTGCATCGTTAGTACGGCCGTAGCGTCTTGCGACGGATTAGTGATGTGGTTGTGCAGATCCACTAACGTAGGCTATCGACAATAATGTCGATTGTCGTATGAATTTATATTACTATTAAAGTTTATTCTTCAATTTGTCAACAGTTATAGCCTGATTGGAAGACCGATGTGAAATCTTGTTTTATACTCATTTAGATTTTCTCATAATGTTGTTTTTTTTTTGGTTTACTTAATATTTCTTTTTTTTACTTACTTATTGTTTATTTATATCATATTATTATATGTATATCGTTTTATATTTATAATTTTTTTAGCAACTTCCAAAAATTTTAATACTTATAAATGGGAGAATCGATAAGTTTCCGATTTAGTCAATCACTAGCGTATATGTAAAATAAATGGCTTTTGCACAGCACAACGATAGCGAACGATGTTTTCGTGTGGGTGAGTTGTACGGTGCATGGTAAATGCACGCTGTGTTTGATGGGATAAGGTTTATAATGATTGTGTAGTACGTTCTGATTTGTAAATTGCAAATGTGAGCGGGACCTCGTATTTATTGGGTTTACTGATCGCATGTGTGATCGCAGGATAGAGAGTAGGGATAGATTGAAGACATTGGGTTTCGATACATTTTCAACTACCGGGCATATCTCCTTCTTTCTTATATCTATGTTCACGAGAATCGATTCTTCTTCTTTTCGTGTGGTTAGTGACTAACCTGGTGTCAGAGTTTTAAAGCCGCCCATGGGCCTCTGACTTGGCTTCACATGCCGTCGAGAAATATCTCTCAGGCATACCGGTTTCCTCGCGACGTTTTCCTTCACCATTTTTGAAGCAAGTTATAATTATACAATACGCACATGAATCCGAAAAATCAGAGGTGCGTACTTTTTTTTTTTTTTTTTGGGTGGGAAATCATCAAATGACTCCTCCCGCTCTGGGCAGAGCGAGAGGGAGTGTCAGACTTTTACTGACTAAAACCCACCCGTGTTCCTTCCGTTGCCTATGTGCTGGGGCCGCGATATCCCTCTCAGACAAACCCGCAACCCCAGCAGGCATTGGTCCTTCCGGACCCCGTCAGTTGTTGCTGACATCCCTTTGAGGCGCGCGTGGAACACGACGCGCCGTCGACCCGGGCCTGGTCCTTATCGGACGGCGAGCTGCCCATCGCTCACCGTCCGCAGGCCCGCGCCTACGGTGGCCGGAAGTCAGCTTGTGACTCCCGACGCCCGGGGCGTCTCCTGCGGCGACTTGGGTTCGAACTCGAGACCTATGACTTGGCAGTCTGGCGGTCACACCACTAGGCTCTCACTGCTCATTTACGAGAATCGATTGACTTTAGCCGATCTATCCTTACTTAATTATAATAATATAATATATCTTCTGACTACATGCTGACCATGGTTTTGTTATTAGTAATTGTATATTTATATTATTTATTTTTACTTCGATGGTCCTAGTTTATCATTTGTGACTTCGAGTTACAGCTTTAATAGCTATATGTAAGCGGGCACGTCCTTTATGCCTGGTGGCTTTCATTCGGGTATTAAGTTCTGTTTACTTTTTATTTTCGCTTGAGTATAGATTTCGATGATTATTTTGTTGGTATATTGGCGTGTGCTAGCTGGCATAAAGCAAATAATTTAATTTAATGTGTTACGTTGCATAATGTACATTATTTTGCATAACTACTATTGTATAGAATCAAGTTTTTCTAACTGAACAGACAGCTGTGCTGCTGGGGAGTTTGTGGCGCCACTTATTCTTCCCAGCTAAGCACTAGGAAGTAGTGAAGGGTGGGCGTTTTTGGGGGACTGTCTTATGTAATTTTGACGTTTGAAAAGTGCTGATTCTCAGCTTATTTTAAATAAATGATTTTTGAATTTGTAACGCCCACTGAATTCGACAAGTCGAGCCCGCCGCGTACCTACTTGTAGCTTCAAACCTAAAATGTTAACCATCTGTATTCATATGTGGTACGAAGCTACAAGAACGCGGCGGGTCATCTTGTCGGCCCAATTCAGTGAGCGTAACGTAGTCAAGATAGATAAGAGTTACGCGATAGAAAGAGAGGCAACTTAGTTGAATATAACTGTAGGTAATTATTGTATTAATTAATTGAATATAAGTGTAGGTTGTGCGACCGACCTGAATTGCACTTTATTCTGTCGTAGCAAGATTCAGTTTTTATTTATATGATTATGCGGAGTGGATCTTACAAACTCGTCTGTGTTTCAAGCTCACTTCACCTAAATGTTCCCGGTGATATTTTCGCAGAAAAAATCGGCTGTTTTTGTTAAAGAAAATGATACTTTGGTCAAAGATAGTAGAATCACAAATCAAACAAACAACTTAGTGGTTCATCAATTACAGAGAGTAAATAACACGGACGTAACTAACAACATTTATGATTGTGCCCGAACTTTAATAACATTGATAAAGATCAGTTTTACGAGTTTCACGCATCATTTAGGATATAAGACATACAACAGAATTGCCTCTTATATAAACGACAAGAAGATAATATTACATAACTAGAAGGTCAAATGGCCAAGTCTTTTAAGATTCTTTAGACAATGCTGTTATCAAATAATATACTAGCAATGGATATGCCACCGACAGATTGTGAGAACTGTTAGTTTATAATCTATCGGTATTATTTCCGTTAGATATATAAACTATAGAAAAATTATGAACTGGGTTAGGTTAGGTTAGAACTGTGACAAACTGCGCGCAAGCCGAGCGAGCGAAGCGAGCGGTGCCGCGGCTACTTCTAAGTTGCTCGCAGCTAGGCAGGCTATTTAGTATTATAGCGCAAGGTGCGTTTCGTCGCAAGCAAGTTTGATACCAGTTCACAATTTGTCTGTTTCCCATGGATAGATTAGAAAATATCGAAAAATAATGCGTTAAATTGTAAATTGTTTATTGCAATTCACAATTTTTCGACAGTTTGTAATCTAACGGAAATAATACCGATAGATTATAATTATGAAGTTTCATAACTATACGATGACAGATACATAAAATATAAAACATCAAAATCGATTCAATAATTTCGTCGTTAAAATATACCAAACGGCCTCTCGAGTATCAGATTTTAGCGAACATATTGAATGTAATTCAACACGCGTGCAAATAAATTGGACCGGAACGTCTAGGTCAAATTGCCAAACGTAGAAATCTGTTGCATTCTTCATAAAACATTAATTACACGAACAAATTGGATATCACGTGATAAATACGAACAAAGATTTTTAAACGCTTCTGCTCGTCAGGATAAATAAAATAATCCCTTATCCTTGAGCCGCATTTTAGGCAGACAAATAATGCTCTATTCTTTATGGATGACATAACATCACTCTAGTATTCTCCGAAGGGGTGGGCAGAGGTGTGCGGTGTGCCTATATATAGTACACTCATATTTCTTTAAGATGGGTTAAATGGTGGTGAAGGTGAATTTAGTCCAAATCTTACTTCTCACCATTCCCAAGATAAGATTTGTGCAGTTATTGAATACTCAATAAAAAACCGACCGAGTGCCAATGGGACTCGCACACGAAGGGTTTCGTACCGTATTAAGATCGAGCAAAAAACGCCGAAAAAGACACGTTTCTTGTATGGGGACTCCCCTTAATTATTAACTTTATTTAAACTGCTTTACTTTTATTTATTTTTTGTGAAAATTTCAGCTGTCTACCTATTAGGGTTCATGAGATACAGCCCGCTGACAGACAGACGGACGGACGGACAGACAGCGGAGGCTTAGTAATAGGGTTCCGTTTGGCGCCCTTTGAGTACGGAACCCTAAAAAGTTTAACAGGTGAAGGTGGAATTTGCTTTACACATTGGCAAATATGGTGGAGTTTTATAGAATCTTTTTTTTATTCTAACTAAACAGACAGCTGTGCTGCTGTGGAGTTTGTTGCGCCACTTCTTCTTCCCAGCTAACGCACTAGGAAGTGGTGAAGGGTGGGCGTTTTTGGGGACTGTCTTATGTAATTTTGACGTTCGAAAAGTGCTGATTCTCAGCCTAGTTTGAATGAATGACATTTGAATTTGAATTTGAGTCATGGAAAGTGGAGATCACGAGAATCCGCGGTATTCGGGCAGCGCAAAACTCCCCAAGAGCCCATTCATCGGCACAATGACCGGGCTTTTTTCAGCAGTGGAAGTATTTCAGCTGTTATGATGATGATTACATATTTCGTAATTTTAAATATTGTTACTTACATGTCAACTTCCCTGCCGTAGCCAGGTGCGTCGTCAAACATATTGGCTTTGAGCGTCTCGGGAGCCAAGTAGCCAGGAGTACCACACAGCTCTGGAACATAAGTAAAGCATTTAAATTAATAAAAAGTCGCTAAGTTAGGTATGTATTTGTAGTAAAGATCTTTATGGTTGTCATGTTACGTGTGCAGGGAGATCTATTAAATAACCCATTCCTCTGTCACGTTCTAAATATATATTTTCCAGATTAAGTTTTGTTATCAGAAAATCCGAATGTCTGGCTGATCAAATTAACAACAAACAGTTTTCTAAGTAGATAGATATTTTTTTTATTTTTTTTGGGTGGGAAATCATCAAATGACTCCTCCCGCTCTGGGCAGAGCGAGAGGGAGTGTCAGACTTTTACTGACTAAAACCCACCCGTGTTCCTTCCGTTGCCTATGTGCTGGGGCCGCAATATCCCTTTCAGACAAACCCGCAACCCCAGCAGGACAAAGTAGATAGATATGGGATAATATATTGACATAAATATGTCAATGGGTTAAGCAGTTTATCACGAAAATGTATTCAATATTCATCATCATAAATATTTTAGCTTTAAGACGTGCACTGCTGGACGTAAGCCTCCCCCATGCGTTGCCAGAAAAATGTATTCAAGCTCACTTCACCTTACATGGTGATAATTTTGTACAAAGATATAAGAGATAGAGATGCTGTTCTCAGATCTTCGACATTATCTTTCATCTGCGTTCGCAATTCATTTGCCACGTAAAAAAACACGAGTTTTTCACTTAGACAAACATCAACTTTATGAGAGTGTAAATAAAGTAGATTTTACAGTGACTAGTACTGTTGAAAAATTCATAAAAAAAATATGAAGTTGTACCGCAAACTGAACCTTATTTGTAGGTATTACAGTTGTTTTTCCTAAAACTAATGTTTGTTTACATGTTTGGCAAATGAATTGTAGATAGGTTTGCTGCTCCGCTGGGTAAAGATTCGATGGGCTGGCATTTCAGTGATGAAAGAAACGAAACGCCAGTTGCTACGTTGTATTTGGATTTCATTGATGAAAGAAACGAAACGCCAGTTGCTACGCTGTATTTGGATTTCATTGATGAAAGAAACGAAACGCCAGTTGCTACGCTGTATTTGGCCGTAAAGTGGTGTTGCTAATAATTTTGATTCTTATGCCATTCAATCTTAGCTAACAAAAACAAGAGAACAAAACCTTTGACGACACGGACTTGAACTCGTATTTGTCTAGTAGAGTCTACAGCATCACAATTGTGTTAATAAAGAGGTGTTACTAGTGTGCTAATACGCTAAATAAGGCGTTAATTATCGTCTTACAGCCTTTATCTAAAATACAACAAGATAGTAAATATAATTTAATAAGTTTACATACCCATTACTACGAAAGCAAATTACCGATTCTAAACATTGACTCATCAAATAGACAGCTTATTATATCGAGAGATATAGCGATGGTACTGTACGAGAGTACCCGGATAGCATAAACATAAACAATAGGTTTTGTTCTGCAGGTGAAACTATCGGGCATTGTCTTAGAACCAGATGGAAGACTAGATGCGAAGCGGTCGTAGAGCGTGACCCACGAGTATCACCGACCCTGTACATAAGTGCTGTTACTTTATTATATGTAGTAAATATAACTTAAACACTGCAGGTACATTTTTGATGGTTTAGTACTTTAGTTTAACAATTTGGGATAAATTAATAAAACACCAGAAAGATCTATTAAATAACCCATTTCTCTGTCACGTTCTAAATATAGATTGTCCAGATTAAGTTTTGTTATGAGATAAAACTTTTTTACAAAAAAAAAACAACCGACTTCCAAACCAAAACACCACAAAGTAGAAAATAACTTTACTTCGGAAGTTGGTGTCTTTGTTTTTGAACAGACTTCCGAAATAAAGTTATTTTTCACATTGTAGTTTTTATTTTGGTTGTTTTTACAATTCAAATTCGATTACCTGCTATATAAATAATAGTGACAGGAAGTTATAATTATAACATCATCCATAAATATAGACTAAGTGGGAAAAATTCGTATTATTGAAGCTAACTCAAAAAGTACCCAAGCAAAGTTAGTAACACGGGACCACCTCGAGAGCATACCTTTCCAAATAAAAAAAGAATTTTGCAATATAATTATATGACGGAGTTACACCCGAAAATACTCCAAAAAAAAAAAAAACAACCGAATTGATAAATCCTCCTTTTTCTGAAGTCGGTTAATTAAAAATCCGTGACCGTATGTTTGGCTGCAAAATAACAACAACCACTTTTCTAAGTAGATAGATATGATATTTAAAATAGATTGACATAAATATGCCAATGGGTTAAGCAGTATCTCACGAATGTATTTAATATTCATCATCATCATCAATATTTCAGCTGAAAGACATGACGACGATTTCTGGACATGGACCTCCCCCATGTGTCGCCAGAAAAATGTATTCAATGGGCAATAATTTAATTATTATTTGATATATCAATCAATCTGCCTAGCCTTTTCCTAACTATAATATGTAGGGGTCCGCTTCCAGTCTTACCGGATGCAGCTGAATACCAGTATTTTACATGGAACGACTGCCTATCTGACCTCCACAACCCAGTAACTGGGTGATATGATAGCCCTTGATAAGGTGATATGATAGCCCTTGATAAGGCTGGTTTCGGGATTTTGACGATCTGTAAAGACTGTCAAAGATCCACGAATGACAGCCGGGACCAACGGCTTAACGTGCTTACCGAGGCACGGAGGAGTCTCGGAAAGTAAAGATCGTCACCCATCCACGGACCAACCCCGGCAAACGTCGCTTAACCTGATGGACCGAACCGTGCGGCTGTTATTACTTAGCCACGAGCACGAGCTATGAAATGCAATATAAGTATATTGCATTTAGTTATTGTATATTTAAATAATCAATCATATCTGCCGACAAACTGTGATGCAGTTTGGCAGACTTCATGTAAGTTATTGTTAATACAGATTGATTATTTGAATAAATAAATAAAATATACTTCTCCAAATCTTCATAGACAAGTAAAATATTTCACTAACCAAACAGTTTCTCTCCATCTTTCAGCACCTTAGCGAACCCGAAGTCTGTGATCTTCACGTTAAGCTGGTCATCCAGCAGAATGTTCTCGGGCTTCAGATCTCGGTGCACGATACACTTGCTGTGCACGTGTCGCACACCTTCCAGGACTTGTCTGCAAAGAAATGAACAAGAACGTGTTTAGAGATATGCTTTCCTGGTAGTTGTTATGTTATGAAATGGAAATTACGCGCTGCCTGTTAATTATGTGAATTAATTTTAAAATTAATTAATGCTTTAACTTTTAAAACTATTAGAGGGTAGGGTACAAATAAAACAGAGCAGTATATCTACCTCCGGGTAGTTATTTCCATAGGGTAAGGCTAGGATTTTGGACTGTTCACATTTTTTTAAAATACATTTTTTACTATTTATTGGTAACACGAAAATGAGAAACACCTGGTAAAGAGCATTATTTATCAAGCTGAACAATTGATAATACAACAACCACTCACAGGAAATACTAAAAATATATCAATGAGGGAAAAATAAACAAATGCCACCAAATGAAATCTAACAGCCCAAACAAAAAAGGAAAATTTGGAAAAAAATTACAATAACTTTACCTCAACCATTTACTAAATATTTCTAAAACTACATTGTAATAATGTACAACAAACTCAACACACGCGAAAGATTCCTGCTGAGTCAGGAATTTCTCCTCAAACTCAAACTTGAAGAACACGATCAAAGCCATTTTAATAACAAAACTGAATTTATAAAAAAATAATTGAAAAACAATAAGTCACTGTGGAGTAGTACCTCCTGAGACTATAACAGCGCAGAAGTTAAGTCAACACTGGGTTATCCGTACAACGTATAATTTGCGCGAATCCCAGTGTTTATCTGTGCACACGACTCACACACCGATACAATAATTAGAATGACGCTGAATGTGCGTGTTATCTACAGTACAAGTATCTATAGTTGATACTCGGCCGAACTTTATTGGAGGGTCAATGTATGCTAGATACTTTTTATTCAGGGTAGGCAGATTTTTATCGTAGATGCAGGCCCGGACTTCGAGAGGGCCCCAGGGCCCCCTAGGCACTTGACATTTGAGCCCCCTCCCATCCCAAGATCTATTCAAGATAGTAATCTTTTGACAATTTAAAACAGAAATAAGAGTTGCTTTGTAAAGTTATGCAGAAAAGCTGAAGAAATCAGAGAAACTGTGAGCCCCTTCGTTGACTCACAACTAAACTGGGCGGATGCTGGTCGATGAATGAAACAGAAGAATGTGTTGCTCCAAGAGAGTGCTACCTTTATTCGCTATTTACTGTAGCGGAGCTAGAGCTGAACTGACTCGTTGACGTGTACTGATGAACTATTAAACTATGGTTTTTTTTTTTTTATATAGGGCATCTCGCAGTTAACCTCTGAGGAGGTCGTAGCTGCTTAACCGGACTTTCCTGTGGCTGCCTTAAGCTTCTACACTTAAAGCCTCCAGCCCTGGCTGGAGGCTTGCTTGGAGGCTGATGATATCGCTGGTGAACAGCGTGAAAATGAGAGGAGATAGCACGGAGCCCTGAGGGACTTCCGCGCGTAAGGGTCGGGGGGAGGAGAGCGCTCCTTCGATGCGATAGCGGAAGGTGCGATTCGACAAAAAGTCTCGTAAGATGAGCACGAGACGATCTGACACACCGAGTTTGTAGAGCTTATATAATAAGCCGTTGTGCCAGACTTTGTCAAAAGCTTTCGCTATGTCGAAAAAGATAGCACCCGTCATCAAGCCGCGCTGGAAACCAGCGCTTATGTCCTCGACGATGCGGTGGACCTGATGCACGCTAGAGTGCTGAGTTCGAAAGCCGAACTGTTCGTTGGGAATGAGGCCCTTGGTCTCGGCGTATTCTCTGAGACGCTTATAAATAAGCCTCTCATAGATTTTGCCGAGAACCTTGAGCAGACTAATGGGACGGTAACTAGAAGGCTCAGACTCTGGTTTGCCTGGCTTCGGGATGCCGATGACGTTGGCTTCTTTCCACGTTTGTGGGAAGATATTGTTGCTTAGGGCACCATTGAAGATGGTGGCCAATAACATTATCAAGTGGGCAGGGAAAAGCTGGACCACTCTGTTGGTGAGTCCATCTGAACCGGGGGCTTTACGAGCTTTAAGACCCTTGACGATATCGTGCACTTCGTCTGGAGTGACGGGGGGCAGAGGATTCTCAGGGTCTTCTACGGGAGGGAGAGAGGCTCTACGTTCGACTTCCGCGTCTACCTCTGCGAGGTGAGCTTGGTCTACTGGTAGGGAGCTGGGTGAGCACTGAGCTTCTAGACTGTCGGCTAGGCACTCGGCCTTGTCGACGTCGTCGAATGCAATGGTCTTATCGGGGCGTACTAATGGGGGCATGGAAGTGACTTGCGGGGACTTGAGTTTCCTCTGAAGTTCCCAGAAGGCTAGGTGGGTAGGCTCTAACTCGCTTAGCATCTTATCCCAGCCCGCGTTACGCAGCTCCGCTATGCGTTTCCTTACAGTTCTCTGTAAGTAGCGCATATGGGCTTTGTTCGCGTCGCAGGGAAAGCTACTGTACGCACGGATAGACGCGTTCTTCTCAGTCAACAGATTACGTACATCGTCAGGTAGCTTCCAGCGACGGTCATACGTCACTGTGACTTCCCTTGAACATTCGTTCACGACAGATTGTATGTGATCCGTGAATGAGTCGATCGCGGCCATCGTGTCCGAGATAGAGTCAAACTGATCGGGGATGTTATCTAATTGGGGGGACGTGTTGGACTTCAGCTGGGTGCTTACTTTCTTCCAGTCCGTTACCTTTTTAGTGACGGGAGGTTGATTGGGGTCGGAGAGACCTATGCGCGGGGCCAGTCTTATGACTATGGGACGGTGATCAGAGTTAAGCTCGTGTACCGTCTCTATTGAGTCTAATCGTAGATTGACGTTCTTAAGGAGCGCCAAGTCTAGGACATCGGGTGTATGTATGGTTAGGGTTATGAGGGTAGTGGGTTGGGGTCATCGGAGCGATGACATCAAAGATCATAGAGGCAGAGAGGTCAAACAGGTGTTGTCCTCTGGTGGAGGTTCTGGTACTATTCCAGGAGGGATGCTTGGCGTTGAGATCGCCCGCCATGATAACGGAGTCACTCAGGCCAAATAAGATAGAGAGATCGTTTGCAAAGAGTCGGGGGTCCTCTGAAGTGGGTTGGGGAGGAAGGTAGACCGATATAAGGGTGATCGGCTGATGGCCTGACATGCCTAGGTGGCAGATGGAGACTTCTAATACTGAGAGCGGGGGAGGATCCATGGGGATGCAATAGAGGTATTTTTTATAATAGATAAGGGTGCCGCCCTTGTGACAACGAGTCCTATCGTTGCGAACTACACGATAGTGTAGCCATGGGGGTTGGAAGGTAGCCATGGCTGGAAAGGCCTGCTGGTGGTGAAGGTAATTCCACGGAGTGGGCCTCTGAGGGCTTAATCTCTCAGGAAGTTGAGAGGATGGGATTCTATAATTTGAGGGAGTTTCCCTCTGTAGATGGGCGCCTGCGCGCTTGGTCAGTTTAGGGGATGACGACTTGGGAGCTTTGGGACAGCCACGGTAGTTGGCAGGGTGGCCCTCTTGCCCGCATAGCACGCAGCTAGATGGCGTGAGGCATTGGGAACGGTCTTTTGGTCGGGAGCACTCAGAAGTGCCGTGCGCGCCCAGGCACTTTACGCACCTGGGAGTCGCGTGGCAAAACTTTTGAGAGTGACCGTAGAGTTGGCAATTGTGACATTGCCCTACTATGCCATTTTTCCTGGGTTTCTCGATCTCGAGACCCGTGAGGTGGCAGATAGATTTTACTTTAAATATAGGGTGATAACCCTGTACTGGGGGACAGATAACTAGTACCATGTCGTATTGCTCTCCGCCTCTAGCGCGGTGCATACGATGGACTTCATCGACTGGGATATTTTGCGACTGAAGGTCGGCTAAAATATCTGCGGCTAATATTTCGCGTGGCATCCTTTTGATGACAACGCGGGTCTGTTTTTCCTCTGGGAGAAAGTGTGGAATGCTACCTTTCTCTGTCTCAGAAGACTAGTGAGGTCCCTATAATCGCGGGACGTAGGGACATTTACTTTAATACCCTGTTGGGTGTTCCTAGCGTTGGTGTATGCGATTTTTTGGTCGCAACATCATTTAGAGACGTCCGTCCACTTGCCCTTGTCCTGTATGAACACGGGTGGTGGCGGAGGGACCTTCTTAGGGCCAGAATTAGGTGGGATGGGAGTATCCTGCGAAGAGGATGACGCGATCGGGCGAGGGTCGGGGGAGGGGGTATCCTGCGTAGAGGATGACGCGGTCAGGCGGGGGGCGGGGGAGGGGGAAGCTACGGTAGTGCAAGTAGCGGGTGGGGCTGGGGATAGCGGGGAAAGTGAGAATGAGTCACGATCCTCAAACGCTACTACTTTGCTGGCCTGGGTGGTAGATTGTTTCTTATTCTTCCGCTTTTTCCCTTTTCCGTTGACTGGGGTGAACCCAACGTCATCAGAGTGGGATGAAGCGGAGGAAGAAGAAAATCTAGCCTCAGGTTCCGAGCTGTACGGGTAAGGGGTCGTGACTCGTTTCGTTGAACATTAAACTATGGGCTAGACTCGCTCCTCTTATACAACAAATTACGGTACGCACACAGGCGCATTACACAAACACCAACAACAGCGCCTTCTATTGGTCGTAAAATAAGGGTGGTGGGCTCGTCGGCTGAGGCGGCATTGTTTGGCGATCCGGCCGGAGAATTGCAGGCGGGTTTATCCCGAGCGCAATGCGACCGGGGGTGTGAGAACTGCAGGCGGGTTTATCCCGAGTGCTATTCCCACACGTACAGGCAATGCTGGCGTGGTCTTTACCATCCGCTGTTCCTAACTCTACAAATTTACTAACATTAATATTTATACAAATCTACGATTATTCCTAACTACTTATACATAACTACGATTCTATACACAACTATGATTCTATAGTCGCGAACAGAAACTATGATGCAGGAGCGAACGTAGCGAGCACGAAAAAGTTTAGCATCCTGCCTGAGAGAAGTCAGATTTCTTTTGACCATTGATAGATAATATTCCATAAGACCTACGGGTGGTATAGGTACCATGACATGAGCTCGGGACCTGTAGCATATGCTACAACTGCTACGTGGTTAATCCGGCTCTGTGCGCCTACCGTCAGGCAAGCAAGCTACCTGGTCAGGGTAGCTGCATTGGTGGGGCCCCTAGGTCGGGGCCTTGTAGGCCTAAGCGGAAATCCGGGGCTGCCTAGACGGTGATTATACAAAGGAGGTGGCAATACGTACTTGCATAGCCCCGTTCCATTTCGGTCAATGAACACAAATATGTATTGGAAATTGATAACAAGTGTTACTTGATGAGTTCAATTTTCTCATTTAGGTTTATAAATAACTTTTACTTACAGATAAATTATTTGGCTAACACTGAACTTCGGCCTAAAAACGATAGCAATTGTTAAGGGGCTCGTGACAAAAAAAAATCGCAGACGCAATATAAGATCTTAGGTAAATAAATAACCAGTTCATACATTATACGAATATTTTTAATGTTTGTCATGGGCCAAGTTACAATACTAATGTTTACGAGCTGCTTAGACTTGGCTTAAACCAAGTACTTGGTCAAATGCCAGCTTCGATCAATAATGCATTATTGATCGAAGAATGCTAGTGATGAAAACGTCAATGTGTTTTGTGTACCTAACACAACAAATCCATGCCAATATAAAATGCTATCACCTGACTATACTATGTTTATAGAGACTAGACAAACATTGTAAACAAATAAAAGAAAGGAAAAATAGTGGCTATAGATAACAGAAGAGCTAGTTAAAAAGTAGGTCACGATTCTCATTACCATTACACCCGCATACCACCTACAAACAACGCTTGCTATAATTATCCGCTAAACGTATGACGAATATAAGGCTAGTGATAAATCTGAGCAAAAATAAAACGCGACAAAATCTAAAAGCCGTATGACTCGTCACCGCAGTTTTTTTGCCTAGATATGGCACTTCAAAATTAATAACCTATAAATTTTCATCGAAGGTTGGCCAGGCCATAAAATTCAATACACGAGGAAGATAAGATGGCTATGGGGGCAAGTTTTCCCTCAGTAGGGATGTTCTAAAAATGGAATATTTACCTATATTGTCCTACAGATAAATATTGCATTAACTTCATACGATGGAATGGAAAAGAGGCGCGAATTGTTACCGCGTTTTCGCTCAGTTTTGTCCCTAGCCTAACGGGCGCACTGACAAAGCGATAAAATGTTACGTAGGCGTCTCAATGGTCTCTTAAAACGTTCTAAAATGTGAAATTACGATAGATGTTTTGTTATAAAATGCTGTTTGTCATTGGATAACCTCCTTTTTCCGATTCCTAGGGATATATTATTTATAAATGATCCGTTGTCGATGTCGTTTTCGATGTAATTTTGGACTCGCTTAAAACAAACGGGTATTGTATGTAGTATACGAAATACTTCATTTTCTTTATATGAAAGGAACGATTTTCTAGACCAGTCACAGTTGTCACAGATGCACTATTTGGCAATTGCATTCGCAGGTTGAATGTACTTTTAATAGGTATGTATAATACGTTCTTGCTTTATTTCTGGGTGACTTTATCTAAGCGTCTCGATGGCAATCTAAATGGACTCGGCCCAGAATTTGGCCTCGTTTTTGGCGCCATCGCTAGTGCCCATCAGTTCGCTTATGATATAGTGTCCCATCATTTGTGGAACGGCACCACATTTACACTCCAAGGCGGAGTCGTCTATGAATCTCCACCTGAACAGATTTTCCTTGCTTCGGTCAACCTGGGTCCGGAGTCTGCTTAAAGAATTCCAAGTTTCAGGTTACCCAAGGCAACTCTAATCCAGGTGGGACCTCTGGGTGTCATCAGATATCGATGGTTGTCGATATTACCTCCGAAGAAAAAAACGTTAAACATTTCAACCACTATCCAAATCCAATAGTAAATTAATTTAACGTTGTACGGATTCAGATTGTAGGTACAGATTACGAGATAAAACTAGAACCAATTGGGTCAATCGCGTTAAGTTACAGAGGGACAATAAAAAATGGAGTCTAATAATAAACAGTATGTATTCTTGGCTATCTATATGTGTATATTCGGTATGTATTTATCCCATAAGATAGGTGAGCGGATTCATCAATAAAGGGCATGAAAGGATATTTCTGACACGTCATACGGTGTTATTTTTATAGTGGGACCTTTTCTCCAGACCGAGCGCAAATCGGCGCTGTTCTTGGCCTATACGCCACTATTTTTAGTGTACTTAAATTTTCAAGTTCTCAATTTGCGTGATGGCCCAGTGGTTAACGCCTCACTCCACATGTACGAGGTTGTGGGTTTAAATCTTCATATTACTTTCTGAGTTTATCTTGTACATTACTGACAATGATGAAGGAAAAACATAGCGAGGAAACCTGCACTTATGATTAATTTAAGTCTGAAATCGCCAACCCGTCTTGAGCAAGCGTGGTGCCTTTGCCCTGCAGTCGGTCAATAATAGGCTGTTATTCATCATATTAATTCAGTAACCAGGTATTATAGTTTGACCGAAACCTCTGTACCGCAAGACGGGGGGGCAATGTAGGCCGCTCATTCGTCAGCGCTCACGGCGTCCCTCCGCTCATTCATCAACGCTCACGACGTCCCGCCCCCTGCTACGCCGCGCATTAGCGGTCTCGGTCAAACTATAGTCCACGTACGCGAGCTAAGCTCTACCTCACAAGCCCTACTTGGAAGACCGATCTTAGCTATAATCTATGCTAGCATGCAATACTAAAGTGCTGTCGACATCCGGAAGTTATGGTACAAGCAAAATACTTAACTACATAGTTCCCCTACCAGTCTGGCTTCAGTTTTGAACAGGGTCAATTTAAATTAGTGTCGATACCTAAACACGATAAAACAAAATACAAATTAAATTATATTAAACTTTAAAAAACCCCCGACACAAACATTTCATCATTTCTCTTTCCTACTCCATCAGCAGACCCTGTTCATCATCTATCTATAACCTATTCATTGAGAACATTAAAATGAGCCCAAACACTATACCTGTGCTGTAAGTTGGTAAGGGAGGAGGGTATCCTGTTCTAAGGTGCTGCTGCAGCATCAGTTCAAGGTTACTATGTTCTTCTAATATCATTGAAGTAACAGAATACCAAATTTCAAATCGATTAGACATATGGAAGACGCTCACATCCATTCATCAACTAGAAAAGAGCTGATAATCTTCATACGGCTGAACCGATTTTGATAAAACATATCTAAGACCCTCGCTAGTAAACATGCTTTCAAATAAAAAAACCGCATTCAAATCAGTTCACCCGTTTAAGAGCTACGGTGCCACAGACAGACACACACACATAGCGGTCAAACTTATAACACCCCTCTTTTTTGCGTCGGAGGTTAAAAACATATTTTCTCAACTCATACTTTAAGTAACAGTAGTACATGCGGACCTTGACCGTAAAAAACAAACATCTAATCTTAATTTATTTTATTTTATCGTGCGACCGAAACCGGTACGATCAATCTATTTTATCGGTAAGAACATTAATAGTTTTACTGGTTACCTTAAATTTAATACAACCAGTATTAGTACCGGTTGCCGAAACAAAAATTAACTTTATTTTGACCCTGTTATTTCCTATTACATATGCCACGATATTTAGAAAATCAAACTACCGCTTTAACTACTAGGAAACATCGTTTTAATTGCCGAGATAACTAATCTGTAAATAGTCTATTAGGCGTATTTTTACCCGATTGTGGCGAACCAGATGAAGTGTTATTAAATTATTATTTACTTAAATTAGCTATAGACTTACCCTCTTATTCATAAACGTTGCTTAAAGTTAAGAGCCGTTTAACCATACATTTTTGACGTTTAATACGGGAAGTTTAGACGCTAATCATTACTTAACTATATGCAGCGTTTATGAAGGGGGTTAGTTTTATATGGAGGTAGGAACATGGTAGTTCGCGAGTCCTATATCGAGCAGAACAATTTAGTGGTTGATTGAATAATTGCTTTATTAATTATTATTTTGTGAGAATACATTCCTTTTCAAACTTTTTGCAGAAATAGGACCTATTTCACACTATTATTACACCCGGAACTAATAAACGAAATATCGTAACCTTAGACATTTAGAGATAACTGAGCTGAACCTCATGCCCGATGACCCGTACCTCTAGCCACAATGCACAATAGATTACCCTTGAAAAAACCACCCAAGCGAGTCGCGTAAATATCACGCGCTATTTTAGTCCAAAATATACCTACTACACGGCCTACTTAAGTTTTATCTATTACCCACATTGTACAACAGACAATGAGCGAATTATGCAGATTGGTTTCACGTCATAAGGGGCAAAGGATACACGAGAAAGGTTATTAAAGGCCCTTTCACACAGGCAAGCAACGGGGCTTCTCGACTTTGGGCAGTTTGTTGCACCACTTCTTCTTCCCAGCTAAAGTGGTGAAGAGCGGACGTTTTGGAGGACTGTCTAAGTAATTTTGACGTTCGAAAAGTGATTGATTCTGATTCTCAGCCTAGTTTAAATAAATGATTTTTAATATTGATTTTGCAATAACTATCCCTAGTACATCTACTTAATAAACGTCTTTAATTCACTGACAGACAACCCACGGCCAACACCGCTGGATCTTGAAGCATGAAAGTGTGCACAACTGTTCCTTTTAGAACGTAGCTGAACACTAAGGAAGGATTTTTGAAAATACATCCATTAAAGGGGTTAAATAGGAGCTAAAAGTTCCCTTCCTTTCGAGATGGTTAAGCTAAATGGTGCTGATCCATACCACATGTTCGTGAACGGGCGCTGTCAGTAGGGACTGGTCATCTCTCAGCTGCCACAGCTTATTTAAATTTTTGAATTGTTTTTATCTTTTTCTCCGACGCTTTTAACGTGCACGTCTTTCTACTTTGATCTCACATGTATAATTTCAACATGAATTATGTAACCACAATATTTTGATCTAAAGAGTGTCCGTGGAGTTTCTTGCCAGTGCTTCTCCATAGGAACCTACTCGCTTTGAAATGGGCAACTAGCTTCATCTTTCTGACTGACCGACCCCTGAGAATTCAAAAGTATGCCCATGCGCAACTTGTGGCGCTACGACTCGAGAAGGAATCGCGAGTTGCGCACGTGTGAGAAGCGTTTATAGCCACAGATGCATCTAATTAATTTAGATAAGTCGCAAGTGCATGCTGCGAACACTCTATGACACACGCGTACGCAGTTTGATAACAGATAGATCTTTGTTGCGCAGACAATGGGCTAATAAATGTTCATATTTGCGTGTTAAGGCTTTTCTTATACTATAGATTACGCTATTGTGAGTTACACGTGAGTGTTAGATCACATTGTTTTATTTGAACTTCTAATGCCTATAGGAAAGTTACGACTACGAATTTACGAAAGTCAAGTATACAGGGTGGTGATTTAGACACCTGCATCCGTCGAGGGGGTGATTCTACCCGTCATACTAAACAACTTTCACCGTGAAACTTACAACCGATGCATGAAATAAAAAATTTAATGCTTATACAACAGTAGACTTGATACATGTATGTTTTTTTTTTTACGAATCTTGTTCATGTACATATGTGTGTTTCATAGCGAAAGTTGTTCAGTATGACAGGTAGAATCACCCCTTGACGGATGCAGGTCACTAAATCACCACCCTGTATGTTTGGGACTAATGGGGCAGCCAAGGCATTATTTTTAATTTTCAGAAGCAGCTTGTTGTTGTTGGTGTTAGTTTTCTGATTGAGGGTTTATGGATTTTATCTAATCACACCATCATAGCCGAGCCATTCTTTGATAGTGACTCTTTTAGGAGTTTTGATGCATAAATTCTCAGGAAATTATATTAAACTGTACAGTAAGATACACAATATTTTCCTAAATTTTTACTGCCTACATGAGCCTGCCTTTCCTGCCTTTCTAAGAACGTCTTGAAACATGAGGCGTGCAATGTTTGTCAGTCAGTCAGTCAGTCATGAAAGCACAAAGTACAACAGCAGTGATATCCTAGTGGTGTGACCGTCAGACTGCCAAGTCATAGATCTTGAGTTCGAACCCAAGGCAGTCACCTCTGACTTTTCGGATTCATGTACATACACTTGCTTCGAAAACAATGTAAAGAAACTGGCATGCCTGAGAGATATTTATCGACGGCTTGTAAAGCCAAGTCAGAGGCCACTGGGCGGCATAAAAACTCTGACAGCAAGTTAGTCACAAACCACACGAAAAAGAAATAAAGATTGTCTATAATAAACAAAAATATAACAAGTAGCAGAGAACATACCTCATAATATACCTAGTCTTCTTCTCGGACAGTGTGACCACAGATGTGAGGTAGTCGAAGAGCTCTCCATTCTTACACAGCTCAAACACTAAGAATATGAATGTCTCTGACTCGAACACATCCTGCAGTTCAACTGAAACAAATTATATTACTTCAGGTGATTTGTTCTAAGCAATTAAAATTAGAACTTATGTTGCAAATGCGAGTGTCTAGACTTGCCACAGAATTTCCTGAAATTCATTTTCTTTTGTTTTTACTATTTTTACCCTCAACAGAAGGTTCTACACAACTATCACTTTTATAAAAGACAACAAAACAAACTAATTACAAAAGGGTAGGCTGCACTATGTATACGCTATAAATTCATCGCAGGGAATATACTTTGTTTTAATATTTTTGGCCATTATCATTTAATAATATTGTTGTTAATATTTATGGGCCAATATCAATGAGCCATTCGTGCAATAAAGAGCCAGCAACTCACTCACTAATATAAGGGTGTCCAGCTACCATCCGCAGGATGTGTATCTCCTGCCGCGTGGCATCCCGCATGGTGTGCGTGTCTACCCCATCCTGGGACTCCTGACTCAGATCAATGATCTTGGCTGCATATTCTTTTCCGGTTTCCTTCTCTATACATCTTCGCACTGTTGAACTTATGCCCCTGGTGGGAAAAGATAAAACATTTTCTGTAATTATACTACAAAATTTGAATAGAATAGTAAATAATCAATAGAGCAATTTAAAAAAATAAAGCAAGTAAGTAGCAGTGATGATTAGATGAGACTTGGATAAAAAAAAAGCATAAATATTATTAGAATGACTTAATAACATAAGGCTGATAAAACTTTAATAATAAATATACTTGTTTACCAAAAAAAATCTAATGTTGAAGGCCAAATAGAGAGGTCAAATTTTAGGAATCCGATTAATTTAATTCACGAATGCAGTAAAATTGATTTTTCAAAGGAAGTTAACCGTTTCATCCCCAAGGTCACTCAGAAGACTTATGAGTAACATCACTTGTAATGACGCCCAGAAGCTTTAAATAATTCCCTAGTTCCTTAAAAATTGGCACCAACGCAACTTATCACAATTCGCGAGACACTTGTGAGCACCACAATTATTTTCTCACCTGCCTATTATTTCCTTCGGTTCATATCTTGCATAGAATTCTTTAGCCGCATCTTTATCCGGCAAGTTGTCGTCGTCTTCCTCCTTTGCCATCGCGTTCACTGTCGCTGTTATTATATTGTCGTGTACTAATTATACGTAATTAGCTTAGCCACAATGACGAAAGGTTATTGTTGTGAAGTGAACAACTGACAGAACACTTCTCTTCAGCTTCCACTTGACGTTAAAAACTTAAATAATGGTGAAACTTAATACTTTATATATAAAATATGTACTATAATTCTGTTTGTGGGTTTGGATTGATGCCAATAAACTTGGAAAAATATTATCAATTAGCTTAGCCAGCGTAAAATCACAAAATTGTGAACGGCTCTATCAGTATCTGTCACATAGACATAATGACAATGACTGACAACAAATGTCTCCTCTGAAGTCTCCTCGAGCTCGACTCGATCCTCGATCTTGTCTTTGTCCAACCATAGTGAAGCCTTGAAACGGGAAACAGCGCCATCTCACATTATGTCGAGTTATTACTCATGAAACCGAAACACAATTCATACAACACAAATAGGAAAGTGGCTGAGAACTTTGAAATAAATAGGTTTGCTAAAATACCTATACATAGGAAAGAATTTGGTCCCCAATTTATTTATTTATTATTTTTTTTATATAAATTTTCTGTGACAAAGTTTGAGTTTGACCTCAAAAGTTTTAAGAAGCAGGAAAAAAAATACTTGAATAAACATGGGTAATTTCTTACCTAATAAAAAAAAGATGTATTAATTAATTAAATAAAAATAAGGTCAGTACTGGGTCAGTAATAAAATACAAATGCAAACATCCAATAATCCATTACATCCCTCTTGACAACAGCTGTCCACAGCTGATTTTACTCTATGTCGCCCAATTTTTGTCCCTTTCATGCTCATGGCAACGTAATGTATGAATAATTTCCATTCAAATCATGCCTTTTCTCTTTTACTCATGTGCAGAGAGATAGAGGTAAAAAATATTTCAGGCTCAAACTGTTAGCCTTCTTCATAGTGACATATCAATCTATGTGTCCTTGTTTTACAATTCTTTCTTGGTCGTTCGGTATGTTTTCGCTTGTTGTTCCGTCCCGATGGTCTTGCATTTTCAGTGTTTTGCAGATTATCCTTAGCAGTAGTAATATCCCGTGATTAGTTTACGTGGACTATATTTAAAAAGCTTGGATTTCGGTGTTTAGTTCCTAGCAGCCAGATTTTCTGACCAGGTAAGGAAACTACGCACAATTTTTCTTGCTAAGTGACAATCGTGTTTTGTACTGTTGGTACTTTTAATATCTTTTTGACAACCTTGAAGCAATAAAATACCAGTGCTATTTTCTTTGTTCCTATGGTATGTGAAATCAATTGATTTCATAATGTTATGATCCTTGGTAGCCTCTTGCCCCAAATAGGTACCTTTTAAATTGGTGTCTAATGACTTTCACTGCTAATGACCACAATTTTTCCACGATTAGGTAGTAGTTACAGATTTTTTTTAAATTCAATTTAGGACTATTTATGAGGCTATACAATTCTAAACAACCATATTATTACCAGACATAGAACCATGAAACAATTCTTAAAGACTACCATGTAAAAAATATTCAAGGACTACCTATGTTTTTAATCATGTATGTTTTGTAAAACATTTTATCTCTGGATATATTTTGGTTGTTGTGTCTCAATGGGTCGCATCACAAGGCCAGCTGTTGATAGGCAAGACAGTGATATCAATACTGAACATTAATATTTTGGAAATCAAAAATACATTTACCAGTAAACCTTATATCATTATGTGGAAACCATTAATTTCATATGATCTTTAGCCCCAAACTTACTGATATTGGTACTAGGAACACACAGATCAGTAGGAGATTATGTAACAGGAGGTAATAGGCTGTAAAACTGTGTTCCTGTTTGTTTTGTATTCACAAACTACAGACAAACACTTGTCACAGCCCTAGACTTTGAGAAATGAAACATACAATTATTAAAAGTCATTACACTGGCTCTGCTTTGCCATTATAAAGCTCAATTTTGGTCCTAAATATTGTGTCCAGCTGTAGCTAGCTATTAAATGAAAATACATACAGCACAATAATAAATTCAATACCGCATTTGGTACTATAGAAGAAATTCATATCTAAGCAGTTTGAAAACAAAATCCTGTGAACACCATTACCACATCTGTTACCACCCCGGTTCTATAGCGGCCGAGTGCTGCAAGCAAAAATAGTCCTTACGGTGTATAGATATGAACTTCTTATCACCTGTGTCAATATTTTTTAGACACAAATAAATTAATATAATATAATATACAATCTCATTAGTATGCAATAGACTTAAATAAATAATAATGTGATGAAAAATTCATGTTGTGCTGTTTCATATCACCCCAATAATGAAACAAAATGAAATATTGTAATGTCCAGATACATAGACAACATAATAGACATACAATAAATAAATATATCACACCAGATGACTCGGTGAACTTTGTACCACTTTTCGGCTGTCCTTTTGGGTTTTCCTAAACCACCCCTGTGTAGAGGTGAACAAAAAATTATTTATCATATCGGTTGGGCCATATTCGAGTTTTTACGAGACTAACGCATGGCAATTGATATTTTTATACCTATAGAGATTTATTCGTATAATGCAATGGTAACAACAACATTGTAGTTTTGTACAGGATAATGTAGACTGCAGAGGCCTCCCCCATGGAGTTATTAATTTCTATTGAAACATAAACATTATTTTCTCAAAGTTGTTCGGCAAGTTTAGAAATAGGGTTCTCTAGGCATCCTACAATTGACAAGACTTTGCTAGCAAAGTTGTTTTCAGTACCTATTCAAAGTATTGTCATTTTTTTATTATAGCATAGTAGCGTAGTAACGGTTATGTGGGCATAACCATGTAATGTTCACATATTTAGTACGTCAAAACATCCTGTTATGTTAGATATTAACTAACCAATTGTTTATTGTTCTCATCTCATTTGGTAACGATTCTTATGTATTCCATTAAGTTGTTGTTGTGACCTTTGAATATGTATCTATCGCTCTTAATGATCCTGTTGATTGTGAGAGTGTATATAAAGCGTCCTTTCTTTTATTAAATCAGAGTCCTATCCAATTACTTGAACGAGTCCTATCTCGCTTCCGTCCGAAATATTGTTAAACAAGAACATTAAATTAATGGTTGTAATCGCTGCTTTATCATTGACAAAGACAACTTCCGACCACCCGAACATTACAACCAGATGTATGAACATAAATTAAGCAAAAGTACTAAGGAACGTAGCAGGTGGCATTCTGTAGTTTCTGCCTACCCCTATGGGAAGAAGGCGTGAGATGATGTATTAATACAATAATATATTTATGGATTAATACCTATACTAAATTTGAAATAAGATAAGACTTATCGAAACCTTTTTTACAGTCCATTCAACCGATTCTAACCTCTATACTGTAGGCATACGGATGGCAATAAAAGCAAAAACTGTTTACTGCATCTGCCATTTGTCATGCCACCAACGCAATAGAAGTCAAAATCGGTTGAACAAAACAGACGGAACGGACTGAAAAAAGTTTTTGTTTTATATGTCTAATCATATTTTAAATGGAGTATAGTAAAAAAACTAAAACAATTTTTTTGTGCCCTAAACTCACAAAATAATAACTACAAAGTTACAACAGATTCCTTCCAAAGTATTTGTATTACATTGTAATGTAATGTTGTTATTCATGCTGCATTGTAGGCTCTTATACCTGATGACCTGACCATATAATTATGTATGACCTTTTTGATAAAGCTGTTGAAATATCAGGCTCAGTTAGTTGTCGAGTTATTGCATAGATGGCGCTGCTTGTTGTAATTGTGGAGGAATGAGTGTATGTTATGAAACGTACTGTATTAATAATCGATTTAGTGGCACGGAATTTATAATATGATTAGCGATTAGGAATGTATGCTGCTCCGCGACTTCGTTAGCTTGTATTTTTTTTTTTTCGGACTAAAAGCCCCTTTACATTGTCAAAAAGTAACAGTCCAGACCTGTCTACATGTAGACTAGGAATGAGCATGTATACCTACGGTTTAAGTAAGTAGGTATCTGTCGTCTGATCATTCGTCGCGGGTAGTCGCGAGGCATCATCACCATCATCGTTCTGCCCTTATTCCAATTTACTGTCGTAAGATCCAGAAAAGGAGTTCTAGTAGGTTCGGTGGAGCTATAGTTTTCATTCATGGAGACACTGGGAATGAAATTTTATCTTGTATGTATAGTATTGCGGCAGCATCTATATCGCCACATGCGAACTACGCATCAAAGACGTGACGTCACAAAAAAAAACCTGACGTCACACAAAATCCTGAATCGCGCAGTTAGAGTTTACCGCGCGATCGACATTAAAACAATACTAGTAGTAGTGCAGTATTTTAGATTGTAGGGATGGGAACGAAGTGCTACAGAAGTATAACTTCCCGACATCAAAATTCTTGGGCGCAGAGACGACTATGCAAGAATCCTTGGTCAGTTCCCGCCAGACACGACACCCGTCTGGTCGGAGGATCCTTCCTTTTCTATAGAGGATGAGTGAACTTTACACCCTGTTCCTCATTGCTCTAAAGTTGTGTATAAAACTGCCTTTTAAAGCATGATTTCACATATTCAACATTAGCCACTGAATAGGATCTCATTAGATGACACAAGGATACATTACATCCGACTATGAGCTCAAATCAAAGGAGCCAACCTAAACCCACGCTAAACTAAATAAACTCGCTGCATCTGCGTTGGCGCTACGTAGACGAGGACAAGGGCACAAATTAAGGACGTCTAGATCTCCCCCGTCCCCCAACCACACGTTCAACCCCCTCAATGCTCCACCAACTACTATATGTATTCCGCCTTTCCCGAACAGTTCTGGGAAAACAGTGAATGTTATTGAAACGAAGCGAATTCTATGAATTTACTACGCTTTCTTTCGAAACGAGAGTAAAACTCACCCCCGATTGTTTGTGAGCTGAATGAATTGCCTCTTGAGTTCTGGGAATTATTTTAATTATAAAGCTTTACAAATGCCAGTGGATTAAGCAAAAAGAGTGGCGTAAAAGATGAATTGTACCGCTAAATTTAGTTTAAAAAAAATGAAGGGCTGAATTTAAAACCGGAGGTGGCATCAGTAAGTTAACACGTTCCATAGTAAGTGTTCAGGATGAGCACAAAAGAGTTCCAGATAATCTAGTCTAAACCAATTCAAATCAAATTCAAACAGTTTATCAGATCAGCTTAGTTAGCTAATTCTTGAGTAGTTTCCTCAACCTTAATTCCAAAATCGTCGCAAAAAAGAGAAGCTTTCCTTTTTAGATCTTTATCTCGTCGAAAACTTATTGGATTAAGCACTTACGTTGAGTCCTTATATATCAGTGTAAATACAATAATTAATAGGAACACAGCACCAAGAGCTTCGAGTGTCCGATTACCGATAAATTCTCATATCGCGTCATTAGTGTATGTAACAGAGATTATTACGATTACAATTCACGGAAGTTTTGTTATAGGACAAAACTGGACACAACGTACCCACTTATTTTTAGAAATTAATTGATTTAACAATATTGGCGACCTTGAGAGGGCCGATAATGACACGAGCCACGAGTCTGTAGGGTAGAGACTCGTGGCTCGTGTCATTATCGATCGACCAATTGCGCAATACGCAATCAACCAGAATAGTTTTGAAACAGATTGCTAATCCATTGCTTCATAAGTTCAAAAAAATCTGGTCAACAACGTAAATAACCCAATGAATGTTGTTGAACTGTCAAAAAGAACCAGATTAGTCGTAATAGTTTACGAAATTATGTTAAATATTTCTAGTGGAAAAAGGTAGGTAATAAATTACTTGACTTAGGCAATGGGTAGTGTAGTGTCGGAAGGAAAACTAAGAGGAGTAGTAAACTATACTTATTATTTGTAAATCTAAAACGCTAAACTTTGTAGAAAGAAAGATGATAATTCTACTAATAAAATCTTCAGTTTAACGGTAACGAGCAACGACACACTCGAAATAGTAGGATTTATAGATCACCTCTAGCAAAAACAAAATGGCACGTTGAAACCGAATACTCTTGATAAAATCGATCTAATTTCGATAAAGCTGATCCGATTCGACGTTCAGACTTCAGACCATGATATCTTTTACAAACTGTGTGGTAACTGGTACCATAAATGGACTAAGTTTCTGCGTAATTGTGGTTTGATGTCATTTTCTTTTTATCATGTGTGTCATCCATGATAATGTTAAGTTTTTAACCGAAATCCACAAAGCATAAAGTGTCCAATACTTCTTACAATGAAAACATTGGAACATAAAGTACTGGCCTTTGATGCGTCGCGTCGCATTCAAGTAGTTAATTGCTTACTTTGATTTATATAATCAAAGATCACTTACTAATATTTCTGTTCTCCATTAGTAAGCTCTGGTGTTTGGGAACGATCCGTTCTTCTTCCGGAATTTTTGCCCAGAAATATTAAGCTTTTTTGTACCTACCCTTTATGTGCTTCCTGACTCCGTTGCTTCAGCGCCCCAAAGCGTGTCGTGCTTTCCAATGCAAGAGTTCGAATTCCCTGTACCTACCTTATAGCTCCTACACACTATGCCGGCGGCATGACCGCCGGGCAAGCTGCGGTGCGGGCTGGCCCTGCCGCACAAACTCATTCTGCGGAAAAAGGATCGCAAAGGAAGTGGAGGCGCAAAAGCCGGGGATACGTGCTTCGCGGCAAAATGGCCGCCGGCTAGTGTGTAGGAGCCATTAAAGAAGAAAAACTTTCTACTCAATTCATCAAGAATCATAACTAATCCATGATCTGGTTGTCGCTTTGAGACCTACAATAATAATTATGAGCATGTTCTTTCTACTCGCTCCGTAATTCCACTTAGGCTTACATTATCTAATTAGTGTGCTCACACGGTGTAAAGATAGATCACGTTACTATCAAATTATATATATACTGCAGTTACACTTATCTTTGAGAAGTGTTTTCTTGATCCTCTGTAGTGCAACTGCGTGAAGCAAGACATTCCTGTCGCTAGTTTTAATTTTGTAGATCAAAAGATCAAAGAAGGACGTTTGTTTTAATTGCTGAAGATTTCTTTGATCATTTCCATTTTGAAAGGATCTTTGTCTTTGTAGAGGGGAAAAGTGAACTAATTTAGAAACACAACTTACACTTGATAAGTACCAGGGCGATATAAATTGCAATACGAACCTTGAAGTTTATGTATCGCTTAAAGTTTTATACAATGTATGTAATACATTATACACTAGGGATATGAAAGCCGTGTTCAAGTTAAAAATAAAAACCAAGGTTGACAAGGCGGCACAGACTAAGTGAAGCCCGAGGGCAAGATTAAAGGGAGCTAAAATTGGGCACCCGTACGTAGGTATCTGTTCTGGATTACAAAATGTTAATCTCTTTATTACGGGAAATTACCAAGGCATCATATGCAGCAAAGAGATTTTGAGAACTGGAGAGATATTGAAGACCACTTCTGATGAACATATCGCAGATATTGGCAGTTTATCACTTATTTTTTTAACGATTTGTGTGAAAACTTTCTGAGCAATTTACACTGTTTTAAACTTTAGTCGCACTTGGACTAATAGTTGCTATTTAATATTATCAGGCGTTGATAACCAATTACAGAATGGTAATACAGCTGCTTTTTCTGCGAACTGTATTGAGAGATTATCAGTGAATAACAGTCTTTGAAATAAATACGGACCTCTATAAAGCCACCAGATTTATTGTCTTCACTGCCATTCTTTGTTGTCTGCAAGAGATCTAAACCCCTACAGCTATTATGGGTTATGATTATGGTCCATCTAGATCAGGCCGTAGACCGGAGTCAGAGCCGTGAAATGAGCTAGTAATAAATTCCATCGTTATCGATAACTGTGTAGCGTAAAATGAAGCACCCGCATTTACGATATTTATGTGTGTAATCGCATCAATTTGAACAATCCGTGAACAATTTACTCCTAGGCCATTTTTTAAGCGCTGGAAGAATTTATGTAAATGTTTACAGTTCGGCGCTACACAATTTATTCGGAATTTATATATATGTAGTTCCAACATCTATATTGTTATTCCGGAATGATCGGAACACTTGGTAAATTGGAATTATTGTTTTAGAGAGAGGACACAGGGATATTTGATTGGCTGTACCTAATGGTACTAAGTACAGAATATACAATGACAATTACTCACCCTGCAGTTAGCAGTATATTTTACATAGCATGACGTATACAGCCGTAATGACTAATAAGATACATAGTAATTTGAATGCAAAATTGGTAATGAAACTGCAGGACGCTGAGAATTCTGCGTACTTTGCAATTGCAGGACGTAAGTTAACATTTTCAATTATCATAATGCTAAAACACTTCGGCTACTCTCGTAAGATTCCCATGACGTTCGTATTTCATTCTAGGTTATTGCTTTAATACTGAAACAACTACCAAGAATACTCAATGAGAAGATCTTATCAGGACTTGTTAGTAGTACGTAGTACTTGAATAATGGCAGTAATGCAATCATAATTTTAATGCAAGGACAAAATGTTATCGTTCACATTGAGTCATTTAAGAACTTAAGCGAATTAACATTTCTGTTTAACTCGTTTACCGATTTTGGTGCAGCAATGTAAATTAACGGATAAAGTGTATCGGCAATTCACAGCTCGAACTTAGTAACAACAATATTCTTGAAATTGAAAGCTAATAAAATCTCGTTTTGTGCTGCTAACTGGTAGAAACCGAGTGTTTGGAAACCATGTTTAATTAATACTACTATTGTAAGTTATTAGCAGTTTGAAGTCCGGAATTATTTGTAGTGTTGTTCTAGCTAATTGCGAAATATTATGTACACAGCGTTCTCGCGTTCCTTGGGTGGTCTCCAGGGGCCCTTTTCAGTGATTTACCAGTTCAGGTTTAATTGTCCTTGAATTTACAAACTTGCTTGTTAATCTAGCCACATTATCTTATATTACCTTCCAATCTGGAATTTACTTAAAAGCATTCCAGTTAAATCAACTATTTTAAAAGTGAAACAGCTAGCACTAATTGGTCGTTGAATTCACTGTAACTGCAGCCATCTAGGTACTGCACATAACTTAAAGCTAATTAGCATGAAAGTTGCATTGTTTTATCTTTTCCGTAAATCTCAAAGAGAATGAAGCAATCAGCTAACAACACACCGTTTATAAACGCAGTTTTGTTGTGGTTACTATTTAAAATATGTTACCGCAGTTCCTGGAGTGCGTTGAACCGCCCCCACCCTTGGTCTATTCTTACTCGACCAACAAGTTCCTACGAGGACATGACACCGTCAATTGCGATTGCCAATGTTATGAATTTGTCATAATTTATGAGCAAGCCCGTAAGCCGCAGTTATACAGATTAAAGTCCTAACGACTGACTCAGTTTTGCACTTTCGTCGCCTGCGTCAATTGCCTACAAGTGGACTCGATCCTCGATCCCCCTGTTCATTTATTGAATCTATTTTAATCTTGAGCTTACAGGGATTGCATGATTCAACAGAACGCATGTACAAACTACATAAAATTCCCTGTGACACTCATGTTTTAACCGTCAGTACTTTTTATATTTAGCTCGACAAAAGACGTAACGAGATAAAAAGTCCGAGTGTAATCGACTGCTTAATTGTACGCATGTACTTACTACGAAAGACAATTCATATAATTATAGATAAAAGCATCAAGGACGCATATAACCTTAATGCCTCGGAAGCAGGTTTAATTGCCATTTAAGACCACAATTTTGGAATCCCTGTGACTTTGTGAATGACACAAGCTGGTGTAGATTTCAGTGTGGTATTAAAAAGCGTTGCACTCTTTTGTTAAAAAAAAGACATACATTGTCAGAAATTGTTTTGAACGAAAATAAAAGCTAGGGTATCCTACTCAAAGTTGAATATAAAATTCAATGCCCTACATACATTGTCCACAATCTGATGCCTGGGGGTTTTTGGTTACACCAAAATTTACGTTGAATAAACTTAGCTTAGTCGGGCTTTCACATTTTGGTTTGAAAATAACGGCAAACAAAACAAAATTTAAAACCTACGCACCTCAAACATCAGTAGGTGTATATTTACGAAATAATACATTACCTGGTTGAGGAAGGATAATGTTTACGAAAAACAACATCTGTGTTTTTTGCTGAGCTAATTTACTGTCTGCTGCTGTCTGAGGTACCTATATTTTTTCCGGAGCTGCGCCAGGTCAAAGTCCACTGCACGCCTGATCGCGCCATTTGATTGAGCGTAATGTCCATAGACTTCCATCGGATCGCTTACAGAATTGCCTATTTGATGCTTCAATTGTAATTTCATATTTTATTAAGCTGAATCTGGTGAACATTTTCTGTGTCTAAATGATAGTTAGTGATTACTGTCGTGATGTCATTTCTTCTGATGATAATTTCTTTCCTGTTCTTCTCCATATTCCTTCTCCAGGAACCTACTAATCTTTGGAATGGGCAACGAGCTTCATCTTTCTGACTGACCGAACCCTAGATAGTTCAAAAATGCCTGTAATTGGTTTGTGGCGGCATCTACAATACGAGTACAACGCCACATGCGAACTACGCAATAAAGACCTGACGTCACACAGAATCCTGTATCGCGCAAGCAGGGTTTACCGCGTTGGGCACGCCACAATTGTGGCGATAAGTCCCCTCTTTGAGGAGTGGATAGAGAGGCGCCACGTCTGACGCAGGTCCTCACCGGACACGGTTGTTTCGGGAGGTTCCTGTTCAGGATAAAGCGGTAGGAAACGCCCGGGTGTAACCATTGTGTGGATCGCCCGGAGGACACGGTGGAGCATACGGTGGAGGTCTGCCCGGTTTGGGCGGAGCACCGCCGTGTCCTCACGGAGGCGATCGGCGGCGGCGATCTCTCTCTTTAAAAAAAAAAGGCTTTACCGCGTGAATTGCATATTACTTATGTATTAATAACTTCCCGACATCAATCGTCGGGCAGTAGCCCACCAGACAACACTCGTCTGGTCGTAGAATCCTCCCTTTTCTATAGATGATGAGTGACCTTGACATCCTGTTCCTCACGCCTCTATAGGTTTAATTGAAATAAATGCTTTGTAAGAGTCGTATTATGTAATAAGGACTCACATTTAACTATCATCTCATAAGGCAATTAAAGAATAAAAGAGTTAAGTAAAATACATTGCAACAATGATGTGCCAGTAATGCATCAAAACTCCTCTACTGGACGATCCCCTTGGGTCCTTGATTGAGCAAATTTTTTGTTTTTGACATCAACATTTTATCAAGAAGTCATCTATATAGACTTTAATCGTATTTTGTTTTTCTCAGAAATAATTCTAATATCTACCATTGAATAATGATAACACGTGATAGTGACTAGTTTATTTATAAACATGGGTTATAATTCCGGAGTCGTGTTTAGAGCATGGCATGTAGCTGACCTCCTGCATGTTACTTCGAGCTGATGATAGTTACGTACTATATCCACCTCTAGCCCTTGATCGAGGATAACAGCTTTCACACAGCAACAGTCTTGTTTACGTTTTAACCAACACTTTAGTACAATTAAACGATTAACAAGTTAGTTGTCCGTATGTTTATCTCGTCTTTACATCGGCATCACGCCTCTCAGTCACGATCACTATTTGCTAGTATTTACATGCAGTATGCAAATACCTCACGTGCATTGTGCATCAACAAGACTAGCGTATCCGTTGTACAGACAATCCATAGCACATCGTGCATCATGAAAAAAAAGACTATTGTGTTGCAGACACGTCATTAATAAAGAGAGTTCTGTACGAACTTCCGCTCTATTACTAAGTTTGTATCTGTGTTGTTCAGTATTGTGTAGTCTATTTGTAGCGTAACAGTGCTATCATATCAAGGTTCAAAAACAAGTCGCCAGTCAGTTTATATAAAAGATATGGAATCTTATTTACAAAACATGCAAAGAGGAGCACATTATGGCAAACTGGTGTGCATAAATTATTATGGGTTCATAACAATCATATAAGTTGAAGTAAAAGACTTGGGTTTTAAAACCAGCTTCGCCTCGTCTCCCAGAGTGTAATAAAACTTTTTTGTACACAAATAATATATTGGGATGGCCTCGGTGCGTGCACGCAGGCCCGCAGATGCACGGCTGGCCTTGACTCAGCGTGCATGCGCGTAAGTCGAGGTGTAAGGGACTGGCGGGCAGCGGTCTCATATCGATTGCGTAAAAGATGGATGACCAAGAAGGTCATCGTCGTGTTGTAAGTCTAATAATAATTAGGACGGGCACTCATTTCTTGGTTCGTTTATCCGGGTGAATAGTGATAACCAGTTTGCCTTTTATCCAATTCTCGTCGTTTACTAGGGCATATTTCTTGACACAATTTCTTATAATTTCTTGAAGCTCAAAAATAGTATATCAAATAATGATTTCCATAATCTTTCATCTTCTTCTGCCTGAGTTCTGAAAACTTCACCTTCGTCTTTATAGTTGGAGCTAGATTTGTTACGAACATTACCCTTCAATATGATGGATGATTTTGGATTGTTTACAATAAATCTTCTGTACTTGCACCCCGCCCAGACGCATGCGCCGCGCGGCAATATCAAAATGCCGTATCGTACTGATGCGAGCTATTTTTGTCGAGTCTCGCCGCGTCGCCAATCGTGTTTTTCCATGCACCAAGCGTTTTAAAGGTAAAAAAATATTTCAACGTGTTATTCAAATTCAAATATTTTATTTCAGATATACATCCATATATTGTTAATAGTAGTATAACTTAGCCTAATGTTAGTATTCTTTTATTAGTATTACCCAATCCTTACCTTTGTACACATATTTTATTGGCAATTCCGCAGAAAAACAGGTAAAGTAATTCTTCTGTTGAAATATTTGGTCATGCGCCAAGTCCTGCAAATTGAAGCTATCGCCAGATTTGTCGATCTGTGTTCAAATATGGCCCTCACATTTTATATTATGGTTGACCCAGTTGTGCACGTAAACGAGCCTGCTTTTGGAATGATTACATCACTGGCATCAAACTACTTGATTATGATTCATCTCTATCATCGAGTGCATTCCAATGAACTATTGCAATCGTTCATCGCGCCCAGTTTCTGATACTTGAATGGCGTCTCATATAGCTGATGATTTCATTTTAACAACAGTTTGAAAACAAAAAACCGTAATTGTTTTTGTCTTCATTCTTTTGGGCATAAATATTTTGAAAGCTAGTCATCCCAGTTATGTATTTATCAAACAACCAGATCTCTTGTTGTGAACAATCAGATCTATCCATCTTTCTTTCATGATTGGAATTGCATGCACACCAGCTATAACTTTGTTTATTCCATTAATCATTGCATCGCATCGCCGTTGTTAACATTTAGATTAAAGCCGTGCGCGTACGCATCGGGATGTTGGCGATTAAGTCTCAAAGTCTTAAGTTATTTTTAGTTTAACCGGTCTGTTACCGTAACTGCGCTATAAACAAGTTATTAAAGTTTGTGATAACTCGACTGTCGCTCGCCGCGGTTCGGATACGTTTTAACTCTGCAATTTTGAGACTGTTTAGCAAATATTAAATCGAGTAAGTAACTCGATTAACAATATTTATATTTTCTACAAGAACGTTTACATGCCATATCTCGAACTCAGCGGCGAAATTATTCTGTAAATGAGTAGATAAGGCATATCAAAATTTTATCAACTATTTTATACAAACACTTATGACCTTCGCGCTTTGAAGGGCACATGGCATATTGTTTTGCTAATATTTTCTTTAATTACATAACTCATTCGATAGCTGAATGAGACTTGAGCTATTTGAATGGTAATAATGTGATAAATCTAACTTGTTCAGACCTAGTTGACAAAGGTTCTGCTGAGTGACGTATTTGTTTGATAGATAAGCTATGTTTTGATTTGTTTTAATGTGCACCATTCTATTTAACGATTTCTGTTGACTTGTTTGTGTTTCGCTCTTCCGTCATAGTCGAGTCCATTTAAGATGGAATATTTCCAAAAATGCTTAATTCTGAATCAATCAAGTCTTGACCACCCTTTCCCACATTCATCTATAAAATAACTATATATCGTATTATTGTTCTTGCAAAGTGCTACCGGTTTCCAATTGCAAATGCCTTACTCAATGATGAGTCAATCACACTATTGACCAATACGGTTTACAATAAGCTATCAAATACATTAATTATTGAGCACGAACCACAGTTACGATTAATCTTTCATAACTGACACTTGACTCTGTAGCGTTGTGTATGGTTTCAAGCTGAATGGTGCCAAGCATCTATGTACGAGCTTTGATGTTTCACTTTGACAGGACACACATACTAACATTCTATACGAAAGTATATTGAATTTTTAGCAATCTTCTCTGAAGTCTCGCCTTTGCAAATATCAGACAGTCGCTGAATAAGTAAAATTCAAACATTTCGAGTGAACCATTCGTTAGTATTTCAGTCTGTTGTTGAAGAAATAAAATTTCATATTTGCTGTGCAGAATTGCAGATTCGTAAGCAAGGAAGACCTAAAAAGGTCTAGATCTCGTAGCCGATTGAATTTTCACTGATTTCCATGAAATGAGACCTTGTATTTAATTAATAACTTCGTTTCTCCTATTAAACAGTTAATAGAATCTATCTGTATGCATTGAGAAAACCAAGATAGGTATATAAAGTTATAATAATATGATGGACAGTTAAAATGGGTATAGCATATTGTCACTTCTCATCTAGTAACCGTTACTGATCATGGCTAAAGCTTATTATCATACCGCTGCATCAAACGGTTGTGTGTGGGGCAGTACTGTCATGTCATCAAGCATTATTATTATTCTTAAAGTAGTGTGTTAAGGCTGAAGTGCGGATGTTCTTATCTAGTCTTTTATCATTACCAAATACCCTCATAACGTAACCCATGGTCCCTCTCGTCTCTATTAAATCCTCTCATTGGAAAACCCAATCTTTGATCTTGGAAAATGTCCCGTCTACGTGACCTATCCCACGAAAGTTATGTTAAACAGCTGTTTTAAAATAATTCTTTGTAATCAAATACACACTCATTGTGTCTTGGACGAGTGAACAAGGGACAAGGACAATCAGAATTAACGTTTTAATATTATTTTCAGTTACATTGACGACGTACAGCCTTGAATTTTAAATTGAGACTTGTTTATCGCACGCAGAAAGTGCAACGACCTTTTGAATTTATTTATTAACTTAAACTCCCACGTGTTAAAGGAGTTCTCTTTTTATTTTAACAATTAAGCCGTTTTTAGATATAAACTACATGATGAGTCAATTCAGCGCTGTTCTTCTTTATCTCTTTTTGCTAATTTTACAAGAAACGTCAGATATTTAAAGATCTTTCTTATGCAGTGTAGGTACGAGTATTTAACACTCCACCTTATCCACAAGTATTCTTTATGCTGCATCTTTTAAAAATAACTATACAATTTTCAATTCTAATTACGAACTAATACTTTTAATAGTTATCAGCAACCTCTCGTGTGGTCTCATCCTGACCACAGATAAGACCACTTTATCACCCACAGTAGTTGTCGGTACAGGTGATTATGGGAGTACTGCTCTCTACAGGATGGCCAGCAGTCATTCGACAGTTAATCATGTTAATTGTAGCTTGATAAGAAGAGTCTCTGATCTTTGAAGGACGTTTTAAGCCCTATGTTCCCAAAAATCTAAGCTTTTTACTAAGGGTTGGTTTCATTTATGATCGAATTTTCGCTTGAAGGTTTAATTGTAACAACAACAGCAGTTACTGCTTAAAATAAAATATGAATCTAAAGTAGGTTAATCGACATTTTATAATATTAAGCAGACATCATTCACTTGTGTCAACTGAATTCTGATGTGTCATTGTATGCGTTTGTATATTATGTGGAAATATGAAAATAACAATACGTATTTTCGAATTCAAAAATTCTTTGTGTCACTCAAGTCATAACTATAAGTTCGACATTATGGGCAGTCTGTCTTTCACGGCTATTCTTCTTACTGGTTTACTTAAGAGCATTATTATGCTAATTATGTAGAACTATTTCATTCGGTAAACAGCATTTTAAATTATACCTTATAATTATAAAGTAATCACGTTTGGCGGTATAATATACAGGGTGGATTTGTTTGTAGTTTTTTTCTTACGAAATGTATGGGATAAGTTTTTTGCGATTTCCGTCTTTTCTAGTACTCAAACCTCAGTTGGTCTAGTAGAGTTTTTTGATCCTTATAAGAAACAGGATCGATTGGCATCAAAAAAAGATTTTGTGAAAACTGCCCATTTTCTTGCTGACTGTAATTTTTTTTCAAAATCTGTGAATGCAGATCAAAATGTCTCAAAAAGGTAAGGACAGGTTTTCTTCAAGCGACAACGGTTAAGGTAGCTGTCCTTACTGCCCCATCTCAAAAATCCACCCTGTATACCTAATCACTCAACCGTTTATAATAAACGCATTTTTCGCAGTTTTTCATTAATGGGTCTAGGGCAGGTAAAGAAGTGAATGCAAATTCTTTAATCATTTAAATTGAAGAAAAATACCACTTGTTATGGTATCCAAGGTGAAAAACGAAGTGATTTATTCGAAGCTAGAAATGGCAAGCCTTTGGCTTTAAAATTGTGCGTCATCATAAAGGAATAAAATCCATTCCTCTCTTGTATCTTTTCAACCTACTACATACATTGTTGCAGGCATTCAAATGCTTACAGCTCAACATTAAATCAATAAATAAGATACACAAACAGCGAATAAATCAATCAATCAACGCGGTACCTCATACAACCACAAAATAGTACCTGCTATCGAAAACGATACGCCTTTCCCAATACACCGAGCCGGACATTCGAATACACCTGCCTCTAACTCAATGAAATCCAAATTGTAATATCTACCCAATGTCGATCCCTTATCGCATATTGTATCGTTGTTTTTTTTTTTCAGGTAAGCCTACGCATCCGACACAATCGCTGCGGTGAGTCATAGAATAAAAAAGGGTATCCCCTGCCCTTGTATTTTTTTTCAGTAGCCCGTGGACTTTGTTCTCTAATATTCCGTTGTGTTCTCTGATTTTTAACCTTTTTACTGTGTGGAAATTTATTCCGACCTTGTTCTTTTGTTAGTACTCAATCTTATGAATGGATGTTTAAAGACTTAATAATAATTTATGTTTAATATTCATTTATACATTATCCGCTTTTAGAACTTCTCTATTGGATCAAAGATGAAGCAAATATTAATTCTAGCAGTGCCAGGCTGACACTTTTCATATATACTTAGAAACACTTTTGGGACTTATGTCCATCCTCCTAGCCTTTTCTCGAATACACAGTAAGAACCGTTTTCAGCCTGACCACATGCGAGTCGAATGTCATCACTATCAGACTTATTTTTCTCTACTATCTGTTCGCTACTTGTGAAATTATGACCTTGTCAACTTTAGTGATATTATTATATTATCTGTTTAATAATATCATTATTATCTTTGAATTGGATGATTAATCTGCGTAAATTATGCTTGGAATTTTGTTTTGGGTGAATTCAAAGTATCTACAAGGGTTTGCCAAATAAAAAAACATCTTAAAAGTTACGAAATGTCGTAAGTATGTTAATTACTGTAATACCTGAACCTGACTACTACTGCGAACCTGAAAAACCTGTTTTTCTAATCTAATAATATCGTTTATTTATTCGGTAAAGGTCGAACTTTATGTAATACTTACTGCTAATTAAATTTCGTCAAAGTAGTTACTAGAAATTGGATTTACATGACTGACATTGAAGTATGCTTTAGCTTTTTATTATCATTCTATCTGCTGTTTCTTTCCGTCAGTTTTCATAATAGTAATATTCTCTTCTGGTAATCTGCCCTGATTGGTGTTATCTGTTAGCAATGACCATCAATACAGATAAAACCATAGATAAACGTTCGTAGAAATCATAAAAGATCTCAATGATAACTAATTCTGATAGCAAATCACAGTTGGATTCAGAAAAATGTGGTCATCGTTTTTAACAAAGCCTAGATCTCTCTAATCATATTTAGGTTTACAAAGACAGCTGCTAATGTGAAATTCTGTCTTAGCACAAACACATTCTCGCCACAGGCACTCACTGTCTGCGAAGCTGCCAGTCAGGATAAGTATACAATGGTCAACATTGATAAACAGAGCAAGACGCTCGGCGGTCTCGCAGGGCACTGACTTAGGACCTGTGATGAAACTGTGCAAGATTCAGTGTAAATTGTGATTAAGGCTTTTAATATGATACAACCCGCACTCCGTACAATAAGTATCTATGAACAGCGATCACCGACATTGCCATGTTATTTTATCAATGGGAATATCGGACCATTTCCAAGAACCGATACTACCAACTATCACGCTCCTTTGAGGTGCATTACAGAGGTGAAAGTACCACCGCGCAACACATGCGTAAAATCGATACAATTTTAATCTGATCCAGACAGTCCCCATCCCCGTAGTACTATTCAAGGTCACGTTCGCCGCCATTTTGGACGACTCGATGTTTTTATGACGTCGACACGTACCCAACGGTGAACCCTCTATAAAAGGGTGGCTGTCTACTGCGTTTAAAACTTTAAAAGGTTTTTTTGGGCAGTATTAACATATTAAATAAAGTAGACACTTTTATCAACAAAAAATGTCTAACTGGTTTGTTGTATTTTTTTTTACTGTTTTTGGGCGTCTGGCGTCTACACTTTGAGCTATTGGGGTTTTCATATTTTCGAGCTAAAATAATACTTCTTTCAGTTATGGAAACTGAAGAAATATGACCTTATTTAAATTGTACGTCGAAATATTCATTTCATTACAAAATACGGCCAATCTATTCGGGTAATAGTTATTGAGCTCACACTTGAATAAATATGGTTTTCTAGTTAGTTACATCATCACAATGGAAGGTAATTGGCATAACAGCGAGGCTCGTTCAACAAATTTATTTGTTGATCCCAGCTGTACTGTATAATAAATTCATATTCTTCTGGTATTAATTCCCAATGATAACATAATATTATGTATTTGTCGCTGAATAACAGTATGGTTGACAACTTTCCGTTATTTGGGCAGAAGTGGGTGTTAAGGCCAGCGTCGGTGCCTTCATCACTGTTCAAACAAATCCATAAATTCTCAGCGATGTTAATAGGTGCTCAAGGAACAAAAGGATGTGGCCAGCAATAAAAAGAACTCAACGACACCCTTAAGAGCAATAGTAAAGTGCCGTCGAGCTTACAAACTTTTATGTTCTCGATACCTTGATTTCACTTTACGGGCGGATGTTCTTTTTGTCTTTTTGCTAACGGGGAGAAGTAATCTAGACAAGTACTTTCTGTACTTTACTTCCTGATCTTCACTTCTTTTAATGAGAACGAAGAGTTTGCGAAGACAAAAACCTTTGATTCCCTGTGCAGAATTATTTTCTAATGCACTAGCAGGTTTTGCCTACGCAATTAATCATGGGAGATGATTGAAAAGAGAAAGCCACGGTGAGCTTACAAGACTTTTCTTATTCAATATTGCCATCATTACTCATAGTCGCTTATAAGTGAAAAATGAACTCCAACATCGATAACTATCTGGTGAAACGCTTACCAACAGCTCGCACAGACTTATTAGTTTTAAACGTTCCAATTCCTTCTGGAAAATTACATGGGATTATCCTTGTTAAAAGGGCTGTTAGACATTTTGAGTTTAGCCTGCTAGTTAGATATGGTAGTGGTCCTAGCTTATGACCAGACTAGAAAACCAGAAGTATCCACTGGGAAAATTAATCTCCTCAAAACTATATATGCACTTCGTTCTAAGAATACAGCGTGCATGATGGTTTGGTTTTGCATCTATAACACATACCTTTTTTTTTTTTTTTATTTGGGTGGGAAATCATCAAATGACTCCTCCCGCTTTGGGCAGAGCGAGAGGGAGTGTCAGACTTTTACTGACTAAAACCCACCCGTGTTCCTTCCGTTGCCTATGTGCTGGGGCCGCGATATCCCTTTCGGACAGACCCGCAACCCCAGCAGGCATTGGTCCTTCCGGACCCCGTCAGTTGGTGCTGACATCCCTTTGAGGCGCGCGTGGAACAAAACGCGCCGTCGACCCGGGCCTGGTCCTTATCGGACGGCGAGCTGCCCATCGCTCACCGTCCGCAGGCCCGCGCCTACGGTGGCCGGAAGTCAGCTTGTGACTCCCGACGCCCGGGGCGTCTCCTGCGGCGACTAGGGGCGCGAGGGCGTGCAGCTTCAATCTCCCTCGCGCGCTCCGCCTCCTCCTTCGCGAGCATAACTGCTTCGCAGAAGGAGGTGACGGCCTCCCATGCACTCTCGCTCCGGACCATGGCCTGAACCAGGGCCGGACGCGAGAGATCGCCGCCGCCGATCGCCTCCGTGAGGACACGGCGGTGCTCCGCCCAAGCCGGGCAGACCTCCACCGTATGCTCCACCGTGTCCTCCGGGCGATCCACACAATGGTGACACCCGGGCGTTTCCTCCCGCTTGATCCTGAACAGGAACCTGCCGAAGCAACCGTGTCCGGTGAGGACCTGCGTGAGGCGGAAGGTGAGGACGCCGTGGCGCCTCTCCAGCCACTCCTCAAAGAGGGGACTTACCGCCGCAATTGTGGCGTGCCCAGCGCTGGGTTGCGACAATCTCACACTCCATGCCGCCATGAGATCCCGCCGGAGCTCTGTCCGCTGTGCCGCGATTTGTTGCGGCAGCGGAGTTATACCCCGGCGTTTCGCCTCCTCATCTATAACACATACCTAAAGCCAGAAAGTAAAATCTTTTTATTACAAGTCATACAACGTTACTGGCCATTCGACGCCGTCCAATCGCCGACAAGAAACACAATAACCACTAAATACCGTAAAGTGGCGAGTAAATCAACGCATGAATAGACACGCGATGGTAACGAAGCCATACGAGTCGTAATTCCTGGAACTGTTACATCTAATACACCTTGTAGATGTAGACTATTGGCTAACAATGATGCAGTCGTTAGAACATCGGTTTTAGACTGACCTCCGTCACTAATACTGTGCTTCAAATAATAGATGTTGTAGATGCATACACGACGGGATATATTTGGACGGGCGGGTGTGCGAATATTTGCGGCACCACGGGCAGTCAGACAAAACCCGGAAGTCTTGACAACGAATCTAATTTTACGAAATTGGTCCATTGGGCGGCTTGAGGTCAGCCTGCAATAATTCTGTATCTAGCCAACGGTATTGCGGCTTAGCAGCACCTGGTTAGAATTCGAATGTAGAAGAATATTCCAAAAAGCCTGGGAAAAGATTACAATGGTGTTAATGTGGAATGTGAAACACAACACTTGTCTTTTATGGTGCCCTGGTAGACTTGTCAGAAACCACGTACACAAACAAAGCAGTTTTAAATAGTGACACGTCGCCGTTGCCTTCACACATCAAAGTGACCCACTTGCCACATACGATTTGTCAGCCAGATAAAAAACCAGTAAACAGATAAACAAGTTCATAAAGATAGTAACTATAAGTTTTTAATTAAATTAAATTATTTCTCTTCAAGTCTTTCTTTGTTCAGTGGGGCAGTGGTGGCCCAGTGGTATCGGTCCTGACTTACAAGTAGGTCGTGAGTTCTAACCCAGGCAGTCACTTTGTGTGTTTAAAACCAAACTTTGGAAAAAAGGGTACTATAAAATTTCTGATTATTTAGAAGATAAAAAAAGCTTGGGATTGAGCTGCTCGCTCTGCTAAACCTTGTGATAAAACCATAAAACTTGACATTAGAATTATTTAGTAAAATCATCAAAATATACCAGTTTTATTTAAATATTCATATTATTGAATATTACATTCAAAATGACATGATTACTTTGTAAAGTATTATATTTTTTAATTACCTATTGTGAATGTGAGGACTATGTGGATATTTTAATTTGTAATTTTTTTTTTTGTTTTCTCTACTCATTTTTTTTTATTTCCTTTCTCAGATAGTTTTAATAATGGTCTGGCGGTTTGAGTAGTTTATGCGGCCTACCCAAATGTCCTTTCTTTGGTATTGTTCGTCGAGTTGAGCTCCTTATGTTCTAAATTGAGCTACACGATTACTGACAAATGCTTGCACTGACTGGACAGGTCCACTCAAATCTGTGTGGTTCTTTGCTCAAAAGACCATTTCAGACACTAATCTACATGGTCCTCATATGGCTTGACCAAGATTATGTCTGGACTTTAAAAGAGACTGTGACCTCTGAGTTTGTTTCGGCCTTTCTTCTCAGAGTAGTCGGTTAGGAAACACCGAACTCAACTAGCATTTTTTTTTTTTTAATATGACGTGTAAAAGTGATTCCTATATCCTCTTTACTAGGGATGGGCCGAAATTCGGTTCACATTCGGTTCAACCGAAATTCGGCAGCTTGAACCGAACTTCGGCATTCGGCCGAAATTCGGTTCAGATACCGAACATTCGGCACAAGAAAAATAATACTTGCACTATTTTGACTGAAATTCAATAGAATTAGAATAGCATTAATGTAAAATAAAATTATGTCTTTTACTCAGTCATTGTCATTTATTATATAAATTATTATATATATAAATTAAATTACAGTTTTTCTTATTAGTTATGAAAATCTTTGCGGCGTGACACGCCGCCGATGACTTATTTGCTAATGACCGGCCGGCTCCGGGCCACGCGGTGGGGGCGGGGTACATCTAGCAATAATATTGAAGTAAATGCGTAAACAAGTCACGACGTGTCGCTCTCGAGAAAGCGCTTGAAATGAACCGAAGTTCGGCCGAACTTTTCATTTTAACCGAATGTTCGGCCGAAGTTCGGATTCGGTTCAAACCACATTCGGCCCATCTCTACTATTTACAGAATAAACAATTTCATTTCATTTCTACGACCTGAAACCTCGGCAAATCTGAGCAATTACGAATCAACAATTTATGTTGTTTCCATACTCGTTGCAGCTACTCATGTTTACTTCCTTAGGAATTAAGGACATGTGCACATGCAACCACAACACAACCTACTATTACCAAAATCATCAACAAAATTCCATTGACGACCTTGCCCTACTGCTTGTTGTCGCTTGCCTACGTGACGCCCTTCACGCGCTTTTTCTATTCCTCTAGCTGTCCCTTTCTAGAATTCTCTTGCTTGTTGTTTTTTAGGTCAATCAGCTGCTGTGGGAGTAACACGAGTAGTCGAGTCGTTCCGCCGTTGATTGATACTACCGAGTTCTTTGAACTTCTCCTTGCTCATGTTCTCCTGGTTACGTCATTCGAATTAATGATAAGGTGACTAATAAAAATAAGCGAAAGCGTCAGTTTAATAGTTGTATAATTTATTTATGTTTATGATTTTGATTACCATTTAAACTCTAAGTATACATATTTCATCTGGTTGGATAGAGTGTTACACTGCCAAGTTCCATGTCAATCTGAATTTTGATATCAAGCTGTCTGTTTAGAAGTTTATTCACATTGGTAGATAGAATTGTGTGCAGCAATAATGTCCCGGATACAAAATTAGACTTGAATAGTGCCTGAACTGTTGTCTATATTACCAATCTATGCAAATTCATTGTTAATGAGCGAGAATATTTTCACGTAAGCAACTTTTGATAAATTACTTGTCACGGCTTGCTCCTGTGAAACACAAAAACAAGTTACTTCAGTTATTTAAACTTTATATTGTGTAAATTTTCTTAAACAATGCCTTTATGCAAAACATTGCGTGAGACTGGGAATTTGCCTCACCTGGCAAAAATACTATCAAACGTATGCTGGGCATTCTTATTGCTGTAACATAAGATCCAAAATGTAATATGAATAATAAATCGGATACAGCTGGCGTAACATTGTATCGTGTTTCCTATGAAATGAGCGGCTAAGCTAACTTGACATCCGTTCAGTTTGTTAAGAGTTGTAACACGTATTTATGTGTGTGGGAAATTGGAAAGTTGATGGCCGCACAAGTACGCACTTGTCGAAGAAACTTAACATATACATTAATCACTGAATACTTACGGATCTATTATCGTTAGAATTTCTATCTCTGCGCAATCATTTACTTCAATCGATTCCGAGTCTGTGCTAGTTACGCATGTTGAGATAGCCAAGGGCGACCTACTTCTGAACTGTACAAATATTTAGAAAAGCCTATTCTTTCTAAATACTTAGATAAAATAATGCCTGGAAGTCAACTCAAAAAGCTCACCAACTGATTAAAAAAAAACAAATAGAACAATAGCGTTGCTTCAGAGCGTGTCAATTCTACGCTCCGTAGACATTAGACTAAACACGCTAGCCTTAACTGACAGATGTCAAAAAAGTTAATTATACTAACAAATACAAGTCATCGATGGCCACCGTGACCAAATCGTCTAGACCGGTCCTAAGCTGCTTACTGCCAAGCCATAGAGTTTGATCACGATGACGTAGACAAGGATGTGAATCACGTTTTTCCCATTTACACGAGGTTGAGGCTATGTTGTTTACGGAAGTCTTACGGAAATGACGAGACACCAAATGCAGTTGGCATCAAGTGGCCTTTGAGATCTGCACCTGCCTTGCGTTAGCGTTACTCAGTACTGTGTGTACAAGCTTGAATGCTCGACGCTCATTAGTATGCAACACATGCAAGCGATCGGAATCATAATCGCAAACGTTTTATTGTCTGATTGAAGATCAGCCGTGTGTGAATTTATGAGTTCACTATCCTATCAGACAATGTTAGTACTTACTGAGATTAGTATTAGTAGCCAGTTTTATAGCTGTTCTTGCTTCGTTGGACTTTAGACCCAAAGCCAGGTGAATAGTAGCGATTACTCTCTGTAGATACAGGTCAGGCCAGTCGCCACACTATATCAAAGCACCGAGGGGACTGAATGAGAACGTTGTTTTGAAAATAAAGACTTTATCGATTTCAATATCGCTTTGACCTGTAAACAAAATAACTTTATCAGAAATGTCTTAAACAAATTGTATAAGTATTTATTTTGGCTATCGCCTCCCAAATATGCGCAGGAGTCAAGCAAAGGTAACGTGTTACCGTAGTGGACGCAAGTGATGATAAGTAATCGTTTGTTACTGTGTACTTACTTCAATGCATATTTTTTTACTAAACGCTGGTCTGACCTTTGATAGTTTTTTTTTTTTCATTTTGGCTCATGATTCCTTTCTACATATAAACTGCGTTTAAGGTAAACCACAGATACCGTCACATTAAAAAACAAGCGAGGTCCTAACAAAGTTCCTTGCTAGCTTGCCTGTACCTAATGGCTATTCGATTAAAACCGAACTAAATGGAAGGACGGAAACTCTTTTTCATCCATGAAAATTAAGCCAGAGCGTTGTATGGCTTATACGACTACAAGGATTCAAGAAAACTGCCTTGAAGTAACCTTGCTGCAGCTATAACATAAACAAATCAAGGCAATCCCCGACGGCAGGCGGCGTCAGAAAGCATACAATTTTTTTGAAACCCCTTTCTCTGTACGAAATACTAAACCTCATAAACGATTAGGTCACACACAAACCTATTATGGAAATATGTACTCTGCTATGAACTTGGTTCAAAATCACACATCAACAAATAGTATTGTTTCCAGCGTTAATAGTAAACGTTACTACAAGTTTAACGTAGAACTTTTAATGGATTCTGGTTCTATCGATTTGCGTGGCCTAATTCTCTCCCGAGTACGTCTAGACTAGTTTGGGCGTGTTGTATTTGCGATTGCCGTACTTATAATGGAATTGAGTTAGCCAAATCGCATGGAGCACGGAAACTTGTCACACTAGCAATTTTCCAGATTAAAAAGTAATTTCTGGCCTAGTTATGTTGGTTATATTAGGCGTTTATTACGAGTACCTACATGTGCTTCATATGTCCTATTTGTATCATGGTTCAATTAATATATAATTCATATTCAAAAATTGCAACGTTGGATTCTTTGGCTTAATCATGACTTAATCATATTGATTGAAAGATACACTTATCGCATAAACAAAATGCATAATTTGTATCATGATAATTATAAATACGTCAGATATAATTAACATAGGATTATTTATTTCAACAAACTTAATTATATCACCAGATAACCTCTTGTCATATTTTGCAAAAACAACATTATCCACTGAGTGGTTGTTGGAAATAAACCTCTTGATACAAGCATGTTTATATTCAAAGCTGAATCAAAATAACTTCGGCGCTCCTGGCCTCACACGTGAAATGTGGAAAGTGAAGGACGCTTTGCAATGGAAATGAGTTCATCATTTAGCGTTGACGTACTTCCGCAATTTTAGAGTCGAATAATCAAATTATCTATTCTTCCAAAAACTTGTCACTGTTCGAAGCAACAATTTATACGTAGAGGTCAACTAACGCGTAAATAAAAATCACTACGCCATTTTAATCTGCTGATGCTCCGGAAAATTTTCTTTGCAAACTTGTTTCATTGAAAACGAGGTCACTTAAAATAGTACGAGTAACTATGTCGGCATTATCAAATGCAAAACGTCACAATATATTTCAGTGGCGCCCGACTGTGGGCGAAATATGTGGGCGGGGAATTGCACCACCGCCCACCACACCTCCGGCCAGAACAAGAGGTGTTTACAAGGAACTGAGTCTTCGCAATATACTGCAACCAAAACTCCTCCCTTTCATATTATGTCCATCTTACACTCTCAAAACCAGCATTGGATGCTGAAGTTAGCGATTCTTGAATCATGTTCCAAGCATCTGTGTGAAAACCTATCTTGTACGATACTGAAAACACAGTTGTTCCATTATTGTTGGCGTATGTCTGTTTTGTAGCTTTGTGTCAAGGTACTGGTTTGTGCGGTGTTTTTATCGCCACTAACGAACCAAAGCCGGGATTGGACCACTGTGGCTAAAAACTTGTTCAACAACTTTGCAAGGATTTCGGCAAAGCTTCTTTACTTAATTCATTATTTTATATCGTTTTTGTATATAGTTTCTCAATCCATTTGGGTTTGTCGTTATGTTTAAGAGAAGCTATTTGTGATATTGTTTTTAAGCAGGTGAGTCTCTGATTATTTATATTATCAGATCTGTTTTGTATTATTCTATTTATATGTTCGTTGTTACCTATTATTTAAATTAAGATTATTATTTTCTAATGTTGGTACACTAAGTCTAGCGAATTGAGCCTAGAAACTGGTAACGTTGAGATATAGCAGTTGTAAAACCGTGTTAGCAAAAAGCATTAAAAATATTTTCGTTATCGGCTTCATTGTACTATGCAACGGCTATAACTAGTCTCCATAGCGACTGAGATCTCCACGTGTATACCTCCTCGACCTTCTGCAGCCCTGATAACGACTAACATAGCCATAATTTTACACCACGTATGTAACTGAGTTGGAACTAATTCGTCAACTAGTGATCGGTGAAAAGAAATTAAAATATACAAACGCTGACGACAATGGCGGTGGACCACTTTTCACCCTTATGGCATAAGGTTTCCATGGCATGCCCATAAGCATGCCACCTATATCCGTGGTGCCACCACAAGTCTGAAAAAAATATTGTAGCTGTTATACTGTTCAAAGTATAGTTATGAAAGAAATATTTGCATTATACATTACAAGAAATCAACCATATAGGATAAAGACAAACGGAGAAAATGTCTCGCGAAAAAACCACCGATTATTATATCGGGTGTTTATTTTAGAGGTTATAAATTGAAATAAAACACGGTAAAATGTTTTTATTATCCATGGAATCGTCTGACGGCTGACGCGAAAACCTTATTTTATTGAAAGCTTAGTTTTTACCGAAAGGAACATTTGACGAACGACTAATTTCACGAAATGAATCTGTTAACTGGCCGCCTCGTTCGTACGATTCGACGATATTACATTATTTTCTCAGTGGGGTATGTAAAGTCGAATGTCTGCGCCGATAAACCAGAAAAAATTGAGCACTTAGATGCCAAAAATTGACGCATTATTGCCGATATACACCATTATTGCGTAATAAACGATCAATCAGAATCTGAATCGTTTTAAAACAGATTGCTAATCCATTGCTTTACGAGTATAAGTTCGAAAACAAAATCTGCTCAATAACGTAAATAACGCAACGACTGTTGTTGAACTGTCAAAATGAAACAGATTAGTCGGAATCGTTTACGAAAATATGTTACGTAATTAGATACTTAGCTGATTTACTGCGAAGAGTGTTTGAAAATTTGACAGATTACGCTATGTACGCGCCAGCCTCGGTGGCCATAGCCCGAATTCATATTCAAACATTAATGCCATGCAGTGATCTGTTAAATAAAGCCAATTTACATGGATATGAAAATCATTTTTCTGTTATATTTCAATAAAATTTCTCCGCCTCTAACCCTTTGTCTTCGGTGTCTATCTCCAATTCTCGATGATATAATTACCATTTCGCCAGGAATTTTGAATTATTTCTCGACGGCATGTGAAGCCAAGTCAGAGGCATAAAAACTCTGACACCAAGTTAGTCATTAACCACACGAAAAAGAAGAAGAAAGACCAGTCCAAATTTAAGAAGGAAAAATGCTACACCGCCCACAAATAAATTACCTATAATAAGCGATGACGTGATTAATAGGTTTCCTTGCATCTGTCCAGTAGCCACCAAGTAACACAAGTAATAAAAGCCATGATATGCTATAATCGACAATAAACACCATAGCTGAATCTGTCGACAATCGCAGGAAATGTCGCCATTGATTTTGCTTCACGCTACTTCTTATCGTCGTTTCTAATTGTATTAACATTCTTTCGGTGTTGTATAACTTCACCTTGGCACTCTGCACCTGTTTAATATCTGACACACATTCTTCTCAAATTGATTAATTCTCCAGTTTTGTTTACTTTTTCATCATAAAATGTCACCTACAAGTGATATTGCAAGAGGTCCTTCGCTTTGGTCACCAAAGTGTGAAAGTATGCTAAAAAAGAAAGTGAAAAGAATCGTAAGATCATTGATTAAATTCTTTACTTGACTTTTATAGACATTATCTGCAGTCGCTGTTGGCTATATTTACTTCTACCTTTACATGGACATGAGTGCTATAAAAATGTTGCCAAGATCTTATTTTTATCGTTTTGGAAATTTCTTGATCGTTTCTTTCAAATAAATTGCCAGAGCGACAAAAATCATGCAGTATCCATTAACGTCTCTTAAAAGTCGTGCATTTTGCATAAAGTTCCATAATTTTAATTGCCCGGTTAAATCTAAAATTTTCCACTAGTTACAAGGTTTATGTTGATTTGGTCAGCAAGATACTGCTTTTGTAGTCTTACTAGTATGTTATATGACCGGAAATATATGTCTAAACGGGGTTGGACTGCATTCATACGAAATGAAATGTTAAAACAATTTTTGAGGAAACTTGCCTAAGAATTTGTAAAGGATACTAAGTCAAGTAGGAGCAAAGATGGCCTACAGCTTGATAGTTAGTTAGTAAATAAACAAAAGAATGTCCACAATATCTTGATCGCCTTGTACATTATCATTGTTAGCTTCCAAGTCTTGAGTATTAGGACACTTGTTACCGAGCGTGTGCACTGGCGAAATATTCACATAAAAACATGTTGAAATCTCTGTTTTCTCTCAATGTATCGAGACTCGCGTTCGTATTGTCACGCAATTTTTTGACGCGAAACATGTTTGACGTTTCATATCATTTTACATGTTTTACAGACAAATTGGTTATCTAAATGTTTCTAGTTAGTAACCTTGCACTAAACAAAAGCTATTGACAAGTTTCGGGACACAAACAAACAACAGTGCAAACTTAAAGGTGACAAATCTCTTTATAAAACATATGGATTGAATGTTTCGTGCGGGTTTGACGCAGAATGTGCACTTCGCAAAATGTGCACTTGACGGTGACAAATCTCATTATAAAACATGTAGATTGAATGTTTCGTGCGGGTTTGACGCAGAATTTGCACTTCGCAAAATATGCACTTCGCAAAATGTCCACTTCTCAAAATAGCACTTCTCAAAATGAGTGTGAATTGTATCACAAGGGGTCAAAATAAAAACCGTATGCTTACATTTTTTTTTAAATAATTTTGCACGATTTTTAGCACGATAACAGAAGTTTCTTTGTAAAAAATAATAACGTTCAGGAAATGTTTGATTATGTATTTTCAGTACACGTCAGCTATACACATAGGTAATATAAGTACTCCAGCCATTCATTGTAATATGCTGTGCACTGCATCTATCTGTATTTTTTTAATAAACATAAATGTAATGTATTATTTTAACTAATTGTATTGATCACCACTGTTCTAATTCATTTTATATTTTTACACTTAGTTAATTCGAAGAAACATTTTTTTTTTTCTGATGGTAGAAGTGAAAGTTTTTCAAACTGAGGGTATTGCGAGTAACGTATCAAAAATTAGTAAGTACTGGTGTTGCGTTGGTTCGGTTGAGTGTTGTGGTCGTGTTTTATGGTTGTAAAATACATGTAAAGGTATTCTCATAACTATTTCTTCGTATGTTGAGCAGCGAGAATGATGGAAGAAGATGTACAAATTACTACCAATCATAAAGGTACTGTCACTCTTTTATATTACAAACAAAGATATTACAAAAAGAAGACATATAAAAACGGGACCATTTTGTGGCAATGTGTAAACAGGAAGAAGTGCAGTGCTTCCTTATCATACAACGAAACAAGGAAAACTAACGTTATACAATCTAGGCATACTTGTGAACAAGAACAAAATATTATAAATAAAATACGTCACCATATCGATTTTCTAAAAAGGGCAGTGTGCGATGATTTCCCGCCAGTACAAAAATAATAAAATATAAGCAAACGGTTTTTATTTTGACCCCTTGTGATAAAATTCACACTCGTTTTGAGATGTGCTCATTTTGAGAAGTGCTATTTTGAGAAGTGCACATTATGCGAAGTGCACATTTTGCGTCAAGTGCACATTCTGCGTCAAACCCTTTCGTGCAGTGCGAACGCAAATTCAACAAAACAAGATATGAGATTTGTTTCATGTGACAAGTATCGAAATATCTACATGTTGAATGATTTCTGGTACAAACGCATAGTTATCTTTACCTGCTGTAGACACAGATTGTATTTCTGTAACTTGTTATTTTTCTATATTTCTGGTAGTCCCTAAAGCATTTGCAGCAAGATAACAACCTTCGTTAAAAGTATTTTATTTTTGTTGCTTATTTTTCTCTAGTCATGCTCTAAAATCATTATGTACTTGTGTTTAGTTTGACTTCATCATGCACTTTTCCCGGTAGCATCACGTCATCCACCATCATCGACGTAATGTTATCATTCGACATGTAAACAAGAAATCTCACATTTGAATCTAATGCATTTTTGTTTACTTTTTCCTCAATTCAAATTACATATTTAAATATAAGTATAATTTATACTGAACTGGATACATCATCATACAATCAGAAATTCATATCCTTGTCACGATTGAGACTCGTGAGTTATTCTAGTGTCTGGATTTTCCACCGCCAACTACCTATTCTGATGAAAACTGAAACAACATTCATTGAAAAGGGAAACCATGACTTTGTTTTACAACTGATTCTTCGATTCAGGTTGTCATCGGAGACGAGTTTTGGTAATAATTCAAAGAATTTGTTTGATTACCTACAATGTCAAGTCTTACGTTTCATATTTGCTAAGAATTTCCTCTTTAAGTATAAATCGCAGACTGCAAATAAACTTTGCGTTCATAAGAACGTGCAACATGTTTACAAGACAATATTAGCCAATCATTCATGTGATAAAAACAACGCCAGCCTTGACGGGAGTAACGAAAAAACTGTTAATGGAAGCGACTCATATCCCACGATAATTATAAAGTAACATCGGTGTATAGTATAACGAGTTTGTGTGAAAACTTGATGCTCGCATAATCGCCGACGCAAGTATTGTATCGAGGTTTTTGTTGCGAAGTCGGGTACGGCTGTACGCACGCGCCTGCTGACGTTGCACAATTCACGGCGGGCCTCTACTAGCGAACTAGAGACGCGGTTCAGACGCCGCCTGCCCTCCCCCTCGCCCCCCTCCACGTCGCGCGCCGGCACGCCGAGTTCCCCCCCCAGCACCACACCCGTCAGCGCGCCTTAGTTGCCCCGCAGCTGCCGCGCGCGTCCGTCGCATACTCCATGCGACCCCGCTATCCCTCTACCGTAATATGGATATACAGCAAATCCGCGTTCTTATCAACATCCAGTTCGCTTATTTGTGGTTCTGCGAAGTCTTTGACAAATATAAATGGATTATATTGTAAAGTGCCACAAGAAACTATTAGTTTTATAAGGTCCGCATTGGAATTTCTAATATGGCAAACCGTAGCGCGCCGACGTGTTCGGCACATGGCTTCATAATAATATGGTGCTTGCGGAAATTACGTCAGGATTTACAACTGTCTGTGTTGCGGTAAAGCGAGAGTGTAAATATTGTGTCTGATATAGTCAGAAATACTTCTTATAATTACATTCAAGGATTGGTTGCGTCGCAGCATGGCGTAGGTACTCGTGGCGTCCACGTTACATTATGGCGGGTTTTCGTTTTCTGACAATGCTGTACTTGTACGTGTATTTATGAATCTTTTATTTATAAAATTTCCACCAAAAAAATACCAAGCAGAAGGAGACCATAATATGATGAATACAATGATTATGATACAGTTTAGTAAAAATGTTTAGATGCGGGTGACATATTGTTTTCAAAAGTGGAACTGGTATTGTTGTAATGAGTGTCCAGAGTTCATCAAGCAAGGAGAACATTATTTATTGCTTTGTTCAAACTTCAAAGTACGATTTCGTCCGAGGTCAGTGGCTCAAGAAAACGTTGGCTAATCATTTAGCACCACTGAATGAATCGCACAAATCTATACAATACGACTAATATCAACCTTCTTCTAGCCTTATTTAAATTGTATGACTTCATTTCTCACAATTGGCATTTGCTTTTTACAGTATCCTTCATATATCCTCCCCATGAAACATCAATCCAAATTTGTGTTTTCGTTCTGTCTAAAATGGCGGGTGAATTCCGCAGTCATTCTGCAGACCTTGCACCTGTGTGGGTCTTAAAACTGTGCATGTGTGCGCACAGTCATAGCAGTGCAACGTGGCTGCAACATGCAATAGTACTACTACTCACTAATAGGGTACTGTAGGCGTAGTCGGAGACATTCTCCGATTGCTGGCTTCCTGGTACTTGAACTCGTTAAAGATTGAACTGCGTCAATCATTATCCAATAATCTTTCGAAAACTCTATCTCAAATTCTCGTCTAAGTTTTAAATAGGTTCAAAAATTGTTCAATAGGTGTGAACATATTATGCAGTGAGTCTCACTTATTATATAGAAGCTAAACAAACTTAGGTTCGTTTACCCGCAATAACGATGATATGCTAATTATTCATGACACGCGAAACATTCTAATTAACTTAATTAGAATAGATACGACTAACGTGACACTTTGTAAACTGACATCTGAAACTTGTTATATGCCAGAATTGCCAGACCATTCTCTTCTGCTCCTTCGAATATAAAATCATGTGAATCATAGATATCATTGGGGTAGTTTTCAAGAATTCGCATCACTTAAATAGCTATGACATATATTCTGAAAGTATCAGTGATGTTTTCGAAACTAGAAATAACGGCGTAAGAGGTCTTAATCTTAATTTAGACTATCCAAAAAATTATATACTATATTTCGGGGTAGGCTACACATCACCGCAATATGGGAAAGGTTATGCAACGGGAGATTGCCACGTGGCACTACCCTTCGTTCTGCGCATGTCTGGGAGACAGATCCATGACATTGCAACTATATTCTAGACATAGACTGAGTAGCATTCTGGTTGCCTTGTGTCGTTTTATTATTTTTAATTACTTTTTCATTATTGAAATGTCCATTCAACGTTTGGGTTTATTTCTAATTTGAGTTCTCAGTTTGCGACACAGGCTGGTCACGAAAAAATACAATATCTTCTGGGTCTTGTTAAGTCCAGTGTCAATCTTAGAATCCTCTTTCTGCGTAGGATTGGCAGGATTGGTAGGATGGTGATGATTCCAATAAAAAATGTATGGAGTAGCCACGTGGATGTAGACTCCAGTGCGCAAGTCCACAACCTCGTCTCAGCTGGGTTCTGAGAAAATCGTTACCATCGTCCAACGCACCCACTTTACGTCACGTGGTATGTCGAAAATCTCATCGTTCTTTTTTAAGAATTCTCTTTTCATTGCTCCCACATCTTTCGCTTCAATTAATAGCTACCTATTTATATTATGGTGTCAAGCTTTACTCACTGTTATTGTTTTCTTTTATTTATCTCGTTTCTTTCCAACATATGTTACACTTTTATTGATAGTTCTATAGATTAGATTACAATACGAATTATGTATACAAAATATGTGGAAATCTTAATCAGTTATATCAATCCAAGCCCATGTGTGCTCCAATTAAGCTAGAGATTATTAATATTGTAATCGCTGATATTGATAAAAGGTTTTATTTGTATATTGGACGATAGATACGACTTGACATCTTTTAATTTTGTAACACGTAAAAAAATACGTGCTGAAATTCAATTCGACTCTAAGTTTCTACAGAATAATAATTAAACTATGGTAAAGGGCCATTCATTGAAATATCAACTTTTGTCGTTTGTTACCTCTTTCAGATCATTTGGTAGAAACTTCTGCTCAGTGTACTTCTCTGAAGGTATCCTGAGGCATAAATTTATATTTTTAATCACTTCGAGTATCGCCTGCAAGTTGGTCTCCAACTTCAATCGTAAAGTTCATCGTTTTATCGTTATGTTTTTAGGTCGTGGTCGCCACGAACACATCGCGTGCTTCATTTCAGGGATTTTTATAACCATCTTTCTCTTTTGATTAGACGCCCATTAAAATGTTTAATGATCCATGAAGTTTTTTGTTATTCTTCGATCGATGCCATCAAATAGTGCATCAGCATGATCCTTCTATATTCATGAGACTATGTTATTAAACTGCATAAGTATCAGTGCCAAGACGTGTTCAGCCCGACCTTTATCGAGTTTCACGTGACTTATTTCCATTTCAGTATGTACTACATCGTGCATTTGCTTTTCGCTTGTGATCTTTGTGTCTGCCAAGTCGACTTTCTCTACCAATGCTTCAAAACCTACACATTTTCCATAGATATAATCATAGTAAGTACGTACGCACCTACAAGATCTAGAAAATGAAATTGAAACCACAATAAAACAATGTCATACATTCCGGCGTCGTGACCTCTAGTGTGATTCTGGGGAATCCCGTATTAGTAACGTCCTCAGTTGAATAAGTATATTGATAAAAAAGTTACTTGAAAAATACCCCTATAAAGTAACTCCCATACGCCTCTAGCTAAATATAGCCGGGAATTTGCAGAAGAAAGTTTGGCATCACAAAGAATTTTAAAATGCACATTTGAATGCGGAGACAATGCACTCTAGAGATAATGCAATCATACATAACGCTTTGAGGCACTGTTTGTTCTCATTCTATTTATATTTAGATTTTAAGTTTGTCTTGTTTTGAGAGTGCGACCTTGGTCGGTCATGTCTAGACGACCTTGCCGTTAGTGGAGAATGTCAGTTCTACGTCCGCTTCAATTAATGCCACACGTTTAATGCCATTTACAGAGAGTCAACTTTCACAGTCGCTAACTCAGTAAGAACTTATCTACAATCTTGTTGCATCACGGAAGCGTTTGCATCTAACGCGGAAGCCCCTTGTCTCTTCAAGTCTTTACCTCTGTATATGAACCTATATTAATAATATTCAGCCGCTTCCAAGATTTATATAATTAGCTTCGTTTATTTTTGTCCTATCAATATTCATCTCATTAAATCTCCTTAGTCTAAGATTAAATAACCTGGTGTTATAATTTGCCATTCACAAACATTTGAATTCGTGCTTTCCTCATAATACTCGTATACTTGAAATGATGACTCTATTTGCAATTTGAAATACCGCCATACCGACATTGGGCTCATTGTCTGAAGATTTAAACTTCCGTTCAATACATTGTGCAAATTGCAGCGTAATGCCGACGGGATCTTTTATTTTTTCTCTCGTTTTATTTATAGCCCTTTGTTGTGCTCTTACTAGTGTTTGGTTTGTGTACATAGTAATTGCGTTTACAGCGATTCATCGACGTGCACAGGTGAAGGTCATGGTCGAGCTTGGCGCCTGGACGCGGCGCTCAGTCGCTCACATGACTTGTTGTTTGTATGTGCCGCGTTCACGACGCGGACGGCGTGTTCGAACGCGATTGGTCGGCTTTCACGAACCTCGTTACATAAATGCTAGTATCTCCGCTCAGTGCGAGTGACAAGTTATATGCACTTACTCCGTAGTATCTTAATTTGGTCTTGCGTTGTAACCGACTAAGTATTACACAAAAACGTATTTACTATTTATGCGTAAAATGTATGGAACCTTAGAACCTTAGAATAACATGGGTTGAATTTCATTCAACATTTACGTTCTATTCCTAGAAACCGTGCAGTGTTTGTTCATTGATAAGTCTTCCACGATTATAGGACAATTCTTTTATTTATAAAAAATAAACGTAATGCTATTTATAGAATTTAACATGTTCGACGGCCTAGAAGGTATTGTCATCAGACCTGATAAGACATTGAGTGCCTTATCCAGATGTTTTTTCAGCTACCGTTACATTGGAATCTGACAAGTGTACGACGAGGTCGGGTTTATAGGCCGCCTGGGAAAGACCTCGCTCTTATAACTTGAGTCATGTGGGCGGATCTATATTTGGGTTAATCACAATGGACATATGTATGTACCGGCCCGGCATTTTCAACGATGACTAATCATTGTTTGGAATCTCGATGTTTGGGATGTATTGTGCCATTCAATATTATAATTTACTCATAGTTGGTATCATCTGTGTTTATCTTTTTAATATTGGTTCATTCATTATGTATTCCATCTTCGTATGGAACTTTATCGTTTCTTGTTTCGTGTCTAATTAGAATGTAAATGGAAGTAATGAAGTTATTGAAATCATTCACGTTCTCTGAACCTCTTGAAAGTTCAGGGCGGTTAAGCTTAATTGAAGCAATATGAATAGAAAGCGCTGCTGCAGTCACGTCTTTCCTTGTTCTGTAAACATTTGGATCATGTTCACGTTATAAAACTTTCTTGGCGGCCCCAATAGGTTTTCTGTCAACAAGAGCTTTCTTCACTATTTACTTTACCCTCAGTTTTCACAGCTCTTGCAATACTGTTTGGAAACTACTTTAATAATTGCAAAGCGTTAACCGAGAGGTTCCAACTTTCTAACAACCTACTATAACCTATTTTTGTATCCGTGTCTACGTTTTCAGGAGATCTGATCTGCTTAAAAGTCTTGACATTAATTTAATGTCATTTGAATACTTCTGTCCGTTTAATCTTTAGCAATATATGAGTTACTGATCTTTACACTTTATATACGACAATGCATACAAAATTCTACAAATGTCATAAAATACTGCTAAACTCTCGACTGTCAGTTCCTCATATACATAGCTCTTACTGGTTATGCTCCAATAAACCATAAATAACTATTTTACGGTTCGTTGTATCGAGACTAGATTTGAAGCCGTAAGCACTTGGGGAAAGGTGTATAATATAGCCTCATTGAATAAGGTTCGTGCTTTGTCCTTAGACAGTTTAAGGTGAAAATTGACTTGATTTATTTCCCTTGTATCGTATTCGATAACGGTAGTTTATTTAAGTGTCGTTCTAACCGACAACTTTCTGCTGTTGATATTGAGCGCAAAATGGATATAATTTACACCGTGCCGGTAATGTACAGGTTTGAATTTAACAGCAGAGATAACTATAAAAGTTCTATCTTAACTGCTGTCTTGTTATGTTAGTGAGGTAGGTATAAGAAGATTGGAATTATTTCTTTTGCGATAATGTTTACTTTAAGCCACTGTAGCTGCTGCTGAGAAATATTTTTTCCGAAAGATTTACTCTTTGTTTGAAATAAACAGTTGTACGTTTGTTGTTCAGTGTGTCGCCAGATGTTTTATAAAAGCTATGACTGTATCTAGATTTTCTGGAATGCAGCCGTTGTTATCTGTCTGCTCCCGCTTCAGGAAATATAATATTTGATCAGCGTTCAACTTCTATTGAAAATAAATGATGAAATTAGAATAAATGGGCGGCCATCTTTAGAATACATACATCAAGCCTGCCTTATGTACGGACATCATACATTAAACAAACAAATATATCTTCGTCGTCTTTTATGACATCCACAGGAGGAGATATAAAAGCCTTAACTGAAAACTGGAAACCACATCGCTGTCTCCGAATATTTGCAAATAATGAGAAGCTTTTACTTGAGAGAACCCCACTGAGAGAGAAATGACACGACGATTATGGATGCTATGGTAATAATTCACCATCAAATGGGCTATACGTCTAAAGACTATTCACCGAGGAAAATTAATTGCCTAGATAATGCATTTAAATACAGCGTACCGGAACGATCTCATGTTTCATTCCATTTATGTCTAGTGTTAACACTTGACACTTCTACTTCTTCTTGGCAAAGCAATAGTTATAGAATAACATTATCTTTAATAGGTTTTAATAATTTAAAGAAGAAAAAACATCGTACCAAAACAGCTACTATGCTGACGTCAGTTCTAATAAGACGTCGGTAATACAAGGAATGGGCTCATGGGTCATTGTAATATTATTGGTTCTCTACCAGTTATTGCAGTCATAATTTCTCTTCGAAATGACACGTAATTACTGAGTAATAATATTCTTTTCGATGTAGATAAATGTAATGAACGTAATATATTGTGCTATAATTGCGAAATAGAGGATCTTATCCTTCTTAATACCTACTAACAAGACCATTTACCGCGGTAAACAACTGTCAAGGCTGTTTATAATTTTTTCTAACGGCCGGCTCGACTTGATTTAGCCAATAATAACCGTTTGTTTATCTTGAACGTCGCGCCTGATTGTAATAGACAGAGTTGACACTTGATTGAAATTTAACACTTAAGCACGCAATTCTTGGCTATTTGAGCCGTTGAAATTGAAACGTTGCGCAAAATGTTCGCCGTAAGTAGCCACATTGCACAAAGCAAGTCTACACATAACACACAATTTGAAGAGAATCTAAATATACATTTTGCAAGTCACTTCAAAGGAGTTTGTGTAAATGCAAAGATACAAAGCGTACAGAATGTTTGTCATTACAGTTCGTGAGTTGTGACGAACGATTGCCGCGATCCGTGTCTAATGAAAGGTCCAATCAATTTGATCATCCATCAGCGGACTGTGAATATGCAAGAAGGTCGTCAACGAGCCATATAAACACCGTCCGATGTCAAACTCGCTTGTGCTTGTGTTTATTTGTCATTTATTTCTGTATATCGTATCTGGAAAACGCGACATGATAAATATTTGAGTCTGTTCATATGGTTTTCTATTCAGTGTTGTCGCTTTTTCAATATCCTCGACGCGGTTTAGCGGAAGTAGACCTTGGCCCACTAATGACGAATAATAATTATGACTTGGATCTTTCTTACGATAAATATTTACATTTATTATTCCATATCGTATTTTCTTGTCATAGTATGTACTTCCTTGTTTTCTTTCTGACTTAATTACTTACGAGTATCTTTTGAATACCAACTTCAAGGATTGAAATTTTTTAAGTTTTCTTAAAGTCTGTTGAATGATAGTTCCTTGTTCTTGACTTCTTGTATTTCCAGTTTTCCACCTTTTGTTCCTCAGACATCTGATATTGTATATATCAGTAATTATTTCCTACGTTTTCCTGGTTGCAAAAAGATACATGTTACGAAGTTACGCGAGTACAAAACTGCATGTCAATTCGAAGTAGTTGATCATGTTACCTCCAACCGTAAAACAGACCGCAACAAAAATATCTTTACACACATCCAAGTACGTTTTCAGACTTAAAATACCGTGTTTTCTAAGGCGTAAGAGTGGATTTCGTGCGGAAATTTAATTTGTTTGGCGTAAAAACATGTTTGTCGTAAGTAATATGAGAATGCTGGCGAGCGGCTACAACTACGCTAGTTTGCGGTCCAGGAATGTGATACGCGGCCGCTTTGCTCGCATCTTTCTATTGATTTCATTATAATGCTCTTTGTAAATCTCTGTATTTCCTTCGTTGGTTTCCAAAATTACATGGTGCCCTTTCTAAAGATCCCCCTCTCATCACATTCACATTGCGCAAGAATGCTTGGATGCATTTACAAATATATTATTGTTTAATTACTACATACGGAAAGTGTCGATAAATGTTTTTACTGACCTCACTTTAGTGTTTTGTAATCACGGCAGCGCAAGCTTACTTCTTCAGTAGAATTATTCACGCAATTTGATGTTGTAATTCGCGCAAGAAATTCGTATTGTTCAGTAAAAAAACTAATCTTGGAATAATTGCTGTTAGTCTTTCAAAAGGCCTTGCTGAAATAGGTACTTAGGTTCTTTTAATTGAATTCACGGAGATCTATTATCTTAGATTCTTGTCGTTCAGCGTGATTTACATTTTCATTGATACTTTTTTTCAATAGAACATGTTTTTTGCCTTTTTAACAATTGCTATTGTTATCGTCTACGTCGACTTTTAATGCAAGTACCAAGGACATTATAGTTTTACAGAAGTGTCTATCACTCTATAGGCGCCGGTGACCGCATTCTTTACGTCGTCGCAGCGTATTGAAAGTGGAGCAAGCATCCGTTCAACGTTTATAAGATTTGCAATACCATAGTTCTCTTATCTTCACGGATAGTACATATATTTGATAAAAACTTTTTACAAAAAAAAAACAACCGACTTCCGAAAAAAAACACTACAAAGAGAAAAATAACTTTAATTTCGGAAGTCGGTGGCAAAAAACGAAAATCAAAACCAAAGACACCGAATTCCGAAATTAAAGTTATTTTTCTTAAAAAAAGTTTATATTTTATTTAAAAAGTTTATATTTTTCACTTTTTAGTTGTGGTGCCTACCCCACACAAATTCGATTGCCAGTACCTGTTATGTAAATAACAGTCACAGGAAGTTATAATCATATCATCCACATAAACTAAGTGGGAAAAAATACGTATTATTGAAGCTTACTCAAAAACTATCCCAGCAAAGTTAATAAAATTGATATGGGACCAATCCGGGAGCATACCCTTTCAAAAAAAACATACATACGCGTCGAACATATAACCTCCTCCTTTTTGGAAGTCGGTTAAAAAGGGCTGCATGTATGTAAAAGGAAATTGGACAGTGTGCAGTTTTCGATTATATGATAATTTTCTTCGTTGACATTCATCAGATTTACTTCACGACAATGGAAGTGGAGGAAAAGGTGACCATTACCTTTATTGAATGGAAATCAAATGTCCAGTGTTAAACCTGTCATGTATATTGATGTATTTAAATATGTATTGAAATCTAGTTACATAATAAATATACAATAAGGAGTTCTAATTGTATAAAAATAGAATTTGAATTGTTTTGTAAAGAAACGTCTTATTATTGCTGGTTTCTCATAGATGTCTTATGTCTTTCGAAACATACTGGGACCTAAAATACGTCAAATGTTTTACTAACGTCTATAGACCACACTTCCATATATTTTGAAGGTTCCATAAACTTTACCTTTCTTTTATTAAGCCCATCACAGACAATAATATATTATATAAATAGATAATATATATTAATATAAAATCATTGCTGCACATAAATCGTAGCTGGCATATAACGAAAAATTTTCCATAGTCATCTTCGAGCTACCTCAGACGGAGCTATAATATATATTTCTATTACGTCACCAAAATAAGTGGATAGATATAGCAAGACATATGAATAATAAATTATGGTAGATATATTAAACCACAGACCAAATGAGGGCAAAAATAAATGTTATAGTATAGCTACCATGTATGGTGGCTTACTATAATATTATATATAGCACAGTATTTATCAGTATAGTTTGTGGCGGGCTTTAAATGCAAATTTTCACACTACTTTTATTATTATAATCAGCATCAGACGAATTCGAAAGTGTATATTTAGTCTTTCTTAGATGGTACTCAAATTCTAACATATAGTCGGTGTGGTCATTCTGCGTTTGGCCTTTGGCATTCACAGATTTTTTTGATATTTCAGTATTGTGTAATACATTCTTATTTCTTTGTCGGTCGGTAATCCTATCACTCTAAACTCATATACTAAACACAACTATATTATACTAAACACATGATCATACTAGTGACAATCAGCTAAACCTGTATAATATCACAGACGAATCTGTGCCAATATTTGGATTTTGAACAGCTGAGCTATGTAGTTTGTGGAAAATGCCCATTCTAGTTTTGACTCAAGTAGTTGTTTGAATGGTTGATCCCATATCCGTTGGGGTCAGTGAACCAAGTCGACTTTGAATTGTATCAATAACGCATGCGTTATTTGCTCGCGATAACAAATACTATTCAATGACAATAAACAAAAGATACTTGGAACAATAAGAAAAGCAAGTGTTTTGGTTTGAGATAATCAAGCAACTCGAATTCTGTCTGTCAGCTTTTTTTAAATTGTCTATACGATAAGTTCGAGTGGTCAATGGGTGATAAAGTTGTATCTTTTCTTAGAACAGATGACTCCATGCGGCGTCTATATGCTTTGTTAGAAGATGTTTATTACTTGGATGATTTGATATTCCTTATGCGTCTTTCTGATTTTCGTTTTGAATATTAAAATGGTTTATAGAATAATCTAGGTATATTGATGACATGTCGGTATCTAGCAATATTTTATTATCTAGTAGACCTGAAAGTCCTTCAGTTAAGGTTTATTTAATTATATTCATTAACCAAGCAACAATAACAATCTCGCTTTACAACACAGACAGTTTTCTATAAACAAGCGCCACATTATTATGAATGACGTCAATTGAACCTTCATACCCGCACGATCGGACGCATGACCTAAAATATATACCTATCATACAGTTATCTTATTAATTACTAAGTTTCTGACACTACTATTACTGGTACACCAAGCTGGATTCGAATTTTACTTGGCGACCTCTTGAACTATTGTGTCCTCCAGGTACAATATTTTTTGGACATCTGCTGCTACTACTTTTTTGGCGTTCTCCAAGATGAATGAGCATAATAATATATATAGGAATTTAGGAAATCTTCCAACTTGACTTTTACTATGAGGCCAGCTCTGAAATATCGAAAAGAATCCCATAGATATTTATGATTTCGCTCCCTGAAAAATTGCCAATGAATTGAAAGTATTTGATCAATTTATAAGCTGGAAGACAAGTTTATAAAATATTATGTTTTAGCTCATGATTAATCAACCAGATGTCTTTGTCTTCCAAGAACACTTATCTTAGGGAATGCCTAAAGACAAACGAATTGTCACTCCGGAATTCCCCATTACTATAATAGGTTTCTTATCAACATGACAACTGACTATTGGTGTTGAATAGTTAATAGCTACATATGTCCCATTTTTTGTGGACGGAATAAAAATGCCTTTGTCCAATTTTGTGTGCGTCACATCAGTAAAATTCCGCAGCTCTGAGCTATCATTGACCTTTCCAATAACACTATCATTGCATTACATAAAGTGTGCTTCATACGTATTTAAATTACTGCACATATTATCAAAAGTGTATTTCGTTACTATGTCGTTTTATCTGCTAGTAATTATTATCCGCTGTAACGTAACGTAATGAACGTTGAGCGCCATATTACATCGCGTTACTTCAGTAATAACACGTATTAAGTTGCCAGTGCAAATAATAACTGTTTTTCAAAATACATATTCTCGTGTTTCAAACGTTTTACGTGTAAATAAGGTTCAGTTTGGTTAATAAAACAATGTGTACCAGTAGCAAAGTTTTCGTCAAGCTCTTGCTACCTACTTAAGTGTTAGTAGCTCGATGGTCGGTAAAATAAAACTATCTTCATAAATATTTTTTGTCACTTCAAAGATAAGTAGTGTTCACTCCCCTACATCCGCTGGTGGCCTTTAAACAGCTGTATCGCCAGCGATAAGCGACCGAAAAGGCCTCGTTTTCAGTTGCGATAACAACCATAATAGTAGTGTCAAAAATGATGACAACATTAGAATAACCAATGACACAATTTTTACCAGATAAGTGTGTCGGTCGAACGGTGCAAATGTGAATTTATATTTATACAAGTGTAGTGAATGTAATAACTTATTTATTATTTAACATATCCAGATATGTGAGGACTCAAAACATGGAACGTTACAAATCCGATGCGTTACGATGGCGTGCTTCCTACTACAGTGATTTAAATTTAAACTAGTGCATAGTGGTCGTAAAGTCTGATCTGTTAGACTGCGTTAAATTATTTATTAGTTAGTGTTTATATCGTGTGGATTATGCTGATCAATACGTTTTTGGACACGGAGGATTTCGTGCACTTGTATTATCCGGAGGATGAGCCTGCGGCCGTGCAGGGCTGTGGAGCCGGCGCGCGCATGGCCTCCAAGTACCCGCCGAGACCGCCCTCGCCAGAATACTCACAGGTTTGTGCAGATACACCTCTTCCTTATTGTGGAAGCCTGGTAAATGATTGGTTAAGAGCGTTTATACAGAAAGTGGGCAACGCCGCAAATAGCTGTCAAATGTTTCGCTGCTTTGATTAATTTGGCGATATTACTGTATGGAAATAAGAAATATGGCTAACCAGAGAGCTAAAATATTGATTATGAAATGCAATAATTTATATCGTAATAGTTATTTTTATATTTAGTTTTGCTTAAAAGTATTTAAAAAAATCCAAATGCCTTTTTTACTTCTAAAACGGTTACAACACCAAATTCAGTGTTATAATTGCAATAAGTTCAGTAATATTGCCAAATTAAGGAAAACAGGTAAATATTTGATAGCTCTTTCGCGCCAAAACTGTCCGATACATGTTTGGAGAGGAATTAAATAATTTTCCTAAGGATTTTGGAAATATTGAGACCATTGAATAGAAAAGTTTCCTTCCTGGCCAAAACTATCTGAAAAATAAAAACAATGTAATTGTTATAAAATTGATGCATGCTAGCTCATACCTTATCATCATTTCCTTTATTTATTGTTTTGCAAAAGGAATTTACACCTAAATAAGTACCTATATATTATCATTAATTACATTAAGTACTATTAATTATATTCTCAGCTATGCAATCGATACTTGTTGTGAAAACGTATTATTAACCCTATAGTTACACAAGAATATAGAAATTAATACACTAAATAAAATATCTCTTGAATATCGTCTTGCAATAACTCGATACTTCCTAGTGGGCCCCACGGACAAAAAGTTTAGAAAAAAATCTACTTACGCTGCGTTAGTACTTTGTGTTGTAAATCAGGTACCAAGTTAAATATTGACGAAGCGGGGAAAAGTAACGGTATACGACGAGTCCTTCACCTTGAGACTAATAATTGTGTATACGTCGACGCCCCTTCCCCCATTCCCCCCGTCTCGTCCGTTCATTCAGCGGGGGGCGGAAGGACGAGAGTACTATCAACCTATGCTGAATAAATGGAACTTTTCGAAGTAATTAACGTCCGTAGTTCGAAAAAAGAAACTTTTGAATTCTATTTATGACTTTCCTGTACTTTATTAATAATAATAATAACTTTATTTCAGACTATCCAGTACAGAATTAAGACTGGAGTGAGTGAGTAGGGATTTGAAGCGTTGAACGTGGGTCTTTATGAAATTTTTGTTTGTTTTGTCTTGTGAAGCTAAAAGACGGTTAGTTTATTAATAATTTTAATGTGTTGTGTAAGGATGATAAGATCATAGAAAACACTTGGTATGATTGCATTTCCAACCGAAACAATCACAATATGTATACAATCAACAATATCTTGAGTCAACCACAAAAAAAAAAAAAAAAAAATATGTTTACATTGTGAACTAATAACACCCACTGTGTGCTTCCATTGTTTGTTTGTTTGGACAATAACTTCTACTGGCTACCAATAAGTCTGAATTAAAAGTTTCCCTTTATAAGAGGCAGTCAAAACCGTAATTTATCAATTGAAGCTAATGGGAGGGTTATAAGAGCAGTAATCGTCGGTACACAGTCAGATGCAGCGTAATGAGCCACACTCGTGATTCATTACTGAAATATGTTCCCTCGCTACTGTCATTGTTGAACACATGTTGTGTTGTGTGTATATCCTAATTTGGACTCGTCTGTCCGACTTAAAAATATCGTAGAACTCAATTCTGTAAAGACAAACATTTGTGTTCCAAAAATATTTGATTCAGTGAGTGACAAAATATTGATTAAAATAATTATGTATTAAAAAACGTGTGGCTAGTAGTTAATTTTAGATCTACACAACTTTCAATGTTATAGAACATCTTGCCAAGCAATTTGTCATTACGTCATTGACGTCACAGATGCATTCAACCAGGATCACATGAGCACAAACAGATAATACTGCCTATAGTTGCACACGCCGGAAGTTTTTTAATCCATTGTTGTTTGCAATGAAGAGTGACACACAAAAGTCTACAGATCACTCCTCTGCCTGCGGCTAGCTACAATCTACCTACATACAGCTACTACGCGTCTTCTATCTCCTTCATGTGTATTTTGTACCAGGAATTCATAACATACCTACAAAATGTCAGTACTAAACTAAACCTTGAATGGGCCTTTCAATGCAACACACGGCCTCGAGCAGGGTTGAATGACATGAATGATTGAGTGAATGGATAATGAACGCTCCTTTCATTCATTCACTATCTGCATCACTATCAAAGCCCATTTTAACGTACCTAGTACCAACTTGTGAAGTTGCGAACACGTTTAAAACAAAGAGATAGCCATGATAGTCAATTTAGTGCTCTGAATTAGGTAATAAATGTTTTTATTCCGACTCTTTATGAGTCTTTGTGTTGCGCCTTTGTTTCACACACTGCTCCGACTACTACACGTAATGATATAATTTTCTCTTTGCAAGGCATATGATATGAATATGCAGTTATATGTATTCCTCAAGAAGAAGATATAGCTACAAGTACTGTGATAATTGTATAGTTCTGCAACACGCGGACGTTAGCTGATCATATCCGTCATGTTAACCTTAAACGACCTTATTCTATCTCCTGCTCCTACGCACAGACGCACACTACTGTTGCATTAGTCACGCTTTACGTTATGCAAGCGAAGGCTTGCCCCTTCCGCAGATGTTATTGCCTAATGCTACGCTTTGATAGCGTCGGGGATCTGTCTATTGCAGAACTGACGTACATCTATAGCCAGACAATCATCTTTGTAAATGAATAGCGGTGCTGCGTGTAAATGGAATATGTCAAAATCCTGTCAAATAAATTTCATGTTCATTCTCTATTTAAACACGATTAATTATGATCCATGGACCGCACCATAGACGAAGCACAAGTCTCTTATTAAGTCGAGCTGTATCTGCCTACGTTTCAAGCTTAGGACTACTCAGGAGACAGGAAACCGGTCAAAATTAAAATAATCTCAATATGTATGTGCCATTGTTTATAACGTTTTGAGAATATTTTGTATTCAAGAGTATGTATTTCTCAAATGACGTATTTTCAATGCTTTGTTTAAAATTCTGTAAATTACCTACTTCATTTGCTCAAAGTTATGATGTAACTAAATATGTACATATTTTTTGTAATCAATTCGTCTTGGGCAATTTATATGGAACTAGAATGATAACAACAAAGCCATATCGTTTCAAAGATTTATTCTTGCCTACCGTTAACAATTCTGACTTGTACTGCCTGCCTGTCCCGCCATTTCATTCATAATTTCACACCAATTAATTGTTATGCTGTCCTGGTATTTTAAAGCTCCCGCTTAAATACTGTGGGAAATTCTCACAGCTACCTCGCTTTGAAGAAAGAAAAGACGCGGCTGACTTTACAAGTGCAAACAACATTGAAAATATTGTGTCAGCCAAATCTTATAAGAAAAAGCTTAAAATAAAAAAAAACAAAAGTCGGTTATTCAAACTAGGTTGAGAATCAGCATCTTTCGAACGTCAAAATTACATAAGACAGTCTCCCAAAACGCCCACCCTTCACCAATTCCTAGTGCGTTAGCTGGGAAGAAGTGGCGCAACAAACTGTCCAGCAGCACAGCTGTCTGTTCAGTTAGAAGAAAAAAAAAAAGATTCTATATAATAGTAGAAATTTAATTTTAGAAACTAAACCCTAGTTTGTAGCACTCCATGTTCTCCAAAAAATGCGGTTACAGAGCATGCTAAAAACAGAAATAGAAGTGCCAAAAACATACATTTCCCTGATAATATTCTGTAAACACCTAAAAAGCTTTTTAACATAAATGAAAATTGAGGAAGGCATCGACCTCGGTACTACGTTGTTAGATTTTGATACAAAAACGATTAATTCAAGGACACAATGAAAATCATTTAAGCAAGATCCTGTTTTGTTTTAATTAAAGGTATGTACATACCTGTATGAAACGTTCTAGAATATATTTTGGTGCTCCTCAGACTCGGCCAGTTTTTTTTATGTTTAACATCCATCGACACACGAGGTGAACGACCCACGCTTCAAATTCAACTATTAACCCAACGATATGTGTGGGGATCCTCGTTCAATGGAAGTCTATAATAACCAGTGGGGCTTTCCTAGTTGGTTGGTTAGTCATTCGGTAGTAGTTAGCTCTAGGCGCCCACCCGCGCGAGTTTGATGACTGTTTTAATGATTACGACCGTGCTTTAGTACAGAGTTTGTTTCTGTCTTAAACAGTAAGCTTTGTTTATTTACACTACGGTTTATAAAAAGTATCCGTACTCTCCTTTTAATATATCGCCGTTTTATCTGAAATTCTGATTCAGCGCCGTAAAAGGCAACAATAAAACCGTCTAACGTTACGTTTTGTTCAACAAAAAATACAGCTCCGATTTCGACCTATTTTTTTTTGTCTTTCGGTCCACAACACACTTAATTATCTCATCTTGCAAGAATGTACGCTATTTTCTTTCTTATGTAACGACTGGCAAGTCTGTAATGGCCTAGTTGGTCACGTTCGTAGTGCTAATAAATAGCCTTTTAGTTTTTGGATGTCTGTCGTCATTGTTGCGCAAAAGTTAGTGTTCATTGAACTGCAGAGGGTGAATGTGCTAAAAGAACCGTGGGCGCACACCCACGATCGCCTAATATTTTAATGTCGCCATTCCTCATTAGGCAATGTTTCATTACTCATTGTATTATATACTTCAGTCAACCCTAAAGTCAAGTTCTACAGGAGTAATAAACCATTCCATAATCTATGTATTTAAAAAAGTACTAAATACTACGAAACATAAGTAAGTCATCCAGGTACACAACTTGAGACGGGAGCTTAAATAAATGATAGCCCATTGGCTTTAATAGGCAATCGCTCGAGATGAATCATAGTCATAGGCCATGTAAGTGTATGTTCTACGCTGAGCTCATGTGAACCGCCGCGGGAGATTACGTCATTACTATGGAATGCTGCACCAATTACATATGATGGAAAGTGGAGCTTAGATCTAACGAATTATAAATCATTACATGTGGTGTATGGTGTATGTGTATGAGATGTGAATAGATATGATGTAAATACGTTTTTCCTATTTAAATACATATTCAGTTCATATTAAAATGTTTCTTTATTTGACAAAAAGTATGTTACGCCTTTGTTTTTAAGAGTTTTTAATTAATGAATCAATTAATAACAAACTCTTAGCTACGGTAATCTCAGTTTTCGTATGTATTGCATAATATAATAGTAAAAATTAATTGCTTTTATACAAAAATTGTTGTGGTCATATATATATATTATTATTATAATATATAATTATATAATTAGGTCAATTACCGCCGTTGCTATCGCTGTCATAGCATACATTATCAACTAACCACCAATTACCTTTCGTTATTATTTCCTTTTGTGCTGACTTCTTTATCAATTGGTGTATTTAGTTATTAAATTAACAAAACACGGAATGTTACAGCGATATAACCTGTTAAATTCTAATTATAAAATATTGTTTTCGCGTCTGTTACGTCAAGAGGCCTTTGCCCTAGCGTGAAAAATGGAGGACTAAACAATACAATTTTAAGTTTTGGTAACTAAGTTTAATACCACCGGGGATAGACAATCAGCTGTTGAACAGATGTGATACTGTTATAGTACTAAGACTTCGTTCCGGACACATCCCGTCTAATTGTAATTTTTGTAGTAATTCCGTTGATGATGTTTATCACATATTGACCGAGTGTGTCTGCAAAGAGGAATTTAGAAATAGCTTGGATTGTAGAATTAGAGAGATAGGTTTCTGTAATAGCGCTCTAGCTGTGCCATTGTCTGATGCTGCTAGACTACTTTACAAATTAGCTTTGCTAAGGTTTTGTTAAATAGGAATAGGAATTAGTATGATTTTGTTAAACCTACCAGGGCAGCATAATCGCATGTGCGACAAAGTCCTTTCATCTTGAATAAAAAAAGAAAAAAAAAAGAAAGTATAATACCCTTAAATCATCATGTAGGTAACCTAAAACTGTTACAGGAATGCACTGACATGCATTTTTTGTTGCCTGTTTGTTGCCAGGTCCCACGGTATCCCTTCCGCACTTTCCCGCGAGTCTGGCTTGCATATTGAAGATTGATACCTAATTAAAAGATAATTTCGTCTCCATAAATAACATAACATCACGCCTGTATTTCCCAAAGGGCTTAGGCAGAGATGCACCTATAGTATGAATAACTTTGAGCCTTCCTAGCTTCCAGCACTTCATAAATAACCAAACAACTTTTTTGTCGAAATTCAAAGGAGAAACTTGGCATATCTTGCAAATTGTTTAGTTTCTGCTGTTTATTATGCTTTCATGATACTTGGAGGTATGAGCCCATGGCAAAGTACATGCGTTTGTACAAAGTAAATCAAATATTGTGTAGGTACTTTTAAAATATCAGTAGGTACCGGCCTTTTGCACTTCAAACTCTTCAAACTCTTCAAACTTATTTACATGTTGTGTCACCAAAGTTTGTGTTTGTACCTAAAAATTATATTCAATGCATAATGCACTACTGTATACATTCGCTGTGGTCTGAAATAAAGGTTTATTATTATTATTATAATGGCTTTTGTGTGAATCGTTCATAGTATGCATGTAGATACCTACATAATCGTTGCTTGTAACTATCAAATGTTAGTGTATGCAACTCGGTGCAAAATAAAGACAAACATACATCGAGCAACAATAAATGAACCACTGTCAAAGTCGGATCTGATGGTGATAAAACTGAATTTCAAAGTCAAATTCATGAAAATTTTACACAAGAAGCAGCATTGAACAAAAGTCGGCATCCTGAACCTCGTGAATTCCGATGTAAATATTGAAGTTAAATAATAATGCTATGGTATGTTTTCGACGAACAGCATTCCAATGATGAATTATAAAATGCAAATTTTAACCTTTGAATTCCGTCCTTCATCCAAGCATTTAAAAGTACGTATAAGTAATGCGCATGAGTGGCAAGTTAGGTAACGCAAGGTCGCTTTCTAACGTGTTCTGTAGTATCCAACGAGGGACAGGCATGCAGTATGGGCGTGCGTGAGTCGAGTGTGAATTGCCTTATAGTATGTGCAATGGCTGGAAACGGTGGGTTTTCTTTACATTTAAAATTTCCATGACGTATGTTGAATTCTTTAGTCATTTAAAGGCCGATTCGGTAGCCAAGTTTTAACGAAGAAATATGTTAACCTTTTTAGCTTTTCTAAAGAAAATCTAAGAGAAACTCATAGACATAGCCAAAAGATTTTGTTTGCGAAAAATCTCCGCTTGCTTATTCCTGACTGATTCCTGGGTTATTCCACTAATCCCCATTGACTATCCCCATCAACAGGGATTTGTGAACTTTTTGCATACAAATCCCCATCAATAGGGATTAGTGGACACAGAGTTCACAAATCCCCATCGGTTTAAAAATAAAATACAAACAACATATTTTAAAAGAATCCCGAAGTCTTTATTTCTTACGGAGTAATACTTAAACTAATAATCTAATCTAAATAAATAGTAATCTTACTGTAATATTAATATGACATGACAGAAATATTTTCCACTTAGGCTATTAATTTAGCCATTACTTTAATTTGTTTGATCATAAAAATAATCGATGAGTCCTTACCTCCGTAAGAAATAAAGACTGATTCAAATATACTATGTTCTTTGTATTTTATTTTTAAACCGATGGAGATTTGTGAACTCTTGTCCAGAAATCCCCATTGATGGGGATTGTCAATGGGGATTAGTGGAATAACCCTGATTCCTCAATATCCGGCTTGAAGGACCATGTTTTGCCACAAGCACCTTATTTCTTCATCAGCCCTGCGAGCGTCCACTCGGATACTTTTCCTCATAGTCTGAGCTGGATGAATTAAGTTGTCTGCTGTCCGAAGTTACTTCAACATTCACCAATCAGCCAACTAAGTAACGAGACAGGTTTTCTTACACATGTTATTAAACTAAACCCCTCAGAAGTAACCACATTCCGCAAAGAGGCTTCGAAGCGCTACCAGTGAATCATAAGCACGCAAGATCATTATTTATGACTCGAGTCGATTACTAAGCGTTTTGATTATTATATACCGGCGATAAACGATACCGAGGTAGCATAACTTCACGTACAGAGGCTTTTACATAATACCAATGTGTTGGTTATGCATTTAGGCAATTAACTGAACTGCATCGAAATAGTGCATGGCATTATGTAACGAAAGTGTGTTGAAGAATCTAATTTTACAAGACAAATATCAGGAATTGATTTTTAAAAGGAGAACGTTATCTATTCGGATGTTTATATATATTATATAATATATATTTATTTTTTATTTTTAATGTATGTTCGGGCATAACTCCGTCATTAGACGGATTACCAAAATTATTTTTTTTGTTTGAAAGGGTATACGAGTACCTACTTCCGAGATGGTCCCATGGGTATTAGGTCAGGATCTGATCATGGGATCCTGGAGAAATCGAGGGAACGGATGAACGGGAAAAGCGAGAAATAAAAACTTTTTTACACAGAAAAACAGTTTCCAAAAAAACACTACAGAGTGAAAAATAAATTCCAAATTAATAATCCAATAATGCGGAAGTCTGTGGCAAATAACAAAAATATTAAATACAAGACACCGACTTCAAATCAAATCAAATCTTTTTATTGAGGGCATAGATTATACTCGTACAGACAGATGTTAGGTAAATTACAGTTCCATTATGTCCTGCCTAATAGGCGTACAATAATTATGTCAACATGCAGTATAGAACAATTAATTCTTAGGTATCACATATAAAACAATTCTTACCAAATAACAATTAGGTGTATGGTGATAGATTGTAGTAGGTACTAATTATTCAGAAAATCTTGAATCGTGTAGTAAGCTTTGTCAATTAAAAAATTACGTAATATATATTATAATTTTTTCTCTAAGCTTTGTCAATTAAAAAATTACGTAATATATATTATAATTTTTTCTCTTCCAAATCCGTTTTAAGTTATTTTTCACGTTATAGTGTTTTTAGTAGTTGGAAGTCGGTTGTTTCTTTTTGTAGTTTGTCGTTTGAACATTTTAGCTTTGTGTTTCCAAGGAAAAGGATTGAAGCTTAGAAACTTATTGTTCCAAGTTTATCCTGAATATATAAACAGCGACCTTAGGTATTTTCAAAGTTTGTTTTCCATCTTGTGTAAATTGTAAGAGACAACTTAGGGTAAAAGGTTATTGTGATGCTGCTTACATAAGCGATGAAGTGGAAATCTGTCACGATTACTTATGCAGAATCTTTAACCCTTGTCCTAAAGAATTTTATACATAAACCCTAGTATGTTTCCTATATTGTTGCTGACTTCTAGTCCTTCCAGGTACTGTAATATCAGTAAGTATTTGAATGGGACCATTAGATTTCCGTTCAAATCCTTAACTACTGGGGATGATTCTGACTGATAAATTAGTGCTTCGTATTGTCTCCAATGTTTTCAATATCTAGATTTGAGTTTTATATCGGCTACGGTTCTCTAAACAGAACTCTGAACATTTTCCAACAACGGATACTCATTTCTTGATAAGGTACATACAGTTCTAGGAAATATAAGGGTCCCTGTTTGTAGATACCATATCAATACACAAATACAGAAAGGGAAAGTGTCTTGCCATCTCGGTCGCACTTGTGGTGTCCTTAGGACCATCTTGCAGCCTGGAAGGAGTCGTTATCAAATTATAGTAACAGTTAGACAATAACCCAATACTAAAGTGAACGTGTTTCGATCAATACTTTATTAGTAAATAATTTGTTCCGTTTACATTTTTGTTCGTGTTGAATTTTAATTCGACCTTGTGGCCCATTGTGTGTACTATTTGTAAACGATTGTTCATTCATTTGTTCGATAGATGCGTTGTTACGAGAGAGTTTGTCGAAATCTGTATTAATATGAATATGTACGTGTCGATGTCGGATGTGACGTGTCTCAATATCTCTGGCCTTCTCGAGGTATTATGCGGATGGAGAGTAATTAAACGTTTCTTTATTTCAAAATAAAATACTCCAGCTCGTCTTGACATAGTATTTCTGCTATCATTAACGTGTTTGAAGTTTGTTGTCACTCTGTTCAAAAGCTCTATCCAAAACTAGCGAACCCCATAATATTTTGTTGGATTTTCGAAGCGTTAACGATAGTAGGAAATGACTTGTTTAATCGAGATGTTGGCATTGGGATTATAGTGAAGTGTTTATGGACCATTTATTTGTCTAATTTGTCTAGACCTACATTTATTTTATACGTTTGGAAGTATTCATTACATAATTATGTGGAATAAAAAACATTTTGCATCGATCTGAAATAAATTGTGATTAGGATAGGAGAATGGTGATGATGAAATTCGGTTTTCGTGACTTTACTACAGGGTGATTTTTATGAAACAACCTCTAATAACTCACTCTCTCTTCTTCTCATAACTGGCAAAATGTGGGTGTACTATAGGTACAGCTCTGCCTAAATCTTCGAGGATTACAAGCGTGAAGTTATGTACGTATGTTCTCCTTCTAATACTTGATTTCTTTTGTCCCCAGGTGGTAGTGCCATCGACAAGCGAGATGGGTGACCGCGAGCGGTACCGCGCGCCGCCGCAGCCCGAGCCGCCGCCGCACCGCGTGCGTGCTGCTGATCTGTACCCTCGCTTGCGAACGCACTACGATGAGCCCGGCCTAGATGCAGGGTTCACGCCTATATGTGGGGAGTTTGTGCAGGTGAGGTACAAGGGTTAGATGAATTAGGAAAGCTGTGGTTTACTCTAGAGTGAATATTCACGACATAGATTGGTCATGCTGGAGCCTGAATACAGGCATCACGAAAGATAGCTTGTCAAACAGGAGTTTAAGTAATGATGATAAGTAGTTTCGTCCATTTTCGGATGTGTGAATCTACTTGTGTAGGCAATTGTCCTAGGCAATACATTTGAGACATTCGAGGACATTTCTAGAGATAATGTATTTTTAACTACTTTGAAATATTTTTTTAAATATTTACAGGGAAAACTGCAAGTAGGCATAGTACTCGTATTTATAGAGGGTATTATTATTTTATAATCGCCTTGAATGCAGGCAGACATTCAATGTCGCAACATGACGGCAGACCTACTCAATCATCACGCGATTTCAACAATTTGTACATACTTATTTGTAGGCATTTTTTTGGTAATAACAGCTTGTTTACGGGAAACTACGAATTAGGCAATTTGAAATGAAAATTGTAGTAATCGCAGTTTAATAGTACGTCTTCTTACCTTCATACCGTATAAGCTGTGTACGGTATTATTTCCCAACAAAATTACACGGTTGCCGCAACCTCTTCAATAGACATGACGTCTTAATGACTCCATGACAAATGTGCTACGCACACGTCTGTAAACAACCGTGTTTCTTAGTCCAAAGTCCATGTCTATAATTAATTAGCGAAATAGTAACAAACAGATAAACTACGCACATATTAAGTAACTAATACTGATGGCCTAAAAGGTCAGCAGGTCGCATGCATCGGGTTGAACGAACCGCAATGACGTTCCGATAGTGTTTAGCGCTGTTCTAGTTCTGCATTCCTGGTAGGTCGTTGACTGCGCGTTATCAGCCCAAAGCGTGCAATTATGACGGGAGAAACTGCAGCTTCGAAAATATTACTATGCATGTGCTTATTTTCAGTAGGACGTGACAGGAGTAAATGTTATCAAAATCTCGTGCTGAGCACTTGTTATGAAGTATGAATTATCAGAACTAAGGGCCCTGGTACTTCAACTGTAGATGTAGGTCTGTTAAAACAGTTAATTTAATATCTAAAGTTTAGTTAGATCTTAAATTAACTGTTGTATGATTAATCACCTGTATTTTAGTCTTCCAAAATGTGTGGCATTTATCAAATATGTCGCTTCAATCTTATCAATTTGTTGGCAGTGGTTGGGTCGAACAGCAGACGGTGGAACTATCGCAATGTCCAACTACCGTCTGCACGTCCAGCCTCGTCGAAGGAACGGGCCGGGCGCGTCCATCCCGCTCCGTCTCATCGACGCACTGGAGATCCGGGACCTGCTGCACTTGATCGTGCTCTGCAAAAATGGAAGACAACTCAAGTTAGTATCCTTGCGTGTTTATGGTGGCCTGGTACACAGCCAGATCCATATTTTTTTAGATTGGTTTTCTTCCCGCTTTGAGGATGCCTCTAGTCCTTGGATTCAATTTTCAGTTCAAGAGAAAGTTATCAATTCAATCAAGAATAATCTGCTAACTTCTGTTCTACATATAAGCACTATTTCAATTTAGTGGCATATAACACGCTTGTTCAAGTGCTGATTAGATAGTTCGTAAAGTATTTTGTAATTATTGTACTTATCTAGTGGTTGTTCACATACAAAGCTATGAGATATTCAAATAGGTAAACATGGCACGTTGAAAACATATAAAAATTATCTTGTTTGAACAAAAAAATCGTGCTAAGTATTCTATATTTAAATTTTCAAATTCACACTTTATTCTGTTTCTGCTATGACGTAATTTGATGTCTGTGTTTAACAAGTACAAAAGTCCATAATTATTTAAATAATGAACGGATATTATTGAAAGCCGAATGTAATGTTGATTTAATTTTCGATTATCCGTAACAACACAATGGGTGTACTGACTGATAATCACCTAGCGACTAAAGAAAGCGGACATGTAAATTTTCCTTCAATAATAAGATAAAGTTGTTGAAACGAATGTTTATTATCTTCGTTGCTACCTACTCGTGAACTAGTACATTTTTAAAAATAGCTGATACGGTTACACACACACATGCTATCGGGGATACCCGAATCAGTCCGAGGTCAATCGTAGTCCTTACCTCGTGTGTATCTCAAATGCTCTCCACGCGTTGGGATCGTGTGGGCAAATGAATTAAGTTAATGCTTTGACTTAACTTTTTTATCGTCCGAAATGATAAAAAATGCTGACGAAAAACGTACCTAGAGTCTATTTAATACAGTTTTTTTTTCCTTTTGTTGTAGATGCTCATTTAACACAGGGGATCAATGTATAGAATGGTGGAGGCGGTTGAACACCGCGCTCGCCCCTATCGGATCCGTTCAAGAGACCTTCGCTGCGGCGTACGCGGCGTGGGCCAAGGAACAGCCGCCCACGTCAGTGCACAGAGCACTGATGAGGGCGTCACAGTCTCCACAGAGGCATTGGTTTGGTCCTGAAGTAAGTATCTCTTCGTGTTTTCTGTAAACCTGGTACTTTTATGCGCAAAACTTTCTATATTTTGTTATTTATTACGTTGTTCTTAGTCCATTCAGTGCATGTAATCTCGTTTCTCTTTGTCATGATTACCTGGTACTATTACGCGAAAAACTTTCAGTTTAAAGACATTAATTCTCAACAAAAAAAACTTTCTGTTTTTACCCGACTACAGCAAAGCCAGAGGATGGTTATGCTTATTATTTTAATTAAGCTAACCGATAGTAGAAAACAAAAATATTACTGCTACTGCTAGTCTATGCTCGGTAAGCGGCACCAGTTTTGTGTTATTATTTAGGGCAGATTCAGTAAACACTGATTAATCACCAGTTTCCGACAAAGTAAGTGAAGAAATATTATGGCGGAAGAACATTTTGAGAAAGTCTCAGCACGCGCATATAAAGAATAATATCCCTCATCTGCACACATACTAAATGAAAATAACGATGGGAAGTGGCGTACCGTTTTATATCACGCTCTTTAATTAAGCTGTAGTACGTTTCCCCCTTCGTACCGTTTTATTTCTTCCCTTTCCAGCCATATTAACCATTTCCTTCCCACAGGTGGAGCGATTAGGCTTCACTTCGAAGGGCGCGTGGCGGGTCACGGCAGCTAACGCGGAGTACAAGTTGTGCCCCTCGTATCCACCCCTCATCGTAGTGCCCGCGTCTATCTGTGATGAAGACCTCGACTCGGTTGCGAGGTAAGTACCCCACGACAATAGAGTATTTAAGTCTAGGTACTAAATCTTTCGAAACTGATCGGTTGCAAAATACGCGCTTGGACGTGGACTTGCGCACACCAGTACACTAATTGCGTAATACACGATAAATCAGAATTTGAATCGTTTTGAAACAGATTGCTAAACCATTGCTTCATAAGAACGAAAAAAGAAATGAATGTTGTTGAACTGTCAAAATGAAACAGATTAGTTACGTAATTATGGTACTGGCGGCTCTTTGGAGATACGCGCGGGGGTCGGGTTTTCGATCATTAAGCAAGATATCAATTTTTATTCAAAATTCAAACTAGCATATTTCAAAGATTTATTTCCGAATAGTTTCACCGTAACTTAACAGGACATCGAAAATGTATCATTTACAGAACCTTTGAAAGTTTTCCATGGTTAACTTGTTAATAAGCAAGATGCCTTCATCATATTATTATCAGCCGATATGATGATGATGAAGGCATCCTACTTCTTAGCAAGTTAGTTCTAGGAAGCGTTGTGGAGTGAAAGAGGATGGTAGTTTTAAGGATTAAGAAAAGTGAATTGAGACAATTTGGACACACAAAAAGGATTGGATCTCATAAGAAATCTTAGTCGTTATAGTAATGATATTTGGCTCTATTGACTGAAGAGTTTGCTGACTACTGTACTACTATACGATTATTCTAACTGCAGTGAGTGTTTTTGCAACACTTACGGTTTTTCGCGCTCCATTCTTTGCTATTTATGGTGGCATAGAGGGCGGTTAAACCATTTTGATTGTTACTTTTGAAGTCCTCGTCAGTCATTCGTCGTCAGTCTTAAATCCTAACGAGTACCATCGTGACCACTGATCTAATGATACTCTCCTATCCGATGGCTCAAGCAAAGAATTGTTAAAAAAAACCGGCGCACAAATGATTCCGTATCGTATTAGGATCGAACAAAAAATACGTTTCTTACATGAGGACTTTGTATTACTAACTTTATTTAATTTGTTGTTCAATCTGTAAAAAATTTCACGGTCTATCTATTACGGTTCATGAGATACAACCCGCTGACAGACAGATGAACGGACGAACAGCGAAGGCTTAGTAATAGGGTCCCGTTTGGCAGCCTTCAGATACGGAACCCTAAAAAAGAAATCAATGCTTTACTTGGATAAATACACGTCCCAAAATTTTCATTAGGTGATCTTGAGATGCTACCTATAATTCGATATCATCTTAAATTGTGCTCTCAAATGCAATTTTGGGAAAAATTCCAAGATATCAAAGTATCTTCCGTGTAATAAAATGGTTATCGTCCCCAGGTTCCGCGCCATGCGCCGCGTGCCGGCCGTGGTGTGGCGCCACCGCGCGTCGGGCGCCGTGATCGCGCGCTCGTCGCAGCCCGAGGTGGGCTGGCTGGGCTGGCGCTCCAGCGAGGACGAGCGCCTGCTGGCGGCCTTCGTCAGCGCCTGCAACCAGGACCGCGGCATGCAGCCGGCTAATAATAATAAGGTAATTGAATGATAATTCACCTGATGACATGTTAATTTGAGAAATATGGCTTATAATGACCAGTGCGTGTTGCCTATGGTACTGAAACGAGGTCTCATAACAGGCCTTATTGGAAAGCTGAAAGTCACCCAAAGGGCAATGGAGAGGGCTATGCATGCTAGGAGTTTCCCTACGTGATCGAATCAGAAATGAAGATCCGTGATCCAAGCTAGCTGATATAGCTCGAAGAATTGCCAAACTTAAGTGGCAGTGGGCAGGGCATACATTGCTCGCAGAACAGATGGCCGTTGGGGCCGAAAGGTTCTGGACTGGCGACCGCGTACCGGAAGACGTAGCGTTAGAAGGCCTCCAACAAGGAGGACCGATGACCGATGAGTTTTTAGTACAAGGCTGTAAATAAAGAATTTAAAGTCTTATTTTGCACTTTTGGAACGAAGTTCCTTATCGCGCGTTGCGAAAGGGGGCTAGACGGAAAAAATTAAGACCAAAAGTCATAACAACACTTTTTGCTATAGTTGTAAGCCGTGCGGCGTGCGCGTGTTTCTCTGTCTGTCTCTCTCTCTCTCTCTCTTTGAACTTCGTTCCATCCGGGTGTCCTCCTCTCAAGTTTTTTTTTAAATCAAAATCAAATAGATAATGGACTAAGATAAATGAGGCGCCATTGAAAATCCTATAGCGCAAATATATTCATGCAATTACACTATGATTATTAAATAATGGTCCGCGTGATTAGTTTCTAACTTCCTTGCGATAATGCTCCCCTGGTACCATCAATATTAATCGCCTCTTAGTACAATAAGCAGTTCCGACAATATCATAAATAGAACTGTGATGTCAGGAAGTACTTGTGATATTTATAGCATAATGCTTATTACTTAGTCGTATTGCCCACTCAGTATCTGTCCGTAATACCTACATAAGTTACGATACAAGAAACTTTATTAAAATGGCGCTAGGTAAACCTAAGATTCAATTAACATAAACCTTATCAATCAACTTTGGACCTTATGTCAGTGAAATAAGGTTTAAATTTAAATGTTTAGGCATAGTCGAGTAATACCGCGAATATAACTTTATCATCATCACAACACAATGTTCATTGCTTATTTGTGATCCTCGCAATGCGAGCTACAATGTGAATGAACTGTAAAAGGAAAAACCATATTCGCTTCATTTGACAAGCGTATGGTTGCTTATAAAGTAACTAGCGACCCGCTTTTGCTCAGCACGGTTTTTACGACTTGACAAAACAGCGAGATTGCTTAGGTAAACGTAATTTTAATATTAACGCATTATACACATAAACCTTCCGGAATAAATTCTCTAAACGATGGTGAAAACCTCATCAGAATCTGATGCGTGGTTTAGAAGAACAACGCGGACATACAGGCAAACGCGAAAAGCGACTTTGTTTTATAATATGTAGAGATATAACTTTTGTCAAACCCCATAATAATATGACTTTTAAGTGTTCACTCCAAACTTTAAGTGATTATTTCTAACAAATAGTTGTTACTTTATGCAAAAGACCATCCGTTAAACCTTTATAATTTATGGATATTTAAGTGTTTTTTTTTCTTTGCCAAGTTGGGCAAGTACTGCGTTTATCTCGTGGCTAAGTAATAACAGCCGTACGGTCGACCCATAAGGTAAAGCTACGCTTGCCTGGGGTGCTCCGTGGATGGGTGGCCATCTTTCCATACCGAGACTCCTCCGTGTCTTGGAAAGCACGTTAAGCCGTTTGGTCCTGGCTGTTATTCGTGGATCAGATTCATTTGACAGTCGTTACGGGTCGTCAGAAGCCCGAAAGTCTGACAAACAGTTTTACTAAGGGTATCGTATTACTCAATTACTGGGTTGTGGAGGTCAGATAGGCAGTCGCTCCATGTAAAATACTGGTATTCAGCTTCATCCGGTTAGACTGAAAGCCGACCCCAACATAGTTGGGAAAAGGCTAGGCAGATAGATAGATAGATAGATTTCTGAGTTTATCTTGGACATTACTAACATCGGTTGAGGAAAAACATCGTGAAGAAACCTGGAATTATGTATATAATAAGAATGAATTGCTTTTCTGTCAAAAACACCTGAGAAACAACTTTGTCGCGCTAAAACTCTAGAACGGCTGGACCGATTTGGCTAATTTTGGTTTGAAATATTTGTGGAACTCTAGGGTAAGTTGAAATGGTGAGAATAGTAAAAACAACAATTAAATTTTCCCATACAAACTGTTCCTATTTATTTATTAAAACTTTTCACACTCAAAAAAAAATACAAAGGCGGACTTAATGCTTTAGGCATTCTCTACCAGTCAACCAAGAGTGGTGAAGAGATTAGATGGCAGGTGTTTCTGTTTGAGAGGAACTAAGAAAAAAAAAACTAATGCATTATGACTAAAATAGGTACAAACTACATACACATACTGTTGGGGAATTTTAGGTGAACTCTTCAAGGAAACTCCAAATATGCTGATAATTAGTCAAACATGTATTGCCTCAATGACGAACAAAAATGGAAGGGGAGATGACAAGAAAGTACAGATAGTCCTTACATCTAACTACAAGCTAATTAGTATGCACCGTTGATTTGCTCATTCTAAACGAGCAGGCGTCGGCTCGAACATGCCCCCAGACGTTGGAAGCAGCAGGGGCGCTTTCAACCAGACGCAGAATCAACGGGCAGTGGGCAAATCCTGTTAAAGGCTCTTCTGACGACTCCAGCGGATGTTTTGACGTCTGCCACACGAACAATTCCATCCGACCCTGGATGGACGGCGATGACTCTTCCCAGTCTCCATTTAAGAGGAGGAAGGTGGTCCTCCTTTATGATCACCAAAGAACCCAGCTTCAGTGTGTCTTTGCAGGTATGCCACTTAGTCCTTTGCTGCAGCTCGGACACAAACTCCTTACTCCAACGAGTCCAAAAATGCTGGCGTAGCTGCTCGATCCGTTGGAAACGAGACAATGAAGCAGTGGAGTGGTTCAGTAGATCGTGCTGCGGAAGTGACATCAGCGGCCGGCCAATAAGAAAATGACCCGGAGTCAGTGGGATGCAGTCAGCTGGATCGGATGACAGCGGCGTCAGTGGACGTGAATTTAGTATCGCCTCAATTTGGACTAATGTGGTGTTAAGCTCTTCAAAAGTTAATTTACAATTTCCCAACACTCGCCTGAGATGATATTTGGTTGACTTTACACCCGCTTCCCAGAGTCCGCCAAAATGAGGAGTATACGCTGGTATAAAATGGAATTTAATTCCGTCATTAGCCAATTGCTCGCCCAAGGAATTGCAATTAGATTTAAGGAACTTCGAAAGTTCGTTGCAGGCACCGACGAAAGAGGTACCGTTGTCGGAGTAGATGTCACTGGGTTTTCCCCGTCGCGAGATGAATCTAGATAAAGCTAGTAAATATTTATTGCTGGTTAAGTCACTCACCAGCTCTAAGTGAATAGCCTTAGTGGTGAAGCACACAAAGATGGCTATGTACACTTTAACTAGCCTGCATCCCCGACCTTGCCTACTAGCAGCCATGATGGGACCCGCATAATCCACACCAGTGCTTTCAAAAGGATAACCACCTGGAAGGAGACGCTGCTGTGGCAAATTACCCATCAAAGGAGTAACTGTTCTACCCGACATGCGACAACATCGCACGCAATTACGATAACAATTCTTAGCTAGGCTTCGTCCGCCTATGGGCCAGTATGAGTCCCTAATTGAAGCCAGCAATAACTGAGGGCCTGCATGCATCAGCTTTACATGTTCAAATTCGAATAGTAACATCGTAAATTTGTGAGTGGACTGTAAAAGAATAGGGTGCTTTTTATCAAAAGCAAAAGTTGAGTTTGCTAAGCGTCCTCCGACACGCATGATTTTATTATTATCTAAGAATACGTTAAATTTTAAAAGGGCGCATTTATAAGGCAACTTCTGATTATTAATGAGTAATTGATACTCAGGAAAAGACTCAATTTGGCTTTTAATTATTATAATATTTAATGCTTCCTGCAACTCGACTTGTGATAAAAATTTACCGATAGAAGGAACTTTCCTACACAATTTTATAAATCTTAAAACTGTTGCTATACTACGGATCAGCCTTAAATAACTAGAAAAACTATTAAAATCGATGAATGTATGACATTGACTATTATCACTAACACTGGCGCTCATTATAACATGAGGTCGAGTTTCAGGCAGCTTGTCTGGCTCTAACGATTTATGTTGAGACGGCCAATGAGACTGGACTTGCTTCAAAAAACTGGGACCACTCCACCACAAGTCCAAAGATTGCAGAATACTAATATCCACGCCACGAGATATTAGGTCTGCTGGGTTCTTGGCGGTTGGGATGTGTCGCCAAGTACAGTGTCCTGCCTTATCTAAAACTTCAGCAACGCGATTGCGCACGAATGGCTGAAGCTTTGAAGGTAACATCTGCAACCATCCCAACACGACGGTGGAGTCAGTCCAACAATAAACATGACTAAACTTGAGTCGCAGTGAACTCACAACCTTCTCGCACAAACGAGCTCCGACTACGGCGCCACACAATTCCAGTCTTGGAATGGTGGTCGGCTTAATCGGTGCAACTCGACTTTTAGCGGCTAACAGCCGAACCATGTACTCACCCTGATCATTGGCACTACGTACATAGACGCACGCACCATACGCACGCTCAGATGCGTCTGTGAATACGTGTAGTTCCAGTGTAGTAAATGCATTACATATAACGAGTCGTGGAACACGATAATTATTGATAAGCGGCAATGCTTTAATAATAGCATTCCAACTAGCATTAAGTGCCGGCGTTAATGGCTCATCCCACGAGAGTTTGTCTAACCACATCCGTTGTAAAAACATTTTCATTGTGACTACGCAAGGAGATAAAAGTCCTAGGGGGTCAAAAATACGTGCTATGGCAGAAAGTATATCACGCTTTGTAACAGAATCCGTAGAAGGTAACGTTACACTTGAAAATCCAAATTCATCGGAACTAGAAAACCAGTCAAGCCCTAATAACTTATTGGGTTCATTAGATCCCATATCTAAATCTAATGACGACTGAGAAGCTCCGGAGACTAATTTAGGAATGTTAGACCTCCACTTTCTAAGCGGCATGCAAGCAGATGCTAGTGCGTTGGTGACCTGTGTGCGAATAAACATAGCTTCATTTAAATCATCAGCTCCAGTCAACAGGTCATCAACGTAAAAATCATGCTTGATGACGTCAGCAATCCTATCTCTGCTACTTGAGGATGACTCACCCACAGAACCCGAAGTGATCTTAGTGTCATTGGTTTGATAGTCCATCCCTATTTGCTTGAGGCAACGTGTAGCAAGAAATGGTGCACTAGCCGTACCATAAGTGACGGTATTCAATTTATAAACCTTGACAGGATGGTCTGCATTATCACGCCACAAGACCTGTTGCAGGTACCTATCAGATGGGTGGACGTATATACATCTATACATCTTCGCAACATCAGCTGACAAGACGTACTTGTGTTGTCGAAACCGAAGAAGTATAGACATAAGATCGTCCTGCACTGTAGGACCCACCATCTGCACGTCATTGAAGGATACTCCTGAAGAAGTAGCAGAGCTTGCATTAAAAACTACACGCAGCTTGGTAGTTGTGCTACTTTCACGCAGTACCCCGTGGTGTGGTATGAAATATCCACTGGGACTGTCATTATCCTTTTTTTCGGTCATATGTCCTAAAGTCTCATATTCAGACATGAAGTCACGATATAACTTACCGAAATCAGGCTTGGAGTTCAGTCTGCGTTCTAGGGAATATAAACACTTAGAAGCCCTTTGGAAAGATTCTCCTAAAATAGAAGGATTTTGCTTAACAGGAATACGAACACAAAAATGACCGTTCTCTAAACGCGTCGTATTCTTGACAAAATGCTCCTCACACAACTTCTCCTCGGGTGAATAATGTGAAGATTGTGAATTAATCTCTTCCAGATTCCAGAATTTTTCTAAATCGGTGCGAATTTTATTTAAATCACCGTTACTATGGGAATCTGTTTGAGTAAAATTGCATGAAATATTATTGGTCATTAATTTACCATTATTATAAGTAACAGGGCCAGAAACAATCCAGCCTAGCAACGTATCACACAACACTGGCTTACCTACTCCTAGTCTAATTCTCTGTGAACCAACCAAGTCCCAGAAGAGATCCGCTCCTATTAAGACATCTACTTCTGAAGGCTTGTAAAAGGTGGGGTCAGCCAAACAGATATTATCTGGTATATTCAGGTCAGAAATGTCTACTTCACGACAGGGCACAACAGTCGTTAATGATGGCAAAACAAAACAATAAAACTTAGCAACATAACTATTGTCTAATGACGTCATTTTTACATGACATGTTTTGCCTACACGTGAACTTACGTTATTAATGCCATAGACCGAACCATTTATCTGACTAGTATTTAAGTTAAGCCGTGTACATAATCGTTCCGTCATAAAACACGATGTGCTACCACTATCAAGCATGGCTCGCACTATATGCTCACGATCATTGTGATCACATAACTTGATAAGAGCGGTGGATAATAACACAGCGTGTTGTTTACGCTCACTACTTAACGAACTGAGATCCGCAGACAAAGTTAAATTATTTGCACTCACATTAGTGCTAGCCACGGCGTCAGTGGGTGATGACGTTGATACGGAATGGGACGAGCTACCGTGTGATTTGTTGTCATTATTGCAAGAATTCGCCGTACCTTTATTCTGCGACGAATGAATCAAAGTGTTATGTCGGCGCTTACATATCTTGCATCCCGGCTTTTTGCATCGGTTAGCAAAGTGACCTGCATGAAAACAGTTATAACACACTTTATAGTTAGGTATTAATTTGAGTCGGGCGTCTATGCTAAGTGCAAGGAATTGTGAACAACAGCTTAAAACGTGATCAGCTTTACAGTGCGGGCACAACTTACTTAATTCAGTGCTATTATTAAAATCTTGTGATACAACCATAGATTTCATCTTATTAGTATTTGAACTAGACTTAGCGGGGGTGGGATTACTACTATTTCGTGCCGTTTCTAATGTTTCTAACAAGTCAGCGCGAAACCGAATGAATTGAATGAGCGCAGCGAATGTTATTGTGCTATCTTTGTCTATACGACCTTTGTGCTCCTCCCACTCACGATAAGTTAATTGATCCAGCTTCCGAGTTACTATGAATATTAATAAAGTGTCCCAATACTTGACGGGCTCATCTAACGATTCCAACGCACGGAGATTTTTATTAAGTTGGTCAATCAATCCTTTCAAAGCAACAGAGGACTCCTTTGCAATAGCATTCAAATTAAATAAGGATGACACATGATTTTGAACTAACATCCTTTTGTTATCGAAACGATCACAAATTAGTTTCCAAGCTGTATCGTAATTGCTTGCGGAAAACTCAATCGCATGGATTACAACAGCAGCAGATCCTTCCAGGGACGCTCGCAAATAATGGAATTTGTTAATTTGATCGATATCATCATTACAGTGAATGAGGCTAGTATAAGTGTCACGGAACTCTAACCAATTGCTAAAACTCCCATTAAATTTAGGTAACTGTATTGTGGGCAACTTAACAGGCTTACGTTGACTGATACGGGTACATTTTTCACTACTTATCGACTCATTTTCGTTGTTATACTTACATAACAGCTCCTGTGACCTAGACAGGGCTTTGTAATATTGTGAATCAAATTCAGTACGCTCAGAGAATTGAGCTTTAACATCTTCTACCAGACATTCTAATCGCAACTGTACCTCATCGTAATGCTCATACAAAGACTCGATTCTTCCAATTCTTAACTGCAATTCCTTGACCTCACAACTGGTTAACTCCTTGTCACTGGATGCATCAAGGTAATTTATAAATGCAGTTAAGCGTCCTTTGAAACTTCCTCGTTTTTTGACTAGTTCTCTTTCTTCGGACATACTGGGAATCGAATGTATTCAACCTGGAATTTGTATAATAACAACTTAGGTATGTCTTTATACAATACCTAAATAACTTAATTTAAGGTACCTACGTTTAGCTACAATGGTATAACAATTTAACCAACGATGTTAATCCTGTAAATATGTAGTGACTCCTACCTGTTGTAAATATTATAAATACAAAATGAGAATTTTAATTTTAAACTTTTAATTTAGCTACATAAATTCCTCAAAAATTTAACACTTAAATACGTAACGTCGAACGTTAAGACAACACACTAACAAAATAATACATTCAATTGACTAATACGGTTTAATTAACTGAATAACTTGACTTTAAGACTTGCAATATCCATCTAACACCAACCTACGCACTAATAACTAATGAATATGAATAGTTAACTAAAATACTGCTATACAATTATAAATGTAGCAAAATATCTACTGGACTTAATAAAAAGAACATATAATCGTATTTGCAAAATAAGTATCATCAAATAAATGATAAGTACTAGAAACTATTCACAGTCCAAATAATAATATGTTAATTTAAACAATTTAGGTACTTAGGTAAATAAAACACTAACCTTTTTAAATCCTTAATTATAGTTAAATACTTAGGTACTACCTGAACGAGTGTTGGGTGATGATATTTTAAATAAATATTCTTAACACCGTAAATTATCTTGAAGTCCTTTGTTCACAGTCACGTTGCCGGTTTATAACCTCCTCGGCAAAACTCCACTGTAATTATCCAAATCCACAGATTTTTAGCAAATCTTCATGTAATTACCAATCCGGCTCGGTAATGGACCAAAATGTTGGGGAATTTTAGGTGAACTCTTCAAGGAAACTCCAAATATGCTGATAATTAGTCAAACATGTATTGCCTCAATGACGAACAAAAATGGAAGGGGAGATGACAAGAAAGTACAGATAGTCCTTACATCTAACTACAAGCTAATTAGTATGCACCGTTGATTTGCTCATTCTAAACGAGCAGGCGTCGGCTCGAACACATACATACATCCTATCTGTCGCAAAAAGTACTAGGCTTGCATGAATTCACGATAGTACCCTTTTCAATACGTAGGTAGTTATGTAGGTAGGTATTTAGGTAGGTAGGTATGTACGTAGGTAGGTACTGTATGTATGTAGGTAGGTAGATAGGTAGGTAGGTGTGCGTAGGGTAGGTATAGGTAAGTAGGTAGGTATGTAGAAATGTAGGTTGGTAGGTAGGGTATGTAGCGTGCGCCGTAGATAAGTACTTAGTGCTATCCGTGCGAAGCCGGGCCGGGTAAAGCTAGTAGTTAATATGTCTGAGATCGCCAATCCGTCTTGAGCAAGCGTGCTGATCAATGCTCCGTGCCTTGATAAGAGAGAGGCTTTTCCCCGGTAGTGCGACAGTAATAAGCTGGTATTAAAATAGTAGATTATACAACAAGTGAAAAAAAAGGGAATTTAATTCGAGGGACTAAGTTGGATCCCGAGAGCAGCGAAGGATTCAAGAGTAGAATCCCTCGCTACGCTCGGGATTCTAGATTTGAATCCTGAGCGGAACGAGGGATACAAGGACCGAGATAAATTATTTTTTCACGAGTTTTGTACTCTACTTTTTACCATTCACTGCGAGAAAATAAATAGTAGTATAGTACCTATTTATATTTATCTTTCGTAGTTGTACTATTTATATGACTGCCTCGTTGGTCTAGTGGTCACAAGCGCTACTGCTGAGCATGAGGTCCTGGGTTCGATTCCCAGATCGGGCAAAGTATTATTGGGTTTTTCCAATAGAAATTTCTCAATAGCAGCCCGGAGTCTGGAATTGTGCCCGGTTGATGGCAATAGGCTCACCCCCTATTACATGGGACTTAAAAACACTGGCAAAATGTGGGTGAACTAAAGGTACGCCTCTGCCCAACCCTTCGGGGAAACAAGGTATGATGTTATGTTATTTATATGTATCACATTTTTGGCGGTATCAAATTTTCTACCATAATTGGTGCTTTAGAACGAAATGATTTCGAACTCAGTGGTATTCAGTGTCTCATTTTCCAATGACATTAAATAATAAATAAATAAAAATCTTTATTGCAGACCACACGATAAACAAAAGACACGATTTTTTTATATAAATTAAAATTAAAAATTAATGCAACCACGATAACAGATTGAAAAGAACCTAACTAAAGTTGGCGGGATATTTTTAATTTAATTTAATTGTAAAGCGTCTAAGGAATAGTTCCATCTATCCAGCCAATAGTTTCTTTTAGTACGGTTCATTTATTTTTGTACATAGTTTGTATAGTTCGTGCTTGTTCCAAATTCAAAATGTTTTTATTCTCTTGTGAGTAAAAGACAGTTTTATTCACTGTTATCGATGAATAAAATGCCCTTTTTCGAGTGACAATGGTAAAAAGTATATTTATTTTGTTACAGCAACTGAAGCTGCTAATCGTAGACGCGCGTTCATACGCGTCTGCGGTGACCAACCGCGCGCGCGGCGGCGGCTGCGAGTGCCAGCAGTACTACCCCGCCGCCGACATACAGTTCATGTGCCTGCCCAACATACACCACGTGCGCAGGAGCTTCCAGCAGATGAGGGCGCTGGCGGCCGAGCCCAGCGACCAGACCAAGTGAGTACAACAAACTATAATAACAATAGGGATGATAACTAAATTTTTTTTTAGGCCGTCTTTGAGATTATAAAAAAATATTGGACACGTATTTTTTCTTTTTTTACGTAATCTAAAGATTTCGGCGATACATTGAGGTAAAATGTGCCATGACGTCACGAGTATGTAGATTTTATACATACTAGTGACGTAGCGACCCCCACTCCCCTACCTAAAATGCGTTTTATCTAAGTATTTTTTTATTAATATGATAAAGCAAAAAAGACGTGTCTAATATTTTTTTATTATCTCAAAGACGGACTAATTAGAATTTCATTTTTTTTACCCAGGCATCATCCCTATTGATTAGTCAAATAAAAGCCCTCTTCCTCTCTCCTACTTTGCTGTGCCCGACAGTAATTATGTATATGTAAAACCTAGCACAAGTTTACATTGTGGAATGCAATAAATACATTGACTATTGAGTTAGTAGAGAGAGGGTCAATCAAATGGTGATAGGTTGGTGAAAAGGCCGAAAACGGCAGCTCTAATGAGAATCACTGCCCGAAAATATGTGCTAGCAATTCTTTCTTTTTCGTGTTGTTATGCCACGCATGGGCTTGGCTTCACATTTCACATGCCGTCGAGAAATATCTCTCAGGCATGCCGTTTCCTCTCAATGTTTTCTTTCACCGTTTTTGAAGCAAGTGATAGTTATACAATACGCACATGAATCCGGAAAGTCGGAGGTGCGTGCCTTGGGTTCGAACTCGAGACGTACCGACTTGGCAGTCCGTCACATCACTAGTCTATCACTGCTGTGTAATTAGACGTAATTTTATCGAACACATAAAAAGTTAAGAAGGTCAAATCTGGACTCCATAACCCAGTACCCAGACCGACTAATTCCTTAAACAACTATTATTTTCCTACTTTTAAACCAACAGTTGTCACACACAACCCTCATGTCCAAAGCCGATGTTACTGAATTGAAATTTCAGTTTCATCCATAGACTATGTACTAAACAACGTTACTTCTGCCTGGTGTAAAAAATTTGGCATTAGCTCCTCCCACTGATCAATAAGTTGAATGTCACGGTTTGATCAGCTCCGATAACAATATTTATTTAAACTATAGCTATCGGTACTACGCCCACTTATTCAGTTATCACTACATTGGTGATCGTTAACCTCATAATAGATTAGATACGACCAAAAAACTGTTAGTATAGTTTGACCGAAACAGCTGTCTGCCTTAAGGCTGACTGTCCACTGAAGCGGAGAGGAGAGGAGCGGAGCGAAGCTGTGCCAATATTAACCAATGGAATTGCATAAAATCTCCGCTCCGCTTCAGTGGACAGAGATTTACGAACTAGTTTAAAAAATCATACAAAACCGGGAAGCGGAGTGGAGGAGCGGGGCGGGGATGCGGAAAAACCCGGCCGCGGGGTATTACAGCCCGCTCAATTTACTCGTCGCGTGAACTCGTCCTAGATCCGCACAGTCCGCAACTCCGCTCCGCACAACCTCGCTCCGCACAACCTCGCTCCGCATCAATGGACAGACACAGTCCGCAACTCCGCTCCGCTGCCTTGCTCCGCATCAATGGAGGCAGCGTTGACGAATGAGTGGCGGGAAGCCGCCGCGCCGTGAGCGTTGACGAATGAGCGGCCCAACTGCCGTCTCGCCGCGCACATACCTAAGGCGCGGTAGAGCGATCTCGGTCAAACTATATTAATTATATATATTTTTTATTCCATGTGCCCCTTGAGTGCACTTATTATGTACTAAAATCAGACCAGACAATATCCCTGTGAATTAAAACAATAATCATGTACATCGGATTAGTTCTTCTTAAGCACACTAAAGTTTTTGGTTTCCTAGGAAAGTGGTCCTATCATAATGAAAAGAAATTGTTTATTCTGTAAATAGGATATCGGAATCACTTTTACACGTCATATAAAAAATATTAAAAATAAGGTCGGTGTTTCCTATCTGACTACTCTGAGAAGAAAGGCCGAAACAAACTCGTCGCAGTCTCTTTTAAAGTCCAGACATAATCTTGGTCAAGCCATGTGAGGACCATGTACATCATCATCATCATGTGTATATGTCTGAAATGGTATTTTCTAATATAACCGCCGTCATAAAAACCTACCATTGTCACAAATATTTGACATAAAGGTGTCAAAAAACGGTCTGTTTATAGACAGCCTTTATTGTGTAACCATTCACCGCTTTCCTAGGAAAACATAGCTTAACGGGTAGGCAGATAGACGTTGTATTTAAGATATGTTTAAATGGATAAATCAATATCGACAGAACTTATAATCTGTCGCCATGTTGTGACGTATTACCTGTCAAACTAGCGTCAGGCAATAGATAATGAATGAAGTTAGAGTGGTTGAGGTCATGGCCGTTATCCTGATGGCACAGTACAGACGTAACTAGATGTCTGCGTAGTATAATCGATATCAGGATATCAATGGATGTGGGTGGCGCATTTAAGGCGAGCCGTAATGCACTTACAAGCACAACTAGGACGGTTATTGAGTTAATAGTTTAGTTTAACTTCACAGTTCATTTCCTCTGGCGGTTTAATTACTTCCTGCATTAAAAACGTCAGGCCTGTATTCCTCAAAGGGGTAAACAGAGGTATAAAATACAGCCTCATTTCGCCATTTATGTTCAAATTCCATGTAATAGGGGTCGACCCTATAACCGGATCCAAATCCGGTTTTAACCGAGATATTCTATACTTATGGAAAACACCCATAAATTTATTCCTGACCTGGGACTACTCTAGTAGTCCAACTCTATTTAGTGCAGGGAGACTTGACTTCTTAGTCTACTGACGAAGAAGTCTCCCTGCACTAAATAGGCAATGTTTACGTTACGCGGACCTAGGTAGTGTTACAGCGGATTTTTCGTGTCAGTTGGCATTGTGCCCGAGTGAACTCATTATTTTGAATGCCCCGCCTCGCAAATACTCGCAATATCTCTTCCGGATACATTGCGCTGTCCCGGCGTTTTTACGAGGCGTATTTTTAAAAGAAATTTTATTTAAGACTGCACGTGATTTTGCAAGCAAATGAAAATATTTTAGTAAATGAAACGTGATTTGTGTCAACAAAATAACTTAAATTAATTATTCTTTTTAAAAAGAGGCGGATCACAATTTCAGCTATATAACTTTGGTCAACTAGTCGCCTGTGAGTCTGCTGAGGCAAACTGTTATTAAATTTTTCCGTGAATATTTTCTCAGCCTCGAGTCGGTTGACGGCAATAGTTTTGCCCCCTATATATAACATGGTACTTAAAAATAACTGCCGAAATGTGAGTGATACCCTTCTGCCCACCCCTTGGTTGAACACATGCATTATGCTATGTAAATTCAATCGTAGAATTAACCATATTTTGATCAAAAGTATGCGAAGATTTGTTAATATTCATCTCATTATTTCTGTTGTTCCAGTTGGCATAGCAACTTAGAGCGCACACTATGGCTGCAGTACGTGTCGGGCGTGGTGCGCGCGTCGTCCGTGGTAGCACGCGCCGTGGCCGCGGGCCGACCTGTGCTCGTGCACTGTTCCGATGGCTGGGACAGGACGCCGCAGATCGTGGCCGCAGCGCAACTCATATTGGATCCATATTACAGAACTTTAGAGGTGAGTTGTCTTTAGAAGTACCAGGGCTGCAAAATTTGAAGCTAGTTTACTGCTCAGATGGTTGGCCGCACGAAGCAGATCTTCACCACAGATCAAATCGTACTGGATCCATATCATTTGGCTTTAGAAGTACCAGGCCTGCATAATGTGAAGAGGAGTGGACAGCACACTTCCATGAAGAGCAAAAGCCTTCGTGGCAGTTTCAAAATGCTCAGATGTGAATGGTAAAACGGACTCTGAAAACCAGGGGAGCATGATATAAAAGTTGTGACCCTAATATTGATCTATTAACTTAGGGTCAACAACTTCCCGTTAAGGCGAAAGCGTCAAGGTAGCCCGCGAAATTAAAATTTTCTTACGTTTTTTGCAATTTGCAGGTCAGTATCATGTTGTATGTTGATCTAAATATGATTTGCGCCCGTATCAAATGTTTATTTATAGAATTATAATCATAAAAATGATCAATACAACTCTCTAAGTTATATAATTGCATTGAATTACTATTTCATGAAATCATGACATTTGGCGTTTGTGCTTACTTATGGAGTTGTATTGCTGATTGTAATGATTATAATTATGTAAAGCCATATTTGTTACGGTCGCGAAACATATTTTAATCAACATAAAACCTCACACTGACCTGCAAAATGTAAAAAACTAAAGAAAATTTTAATTTCGCGGGCTACCTTAGCGCATTAATGAATCAATTATGTACACACGGCTACACATCAAGCTATACATTTCTAGTTTATGCTGATCTCGTATTGTATAGGATTTCCGTATAATGCGAGGTTAGCTTATACTGGAACTGTATAGCTTGATGTGGACCGTGTATACCGTGTGCACTATGTTCAAAATACAATATTCGGCCCTCTATCAGGTTACCCGGGCAACAGACTAATGCTGGAGTTTACTTCGAGTGTAGTGCAACAAAACGCGCAGTAACATTAATTCATTATCTTTCTCAGGGTTTCCGTATACTAATCGAGCGTGAATGGCTGGACTTTGGACATAAGTTCGCGGACCGATGCGGGCATCAGTTCGGTCCAGAAGACCCTAACGAGAGGTCACCCATCTTCCTCCAATGGCTTGATGTCGTTCACCAGATGATGCTGCAGTTTCCTTGCAGCTTCGAGTTCAATGAGGCTTACTTGGTAAGTAGGAATTGAAATCAGCATCCTTCTCCTGTCCTCCTTTTCCAAGTTTTCAGCTCTGTGGGCAGGTGCTCAATACGTCTTTCTCTACAAAATTATCAGTGTTTTTTTAAACGAAGTTCCTTAACGCGTCTTGCGGTAGGAGTTGACTGATCACTCTGTAGAAATCGTCACGTAAGGAAAAAACGTTATGCCCTCTCCATACGACTTTTATGCCTTCTCCATACGACTTTATATATCTCTCTCACTCTCTGTGTCTCTTTCTATTATAAACGAGTGTTTGTGTGCGTGAGAATATCGCGCAATTTCAACTTTTTTAGTCATTAATTTTTCTTTTCACTCCAACTTTTTTATTAATTAATTTTTCTTTTCGCTTCAACTTTTTTAGTCATAAATTTTTCTTTTCGCTTCAACTTTTTTAGTCATTAATTTTTCTTTTCCCTTCAACTTCTTTAGTCATTTATTTTTCGAAAATTGTCTTTCTACCACGCTCCACCATCGGTTACCGTAAACAAAGAGAACTTTTATGATAAGCTTCTGCTTCATTCCGCCTAAAATTCTATCTAGCAAGTGATCTCTCATGGCAACTAGTGACACTATATCGTCCTCGTCCTCCACTTTTCAGAATAATCATTGGATAATCAAGCTCTAGGGCAAAAAAACACGCCGATACGGAAAAACAAACCGACCGGGCACCATCAAAACCAGCCAAAAACTAAACCTCTGTCCCTATTTCTGTAGATGGTGAGAATGTTATAAGACCGTGTAACATGTACGCAGATAAAGCTGGGCACACACGTGCACTCGTGCATGTTCGGCACGTTCCTGTGCAACACGGGCCGCGAGCGCAGTGAGAGCCGGACCAGTGACGTCACGCCGCACGTGTGGCATCTGCTGCGGGCGCCGGCCTATAGGAACCATCTTTACTCGCCGCATCAACTTGAACAGGTGGGTTTGATGATAAAATGATGATGGATGAGTATACCGCTACCTATATTAATTAATGCATTTCATAATCAATACAATATTCTAGTTCGCTAGTTATTTCCACACAGTAATATTGCTAAATTAATCAAAACAGTGAAATATTTGACATCTATTTGCGACGTTGCCCACCTTCAGAATAAACGCTCTTAAATAAAAACCGACTCAATAAAGTGCAATTCAGGTCGCACAGCGCTAATTACCTATAGTTATATTCATCTGGAAATTGCCTCTCTTTCTATCGCGTAACTTTTAGATCTTCTGACTACACTGACACTCACTGAATTAGCCCGACAAGTCGAGCCCGCCGCGTACTTATAGCTTCACACCTAAAATGCGGAGTGAACCTGTAACCTGTAAATCTGTATTCATCTGTCCGGCACACAATGTTTTTACATATTGATGAATTTTACGCTTTAACACGGCGAAAGATAATGGCCTATTTTAACCGATTTCAACAAGAAGAAAAGGTTTTTCATTCGTCGGAAACTTTTTCCTCTTGAAAAAACCTCGATGGTTCAGTTCTCGGGTCGGTCAAAGTGTTATTGGGTTTTGCCATCTGGAACTACTCAGTAGCAGTCCGGAATCTGGATTTGTGCCAGTTAATGGCAGTAGGATTGCCTACTTTTTCATGGAACTTAAACATAACTGGCGAATTGTGAGTGTACTTTAAGAGCGCTAATACACTGGGTCTCCATGGCAACGTCGCTGGCTACGTAGCCATGGCTACCGTAGCCAAATGAGGTTCCCAAATAAGAAGCCAGTAACATGCGGGCTTCCGTCCCCCCCCGACCCTTGCTCGACGATGCGCCAGCCCGCGTCGATGATGCTGAGCCTGTAGCTTTAAATTCCCCGATTAATAATAATGATATACCTTCTATCCAGCCTGTCCCTCTTGCTGTCCTCCCCCCAGCGAACGCCCTAAGCCGAGGTTCGTACCCCACAGGGGGTGCCCTTAGCGAGCGTCCGCCTAGTTTTAATTAGCATAGTTTTTGCCCCTGGCTGGAGGCGTTGAGTGTAGAAGCTTAAGGCAGCCACAGGATTGACCGGTTGAGTAGTCATGACCTTAGTGGTCAGCTACGAGATGCCCTACATAAAAAAAAAAAAGGGCTTCCGTCCTGGCGATCAGTTGGCCACTGAGTGAGGGAGGCTACGCGTCGCCCGGTCGCCAGAGTATCCAGTCAGTAAATTGGCGATGTTGCCAGACCGTAGCCAAGTGAGTTAACAGTCATACATTTCAATATGAATTGTTTGGATACGTAGCCGGGCGTCGACGTCGCCATGGCGTCCCAGTGTATTAGTGCTCTAAGTACACCTCTGCCTATCCCTTTGAGGAACACAGGCGTGATGTTATGTTATGTGAAACATTACTTTTTTTATGTGACTTTACTCATTAAAGAGAGCGTGACTATAGTTTAGCATCACCACGATAACGAGGTTTACGCGTACCGATGAGATAAAACAACTATTTAAGAAGAGTTTCGGACAGGGGTGGATCCAGGATTTCATTTTGGGGGCCATTCTGACAAGGTTCGGAGCTAGGGTGAAAATCACAAGTAAACAAAAAATTTAGTTTTAACTAGCTAGAATTTTTATAAAATAAAGTTAACTCGCCTTGTGCCGCTTTTGGCAAACCTATAATTAATATCTAGAATTTTATCGACATCAACTGGGACATCCCTTTGGATGTGTAGGAGAGCAAGTCCGCAAAGCCATTCCTCCCCCGTCCACGTACGCAGCCATGTTTTTAAGCGGCGTAGAGTGGCGAACGAACTTTCGGCTGTGGCAACACTTACTGGCAATGTGGCTAAAATATGCATCCGCGTTGTAAAGAATATATTTATTTTTCCTGATATACCAGGAAATAGTTCACTGATACCTTTAGTATACTGATACTTATGAGTATGCTGTGTAAAAGTTCGCGTGAATTGAATCGAAAAGTTGAGTCAAAAGTATGGAATTACTCGGTCTTTTGGGGGAACCCCATGTCCCCCGTCCCCCCTGTTTCCGCCAATGGTTTAACTACAGTATACTAAATAAGCCATGTTTTGTGCAAATGTTTAGGCGACTCCAAGGACCAATCGTACTTAAAACTAACCTCCGCCATGCTTTCTGCAAATTTTTAGGCGACTCCAAGGACCAATTGTACTTAAAACTAACGTACTCCCGTACTCATTTATCAGCAGGCGATCTGGCCGGAGTACTCAGTGCGTACGATGTGCGTTTGGAGCGGAATGTTCTGCGCGCAAAGTCCGCGCGACGAGCCGCGCTCCGAACACAAGCCTGACCTGCCCGCGCAACAGTTGCATAACACACAAAATCATAACGGTGAGTGAAGTCTAATTAAAAGTTTATATAGCCATACAATTTCTTAAAATAAAAGATTTATAAAAAATGCAATTGAAAAGGTCAAGGTCAAGGAAACTAAAGTTTATGTATAGGTATTAAAGTCAGTATTCCGAAAGCACAAGAGTTTGCAAAATAAAAATAAATATGTTGATCAATCATTTAGATTTAATGATAACAGTGATACTGATAACCTTTTGTTGTGAAATCGCTTAAAAAGGACAAAAAGACTCGATCAAAAAAGTAAAGTGAATTGAATCAAAAGTACTGATCCTACCAGTCGTAGGTCATTCTTGCTGATAACTTAAGGTATATTTAATACCTTGTTTCCAATTGTTATTTCCTCTTAAACAAACATCAACTTTATGACAATGTAAATAACGTTGATTTTAGACTGACTAGTACTATTGAAAAAGTCATCAAAAAAATATGAAGTTGTAGCGCAAACTGAACCTTTGGTGTAGGCATTACAGTTGTTTTTTCTAAAACTCGTGTTTCTTCACATGTTTGGCAAATGAATTGCGAACACTAGAATAATCATGCCTTCTCTCTTAGTTGTTCATTGCATTGGTTCATTTATTTCAGGCCTGATGACGAAGACGAGATCATGTGATAACCTGCTGAGTGAGGGAGAGAAGCGAACGGCGCAGAGGAGGTGTAGTGACCCTAGTTTGGCACCTGATGTTATGTAAGTTACTTATATTTAATGAGTTTTTTGTAATTATGCAAATGATTTCAAAAGGACCAATTGCTTACCTTATATTTCGTTGTAAATTACGAACACGTGTTATGTGAGTTTTATGTAAATTGTCATCATTTTCATTGAAATGAAATGCAACAACTAAGGCCGCTTTCCGAATTAGAACGTAATCGCTCACAGCACTGACATCAATAATTGGCGTTCCGAGTTAGATAGCACGATTATGACAGCTGAGGGCTGTCAACAATTCGGAACGCTCGTGAACGCTCTCACGGTGATCGCACTACGTCAAAACTTGCATATCATATTTCTTTGTGTTTAAACTACACATTTCTTCTTCGTTGGTTAGGTGGCCACGGTAGCCAGAAGCACAACTTTGAAAATACCACGTTTGTCTAAAGTTATGATGCGACTCAAAACAAAACAGCACAACTGTCATCTTTGACAGCGCTCACGGTGACATTAGAAAAGGCATGGTCGGCGTTATCGCAAGATGGCGCATGTCATGACGTCATCTATGAAGATTCACAATACATCGTTATCGCGCTCAGGCTTATTCGGTACGGGCGTTAGCACGCTCAAATCGATTACAGCGTAACTCGGAATGCAGATTAAATGCGTTATTGTTGGCCCGAGATGAGAATAGACGAATAGTGCTCTAATGGTTACTGGATTTATGTGATGCAAGTGTTGTATCTTTTTTATTTCAAACGATGTATGTGTGTGTACTAATACTTATTTACTCTGTTTATTTGCAGGAAACTATCAATGGTGGTGAACAACGAGTGTGAGAACCGTCGCGAGTGTCGCGCCGCGCTCACCGACAGTTGTGTTGACGAGCTGCCCGTACTACCGCTCGCCAGCGACAACTGTCACGACACGGTCAGTACTAGGGTAACATATTGATATCGCAGATACCGAGTGTCGCCGCGCTCACCAACAGTTTTTGGCATGTGTGTGTCACAGTCGTGGCCAGATCTTAGAATTGATCATTTCATGAAATGAACATCTACCGCTTGTCACATCATGATGTGGTCTGGCCAGATCATTGATTACTCAACGTTTGACGATATAAACAGTTAAACGCACGATTACTTCACGATGTGGCCAAACATTAGTGATTATTTATCGAAAATTTAAAAATTATATTTTTACGCCGCTTATGTGGCACCCCGACCAAATGGGTTAGGTTAGAAATGTGACCAACCGTGCGCGAACCGAGCGAGCGAAACGAACCGCTCGTTTCGCTCGCTCAGTAGCAGTGCTACTTCCAATTTGATCGCAGTTACTTGGCAATTACTCCTTAAACTATAGATACCCTACATTAATGATGTGGCCAAACGTCGACTGACATATCATTAAACGATGACGTTTAAACGATATGGTAAATTTTAGCTAGCCATTTCATGAAATGGTCAATTCTAAAATCTGGCCACGACATCACTATGATAAAATCGAATAGATTTGAATTTCATAAATACGACAAATAGTATTTTAGTAGATAAGATGGAGTACATGAACTAAACTCATCTTCTTCCCCCAGGTCGACGGCCTCCACCCCGACCACTTCGAGAACAGCACGCGTCTTCCCCGAGACCTCGCAAGCGGCTCCTCCTCACTAGAACGAGAGCTAGGCGGCGAACTTACCGACAAACTCATACCCGACCAGGTCATCGACCACTCAGATGACCTGACCGCGTCGGACAACAGCCAGCTCAACGGCACCGTGGTCCATCGTGTGGCCGACGTGGTCACCAGCGTGGCCTCCCCAGACGTGGACACGCCTGAAGAACCGCCTGTGTTCGTCTGTGATACTTATACTGATGTTATTGGGATGGCTGAGGTGAGGATACTCCTTTTGTTTTATGTACGCCTGGTACTTGAAATACTTTTTTAATTTTTTATTTAGTTACCCTTATAACTCGAATGCGTATGACAGTCCCATCATACCCTAAATAAATAATAATAAAATACACGCTGCTATGGGTTACACTTGGGCCATGAACCTGAACAGGCTCTTCACCATTTGGTTGAGACAGAAATTCTAATGCAACGGAAAAAGTTAAATTTATTTTTAATTCTATTCAACGTTTTCAGTTTTTTATTTTTATTTTTCCAATAAAATATGTCTCTAATTCTTATTTTATTATCACAGGCCGCAAGAGAATCAGCCCGCACCCGCAACATCAGCATAACCTGGCGCTCCATATCAGAGTCAAGCAACCAATCTTCCACCGGCTTCGAGATCAACGAGGGTCGTGCAGAACCACCGGTTTCCAGAAACACTTCCCACGACTCCTCACCCCTCGACAACCACACCACAGAAGATAGGACCAACCACAATGTGGTCACCGATAACAACCACACGAGAGAGAATGGCGTGGCGACTAATGGAACAATGAACGGGATCGATGATGTAGCTACTAAGTTTCTTGAAGTCGATCTGAATGGTAAGATATTTTGTCCTTTTAGAACTTTATAAAATTGCCCAAGAATGTTGAAAAAGTCGTATGATTTGGGGGATTTTCGCGTAATGCCCGTTAAAAACTAGAATAAAATTTTAACTATTTTGTCTTTTGGTTCAGGAGGAGCAACATCAAGCAGTATAAGTTCAGAAAGCGAAGGCGAGGCACACACACAGCCGAGGCGGACAGCTCACACTCACACTCGCACGCGCGTCGCGAGCCAACTCACATTATGTCCCACGTCACCACGTCGTATTGCCTGCTGCCACTGTTCAAGGAGAGCTAGCACTACTAGTGAGTATAACCTCTTTGTAATTTATGACAGCCTGGTATTACAGCGTGGCGAACTTCGCGTTCTGACCCAATTTAGAATGTGTTCCATGACACCTCGCCGTATTTCCTGCTGTCACTCTTCTAGGAATACCAGTAAATACAACCTCTTTGTGATTTATGACTGCCTGGTACAAAAGTAAGTCACGCGTTACGTGAGCCTAACTGCCTAATCCTACATCTAGGAAATATCAACACAGTGTGCCATGAAAGTTATAAAAATCCTCTGTTTCACTCACATTCTATTTGCCTTTTTACTTCATTTTGTCCCACCATAATATAGAAAAGGTTGTATCCCGAATGTCGTATTAACCTCGTGTCTTTTCCAGGTGGTATCGAAACATCAGGAGAGTCCGGCGGCAGCTCAGAAGTGTGTTGGTGCGGAGTATGCGGTGGCGCGCTGGGCGGCGCGCGCGTGCGCTGCATGTGCGGCGCGCCCGCGCCCGCCACCAGCGCGCCCGCGCCGCCGCGCGCCGACCCGCTCGACGGCCTGCCGCCCGCGCTCGACCCGCTGCAGGCGCGGTTGCATCAGATCATACTCTACCAGAAGGTGAGCGCACCGCTTCGTATGTTATGCTAGCCTGGTACTTTCGGCTCAAATTGACTGCAGATAGAATGCATTTCCTTGGTCGTGCATTTGGAGTGCATCCACATAGCAAGCTTGAAATGCATTTTTTAGTAAAAAAAAAAAACACATCGCTTATAAAATACACGGATATGTCAGGTCAGTATGGAAGGAGAAATCAAGACCCACCCAAAAAGTGGGTTTGAAGTATAATATTATGATTAAAAAATTGTCACGTGACCACGTGTTTTGGAAAATTAATGTACTCAAAAACTATACCAGTAAATTTAATAAAAAATTATATGGGAAAAAAATTGTTTATTACAGAAAGTAGTTGAGGAACTGAGCGGTCAGCTGCGCGAAGCACGCGAGGCCCTGCGCCTGTCGTCGCCGCCCGCGCCCGCGCCGCCCTCCGCCCCGCACGCGGCCACGCCCACGCAAGTACGACGACATACACACACCGCTGCACGCCCTCTCACGGCTCATGTTACTCTAGTACATTTGAATACCCATTGAAAATTTTGATTGGAAGGACCAAAATTTCTACCTTGATTGTGAAGGCTAGCGCTATTATTTTCCCGCGACTTCGCTCGCGTGCAAGTCAGAAATTATCCCATTTAAATGTTCTACCGGGATAAAAAGTATCCTATGTGTTAATCCAGGTGCCTACCTCATCCAAATCCTATTGGTAGAATAACATATTGATTGAATACTATCTTGAATTCATGCAAGCCTAGTACTTTTTGTTAGGTTAAATTAGGTACTGCTCAGAAATTGTGCACATGTCGTCAACAGAATATCGTCTTGAACCTCGAATGCAGCGCCACCTACCGGGCCCAAACGTGAATAAAATTTCCAAAAAATAAATGTCTGCGTGTATCTTGATATGTCATTGCGATGCAAATAAAATGTTTTAACCCTTTTTCACCCCGCTAGGGGTTGTTTCCGAAAAACCTTGATACACGTTTTTCTTTATTTTCGGTTTTTAAGTATAAATACTGAGTTTCGAGTTACCCCCACTCCATGTTTAGGGGGTAGCTTAGAAAAATTATATACGACAATCTTTATGATTTACTTAGATAAGTATTCGTGCCAAGTTTCAAGTCTATTAACTCAAGGAATAAGATTTTTCATACAAACAAAATCTCCCCTTTTCACCCCCTTAAAGGTCGAATTTTCTTAAACTTCATCTTAGTGCTCCCCTACATTATAAAAGAAAGCTGTGTGCAAAATTTCACGTTCCTAGTCCCAGTAGTTTCGGCTCTACGTTGATATGTCAGTCAGTCAGTTTGTCCTTTTATGTACATAGATCGATAGACCGAGTTCAGAAATTGATGATCACTCTCGCAATGGTGAAGAGGAAGGTGGTTTTCTCACTATCTTCCTACATATTTTTGGTTGTTTTGTTTCCCAAAGCATTGCTCAACACTTCCCTAACAATCATATTCTCCTGGTACAGAAAACAAGCAGCGGCAGTGGGTCTGTGCGAGGTAGCGGCAGCAGCAGTGGCAGCGCGTCCGAAGTAGAGGTGGGGGAGGAAGCGCGCGGCGTCGTGTGGCTCCCCGACAGCGCCGCGCCGCGCTGCCAGTACTGCAGGAACCACTTCTGGCTGGCCAGACGTAGGCACCACTGCAGGTAAGCACCAGGACCGCATAACTCCCGAAGATTAGTCGACAGGCTCCCCCTAACCACGTAAAGCGACGGTAGACTATCATAGTTAAACAGTTGTTCTTTTGTCGCAGACGGTGTGGCGGAATATTCTGCGGGTCCTGCTCGGAGATGAGCTCGTGGGGCGACTGCGGCACCATGCGCGTGTGTCGGCGCTGCCGCGCGCTGCGGTGACGTCACCCTGCCGTCCGCCGCGGTGACGTCACCCGGCCGCCCGCCGCGGTGACGTCACGCGCCCGCCCGCCCGACGTCTGCGCGAGTGCGAAAACTGTTTAGACCGACCCCCGCTTCCCTACCGGCCAATCTTACTAGATTAGCGTTCCTATAAAAATATAAAAGCAATAGTAAAGTATATAGTTACGTCTAAACAGTTTTACGTTTAAAACTAGTCATGCCGCTTCGATAACTAGCTTGTGAAAAGTTTTCAAAACGCTATTTATCTACGAATTATGTATGAGAATTCAAATTGATTGTCATCTTTATTTTCATTAATATCACCATGACATTATTGTTTCATTATTTTCGTCCAAATGTTAAATGTGCTAACGACATTGACCGACCGTACAGAACTGTTTGATACTGCAACATAACGTGTAACAGAGGATGTGCGAACGTTGGAGAGGATCTAGTCGTGGTTTGTGGTGTGGCGTTGGATGTTGGATGGCTGGTCGCGGTAATGTAGTTAGGAAATGGTATAGTGAATTGTTACACGAAGGCTGACTTTCTACGATTAATATTTAAACTTTTTTCTACGACTTTTTTTTCGGTCTGTATAAATAAATTCACTAACTGTTGTTTTTTCTTTTCGATTTCTTTTCCTTTTCTTTTGTTAGTCGAGCGATGGTTGTAACTGGCCCCAACTGGTGTGAATACATACACGTATCACTTTGTATAAACTTGTTTTTTTCTTTTTATTTTGTATTATAGTGTTTCATTTGTTCTATTATTATTTTTGTACAGTAAGGTTTTGTTTCACACTTGGTCAGACACTGGGAAGTCTCCGGTCAGATGACTGGTCGCCGTCATCTGACCGACAGACCGATAACCTTATATAAGACTTAATTTGTATATTCGACATTTTCCATTAATTTCAAATGTATAAAATACATTTCTTTGTACTATTAAATATTCGACTGAATTTGCTTATGGATAAGAATAGATGTCTATATTGGACATATTGATTTATAAAATCCATTCTAAGCTTTATAATTACGTTGATACATTTATATTGTGTACTAAATTTTCACACCGTAATAATTTCGTAGAGTAGAGCGTCAGAGTACTGTATTTTATTTGTGATATTGTGATGATAATTTTGTATAATGATTAAGAGTTTAATAACATGTTGTTAGAAGTTAAATTTTACAGGTGATTATTTTAACCCTCGCGGTGCGTTGATTTAGCTGTGTCGCATACACTAGGAGCAAATGTCCATGTGGAGTCAACTAGTACAGACCTGCTTCGAGTGAGACAAGTGCTTAGCGTGGCCCGGCTTCCGTACAGCGACGTGCGGCATAGAGTTAACGACATACACATCAGCTATAAACTAGATAATATATTAATAGAAAAATGATTCTACGACCATAGGTGTTATTTTCTTAATACATTTTTTTATACATGGCTATAATAATGTTAAACCCGCACTGTCGCTGAGGGCCGCGCGACAGCGTATCTGCTTCGTATATGATAAATAAAAATGATTTTGTAATTTATTCGTAAACTGAGGGGATTGTTGTTAACTGCATATATTTTATATTGTAAACGAAAAGCTCGGAGTAACGTGTAAGTATTGTCGAAGTGCAAAACTTGTTTGTGACCAATGAATATTGACACGATGTGAAATAAAGCATATTTAGTTTTATGAATTATATCTTTTATTTTTCCTAATACCAACCGCCGTGATTCAAAACATTTCGCAAATTGCTTCTGTGATGTACTCATAGCAATGGCTTGTAATTATAAATCCCTACGAGAAAACAACAATGTACTAAAACTATAGCTTGTCCGTGTGATTGACACTGGCATGGCCACCATCAGGGATTTTAATTTTGATAACACAATGAAGTCGCTAATAATATAAGAATTTGTCGGACACTGGTTCAAAAGTTATAAGGGTTTATAGGTGGCCGATCTGGGGAGCATCTCCTCAGCTTGGCCCAAGATTTTTCGTAAACTCTTCGATCTAGCTCTTCGACTATACATTATAAATTGAACTCTTATATCTTCCAAACTAAGACCCGACTCAATCTGTGACTTGGCGAAAAATTAGCGACAAAATTTGGGTGAAAACAGATCTTCGCATCCCCACTTTCGAACTCATCGTATCGAATCAAGTAGTGTCCTAACGGAAAGCAATAATAGTGCGAGTTCGCGAACGTCAAGCTCAGTTACATGATTATGACATACTCGCGCGATTAATCAAGTCGCTGAACGTTATTTTTCAGATAAATAATCGCGAATTACCGCGATAGCACAGATTAGTGTATAGATGGGTCACTCCACTCCGCTCAACTCAATAAAATAAATAGCTATTCTTACACAATAAAGTGCAATTCAGGTCGCACAGCGCTAATTACTAATCACGTGAGGCTCGAAAGAGGCCCTGCCGGGGTTGCGGGTTTGTCCGAAAGGGATATCGCGGCCCCGGCACACAGGCAACGGAAGGAACACGGGTGGGTTTTAGCCAGTAAAAGTCAGACACACCCTCCCGCTCCGCCCGGAGCGGGAGAAGTTATTTGATAATTTCCCGCCCACAAAAAAAAAAAAGGTTCGAACGAGGGGCCGCCCCCTCTTTCTAGCCTTCGAGAGTTCGGAAAAAGTCACGAAATTCACAAGGGCGAGGGGGGGTGTAGTGAGAAATCATGTGTATTATTTTTTTGCGGTTTGACCCAATGTATTCATATGTGGCCGCCTGTGGCGATAGTCGCTTTCTGTTAAAACTGTAGGTTAGTACGCAGGGTAATGGCAAAATTTACCATCTTTAGGCTGTCTGTCCACTGGAGCGGAGAGGAGAGGAGCGGAGTAGCGGTGTGCCAATATTAACCAATGGAATTGCATAAAACCTCCGCTCCGCTTCGGTGGACAGGGATTTGCGAACTAGTTTAAAAATTCATACAAAACTGGGAAGCGGAGCGGGGAAGCTGAGAGGGGAAGCGAAGAGAGGTTTGGGAAAAATACGTGAACTCCGTCTAGCTCCGCACAGTCCGCAACACCGCTCCGCTACCTCGCTCTGCACAGTCCGTAACTCCGCTCCGCTAACTCGCTCCGCATCAATGGACAGACACTGTCCGCAACTACGCTCCAGTCCGCTGCCATTCTCCTCTCCGCTGCCTCGCTCCGCTTCAATGGACAGGCAGCCTTAGATATCTTTCACGCATCGATTTACAGCGCTTTCACGGAATAAAATTGACATCATGAATGGAAAAACTCAAAAATGCGTTATTCCTCGGAAAAAGATATCGGAGCATTTCGACTATAAACCATCCAGTGGACAGACAGCCTAAAGATGGTAAATTTTGCCCTTGCCCTGCGTACTAACCTACAGTTTTAACCGAAAGCGACTATCGCCACAGGCGGCCACATGAATACATTGGGTCAAACCGCAAAAAATACATAAAGATCAAACTAGAATTTTATTGGAAAGTCATTTATTCTCAGCATCCGTTAACATCAATCTCAGTAGTGCTTACAACTAATCAACATTGACAATAAATAAATGCAGTAATCGTCTAATCTACCATACAATAGGTACGACATCAGCAGCATTGTCACATTTATCCAAAATAATAATAAAAAAAGTATAATTTTAATATATTTATAAAAAGCGAATGATTTTCGGATTTAATAGGAATGACGTTTTGCAGATAAATGTTAGCACAGTAGAATGTAGGTATAGAATACTTTATATAATACTGCATAACAATATAAAATTGTTGATATTGGAATAACATAGATATTCGCGTTAAGATAAGATTTATTTCTCACCACAATATAAAGAACATTTTCAAATGATTATAGGACAATACATAATAGTTTTATTTCTACTGTGAGAGAGAGAGAGTATCCTAAAAGTTGGCAACGTCGCAAATAACTGTCAAATATTTACCTGTTTTGATTCTTATAGCAATATTACTGAATGGAAATAAGAAATGTGGCTAACTAGCGAACTATAATATTAATAATGAATTGCAATTATAACATTGAATTTGATGTGTACCCATTTTAGGTGTATAAAACGCATTTAGAAAGATTCCAAATCGTTTTTTTACATCTAAAACTAAATATTCGGTGTTACGATATTAATTATTGCATTTCATAATCGATATTCAAGTTCGCTAGTTAGCCACATTTTTTATTTCCACACAGTAATATTGCCAAATTAATCAAAACAGTGAAATATTAGACATCTATTTGCGACGTTGCCCACCTTCAGAATAAACGCTCTTAAGGATTATGCACTCGTACACAAATGCGGTAAGTTTTATAAAAACAGAAAAAACAAAAGAGATGACTCATCGTTTTAGCCCCGCCCGTCGACCAATGAGGTCGCAAAAGACACAAGCGTTTCGTACGAGGATCTGCCATCAATGGTCAATTTTCTAATTTGTTGAAACCCGATTGGTCGAGGGGCCGGGGCCTTGCCAGGCCGATGACTCACTCACTATTTTCTTAACGCGAATGGACTATATCTTGGTATGTAACATAATATTTTTACATACAGTTAACATTAATCAGATCTATGATTATCTGTACACATAAACATAATATATTATCTGTACAAAAAAAATAGGGGAGCTGTAAAAAAATTATTATAATAAAACTTCATATGAAAATATAGTGCCACTCTAAATGAACGGTAAGTGTAGGTACTTCTGTCTATAAATAAAATTGTTAGTCATCTATGAATAAAAAGTATAGCTAATAAAATAAAGCATTGTAAATCAGATCTACTAAAAAAATATAAATAGGTATTATGCAATTATTTGTTCATATCTTTCAAACAACAATTTCTAAAACAATAGCAGGTACCTATTTATTAAGGGTTCACTTCAGTAAGTACTAGGACCTAATAAACTTATACAGTGCATATTTTAACCAAGTGCATTATATTAGGCTTCGTTTGAACTTCGAATGTGTATTTCGTTGAATTTCTTTTGCTTTTAAAATAACTATGTATGTGCCTGTGAGGCCTTCGTGTATTATGCAATCCTAGTAGTATTTTTCTAATAACAATATAAGTACAATGTTAACTTGGACTAAAGTTTGACTAGTAAACTATTAATTATTTACTAATAAAAAATAATAAGTTAGGCCTTAAATTAGGAACAATTAAGTATCTAGATAGAGCTAATAAAGTTGTCCAATAGACTACAGACTAAGAATATAAATAAATAAATATTTTCTTTGGTATTGTTGAATAATCTGAAATACTGTTCAAAGTCTAGCAATACTGTAACAGAGGTATCTTTTTGCAGATCTATATGAAACCCGTTTAACAAAGTTATTTCATAAAACATACACCAATATAATAATCGTAAAGCCATCAGAATACAAAGCTTGACAGATTAGACCCTCAATCATAGCCGACATAATACTCACGTAAGTATTTCGAACTCAATAATAAGACCATCCACTTCTACGTACACTAATATTATAAAGAACAAAGATTTGTATTTTGGTTTGTAATGACTCAAAACCTACTGGATCGGATTGAAAAAAAAAAAAACACCAGTCGAATGATATACTGAATGAACGTCTTACGCAAACACACTTTAAGTATCGATACAACACATTGTGATATCTCGATATTTTTAATCGATACACTCATGTGCCTATCTTGTATTAGTATAGATAGTGCGATCCACGAAGACGCGCCCCACTCCGATCCGCTCCGTAGTAAAATACAGCTTACAGTACAGTAATCGCGGAGTGGGGCGCGTCTTCGTGGATCGCACTATCTGTACTCCGGAATATGTTAACAAATCTATCGAATGAATTAGAAACGTAGAGGTTGTCGATTTCGACAACACTATCGATACATTACAGAAAATCGGACATCCCTATTGCAGTGTGTTGTGTAGCACGCGGAATTATTTCATAGATGATTGTAGACATCAATAACTTGATATAAATACATCCAATCACATCACAACACTTAGGTAAAGAATCAATACATTTGTACATTTTTTTAAACCTACCTTGGCTCGATTCTTATTAATTACTTATTACACAATTAACTAAAAAAGCTTCATAATTAAAGTTTGAGCCGTTTCATTAAAGGATTTCATCGATCCAATTACGGAAAGGGACAACACAACATAAAATTATTTTACCATTTCATTGCACCTCATCTACATAAATTGATCTATAATATAAAAATACTGGTATTATAAAGCTGTGATCTTAGTTTTACACAAAATTAATAGGATAGAGAAGATTTATTTAAAACAATAATCGATATGACACTTAGCTCCTGAATGAAAAAAAAATTGTTGCCACAAACTGCGACGAAGGGTTGCCAGTATAAAAAATGACAACTACGACTTAAAAAAATATTACGCGGTTACAAACTATTTATGTTACCTTTCACTTAGGCCGTAATTTCCGTCGTATACCCGCGGCTTTTTTAATTAGACATAATTTATTTTGTTTTTCAACAATGATTGAATTGAAGAGAAAACTACATATTTTAAATGGCATAATAGCAGTAATAAATCTTCTGTACCTATTTTGTCATAAAGTTACATAACAACTTTCCTACTCTACCGTCTGCGGTTCGTGATGTCTCTTCTTGTAGTCCATGACCATACTGAGCACTTTGTTCCTCACCTGATCCAGCGCTTTGTACATATCTGCTGTAAACGGCTCGAAGTCTTGGTGCTTTTTCTTCCGTCTGTAGATGCCTTCTTTGTTTGCCATCGCGCAGTTCATGTCAGCCTGGTAGACAGAAATAAATAAATGCAACTTTTTTTATATCAAGTTAGTGAAACTGATAAGACTAAATAATTATCAAAAGGACCAACACCTAGGTAGATTTTGGATTGGATTTTGAAAGTCTGATTACGATTTCAGTAGTTGCTAAGTTGCTTCTATGCGAACGGTCCTCAGATTCCTACACGAAACAAATATTCGCCACACCCTTTTGTTTGGTCCTCCCATCCATACATGTTTATTCCTCACACTTTATGGACACAGATTTATTTTTCTTCATAAAATAGTCCAAATGATTTTTATAAGCAAACTGGAGGAAACCATAGATGTCGTAAGTACCTAATAACCAATTTAAGAGAGATGCGCTAAGTAAGGAAGCCCGTGAAATTTAAAATTTATTTCCTTTTTATGCAATTTGCATGTCAGTGTTAGGTTGTATGTTGATTAAAATATGATTCGCGATCGTAACAAATATGGCTTTACAGAATTATAATCATTAGAATCAGCAATACAACTGTGTTTACAACTATGTTTGCATAATCCTCAAATGTTATAATTTCATGAAATAGTCATTCAATAGGATCACATGAACTTGATTTGATAGAGTTGTATTGATGATTCTTATGATTATAATTCTATAAATACACTTTTGTTACGGCCGCGAATCATATTTAACATACGGACCTGAAAATTGCGAAAAACGTAAGAAAATTTGAATTTCGCGGGCTACCGTGACGTTTTCGCCTTAACTAACCTCAGTAACATTATAACTCAAAAAGTCCAGTATTCCTTGTAGTGCGTGCCTCGTGTCGCGTACCAGGACCTCATAGAACACGATGTGTAGCGGCCCGGGGAACCTAGTCAGCCACAGTTCATGCAGGGTCTCCCACGCCGTCAACTGAGTCGACACGTAGGTTGCCCAATCTGAGATAAGGAAAACGGTAATTTACCACTTTAAGTAAGTAACTCTAAAAATAACACAATATGCGAAAAAAAATTAGCTGACGAAGTCATTTGGACAACTTTTAGTTGTATTGTGATGTCATTTTAAACTATTTGGCGGATTTGAGCGGTACAGTTCCCGCAAAATTTTAAGAGCCATCTGAACGTTTTTTAGCACGGAACCGCGCATGGTGCAGTTGAGTGTATATAAATCGTTTAGCGCAGACAGTCGCGTGCAACTTCCTAGAGCTCATAAAGTTTTTACCACGGGTGGATGAGCCCCATTCCACCCAGTTGTCTAAAGGCTAGCGCAGATTGGGGCGGGCCGCGCCGCAACGCAATGCATTGTAAAAAAGGCTGAAACTTTCGTTTATTTTCTATGAAACAACGCACACTACAGGCGGGCCGCACCGCACTTTTATGTATGAAAATGCGTTGCGCAGCGGCCCGCTGCGGCTAATATGCGCTTAAGAATTAGTCCGCTGGACGTTCTTTAACCGCGCAAAACGCAATGTCTCTTCCGTGCGACATAGGGTTTGGGAAATATTTAACTGACCCTCTTTTAAACTTATTCTTTCTGATGATGTACGCTTTTTAAAATTAATAAACCTCTAAAAACTTTTTGGGCTTCAAATAATCCACACTTTTTTAAATAATTGAGCCTCTTTTTAACTTTCTGACCTTTTCACACAGTTGGTCGCAGTAACTAAGCTAGGATATCTTGACCAAACGGGTTAGGTAAGGAATTTATTTGAGGTTCTAACGTTGTTATTTATATTAATATAAATCTTTATTGCAAAAAAAATACAAAGGTACTTTAAACCATTTGTAATTTTTTTTTTGGCTGGCCTCAAACTAGGTAAGCCTGTATCTTGAGCACCAATATGGAAGGTTTACCATTTAAACATTTATTTTAAAATCATGTTCGGTAATAAAAGCAAAATAAAGGTTTTCTTCAAATTCGATTATTACATGTTACATGCCATTGCGTTTTGCGCGGTTTGATAAAAACTCCGCTCTATATGAAATAAGTTTCACGTGAACGAAGCGTTTTGTAAAATGGTTTTTAAACAATCATGATAAAAATAGATCTTTTGGCCGTCAGTCAATTAACGGGTCTGAGCAGATGTGTGATGAGTTCAATATGGTTTACATTACCAACATTGAATTGAATGTTTCGCGTAGATATGAAACAACCCGAACCCGAAAAATAATCTAAACTAATAATATAAAGAGAAAACTTAACAAAAAAAAACACGAGGTACAAAGTGAAAAATAACTTTAATTTCGGAAGTGGTGTTTTAGGTTTTGAATTTTCGTTTTTTAGTTGTGGTACCAACCCCACAATAATTTGAATACCACTACCTGCAATGTAAATAACACTGACAGGTTATCATCATAACATCCACATATACTAAGTGGGAAAAATACGTATTATTGAAGCTAACTCAAAAACTATCCAAGCAAAGTTAATAAAATTTATATGTGACCAACTTGAGAGCATACCCTTTCATACAAAAAAATAATTTTCAAAATCGGTCCAAAATTGACGGAGTAAACGGGGGACATAAATTAAAAAAAAAATACATACGCTACGAACATAGAACCTCCTCCTTTTTGGAAGTCGGTTAAAAAGATTTGATTTTTTTTGTATGTTTATATGATAGTTTTTTACGCTTTCACGCTAAAACATCTGAACGGATTTGGATGAAATTTGACACATAGGTAGGTAGACCCGGGTTAGGATACTTTTTATCTCGATAGTACATGCCCGTGGAATAATTTCTGAACTCCACGTGGGCGAAGCCGCGGGCAAAAGCTAGTTTGTTTTATTATGATATTATTGCCCTGCTAACTGCCTCGTTTGTCTAGTGGTCACAAGCGCTACTGCTGAGCATGAGGTCTTGGGTTTGATTCCCGGGTCGAACAAATTACTATTGGGAATTTCTCAGTTGCAGTCTGGATTTGTGCCAGGTTGATGGGAATAGACTTTATACAGGGTGGCAGGGACATTTACGCGAAAACTGACACCATGGATTGGAGTACCTACATGATGGAGTACATGATTCTGAACCCACACGCGATGAAATTTTTCACCGAATATTTAAAAAAAAATTGCTGTTTCATAGAAAAGCGCAATACCTACGCGGTCAAAAATGTATGGAACACCAGTTTTTTTTTAAATAACCGACGAAAAATTTCAGTTCAGAATCATGTACTGATTCTATGGTATCAGTTTTCGCGTCGATGTCCCTGCCAACCTGCATATAAACGAGGTTTAAGTCCCATGTAATAGGGGGAGAGTCTATTGCCATTAACCGGGCACAAATCCAGACTCCGGGCTGCTAATGAGAAAATCATAATGGAAAAACCCAATAACACTTTACCCGACCTGGGAATCGAACCTGAGGACCTCATGCTCAGCTGTAGCGCTACTCGCTAGCAACCATTACTAACGAAGCAGTTAAAAAATGAAATGAGGGTGTACTATAAGTACATCTCTGCCTAACCCTCCAGGATTACAATGTTATGATATGGATTTCCTTTTGGAACACTAAACGCTAAATAAAATGTACTTATACAAACTTATTTAGTAAATCTTCCGCTTGCATAATTTCAATAAGCTAACGTGCCTTAAAAATTATATTATTCTTTTTGCATCGAAATTCTTTAACGCGGCTTGCGGTAGGCGATGACTGGTAGAAATCATCACGTAAGGAAAAAGCGTTATGCCCCTCCATGCGACTTTCTCACTCTCTCTCTGTCTCTTTCTACGAGTGCGTGTGTGTGCGACAATGGCATAAGGGACTTCGTCCCTGACGGGGGTCCCCAACCACACACGTTATTTTTTAATTTACCTGATTTCTTATGTTCATGAGTTTTCTTCTTAAATGCTGATTTTGGCGCCGTTCCTATGTGTCCTCTGTGAAGTCTATGGAAATCAGCCTGAAAGCATTTAAACAATATTTTATTATAATTATACTGAATTTACTTTTAGCATTTCCTTTTATAATGTTCCCACTTCAGGGTCACAGGCCTCCTCTCTGCGAGAGGGAGTGGGCCGTAACCCGCCACGCGGGCCCAGTGCGGGTTGGTAAATGTCACATGTCTTTGATTTTTTGGTTCTAGGACATGCCGGTTTCCTCACGATATTTTCCTTCACCGCTTTGAGAGCAGTGGTGATGAAATCATTTACACAAAGTAAAGCGCTTGTCAGGGTTCGAACCTACGACCTACAACTTATATGTCGCGGCCATTTATATTTAAAATAAATACTTTAAATAGAATTAATATGGTACTGAAATTATTGAACAAACATCAATTGATATTAAAAAAGTAAAAAGATGTGCAAAAACAGTCAAAATTAATACTGTCTACTTTTAAACAAATTAAACTGAAGCAAAACAATAATAATTACCATTACCCAGAACCTCTTCTGTGGCCCTGTCGCCCTGGTAGGCCTGACAAGAGCACATGAAGCAATGTGTGAGTGAGTGAGTGTGAGTGCAAATAATATTGTTAAAAACAAGGCATTTCATTCAAACAGCCGCAAACACAAACTGAAAATTTACAAAAAACATAAAAAAGCTTTAATAATTATTAATGGGGTAGTTATGAATAAAATTAACAGAAATTATGTAAAGTACTATGTTAGGTAGTTTTACGACAGAAATAAACTGTAGGTATACATCAAGTACCTATACACTAAACCCCTATGAGCTAAAAAAGAGGTGGTTAACGTTATCCCCTCAAACCATCAATCACCACCATTCTTAGGGCTGATTTCAGCCCTTAATATTTCACCGATCCTATCCTATTACATGAGCAATATTTTGTGTATTTGTAATCATGTTCTCGAAATCGGCTCTAACGATTTCGACGAAAGTTGCAATACGGTTTACGAAAAATAGATCTAGCTAGGTCTCATTTCTGGGAAAATTCATTTTCTCTATTCTCACCCGACCAGTAGGTAGTAGTAACCTACCCTAATTACGTAATACACGATCAATCAGAATCTGAATCGTTTTGAAACAGATTGCTAATCCATTGCTTCATAAGTTTGAAAAAAAGTCTGCTCGACAACGTATAAAACGCAATGAATGCTGTTGAACTGTCAAAATGAAACAGATTAGTCGTAATCTTTACGAAAATATGTTACGTAATTAGATAGCAGGTATTAGGTACCATAACTCACTATTGTTCTCTAACATAACAAATTTAACCAATCTGTTATCACCTTTCATCAGGCACATATCCATCCATTACTAAAATGAATTTGCAAAACAACTATATTTCTTAAACATCATGACTTTCCATGTGACTGCAAATACCATTTGAAATAAGGCTCAAGGCTACCGCCTGACGCGACTCTAGTAGAACAATTTCCATGAAGTTTTCATAAAAATTGTTCTATAAGAGTCGCGTGGCGCATGTCCGTGGGAACCTTTACTTTTCAGGTTGACTATTCATAAAAAACAAACAGTTCATCCAAAAACTTCTTCCAAAAACAACCATTATTGTATTCTATTCATGATTAGTTAAACGCGCAATTTAAATATTGCGCAAACTTACAAACGGTTCATAAAAACTTCCTCCAAAAAGAACCATTCTTGCATACTATTCATGATTAGGTAAATGTGCACAAACTTATTGTAGGTGTAGTGGCCGCCTACACACATCAAAAGTATTCAAAGTATCTATATTTTCAATATGATCCTCTAATCAATATCACCTTGAAATAAGGTCATAATAATTTACATAAAACAAGTTTTTATTACAACTTTAAATAGTAAACTACAAAGCCTTAAATTATGTACAAATTAATATAATTCGGTAGCAAAACAGTTCAGAACTTCAAAAATATTATCTGTTGACATAAAACCTTACCAATATAGCATCTCTTGGATTCCGAATCAGCAGTATAGCTGATCGGAACTTGTCTGAATCCATTGGGACTGCATGAGTCTTGACCACAAGCACTGAGCCATCCGTGACATTCTCCGCAGGGAAGCCATGTACTCTCAGACCATAGTCCATGTATATAGAGCCTGTTACTACACCTGGAAATGTTTTATATGAGTATTTAATTATTTTTTTTTGATACACATACTAAAATTAATCTCAGAACTAGACAGACCAGCCCTTACAATAATAAACTTGTAAGTTTGGGCCATTAGGTAAAAAACCAGCCAAGTGCGAGTCGCATTTACACACGAAGGGTAACATACCTTAATGAGATAGAGCAAAAAAACCGCAAAACATACATGTTTCTTGTATGGGGACATCCTTTAGTTACATTTTTATTATCTGTTGGTTTAGCGGCAACAGAAATACAGAATCTGTCAAAATATTAACTACCGATTGTGGTTTATGAGATAGCTCGCTGATAGACAGATAGATGGACGGACAGCAGAGGCTTAGTAATAGGGTTGCGTTTGGCACCCTTCGGGCACGGAACCCTATAAAGCAAGTCATTTTGTTTACATAAACGTTAGACTAAATAAACAGACAATTAATTACCCAGTTTTCAAATAACTATGAGGTTGTGAGGTGTCTGTTACAATTCTCAATGGCAATAAATAGCAAAGTGGGTAGTTTGTTTACAAAAAAGATCTGATTATCTGAATAGAGTGTTTTGCGATCCCAGAAACAGATAAATTCACCCATTAAACTGTTTTCACTGCAATAGGTAATGCAGGATTGATTAGAAATAAAACCTCTGTAACAAACAATATTTCTAAGAATAGTCTAATCTATTTAGAAAATAAAGACTTTAAGGTAAACTCTCGCTTCACTGTTGCTAGCTCACGTGACTCAACTTAATGTAATATTTACCTGTAACTTGTTGCAGCAGATATCGCAGCCATGTGTTGCCACTGCCAGGGTACGACACCAAAGCGACCACGTCCGGGGACGGTGGCGACCGCCACCTGAGCTCACTGCACCAGTTCACAGGCGGATCATGACGAAACGCGAAGTTATTCATATACCCGCCCCCGTAGTAACCACCTCTCGAACCATGCAAAGGGCTCAACATAAACAATATTATCGAGAAATATAACATCACCACCGCAGCCGCAAGAAAAAATATCGATCTTCGCGACATAGCTGCTAATTTTAACTCAATTCTTTTTAGAATAAACATTTTTTTTATTCATGATTTCGAGATTCTTGTGCACCTGTCCACTTTGTGTTTTGATTTCGATATCATGTTGTTTTTACAAGGATAGGTAGAAACTATCATTAAATATAATTTCCTGATTAGTTGGAGTACATATCCAAATGGTTTTCAGTTATTTCTTTGTATTTTAAACACCGTTTTTCAAATTTTTGTTAAATTATAAATAAATCGTAACTTTTTATTGACAGAAAATTTTGACAGGCGTTATTTTTGTGCGTAAAAATGTTGCCGTAAGAAAATTATAAGTTAAATTAGTAGAAACTTGATCAAACTTGGTAGGAACTTTATATTTTTCAATTACTGGTAGCGGCTAAGTAGTGCTAATATTTCAGGGCTGTGCCCATATTACCTACATTTTGTTTTAGTTATCACCGCTAGTAATTTTACTTTTGTTCAATTTGATCTAGTCCTGTTCCAGCGCCAGTGCCTATTCTACTGGTTACAAGGAGGACTATTAATAAGTGTATTTGAGGTAGGTGTTTGTAGCAAATAGAAATCAGCTCAGTAGCAGCGAAGTCTGGATTGTGCCGGATTTGTGGGCGTACTCACCCTCTTATTACATTTGAGACATCACTGGCGAAATGTGGGTGTATTTACACCTCTGCTTAACCTTTTGTAGAGCACAGGCGTGATGTTATTTTATGCAGCAGCCGTTATATTAAAACACTCTGGTAGCAGCTTCTGATATTTGGAGGTTTCTGTTTCATACACACATACATTGTGTGACCGCGTGGTTCTTCTAAACTACGCAACTGATTTTGATGCGGTTTTAGAGAATAAATTCCGGAAGGCTTATGTTTATAATACAATAATATTAAACTTACATATAATCAAGAATTCTCGATGTTTTGTGAAGTCGTTAAGACCGTGCGAAGCAGGCGCGGGTCACTTGTCATGTATAAAACAGATAAATTGAATACACAATTTTCGGGACTTCCACATGAATACAAAACTAGTTTTAGATTCGGTATATAAACATTTTATTATAAAATAAACAATTCATTGTGATAAGTTAGTAAACCTAAGTTTTCTGAGTAACGTGTGACAGTTCTCTATATTCCCTGTACATATTTCTAAATACATTTGCAATGGCAACACTCGTGGCGAATTTATTTGCAAAAGTATCTTTCTGGCAGTGACTAAATCACCTCTCAAAATATGGCAAACTGCTGCCTTTGCCCACACACTGACTGCTATCATATCTCTCATTTGATATGGCAACACTGATACAAGGTCGTGAATCATTGGTGGGTGTAAATGCTCCACCGCATCTGCTATTCGGTCCAAATTTATCAGAGCTTCAGCTGCATAAATGTGGGCCCATGCTTTGTGGCTACTAGATGCTTCAGTCTGACTTAACAATTCATTAGCACTCATCAGAGCAGACAATGGATCCTGTAGATGAAGTAACACATAACTCTGGAGGACAAATGTGGAGTTTTTCAGTTCACACCTCTGTTTCCAGTTGATTGGTGGGCCCGGAGGTGCTTGAATAATAGTCGCAGTAACATCAGTAGGTGCTTCCTGATTCGGTAGTAATGTTATTGCATTTCTTAAACATAACGCTGCAAATTCTAATGATAATGATGGGATTGCGAATGATTCTCCGGATGTTGAATATTTTTCTTTCCCTTCTTTCGACAATAAGATGCGTGTGTGTGGACCACTGCCGAGTTTCTTTACAGTATACTGTTGTGCTTCTTCACTGCAACACTTTTTCACACAACATTCAGCTAAGTGCAACCAAATACGTGGGTTGTTGGGGTAGTGTCGGGCAGCTTCAACTAGACACTCAAAGGCACCTTCTGAATTGTTCGCTGCAAGTAATGCTAGCCCCAAGTTGAACACATATAGAGGTCTGTCTCTACATGCTATTAACTTTTCACTGTCCTCACATTCCATTGCCTTGAAGTGTTCTTTGACTGCATGTTGGAAATATTTTGATGCTAAAAATGGTTTCTTTATTGATAAATATATGACTCCAAGGTTATTGTTGATGGCTGCCCATATGTCTTCTCCTTGAGTTTTCAAATCATAATTATATTTGAGTGTTTTGTATTGACCTAGTGTGGTTGCTGCGTCTTTGACATCTCCGTTGAGATATTGCTGTTGAGCTACAATAAATACATTTTCTATTGAGTCAGGTTTGAGATTTAACTTTACTTTCTGTCCTAATAACAACTGAGCCCTACTGACCAGCCTTTCAAAGAGCTCACTCACTTCATTGTTAGCTTTTAGAGGGTCACCATGTGTTTTTGCTATGTCCAATGTTTTGTCATAGGTTCTTCTGCACAGAGAAGCCTCTAGCAACAGTAAGACAGTTTGCTGAAATAATTTATTGTCTTTGACATTCTTACAACCAAGTAATCTCTCTAGGAGCACAGTACATTGATAGTAGTATCTCGAATGGTACAATAACACTGCATAATTGTATAACAAGAAAGGTGAACTGAGGTCTTTTGTATCGATTTCCGGAAATGCGAGGCCCGTTAACTGTGCGATGGCTTTCTTTAACTTATCCACGTTTTTCATGTCGCTTATCATGAACTCAACCACTGCTTTGTTGTGCTGCACTCGCTTATTGCTCGTGCCAACCAAAGTTTCCAATTCATTGAGGTGTTGTAATGCTCCTGTGTAATCCTTTTTTACATAACACTCGTGTGCGAGAATGACTGGCTCGTCCTTTGTGTTGGCCATTGCTTATTAATTTAAATAACCTGAAATACGTTTAGGGAAGATGATTTTTATTTTTGTTTACGCGAATAGGTCGATTTTTCCACTATTCGTGAGCTGATTAATCGCCGAATGACAATTTAATTGACTGACATTTCTTTCACATTGACACATGAACGGAACGGTTGTCAATTTGACATATTCATTTTTTTTGTCATTGTTTGGAACTTGATTTTTTTATTAAGCTTGACTGTACCTTTCTCTAAGCCACAAATTGAGATAGGCGTATCCGGTTCCGGTACGGTGAAGCGCTATAAGCCCCGCAGCGTCATATCCGCCCCAATCCGGCAGGTAGTGGGGATACGTTTGCGAAGCGCACGACGATATCCCTGAACCTCATTGGCGTTCGGAATCCGAACGGTGTAGTCGCGTTTAAAAGTAACTCGTTACTTTTAAAAAAGGGTGTCCTACTTTTTAGTGTTAAATAAAATAAATTTGTGTTGGAAATGAACTCTTTGGATGAAAATTTTAATAATGTTAGTATGGACAATGCCCCACGTGCTCGGTCGCAATCTAGTGGTTCGAGCAGTAGCAGTCAATCGAGTATCTGGGGATATTATGGGACCCTTGGCAAAATCTCAAATTACTACCACCAGCAAAGGTTCGCTTATTGCAATCGAGAACATCGAAAATGGCAAAAGCCACCAAGGTAAGTTTGAAAGAAGTCCAGAGTATACTAGGACTCTGGAATTTTGCCAGCTTCGTAGTCCCGCGAGGGCGCTTGAATTCTCGTGCAATGCTGACCTTCAGCAATTCCCTATTGCGAAAAAATGCAAAAGGTCGAACACAGATGCCCGTCAAGGTAATTCCGAACCTGCAATGGTGGATACAGAATCACAACATGGATTCTCAACTGCACGGTTCACCTCCAACTTATTTCCTTACCACGGACTCGGCCAAGGCAGGTTGGGGTGCGCAGCTCAACAACGAGACCTTATGTGGCAGTTGGTTAGTACAGGAAAGAGACGCTCACAGCAATATCTTAGAGATGTTGGCAATTTTGCGAGTAATTCAGGTAAAAGGTCACCTAATGACCGATACAGGCCTATTAATTCAGAGCGACAACCGAACTGTAGTTTCTTACCTGCGCAACGAAGGCGGCACACAATCACAGCCTCTCCTAAACCTAACATACGAAGTCTTAGACGAAATAGATCGTTATCGGATACATATCTCAGTATATCACCTTCCCGGTCGATACAACTACGTAGCAGATCGGCTTTCAAGGAAATCTGCCCCGACAGAATGGCATTTGCTTCCCCGTGCTACCGGGAAGATTTTTCAGCACTTCGGAATTCCCGAAATAGATCTTTTTGCGTCACGAACTGCTCATGTAGTACCCAGGTATGTGAGTCTGGATTTAGATCAGGCGGCTGTTTTCCAAAATGCCTTCGGTCGCCCTTGGCACTACAGGTTAGCATGGGTATTCCCACCACCGTGTCTAATACCCAGAGTATTAGCGCACCTGAACCAGGCAACCGGCATGTACCTGGTGATAACACCCGATTGGGAGAAGGTCTTTTGGAGAGCAGATCTGGTGGCTCGCTCCATGCGCCCTCCCTACCAGTTGAGGGATTTGGACCAAGTCTTGATAGATACAACAACCAATCGACCGCCTCCACAAGTTCATCAATTGAATTTAAAGGTGTGGTTAATACGGGGTGGTCATTGCTATTAGATTCTTGGCAGAAAGATCAGATAGAAATTTTAGATGGTAGCTGGAGGAAATCGACCTTAAATACTTATAGGCCGGCATGGCTACGATGGTGTAAATGGTCACGTGACAATAATGTGAGCTCTATAGATCCATCCCCTGAAGATGTGGCTCGATTTCTAACGGATTTGCATCTTAAATTTAAATTTGCCTATAATACAATTGCAGTACATAAGTCTGTGGTATGTACCTTTTGTCGCCCACCTAGTGGCTTCTCATTAGGTTCTCACATTATTATAAAGCAAGTATTAAAAGGTATAGCATTAAAACAGCTACCCAAAGCTAAAATTCCTATTTGGGACGTTAATGTTTTAATTAGATTCTTAGTTGACAAAATTCCCTCCAAAATGTCATTGTTCGAAATTTCTAAAAGAACTGCAATTCTCCTTTTATTGTGTTCCGGACGCAGAGTCCATGACCTTACATTATTGAGTATAAATAAAGAAAACTTTGTTAGGAGTGATGATTCTATAGTGTTTTGGCCAATTTTTGGGTCCAAAACTGATACTATAACGTATATGCAATCTGGTTGGCGTTTACTTAAAGGCGAGTCCAACTCCAACATTGATCCAATTTATTGGATTGACAAATTGCTACAGTGCTCTAATGATCGAAGGGGTAATATTGAGAGCTTATTTATTAGTACACGTGGTGAACCCAAACCAGCTACCCGCACAATCATAGGTGGCTGGATTAAGTCATTGTTAAAACAAGCTGGAATAAACACTAGTCCAGGTAGTGTGCGATCGGCAGTAGCGTCGGCTAGTTGGTCTGATAATGTTCCCATTGATCATATTTTGGAGAGAGGAAATTGGCGCTCTGCTTTGACATTTCACAAATATTATAAAAAAGAAATCAAGAATTACAGGTCCACAAATGAATCAAGTCAGATCAGTAATCTGTTTCGAACGATAAGATGATTAACTTAATCGTAATATCGATGTAGGTATAATAAAAGTCATAGGAACTAATTCTGTTGATTTAATAAGTTGAACTATCAAAAGTTTAAAATTAATAAATAACTTTGTTGATCACATTGGCGTTCTAATTTAGTCCCAATCCAGCAGTCGATAACAAACACTTCTCAATTTGTGGCTTAGAGAAAGGTACAGTCAAGCTTAATAGAACAATTTTACCTAAAAATAAAATTGATATTAAGCATACTTACCTTTCTCTAAGCCAATTTATATTTCTGTCTGCTGATTCTTAATTATAAATATATGTAATTGACATCCTTATCAATTACGGTAAATTGAGCCGCAATGAGGTTCAGGGATATCGTCGTGCGCTTCGCAAACGTATCCCCACTACCTGCCGGATTGGGGCGGATATGACGCTGCGGGGCTTATAGCGCTTCACCGTACCGGAACCGGATACGCCTATCTCAATTTGTGGCTTAGAGAAAGGTAAGTATGCTTAATATCAATTTTATTTTTAGGTAAAATTGTTCTATTTTTGTCTTCGAAGTTTTCTTGCATTGATTTGGATTGTAACAGAACTAAATTCAATATTACACCTATCCAACAGCTAGCTAGTCTAAATGTATCTAAACTAATATTATATCGATACTATCCATAATAATCCTTATTCCCATAAGTACTTTAAACACTTGCTTTTAATACATATATTAAAATTCGAAAGTAACTCTGTCTGTCTGTATGTTACCTTTTCACGGCTAAACCACTGAACGGATTTCGATAAAATTTGGCAAGAAGATAGATGACATCCTGGAGAAGGACATAGGGTACTTTTTGTCTCAAAAATAATCCTAAACCGGGTGTTATCTTATAGGGCATGAAAGTTTGTATGGGACGTGGAAAATGGCGGCGCTAGAGTTGATAATATAAATTAATGGTGATGGTGATAATAATAGCAAAATGAATAATTTGTATTTTAAGGCATTTTTATTTATTCAAACTAACCGGACAAGTGTGCTTGCTCGGCTGCCCGATTTACCAAATCTGGGTTGAAGGACAAACTTAACTTTTCAATTGAAAAATTATTTTTATTAGAGTGGAGGGTACCGGTTTGAATAAAAATACAGACTAATAATGCTATTTCAAGACACGGCCTAAGAATTTTTGATCCCAGATTGAAGACTAAACTTAACTTTGGAGTTCGTATATAAAACTATAAAATACCAATTTGCGGATTTTCCGCTTTATCTGACCTTGCTTCTCGCCAAACTTCATGCTGCTGAGTTGGGCCAACGAGAAGTACCAAATAGCATTTGGTTTATTTGCAAGTGTCAAACTAAGGTGTCAAAGGTCAAAATTTGCGGCATAAACGGCCGTTTTTTTTTTTACGATGAGATGTCATGCTCTGTGTTGCGAAGTTTGATGTTCGTTACGTGTACGTACTAAGTTTTTGCCTTAGGTTTTTGCTATTTATTTCAACTTATTGCCTCCACGCGTTCTTGAGAAAAAGGGTCTTGACAGGCAACGAAATCATCCATTAAGGATTTCAAATTTTCATTTCGAGGTAAACAGATTAATTTTTGCCTGTTACCGTATCATGCCGTAGCGGCTGAATGGATTTAGATGAAAGGCATACGGATATACCATGCCTTGGGTTAGGACATAGGATATTCTGAATCCCGGTAATACGTTCCAGTGGCATTTCCTGAACTTTACGCGGTTGAACCCGTGGGCAAAAGCTAGTTATAATAGAAAGAGAAAAAAAAATGATTCTTTTTATGTATGTTTGTTTGTTACGCTTTCACGCTAAAACGGCTGACCGGATTTGGATGAAATTTGGCACACGGGTAGACCACGACCTGGCTTAGGACATAGGATACTATTTAAACCGATATTCCCACGGAATCGAGACTTATGCGGGTGAAACCGTAAACAGCTAATTTTAAACTTAAAGTCTATTGATGGAAACGGCGGGCGGGAAGAACGGCGCCGTAGAAGGACATAGTGACCATATTGGTGATGTTCTTTAGAAAGGTGTTCGCAACCGGCGCCATACTTTTTTATTTAGCACTCTCGAACGTAAACGAACCAAAACTACAAAAGGAGTATGTAAGGATCGTAGCCAGGTGGCGTTATGTGGTTTCTGCCTACCCCATGGAAAGAAGGCGTAAGTTTATGTACGTACTACCTTTTGCCCACGTGGATGTCGCAAAATATCCCACGGGAACGTACTAACGGGATTGCATACCTACCTAATAGCCGAGGAAAAGGTCATTGACTTTTGAAATTTGGAAAAATAATAATGGTTACCTACTGTGGATAGGTTAGAAGATAGACATAAGCCATCGCGGACTTGTTTGTTGATCTTTTTAAGATGAACAATCCCATAGAACATAATTTTTATGTATCTTTTATGACGAGATACTGATAGTAAAATCATTAGAGTTCCCGCCAATATGCTTTGTGTTGAGAACTTTCGAAATGTACATGTATTGGTACCATGTAGGTACCTCTGCCTAACCCTTCAGGGAAAACAGGCACAATGTTATAAACAAAACAATGTATTTTTATAAATCTGGATGATTATGTCCCTTTATTTTCTTAGTAGATCTCTCTGCAGGCCTTATACATAAATGTTTACCAAACAAAGTTACTTTACTTATCCCTAAATACATTTCAAAGACACAATCTCTTTTAGGTATTGTAGTTGTTATATTGTCTTTAGATACAATTTTAAATGTGTTTCTTGTATCCATAATACAAATTCCAATTTTACCAACATAGCTTGGACATTTTGACCGGACTATATTTAAAATGCTTCCATGAAAATCTGCTTTGAAAAGAGCTTGAGTAAACGTTTCCCAGGCTTTGCTCATACAATCTGGTATAGTTTTGTCTAATTCGAGCACACCACTGATATATTTTAGCCACATTTTGTTTAAAGGCAAGACATCGTTGTATTTCACTCCTTTCCTTGGTATTGCATAAAAACCTAAAGATTTCTTCTCTACTTTTGTAAGACACCGTACTTTCTTCTTGTTTGGTTTCCTTTTCTGACCTTTACCCCTTTTCTTGGCAAGAACAAAATCGGTTTTCAATTCGGTGTCCATGTTTTGTTGTCCAGATTTTGAGACGTTGGATTTTAGAAACCCAACTATTGCTTCAGCGGCGCCTTTATTAAAAGTCTCTTCTGCTGACATTTTGGTTTTGTTTTTATTTTATTAATTATTCTAAAAATCAATAAATAAATCTTTTTACGCCTGCACTTTGTTAATCTACACTTCAAAGTCAAATTGTCAATTTGACACGGACATTCACCGAGCTTTTGAGCATTCTATCATTCATTCATAGTGCTGTAATGATTTGTGAATTTTAGTCGATTATACAACCTACAGATCACATTCTCAAAATCTCGACACTACGGTTTTGTGATTAGTTCAGTTTACCACTTCAACTTTGCACATTTGTTTTGACTTTTGAAGTCATTTGTTGAACTTGAACTTTTTTGATAAGATCGTGAAAGAAACTTAGCATATTTCAATATTTTTCAACTCCGCTAGGAGTAATAGTGTTCTGTGCTGTGCCTTTCAAGGAACTTATTGAATAAACTGTTTTTTCGTTACAGCTATAATCCTACATTCTATTCAAAAGATGGTGTCTAAAGTTCTATCCATTAAACTTTCGAGTGGACGAGAAATGCCTATGGTTGGCCTTGGCACCTATGCTGTGAGTATTTATCAGTTATCAATTAACTATTAATAAGTATGATAGATAACATCCCACTCATCATTGTTGGAAGATATTATAACACTGAAGTGGTATGTCTGACTACAACCTCCTAAATGGATGGAAAAATTTATTTCAGAGATCAGCCGACCCTGGACAGTTCAGACAGGCAGTGGAATGGGGCATAGAGGCAGGGTACAGACACATAGACACAGCATCTTTCTATGGTAATGAAGAAGAAGTTGGAGAAGGAATCAACAACAAGATTAAAGCAGGATTAGTTACCAGAGATCAACTGTTTGTAACAACTAAGGTAATTTTTATTTTACTTTAGACGCAACTAAACATCACTACTAACCAAAAGGGCCTTCCACTTAAATTTCTATACAAACATTTGAAATGTGTATAAAACTATCAGCGGAAAGGCGAGCAGTTTTAAATTTTACAAGCTCTACCTACCTATTTGAAACGAAGATATCAAAACATTTGTGTGATAGTAAGTTCATGTTTAAATAACCCCGGTTATGCGTCAGTGCCTTCTATGTTCTATGTTATGGGGTTTGGTTTCCGCACTTAGTCCTTCAGTGGACCATTCCGTGCGTCAATGCCTTAAACTAACTTCTGTTCCTAGTCTTCCAATTAATTTCTCAATAGCTAAAACTACCAAACATACAATAAAAAACTCTAAAAAGTACTCAAATTTTACTTGCTAGTGGAATGTTATGCCATCTTTATTAAATCTGGAAGCCTTGGATGATTTATCACATCATTTTATCGAACAATAAGACATTTAAAAATTTGAATTTATTACTTAAATAATAATTACAAAAAATAAAACTTAAGCTCCGTACTAAACTCAAAGATCTAATGTCAAGATGGCACTGAAAATGTCAATCATAACTCTAGAGATGGCACTGAAGATGGCAATTGTAGCTCGAGTGTTTATATACATACATATATTATGTGCTAGAAAACTTATTAGTGGATGATGAAAACTGCCTGCAATGCGGAATCTACAGGGTTATCTATGGCAAACGTGTATGACAGTATCAATACTACCAGTACTGTATAGTACTTGTAATCAATAGCTTGAAACAAAATAAAACTACCCACCAATTTTTTTTCGTATACAGGGTGGCAATACAGGGTGGCTATACAGGGTGGCTGGGCGAAAACTGTTACCATGGATTCAGTACATGATTCTGAACCTCCCTGCGTTGAAATTTTTCGTTGGTTATTTAAAAAGAAATCTGCTGTTTCATAGAAAAGTGCAATACCTACGTGGTCAAAATGTATAGAAGACCAGATTAAAAGAAAAAAAACTGATGAAAAGTTTCAACGCAGGGGGGTTCAGAATCATGTAGGTACTAAATCCAAGGTAACAGTTTTCACTTCGATGTCCCTGCCACCCTGTATATTTTTTTTGGGGTTTACCTGTACTCAAAGGAACTATTCTTTAAAAATAAGCTTACCGAATATTAGTATTAATTTATATGCTTTCCGGTTATTTTCCAGGTTTGGAACGACCGCCATGCAGAAGGGGAGGTAGTGGCGTCATTGAAGGAGTCATTAGCAAGGTTCAAGCTGGATTATGTTGATTTATTCCTTGTACATTGGCCATTCTCAGTTAATGTAAGATTATTTTACTCTAGAAAAATATTTTGTATGGACTTTTTATGTGGCTAATTATGCTAAACAGCTTGAAGATTTCAATAAGCTCATGAGAGTACTTACCATTATTTCACGCGGTTTCTGAATGAGTACTTGTCAAATTCTACTAAGTTCCCAACTCCAGATTCTAAAAGTTGTTGATGTTATTTCAAGGGTAGCTGAAGACTAATGTGTGATTTTCAGATTTCTTGATACGGTTTGGTAAAGCTAAATAAAGTAAAAAATATATTTGAATAAAAACTTTTTTGTTACTTGCGAGGACTTACCTCCCTAGATAAAAATATATAATATGATATGGAAATTTTTAATAAATAAATATATAACAAAAATAATAATTAAATTAATTAGCAATTATAATAAATTAAACAATATAGCAATAATAATTTTTCGAAGTTTTTTTTTTATAATAAATGAATAAACAGAATTATAATACATATGTACCATCAAAGAAGTTCATATCTAACCAGATTCAAAACAAAATCCCGTGAACACGATGACCACATCTGTTACCGGCCCGGAGCTATAGCCGCCGAGCGCTGCAATCAAGAATAGTCCTTACGGTGGTTAGATATGGACCACATCTGTTACCGGCCCGGTGATATAGCCGCCGAGCGTTGCAAGCAAGAATAGTCCTTACGGTGGTTAGATATGGACCACATCTGTTACCGGCCCGGTGATATAGCCGCCGAGCGCTGCAAGCAAGAATAGTCCTTATGGTGGTTAGATATGGACCACATCTGTTACCGGCCCGGTGATATAGCCGCCGAGCGCTGCAAGCAAGAATAGTCCTTACGGTGGTTAGATATGGACCACATCTGTTACCGGCCCGGTGATATAGCCGCCGAGCGCTGCAAGCAAGAATAGTTCTTACGGTGGTTAGATATGAACTTCTGCGATGGTACATACATAGGTATATAAAAATAATCTAAAATATTTAAGTACATTTTTACAGATAAAATAAAATAATACATAAATAATAGATAAGCGAAATGTTAGTATCCTAATCGCGATCTCCTGACTTTGATTATATGTAAGTTAAAACTTGCTCCCAACAATAACAACTTAATGATCTCCTAAAACAGAGCATCTCTCCTACCCTTTTGCTGTGCCCTATAGGGTCCATAATGATCTAAATGATATAGTTACCACCCAAGTACATTGAATTACACAATAAATATATTGAGTATATTATTTCTAGGATAAAGGTGAAGAAGCCAACATAGATTACCTGGAAACCTGGAGGGGCATGGAACAGACTTTGAAACTTGGACTGGCGAAGTCTATTGGAGTGTCCAATTTCAATGAGGAGCAGCTTGAGAGGTTGCTGAAGAATTCCAACGTTAAACCTGTTATTAATCAGTTTGAGGTAAGCAACATGTACATACATAAACTCATGCCTTCATCCACCTGCTACAATTCCTACATACTCCTTTTTCTTCATTGATACATCTGGTCAAAACCGGTGGTCGGTTCCGTGTGGTGCCGGATGTAAAGAATAGTACCATCTCATTTCTTCCCGTGGGTGTCGTAAAAGGCGGAGGAGCTCGTGGCTACGTAACAACAGCCGCACTGGTCGATCCATCAGGTTAAGCTACGCTTGCTGGGGTTGGTCAGTGGATGGGTGACCATCTTTACATTTCCTTCCTTTATCTTTTCCTCCGTGTCTCGGAAAGCACGTTAAGCCGTTGGTCCCGGCTGTCATTCGTGAATCTTTGACAGTCGTTACGAGTCGTCAGAAGCCCGAAAGTCTGACACCAGTCTTACCAAGGGGTATCGTAGTACCCAGTTACTGTGGAGGTCAGATAGGCAGTCGCTCCATGTAAAATACTGGTATTCAGCTGCATCCGGTTAGACTGGAAGCCGACCCCAACATAGTTGGGAAAAGGCTAGGCAGATTGATTGTGTGTCGTAAAAGGCGACTAAGGGACTCACTAGAGAATGGGCACCAGCGTTCCCAATGCATTTTAACACCATACTGCGATCGCCAACCCGCCTGCCAAGCGTGACGATTATGGCAAACCCCCCCATTTGGGGGGGGCCTATGTCCAGCAGTGGACGTCTTTCGGCTGAAATGATGATGATGATTATCTGGTCATACACACACGCTGGTTGCAAGTACTACGCACCTGACCTTTCTGAAGAACATCACCCATAAGGTATCACTATAACTTGTTTTAGGGCGTTCCATCTCGGCGATCACATCTGCCTTGTAAATACCTTTTGGTATTCGCCCTTCATTCATCCTCTTAGCATGACCAAAGCATCTAAGTACTACTCTTTTAAATTTTTCAGAAATATTGATCTAAATAAAACACGCGGGGATGTGGAGTTCATAAAAAAATATGGTCTAAATCCTACTATAATAATATTTTTAATGTGAAAGTTTGTGTTTGTTACTCAATCACGCAAAAACGCCTGAACGGATCTGGATGAAATTTGGTACACAGATAGTTTATAACCTGGATTAACATATAAGATAATTTTTATCCCGGTTGTGTTTCCGTGGGATAATAAATTTTCGACCTCCACGTGGGCGAAGTTGTGCGCAAAATCTAATACGAAATCATTTTTTGTTCTCATGAAGTCGGCCTTAATTAAAACTTGCTGACCCTACCTAACCCATTATAAGTTTTCCATTTTTGTCTGCAGATAAACCCAACACTAACCCAGCGCAAACTTGTGGACTTCTGCAAGCAACACTCAGTGGTTCCAGTAGCATACACTCCTCTTGGTCTCATATCCGAAGCGCGGCCCGAGTTTATCGGAAAGGATGGCATCAAAACTGATCCGAAATTTGGTGCTTTAGCTGAGAAGTATGGAAAAACTCTTGCACAGATTGGTTTGAGATATTTGGTAAGTATATATATTTTGTTGCTGTGTGTGCTTCACTGGCTTGAATCATTGAAGGCTGGTCTGAAAACTCAAAAAAAAAAAAAGAAAGTCAAATAATTTATTTCAAGGCATTTTGAACTTCAAAAATTACAAAAAATTTAATTGAATCTCCCAAGTTGTCCTGCAAAACCTAGTCTTACAATTTGTATTGGTGTTTGATTTCACAATAAACATTTTGTTTTGTTTCTATAATAATCTTGGAATTATAATAAAACGGTTGAATTTCAGGTGCAACGCGGAATCCCGGTGATCCCAAAATCATTCACAAAATCGCGTATCGCAGAGAACCTGAATCTTTTCGACTTTGAACTCACGGACAGTGAGATGGCATTAGTGGATAGTTTCAATATTGATCATAGGTGTGTTCCTGCCACTGCCTTCCAGGGCATGAAAAATTATCCTTTTTAAAATTAATAACTTGTGGGGTATGGGCAATCGATGATTATGGTTTGGTAACTACAAAATGTGATATTATTACGTAAGGAATACATAATACCTATTGTAATGTTACATCTGTATATTTTCTGTTGAATTTAAAATATATTTTTAGTTATAATTGGAGTTTTGATTCGGAAAATATTTTCTTACGTTTATTTTGCGTCGGTTGTTGGTGGGTAATCAAAAGCAAAAAATAAAAGAAATCTTCAAATTGTCTGTCAATTTTATTAAATGAAAATATAAATAAATAAACATGTCAACATCGATAAAACTGAAACAATACAAAATAATTAACAAACTCGTTATTTAGCGTCAATGTGGAAGTTTTGGAATGTCTTTTTAAGATATCTTAAGGTTTCACGTCAAAGGCTAACACCATACAGCCTACTCCAAAAGAAACCTTAAATAGGATTCTCAAAAAGAAGTAGTGAAATGCATATTTGGAACATAATCGGTAAATAACCTGATTCCTATACGTAAAAGCATATCGTTATTTGTATTACCGATAACGATTGGTAAGATATAGAAATCGGGCATGAGGCAATAGTTACATTAATTTTACTTTCTAGTGATTACATGATAAACAGTCTAAGTTTTACACGTATTGTCTAACTATGTGGAAAACATGACAACAATCTATTCCAAAATATTAATTATACCAGTACACTTCATATAGAAAATTCATACAAACATTGGTTTAATCAGGTATATAAAAATATAGTAGAAAATCTACTTTGTACAGTAACAATATATAAAAAAGTTTTGGATATAATTCATAACAATTAGAAAGAAACGGCCATTGCAATAAATCGCATAAAAATCATCCATAAAACAAATAAAAATAAATAATACAGCCCTACAAAACCCGGTAAATAAAAATCACATACATATTCCCGCTTCGCTGATAATTATTTACGAAATTAAATTTAAATTATAATATACATAAAAAAAACCCTGGTTCTGTCAACAAACTACACTATTTGTTAATACTCCCTTAAAGGGGGGAAAGCATTGGCACATTTGTATGTAGTAACAATAGTTCTTCCAACCCTGAACGAGGTTACCAAACTGTGCTATGGCAGCTTGACAACAAACGTTGTTCGACACTTTACTTTACTGTGACTACTTGCACATATGCCATCAATGTATCACGATACACCCACATTTAGCCAATTCATTATATTCAGGCTGATAGTGCCCGACCCGGGAATAGAACCCAGGACCTCACGAATGCTGCGCTTGCGATCTCTAACCAGTACATTATATTTAACAACACAAAAACAATAGCTTACATAAGTAAGTCCTACAAAAATATATTTTTGACTAAGAGCGCTTATCCTAAAAGTTGGCAACGTCGCAAATAACTGTCAAATATTTACCTGTATGGAAATAAGAAATCTGGCTAACTAGCGAACTAAAATATTGATTATGAAATGCAATAATTAATATCGTAACACCGAATATTTAGTTTGAGATGTAAAAAAAGTTTTGGTAACTTTCCAAATGAATTATTTATACCTAAAACGGTTACAATATCAAATTCAGCGTTATATTTACAATTAATTCTAGTTAGTCACATTTCGTATTTCCATACAGAAATATTGCCAAATTAATCTAAACAGCGAAATATTTGACAACTATTTGCGACATTGCCAACTTTCAGAATAAACGCTCTTAACTTAAAAGGCTGTCACAGACAAAGCTATAATATTTATTTTATTTTTTATCCCAACTTAATTTATTCTGTTGGATTCAATCAACTTGTAAATTGTCTCTTTGAAACGGCAAAGGCATAAGAATATTTTTTTTAAATATACTTACTAGTATTTGATTTTGCTAATATTGACTGATTGATCAAATGATTAATATTTACTATTATAGCGAAATCTGCAACGGCCCCAAGCTCAACACACTTATAATAAAAGTTTCTCTTAATATTACAATATTGATCGCAGGCGCAGTTCCATTATATTTGTACATGTACATTAAATAAATGAGTCTATAACATAGGTTTAATGTGACGGTAGGTTCCGAACAGGTCCTATGATTTTTGCGATGCCATATTGTACATCTTATTGGTTTCTTGCAATTTTACAATAGCAGATTCGCAATAAACGAAAACTTTTTGAATTGTTAGGAACGTTATGTCCAAGAAGCAATAATTAATTTTTATTATTATATTTATTTATTTTATTTAACATACGAATTAGCAGCGCTTACACTGGCTGGTAATAAGTATAGTTTTTCGTTAGGCCAAAATAACGTCAACATAATGTGTGCACAGGTCCTTAGATTGCTTTTTAATGCTCATTTGTTGGTCAAATATGCGTATGACGTCACAAAGCCTGGCATTCTTGTAGATAATTAATGACTCATTATATAATGCGAGGTATGTACACAACACTACATTGGTTGCATACTACAGTTCGTTTATTATAACTTGTCCTGTGACGCGATTAGGAGCACTGTTCTGTCAGTCGCCATTTTGAACTTTAGTAGTATTGAAACTAAGCTTGACAAGCTACCGCCATATTACCTATTAAAATATAGGAGCCAGTTCTTACTAAGTCGTGAGGAAGAAAATTAGTTTTAACTTGTTTTTTAGAATGGATTTAGTTAGAGATATATTTCGTGTATATCTTATTTGCGCGCGAGATAATGCGACAGTGAAACTCTATTGCCTGTGGATGTTAGAATGCCTAATCAAACAATACCTTTGACATTTTTATACTGCAAATTTTTACGTTTTTCTGCCCTATACCACAGTATAAATAAGTACAGTATTCTATCTTCATAGAAAACGGCTAAAACGACGCGCTCCGAAATCCCAGTGTATATCAGTACACAACAGTATCCACTGCGCGGCAGTTACGCAAGGACGCGGAAGGTATATCTACCGAGCGGCCGTAGGTAATTATTTCAAGGTCACTGCCGAGATATAATACTGCTACTTATTTATTCTGATACTATCGGTCTTATATTCCTGTCACCACGATCTAATAAGAACTAACTCATTCGAAAATGAATGCCTACAAATAAGGTGGTTGAATCAACCTCTACTTCCACGCATAGTTAAAAAGATCCATGATTGAGTCATAAATAGTGAAAGTAATTGCTACGTCAAAGACTACTCGAGATAGCCTGGGTACGGTTCCCTTGTAGAACGCCAACGGACCTTCTGCTTTCCAGGTCTTGATGAAGCAGTCCCAGGTGTTCTTGTATTTGGCTGCTTCGAGGCCTTGCATTCGAGTTTTGACCACGTCTATCGGTGTGTTTCCGAATACTGATGCAGCACCTGTAAGAGGGAATTAATTAAGAGGTTATTATAGCAGTTCAAAATTATATTACAAAACTAGGACTAAAGTGCGTTCATTATAACTTGACCCGTGATGCGAATGGTAGCACTTTATGTCGACGCCATTTTGAACTGTATTAGTATGGGAACTAAGCTTGACAAGCATTGATGGCAAGGGACACGTTAGAGTGAACGGTCTGAAGTAGAAATGCGCAAAAGCAATGGACAAAGTTGTCAAACTTTTATTGTTTAAATACGAGGCTTTTGGCTACTTTCTATGTGTGAATTTTATGTAATATTTTTGTTACGTGATGTGACGTATTTAAATGATTGTACGGAGTGAAGAATCTGTATTAATCTGTGGCAAGAGCGTCATATTTTTTATAGCGTTATACCAAATAATAGGTTGATATGTAGATACAAAATTACTTTAAGAAAAAAGTGTAGGATCTTACCAGCCATGCCACCGAACAGCGCCACAATGTACTTGGGCACATGCTTGTCCCGGTCGCCTCCCTTGTACCAGTCCCTTAGAGACTCCATCACAAAGAACCTGATCGCTTGGTTGCTGCCCTGCTTCATCACTGTCGCTGTTACACCCTTGTATAGACCTCCGACACCTTGAAAGAAGAATTAGATTCCAGTTGACTAACAAATGGACGGAATGGCTTATTAATGGATTTCTGCACTCCGCGACTGCGCGTCGCAGATTTTGTATATTTGAGAAAAACAGGAGAAATTCCTAGTAAAAAAAAGACTCGCAAGCCATACTGGTTACTGAACATTCTTAACATGTTAAGTAGAACGATGGAACTGCTAGATGAACTACTGTTATTGAATGGTGCTTTTAGTAATACAGTATAACGGCCTGGTGTCTGCATCTCACGGACCACTAGACTGCTCTTGAATGCATTCAGATGATTAAAGAGCAGTGATAGCCTAGTGGTGTGACCGTCGGACTGACTGTCTCAAGTTCGAACCGAAGGCACGCACCTCTGACTTTTCGGATTCACGTGCGTATTGTATAATTATCACTTGCTTCAAAAACGGTGAAGAAAAACATCGTGAGGAAACCGGCCTGTCTGAGAGATATTTCTCGACGGCATGTGAAGCCAAGTCAGCGGCCCATGGGCGGCTTTAAAACTGATACCGGGTTAGTCACTAACCACACGAAAAGAAGAGAATAAAGTTACAGTGAAAGTAAACTACTGGGCAAATACCTTCCCCTATGACCTCCAGTTACTTCGTGGGGGGGGTAATACCTTCGTCTTTTTTTCCAGCTCACTCTGCCATTTTCTACACTGAATTAGGTTACAAATATGAAATACTCACCATCTTCCCTAACAATAGTCCTGACTCCATGGAAGAATCCTCTGAACCTCGGCTTCTCGAGCCTCAAGTCATTGATGAACTTGACTTTGACGGTTTCCATGGGGGTGACCGCGAAGATCGCCTCGGAGACTCCGGCGGCCAGACCGCAAGCCAGCTTGCCGGTTGCGGATAGTGTGCCATCGTCTGTCAACATGTACAGCCGAGCTTGTTCGAACACGCCGAATCTGAGGAGGAAGAATAAATAGGTAAAGTTTTGAGCTGGTTACCTTTTAATTTCCATCAATGTAGCCGGCGCAATTCAAAATTTCTTACGGTTTTGCAAATCAGGGCACTGTTTCGCAGATGTTTGCTGCAAATAGGGATGATGACTAAAATTTATTTTTTAGTCCATCTTTGAGATTATAAAAAAATATTGGACACGTATTTTTTCTTTTTTTACGCAATCTAAAGATTACGGCGATACATTCGAGGTAAAATGTGCCATGACGTCACGAGTATGTAGATTTTATACATACTAGTGACGTAGCGACCCCAACTTAAAATGCGTTTTATCTAAGTGCTTTTTTATTAATATGAAAAAGCAAAAAATACGTGTCTAATATTTTTTTATTATCTGACTGACGGACTAATTAGAAATTCATTTTTTTACCCAGGCATCATCCATATTAGACTATTTTGTGAAAATATGACGATTTGCAGCTAATATAATTTCCTCGTAATTTGCAAAAAACCCGTCCAAGTGCGAGTCGGGCTATTAAGATCGAGCAAAAAAATTCCGAAAAAAATACGTTTCTTGTTCCTTTCATTATTAGTATTTTTTATTTTTATTATTATAGCGGCAATAGAAATACACAATCTGTGAAAATTTCAACAATCGACCTATTACGGTTCATGAGGTACAGGCCGCTGACAGACAGACGGACCGACCGACGGACAGCGAAGGCTTAGTCTAAAAACGTGTGAAAATTAGAAGATTTGTTCTACCGTGAAGTTTTCTTAGAAAAGTCGCGTCACGCTGTCGCGTCTGCTCGACGTTTTACTAAGTACAATAACCGGCCATAATTTGAATACTAGTGATAACGAGGTCATGTTTTTCAACAGTATTGTGGAGTAAGATTGTTATCGTATAGGTGACGAAATTCACACCTGTAGACATCGTTATGCTGTTTTCTTCAGTTTCGTATCTCAAGAAACTGCGACAATAACTATTTAATAGAAACTGCATTCATGCTAATATTATAAATGCTCCAATTTCCGTGAAGTTTTCATAGAAATTGTTCCACTGTCGTCGGTTCGCGCCTATCTACGGAGCCTTACCTCTGTCTGACTGTTTCCACTGAAGTAATCGTTATGACATTTGAGATAGGTTGCCTGGGTAGGACCCGGAGAAGGACACAGGGTACTTTTCATCCTGGATATTTTTATTAAAATTATGAAATTCAAAATACACGCAGACGATGTCGCGTGACGGCTAGTTTAAAATATAACTGGGTTATAAGAGGAAATTCTAAAAAAGAATACACTCAAATTAGACGAGGATAGTTGTGCAACAGTCCCATTCAATTTGGGAAACCCTACAGATGGGAGCGGAGTGATTGAGGTCATATAGCTCCTTAAAATAGGGTTGAGCTGCTCGATCGATCGAGGGCTTGCTTATATGCATTACAGCGGTCGGGAATAGGGTTGCTAGGCCCAAAAATAGAAAAGCCGGACACATATTCATATTTGGCCGGACATTTTGCCCTGCAAGCCTGACACTCTGGTATTTAAAACAAAAAAATCAATCGATAATTTTATTTGTGTAATTGTTACTGTTATTCATTTGAGACTCACTCTTCTCTTAATTATGTTATTATGAATCACATTTTGTTCTTACTAAAGTAATTTGCCATTTCTTTAATAACATTGAAAGTAACTAAAACAATCAATCGAGTCCCTCGCGCGCTTTCGTTCGGCGTCTTTTGGCGGGGCGGAGTTGACCAAAAAGCCGGACAGGCCGGCCTTTTAAAGATATATTTGGCCGGACATGATTATAAAAAGCCGGACACCTGGCAACCCTAGTCGGGAAGGCTCGGCTATGTCGACCATGTCGGGTAACTCCACAAACTTAATTAATTAAAATAATATTATAATGTTTGACCTTGAGTTTGTTGTAGCCGTCAGTTAGTACATTGACTTGTATTATAATATTTACAAAATATTTTTTTGAAAAGTTGCATTCGACCTTCCGTTCTAATTATACTACAGCTATGATGGTGACATAATACCGGTTCGATAATTTTTCCTATCCGGTTTTATCGGTAGTGTTTCACGTGACCACAATGCGTAAAGATTGTATTCTACCTTCCGCGAGTACTAATTTTAATTTAATTTATTTATTGAGGGATAATAAACAACTACAAGATATATTATACATAAAATTAAGAATACTTTACGTGGTAATGTTGCAGTCCACTGCATTATCCGCAGATAGGACATATATTAGAGATCAGTGGTTGCCACTAGAAGGGCATTATCAAAATTAACAAATAATTTAAAATAAATAAATAAGTTACTATAAAGCTAGCTGTAGGTACAAAACCAAATCAGGTAAGAGACAATTTCACTTGCCTAGTTGCTAGTTTATAGCGATAGTTCCTACACATTTATGGTTGCCTAGTACTTTAGTGGAAAGTTTCAAGCCTACCAACGCTGTAAAAGTATTGGCTTGGGTTAGTTTGTAATGAATACAGTTTTCACGTGTAGCATTGTAATTTATTACCATTTTTATAGACAAATTATAATATGTGAAAGAAACGACGGAATTTGATGTATCTAAGAGTCATTTGTTTTAGAATCTCCAGCACTTGACATCTCAAGAGTGCAGAGAGAATGAGAAAACGAAACATTCAGCAATATTTCTTAAATTTTTGTAAGTATTTCACTTTACAACCAGAGACGATTATAGAGCGTTTTATTTTGGCGACCAACTGGATAGACAAGACCATTTTATTTTGGCGTCCAAGGCAGAGGGAATGGCTCTTGTATACTCAGCTGGGCATATGAATCAAGGCTACATAATTTTGCCCTGACACTTTCCTAGTGCTCCGTGCCATGAATGGCAAAAAGGACATACTTGGCACTTAAGTCTCTCATGGCAACACTCTCTTAAGTGTTGCGAAAAAAAAACCATCTTAGTACAAACGAAATCTGAATATCTAGCAGAAATTGCAGACGGTAAAATTTAAATCTGTGCAAATTCTCCTCGCAACGCAATGCCCTGAATGTCATTGAGTCTGTTTATCTGCATCAACCTTCGGCTAAGTGACACAATGAACTGTTGTTATCAGCCATTAATGCTCCACTTTGCGGTAACGTGAGATATACGTGTCGACTTTACTCACATAGATTAGAGAAATGCGAGAACTACTGTCGAGTTATGTAACCCTGGTACTTGGTCGTTATTCTGATGGATTTAGGACATTGGTATTAGCTGTAAGCATGTCTGAATTGTCTCTATGGTATTGCAAAAAGGTCAAGGTTGTCAAGTTATGTTGCGTGTTTTCAGCGTGTTCTACTAATTAAGTAAGTGAGCATGCTTAAAACAAAATCTAAATTATTTATTTGCTAGTGGACTGTCTGATTAATTGGATAACTACTTGTCTCAGACCCAGAGGTCCCGGGCTTCCATTCCCAGTGGGGGCAAAATTTTCTGCTCAGTTTGGTATGTGTAGGGTTTGTATAAGTCCGCCTGGCTAGCTACCACCAGCTTATCTAAGCCTGTCGCCATAAAGACAATGTTAACAGCATTGTTGTGTTTCGGCAGTTAGAGGTAAGATAGCCAGTTCCTGTGGTCGAGGATTCCGGGTGAAGCTCGCTTCCACCTTCGGCCTAGCCTCATCATCATTTACCATCAGCACGCGTAGCATGAAAACTATAGACACGGGTTTTTTACGGGTTTAGTCGACGGAAGAATAGACAAAATTACAGATTGTGATTGTTTATCTATTATTTTGTCTATTCTTCCGTCGACAAAACCCGTATCTATTGTGGTCTTGATTTAGATGAATCCAAGAGCATTCCCGTTGTAGATTTAAAAACCTACATTATTTCGCCAGTTACGTTTATATAAAGGGGTCGAGCCTATTGCTATAAGCAGGAACACATCTAGGCTCCAGAATGCTACTGAGAATTTCTCTGAAGAAAAAACCTAGCAACACTGTCCGACCTAAGAATTGAATCTACGAAGCAATCCCAACCCTCAGCAAATACGCTTGCGACAACTAGATCAACGTGGATTTTCAATATAAAACGTTAAAAAAAACCTGTCCGCTTCTTTAGGGTGATGTTAGGGGTCGTATTGGAACTCTATTTATGTGGTAATATCAAGAAACAATAAAAAAAAACTATATTTTTTTTCAGTGGTGAATTTTACCGCTTTATTACATGGGGCGTGGGCAGTCGCCATTTAGCGGATGTCTACAAATCCTACCTTATGAACCCTGTTGAAAATTTGCATTTTTTTAAATGGATTTGGGGTAATTTTGGTACTAAAATGTGATAAATTTTAAATAGCAACAACTTTTTTATTTTCAATAATAAGTAATGAGATTTTTTATTACTTTTGTAATGAATGTATATGCCCCTTTCGGATCGGACAGGTTTTTTTTTACATATTGTATTTTGTTGCACCCTAATATCTACTATCACTAAGGAAATATTAATTACTATCAATTGTGTCATAAATAGAGCACAAAGTAGCAAAGTCAACAAAGGGTCAAGGTGATAAATAGTATCAATATCAGCGGCAATTTGATATCTAATTGCGTAGGTAAGTGCCTACAAGTGCTATGTATCATGAACATTTCATGTTATAATATTAAAGTGGTACGCTGGTACTGGAATTTAATGTAAGGCAAGGCAACCTCTGAGTTTTCGGATTCAAGTGCGTATTGTATAATTATCACATACTTCAGACACTGAAGGAAAAACATCGTGAGGAAACGGCATGCCTGAGAGATATTTCTCGACGGCATGTGAAGCCAGGTCAGAGGCTCATGGGCGGCATAAAAACTCTGACACCAGGTTAGTCACTAACCACACAACACGGAAAAGAAGAAGATTTAGAGAATGTAAAGACCGCCCACTGTATCACCCAATGGAAAATTTCAGACGTTGTCCTGCATGCTTAGCATGACCACAATAGAAATGGGTTTTGTCTACGGAAGAATAGACAAAATGACAGATAAACAATCACAATCTGTCATGTCTGTAATATATAATAATTAGTAGTTTAGATAATAATTTCCTTTTTGGGAAAAAAGAAAATTATTAAAATCTTATCTATAATTTCCTTTTTGTTGCCGTGTGAGATTGGCAAGTCATTCTATTTATAAAAGAAATAAAGATGACAAATATTATATAGGTACTAAATAAATTAACTTACTTCGTATTACATTAGATCTCTCATCGTTTTACGGTAGAAGAACTGCGTTGCGAGCTTCGATCAATAATGCACTAGATTACCGGTAAGCGCTTCAAAAGCGGAACGAAAAATAAGAGCACAGATTCGGTTGTGGTCTTATTTCAAATTAGTATGGTCCAATCATAGCCAACGTTAAGACGTCAAAATGCCGCAGTACGCGTTCAAAAAAATTGTAAATAACCACCGTAACCTTCGATCAATAAGGTTGCGAGACTTGTTTTTTTTTAAATACGCTTTTATTAGCATAGGTCAAGCTAATAAAAGCGTATTAAATATCCTGTATCTATCTATCTATGTAACGAAATCTTTCAACGAAATTTTCACCAACTTCAAGATGTTCGATTAACTTGAAAATTTGCACACGTATCAAGGACCGATAACAATACAATAAGTTAGTATCTTGGAGCTGATCTGATGATGGAGTCAGGAGGTGTTTAGTGGAACTCTTCAGCGGCTTCTAGTAAACCCCTCGAGTTCGGGCTCAGATGATTCGGTTTGACGAGTCCAATATATTGCACTTGGTGTCGAAGGCCTAATGATGGAGCCAGGAGGTGGAGAGTGGATTTCTTTAGAGGCTACTAGTAAACCACTCGAGTTTCAGGTCATATGATGGTTAAATGGTCGTTTGGTTACAAACGACCTCTCCTACATGACCTACATCCCCTTAATGGATTGCCGATACACGAACACGATATACAATGTTATTGGTAATATCAATAACATCGTATAAAGATTCGTATGGTGTACGTAAAAAAGAGTATTCTATTCTATGATACTAAATATCTTTTCCTGATCTAAATTGTAAGCGCAACAGCAAGATCACGAGTTTGTATACTTTTCTTTAGCCGATTGAGTTGTCTTGTGTCACAGCATAACTTTATCAGTATGCAAACAGAAGAAAGCTACTGCCCATCTAGCTGCTTTGATTATGTTATGTTAAGGTATACAAACAAGCTTTAGATTATTTTTTTGGTATGGAAGAGAGACGAATGAGGAATCAAATATTTTTTCGATTTTCTCTTTAAGCTACTTACTATCATATCGGCTCGAAAATCGCAAACAAGAGTCTTTGGGAGATGTCACGGTTACTACCAGCCTTTCGAATTTAATCTGTTTTCAAAAACAGATAGCGTTGTTATTTATTCAACTAATTACAATAAACCAGCATGTAGGTATTACATGGCAGATTTTCTAATCAGAGACTCGATCATTCAGAAATTCACTTGTACATAGCTATCTCCTTCTTAGCGTGTCGATAGCCAAAAATTCGGCCACGTGCAGCTGACAGGACACGTAGGACATGACATTAAGTGTCCCATTGTTTGTGGAACAGCACCTCATTTACACTTCAAGGTGGAGTCGTATATAAATCTCCACCGTAACAGATTTTCCTTGCTTCAGCCAACCTGGGTCCGGAGTACTTGTAGTTATTTATATTCTTCGCTTTTATGATACTCTCTCTTCGAGGTGGGCTGTCGTCAAACGACCCTAAAGGCCTCCGTCTAATTAGACCCATGGTCTAATAAAACAAGGTCTGACATTCCAGGACTAACACATGCTTACGTCACTATCCAGTTGCCACTCTATTGCAGCAAAACACGATTAAGGAAAGATTTACAGAGCCCAAAGCTTTTAAATTGTCGTTTCGTGTGTCTAATCAAACGAAACAATTCAATTTAAGGATTAACCAACGTAATATTGTTAATTAAAACCTCATTGTTTTATCGGATTCGCACAGGTAATAAAGGTGGTTGGGGAGTTATTACAAACATCTGGTAACACAGATGTGATGACGTAGACTTGTGTTGCCCACGTGACCACTGTGTTTCGGAATGCCATACCTGGCGAAGTATATTATTAAACCATGATTAGATCTAAGTAATTTACACTAAAGGTATTTATCATAATAGTTTCGTAATCTAATAATTAAATAATGAGTAATTAATTAGTACGTAACGATGTTTTGCCTAGTAATACCTTCCAGTGTTTGATGTAGACTCAAATGATACTGGTCATTATTAGTTGACAAGACATAACGGCATATCTCTTCTACATTTGATAAGATAACCAAAACATGATAACGTTGAAACGAAAATGCGGTTTCATCGAAAATGCCTAATGTTTGTTTGCATACTCAAAAAAGTTTCCATTGCCACGTGGACTACTCGCCTTTTATTATTGATTTGACCTAAAACTGGCCGAGAATGGCTGGGTGGGTGGTTATACTTAAACATATGTAGGGTAATATGGCCATGTGGGTCACCTTGGACGAGACCAATTTCTATTTTTTTTTATTGATTTTTACAAATAGAAGCTTCAGGTGAATACTCCGTTGTTATGGAATATCTTTTAAACATTGTGATGTGATAATTTAAGCACAACATGGGCTGTTATTCACAAAACAACAATTTCAACACAACAGAACGCAATCAATTTAGGTCGCGAGATGTTTTTGGAAAAGAAAATTCACGAATAACAAAAACAGAATCTTGCAATCGAAGATGAATCGAAGCCAATCTTATCTCGAGTGCTTGTCAAAACTATGTATTTCATAATCTTTGCATTTGTGTACCTAAATAATAAAACTGCATGGTGGAATTCTGACATGCTTGAGATGTTTTTTACCAGACTGCGGCGAAGCCAAAAAAGGAGGGTTTTGTCTTTGACCTGTATGTATGTACGTCTTTATGTTCCCTCGTAACTACTAAACGTCTGAACCGATTTTAATGAATATGTCTTAGTTTTTTTTTAATTAGTTACTTTTTATGTTAAGGTTTACTTGGGATTGGGACATCTCCTCCTCCTCTTGTGTATCTACTTAAATTATCGCTATTTATCGGTTTAGGACGGTGCTAACGCGCCCCAAAAAAACATGAAATTAAATTTATATTTTGATGCAATGAAAGGCGTCAAATGGCGTGCTACAATCTGGTAAACATTTTCATTAAAAAAAAAAAAGTTTTTCAACATTTTTATTTATCGCATTTGAAAAGAAAACTACACACTCCTTTCTTTTATCGTGGTTACGCTGCTCTTATTTACTCTGTTAGATTTTTTGTTGCTGTGCTGGTTTTTACATCATTATAAAGCCTAGCATACACTATGTATGACTATTACTATTAACATATTATTTATTGTTATTGAGTAATGAACTGTTTGTTTTATTTATTTTACCTCGATGGTCCTAGTTTATCATTTATAACTTCCAGTTACAACTATAGGTAAGCGGGCACGCCCTTTATGCCTGGAGGCTTTTATTTAGATATTAAGTTCTGTTTACGTTTTGTTTTTATTTCTGCCTGAGTATAGTTCTCGATGATTTTGTTTGGTATATTGGCGTGTGCTAGCTTATACATTGTTTATAATTTAAATTATGTTTTGTGTTGCGTAATGTAAATTATTTTGAATACTATTTTATTGAATCTTTTTTTCTTCTAACTAAACAGACAGCTGTGCTGCTGGGGAGTTTGTTGCGCCACTTCTTCTTCCCAGCTAACGCACTAGGAAGTGGTGAAGGGTGGGCGTTTTGGAAGACTGTCTTATGTAATTTTTAGGTTCGAAAAGTGCTGATTGTCAGCCTAGTTTGAATAAATGACTTTTAAATGTATTGATTTCCTACTGCTGTAAATTAATGATAAAGAGTAGTAAGACACAGATAGGAGAAATTTTATCAACTGGCTCCAATTAACTTTCGTAATTACCGTACCTACTTAATAATCTTAACAAATGGCTTACCTGACGGCGGATTTGGGAATCGAGCCATAGACGAGAACACTGAGTCCTCGGTAGAGACCGAACACTCCATGTGACTTGACGGTCTTCCTCACGCAGTCGCCAATGCCCGTGTACTTCTTGGCACCTCCTGGAAGATGAAAGGGTTTTGGTTAATAAATTATCTGTCTGTAAAGGTACCAATGATGCAAGATTGAATTTAGATGCAGGATTAGAAGGGGCCTTGTTATCTCAAAAGCAGGTCCCAGTAGGGGACCCTATGCATTCAGACCTTCTGGGACCTGTTTTTGTGGGAGCTTAGCAAAAAAAGATCTGCGCGTTTTATGGCTCCCACTATGCCGGCGGTATGGCCGCCGGCTATTGCCGCGCGGCACGTACCCCCGGCTTTTGCGGCCTCATTTTCTCCCTGGCGCCGCCGCCGGCATAGTGTGTAGGAGCTATTATGTACAAATACTTTGCGTGTGAGTACCGTGATGTAAGCGAAATAATCTTATACCTATCGGAAACAAAACTGCAGCCGCTGCATGCATAAAATATTTTTGTTTTTAGAACTCTGGTGAGAAGTGTTTTAAAATAACTTCGCGTTGGCAGATGGAAAACTTATGAGGTGCATATTTTTTACGTCCAGCTTTATGTTTTTCTGTTCCATGACGCACGATTACACCGAGGCGTTTTTTTTTTCCATTTTGACAACTGAGTCGTTGTCGACTATTTTTCCAGTGTCATGTAGTGACGGCAGCACAGCAAAATAAGCCACCTACTACAGTACCACGTGCCTATTTCAGGATAGAGATAAAAATAGGGATGATGACTAAAAATAAAACATTACTATAAACATAAACCCACGTCTTCTACCAACGGGGGAAGACAAACTACAGAACGCCAAATGCTACGATATTACTATTTGTGGATCCAAAAATATTAGTCTTGCTTAAGTGGGAACAGAGCCTGCGAAGTATTTGAAAAATAGGTATCTCACAAAAAAAATTTACGAGATCGACGTTTCGTATTCCCCTTTTTTCTCCTCGAAAATAAAAAAAATTATAGATTCCTACTCCTTTTTTAAATACCTATTATGAAAAAAATAATTATATCGACTCGCGATTATTTTTTTTTTTTCATAATATTTAAAAAAAAAGAGTAGGTTTCTATCATTTTCTTTTATGTTAAAAACTTTTCGAACTTGTCCAGGTCTCTAATCACGGCGGTAAAAATGGGGCATTTTTGTAATTTTTGGAGCGTCATATTTTCATTACCAATAAGTTGCTGAAAAAAAGGAAATAGCAGACTTTGATTTTATGACAAAAATAAATAAAAAAGATTGCTCCAGAATTATTCAGGAAGGAAAAAGGGGAATACATTTGTATGGAGAATCGCAGGCCCTGTGGCCCTACCACCACCTCTAAAGCAGTGTTATTTTAATCTTACTTCAGTGGGTGACAGAGATGGAGCTATGCGTCCTGTAGAGCTTCATCTCTTTCCCACACTAAAGTAATACCCTGTTCTCTCTTAAATGAGACAATGAATTTTCTATTCAATATTGGTGCGCGACCCCCGCCCCCCAGGGGTCCAACACGCATTAATAAGCTAAGTTATAATAGGGATATTGTTATGAATATAATATAATAAAATAACACACGACAGACAACCCTGTCATACGTGGTCGCATTGACCATGAATTAGAGGCCAAGTTGAACCACACACCACAACAAATAAGGTTACTAGCCTAGTAACAATTAGCAAACAGCTAGAATGATCGCTCTCGATTTGTGATAATATTTGTTCACGTATCTATTGAGAAGTTTTATTATGCTAAATTGGTTAATTTCTTTGAAGAAGCGTGATGCTTGAGCGTGCGGGACAGTAGTATGTCTAAGTTCTTTTAAAGGGTTAACCCGTTTTTTTTTTACTTTTGAATAAACGGGTTAACGTCGCGTTATCTACGGGATAGCACCAAGTTTAATCCGGGTTACTGAACCGCACCGTTTGATGCGTAAAGAAAGAAAGAAAGAAAGAAAACGTTTATTTGGACACAGTTCGTGAAACACAAAATAAAAAACAAACTAAAAAGTAGAAGTAGGTCTTTTGGGAATAAGTGTGTGCCTCACGGCTGCGCCAAAAAGGTTCATTTCAGCATTAATGCCATACAAATGCGTACTTTATGCGTCAAACTTTATGGCGGCTCTGAAGTGCACTACTCGTTGAGCAGTACGCCACCCTTCAGCCTCGCTGACTCATGAATTTGTTACTGCGCAGCGACTCGCCTCATGTTCCGAGCCGCCATAAAGTTGGAATCGGGCTGTACCATTAGAATAATCAAAATATCATGAACGTAAGTGGTGTGCCCTGTCTAATCTACCTTATTTTCTCCGGCCTTTGCCCCCTTGGGTTAACGCAAACAGATAAAGAAATTTATACCATGGATCATGTTATCGATACCGGCGTTACATGACAACGACTGATAAGGACAACAAAAAAAGTATATATTTAGGTATTTGTATTGAAAACACCGCCAAAGTTTCAATAACGACACTGAATATTTTTTTTTATTTATTTATATTCTGTCAAAGACAACTTTTTTTACTATAATCTCACATGATGTTAAGGGGCTGATATGTTTGCATAGCCATTAAATATATTATGAGTTGTCATGCAACACTTTATAAAAAATACTGCAAGTTGTACAATTACAACTAAGTAACTCTTAAGCTTAACAGTGCTTACTTTTAATCTGTTGATAATTTAAATTACTCTCACTGAGAGACCTGTGAGCTATGTTGTTTTACCATGGTAACCTCTGATTAAACCTTTACAAAATTACAGAAATAATAAAAAAACCATTGTGTCTCATGTGGATCCACGTTTGATCCACAAAGAGTTAAACTACAGTGGCCAGAGTCGTCAAGCTGTGGGAGCCAGAAGACGGTTGTTGTCACCGAATAAGGCCTGAGAAACGCCTGGCATACTGACTTATGAGGCGTTTAAGGCAAATTGGCCAGAGAAGGCAACATATAGGGAAGAGTGGAAAGCTGTGGGGAGACGTTTGTCCAGCAGAGGAAGAAAAAAAAAATTGTTTAATGGTTAGCTCTAGCAGGCCTCATCAATTCTCTGATTAGCAGACAGCAAATTTACATCAACTAAACATATGTATGTTTACATAACGATGTAATGATAAATGAATATTTATTTATTTTATTTCATAGTTTTTGAAAAACTACACCTAATACGTACAATAGTGCATTTGTTAATAACACAAATTATAATGAATAAAAATGATTTTGTCACATGTTGTTTCTTTATTGTTGAATGTTTATGGATGATATGACAAATTAGAATTTATTTATTTTATGATTTTTGTACAGTGAGCATGTACCTACAATAGTGCATTTGTTAATAACACAAATATAGTGAATAAATATGATTTTGGTAATAATTTTAATGCACATGTTATTTCCTTATTATTGACTGTTGTTGCTAGGCAGAACTTGCGTCCATTAGTCTATGTTTGCCTCTTTTGAACAGATGATAGCACAATGAGGCACAATGCTAATAACTTTTGTAAACTTATGAATTTGACAAGTGAATGATATTTTTTTTTAAGTTTCCAGTTCTTTTTTTAAATTATTTGATTGAGTGCCTATATTTTTGTGCATAAAGCAATTCATTTTTTCCATTATAAAATAAACACTAAGTTAAAAGATTATGTAATGTTCAGTTTAATGATTATTGCCCATAACAAAAACAAATTATGAGAACATAAAATCATGAACAGTACTTATGAGTACCTAAATGTGTAGGACATTACTGTGAGTTCATTCTATTCACTTCAATTTAAATACTTAAATACATATTTAAATCAAAATGTTTGTAGGACATTTGATTTTGTGCTTTATGTATGACTTACAATATAAAGACTTTATTTGAATATTATAGAATTTTTAGAATAACAAGTTCTTGCACAATATTAAAAGCCAGGCAATTATTTTCTAATTAGAATATTGTACCTATACGTCGTTCGCTATTTAGTTTCCAAATTTGTAAGCAAATATGTGTGTTTGGAAAAAACATGCTTATAGTTCAGTTTCCACTAAAACTTCAAAAAAAAAAAAACTTTTTCAGTAATAGTCATTCTGAACTCAACTTAATTTCCATTTCTATAAAGTTTATATTCGTTAAAATGAAAATAACAGCAATTGGAAAAAAGGATTTTATTAGAATTTAGAAATAAGATTTTACACTTTAGATTATATTTTGTTTCAGTGCAACTATAGTTAAATAAAAGATTAATATAACAGCGTAATTTGTCGATCTACAGGTACAGAATGATCAACAAAATAGATTTCATACAATAATAATAAATATTCATTAGTGGTCATTCGCTTAGATACCTACTCAAGTGTCGCTCCGAATGAAAAAGCCTTGAATAATATTTTTATTTGTCTGTTCTCTGACATAACAGTGGTACCGGACCAAAGTCCAAGTCTTATAGTTGTACTCAAAACATTTCCTACGCTTAGCGAAGAGATATCGAACTAAAAAGCGCTTCCCTAGACCCCAAGGTTAAATAACCTAGAATAATTTATTAACTTTGCAGTCCAATTAGAATCTAACTTGGCGTGTTCGAAAGTAAGGTAACACCCAGAAACAAATGAATATCAAGTCGATATTTAAAATAAAAATAGTGAATGACGTACCGCACAGCAGTATTTTTAGCAAATGGTTTTTCTTAGAGCGATGTTTACAAAATATGGACACAAGAAGCGAAACGGAAATATTGATTAGTGAATGAAACCGAGCTTAGTTGAAAGAGGAGAAATGTTTACTGACCTTTTTCGTCTAATTGCAGCTGTGTTTTCACGTATTCCGTTGGGAATGTTATACAAATCTCAATGCCACCAGTTATTCCGCCGGCCACAACACCTTTCAAACCTTTGGATTTCTCGCCAGCCGCAGCCGCTGCACCAGTTTCCGACATCCATGGCCTAGAGAATGGATTTTTGAATGCTAGTGGTCTGTTAGACATAACTATTTCTTTTTAGGCACTTGTCGTTTACGACAGCGGCTGCGTCGACTTCCCACTTTGGCAATGATTTCGAAACTAATAGGAAAATGGGAAAATGGTAAATGTTTTGAAATCTCTTGGGAAACAGGGTAACTAGATCAGTGCTGCCAACGTCAACATAAGGAATTCCCATTTTGAAGCAGTTCACTCGGATAATTTGTACGCGACGATGAAACGTATGGAAATCCTGGCAGACTATTTGTCTTACATATGCGTAATTGCATAGATTTGTGTACGTATTGCGCCGTACGCTTAGCGTTTATAAATCGACTAAAATTAAATGAACAGCACATATTTTTCTTTGTGCCAACATTGTTAAAGAGGCATTGTTTTTGACATCCTTGTCTGTCATTCACTTCATTCCTTCATTCAATGTCATTCAAGATATCGATAACGTAGCAAATGGTTTTACTATTTTAGTAAAATTATACAGTATTATTTAGTTTATATTTAGTTGGAAGTTAAGAAAAACAGAGAAAATGGCGTTGAGAACTTACGGCGATAAGCCGATAAGCTTCCAAATAGAAGAGGGAGGAGAATTTTATTGTGTCGGCTCAGAGGTTGGTGGCATTCATTTTATTTATTTAGATTTGATTAGAAGAAATTTTAACTCTACAAACAAGTTTACTACCAAAGTTTCCGCCTTCACTTGAGCCGAAGCTTAATCTAAATCTTTCTCTTAATCCCCTTCTCTATGTCAGTAAATTCAATAAACCTATGATCATATTACAAAATCTGGTTGTGATGGTGCAGAAGTTCCTTGCTTTCATGATAAATGATAATGTACAGTTTACAAATTCTTTTGATGCAATCCCTAACGCAATACAGTTTTCTGATAAGTATTTGGAATACAACATAAGTTCTTTCTCCATTCAGGTGGGCAACTACCTACGGTTATTCCGTGGGTCTCTCTACAAGAAGTACCCGGGCATGGCCCGGCGTACCCTGACCAATGACGAGAGGAAACGTCTCATCGACAACGGCTTAGGTGCCCACGTGCTGTCCAGTTCGGTATCACTCCTCAAGGCTTCCGAGGTGGAAGATATTATTGAGGGCAACGATGATAAGTATGTGTACGTTTTACAATAATTCTTTTCTTTTTAGGACTTTGATTCTGAATGACTGTTCATGATGTTTGAGAAAACATTGGTAAGTGATAATATGGATGATGCCTGGGTTAAAAAAAATATGATTTGGTCCATCAGTCAGATAATAAAAATATATTAGACACCAATTTTTTGCTTTATCAATACAAAATGACTAGGAAGTGGACCAATTAAAGCTGGGGAGTATGGGCTCGCTACATCACAACAATATTAAATCTACCTGCCCTGACATAATGTCACATTTTAACTCAATGTATCGCTGTAATTTTTTTATTACGTCAGAAAAGAAAAAATAAGTGTCTAATATGATTTAATAATCTCAGTGACGGACAAAAAAAAAAGTTACTCATGATCGCTATTGGAGATGGTCACATAATATCTTAATCATTCAAACCTTCACTACATGGTCAAGATCTTCTATTTCAACATCTCTTGGGAATTATTTCGGTACTACAGTGTTAAGACCTGCTATCTTCATGAAAATTAAAACATTTTCCGTTTCATTATTTTTCAAACATCATAACTATTCATCATGGTTGTGGATCTATATCATGTTTTCATTATTATGTCTTATAATTTTTTTTGATTTCTATTGACTAAAACATTTATTACATTAACCAAGGGTAGTGGCCTTAAGAGTACTCTCCAAAACAAATCATATTGGTGTTTGTGGTGTCACAGTATATCTACAGCTTTTGGTTATATTCAATCACCACTAACATTGCAACAACTACTTGAGCTACTCAACTGATATTAGCTCTTCATAATCAGGTACAAAGCTGTGTCAGTCAGCCAGGAGCTGGCAACACCGAGGGAGAGTAAGAGCAAGAAGCCTCACAACCAGTCATGGCTGCCTGTTATGCCCAACTCTTCGCACTTGGATGCAGTACCGCAAGCCACCCAAATTAGCAGGACTAGGGTGCATAATAAAAAGGTATGTCTCTAATCCTTTTTTTCCTTTGTAGACTCATAATGTATTTTGAAAAACACCACAGTTAGTAATTCAAGGTGCAATTCACTTCTAATCCTTATAATCATAGTTAATTGACTCAGGCGTCACTTTGCGGAAATCCATTATAAAATACAATAGACAACTTATATGGGCGGAGCGAGAGGGAGTGTCAGACTTTTACTGACTAAAACCCACCCATGTTCCTTCCGTTGCCTGTGTGCCGGGGCCGCGATATCCCTTTCGGACAAACTCGCAACCCTGGCAGATATATTTAGTAACCTAATACGGTGTCTTTCTTACGGGGTTCTTTATGACTCTTTAAGAACAGTTAAGCGGATAGGGTTACTAAATATACGTCGTCTATTGTACCTTCTAATTATTGAAATTATGATGAGATTGAGTGATTTCAATCAATTTATTCACATAAGTGGCTGGCCTATACTGGGTATTGTCGCTACTTTTAAACATGTAATATTTTTTAGTTTTTAAGAAGTGTGCACTTCTAAATACACTTCTTAAATAAAGGTACTAGATAGATAGATGAAATATAATTTACTAGCTTCTGCCCGCGACTTCGTCCGCGTAAACTTTCGTTCCCTGACCAACAGCGTCGCATCGCATCGCCCATCCGCGCTATTACTTCGTTTTCGCTTGGCGTTCTCTGCCTTTTTTTGGTGGAGTTTTGAGATGGGGCAGTAAGGGCAGCTACTTTAATAACCATAGTTAAGCATGTTGTAGCTACAAGAAAACGGTCTTAGGACACTGTCCTTAACTTTTTGAGATATTTTGATCAGCAAGAAAATTGGTAGTTTTCACAAAAACTTTTCCTGTTTCTTATAAGGATCAAAAAACTCTATTAGACCATCTGAGGTTTGAGTTCTAGAAAAGTCGGAAATCGCAAAAAACTTTTCCCTTACATTTTAGATCTGCTACAGCTCTTTGAGTACTGCTAATTCTAAAACAACAAAAAAACAACATAATACATATCTTCAATGTTTTTTAGGTCCGCACATTCCCTCTATGCTTCGACGACACGGACATGACAGCGATGCTGGAGAACTCCTCACAAAAGCAGATCCTCGTGCCCATCCGACTCGACATGGAGATTGAAGGACAGAAACTGAGAGATACATTTACTTGGAACAAAAATGGTAACAAAAGTCTTACTTTTGCGGATAGGTGGTAGGCTTTTGGTGATTTAAAATATCCAAAGAAAGTGTTTCTCAGAAAGAAATATGAAATTACTAGTTGCGCCCCGCAGTTTCACTCGCATAAGTCTCGATCCCGTGGGAACATCGGGATAAAAGGTATCCTATGTCCTTCTCCAGGTCATGGTCTGCCCATGTGCCAAATTTCATCTAAATCCGTTCAGCCGTTTAAGCGTGAAAGCGTAACAGACAAACTTACTTTCGCATTTATAATATCAGTTAGGTTTTATACGTCTATACAATAGACAAATAAATAAAATGTCAAAATAACAGTGTTCTACTTAGTGCATATGAAAATTTAAGCAGTACTCATAACAAAAAAAAAAAAAATTGTTCTGGTTAATCTCTGAAATGGTTGGACCAATTTTGACGGGACTTTCACAGGCAGCTGATGTTATAAGGAGTAACTTAGGCTAATTTCATTTTAGAAAAAGAATTAAGGTCCACGTGGGCTAAGCCGTGGGCATCAGCTCGTGCACAATAAGAATGAATGGTCATTTTTGAATATTGGCTTTTGTATCAGCTGCTTGACTTTGCATTTTGATCTAGAGTGTTAGGGAAGTAGCCATTTAGCCATTAGGGCCTATATTTACTCACTCAAACTCAAACTCAAAGCATTTATTTCAATTAAACCATTTACAGGCACTTTTGAATTGTCAAATAGTCGCGACAGTTAGTCAGAAAGTTGAAGCTAGTTGCCCATTCCAAAACGTAGATCTTTATGGAGAAGAACGGGCAAGAAACTCCAAGGACACTCTTTTAAATATAGAAAATTATAAAATCCTGGGTACATTATTCTTGTTGCTTCTATATGTGAGAACAATGTACAAAAAATAAGCCATGGCAGATAAGAGATGACCAGTCACAACTGACGGCGCCCGTTCACAAACATGACGCGTGGTATACAATACGAGTACTAGCTTTCGCCTACGGCTTCGCCCGCGTGGATGTCGGAAAATGTCCCACGGGAACGATCTACCGGGATTAAAAAAATCCTAAGTATTAATCCAGGTCCAACTATCTTTGTGTAAAATTTCATCAAAATCCGTTCAGCCGTTTTTGCTCCAATCCGGAACATCTGGATGGCCTATTACAGCAAATCTTTTCCATTATTTCAGAGTCAATAATAACACCAGAGCAGTTCGCAGAAGTGTTATGCGATGACTTAGAGTTGAACACCAGTACATTCATCCCTGCTATCGCGTCGTCCATCAGGCAGCAAATAGACGCGTACCCCAGTGAACCCCCCGCGATACTAGAGGAGCAGCCGGATCAAAGAGTTGTCATCAAACTCAATATACATGTGGGGAACACATCGCTTGTTGATCAGGTAAGTGCAGTTGTCAGATTGATGTGTACCTAGAAGTACCAGGGGAGCATTCAAACAAAAGAGTTATCATCAAATTCAGTATTTTTGTAGGAAACACTTCACTAGTTGATCACGTTAGTGTGGCATTGGGACAGCTTAGCAGTAGTGTAATCATTATAGTCCGCGCGCGATGGCTAGTCACCGCCTGGTGAGACGAGGGCCCTCCCTCGCCATTGACAAAATTGGCAGACTGCGTTGGCTTGGCTTTTGTCTACCTCCCCCGACTCACCGCTCAGGCGGTGACTAGTCGCGCACAGACTATAGTCCGATGTTCGAAATATCAGATACTTTGGTTGTAGACCTTTTTTTTTTTTTGATTTTGGGAAATTATCTAATAACTTACCCGGAGTGCGTGTCAGACTTTTACTGACTAAAACCCACCCGTGTTCCTTCCGTTGCCTGTGTGCCGGGGCCACTATATTCCTTTCGGACAACCCGCAACCCTGGCAGGCATTGGCCCTAACAGACCCCGTCAGTTGGTGCTGACATCTGTTTGAGGCGCGCGTGGAACACAACGCGCCGTCGACCCGGGCCTGGTCCTTATCGGACGGCGAGCTACCCATCGCTCACCGTCCGCAAGCCCGCGCCTACGGTGGCCGGAAATCGGCTTGGCTGTAGTCCTGTAGAACATTTTGTGCAAAACAAAGGCTTACAAAACAATTTTCTTTTTCATTTATTTCTAAATTTGTCGTAATTAATGCAGGCGGAAGAAAACTGATGCAACAGCTTAGCATAATCAGCCTATCAAACTCAAACTCGAAACTCAAAGCATTTATTTCAAATAAACCAATTACAAGTACTTTTCAATTGTCAAGAGGTCGGTCAGTCAGAAATATGAAGCTAGTTGGGTAGTACCTATAATGTTCCCAGTGCTGGGCCATAGACCCCCTCTCTGTGAGAGGGACTGGGCTGTAAATGCTGTAATCCACCACGCGGGCCCAGCGGCGATTGGTAGATGTCATATGTCTTCGAATTTTTGGCTCTAAGACATGCTGGTTTCCTCACCTCACCTCATGTTTGGTTTCCTTTCACCGTTTTGAGAGCAGTGGTGATGAAATGATTTCCTCAAAGTAAATCGCCTGCCTGGGTTCGAACCCACGAACTACTACTATGCATTCCACAACTTTCCTTGACAAATTCTTTACTGTCCAGGCAGCTCGTTTGTGGAATGCATTACCAGTTCCAATAAAGCGCGCGCAATCGTTGCCAGTGTTTAAAAGACTCGTGAAAGAACATTACTTGTCGTTATGATTCTGTTTTTATCGTTAGCTGTAATAATATTCGTCATTTATTTTCGTTGCTTATATAGTTAGTATGTATATATCCATGTATCTATTATATAGCATTTATCTGTGTATCTATTATAGTATATTGTACTTATATACCATTTATTTGCACCTAAGACAACCCCATTTTATGTCCAGAAAATCACTGTCCATTCCAAGCTTGCCTGGAAGAGATCGCAGTAAGCGATAAGGCCGCCCATTGTATATTTTGTAGTGTATTACTTTTTCTTTATGTAATGTATAATCTGGTGTTCAATAAAGTATATATAAATAAATAAATAAACTACAACTCGTAAGCCGTTACCACTGAGTCTTTACTGCTCTCAACAACTTGAGACTACTTATAATTATTTGCTTATTACGTCGTCCGTCGTGAGAAAATATTTTTAAAAGCAACAATTTATATTTCCAGGTGGAATGGGACATGTCAGAAAAGGAGAACAACCCTGAACAGTTTGCGATGAAGCTGTGTGCCGAGCTTGGTTTAGGAGGCGAGTTCGTGACCGGCATCGCGTATAGTGTTCGAGGACAACTGAGCTGGCATCAGAGGACTTATGCCTTCAGTGAGGCGCCGCTACCTGTTGTAGAGGTAACAGCCATAATAATACAAAAGTACATAACCACCAACCGCTGCTCCTTTCCAGCGTCACCACTTCCTGGTATTTGAGCTGGAAAGGAGCAGCGGCGTAACAAACTTCTCAGCAACACATTTATTTATTATTTATTTAGGTTTTTTTTATGTGGTTATGTGGCAGATGGATTGGAGAATCCACTGTTTTACAAAACCGCTAGTTCTTTTACATTACAGCGCCGTTTGGTAAACGACTGAACGACTTTCAGCTGGATTGTCATTGCGTTATGTTTTACGAAATAGCTACCCACATTTAGACGTAATTCAGAATGGCTTATCTGCAGTCACAATAAGCGTTTGGTGTGGTTTCTAGGGTCGCAGTATTTAACGTAGGGCACCGTGACCAATTGGTTTAGGTTAGGTTAGAACAGTAACCAACCGCGCGCGAGTCGAGCGAGCGAAACAAGCGGTGCCGCGGTAGCGGCCGGCTAGCGCTACTTCCAACTTGGCCGCAGTTACTTAGCTATTTAGTATTTTTAGGACTGACTCTCATAAAACTGATAACTTAATGTAAAAAAAAACCTTAAAATAATTGCTTTCACTCATATTAATCATTTTATTTATTTCTGTTGCGGTCGCCTTTATTGTTGTTATAACGCACAGAGCTACAAAATTTTGCTAAAATCTACAATTTGACGTTTCATTTCACACTGTTTTACACAACGCCTCATCGTTGACCTGCTGCATTGATAAATGCAAAAAGTTTAGATTCTACAATCCATCTGTGACATCTACGCCGTTTTGTTTCTCACTTTACCAATAATGCTCTCGTTTTTCCCACAGACGCCATACCGCCAACCATCAGAAGCGGAGCAATGGGCGCCGCACCTCGAGACCCTCACCAACGCCGAGATGGAGAAGAAGATCCGCGACCAGGACCGCAACACGCGCCGCATGCGACGACTCGCCAACACCACGCCCGGTTGGTAGACATACAATCTTATACTCATAACCGTATGGCTCACTTTCGAGTGTTGAATCGAATCGATTTACCTCCGATTTAAAACTTCTTTTCATAATGTCAATGGCAATCTTGTATCAGTTCAGAATTTTGCTACATTATTATCAGTAGCGTTCACAAGTTCTTTTACAATTGGATGTTGAGTAAAATCTTTTTTTATCCAGCAGGTAGATTATTAAAAAAGATAGGGCACGTATTTTTTCTTTTTTTACGTAGTCAAAAGATTACGGAAATACATTGAGTAGGCAATGCGTTAAAATGTGGCATGACGTCTCTGGCCGGGGAGTGGGGCTCGCTACGTCACAAGTCAGTATAAAACTGACTTGTGACGTAGCGAGCCCCTCTCCCCAACTTTAATGAGTTTTATCTAATCCATTTTTTATTAATATGATAAAGCAAAAAATACGTGTCTAATATATTTTTATTATCTGACTGACGGACTTATAGTATTTTTTTTTCCCCAGTCGACATCTTACGGCTTATTTTCTCAAAATCGAATCAGTGACGACCCGTGTCGAGGTTGAGTAAGTCTGAAACATAACTGGCGAAATTTGGTTTACACCCCTGCTAGTCCTTCGAGGATTACAATCGTGATGTTTTCTTATGCTATCGAGGCAGGCAAACAATTTAAATGACTTGTCTAATATGAATTAAAATAAGTTACTGTGGTACTCGCGTTCTGAACTAAGTCGTGCAACGAATTGCGTCTTATCGATACTTTGCTACCTGCTCCATAAGTGCGAGCGAGACAGACTAATAACAATAATTGATGGCCCGATGACTCAGTTCTTAACGCGGTGACTATAAATACTTCAAGCGCATCTGATATGAATCTTGACGTTCTGAAGTTGCGCATAATTGACATAAATACAATATAATTCAAAGTGTCAAATCACACCAATTCGAATCATAATCGATTTGATTTAAACTCGAAGGTAAAACCAGTAGTATATACTGTTTTATACGAGGCTATTTCGCCACAGGAGTAGATATTTAACAGAGAACAAGCTTCATGCAGTCACGGCTATGTTTGCACGACTTTAGCGGTGTTTTTTACTCACGAATGAACGACAAATGATGTACATTCACGAGTGAACTACTTACTTATTAGCTATTGCAGCGTAATGAGGATTTTCATGAAAATTCACACCAACAGTTGACGTCACTGTGACAACAGGTCTTCCATTTCAACAATGAATATAAAATATATGATGGCGTTCATCATTCGTTCGTCATTCAGTCACGCGTAAAGAAATTATAGGCGTTTTGACACTTTTGACAGGTGCCCGGACCTGACGTCTCAGTGCTGCCATCTAGTGAACGTCATATCAGAAAACCCTCATTGTATAAAGCTTAGGTTCTGTTGAATATAATATTCCTGTGATTATGTTGTGCAAGTAACTTCACCTCTATGTAGATATGTAGACAATTATTTGTAATGTTATGGTGCAGTTTAAGAAACTATAAGGGTGGCTGTCCACTGGAGCAGAGAGGAGAGGAGCGGAGCGGAGCTTTGCCAATATTAAGTAATGGAATTGCATAAATCTTCGCTCTGCTTCAGTGGACAGGGATCTGCAAACTAGTTAAAAAATTCATACAAAACCGGGAAGCGGAGCGGGGAAGCGGAAAAACGCGGCCTCGGGGTATTGCAGCTCGCTCAAATTACTCGTCGCGGAGATCCGCACAGTCCGCAACTCAACTCCGCATTACCTCACTCCGCATCAAAGAACAGACACAGTCTGCAACTCCGCTCCGCATTACTCCCTCGCTTCGCTCCGCTGCCTCGCTCCGCGTCAATGGACAGGCAGCCTCAAACTGTAGTACTTAATGACGAGTTGTTGTAGGTGTGCCAGCTAGTATTTCCAATACATTGATGTATACTTGTTTGCTGGAGTGCAAGTTACTTGCACAATTGAAACGCAACTTTGAAGTCTAAATATTTTTTATTGTATTTCATGAAGACACGTTGTGTGTCATGTGTCATCATGCAATGCAATTCTTAGATACACAAGTATACTGCCCATTTTAGTCAGAAATATACTATGTCCAGTATATCTTGACATATGGCGACGTAGAACTAAATTAAAAGTACTGAATTTGATATTTGGTTGATATTAATTGTGTTTGCAAGCAGCGCTGTGAAGGACCAAAATATACTGGACGCCTTGTGATTGTTGCATTTCACGAATTTGAACCTTATGTCAGTGTGATGGGAGTTGTTATCGTGAAATGCAACAATTATATCTGTGGGTAAGCAGAGGTCTTCTGCATAGTTGTATGGAATGGGTAAATATGTTGGATAAGGGTCCATTCACACAGATCAGGGTCAGGGCAATTTGGGCTCACAGTCCTTATAAATGGATTGCTTACAATATTTTTCTAAGAACTTGATCACATAATTATGGCCCTCTTTGGCCCAGGTATGCTCTGACCAACACAAATACCAGAGCCCAGACAATCCAGAGACCGAAAAGCTCTGACCGGGAACTGTGTGGAAGCTCCATAGAATAAGTCAGTCAACGGTGATAGGAATGTATCACATAAACAGCATATGATGATACTTCACTTGGTTAGGAGCAAACAAACATAAGTACATAAAGTATACAATTATATATAAAGGGAAAAGTGTATATGTCAGTTTTCTTTTTTTTTTTTCCATATTCATGAGAAGAGACATACAACAAGATGATAATGAGAAAGTAACTCTGTCTATGTTTGTTACGGATTTGGATCTTCTTTTCGTGTGGTTAGTGACTAACCTGGTGTCAGAGTTTTAAAGCCGCTCATGGGCCTCTGACTTGGCTTCACATGCCGTCGAGAAATATCCTTCAGGCCGGTTTCCTAACGATATTTTCCTTCACCGTTTTTGAAGCAAGTGATAATTATACACTATGCACATGAATCCGGATTAAGATGAAATTTGGCTTGGATTTATATTTATTTGACATGGATTTATACCGGTAGTAGATACGTTCCCGTGGGGTAATTTCCAAACTCCACGCTGGCAAAGCCGCGTACAAAAGCTAGTAAATTATAAATGACTGAAAATTTACTAAAATTTGTTGATCTTGAAATAAAATAAATGAGACAGAATTTTTCATTCTCAGTATATTCAACACGGACCACCGCTATTCTTATTTCTGACATCCACAATTTCCCGTATAATTCTCGAAGAATCTAGAAAGTCAAAAATACATTATTATACACGTTGACAATGATCACATCAGGCCGCGCCTTATTTAAAAGCAATCATCGCGCGTATACGCAATCGGTCGCGTGCATATGTAAGTTCTTGTTCGGCAAACCGGAAAGCGCCCTCTGTTGGCGCGACCATGGTCTAATAAAAACAAGGTCTGGCATTTCGGGAGTGACACATGCTTACGTCACTATCCATTATCCACTTTATTACAAAAATATATACAAAGCATTTAAATTGTCGTTTCGTTTGTCTAATCAAACGAAACAATTCAATTTAAACATAAACCAACGTAATTGTTAAATAAAACCTCACTGTTTTATCGGATTCGCACAGGTAATAACGGTGGTTGGGGAGTTATTATTACACAGTACTGGTAACACAGATGTGATGACGTAGACTTGTGTCACCCACGTGACTACTGTCTCTCGGAATGCTATACCTCGCGAAGTATATTATTATATCATCATGACCCACGCGTTCAGGATCACAGAACAAAAAGCTCGAACGATCGTGAGTTCGCGCCACGATTGCTTTTAAATACGACACGGGGTAATAGTGATGTTAATATTATTATTAACATATTAGTAGAATTTGCATGAAATCACTATACATTATACAAGTTTTGATGGGATTTCTGTTAGGTGTTGTTATTATTTAATAAAAATATTTTTGCGTACGCTACTTAAATACACGTTACAAAGTTTAGTTAGAATTGTTGTAAATTGCAGATTTTTTGTCGTACGATAGTTTTTATTGGCGCTGAGGCTTAATTATTTATTATAGGCCGAATTATACTCGGTGGATGTGCGTACTTATTAATATTTAAATACCATTCGATAAACAACTTTCGACCGTAAAATAATCTGCAATTTGCAATATTAAGGTGCTTATAGGTGTGAGAGATTTTGACAATCGGAAGGAAGGCTTAATAATAAATAGTTTGTTGAATGACATATTCGATTTTCAAAATTAATCAAGTCTGTAGGCACCTCTAGTGTTAAGGATCTTGATAAACAGAGATGCCTCCATAGTCAAAAAAAAATAAACACTGGTCTTCCTAAAGAGATATATTTAATGTTGCCAGTGCAATACCAATAATATTCGATATTGTCATTACAAAGTAAATGGTCGATTGATTCGAATAATCGATTCAAAACGCATCGGCAGCTGTTTTGCCGCCATTCATATATATGGCTGCGTTATATAGTTAATTCCGTTAGTCAAAGCTTTAATAATGAAAAGATTCATATAATTTATCACAGAATCTTGTTATAATCAATTCTAATTATTATTAACTTTGCAGTGACAATACGTCATTTTTATTGACCGCATGCAGGCAGTAGATGAATTAAATACAATTGAATAGCTTATCAATTATATTATTGAATATTAAAAATAATATATTACACAAAATTCGCGTTTTTGAGGCTAACTTTGTTTGCAAGTTACAGTCAAATCAGTTTTAAAATATTTAATTAATTATAAGTATTAATATTACAATTATGGACTGAGGTATTAAAAGTATTAACATTGTGACTGCTTCAAAAGGCCATTCTAACATGACTGATAGAAATATACGAGTAAATTAACTAGAATTAATTTCGTTGTCTTCCGCAAAATCAGTACTTACAAAGAGGTAAAATATACTTATTTATTCAAAGACTTCTGAAATAGGGACGATGACAATATTATTATTTTAAACTCAAAAAAATATTTGTTTGCAAATAGTGCAAACAATATTATAAAAGGTGTCAAATCTTAAAAAAATGCCAAGTTATAAACGGTTTAAAATAACTGCTAGATAAGGACGGTACTTTCACAGAAGTCACGTCTCGACTATGAACATACTTGCGTCAATCTTTGGTCCGTACCGCGCGACAAGGACGGGAATAATCCCTTCCAAAAACTTTTAAAGTGTGTAGCTTCTCCATATTTCCATCGATTATACAGATATTTTCATTTTAATATGCCTTCTTTGAAATTACACTGTTTGTTCGAACATGCTAACTTATCCTAAATAGTAATATAAATGTGAAAGTCAGTTTGTTTGTTACGCTTTCACGCAAAAACGGCTGAACAGATTTGGATGAAATTTAGCAAATGTGTAGACCATGACCTGGAGAAGGACATAGGCTACTTTTCATCCTGGATCTATAGCTAGTTTCTAATAATTATTAGTCATCATCCCTATTCATGAATTGTCCCGTATTTTAAGACTGATAACGCTTTTCTGAGCAGTCAAAGTGTTAAATATAAAATCAACAAGATGGTGACAGTTTTATCTCGTATTTTCTAGTTAATTTTACAATTTACAACATTGTTCAATAAAATTATAAATGAAAACGTATTGATGCCTTCCATGAGTACAATTTCATATTAGATGCAATATAGTTAAGATTTTTAGTAAAGTGTGCACGAAAAAATTGCTTACAACCAAAAGTACATACATCACTGCCAAAAAATACAAAGTGAATATTTAATTTAAATTATTTATTTGTGCGTTGATTTTTTCGTGCAGTTTTTACATGTTCATGTAATGTATTAAGTAAGTAAGTGGACTGTTTAAATTCTATCACATTAATTAAAGAGGAATTTTCCAATCACTTTTGTTTCATTTTTTAACCTCACTTTGATAACTAACCTTTTAAATCGATATGGGTGATTCAATTGACACAATCTGCTTACCATTACTAGAATATTGGAATATGGCAATACTATGTAATTTCATAATTTAAGTATTTTAAGGGAAAATGCTAAAAGTGACGTCACAGTATTTAGTTTAATATATTTTCATACATTAGTTTTTGGTCGGTGGAACCGTGTGCTCTGGCCTTTCATTGTTACTCGTTTAATTCCTAAATTAATTATTTATAATCTGTGGAAACCACCAATATTACTAGCCTTAAGCCGCGTCCTTAAAAAAAATAACAACACCTTGAAACATGGTATTGCCATACTCAAAAACAAATAATACTAAATATAAAATCGACTAAATGAGTTGACGTTTGTTTCTGGTGACAGATGTGTCGTTGAGTCGCGCTGTCAACCGGCTGATTCGCGCCGACGAAGCCCTCTTCCAAACTACCCCGGAAAAGAGAAGGAAAAAGATATAATCGCCCTGAGTCCAAGAGAGAAAATGCTGTGTCCTCTAGGTTTTAGGTTTTTTTATATCCGTTATAATATACAGACTTTACAGATGTGACAATATTGAGGTTTTACTGTATGTAATTTCTGCTGCTTAGTCAGCTTGACATGGCATTTGTAACTTTGTAAAATATGATCTTTTATATTGTTTTTGGTTGCTAATAGCATCTCCTTGATGTTATATATCCCAGCACGCGTAGCATGACACCCATAGAAAAGAAAGAAAGAAAAAGTATTTATTGAGACTCGCACAGGAAATCACATTAAACTAAAAACACATTAAACATAAATAAAAAACAAAGTAACATTAAAATTTAAAGAAGGAAGTCCTGTACGAGGCCAAAAGGCTCCTATCTCAGCATAATGCCGCGACATTTAAAAATAAATAAAAATGTCGCAGCGCTGGTATTCTGATAGGGCCCGCAGTGATGTCACGGATAGATAGATACAGACAAATAAATATAATAAAAAATAAAAATAAAAATGTGTGTGAAATACAATGAAGAGTAAAATATTATGTAATCCGCGTGTCGGCATCCGACGTAACATCAGTTACTTGTCTATGCCTTTAGTATCTGTGGGAAAAGGGTTTTCTACGGAATTTTTCGACGGAAGAATAGACAAAATGACAGATTGTGATTGTTTATCTGTCATTTTGTCTATTCTTCCGTCGACAAAACCCGTTTCTATTGTGGTAATGCTAAGCGTTCTGGTATAGGTATCTTTTGGGACACAGAAGTTTTACCATCTTAGGTCGGTGCAGATAGAGCCAACAAAATGCTCGAGCATGCTCTTTGCTATCTAGATTTGATTTAAAAAACATGGGCATCATCTCTTGCACGCTATTTTGAACTCGTATTTTAGTTGTGATTTAGTTCATTATAAAGTTATTAATCAAAAACTCCTCCAGCATTTTTCTGCTTTGTCTGCGCTGCCCTTAGTCTTCAATTCCTGAGTGAATAATTACTTTTTTCTTAACATCTGGTGAGATAGTAATTTAGTAAAGATAAGGATGTAATTAAGTTTACAAGATAGTTAATTGACTCAGACGTGACTGCGGAAATCAATTATAAAATACAATAGACGATGTATATTTAGTATTGACACGTCAAGCGTTGAGAGCAAAGTGAGAAACACTCACTCTCTCACTTTGATCTCGATGCTTGACGTGGCAACACCTCGGGTCCGGGTTCGCAAAAAGTCAATCGTCATCCTGAGGATGCCTTGTTGAGAGATGAAACACGTGTCGTTTTCTTACATGGTTCTGTATGACTCTTTAAGAACAGTTACGCGGATTAGGTTACTAAATATACGGCGTCTATTGTTTTTTCTTTTTTAAGTTTATAAGCTCATAGTGTTTACAAGTTTCGTAGTGAGACAGCATCTTACCAACGGACATTTGCTAGTGGACACAGCTAATTTAATATTTTTTTATTATTTTTAGAACTTCATGTAATTTTAAGACTTCAGTACGTAGGTAGTTCTTATCGCATGAATTTAAAACACCTTGTCTACGAGAGACTAGTTTTACCGACTTTGATAACAAAACATCATCGTGCCTAGCCTTTGCCAACTATATTGGGGTCGGCTTCCAGTCTAACCAGATGCAGCCAACTCAGTTACTGGGAAACATGCAAATACGGTACGAAAATCTCGATTCAGACATAAGGCATATATTCATAGGTAAGTTGTAAGTGTCCACAGGCCTACGAGACCGCGTTTAAGTCGGTATCATTTAGCTATGTTAAGTACCTACTTTTCTGTTGACTTATTTGGCTAGAAAAGGGAAAATTGCGTTTACATCGCAGAGTATAAAGATACAGATCCTATCTAATCTGCGTTCGTAATTTATTTGCCAAACATGTAAACAAATTCGAGTTTTAGGAAAAACAACTGTAATGCCTACACATAAAGTTCAGTTTTCTTTTTCAACAGTACTAGTCAGTCTAAAATCAACTTTATTTACACTTGAATAAAGTTGATGTTTGTTTAAGTGGAATTAACATCAATTGGAAACAAGATTTTAGATATACCTTAGGGTAGATCCTTTAAGATAATAGTAACTGCTACGTTGGTCTAGTGGTCGCCAACACTACCGCTGAACATGATGTACTGGGTTAGATTCCCAGCTCGAGCGAAGTGTTATTGGATTTTTCCATCAGGAATTTCCCGGTTTATTAACCCAAACGAGTTTGGAGTTGTGCCCGGTTGATGGCAATAGCTCGCTATCTATTACAAGGGACTTAAATCGTATTGAAGAAATGTTGGTGTAGTAAAGGTTTGCCTCTACCTAACCCTTCGGGGAAAATTGGCTTGATGTTATGTTCGATAAAGCAAGTTAAATGGATTTGTGTTAGATTTACCGCGTTACCACGGCTAAACTATAACAAGATTACACAGCAGACTCGCTAAAAATGACCTTCACGCTTAGCATGACCACAATAGAAACGCGTTTTGTCGACAGATGAATAGACAAAATGACAGATAAACAATCACAATCTGTCATTTTGTCTATTCTTCCGTCGACAAAACCGGTAGAAAGCCCGTTTCTATGGTTGTCTTGCTATGCGTGGAAAATGTATGAAAGGAGTGTTATTAAGTCAATGAAAAAAGTGTAGGCTCTTAGGAAGTAAAAAAATACGTTGAAATAAAAAAAATAAAAAATAAAAGTCGAGCGGTGTCGTGAGACACCCGGTTGAACGAAGTTCTTTTTGCTGTATATTACGTATTAAATAAATAGACACAATGAAGTACTCGTAAATTAACAACGTTTGAGAGTAACTAAAGGAAAACAAAAAAAAACATTAAAACATACTATAGCAAGTGTTGTGATGGTCAAAATGTTACACTTTTTTCGGCTTAGCTCTGATTCGTCAAGTCTGCAGAGTATAAAGTGCGATAAAGAATTTCGTTCCAAAAATATAGCAATTGAGATTAATAATAATTATTCCATTCCACATAGCATTCTTATTCTAATTAAATCTTTATTTATTTTCGTGTGGTTAGTACTGTCAGAGTTTTTAAAGCTGCCCAGGGGCCTCTGACTTGGCTTCACATGCCGTCGAGAAATATCTCTCCGGCATGCTCACAATTTTTTCCATCTCCGTTTTTGAAGCAAGTGATACAATACGCACATGAATCTAAAAAGTTAGAGGTGCGTGCCTTGGGTTCGAACTCGAGACCGACGGTCACACCTCTAGCAGGGACCGAAAACCTTTATAAATTACGGTACTGGTATCAAAGAATTTGAAAAAGAAACATGTTACCTCTATTAGGTTACCGTTTTAATACCGGTTACACACACAGGCGATGTGTGCCCTAACAAATGCCGACGGCACGTGTAAGATAGAGGTACAATTTATTTCGGTAACCGATATTAATACTGGTTGTATTCAATTTGGTGATCTTTATAAATACCTGTAAAAATAGAAATGTTTCGTTATACCGGTTTCGGACTCTGACCACTAGGCTCACTGCTGCAAATTTACTTCGAATTAAATAAGATTACAATATGCATTTATAGAGATTCCTTTTAGTAGGTCTACGTTTTTAGTTGATTTTAAATTAGACTGGTTGTTTATAACTTTATGTGATTAATGATTACTTTTATCGCTGTAAGGCTTTGTTTAAATTAAGTTAGCGTAGGTTTTGCTATTTCTTTTTTATATGTCTTTAAATATAATAATGGTTTTTCGTACATTCAACCGCTCGCCAGTGGTACTCCGTGACTACGCGTGGTTGACTGTACTTCTTAAAGAGTCTATGATACCTCAAATTGCTTAGCATGATCCTCCATTATATCGAAAATACTGCAGCATTCATTTTGAAATAAATATAAGGTAAAGTTGAGGATGAATGTTAAGTACTACGTTTAACAAAAACACTATTCCATCAAATTTTCTCGATAGAAAAAATTCCACAGTTATACAAAACAATAATCCGCTGGTATTAAAAAAATAGTTCAAATTAGATCATGTAACTTTGTATAATACCTGAACTAACTATAAATCAGATACTATGCTTTTATTTTTTTTAATTACCATTTTAGTCGTAAAAATAAATTACCTAAACTATTGGCGCCTTGGAGCCTTCTCCCCGCCGCTCAGTCTCGCTCTCACTCAGTACGCGAGCAGTATTGTGCGAGCGAGATAAGGAGTGAAGTGAGGTATAATGGACTTTTAAGAATATGATAACTTTTTAATATAGCTGAAATAGAGGTTTTTAAAACAATTAGATCTGATTTATTTTTCTTTATTCAGTTTTAGTTGCTCTCTATTTTAGAGTAGTGTAACTATGTAACACAATTCTTTATGACTGAGGTGTAATGCGCAATGTTGTTTGATTGCAAGCTTGGCTTTCGCATGGGAGAACTTTTCAGGTTTTACGGCGCAGTTCCATTGCTGCCCACGGCTAAGCTACAAACGTGTGCTAAGCTACGCATTTACCTTGGCTTTGTACGAAAATGTAGGCGGGGTCATCCATTGCGACGGTTTATCTGTGATTGCGACGGGTTACCTGTGATTGCGACCTACGGTCACTTATGAATGTACGTATGTATGTACGGATACGTGGCTCACAAATGTACTCGCGTAACTAACGTGCGTGACCTCTCCGTGCGCATCCTACCGAGCAACCGCTAACGAAATTGTATGCTTTTTTCCATGTTTCGCCTCAGTTTGCAGCTTTGACATGTACCTACCTAACAAAAATGTTCATCAATATAATTAAAGCTCAATGTACCTAGCTATAAAAAGTATCTTATTAAGTGGTAGTATTTCTGCGCTGTGATAAGGAAACAGCCTCATATCTACGCCTAGTTTGTAACTTTTAAATAATAAAGACATGCATGTGTAAACAGTTGTTTGATTTTCCTCCCTATTAACTTCACCTGTGTCTGAGAAGCCGAAGAGTAAACATCTGTCCTGCGGGTCTACTCCTGAAGCACGAAATCCGTAGTTTCGGCCTTAAGCTCTACACACACACAAGGCTGGTGCGTGTCGGGCGCGGGTCGGGACGGCAGCACGGCTTGCAATGACTAATTTCTTGTATTATATGGATGTCACACGACCCGCTCCGCGCCCGACCCGCGCTCGCGTTTCGTGTGCTGACATCCATATAAACAAGGAATTGCAATATAAACAAGCCCGTCGTACTGCCGTCCCGACCCGCGCCCGACACGCTCTGTATTACATACGGATATAACACTAGTTCGGAGCCCAAACTAAGAATGAATGACAGTTATACCTACCTGATGTATCTCTGCCCGTTCAAAAATTTAACAACCTGCGGACGGACGTATCTTCGTTGACGGACTTAAAGTAGACACCCTGGTGTGAGCTGTGATGCAGAGGATGGAGGCATCTGACAAGAAAATGGTTGAATATGAATGTGGATACCTTATAAAGTTCCCACTGCTGTGACACTGACCTCCTCTCTGTGAGAACCACTAGGCCATAAACCACTACGCGAGCATGTCGCAGCGGAAGAACGTCGAATGTCTTAATTTCAGCTTAGCAGATATTTAGTGTTTGACGTCTTGTAATTGTGTATTGCACAAATTTGTGTATCCAACCATTGGGTGAGCTATTCAACAAAAACTGTTTCTGCTGGAACTACATCATCCCACCGGCAGTTTTTAGGGTTCCGTAGTAAACAAGGAACCCCTATAGTTTCGTCATGTCCGTCTGTCTATCTGTCTGTCCGCGGCTTAGCTCAGAGATTGTTAGTACTAGAAAGCTATAATTTGGCATGGGTATACATATTAATCACGTCGACAAAGTGGTTAAAATAAAAACAAGAAAAAAAATCGTATCTTTAATTATTTGGTGTAATGAGCTGAAATGTTACATGTAAATAGTTGCATTAATACCTACACAAATTATCAGAATATGTTGTATTTTGCTTTTCCATTAAAAAGTCCTACAATCGGATGTCATACAATATAGTGGTTCAGTCGTAGTAAAATAAGCGAGTGCTCATTTACTAAGAGTACATAAATTAAACTTGGCAGGATATTGTAGACCCATATAACACACAAATAAATGTTATAAGTTAGGCTCTAGAGTTCCTATTTTAAGTACTTGGACATAATAAATAACCTTATTTTACTTTTACGTGTATCTCTTCCGAACGGTATGTTTTTATCAAATTCTGTTTTCACAAACATTACACACAAATTCAAAGCAACGTGCGTAAAAAAGTACAACTCTGCACTAAACCGTTTTATATGTTTTTTTCCACTCAACTTGATCCACAGCCAATATGATTAATTTAATATTCGATTATTACTCTTTTTATGAATCTGCGTCCAACAACTGAAAATGAAGAAAAGCCATGGCGAAAATCGCATAACAAATGACATATTAAAAGCCATCAGGGAGCCAGTAATACCCATTATAACCACTATATTCAACAAAATCTTGAAACGAGATACCACCCGACTGGAATACTGCGATTATAACCTTACTCTATAAAAAAGGGGATCCGGGCAATATGGATAACTACAGCCCACTGAGTATTCTTCAGACGCATAAAAAATATTTACCAGCCTCATATTAAAAAGGATCTCAAAGACTGACGAAAACCAATCAAGAGAGCAAGCAGGGTTCAGATCGGGCGTCTCTATACACGACCACATATTCACGATAACACAGATAATCGAGAAGTACAATGAACACAATAGAGAGCTCTGTATATAGCCTTTGTAGATTACTCCAAGGCATTTGACTTTATCTCCCATGAATCTCTATGGTGCTCTCTTTGTGGACAAGGAGGGAAGGAGGGTGTATTTAAACATTTGTAAAGAAATTTACAAGAGCAGCAAAGCAGTAATTAAATTTGAGAAAAAAGCCATTTAACATCAAAAAAGGAGTTGGGCAGGGTGATCCCATCTCACCGTTGAGCTCCACGATTACTGACTGGACAGGTCCACTCAAATCAAGACACTAATCTATATGGCCTGACCAAGATTATCTCTGAATTTTAAAAGACACTGCGACCTCTGAGTTTGTAAAAGAGATAGCGATATCCTATTTACAGAAAAATACAATTTCATTTAATTTCAATTCACCTAATTTCTGGAGCACATCTTCAGACAGCTAGATTGGCATAATTTCGATATCAACATAGACGGCGAGGTAACCTAAGACTATATTAATATTTAAAAATATAAAACAGCGAATTGAAAAAAAAAAACTTAGCTGTCTTAGCTCATCATACTCGTAGTTCTGCCAAAAAAAAAACAACCAAGTAACTATTCCAAAATAAATAAAGCCTTCTTACTCGCTTCTGTTTCAATACTTGAAAAAAAAAAAATTTAGCTTCCTACTCAATACCTACAGCTCGGCCATCCTATATGAGTCTGTTCTAAAGGCGTTACGCACGAACATCGAACACGGAACATTTAGTTTGTACCTGTGGACGTATACTCGTATTAGAAAATGGAACATGAACACCATACGAACACAGTTCGACTTGTGTTCACTGTGTTCACTCTCTTTAGTAGCCATGGATTCGCCAATGTTCGCAGTGTTGCATCAAATTTCTCCGAACACCATCCACACAAAACAACGAAATTAGATCGCTACGATCGTTTTTGACGAACACAGTGTTTGATGTTCGTTAGTGGTACGCACATGCGAACAAGTATATAAAGTAAAAGTGTATTATTTTAAGTTATCTTTATTTTTTCTGTTTTTTTTTAATTTCTATGTGAATATTGTGTGCCTTAACCTGAGTCAAATAAATTTCTTTTCTTTCTTTATTTAACAAAGTGTTCGATGTTCGTATTCACCATGTTCTAGTTCGTTCGTGCGTACACACCTTTAGACTCCTATTTTAATTCAAAGAAAAGAAATATAAAAACTTCATTCTTACTTATTAAATATTTTTCGGTTGGACGTTTTTTACTTCACTGTTTTATTGATTGCAAGGCCACATGACTAAAGACATCACAAATCCATGTCTTATCTCCGGAATCCCGTACGAAAGCAAATTCGCGCAGGATCTGTAACATCCACCTTTATGCGGATGCTCTAATATGCTGTCATCAATCACTTACTGTAAGCGACGTATAATGGAGAAGAAATGATTATGAGCGGCGACATATTTGGGTTACAGGATCTTGCAGGATCACAATTATTTGGATGTTAATACATTTTCGGCGTTAGTTTGGATTTTATTTGGGGGTAATGTTTAGTGAAAATGTAAGCAAATCATTCTAATGATTATCATTTATTGGCGAAAAGATATACATAATTGCAAAAATCCTTTATTTAGCTCGTAGTAAAAGGTACGGATATTTTTCTTAGTTTCCAGTATTCCGGTCTTTTGCAAAAATAAAAATAAATACGATTAAGCCCCTTTGAACCACTTTTAAGGTTCTTTTTAAATATTCTTTCATGAAATTCAGAAAAATACACATGTCATGGTCACAACATACACGCCCACGCCTTTTTTTATGTTGGGAAATTACAAATAACTTCTCCCGCTCTGGGCTGAGCGGGAGGTCGTGTCAGACTTATACTGACTAAAACCCACCCGTGTTCCTTCCGTTGCCTGTGTGCCGGGGCCGCGATATCCCTTTCGTACAAACTCGCAACCCTGGCAGGACATGCCCATGGCTGGCTTTGTATAGGCCTGCTTTTGTGCCATGCTTCCCTGGTCAGTGCGAGTCGAGTCTGTCGAGCCAGGTCTAACCCACAATCTTCTAAATGCTATCCACCCATCTGGGTGTTGGTCTGCCAACACTTTTTCATCAGGTCTATAAAATTAACAACATAGATATTTAAAATACCAGGTATATACGAGGTTGGTCTAGTGGTCACAAACACTACCGCTGAGCATGAGGTCCTGGGTTCGATTCCCGGGTTGGGCAAAGTGTTATTGGGTTTTTCGATCTGGATTTTCTCAGTAGCAGCCTGTAGTCTGGATTTGTGCCCGGTTAATGGCAATAGGCTCGCCCCTATTACATGAGACTTAAACATAACTGGCGAAATGTGGGTGTACCTGCTACAGGTACACCTTTGCCCAACCCTTTGGGGAGACAAGGCGTGATGATATGTATGTATGTTTATATTTATTATTTCCGCTAAGCCTAAATATTTCCTTTGCTGAATGCACTAGCCAAAATTAATGTAAACACACACGGACCACACGTGACAGTTACTAGTGAATTTTCATACATTTAGCGGCGAGGTGGTCACTAGCGGCGGTACGTGTGGCCTGCCCTTAGTGGCTTATAAAATTCTTCGGAATCAAAGACGGTATATTTTTATTATCAAACAGTTATTTCCTGCTTTTATAGAAATTCTGTTTAAATCCTCAAGACTAAATCAAACAGGCACGAAGTATACAAAACTATATTTTTCCCGTTTCTTATTACAGTATGTAAATTCCGGACATAAATTCATGTTCTATGGACCATTTAGGTATTTTTCTTTGTCCCGGATTCGTAGGAACTGATAAACTAAGTGAGTTAAAATGTTCTGCCAGATCTGCGTAGGCATTGGCTCGTAGACCTACGTGCTACGCCGGCCTACGCGGCTACGCGACTACGAGTTTTTGAGGGTCGCGGTCGTGCAGTTTTTTGTAACATTTAATATCGATTCTATACGTATGTTAAATTAAAGTCGCTTTTCGTGTCTGTCTATGTGACCGGGATGTTCTAAACTACGCAATGGATTTTGATGCGATTTTCACCGTCATTTAGAGAACTTATTCCGAAAGGTTTGTGAGTGTAATAAATAAATATATAATATTTAATTTACATATTATAAAGAAATCTCGATGTTTTACCAAGTCGTAAAAACCGTGCGAAGCAAGGGCGGGTAAACTAAAGTCGAAAGTAGTAAACTGGCGGTATAAGTATAAATAAAACAATAGTTTGAAAAGGTAGACAAAAAAAATTGGTTGTCTGTAAAGTCGGTTTACTGACGATAATTTAACGTGACAACGTCATAACAAAACATTCCCTTCCCTCGCTCCGATCGTAACGTTACAAGGTACGTAACGGGACAATGAGCGTAACGCGGGACACCCTTTCGCGCGTGCAGCGTTCATCGATTTAGTAAAAGTTGTCACGTCAAAAAAAAAATGTTTATTTTTTTAAGTTTTAGAACAAAAATTACATCGTCAAACAAAAATGATTTTCATTAGATAAATAAGGTTTAGTAAGCGAGATACTACTTATCTGCAGCAGACTATTAATAAATTGCCCGGGGCTACGCGCCGTAGCACGGTTACGAGCTACGCCACGTGAAATAATGCTACGCGAAACTGACGCTATTAATTTATTTACTGCAAAAATACGGTGTTTTAACTAAGAGTTTCAAGAACGATCTTTTAATTTCTCTTGTATTGTTCAACGATAAATCCTCTTAGAAGGGTTTTATTTTCCATTATCTTTAATTAGGGACGGATGGTATCTCATGATTTACATATTTATTTCTTAAGATAATTGAATACTCACAAAATATGGACAAAAATAGTCTGAAATTATCGGTTTTTAGGGGTCTGTAGTAAACAAGGAACCCTTATAGTTTCGCCATGTCGGTCTGTCTGTCTGTCCGCGGCTTAGCTCAGAGATTGTTAGTACTAGAAAGCTGGAATTTGGCATGGTATACATACATATTAATCACGCCGAAAAAGTGGTAGTCTTTTAGGCTATCTACCTCCCCTACACGTAAAGTATTTTTTTTGCTTTTTCTTCTCATCTATCCCAAGGTGTGGGGGGTGTCGTTGGAAAGGTTATTCAAAAATATTGTAAGTTTTTGAAAACCATTTTTGGATTCAAGAACCCGTTTGCGAAATATTAAGCTTTAAAGTGCAAATTTTTGTTAGAGTCAAGTGTCCCCTCCCCCTGCTAAATGCTTGGTTTTGGATACGTGAAAAAATTCACGGCGGTAGTATATATTATGTGTAATAAAAAACATGTTCTCCCATACATACATTCCGTATGGGAGAACATGTTTTTCAACTACAATGTTAACTTTGTTCTTGTGATAAATTCATCCCAACTACGGAACCCTTTATTGTGCGTGGCAACACACGCAATTGCTTTAGTTTTTTTTATTTTGATATTACAGTACAAGAAGTCATTTAAATTTTCTTCTTTATTAATTTTTTTTGTATATTGGCACCATAATATATTAATTATAATATATTCATGTATTTAGTTATTATTTAATCGTGTTTTAATATTTTGTGCTGTCTTTGGTGTGCACCAAATAAACATATAGATCTATCTATCTATCTATAAATAAATTGTCAGCTTAGGATTTTTTTTCTCAATGTCTATAAGTATATGATCTTATTACTTTTTATCCAAGTTAAGTTAACCGAGATTGGGGGATATTATTTAAATTGCTGCTATAACTTGGTTCTTTGGCTATTTTATTTTGTATCCGAAATATTTAAATATACATACAATCAATCATAGTGAGCAGTGGCAATAACCCCAACTTACGAGTTGTATATCGTGGGTTCGAACCCAGGCAGGCACTTTACTTTGTGTAAATTATTTCATCTCCACTGCTCTCAAAACGGTGAAGGAAAACATCGTGAGGAAACCGGCATGTCCTAGAACCAAAAATTCGAAGACATGTGACCTCTACCAACACGCACTGGACAAGCTACTCCCTCTCGAAGACAGGAGGCCTGGATCCCAGCAGTGCGAACATTAAAGGGTGATTATGCTATATATTAGGTATCAGTAACCAGTAAAAACTCCATCACACAAACAACTCCCAAAGTACCAAAAAAAAAAAACGAGCGATCCTTACAGTAGTCGCTTATGGGGCATGCGCTAAGGTAGCCCGCGAAATTCGAATTTTCTTTAGTTTTTTACATTTTGCAGGTCAGTGTGAGGTTTTATGTTGATTAAAATATGATTTGCGACCGTAACAAATATGGCTTTACACAATTATAATCATTACAATCAGCAATACAACTCCATAAGTAAGCACAATCGTCAAATGTCATGATTTCATGAAATAGTCATTCAATGTGATTATATGAACTTAGAGAGTTGTATTGATCATTTTTATGATTATAATCTATAAATAAACATTTGATACGGCCGCAAATCATATTTAGATCAACATACAACATGATACTGGCCTGCAAATAGCAAAAAACGTAAGAAAATTTGAATTTCTCGGACTACTTGACGCTTTCGCCGTAAGATGTGTAACATTTAACATTTTAGCTGACAGTAGCAACCTCTCGGTAAATGGGTTGGTACCATCTGACGGACAACTCTAGTACCGCGCGCGCTCATTGGTCAAATCAAATAGCGCGTGCTTTCTGTTACACACTTCCGTCCCTTTTCACGAAATCACTCCCACAGATTGCAGGAAAGCGAGAGGAAATATGTTACTCATAAAAAAAGTTCTTTAAAAAAGCCTTTAAAACTTTCTCTTCAAAAATGAAACAAAATTAGATTTACATAAAAAACAAAAAAAAAAACAATGTTAGGGCCGTTCAACTCATGTAGATGTTTACTCAAACCTGTACTACTCGCAAATGGGCCTCTTCGTCTCATCCCAAAGATTTATAGGCCGAATACAGACGAACTGATATTCAAGTTAAGTTGAGAAAAACACGTAGGGCGCATGCGTGAACTCGACCAATGTTGTTCCCGTGCCATGGACAGTGCGTGACGGTCGCTCGAGACGCCGTAGGGAGGGTCGTTGTCGATACTATCGAGTCGATTATTGATAAGATATTTTTTTTAATCAGTGTTGTGTTTTTGAATTTTTAAACGGTTGTAGCGATTATTTGGCTAAAGGTACAGATAATTGAGTGGACTGTATCTGGGAGACGTTGACTCGGGTTTGTGATATATTATGCGAAATGATGATTTTGTTTATCAAGGGTCACCGAAAGACTCAGCTGATCGGTGACTACCAACTTAAATAATGGTTGCCTGACAAGTTTTTTTTGCTACGACTAAATTCAAGGAATTTAGTCGTAGCAAAAAAAACTTGTCTTGTGTATAGAAAATCACAATGGTTTTCCGAATATCGTAAATCTGTTGTTGTCGACCCAAATCGCTCTGCAAGACATGACGAAAACATAAACCGCCTCCATAAATAGCCCTTCATTTTACTACACACTTTTTTTAGCAATAAAAAACATTACATCCGGACAAAACACTGCAACGCTTTTATTGCAGTGTTTATTTGTTCCGCGCGAATGTAAGATATTGTTTTCGATAGCGAGCGTTATTGCGAACAATAAAAGTCGAGATCTCGGTACGTCCCTAATGGGAGATTTCACCAATGTTCAGTGTGATAAAATGGTTGGGACGGGCGGACTGAAGCGCGCGCTCCGCGACCCAAGCCCGCCAAAGGAAAATTCAAATTTCATTCTTTAAAAAAAAATAATATAACTGTGCCAGCAACAAAAATGTGTAATTTAAATTCCAAAATTGAAAATTTTATTTATTTTCTGTGAGATTAGGGCTGTGTTAGTTTAACGAACAATTAAAAAAAAACTGTTCGGTGATTGGTTGATTTTTTTTTTGTTGAGAAAACAAATTAAGTAGTTATGTGAAAGTTACTGTTAAAGAACTGAATTGTGTTTTTTGGCCGTTATGGAAGTTTCTCATAAGGTAAGTGAGATTAATTTTTCAGGTTTGTCCTTTCTGCTATGGAAAAGTTATGAAACTTTTCGACTTCCTGCTTCTGAAAATTAATTTATATATTTGGTATTGATATTTGAAGGTTTCCTTTATAAAGTTTTTGAACTTTTCGTAACCATATTATTATCGATATATTACAGGAAGTTATTTTTTTTTTAAATTCATTTCATTTTTGTCGTTTATAAAATCTAGCGGTATTTTTTCCACTTATATTTCGTATTTATAAATAACTTAAAGACGAAAGAAATCAAGCGATTTAAGCCGCCGTCTAACGCTCCTATTTAAATCCAGCAATTTCATATAAACGGCCCATAATTAAGTTTAATTTGTAAGCGAAAATAATAAATGAAACCATTTAACAGTGACTTCATTTAAATTGACGCTATTTGAAGATATAATAGCCGGTTAAGTGCGATTGATGATGGCTCTAATTTTGACGATATTCACTCTTAAATGGGGGAAGAATATTAAATGTACGAGTATGAACAGTTTCGACGAAGGTGTTCCTTAAACATCCTGGCGCCCTGGTGTCTTACGAAGTCTTAAGCAGCGTTTAAGCCAGGATTACGCTCTCATCTAAACGTTCGCTATGTAGCTTTATTAACATCTTTATATAGTAATCTTATTTGATTTAAGAAAGCTTCTTAAGGGGCTAATGCCCCTTTTTTGGTAAAAAAATACGTTGTTGGAGAACAACTCTAGGATGTTACGTCACACGTTACATTCATGAATGGAGGATTGAATGAACTTGCTATACTTGAATGATTCGTTCGAAAATTTTAATTCGCATCACGTTATTTGGGCAATAATTATGTATTGTGAACATATCATATAGTATTACGAAATACAAGTTCAGTTTTTTTTATAAAAACTGAAATATGAAACTAGTGCATTCTAATTTATTTATCGGGATCCTTTCTCAATGTAATTAGCCAATGATAATTACTACGTTAACAATGCGATGAATGAGATCATAAATTGTTAATTTTATCAAAATATACGAATTCTGAAAAGAATCAAATATATTTTGCAGAAAATTTTAAAGATAATATAATGTACGACATACATATAGTAGAAATATCAGTTTTCTTCCATTTTCATAAAAACTACAAAAACTACGTTTATTCTTTCTTTCTTTTCTTTTTCTAAATTACTCATTTTCCATGCCATTTTTGCATTAAATTAAAACATCTCAATCTCTTGGTTTATAATATACATACTTTTTTTTTTTTTTTGAGGATCTGATGTTATCAAATAACTTCTCCCGCTCTGGGCGGGCGTGTCAGACTCTTACTGACTAAAAGCCACCCGTGTTCCTTCAGTTGCCTGTACGTTGCCAGGGGCCACGGTATCCCGTTCGGACTTTCCCGCGACCCCGGCATAATATACATACCTAAGCTCTGTAGCTGCGTATTCCATAACCTCACAACTTCGTTCAGATCTCTAACAAGAAGTTAATACAAGTACTTCAACTACTCGACTAGGAAACGTATAAGTTAACGGTACCCTAGGGGAAAATACTACCATTACATACTACTGCTGTTACTAAGTCAGAATCAGCATTTCTATAAGATTTTCAACTAAAGCCGAGTAGTTACGAAAGTTCAGCTATCCAAGGCGTCTGCAAGAATAATTAAGTTTGCACTTGAAATATTTAAAAAAGGGAACTAAACTTTTTTTATTGAATAGTTATAGTACAGAATAGAATAGAATAGAATAGATAATGTTTATTTGCATAGAATTCAACCTTCTTGGCAGACGGTTCTGCCCATGGGTCTTTCGCGTTCCGGCTTTAATTATCCTGAAATATATCATTGGTTTTAAGTTTTTTTTTTTTTTAACCAGACTCTTGAAGACCTATAACAGAACGTTAAATATCCAGCAATTAATATGTAGTCATATCTGAAATGTAACATTCTAGCTAAAGTCAGAACTTCAATCTGCCTAGACTTTTTCCAACTCCGACTTTATGTTGGGGTTGTAGTCTAACGGGATGCAGTTGAATACCAGTATTTTACATGGACAACCCAGTAACTGGGTAATACGATACCCCTTGCTAAAACTGGTTTTCAGATTTTCGGGCTTCTGACGACCCGTAACGACTGTCAAAGAACCACGAATGACAGCCGGGACCAACGGCTTAACGTGCTTTCCGAGGCACGGAGGATTCTCGGTATGTAAAGATGGTCACCCATCCACTGACCAACCCCGGCAAGCGCAGCTTAACCTGATGGATCGACCAGTACGGCTGTTGTTACTTAGCCACAAGCTCCTCTCATTCTCTTTCACTTCTCATTACTGTCTGTTAACGAATGATAAATGTGAAGGTTGAAATCGAGCATCACTGTCATCATTCTCTTGCCCATATCCAAATTAATTTGTGGCGGGCGCAACATGTCCCTTTCTCCCACACTTCTCTATCAGTTGTCATCTCAGTAGCCCCTCCTTTCTAGCCATATCATCTTTCACACAGCCCCTCCATCATTTCTTTGATCTTCCCCTACTCTTACAGCCGTCTACATTAATATTAGAAACTTTCCTAACGAGATTTTCCTCATTGCTCCGCATTACATATCTATGCCATGACAACCGATTTCCACACAACTTTTCGATCACTGGTGCCACTTTCATACTTCCTCTTATGTACTCATTTCTTATTCTATTCATTCGAGTAACATCAAACACACGGAATCGAGCATCGTTGTCTTGTTGATTTATCGATCGATAACAGATTAGATTATTTAATAATAATAATAATAAACATTTTATTTCTCGTCCACAAAGGTACCTTAAAAATATGAAGATTACAAAATCTGATAAATCTTTTGTGGGAGACTGGTATCTGCACTAGGAAAACCTGTCACACAGATTACCAGTCCCCCCCCTCAAAAAGAGTGTTTGAGTATTTAATCATAAAGATAATATTTTAGATAGTATTTTTACCTTTGGTATGAGAACACAGTAAACAAAAATAAAAGAAGATAAAAATTAAAAAAAAAATACAAATATTAAAGTTATTATTGAGTTGTTATTGTTGTTATAACGATGCATAGTGATGCGATCAACATAAAATACATTGAAGATCGTCTCTTGTTTAAACGAAAAATTCGATGTTGATCGTCTCTGTTTCTAATGCATTTAGCTACTCGCTTTTGACTCGCCTTAAATCAATCATGCAATCTGCAGAAATAAATTTATATTCACATTTAATTCCAAAAACCCGATCACTAATAAATCGTTACCAAAATGACAACAAAACATTATTCAGTATTATGTCACAAAATTCATGATGCTTCATTAATATCATTTGCTCCTGCTCGAATCACAAATAAGTGGGTGGTGACACCTCGTGGGTGTAATCGTAATATAAGCATAACCGTTATATTTATACCATTTTATTAGGTTCCAATGATAATAGCAAGGATTCCAAGCGGAAAGGGGAAAATTGGATACGTAACGTTATATTTTTGTACAATTATATTTTTTTGTATATTTTGTCATCTATGTCATCATTTTGTCAACAACAGGAAAAGAAAGAAGATTGCATTATTTGTATCTCCAAGTCATTTATTAGTGAGATTTTTGGTGATTTATATTTTAAGTGGCGAGTTTAACTCAAGTAGTGTGGCCAAACGTCACACCAAAAGTGCAATTTTTTCATTCTGGAGTGTCACGTATAGACGTTAAGAGACAACTCCCTGCCAGAGTTGCGAGTTTGTCCGAAAGGGATATCGCGGCCCCGGCACACAGGCAACGGAAGGGACACGTGTGGGTTTTAGTCAGTAAAAGTCTGACACTCCCTCTCGCTCCGCCCAGAGCGGGAGGAGTCTTTTGATAATTTCAACCCAAAAAAAAAAAAAAAGAGACTTAACTCACAACACTTCTTTTTTAAATACAATAGACGTAGATATATTTACATAATATGTTTTTTTTTTTGATATATTTATATTTTTTTATTTTTTTGTAGGTGTATTATTTAGCTGACCCCAACATAGTTGGGAAAAGGCTAGGCAGATTGATTGAGACGTAGATATATTTAAAAACCTTTTCCGCATAATTATTCCTAAAGAGTCATAAAAAAACCCCGTAAGAAATCGACACGTGGTTCACCTCTCAACGAGGCATCCTCAGGATGACGATTGACTTGTCGCGAACACAAACACGGCGTGTTGCCACGCCGAGCGCCGGTCGGATAATGGATTTCCGCAAGGTCACGCCTGAATCAATTTTTTTTTTTTTATAATATCTTGTGTTGAATCCCACTGCTGGGACTTCGATTCGATTTGATTCGAAGATATGTGACACCTACCAACCCGCACTGGGTCCGCGTGGTGGACTAAAGCCCCACTCCCTCTCGAAGAGAGGCCTTTTCTTTTTCTTTTTTTTTTGTGTTTGGGAAATTATCAAATAACTTCTCCCGCTCTCGGCGGAGCGGGAGGGTGTGTCAGACTTTTACTGCCTAAAACCCACCCGTGTTCCTTCCGTTGCCTGTGTGCAGGGGCCGCGATATCCCTTTCGGACAAACTCGCAACCCTGGCAGGCATTGGCCCTTACGGACCCCGTCAGTTGGTGCTGATATCTCTTTGAGGCGCGCGTGGAACACAACGCGCCGTCGACCCGGGCCTGGTCCTTATCGGACGGCGAGCTACCCATTGCTCACCGTCCGCAAAGAGAGGAGGCCTGCGTCCCAACAGTCGGAACATTATATGCTCATTGTGCTTACGCTATACACAATACTGGCTGCGTAGTTACACAGTCACCAATTACAGATAACTTTGACTTCAGTGAAAACGACATCAGTAAAATTTTTGAACGCACGCAGAACTAATTAATTCTACGAACAGAATAAAGTGAATGTTTTTCGCAGAATTTTTAAATAATAATGTCAGGTATTGTTTCAGATTTCATGTATTATTATTTTCGGGAAGCTTTCATCGGAATATCTTTATAAATTTTATTATTTTTAAATGGCGATGTGTTACAGTAGAGTAGGTTTTTTAATTATTGTCCAATATTATTGACCTATTGATGAACTATGTAGCGAATTTCCTGTTTCTTTGTGATACAAACGAATTGCTGCGTTTTGATATTCAACATTTGAACTGGGTCATATATATATAAAATATATGTGACGGAAGAGGGTATGAGTCTTTTTCCTTATTATCAGCTATATTTTAACTAATGTGGGCGTACTTGTGGGTAGTGTTGGTTATTGCGCAATAGAAAAATCGTTTGCAGTTCAGATCAAATTATAATTTACTATCAAATTAATCACACTAGCAATTCACTCACTGTAGGTACACGACAACGTTTTCACTGGTTGACCACCCATGAACTCTGCTTGCCGGCCGGTCCGAGCGTTATGTTGTAGACTTTGTCAAGCACCGCTTGGCGGCGCTGGCGTCCCGATTAATCAACTCAGTAGCGTATTTCTGACATGTATTTATATATATTTTTTCCTATCTTTCTATTTCTACATTCGAGTGGTATAGACGAGAAATTCTGCGATGTAATACTTAAAATTAATTGTCTTGAGTTTGTGTGCCTGGATGTGTACTTGGGTACGTTCACACTAGAATTTAAACATTAGAACAACCAGTATCTACAAATTGTCTAAAAACAATTACCTGTAAACGTTTCTAGAAAATGAAAAAGATTTTAATGCTTGCTACGAAAACTAATTCCAGATTTGGCAAAGAAACTAATACGTGAGTTAAAGTGACTCTTAAGAGATAAGTACTTAAGATTTTAACTTCAATTTTTGGATTAGATTGCGTAACGATTTATTAAAACTCTTACTGCTGCATTCAGAGACATAACTTAAAAGTAACCAATATCTAATTAACTTTAATTGACTGTGTCATTTTTGACGATTAGCGTTCGAATTCTTTACTTGTGAGTTAAACTTTTTTATTATTCTTTATTTAATTTTTAATTAGGGATTTTTATAATTGCAATGCGTTTTACGGTACCATCGTGTCCTAAATACATACTGTTACGGATTACATATGGGCCATGAACCTGAACACACTTCCCATCTTCACCAATTGGTAGAGACAAAATTTTATGGAATGCGCCTAAATCAAGTCTGTTCAACCTCAAGACCCGAAACAGAGAATTTTTATAAGACTCATATTTTATGGAATATGTCTTAAGGCAAGAACGAGGAGCTCGTGGCTAAGCAACAACAGGCGCACTGGTCGATCCATCAGGTTAAGCTACGCTTGCCGGGGTTGGTCAGTGGATGGGTGACCATCTTTACATACCGAGAATCCTCTGTGCCTCGGAAAGCACGTTAAGCCGTTGGTCCCGGCTGTCATTCGTGGATCTTTGACAGTCGTTACGAGTCGTCAAAAGCCCGAAAGTCTGACACCAGTCTTACCAAGGGGTATCGTATTACCCAGTTACTGGGTTGTGGAGGTCAGATAGGCAGTCGCTCCATGTAAAATACTGGTATTCAGCTGCATCCGGTTAAACTGGAAGCCGACCCCAACATAGTTGGGAAAAGGCTAGGCAGATTGATTGATGTCTTAAGGCAAGATGCAAGGTTTGTGAACCTTGCTGTGTGTGTGCTGTGGCACAAATATAGGAACAAGTCCGAAAATCGTTCATTTAAAGTTTTGAGATGACTTTCTTACATTTACAATGTATGGGAGAACATGATTTTCAACTACAATGTCAAGTTTGTTTTTCAAATCTTTTCAACCTCAAGACCCCAAATAGATCAAGAAAGAAAGAAAATACGTTTATTTGCGGTAAACATGACGAAAAAAAAAGAACGCAAAATAAACAAAGAAACAAGTTGAGGGAAAATATGCGTCACATCCACGCAAAACGGCCATCGCTCAGCATAATGTTGCGACCCTATGTGAGACAGAGCCCCTCAGAGAAATCATTTCTATCAGACCAGTCCATCAACAAGTGATGTAATTACCGAGTTTACCGACTTTAGGCCAACATTCATACTGCTTAGAATAGAACACTAAACTTAGTATCTGCTTAAGAAATACCTACAATGTTCTACCTCGCACTACATAAGTGTACATTGAGCTTTACCCCCAGACCAGCCGTTTACTTCGAAGTTGGTTCCCCAAGGAGGGGCCACCAGAAACTAATAGTAAGTTGGAATCGAACTTGAGCCTCCTTTGTCAGTTACCTATTATGCTGTAACAATCTGTAAGATTTGTTCAGTATTACAGAATGGTTATTGGAACATAGTTATGTATTTTCATATTCTAGGAAATACCAGTCTGTTATATTGTAATCCGAATAATAATTAGTTCTGCGAGGCAAATGCCTCTTGTATGATATGGAAAGCTCAAAACTTAAAATAAATTAAAAAACCATTAAAAAAAAATGTATACGTAGATTTTTTTGAATAGTTTTTTTGTTTTTTTTTTTAATATTCAAATATTTAATACCAGCTTCTGCCCACGACATCGTTTGCGAGCAGTTATAAGCTCGCAAACGAAGTCTGGCTGGTATTCTTCAAAAATTGGGCTATCCAAAGCAAAAATAATTTTTCAAATCCGACTGTTAGTTTCGGAGATTACCCCCTACATACAAACTTACAAACAAACAAGCACACAAACAAACAAACTTTACCCGTTTATATTATTAGTATAGTTTTTTTTTATCATTTCTCTTATATTGACCAATCAAAAAAAAAAAAGCTGACTGCGTTTTGAGTTGACGATATCAGATAATTAAGTACAGATTTTTTCACAATATTTTCCGTACACAATTATCAACAATCACAATTATCTAATAATAACCAAGAAGGTAGAAACGAAGTCAAACAACAAATTAGATAGTTACTGAAACTGAACTAAACGGAAAATTAAACTTAAAAAACATCTAACATTTGTAAAGAAACTGTCTCTACCTTGGACAAACAGTCATAATAGACTAGTAAACGTAATAACACTCGATCAAAGAAGATCGATAGAATAGACAGGAAATAGAAACAAGTTAATATTTTATTCATTTTACTGTCATGTGTTATGGCAGTGTTTCCTTCCCAGCGAAGTTTCCTTTCAGTTTCAACAGCCCGTAAAGTCATTCAAAAAGATGAAAAAATTATTTGAAATCTGTCTTTAATATAGTGTATCAAAGAGCAGTGGTGGGCCAGTGGTAACGGCCGCGACTTATGAGTTGTAGGTTCGAACCCTGACAGGCGCTTTTCTTTGTGTAAATTATTTCATCACCACTGGAGTAAAAACGGTGAAGGAAAACATCGTGAGGAAACCGGCATGTCTTTTTTTTTTGGGACTGACTCCTCCCGCTCTGGGTGTCAGACTTTTACTGACTAAAACCCACCCGTGTTCCTTCCGTTGCCTGTGTTGCCGGGGCCGCGATATCCCTTTCGGACAAAACCGGCATGTCTTAGAGCCAAAAATTTAAAGAGATGTGACATCTAACGACCCGCACTGGGCGCGCGTGGCCCACTCCCCCTCACTGAGGAGGCCTATATCCCAGTAGTGGGAACATTATAGGCTGATGATGCTCATGCTATCTAGCCACAATAGTACATTATGATACGAGTGAGCTGTATTGGTAATTCTCAGCAATTGTGTCACAAGTTCTTGACAATCGGACTGACCGCGCATTATACGACAAGGTGAGATAAGCAAGAAGAAGTAGTTACGCCTCACTTCAAGAGATTTAATGTTGCACATCGATACAGTATTATGGAACACAAATTGTAGTCAATCAAATGAATTTATGTCGATGTATGTATGTTTTTGAGGCTGACTGTACAATGTATTCAAATTCAAATGTCATTTATTCAAACTAGGCTGAGAATCAGCACTTTTCTAACGTCAAAATTACATAAGACAGTCCCCCAAAAACGCCCACCCTTCACCACTTCCTAGTGTGGTCAAGGTTTACATTTATGGTGTACATTTGTCAAATGTCCAACCGGCTCACTGTGGATAGCTGGCTGGGTGTCTCTAGGGAATAATGTTACCAGTTTGTAAACATGCACTGCTAAACATGGCAGCTAAAACAGAGCTGCAATGAACGCACGTGCGGGGAATGACAACTGTTTATGTAGTTTTTCAGTGTCGTGTTGAAATAAGAAAAAAATATGTTGCTGTTACAAAATAGCTGTAATATGTTAAAAACAGCTACATACACATACAAGACTAATATTATTGACGCTGCGTTCACACATCTCTTGCTACGCCACTCGCTACGCGCTGAGCTACGGCGTAGCTTGCGCTGTGCTACGGCGTAGCTTGCGCTGTGCATGCATAGTGTTCAGTAATTCGTAACGAAGTGACGTTTGTTGTATAGCGAAATTCGAATTAGTATTGAAGCATTGATTTAATATATTATTATTTTATTAAGAGCCCGTATTGTCCCACTATAGGGTAAAGGCCTCTCTACTCTTCTCTCAATGCGACTAGGAACTAGTCGTTGTTGAAGCAGCTAGCTTATCCCGCCATCATGTCTGTAAACTTTACTTAATTAAAAATTAATAACCTCAATTTATCATTGCTCCTATCATAACTCCGTGTCTACTGACCGAATGTTCACTAGGTATAAAATATACTTTGTATATGTTTAAACATTGCCTGTAGAAATTGGGTTACTGCGTTCAGGACACTGCGTTTCGAATCTAAATTAGTTCACAAGAGCCATGACACTGTCAAAACCAATGATTGTGACACAGAAAACAGCAAATATTTTTCTCAAAACTAGTTACTATTCAAAAGGGGGGATTGCAATATTCTACTCACAGACACCGTAATCAGTGTCATGACATCCCGTGTCACTTTATGGGGAGAGAAAGCTCGTGATGATATCTTTTTGTACGTGTGTTCATACTATGTGTTTGAAGTTAATGTTTTGTTGGAAATAATATATTATTTTTGTATAAAGTTTTCAGTTGGATGTGATTTGGAAAGCCCATGATGAGTTTTGTGGCTTTGATTTAAAATGTGTGTTGCTATGTCAGAGAGTTCGTAAGAAAATTAATAAAAAACGAGCGAGCGATACAGTAGTGTCATATGATGTGTAACATCTGACATCTCACCTCAGTAATAAGTAACATTAAGGTAATAATAATAATTATCACTTGCTTCAAAAACAGTGAAGGAAAATATCGTGAGGAAACGCTTGAGGGATATTTCTCGACGGCATGTGAAGACAAGTCAGAGGCTTACATACTCTGACCAGGTTAGTCACTAATCACACGAAAAAGAAAAGAAAATGGTAATAAGCAACGTTAAAGGGATGGGGCCTCGTCAAGGTCGTTTCTGACAGCCAACTCTAGCACCGCGCGCGCTCATTGGTCAAATGCAATAGCGCGTGCTTCCACGGCTTCCTGTGACACACTTCCGTCCCTTTTCACTAAATCAATCCCACAGATTTTGTTGATTTAAATTTTGATTGTAGGAAAGCGACCCCTCGCTTTCCTGTAAAATGTTAATTTTAATGTTAATTAACAATGTTACACATTAAAAATAGGAGTTGTTAAAATTCAAAGAGGATGTTGACTGTTTTATCTATTCTGTTAACAGATAGAGCAGCCTTAGTCCAGAAATTGCTACAAAAGGCTAAAATCAAATTATTTTCATGTGACTCATTTGATTAATTTATGATTATTATCATAGGCAATCTTCTTGCTTGTATAAAATCGCTAAAAAAATATTAAATGCATTAAGTGTTTAACATAACAGACAGCTGTGCTGCTGGGGAGTTTGTTGCACCACTTCTTCTTCCCAGCTAAAGGAAGTGGTGAAGGGTGAGGGTTTTGGAGGACTGTCTTATGTAATTTTGACGTCAAAAAGCAAATTTTCAGCCTAATTTGACAAATGACTTTTGATTTTGAGGTGATCCTACATACCTACGTATTTAAGTCTAACAGTCTGATTTAGTTCTGATGTTTCAGATAAGATTATAAGGAGAATAATACTGGTGAGTTTACGTTGCAGTATTTAAAAAACAAAACGCTTACTGAACCTCCTCCTTTTTTTGAAGTCGGTTAAAAAGTGGTCTAAACCATGTCATCTTACTGCATTAAACCTTAAAACGTTAAACTTTTCATTACAGAACTTATAAAAGGTCAATGCATTTTCATTATCCGCTGTAATAAACCCTGATGATTATCTAAATTAAGTGTTTGGTCGAAATAATGGCGCAACTCTAATTTGTAGCCAGAATATCAGCTGTTTAACTTGCTAACTGCATAGTATATGCATCATTATGGTAGCCTGGTTACACGAACTAACACTAATTAGAGTTTAGACTACTAACTAATCATGATTCTGTAATCAGAACTTAACAGAATCCTATTCTGCCATTAGATTAGATATATCTACTATCATTATTTGAAAGTTTAGATGTTTGTTACTCAATCACATTTTACTGGCTGAAGAGATATGAGGAATAACAGAATAAAATTAAGCTCTCGAAAGCATACATGACTGTCATTTTGTGTGTCATTTCATGTGCTGAGAATCTGCAATTTTTGAACGTCCAAATTACATAAGACAGCCCTCCAAAACGCCAGCACTTCACCAGTCCTAGCGCTTTAGCTGAGGAAGAAGAAGTGGTGCAACAAACTCCGCAGCTTAGGTACTAAACTAAAAGAAGATAAAATTAAGCGTAAAAATCTCATTGCTCCAACATTTCTCAGTTTACTCCGAAATAATATAAGGTAGGTACAACACGTACATAATTTATTTATGTACCTACACGTACCGAGCGTTTGATAAGGGTAAACATTATTATCATGTTGGCGCTAATTAGTAACACAATTTATAAAAATGGTGAATCAAGTTTCGGATTTTTGATACGTGCTTATTAATGTCTATTGTAGGTCATGCACGTGTTTTGGATTGGTGTCCCTTGTATCATATTACAAAACATATAATTTCGCCTTTTGGTGAAGAACTTATTATAGTTGACAAATTCGAGAGTCCATAAAGGCTCTTGCGAACGGTCGCGACGCGACTTTAATAAAATAATTTCTAAGAAAACTTCACGGTAGAAAAATTACCGGTGTTGCGTAGCGGGACAATTCGCGCCCGTTTGCACGAGCCTTTATTCATGGTTAGTTTAAAGTGCAGGCATATTTTCATGGACAAAATACTTTTTATGTTTTTACTTTATTTTTTACTACCTAATCCTAATCCAAGTCACGGTCTCACCCATGAGAAAAATTTCATCCAAAGCTGTTCAGCCGTTTTAGCGTGAAAGCGTAACAATCAAACAAACTCACTTTCGCATTTATAATATTAGTTAGGATATAATTATATAATAAATAATAAAAAGGTAGTATAGGATAGTTCTTGGAATGGCAATTGTGCCGTTGTCTACTTTTCTGGCATAATTACTATTGTTGTTATAACGGTCTGCGAAACTGATCAATCAATCTGCCTAGCCTTTTCCCAACTATGTTTGGGTCGGCTTCCAGTCTAACCGAATGCAGCTGAATACCAATATTTACCATGGAGCGACTGCCAATCTGACCTCCACAACCCAGTAATTGGGTGATACGATTCCCCTTGGTAAGACTGGTGGTCAGACTTTCAGGCTTCTGAGGACCCGTAACGACTGTCAAAGATCCACGAATGACAAAAACCGATCAATCTGCGAAACTGATCGATAAAAAATATTTAAGCAACTTTCGCTGCAATCCATTTCACAAAGCTCTGACATACAATCCCTTTTAATATACTCCTGACAAAGATATTTACACAAACTTGGTCCATTCATCCACAAACAGATAGTGAGTCGGATTAGTATCAAAGAGTTCATTCAATGGGTGAGTGTGCGAGGTATCGGAGTCTTAGCACGTACGATAGTGCGATATGATATGATGCTAGGTATACTTCATCTATATACTTAGTAATACGACCAACGCCGGGGCCCGAGTACCTCTTCGACGTCTTGTGGAAACTTATAACGCACACTTCATGGACATAGACATTTTCTTTTTCTCTAATAAAATATTCAAAACTCTCCCTTTCATTAGCATCAAAACTTTAAATTAGCACCTGATTCAAATAACTTAGAACCATATTCTTAAAATCAGCTTACGTTTTTCACTTATTTGATTAATCCGTGGTAGTGTGGGTTATATGTTTAACTATTTATCTTAAGAATCTTATTGTATCAGCTTAACATGTAACTGTGTTTGTCCCTAATAAATAAAATAATAATGAAGCTGCAGAGTTTGTTTTTTGTTTAAATGCGCTAAATCTCTGGAACTACCACTCGGAATTCAATTTTTTTTGTTTGTGATTGATAGCCCTATTTTTGAGGAAGGCTATGGGCTATTAATATCACGCTACGATCTTTAGGAGCCGGGCAAAAAGGAAAAAAGTGAACGCTAAGCTAAAATTAAGTAATAGCGAGGGAGGGAGATGTGATGCCACACGGAGTTTCGGAGGGAGTTTTATAAAATTGTGGTTGTTTTTTTTGTATATTGTATTTCTTACGATTTCCACGCGGATGAAGTCGATAGAAGCTAGTCCTTACGTATTATAAAACAAAGTCTCCGCCGCGTGTCTGTCTGAAGGCGATATACTCAGAAACTACCGAACGGATTTTTAATTTCCGAAGCTATTTTGACCGATATTATATTTATACTTGTCCAATAAAATATTTTATTTAAATTGGGCATTTAATTTAGATTAAAATATAACAACATATCATTAAATTTAATACTTTAAAAGATATCAAAGATTCAAAATTACGCGTGACAAAATAATTATGGTTGACGACAACGCGGGCGCAGCGGTAGGAGTCAATGACTTTTCCTCGGCTATTAGGTATCTATATTCTCCGACAACCACGCGGGCGAAGCCGCAGGCAAAGGCTAGTTAGTGTAAAGATAAAAATGCAATCAATAGAACATACAAGTTCTTACGAAGACACACATCTATCCATCTCCATAATATATATATCGCATCTATAATATTAAATTTTCATCAATTTTCTTAAATATCTTTAAAAGTATTTAGTTTAAAATTATAAAAAAGATCCTCGCAACAAGTCCTTTCATTTGATATGTCACACGGTTCAGTTTGCAAAATTACGGGTATTAAAATATTTTTGGTAATTGATTGTTGACGGCAACGCGGGTGCAGTGCTACAAGAGTCAATGACCTTTTCCTATATTAGGTATGCGATCATTGCTTCGCTTCCTTTTAATCTCGGCTATCCACGCGGGCGAAGCCGCGGGCAAAAGGTAGTATAATATATGATATGAACTACTTTGGTACTAACGTTTTGCTCGTGTTTTTACGGATAAGATTTCCTTATATAAACTTCAATGCTCAACCAACTTGAAACTTTATATTATGTGCTTATAAAGCACATAATATAAAGTTTCAAGTTGGTACGTGCACTTTCCAAACTTTAACGTTTTAACTGCTATTAGCTCTCTACGGGCTGATTTAAAAATAAATGATTCACTCCCTCTCGACGTATTCCACATTGGGCACCCGAGATTGTGATTAAGAAAACTGATTGTAAGTGATTGTAAAATGACTAAAAACAAAGAAGTTATGTTTTTATCATGTTATTAAACTCTCCACTGATTTTGATCGAATTTTTGGTTTTGAGGTCCTAAAAAGAAAAAACGTCCCAACAATAGTACGTACTGATCCGTAGGTGCCATTTGTGGAATAACATTTTAAATAATAAATTATTCCACTAATGGCACCTGCGAAAAATATCGATAGGTGCCATTTGCTCAGGTGCCGTTTAAGCGGGTGCCCAATGTGGAATACGTCTCCCTCTCCATTCTAGGAATGTCTTCAAACATGAGGCGTGCAATGTTTGTCAGTCAGTCAGTCATGAAAGCATACAACAGCAGTGATAGCCTAGTGGTGTTACCTTCGGACTGCCAAGTCATAGGTCTCGAGTTCGAACCCAAGGCACGCACCTCAGACTTTTCGGATTCATGTGCGTACTGTATAATTTATCACTTGCTTCAAAAACGGTAAAACATCATGAGGAATCCAAGAGATATTTCACGACGGCATGTGAAGCCAAGTCAGAGGCCTATGAGCGGCATAAAAACTCTGACACCAGGTTAGTCACTAACCACACGAAAAGAAAGAAATAAAATGGACTTTTATTGTGTGTTGCAAAAAAAATGTTGATTATCAAGACACACTCGACGTGTGTTTATATACCGCTAGGTAAGGCTGCTTGTCCATTGAAGCGGAGCGAGGCAGCGGAGAGGAGAATGGCAGTGGAGTGGAGCGGAGTTGCGGACAGTGTCTGTCCATTGATGCGGAGCGAGGTAGCGGAGCGGAGTTACGGACTGTGCGGAGCGAGATAGCGGAGCGGTGTTGCGGACTGTGCGGAGCTAGACCGAGTTCACGCGAAGAGTAATTATTCCCCGCTCCGGTTCCCCGCTCCACTTCTCCGCTCCGTTTCCCCGCTCCGTTTCCCCTCTCCGCTTCTCCGCTCCATTTCCCCGCTCCGCTTCCCGGTTTTGTATGAATTTTTAAACTAGTTCGCAAATCCCTATCCACTGGAGCGGAGCGGAGAGTTTATGCAATTGCATTGGTTAATATTGGCACACCGCTACTCCGCTCCAGCAGCCTAAAAGTCTGAAAATGACATCGGTGACTGACAAGTTGTCATGGTGTAGACATGTGAAGCGGAGGGATGAGGAACGTTTTGAGTTCGATTGCGGATGGGTATAAAAGTAGGGGAAAACCAAAAAAACGATGGACGGACTGTGCACGATGATATAGCTAGAAAGGGGGGGAAATCCAGACTCAAACTCAAAGCATTTATTTCAATTAAACCATTTACTTTTGAATTGTCAAGGAATCGGTCAGTCAGAAATATGAAGCTAGTTGCCCATTCCAAAGCCTAGTAGGTACCTATGGAGAAGAACGGGCAAGAAACTCCACGGACACTCTTTTAAATAAATTGTTACAAATTATTGGTTACATCATTCATGTTGAAATTAAACATGTGAGAACAATGTAGAAGGACGTGCACGTTAGAAGCGTCCGTAATAAAAAATATAAAACTAAGAAAAATTCAAAAAATTTAATCAGCCAAGGCAGCTAAGAGTTGACCAGTCCCAACCGACGGCGCCCGTTCACGAACATGACGCATGGATTAACACCATTCAGCTCAACCATTTTGAAGGGAGCTAAATGATCCAACACACGCGCCACCATCAGCGAGACATCTGAGTGAGCATGACATACTCACAGCCGTCAGGGCACATTCAAGTCAATAAAAGACGTATTACGACGACCAGATGACGACTATCAGAGAAGTATGGAAGAAAAATACATGTTGCTGTGTGTGTGCTGTTGTGGCTGTACCTCGTGGCCGCACTAATCTGGTAAATGAGGCGCCCCTGACTCGTGCGCTTCGCAGCCTTGACCTTGTAGCAGAGGAGATAGACATTTTTGCTTGTGCGCTGAGTGAATTCACAAGGATTACATTGTATGTAATAAGTTTTTAGAAAATAAGTTGTTATCGATTGAAATCTTTGGTTGTTATTATTAAGTTTGCTTTACTATTGCATTGGGTTGTACCTGTAATAATAGTTGTAAGTGATTATATAAATAAATAAATAAATGTTCCGCTGACCACAAATAAATTGGGAGAATGATGAGGTAAGTACCTAACTGTAATAGTAAACAACACATTTCCAGTAAACCTCTTGATTCGTGACGCAAATATCAACATTACTTTGAATTATTTCTACACACACATAGGCGGGCGCCGCTACTAATAAGATCAAAGGATTATTTGCATTTCCTATTGATTTTAACTAGATATTCAAATATTATGGTAAACAATAACAACTGGATATGTTATAAACGCTGTTTAGTACTTGAGTTGTTTATTTAGGGTTAGGAGCCCTAGCTAGCATGGTACACTGAGTAGGTATTCAGTGTACAGTCACGAGCACCAATATACACTACACACACAACACACACAACAACACACACACACTACACGCACCTACACACACACACACACACATCACACACCACACACACACATCACACACCACACACTACACTTAGCAACTTTAAAAAGTGATTTTCTCCTACTGTGGTGATTGTAATTTTATGTTGTTACGATCTTAGTATTTTGGAACTCACACTAATATGATCGTTATTCCATGCGACTATCGCTTTTGAATTTTTAACCGACTTCCAAAAAGGAGGAGGTTATATGTTCGACGCGTGTGTATGTTTTTTTTTTTTTTTATGTGGTTCCGTCGATTTCTCCGTCAATTATGAACCGATTTTGAAAATTCTTTTTTGTTTGAAAGGTATGCTCCCGGATTGGTCCCATATTAATTTTATTAACTTTGCTTGGATAGTTTTTGAGGAAGCTTCAATAATACGTATATTTCCCGCTTAGTTTATGTGGATGATATGATGATAACTTCCTGTGACTGTTATTTACATAGCAGGTAGTGGTATTCGAATTTGTACGGGGTAGGTACCACAACTAAAAAGTGAAAAAAAAAAAAGTTTTTATGCTAAGTGGATACATATTGGTGCTTGTAACTGTACCATATACGAAACCTATTACAAATGGTTGACACTTCCTGTGACCTGAGAGCTGACTTTTACCTTGGTTAGAGGCTAAGCATTGCCATACAACGTGGCAATGCGGCCAGTCGCTTGGGTACATTACCAGTCAACAGCGATGCGGAGGAAATTTTCGACGCCATCTTTTATTTTGTTATTTTATTATATTTTTATTTGATTAATGTATGTGAACACCTAACGATAAAATATTACAAATTGGAAAAGGAACAGCAAAAGGAGGTAGAAGACGTTAGTACTGTCACCAACCGCGGCAGCGGCCGGCGAGCGCTGCTTCCAAGTTGCTCGCAGAAATGTTTTCACCATTTTCTAATTATCCGTGTTTTCGCAATGTCCCTAGGGAAATTCGAATTATTAAATCATCCTATGACATATACAAGTTCTATGCCGTATGTTAGTCTAGACCGATTGTGATGAAACTTTGTTAAGTTGTGCGTCAGAGAAGGTTCCTAATAAAAAGTAAATAAAAAAGGCATTACAACGAATGCCGGGCATTAGCTAGTTCCTCTATATTTCTGTTGTTTGTTCTTCAAACTCAAACTCTTTATTGCATTCATGTGTACATGAAGGTGTTACATTTAAGTAAAGAAGTTCCAACATGAAACCCGGTTAGGGCACGGCAACATAATATACGTAGTTATATAATAATAAATATTAAAAAAATTGGACAAAACAAGCACCGAGTGCAAGTTTGTTTAACAAATATAATTATTATCGATAATAATATTACTAGTATTAAGTTTATGTAGTTATTTTAATTAATATCATGATGTTATTAAATTATTTTATTTATGTATATTAATTATAATATTTTATTAATTTGTATTTATTATTTTATTTTATTAATTTGTATTAATTATTATATTTTATTAATTTGTACTAACTGATCCTAATGTCAGAAGGCGATCTGGAAATAGTTTGCAGGATAAAGATTTGTACCTACCTACTGCAAATTAAGGCAGTTGAATGAAATTTATAAATTTTGTTTCATAAACGTACTGACTAACTGACTGACTGAGGAGCTCGTAGCTAAGTAAAAACAGCCGCACGGGTCGATCCATCAGGTTAAGCTACGCTTGCCGGGGTTGACCTGTAGATGGGTAACCATCATTACATACCGAGACTCCTCCGTGTCCGGCTGTCATTCGTGGGTCTTTGACAGTCGTTACGAGTCGTCCGAAGCCCGAAAATTTGACAATCAGTCCTACCAAGGGGTATCGTATTACCCAGTTACTGGGTTGTGGAGGTCAGATAGGCAGTCGCTCCATGTAAAATACTGGTATTCAGCTGCATACGATTAGACTGGAAGCCGACCCCAATATAGTTTCTAAAAGGCTAGGCAAGAATGAAATGGTGATAAAACGCACGGGTTTGAATACAATTTGAATTAATCGAAAGAAGCTCGTAAGTATCATAACTACCCTTTCATTTAGCACTTATTTGAAAACAATTCGAATTTTATTTTATTTGGAACTCACAGATGTCGGAGGCAAGCCCATTAATCAGCCTATTTTCCCCAATGGGTTGAGCAGATGTGTACCTATAGATCAACCTCATTTCGCCAGTCATGTTTAAGTCCCATGTGATAGGAGGTGAGCCTATTGCTATCAATCCGGGCACAAATCTGGATTTATACCCGGCTTGATGGCAATAGGCTGATAGGATGTAGTCTGGACTCTACTGAGAAATTTCAGATAGAAAAACCCAATAACACTTCCCGACCTGGGAATCGAACCCAGGACCTCATGCTCAGCAGTAGCGCTTGCGACCACTAGATCAACGAGACAGTAGACTACTGAATATATCCGTCCATAAAACAAAAACAAAAAAAAAACAGAAAATAATAGCATGAAAAAAAACCGTTGTTTGATTTTTCCATTTTCACGAGAGATTCTCGACCCCCATGGTTTGGTTTAATTTCTCTTGACCTACATACAGACGTCTGTCAAGATAATTATACTGCGGACCAGACGGACTTCTGAGGTATTTAAATAAATGGTGCAGTTACTCCAACAGAACAAACAGTTTCAGTAAACAATATGTATTCTGGTTAACATTTGGTACTCTTAAGGGAAATGTGAATACTGTTTAAAATTTTCCAATGACTTACGAACAATACTAAACTTAGAAACAATTTTCACAGATTTTGAAAAATGGTTCGATAAACTGGTCTTTCGAAAATGGGGTACTTCTCCCAAATACCTATACGTACAGTACGACAGATGTAGCATCGGTAAAATTCGTAAAACCGATCACCATTCGAACCGAGTGCGTCTTCAAAATCACCAATCTTTATCAATCAATCAATCATTTATTTCGGAAATCATCCATATTGTATTAGTATTAGAACTTAGAAAAATATGTTAGTAACATTAACATCAAAAACAATATTATAATCACAACAAAAATTTTTATTAAGATCAATATTAAAATCAAAATTAAATTAAATAACAATCAAAACAAAATTAAATAAAACTCAAAACTAAATTAAATAAACATTAAATTAAAATTAAAACAAAAACAAATTATGTCAAAATTTAAATCAAAATTAAATTAAAACATGACCAAAACTAATCTTCTGCACCAACATCAATTTAAATATCTCTCCTCAGCACCGGGCCCGCAGCTATGTCTACGGGACCAGTGCATCAGAAAAGGGCAGTCTGGCCTCTGAACAATAACCTTCAGGATGCTATTGGAGCTTCCACGTATCCTATGCATTACAGATGCCGTTCTTTTGCGCATGATAGCCTCAAAACTATCTATGCCTGCCTCGGTAAACATTTTATTACATACTGCTTTAGGTGAAAATGATCTTTACGAAGTCATAAAACCAAATACATTCGTAAAATTTAAATGAATGAATGAAAATTTTCAAATTTATGCTACAGCTAAGTTGTGTCGTACTGTAACAGGCAAAGTTTTATTCGATGTCTGCTTTTTAAGTCCAATATCCACAGAATATCCCATAGAGGTTAATTTGAAATAGGATGGAATACGAATAATATTTTTTTGCAAGAATACGAGTTCAATACGTTGACGACTTCCATCATATTCTCTGGTGTGCAAATCTTAATCAAAGGTTTTAGTAAAATAATAAATAGTACCAACCTACAGTACTTAATCTGCGTTCGGAACTTATTTTCCAAACATGTAAAAAACACGAGTTTTAGGAAAAACAACTGTAATGCCTTCGCACAAGGTTCAGTTTGCGCTACCACTTCATATTTTTGATGAGTTTTTTAACAGTACTACTCAGTTTAAAACCAGTTTTATTTAAACTTATATAAAGTTGATGTTTGATTAAGTGGAAATAACATCAATTGGAAACAAGAATTTAAATAGACACACATGCGAGCGTCCTTTAGGGATCCACCTTTAAGTGTTAAAGGTGGATCCACAAAGGACGCCCGTGAAATTCAAATTTTCTTATGTTTTTGGCAATTTGCAGGGCAGTATCAGCTTTTAATCATAAGTATCGTTAATGCATCCTCTCTAAGTTAGATTTGTTTCATTGAATGACTTTTTCATTATAATTCTGTAAATACATATTCGTTTATTTGTTATGGTCGCGAATCATATTTTGATCAAGATACAACGTGACACTGACCTGAAAATTGCAAAAAACGTAAGAAAATTTGAATTTCGAGGGCTACCTTTGCGCGTCCACCATAAAGACAAGGATATTAAAAAAAACAAAAAAAATACTTCATAATTAATGAACTAAAAAACTAAAAATAATCCGAATTTAAAAATGAACCACTAGCTCGGCTTGTACACTACACATATCAGCGATTATTCCTGTTGCGATTTTTATTTTCAAAATTCAAAATATTTTATTTCACTTAAACCAACATGGGCACTTATGAAACGTCAGAAGTATTAATAATGATAAATGATTTTATTTCTGTAAGTAGGTTTGTACAGACACTTTTACACGTCAATCATAATATACTCGTATGTTAAAAACTAGATGACGTCGGCGTTTCCTATCTGACTACTCTATTAGGTACCTACATAATATCACGAAATCGCAGTCGTTACAAACTGCGCTACAATTCACATCTCTGTGGGGAGCTGTTTGTTTCCGGAAGCAGAGAGAGGAGTGCACTGTTTTATACAAACATTTAGAGGAAAGGAATATCAGGAAATATAAATAATAAAGGTGCTACACATGATCGGGTCGGCACATTCGATTTAGTAGTATTTGTTGAACAACAAAGCCAACCAGAAGCCAATACTATACATATTTCGCTTTCATTCAGCTCGTGTCGATGCGTAAACTTCGTTCGGCATGTAGCCTGGCTTAAGCATGTTCGGGTCATCATCATAATCATTTCAGCCAAAACACGTCCACTGCTGAAAATATCATCTGCTGCTCATAGCTGATAAAACATCGAGATTTCTTAGGTAAATGTAACTTTAATATTATCGTATTATACACATAAACTTTCCGGAATAAATTCTCTAAACGACGGTGAAAACCTTATCAAAATCTGTTGCGTGGTTTAGAAGAACAATGCGGACTTACAGACAAACGCGAAAAGCGACTTTGGTTTATAATGCGGACATGTATAGATATATATATAAATATATATCTATACATGTCCGCATTGTTATATATCTATACATATTATAAACCAAAGTCGCTTTTATATATATATACAGCATGATTTTTTTTACCGTCTCGAAAAACCCTATTAAATGCGCGGATGTTATCAATGAATTCGTAGCTTTCCTTAGCGGCCGATAGGTAGTCGCCGCACTTGCCGTCGGCCTCTTGGATAAATTTGCGCGTTTCGCAGGCGCACAAGCCGCTCGCGCATCCCCCGCCCGCTCGGTCAATGCTACTAAGCAAATATTCCCGGGTATGGCTTCTGTTCCACTTACACAACACACCATATTATTCTCGAGACGGTAAAAAAAATCTGCCGGTATATGCGTCGTGATGGCCAAGTGGTTAATGCCTCGCCTCTCATGCACGAGGTTGTGGGTTCAAATCCGGGCAAGTACCAATGTGACTTTTTCAATTCATATGTACTTTCTGAGTTTATCTTGGACATTGCTGACATCGGTGAAGAAAAATACCGTGAATAAACCTGGACTTTATAGTTAATGTAAGTCTGAAATCGCCAACCCGTCTTGAGCAAGTGTGGTGATCAATGCTCGTGCCTTCTCTGTATGTGAAGAGGCCTTTGCCCTGCAGTGGGACAGTAACAGGCTGGTATTATTATTTTTATAGATAGATATGTACGATTATGTCTAGGTTATTTAAGGTATTTGTCTATGGGCTTGTGTCTCCTGAAAAAAGACGTGTGGCACTCGGAGACTGCCGCGGCAAAGCTATTGCATAGCATTTTTTATCAACTTATGCTTATAATTTGTGTCACAGTGACAATTTGTGTCACAGTGATGGGCGCGCATCTTAAAATTTCACTCTATGGGGGTGTTAGGTTATTTTCGTTACGGAATTTCTGGATTCGGTCTCCACGCTCAAGGCCCGCGATAGAAGCTATGCAATAGCTTAATAAATGGTATTATTATTATAGCAAACAAAATAACAAAACATGAGTTCCCCTGGTCTCAAGAAAACCACTATTTATTTATTTATTTATTTATTTATTTATTTATTTGGATCTCCAACAAAGATTACACCTTACATGCTAAAAATAAAACATAAAAAGATACAAATCCTTGTGCATCTTCAATTATAGGAGACCACGGCTTGCATTAAGATATCAAACAATCAATTATTAATATGGAAATAAAGTATACAATTTAAAGTAAAAATAACAAGAATTAAAATTATAAAAAAAAATAAAAAAACCATATATATTGAGTTGAACAGTAGGGAGGAAGGTCAACACTTACTCAATATTAAGTTTTGCGTGTAATAGCAACTTAAATTTACTTAGGCTGTTGGAGAAAATGTCTACCCACAAGGTAGTGGTTTTCTTGAGACCAGGGGTTGTCCAAACACAGCCCCCGAAAGGAAATTGTAAGCATTTCCCAAAATTTTAATTTAAACATTTTTATAGCGTCAACTCAAGCTTTATTTTCCAAGACAGACAAAAGTACCCGATCTTCCCAAGAAAATCTGTTAATAAACTTCCTATGTCAAAAGGAAAGGGGCTGAGAGAAATAATACGCAACTTATAACATATACTTCTTTGACGTTGAAAGCGGTACAGTCCAGCGCACGTCGGTATAATACTTTGAAATGAGTTGGCTAAATCAAAATCAAAAGTCATTTATTCAAACTAGGCTGAGAATCAGCACTTATCGAACGTCAAAATAAGATAAGACAGTCCTTCAAAACGCCCACCCTTCACCACTTCCTAGTGCTTTAGCTGGGAAGAAGAACTGGCGCAACGAACTCCCCAGCAGCACAGCTGTCTGTTCAGTTAAATTTGAATATAATACGAGGCTAGCTTATAAGAGGGGCTCGTGGCTACATCATAACAGCACAGTACGGGTCGATCGAAGGTAAAGCTACGCTTGCCGCTGTCAGCTCATGGATAGGTGACCATCCATTACATATCGAGACTCCTCCGTGCCTCGGAAATCACGTTAGGCCGTTGGTCCCGGCTGTCATTCGTAGATTTTTGACAGTTGTAACGGGTATTTAGAAGCCCAAAAGTCTGACAATCAGTCTTACCAAAGAGTATCCTGTTGCCGAGTAACTGGGTTGTGGAGGTCAGATAGGCAGTCGCTCCATGTAAAGTACTGGTATTCAGCTGCATCCGATTAGACTGGAAGCCGAACCCAACATAGTTGGGAAAAATCTAGGCACAGCTATATAAATCTAAGCAGATTGACGGGGCTAACTTATACTGGTTTTGATACGACTGATGAGCGGCCTACTGTACTACTTAGCACCCTTCGGATACCGCCATCTTGGAGATTAGTACCCCAAAGTTATGCCACACTTTCGAGTGGTCTAATAAAAAGCGGCCAAGTGCGAGTTGGACTGGCACACGAGGGGTTCTGTACCACCGTACATTAACTATATTAAAAAAAAAAAATGTTAGGCGCAGTTTGAGCCCACGCCGCAGAGTTTCGTTAAACCGTGTGGTGAAATTAGAAAAAAAAATCTTTAACGATGTTATTTGATATTTACAATGAATTAAAAAAAAAAATGTTCATTTCATTGCATTTCTAATGATGCAAGCTATCATCGATTGTGATATTTTTCAGTTCTGAGCAGATTTACGGCCGATATCGGTACGACATCTTAAATTTGCAACAATTTTTTTTACGGTTTCTGATACTGCCGTTGCTATTGTATTTGCTCGGCACTAGATTTTATAGGCTAATTGTGTGGTAAAAAAAAAAAATACTTTGTCTTTTTTTATTACGAGTATTTGTACGCCATACTATATATATATATACACCTATATATACATACGTACGGCCATAGTCATACAGAGTCTGTGAAAATTTCAAGTGTCTAATTATTTCGGTTTAAAATATACAGCCCTGTGCAGCATTTGTAATAGGGTCCCGTTGGCTCCCTTTGGGTACGGAACCCTAAAAACATTGGATTCTTTTATTTCGACAATTGCTATAAACATTTCGTGCTGTTTTCGGGTTATGATTTTTTATTGTTAAGGTTATTGTTTGAGGGTTATAACGTAAAGTTTGAGTTATGAGTTGTAGGTACCTAGGTATCTATTTTTAATTCGTACAAAGTTCAGGTTATAGTTCGAATTTTGAGTACGGATTTCTGGAATACACAACAGTGAAAGTTTGCTTACTTACTAAGAAATAATAAGTTTATTTATATGTTACAGGTGCGAGTATCCGCGCCGATATAGCTATAGTATTTTTGCAGATATTACAAAAATAATGGTCCTACATTTTCGTACCTTTGTTGTCTTTAGTTAAGTCGTGCATGTAAGTACCGAATTTCCGGAGAGCTTTATGTAATCGCTAACTAATAATAACTACGTTTCGAGTTTACGTTATTCTAAATTCTATGACCGTTTTTAGGGTTCCGTACCCGAAGGGTGCCAATAGGAACCCTATTACTAAGTCTCCACTATTCGTCCGTCTGTCTAAAGACAAGAAAGAAAATACATTTATTTAGCACATACTGAAAGGCACACAACACAACATATTATACACAAGTAAAAAAGAAGCCGCGGAAACAGTCTGTCAGCGGGCTGTATCTTATGAACCGTAATAGGTAGACAGTTGAAATGTTTACAGCAAATATAACAACAAATAATAAAAAAAAAAAGTTAAAAATATATTTTTTTGCTCTTTTTCGGTGTTTTTTGCAAAATATTGTACGGTGGTACGGAAAGCTTCGTGTGCGAGTCGAATTCGCACTTGGCTTGTTTTTTGAAAACCGGTTTTCTAGCGATGGGCTTTAAATATGTTTTATTTATTTATTAAAACTTTATGCACAAGTAAAAAAAATACTGTACAAATCGGACTTAATGCCTGAGGTTTTATCAAAATCGGTTCAGCTGTTTGAAGATTATCAGCTCTTTTCTAGTTGATAAATGGATGTGAGCGTCTTCCACAGGTCTGATCAATTTAATATTTAGTATTCTGTTACTTCAATGATATTAGAAGAACATAGTAACCTTGAACTGATGCTGCATCACCTGGAATTTGCAGGAACAGGATACCCAACTCCCTTACCAACTTACAGCACAGGTATCGTGTTTGGGCTCATTAGAATGGTCTCAATGAATAGGTTATAGATAGAAGATGAACAGGGTTTGGTGATGGAGTAGGAAAGAGAAATGAGGAAAGATTTGTGTCGGGGGTTTTTTTAATTTTAATATAATTTTACTTGTTATTGGTTCGTTAAAAGAAATCTGACTTGCCAATATCACACCACCAATGTAGGCACCAAACAATCTCACACATGGCAAAACAATTTAAGTTTATTTTGGTCTTTAGGTACGAAAAAACAAAACATCTAAAATTGCTAGTCTTTAACAAGATAGATGCCTTATAAATTGCCACTTAATTAGCCGATACCATAAATTGTAAAGATTGTATCTTTACCTATAATAAATAACATATAATTTATGTCCGTGTAGACGAGGCCATTTCAACTTGATATCAAAGCAGTATTTACTTAAGGACATATTGCATGCGTGGACACTGTCTGTTTACTATTAAACTACTGTAATAACAACTAGTACGTCTCTCCTTTCAGTTCATGTATACCTAGTACTTTATTGCTAACATAGAAGTTCCAGTCGATGATAGCAATCGTTGTTACGCTAATTGGTTCTTTGAAACTTCTCGAAAGCAATTTTACTTTATATGCATCATGAAGATCGATAGATTTATAAACTATTGTATATCTATACTTTCTATACTAATATTATTAAGAGAGAGTGGGAATTTTGTGAGTTTGTGTACCTACCTATTTGTGTGAATGTGGAGAGTAATCTCCGGAACCACTGCTCCTATTTGAAAAAATATTTCACCATTTAAAAGGTAAGTACAACGTTCCAGAAAACATAAATTTAGCACATGTCCAATGTGCTATATTTATTTTGTAAATATATACAAAAAGAAGTACTTAAATAATACTAATGAAATACTGTCTTGAATTCATGCAAGCCTAGTTAGGTTAGGTTCAAAACTTCTTCGTTATTAACAGAATACCGTCTTCACATGTAAATTGCACCCTTAAAAAGCCAGAGCGGGTCGCTAGGTATATGTAAAGTAAAAAAATGTTCGCAACAATCTATTTCTAACTATAATATAATAAAAATAAAATGCTGTTCGTTGGAAAGCACATTACTTGAGAACGGCTGGACCGATTTGGTAATTTTTTATTTTAAAATGTTTGTAATAGTCCGAATCCGGTTCTTACGGAAAGAAAAATTTGAAAAGTTTTTCGGAAAATGTTCAAATTCGAGAAAAACTGAACGCCCTTTTATTCTATGGGATTTTTTATTAGTGAAATTTGGACAGAACAACGTCTGGCGGGTCAGCTAGTGGAAGATAATTATAGTTTTTTGGCTAATATATATCTGGATAAAAAAAATGTTCAAATGTCTTAATTTTTCAGTGTTGTCATCGACCAAATAAAATTTAAACCAAAAATACATATTCGCGTGCCACTAGGGTATCATAAATCTAAACAACGTGCTGCATTTGAATTGCATCACGGTTATGCAAAGCGTTACATAAAGGAACTACAAAAATGAGGACACATTTACGAGTATGTGACAGCCACCCTGTTTTCTATGACGATAGCATTTATTTATTTACCTAAAATAGTTAGATAGTTAGGTCGTAGTAATTGCTATGTGCAATATAAAACACAAACGTCTACTTTGCTCTGTGCAATCCTGGTAGAAGATGGTCAGTTTAGTCTACTATTTATTATGATCTCTATTTCATTTAGAAATTGTAAATATCAAAGATTTTCCAGAAAATAAACTTCTTGACGTATGACCACTTTTAGTTCCAAACTCAGACCAATTATTTCAATGTTTACTTTTGAATTGTGAAGGGGTTGGTCAGTCACAAAGATGAAGCTAGTTGCGCATTCCAAAGCGTTCCTATGGAGAAGAACAGGCAAGGAACTCCCATATCAAATATTGTAACAGCAATAGTTATAGACCCTCGTATCTAACTGCATATCATTGAATTTGTCAGGTATCTTTTTGAATTTCTTGTTTATGGCAGCGTTTCGTGAAACTAGAGCATGGCACGGTTGAGGCTTCACTCATTTCTTACAGACTGATACAGATATATAACAGTATCATAAGACACGTATATTCGTGTATTAAGATACTGTTTCCAAGGAAAACAGTAATATTAATAAATTCTGAATAACATTTTCAAGTGTTTAGTGGAAAATTATTATTATTAATGATCCTTTTGACGTAGGTCTTTGTTTCCATTAAATCTTATTAGCGATTTTAATGGTTTGTACCTATGCCAATATTATTTCTTTGAATTTCTTCGTATTTGATAAAAGGAACGGGCTTACGTAAACATTGCAGCGAAGATACAACGTCTCAATAACGTCCCAGGGATAAGCCGTTCGACTCCTGTCACTTGAAATAAATTTACTATCTCTTTTATTACTCTTTTTTAAGTTAAATGAAATTTAGTTTACATAAATAAATACTTAGTTTTCTGGAAATCGTAAGTGTTTCCCACAAAGTTCCAAAAACCGTATTTCATTTCGATTAAAGTAGATGATAGGTCCTACGTACTTACGCAAAAAGGTTACAAAAGGCTCGTGCAAACAGGCCAGTAGTGTTTGCTGGCCTGTTCTCGATAATGTACCCTTTTCTAGTTGGCTCTAGCGATTGTACACAAAGGCATATGTGCCTAAGGTATGGTGCTTTCGATGAACATTGAGCTGCGGTAGTTGCAAAATAACTCGCTTTTGCTCGCGCCATCGCCTGCGTGGATGTCAGAAAATATTACCGTGCCGTAATTAAAATTACCCAATGTGTTAATCCAGGTTATAAACTATCTGTGTACCAAATGACATCCAAATCCGTTCAGCCGTTTTTGAGCCAATCCGGAACATACATCCAGACAAACAGCCCAAATTTGCTCGTTACTATTTTATGTGTAGATTATTGCACCACAAGTTGCAAAACATCGCTCTATTTCTGTCAATCGTTTGAAAATTATAGAAAGAAAGATATTTAAAAAAATCGCTTAATGTGTAGTGGTAAACCTACACGCACTTAGCGATTTTTTTAAATAATTGTGGTCATGTCAAATAAGGTAAAAAACTTCATAAAAAAACTGATTTTACGTGGTGCTTCTTATGTTGTTACATTAATTACGGGTGGTTCTTAGAATTTGTTAATTAGAGATTTCGATGTCAATAGTAAATAAAGTTATGTGATTCGAAGGACCACTTACTGAGCCAAATGTCAAACAATCTGCCTAGCCTTTTCCCAACTATATCGGGGTCGGCTTCCAGTCTAACCGGATGCAGCTGAATACCAGTATTTTACATGGAGCGACTGCCTATCACCAGCCATCCACAACCCATTAACTAGATACTGGATATAGTAACTGGGCCAAATGTATTGTGAAATAAATATACTCAGTAATAACAGTTGGTATAATATAAACTAACACGGTCATCATAAAATTTATATATAATTTATATAATTATCACTTGCTTAAAAAACGGTGAAGGAAAACATCGTGAGGAAACCGGCGTGCCTGAGAGATATTTCTCGACGGCATGTGAAGCCAAGTCAGATGCCCATGGGCGGCTTTAAAACTCTGACACCAGGTTAGTCACTAACCACACGAAAAGAAGAAGATCATAGATCAAAAGCAAGGGAATCTGAAATTCAGGCGAATTCTCCACGATTACCAGAATCGCATATGTAACGCAGGGTTGAATAAAATGTTTCCGATATAGGAGAACGGTATCAGCTCGCAAGGTCATGATCTAAATCCTTTGATATTCATACGTATGTCGGGTAAGTTCAACTAGTCTGAATGTACGTGGACGGAGATATACGCATTTATACGGTCAAAGATTTCCATTCTTCATTGGAAAATCTTTAGCCAAATCCGTTTAGAATATCTTTTTTTATAAGTTGGTTTTTAAGCGAAAATAACAACAATTTTCTTATGATAAGTTTATGTCAAAATCCTATCTAAACGAAAACGTACCTACAAAATTAGCAATATTCAGGCTTGCCGAACCAAATATTACTTACACTACAACTTTCGGATATCGTAAAATGTAGCCTTATTTTGCTTTTTTTATACCAAAATCGTCACAGTTCTCAGGCGTGAGTATTTTTCCTAAGATTGTACGTATAAGATACAAGTGTCAAGCTTTCAAATCCAGGATGAAACGGTTCACATCAGAAATATATCGGATTCCAGTAGCGAACACAAATTGTATCGCGTTTTATCGTATCACACGAGCCGACGTGCGTTATTGGCTGGGCTCACATCTACGTGGTTTATGGTATCCTGGTATCTCTATCGAAATTATTAGTGAGAACTATCTTTGTGTCAATTTCATAAAATCCAAACTTATATAGGTAAATTCTATAAATTATATACTTAAATAATAATTAAAATCAATTTTTCCGTGAAAGAAGTAAGTACCTAATACGTGCTTTACGAGGTAGGTTCTGCCTCTCATTTAATGAAGGAAAATACTTTCATAACAATAAAATCTCGGGATGAAATCTTAATTACCCGAGGGTTGAACTCATAACACCTAATTATTACAATAAAGTTGAAGAACACAGATTAAAAACCATTACTCAGTCCTTAGTAAGTAAGCAAAGAAAAGGAATCATGGAATTCAACCGCAACGATATTCGCAATTGCGAAATTGATAAATTTCAATCAATATAAATATAATTATATCAATATGCCTAGCCTTTTCCCAACTATGTTGGGGTCGGCTTCCAGACTAACCGAATGCAGCTGAATTGAACCAGTATTTTTTATGGAGCGACTGCCTATCTGACCTCCACAACCCAGTAACTGGGTAATACGAATAATACGATACCCCTTGGTAAGACTTGTTGGTTGGATAAATTTCAATCAATTATAATATTTATTTTCATTGGATTTCGGTAAGATGGAAATACGAATGCAATATTGAAATTCGTAATTAAATAGTTTTAAACTTTATTAAATATTTCTTCGAAAACAATTTGGAATGTTGACATGACACGAATTTATTGCCTTCGTTCAGATTCGAATTCATTTTAAATAACCATCAATTGCCAGCTGTAACTCAGGCGTAGAGATTTATTTAAACCTAATGAAACTTGTAGAATAATTAAACTTTTTTAAACAGGCCTATAATTTTACAAAGAAAAACAGAGTACGCTCTTCTTTTAAGTTAGTTTCGAAACTTTGTTAACACTAAAATCTGAATCATCTGCCTAGCTTTTTCCCAACTATGTTAGGGTCGGCTTCCAGTCTAACCGGATGCAGCTGAATACCAGTATTTTACATGGAGTGACTGCCTATCTGACCTCCATAACCCAGTTACTGGGTAATACGATACCCCTTGGTAAGATTAGTTGTCAGATTTCCGGGCTCCTCACGACCCGTAACGACTGTCAAAGATCTACGAATGACAGCCGGAACCAACGCCTTAACGTGCTTTCCGAGGCACGGAGGGTCTTTGTATGTAAAGATGGTCACCCATCCACGGACCAACCCCGGCAAGCATAGCTTGACCTGATCGATCGAACCGTGCGGCTGTTAAAACTTACACACAGCCACAAGCCCCTCAATTAAAATCTGAATAAAATAACCCCTCAACAAAAATATGAATAAAATAAATAAATTGAATAACCATTTACCTGCTAGCTGAAATGGACTTAAACTATCGATTGATAATATCGATGATAAATCTTGTTAAATTATTTACTTTTTGTCAGAATTCCGTATTTATCCTCCTGTTGACAGCCACCGTTGACACACAGTCAGGCATTTTCGCAGTTCTCGAAAGATGCTGAGTTTTCAACAAAATAAATAAAACCTGTAAGATAAACACTTCCGATATTTTATATTTCCATATGACTCGCGATATTTTATATCCCTGAACATTTATTTTATATCTTACACATGCTGTAAGTTTGCAGCTCGCGTAACAAAGTTAGGCAAAACAAAACTGCGTCGAAGAAATGTTTGGCTAGAGATAAGAATACCTCCCTACTCATGTTCTCCTGGTACTTCTGACCTCCTGAGTTTTCTTCAGATTACTTTTCTGTTACGAGGCGACGCGCGACGGTGAGCCAATGAATTACCAAGTTTCGAACTTTCAAGCTATTGTTGAATGGACGGCTTATCTTTGGGCCCACGAAGTAGTGAATAAAATCTTGTAGAGGAAACTAGTATATATTTTAGTTGTATCTTCTCTTTTTCCGTAAAATGTAATCTGTGTTAGCGGTAATTGCGAAGTGGTTATCTTGAGGCTAAGTCTGCAAGTTTTCTTAGCTTTTTATGATATCCTAGTAGTTTACCTACCTACCAAACGAATGACAAGCCCTTTCTGAATTATCTCATTCGTTAACACAAACAAAGTTTTTCGGTTACACTTCCTTTTCCTTTTTATTGCAGAGGGGAATAAAATCATTCTTTCTTTTATTTTTCCTAGTTTCATAATATCCAGAAAGCATTTTGATTTATGCCAATCGCTCATCCTAAAATCAATATATCGTCACTTTCAACTTTCCGTATCAAAAGACCAAAACTGGAACATGAAGAGCAAGCTAAGGGTGTTTGCATAAAGAGGCGGGTTTCCGGGAAAGACATGTCGGTACCGATCGGTGCAGGTGAAATGGTCCCGTGTTAACATAAGAGCACTTACAAAAAGGAACAACTAAAACATGTAACCATTTCTTTCCGAAGATCAACCTGTAGCGATCTACGTCTATATCTATTTAGGCCTACTCTCTAGAAATCTGTAGTTTTGCCCGAAGTTTCGTGTAATTCTTATTCCGTATCACCTACGGACATGAGATTAGTTTGAAGCCCGAACTAAGAATGAATGACAACACGATTTGACAAAATTGTCCTTACTCCTAAAGTGTTTTTGCCCGCGAAAAAGTTAATTAATCGGGAATAGCATTCCAAAGTATCAAAAAACTTTCGGAAGGGCCCCATCTTCGTTGACGGACTTAGAGAGTAGAGCCCCTATACCGTAAGTCCGGCCCGGCAATCCGCTTCTTTATGCAAGCACCCTAAGGGACGAAGCAGTGCATTCAAGCGCGTGATTCAATCCGACAGTCGTATTGCGGTTGAGTCAGCCAATCCCACGTGCCGGCTGCGGTATGGCTCAGCCGACTAACCACTGCTGTACCGACTTAGCGCCACCTTAAAGTAGTTGCAGCAGCTAGGAATTTACCGGGAAGTACCTAGTCTTTACCGTTGAGTTGACGTTTGCCTGTTTGTAGGCCAGATAAAGGTAGTGGATTTCTCTGTTTACTGTACTTAAATCACTTTTCAATGATATTCCAGAGGTATCTTCTTTTGAATTCTGTCTGAGTATACGTAGTTCTCGATGATTTTGTTTGGTATATTGGCGTGTGCTAGCTTATATATGGCTTATAATTTAAATTATGTTTTGTGTTGCGTAATGTAAATTATTTTGAATAATATTATATAGAATATTTTTTCTTCTTCTAACTAAACAGACAGCTGTGCTGCTGGGGAGTTTGTTGCGCCACTTCTTCTTCCCAGCTAACGCACTAGGAAGTGGTGAAGGGGACTGTCTCATGTAATTTTGACGTTCGAAAAGTGCTGATTCTCAGCCTAGTTTGAATAAATGACTTTTAAATTTGAATTTAAATTTGAATGTATAATATTCAGTTGGTACCTATCTACATTTTTAACTGGGGGTGAACAACGACAAATGTTTTTTTGGGATTTGAATTCTAGTGACTTGATTTTGATGATGACCTGGTGAAGGCCGTTGGAATCTGTTGGATGCGAGAAGCACAGAACCGGTTGACGTGGTGATGCTTGGGGAAGGCCTATGTTCAGCAGTGGACGTCTTTCGGCTGAATTGATGATGATGATGATGATGATGATGACTTGATTTTCATTCAAATTCAAAAGTCATTTATTCAAATAGGCTGAGAATCTGCACTTTTCAAACGTCAAAATTACATAAGACAGTCCCCCAAAAACGCCCACCCTTCACCACTTCCTAGTGCTTAGCTGGCATTAAGAATTGATAAACTGAAACTTGTAACGCCTTTTTGGTTCCAGTTTCATATTATTTGGTCAATTAATCGTTTTTTATGTCACCAAGTTTGCCTTTTCACAGTCAAACAATAGGGATGTCAACAATTATTTATTTAGTCCGTCAGAATAGATTATTAAAAAATATTTGACAAGTATTTTTTCTTTTTTTACGTAATCAAAAGATTACGGCAATATATTGAACTTAAACGTGGCATGACGTCACTCTCCGGTAGATTTTCAAACTGAATTGTGACGTAGCGACCCCCACTCCCCAACATTAATGCGTTTTATCTCAATATTTTTTTATTAATAAGATTTAATAAGATAAAGCAAAAAATACGTATCTAATATTTTTTTATTATCTGACTGACGGACTAAACAGTTTTTTTTTCCCCAGACGACATCCCTATTTGCAGTACTGCAAATGCAGACTTTCCTATCTAACCTTCTCGCTTCCAAATCTATATGAGGTCAAAGTTGATCACAAACTTAAGCCTAAAAACACAGTTCCCTTGTTCGGAAGATTGAATCCCCCACTCTTGGGTCATAAAGGGGGCTTAATTAAACCCCCGAACGAACTCTGGAGAAAATGTCCCGTACTAAATCAGACACTGAGATAAAAATTGAGAACGTTTTCTCTCGACCAATGATTTGTCTACTTACTTTATAGTAAGTAGTAGTTTTTTTTTTTTTAGAGTTATGTTACTTACAAGAAATTGTTGATTTATTAACGGCTTTTAAAAGGTCTTTGATTTCGAAAATGTTGTCCTAAAATTGGTCTTGTCTTGTTATAAAAGAAAACACATGAGACGTGGTCATAGCTAATGGTTAGTTAATACATTTCGTCTCTTAAAAAGCTTCGAAGGTGATTTTTCAAAAAAAAAAACTTGCTTTCATTTTAGAGAAAATAATGTTCAAATCCATTAATATGTTGTTAATACTTGTTATAGTCGTTGTGTTCCTTTTGCGGCGTTTATTTTTGTGATAAGACCTTTTTTCTATTTACTTACATTTTATTTTTCTATATGATTTTCACAGAGGTTGTCAAATTGTAAAAATAACAACTGAATAACGCTGGAATTTTACCGTTTTTTGTTATTATTATAAAATACTACCAGACTTCTTCACTTTGACATATTGTAGCAGGCATTTAGACCTAGGTTTAATATATTTTTTTGTTTTTAATCCAGAGTATAGATTTTGGCAGGTAAAGCATTCACTCGAGATTCACGATTGTTCCAGAATACGAGCCTTTGTGACAAATATTTTCACAATACAAATGAGAAAAGTACGCTTTCTAATATTTCAAGAAAACTCCCAAAAGGAGTAATAAAAATCTATACTTATAAACTACAAAAGCAATATCTCGGTATTCGCGCCATTCTGCCTTTTATTTCCTCGGCCCATAATATTTTTACTCGCGATTAGAATTTGTTTCGTAATTCGTAACAGTTCTTATAAAAACACACACTTACACCTTTTTGGTTTTTTTTAATATGGAATTATGGTGTCATGTTTTTGCTTGGTTTGTTAACTTTGCTTTTACGCAGCTAGTGAAGATATTTTTAGAACTGCATGAAATAGAATCATGAATACTTTTCGTAGGACCAAAAGAATAAATCTACATATTTTTATGCCTTTTTATTTTTTAGAAGATTTAAGAAATTTATTATATTATTATAAAGCGGAAGAGTTTGTTCGTCTGAACCCGTTATTCTCAGGAACGATAAATTCGACGTGGATTTGAAAAAAATATTTTTTATTTAAAATTACTTTACGACACTTAGGAGCCGAACAAAAAGAAAAAAGTTGGAAAGACCGCGAAGTGAAAACAAAGTAACAGCGCGGACGGGCGACGCGATACGACGCGGTAGGTCGGGGTCAGAAGCTAGTTGAAAGATTTCCCAATATTTTTCAATCATCAGCATAATTGTATCGACCTAAATGAATGTGCGGCTTTCAGTTTGCAATTTCCAATAATTACTTACATGAAAATAATAATAGTATGCAGATTAAAAACAATAAGTATGTAACATCGACCGTGATTGTGAACGCGTCACAGTGTAGTCATAAACAGCGTAACAAATGTTGTTTTACAACCCAGTGCAATTCACCCTTCGTTTTCATAAACCACAGTGTAAAGAGAACAGAAGAATAATAAATACATGCTGCCGTCATTATTCTTATAAAAAGTATACGATATTTTATCTTTCTGATGTTGACGTTTTCTGATGAAAAAAATAATTTGTTAAACTACTGAAATTCGATCGAATACTGGCTGACGGTTTTCGATACAAAATTAATTTCTTTACCTACAGTTACTAGAAAATAAATAGAAATATCATTTAATTGGTATTCCAGTGCGGAAAGCATAGAGTTATTAGAAGTTTATCAATAGTTCATCATAAGTTTATCACTAATGAGTTCAGTAGCATATTATGAGAATTTTGGTCCGAAACATATTAAATTAAGAACTGATTCAGCGTAATTACTTTTTTTTTTACTGAACAACAAAAGACGCTGAGAAGAAATTCGCTTCTTTTAAAAAATATTGCCGATTTGTAGTAAGCTTTACTACAAATCGACAGTATTTTTGTTTGATTGAAAAGCAAGCAAGAAACGTAAATCATGAAAGATAACATAAGGTAATAGGTAAAGTCCCGGTCACACACAGCGAATACTCGCTGCAATTAGGCACCAGCAGTGAGAACTCGCTGTGTGTGACAGGCAGGCGGCGAATTGTCGCTGCGAGTATTATTCACAGCGAATACACTCGCAGCGAATATTCGATGTGTGTGGTCGAGTCTTTATACAAGCTGGTGTCCGCAACGCCACGTCAATGCGCATATTATTATGTAGCTACGAAGTTAATTGTACTTATGTTGGATATACCAATAATGTAAAAAATTCGATCGATATATTTTTTCATGTAGAACAGACCATTTAACAACTGTATATTTTACACTGTAATGTTCCTTCGTAATATATATTAACTTTAGGAATCCTAAACCGAAACCTAAAGTTAATACATATAAAATTAACTCACATACTCAATTCCACATTCACACCATTACACACGCTCACACAAAGACACATTCAAAAACTCACTCACGTACAACACACAAATGCGCTCCTTGTTGTATTTTTGTTTTTAAATTATTTTGGATTTTATTTTGTTTTGGTTTTTCAATTACTGTTATTATGTTAAATGGAAGAGCGGAGGCACCAAACACAAGCATGTCCTTTAAAAGGTGATCTCCAACTCATTGAAGTTAAGAATGTGTATAAATGCAATAAGCATTTTTATTTTATTTTATTCTTTGTTCATTTTTGCATACCTACTATTGTATGGAATTAAGTTTTCCTAACTGAACAGACAGCTGTGCTGCTGGGGAATTTGTTGCGCCACTTCATCTCAGCTAAGCACTAGGAAGTGGTGAAGGACGGGCGTTTTGAGGGACTGTCTTATGTAATTTTGCCGTTCGAAAAGGGGTGATTCTCAGCCTAGTTTGAAATGACTTTTGATTTTGATTTTTGACTGTGTAACAACATAACAGTTAAAATAACACTTGTTGAACGAGATGATTCGTTTTATTGAAAATGTTAATCAAGTGTTTGATATAAACGATTTTACGACGCCCTAAAATAGGCTGATTTGTTTTTGTTACTAACAGGCTTCAAAGTGTAGGCTTTAGAAGCGGTTTCCATGCTTCTTTACAAATATCTTAGACTACTCGAATTAGTTCAATAATTTCGAATCTTATTTTTTCAAATCCGACTGGTAGTTCCAGAGATGAGCGCGTTCAATCAAACAAAATATTCAGCTTTATTATTACTAAACTGATAGATGAGTTTAGTATTTAAAATCGACGAGAAAAATCTTCAAAATATTCTTTCGTTCATATCATTCCTCAGAGACGTAGAAAGATTAGTGTTTTACATCATATATCGTGTACAAATAGAAATACGTTGTTCGTGTTCCTATTCATGTAACATTTATGTCGCTGCATCTTGCCCTTTTGTAAAAGTTCAAACAGCTTACGCCTCCGCTAGTTCTAAAGCCCTACGTTGTGTTACTTAAATCTTTTGCTGTTCAAGTATTTTTCTCAAAGATATTCATTTTACGAAAATAGGTTCTGTATCTTGAAAGTTCTAAAGATGAGACGTGAGGTAGTAAGTTTATCTTGTTTTTTAAATGTAATATTTTGATACACAAGAGCTTCGGACCTTTTAGCATATTTTTTTTTTTTATCATACTACGGCTGAAACTGAGATTGTACTATTTAGATAGTGTGGGAATTAATAGAAATTAGAAAAACGGTCGGTTGTCTATTTTTTTTTGTAAATACTTTTTCTAATTTCTATTAAAAACAGTGACAGGAAGTTATCATATCATCCACATATAATAAGTGGAAAAAATACGTATTATTGAAGCATACTCAAAAACTATCCAAGCAAAGTTAATAAAATTTATATGAGACCAACTTGGGAGCATATAACCCATACCCTTTCATACAAAAAAATAAATTTCAAAATCGGTCCACAATTGATGGAGAAATCGGTGGACATACACAAAAAAAAAAACATACATACGCGACGAACATATAACCTCCTCCTTTTAGGAAGTCGGTTAAAAAAGGCTCGTTAAAATATTTTTATGGTGAAGTGAAAATACGTAGTAATCGACAAAATACAGCCATACAATTTAAATCTACAATTTTCTATGTATAAAAAGTTAAGTTTGGTTTATGTTTATGTAAGTATCGACTGATTTTGATCAATTTTGTTCATCCGTTGTGAGAAAGGGAAACAGAATTTAAACAAAATTATTTATGATATGCCTAGATTAAAAATCGCCAAAATTTTGTTTATTCCTGTCAAACGACGATTTTAAATAGACTAAAGTGACACAACTTAACTACATTTTGAAACCCATAAACTTATTTCTTAACCGTACCTACGTAACTAAGAAAATATCATCTATAGGATCAAAACTGTTTAAGCGATCACTACGCTCGATCTTTAGGCGTGGGTGCACACAAACATAGCATCGCAATGAATTTGCCTGAACTCTGTCGAGTGAATTTTTTTCACGGACTCTTAAGCAACTGCAAATACAAACATATTTCGCCAAGTTAATTCGACAAACACTATTACAGAATCACCCACACTACACAATCCGCCTTAAAAGAAACAAACATGAACTCATGATCGATAGTACAAACTCGTTTCTAAGGAACTCGAACCTGCCGATAATTGTCGCTATATAGGTACGGCTTCAACGTAATCGTGTTACAACCAGACTGCGTCTACAAGCCTCTAATTACGACCATTCACCCAACGCAGCGTGGGCCTGATAATCTGTTACACGCTGTTAGAGTTACAACCTCCTACGTAATATGTGCTCCTGGTGATTGAATGTGATTGCCGGTCCTTGTGAAGGTAATTTGCAATTTGGTAAAAGGAATGTTTGGGGACAATATTTTGTTGAAAAGATTTTGAACAAGAATAAAGAAAGAGGAGAAAGTATTTTAATAAGGACCGGAAATTAAGTTTGTCTTGTAAACTGCGACAAGGAGCTGCAACCTCTTTTGTAATATGCGGTCCTAGTGAACCTAGTAATTAAATGCGTCGGTCAACATATATCGACAATCTTATCAAATCAACAATCTTCTTATCAAAGCGACAATCTTATCAAATCAATTCCCCTTCAATTCGAATGCTGTGCTATCGAAATTATACAATTTAATCTAATAGTAGTATGCATCTATAGAACACCTACACATGACGCTACAACATTTTTGAATAGTTTGGAACTCCTAGCCTAACTGTGTAAAAACAAAAAAAAGTTAATTATATGTGGCGACTGGAATATAGATATACTAAAGACAAATAAAATATCAAACAATAACTTAAAAAACTATATAAAACTACCTACGAGGAAAAACTCATGTTTGGACTTAATAGTAAGCAATATTCCCGACGCTAAATCTGCGCTTCACTATTTAGCACTCTCAGACCATGAGTCAGCCCAGTCAATAACAGCCAACTTATAAACTGACCGTAAAGTTAAGGACGTTCACAGTTTTTGGTTCAAGACTATAAGAGACCTCAGTGATGAAAACATAATTAAATTTAGAGACTGCATGTCAAGCCTATCTTTCTTTGAAGTGTACGAAACCCAAACAACGAATGACGCTTTTGATAGCTTCCATGATACAGTTACACTCTTTTACAATTTATGCTTCCCTATAGTTAAAGTTAAAAACACTTTTAAACACGTGAAAAACAGACGTCTAACTAAAAACATAAAGCGATGTTGCATTAGAAAACGGACCTTATACTTAAAACATAATCTGTGTAAAGAAAATAAAAGACAGAACAAAAAAAAATATGACGACTACTCTAGAATATTGAAAAGATGTATACATAAGGCGCAACAGATTAATAGCTTACGCTATATAAATAAATAAATAAATGCAAGTAAAGCAGCATGGAACATCATTAAAGCAGACACGAATAATGCGACAAGTTATTCTGAAATTGATGCAATAAAAATTGACAGTAAAATATATGACAATCCAAACCAAATATGTGACTTATTCAATGACTAATAAATATCCCAAACTAATACGACAAAAACTGCTCATAAAAATATGCAAGACACTAAAATAACCATTTCCCAAAATCCCAAAAGTATTTTCCTTACACCAGTGGATCAATCTGACGTTTACAAAACAATTCATACATTAAGAAATACGAACTCAACTGGTTACGATGACTTAAGCACTAAAGTGTTAAAAATATGTGCAACGAGCTTAGTTTCCCCTTTAACATACATAATAAACCTGTCTTTATCAGAAGGAGTATTCCCAAAACGTCTTAAAAAGTCAATTGTTAAACCCCTGTATAAGAAGGGTATAAAAACGGAAATGAACAATTATCGACCGATAACTTTAATCCCCATTCTATCTAAAATTTTTGAGAAAATGATGTATAATAAAATAGAGAACTTTTTGACGACTTGTGACATTCTCAAAAAAGTACAATTCGTGTTTAGGAAGGGCAGCTCTACTGCTTTTGCATGTTTCTCGTTAGTAAAACACATCACTGAAAATCTTAATCAAAAGTCCAAAATAGGCAGCGTCTTTCTAGACATGACGAAGGCCTTTGACTTCGTCTGTCATAAAATGCTACTCTCAAAACTTTCTCATTATGGAATCTGTGGAAAGGCCAACGACGGGATCAAAAGCTATTTTGCCGAAAGACTACAATGTGTAGAAATAACAAGAACTTGTCAATATAAACAAAAACACTTTAGGTCGGAATATGGAAAAAATAATTATGGCACACCACAAGGGAGTATCTTGTCCCCACTTCTTTTCTTAGTGTATATTAACGACCTGCCGGACTCGACAAACAAAGATTGCATAATGTTCGCTGATGACACGACATTAATTATTAAAAGTGACAATAACAATAATTTGAAAAATTACATTCTTAAAGCTTTAGACGATCCAATCAATTGGCTGGGTAAAAATAATTTAAAAATAAACATGACAAAAACAAACATAATACAATTTCAGACATTTAACGCACACATAGATAATCTAGACATTCAATATAAAGATTCCCACTTAACGACTGTAAATGAATGTGTATTCTTAGGTATAACCGTTGACAAAAACTGCAGTTGGAAACCACACATAGATAAAATCCTGCTAAAAATAGACCGTTTTGTATATGTCCTGAAAAGAACCAGACAAACTGTTAACCTCGATACTGCGATGGCTGCTTACGTATCCTCTGTACTTAGATATGGAATTATTATTTGGGGTAACTCAGTAGACGTTGACAGAGTTTTCAAAGCACAAAAAAAATGTGTCCGAGCAATATGTGGGGCTCACTTCTTAGATAGCTGTAAGCCACTGTTTCAAAAACTTAAAGTATTACCATTACCATGTCTGTATGTTTTAGAAATATGTATACTTGTAAAAAAAATATATAATCAATTTGAAAATATTGCTGACAAGTTAAATAGCCGGACACGCCATAAAGATAGACTACGGTTGCCACCAATAAAATTAAAATTGTTTAAGAGAAATGTCTACTGTATGTCTATTTTAATATATAACCATTTGCCGAATTCCCTTCAGGATTTGCCATTGACAATGTTCAAAAGAAGTCTCCTTAAACTTTTACTATATAAAAAATACTATTCCATTAAGGAATATTTGGAGGATAAGTCGATGGAACCTATACCTGATGTAAATTTGTAATAATCATTTAATAATAATAATCTTATTGACTGTAATTGTAATAATTTTAATTGACATGAAAATGTATTTGCACGCCATATCATGGCAGGATATGCTGAAACTAAAATGACTGTAATATCTATTGTACCATTTTCTAGCAAATAAATATTTTTGATTTTTGATTTTGATTTTGATTTTTATACGTATATCTGTAAAATATCAAGAAGTTATTAAGTTAAAACAACAATTTAGTTTTATGACGGATTTAAAATAAACCAGACTTTGTCCTATTTTACGATAAAATTGAAAAAGTTTAATAGGAGTAGTAAAATTTGGAATTTTACGGGTGACTTTGAAACTGAAAGTGAAAAGATCCGATCCTACAGCCCGTGTCCAAGGACAATCTCCTTGAGAATGGAGATACTTTGAAATATTTTTTATGAGTAGTCTTCAACTGCGTAGGTTACAAAACAGAACAGAGAGAGTTCAAGTTATTTTTCATTTTAAACGAACATGCTACATGTTTTCTGTCCATGGAAAATCTATATCTATACATTATACAGGGTGGCAGGGACATCGACGTGAAAACTGTTACCATGGATTAAGTTCATGATTCTGAAACACATTGCGTTGTAATTTTTCGACGGTTATTAAAAAATATCTGCTGTTCCATACATTTTGACCGCGTCGGTATTGCAGTTTTCTATGAAACAGATGTTTTTTGTTTATAACCGACGAAAAATTTCGACGCGCGGGAATTCAAAATCATGTACTTGTTGCTTTTCGTGTCTGTCTGTCTGTGGCCGCGTTGATCTTCTAAACTACACAACGAATTTCGATGCGGTTTTCACCATCAATTAGAGAATTTATTCCGGAAGGATTATGTATATGTGGGATCGTCAGGATTTATTCCATTAGATTCAGACATCATGTGGGCAGGAGATGGGTTTCGTGCAATGAAAACGCACTGAGTGTGATAGACGCAGTTTATTAAAATCACAAATTAACACAATAATAACAAATTACAATTAACACAATAAGCGAATCGAGTACAGTTCCGCGACGTCTTAACTCCGATGCGATCAGACACTGAATGTCCTCCTCGCCGTGGGCTTAAAACATCACGACTCTGTAGAAGCTCGCTTTAGGTGTGGGTAGATCACGTGATGTCGCCAGTGGCGCGCTTGCGATTCGTTTCATGTCCGTACTAATGACCGGATCCGACTTATTTATATAACTAAAACATGAATATTAAACCTACATATTATAATAAAAACATCTCGATATTTTGGAAAGTCGTAGAAGCCGTGCGTAGCAAGGGTGGGTCACAGGGGTGTACCTATCCACAATTGCGGCGGTAAGGCCCCTCTTTGAGGAGTGGCTAGAGAGGCGCCACGGCGTCCTCACCTTCCGCCTGACGCAGGTCCTCACCGGACACGGTTGTTTCGGGAGGTTCCTGTTCAGGATAAAGCGGGAGGAAACGTCCGGATGCTACCATTGTGTGGATCGCCCGGAGGACACGGTGGAGCATACGGTGGAGGTCTGCCCGGCTTGGGCGGGGCACCGCCGTGTCCTCACGGAGGCGATCGGCAGCGGCGATCTCTCGCGTCCGGCCCTGGTTCAGGCCATGGTCCGGAGCGAGAGTGCATGGGAAGCCGTCACTTCCTTCTGCGAAGCAGTAATGCTCGCGAAAGAGGAGGCGGAGCGCGCGAGGGAAATGCAAGATGCGCGCCCTCGCGCCCCTAGTCGCCGCAGGAGACGCCCCGGGCGTCGGGAGTCGCGAGCCGACTTCCGGCCACCGTAGGCGCGGGCTTGCGGACGGTGGGCAATGGGTAGCTCGCCGTCCGATTAGGACCAGGCCCGGGTCGACGGCGCGTTGTGTTGCACGCGCGCCTCAAAGAGATGTCAGCACTAACTGACGGGGTCCGTAAGGGCCAATGCCTGCCAGGGTTGCGAGTTTGTCCGAAAGGGATATCGCGGCCCCGGCACACAGGCAACGGAAGGAACACGGGTGGGTTTTAGTCAGTAAAAGTCTGACATTCCCTCTCGCTCCGCCCAGAGCGGGAGGAGTCATTTGATGATTTCCCACCCAAAAAAAAAAAAAAACGGGTGTACCTATAATATATTTCATGAGTTCCATAATCTAAAGGCTACTTACTACACCCCTCCTTTGGGCCGCCGGCACTGTCGCCGGGGCAAGCCGCGGTGCGCCCGGCTTGCCGCACAAAGGAGCGGCCAAAAAAAGGACTGCCGCTCGGCGAATGCCGGCGGCGCGGCTGTCTGTACCGCCGGCACTGTATGTAGTAGCCTTAATAGGTACAGGGGGTCAATATACTCCATGTGGTAGGCCAATCTTATACGAAAAGTGGTGTTCTTTTTTTTTTTTTTTTTGGGTGGGAAATCGTCAAATATCTCCTCCCGCTCTGGGCGGAGTATGCTGGTCTATCTAACTGAAGAAATCTCGACCCTTAAGGTGTGTTGTACACAAGTGGTAAGAATAAATAAATATAAATAGTTATGGACCCTGTCGGGCATAGCAAAATTTCAAATAAGTAGGAGAGAGGAAGCTTATTACTAAATAATAGTGGTCGCATGCCTTTTTTTTTTTTTGGTGGGAAATCATCAAATGACCCTCCCGCTCTGGGCGGAGCGAGAGGGAGTGACAGAGTTTTACTCACTAAAACCCACCCATGTTCCTTCCGTTGCCTGTGTGCCGGGGCCGCGATATCCCTTTCAGACAAACCCGCAACCCCAGCAGGAAAGTGAAGTGTCCTGCGATGTATAACATATGTGCATCAAATGTAACGTATATCACCTTGACCTCACATCACCTACCTTGCAAATGACACATCGCGTGTTGCACTGACGGTTGTTGATCGTTGAATAATAAATCTAGACTAGAGCCCTTTAAATCATAATTAGGCTTCCTGTACATGATGTCGGTGCTTCACTGGCGCCGAACCGCAGGATGAAAAAAAATCTGATTATCTCAGAATGAGTGTAAAATCTACGCGGCGTCGGACCGCATATTTGTGTATATGAATGAATATCACTCAAGCGCCGCACCGCTACCGCACAGGCGCCGCATCAAAATCTGCCTAGCCTTTTCCCAACTGTGTTAGGGTCGGCTTCCAGTCTAACCGAATGCAGCTGAATACCAGTATTTTACATGAAGCGACTACCTGTCTGACCTCCACAACCTAGTTACTGAGTAACACGATACCCCTTGGTAAGACTGGTTGACTTTTGTGCTTCATACTACCCGTAACGGCAGTCCTAGATCTACGACAGCTTGAACCAACGGCTTAACGTGCTTTACGAGGCACGGCGTGGTCTCGATATGTTATGAATGGTCACCCATCCACGGACCGACCTCGGCAAGCGACAGCTTAGATCGACCTGTGCGGTTGTTATTATTTAGCCACAAGCCATCTCACCGGCGCTACGTAGATTTTTACATTTTCATTCTGAGATGTTCTGATTTTTTTCATCATGCGGGTCGGCGCCGCCGCGCGCCGGTGCGGTTCCAGCGTCATGTAAGAGAAGCCTAAAGGTTACGTAATTCTCCTTTCTTTACGTACGTCTTTTCTTTTGGTACGTCTACTTAATTAGTACGTCAGATAATAAAAGTGGAATCGCATGGAAAATTATAAATCACGCAAAACAAAATTTACCAACGGATACTATAACTAGCATCAAAATGAATGATAGAACTATAACCGACCCTCTTGAAATTTCCAATGCTCTTAATAATTATTTCGTCGATAAAATTGTGCCTAAGGGTGATTCAAACAAAATGCAGTATAAATCATATTTGTCGACTGAACAAAAGGCTATGTTCTTTAAACCATGCTTGCCATATGATATATTGCAGATTATTAGAAGTCTAAAAAGCAAAAATACTATGGGGAATGATGGAATATCAACTAAAGTTATTAAATATATAGCTCCAAATATTTCTACTCATCTTAGCTATATCTGAAATTTATGCATTGCCGAAGGAGTCTACCCTGAGAGATTAAAAACATCGGTCATTAAACAGATCTTTAAGAAAGATGATAGAGAATATGTAGAAAACTATCGACCCATTGCACTAGTTCCAGTTATTTCAGAAATCAACGCTTACGATGGATCAATCCCGTCTGCAAAGACGAAAAGACGAGAGTCAGCTGAAAATCGTGAGATATCATGAGATTTCTTTTACGCGTGTTATATCAGTTTATTTTGTAATAATGTAGTCATGAATTCGAAAACCGACCAGTTTTTATGAAGTAATCAATTATTTATTATAGAACCATTATAATTTTTATTAACTTTGCTTGGGTACTTTTTGAGTTAACCTTTTAAAACTTCTTCGTTTATTCGGAGAAAGGTATTTTTTTTAAATCTAAAACTTCCACCTAAACAGCTAAGTTTGTTAGTATCTATAATAAAATGTAAGAAGTAATCTTGGAAACTCATAAGACTGAAAAAAATAATCGTTCTCTGATTAAAAGCTATTGCCGAGTGTGATATATGATGTATGATGCTATAAGTTAGAACACGCGGACGGAGTCGCGGGCAGAAACCAGTTTAACAAAAAAGTCGAGACAGAATCACGAATAAAGTCGGGAGTTCGGGACCGGCGGTTATTTTTGAGCACATTATATTTATGTTACCAAGTTTTGATATAAAACAATCATTATGGCTCCCCGACAGGAGGCGAGTTATCCGTCAAAATAATATTATGAAGATCTTTTGTTCAAAAGTTTCGTTGGTATTAAAATTTATTAAAATTACGGCCTTCAATCCCTCAATGGTTTAAGGTAAAAACATTAGTCTCTTTGTGGGGTAGTCGGGTGAAAAGGTGCTGTAGGTACACTCAAAATTGATTGAAAGCGTTAATAATGCGGTAACAATTACTAATGTACCGGAAAATCCTTGCCTGCTTTTATAAACACCAGAATTTGGTCGACTAAGGATACTCTGCTGGGATACCCTTAATCCACACCCCCATCACATATCACTTATATACACATGTTACCCCCATTCTATTCTAAAACAGAAAATGTTTTAGAATTATAATATTTTTTACATATTTTTTGTTTTTTTGTTCATTAAGTTTTGTCTTTTTTTATTTAATATAAAAAAATATTTTCATTGTATTAAAAATCACTTAACTGTATTTTGTAAAAACCTTCATATGCTGGTCTACGTAACTGAAGAAATCTCGACCCCTGAAGTTGTGTTGTACACAAGTGGTAAGAATAAATAAATAGAAATAGTTATGGACCCTGTCGGGCATAGCAAAATTTCAAATAAGTAGGAGAGAGGAAGCTTATTACTAAATACTAGTGGTCGCATGCCTGTGTGTGTGTCTGCATGGAGCAGTGATAGCCTAGTGGTGTGACCGTCGGACTGCCAAGTCATAGGTCTCGAGTTCGAACCCAATTATCACTTGCTTCAAAAACGGTGAAGGAAAACATCGTGAGGAAACCGGCATGCCTGAGAGATATTTCTCGACGGCATGTAAAGCCATGTCAGAGGCCCATGGGCGGCTTTAAAACTCTGACACCAGGTTAGTCACTAACCACACGAAAAGAAGAAGAAGTAGTCTCATAGTGGTCGAAATTCGACCATAAGAAGTTCATTTAAATTGTCAATATTCTAAATCTTGTGTCAAACGCATGGTTAGTGTGTGTAATGTTTTTTTTATTAATTTAATTTATTTCTAATGCATATTATATACAAATATTAGCTTTCTGCACTCCTTTTCCATATAAACTTTAACTGTGCCAAATTTCATATTCCTCCGTCCGCGTAATGTTCGTAAAAAAGGGTTCAAAGTTTTTGCTTCACGTATTAATATAATAAGTTAAATTATATCCTATCTATTTTTAAACCCTCGACGCAAAAAGAGGGGTGTTATAAGTTTGACCTCCATGCGTGTGTGTCTGTATGTGGCATCGTAGCTTTTAAACGGGTGAACCGATTTGAAAGCGGTTTCTTTTATTTGAAAGCGCGTTTTCTAGCGATGGTTCTTAGATATGTTTTATCAAAATCGGTTAAGCCGTTTGAAGATTATCAGCTCTTTTCTAGTTGATGAATGGAGGTGAGCGTCTTCCACAGGTCTGATCGATTGGAAATTTGGTATACTTTTACTTTATTTTAGAAGAAAGAAAAGAAAATACATTTATTTAGCACAGACTAAAACACACACAATGTAATAGACAGCAATAAAAAAAAAGGAAATTAATTTTTAAAGTGCGATGGAAGCAGAAATTTGATGGGGAGTGTGCCTCAGGGCTGCGCCAAAAAGGCCCAGTTCAGCAAAAATGCCAGACAACTATAAGTGCCTGATGCTGGTTTTCAACTGGACCTGAGAGTGTGATGTGACGGATGTAAATCCGTTTTATAATGTAACGTAGCATACTTAAATTAAATAAATTTGTATCAGATAAAAGTATAGTATAACAGCACCTACCTACATTTTTGTGCATCATTCACCGACAGAGACACTGACACATACTCAAGTGGGTAGTACATACATATATTATTGAGACATTTAGTGTGACCATATCCAGCTTTCGTTGCGCTTCTATGAGGTACTGCCGTAAGCGTCGTTTAAAAGCGTCTATCGTGAACATAGTAACCTTGAACTGCCTTATCAGTATGGAGGAAGTTCTCGTAAAGTTTAAACTTAAAATACTGATGCTGCAGGATACCCAACTTACAGCACAGGTATCGTGTTTGGACTCATTGAATGGTTTCAATGAATAGGTTATAGATAGATGATGAACAGGGTCTGGTGATGGGGTAGGAAAGAGAAATGTGGAAATGTTTGTCGGGGATTTATTAAATTTTTGGGTCACTTGTTTTTACAACATTATTAGTAATTATAATTATGTTATCAACCATTTATTTATTCCCTGAATATAATATGTGTAGGTCAATCTATTTATTTATTTTTTGTATTAAATTATGTATTATTATTGCTTATTTAATTATTCGCTTGAATATTTTGTATTGCTATTAGTGTATTTAATATAGTTATATATTCAAATTAATACTTAGAATATTTATATATTTTAGCTCGCTAGGTATTCTATGTCATTTACCTTTTAATTTTAGTCAGTAGGCGTCGAAGCCACAACTTCAGTAACACCCACTTACCACAATTAATGAAACTGAGTAGGAAGATATAAATATGGATGAAAGGTGAACTCAAATTAGTAGTTCGAGCAGATAAATTATGTGTAGAACAGTAATGTGGGGGCATCTACATCGCCACATGCGAACTACGCATCGAAGACCTGACGTCACACAAATCCTGCATCGCGCAATTAGAGTTTACCGCGCGAACGACATTTAAAAGACTATCTGACATCAATCATCGGGCAGTTGCCCGCCAGACACAATACCAGTCTGGTCGGAGGATCCTCCCTTTTCTAAAGAGGATGAGTGAACTTTAGACCCTGTTCCTCATACCTCTAAATATGTATTGAAAACCATGGCTAGACTATAGAGTTTTTTTAAATTTTTATTGTTGTATAGGCCTGCTCTTAACCTCGACCTCGCTTGATGGAAAGCGACGGATAAGATCTTCAATGAAACGAGCGTGTCCAGAAGATGCCAGTTCACTCTTGTTTTGAAGGCAGACGGGTAAATATATGGAAGGGAACGCAGACGCTGGCAGTGAGTTCCAGATGACGACTAATAGAGAAGTCAAATCAATCTGCCTAGCCTTTTCCCAACTATATTAGAGTCGAAGTAAAAGAAAAAAAAAAGAAAGAAAAATTGTTTATTCTGCACAAACAAAACGCAAAAAATACACACATACAAAAGTAGCCAAAGGCCTCGTGTTCAAACAATAAATAAAAATAAAATAAATTGTTCATTCGACTTCCAGTCTATCTTCCGGATGCAGCTGAATACCAGTATTTTACATAAAACGACTGCCTATCTGACCTCCACAACCCAGTTACTGGGTAATACGATACCCCTTGGTAAGACTGGTTGTCAGAATTTCGGGCTTCTGACGACTCGTAACGACTGTCAAAGATCCACGAATGACAGCCGGGACCAACGGCTTAACGTGCTTTCCGAGGCACGGAGGAGTCTCGGTATGTAAAGATGGTCACTCATCCACAGACCAACTCCGGCAAGCGTAGCTTACCCAATGGATCGACCCGTGCGGCATTTATTATTTAGCCACGAGCTCCTCATTTAAAATAAACAAAATGACCCTAAAATCCAAATTGAAAAGTTGTGATTTAGAGTCGTTCGTCGTTTTGACGTTTACTACTGATTACACACAACACACAAACACACACAACGCTACAGTGCAACACACGCGCATAGGCACGCGATACACACACGCATACGCACACGCTACATTGAAGTGGCATAACGAATTTGTGTACAGACTGAACATACCTAGGGAAATAACACAATATATGTACTTTATGCACGATGCAGAAGTAAAAAAAGTATAAAAGTCCACGTGGACCAAATCCGGGACAAACCCTAGTACTTTGATACGATATTCATAAAACAGATTGCTCTGTTGTTTACGCATACAAAACTTTGTTTATTTTCCGTCGGTCTGGCTATCCGATATGTCAAAGTTTTAGTTGAAGCCTGCACGTGGTGGAAATATGCTCAACTTTGACTCATTTGCAGTTTTCGGATACGGTATAGCAAATATGAACCGCATGAAAATGTTTGTTAGGTTTTTTTTGATGCGAATGTGTGCGTGTCTGTTTGTGTTACCGCGTTATTCTTCTTAACTACATAAAGTATTTTGATGCGGTTTTCACTATCATTTAGAGAATTTATTCCGGAAGGTGTAAAATACATTAATATTAAACTTACATATAATAAATAAATCTCCACGTTTTTTCAAGTCGTAAAAACCATGCGAACCTTGAAATCAAGGGGCGGTAACTAGTTTGTATATATAATTATTTATTTGCAGAAAATATAGGTGTTGTTCAGTATAGTTGAAAAAGTTGTTGGTTTATATTTAATTTTACATGAATGACATGGCAAGCACTTATTTACGTAAAACTTAAAAAATAGGTATGTAAATGATCGAAGTATGTAAACAAATAATTGTATGTTATATCAAAATGATTTAAGTTCTAAGGATGCAATTATGGCCCACTCAGAGGGAGTGATGTCAACCAACAAGTAAAAAAACTCAATTTCACAATCAATCATTTGGTTTACAGTACCAGGGGCGCATAACCCGCAGTAGTTCGGTGATAGCTCGGTAGATTTCTCATTTTCCAACGTCCCCCTGAGATTGCCTCGACGACTGCACCACGGAAATAGATTATTTGCCATTGATTGAATTGACGACTTACTTCTCTCTTGACATAAACAACAAACGAGTTTCTCCAGCTCTTAGAGATTTCTATTGACCTAGTATCTAGTACCTAGTTCTGATATCGTTTTCACAAGATTTTGTGGAAAAAAATAACTGGCATTTATTATCTACCTTTTTCTAGTTCTATTATTCTAAGCAGTCACATCAAAAGCAGCTTATGTCGTTTTCTGCGGATGTAAGGTTTCATCTTGTAGTATTTTTCCATGTAACTCGATAAACAAATTATCACCCATTTTATAGCAAAAGGCTAACCGCTAACCTCATAATATTTATTACCCGGAATTAACCTTGACAGGATAACAAAATAGCTCAATCTTCTACCAGGCCATAGGATATCATAATCATGAGGAGCAAAGTAGCCCCTTATAGAAATTTTATTACCTCTATCGGCGCATGTGAATGGTTTAATTTTGCTGGAAAACATCCATGTATGAGATATCTCTAGCTGTTATAGTAAATCGTATATTATGTGAGGTTAAACGACCCGCGCTGTAGGGTTCCGTAATAGGATTTGTAACTTGTTTTAGTATGTTTTTATACAATGTAATAAAGTAAACGAGCGTGTGAGTGCCTCAAAGCTACGGTATATGATGTACGTACAGTACATGATGTATGTGTTTATCTTGCGTAATATGTACTCCTGGTACATGGTATTCTTGTGAAAATGGAAAATGAATGTTCTTGCTTTCTGGCACTGCATAAAAGTCAGTTTTGGCAGCAACCTTTTACTTACTTTTTTAATGTATTCCGAGTATCTTTTTGTTTAAAATTATATTGCAATTCTTTTACGATACCATTAATTTCATGTTAAAGTAAATTGATAGCTCGGTCACACAATTATTAGAGCTTTAAAACAGTCTGAAAATCGTTGAAATTTGTGGGTATTCCCGGGAGAAAAATATCCACAGAACTCATGGTCCCATAACCTTCACCGCATTGAAAATAACTTTATTTCATTAAGGCACTTAAAAAGGTGTCTCCGAAAGGGGTTAACATGTACCCTTAATTATAATCCTATCGAAACCAGAATGGTATTATTTTGAATCTCGATTAATTCTCCAGGATTATTTTTTAATATTTAATTTTTTATGTTTGAGATCTTTGGAAAAAGTCCCAAAAGAAACGGTAAAAAATTGGTGTTATTTAAAAAAAAAACCATTTTACAAATGTTTTTTTGATATCATTTTGATTATTCGATCTTAATAATTGAGGACGCTAGCCTCGGTCGCAGTTGTTTTGAAAACAGGTAACCCTACTGAAGCGATCGAAAACGCATTTTCAATGCTAAAACCTAAAAGATGGCGTGTTGCTTGTTTAATTCTCCACGATTATCTTTTTTTCTTTTTTTGATATCTCTTTTCGTTTTTGTGAAGTTAAGAATCTATGAAAAATGTCCCAAAAGAAACGGTAAAAAATATTGGCTTTCTAAAAAAAAAATATTTTTACAATTTTTTTTTGTTTATGTATTGTATAGCCCTTTCAGTAACACATCTTTTGATACCATTTTCATTTCTCGATCTTAATAATTGAGGACGCTAGCCTCGGTCGCACTTTTTTTGAAAACTGGTAATCCTACTGAAGCGATCGAAAACGCATTTTCAATGCTAAAACCTAAAAGATAGCGTGTTTTAGTGGAAAAACTATGATATCTCTGCAGTACATTCATTTAAACATAGACAGTTTCTTGGCATATCTTTCAGCGCTATGATAATCAGTAAATACAACAAAGTTCTGACTATAAACTCTCACTAAAAAGAAACAACAATGCATCGTGTTTGAAATATGACAGGAACGTATAAATATTTCCTAGTTCTTGGCAATGTAAAGATCCGGATGCATTGCTTTTGACCAAGTACCACCACGTCTCGAGAAAGTAGGAATAGTAATGAGAAAGAAAAATCTCTAAAGAATTTGTTTAGAAACAGCGTTTTTGCGATTTGTTACAAATAATGTGCAGTGATCATATTTGTCTTTAATACTGTCCAAAGTTAAATATATCTTGTATTATTCAAAGATTAATTAATTAGAAAAAAATTATGTCACAGATTAAATTTGGTAATATAAACAGTCAAATCAAAAAGTCAAATAAAAATGTAATAAAAAAATAAACAATTCATTCAAAAAAATATAAAAATATGTCACAGATTAAAATAGTATTAAATAATCAATAAAAGTCAAATAAAAATAAATGACTAAAACTGAATAAATGGATGAAGTCATTCCATTTAAATGTCATCATTAAAAAATTCATTAAGTGAATAGTAGCATTTCTCCACCAGTAATTTTCTGAGCCGTTTAATAAATATATTTTCATTTTGTTCCATTTTTATGTCATTTGGTATTTTATTATATATTTTAATTGATGTTACGTGGGGGCTCGTGCTGTGTAATTTTAGCTTAGATTGCGGTATTACGAGCATATTTTCAAACCGTGAACGTATACATATCGGCGAGTTAGTCTGCAATTTTAAGGTAAAAGTGTGGATATTGTCTAACGAATTTACATATTTCTAGAATATAAATAGATGTCAAAGTTAGTATGTCTAGTTTCCTAAAATGCGGTCTACAACTTACGTCGTTGTCAATATAAACCATTATCCTGATACACTTTTTCTGTAGGATAAACAAGTCGTTGCTATCTACACTATTTCCCCAAAGAATAATACTGTACTTTTTTTTTTTTTTTTTTTTGGGTGGGAAATCATCGAATGACTCCTCCCGCTCTGGGCAGAGCGAGAGGGAGTGTCAGACTTTTACTGACTAAAACCCACCCGTGTTCCTTCCGTTGCCTATGTGCTGGGGCCGCGATATCCCTTTCGGACAGACCCGCAACCCCAGCAGGCATTGGTCCTTCCGGACCCCGTCAGTTGGTGCTGACATCCCTTTGAGGCGCGCGTGGAACACAAGGCGCCGTCGACCCGGGCCTGGTCCTTATCGGACGGCGAGCTGCCCATCGCTCACCGTCCGCAGGCCCGCGCCTACGGTGGCCGGAAGTCAGCTTGTGACTCCCGACGCCCGGGGCGTCTCCTGCGGCGACTAGGGGCGCGAGGGCGTGCAGCTTCAATCTCCCTCGCGCGCTCCGCCTCCTCCTTCGCGAGCATTACTGCTTCGCAGAAGGAGGTGACGGCCTCCCATGCACTCTCGCTCCGGACCATGGCCTGAACCAGGGCCGGACGCGAGAGATCGCCGCCGCCGATCGCCTCCGTGAGGACACGGCGGTGCTCCGCCCAAGCCGGGCAGACCTCCACCGTATGCTCCACCGTATCCTCCGGGCATAATACTGTACTTAAGCCATGCGTATGCATGTGCATAGTATGTGGATAGGGCAGTTTTGAAATCTGTAGTTTTTTTGAGCTCACGAATGATGAACGAATGAATGAAACCAATGATGAACTTCATCATATATTTTATATTCATTGTCAAAATGGAGACCTCTTGTCAAAGTGGCGCCAACTGGTGGCATGAATTTTCATGAAACGCTCAATGGGTTTAAAATAAAAATTAAACTGATAATGATTTAAACTCCCTCAAATAGATAATTATCCAATATATTCTTGATCCCATGTTTACCAAGACGACATGACTATCAAGAGTTATCTATACGAAGGTCCATCCCTTATAAGTGTGTTATAAGAATTCGCGAGCCGTCACGTTCGCACGATAAATTACAGAAGTTCTCGACTTGGCCCATTACTCATCGCCCCATCCGGCACATACTTCGTATCGGCGTTTAATTACTAAACTGATTAACTCGTACCGCTGGGACTCCGATAAATTTTATTAAGAATTTTGGCTTTAACAGGATTATGAAATGAGGATAATACTCATTGAAAATATTTACTTACATACTTTACTGTTACAAATAACGAATCTAATTAATGGCGAGAGCTCGTGAATAAGTAATACCAGCCGCACGGGTCGATCCATCAGGTTAAGCTACGCTTGCCGGGGGTTGGTCTGTGGATGGGTGACTCGGAAAGCATGTTAAGCCGTTGGTCCCGGCTGTCATTTGTGGATCTTTGAGTCGTCAGAAGTCTGACAACCAATCTTACCAAGGGGTTTCGTATTAATCAGTTACTGGTTTGTGGAGGTCAGATAGGCAGTCGCTCCATGCAAAATACTGGTATTCAGCTGAATCCAGTTAGACTGGAAGCCGACCCCAGTATATTTGGGAAAAGGTTAGGCAGATTGGCATCAAATTAATTGCACTGATAACGTCTTACAAGTAGGAAATTATCTCTGATGTAAACTATCAATGCTTTACAGCGCTTTCATTTAACAACGTACAAACAAAAAACAAAGAAAATCAAATAAAACGACTCTTCAATAAAGGAAAGAAAGAGAACGATAAGTTGAATCACGTAATTCCGTTCCCTCATAAGCTGATTATGAAGGAAATGGGCTGGCACGCTGCGCTGCCCTACTAGTATAAATAGACTAGCGAATTAGCCATCTCCCGATTTATGCGATGTGAATTTGTAACCTCGATACATCTATGCAGCCCTGGTACAAAATATTGAAGAGATTATAAAAAATGCCAGAAACATGGTAAATTTGCCCGGAAATTGGAAAGTAAAATAAAGTAAACTCATAGACTTTTCCAAAAAGTTCTTGGTGAATATTAATTTCCGTCGGAATTTTTCCTGTTCCTCCATTTTGCAAGCGATTAGATAAACAATGAATTGTTAAATAATAAGGGTTGGTTTCATTCTTTGACGTGCCCTTCGAAAGACGAGGGGTTGAACAATAATATAACTTTATTAACTTTTAACCTAGTTTATTAATGTTAAGAATAGGCTTACCGCGCTCTGGCTGTCGACGACGTAATTATTGCAATAATTTTCTGCCAAACCTGCTGATTTTCGTAAATTTAACGAGCGTTTATTGTAGAAATGTTGGGAACACGTATGTGAAACATAACATGTATATAAATGTATACAAAATAAGTTGAAACGAACATGCCGTCCAAGTGCAATGCAACATGAAATGTAACACACCAATCTGCCTAGCCTTTTCCTTGTCCTTGTTCCTTGTCGGCTTTCAGTCTAAGGCTGCCTGTCCACTGGAGCGGAGAGGAGAGGAACGGAGTAGCGGTGTGCCAATATTAACCAATGGAATTGCATAAAACCTCCGCTCCGCTTCAGTGGACAGGGATTTGCGAACTAGTTTAAAAAATCATACAAAACCGGGAAGCGGAGCGGGGAAACGGAGCGGAGAAGCGGAGAGGGGAAGCGGAGCGGGGAAATGGAGCGGAAAAGTGGAGCGGGGAATTACTCGTATTACTCGTCGCGTGAACTCGGTCTAGCTCCTCACATTCCGCAACACCGCTCCGCTACCTCGCTCCGCACAGTCCGTAACTCCACTCCGCTACCTCGCTCCGCATCAATGGACGGACACTGTCCGCAAATCCGCTCCACTCCGCTGCCATTCTCCTCTCCGCTGCCTCGCTCCGCTTCAATAGACAGGCCTTACCGAATGCAGCTGAATACCAGTATTTTACATGGAGCGACTGCTTATCTGACCTCCAAAACCCAGTAACAAGGTAATACCCCTTGGTAACACTGGTTGTCAGACTTCCAGACTTCTGACGACCTGTAACGACTGTCAAAGATCCAGGAATGACAGCCGGGACCAACGGCTAGACGTGTTTTCCGAGGCACGGAGAAGTCTTGGTGTGTAAAGATGGTCATCCATCCACGGACCATCCCTGGCAAGCGTAGTTTAACTTGATTGATCGACCCGTGTGGCTGTTATTACTTAGCCACGATCTCCAGATATGTAACCCACGCTGAAAGAAATGTTGTTCTGTTACATTTAATGATGGAAACCTGCGGAATAAATCTATAGTAAGTTTCCTCATAAACGTTGCTATATTTTTTTAATAACGTTCATAAAATAAATGAAAATGATGTCTACCTACATAGCACGTAAATATAATACAGCCTGCTACCAAATTGATGGACACAGGTCTCTCAAATTTACATAATAATGAATTAATAGGAACTACATAATTATTAGTATTGACACATATTGTTATTGACTACAATTTTTTTTTGTCCGTCAGGTAGGTTATAAAAAAATATTGGACACTTATTTTTTCTTTTTTTACGTAATCAAAAGAGAGTACATTGAGAAAAAATATAAAACGTTAAAATGAAATTCGTTAAAATGTGGCATGACGTCACTTCCCGGTAGATTTTATAGTGACTTGTGACGTAGCGAGCCCCACTCCCAACTTTAATGCATTTTATCTAAACCATTTTTAGGGTTCCGTACCGCAAAAGGAAAAAGGAACTCTTATAGGATCACTCGTGTGTCTGTCTGTCTGTCCGACTGTCACAGCCAATTTGCCGATAATAGACCGATTAAGTTAAATTTTGGTACACATATGTATTTCTGTGACCCAAATACAAACGTGTAACGTAAATAAATGAATTTTGATTATGGGAGTCAATTTTGGGGAGCAAACAAGAACATATTAAAAAAAGTTTTAGAAACTGTACTGTGTGACATGTCGAATTAATGGGATTATAGAGAGGATTTTTTTTTTTTTTTAATAATTTTGCCACTACATACTTCTAAAGATATTTAAGAAAATAAATGAAAATTTACCATTACCCGCCCCTTATCTCCAAAACTACTGAGCCTAAAATCATGAAAAAAAATACAGAGAATGATTCTTTACATGAGTAAAGAATCATTCTCTGTAGGCTTTATAGGCTTTCCTGTAATCCATGAGGATTACAGGAAAGCCTATAAGAAGTCTATGGTCTTAAAATAACATGGTAAATCTCTCAATATTGTGCGTACAAACTTACATTTGCAGTAGAACATGTTTTTAAACTACAATGTTAAGTTTGTGCTTGGGATAAATTCACCTCAACTACGGAACCCTTTATTGTGCGTCGTCGGACACGCACTTGGCCAGTTTTTTTAACACGTGTCAAATATTTTTTTATTATCTGACTGACGGACTTAATAGAGTTTTTTTTTTCAACATCCCTCTCTCCATCCCGCAATTAACTTTACCGTTCTCATAGCAAATGTGTGATATCTATTAAACAAGCAAGAATATCTATTCCAGTGTTTTACCCTGATCTGAGTCTATAAAGATGCTATCATTAAATGGTAAAAACTTCGATCGTTCCGCTCAATGGGACAAACGGACAAACAGTCTCTGGAGTGCTTATATAGCTTCTTTTTACCGCGATGGTAAAATTTCCTTTTTGCTATCAAGCATAAAGTTTTGCAGTATTTTGTTTTATCGGTGCAATTTTATGTTATCGTGAACAATTTGCGGGATCGATCATGATTCATGAAAAGGTACAATAAATTATTGTTACATTTCATTTGTTTTTGTGAATTGTTTTGCACACGTTTGACCACCTGCAGGCTTAACTCAAGCACCGTTTTGTCGACGGAAGAGTAGACAAAAATGACGTTCCGTGTAGACAGTACGACGACAGCAAAGCAGAAAGGGTCAACTGCACTTTTTACGAAATTCACTCTTTTACATAATTCGACTCAAAATTCTTTGTCATAGGATTTTTTTTCTGTTTGATTCTAAATTTTTTACTAATATTAAGTCACGTATATAAAGACAACTAAAACAATTTTTCTCAAAGTGTCAAAGAACCGTATTTTAGAACAAAAAAATATTACAGTAATAGCCTTAATCATTTCCTTGGTAATATTTCCTATTAACTAAATGATGTATAAAATAGGAGAAGATAGCTTTGTTCTTCTATTAATTATCACAGTTTTGCGTTCAAAACGCTCTCCTGTAAAATCATGATTTTGTAGATAACCGTTTAAACTTTGCGGCCGTGGAGACAACTGTCAGTTGTCAGTGTGACTTTGACAGTTTAGGATAGAAAACTTTCTTCTGAAATATTCTACTTATTAAAAGCGTATTAAAAAAGGACCTAGACAAAGATTGTTAGAAACGAAAGAGAAAATGACAGATTGTAGAAGGATATCTACGGTGCGATGTCAAAAATGGAGAAACGAAATGTCACTTTGTATAGAAACAGCTGTGTCTATTCTTCATAGAAATAGAAAGTGTCATGCTTCGCGTGCTGATAGAGATAGATGAGGAGCTGATAGATGAGGTCGACGATAGAAATTGAAATAATATATTTGCTTCTAATATTGGTAAACAGATATACATTTTTTGTATTTTTTAAAATAAATAATAAATCATTTATTTGCATAAAACATGGTATAAAATGGTGTTAAAATATAATTATAATGGCACAAACATGTTTAGCTAAGATAAAACATAGCATGCAAAATTTTAGGGTATTTGAAAATGTTATAACGTCCTACATCAACATTTTTTCTCCATAAATTCTTTTAAACAATAGAAGTTACACTCATTCAACCACTTGTATAACTTTATCTTAAATAATCTAGAATTTAATGATTAGAATTAATAATAATAATATCTTGGTTGTTAATAATTTGTGATCTCGCACAGGAGATCACAAATTAAGTTAAACACACTCATAGAAAGATATGAAAAAGAGGAAAAAAAAACAAAGTGAAATAAAAATAAAAGCAGAAAGTCCTGTACGAGGCCGAAATGCTCCTATCTCAGCATAATGCTGCGACATTTCAAAATAAGTGTCGCAACGCTGGTATTAGAATTGAGAATTGAATTGAGAATTCTAATAGGGCCCGAACAGCTGACTTTTTACCTTACGACATGAAAAATTCAATGATGCACGTTTACATAGAAGGAACGACGCTACTCGAAAAGTAAGCAGTTACAAACTGAATTCAGTAATAACTAGCCAGAATGTCACAGCACTAGTATTTACGTATCGTACACGACCGACGCAACCAAAACTATAGCACAGTACAACTATTTTGTTAATGCCCCTCGGCAAACTTCGTGTTTCGTCAGTCGTCGACTGCTACCGTTGACTCCTACCGGTGCACCCGCGTTGCCGGCAACGCGTAATACGTACAAGCACCCAGTGCAAAGGGCAACTGATAGAAATCCGACGACTGACGAAACACGAACTTTACCGATGGAAAATAAGGAAATAGTTGTACTCATGGTATAATAATATACTTCGCCAGGTATGGCATTCCGAAACACAGTGGTCACGTGGGCAACACAAGTCTACGTCATCACATCTGTGTTACCAGAAGTTTGTAATAATAACTCCCCAACCACCTTTATTACCTGTGCGAATCCGATAAAACAATGAGGTTTTAATTAACAATTACGTTGGTTTATGTTTAAATTTAATTGTTTCGTTTGATTAGACACACGAAACGACTATTTAAATGCTTTGGTTTTCTGAAAATCTTTCCTTAATCGTGTTTTGTTGCAATAGAGTGGCAACTGGATAGTGACGTAAGCATGTGTTAGTCCCGGAATGCCAGACCTTGTTTTATTAGACCATGGTTGTACTGTACTCGCGGTATGAACTGTCAGTAGCAGTAAGAATGTACAACAACTTGCGCCTTATCGATAGTTTGCTACTTGCTCCCTAAGTTCAGCTAAGTGCGAGCGAGACAGACTAATAACAATGAGTTATGGCCTGACGACTCAGTGCTTAACGCGGTGATAGTTAATAACGCGTTAGTAAGTCGGCAACTCATTGGTGATATGAGTTGGTAAATGTTTACTTTTGAGTAGCTTCATGGACGATGGCCCTAACAAAACATAGCCATAGGGAATCACAGAACCAAATAAAACGTTGGAAAATATACTGTGTCGATCTGCTTTCCTGTTTTAAGATCAAAAGAGGAGGTGCTGTCCCTCACCCGCTATTCAGCTTCCGAGATGAATATTCAATTTCAGAATGTCAATTATCAATACAATTTTTCAAGAAGAATCAGGGGAAAACTGGAATAATATATATTGCAGAAATATATATTATTCCAGTTTTCCCCTGAATCAGCTTTTGCAATGGAAATCAGATAACATAACACCACGCCTGTATTTCTCGAAGGGTCAGGCAGAGGACCAGGGCATAGTACGCCCACATTTCGCCAGCTATGTTTAAGTCTCATGTAATTGGAGGCGACCCTATTGCCATCAACCGGGCACAAATCCAGACTCCGGGCTGCTACTGAGAAATTCCAGATGGAAAACCCAATAACACTTTGCTTGACTCTGGAATCGAACCAGGACCTCATGCTCAGCAGTAACGTACAATGGAAATAATTACAGATATTTCATCGAAACATCATCCATAATATCAGTTTAGATCAGAGGTTCCAAACTTTGTTTCTCCTGCTACATTTGTACCATATTCCTAAAACTCGTAAAAAAAAATTTGAAGATTAGATAATATCGAATTTGCAAGTTTTTTACAAATAACAGTCGCTTAAAATACACTACGCTTCATAAAATACACTACTCAAAAAAATTAAGGTAGGTTAAAAAAAAAGGAAATTAATGCTTAATAAAAGGACTATCTGAACCTAACTGAAAAAGAAAATTTCAAGTCGGTGGACCAAAAAAACAAGTAAAAGATTTGCAATATTATTTTTCGCGGTATCTGTTAGGATAGCATGAGAAGCGCAGCTCCTTAAAAAAATTTGTTTAAATGTTAAAGCTTCAAAATGCTTTTTTTCAAATCTCAATACGACCATTTTTCACCGAAATACAGCCTGACAAAAATCACCGAAATGGGTATTTTTTTGTTCTTTTATTTTTTTTTGAGTATTTTATTATCCGCCTACATTGATGGGTAAAACCAAGCCAACATTTTTGTTCTTTACGAAAACAGAAAAAAATCATAGACGCCCACTTACAACTTGTGAACCCCCATTTTCTCCCACGCCGTGGACCCCTGGGGGTTCAACTGGACCACTTTAGGAATCACTGGTTTAGATTAAAATTATTCAACTGTGATTCTGAATACGGGATCATGGAATTAGTGGAATTAATTAATTAGTTATTTGTTTCATTGAAGAAAAGCAGCGCAATATTTAGAGCGAATTTCACCAATGAAATTGAACGCGTTCAGCACTTCTAAAAGCGTTCAAGATCTGTCATTGTACAATATTCCATAACAATTTTGACACTGACAGCTCTTGAACGCGTTTTAGAAATGCTGATCGCGTTCAGTTTCATTAGTGAAATCAGTCCTTTAGCTGACGTTTGATCCTTGTCACAAGTGGTTCTAAAATCTGCCTAACTATTTAAAGTCATCTGCCCTTTAGGAAATCCAAGAATGTAATCCTCTAGGTTCCTGCGATGCATAAGACTGTCTTCCCAGTTCAGATTTTTGGCTGGCAAGAGTCTGTAGAAAAACAAGTGCTGTGGCAGAATTTGGGTGTATCATGCAACAGTGGTCTGCGATAAGCTAAGTTATTTGAGGAATCTGAATTGTTTAGACCAAGTATTCCTGTGATTTTGACGTTGCAAGGAACCATGCAGTGGTGACCCAGTGGTAACAGCCGCGACTTACGAGTTCTAAGTCCTAGAACCTACGTTCAAACCCTAAAAGGAGTATTACTTTGTGTAAATTATGCGATCACCACTGCTCTCAAAGCGGTGAAGGAAAACATCGTGAGGGAGCCGGCATGTCCTAGAACCAAAAATTCGAAGACATGTGACCTCTACCAACCCGCACTGGGCCCGCGTGGTGGATTACGGCCCACTCCCTCTCACAGAGAGGAGGGCTGTGTCCCAGGCTCTGCAATCTCGAAATAGATAGCGATCGCTATACGATCAAATTCTTTATGGCGTCCCGAGATGCGCTCGACGTGCTTACCAAGCACGTGATTTTTTCTTGCTTGTCAAGCAATTTTGACCGTCGAGAGACGCCATTAGGACTTCGTATAGCGATCGATATCTATGGCTTAACTGCCGCCCCGGCGATGGGAACATTATCGGTTGATTTCGCTAAGAAAGCATGATCTATACGGCCTTATTAAACTCAAACTCAAAACTCAAACTCAAAGCATTTATTTCAAATAAACCAATTACAGGCACTTTTGAATTGTCAAGGGGTCGGTCAGTCAGAAATATGAAGCTAGTTGCCCATTCCAACGCGTAGTAGGTTCCTATGGAGAAGAACGGGCAAGAAACTCCACGGACACTCTTTTAAATCAGAATATTGTTTATTGCAAAACAAGGTTCATCTTTAGACCCAAATAAAAATCATAGAGCTATTTTTGAATTTCGAATTTTATTCCGACTAAGTTAAAGTTTTATGTACCTACAACAAATTGCCTTTAAACTTGAGTCAATTTTGCATTAAGAACTTTACGGTTGTCGGAATTAAGTTTAAAATGCAATAAATAACAGGCTTTTAGGTTTGGGCCTGGACTAAAGTTAGAACTCTTAATTTGTATTGATACGGATAAAGTTTTTGTGGTTCCTGTATTATTCATGTTATTGATGTCATGGTGTTTACTACCTGATTGAAACGAATAATAGTAAACACAATGAAGCGTTCCGTAGATATAGAGATGAATTTATCCCAAGAACAAACTTAAAAGTTTAGTTGAAAAACATGTTTGAATGTATGGGGGAATATGTTTTTTCAACTGCAAATGTAAGTTGGTTGATTATTACTCGTTAACTTGTAGAGCCTACTTAGCTGTGATAGATTTCCTTTTAATTTCGTTATATATACCACTGTTGTGAACTTGTTCCTTGTTGACTACGGAACCCTAAAATTGTTCCGTACCAAAGTACAGTATTTAACACAACAAATTAAAAAAAAACTTTTGTAAAAAAAAACGCTTCTATGGGGACCACCTTTAATTTTAACTTAGCGGCCATATTAGTTTACATTTCAAGTGTGTACCTATTACGGTTTAAAAAATACAGTCCTGTGACAGACGGACGGACAGCGGAGCCTTAGTAATAGAGTCCCGTTGGCGCCCATTGCGTACGGAATGCTAAAAGGCCCAGATATCACGGAACTCAATAATTACGTAGGTACAGTATGTTCGTTGTTTAAATTCGCTAATCCGTTGAAACAAGGCTGTGTACCGTTTTGCATGACAATCAACCACGAACAATGACACCTGACCTGAATCCATAAAAGTGAACAATGTCTACATTACTTTAGTGACATACGGGATCGTGGGTAAGCTAACAATCATAATCAACCTATAATGTTTCCACTTCTGGGATACAGGCCTCCTCTCTTTGAGAGGGAGTGGGCCGTAATCCACCACGCGGGCCCAGTGCCCGTTGGTAGATGTTACATGTCTTCAAATTTTTGGTTCTAGGACATGCCGGTTTCCTCACGAATTCATAAATTAAGCAACGTTTTACGTGTTACCAGACATGCCTTTGATTCATAAAACCGTCGAAAGTTCAGAAATTACTATGCATGCTCTTTCTTGAAACTGTAAAAACTTCAGAAGTTACTATGCGTGCTCTTTCTTGAAACTGTAAAAACTTCAGAAGTTACTATGCGTGCTCTTTCTTGAAACTTTCTAAACTTCAGAAGTTACTATGCGTGCTCTTTCTTGAAACTGTAAAAACTTCAGAAGTTACTATGCGTGCTCTTTCTTGAAACTGTAAAAACTTCAGAAGTTACTATGCGTGCTCTTTCTTGAAACTTTCTAAACTTCAGAAGTTACTATGCGTGCTCTTTCTTGAAACCGTCAAAAGTTCAGAAGTTACTATGCGTGCTCTTTCTTGAAACTGTAAAAAGTTCAGAAGTTACTATGCGTGCTCTTTCTTGAAACCGTCAAAAGTTCAGAAGTTACTATGCGTGCTCTTTCTTGAAACCGTCAAAAGTTCAGAAGTTACTAAGCGTCCTCTTTCTTGAAACCGTCATAAGTTCAGTAATTTGTGCGAGTAGGTACTGCATGATGAATCTGATGCTGACGTAGAGCAATCAAAATAAACTTTTCACAAGACGTGACATTTGACATCTTGACTCAGTACCAACCTATTTTCGAGAGGTAGGCTCTGATACCAACCTCTCGGAAAATAGGTTGGTACCATCTGACGGCCAACTCTAGCCCCACGCGCGCTCATTGGTCAAGTCAAATAGCGCGTGCTTCCCCGGCTTCCTGTTACACACTTCCGTCCCTTTTCACGAAATCTCTCCCACAGATGAAATAGAGAGGAAAGATATTACACATAAAAAAAAACTAGACTTGTTATTTACAACCTCTGTTAATGCATAAGCATTATAATCAATACAACCTATTTACAAAGTTACCTTATTTTCATTAAGTATTTCCAACAAATCCTCCTCAAAGTTCATAGAACTGTGTGCACGTGTCTATCCTACCCGTTAAATCCGATGCGATGCTCCCACGAGGTGCGGCGATATTGCTCCCAACTACAAATAACACGTTATAACTATCATTCGAGGCAACAACGAGGATTCAACGAGGCTTTTGGCTACTTTTGTAAGTGTGTATTTTATGTGTTTTTGTCTTTATATGTGCGTTTTGTTTGTGCAGAATAAACAATTTTTCTTTATTTTAGATTTTTTATTCTACTAATATTATAAACGAGAAAGCTTGTGAGAATGGATGGATGAATGGATGTTTGTTACTCTTTCACGCAAAAACTACTGAACGGATTTGGATAAAAACCAGATCACATCAGAGCACAGATAGTTTATACCCTGGATTATCACTATATTATGCACACATAATATACTTTTTATCTCGATATTCCCACGGGATCGAGACTTATGCGTAATATCATAAGTTGCTAACTTACTGCCCCGTTGATCGCTAGCGTGACTTGAAGGCTACGGTCGCTACGCGGTGTGCTAAGATTTTTGGTAAGAAATGTAAAACTGATAAACAGAGATCAACTAACCAACCTACAATTCTTCTGGTACACCACAGACTACTGCAGTATTGTCTCTCCTTCTCTCCTAAACTCCTAATCCATCCAAAAGTTGCCTTCGTGGTTGCATCTACATCGCCACATACAAACTACGCATCACACTGACGTCATGCAAAATCCTGCTTCGCACACGTGACAAGCAAATATACAACGTCCCGGCGTCAATCGTCGGGCAGTTGCCTACCAGATACAACACCCGTCTGGTCGGAGCATCCTCCCTTTTCTATAGAGGAGGGCTTTCCTAACTGTGCGTCCCGACGCCCTGGGGCGTCGCGAGGTGATTGTCCTGTGACTTCAGCCGCTCCAATACGCCAAACTGCTTGAATTATTTTAGCTCAGTTTCTCATGAAGATCGTGCCATCATTACTGCAGCATTGAGGGTTCGATTAACATTTGCGACATCGTACTTGTGCAAACCAGGCTTTTCTGGGCAATAAGGAACAAGTTCCGGTTGCAAATATGTTATTAGAAGTTATGTAACTTGTTACTAGGGTAGAACTACACACTGGTAGGTACTTTTTGGCTAGAAGGAGCGGGGCGGGTGCGTCGCATAAAAATGGTAAACTCCCAAGGGCGTCACAGTAAAAATAAATTTGGGAAGCCCTGCTATAGAGGATGAGTGAACTTTACAACCTGTTCCTCATGCCTCTATATCTTTAAAAGACCGCTTTTACCGAACAGACCGCCCGATGTGCCCTTGTAAAATTTCTACTTTTACGAGATATCTATCATTTTAATGGTTTACATAATAAAGAGTAATCCATCTATCTATCTTTTCTCTTTCTCAAATGAAAGTTACGTAACTTTCTAAGTAGTTTTAATAACTAATAGACCGCACTCTATCATTTAAGTTTTCCACCTTGTCACAGCCACCAGTAAGATAGACTTGAGCATTCACTTGTAAGAGAACATCGAGCATTCGCCGTTTTTAAATTTGTCGAACTGAGCAACGAACAGAGCCAAGCATAGAGTCAAACATCGCTACGAACATTTTCACGATCATTACAGCGAACGTTCAAGTCAATACTCGTGAAAAAAAAATTCTTCACGAAGATGTGTTAAAGAGCTCGAAGCAAATTTACTGTATTTTCGCTAGAATCAATCAATTTGCCTAGGCTTTTCCCAACTATGTTGGGGTCGGCTTCCAGTCTAACCGGATGCAGCTGAATACCAGTATTTTACATGGAGCGACTGCCTATCTGACCTCCACAACCCAGTAACTGGGTAATACGATACCCTTGGTAAGACTGGTGTCAGACTTTCGGGCTTCTGACGAATCGTAACGACTGTCAAAAATCCACGAATGACAACCGGGACCAACGGCTTAACGTGCTTTGCGAGACACGGAGGATTCTCGGTATGTAAAGATGGTCACCCATCCACTGACCAACCCTGGCAAGCGTAGTTTAACCTGATGGATCGACCAGTGCGGCTGTTATTACTTAACCACTCTTGTCTTTTTGCTAGAATGCTAGCTAGAACGCTCGCTAGGATGCTCGCTAAAACGCTCCCGTTTATTTTTCTGTAATGTAACATTCGCTAGAATGCTCATTACAAGTCTATCTGTACCTTTAGGTACCAATTTCATCAAACTGCAACCTAAAAGACTTAGAGCAAATAGAAACCACGACAGCGCTGTCAACAGTGACGTCCGTCACTGTTGACGTTGTTTAGGGTTTCGTACTCATGTGAGCACCTACTTTACTGTGCGGTGAGGTAAAGTTTGGTGGTAAATGTGTGCGTGTGAGCGTGAATGCACTGAGCGAGGTGTTTTTGCATGCTTCACGGTATTGTTCCCAGCGCTATGTCTCGGTTTTTTATTTGGTCTGAGCTAAAAGATTACAATATTTTTCTCCCGTTCCAGCCCGCGTTCAATTGAATCGACACCGCAGCAAACCGTTTGATCACAAAGAAACCGTTGCAATCAGCGTTCTATACAATAGTCTCAATAAACCAACAGGTCTATCGCAGGTCTCCGAGGTATTACAAAGAGTAAATAATTGTAGGTACGAATGAAGTTTGACAAAAGCACAGATGAATACAGAAGCTTCACTCTGCATTTTAAGTATTAAGCTATAAGTCAAAGATTTCAATCGTAGATTCGCCCTGCCGCGTCAAAAGATGGTCGTGTTTCTGTTTCGTTTTGGCACTTCTGAGACAGACAGTGTCGCAGAGACTTGATTTGATTGTCATGGAAACGCCATTGTTAATTTGTGAGCTCGCTCCTCTCATTATGGACAATTTTTCGTGCGACTTAGTACAGTGAGGGAAAATCTACGATTTAAATCTTTGCTATAAGTAGGTACGCGGCGGGCTCGATTTGTCGAATTCCGTGGGCGTAACGTAGAAGTTTCACGATAGAAAGAGAGGCAACTTCTAGGTGAATATAACTGTATGAAATTAGCGCTGTGAGACCTGAATTGCTCTTTATTGTGTCGTATCAAAAGTCGCTTTTTAGAGTTCCGTAGTAAACAAGGAACCCTTATAGTTTCGCGTATGTTCGTCTGTCTGTCTGTCCGCGGCTTAGCTCAGAGACGGTGACTAATAGAAAGGTGTAATTTGGCATGGGTATACATATTAATCACGCCGACAAAGTGGTAAAATAAAATCAAGTTTTTTTTTTTACTGTACTATTATTACAAGTACAACCTTCCCCTACACGTAAAGCGGGGATGTTTTTTTTTCTCGTCTATCCCATAGTGTGGGCTATCGTTGGAAAGTTCGTTCCAAAATATTGTGAGTTTGCAAAAACCATTTTTGGATTCAGGGATCCGTTCGCGAAAAATTAAGCTTTAAAGTGCTAACTTTTGTTAGAGTCAAGTGTCCCCCCCCCCTGCCAGCTAAATGGTTGGTTTTGGATATGTGAAAACATTCACGGTAGTAGTATAAATAAATAAATTAAAAGGAAAACTATCACAGCTAAGTAGGCTTTACAAGTTAACGAGTAATAATCGACCAACTTAAATTTGCGGTTACAAAAACATATTCTCCCATACGGAAAGTATAGGAGAACATGTTTTTCAACTACAAAGTACAGCGATAAGTTCATCCCAACTACGGAATCCTTCATTGTGCGTGGTCCGACACGCACTTGGCCAGTTTTTTTTAATTTATATGATTCTGCGGAGTTAACCATCGTCGGTATTAATCTGCGACAGTGAACGTTTTAAGCTAGTCTAATGTTTACTACGATAAAATAGTTCAGTGCTGGGGATGCAGAATGAAATAAATAGTGGTTTAATTAATAAGTCCTTTTCAACATGGATGAAAAATTGCAAGTAATTAATTGACATTAGTTTGATATTTATTTTTCTAAAATAAGTAATATTGAATATAAGATAAATACTTACAGTCCGTACGTGGAGGAGCTCGTGGCTAAGTAATAACAGCCGCACTGGTCGATCCATCAGGTTAAGCTACGCTTGCCGGGGTTGGTCAGTGGATGGGTGACTATCTTTACATACCGAGAATCCTCCGTGCCTCGGAAAGCACGTTAAGCCGTTGGTCCCGGCTGTCATTCTTGGATCTTTGACAGTCGTTACGAGTCGTCAGAAGCCCGAAAGTCTGACACCAGTCTTACCAAGGGGTATCGTATTACCCAGTTACTGGGTTGTGGAGGTCAGATAGGCAGTCGCTCCATGTAAAATACTGGTATTCAGCTGCATCCGGTTAGACTGGAAGCCGACCCCAAGATAGTTGGGAAAAGGCTAGGCAGATTGACTTACAGTCCGTACGTAAAACGAATAAATCAATTTCTTAATCTTGCAGGCTCGTTTTCTTGTAATATTCCAGACAGACAAATTAACTTTTTGTTAGTTTTTGTTTCTTTTGGTCTGCAGTTGAGCAAATAACATTATTCTAAAATTAATCTGATCCTACTATCATGTTTGTAATCCCCAGATCACAAGACAAAAATAATTCCTTATATTTTCATCTCACAAATTTTATTTCTACTTTTCGTTTAATTTCTGCTTTTATCTTAGGGTTTTATACCTAAATAAATAGGTACTACTTATTGTAATTGACATTCACTCAATCTTTAGTAATGAAAAATAAAAAGAATTAAGAAGATTGCTTTCCATTCAATAGGAAGTCGCAAAAATGAAAGGCGAAAATTAAAAATAGAACTTAAGTCTGGGTGGGCGCGGAATATTATCAAATCCAGCTTCATTTTAATTTCCTGTTAATAATCGAACGTTTAAAATATCAAAGAAGAACTGGGATCAGTCGAAGTTTGGCCATAGCATTAATGTGGGGTATCCATGGTGTAAGGTGCCAACACGGTTGGCGCAGTGGCTGAGCGATCGACTGCTGCGCAACGTGTCGCGGGTTCGAACCCCGCACGGAACAAATATTTGTATGATCTGCAAGTAGTTGTTCCGGGTCTGGGTGTATGTGAGTTTCTATGTTTGTAAACGCACCCACGATACAGGAAGAAATTCTTAGAGTGGGGCAACGTTTTCTTAAAAAAAAAAAAAAAGGTGCAATAAAAATAGCCAAGTATTTGCGACCAACTTGGAAGTAGCGCACACAGGGCAGCTGCCGCAGCAACGCTTGCTACGCTCGTTCGGCTCGCGCGCGGTTTGTCACTAGTTCTAACCTAACCTAACCCATTTGGTCGGGGTGCCACATAAACGGCGTAATTTTTTTTATTTTTAAAAACTAATTTATCTGCTATGTTGCATTTCACGCTTGATCGCTTTCCGTAATATCATATTTCGAAACTCAATACCCAAAGTCCATCGACTTTTTTTGCGTGGTCACCCTACTTTGTTTGATTTGTTGTATGCCGCCGCCTTGATGCACAACAAAAACAAAGCGACACCAACGCCTCTATCGGTGGATAATCTAACTATTTTACGATATGATCACTAATGTTAGGCCACATCAAGAAGTAGTCGTGCGTTTAACTGTTCATGTCGTTAAACGTTGAGTATTCAATGATCTGGCCAGGCCACATCATGATGTGACCAGTGGTCGATGTTCATTTAATGAAATTGTCAATTTTAAGATCTGGCCACGACATATACGTACATATTATAAAACAAAGTCGGTTTTTGCGTTTGTCTGTATGTCCGCTTTGTTCTTCCAAACCACACAACAGATTTGATGAGGTTTTCAACATCGTTTCGCTAGTTAGCCACATTTTTATTTCCATACAGTAATATTGCCAAATTAATCAAAACAGCGAAATATTTGACAGCTATTTGCGACGTTGCCTGCTTTCAGAATAAACGGTCTTAATATTAAAGTTACGTTTACTTAAGAAATCAGGATGTTTTGTCAAGTTGTAAAAACCGTGCGAAGCAAGAGCGGATCGCTAGTTATTGATAAATTTAAACAAACGTGTGCGGTCGGGGGACCTCCGTCAAGAACGAAGTACGTTACGCGATACTCGCACGCACACACACACCCACATACACTCGTATATAGAGAATGAGATTGTCAAAAGAGACAGAGAGAGAGAGAAAGTTGCAGGGATTTGGCATAACGCTTTTTCCTTACGTGACGATTTTTACCAGTCAAGTCGTACGACTTGACTGGTAAAAATCGAAAGTCGTTCCAAAAATAAAAACTTACAAAAATAAAATTCGAACCGAAGAATAGTTTTTTTGACGCGGCGCTTGTGTCCATGCCATTGCATCAGATTGCATTAAAAAAAATGTAGTTCCACAATTTTCTGCCGGACTTCAGTGGTGGTGGTGGTGACGCGGAATCTAGTCTACCGCACATCAGTGGTAAAAATTTGACATTGACAGCGCCTTTATGTCTGTATAAATGCACCAGGATCGCACAAACTTCAAAGAGTTCAAAAAAAGAACTTCAAAAAGGAAAAGAAAAAAAAGGAATGCCTTTTAAAATGTTAGATGAAACTGCATGGAGCCATAAAAAGCGCGGGCATCGGTACCGGTAGGGTATCGCCGATCAGTATTGTAGCGGGATGACGAGCCGCCATTGTGAGCCATACAAAGCCCGTTTAATGAAATACTTTAGTGGACAACTACCTGTGACGTCATAGTACCGGAACGGTTGAAAAGTTGGAGCTTTAAGAGCGTTTATTCTGAAGGTGGGCAACGTCGCAAATAGATGTCAAATATTTCACGGTTTTGATTAATTTGGCAATATTACTGTGTGGAAATAAAAATGTGGCTAACTAGCGAACTAGAATATTGATTATGAAATGCAATAATTAATATCGTAACACCTAATGTTTAGTTTTAGATGTAAAAGAACTATTTGGAAACTTACCAAATGCGTTTTTTACACCTAAAATGGGAACAACAACAAATTCAATGTTATAATTGCAATTCATTATTAATATTCTAGTTCGCTAGTTAGCCACATTTCTTATTTCTATTCAGTAATATTGCTATAAGAATCAAAACAGGTAAATATTTGACAGTTATTTGCGGCGTTGCCAATTTTTTGGATAAACCCTCTTAAAATTTAAACACGGATAATATTTTAGTAGGCAGAAATAATTATGAATAGCTGGTGTTTTATAGAGGCACATATAATGAAGGGTGAAGGCCTAGTAGTAACACTCCGACTTAAAAGAAAGAAAGAAAGAAAGAAAATACATTTATTTAGCAAAGACTAAGAGGCACACAACACAACATAATTATTGTACTACAAATAAAAACCAAATTGAAAAAGAAGGAAAACAAATAAAAAGTGTAAAGTGCATTCTAAGATATAAGCAGGAAAGTGTGCCTTACGGCTGCGCCAAATAGGCCTAGTTCAGTAAAAATGCCAGACAACTAGTGCCTGACGCTGGTTTTCAACTAGACCTGAACTGACCTGACTTACAATAATAACTTGTAATGTTAAGCGAATGTGCACATAATGTGCAAGATAAAATTGTGGCTAAAAGGAAGTGAAGTCTAAGATGATGGCTTATAAAGATTTATCGGATTATACAACGTATTTCTTTTGATGTCCCATAACTCTAAGGCTATATGCTATAAGTAAAAATACTACAAGAGTACCTAGAACACGTGTTTCAAAAATACATAGTTTCGAAGAAACATTACGCTAGACTCTCGATGTGTGATCTAAGTTTCATTGATAAGTACGAGTAAATCATTTTCATTCAAACCAATCATTCATATTTAAAGCTAACAATTTTTTTATGGACTGAACTTGTCAGAATTACGTAAATGTTCTTTTTTTTACATAAATAATCGTGACTTAGTCAAATAATTTTGAATGAAAAAAAGAAACAAAAATTTTTTTTTAAATAATTCACATGTCAGTTGATTCTTGACATGGCCTTATTAATACCCGAGGGTATTGGGATATCAAAATGAACACGTTGTATAAATAAATTGGGATGGAAACATAGTCTGATTTGAGACTGATCTCAATCCCAATTTATTAAATTGGCCACTGTTCTTTCTGAATAATTGTACATTTTGCATAATTTAGGTAAAACGAACAGTTTTACGGGGATAGACTTCAGGCCTGGTAAAAAGTGAAAAGGAATAACTTGGAAACGAATAAACTGTTTTCAAGTGAAGTTTCATTGTATGACTTGGCAAGGCTCTTCATGCAAAAAGTTTTCAAAATCTATCCGATAGGCTTTGGCACTGAGTCGGTTTCATTATTTCTTCAAATTGTCTTTGTTAAATGAGTTTTTATTGTATTACCTACTATAAGGGTATACAGTAGTTTTCATACTTTTTGCCAAATCATCGCAAACCGTCGCCGATTAGCGCCGCCAAGTTCCTATCTGATAAAACGGCGCCAGTTCGCGCTGATTAAAAATAGACGACCAGCGTTGGCAACCAGCGCTTCTCGACGCCGAGAAGCGCTGGCATATCAGCAACTGTTATCAGATTCTATATGTAACATTGCTTGGCGAAAGCCTCTTTTTGGAATTGAAAATCATAGCAGTTTTTCTCCCACCTCATTCGAGAGCGTCGACCACCGTTTAAGAACTATCGATTTATAAAGTTGTAGTACAACGATCTCTGCATCATGGTATGTTGAGCTTTTAAACAAAGAGATTTAAGGCGTCTGTCTACAGTGGACGATGTTGACCACACTTCAGTGTCCATTGATGGATTACTAGCTACTGTAATGGATCGCTTGTATATGCAGAGCGGTGAATGGTAAAGTCAATTTGCGTAAGACCGTGTGTAGATATGTATGGAGGGGGTCTACAGTATGGATGTTGGCTGGGGAAAAAAGCAAAACTATTTAGTCCGTCAAAATACGTGTCTAATATTTTTAGACACGTATTTTTTTGCTTTATCATATTAATAAAAAATGGTTTAGATAAAACGCATATAAGTTAAGATAAGATAAGATAATCATTTACTTGCTCAAGTTGGGGAGTGGGGGCTAGGTACGTCACAAGTCCGTATAAAATCTACCGGCCAGTGACGCCATGCCCCATTTTAACGCATTGCCTACTCAATGTATTGCCGTAATCTTATTTATAACCACGTAAAAAAAGAAAAAATACGTGTCTAATCTATTTTTAAATAATCTACATGACGGACAAAAAATACTTTTAGTCAACATCCCTAGTTAGGCTGGGGGCACGAAACCAGCGGCGAGGAGAGAATTGGAACAATTTTGTACCAACGCTGCCGCTTTTTTTTTTTTTTTTAATTTGGGAAATCATCAAATGACATCCCGCTCTGGGCGGAACGAGGGGGCGTGTCAGACTTTTACTGACTAAAACCCACCCGTGTTCCTTCCGTTGCCTGTGTGCCGGGGCCGCGATATCCCTTTAGGACAATCTCGCAACCCTGGCAGGCATTGGCCCTTACGGACCCCGTCAGTTAGTGCTGACATCTCTTTGAGCCGCCGCCGCCCCGCTCGGCCATCGCTCCTCGCTACTGGTTGCTAATATGTAGGTATATATTCACTTTAGTTGTTGTCATGGTATTGGCATAGGATGCGGAGGGATGAAGAAAATGTCGTGAGGAAAGTTATGAGTATGAATGAGGATAGGTATAAGAGTAGGTGAAGACCGAAGAAACGATGGATGGACTGTGTGGAAAATGATATGGATAGAAAGGGGGGGCTACCGAGATGACGACTGATAGAGAAGTGTGGAAGGAAATGACATTTTGCGCTGACTACAAATAAATTATGAAAAGGTCAGGAAAATTATGATGATGATGATGATATCCACTTTAGCAGTTGCCAGTTTGGTCGGAAACAAAGATTTAAATCGTTAGATTCGCCCTACCGCGTCAAAAGATAGTCGCGTTTTTTTTTCGTTTTGACACCTCTGACACACCATTGTGTGTAAGTTAAATCACTGCGTCATTACGCAGTGATTTAACTTGATTGTCATGGAAACGCTATTTAATCATGTTTGAGCTCACTCTGTTCAGTATGGATGTTCACGTGACTAAGTACGGGAAAATCTAGTGATTTAAATCTTTGGTCGGAAAATTATATTATTTTTGTATTTTCGAATAACACAACCATTACTTCGAAATAAAGCAAAAGGCCGTGTAAAACCAGCCAATAACAGAATCAAGTTTAAATATAGAACAGAACGTGTGACGAGTTTCGTCACAAAATATATGTTTTGTTACGTAGCTACATGTTTAGGAGATGAGAAAGGAGATTGGAATCTGCTGTACGTCAAAACCATTTGGATGGTAATTTGTATATTTATACAATTTTCAGGGAGCGACATGCGTGTGGGAATTGAGAGAATTTAGCGCGGCTACGCGCATATTTATCTAATATAGTTTGAAAATGGCGTCAAAAATTTTACCAAAAAGGTAAATATTTTTTCGATTTCACATAATATATTAAAAAAACAAGATAAGTACTGTAAATTCGGGAACATTCGGCATTCAAAAAAACCCCCGACACAAACATTTCCTCATTTCTTTTTCCTACTCCATCAGCAGACCCTGTTCATCATCTATCTATAACCTATTCATTGACATCATTCCGATGAGCCCAAACACACTACCTGTGCTGTAAGTTGGTATGGGAGTTGGGTATCCTGCAAATTCCAGGTGATGCTGCAGCATCAGTTCAAGGTTACTATGTTCTTCTAATATCATTGAAGTAACAGAATACCAGATTTCAAATCGATCACAACTGTGGAAGACGCTGACATCCATTCAACAACTAGAAAAGAGCTGAACAAACGGCTGAACCATCGCTAGAAAAACTGCTTTCAAATAAAAAAAACCGCATTCCAATCAGTTCAACCGTTTAAGAGCTACGCTGCCACAGACAGACACACACACATAGCGGTCAAACTTATAACACCCCTCTTTTTACGTCAGGGGTTAAAAACAAACGAAATCACAAAGTGTTAGTCAACGTTTAAAAAATCAATGCTGAAATGAATTGTTAATTACACTTCAGCCTTCAAAGCAAGTTCAGTTTAAATAATTAATTCCGTCCCCCGATATGTTTTCAACTGTTAACTTGTTCGACATTTGATATAAGCTTTAAAAAAAAACTAGATGAAATGTGAGTTGGTTGCGACTTTTCCTTTTTAACCTAAACCATCGTTGGTGTAGTGGTCGCAGCGCTACTGCTGAGCACGAGGTCTTGGGTTCGATTCGCTAAAGACGTCACTGATGTGTCCATGAACCTATAAGTATTTCATCAGTTAAACCGTCTGTGGTCACCCAAGCCTGGTAAAGTGTTATTAGGTTTTTCCATCTGGAATTTCTCAGTAGCAGCCCGGAGTCTGGATTTGTGCCCGGTTGATGGCAATAGGGATGTTGACTAAAAAAATATTTGTTGTCCGTCAGATAGATGATTAAAAAATATTAGACCCTTATTTTTTCTTTTTTTACGTAATGAAAAGATTAAGGCAATACATTCAGTTAAAATGAGTCATGACGTCACGTCGAGTTGTAGCTCATGGGTTCGAACCCAGGCAGGCGCTTTACTTTACGTAAAAATACTTTCATCACCACTGCTCTCAAAATGGTGAAGGAAAAACATCGTGAGGAAACCGGCATGTCCTAGAATCAAAAATCGAAAACATATGACATCTACCAAACCGCACTGGGCCCGCGTGGCCTAGCCCACTCCCTCTCGAAGAGAGGAACATTATAGGTTGATTATGCTATGCTTATACTAAAGGCCTAAAAGCTCACCCCCTATTGCCTATATCCGACTTAAACATGAATAGCAAAATGTGGGTATTCGAAGTACTATCGACTACTAAGCTCCTTTGCCTTGCTCTTTGAGGAGTAAAGTAGCAACGTTATGTGTCTCAACAGTGTGTGGAATTTCCATTGTATTTCGTTCCAAATGCTTCTTAAGCCGTTTTACTCCTCTCTACATGTTTACATAGGCTTGCCTCTATAGAGGTATACTCGTATGTACGGTTTATCCCTTGAACTCTGACTGGTAGTTTACATTTACTTTAGCAGCTTAAGGCAATGACCTACTGACATATATTGTTTTGTAGTTATTTGGATCCATGTTAATTTACCATGAAATTGATACTTAGATCAATTTTAGAACAATATTTGAATTTTGTGACAATATTTTGGTCTAAAAGAGTGTTCGCGGAGTGTCCTGCCCGTTCTTCTGTAGGTATAGGAACTTACTACGCTTTGGAATGGGCAACTATCTTAAATTTTCTGACTGACTGACTCCTTGACAATTCAAAAGTGCCCGTAATCGGTTTAATTGAAATAAATGCTTTGAGTTTTGAACCCTACTAAAGCAGTGGTTCAAACTCCAATACAACATGTTGTTTTTAAGTGCTTAGCTAACTTAGCTTACTAAACCTAGTAGAGCTACTTGTAAAACGAATTTTCTAGGAGAAGTGGGTACTATAGTTTGACCGAGACCACTGACCGCGCTTTAGGAATACGCGCCAAGGCCCGGCACCGTTGACGAATGAACGGCGGGACGGCGGCGGCGTGAGCGTTGACGACTGAGCGGCCAGCACTGCCCCGCGCGGTGCACTTACCTTAGGCGCGGAGAAGTGGTGTCGGCCAAACTATACCAAATTCAGAATTCAAGTAGCATGGCTACGTTCTGTTTGAAAGGGTATGGGCATGAGAAAGTAATACTGAATAAGGCATAGCAAACGACTTAGTGATGCCGACAACACCGTAAAGGTTGACATTTGGGCCCGCAACGCAATGCGAAAATCTTCCTACATCACTTCCGTAAATTTTTAACCGACTTCAAAATAGGAGGAGGTTATATGTTCGTCTGTTTGTATTAGTGGAATTAATTACGCCTCTTTAAACCATTTTGAATTCCACTCGAGATTTTATGTTTCACAAGGTATAACGAGGTACTGTTATTTATCTTTACGAATGTAATAAAGCTCAGAGTTAGTTTTTTTGTTTGAACGCGCTTATATCTGGAGACCAGTCAGATTTGATAATAAAAAATTGCTTTCGATAGCCCAAATTCTTGAGGGAGATTTATTTATTTTAAAAAAGCACAGCCACATCACATACATTAAACGTATGCTAGAAATAATCTTAATAACTAAAGGTAGTCCTTTAGTTATCAAAGAAGTTCATAACTAACCATCGTATGGACTATTCTTGCTTGCAGCGTTCGGCGGGTACAGCACCGCGCCGGTAACAGATGTGGTCATCGTGTTCACGGGATTTTGTTTTGAAACTGGTTAGATTATGAACTTCTTTGATGGTACTTGACAATTACGGCGTGCATAGTATGATAACAATATCTTGCAATTGAATATACTAAACTAAATTAAAATAGACTAACGTATATATGTAAGACGGGTAACAGACTTCTTATCTTGTGTCTCACTTCCAATATCTATGTTCTTCACACACTAAGAATCTGCGTTCTTCTAACAATCTTCTCCTACTCTGTTTATCTCATACTTCTGACTTTGTTCATTCTTCCTTTCATACTCAGTCCATTCTTGTTAGGACGGCCACCAGTCGGTATGCATTTAAGGCGAAATACAATCGTGTTAGCGTTCCGGGAGCGGCTGTATGACCCGGCCCGCGCGCAATTCTATTGCACTATGTTTACAAATATTGAATTTAAACATTTTACGCGTGTTGATATAAAAAAATAAGTCCATAATTCCTTAAAGTATTTAATAGTGAACACGTAGACAAAATTTTAATACAATTGCTTTGATAACAATCGAATGGAATAGGTTTTTCTCTTAGTGGTTGTAACAAAAAAAGCAGATTTTAAGGTAACTTTGCCGTTTTTTTCTATCGAGGAAAGTTTTGTCAATCGTGTTTCGGGCCTTATACTTCACTAAGGACACTCTTCAATTTTCGTAATCATAAAAAAAAATATGCAAATTCGTTATTTTTTTAAGAGAAACACTGATTTTGCGTGAAGTCGAAATATCTGCTTTGGAACCCATTTCACCTTAAGCGGATATTGCGGAGTTATTTTCAAAATAAATAGAGTAGAGTCATCTCAACACCTCTCTCCCTTGAATTCGTATATATATATATATATATATATATATATATATATATATAGATATATACATATAATATTAGTATGTATGTATGTGTATGTAGTTTATAACCTATTTATGTACTGTTGTACCTATTTTGGCTATAATGCCTTATAATATATTTTTTTTAAATTTTCTTTGGTCCTCTCAAACAGAGCACCTGCCACCCTTCACCACCCTTGGTTGCCTGGTAGAGAATGCCTAAGGCATTAAGTCCGTCTTTGTACCTTTGAGTGCAAAAATTTTAAATAAGTAAATAAATAAAATAATAAAAATTGAAATTAAAATTAAGAATATATAACTTGGCAAGGATAGCTTGATTCTCTTTCTGAATCCTGGTAACTTTTCGCTGAATATATATAAGTTAGGCGAGTTTAATATACATAGTATTATTTGTACTCGTTGTTCATTCGTATAACTGAAGACTGCAAACCTCGTTTTTACAGGTTTATAGGCTTATAGAGGCATGAGGAACAGGGTGTTAACTTCTCACTCATCCTCAATAGAAAATGGAGGATCCTCCGACCAGACGGGTGTTGTACCCGGTGGCAACAGCCTGACGATTGATGTCGGGACGTTGTAATACTCGTCGCGCGATAAACTCAGCTTGCGCGATGCAGAATTTTGCGTGACGTAGTTCGCATGTGGCGTTGTAGATGGCCGCCACAGGCTATTTAAAATCACGCTGAGGCCCTGAAGAGCCAAGCGAGGTGAGGGGCACAGGTAGTTGACTATAATAAATATGGCCTCTTGAATTGGTAAGTAGTGGAATTAACTTTGCCTCTTTCAGCCATTTTAATTACACTCGAGCTTTTATGTTTCACAAGCAATAACGACTGTTATTTAATATTACATTAAAGCGTTTATATTTACCCCTTTATTTCAATAAAATAATGGTACATGGGCGACCGAGCTCTGCTCTGGTGAAAATAGACAATGCTCATTTAATAGTTCATAGTAATTCCATGCTGCGATGATAGTAGGTACTTACTAATTCCATGCTGCCCTGTCATTATTCTAAGGTAACTATCTTGTTCTAAACTTTGGGCGACCGAGCTCTGCTTGTGTGAAAATAAAAACAAAATTTTCCAGTTATGAGACCTAGCTAGATCGATTTTTCGCCCCCGTAAACCCCTATATTGCAACTTTCATCGAAATCACTAGAGCCGTTTTCGAGAACGTGATTACAAATATAATTATGTACATACAAATATTGCTCATTTAATAGTAAAGGAGTTTATAATAAAAATAGCGACACATGCCTGCTTCGCACGGTTTTTACGATTTGACAAAATATTTACAACATAACATAACATCACGGCTGTATGTCAACGAAGGGTTAGGCAGAGGTGTACCTATAGTACACCCACATTTGGCCAGTAATGTTGAAACCCCATGTAATAGGGGGCGAGCCTATTGCCATCAACCGGGCACAAATCCAGACTCCGGGCTGCTACTGAGAAATTCCAGATGGAAAGCACAATAACACTTTGCTCGACCCGGGAGTCGAACCCGGGACGTCATGCTCAGCAGAAGAGCTTGCGACCAAAAAAAAAAATTGAGATTACTGTATTTCTTGTAAATCTATATATATAAAATGATAAGCTGACTGACTGACTGGGTGATATATCAACGCACAGCCCAAACCGCTGGTCCTAGAGACATGAAACTTGGAGGGTGTATTCTTTGTGAAGAGTAAGTATCCACTAAGAAAGGATTTTTGGGAATTCCACCCCTAAAGGGGTAAAATAGGGGATGGAAGTTTGTATGAAAGTCCGTCAGCTTTGAAGTTAGGATCTTCAAATTTTGTGTTTAGGCTGACGATTGAAAATTAATTTATATGTGTATCAGCGTTTTTGATAATTCCACCCCGAAGGGTTAAAAAGGGGGATGAAGTTGAAAAGTCCATAATTTTCTAAGAAAAATCACAATTTTTTTATCTAGGCTTATGGTTGGAAGATAACGCAACGGTGTTGTTAGAATTTCAACCCTTAAGGGGGTGAAAAGGGGGATGAAATTTTGTTTGTAATTAAAGTTCTTTATTTTTTAAGTTAAAATCACAAATATATCGGCTTATTATTCTATTATATTCGCAACCCACTGCTGGGCTCGCCACATTTGAGGCAATAAGTCCTCTCTTTGAGGAGTGACTAGAAAGGCGCCGCGGCGTCCTCACCTTCCACCTGACGCAGGTCCTCACCGGACACGGTTGTTTCGGGAGGTTCCTGTTTCGCATAAGGCGGGAGGAAACGCCCAGGTGTCACCACTGTGTGGATCACCCGGAGGACATGGTGGAACATACGGTGAAGGTCCGCCCGGCTTGGGCGGGGCACCACCTTGTCCTTGTGGAGGCGATCGGTGACAGTGATCGGGAGAGGGCGTGGCAAGCAGTCAGCTCCTTCTGCGAAGCAGTAATGCTCGCAAAGGAGAAGACGGAGCGCGTGAGGGAGAGGCAGATGTCGGCACAACGGAAGGGGTCCGCTAGGACCGATGCCTGCCGGGGTCGCGGGAAAGTCCGAAAGGGATACCGTGGCCCCTGGCAACGTACAGGTAATTGAAGACACACGGGTGGGTTTTAGTCAGTAAGAGTCTAACACGCCCTCCCGCTCCGTCCAGAGCGGGAGAAGTTTATTTGATCATTTCCCACCCTAAAAAAAAAAAAGGGTCTGAAAAGGGCCATGAAGTTTTGTATTGAAGTTGTTCATTCGCTGAATTTTGTATTCAAGTTAAAATAATATAAGTGCACGTGTACTGCTTCTAACTTTACAGTATTTTACATAGAGCGACTGCCTATCTAACCTCCACAACGCAGTTACTGGGCAATACGATACCCCTTGGTAAGTATGGTTGTCAGACTTTCGGGCTTCTGACTTCCCGCAACGACTGTCAAAGATCCACGAATGACAGCCGGGACCAACGGCTTAACGTGCTTTCCGAGCAACGGACGGGTCTTTGTATGGTCACCCATCTACAGACCAACTGCGGCAAGTGTAGCTTAACCTGATCGATTGACCTGTGCGGCTGTTATTATTTAGCCACGGGCCCCTCCCCCGGAGAACCCCCCCCCCCCGTCCCCTTCTCCGGGAGAATCGACATAGATATAGATTAGGATAGTAAGGATACGAACAGAATGCGATACTGCTCATCCCTCATAGCAAATAGCGTGATAATTTGTACCCTACAGACTGACCACACATATAGGGAACACCTATGCAATGTTATTGAGGCCAAAGTACTAACTGGATCTGCCAGAGGAGAAACAGTCTTCGTGCCGCGTATACCACTGATACCAAATAATGACCTTCCGTTTGAATTTAAAAGATTGCAGTTGACTATTAATAAGTCACAGGGACGAACTCTGAAATTTGCTGGAGTTGATTTGCGGCAAGACTGTTTCTTCGTCGGCTAATTTTATGTGGCTCACTCACGTATTAGCTCTCCAACTAGCCTGGTTGTTTTAGTGTCCGCTTCCGAATTAGTGAAAAACATTGTATATAGAGAAATACTGTAAAGGATTTAGGTAGATACCGGTCCTTTACAGTAGGTATTTCTTGACAGTATTCCTCAAATATCACAGATAGTGGAGGACAATTAGCCATGAACAAAGCTCTATATTGTAGTTGTTATAATAATTCATAAATATCTAGAAAAAAGAATTTATACTCTACGCAGACGAAGTAAAATAAAATAGTAACGAAGTCAAATCTTACATTGAATATTCGAGTCTGATGCCGAAAACATAGTTTTTAGAATTTTGGTCTGTTTGTTTGAATGTACGAGTATGTTCCGGTTTGCACAAAAACGGATGGACGGATTTGGATGATAATTGGCACACAGAGAGTTTATAACCTGGATTAACCTATAAGTTATTTTTTAATCCAGGTAGTACGTTCCCGTCGGATATTTTCCGACATCCACGCGGGCGAAGCCGCGGGCAAAAGCTAGTGTATGTATAATACAACCAATCTGCCTAGCCTTTTCCCAACTATGTTGGGGTCGGCTTCCAGTCTAACCGGATGCAGCTGAATACCAGTATTTTACATGGAGCGACTGCCTATCTGACCTCCACAACGCAGTAACTGGGTAATACGTTACCCCATGGTAAGACTGGTGTCAGACTTTCGGGCTTCTGACGACTCGTAACGACTGTCAAAGATCCACGAATGACAGCCGGGACCAACGGCTTAACGTGCTTTCCGAGGCACGGAGGATTCTCGGTATGTAAAGATGGTCACCCATCCACTGACCAACCCCGGCAAGCGTAGCTTAACCTGATGGATCGACCAGTGCGGCTGTTGTTACTTAGCCACGAGCTCCTCCATTTGGTTAAATAAGTACGTGGCTAAGTAATAACAGCAGCACGGGTTGATTTTCAAGGTAAAGCTAAGCTTGTCCGGAAGACCATCTGTTACATACTGAGACCAATCCGTGTCTCGACTGTTGGTCCCAGCTGTCATTCGTAGTACTTTGATAGTCGTTACGGGTAGTCAGAAGCCCGAAAGTCTGACAACCAGTCTTACAAAAGAGGTATTGTGTTATCCAGTAACTGGGTTGTGGAGACCAAATAGGCAGTCGCTCCTTGAAAAAACTGGTATTCATCTGCATACGGTTAGACTGGAAGCCGACCCCGACATAGTTGAGAAAAGGCTAGGCAGATTGATTGATAGGTAATAATCTTGAATAGAAGATCCAACTCTACGCGTTTCAATCAATCTGCCTAGCGTTTTCCCAACTATGTTGAGGTCAGCTTCCCTTCCAGTCTAACCGGATGCAGCTGAATACCGTATTTTACAGCGACTGCCTATCTGACCTCCACAACCCAGTAACTGGGTATTACAATACCCCTTGGTAAGACTGGTTGTCAGACTTTCGGGCTTCTGACGACCCGTAACGACTGTCAAAGATCCACGAATGACAGCCGGGACCAACGGCTTAACGTGCTTTCCGAGACACGGAGGAATCTCGGTATGTTAAGATGGCCACCCACCCACAGACCAACTCCGGTAAGCGTAATTTAACCTGATGGATCGAACCGTGCGGCTGTTATTACTTAGCCAACTGTACGCGTTTATCATTTATTAAAAACTGCTAGAGCCCAAGGTTTCTTCATAGAAAAGCAAGCTGATTTTCAATAGGATAAACAAAACACATTGTAACTTGGGTTTAGGCACAGGTGTAGTTGTAAATATTGAGTTAAATGAGAATTCATTAGGATAAAACCAAAGATTTCAATCGTTAGATTTGCCCTATCGCGTCAAAAGATGGTCGCTATTGTGTTTCGTTTTGACATCTGTGCCACACACAATGTCGCATGCTGCCATGGAAACACCAATAAGCGGGATGTGTGAAGTCACTCTTCTCAGTACGGATACTTTTCGCGTGACATTTAGTGCGGACAAATCTAATGATTTAAATCTTTGGATTAAACAGCAAAATTAAGCGTCATACTGTCATTGTAAAAACATGAAATCGATACTATATCAATAAAGTTTAATATTCCGAGTTCATTAGTTATTTCTACCGTCTTGATATCATTCTTGTCTAAAGACTTCAGCGTAATTAAAGTTTTTCTATTTCCAAGGCACCTAACTTTGCCAATCATCGAGATATCCAAGCTTCCATACTTGTAGTTAGAGTATGAATGGGAAATAGATGGCTAAAATAGGCAGAAATAATATGTATAAGCCATAATAAAACTTGCACAAAGATTTTAAAGTGATTTTTTGTTCCTATGCCAGACCATTAGAGAACCCTATTACTTACTAAGCCTCCGCTGTCCGTCCGTTTGTCTGTCCGAGTAAAAACAATCTTTCACCACTAAAATGCTATATTATCACTAAGTAACAGGCTATAATTTATAAAGATGTCACGCAGACGAAGCCACTGTCAACAAACAAGCTCAACAACAAACGGTGTCGGACAAAGCTGTTTATACGTATTTATATACAACTTTGTCCAACACCGTTTGTTGCCGAGCTTGTCTTATTCATACTCTTTTATCACCACAGTATTACATACTTGGGTGTACTTATTAACTTTTAATCCTCTTCTTCTTTTCGTGTGGTTAGTGACTAACCTGGTGTCAGAGTGTTAAAGCCGCTCATAGGCCTCTGACTTGGCTTCACATGCCGTCGAGAAATATCTCTCGGGCATGCCGGCTTCCTCACGATGTTTTCCTTCACCATTTTTGAAGCAAGTGATCATTATACAATAGGGATGTTTACAAAAATTGTGCGTCAGATAAATTATTAAAAAATATTGGACACGTATTTTTTTTCTTTTTTAACGTAATCAAAAGATTACGGCAATACATTGAGTTAAAGTGTAGCATGACGTCACTCTCCGGTAGATTTTATACCGACTTGTGACGTAGCCAGCCCCCACTTTCTAACATTAATAACTTTTATCTAAAAAAAAAAATATTAATATGATAAAGCAAAAAATATTCGTCTAATATTTTTGTATTATCTGACTGACGGACTAAATCGTTTTTTTTTACTCTGTCAATATCCATATACGCGCATGAATCCGAAAAGTACTAGGCTATCACTGCTAAACATATATAACTTTTAATAACACAGGTATAATCATAATGTTCAGGTACTGTATCTGATACACTGTGTATAATTATTACCTTTGGTTATTTTCTTTGAAATATAATTGCTTGGTTGTTTACATTTTTAACGGGAGCATCTGGTTTTAATTAATATCTCTGTAATTATTTCCAAACATGATAATATTTACATAATATATGCTAACAGTCATACAATAATAATGTGTACATGTATATAAAAAAGGAGTGGGGGAAATTATTATGGGGCATCAAAAAATTCGTCCGTATTGCTGTCAACAGGAAAAGTGCTCAAAAGGCTGTGTTATATAATATATTTGACGGGTCTAATATATATAATAACTAGCTTTTGCCCGCGGCTTCGCCCGCGTGGATGTCGGAAAATATCCGACGGGAACGTACTACCTGGATTAAAAAATAACTTATAGGTTAATCCAGGTTATAAACTCTCTGTGTGCCAATTATCATCCAAATCCGTCCATCCGTTTTTGTGCAAACCGGAACATACTCGTACATTCAAACAAACAGACCAAAATTCTAAAAACTATGTTTTCGGCATCAGACTCGAATATTCAATGTAAGATTTGACTTCGTTACTATTTTATTTTACTTCGTCTGCGTAGAGTATAAATTCTTTTTTCTAGATATTTATGAATTATTATAACAACTACAATATAGAGCTTTGTTCATGGCTAATTGTCCTCCACTATCTGTGATATTTGAGGAATACTGTCAAGAAATACCTACTGTAAAGGACCGGTATCTACCTAAATCCTTTACAGTATTTCTCTATATACAATGTTTTTCACTAATTCGGAAGCGGACACTAAAACAACCAGGCTAGTTGGAGAGCTAATACGTGAGTGAGCCACATAAAATTAGCCGACGAAGAAACAGTCTTGCCGCAAATCAACTCCAGCAAATTTCAGAGTTCGTCCCTGTGACTTATTAATAGTCAACTGCAATCTTTTAAATTCAAACGGAAGGTCATTATTTGGTATCAGTGGTATACGCGGCACGAAGACTGTTTCTCCTCTGGCAGATCCAGTTAGTACTTTGGCCTCAATAACATTGCATAGGTGTTCCCTATATGTGTGGTCAGTCTGTAGGGTACAAATTATCACGCTATTTGCTATGAGGGATGAGCAGTATCGCATTCTGTTCGTATCCTTACTATCCTAATCTATATCTATGTCGATTCTCCCGGAGAAGGGGAAGGGGGGGGGGGTTCTCCGGGGGAGGGGCCCGTGGCTAAATAATAACAGCCGCACAGGTCAATCGATCAGGTTAAGCTACACTTGCCGCAGTTGGTCTGTAGATGGGTGACCATACAAAGACCCGTCCGTTGCTCGGAAAGCACGTTAAGCCGTTGGTCCCGGCTGTCATTCGTGGATCTTTGACAGTCGTTGCGGGAAGTCAGAAGCCCGAAAGTCTGACAACCATACTTACCAAGGGGTATCGTATTGCCCAGTAACTGCGTTGTGGAGGTTAGATAGGCAGTCGCTCTATGTAAAATACTGTAAAGTTAGAAGCAGTACACGTGCACTTATATTATTTTAACTTGAATACAAAATTCAGCGAATGAACAACTTCAATACAAAACTTCATGGCCCTTTTCAGACCCTTTTTTTTTTTTAGGGTGGGAAATGATCAAATAAACTTCTCCCGCTCTGGACGGAGCGGGAGGGCGTGTTAGACTCTTACTGACTAAAACCCACCCGTGTGTCTTCAATTACCTGTACGTTGCCAGGGGCCACGGTATCCCTTTCGGACTTTCCCGCGACCCCGGCAGGCATCGGTCCTAGCGGACCCCTTCCGTTGTGCCGACATCTGCCTCTCCCTCACGCGCTCCGTCTTCTCCTTTGCGAGCATTACTGCTTCGCAGAAGGAGCTGACTGCTTGCCACGCCCTCTCCCGATCACTGTCACCGATCGCCTCCACAAGGACAAGGTGGTGCCCCGCCCAAGCCGGGCGGACCTTCACCGTATGTTCCACCATGTCCTCCGGGTGATCCACACAGTGGTGACACCTGGGCGTTTCCTCCCGCCTTATGCGAAACAGGAACCTCCCGAAACAACCGTGTCCGGTGAGGACCTGCGTCAGGTGGAAGGTGAGGACGCCGCGGCGCCTTTCTAGTCACTCCTCAAAGAGAGGACTTATTGCCTCAAATGTGGCGAGCCCAGCAGTGGGTTGCGAATATAATAGAATAATAAGCCGATATATTTGTGATTTTAACTTAAAAAATAAAGAACTTTAATTACAAACAAAATTTCATGCCCCTTTTCACCCCCTTAAGGGTTGAAATTCTAACAACACCGTTGCGTTATCTTCCAACCATAAGCCTAGATAAAAAAATTGTGATTTTTCTTAGAAAATTATGGACTTTTCAACTTCATCCCCCTTTTTAACCCTTCGGGGTGGAATTATCAAAAACGCTGATACACATATAAATTAATTTTCAATCGTCAGCCTAAACACAAAATTTGAAGATCCTAACTTCAAAGCTGACGGACTTTCATACAAACTTCCATCCCCTATTTTACCCCTTTAGGGGTGGAATTCCCAAAAATCCTTTCTTAGTGGATACTTACTCTTCACAAAGAATACACCCTCCAAGTTTCATGTCTCTAGGACCAGCGGTTTGGGCTGTGCGTTGATATATCACCCAGTCAGTCAGTCAGCTTATCATTTTATATATATAGATTGCTTCAATAATATTGTCGTTTTTTTGTGGTTTTACAAATAAACGTTATGTAGTCCGAAATAAACTTTATCCCACTAATTGTTCAACGCTTAGACGAGGATGAAATATACAACAAAAGTACATTTATCTCATTCATGAATAAAATATTTAAGCTAATTACGTTTTAAAACAACAAAAAAAATACACAACAGTAACGTACAACAACACAACAATTAAACATTCTTTTCCTAATTGACTTTTACGCCAAAAATAATAGCAATAAATTATTTACGGTACAGTTGATGTCAGCTTAATTGGCACACAACTTTTAGATCGTTACCCGTTACTGGTGCTATAAATTTTGTACAGAGTGTATGGGTGTTACTGGCAACATTCGACTCTTGTTAATTCACTTCACATGCAGGATGTGTATTGCTTTTAACCAAGGGGAAAAAATATGACAATGTTCCACGGACCGAATATTTAGTTATAACTAATGTCCTGCTAGGCACGAAGGTAGGAAGTTACCACTTGTTGTTTTGGAAAAAAGTCCTACTTGGTGACGTGTGTGACTTGATTCCGTATTGCTATCGATGTCCTTCAGATTCGGGCGGCCATAAATGATGGGCGACAATGGCCAATCTACATATCAATAGAGAACCGCAGACACTTAATGACATTTCCCGTAAGAATAAAGCCTCGTTCAAATTGAGGTAGATAATAATATCGATTGTTTCGTCCCGGAAAGAGGTTTAATTTGGTCTCCGCATTCATTTCATCGTCGTGTTGCTCCTAAATTGAGTATGTGCCCTAATACCGCTCCACTTTGAGGGCCCGTCATTTGTGACTTAATATAAAAAAGAGCATTACGTTTACCACCATCGTTTGCTGTGCGCCTGGTACTAAAATGTGAAAAGAGGAAAATTATTATTATTACATGAATTAACCAAAATAAGCAGTTTATTGATGTTTCCTGTTTCGTTTTTAATAATAATAGTCGTACATTCTTTTATAACTTAAAAATAATTTTATTTTATTAACAAATCCATTGACCATGTCATCAAAATTCAAGTACTATTTTTGTATCCATCTTATCTACGTGTATTTACACAATTTATTCACTTGGTTTGGTAGATTCTTTTTTTCCATTTCACTTTCATTTGCGAGCCTCCACATTCATTAGCGCTCAGTCATAAAAATTGGATATATTCCTAATGAGAGCTTCGTTTATTTTCGGTGCTTTGGTTATATCCACAATGTTTCAAAAGTTGTATTAAAAAAAAACATATGTTTTGCCAAGCCATGTGGACGGACACATCGTCCGAAAAGTCAGAGGTGCATGCCTTGGAACTCGAGGCTATCACCGCTCTTGGAGGCACTGAGAGGACAGTGTAGGCTTGTCAATAAGTACTGTTTTCAGTCTGAAAATGGTTAGTTATGACGCCAGTGTAGCATTTTGTTCTTAGTTTCATTACTAATAGAGTTCAAAATAGCGATTTACATAATAGTCCATACCAATTACATGACTGCAAAATTTTGTGCTAGCAAACGCGTCACGGGTGAAGTTATACTGAATGTGCAAGTTTGGTTTTGCAAGTCATCAGAGCGCTCACGAAAGGAAAGAAAATTTGTCTGGTTGCTCTCACCGGATACGGTGACGCGCATGTGACCGCCCGTATTTTTCTGAATATACATGAAAAACTATCAAAGAAACGTCAAAAATACAAAAAATTGAATTGATTCTAGTCGCCCCTTCCAAAAGGTAGTTTTCGAATGGAGAAGAATGGGCAAGGAACTCCACCGTTACTCTTTTATCGAAATTTAACTTTAAAAGGGGTCTATCTTTAATATTTCTCATGTTATTCAATTAAAAATTTTCGAGTAGCGTTTGTGACATTTTCTGACATATCTGCGATGTTATTGGCTCGATTTGGAATCTGTTTTTTATTTCTAAAAGCGTAACTCATAAACATTTTACGAAAAAAAAAACAAAAATATTCAGAAAAATATGGCAATCACATGCCCATGGGCGCGGCATTGTATATAATTTAAGAGCAAAAGAAATGCGGTCCATATTCCTCACATCTGAATATTAATTATAATTACTTACCAATGGAGATACTTAGATACATACGAAGAAATAATGTCGAAATAATGTCGTTGCCAGCCTTTTTAAAAGTAAGATTGTGAAAATGTCCTGAAAAACGTCAAAGAAAGTTCTTTACTCTCTGATTAATTCTAAACCAATAAATCTTCATTGAAAAAGAGCCGATACCCTTTTTTAAGCAGGTGATGTACGACTATTCATTCGGACAGGTATAAATTGTACGATATTTCGGCAACACCTTAGTTCGGTACATAGCCTTAACAAAATTAATTGCCGTAGCGCTGGTTCTCAAACAAGTACCTAATTTAGTGACGCGTAAAAACCTACGGAGGGAATTGTTTAAAAATTCCGGAGATACGGTCAGTAAATTGGACGTGAGGGTTACTTTGATGTATGTCCAATGTAATCGCTGGATAAAGGCACATTTGAATATGGGATCACTTTATGGATAGTCCGATTTTCGTGTTATTGATTTATCTGTTGGTTCAAAATAGTTTCTATAACCATAAATAGGAATGACGACAAAAAAAATATATTGTCCCGTCATTTAGATTATTAAAAAATATTGAACAAGTATTTTTTATTATTATTTGCATAACAGCGGATATCATAAACTTTATTTCGCAGAAAATCGTTTAACATACCTACACTTATTTATCATACATTCGAAACTCATACAAGTATATTTGTAAGTCAGAATTATCTTTAGGCATAAATTTCATATCTATAATAATTAAAAAGTAGAACCATCATTTCGCAGAAAGTTCACACAAACGTGAAAACAAGCATACACCATGCATGCAAGCAGTGCCGTAATTAGCCTTTTATGCGTCCGGTGCGAGCTGCTATAACCGCGCCCTTGAAATATTTTCTAATCTAGTCTATAAAAATAAAATTATCATCCAATACCTAAGTTTATGTAAACTTAATTTTAAGTACTTGGTAAAGTTTTGAATAAGGAAGTTCAAATAAATTCGTTTATAAATTAGGTGAAAAACGTTTATTCGAAAATAATTGTCAAAATTCACAATTAGACAATACACAAATGACACCAAATACTGATCAATACAGATAGTAAAGATTCAAGGCAAACCGTAAACCTTACTTAAAGATTTACTTTACGCGCTTTCTTCGCTTTCACTAAAAAGAGGAAGGAACCCAAAATCGAGCCCTGTGGTACACCCATAAATAAAAATAAAATAAATAAATAATAGGTATTGTTAGTGGCCCTGGTCTGGTCATTTCTGCGCCCCTCCAGGGTCTGCGCCCTGTGCCTGAGCACCGCTGGCACCGCCCTAGTTACGGCACTGCATGCAAGCGAGCATGCAACATGCAGCAGGCATGGTTTCTGTCACGGCTCCGGCGCTGCGGGGCTCCGGTGGTCCCACGCGAGTTTATCGTCGCAGATGGTTTTAAATCTCACTACCGCAGCTTCAGCTTAGCCTCAGCCGCGGCGGCGAACGTTTAATCCACCTGCTCCTCAGCTCACGGGCCCCCTCACCCCTCCGCGCCTAAGCGGGCGGTTTGGTTTCGGTCGGCACAGGTACGTTAACAGTACGTGACCGGTTAAATTACACTCTAGGGGTACGGCAGCACCAACTGACGGGGTCCGTAAGGGCCAATGCCTGCCAGGTTTGCGAGTTTGTCCGAAAGGGATATCGCGGCCCCGGCACACAGGCAACGGAAGGAACACGGGTGGGTTTTAGTCAGTAAAAGTCTGACACTCCCTCTCGCTCCGCCCAGAGCGGGAGGAGTCATTTGATGATTTCCCACCCAAAAAAAAAAAAAAAGGGGTACGGCAGACGTGGAGTCGGTTCTGCAGCAATTCGTTTCTGTCACTAACTTTGGTTGCACAACATATTGACTTTTAAAAGACAATATTATAATTTTAAATTTAAGATAAAAAATGCTATTTTATAGAAATGCCATAATAAAATTCTGCCATCTTAAAAGTATGCAATTGTAAATTCCGACATGTAAAAATTCGGCCAAACAATAATTATATTCTTTTTTATGCCATTAAAATATTCGTTTAAAAGAAGATTATGCCAAGTGTGCGTGTTGCCAAATAAATTTTGGAGCATCAACAATCTGCCAGATAGGGAACTCTAGGTTAACACACCTTCCATTATATAAAGAACTAGCTTTTGCCCGCGGCTTCGCCCGCGTGGATGTCGGAAAATATCCGACGGGAACGTACTACCTGGATTAAAAAATAACTTATAGGTTAATCCAGGTTATAAACTCTCTGTGTGCCAATTATCATCCAAATCCGTCCATCCGTTTTTGTGCAAACCGGAACATACTCGTACATTCAAACAAACAGACCAAAATTCTAAAAACTATGTTTTCGGCATCAGACTCGAATATTCAATGTAAGATTTGACTTCGTTACTATTTTATTTTACTTCGTCTGCGTAGAGTATAAATTCTTTTTTCTAGATATTTATGAATTATTATAACAACTACAATATAGAGCTTTGTTCATGGCTAATTGTCCTCCACTATCTGTGATATTTGAGGAATACTGTCAAGAAATACCTACTGTAAAGGACCGGTATCTACCTAAATCCTTTACAGTATTTCTCTATATACAATGTTTTTCACTAATTCGGAAGCGGACACTAAAACAACCAGGCTAGTTGGAGAGCTAATACGTGAGTGAGCCACATAAAATTAGCCGACGAAGAAACAGTCTTGCCGCAAATCAACTCCAGCAAATTTCAGAGTTCGTCCCTGTGACTTATTAATAGTCAACTGCAATCTTTTAAATTCAAACGGAAGGTCATTATTTGGTATCAGTGGTATACGCGGCACGAAGACTGTTTCTCCTCTGGCAGATCCAGTTAGTACTTTGGCCTCAATAACATTGCATAGGTGTTCCCTATATGTGTGGTCAGTCTGTAGGGTACAAATTATCACGCTATTTGCTATGAGGGATGAGCAGTATCGCATTCTGTTCGTATCCTTACTATCCTAATCTATATCTATGTCGATTCTCCCGGAGAAGGGGAAGGGGGGGGGGTTCTCCGGGGGAGGGGCCCGTGGCTAAATAATAACAGCCGCACAGGTCAATCGATCAGGTTAAGCTACACTTGCCGCAGTTGGTCTGTAGATGGGTGACCATACAAAGACCCGTCCGTTGCTCGGAAAGCACGTTAAGCCGTTGGTCCCGGCTGTCATTCGTGGATCTTTGACAGTCGTTGCGGGAAGTCAGAAGCCCGAAAGTCTGACAACCATACTTACCAAGGGGTATCGTATTGCCCAGTAACTGCGTTGTGGAGGTTAGATAGGCAGTCGCTCTATGTAAAATACTGTAAAGTTAGAAGCAGTACACGTGCACTTATATTATTTTAACTTGAATACAAAATTCAGCGAATGAACAACTTCAATACAAAACTTCATGGCCCTTTTCAGACCCTTTTTTTTTTTTAGGGTGGGAAATGATCAAATAAACTTCTCCCGCTCTGGACGGAGCGGGAGGGCGTGTTAGACTCTTACTGACTAAAACCCACCCGTGTGTCTTCAATTACCTGTACGTTGCCAGGGGCCACGGTATCCCTTTCGGACTTTCCCGCGACCCCGGCAGGCATCGGTCCTAGCGGACCCCTTCCGTTGTGCCGACATCTGCCTCTCCCTCACGCGCTCCGTCTTCTCCTTTGCGAGCATTACTGCTTCGCAGAAGGAGCTGACTGCTTGCCACGCCCTCTCCCGATCACTGTCACCGATCGCCTCCACAAGGACAAGGTGGTGCCCCGCCCAAGCCGGGCGGACCTTCACCGTATGTTCCACCATGTCCTCCGGGTGATCCACACAGTGGTGACACCTGGGCGTTTCCTCCCGCCTTATGCGAAACAGGAACCTCCCGAAACAACCGTGTCCGGTGAGGACCTGCGTCAGGTGGAAGGTGAGGACGCCGCGGCGCCTTTCTAGTCACTCCTCAAAGAGAGGACTTATTGCCTCAAATGTGGCGAGCCCAGCAGTGGGTTGCGAATATAATAGAATAATAAGCCGATATATTTGTGATTTTAACTTAAAAAATAAAGAACTTTAATTACAAACAAAATTTCATCCCCCTTTTCACCCCCTTAAGGGTTGAAATTCTAACAACACCGTTGCGTTATCTTCCAACCATAAGCCTAGATAAAAAAATTGTGATTTTTCTTAGAAAATTATGGACTTTTCAACTTCATCCCCCTTTTTAACCCTTCGGGGTGGAATTATCAAAAACGCTGATACACATATAAATTAATTTTCAATCGTCAGCCTAAACACAAAATTTGAAGATCCTAACTTCAAAGCTGACGGACTTTCATACAAACTTCCATCCCCTATTTTACCCCTTTAGGGGTGGAATTCCCAAAAATCCTTTCTTAGTGGATACTTACTCTTCACAAAGAATACACCCTCCAAGTTTCATGTCTCTAGGACCAGCGGTTTGGGCTGTGCGTTGATATATCACCCAGTCAGTCAGTCAGCTTATCATCTATATATATAAAATATTATTCTATTATATTCGCAACCCACTGCTGGGCTCGCCACATTTGAGGCAATAAGTCCTCTCTTTGAGGAGTGACTAGAAAGGCGCCGCGGCGTCCTCACCTTCCACCTGACGCAGGTCCTCACCGGACACGGTTGTTTCGGGAGGTTCCTGTTTCGCATAAGGCGGGAGGAAACGCCCAGGTGTCACCACTGTGTGGATCACCCGGAGGACATGGTGGAACATACGGTGAAGGTCCGCCCGGCTTGGGCGGGGCACCACCTTGTCCTTGTGGAGGCGATCGGTGACAGTGATCGGGAGAGGGCGTGGCAAGCAGTCAGCTCCTTCTGCGAAGCAGTAATGCTCGCAAAGGAGAAGACGGAGCGCGTGAGGGAGAGGCAGATGTCGGCACAACGGAAGGGGTCCGCTAGGACCGATGCCTGCCGGGGTCGCGGGAAAGTCCGAAAGGGATACCGTGGCCCCTGGCAACGTACAGGTAATTGAAGACACACGGGTGGGTTTTAGTCAGTAAGAGTCTAACACGCCCTCCCGCTCCGTCCAGAGCGGGAGAAGTTTATTTGATCATTTCCCACCCTAAAAAAAAAAAAGGGTCTGAAAAGGGCCATGAAGTTTTGTATTGAAGTTGTTCATTCGCTGAATTTTGTATTCAAGTTAAAATAATATAAGTGCACGTGTACTGCTTCTAACTTTACAGTATTTTACATAGAGCGACTGCCTATCTAACCTCCACAACGCAGTTACTGGGCAATACGATACCCCTTGGTAAGTATGGTTGTCAGACTTTCGGGCTTCTGACTTCCCGCAACGACTGTCAAAGATCCACGAATGACAGCCGGGACCAACGGCTTAACGTGCTTTCCGAGCAACGGACGGGTCTTTGTATGGTCACCCATCTACAGACCAACTGCGGCAAGTGTAGCTTAACCTGATCGATTGACCTGTGCGGCTGTTATTATTTAGCCACGGGCCCCTCCCCCGGAGAACCCCCCCCCCTTCCCCTTCTCCGGGAGAATCGACATAGATATAGATTAGGATAGTAAGGATACGAACAGAATGCGATACTGCTCATCCCTCATAGCAAATAGCGTGATAATTTGTACCCTACAGACTGACCACACATATAGGGAACACCTATGCAATGTTATTGAGGCCAAAGTACTAACTGGATCTGCCAGAGGAGAAACAGTCTTCGTGCCGCGTATACCACTGATACCAAATAATGACCTTCCGTTTGAATTTAAAAGATTGCAGTTGACTATTAATAAGTCACAGGGACGAACTCTGAAATTTGCTGGAGTTGATTTGCGGCAAGACTGTTTCTTCGTCGGCTAATTTTATGTGGCTCACTCACGTATTAGCTCTCCAACTAGCCTGGTTGTTTTAGTGTCCGCTTCCGAATTAGTGAAAAACATTGTATATAGAGAAATACTGTAAAGGATTTAGGTAGATACCGGTCCTTTACAGTAGGTATTTCTTGACAGTATTCCTCAAATATCACAGATAGTGGAGGACAATTAGCCATGAACAAAGCTCTATATTGTAGTTGTTATAATAATTCATAAATATCTAGAAAAAAGAATTTATACTCTACGCAGACGAAGTAAAATAAAATAGTAACGAAGTCAAATCTTACATTGAATATTCGAGTCTGATGCCGAAAACATAGTTTTTAGAATTTTGGTCTGTTTGTTTGAATGTACGAGTATGTTCCGGTTTGCACAAAAACGGATGGACGGATTTGGATGATAATTGGCACACAGAGAGTTTATAACCTGGATTAACCTATAAGTTATTTTTTAATCCAGGTAGTACGTTCCCGTCGGATATTTTCCGACATCCACGCGGGCGAAGCCGCGGGCAAAAGCTAGTTTTATATATATAGATAGGATAATAAACGTTTTATAGAAATCCTTAAAACGATATTTCCTTTGGTGTCCAATTATCTAAATTATGGTGAAAACCGCATCAAAATCAACGAGTTCCCACAGACAGTCTCGAAAAGTGATTTTAATGTATTATACCTATTTATAGATATTGATTAACAAAAGGACCGTTTGATGAACGGATCGTTTTATTTTTCCTTTTTGACTTTTGAATTTTCTTAATTACTGCAAAACCTTTTTGACATTTTTGTATTATTAAGACATTTTTAGTGATTCAAACGATTTGACATTAATTTGTATTTTGTATTATTTTATTTTCCTAATTGATATTTATAAATATTATGATTTGCATGCCCATGTGATGATAGAACATGAAGGACTATTATAATAAAACATCTATGTACCTACTAAAATTACCCATGTTTGCAAAAAAAAATATTGTTTTGATTTGATGGACAATGGTTATTGATTGTTCAACAACGTTTATTGCGTTATTTACGTTGTTGAACAGAGGTGTCCGAGCGTAGAAGTACTTGAGAGGGTTTATCTTAAAAGTTGGCAACGTCGCAAATAACTGTCAAATATTTACCTGTTTTGATTCTTATAGCAATATTACTGAATAGAAATAAGAAATGTGGCTAACTAGCGAACTAGAATATTAATAATGAATTGCAATTTATAACATTGAATTTGATGTTGTACCCATGTTAGGTGTAAAAAACGCATTTGGAAAGTTTCCAAATAGTTTTTTTACATCTAAAACCAAACATTCGGTGTTACGATATTAATTATTGCATTTCATAATCAATATTCTAGTTCGCTAGTTAGCCACATTTTTTATTTCCACACGGTAATATTGCTAAATTAATCAAAACAGTGAAATATTTGACATTTATTTGCGACGTTGCCCACCTTCAGAATAAACGCTTCTATGTATATGAAGGTCCAGAAGTACTTAATAATACTAACGAAATATTATCTTGAATTATACAAGCCTATTACGTTTTGCACAACGTGTGCTTATAATACCGTCTTCACATGTAATTTGAACCCGTGCGAAACCGGGGCGGATCGCTCGTGAAAAATAAAATGGAGTTTTAAAAGAGCCCTTTGAATGTGTATAAAACCAATGTTTACTTTGAACATATACTGGCATTTTAAAATATGCACACTTTTTTCTCTCAGCACAAAAATCAAAGCTTTTTTACGAATCAAATACAATTTGTCTGTTTTATGTTCACAACGACAAATGTTTTTATTCTAAAATCAAATGACTTGCAAAAGTCTGGCCAGTGCCAGCCGCAGACAAATTATTTTGACGTGTCATCCATCACATTCACTCAACAATAAGGGTTTTCATGAAAATTCACGCCAGTTGGCGCCATTTTAACAAGAGGTTTTCCATTTCGACAATGAATATAAAATATATGATGACGTTCATCATTTGTTCATCATTCATGACGACTGAAGAAAATATAGACGCTTTGACAGGTGCCCGGACCTGACGTCTCAGTGCTGCCACATAGTGAACGCCATTTCAGAAATAAAGCTTATTTATATTAATAATAGCTAAAAAAACGGTAAGTATATTTTTAATTCAACATACAATAATATAACATCTTGCCTATAATCCCAGAATAAGACGACGGGTTAGGCAGAGATGTACATCTCTGCCTAACCCGTCGTCTCTCTCTCTATCAAGGTCGTCAAATCGAAAAGTGGTTAGGCGTCTGTTTCCTCGATAGTACCTATACTACACCCACACAGTTATGTTTAAGTCCCATGTAATAGGAGCGAGCCTATTGCCATCAACCGGGCAAAAATGTAGACCGGGCTGCTACTTAGAAATTCCTGATGGAAAACCCAATCACACTTTGCCCGACCTAGGAATCGAACCCAGGACCTCATACATAATTTAAGGGAGTGTAGTACTCATGAAATGGAACAACTTTAACTAGGGGACCGACTATGTAGAAAAAAAACAATTGACATTTTGAGTTTTTGAACAGCAGTTTTTTTTCACAATTATTTCAGAGTTTGTTCTAAAGTAAATTATTAAGGGTGGATTTTTGAGATGGGGCAGTAAGGACAGCTACCTTAACCGTGGTCGCTAGAAGAAAACGGTCTTAAGAGACTGTCCTTAACTTTTTGAGACATTTTGATTTGCATTCACAGATTTTGAAAACGTCTGAAACGTTTGAAAACTCACATTTCCTATGAAATGTATGGAAAAAGTTTTTTGCGATTTCTGACTTTTCTAGTACTCAAAGCTCAGTTGGTCCAGAAAAGTTTTTGACCCTTATAAGAAACAGGGTCGATTGGCATCAAAAAAAGTTTTTGTGACAACTGCCCATTTTCTTGCTGACTGTACATTTTTTTCAAAATCTGTGAATGCCGATCGAAATCTTTCAAAAAAATAAAGACAGTTTCTTAAGACCGTTTTCCTGTAGCTACAACGTTTAAGGTAGCTGTCGTTACTGCCCCTTCTCAAAAATCCACCCTGTATAATTGGTCTTGCTTGACATAATTCAAATTCAAAATTATTTATTTTGGGACAACTAGATCCAAAGGTTAGTAGTTAGTATACAAAAACTTAGAAACGATTGTTAGCACTTAAATACAATTACAAAGGACAACATATTCAATTCTATACACAAATGCCCTTGTGCTGAGACACCCCGGCCCGTCAAGATAACCAATAGGGAGATACCTCCCTAAAAGATCACCAGACGAACGAACTGCCTCAACAAAGGTGCACGCAAATCTTCAGCTATAGTTTATATAATATAATATAATTCCAGGAAAAATAGCAAAGTCAAGTTTCACAATTAGGTATGCTCAAAATACTAATTGTATTGTGGGGTATTTTTTAAGTGTGTGGATATGATGATAGTATATGTCATTGTTTGCAGAACAATATGTTTCTATAATTTATTTTACACCTAACAAAAACATAAAAAAAAGCTGTGTGTTTTTACATCTTTGGTGCCATAATAAGAAATGCTTAGGCGGACAAATTCTAACAGAATATAATATTTTTTTTTAATTGGCCGGCACTCTATCCTTTCGACCAAAATGGACGATGTCCTTTATTTACACCATCTACAAATCAAAAATTCTATTCAATATTTTTCGTGAAAAAATATCAATCGGGCAGTTTTGATCAAGCACCTTTTACTCAATTAACTTCCTTGAGTATAAACATACTACATATGTAGTATATCCTCGACAACACACGAGGATGTGGCGATCGACGACTTATAGAGCTTAGACGTAGCACTAATAGTTGCAGTAATTGCTCCTGCGCTGTAAAATACTCGTTTAGTTCGTGATCGAAGATAAAGCGATGGCTTGCTAGATACGGTGATACTATTTCCTAAAGGCGTGTACGCACCAACTAATAAAACGTGGTGAACACGAACATAGGAAACAAACACACACATAAACGTAGGAACGAAGTGCCTCTCGGTGTATATTATATATTAATACAAAGCCATCTAGTATGGTCTAAAGTAACAAGAGTCAAAAGCAATCTGGTACAAGTTTTAATTTGCTAAAAACATGAACTAGAGGGCCCTGTATAAAAAAAAAAAAATATGATACTTGAAACTAACTCAAAATGCAAAAAATTCAAAATTAAAAACAAAGACGGAGAATAGAAATATCTTTTGGTAATGATGGGCGAATCACCAAAGAACAATTGCCTTGTTTCCTCTATCTTATCTAAATTATTGCGTTTCCATGCCATGACCAAATTGCAAAAAACACCACCCCAAACAAAAATCAATTTGTACCAATCTGCCTAGCGTTTTCCCAACTATTTTGGGGACGGCTTCCAGTCTAACCGGATGCAGCTGAATACCAGTATCTTGTACATGGAGCGACTGCCTGCTTGACCTCCACAACCTAGGTACTGGGTAACACGATATTCCTTGGTAAGACTGGTTGTCAGACTTCCGTACGTCTGACTACCCGTAACGACTGTCAAAGATCTACAAATGACAGCTGGGACCAACGGCTTAGCGTGCTTTCCGAGGTACGGAGGGATCTCGATATGTTATGGATGGTTACCCATCCACGAACCAACCACGGCAAGCGTAGCTTAACCTTCGATCGAACCGGGCTGCTATTATTTAGCCACGAAATAAATTTGTAACTATATAAATATGTTGCATACGCACACACACGTTTCGGCAATTGACGTGTGCGCCAGTAATCGCCGTTCGGATCAATCGTTCTCGCATGTCGGCACTTGACAGCTAACGTCGATGGTAATGATGCGGAATATTGCGCACGAGAAATGTCTACATACACAAAGATAACGACTCTTGAACACAGAGCTTATGAATTTGACGTGTTTGCCTGGAAGTAATTTTAACGAATCCTATGTCAATTGCCGGTTATTTTATGAGAAATTTCGGTTGTCGCTATAGAAAAATAAGCTCTTCAAAACTCCGCTGAATACCTCGGAGACAATCGCTTATCATTTCCAGTTGAATTCTTCTATTCTATTCTATTTTTCCATATGGCAATGGTGCCGATGTCGACAATTCTGCCAATGTCAATGTGTGGAGAAAACGTGCGGAGGGAAACAATAGTTGAATTCTTATGCATAATAAATCACTTAATTCGGTTGACAGCGCTAAACCAAACCGCAGCAGCGCTGCAGCGCTACAAATAACGCTGGGTATGTGCCAGCGATCGCGATTGCCAATATGAACACAAACTATGACCTCCTTATACCTATGCATCACGGGTGGCAAGACTACGGGACTAGGAGCAGTTGCAAAAATAAATGGAGCGAAGACAATTCACTAATGTTTCCTACACTTATTTACTGACTCAATTTTTGCTGGACGCAATTCAATAGATTTGCATGCTGTCTGGATTTTATGACCTCTTTCAATGTATGTGCAACTGGTACTTTAAATCCCAGAGGAAGTTATCAAATGCACTAAAGAATTCCAGAGAAAACTTCTTTAAAAAGTTTTTCGATTGCTTCTTCAGTTGAGATTAAGTTTCCATGAAAGTAGCTGTAATTATGTTTTAAGTGCAATTCATTTAAGTCCGTGCGCCATACGTATCATTTACTAGGGTTGCCAATAATTACTTTATATGAACTACAATTTTCTTTTTCTTCCATAAATTTTATTATTTCATTGATTAAAATGTCTTATTTGTTACTGAGTTTTGAGATTTAATTATTTAGATTTAAATAAGTACCTTGTAATAAGTATTTTAATAAAGGCTCGTGCAGACTGGCGCGACTTGATACATGACGCGACACCGCGTAGGTAGTGTTCTACCGTGATGTTTTCTTAGAAATTGTTTTACTAGAGTCGCGTCGCACTTGTTTGCGGCAGCCTTTAGTCAAATATTATGGTAATTATGATATTTTTTTTAATGATTGAAAGCATCAGAAGTAAGTGCTTCTTCTAAAGATAAACGTGACACAAAAAGGAACTGCTAGAAAATAAATTCACCAAGCTTTATAAACCTGACTGTAGGTATAATGGTATAAAAAAAGATAAAAATATACGAACCAGTGCGCGAGTAACTAAGTACAGCTTTTATTCAATGCACATGTATCACGTCGCGAGAAATACATATATTATTACGCCACTTAGCGACTTTTCTCAGCGGAGGACGCACGTCGTACCGTCTTTTCGCTAAATTAAGTCTCTCTTTAAAGAGATTCTATTACTCTTATTTTTCAATCTCCTTTCCACAGACTGTGTCTAAGTTCACTCGTGGCAACCCTAACTTTACCGCTTCAGGAAACGTTTTCTTCCCACTCACACACACGGAAAGTTTTATGTCTTTCTCATTCACTACTGCGTGACTCTTTAATTGCTCAGTGAAGAGCCATTAGATCTTCAACTGGATGTAACAGTTCAAGAAGCTTTAAACTAAATATAAAACTTGATTTCAAAGACATTCCATAATAACTAATGAATTATAGGCTGAGGAATGATGTCGTAAGAATAACGTTTAACCGGTTTTACCCACAAAAAAAGAAAGTAAGCCCCGCGGTTTGACATTGACGTGCGCTTTACGTCACTTTCGACATTTTTCAGAATTTTTTGGTGTTACCTGTAATTTTTTGATTATTTTAGGTCTAGTTGACGAGAATATCCGTCATGCCATAGAGTGAAACTTCCCACAGACCATATTAGCCCTTATTTTTATAGTAAAAATAGAGATTTAAGCCGCGATTTAAGCAAGGATTCACTAGGCGCCTAAGAAGATGTAGTGACAAAATTTTAAAAGAGTATGCTTAGATGATTTGGTCATGTTGAGAGGATGAATGAAAGGCGACTAAGAAAAGGTATTTACAAGGCAGATGTGAGTGGAAATGCCATGACGGGACGCCCTAGGAGGTCATATAGAGATCTTATTGGTGATGTTCTTCTGAGGAGCTCGTGGCTAAGTAACAACAGCCGCACTGGTGGATCCATCAGGGTAAGCTACGCTTGCCGGGGTTGGTCAGTGGATGGGCGACCATCTTTACATACCGAGAATCCTCCGTGCCTCGGAGAGCATGTTAAGCCGTTGGTCCCGGCTGTCATTCGTGGATCTTTGACAGTCGTTACGGGTCGTCAGAAGCCCGAAAGTCTGACACCAGTCTTACCAAGGGGTATCGTATTACCGAGTTACTGGGTTGTGGCGGTCAGATAGGCAGTCGCTCCATGTAAAATACTGGTATTCAGCTGGATCCGGTTAGACTGGAAGCTGACCCCAACATAGTTGGGAAAAGGCTAGGCAGATTGATTGATTGGTGATGTTCTTCTGAAAGATCAGGTGCGTAATACTTGCAACCGGCGTTCGTGTATGACAAGAGGCCCTATTGTGTGTTTCTTATAAGGGGCATGCGCTAAGGTAGCCCGCGAAATTAAAATTTTCTTTAGTTTTTTACATTTGCATTTTTTTACATGCAGGTCAGTGTGAGGTTTTTATGTTGATTAAAATATGAGAACAGTTGCGACCGTAACAAATATGGCTTTACATAATTATAATCATTACAATCAGCAATACAACTCCATAAGTAAGCACAATCGTCAAATGTCATGATTTCATGAAATAGTCATTCAATGCGATTATATGAACTTAGAGAGTTGTATTGATCATTTTTATGATTATAATTCTATAGATAAATATTTGATACGGCCGCAAATCATATTTATATCAATATACAACATGATACTGACCTGCAAATTGCGAAAAACGTAAGAACATTTTAATTTCGCGGGCTACCTTGACGCTTTTTCCTTAACCATCTCCACTTGATGCATCGACCGCGATCGTCGCTCTGATTGGCTCTTCACTGGTAAACGAGGCAAAAAGAATATTGAGTGAGCGAAGCCTGCATGTGCTAAAACGAAGATAAACGATATTAATATGAGATGCTATCAGAGTCAATTGCTTGGGGCTCTCTTGGGTATTGTTTTCAGACTCCTGAAAATTACTTACAACAAGACTACTCAATCTTGAACTTATGAGTTTTATTAGATAGTGCCTTCCAATAATCACTATACATTCACTATACGCTATTGTAGGTATTTCAGTTTTCAATAAAAGCTACGATTTAACCAACTTTTTGCCAGACAATTTTTCATAAGTACGAGTATAATGGTGGCAGTTGAATTAAACCAACGTTGACAGTTAGGAGTTTATTTAAGGCGCGGTGTTACCTCAATATTCACAAAAAACTGGTTTCTTGGATAGTCGAGTATTGTTGTGTTATGAAAAACTTGTGTCTTTGTTCGCGAACGAAATGGCTAAACAGCGACGACCCTCCTATTTTTATTATTTACATTTTTGCTGTTTCATATCGGTGTCCTATCAAAAATCATTGAAATAGTTTGCTCCACCACGTCGGCGGGCATTTAGAAACGTCAGTCGTTAAAAGGCAAAAATAAAATTCACAACACTATGATGAAACGCAATGAAAATATACGACGCAAAAAATACAGTGGACAGAGAAGGGTTTAAAGAAATTTTGTAACAAAATAGAATAGTAGAAAATAGTTTGATATTCCCAATAAAAAATACTTTTAAAATAAACTTTAGCGTCGAACATCTCAGTATTTTCAGCGATAACAACTTTGAAAAAAAAAAGTTAAATAGAATAAACATTATTTTATAACTATAGCCAGACAATTATTTAATTTAATGTGTATATTCCGAATAATCTAAATAAAACCCGTAAAAAATAAATGCCCATTCGCAGCTTACTCACATCGTCAACCCAAATATTTATTCAATTTTCAACCTCTGTAATTGTAAAAATAGATATTGCGGTCGTGCTTTAGTCGTCGGGCTACCGTAAAGCGCGAAGACGCGGTTGTGTGAGTGCAGCTGTAGCGTTTAAAATTGTAGTCAGTCCGCGCCTTAAGACCAGCTTTTGCCCCCGAAATTTCGGCCCCCGACCCACCGCGTCGGCCGCTCCACGCTATTACTTCGTTCTCTCTTAGCGTTCTCTCTGACTTTTTACTTTTACTCGGCTGATAAGAGTCGTAGTGTGATGTTCCATAGCTTATAACCTTCCTCGAGAATTGGGCTATCCAATGCAAAAAGAATTTATCAAATCCGACTCGTAGTTCCGGAGATTACCCGCTACATACAAACTTACAAACAAACAAACAAATAAACAAACAAATTTTACCTCTTTACAATATAATTATAATTCATATTATTTCCTTTATTACATTTACAAACATATAATTTGAATTTTTAAATATTTTTTTTAAATTTAAAAAATATAATGAACTTATTTTATTTTTTATCTTTTTATTTTAATAATCATGCATTGTCACGAAAACCAAACACATATACCAAATTTCAGCCCGATAGCTTCAGTGGAAGTAGGTGAAATATTGATTGCAATATTCCAGGACAAGTGAAGTTAAATAAAAGCTTTTAATTAATAATTTAAAAAAATAGTAGCCCACCGGTATCGGGAACATATTAATATTATTATTATTATAGTTTATTATAGTACAGATATACAAGCACTAAACTTCAAGCATAAAAAGTGGTCTAGACCTATGTGTGCTTCCAGGGTTGGACTGCGGAGCTATCCTATCCCTTATCCTACTAGTTATGCTATTCGTGAGGGCGACGAGGCCTCCGCTCAGTTCAAGCTTCAGACAACAGGGGTGACTGCGGGGCTATAGTCCTCTGTGCCGTCTGGGTAGCGAGGGGTCGTTCCTCCATGGTTGACCGTTTATACAGTAAAAAAATCCTGTCCAATCCGTGAGGCTGTTACGTATCCTACTGAGAATCTATTTATGTGGTAATTTTTTGGAAAAAAGATATGGCGACAGTTTTTTCCAATGGGGGAATTTTGCCGGGTTATTTATTATATGGGGCCCTGGCGGCCGTCATTTAGCGGGTGTCTACAAGTCATAACTTCTGACCCTTGTTGCAATTTTTTTTTTGGATTTTGTGTGAAAATTCTCATTTTTTGTACCAAAATTTGGTACGAAAAATGTGAATTTTAAATAGCAATAACTTTTTATTTTCAATAATAATTACAAAAAATATTACTTTTTGGTAATGTTATTGCAGTACCTATGTACCCCTTTCGGATTGAACAGGGTTTTTTTATTTTTTTATTTTATAGTCAGCCAGTACAAGGAGGGCACGCCACAATTGCGGCGGTAAGTCCCCTCTTTGAGGAGTGGCTGGAGAGGCGCCACGGCGTCCTCACCTTCCGCCTGACGCAGGTCCTCACCGGACACGGTTGCTTCGGGAGGTTCCTGTTCAGGATCAAGCGGGAGGAAACGCCCGGGTGTCACCATTGTGTGGAACGCCCGGAGGACACGGTGGAGCATACGGTGGAGGTCTGCCCGGCTTGGGCGGAGCACCGCCGTGTCCTCACGGAGGCGATCGGCGGCGGCGATCTCTCGCGTCCGGCCCTGGTTCAGGCCATGGTCCGGAGCGAGAGTGCATGGGAAGCCGTCACTTCCTTCTGCGAAGCAGTAATGCTCGCGAAGGAGGAGGCGGAGCGCGCGAGGGAAATGCAAGATGCGCGCCCTCGCGCCCCTAGTCGCCGCAGGAGACGCCCCGGGCGTCGGGAGTCGCGAGCCGACTTCCGGCCACCGTAGGCGCGGGCTTGCGGACGGTGGGCAATGGGTAGCTCGCCGTCCGATTAGGACCAGGCCCGGGTCGACGGCGCGTTGTGTTCCACGCGCGCCTCAAAGAGATGTCAGCACCAACTGACGGGGTCCGTAAGGGCCAATGCCTGCCAGGGTTGCGAGTTTGTCCGAAAGGGATATCGCGGCCCCGGCACACAGGCAACGGAAGGAACATGGGTGGGTTTTAGTCAGTAAAAGTCTGACACTCCCTCTCGCTCCGCCCAGAGCGGGAGGAGTCATTTGATGATTTCCCACCCAAAAAAAAAAAAAAAAAAAAAGCCAGTACAAGGACGTGCTTTCTTTTTAAGTATGTTTACATTAAATGTAAAACCGATTTTTGATGTCGTAACTTACACTTCACAAAGCGTATGCTAGATGTCGCTAGTTGTCTATAATATTACTTGCATTGCCGTTTGATCATGATTGTTTACAATCTACTTGGATGGCATGTGTTAAGTGCGCGCACCGGTAGATAGCGTCTTGTTACATAAGTAATTTATTTATTCCCTAAGCCATGTTTTTCATCATAGTGTTAAACTACGATTTCTCAGAAGAGCGGTGTATCTGCAATTTACCGGCCAATGACATCACTGAAATGTTATTTATAATATAAGGTCCCCATCTATGAAATCAGCGTTTAGTATGGAGAATTTAAAAAAAGTTGCATTATTCATACTAGAACGTTTTCTTAATTTATATAACAACCATGAACACTAATGTTTTAAAACTTTAATGCACTAATGTTTAAAAACTAAGATAGCGTAATATGCCACTTAGACTAAGCGACAAAAATAAGTTCTGGCCAAGTTAAAACAAAATGGTGGTCATTTCTGCTAACAAAATGAGGAGTAATTTTTAAGGTATTTTTTATGTTTAGAAAACTATAAGTAATAAGGTTTTTTACTATTGGTAGTTGTCTATGATGGTCATTATTCGATATAATATCAAGCAATTGATGAATATTTTAAGTCATAGAAGTGACGAGGTTCTCTATTGTGAGAAAAATAACGCCAATTTCATAGGTGGGAACCCAATAGTATTTTGGTGTGTTTTCCTAGAGACTATTTTTTGATAAAGTCAAACCCCGCCGTACTGAATTTTATCTTTTACCCATCGAGTAAGATGTGCGGTGAAGTTCCTCCGCTTTTGTTTGACTTTCATTCGTATATTATCTTCTTGGAGTAAACTTCAAGTTTTCCTTATAAGAATACGCTGAACAAGAAGAGAACTTGCATCCTCGTATCGAGTTATGGAAACTTTATTATGATATTCTGCTCAGCTTATGAAGCCCTAGTACCGTACGGGGATTATTCCCGTTGGCCACCACTACTGCCACCATATTTTTCCATTTTCTAATTTCCTTTTGAAAGAAAGAAAGAAAGAAAGAAAAAGTATTTATTGAGACTCGCCCAGGAAATCACACATTAAACTAAAAACACATTAAACATAAATAAAAAACAAAGTAACATTAAAATTTAAAGAAGGAAGTCCTGTACGAGGCCAAAAGGCTCCTATCTCAGCATGATGCCGCGACATTTAAAAATAAATAAAAATGACGCAGCGCTGGTATTCTGATGGCCCGCAGTGGGTTAGTGGCTTTTGGACATCACTAACCGTCGACGCCACCGATAAATGTTTTAAGAAACTTAACGTAACTTAGAATTTGGCTACAATACACAACTGGCCTCTTAGCAACACAAAAACTGGAAATACTCGAACGAAATTAAAGAACACACTGGCATATTATGGCTTGATATTCTGTGAAACTAAAAATAAATAAAAAGCTTATTCATTGAATGGCTTCTTCAATGAAAACGTGTCCTAACCTCCCACTTGCCAGACAGATTGACGCCACACACCATTGCATAGGCGGGAATAATGAATACGTACCACCTACGAATAATCTATTTCGAGCTACATTCATTTGATAGTTAGCCAGTATAAGACCGTTTTATTGATGGTGAAGTAGGTTGGTCGTCTTCGTCTATCGGTACGCTTAAGGTTTCATTCCACTTGAGTGCTGCTCAATATGTCTCCTTTTTACTCATATTTCGATTTTTAAAAGCTCTTTCCTGGAGGTTGATTACATGGTAATCAATGGCTTCAAGCGCGTGGGTTTCTATCTGGCCAGAGCTGCGTTCTTACTTATATCGTAGAACACACTCTACTTAAGCATAAATTGTGTTTATTTGAAAGAAATCCAGAAATAGTTGTTAATATTTTGAATGAAAATAATGGCAATTAATTCAATTTCGCCCTTTTAGTTTTTCTTTGTATTCATAAATGGCGAACAATGTTTCTTGATTCCCTTTTGTCTATAAACCATTATTCAAACTGAAATCGGTCAGCGTAATCCAATACGGGTACCAGGATAACAGAAAAGAGAAGTAATGTGATTACGCACTACGTCGGGATCAGTCCCGGATTACGAGATGACATAGTACATCACTCAAACGGATAGGGATGGGACTCAGAAGTCATTTGTAGAACGTATACGGTTCGTTTAATATTATCTAGAGGGATGCACTAGCTTTGCTGTTGTTATGTGAACCTTGCAGGAGTTTCTAGTACTAGATTACTGTATAAATAAATGCAACAGAGAAAGGCGGACAAAATAAAATAAGGTTTTATATAGCAAAATTCTGTCCGAATTAATAAATAATTTTCACTGAGGTTTGTTAATGTTTTTAGCGTTTTCATTTTGTGTAAAAGCAAACTCATTTGTATAATATAATTAATTGTTAATATTATTACCTAAAGGTATTGCTTGTGCTAGTTACAGAACCTGCACATAGGTAACCGTCTATTGTATCCTTTGACAAACTAACGATAGCCTTTCAAGTTATTTTAGGATATATTTGCATATAATGGAATAGAATAGAATACTCTTAATATGTACATGTAAAGTAAAAGACAACCTTTGGATGAATTTTGAGGGAGAAGAAGAGACAATATTGTTTTTATTTTTTTATACCTTCATGCAATCAGTAAATTATAACTAGGTAAATAGTTTGCGTAACTGTCATCATGCAGCCATGATTATTGCGTGTTATGTTAATGTTGTTACCTGTAAAAAATTCTCACTTAAAAGATTTCAAAAGTGAATCGCTAGTCTTATAAAGTGTCAATAAGCCTAGCCTTTTCCCAACTATGTTGAGGTCGGCTTCCAGTCTAACCGGATGCAGCTGAATACCAGTATTTTACATGAAGCGACAGTATACAGTATTTTACAGTTACTGGGTTGTGGAGGTCAGACAGGCATCTGACCTCCACAACCCAGTAACTGGATAATACGATACCCCTTGGTAGACTGGTGTCTGACTTTCGGGCTTCTGACGACTCTTAACGACTGTCAAACATCCACGAATGACAGCCGGGACGTGTTTTCCGAGGCACGGAGGAGTCTCGGTATGTACAGATGTTCACCCATCCACGGACCAACCCCGGCAAACGTAGCTTAACCTGATGGATTGACCCATGCGGCTGTTATTACTTAGCCACGAGCTCCTCCTAGTCTTATAAAGTGTATTAATTATAATGAGTTAATTTAGCTTAGAACGAAAGAAATAAAAATGCGTTTATTGGCATTACAGCAGAAAAATACACCTTAGACTCGTATCTAAAAATAAAACAGAAAACAAAGATTGTATTGCCAAAAGAAAGAAAAAGTATTTATTGAGACTCGCACAGGAAATCACAAATTAAACTAAAAACACATTAAACATAAATAAATAAAAAAAACAAAGTATACTTAAAAATTAATGCAGTCCTGTACGAGGCCAAAAGGCCTATCTCAGCATATCACTGCGACATTTAAAAAATAAATCTCGCAGCGCTAGTATTCTGATAGGGCCCCCAGTGATGTCACGGAAAGATAGATACAGAATTATATTTAAATAAAATAAAAAATAAAGAAATTGGTGTGAGAAATATAATAAAAAAAAAAAAAAATGTAGTCCGCGTGTCTGTATCCGCCGTAACATCAGTTACTTGTCTAAAAGGGCCTCAGCTCAGCATAATTTCAGATGGCAACACAAAGTGTACCACCTGACGCAAATTTTCAGCTGCAACCCACGCTTAGGATAATTGCATTTTGTTCATTGTATCAATGTTAAATAAAGAATATTTGAAAATTAATACTGCAGGTAGTCTGTGGTGTTGTAATTGGGAGAAGATCAGAGAATTATAAAAGCTACAGAAATAAGGTGCAGGATGAACTGCTCAGGGTGTGCCAGACGTACCTACTTTACATAATGTATCAATACTAGTGGAGGCTTTTTAATTGAGCCTATCTGAGCATGATCTATCTTGCACCCCTGTGAATATATTACACATAGCACACAGCTTTAGTAATTTTCTGATTTAATTTTAATAACTTTTATAGAACCCCTTCCAATGTTATCTAGAAGCATTATTCAAATTCCTGCAAAAACATAGATCGGTCCTTTACTTACTTCCCCCAACCTAATGTCTACGTCCCCCTACTTAGCATTCTACTGACCGAATGTCCCCAAAACCGTTGTCCCCTATTTTTATAGCTTTGCATAGTTTTTTTGCTTGCCCTAAATGCTATAAAGGGATTTGGTAGATATCAAATGTTCTGGAATAGCATTTTGTGATTGTTAGTGCGTGCGATATGGGAAAGCTTGAGTAGTGATATTTGCTGTGTGTCATTAGTTTAGTAACTGAACAGACAGCTGTCTGTGCTGCTGGGGAGTTTGTTGCGCCACTTCTTCCCAGCTAAAGCACTAGGAAGTGGTGAAGGGCGGGCGTTTAGAGGTCCCCAAAATACCCGAACTTCAGGACTTCTTTTATAATTCGTATTCGAATACGTCTTATACAACATGTAAAAAAAAGCCTGTTCAATCCGTGAGGGTGTTGTGAAGTATCGTAGTGAGAGTCTATTTATGAGGACATTTTCAACGTCAAATTTTATTTATTTATTTTATTTGGGACAAAAAACAGTTATACATTACAGCATTTACAAAAAGTAGTTAAAATACAGTCGAAAAAACGTATGACCCACACTATTGTCCACGAAGTGACATCAAAGTATGAGAACGAACGCATGCTAAACGAAAACAAAACAGAAAAAAAAAGAAGTACATATTTAGAATATAAAATAATAAAAAAACACCATATTATACCGACGAATCGAAGGAAGCGGATGACAAGAATATCCGTCCTATAGGCGACTTGCAAGAGATTGAGAAACCATACTTTTTATTTTACCGGGATAATAATACATGGTGCGCGTGGGGCCCCCATTTTTGTGGTATTTAGAAATCATAACTTATAAAATATCCCTGATGAAAATTTGCTATTTTCGAATGGATTTGGGGTAATTTTGGTACAAAAAATGTGAATTTTTAAATAGCAATATCTTTTTTATTTTCAATAATAATAAGATTGTTTATTATTCGTAAGTAATGTTATTGCAGTACCTAACCTATGTGCCAATTTCGGATCTGACAGGGTTTTTTTTTCATATTGTATAATTCAACGTTAAAAAGTGCTGAATCTCAGCCTAGTTTGAATAAATGACATAATATACTTATGATATATCGTAAACACCACTGTATCGTTCCACTAACTAAGATTCATTCAGATATACATTTTTTTTTTGGTGGGAAATTATCAAATAAATTCTCCCGCTCTGGCCGGAGCGGGAGGGCGTGTCAGAGTATTACTGACTAAAACCCACCCGTGTTCCTTCCGTTGCCTGTGTGCCGGGGCCGCGGTATCCCTTTCAGACAAACTCGCAACCCTGGCAGGCATTGGCCCTTACGGACCCCGTCAGTTGGTGCTGACATCTCTTTCAGGCGCGCGTGGAACACAACGCGCCGTCGACCCGGGCCTGGTCCTTATCGGACGGCAAGCTACCCATCGCTCACCGTCCGCAAGCCCGCGCCTACGGTGGCCAGAAATCGGCTTGCGACTTTCATTAGGTACTCGTATACCTAATGATGAATATTAGTTAGTGGAATAATTAATAAGCTTGAAGAATGAACTCAAACTTGTTTGGTTGCCATTTGCTGGCAGAACAAAATGGCTAAAACCCGCTTTCTAAATTGAGAATTTGCCAAACTCTTACTTAAGGTGATTCCTTCAATGGAACCCGCGAAATTCAGAAATACTTTGAAAATACTTTTGAAATGCAAGAATTTTGAGTTTGCGATTTTTTTTTTTGAGAATTTGGAGTTTAACTAGTTTGCAACTTCAAATTCTGAGTTCAGAAACCTGATGGGTGTAGGCAATTTTTATAATAAAAGAATATAAACTATCGTTTGTGTTAAAAATATTGCACAGAGCACGATCAAATTTGCTCTTAGACCCTTATCACACTGGCGATTTGCGAGCGACTTATCAGCGAGGCGATTGTTCAATGCTCTCGCTGCGTGTGCGTAGCGAGCACGCTTTGTTTACGCAACGTGTTCGCTTCGTTTGCCTAACGAGGGCGATTGACGTGACTATACAAGAGTGAGCGAGACAAGCATGGGAACAATATTGTCTTCTTCTTTATTTTTCGTGTGGTTAGTGACTAACCTAGTGTCAGAGTTTTAAAGCCGCCCATAGGCCTCTGAGTCTCCATATTGTGAAAACGCGGCGTATACGTCGCGTAGTCGCGGGTAGCTTCCTTCGTACCATCGGAGAGCACTTTCACTGATCCCCTCGCTAGAAAAACGCTGGCAAATCGTCAGTATGATAACGCTCTTAAGTTGCTTAACTTTTTCATTGCTCGACAATACATAAATAACTACAAGTCCCATAACAAGTTCATTTAAAGTTACTATAAACCCAAACTTAATAGTTTGTTATAAACAACAAGTTGTCCAAACTTCAGCGCAGTTGTCACACACACTGACAGGCTGAATTACATGCTCCAACTTGATTTCTAACTGAATTGTGCTACAGTAATCATAATTACGTTTCAGGTAATCGCGTCAGCATGCACCATGACAGCTCATGTTAACTCTGACAGTTAAACAAGGTAACATAGATATAATTATTTAACACATGATACATGATCGCTAGATATACATAGTTGATAGGTATATTCATAAGCAATATTGACGAAATCGGCGGATGAAGACGATTCTGGCTAGCCGTTTATTATGTTACTAGCTTTTGCCCGCGGCTTCCTCGCGTGGATGTCGGAAATTATACCCGGGGAACGTAATACCCGGATAAAAAGTATTCTCTTTCTGCCTCATCCAAATCCTATGAGTAGCTTAATGATTGAATACTATCATGAATTCATGCAAGCCTAGTACTTTTTGTTAGGTTACTGCTCAGAAATTGTGCACAACATTTAATGATTGAAATACTATCTTGAATTCATGCAAGCCTAGTAGTTTTTGTGCCAAGTTTCAAGTTTATTAACTCAAGGAATCATGTTGTCCCATACAAACTTCGGAAAAAAAAATCTTATCGGATGCTTACGTCTTACAAAGAACACACCCTCCTAGTTTCAGGTCTCTACGATCAGCGGTTTAGGCTGTGCGTTGATCCGTCAGTCAGGCAGTCATTTAGGACAAAGCATTTTATATGCATAGATTGCATTTCTGACGACATCCTAGTGATCCATTATGATCTATGTTGACTTGAAAGAGCATGGCAGTTGAGAGTATGCCATGCTCACTCAAATGTCTCGCTGATATTGCGAGTATGTAAAAAACTTACAAATTTGAACCTTTTTTAACAGGTAATCCTTGAAATTCAAAGGATATGAAAGGCATCCTAATCGTCATACACGGAAACATCGAATCCCTTTAAGATAGTCCAAAGTAATCCTAAAGACAACTCCATTTAGTGGGTAGACCCTACAATATTACGTCGTTCGAATTCTATCACAGTCTAGGGTTGCCAAGTCTACTATATTATAGTATCCTGCTATAAGAGGCCTAAATACAATATTTTTAAAGAAAAAATATAGTAGGCGAAACTGCTATATTTTTCAGTATTAATCTCATAAAAGCTGAATTAATGGTTTTCTTTAACAATTAGTCAAGAGAGTACAAATAGATGAGACATTAAAAAAAGACCTGTTAATAAGGGTTTATTGTAGAAAAAATATGCTTTTATAGAATAATAGTAGATTATACAACAAGTGAAAAAAAAGTGAATTTAATTCGAGGGATACAAGGACCGAGATAAATATTTTTTTCACAAGTTGTGTACTCTACTTTTTACCACTGACTGCGAGAAAATAAATAGTAGTATAGTATTTATATTTATCCGTCGTAGTTGTAGTATTTATATGACTGCCTCGTTGGTCTACTGGTCGCAAGCGCTACTGCTGAGCATGAGGTCCTGGGTTCGATTCCCAGGTCGGGCAAAGTATTATTGGGTTTTTCCATCAGAAATGTCTCAATAGCAGCCCGGATTCTGGAATTGTGCCCGGTTGATGGCAATAGGCTCACCTCACATCACATGGGACTTAAAAACACTGGCAAAATGTGGGTGAACTAAAGGTACGCCTCTGCCCAACCCTTCGGGGAAACAAGGCGTGATGTTATGTTATTTATATGTATCACATTTTTGGCGGTATCAAATTTTCTACCATAATTGCTGCTTTAGAACGAAATGATTTCGAAGTCAGTGATATTCAGTGTCTCATTTTCCAATGACATGAAATAATAAATGAATAAAAATCTTTACTGCAGCCCACACAATCCATTAAAAACACGATTTTTTTATATAAATTAAAATTAAACACTAATACAACCACGATAACAGATTGAAAAGAACCTAACTAAATTTGGCGGGATATTTTTTATTTTATTTTATTGTAAAGCTTCTAGGAAGGAATAGCTCCATCTATCCAGCAAATAGGTACTTTCAGTACGGTTCATTTATTTTTGTACATAGTTTGTATAGTTCGTGCTTGTTCCAAATTCAAAATGTTTTTATTATCTTGTGAGTAAAAGACAGTTTTATTCACTGTTATCGATGAATAAAATGCCCTTTTCGAGTGACAATGGTAAAATAGTTATTTATGCTATAAGTGCGGAAGGTAGGTGATTTCCGATGAGTGGCATTTTATTCACGAGCGAGCGTAGCGAGCGAGTGTATAAGTCGACACGAGTCGGAAATCATCTTACGCACGTGTATCATACAACGTTTTACTATGCATTATGAGAAAAAAAAAAAACGAGTGAGCCTTACGATGTGTAACATCTAACATAATGATGACGTATACTCGTATAAATGATAAAAACAACATTCATAACTTTGACTTTCGACTTCAACTTCGACTTCGACTTCGACTCCGACTCCGACTTCGACTCCGACTTCGACTTAGACTCGGACTTCGACTTCGACTTCGACTTCGACTTCGACTCCGACTTCGACTTCGACTTCGACTCCGACTTCGACTTCGACTTCGACTCCGACTTCGACTCCCGACTTCGACTTCGACTTTGACTTCGACTCCGCCATTGCCATCGCCATCGTCATCGCCATCGTCATCGATATCATCATCGCCATCGTCATCGCCATCGCCATCGTCATCGTTATCATCATCATCTGATTTGTAAAACTTTTCTCAAATAATAAAAACTCTTTGCAACGGGCTGACGACGGCCACAAAAATTTAAAAAAAAACAGAAAAGTAAAAAGCACTAGTGAAAAAAAGTGACACTTTCCGCACTAATTTACTGCTTGGAAAAGGCTCTTTTCGAGCAAATGCATTGTAAAAATATTTTTGAAACATGCTTACTAGGTACATTTTTTTTTTTTTTCGCCAACTACCATGGTTTTATAGGCAATAGTTTCGATTATACTCGTACTACACTCGCGAGCAATAAACTGGAATTACTTCATCGTCCGCTGCTCGAAACAATTTTTTACAACTTCTATGCAATGAACTATGAATTGTGGCATATCATTTGAAAGGCAATTTTGTTAGCTTTCAACCTCTTTCAATATCATAACCAAAGATTATTCACCTTATGTCGTGGAACGTAAAACAAAAAACATCAATTTTTAAAACAAAAAACCATATTGTTTGGTAGTCCTGAAACCGTAAAAAAGGGGGCGTTTATGAAAATTTATTATCAGTCCAATATCTTACGTTACTGGGAATATTGAAGCTAAAAGAAAATGTTAACCACACCTATAGAAAACGCTCAAGTCATCATCCTAATCCAGCAAGGATTGTCTTAGCGTACTATCGCTCGACAGCTTCATTTGAGCCAGACTTGTGTCTCGAAGGTATACAACAGGTCCCCAGTCTACCGACAAGCCAGGCTTCAGTTTGCTCGCGATCACTTAGATTGGGGATATCGAGCAATGAAGGCGAGTACTGTTCTCGGACAAATCCAGGATGTGTCTGCATGGTAGCGACCGTCGACAGAGAGTCTATAGGAGACCGGGGAGGCGATTCCCACAATGCTGTTTTGCGGAAACAGTGGCATACGGGGGTGGGTCCTGTATGATGTAGGCGGGGATATCTATTGAAGCAAAAACTGAGTTGATATTCCTACCTGGTGGAGGTCGGGGAGGGGGGTACCCGCAGAAAGATACATCAACGACATTCTGCTAGGCCATGTGCTCCGGGTTCACCGGGTTTATTGGCGAAGATTTCCTGCTAATGCACGATAATGCCCGGTGCCACACCGCTGCAGTGTATAGACAGTACCTTGTAGAAATAAAATAAAATAGTTATCTTTTCATATTACTTCCTATTCATTTAGACGACCTATTGCAATAATTCTCTAAATTTTGGTAGAAAATATAAATATTTTTGATATCATTTGAAAGCTAACAAAATTACCTTTCAGGTGATATACCACAATCTACAGCTCATTGCATAGAAATTGTGAAAAATTGTCTTGAGCAACGCGCGATGAAGTGATTCCAGTTTATTGCTCGCGAGTGTATATCCAACTAATATTATAAATGTGAAAGTTTGTATGTTTGGATGTTGGTTACTCATACTCAATCACGCAGAAACGGTTGAACGGATTTGGATGGAATTTGGCACACAAATAGTTTATGACCAGAATAAAAAAAAAAAAAGCTAAAAAAAAAGCCTTTTTTTTTTTTTTTTACGCACATAATATTTTATCCCGGTAGTACGTTCCCGTAGGTCCGACCTCCATGCGAGCGGAGCCACGGACGAAACTTAGTTTGATGTAAAAAAAGGTGAAGGAAAACATCGTGAAGAAACCGGCATGCCTTTCTTTTTTTTTTTTTTTGGGTGGGAAGTCATCAAATGACTCCTCCCGCTCTGGGCGGAGTGAGAGGGAGTGTCAGACTTTTACTGACTAAAACCCACCCGTGTTCCTTCCGTTGCCTGTGAAACCGGCATGCCTGAGACATGTTTCTCGACGGCATGTGCACTCAAGTCAGAGGCCCATGGGCGGCTTAAAAAAAAGCTCTGACACCAGGTTAGTCACTGTTGGCAACCCTATCACGGTCTGTGGTGAAATGGGCTTGATAAGGTGCGTTATCAGTAGCCTGACCTACATCGCCGCTAGTATATCTCGAGGGCACGACTTATATTGATTGCAAAGTTAACGATTTCTTCGAATCTGAGTATTGGGTTGCCAGGATGTGCTTCGTTTAGGATGTTAAAAGGTTGGATTTCATTGGTGGTATGTGTTTTGAAACTGGCTTTATTTTTACCAAGAAAATTAAGCGGCTCTGCAAATACTTTATCACGAAATGATAACCCCAAAATAATTTAAATAAAAAGTTAGTTCAAAAACTAAAATCTGACTACTGAAAAATCACGCTCTAAAAAGTATTAAACAAGAATTTTGTAGGGTGTACAGGCATGTAACCCCGGCTTTACCTTGACCATTTTTGTACCTTTGTCTTGATTTCTATCTGAAATTTGTCTTGTTTCATACTTTTTAGAGCGTGATTTTTCAGTAGTCGGGTTTTTATATTAGTAAAGTTCTGGTATTATTTATTTATTTTTAGCCTGTGTTGTCCCACTGCAGGGCAAAGGCCTCCCTTTCTTCTTTCCACTCTTTTCTGTCTTGAGCTAGTGTGGACCAATCCTGTTTGTAGGCGTCAAGCTCGTCTCGCCATCTTCTCTTGGGTCTACCTCGATGTCGACGGACGTTTTTTGGGACCCACATCGTGGTAGTTTTGGCCCATGACTCATTCGACATGCGGCAGACGTGTCCGGCCCAGTCCCACTTAAGCTTGGCTGCTTTATAGGTGACGTCGGCGATTTGTGTTTTGGAGCGCAGCACTGTGTTCCTAACACGGTCCGGTAAGTTCTGGTAAGAAAAATAAATAATATACTGCAATCGAGTTTTGTCAATTACAAGATTAGAATTTTAAGGACACAGAGTACATTTTCGTTCAGTTAGGTATATCTGGTAAGACTGAAAGCACTAACAAGTCCTAAGAAGATACACCTACCCTTTCTGCCTGTTTTCCGTCGCGTAATTCGGGCAGCTGTGGAGCTGCACTAAATTTCAGAATGAGGACGTGTAATGTTTATCATATAGCTATAAATAATATTTTTTTTAAATAAAATGCACAATGATCACTCTTTTATCCACCTTTAACCGCCTCTGAGGTCACTAGACCTCAGAGGCGGGGTTCTAAACACTAGTTTAGAACCCCGGCCTCAGACCCAGTGGTCCCGGGTTCGATTCCCAGTGGGGGCAACAAAAAAAAACTCGTTTTGGTTGGTGATGGTAGGGCTTGTTCTAAATCCACCTGGCTGACTACCACCATTTTATCTAAGTCCGTTGCCATAACAACAATGTAAACAACATTGTTGTGTTTCGGCAGTTAGAGTTAAGAGGGCTATCACAATTTTTCTTGTATTTGAGCGTTTGACTCGAGTTTTGATGTGCGATTATGGTTTAAATAAAGCCACAAAATTAAAAAAAAAAATATGCCCGAGAAAGTTTGATTATTTCTCTTGGGAGTGTTCTAAATATATATGTCAATTTGTTTACATAATTCAGTAAAACCCTTGTCTCTGCAAAGGATGTTTCATAAAATTTTGCTTTTGGGTATCTTTTGATGCTTTGTTACATCGAAGATATAATGATTTAATCATTTATAAAAATTTTCATGATACAACTGTATCTTGTACTTTGGAATGCTCAATTCAGTTTATTATGTTTCATACAGTAATACACCAAAATAATTCCGTAAAAAAGACGAGTTATTGATAATTTTTCGTCCGAAATTATATTTTTTATCTATGAATGTATAATCCAAATTCAAACAAAAATTATTTTATAACTAAGGTTACAATGTAAACTTGCTTGAAAAAAATTATGGTCTATTTAAAAGTAAGATAATATTTTTAAACAATTGTTGTATGCAATGCTATAAATCAATATAAATCTCGGGACGCGCGGTGTCTGGCTTAGTTAAATTAAATTAATTATTTTCAGACATAGTTCTTAACAATGGGCAAACGAGAAAAAAATAAAACTTTTGGCCGATAGTTTGAAACGCGCAAGAGAAGCTTATCGGTAAGAATTTAGTTTCTAAAATGTTTGTTTATTTGCAGGGTGGACTGGTACTGAATACCCACTAAAAGCTGTAAAAGTTTACAAAGATGTTGATTTCTGGAACCAAAAAATGTTGCCAAAATTAATCAAGTTTTATGAGGAGTGCGTTCTTCCCGAAATCATAGATTCTAGGAAAGCACGCTATAAGCCACTTCGGAAAAACTTAATTTTAAATTATTTTTACGATTATACTTCGTTTTGTTTTGTCTGTTTTTTATTTACCAGTTGTACCAATCAATAAAATAATAAGTTATCTCGAACGATACACATTTAAGGATTGCATCACTATAAATAGTGATGAAGTCTTTAAATGTGCATATTTGATATAATTTATTATAAAACTTACTAACCTACCTTTTTTTTATCACATCGGATGTATTTCATAGATGTATCCAAACTATATCATAAGTTTCAGAATATCGTGATAAACAGTATCCTATGTCCTAACCCAAGTCATTGTCTACCCATGTGCCAAATTCTTTCCAAATCCGTTCAGCGGTTTTCAGCGGTTTCCGCGGCGGCGGCACCGGCGCGTTCGAATGCATATCTACACTAATCTACATCTACACTAATATTATAAAGAGGAAAAATATTTCACGAACTAAAATAATAGTAATTTAATTCAAAAGTAAAGTGGCAAAGGCTCATGTTGGTTTGATCTTGGCATCCGACGCATAGCGGTTTGCATGTGTGCGTAGCGTACATAGCGAGACGCACACGTGCGCATCCGCTGCCGTGTGCCGTCAAATTTACCTAAAGCTGAGCATTTGGAATTTGTAATAGCCCTCTTAAGATAGCCAGTTCCTCAGTGGTTGAGGATTCCGGGTGAAGCTCGCTTCCACCTTCGGCCTGATCATCACTTACCATCAGGTGAGATGCAGGCTAAAAGCTTCACCGTAGAGGTTACAAAAAAGACGTGTGGCACTCGGAGACTGCCGCGGTAAAGCTATTGCATAGCATTTTTTATCAACTTATGCAATTTGTGTCACAGTGATGCGCGCGCATCTTAAAATTTCACTCTCATAATTTTTTCATAACGCGCCTAAAGAAGTATAACTTCAAAAAAAGTATCACCGCTGTGCCGGTCGGAGTGGGGGGTGTTAGGTTATTTTCGTTACGGAATTTCTGGATTCGGTCTCCACGCTCAAGGCCCGCGATAGAAGCTATGCAATAGCTTAAAAAAACCTTTCCTACAAAATCCAGTACTCATTAATATTATACCAATACCAAACCATAATTTTACATAACACCACATAGATCTATTTCTGCCCCTCAAACTTTTACCTATATTAGATTTGTTAGAAAAGGTTCTATTCGTATGGTCAAACACACGAATCATATTGTTGGCATAACTTTCAACAAGTTTAGTTTAGTTAGTCCCAATGTATATTGGGACTATTGGATCGACGATAATGACTTATGGGTCACTTGTGGCGTTAAATTGTTATTGTTCCTAGTTTCATAGAAGTTATATGGTTTGGTTTTGTAGTGAAGAATCTTATTTAAGAATCCCATTGCCGTTGGGTGTACCTACAGGCGTACGGCAGCTAAAATATGCTGCAAATTATATGGAGAAACTTTAAAAAACAAGTTCCAGCCCCTACAGCTTGGCTTCGGATCCAAAGGGGGCTGCGAGGCTGCCGTACATGCCCTTTCCAGTTTTTTAAACTCCGGTAAAGGTGAGGTCATCCTCAAGGTTGACGTTAAAAATGCCTTCAACTCCATCAACAGGGACGCTTTGTTGGCTGAAGCTAAAAAAGAGCTACCGGAAATTTATGGTTTTTTGTGGCAGTGCTACAGGCACCCTTCAAAATTACTATATAAAGACAACGTTTTGGAATCTGCAGTTGGATGCCAACAAGGTGATCCTCTCGGGCCAGTCATTTTCAGCTTAGCTATTCACCCCATAATACAACAACTAAATTAAAAATTTAATGTGTGGTATTTAGATGATGGGACTCTAGGAGGCGACGTAGATAGTGTTCTAAAAGATCTCCAATTTCTAAAGCAGCAGTTCCAATCTATCGGCCTCGACCTCAACTTCTCAAAATGCGAAATTTACCTTTGTGACAATACTGACAGACAATTGACCATTCAGAAATTTAATTCAATTACCCCAGATATCAAAATTTTGGAAAAAAGTTCACTGCACCTCCTAGGTTCCCCAATTTTAGAAGACAGTTTTTCACCTTTCATTGACGGAAAAATTGAACATTTTAACGATATTTCGGATAGACTTTCTAAAATTAACTTACATTCGGCATTCACCCTTATCAGATACTGCTGTTTCGGTCCAAATTTTATGTATTTTCTCCGCTCTTCCTCTCTATGGAAAAAGCCACACCTTTTAGACAAAATTGATCAAATTATTCGAAGTACTCTGACATCAATTATAAATGTGGCATTGGACGACCGCGCGTGGCTGCAAGCTACACTACCCATTCGCTATGGTGGGCTCGGCGTCCGCAAAATTTCTAGTGTAAGCTTACCGGCGTTCCTGTCCTCGGTCCACAGCACCGAAAAGTTAACCAGAAAGATCTTAGCCGCTTCTCAGGTTGACTCTGAAGTGCCGTGTTTGACTGATGCGATGAACGCCTGGAAAGTGGCTTGTCCGGATACGGAGAAGCCCGAAAACCCGTCTTCCCAGAGACAGTGGGATGAGCCGCTCTGCAGGTTGGTACGGAATAACCTCTTTAATACGTCCACCAATACTGCTGAGCGTGCCCGCCTGCTGGCTGTGGGAGAATGGGAGTCGGGCCTCTGGCTTCAGGCGCTACCGTCACCCAACATAGGCACTATGCTGGGTGACACCACTTTTCGGCTCGCTACAAGTCTGCGTCTGGGCGCTCCTTGCGGGGCTCCGCATCGCTGTCAATGCGGTGAAGCAGTCGACCGCCTCGCACACCATGGCCTTTCCTGCAGCAAGAGCGCTGGTCGGTTGGCACGGCACGCAAGCATTAATGACATCATCCGTCGAGCTCTTGTCACCGCCGGGGTGCCAGCTGTTTTAGAACCCAATGGCTTGGCACGCGACGATGGGAAGAGGCCAGATGGAATGACCATTATGCCTTGGAAGTTGGGTAGGCCTTTGGTGTGGGATGCAACCTGTGTCGACACCCTTGCGCCATCCCATCTTCTTAGCACGGCGGGCTGTGCCGGGGCGGCTGCTGCAGGTGCAGAAAACCTCAAACGGCGCAAATATAACAACCTTATTGGTAGCTATATTTTTGAGCCGTTTGGGGTTGAAACACTAGGGCCGTGGGGTCCGAGTGCTCATCGAATATTTCGGGACATCGCTAAGCGGTTGGTCGACTCTTCTCGTGACCAGAGGGCTGGCCAATTCTTAGGCCAAAGAATCAGCATTGCCATCCAACGTGGCAATGCTGCCAGCCTTTTGGGCACTTTTCCCGCTGACAGCGATGCGGACGAATTTTTTGATGCCCAATGAGCTCTTCCCTTTATTTTATTTAATTTTTTTCTTAACATTCTTGTACATAATATATATAATAGTTAGTTGTAAAATAAATTGTATATAATGAATAAATAAGTGAAGAATAGAATAGGATCTAAGCCCATCACAGACGTACGCATTCAAAGGACACTGAACGAGACACAATAGAAGTTTTATTGATAGATCGCCTATGCGCGTTTAGTGTCCCTCAAAGTGTTAAGCCCATCACAGACGTAACTGTAATATATATAAATACTAGCGACAGACGTTGTCCTGCATGATATTTCAAGCGATTAGGATACATACATACCTACCTACCTTTTTTTTTTTTTTTGAGGATGGGAAATCATCAAATGACTTCTCCCGCTCTGGGTGGAGTGAGAGGTTGTGTCAGACCCACCCGTGTTCCTTCCGTTGCCTGTGTGCCGGGGCCGCGATATCCCTTTCGGACAAACCCGCAACCCCAGCAGGCATTGGTCCTTACGGACCCCGTCAGTTGGTGACCTACCTACCTACTACATACATACCTACCTACCTATCTACCAGGATATCATAAATATCCGGATACCGGGATATCATGAATGAGAAAATTATTATTGAAATTGTAGACGTTGTCCTGTCCAAACACCGCGATCTACCGGGTCCAATTGGGAATCTAAACCATCCAGTGACTCAGTCAAACACACCCAAAAAAAAAACACAGTTCAGTGACATTCACACGTACAGTAGAATTATATATATATAAAGTCGCTTTTAGTGTCTGGCTGTGTGACCGCGTTGTTTTTATACGGTAAAGGAAAATATTCTGATAAAACCGCTATGTTCTGTAACAAAAAAATCGAAGATAGGTAACATCCACTAACCCGAACTGCGCCAGCGTCTCGGATCGCGCCAATCTCTCACAGGGAGAAAGCCTGTGTCGCAGCAGTGGAATCGTAACTGGCTGCTTATGTTGTACTAGCTTTTGCCCACGGCTTCGCCCGCGTGAATGTCGGAAAATACTCCACGGGAACGTACTTCTAGGATTAAAAGTACCTTATGCGTTAAACTATCGACGACACGGTTGGCGCAGTGGCTGAGCGATCGACTGCTGCGCAACGTGTCGCGGGTTCGATCCCCGCACGGAACAAATATTTGTATGATCTGCAAGTAGTTGTTCCGGGTTTGGGTGTTAGTGTATGTGAGTTTTTATGTTTGTAAACGCACCCACGATACAGGAAGAAATTCTTAGTATGGGGTGTGCCGAATTTCATACAAACCCGTTCAGCTGTTTTTGCGTGATTGAGGAACCAACATCTAAACATCTAACCAAACATACAAACTTTTACAGTTGTAATCATCATCATCACGATTTCAGCCGAAAGACGTCTACTGCTGGACATCAAAGCACCGCCACTTCGACCGCTTCCGTGCTTTTCGCATCCAACGGATTCCTTTATTATTTATATTTATAATATTATAATAAATGATATACAGTATGTTAACTAACAGAGGACGTTCCCGTTAACCTGCAATGGTATAGCGTTCATACATTAAAAAAATATATTAATATAGAAAAAAATAAGGTTTTTTTAATTATATTTTTTATTAAATTGATACGCACTTGGCTTTCCACGTTGGAAGACAAGTGCGCGTGTACAGAGTGTTATTCTTTTTTGCATGTTTCTTTATTTATTTGATGATGATAACACGGTTGGCGCAGTGGCTGAGCGATCGACTGCTGCGCAACGTGTCGCGGGTTCGATCCCCTCACGAAACAAATATTTGTATGATCTGCAAGTAGTTGTTCCGGGTATGGGTGCTAGTGTAGTTTCTATATTTGTAAACGCACCCACGATACAGGAAGAAAAAAAAAAAAAAAAAAGATTTTTATATTTTTTTGGCGTGTATGGACGCTAAACTATTGCGGATTAACGGGAACGGCCTCTGTTTAACATACTGTATAAATTATAATATTATAAAATGTGTTTTTTTTTTTTTTATGTTTATTTAATAGTATTAACAAGCTCTTTATATATAACTGTAATGGCGGGCTGACGTTATAATAGATACAGAATTTAATGACGTCACAGTGTATGAAGAGCCAACGCGTTGATTGTAACTATTAAACTATTTGGAACTGTTAATTGTCACCCAAACTATTGTCAGGGTCTCGTATTTAGCGATACCGTTAATTAGGAGTGAATTAGTTTACAACTACTTACAACAACAAGTTATAACAATCAAGAGGTAATAAACGAATTTACTCCTAAATAACTTTAATGTTATTATTATGTGACCCGACAGGCGTTGTACTGTCTAAATTTCAATAGCTCATATAAAATAGCATTTTCCATTTTTCCCGAATATTTCAACTTTCCCAGCAACTCTTCAATTTCTTTCCGTGAGAACCTGATTCAGTCTATTATAAACATTTTAAAACAAAAATAATCCAAATCGGCCCAGCCGTTCTCAAGTAATGTGCTTATCAACGAACAGCATTTCATTTTTATTATATAGAAGACTAGGGGGGACCCGACAGACGTTATCCGGTAAAAAAAATATATAAAATAATCCATAGAAAAAAGCATTCAATTATTCAAGAATTTTTCAATTTTCCGGGCAACTTTCTCAATTTTTCTTTCCGTTAGTACCTGAATCGGACTATTATGAACAATATAAAACAAAAATTCAGTCAGCCAAAACGGTTCACTCGTTCTGATTTTAGGGTTCCGTACCTGAAGGATGCCAAATGGAACCTTATTACTAAGTCTCCGCTATCTGTCTGTCTGTCAGCGGGCTGTATCTCATGACATGAACCGGAAAAGGTAGATAGTGGATATTCACAGATTGTGATACGCTTACCAACGAACAGCATTTAAGAAACAAAAACTCTTCAGCTTTATTATTAATATAATATACACTAACGAGCAACATAAAAAAGGCTACATGTAAAAAAAAAACTTGAAAACGGTTATAGAGGTGTTTTTTATGCGCTATTAAATACACTTTTTATTACTTCAAGAAACTTTCTTGCGTTGTTTCGGAAATATTTCATGATAAGTTAGTGGCTTTTTATATTGCAGTGCATTGGAATATATTTATCAGAATTGCATGAAACTCAATTAAAGTAATACCAAATATAATTTTACTGTTTAGTGTACTGTAGGTATTTTGTTGGGAAGAAAAGAAAAAAAAAAAGGAATGAAATGTATTTGCAAGAATTGTAGTACATTACAGATGTCGCTATTAATTCGCTAAAAATTTTTGAATACATTAATTAAATTATTCACTTATGTAATTAATGTATTCAATAATGCTAATACAATTGATACGTATATTACATATTGTTTACATTTTGAAATATTTTTATAAATAAACATTTATAACATGATTATAAGAAAGTCAAGCATTTGTAAATTATAATAGTAAAATGTCACTTTGAATCTTTAATGTTAAAAGATACTCATTCACAGAATATAAAATGATTTGTCTTTAAATTATTTCAATAATGCTGTTTTAATACGTTTGGTTGGCAGTTCCTATAATTATGCATTTGGTAGTTTATTATGTACAATGTCGCACATGGGCATGTGCCCACCCATATTTTTCTGAATAATCATGACAAATTATCGAAAAAAAAAAAAAAAAAAATTTCAATGTCTCTCTATGATTTTATGGACTTACAATTGTGTTTTTAACATAAATACCTACTAGATATTTCTCGATGGCATGTGAAGCCAAGTCAGAGTCCCATGGGTGGTGTTAAAACTCTGACACCAGCCGTGCTATTCTGCAAACATCTCACCGTGAAAACTTGGGTGAAGTGAGCTAGATGTGAGCTGACATTGCACCTAAAGCTAGGAATTGACACTATTGACAGCTCATTTCATGCTCACTTCACCTCACTCTTCACGGTGAGATGTTTACAGAATGGATCGACTGGTTAGTCACTAACCACACCGAAAGAAGAAGATATGCTTATACTCATTAGAAAGCAACTTCTGTATATCACAGAAGTGACTTTTTGTTGGTGAGGAATCTATATAATAATACATTGGTATTATTACCATGGGCACATTGGTGTATGGGCACATCGGTGTCCGTTGCCCTTTCAAATATGATATCTTAATATTTTTGTTCTATAAATGATACTTGACGCTGCTTCTTAAGGCGGCAATATGGAAAAGATTTAATGTTCATAATTTTTTCCTTTATTTCATTATATAAACATATAAATTATATTTTTATATAATAGAATAAAATAATATAAAAGATTTCAAAATATAAAAAAATTGTAGCCCACCGGCATCGGGAACAGGGCTCATGTTTATTATTATTACGATATTATTTACTACTCAGTGCCGAGATTTTGTGCCAAAAATATCTGTTCTCATGCCTATGTACCGGTTTCTCACATTACAACCTATCCATAATTTCCCGGAACTATACTCGATCCTGCTCTCAATGGCTATTGTTGGCACTGATATCGGCTTTCACAACATATTGCCTATCAGCCTTGTGTAAGGGTATACGGGGTCTCTGCAGGGTTCTAGTTACTATGAGAACCATTTAAACAAGAAAAACATTGTGGAATTACTTCCTTGGTTATTGAGACTTTTGACAACCTGCTTTGTGTAGTGGCTGGGTGATTTGCTGCAATACTACCTTATAGCGCTACAAGGTTATATTTGCGCGTGGTCAAAATCTGAACTAACGCTGTCATCTTGTTTTTTTAATACATTTCAAGTGACATTTCTCAACAATATCACAAATGTTTACCAGCAACGCCCCCCTGTCAACGTCAGTCGAGCGCTAACAGATCTTGTAGCAGTGTTAATATAAAATGTGTAACCAAAACTGTCCGATCAGAAAATGGCATTAGGTACTGCAATAACATTACCAAAAAGTAATAAAAAATCTTATTATTATTGAAATTGAGAAACGTTAATTTTCAACAGGGGTAATCTTCCCCATAAAAAAAAATGCGTAGTATTTTTTTCTTTTTTCCTGTGAATTACCACATAAATAGACACTTAGTATGATACTTAACAACCCTCACAGATCAGACAAGAGTTTTTTTTATGTTGTATTACGGGTTATTTTCCTGCGACGAACAAATATTATTATGGCGTAAATAAAGTTGTGAGTGTGTTTGTGAAGTGGACCTATTAAACAAAAATAAAATAATGATGAGCCAATTTATTTCAAAAGAATTAGGTACAATGTATGACTTTCGTGCTCGTTTTAATGTAACAGTGTTTGTAGGTGCTTACTGCAACATTTCAGACACCTTGAGTACCTTTGCATTTGCATTAAGTGTACTCTGATACCAGGGTAATTCTTTGGCGCAAAATCTGTACACAAGCATAGTATCTATAATATTCCATTTCACGTAAATTACTGTAGACTATAGTCGTTTCTGTGAAGTCAAAGTCATCCTAGCTAGATCCCAACTTAGTGTTCACTTCCACTCTAATTTATGCAGCTTTGACAGTCAGTTTAGTACACCATATTTCGCTAGTCTTGTATTACCTATGTCCTTTGAAATAGAGGGCGAGCCTATTGCCATTAGCTGGGCGGGCACAAGTCCAAACTCCGGGCAACAACATAGAAATTCCTACCCAAACACTCCACAACACTGCTCGATTGAAAATCGACAGATTATCCTATGTAAAAAGAGATTAAAAAAATACATTTCTCAAACACGTAGAAACTCACTTAACACGATCAAAGAATTAAAATATTCAGTTTCATATTTCGCCATTGCGATGCGGAGCCTCCTTCAAAGTTCGTTATTAAAAATTCAATATAAAAGTTGGATTGCGTTCGTGTACTATACGGCGACACTCAGAAAGTGACGATTGATGCTCTACTGCTCGTTTTCAGTTACACTGCTCTGAATGCCGAAATAACGCGCTAAAGTTTCGTTCTGCACTAAAAAGTGAACAGTTCAGGATGTTGGAATACGAGTAGCAGTTCTGAAATGAAGGTGGTCACTTGGCTAGACGTAGTGAAAAGTAATGCCTTTATGGTTTCTTACGTTTTTTGCAGAACAGAAAACTTTATGGAACAAATCTAACTTAGAGAGATGTATAAATTATTCCAATGATTGTAATTCTGTAAATACATAATTATCTGTTATAGTCGCGCATCATATTTTCATCAAGATACAACCTGACACTGACCTGTAAATTGCAAAAAACGTAAGAAAATTTGAATTTCGCGGGCTTTAACTGTGGATTCACCTTAAATGATTAGATTCCAATAGAAGCCCGAAAGTCTGACAACCCATCTTACGGCGTGGTATCGTGTTACACAGTAACTGGGTGTGGAGTTCAGATAGGCAGTCGCTCCATGTAAAATACTGGTCTTCAGTTGCATCCAGTCAGACTGGAAGCCGACCCCAACAGAGTTGGAAAAAGACTTGGCTGATCTCCTTCTGTTTGCCATACGATCTGCTAGTGATCCATATTTTATGTTTCTGAGAATGTTTTTTTATTGATTCTATAAGACACCAAACCTCACATGCATAGTTTGGACAGATTTCATCAACACCGTCGAAAAAGAAAATTAGTTTTTTTTGTATTATAATAATAATGCAGGAACATTTGTAATTCGAATGCAGTCCACTCATCGCCTGTACAATCCTCTAGATATATGGTGTCATTAGACTGTTCAAGTGTTATTTGTATGTCGTCCTTTTTGCTACTTTGCTCGCTAATTGCAACTTTACACAAGAATTTTAAAGTTTCCATCGTACAGATGACTGTTTTATCTTTCTGCCACTCACGGAATTGCCTGGAGTGCTCCAATAAGTTAATTCTAATTATCCAATTTGTTGGATCCTGTTTTTTCGTTTTAAGGGACACGGTGGTGAGTAGAGTCGTTTTTCCAGGATCCCCAAGGATAAGTAAAATGTCATGTTCTATGTCGTGTACCGATGAGACAGAGATACACTTACTAAACCTTTCTTCATCTTGTTCATCAGATTCAGGGTGTGAGCATTGGTTTGATTCCTCTCTTTCATATTGTATTACAGTCTTTTGGCAGTGTAATTTTTCTTTACAATTTAAATTACTTACAGGTTTTCCGATTGTATTTTTATTACAATGCATAATTTTATTCAACACATCGCCTCCAACGAATCTTATCGATTTGTCGTCTAAGACTTGGTCTAGAGTTAATTCGTCACCTTGAAATATAACTTTTGAGTTTTGTAAGATAATTTTCTGAGATTCTTCACTCATATCAAGTAAATTATTTCTTGCATCCTGTACTACGTTATCTTTTAGTAAGAAATATTTTTTTGCATTTTCAATGGAGTTCTGGTCTGCAATGATAATAACTGTTTTGTCTTTTATAGAGTTTGCAATATTTTCCAATTTATTGCTGGAAATTGTGGTAATTAGTGTTTTGTCAAAGACAACAATAGCTGTTTTTACTGCGTTCGTATTTGTCAGATCTCTACGTAATGTTTGGTCGTCTCTTGCAGATAAATTAAAAATATATTTCAAATCTAAAATGGCACAGTCATTATTTATTAAATATTTTGTAAGCTTAGCAATAGTAAGTGCACTGTTCTTTGTAACGATAACAGTTCCTGTAGGCAGGTCTTGTAACTTAATCGAATTTACAGCATCTTTACTGAAAGTGTATTTTTTATTCTTAATCCTTTGCATCATATTTATAACGCTGATTAATGGCTGAGTTGAAGTATGTTTTACAGCACTTTTATATTTACTGCCTTCTTTGTTCAGATATTCTCCCACTTTAGGCTCCATCCACCATTTTTGTATCTCATCATGATACTTGAGAAATATCGCTTCGGATGTTATTTCTCCATTTTGTACGTCATCACATAAACTATTATTAATTTCATTTATTAAAGTTGTCTCCACTGTATCTTCATTAGATTGGGATGTGTAAAATAGTAACATTTTGAAAAAGTCACTCAATATATTTTCGGTATATTCGTCAGTGGTGAATGAAAGTTTTGGAAATATTTTTACTTTCACATTAAATTTATATTCATACAAGTTTACGATTTCACTATTCAGTTTATCAAATAACTTTTTGGCAAGCTTTCCCAGTGATTCGTAATTGTTATTGAACTTCATCAGCTTGGATACGTCATCAAAAACTAATAAATTACCAACAGCAGAAGCTATGCCACCACTGAGCTGGAGAAATCCTTGTCCCATAGATTCATCTATCATGACAATATTATCGGGCCATGGTTGTTTTATTAATCCTACAATTTTAGATGACAAATCTTTTAATTTTCTTTCGATTTTTTGGTCGCCTCCTTTTATTGTTAAATCTTTATTGCCGAACGAAATCGGTACTTTAAATTCTAGTGATGGCAAACACGTTTTTACTGCCAATTCAACTGTTTTTTCTATGGTTTCTTGTGATTCATTAATTTTGTCCAGCAAAAGTTTATGATTTACTGTTGTTGTTTTATCAAGGAACTCAAATTTTCTGTTTTTAAATGTCATATTGCATGCAATTTGTTCATTTTCATTATCAGTGACATCGCAGGCAACCAAATCAAATTCATTCAGTAAACGGCTCAAAATAACTGAATTCAGCTTTCGTCTTTTAAAAATCTCTGTGCACAGTTCATCTTTAAATAACCGCAGAAATTTTTCGTTGATATCAAAAAAAAATTGTCTAAAGCGTGCAACACGATGTCCTTCAGATTGATTCTCGGAAACATCGAAAACTTTTTGCGCCAAAATTATATGGTAGCGTAACACGAGCTCATCCTGCATCAACATTTGGATATCATTAAATTCTCCAAATATACACTTCGCCATCGGACGAGCCAGTGCTGTGATTTGTTCTTCCAAAACTAGTTCATATAGCTCCTCATTGATAAAACCATGCATTGGTTGTGAATCAGGTTCCCCTGTTTTTATCAGAGCATTCAAATGTTCAGAAAATTTTCCTTCGTATGTTTCTGTAAGTTGGTCAACTTTAGCGGTTGTGTAAATAACGAATAGACATTCTGTTTCACAAAATGTCCCATCGAACAACACGTCTTTATTTTTGGGTTTGAATTTGCGTCTAATTTCCAAATAACTGTTGAAATACGTGGCCAAATCACTTTTAAGATTGAGCGCTGAAACTGCATTATTTTCTCTGTGTTTTGCTTGTATGAACACTGTAAGAGGCTTATCGATCCCTTTCACTCTAGCCCTAAAACAAATGTCATCGAAAGAACCTAATTTGTCTACATTTGTGGCTAAATGAAACTCTTCAATACTTTCATTGTGTATAGCTCTGAAATATATTAAACTAAGAAGTTTGGTCTCGTACAGATGACCACGTATCCCGGATGTTCCAGAACGCTTTGGATATTTTTTAGGGATAGCTTCTGTAGAACCCGCCATCTTGTTGCAGGAGTAGCAGGAAGTCAACTCAACATGCGACAACACTCACAGTCGCAGGAGCTCTTTGTTAGCAGCTGCAGGTACCGCTAAACCGTCGCGCAGGGAGCTCCTTGATTACCTGCTCGTGATTAGGTACACGGAAGAGATCTGAAAATCAAAATGTTTGTGTTATTTGTGTTCAAACTGTTCTAACAAAACACGACTGCGTTGCAAGGCCTATATACAACTCATGGTGCAATTTTTTTCAAGTTTCAGTAATTTCAAATTACTGAAACTTGAAAAAAATTGCTCGTGGTAAGGGCTCTTGGTTGACTTAATAAGAGCCGCGGCACGGGTCAATCAATCAGGTTAAGCTACGCTTGCCGAGGCCGGTCCTTGGATGGGTGACCATCTTTACATATCCCTCTTTACCTCGGAAGACTCGTGAAAGAACATTACTTGTCGTTATGATTTTGTTCTCGTCATTAGCTGTAATAATAATCGTAATTTATTTTCGTTGCTTATACTCGTATAGTTAGTATGTACGAGTATGTATGTATCTATTATATAGCATTTGTATTTATTTTCGTATATTGTACTTATATTACTTATATACTTTGCACCAAAGACAGCCGTCTTTGGTGCAAATACAAAGTACCTTCGTACCGTAACCTTCGTATGGATAGTAATTTTCTAGACATAAAATGGGGCTGCATTTTAAGTCCAGAAAATAACTGTCCATACGAAGGTTGCCTGGAAGAGAACGCAGTAAGTGATAAGGCCGCCCATTGTATATTTTGTAGTGTATTACTTTTGTCTTTTTAACCGACTTCGAAAAAGGAGGAGGTTATATGTTCGACGCGTATGTAAGTTTTTTTTTTTTTTATGTATGTCCGCCGAGATTCCTCACCGACCACGGTGTCGGTGTCTTGGGTTTTGAATTTTTGTTTTTTGCTACCGACTTCCGAAATTAAAGTTATTTTTCACTTTGAAGTGTTTTTTATGGAAGTCGGCTGTTTTTTTTTTTTAAGTTTTTATTGGAATTTTTGTGCCAAGAATCAGAAGAAGAAGTCGGTTGTTTTTTTTTGTAAAAAGTTTTTATTTTTCACTTTTTAGTTGTGGTACCTACCCCACACAAATTCGAATACCAGTACCTGCTATGTAAATAACAGTCACAGGAAGTTATCATCATATCATCCATATATACTAAGTGTGAAAAATACGTATTATTGAAGCTTACTCAAAAACTATCCCAGCAAAATTAATAAAATTTATATGGGACCAACCCGGGAGCATACCCTTTCAAACAAAAAAATAATTTTCAAATTCGGTTCATAATTGACGGAGAAATCGACTGATATACATAAAAAAAAAAAAACATACGCGTCGAACATATAACCTCCTCCTTTTTGGAAGTCGGAAATTGCGATTTGTTTTAAGTTTCTGTGATAAATAAATCTGTCAAAAAACAAAAATGCAGTTTTATTTTCCTCCAGAATCGAGGTCATGGTTGCTTTGAACACTTTGCTCTATTAATTATAGTTTTCTTTTAACGCAAAGATCACCTTGGGAAAACATTATTACAATATTTCATTAGTTTCGTTTTATTGCACTTTATTTTTACAGTTGCATTAATGGCCACTAAGAAAATAAAGGCAACACTGATCCATACATTTTGGTCCTTAGCTTTTAAGGAGGATCTGCAAAGGTAGCCCGCGAAATTCAAATTTTCTTTTTCAAATTAAACAATGTCGCCCATGGGCATTGGACCCCCCTTTTAAAGTTAATTTTCGATAATTTTTCATGAATATTCAGAAAAATACAAATTTGTATAAATACATATTTGTTACGGTCGTGAATCATATTTTTATCAAGATACAACCTGACACACTGACTGTAAGAAAATTTTAATTTCGCGGGCTACTTTGTAGATCCGCCTTAAGTACAGTGCGTTCATTATAACTTGACCCGTGACGCGATTGGCAGCTGAGTTTTGCAGTTATGTGATTGGTAGTACTGTTCTGTCAGTCGCCATTTTGAACTCTATTCGTATTAAAACTAAGACTGCATTTCAGTCCTACCAATCGTGTCACGGGTCAAGTTATAGTAGAGACTAGCCTGATTGACGTTTCCTCCAATAAGCGATAAACACTATTTCGTTTATTAGATAATAGAAAATAATAGAGAACATTTTACATAATGACGCGCTCTGTCAGCTCTTCAAGCTGAGGAGCTGACAGAGCGCGTCATTATGTAAAATGTTCTAGATTAATTTGATTTCATTTAAATAATTACGTATTGAAATATAAATATATCTGATTCTTTTATGGAAACGAACTGGTAGTGCTAGCGAGCCCAGCGTTAACGTAAAGTTACAAAATACTGCTCAGAATTAACAAACAGTATAAGGAAATAAATACATTTTAAATCTATGCAATACAATTTTATTAAAGTCGCATTTTGCGTCTGTCTGTGTGACCACGTTGTTCTTCTAAACTACGCACCGGATTTTAATGCGGTTTACCCCATCACCTAGAGAATTTATTCCGAAAGGTTTATGTGTATGATACATTCATAATAAACTTACTTATAATAAAGAAATTTCGGTGTTTTGTCAAGTCGTAAAAACCGTGCGAAGCTGGAGAGGGATGCTAGTTATAGTGTTTAATTATTGATAGGAAAGGAAAATATGAAACGATGTTATGCATACAATGTCCAAAGTTAGACGGATGGAATATTATGATTTATTACACACTTGAGCGTTTATACTGTAAGTAGGCAAAGTCGCAAATAGCTGTCAAATATTTCGCTGTTTTGATTAATTTGGCAATATTACTTTATGGAAATAAGAAATATGGCTGACTAGCGAACTAGAATATTAATTGTAATTACGACGATTGATGAATTGACGGCGTAGAAACTCAACGCAAATCCTGTATGTGTATGATTGCGAGAGCCTTGTGTTCGCGCTAAGAACCGACAGCTGATGGATCAGCGCGAGCGCCAGCCGAGCGTTATATGTAATGCCTAGTGCCTTTCATACGCAGAATTCGAGTTACATTACACACGTCTGGATCCGGATTAACTAGGCGTTATTGAACATGACCTTGGTGAAAACGGGCATTATTGTAGTAATACTTTAGACGAATCATAGTGATCATTTTTATTTCGATTTCAGTGTTTATTTTTGTAATAAGTACCGTGCGGAAAGGGTAATTTGTAAGTCCTGTAAGATGAAAAGTTTGCTATGTACTACTCCAGGTCTCTTGCTACCTATGTGTCTTTCATAACGATCCATTCAGTAGTTTAGACGTGAAAAGGTAACACACAGACAGACAGAGCTTAACTTTCGCTTTTAATATTAATATGGATAAGGATCTGCCAGGGTTGCGAGTTTTCCTTCTGCGAAGCAGTAATGCTCGCGAAGGAGGAGGCGGAGCGCGCGAGGGAAATGCAAGATGCGCGCCCTCGCGCCCCTAGTCGCCGCAGGAGACGCCCCGGGCGTCGGGAGTCGCGAGCCGACTTCCGGCCACCATAGGCGCGGGCTTGCGGACGGTGGGCAATGGGTAGCTCGCCGTCCGATTACAACCAGGCCTGGGTCGACGGCGCGTTGTGTTCCACGCGCGCCTCAAAGAGATGTCAGCACCAACAGACGGGGTCCGTAAGGGCCAATGCCTGCCAGGGTTGCGAGTTTGTCCGAAAGGGATATCGCGGCCCCGAACACGGGTGAGTTTTAGTCAGTAAAAGTCTGACACTGACCTCCCGTTCCACCCAGAGCGGGAGAAGTTCCTTGATAATTTCCCACCCAAAAAAAAAAAGTATAGATATGGATTCTGAAGTACTTACAGTACAGATAACTTCTTTATTCCAGAAGCAATCACAAAACACTATATGGTGTAGGTCGCTGCCCGTGGGATGTCACCGGACCACTGAACAAATAACAATTGATTGCATTAAAATGACACACACCAATAGGGCTAACTTGACGCCCGCGACAATTACTCAATCTCGCGTGAGTAATTGTCACAGATAACTATATACCATAGTCGTCTATTTCTGTCACTTTTCTCGTTTTCTGACAGCGCCGCCTGTTCTGTCAAACTTGATATTTTTTCGACAAACTCTAACATGACACCTTAGTTATCTCGATTTTTGACAATTCAACACAAGATATCTGCCATTTTTCTGTCATTTACTCGTCTTCGATTTTGACGACGAGAAGAGTAAACAAAATAATGATACAAAAAAAAAACTCCAAAATAGAGTCTGTCAAGCGAGTCGAGTCCACAACCATTTTACTGATTTCTTATAATGGCAATACTATTATCTGTCAAACAGATTGTCACAATTTCTGTTCTAACCTCGAAGCATTCCGGTTTTTGTTGAATTTTTTAATGTTATAATGCCAAAACCTATTAAAAGTAGTGTCAGGAGCCTGCTGTTTACAATGATTAATAAATATAATCATGTAAAGATTGAACCTGATGACGTGTTAACAGAAAAACGACGACTTTTGGATGAAATTGTTTCAACAACAGGTAGGTTGGCTACAAAATGTTGATACTTTTAGCACAATTGTCTAATTTTGTTTATTTTACTATGATGTGATCACGATTTCGGTTTTGGTTTAGATTCAGACGTCGTATACATGACATTGAATCTCAATGGGGCACCTATAAGTGAAAAGTATTATAAGAGATTGTTGTCATCTTTTTTCAGCCACCTTGGATGATGAATTAATAAAAAGCACAATTGATAATTTAGTTAAGAAAGTCATAGCCATAGATGAGAATAAAAAAATGAAATCTGAAACAGACTATTTGACAAAAATTGCTGCTATGACAGGTTAGTACAGATTTATTTGTTTACATTGTTTGCATTTTCTACAAATATTATCATAAAATTTGTGCGTTTGATACTGAACTGACATATTGAACTTTCAGATTTAAGTGTGAAAACACTGCGAAGAATTAAAAAAGAAGGTGCTATTAACCAAGGCGAGTGGAACACACCGGGGAAAAAACGTCCACGACAGCCAACTGTAGCCAATCTGGATAATTTTGACTTATCAGCCATACGCAATAAAATTAATGAATTTTACTGTGTGAAAAAGCAAGTTCCAACTCTACGAAGTTTGCTTGCAGATTTAAGAGAGTCAATTGGATTTACTGGATGTCATGAAACATTGAGACAATTATTACTCAAAAATGGATTTGAATTCAAAAAAAATAAAAATGAGAGATCTCTTCTTATTGAAAAGTATGAACTAGCTGCATGGCGACATAGGTATCTCAGAGCTATTGATGAAAAGCGGAAACAAGGAAAATTAATAGTTTATCTTGATGAGACCTATGTCCACCAAAATTATAAAGTTAAAAAATCATGGCAAGGGCCATCAACAAGCGGTGTAATTGACAAAATATCGTCAGGCAAAAGACATATTGTTGTTCATGCTGGATCCGAAAAAGGTTTTGTTCCCAATGCATTATTGGTATTCAGTACTAAATCAAAAATGGCAGATTATCATGATGATATGAACAGAAATAATTTTATGAAATGGTTACGTGAAAAATTAATACCCAATTTAAGTCAGCCCAGTGTCATTGTTATGGACAACGCTAGCTACCATGTAACACAAATAAATAAGCCACCATCTATGAATGATTTAAAGGCTGACATTCAGAAATGGCTAACTGAAAATGGAATTCATTATGAAAAATTCTTTACAAAGGCTGAGCTTATGTGCCTTGTGAATGAACATAAAACAACTCCAATGTATGAAGCTGAAGAATTTTTGAAACAACATGGCCATGAGGTTTTGAAACTTCCGCCATATCATTGTGACCTGAACGCAATTGAACTCATATGGAGTTTGGCTAAAAGAAAAATAGCCAGCAAAAACTTAGGGATTCCAGGTAAAGAAATGGAGAACCTTATAAAAGAATGCTTTAATAGTGTCACAGCCAATGATTGGAAAAAATGCACAGATCACACTATTAGTGTCGAAAATAAGTATAAAGTAAGAGACAGGATATCCGAAACCGAGTTGGAACCCTTCATCATTTCTGTGCGTAATGATTCTACTGACAGTGATTTCTCATTTGAAGGCATTGAATTTCTTGATTCTGATTTTAGTTCTGATGAATAAATACGTACATTGAAATGCTTTTTTTTTAATTTATCCCAAGTAATTTTTTTATCAAAATTCAAGTATCAACAAGTTTTCAGCGTGCTATATCAGTGTTGACACCTGAAAGATTTTTGAATTTGCCGCCTTTTTCATGGGACTAGACTCGCTTGACAGACTCTAGCATGGCAGTTTCACAATTGTACTTATTTTAGTCATATTTATTTTTTACAATATATTAATAATGAAAACACTTAGTTTTAAACTACTATTTATATTGGAACGACATGTTTTATATGGAATTTTTCGCGTTTTGTATGGAAAAAAAAATACCTACATGTTGAGCTCTAGGGGTTTCATATAGGATGTTGAAATTTTCATTATTTTTGCGATAGGACACACCATTTTCGAGATATAAGTAAAAGAAAAGAAAAAAAAAAGATACAGTACTGTTTTTGCACCGTCGAAGTGTTGGTGTGCATTTTGGTTCATGACAACTCATTTTAATCCACATCTTTTTAATCGCGATTAAAAATAGTCAGATTTAGATTAACAATCAAAATTTTAGGTGAAAAACGCCAAATTCAGAATAGCAAAATTTCCGTTTTCACAAAATTAATAATTCAGTGCCATAATAGTGGCAAAACGTCGTTTGACAGGAATAAACAAAATTTTGGTGATTTTAAGTCTAGTTTAGAAGCATTTGTGACAAGAGAATGGGCACCATTGAATGAATGAAACGGAATCTCAAGCCGATGTTGCTATCATAAAAATGATTTGTTTTTAATAATTTGCAACATCGGTTTCTCGTCGCGAGATATAGAAGTGTCAAAGTGGCTTTTTCCAGTTTCCTCGTCGTTTACGGTCATGTTAGGGATTAAAATGACGTCAGAATCGTCGACAAATTTCGATAAAACGAGAAAAAGAGCGTTCTCGCGCTTGTCATGTTAGCTATGTTAGTCAACCGCACGATTATGACATAGAATAGTACAAAACTTAGAAGGTTGACTCCATACACTGAGTGAAAACGCACGCACACATAGACAAGCTTCACGTACACTGGTATTCGATTGAAGCTGCGGTCTCACGGCCCGTTAACTGACAGGCCATGGCGTGGCCTGGTGATGGCGTTGCCAGGCCTGTCGATGCTTTATGCAGCCCGTGCCGAACATCCCCACGGCATTTTTCAGCCTCTTACGGCCTGTTGGCCGCTATTGCAACATGTCAAGTGACCCGGAGCGCATGGCTGCGTGTGCAGCTGCTGTAGTTTCATTCAGTGATCAACATTTGATAAACAAAGCAAAAATAAATCCAGTACATGCCGTGACAGGTGCCCTCGCGCTGCGCCACGCCGCGCCACGCCACGCCGCTCCACGCCGCGCCTTTGAACTTATCAATTCCCGGCGGATGATCACTTGCTTCAAAAATGGTGAAAGAAAATATCGTAAGGAAACGGCCTGAGAGATATTTCTCGACGGCATGTGAATGGGCGGCATAATAATTCTGATACCACACAAAAAAAAAGTGAAAACTAAAAACTGGTATTAGCGCCATCTATATTCTATAACCTAGCGCTACGTGAATCTATAAGTTTAACCCTTCCAAAATCACTCAAAGCGCCTAACGAAGTTTTCACTTAGAAAAAAAACCGTAAAATATAGTTCAGTACAGTGACATGTTTGTGAATCACCGTGCGTATACGCGTCTATGTGTGCGTGCGCCTGTTTTTGATCTTTACGGAGCCGACCTTCTGTACTATTCTGTGTCTTTGGTAATAATTTGTCATTGATAGTGCCATTATTAGTACGAAGAATTGTGGTTTTTGTATTTTAAGTGTTATCTACTACTGACGCGCGCCAGCTTACAATCTGGGTTTTAAATTAAAAATCGCAAGTACAATGACTATGAACTTATTTATTGTTAATTAAAATAATACATTTTACATTATGTTTTCCTTAAACAATACACAAGCCGTAGTCTTCACGATGTAACGTTATTATTTCTACAGTAAAAATTGTTTAAAACTTTAATTGATAGGGTCAAAAATACTTATGTGCACTTTAGTACAAGTGATTATCAACCATAAAATCTGAGGAGTATGGATAGTTTTCGCTTGACAAACTCCTGGAGATGGGATCATTTGAAATGGTGGCGACTGGCTTTGACCTATACGGAGTTTCTTTAACATCCTGACCGAGAGTATACACCTGGAAAGAAAGAAGAGAAAAATTCAAATAGGATTCTTGGCACAAAAATTCCAATAAAAACTTAAAAAAAAAAAAAACCTGTCTTCCATAAAAAACACTACAAAGTGAAAAATAACTTTAATTTCGGAAGTCGGTGGTATAAAACGAAAATTCAAAACAACCTTTAGACACCACGACCACAAATGATTTTGTCGTGGATAAATGATACTGGTTTTTTATCCACGACAAAATAATTTGTGGTCTTATCAGACTTCTATTCATTATTACTAGGACTGTATTGTAAGTTACCGTGAAGCCGTCTGGGCCCCTCTTCTTCCTCAGGTAGTTGAAACAGCACGCTCGGAAGCGCCTCGTCCCGCACGCGCGCGTGCACTCACTGCCGCAAGAGTCACACGCAGACCACACCGAGCTCACTGCAAGGATAGGAAAACAGATTTAGAATCAACATTCATACACAACATAAAACATAACATCACGCCTGTATTCCCTGAAGGCTTAGGCAGAGGTGTACCTATAGTACACGAACATTTCGCCAGTTATGTTTGAGTCCCATGTAATTGGGGGCGACCCTATTACCATCAACCGGGCACAAATCTAGACACCGAGCTGCTACTGACGAATTCTAGATGGAAATCCCAGTAACACTTTGCCCGACCCGGGAATTGAACCCAGGACCTCATGCTTCTCTTGGGCGGGAGCGGGAGAAGCCATTTGACGATTACCAACCCTCAAAAAAAAAAAAGACGCTGAGCAGTATAAATCAAATCAAAATAATTTATTTGCATAAAATATGGTGGGTACAAGACATGTTATAGGTATATAAAATTCAGTGTAAGATACATTCCGCCATGTAGTGATGTCATGCAAATATTAAGGTGATAAAGTACGTATACATAGGTATGTTAGTTAGAAATAAATAACAATTATTCGAGGTTCAGCGTTAAGACCAGGCGCTCTAATAGTAGATTGTTTGCTTGGGAGCAAACAACAATTTTTAGGGCGAGAGTGTTTCTTTGAATCCAAAGCAGAGCGAAGGATTTAAAAGTAAGAGTAAAGGAGATCGAGGATTCAAAGTAAGTCACTCGAGCTTAAAATAGTCTTGCTCCCGAGGTGAACAATCTACTTTCTATCACCCTCTATGAGAAAAAAAAACGTGTGCGGTCCGAACCCCGTCAGGAACGAAGTTTCTTATAACGTATGATTAAAAAAAAAATTGCCGCCATGTCGAATTTACATTTTGACCTCACTATTGGCTTTAGCACCCTCGAAAACTATGAAAACGACACCCATGACGAAAAATATGCAAATTTTCGAAGCCGCCATATTAGATTTTCATTTTAACCTCACTATCGGCTTTAGCACTCATGAAACCATGGAAACCATACCCATGATGATAAATTAAAAGAAATATTCAAGCGAAAATGTTACAATTACGTAACTATCTTGTACATCGAAAGAAAAAGATCCAATATATCATATACTAAAGTTTAATTTTGATTGTATGCGTGACTGTTTCAGAATATTAATGCAAATTAACATACAATTTAGGGAACTTCCTCTTACAGTGTTCATTATAAAGTTGGCAACGTCGCAAATAGCTGTCAAGTATTTTTTTTTTTTTTTTTATTCTCAAACATTATTTGTTGCTTTTACAGTTTTACTCGCCAAACTATCCAGTATGATTATTGACCTGTTTTGTTTAATTCGGCAATATAATTGTAGGAAATATGAAATATCTCTAACTAGTGAACTAGAATATTAATAATTAATTGCAATTATAACAGTGAATTTGATTGATTTGTAACCGTTTTACATCTAAAACTAAATATTCGGTGATACGATAATTATTGCATTTCATAATCATGGTGAGAAATAACGATCGGTTGAGGAGAAAACGAATCTAGCAAATCAGCGCTGGTACGTTCTACCAACTTCTTTCGAATATGGTCACGTAGTTACTTTCAAAGATATCCGACTGGTTGCTATCCTGACGTTCAGAGGAAGCGCATTTCAAAGAATGTAATGTAATTATGTAATGAATGTTTTTACTTACCGATGAACATAAGACTAATAACTGCTGTGATCTTCAACATTTTTGTAAAAAAATATTCTTAGAGAGATGACACTGTTTCCGAAGCCAATGTTGGAATGTCTTGTAAATGTTGGCATCCCCTTTATATATGAGTTAAAGTTTACTTATGCGTAGGCGATGAGATAAGACAAAGCTTTTAGCTTAGGTTTATTTGATGCCTAGGATTCCTTATTTGTGTTGACGTGATAAAGTGCCATGTAACTGTATGCCAGCATGTTTAAAAATTGAGATATGGCGATCGTCCACTGCTACGTAGAATGAGAGATGCTATTCTATTCTATTTTTAATAAATGGCAAGCAAAGCCATAGGATAGTTGTAATTTCGATTCAAAAATCGTTCGAATTTACCTTACGTTTACGTCACGCGTTTATTGTTAGGGCCTCAGGACTGCAAATCGAACGAGGTCGAAGTGGATTCTTCTCCTTCAAATTTTACGGAACGTGTGACAGCTAGCAAGCCCTAACTTTTCGTCTGTTTTATTGGTTCTGACAAAGGATTTAACATTCTGTAGAGCCTTTTAAGCCATTGCATGGCAGTAAAGTCAAATTACCAATAGGTAGGCACTTTGACTACTGCCTACTCTTTAGAAATATATTGAAAGCTGGAACATTTCGGGATATTTTGTGAGTAAATGAACATTATATTAGTGTTATTGGGTTTTTGCATCTGGAATTCCTCAGTATCGGCCCGGAGTCTGAATTTGTGCCCGATTGATGGCAATAAGCTCGCCTCCTATTACATGGGACTTAAACATAACTGGCGAAATGTGGGTGTGTACTAAGGTACAATTCTGCCCGACCTTTTGAGGAAATCAGGCGTCATTTTATTTGTTTTGTTATGAAAATTCTAGGATACTGGTGATATTTAAAGGCTAAACTGGATATAGACCTAGAAGGGCGACTGATTTCTAAATATGCACAATATTATATTTTGCTAAATTTTCAAGTTAATCGGACGTTCTGTCAAGCGTTAACAAAAGAAACAAATGAACATGTCAGAATACTGCGGTTTTTTTTGTCATGTAGCGTCCATCATGCTGACGTAGTTTTTCAATATTTTGTTAATTTGAATGTTCTTTTCATAGATTGCTATTATTTTCATGATTTTGTTAGTTTTAATGTTCCTTTTTTATTGTTGCATTTCCTGTGCGTGTCCCAAACAATAGTTATTGTTGTGCAAGGCTACAGAGTTGTTTTTTGGTGCGAGAACTTGTATAGAATGCTAAGCGTAGCGAGAGTTTTAAAGGTACGCGACGCAGAATAGCTTTGCTGCCGAGTGAAGTACGTACAACTTTTCACCTCACTACAGCGTACAAAATGTTAGGTGCAAGAAAAACAGCATAAATAATATATTAAATTAGAAAACTCAATTTTGCATTATGTACAGCTTGCACTAAGTTCTGTGATATCTTCGTCGCTGCTGGTCGCGATTGTATAAAAAAACAAAATAAAATGATGGAAAATGAATTGAATAAAGTGAAGATTTTTTTTTTTTTCATGCTGTCGTCTTGCTGGTTGTATTAATGCGTTCTCAGTGGACTACTGGTTTAGAAAATTTCTGAATAGAAAGATACGAATTTAAAAAACTCTTTCCACGCAAGCGGATAAAATGCACTTTTGCACTCAGATTTCGAATGATAAACAGAATCTTTCCGAGGTGTGAGGTGAAATAGTAGATTGTTTGCCAAGGGAGCAAACAACTATTTTAATATACAATAAACTATTTTAAGGCGAGAGTGTTTCCTTGAAACACTAGTCCAGAGCGGAGCGAAGGATTCTAAAGTAGAATCCTGAGTGCAGCGAGGGTTCAAAGTACGTCACTCGAGCTTAAAATAGTGTTGCTCCTGAGGTGAACAATCTACTTTTTATCACCCTCTATGAGAAAAAAAAGTGTGCGGTCAGGGACGAAGTTCCTTCTCTTGTATGATTTAAAACAAAAACAACAAGTTCGCAGCCACCGTCTTGGATTTATACTTTTTTTGACCTCACTATCAGCTTTAGCACCCTCGAAAACTACTCGTATGAAAACGACACTCATGATGAAAATTTGCAGCCGGCCATCTTGGATTTAAATTTTGACTTTACTATATAATTATATCACTTGGTTCAAAAACGGTGAAGGAAAACAGCGTGAGAAAACCGGCATGCCTGAGAGAGATTTCTCGATGGCATGTGAAGTCAAGTCAGCCCATGGGCGGCTTTAAAACTCTGTCACCAGGTTAGTCACTAACCACACGAAAAGAAGAACGTAACGTTTTATGTTCTGTAGATATATAACATTATATGTCTAAACATCACTAGTCACGGATTGTAACCCAAGTACTATTTAGTACAAATTCACTCCATTCTAATTCGAGATAGTTCATTAGCGGGCTGAAAACAAATACACTCGAATTCTCTTAAATTGTCGAGCTCATGTTACCGATGTTTGCTTTAGTGTGCTCGTTTCGTACTAGTTTAAAGGTACTGAGGGCCTAGACAAATGGCATTCGCTTCGGAGCGATTCTATTACGACAATCGCTATCGCTTCAACGATAACGAAGTTCAATCGGTAGACAAAGTACACTACGCTTCGCTATCGTCTAGTCGATGCGTCGGTTCGATAAAAATTACATTTTAGCTATGGTTTTTCGTCAGCAAACGTCAAATTCCCTGCTGTCGCTGTCAATTCATGTTGTCATTTGAAATCCGGGAAAATTCAAAGTTTTGAAAGTGATACAAATTATTGGTAAGTAATAAAAACGAAAAGTGCTTCAAATATGTTACGTAAAATAAATAAATTAGTCTGTAAATAATTTATACTCACTAAACTTTACCTCTATTAGAAGCAGTTGCAAACATGCAAAGACTTGCAGACTAATCTATTTTGTTGCGAAATTATTGTTCTAGAAATGGAATCAAGAGCGAGAGCTAGTGGCGAACAATTCGCCACTCTTTTGGAGTTCATGGAAAGGTAAATTAAGTTCACAAGTCAATATTGTATACCTATAAAATGACACAATTGTCTCGAGTTACAATCCTATTAAGGCGAATGAAAGGACGTGATTTACAATGAAGTACTTACTAAAGGGCTCTTTGGTCATTCATATTTCAGCCACGGTGACCTTGCCAAACCTCAGCTTGGTGTTCAGGGGCGAATAAAGGCGGATCGTTTGTGGCAACAGTTGGTTAACACCTTAAACTCTATTGGTGGTGGTGTTAACAAGACTCGGGACAAATGGAAAAAGGTAAACACTTTTACATAAAATAACATAACATCACGCCGGATATCCCCGTCGGGTTACGCAGAGGTGTACGTACAATAGTAGGGACACTCTTCGCCAGTTATGTTTAAGTCCAATGTAATAGGGGGCGAGCCTATTGCCATCAACCGGGCACAAATCCAGACTCCGGGCTGCTACTGAGAAATTCCTGATGGAAAAACCCAATAACACTGTCCGAACTGTCGAACCCAAAACCTCATGCCTCAGCAGTAGCACTTGCGACCACTAGACCAACGAGGTAGTCAACACTACATATACGAGTACTTGCGTATTTATATAAGTACATATGCATTTTCTAATATCCATATATTTAACATATTTTGTATTCACACCTATACGCATTTTTATGAATTTAAGGTGTGGGCAGATTGGAAGTCGAAAACAAAAAAAAAAGCTATGACAATTCGACGTCATGCAAGTGGCACTGGTGGTGGTCCAAATACCAGGATAAAGTTAACAACTTTGGAGGAAAGGGTGTTGGGGATTATTGGTATATTGGCGGTGGAGGGACACTCTGATATAGAAGAGCAGGGATTTGATGTTAGTAGATATAATTCTTACTACGTATGTATACAAAGAAATAGATAAGTTATGGAATGTAGGCGGCCCATTCGGCAGACCATCCGTTGTAGCATTCTTTGGAGAAGCTATGTTGCAGTAGACTTCTGCGGGCTAATTATAGGCTAAGAAAATCACACAGGTTTAGTCTTGTACTAGCAGCGCTAGCGCAGTACTAGGGGCGCTGCTAGTACAAGACTAAACCTGTGTGATTTTACAAAAACTTAATTATTATTATTATCATAAAAAAATGTATAAGTACCTAAAAATTTAGTTCCATGTAATAACAAAACTAAGAATGTAAAGTAAGAATCTATTAATACTTATTTTTAAATAATATGTATTTAGCTTATTTATCTTCATATTTTTTCAGAGACCTATTGATGAGAGACCATGTTCACCATCCCAATTTGTAATTGATGTTGATGTTGTCCATGAAAACGGTATGTATGGCTTATTATTCGTTAGCTTAGTGCAAGTGTCCCATTGGACAACCCTCAAAACTTATTCATTTGTTTTGCAGATATTGTGCCAATACCGTCTCCATCATCAGAAATCATACCACCTTGTCCGTCCACCAGCCGGCAACAGCTCCCGACACCGGCGCGGCGCTTACCACCACGAGCGGCCACTCTGCCCACACCTGCCACCACTCTTCCTCCTATTCAAGAGCCTCTCGAGACATCGCCTCACTCTTCCGCTGCCTCTTCACATCGCCGGCGGCGTCTGTTTGCGCGCCGAAGACGAATAACTCCATTTGAACGTGCGTCAAGCGAGTTTGTGGCCGTCGAGCACCGCCGCCTTCAGTTGGAGGAAAAACGGGAGGCAAATGAGGCTCGGAGGATAGAGGTTGACCAAGACCGAAATAATATTTTCAGGCGCTTAGCAGATGTTGCTGAAGCATTCCTTCAGCAATATCTGCAAAATTGCGATTAACTATCTTTTTACAAGTGCTTTGACACTAGGTGGTGTTAAGAGTCTGATGATGAAGCCGGAAGGTGACCATAGGAACTCCTCAATCAAACAAGACAGCTCTATAGTGTTTGGACTCATTGGTTATGGATTAACTACTGCTTTGACACTAGGTGGTGTTCAGGGTCTGATGATGGAGCCGGAAGGTGGCCATAGGAACTCCTCAATCAAACAAGACAGCACCATCGTGTTTGGACTCATTGGTTATGGATTAACTACTGCTTTGACACTAGGTGGTGTTCAGGGTCTGATGATGGAGCCGGAAGGTGGCCATAGGAACTCCTCAATCAAACAAGACAGCACCATCGTGTTTGGACTCATTGGTTATGGATTAACAAGTGCTTTGGCACTAGGTGGTGTTCAGGGTCTGATGATGGAGCCGGAAGGTGGCCATAGGAACTCCGCAATCAAACAAGACAGCACCATCGTGTTTGGACTCATTGGTTATGGATTAACAAGTGCTTTGGCACTAGGTGGTGTTCAGGGTCTGATGATGGAGCCGGAAGGTGGCCATAGGAACTCCGGAATCAAACAAGACAGCACCATCGTGTTTGGACTCATTGGTTATGGATTAACAAGTGCTTTGGCACTAGGTGGTGTTCAGGGTCTGATGATGGAGCCGGAAGGTGGCCATAGGAACTCCTCAATCAAACAAGACAGCACCATCGTGTTTGGACTCATTGGTTATGGATTAACAAGTGCTTTGACACTAGGTGGTGTTCAGGGTCTGATGATGGAGCCGGAAGGTGGCCATAGGAACTCCTCAATCAAACAAGACAGCACCATCGTGTTTGGACTCATTGGTTATTTATTAACAAGTGCTTTGACACTAGGTGGTGTTCAATCAACTAATATTAATACGATATGGTAACTACGGAACCCTTCGTGTGCGAGTCGACTCGGTCTTGGCTGGTTCATGCCTTCCCAAGGCACGCCACTGATTAAATGTTTAAATAAATACTATATGTATATGAAAGTGATTTTAAGCATGGTTATACATAGATAAAGGTTTAGAGAGTGAATAAAAAAAATATGTTTATACTCGTACAATGCATTTTTATTTTTTACTTTAGCAGACCTGCAAGGTGCTCTTATTTTACAACCTGCTGATTAACAAATTGCGCATGGCTCTGCCTTGTATTAATTCGCTTTGGCTGGAAGCTGCATTGGAGGCTGCTAAAGCCGGTAATGAGTAATCATCCCTATAATCATCATCAACTATAGGGATAACTTGTGGTGTTGGCAACCGACCCTTAATTGCTATGTTGTGCAATACACAACATGCAAGTGTTATCCTGCTAGCGACACTAGGATGGTAGTGAAGAACTCTGTCTTTCAACAAACACCTCCAACGGGACTTCAGCAAACCGAAGCAACGCTCGATCAAGTTCCTGGCTAGCACATGGCGTGATGTGTAAGTCTCTGCTTGAGACCCAGGTGCAGCACTGAGCTCGGGTGTCATCAGCCAAGCTCGTTGTGGGTATCCTGAATCACCTGCAACAGAACACAACAAATAACAATTACCAACAGCGCCGCTCCAAGTTTTACCCGCTATCCTAGAGGCACCGTATATTGTTCCAAGAAATTATCATTACACTGTGACAAAGTACTAAACATACAAATATACTGTATTGTAACTACCTAATAGTAATAAAAAGCTAAGTCAAGTCAAGTAAGCTAAGTCTTACCTAATAACCAAACACGTTCCCCGTTTTGATGAAGTCCTCGCATGTATGGCTCTACTTGACTCGCTGACCATATGAAAGAATCGTGAGTTGCTCCACCAAACTTTGAATTCACATTCGTTATTTCCAAATTGTGATTGCATACCTGTGAACATAGGTTACATATATACAGTACTCTGAAGAAGAGTTCTTTGAATAGGTTTTCTTTAGGTGATGTTCTTTAAATAGACAATTCAGAACCGAGCAATTCTTTAATAAGCTTTATAACCACATATATCTATCCTGTCATGGGTAAATACTACTCCAGTTACCATTTGAACATTTAGAGAGTGATATCCTTTTCGATTGTAATAAAGGTGTTCTCCATCCACCGGTTTTACAATCGCAATATGTGTACAATCGATGCAGCCTATTATACCCGGTAAATTGTACCTTCTTTGAAACCTGTGAAAACATAGTTAAGTAAGTATTTACTCACATAGTACATCAGGCAGGGTGTATAGATACATAGGTGTCCCTATGTATTTATACCATAATTATGATATCCACCTGTCCTAAGTCAATAGGTAGAAAAAGCTTTAATGTTGTTTGCTCAAAATAATATATAACAACATAAAATATCAATAAGATTTAAGTAGGTACACATATTAGCTGAATATGAAAATATCTATAGACACTTACTCTTCTTTGATAAGTGCCCGTTCTTGTGGTGTTTGGGGGAAAACAATCCATTGTTTCAAAATAGAGTTGTGGTTCAGTGCATCAACAACTTCTCGAATGCAACGACTTGTAGTCCTCTGAGTAAGATGTTGAGTTACACCCACAACCCTTTGATACGACCCTGTAGCGAAGAAGCTAAGGGCACAAAGCACCTAAAAAAAGACAAATAATGTAATTATGACGGATATACAGTCAAAATATGTAAGTACCAATGTAAAATCAAACCAAAACACAACAAAAACTTCTAGGTACTTGGATTTATTGTAAGTATTCGGCTCACTTCTTACCTTTATTTCGAAGGGTATTTCGAGAGACCCTTTTAATGCAGTCGAAGCCCGTAATTCCTGGCAAAGCTGTTTAAATACGGCTTTGCTGAGCCTAAAATGATCTATAAATAATGCTTCTGGCATTTCGTCGAGACTTTCCATTTGCTGCCGCGAGCGAAATCTTCTTTGGCGTCTAAGCCAAACACTTTCGTTGTGTGCTGCCCACAGTAAACGCAGCGTGTGCATTTTATTACAAAACAAACAACGCAACCAAGAGAGAACCTTTCGTAAGAGCGTAAAATATATATTCCTTAAACGCAACTGAAACACCGAGTGCTTAAAAAATTGTGTGTCAGCTCCGACGCAGGAGTTTACTCCTTAATACGATTGTCTTTGAATATGCAAAGAGCGTAAATAAACGCATCTCTTACTGAAAGCATGTATGTATTTTTATTGTAAATATTCACATTTTTTTACAATAATTTTTTGGCTCAGCCGGTAACAGAAATTAGCTGGTAATACAGGCATAATCAGCCTATAACGTTCCCACTGCTCGGACACTTACCTCCTCTCTGTGAGAGGGAGTAGACTGTAGTACACTGTAGGCCATGCCGGTTTCCTCACGCCTGTCTGAGTGACCCATGACCTACATAATCGTAAGTCGGGGCCGTTACTACTGTGACCTATCACTACTCTCAGCGGTGTGGCGAGTTCGCAAAAATTGCTAGACGTCCGACCTCCAACACGTTTCGCTCGGGACTAACTAAATGACACGGGGCGAGCGCATGAAAAGATTGACACTTGATTTTGGAATTAGTGGTACCTATACCTACGTGTTTTCATATTTCACATTAGGTCGGCCGGTTATAAAAAAAAGACGTTTATTATGGTATAAGTTATTCAAAGCCTAATATAACTTAAATGAAACAATAGTTCGATCATAATTTAGACTTGTCTTTGAGATTTAATTGGATGTAGTAAAGTGCACTTGTACCTAATCGTGCATCGCACGGCCGAAATGTGAAATAAAACACAATAGAAAGAATGAAAGCAAATAACGTTTATTTGCGGTAAACATGATGCAAAAAAAGAACGCAACACAAATAAGAACAACTTGGGGGAAATATGCGTCAATTCCAAAAAAAAACTAAGTATAAATTTTACTCCCTCTATAATTACCACACTTAACTCCAAAAGTCGCCATTTTGTTGCGTTTTCCACAGGGTTTTGACGTTCGCTCATGTTTCCATCACACGAATCGAAAGCTAGCGTTCGCGCTTGTCAAAAAGTGTCACTTGGCTACGCATTTCTATGGAAGTTATCGTTCGACGCTGTCGATTCGTTTGATGGAAACGAATGATGATGACATTGTCTAGCTAATTTCTATTCGTTAACTTATGATCACGTGACATTTCCATAGCTTAAGTCAACCGCATACATTTTTGACTTTTCTACTGGCGATATCGCTAATCGAATGTTACTTTGTCTAGGCCCTCTGTACTGTTGGGAGTAATAAAGCTTTTTAGGACTTCTGAGATACGTTAAACTTAACATTAATGTAGGTACTTTAAAGCTGTTCTAGTAACATCTAATTAACAAAATGCTTAAAGTCGTAGCGCTTGTAGGAAGTGAGCAATGTCACGTTATTCTTTTCAGGAATTACTTTGTAACTAAATAAGATTTTCCTAAAACAGCGACCTAGATAGGTTAGTTTTGATTGTGATACAATAGGGAAATTGATTTAAAAAAAAAACCGTCCTGTAGATTATTTAAAAATATTGGACATGTATTTTTTTTCTTTTTTTACGTAATCAAAAGATTACGGTGATACATTTAGTTAAATTGTGGCAACGCATTTGTAGATTTTATACTTAGTTGTGACGCAGCGACCCCCACTCTCCAAATTTAATGCGTTTTATTTATGTAATTTTTTATTAATGTGATAAAGCAAAAAATACGTGTCTAATATTTTTTTATTATCTGACTGACGGAATAAATAGTTTTTTTTTTTTTTTACTCAGGCATTATCCGTGTTATGTGTTTAGGTAAGTTAAATTAAAAGTGAATCTGGAGCCTGACCAAAAGAATTTTGTTTTCACAAAAATTATGAGAAGTCGGACCTAACTACTTTATTTTCGTAATATCAAGCTGCAAAAAAACAAGCCCTCAATATTAATGTATCGAGTCAATAATTCACCAAATTATATGAAGCCACTTCCTAGTATTGTACATATTTACGCGCTAATATTCTAGGAAAAACTAATTAAATAAACATTTCTTACATAATAAAGTTAATACCAGTTTATAGCGGCCATCTAATAAACTTTTTATTATTGTGTTCCGTAGAAATTACGTTTATTAGAATGCCTAAATGTGATTCGCCGTCGGCGCTTACAATTTCGGCAAAGATGAGACTTTTTGGGATATTCTGTGATATTTCTCGTCCTTCGTTTTGAGTTATTGCTGAGATGGACGGAGGGAATATCAATGTAGGTCAAGTCCATTTACTGTGAAGCCTGTTTTGCTGAAATAAACGCCTATTTCACGCTTGATCTCAGTTTAGTTTATTCATGTTGTGACAGTGTGAACTAGATTATATGTAGTTTCATGTTTTAAAATTTCATTTATTTTTTTACTGTCGTGTGTCTACATTATCATACTCATCTACACCAAAGTCAAAGTCAAATCATTCAGTTGAAATAGGCACAAATTTACAACAAATAGAATTGATTCTAGTCGCCCCTTCCAAAAGCTAGTATCGTATGGAGAAGAATGGGCAAGAAACTTCACCGATACACTTTTTATTTTATTCCCCGTATTTTTCTGAATATTCATGAAAAATTATCGAAAATGTTCTTTAAATGGGGGGGGGGGGGGGGTCTATCTTTGATGTTTTTCATGTTATTCAATTTTTTATTTTTTAAGTAGCGTTTGCCATAATATCTCCGATGTTATTGGCTCGTTTTGGATTCTGTTTATTTCTAAAAGCTTATGAGTTATTTTATCGGATATTTTAACTAACATATTTTATTAAAATTAGTCGACTATAAAAAAAACGGAAGTGAAGTTTTTTTTTTTTTTTTTAAATAAGTATTTATTTAAAAAACACAAGTGTAAGTCCATAAAATCATACAAAGACTTTAAAAAAAAAAAAACTTGTGAGGTGTCAAGGGACACCCGGATGGAACGAAGTTCCTCTTTCTATGAGAGAGAGAGAGAGACAGACAGAGAAACACGCGCACGCCGCACGGTTTACAACTATAGCAAAAAGTGTCGATACAACTTTTGGTCCTATTTTTTTCCGTCTAGCCCCCTTTCGCAACGCGCGATAAGGAACTTCGTTCAAAAATATGAATAAAAAAAAGTTACACCTTTTAAAGTTAATTTTCGATAAATTTTCATGAATATTCAGGAAAATAACGGTGATCACATGCCTATCTATGGGCGGCATTGTATATATGATTATATAATGTGAAGACGAGGCACCGAGAATAAAATTGCTACATCACGGTATCTAAAAATAAATAAAAAATTGAGCAATGACAGATAAATTAATTATGTGATAGATACATGGTGCTCACATATTTACAAACGTAGTAAAAGTAGATTTTCCTAAAAAAATACAATTATTAAGTCAGTGTCAGAGGTAAAATAATCACAAAATGTAAAATCATTGTCATAAAAATAATAAATTAAATTAGCAACCAGCGCCAAATAACTATTCCACATCAAAAATATTCCTTATATTGCAGGGGTTCTGGTTTTAAAATTGAGTTCCCTTATTCGCAAGTCGGACGGCCCCCAGCCCTCGGGTTGTAGCCCATTAAATTGACTGTAAATTTAATTTAGTTACTTTGCAGCCATTCAAGTGAGTTTACCATCTTCACTATGGTAATAAATACCCGTAACAACTAGAGGCGGTCTAAACAATGACTAGGAGTTAAGAAAGTTCAGGAGATATATTTTAATCCAAACTTTTCGCCAGCACAGCGGTAACAGTTCTCGAGTGTGTTAACTTTATTTATGATCTTAAAGCATTGCAATAAAGTGTTTTTATAAACGTTGGCAATGCTGGCATGGCAACAAAAAGTCCGTAATATGTTAAAATCTCCGTCAAACATCCTTAGGACAGTTTATCTAATTTTGTTGCCGAGTACCAGGGCGCCATATGTCCTTGACACTGCGATCGGGTCTCGGGAGACATTATCAATATTTTTTCGGCGGGAAACGCGGCGAGTGCTGTCCTCATCATGATGGATGTGTTGTAGGGACGGCCTTACGTAATGTTCCCTTTAGGTTGCGCACACATGTATGTGTGCCGAAGGTCTTATAGGCATTAGCGGGAAATTCACACAGTATTTAGGGGATGAAGTTTGTCCTGATAAGAAACGGCATTTATTTTTCCAGTCACCTTGCATTTTGTTAAAATATCTTCGCGACATGATTGCTAACCAGATATTATATGGTATTTATCCACCGACTTTGAGAATTCCCAGATTGTAATTATCGGGAAACACAGATCTCAGTAAGGAACTAATTTGATTGAAGTACTTATGTGTAATAAACGTGGAAGCGAAACGCTTCGTGTGACTGCACCGCGCGTTAATTTAAGTCTGCTGCTGCAATGAATGATACACGTGCTGATTTACCCGCGAGACTAGAGCGCCAGCGAGTGCATTTAATGTACTGCAAGTTCTGCCGCAAAATAGCAAGCCATCGCAGAGACGCGGAAAATCTCGCGTGTTTTTTTCCGTTCGTTGTCGCGTCCTTGTAGATGTGTCCGGACCCTTAGGGAATACCTAAATGGCTCCGATTCTTAATGTCCAGCACATTTTTTAACGTCAAAAGGACATGATTATTCCCTAGGGAATAAAATGAAAGAAATTAACTACACTTGGATTATTTGAATCATTGGTCTCTCGTTCTTTTTATGGCGTTCTTCGTAATGGCTAAAACTTTATTGTTACGTCATTCATAAATGCGATTTGTGAAGAATAATGCCTCAAGATTTTTCATTCAGTCAGTCAGGAAAAATGTTTCACTCTTCCGGCGCTTTTGGCTCTTAGGAAGTTCGTGTTATTGGCTAGCGTTTGATGTCAGAAATATTATTTATATTCCAGAAGTAGGCCTGGGTTTTTTCAAGAGGATTGCGATTTGTTAGGTTGTATGAATAACATTACATAATATAACATCAAGCCTTGTTTCCCTGAAGGGTTCGGCAGAGATGTGCCTATAGTACACCCACATTTCGCCAGGTATGTTTAAGAGCGCTTATACAGAAAGCGAGCATCGTCGCAAATAGTTGTCGAATATTTCGCTGTTTTGGTTTTAAATAAGAAATATGGCTAACTAGTTTTCGGTGTAAAAAAGGCATTTGGAAAGTTTCCAAAAACTTATTTTACATCTAAAAAGAAATATTCGGTGTGACGATATTAATTATTGCATTTTATAATCAATATTTTAGTTCACTAGTTAGCCATATTTCTTATTTACATCCAGTAATATTGTCAAATTAATCAAAACAACGAAATATTTGAAAGCTATTTGCGACGTTGCCCACTTTCAGGATAAACGCTCTTAAGACCCATGTGTCGCAATTTTCATGTAAAAAATTGAAAAATAATGGTTTGAAATCGTTAACACGTAGCGAGCAAACATTTTGACTTCTCAATGTGAGAAAACCTTTGCTCTTTAGTGGGACAATAAATGGTTGTTTTTATTTTGAAGATAATAGTTAGATATTACTTACAATTTACTGCTCAATTAAAGCTCAAAATACAGCATTTCATGAGCATAAATCTCACATAACTACGGTCAACCACCACCACTAATTTGCGCCAAGTAACACAAGAGTCCTAATATACGACACGAGTAAATGATAAAATGTCACAAAAACGTTGGAATTCTGGTAGAAACAGTAGGACCATTGCCAAGAGGACAGTGATTAAGCCCCTCATTAGATAGCAGGGACAATCAAGTTGGCACTGTGGTCTTATCAAACAGAGAGATACCGAAGACCCATAGAAAACAGTCATTGAGAATGTGGTCATGGTTAGAGCTCATAATACCTTATGGGTTTTTTGCAGTTCGTAAAGTCAAGCTATGTTTGCCGGATCAGTGTCTGTCTGTCTTGCATGTTGATGGAGATAATTCTAATAATTTATTATCAACTAAAGCATGGTCAAAGACTTTCGCCGCAGACGACGCGTCGTCTGCGACGAAAGTCTTTGACCAGTGCGTGTTGCCAGTGATGACTTATGGCACAGAAACGTGGTCGCTCACAATGGGCCTTATCAGAAGGCTAAAAGTCACCCAAAGGGCAATGGAGAGGGCTATGCTTGGAGTTTCCCTACGTGATCGAATCAGAAATCAAGAGATCCGTAGGAGAACCAAGGTCACCGATATAGGCCGAAGAATTGCCAAACTTAAGTGGCAGTGGGCAGGGCACATTGCTCGTCGAGCAGATGGCCGATGGGGCCGAAAGGTTCTGGAGTGGCGACCGCGTGCCGGAAGACGAAGCGTTGGAAGGCCTCCCACAAGATGGACCAATGACCTTGTGAAGGCCGCAAGAATTCGCTGGATGCGGGAAGCACAGAATCGGTCGAAGTGGCGGAGCTTGGGGGAGGCCTATGTTCAGCAGTGGACGTCTTTTGGCTGAAATGATGAAAATGATGATGAACTGAAGAATAATTAAAATACTCGTATTTGCTTACTCAATCTATTGCATCTATTAACTTTTTATTTACAATTTTAATTAAACTATCACATACGAAAAACAAAAAAAAATTTTTTGGAGACCGAACGAAAATTGTTTGTTTTCGGCCGAAAACCGAAAAAGAAAACTTTTTTGTTTGCCGATAGGTTTTTCTTTGGTAATATTAAAAGGAATACAGTTTCAATATTTTAATAGTTATTTTAAACGTTTGAACTTAAATTACACGAAACTCTAGGTACATTTCTAAAATATATAATATTATAAATATTCAAACAATCTGAAGGCCAATTCTCGTACTTAAAAATCGTTCACAGTGAAGTCGCAATCTGTCAAAAAATTTGGTAAATTGATTGTATTTTTGACACATTGCGAATTGCGAACTTTCTTAAAAAATTACGAGTTTTGCCCCTCTGATATTTATTTATAAAAATGCGAGAAAAAGCATTTTTTTGGTAGCCCGCGAAAATCAATTGTTTTTAAATGTCAACATTTGAATTTCGTGTTCTACCACTGCGGATCCGCCTTAAGTTGTAACCAACGATTGTCTCCTAATAAATGAATTGAAAGTATTGATTTGCACTTTTTCGTTTCGGCCGCGGTCAACCGTTGACATTCTGACTTAACTTTTTACTGGTATTGTACATGCCGCCTTAATAGGATTGGGAATGTAATTTAATAGTGTTTGGAAAAAAAAACGTCCCGCTGAAGATTGCGGCGTCGGCAGTGAGAGTAATTATTTCTCGAGCGATGGACGACTTTGTCAGTTTATTTGGTTGAAATGAAGTAAGATGCTAAAAACTTTTTTTATTGGCTACTAGCTTCTGCCCGCGACATCGTTTGCGTGGAATTCGTAAGTCCTATATACTAAAATAACCACATTTTAATAAAACTCCCTCGGCACCTGATCCACCGCGTAGCATCGCATCGCCTGCCCGCGCTATTACATCGTTTTCGCTTAGCGTTCTTTCTGATTTTTTTCTTTTTGCTTGGCTCTTAAAGGTCGCAGCATGTGTGTTAAATAGCTAGTTTAATACCTTTCTCAAGAATTAGGCTATCAAATGCAAAAATAATTGTTCAAATCCGACTTGTAGTTCCAGAGATAAGCGCGTTCAAACAAAAAAACTCTTCAGCTTTATTACGAGTATATTATTACTCGTGGCTACGTAATAGCCGTACGGTTCGATCCATCAGGTTAACCTACGCTTGCCGGGGTTGGCCTGTGAATGGGTGATCATCTTAACATACCGAGATTCCTCCGTGCCTCGGAAAGCAGGTTAAGCCATTGGTCCCTGCTATCATTCGTTGATCTTTGACAGTCGTTAGCCAGAACCCCGAAAGTCTGACAACCAGTCTTAAGAAGGGGTATCGCATTACCCAAGTACTGGGTTGTGGAGGTTAGACAGGCAGTCGGTTCATGTAAAATACGGTATTCAGCTGCATCCAGTTAGATTGGAAGCCGACCCCAACATAGTTGGGAAAAGGCATGGCAGATTGAGTATAGATTATATTAGTATACATAGATAAGTAGGAAACCTGAATTGCTAGAAATCGAAGCCACTTTCCTCCTTTTTTATTGGTTTTTATACAAATAAGGAACAGACCTTTTTTAGAAAAGCTTTAGGTTTTTCAGGAAAACGTATTTTCTTGAAAATATAATCCTTTCTGTTCAATGTGCAAATTAGTTTATATTCCCGTCTCTAGTATTAGTCTAGTGTTTTGTTTTGATCAAGTGGCTACTTTACGAATTACGCACGCTAAAAACAAAAATACTTTCAAGACATTTATGTATTTCATTTATGTTCTATTCTGAGTCGTCTTTTATATCTACCTAATTTACTTTTCCTCACAATTAAATTTGATCATTTTATAACCAATAGCTTAATCAGCATAACGTTTTCATTGCTCGGACTCAGGCCTCCTCTCTGTGAGAGGGAGAGGGCTGTAATCCACCACGCGGACCCAGTGCGGGTTGGTAGATGTCACATGTTTACGAATTTTTGGTTCTAGGATGTGCTGGGTTCCTCACGATGTTTTCATTCACCATTTTGAGAGCATCAAATAAATAACCCATAATTCGGAACATGAGTGTGCTTGGTTTTATTTGAAGCCTGACATAATCAAAAAGATTTTTAAATCTATTTAGTTAGATACTTTCAGATCACTGTAAGAATCACTTTATTATTGTTATTTTTACTTTAAGAAGTGCTCAAGTGTCTAGTACATTGCATTAGAATAACATTTAGTAAGATAATAGTATTAGAGACTTCTAGTTTGCTTTTTACTCTATTAGATGCAATAATTTACACAAAGTAAAGCACCTATCAGGGTTCGAACCTACGATCTACAACTTGTAAGTCGCGGCTGTTACCACTGAGCTATCACTGCTCTTACAACCAATATAGATGACTAATGTCACTCACGTTTTCAAGTATAGGTAACCTACATATAGCCTCACATCACCCAAACGGCTGAACCGATTTAGACGAATTGCTAACATTAGAACGAAATGGTACCTCATTCGTCGAAACTGCTCTCATTTTATCCTTTAGCAATTTGACATTTAGCTATACATAATTATTTAAGTACGTTACATTGCCATGGCTTCTTTTCAATAATTGTGAGCTTTTATTCTTGGCAAAGTTAAAGATTTAAATATTAACTTGTAACGGTATGATTGATTAATTTGCTTCTTAGAATTATGGAAGGCAAATACAAAATCCTTTAAAATAAAAATAATATTGGGATCATCTATACAAACATGCATCTATATACATATACGCATGATTTGCTCTCACCGTACTTAGTCACACGAAAAAAAGGCCATACTGAATGGACGTACGGACGAACACATGATTAAATAGTGTTTCCATGACAATCAAGTCAAGTCACTGCGTCATTGTGTGTCAGAAGTGTCAAATCGGAACAGAAACGCGACTAGCTTGTGACGCGGTAGGCCCAATCGAACAATTTAAATCTTTGCCACTGCCATCATTTTCATGACAGCCGTCACTGTGGCCGTTATGTGCAGCCACCGTTGTTCTAGGAAACCGTAGCTTAAGTGCTCGGCGACACGACGCCGTCGCCACGCCGCCGCCGCGGCATGCAGCGGGGTGGTGACCTTGCATATACACAGCTAGGCGCGGCGGCGGGCGGTGCGGTGGCGCCGAGCAGTAACTGTGGTGCGGTGTTCGTTCTAATTCGGAAACACGAAGATTACCGAAGCGCATACACCTATTCTGGTTGTTTACTTAATCTTTGTTTATGTAGTACCAAATGCAAATGCAGCTTAGCAATGCAGGTTTTTCCTGACTAAGTTTAATTTGGCTCTTGGTTTTCGTACTGAATGTCTAACTGCTTAGTATTCAATTTTCATTCGACAATTTTGAATGGGGTTCATTTGTATGCTAAAAGGGTCAGATAATTTAATTGTGTTGGTGACTGTTCGTAACGAATGTTTGTTTTTTTTTTCGTTGATTTATTGGGTAGGTAGGTGAATACAAAAATCCTCCTCTACTATATTTTTGAAATGAAAACTTCTTTAGGTGCATTGAGCACTTTTTGGGTGAACAAAAATCATGGAAATCGCGTCACCGTCACCGAATGCTTTCCATGAGCTATATATATACTGTGTATATATGTACATAGATATACAATTCACATATTACTTAGTTTTCACTTCTATCGGCAGTCCCCAAAGACTTCCCCGCATGTTTTCTGGTCACACTAATAATTGGTAAGCATAGCTTAGTTTTGTTTTCTTTTAGAATCTCTACTGGTATTGCTGTTTTGACATTGGTGTTGGTATTAAAAATTCAATGATAGAAAAAGCAGTAACACTTAAATCTAATAGCGCCTACACACTATGCCGGCGGCATGGCCGCCAGCACAGCCGCCGGGCAAGCCGCGGCGCGACCGGCTTTGCCGCACAAAGCCGCACAAAGGATCGCAAAGCAAATGAAGGCGCAAAAGCCGGGGGTACGTGCTGCGCGGTAAAAATCGGTGGCCATGCCGCCGGCATAGTGTGTAGGAGGTATTAGAAGTTTCATTAATTAATTAAACCAACGAAAAATAGAGGGTGTGTAGTTATGGCCAGTGTGAAAACTTACTAGAACCGAGTATATGCGATTCAGCGCCAAGTATATCTACACGATTCAGCATCACCGGCCGACTGGGGCCAAGTATACCCCATTTAGCAGTACCGACCCGAGCGTGACGGTTCAGTTTCGTTCATTGTTCATAAAGAGATGAATATGAAAATCGTTTATTAACAGAATAAAATATTCTTACATTTTCTTAAAACTAATACGAGTAAATTACTCCTAAAAATATTTTTACAAAGGAAGTTACATAATTTTAATAATAGAACTTTGAATTCAAATTAAACCTGGACGGTGTGAGATTCCAGTTTTTTTTTTCCAAGAAATCTATAACACAATTTCAACAATTTCATATTTAAACCTTGAACTATTAACTTGTTTCTACACTAGGTCGTGCCTGTCTCGTGGAGTCCTTGAGAATTTAAACAGATTGAAATTACAGGTTCAATACTGAATTGTACTAATATACTACCATTACTAAATTATGTTTAGAAAATTGTATGTATAACAATAAAAAAACCAAGAGCCTTCCAAAAATAAAATAAAATCGTAATAACCAACTATGTTTAAAATAGTGTGAATCGTAATGATGCAAGTGTGGGTATTTAATTAATATTTAGCAAGAGTGCGTGCGAAAGAATGATTATTTATTTTTGAATGTATGTGTAAGTGTTTTAGAAGTAGTGTGAGATGTAAGAGTGAGGGAAGTAGTGTGAGAGTAAGGAAGTGTGAGACTGAAGTTGTGAGTGAGCGTGAATGAAAGTGAGTGAGAGAGAAAGTGAGAAATGAGAATGTGCGTCTAAAGAAGTTTTCACTTAAAAAAAGCAACAAAATTAATTAAACTAGAGACTATAATAGAAACACATGAATGAAGCACAATCAGCCAATAATTTTCCCACAGCTGGGACCCAGGCCTCCTCTCTTCGAGAGGGAGTGGGCCGTAATCCACCACGCGGGCCCAGTGCGGGTTGGTGGATGTCACATGTCTTCGAATTTTTGGTTTTAAGGCGAAATGGTATCGTGGTAGCGTTCCGGGAGCGGCGGTATGACCCGGCCCGCGCGCAATTCTATTGCGCTATGTTTACAAATATTGAATTTAAACATTTTACGCGTGTTGATATAGAAAAATAAGTCCATAATTCCTTAAAGTATTTAATAGTGAACACGTAGACAAAATTTTAATTCAATTGCTTTGATAACAATCGAATGGAATAGGTTTTTCTCTTAGTGGTTGTAACAAAAAAAGCAGAGTTTAAGGTAACTTTGCCGCTTTTTTTATCGAGGAAAATTTTGTCAATCGTGTTTCGGGCTTCATACTTCACTAAGGACACTCTTAAATTTTCGTAATCATAAAAAAAAAATGCAAATTTGAAGTTTTTTTAAGAGAAACATTGATTTTGCGTGTAGTCGAAACATCTGCTTTGGAACCCATTTCACCTTAAGACATGTCAGGTTTTCTCGCGATGTTTTCCTTCACCGTTTTGAGGACAGTGGTTATGAAAGAAATTACACGTAAGTCAGAACATGAGTGTGGGATTCATTTCAAACCTAACGTAGTCAAAGAGTTTTTTTAATCTATTTAGTTAGATACTTTCAGATCACTATTAGAATGACTTCATTATTGCTATTTCTACTCTAAGAAGTGCTCAAGTTTCCAGTACATTGCATTAGAATACCATTTAGTAAGATAATAGTATTAGATACTTCTAGTTTACTTTTAGTGCTTCCTCAAGGAAGCATTCAGCTGATCTGATAGTTAAACAGTATCCTAGCTAGGTTTTTTTTTTAGGGTGGGAGATTATCAAGTAATTTCTCCCGCTCTGGGCGAAGCGGGAGGGCGTGTCAGACTCTTACTGACTAAAACCCACCCGTGTTCCTTCAGTTGCCTGTACATTGCCAGGGGCCACGGTATCCCTTTCAGACTTCCCACGACCCCAGCAGGCATCGGTCCTAGCGGACCCCGTCAGTTGTGCTGACATCTCTTTGAGGCCGGTCCTTATCGGACGACGAGCTACCCATTGCTCACCGGCCGCAAGCCTATGCCTACGGTGGTTTAACAGTGGTTTTTTTTAGACGCCCTGGGATACGTTCGTACTGTGCATTGCCAGGGGCCAGGGTATCCCTTTCGGACTTTCCCGCGACCCCGGCAGATCCTAGTTAGTGCTGCCATGATAACTAAAATAGGATACGACACGAATGTCTTTGTGGGTTAAATCATAACATCACATAACATCACGCCTGTACTTCTCCAAGGGTTAGGTAGAGGTGTACCCATAGTACACCCACATTTCGCCAGTTATGTTTAAGTCCCATGTAATAGCCGAGCTTATTGCCATCAATCGGGCACAAATTTATACTCTGGGCTGCTACCAACTGAGAAATTCCAGATGGAAAACCCAACAACACTTTTCCCGAACCCGGGATGTCATGCTCACCAGTAGCACTTTCGACCTCCAGACCAACGACGCAGTCAGAAATAGTCATAGGTCAAATCATACATTAGAGCATTTAATTAATATTTTTTTTTTTATATGACAAATCTTATATTATGCAATATAACACTATAACACTGAATTAAATGAGTAACTAACTATACAAATAAATACAAAAACAAAAGGTCACTTAGGCCTCGAAGTACTCGTCCTCATGTTTGAAAATGCTTTATCTCAGGACAAAAAGACATGGTTTTCCAATTTCTTTCAAGCTTATGAAATTATTATACTTATTCAACATTAACTTCTTTCGTTAACCCACACATACATAAATTACTGAGAAACTTCATTTTATTATCTCTCGTATACGTATATATATATTCAAAAAAGCACAATCCTAATTCGTATCTCATGGTAATTCACAATCCCTTTGCGAACTTTTTGCCAGCCTCACCATACATATTATGTACGTCTGGCGGGTATTATTCAAAGATTTAGCGGGTAGTCGGGTATTTGGGTAGTACGCTACCAGGGATGCAGGCGACGCAAGAGATAAATGAGTTAGATCCCAGGATAAACAATGGGTAATATAGAGCATTGTGTACGTGTTAAGTTAGTGTAACGTTTGTACCGGAACTGTTTTGTTCGAAAATGTTTAAGAAGAGGAATGGTGAGATGTGGCCTTTTTAAGGATTAAGAAAGTCTAGAACCATACAGTCTAAAACTTGAAAATCTGTATAATCTTACTATCTCTAAAGGGATTATCCCACATCGAAGCGCAAACTGTATCAATCTGCCTAGCCTTTTCCCAACTATTTTAGCGTCGGCTTCCAGTCTAACCGGATGTTGCTGAATACCAGTATTTTACACAGAGCGACTGCCTATCTGACCTCCACATCCCAGTTACTGGGTAACACGATACCCCTTGGTAAGATCGGTTGTCAGACTTTCGGGTTTCTGACGACCGGTAACAACTGTCAAAGATCTAGAAATTACAGCCGGGACCAACGGCTTAACGTGCTTTCCAAGGTACAATGGCACGGAGGCACGGAGATGTAAAGACGGTCACCCTTCCACGGACCAACCGCGGCAAGCCTAGCATAACCTGATCGATCGACCCGTGTGGCAGTACATGATTCTAAACCCACCATATTTGAAAATTTTCATCGGATTTTTTTTTAAATCTGCTTTTTCATACAAAAGTGTAATGAAGTGACCACGTTACACTTTTGTATGAAATATGGCTACACAGTCAAAATTTATGGAACGGCAAATTTTTTTTTGGCCATTGACGTATTTTTTCAGCTCTCCTTACCTGTTTATGCAGGAACAGCCTGAAAAAAAAGAATGAGTTACCTTTCGGTGTATATTATGTATTAATACATATATATATTAGGTATATAATTATGGCCTCAAGTGACATAAGTTTTTTTTTATCCATCCAGTCATCATCCAGCTAATTTATGTTTTTGGCGCTAAAAACTTATACTAGATGGCTCTGTATTAAAAAACAAACACAAAGACGTTTGACACTTGAAACTGACTTTTTCGTGCATATCGCTTTTTTGTTACGTGACGATTTCTACCAGTTAAAGGAAATAGCACACATATCAACCCGGAAAGGGATCGTCACCGTATCAACTCGAGCCATTCAGTATGCCTTGTATAACACTCTCTACTGCACACTAATCGAAATCGGAACGTGATCGCCTCGTTTCGGGACAAGCTCAAAAACCGCGTCCGATACCGTGACGATCCCTTTCAAAGTTCATATGTGTGCTATGACCTTGACTCCTACCACTTGTAACGTAACGTTTTCCTCCGTGGAGGGCAACGAGAGTCACAAATTAAATTATAATAAAAAGGTATTAAAATTAAAAGTTAAAATTAGTAAAAGTAAAGGTTAGTTTAGGACACAGGACAGGCTCGTGTTAGGCAGGAACAGGCAGGCAGAGGAACAGGTGGGCAGGTAGATAGGTAGGCAGGCAGGCAGGCCGCAGGCAGCGTGGAGGAGGCTGGGCTGAGGATTATCCACCTTGGAGATTCATCCACCCTGTGGAACGGAGAGGAGGTTGAGAGGTTGTAGATATCGGAGGCGCTTTGAGGCGCCTCACCTAGCGGGAGGACCGCGCTAGCGTCACAGGTGACGGCGGAGGACTCTCTCGGAGAGTAACGTCGTCTAGCCTCAGAGGCCTTCGTGCGCGTGTGCTCGCGGCGTTTCACGCCGCGTGGTTAGAGTTCGTTAGAAGTGAGCACCTCCTACAGGGCTAGGCAGGAGGGCCGAACTAATTAAACACAGTATTAAACAGGTAGAATGTTTATTGTCATAGACCACTTAGTATCGATAGTTTAAATTACACAGTAAAATTAGGACACTCGCGCACGCTAGTTAATGCTAGTTATATGAGACTAATATTCAAGTAGCTAACTGTTCAACAAATAAGACTTAAGGGCAGAAAAACAGCGACTCCGTCTCAAGTTAAAATACGACTCTCCGAGGGCTAAGACAAGACTAGACTCCAAAAATATGAAGACCGTTTTTATCGTTCTGTGTCATATTTTAAACGTTTTAAAAACATATTGAAGTTAATTCTTAATTTAGATATGACCAGCACTAATAAAAACGGCTTACAGAGGAGAAATCTTAGATCTACGCTTATTGCGAAGGTTCAGTGTGTACACCCACTTTATGAGAGAAGATAGAGTGTACTTATTTATGATGTGTTCTGCCTATGGTTTAGAAAAGTAAATTACGACAGATGACAGTTTAAGATGAAAACGTCAGAATATAAATATTCTAAAGGGAAAGATAATAATATAAAATCGATTTGGATGCTAATACAAGAGATAATTAAAAGTATGCTTTACAGAGGTATACAGTGCTATAGAATATAAAAGTGAGTTAAATATAAGTGTCATAGAATATCAATAGGAAAATATATCAAAAGGTGGTTTGTTTAATATAATAACATAAAAAAAGAGTAACGTGTTTATACGTAAATAAACTAAAAGATGTGGTTCCAAATAATGGAATAAGTACACTTGCCGCGTTAAAGTTTATTTATTTTGGGACGAAGTTCTTTATCAAAGTAATATCAGTACCGTACCGCATCGGTTATGACATTGTACTAAATAACGCAATGTATATTGATGAATCGTCTTACATTTTATTGAATGTTACATAAAAGTTTACGGCACCGCGCGAATTTTTTCGATTTATTCCCAAGAACAGGAAAAGTTTTTGAACATAAAATATTTCTGGTTTCTATTAAGGTTTTGGTGGTGAACTAACTTTTTGAGAGGAATGAGGTAACGCAGGTAAGAAATTACCTTACATTTTTACCTTTTTAGAGGTTTGTGATCCTAGAACCATACATATTATTTTTTTCGTGTGGTTGGTGACTAACCTGGTGTCAGAGTTTTAAAGCCACCCATAGGCCTCTGACTTGGCTTCACATGCCGTCGAGAAATATCTCTCAGGAATGCCGGTTTCCTCACGATGTTTTCCTTCACCGTTTTTGAAGCAAGTGATAATTATACAATACGCACATGAATCCGAAAAGTCAGAGGTGCGTGCCTTTTTTTTTTTTTTTTGGGTAGGAAATCATCAAATGACTCCTCCCGCTCTGGACGCAGCGAGAGGGAGTGTCAGACTTTTACTGACTAAAACCCACCCGTGTTCCTTCCGTTGCCTGTGTGCCGGGGCCGCGATATCCCTTTCGGACAAACTCGCAACCCTGGCAGGCATTGGCCCTTACGGACCCCGTCTGTTGGTGCTGACATCTCTTTGAGGCGCGCGTGGAACACAACGCGCCGTCGACCCGGGCCTGGTCCTAATCGGACGGCGAGCTACCCATTGCCCACCGTCCGCAAGCCCGCGCCTACGGTGGCCGGAAGTCGGCTCGCGACTCCCGACGCCCGGGGCGTCTCCTGCGGCGACTAGGGGCGCGAGGGCGCGCATCTTGCATTTCCCTCGCGCGCTCCGCCTCCTCCTTCGCGAGCTTTACTGCTTCGCAGAAGGAAGTGACGGCTTCCCATACACTCTCGCTCCGGACCATGGCCTGAACCAGGGCCGGACGCGAGACATCGCCGCCGCCGATCACCTCCGTGAGGACACGGCGGTGCTCTGCCCAAGGCAGGACAGACCTCCACCGTGTCCTCCGGGCGATCCACACAGTGGTGACACCCGGGCGTTTCCTCCCGCCTTATTCGGAACAGGAACCTCCCGAAACAGCCGTGTCGTGTGTGTGTGTGTGTGTCGTGTGATAATTAAACAATACGCACATGAACCCGAAAAGTCAGAGGTGCGCGCCTTGGGTTCGAACTCGAGACCTATGACTTTTTTTTGACAGCAGTGATAGCCTAGTGGTGTGACCGTCGGACCATACATATTTATTTCTACCTAACCAAAATGTCTACAATACTTACATAAGTAATGCTAGTGAACCACGTTTTAGTATGTTCTTGGACCACGTAAATATATTTGTTTCTGGTCAAGAATGAAACCCTACGTTTAGTTTGGGATATACTCGTACGACTCACAAAATTGGAATTTTGTTGCACCACTTCTTCTTCCCAGCTAAAGCACTGGGAAGTGGTGAATGGTGGGCGTTTTGGGGGGCTGTCTTATGTAATTATGACGTTCGAAAAGTGCTGATTCTCAGCCTAGTTTTAATAAATGACTTTTGAATTTTGGAAGAAACACGGGGAACGAAAGCTTATGTATTTTAACACTCAACATCTGCCTAGCCTTTCCCAACTATGTTGGGGTCGGCGTCCAGTCTAACCGAATGCAGCTGAATACTAGTATTTTACATGAAGCGACTGCCTATCTGACCTCCACAACCCAGTACCTGGGTAATACGATACCCCTTCTTAAGACTGGTTGTCAGACTTTCGGGCTTCTGGCTAACGACTGTCAAAGATCAACGAATGACAGCCGGGACCAACGGCCTAACGTGCTATCCGAGGCATGGAGGAGTCTCGGTATGTAAAGAAGGTCACCCATACACGGACCAACTCCGGCAAGCATAGCTTAACATGATGGATCGACCTGTGCGGCTGTTATTACTTAACCACGAGCTCCACTCAAACTCAAACTCAAAGCATTTATTTCAATTAAACCAAAAGGGATGTTGACTGGGGAAAAAAAACTATTTAGTCCGTCAGTCAGATAATAAAAAAATATTAGATACGTATTTTTGCTTTATCATAATAATAAAAAATGGTTTAGATAAAACATTAAAGTTGGGGAGTCCGCTCGCTACGTCACAAGTCACTATAAAATCTATCGGCCAGTGACGTCATGCCACATTTTAACGTATTGCCTACTCAATGTATTGCCGTAATCTTTTGATTACGTAAAATAAAAAAAATACGTGTGCAATATTTTTTAATAATCTATATGGCGGACAAAAAATATATTTTTTAGTCAATATCCTTATTACAGTCACTTTTGAATTGTCAAGGAGTCGATCAGTCAGAAACATGAAGCTAGCCCATTCAAAAGCGCGGTAGGTACCTATGACCTCGCTCTCGGAAACTTACGTGTTTGGTCGGTCGAACATATATCTCACTCTGATTCTTGCCTGATTTTGAAACCGCAACCTGATGCTTGTACATCAAACCCTTTAAGAAACTTATCAACAAAAGAAGTAAGGTAAACTAAATTATAGTATCAAACAATGTTTTTCTCTTTTTTGATATATAGACAGGTACTAACGTGTTCTCGGTTGCTGACAGTCAATTACCTCGACGACAACGCTGAAACTTGCTTACGTTATATGTTTATGGAAATTTTATAACTCAATACAACTAGAACGTTCATCTAATATTTTCTGGGTTGAAATTTAATTGCATGGAGCCCGTACAAAACTTGGTAAGCTGAGATGATTTATAAATTTATTAATAGTGAAACGATGGATTACGTCGAAAAAGTTTATAGATAAATCAATCACTCTTTTGAGAGGTCGCTCATAAACGTTTTCTACAATCTTTTATGAAGATTTAATCTTGTCAAGTCTTTGAAATTGATATAAATTTTCAATAAATATAACATAAGCTTTCTTTAAATTTTGCTGTTTGAATGTTAAGTTATAAGTCCAATATAATAATAATTATATTTAAAATTCGATCACATGTACCAGTTTATAGTAGGTATGCGAGTTGCACCCCGCGGTGTCACCCTGTAAAAATATCGGGATAAGAAGTTATCCCATGTCATAACCTAGATCATGATCTATTCATGTGCCAAATTTTACCTAAATCCGTTCAGCCGTTTTAGCGTGAAAACGTAACGAAAAAAACATACATAAAATCAAATCTTTTATCTTTATTATAATATTAGTTTCGATAATATTAGCTTAGATAATATTAGTTTAGATAATATTAGTTTAGATAATATTAGTTTAGATAATATTAGTTTAGATAATATTAGTTTAGATAATATTAGTTTAGATAATATTAGTTTAGATAATATTAGTTTAGATAATATTAGTTTAGATAATATTAGTTTAGATAATATTAGTTTAGATAATATTAGTTTAGATAATATTAGTTTAGATAATATTAGTTTAGATAAATGTATTTTCTTACTTTCTTCTCTTTCTCTCTAATAGGGGAGTAAGTAAAGTAAAAAATATAAACCTCTTTTAGGGATCAATAAGCTTAGCCATGGCCGTAGGCGTCAAGTCGTTATTAGTTTATCAAGGGTTCCGTAGTTACGTGACGCTCCGTGGGCGGATCCCATGTGTTGTATGTGTATAGGGATGTGTCGTTTACAAAATTAAATAAGTTACATCCATTGATCTGAATTGAGTACATCGGCATAAGTTGCAGTAAGTAAGTAAGTTTTGTTATAGAGTTAACAAACGTAGCTTTCGAACTATATTAGGTTTTTTGTAAAATTTTGGTTAGAATCCCTATAATCAATAAAAAAGTCGGGAGGTGTTGTGAGACACCCGGTTGGACCGAATTCTTTTCGCTATATATTATGGATTAATACAGAGCCAGTTTTTAGAAACTGGCTCTTACAAAGAATATTGATTTTAGAAAGTGGCTCATGACATGTATAAAAAAACGAAAACTTTTGACACTCTTCCCAGCTAACGCACTAAGGAGTAGTGAAGGGTGGGCGTTTTGGGGGACTGTCTTATGTAGTTTTGACGTTCGAAAAGTGCTGATTCTCAGCCTAGTTTGAATAAATGACTTTTGAATTTTGAATTTGAATTAGTTAACTTGAGATCTTGAAACTGACTTTTTCAGACATAACAATTTTTCGTTACGTGACGATATATAAAGAACTTCTATCCAACAAATTCATATTCATCATGACTAGTAAAGTTTACTGTAAGCATAAAATGTTGTCTAACTCTGCTTCACATCGTGGGGAAACCGCGCAAAAAAACTACTTTGTTTTTTGCCTCCACTTACTACATCTTTCTTTCTAACCAATGAAACAGCTATTAAAAAGGAATATTGTTAATAGACAAAACAGTATTATAAAAGCCACAAGATTAAAATATTCAATAGGTGAAGAACTCTTTCCTAGCAATTTTCGCTTCACCGAATTGAAAAATTATTTTCTCAGCGATGTAGCAATGTTGAAGACATAATTTTCTGGGGTCGAGAGCTTGACTGACTGTAACGAAGCCAATTACCCCCAATTAACTTGACGAACCTCATAATTTTACAGGGACTTGAGTTTTCTAAGAAATTCGCTACTATAAAAAAGATGACATGATTTTTTTTCTGAGTTTAGCAGGAAATGCTAACGTAAAAAGTAATTATTGGATGATCAGTTTATGAAAACTTACTAAACTATTTAGTTTAGACTGGGAATATCGGTATAGAATTTATTTTATTTATTTTATTTTTAATTGCATCATAAAAAGTACAACCATATAATTTGGTATTTTTAACATTTGGTAGGTAGACAATACAAACGTACCTAAATAGGTTCCTGCACTTAAAGACTAACCAATATTGTGATATTATATTTCTCACCTTTCTAACGTCTTTTATGTGCTGTTCGTTAAGTACTTACGTCACATGATAATTATTTAGTACGTATTTAAGCACTAATCACTCACCAACAATTACTAACACTGATATTGTTATTTAGGTTGTAGTATTCGATTCACACTGTCCCCCGTACTAGTCGAAACTGTATCACGGTAGGACAGTCTTCCTCTTACACAATTTACCAGTAATAAATACAAATTGTATTCCACTATTAATTCACAGTATAATAATTATGTATCTATGATATTATGTTCCAATGTAAACAGGTAGGTATCAGAACATCTTGCACTATCTACGAAAAGAAGTGATCACAATGGAGGTAGTGTTAAAATAAATTTAGTATAAGCAAAGTTTACAGACAATTGTATGATTTTTCTCGTATAAGACTTAATTATTATTTTAGTGGGAACTAACATAAGCATAGTTAATAGCTGCAGGCACAAATAATAAGTTTAGAATTTTAAATGTTAATCATGAGTAAATAATGTTTAAGAAAGAGATATGAGTGAGTGTGTGTGAGCGTGATATTTTGAATATGGGTATAGATGTTTGTAAGGTGTGGTTTGAGCATTGTGTGCTGTTAGTTTGTGTGTATATGTGTTTGTTTAAGTCAAGCTCTTCAATAGTTTCTCCGTTTTCTCATAGTTAAGTTGTTTTAAATATTCAACAAGAACTTTCTTACAGGCAAATGAAGTCATATTTCGTAGGTTGACGTATTGTGATATCTTATTATACAAGAATGGACTTAAATATTGCATAAATTTACACGCAAATGTGGTTTTGTAAGATGGGACTTTGTATACTATGTCGTTTCTTCGTTTTCCTGTGTAATATGGGGGGATATTGTGTTGACTTAGTGTTACACTTAATATGAATAACTGTCTCACTGTTAGTACAGGCAATTCACTGTACAGTAATTCAGTTGAGTATCTATACCTCTTAAATGTCATATCTTTCAGTATAGCACGCTGCGAGCGTTCTAAGTTAATCATTGTTGACTTAGATGAGCCTCCCCATGTGGAGATACAATATGTTAAAATTGATTGACAAAGTGCATAATAAAGTGTAAGTAGTAATTTTCTGTTACAAAAGTGGCGAATTTTTTTAAAGACATATATCATCTTTCTGACTCTAGCTGTTGAGGTCATAATGTGTTCATTCCAACTGAGATTTTGATCAACAATTAATCCTAGATATTTAATTGATTGTGTTTTACAAAGAGAGTAGCATGAGCAGGTGCTGGATTCGCAACATGTGTGATATTTAATATAAAAGGTATTTAATGGTGGTTGTGTCTTATTTTGAATGCTAAAGGCAATGTATTTCGTTTTTTGTGTATTTAAAGTTAGTAGATTGCGGTCGAGCCATGTAGATACCAGGGTAAAACCTTCATTGGCTAACTTATATACATCCTTCCAGGATTGTCCTTTAAATAGTAGAACTGTGTCGTCCGCGAAAGTAATTATTTGACCTTGATTCAATTGCAAATTACACAAATCATTAATGTATATTAAGAACAATGTAGGCCCCAGGATACTTCCTTGGGGAACACCGTACGAATTTTTTCCAGGTTGGCTCACATAATCACTCACTTTTACGCTCTGTTCCCTGTCAGTTAGATAGTCTTTTAGAAATTTGAGGGTAATCCCGCGAACACCAATTAATTCTAACTTCCTGAGAAGAATGGGAACCGAAACGGTATCGAAAGCCTTTGCTAGATCCAGAAAGATGCCAATAGCTTTTTCTCCCTTGTCCAGGCTATCTACTATGAAAGAAGTTAGCTTATGCGTAGCATTTTCAGTTGATTTTTGTGCTCTGAAACCGTATTGATTCTCAGAGAGAATACCGTATTTTTCTAGATAATGCCTTAGCCGAGACTCAACGATTCGTTCCATAATTTTTGAAAGTGACGGTAGGAGGGAAATCGGCCTATAATTTGCGACATTATTTTTGTCCCCACCTTTATGTATAGGTATAATTATTGATTTTTTAAGTACTGACGGGAATACACCTTTGTCAATGCATAGATTACAGATCTTAGCGATTGGTGGCGCAAGAGCTTCTGAACTCATTTTCAGCAATGCCGTAGGTATTCCATCCCAACCAGTAGAGTTAGAGCTCTTAAGTCCTATAATAACGCGTTTTACCTCAGTTTCGTCAGTTGGCAAGAGAACAAGGGAGTTTGGTGTAGGTTTTGTTTGACTTGTCATTTTTGCTAGGTCTTGCTCATTTAACTGTGTTCGTGATTTGATATTATTAGCCAATTGGCATCCCACGCCTGTAAAGTATTCATTGGTATAATTTAATGAATCATTAGTGTTTGTTTTTATGTATAATAGGTCAGTATTTTTTTTAGATTTAGCACTTAGATAACATACATCTTTTATAAGGGACCATTGTTTTTTAGGGTTATTTTTGTTGAGATTCATTTCAGATTTTAAATAATTATTCTTAAGTCTTTTAAGTATCGCATTGCACGTGTTTCGATACCTAGAATATGTAATTTTAAGGATAGCATTTTCAGGGTCTTTTTTCAGCCTTTGATGAAGCCAGAAGAAGAAGGCATCCTATGTCCTTTTCCAGGCCATGGTCTCCCCTTGAGCCAAATTTCATCCAAATTCGTTCAGCTGTTTTAGCGTGAAAGCGTAAGAAATAAACAAACTCAATTTCGCATTTGTAATATTTGAATTAGGATTAGTTTGTACTGAAATTTTAAATGTAAGTCTGAAACAGCATAAACAATAATAAATTCGAATAATGTTAATTTGCCTCCTATAATTAACTTCATTATATAAAATTATTGATAGACTTAATTTGGTGACTGTACCAACTAATTCATTACTAGCTTGCACAATTGAATGTCAAATTTAATTGGCCAATATCTTACACTACCTTACTTTCATGAAAGGACCCATAATTCCATTCATGGATGATAAGGGGGTTTCTGTAACAGAATATACGTTCATTGTATGGAAGACATTGTCATAACTCTTGACCTGATTTGGGTCTTGGGAGCGTAACGCCTAAGTAATGAAATGTCTGAACGTTTCCCATGTTACTAGGAGAACATTTTAATAAACAGCTGAATAATCTGGTTGACTTAAGCTTTTAACAATGTAGTCTTAATTTGAATGAATTACAAAATTACTTTTTGTCAACTATAAATAGTGCTGTTGTTACCACAGAGTAAGATACTCATGTGGTAACACTAGGTATATCTTTGCTAGTCAAAGAGCATTATTTTTATTTTTCCAGGTACCTAGTGTTAATTCTGAATTTTATGAATGCCATTAACTTTTTAAAGACACGTCTCCTAAAAACACGGTGCATAACTTAATTCCCATCTCTGTGCGAAAGTACTCGGAGACCATACGCGAGGAGAGCTCTCAAGACGGTGCTCAGGAACAACTGAAGGATGCAATTATAGAACGCGCAGAAAACAAAGAGATGCCACGTCGTGTGTAGCTAGCTACTCGTCTTGTACGCCGCCGGCCAGAAAATAGTAGGTACCAGGCAAGCATAATTTATGAGAGCTAATACTTAAATACTTGAAGGCGTTGGAAATTCTGTAAATTACACACTTTCCAGGCGTGAAAGTGTAATTTAAGCGTTTCTTAAGTGAAGAAAATGAGGTGAGCGTTTAATTTTAGGAATTATTAATTTGAGGGTTTAAAGGCCATCATTTTAATTATTTATATAATTTCAGTAAACACCAGTATAATACATCGTTTAAAAAAAATGGTAGGTTTTTCAAATGTCCAAGATGAAAATATACCACGTTGCCTTCTTGCTACGTAAAATTTAAAAAGATCATACAACTGTATTTGCATAAGCTTTTTGAACTGAAACAGAGAAAGCTGCTTAGCGATATAACCATGTAGGTATATGTACTGTCGAAGTTCCACGTTCTTTCCCAGATCTTTCACAACAAGTTTTATTTACGATTAATGTTTGTGACATATCAAGTTTTGCAAAAAAAAGAATGAAAGTCTGAATGTGACCCCAAGCGTATCCTCCGACCTGCCACGAAGCGTGCCGGTCTCTAGATAAGGCGCCATAATTAATTACGGGCGTATTATCCACGCTTCAATTAAAAGAAATCTGTTTTGAAACTAGTTTTAAAGCGCCGCTGCTTATTATTTACCAGGGTATTATGAACGAGGTGGAGCTTAAAGAGGTAGGTGTACGCGATCTGTTGGTATAAGGATTTAGTTTCAAAGAGCATGATCTCAGGAAAAGTAGTAACATTGTATTTTAAAGAGCAGCAGTTTTAGCAAACGACGACGAATTCTGTCTCACGAACTTTGTTAAAACTTGCATTCTTCTCGCACAAAACACACCAAATTTTGACTTACATCACATATGAATAAGCTGCTCAACAAAAGCAGGTTATCAATAGCTTTACCCGGCCCGGTTTCGCACGGGTAGCACGTACTTATATAATCTATCTTTTCGCAAATCAAATCTTGGTCTGAACGCTCCCTTGATCCGAATGTGCAGAAGTTACAAAAGTTTTTGTAAATCGTCAGAAATCGACTTACACGGTGTATCACTCACCAAGTTTAGAAGATCAATGTCTGTGGTACGGGAGTGCATTAGATCATACTTAGACTAAGCAATTTATACATATTTTTTTGTAAATTCATTTCAGTTATCACTCACACTCATTTTTAATCTTTCACGTTCCACCTTTCGTGGTAAATTTTTTATGTAGTTTTTTTGTTTAATACCAACACTCATTTATTTTGAGTTTTGAATTTTACTAATTGTATTTTATGTTTAGTTTTTTTCTAGTTTATTACGATGTTGTTTTGTGGTGAATGCTGTGTATACCTATAATAGGCATACATACCAGTACTTGTATTATGGTAATGTAATGTGAACTATTTATTGAGATTAATTTTAACCACACCATTCTTTTGTAAAATTGTTTTTGTTCACTGTTATTGCAAGCTGAATTTCGATTTAGCTATTTTATCGTAGTACCTAAATAAACACAATGTTTACGTATTTACGATAGGTACATAATCGTGTGTGGAAAAGTTTGATTGCAGTCACTCACAACTTTTCCACCCTATGTAGAAACTTTTGACATCCCGTACGAGCATTTATCACGACTTTCTCTCTTTTTGGAGGTAGGCCTGCCGAGAAAACATCTGTATAAAACGTTGTACGACATGAGTAGTCAAAAGTTTATTTACCTTCGAGAATATTTTTTCATGATTTTGTCCAACACACTGTTCTGTGTGTTTAAAGATATAAAGCTTCATGTTAAGGCTAGCGCAAGGTAGGGCAGGTCGCAACGTAATGCAACAATCAATCTGCCTAGCCTTTTCCCAACTTTGTTGGGGTCGGCTTCCAGTCTAACCGGATGCTGCTGAATACCGTATTTTACATGGAGCGACTACCTATCTGACCTCCACAACCCAGTAACTGGGTAAAACGATACCCCTAGGTAAGACTGGTTTTCAGACTTTCGGGCTTCTGACGACCTGTAACGACTGTCAAAGATCTACGAATGACAGCCGGGACCAACGGCTTAACGTGCTTTCCGAGGCACGGAGGAGTTTCGGTATGATAAGCCACTCATCAACAGACCAACCCCGGCAAGCGTAGCTTAACCTGATGGATCGAACCGTGCGGCTGTTATTACTTAGCCACGAGCACGAGAACGTAACGCAACGCATTGCAAAAATTGTCCTTCATAATTTAGGATATTTTCTATGACACTACTGGCGGGTAACACCGCACTTTTTTGTATAAAAATGCGTTGCGTTGCGGCCCGTTATGGCGGTTATGTACGCTTGGCTTAATCTTTACCTTGATCTAGTAGCGATATGGTCGACAAACAACGCACAACTCAAATCCAACTTGACAGTTGAGCATTGTTATAAGGTGTATTTAAGGTGTGTTTAAGGTGTTATAAGTTATAAGGTGTATTTTTCTGCTAATGTAATGCCAATAAACGCATTTTTTTTCTTTCTTTCTTTCATTGAAATGTCAACTGTTTAACGTGTGACGTACTGTGACATTTCCAATAATATGTGATGGGTGTAAAAACAATTTAATTCACGATGATCGATGGGCTCGTGGCTAAATGATAGCAGCACGGGTCAATTGAAGGTTAAGTTACGCTTGCCGCGGTCGGTTCGTGGATGGGTGACCATCCATTACATATTGACATCCCTCCGAGCCTCGAAAATTATTTTAAACTGTTGGTCGTGGGCGAATGACAGTTCGTAGATCTTTGACAGTTGTTACGGGTAGTCAGAAGCCCTAAAGTCTGACAATCAGTCTTACCAACGGATATCGTGTTACCCAGTAACTAGGTTGTACAGGTCAGATAGGCAGTCGCTCCATTTAAAATACTGGTATTCAGCTGCAGCAGTATGATTGATTTCGCTTTCGAATCGAGTACGGTTATTTGAGTAAGATTTGAAATGAAATTTACAGAATAATTATTAAATATATATATATATATATATATTTTTTTTTTTTTTTTTTTTTTTCTTTTTTTTTTTTTTCTTTTCTTTCTTTTAATAACACTTCTGGAACAAATAATTGGTCACACAAATATACATTACGCGATAAGCAAGTAAAGCAATCAATAAAAACTTTCAACCCGATACTATCCCTTTGAAATTAAATGCCAATTAAAATAACTGATTATTACAAATAGCTTCAATTTATTGGATATTTCAGAACAAGTTACAACAACACCAATGAAGTTGTTCTAAATTGTTTCGGTAACTTGTTTTAAACGTTTTACTACCAAAACAAACCAATTGGAAATGTAGACTGGCCAATTTAATTAAGTTGAACTCAATTTTTTCATTCAGGAGTAATAAAAGTGTGATTTGATTTATATTTTTCCAAGTTTTTATGGTCATTATCGTGGTTAAGGGAATATTATTTATTCATTATTATTTCCTTTATTTAACTATGTACATATAAATTATATTTTTAAATATTAGAATAAAATAATATAAAAACATAAAAAATAGTAGCCCACCGGTATCGGGAATAGGGTCCAAGCTACCGGCGGTCAGGGCTCCAGAGAGAGGAACCTCCTAACAATGCGAGCCGTGTCCAGAAGTACCGCTTTCTGGATTAAGCCCTTGATCCATCCAGCTGCCTAACGAGAGCCTCATTTATTATTATCATCATCATCATTGGCAGTCATGTTCCACTCACTGCTGAGTATAGGCCTCCCCTCTTTTATGCCATGCTTCCCTGATATGTGCGAGTCTGATCCAGGTCTTCCATGCGGTCTTTGTATTTTTTTAATAGGTTTTTAAAGACAGACCTTGGCACTGCAATTAAATGAAGCATTTACGGCAGAAACTCTTTCTGTTTTTTATATACTTGAAGATAATATTATGTATTTTAGTGTTAGCTTGTATATCGTATTTAAGTATATTTATTTCACTGTAAATATTGGCGTAGTACGAGTAAGGTGGTAATAATGGCGTGGTAAGTGGCGATAACCATTATAAATATGTAACTGATTAATAGCGTTAAAAAACTAACTTCCAGAATTAGATGAATAAAAAACCGGTCAAGTGCGTGTCGGACCATGCACAGTGAAGGGATCCGTAGTTGGTATGAATTTATCCCAGGATCAAACTTAACATTGTTGTTGAAAAACGTGTTCTCCCATACATTCCAACTGCAAATGTAAGTTGGTCTATTATTACTCGTTAACTTGTAGAGCCTACTTAGCTGAGATAGTTTCCTTTCAACTTCGTTATACATATATACCTAGTACTGCCGTGAATTTTTTACATATCCAAAAACAACCATTTAGCTGGCAGGGAAAATTAACTCTAACAATAATTTGCACTTTAAAGCTTAATATTTCGCAAACGGATCCCTGAATCCAAAAGTGGTTTTCTCACACCCACAATATTTTAACGACTTTCCTAACGATACCCCACACACATTAAGTATAGGGGAGGTACCCTAAAAATAAATTCATGATTTTATTTTACCACTTTGTCAGCGTGATTATTTTTGTATACCCATGCCTAATTACAGCTTTCTAGTACTAAGAGTCTTTACAGACAGACATGGTGAAACTATAAGGCTTGTTGACTACGGAACCCTAAAAATGAACTAAATGGACACATTGCTACGACCGCGTAGCAGGCGTAGCCCGCCGCTACGCCGTAGCATATTCGTAGCAGATTTTTTTATCCGATGTATGCAAACGTCCCTGATTATAAAAGGACACACAATATCATTCAGCAGCTGCTATAAAATTTGTATAACAACGTAGAGGTTTCCATAAAAAACCCTCAGACCTCCATTCATCATCATTTATATTTGGCAAACAACCAAGGAAGGAGAGTTTATTATGTAGATATTTTTTTCAAAATTAAAATCTCTTCATGGCTATGTGACCCTGGTACACCTTTGAGTCCGCTGGGGGATGATATGAGATGACAAATGGCGTGAAGGTGAAAGCGACGCGTGACAAAATGTTTACCTCTGCTGTTTGTTTTTTGAGAGGGAATTGAATCGTTTCAGGAATTATTTTGTGTTGTTTGGTAAATTAGAGTGTGAAATAATAATTAGACTCTTCGCTCGAAACCAATGTTATTAATAACTCTTATATTTAATATCAGAGATATGTTATTTAAATTCTGTCTCATTTTTAATATTGTAATTAGAATGTTGTTTGGTAAATTCGAGGTGTAAAATGATAATGAATAATGACTCTTCGCTCGAAACCGATGTTATTAATAACTCTTATAAGGGTTTTAGACAGCTTTTAATATCAGATTAAAATTCTATCTCGTTTTTGATATTATAAATAGAAAGAAAAGAAAGAAAGTAAGAAAGAAAATAAGTTTATTTGCGGTAAACATGACGCAAAGAAAGAACACAAAAAAACAAAACGAACAAGTTAGGGAAAATATGCGTCACATCCACGCAAAATTTTGAATTTTGTTAGTTATATGTAAATATTAATATTCTGTGTTAAGTCTGATTTTGTATTTTAGGTTAAGATTTTAAAGTGTGTTGATAATTATTATATAGGTAGGTACATAATTATAATTCTGTAGTCTGACTTCAGATTGTGTTTTTAACTCGTAGTTTAGTAATGATTTGTATTTTTTAAGTTTAGATTTCTAAGTATTAGCCGTAGGTCGAATTTTAATTTATTTTGGGTGTGTTTGCAAACCACTATTGTATTGGGGTCATCCTGTAAGGATAGTGTATGAAGTGTAATAATAAATAAATAAATAAATAAAACGGCCTTCGTTCAGCATAATGCTACGACTCTATGCAAGACAGAGCCCCAGCGCTGGTTTTCAGCCACAGCCAGCGTAATGCCAAGGAAAAGTTGATTTAATTGAAAAAATTACGTGTTACCATTTAAATAATGCTCTTCCGCAAATTACCTATTTGCGTTCGTAATTTATTTGGCAAACATGTAAACAAATACGAGTTTTAGGAAAAACTACGGTAAAGCCTACACATAAGGTTCAGTTTGCGCTACAACTTCATATTTTTTAAGACATTTTCAACGTACTAGTCAGACTAAAATCAACTTTATTTACACTAGCATAAACTTGATGTTTGTTTAAGTGGAACTAACATCAATTGGAAACAAGGTTATAAGCAGACCTAGCATACATACATAAACTCACGCACCTCCATCCTCCATCCTCCATCTTCCCATGGGGGCAGGCAGACTATAGAGTACCACCTACGACGATCCTAACATACAGCTTTTGCTTCGTTTATGTTCATAAATCTGGAAAAAAATAAAAATTACATAGGGTGATAATCTTAGGATGGATTAAAGAAGGAGAGACAATACCTTCAAAATATGTGCTTCCATGAATAAACATGATCCTAATGTGAACAATAAAAGTAAAGTGAATACAGTGTAATTATTTGAATAAAGTCATTAGCAACGATACGCCTGTGCCAGCGAGTGTACCTTCACAGAATATTGAGTAGGGTATAGAACATGTTATATGTCAGGGATGGCGAACCTTTCTACATCTACGTGCACTTTTTTCCAAATAAATATTGTATGTTGCCATGACGTGCCAACAAACAATCTTGACTTAGTGACTCCTGGAACAAAAAACAACTTTCACATATTATTATGCAGTAATGTTAATAACAATAGTTTTATGTTTATTTAAATCACACCATCCATCATCCATCGGCATCCACTAATTATCTAAAGATATCACAATTTTTGCGTCTACCTGGATTATATAATGATAAATTCCCAACATTGGACCCCTTCATTACCACACGGAACAGACTTAAAAAAGAGATTATCCACATCCTCCATCAAACGCCGGATACCCAGTGAACAGTGTCAGTTTATTCATTTGTACATAGACATACACACACCTCCACACACATTTACACCACCTCCATTACACCCTCCACAACACCACCATTACACCCTCCACAACACCACCATTTACACACTACACCGCATATATACACGCCCGCACGCACTACAAATATTAATAATTATGTCACTCTCTGTTTTTCATATTCTTCTGTGTACTTCGTAATTGGCGTAATGTTTAGAACAGTTTTAATGTTATACTTACTGTCAGCTGTGAAGCTACCTTATAATAAATAAATAAATTAAAGAACAAAATTAGTCCGTCTTCTGCAAACTAAATGACTTAGGTGTCTGAAATGATGCCAGGCCCAAATTATTTTATATTATTTATATTTTTAAAGCGGGAGGAAACGCCCGGGTGTTACCATTGTGTGGATCGCCCGGAGGACACGGTGGAGCATACGGTGGAGGTCTGCCCGGCTTGGGCGGAGCACCGCCGTGTCCTCACGGAGGCGATCGGCAGCGGCGATCTCTCGCGTCCGGCCCTGGTTCAGGCCATGGTCCGGAGCGAGAGTGCATGGGAAGCCGTCACTTCCTTCTGCGAAGCAGTAATGCTCGCGAAGGAGGAGGCGGAGCGCGCGAGGGAAATGCAAGATGCGCGCCCTCGCGCCCCTAGTCGCCGCAGGAGACGCCCCGGGCGTCGGGAGTCGCGAGCCGACTTCCGGCCACCGTAGGCGCGGGCTTGCGGACGGTGGGCAATGGGTAGCTCGCCGTCCGATTAGGACCAGGCCCGGGTCGACGGCGCGTTGTGATCCACGCGCGCCTCAAAGAGATGTCAGCACCAACTGACGGGGTCCGTAAGGGCCAAGGCCTGCCAGGGTTGCGAGTTTGTCCGAAAGGGATATCGCGGCCCCGGCACACAGGCAGCGGAAGGAACATGGGTGGGTTTTAGTCAGTAAAAGTCTGACACTCCCTCTCGCTCCGCCCAGAGCGGGAGGAGTCATTTGATGATTTCCCACCCAAAAAAAAAAAAAAAACAAAACAAAAAAAGGCCCAAATTATTTTGCTACGTGTCACCAATGGCACGTGTGCCATTGGTTCGCCAACCCTGTTGTATGTAGGTATTTGTGGACGCCAGTGCAGGGGTGTTGGAAAAGAGTCGCATGGTATGGCTGATTCTGATGGTGAAAATGAAAATCATTAACGATGTTTTTGAAAGACAGAAGTTTTTTATGACAAAAAAATAATGTTTTTTTTTTGTCGTAAAAATAAGATAAAGTTTTTTTTTTTTTAATTTAACATCGTTCGTATACACTACAGAAATTATAGGAAGCAACAGAAAATAAAGAACTAAAAATGGAACAAATAATTTTATTATTGGTAAATACATACATTACATTACATATTCTTATTATCCACTTACTTGGTGAACAATCTTAACGTAGACCAGTTATATATTATTTACAGAATAAAACAAAACGATGATGAAAATAGCCATCAAATATCTTATTAAATAACAAAAAAATTGTGAAAAAATAATGAGCGCACTAATATTATTATTTTAACCTGCAAACAAATGTTCAAAAATGTTACTACGTATGTTATTGTTTCCTCATTTATTTATGAAAAATCCTTAAAATAATGTTGAGTATTTTGTATATATTTGTTAAAGTCATTAAAACTTTTAATCTTTAAAACACAGGATGGGCTTAAAGTTTCAAAAACTATTAATGAGCACTGACAAAAAAGTCTGGACACCCTGTACCACGCCTTTCAAAACACTTCTAACCCTATATCATTTATACAGAAGCTCCACAAAATATACACATAAACATGACATAATTTTTTCACGTAATCAAAAGTTTTGTCTCATATGAAACTCGACGAATCGTATAAACAGGGTCAAATTAAACTAGCTAGCAAAACTCTGCGGACGTGATGCGTATCTAATCGATATCTAAACATGATAAAACAAAGATAAATAAATTCGATGAGTTTTTTTTTTGGGGTAATCAAGCGAAGTTGCAGTCACTTGAAATATCAGTTTTAAAATAACTTTTTATTTTGTGTAAACTTCACAGACGTGATGGTTTTCGATATCTTACCATCATCTGCCTGCCTTTTCCCAACAATGTTGTGGTCGGCTTCCAGTCTAACCGGATGCAACTGAATACCAGTATTTTACATAGAGCGACTGCCTATCTGACCTCCACATCCCAGTTACTGGGTAACACGATACCCCTTGGTAAGATCGGTTGTCAGACTTTCGGGCTTCTGACGACCCGTAACGAATGTCAAAGATCTATGAATGACAGCCGGGACCAACGGCTTAACATGCTTCCCGAGGCACGGAGGAGACTCGGTATGTAAAGGATGGTAACCCATCCACGGACTGATCTCGGTAAGCGTAGCTTAACTATCGATCGATCTGTGCGGCTGTTATTACTTAGCCACGAGAGTAATTTCGATAATAAAAAAATAAAAAAAATACTTAGTGTTTTTCTCAACTCATACTTTCAAGTAAAATCATTACAAGCGGTCGTTGACCCCAATTTTTAACCGACTTCTAAAAAGGAGGAGGTTATATGTTCGACGCGTATGTATGTTTTTTTTTTTATGTATGTCCGCCGATTTCTCCGTCAATTGCGGACCGATTTTGAAAATTATTTTTTTGTATGAAAGGGTATGCTCCCGGATTGATCCCATATAAATATTATTAACTTTGCTTGGATAGTTTTTGAGTAAGCTTCAATAATACGTATTTTTCCCACTTAGATTATGTGGATGATATGATGATAACTTCCTGTGACTGTTACTTACATAGCAAGTACTGGTATTCGAATTTGGGTGGGGTAGGTACCACAAATAAAAAGTGAAAAATGAAAACTTTTTACAAAAGAAAACAACCGACTTCCGAAAAAAAAAACACTACAAAGTGGAAAAATTACTTTAATTTCGGAAGTCGGTGGCAAAAAAAACGTAAATTCAAAACCAAAGATACCGATTTCCGAAATTAAAGTTTTTTTTCCACTTTGTAGTGTTTTTTTTCGGAAGTCGGTTGTTTTTTTTTGTAAAAAGTTTTTAATTTTGTCATGTATTTGGAGTTTTGCTAGCTAGTTTATTTTGACCCTGTCACACATCGCGTATACACATATGTCACTTGTCCCTGTTGCCTAAGGTCATAGTTTGGCTTCACTTCGAACATTTCTGGGAGTTACTACTAGCATACTGAAGCTTGTGGTGGTACTCTCACTGAATAATAAGCAGACTAGGAACTTCTATAATACGTGTAGTAATCATACTTTCGGGAAAGTGTTTGCGAAATTTGAGGGTAGTTTTGAAATCTTGAAGGTTTGAACCCTGCCAGGCGCTTTACTTTGTGTAAATAATAAAATAAAATAAATATTTTTCCTGGGTTCTTTAATCGATACTGGACCTACCCCAGCTATGGCATGCAACTTCTTTAACACCCTGTATAGGTAAAAGGGAAGAAGGATAATGAATTGCGTTTACGGTACGGTCTGCTCGATGCAGGGACATTACGCACTAGATTTTTTTTTGCCAACTCACCTGCTTAGTTTTCTGCCTATCAAAGTACTAGGCTGCCATCAAGACAAGTATGTCTTTTTAAATGCGCTAACAGTGCTAGCGTCAGCGTGACGATTGAGCGTGGACTCTTGGGTATGATCTTCGCGTCGGAAAAAGAGTTATTGAGTTTTACCCTTAAGAAATTTTCTGTAGCGACTAGCTGGACCCTTGTCTCAACAGGAGACTTATAATTTATAAAAAAAAAAAAATATAATATACAATTATTATGTCACAGGCAACTAGCTTAATTAGCCTTTCAGTTATCAGGCACGCTGGTCGCTGCCGTGGCACCGCTCGCTTCGTTCGCTCGGCTCGCGCGTGACTAGTCACAGTTCCAACCTAACCTATAATGAATAAATCATTCAGGCTGCTAATTTAACGACGCTATTTACACTGGCAGCGTACTGTGGATCGAAAGAAGGCTCTAGAAGATCTTACATTTTAAAGTGTCGATTTTTTGCTTGAAATGACTTCTAATAGCCAATGTTATGCATAAATATATCATAGGATACAATCTGGTAGGCAAATTGGTAACATAATTTTATGCAAAAAAAATATATGGACCTAATGCTTACATCTTCGGAACGTAAAGAATAGCCAGTATATCCTCGCACACGGTGATTTAACTATACGTATATTTATGATTTTTGACATACTTTATATAACGAGTCGTGGTGCGATTTTTTTTCAAACGCTCACCTTTTCTGAAAAATTCCATCTCTCCGTTCCGGAGATATAAGCATTAGCTCCATACATTATTTATGCAAAAAAAATAAAAATTGTTTTCAATTTGCATACCAGTTTGTATCCTATGAAATATTTATGCATAATATTGGCTATTAGAAGCCATTAACAAGCAAAATACGGACACTTTAAAATTTATTTGATTAGTTATTAGGTAGTTCGTTCTTTTGGGAAACATAAGAGTGATGTTACGGTATGCAAACTTTTTTAAAGATGTAAAGTAATCTAAGCTTCAACATACACGATGCATCAATATGAATACAGAGCAGGCTAGAAAATGTTATGTTAGTAATAACCCGGGCGCGTGGGACACGCCTATCAAACCAGAGCTATCTACTCTTCGTCCTAGATTAAATTATAATTTTTACTACACTGTTTATATGTATATAGGGTTTGATTTTATGTGTCACGTTGTCAGGAGAGTCTGCATTATTTTCAGTACGTTTTCATCTATATTAATGATTAACGTCAATATAACCATACATTTTTTGACGTTTTTCATCATCATCATTTCAGCCGACGTCCACTGCTGGACTTAGGCCTCCCCCAAATGGGGGGGTTTGCCATAATCGCCACGCTTGGCAGGCGGGTTGGCGATCGCAGTATGGCGTTAAAATGCATAGAGAACGATTTATTTGTTTTGACGTTTTTATTTGTATAAATTTTTAAGCAACGTTTATATTTAATGGGGTTTATGTGCAGCCTGTAATCATCTATTTGAAAGAAAGAAAGAAAGAAATTTATTGGCATTACAGCAGAAAAATACACCTCAAATCTAAAAAAAAAAATATATAGTATTTCATAAAACGAAAATTCGTTAATTTATTAACAAACATCGCACAGCTTAAACCGCTGGGTTTAGAAGCATATTTTGCAAAAGAGTTCCTTATGTAAGGAAAGTGAGAAAAGGAAGGATTTTTGAAAATTGATCCCCTAAAGGGCTTAAATATGTTTTTTTTTGTAATGGAAGTTCGCCATTTTTCCCGATGGAAAATCTCATCGGGTACATGACTTGTATGCATGTAGCTTTCTTAACAATAGATACAGATAAATGAAATTGAAGTGTCTATTAGTAATGTCAAAATAACAGCTTTTTACTAAATGCATATGAAAGTATATAAATAGTGCTTCTGTACGTATGTATAAAAAAAATATTTTTTTTTGTATATCTTTCTGTTTGCTCCGGCTAATCTCCGAAACAGCTGGACCGATTATGACAGCAGATAGCTGATGGTATAAAAATAAACTTACTACTACCTTTATTTTAGGGTCCACGTGGCCGAAACCGCGAGCAGTAGCTAGTATATACTCGTATTTAATAAAAAACGAATACCAACTTCATTCATTCATCAAGCAAGTCTAATTCGATTCCCTGCTCCAAAGAACATACCTAAAGAAAAACCATTATTTCCCAGTTTCTCCATATTCTTCTTCACAATTCACCGCAGTTCTCCGGTGTCCTCGGTGTTCCCCGTAGCTTTGACGCGAATGTTTTGATATATTGAGTTTCACAACTTGTACAGCAGAAGTTTTTCCTCTTTTATACGTTTTTTTCTTTGTGAAATTTTATAGTACCGAGATCTTTATCAATTTAGTATTCGAGGAAGAGAAAAGGCTTGTTATGTTTTTCTATAAAAACCATTCTTTGTGATAGGATAAAGTTATTTTTTGCTTCTTGTTGTATTTTATTATGTAAACTTTGATTCTTGGTTGTTGTTGTATGTTCAAGGTGGCAAAGAAATAGTAATTTTGTTTAGATTTAAACTCTTGTTTTCTTTTTACAAGCTTTATTATACAGGGTGTATCAAAAAGGTGTGGTACAGACCATCAACCATGAACAAGTTTCTCCATAGGATCAACATCGTAATCGAGAAAAAAATATCAGCCGTCCCATACGATTGATTGACAATGATACTATTAATATTATTTATTTATTGGTTTTTTTTTATATTTTTCAAATTTATTATTTAGGTAAAATTGCTGCACTGGTCGATCCATCAGGTTAAGCTACGCTTGCCGGTGTTGGTCTGTGGATGGGTGACCATCTTTACATACCGAGACTCCTCCATGCCTCGGAAAGCACGTTAAGCCGTTGGTCCCGGCTGTCATTCGTGGATCTTCGTCAGTCATTACGGGTCGTCAGAAGCCCGGAAGTCTGACAATCAGTCTTACCAAGGGGTATCGTATTACCCAGTTACTGGGTTGTGGAGGTCAGATAGGCAGTCGCTCCATGGAAAATACTGCTATCCAGCTGCATCCGCTTAGACTTGAAGCTGACCCCAATATAGTTGGGAAAAGGCTAGGCAGATTGATTGATTGATTTATTTATTATTAAAGTCAAAGCATATTTAAATTAAACCATTTACAAGCACTTTGGATTTTTCAAGGAGTTGGCCAGTTAGAAAGTTGAAGCTAGTACTTATTTACTCATATCATGTCCACTGCAGATACCAAATAAAGTCAAAGAGTTCAGTACCAACAGTTAATCTGATAAAATATAATCTAATATTGCAAAACCGAAAGATCGTGACGTTGAAATCAAATACAAAATTAATTTAATTCGTAATGAAACCAAGTTTAATAACGATTTGGGAAGTTTTGAGCACGAGTTGGCAATTTTCATTTTAATGTTTTCCGTTCAGAACCCATCTGTTAATTACTTGTAACTACAGATTCTAATGGGTACTTGTTTGAAGTGTTTGAGTTGTTTAAATCGACGTGTGTTTAGCTCACATTGATACACGAAGAAGAGAATTATAAAAAAGCGGCCTAGTGTGGTTTGGACACACACAAGAAGGTTTCCGGACCACCCTTCAATTTTTAACACTGCAAATATATTTTGAACACGTTTCTTCTCCTCTCTTAAATTTTAAACTTTATTTTATCTTTATTATTTGTTGTTATAGCGGCAATTGTAGAACGCACTCTGTGAAAGATACTCAAAAGTATCTAATCTGCGTGCGCAATTTATTTGCCAAACATGTAAAAAAACACGAGTTTTCTACTTAGACAAACATCAAATTTATGATAGTGTAAATGAAGTTGATTTTAGATCGACTAGTATTGTTGAAAAAGTCATAAAAAATATGAAGTGATATCGCAAACTGAACCTTATATGTAGACATTACAGTTGTTTTTTTCTAAAACTCGTGTTTGTTTACATGTATGGCAAATGAATTGCGAACACAATATAGTTCAAAAGATACAGCCCTGTGACAGACGGATGGACAGACGAACAGCGGAACCTTAGTAATAAGGTCCCGTTGGTACCCTTTGGGTATGGAACCCTAAAAATTTCCGATTGTTTAGTTAGCGACTCTTTAACCGATCGAGGAATCAAAACCCATACTTAATATTAGATCATTTTGCAATTTGAATGCTATCCTAAATAATTTGATTCAATGTTATATCTAACAAACTTATATAACTTTGAAAATGTAACGTGTACGCGGCGGAAGCGGCAGAATATTAGAACTATGTAACAACTCTGTAACAATATTCTGACAAATTAAACAATACAATTTTATTGCAGTTAGCATCCACTAGACCACTAAACCTATAATACAGTAAATAGGCGAAACATTTAATGATTTTTAAGTACAACCATAGATGAATACAGATGTTTCACTAAGCATTTTATTTATTTATTAAAACTTTATGCACAAGTAAAAAAAATACCGTACAAAGGCAGACTTAATGCCTGAGACATTTTCTACCAGTCAACCTTAGGGTGATGCAGAGACAAAATATGGCAGGTGCAACATAAGGGATTGAAGACACGAAAATAACTATAAAATACAAGAATAAATATATACATTCATATATATAAACAGAATAAACTTTGTCAAGAGAAATAGCGATCAGTAGAGGAAAAAACGAATCCAGCAAATCACCGCTGGGATGTTTCAGCCAACTTCTTGCGTATATGCTCACATACCTTCACTTTAAAAGACAGCCGACTGGTTGCCGTCCTGATGTTCAGAGGTAGCGCATTCCATTTTAGGTATAAAGCTACAAGTACGCGGCAGGCCCGTCTTGTCGGACCAATTCAGTGAGTGAAACGTAGTCAGAAGATATAATAGTTACGCGATAGAAAGAGAGGCAACTTCTAGGTGAATATAACTGTAAGTAATACGCGGTGTGCGACCTGAATTGCACTTTATTGTGTCGTTGCAAGAGTCGCTTTTTGTTTAATTGACTTTGCGGAGTAAACCATCTGTATTCATCTGTGGTACAACTTTATAAGTACGTAAACAAAGTCAAGTCAAAAAACTAGGAACGATACATTTAACCTCAAACCTTTTTAGGGTTCCGTAGCCAAATGGCAAAAAACGGAACCTTTATGGATTCGTCATGTCTGTCTGTCCGTACGTATGTCACAGACACTTTTTTCCGAAACTATAAGAACTATACTGTTGAAACTTGATAGGTAGATTCTGTGAACCGCATTAAGATTTTCACTCAAAAATAGAAAAAAAAACAAAAAATTTTGGGGTTCCCCTTACTTAAGGTAGAACATAGTTAGAACTGAAACTCATTTTTTTTTTCATTTATCCCATACGTGTGGGGTATCTATCTATGGATAGGTCTTCAAAAATGATATTGAGGTTTCTTATATATTTTTTTTTCTAAACTGAATAGTTTGCGCGAGAGACACTTCCGAAGTGGTAAAATGTCCCCCCCAACTGTAACTTCTAAAATAAGAGAATGATAAAACTAAAAAAAAATATGATGTACATTACCATGTAAACTTCCACCGATAATTAATTGGTTTGAACGAGATCTAGTAAGTTGTTTTTTTTTTAATACGTCATAAATCGTAAACCGCAATACTTGCTGCTACGGAACCCTTCATGGGCGAGTCCGACTCGCACTTGGCCGCTTTTTTAATATCTAGTCTAAATCTTGAAATACCCTCCAAAGGAAGACCTTTGGAGGGTATTTCAAGATTTAGACTAAGATTTAGAGAGAGAGAGAGAGAGAGCGAGCGAGAGAGAGAGAGTGTTATAACACTTATAACCTTTGAAATATTTTCAACTCTATTTATTAAACCAGCTGTACCTATATGAACATTCAAAGGCGCACAATAATGATTCTTAAATTTGCAGCAACAATGTCTACAATAGCTTGCAGTTTGGACTAGGATTTTGAAAACGTATAAAGTCCGGTATTTTCTAAGTCAGTGAACTGATGAATGAATGTAGTGAACATTATCGCTGTATGATCGAATGAACTGTTTTTTTTCGTTTCTTTGTGGTGCTGGTCGGATATTCAGTTTTGGGCAGAAATAATCACAAAAAAAACTAGCGAGCCTTTCAGTAGTCGCATATGATGTGTAACATCTGATATCTTGGCTGTCAGTACCAACCATAGTTGGTACCATAATGAAGGCCAACTCTAGAATCGCGCGCGCTCATTGTTCAAATCAAATAGCGCACTTTTCCCTGCTTCTTGTTACATACTTCCGTCTCTTTTCACGAAATCTCTCCAACAGACTGCAGGAAAGTGAGAGGAAAGATGTTACACATCAAAAAACCTTTATCTACTCTCATATCGTACGTAATATTCGAATTTCAAAACGAGTTTATACGTATATTGACATACTTTATAAACACAATACCGAAATTTAAAAATAGAATCATATTATAACACTTTTTCTCTAACAAAATAATGCTACAATAGTTATTTATGCTATAAGTGCGGAAATCATCTTACGCACGTGTATCATACAACGTTTTACTATGCATTGTGAGAGAAAATAAAAAAATCGAGTGAGCCTTACGATGATGTGTATTTCTAACATAATGACGACGTATATATTATTATGATAAAAACAACATTCATGACTTTGACTTTCGACTTCGACTTCGACTTCGTCTTCGACTTCGACTTCGGCTTCGGCTTCGAGTTCGACTTCGACTTCGTCTTCGACTTCGACTTCGTCCTCGACTTCGACTTCGACTTCGACTTCGACTTCGACTTCGACTTAGATTTCAACTTCGACTTCGACTTCGACATCGACTTCGAGTTCGACTTCGACTTCGAGTTCGACTTCGATTTCGACTTCGACTTCGACTTCGACTTTGACTTCGTCATCGCCATCGTCATCGCCATCGCCATCGTCATCGTTATCATCATCATCAGATTTGTAAAACTTTTCTCAAATAATAAAAACTCTTTGCAACGGGCTGACGACGGCCACAAAAATTTAAAAAAAACAGAAAAGTAAAAAGCAGTAGTAAAAAAAAGTGACACTTTCCGCAGTAATTTACTGCTTGGAAAAGTCTCTTTTCGAGCAAATGCATTGTAAAACAATTTTTTTTCTATTACGATACAGGGCAAATCCAAGAAGTTAATATCAGCAAAGAGTTTCTATCAACTTTTGTAATGGAACGTTAGCGGAGGACAGCAGCACCGCTCTAGCGCATGCGCGGTGATGTGCTGGGTGCAGGCGCCATTCATACGTTTTGTTGTACTGAATTTCGTGGGGATGTTGTATTCTTGATCTTTAACTTTGACCTTTTATTTAGTAGGTTCAATCCCAATGTATGAGACTAGATAAAGTACTCGTAGTGTATGAAACTGCACATAACTAGGTATTAATACACACGTGTGATACTATTAAAAACCTCACCTATGGCTCGGTTATTAAACACCCACTCGTATTTTAATACCCCTCATTATGCAACAGTTTCATAAAATACTATTTTGAATGACTTATTTGACCGTTTGCGTTCGGATTGTGTGCACAGGTTTTATTATACACAGGGAGATACATATTTGTATGGGGTACCTACTTATTGCTCAACTATGCGCAAGTAGGTGTGTTCCCGGATTCCCGTATAACTTCTAAAATCGAATCAAAGAACAAGAAATAAAGAAAGAAAAGAAAAGAAAAGAAAGAAAATAACGAAAATTAAGAAAAAAAAGAAAAGGAAAGAAAGAAAGAAGAGTAAGAAAAGAAAGAAAAAAAAATGTTTATTGGCATTACAGTAGAAAAATACACAATAAAAATATAACAGAAAATAATGGTTAAAATGAAAAATGGAAAAAGGCCTCAGCTCAGCATAATGTCACAAAGTGGACGCTGATTTTCAGCTGCAACGCACGAGTACCATACGCTAGAACAAATTTATGAATAACTCACGAAATCGCATTTAGTTCTCATGTTGTAGCGCACTTTCACACAGACATACAGAGAGGTTGCCTTATAGGATACGCAACTTTCTACATAATATATCCCCATATCAAAGCTTGAAATCAAAACATAATTTTGTTTGTTTAACTCACATAACATTGTGTGATGGCACACAAAGTTTAATGAGATTTATCTCACACGTACGAGTATGTCAGTAATATTCTTTATGTCAGTAATGTAAATTATTTTGAATACTATTATATAGAATCTTTTTTTTTTGTTCTTCTAACTGAACAGACAGCTGTGCTGCTGGGGAGTTTGTTGCGCCACTTCTTCTTCCCAGCGACAGCACTAGGAAGTGGTGAAGGGTGGGCGTTTTGGGGGACTGTCTTATGTAATTTTGACGTTCGAAAAGTGCTGATTCTCAGCCTAGTTTGAATAAATGACTTTTGATTTTTGATTTTGATTCTCTGTGACTTGATCGTGACTGTTTATTAGCACGCCATGTTAGAAAGCGAGTATTTTATATAGACAGCTGTTACCCACGATTTCGTTCGCGTGTATCTTGTATTTATACAAATAAATAAATTTGAAGTGTCTGTTTGTAATGTCTCAGCTTTTTACTAAATGCATAATTATGAAAGTACGAGTGAGTAAGTGTGAGTGAGTAAGTTATATACGGTACGGTACTTAAAAATATTTTTTTTTTTAAATTGTTGTCCTTGTGTCTGTTTGTTCCGGCTATTCTCCGAAACACCTGGACTGATTTTGACGGGACTTTCATTGGCAGATAGCTGATGTTATAAGGAGTAAATTAGGCTTACTTTTATTTTAGAAAAAGTATTACCTACCGTCCACATATTTAACATTACATTTTTTTATACATTAGTAGAAAAGACACGTGCTAAAGCAATATATGATTTGATTATTCGTAAAGATTTGTAAAGTAATTTTCTAATTATTTTATTTTATATTTCACTTTATTATATTTTCAACTTTATTGTATTTTTAACTTTGTTTTATTTTTATTTCTTTTTACACACTCCGTGAAAATTTCAAGTGTCTGCTTATAACAGTTCAAAAGATACAGCCTTGACCCGCCACGCAGCCCCCACGGAGCGGAGCCTTAGTAATAGGCGTTGACACCTTTTGTGAACGGAACGCTAAAAACTGTGAAATCACCAAACCTTCTTCAGAAGACGTGTTGATCAATGCTTATTGATCAACACGTATCAGAAGAAGCTTTGCTTGCCCTGCAGTGGGACAATACTAGGCTGGTATTATCATTAAAACATTTCAATGATTGATATCGTGATGGCCCAGTGGTTAAGGCCTCGCCTCTGATGCAAGAGGGTTCAAATTCGAGCAAGTACCAATATGACTTTTTCAATTCATAATTATGTACTTTTCGTGTTTATCTTGAGCATTACTGACATCGGTTAAGGAAAACATCGTGAGGAAACCTGGACTCATAGTTAATATAAGTCTGAAATTGCCAACCCCCCGTCTTGAGCAAGCGTGGTGATCAATGCTCGTGCCTTCTCTGTATGAGAAGAGGCCTTTGCGCTGCAGAGGGAGAATAATAGGCTGATATTATTATTATAATAGGTCGAGGACTTAATAACAGTGTTTAACGTAAGGATCAAACCTAGAGTACTAAGGCAGTAGTAGCGTTTGCGACCACAAGACCAGTGAGGTCAAACTATTCACAAACTTTTTATGATATTTAGGTCAAAGTATTTGGATATAGGTACAAATAGCAATATCACATAAGTGGTAATACATCACCTCCTAAATCCTACTGGCACCATTAGGCTGCCCTCAAAATGGATGTTTCCTTAAATTGCCTCCATAGCTTATGCGAGATGATAACAGATAAAATTCATTAGAGTGCGCGCCATGACTACATATATTTTACTTTTTATTGTATCTCACACTCTAAAATAAAATATAATTCTGTATCTACCTATCCGTGACATCACTGCGGGCCCTATCAGAATACGACTGCCGCTACGACAATATTTTTTTAAATTTCGCAGCATCATGCTGAGATAAGAGCCTTTTGGCCTCGTACAGGACTGCTCTATTTTAAATTTTACTTTGTTTTTTATTTTTGTTTAGTGTTTTTTTAGTTTAATTTGTGATTTCCTGTGCGAGTCTCAATAAATATATTTTCTTTCTTTCTTTTTTCTTCCACGAAAGAAGGCCGGCGGAAAATTATGGAATTACATTGTTTTTAATGCAATGTGATGCAATTACATAGATGCTAGCGCCGCGTCAAAAGGACTCTAGTGGTGGCGCGGAATCTATATCCTATTCTTTATGATGTACAATGTAAATGTCTATATAAAGAGAGCTAATGTTATCAGTAAGGCAGTGCTGATATAATAGTAGTTTATGAAACTGTTGCATAAAGAGGCGTATAATAGTATCACACGAGTGTTTTAATACCTAGTTATGTGCAGTTTCATACACTACTTTATCTACTCTCATACATTGGGGTTGAACCTACTAAATAAAAGATCACAGTTAAAGATCAAGAATAAAAACATCCCACGAAATTTAGCACATCACCGCGCATGCGCTAGAGCGATGCTGTTGTCTCCGCTAACGTTCCATTACAAAAGTTGATGGAAACTTCTTGGTGATATTAACTTCTTGAATTTGCCTTGTATCATAATAGAAAAAAAATTGTTTTATAACATTATTTTGTTAAAGAAAAAGTGTTATAATATAATTATATTTTAAAATTTCGGTATTGTGTTTATAAAGTATACTGTCAATATAAACTCGTTTTGAAGTTTATAATTCGAATATTACGATATGAGAGCAGATAAAAATGGTTTTAGTTCTCAAAGTCCTGGCTTGATTTCATCTTATTAATTGCTAGCTTCCGCCAGCGGCTACGCCCGCGTGTTATCTTTATAAATTATAGCCTATGTTACACAGTGATAAAGTAGCATTCTAATGGTGAAATCATTTTTTTAATCGGTCCAGTATTTTTTGAGTTACAAACAATCAAACAAATAAACAAACACAAAAATCAAATCTTTTCTCTAATATTAGTTTAGAGTAGCTTCTGCTTGCGACTTTGTGCGTGTGTAATTTCTTGTTCCCCGACCCACCCCGTCCCATTGCTTTCGTTACTTCGTTTCCACTTATATATATATATTTTTTTTCTTTTTGCTTGGCACCTAAGAGTCCAAGCCTTCCTTATGAATTAGGCTAACAGATGCAAAAAGATATTTTCAATTCCAGCTTGTAGTTCCAGAGGTTAGCGCATTCAAACAATAAATCTGCCTTCCCTTTTCCCAACTATCAACATAGTTGGGAAAAGGGAAGGCAGATTGATTGTTTGGGTCGGCTTCCAGTCTAACCGGATGCAGCTGAATACCAGTATTTTACATGGAGCGACTGCCTATCTGACCTGCACAACCCAGTAACTGGGTAATACGATACCCCTTGGTAAGACGGGTGTCAGACTTTCGGGCTTCTGACGACTCGTAACGACTGTCAAAGATCCACGAATGACAGCCGGGACCAAGGCTTAACGTGCTTTCCGAGGCACGGAGGAGTCTCGGTGTGTAAAGATGGTCACCCATCCACGGACCAACCCCGGCAAGCGTAGCTTTACCTGATGGATCGACCCGTGCGGCTGTTATTACTTAGCCGTGAGCTCCTCCATGAGCTGATTCAAACAAACAATCAAACAAACAGAAAAACAAACTCTTCAGTTTAATTATTGTTATGTTTGTCGTGCATAACGGTGAAATAATCACCGGTCTAATTAATAAAATTTAATCGAATTAAATTGTATATTTTCATCTCGGCTAGAAGTAGCCTTGTAGGCTCTTTTGTTTGGGTGATAACGTTGAGCACATTTTTTCCGCATAGGCCAGACAAACCTAATTGAATTGCAAACAAGTTTTCTTTTCGACATTATTTAACAGTTCCACCCGCAAATAAAACTGATGCGAAACACATAACTTCGAAAACTCAGCTGTTTATTTATTCACTACCTATTTGAGGCTAACATAAAATTACAATAACGAAACGCTCATTTCATTGAATCACTGATCCGTAACCCGAATGATGTTGATTACATAAACAAAAATAAAAAAGCCGTTTCGTTCCCTCATTATACGAAACAAAACATCGGCTCATCATAATTATCCGTTTCTCCTACCACTTGACTTTTAACATTCCCTCTCTTTCGGTAATGGCGACCATAAATTATTTCGAGCTGCGGCGCTCTTTTATAATGTTCTATTGTCATTTTTATCTGTTTTTTTTTTATTTGTGAATTTTTTCGTCATTAAGTTGGTGGTTAAAATGCTAATGCTAGCTGTTGGAAAATGGCTGTAAGTAATGTCTGCGAATATGTTTTAGTCACTTTATTTTGAAGCTATTAAGTTCGTCGTAATAATGTCTTCGAACTGTTTGGTTGATAAAATATTACCGTTAATAACAAATAACATAACATCACGCCTGTGTTCCCCGAAGAGTTCGACAGAGTTGAATTAGAATTAGAATTTATTTATTTCTCAGTATATGGTACATTGAGATCTTACATTAAACACTGTTTCACACATACTACCATTGCTGGTGTAGAAATATTAAATAATAAGCTAGGTACATGCAAATCCGAACTAGGTACATTATAACAATATTATATAAAATTATGAAACTTTGTATTCATTTATGAATTTATAATGTTAATGACAAATTAATAACCTGATAGATTCATCAAGAATGCATTATTTTTTATGTCAAAATATTAATAGTTAAATGAAAAATATAAATCATAATGACAAAAAAATAACTAAAAAACAAAAAATAAAATGTCCAAGAATTCATAATAATGTCAAAGTACTAATGTCATATTAAGATTTTAATTACAGTATCAAAAAGTATGATTTAAAAATTCATTGACGGAATAAAAACACATGTCTAAGTTGTTCCTGTAGTACACCCATATTTCGCCAATTACGTTTAAGTTCCATGTAATAGGGGGGCGAGCTTCTTGCTGTCAATAGGGCGCAAACCCAAGGCAGAGCGCGTAAGGGAGAGGCAAATTTCACGTCCTCATGCCCCTAGCCGCCGCAGGAGACGCCCTGGGCGTCGGGAATCGCAGGCCGATTCCCGGCCACCGTAGGCGCGGGCTTGCGGACGGTGAGCAATGGGTAGCTCGCCGTCCGCTTAGGACCAGGCCCGGGTCGACGGCGCGTTGTGTTCCACGCCCGCCTCAAAGAGACGTCAGCACAACTTAAGGGGTCTGCTAGGACCGATGCCTGCCGTGATCGCGGGAAAGTCCGAAAGCCGTGTGACCCCTGGCAACGTACAGCCAACACTCTGAAGGCACACGGGTGGGTTTTAGTCAGTAAGAGTCTGATACCACTCCGCCTCGAGCGGGAGAAGTTATTTGATAATTTCAAACAAAAAAAAAAGGTAAAATAAAGAAAAAATACAGGTTCAGAGGTGCTTGCCATATGCTATGAATAGTAATGATTGTTAATAATTAATTTCAAATCAAAACCATTAATTTAAAGTGAATTAAGCAAACAATAAAAAAAGTCAACAGTAAATTAAAAAAATATCATAAAAAATCTATGTCAAAATAAATGCTCTATGGCGTGCAAATATGAATAGTAATGATTGTTAATAATTAATTTCAAATCAAAATCATTAATTTAAAGTGAATTAAGCAAACAATAACAAATTTAAAAAAGTCAACAGTAAATAAAAAATAATTCATAAAAAATCTATGTCAAAATAAATGCTCTCGACACGCTAAGAAGAAAAAAATATAAAATGTATGTGTATTTTTCTTTTAAGTTTGACAAAATGCCTTTATTTGATTTAGTCTTGCAGTTCCAACAAAACCTTTTATTTCATCAGATAAAATCAAGTGCTGAAAAAAAGATAAAACGTGTAATCCTATAAGAGATCCCTTTCTACACATTGGTTTCAGCAGTATATAGATGTCAAAGTCCCTACGAATACTTAAATCTGATTGTCTGTGGCTCAGTACTGAGAACACTTCAAAGTGATGCCAAGAATATGCCAGATGATACCAGGAAAATATGAGATTAATATGTCCACGAGGAGATTGTGCTAGTCATGTCCTTTCTATAATGTTTAATGCAAATAAATAGTTAATTGACTCAGGTGTGAGTTTGCGGAAATCCATTATAAAATACAATAGACGATAATCTGATGAACTCTGCTCTCGACGCTTGACGTGTCCACACGTCGGGTCCGGGTTCGCAACAAGTCAATCGTCATCCTGAGGATTCCTCGTTGAGAGGTGAAACACGTGTCGATTTCTTACAGGGTTCTATATGACTTTTTAATAAGAACAGTTAAGAGGATAAGGTTACTAAATATACGTCGTCTATTGTTTTTTTATGCAAATAAATGTATTTTTAAATCAAATACTTATCTCACATAAGCATAAAACGACAGTTGTTTAGCGTTAAAAAATCTCCAAGATATAGTGGAAAACAGCTTTTAGGTTATTCAAATTCTGTCAAAACATCACTGGCACTGCAAAGCTGCACTCGGCACCCAACTCGATCTTAATAAAAACTTTTTACCAAAATAATAACAACCGACAAATAAAAACATTGCACACTGCAGTGTTTTTTTTGGAAGTCGGTTGTTGTTTTTTGTAAAAAAGTTTTTATTTTTTACTTTTTAGTTGTGATACCTACCCCACACAAATTCCTGCTATGTAAATAACAGTGACAGGAAGTTATTATAACATCATCCACATAGACTACGTGGGAAAAATACGTTTTATTGAAGCTAACTCAAAAACGACCCAAGCTAAGTTAATAAACTTTTTATGGCTGCTGGGGAGTTTGTTGCGCCACTTCTTCTTCCCAGCTAATGCACTAGGAAGTGGTGAAGGGTGGGCGTTTTGGGGGACTGTCTTATGTAATTTTTGACGTTCGAAAAGTGCTGATTCTCAGCCTAGTTTGAATAAATGACTTTAGAATTTTGAATTTATGAGATCACCGCGCAGACTTCTTTTAATTTTCCAAGTCAGTCCAGCCGTATTCGAGTAAAAGGGGAAAAAAAAAAGATTCCGACAAACTGAGAACCATCTCCTTTTTTGAAGTCGGTTAGAAAGATTACAAAGGAGATTGACCGATCTGGACCAAATGCTGCCCAGGCATGGGAATACTTTCATTTGTTTCCTTACATGAATAGACATTTATATTTTATTTTTATTTTTCGGGGTTATATGGTATCTAAAAACTTATCTTATGACTTTTTGGTGCTTTAACTCTGGTTTTTTTTTTTAGCTTTTTCGTGAAATAATATTATTATCTTACTTATTCTACCTCCCAAGTCCAGTCTTGACCTCGCTAGTCGTTTCGATGCCCACCAGCAATGTGCAATTAGTTCGAGCGCACATAAAGAGCAGACATACATCTTCAAAAGTGTATCATTGCTTTATTTTAATTGACGAGAACAATTATGGGCTCGATTCCGTTCAAAATTATTGCTGCTCATGTTTTACTGGGCGAAGGACGATCGGCAGTTGTACCCACGTTGTTTGCTTAGTTTGGTTTTTGGGGTGGGCTAGGCACCAAGACGTTTTGAGGCACCCACCCTGCTTTATTTTTAGATTCAATAATTATAGACGACGATGAGGATGACGATTGATTAGGTATTTTAATGTTTACATGAGGCCTACGGATAATTTATTATGTTATAAACCTATGTAACGAATAACAATTGATTGATTCAATGACTATCCTTAACTAAGTGTTGTTATAATAATATAATCCATTGTTTATAATATACCGTCTTTTATTTTTAAAATAAGCTGTTGATTATGATTTTTCGTCAATGTAAAACCTATACAATAGATATTTTTTTCTCAATACTCCTCGTATAGATTCTGAAGCGCTTTGGATTACAGACTAGTATTAGTCTAAGGAACATTATGCACTATGATTCAATGCTTGGCAGCACTTGGTCCAACGAACATTCAAAAATGGTCATTCTCCTTTGATAGCGATTTACTGCGCATACCAGCGGAAGGGATAAAAAACTACCACAATCAATTTCATACCGAAAATATTTTTTTTGTCTCGGTGTTATCGTACCTACTGAGTGACAGGATCGTTCGAATGACAAATGACGTGAGATTTTACTCCCATAGATACGGGTTTTTGTGTTGCATTACAGTAATTTATCATAACGGTATGATATATCGGTATTTTTATTATGTGAGCTCTTCTTCCTTGTCGAGATGAGACGTGCACAGACCAGGGAAGCATGTCACAAAAAGATTTTCTGCCTTAAATGCTTCATTTATTTATGCTTCGTTTCTCTTTAAAAAAACCTAATCTACAAATAAGAAAATCGTGCGGAAGACCTGGATGAGACTCGTACAGACCAGGGAAGCATGGCACAAAAGGGAGGAGGCCTGAACTCAGCAGTGAAGCAAGACTGCCAATGATGATGATGATGATGAAAATAAATTCTGTGATGATGTCATGAGCATGCATTTAAAGCGGCTGGTTGGAGGTTAAAAATCCTCTCATCTACCAATATTTGTGATTTACGGTTAAGGAAAATAAGTGTGGAAATCTGAACTTACAGGCTGGTTTTATCTTTGTTTTATGTTGTTTTGCGTTCGCTTAGTTAAAAAAACTTCTTACAAGTTTTTATTTTTCACTTTTTAGTTGTACTTGCCCCAGAGGAGCCTATGGCTAAGTAATAATAGCCGCACGAGTCGATCCATCGGTTTAACCTACGCTTGCCGGGTTTGGTCCGTGGATGGGTAACCATCTAGGATACATACAGAAACTCCTCCGTGCGTCGGGAAGCACGTTAAGCCGTTGGTCCGGGCTGTCATTCGTGGATCTTTGAGTCGTTACGGGTTGTCAGAAGCCCGAAAATCTGACAACCAGTCTTACCAAGGGGTATGGTGTTACCTAGTAACTAAAGGGTTGTGGAAATCAGATAGGCAGTCGCTTCATGTAAAATACAGGTTGGTTGGGATGCTATGATCAGCTTCCAGTCTAACCGGATGCAGCTGAGTACAGCTGCATCCGGTTAGACTGGAAGCTGATCCCAACATAGTTGGGAAAAGGCTAGGCAGATGAGTTGTACCTACCCCACACAAATTCGAATATCACTGCCTGCTATGTAAATAACAGTGACAGGGAGTTATCATCATATCATCCACATATACTAAGTGGGAAAAATAAGTATTATTGAAGCTTACTCAAAAAGTTACTACTCCAAGTTACTGCTCCAAGCAAAGTTAATAAAATTTATATTGGACAAACTTGGAAGTACGACCTTTCATACAATAAATAATTTTCAAAATCGGTCCACAATTGACGGAGAAATCGGTGAACACTACACATACATTAAAAAAAAGTCCTAATATTTGGGTGTCAGTTAAAAAAAAACACTTCTACAGGTCGGAAACAGCACGCTCGGAAGTTCTTGTGCCGCACGCGCGCGTGCACTCACTGCCGCATTAGTCACACGCAGACAACACCGAGCTCACTGCAAGAATAGGAAAACAGATTTAGAATCAACATTCATACACAACATAAAACATAACATCACGCGTGTATTCTCTGAAGGGTTAGGCAGAGGTGTACCTATAGCACACCCACATTTCGCCAGTTATGTTTAGTAATAGGGGGCGAGCCTATAGCCATCAACTGGGTATAAATCCAGACTTCGCGCTGCTACTAAGAAATTCCAGATGGAAAAACCCAATAACACTTTGTACGACCCGGGAATCGAACCCAGGACCTCATGCTCAGCAGTAGCGCTTGCGACCATATTAGATCAAGGAGGCAGTTGTATTATGATTTATTGTTTATATAGATTGTAGAGTATTTTTGTCGACCTTGTAAGTTATTTATTTCAAGTGGACTAAAAAAATATACCAATAGCAAAATTCGAAAAACAAACAATAGAAAAATAAACACAAACAGAATGGTAATAGCAATTCGTACGCCATGTTTGTTTCTACAAAAACAATTTCATTGAAAGCTTCGATCAATAATGCACTAGATACACTATCCCATACAAAAGTTCTCTTAAAACTGTCGCCAATTGTGTTTACGTACTTCTAGTTTAAATAAATATACATTAATGTAAATTCAACCTTAAATGCAATGCTTAAAGTTGTATTCACAAAGCTATGTACAAAAAACAAAAAAGTCAAACATACATCAAAACAAATTCAGCCTTACACGCTTATTTTAAAGTTCGAATTACAAAGTGCTAATAAAAGCAATAAAAATTTATGACAGAGGCTCGCCACTTGGACAAGGAATGAGTGGAGTCGAAATGTGTTTATATTTCTTTCTATGAAATACAGAAAAAAAAATATACTAACAAATTCAGTTTATTATAAGCCTTGACACTCAAACATAAAGTTTAATTACAATGGCAAAATTAAATCTTTCTGTCGTCGGAGATACAAATATTTATTTTAATTACAATGGCAAAATTAAATCTTTCTGTCGTCGGAGAAACAAATATTTAATTACAATGGCAAAATTAAATCTTTCTGTCATCGGAGAAACAAATAATTATAATGTCATGTCGCTTGAAAATAAAAATTCAATTTTATATAAGTTCAAAAATACTTATTGTTACTGTTATACTGTTTTTAGTACTCGTAATCTACGCCTTTGCGTGTTTCCAGTTATGTCCAATCTATTAAAATGAATCGAACAAATTGTCGAATTTTATAAGGCTTATATATTTATTTTCCTCTTTCTTTCGCGACAGTAGATACTCATTCTCATTCAGATACTCATTCATTCTACATAACGAAATGGGTCGCTAGGAAATCTACAAACAGAATCAAAATATAAAATAACAATACATTCATCCATGCATTCCCTGTTCCAGAACAGTCGATGTTTGTTACAATAGTTGGTAGTTGTCACAAACATTGGTCAAACAATCATAATATTTGCTAATTGAATTATATTTACTATTTAATTCTGTTATTATTTTATGAAAAACACTTACTGATAATAAACTTACCGAAAAAAAAATATTCCTTCAAAAATCTTGGTGTTACGGTGGTTATTTACAATTTTTTTGAACGCGTACTGCGGCATTTTGACGTCTTAACGTTGGCTATGATTGGACCATACTAATTTGAAATAAGACCACAACCGAATATGTGCTCTTATTTTTCGTTCCGTTTTTGAAGCGCTTACCGGGAATCTAGTGCATTATTGATCGAAGATTGAAAGTCTATTATTTTGTGTTTGTTTGTCGTTAGGATACAATAGTATTCGTTTGTTTTTTTTTTTAGTTTGTGTAGTGAAATGAAATAGTTGTGTAAATTATTAGATTTATATTCTGACAGATTTTGACGCAAAAGCATTGAATGATTTTTTATTGTTTAATTAAATAATATGTTTATCGAAAAGTGCTGATTCTCAGCCTAGTTTGAATAAATGACTTTTGATTTGATTTGATCATCCGTCGACAAAACCCGTTTCTATTATGGTCTTGCTACGCGTGCAGGAAGTGGATGTACAAGTATTATATTATCTGTGAATTAGAACTAACTAACTATAGCGTCGCAAGACCACAATAGAAACGGGTTTTGTCGACGGAAGAATAGACAAAATTACAGATAGATTCACAATTACATTATGTCATTTTGTCTATTCTTCCGTCGACAAAACCCGTTTCTATTGTGGTCTTGCTACGCGTGCAGGAAGTGGATGTACTAGTATTATATTTGTCGACGGAAGAATATACAAAATGACATATTGTAATTGTGAATCTGTCATTTTGTCTATTCTTCCGTCGACAAAACCCGTTTCTATTGCAGAAAGTGGATGTACTAGTATCATATTATCTGTGACATAACACATAACTTCACGCCTGTATTCCTCGATGGGTTAGGCAGAGATGTACTAACAGTACACTGCATTTCGCCAGTTATGTATAGGTACCATGTATCAGGGGGTGCGCTGTTTACCTGCCAGAATATATATTGTGTATCATGTTGATATATTTCATACTCCCCAGTTCGTTCATAAAGTTACGTCATAAAACATGATAAAAACCGGCCAAGTGCGAGCCGGACTCGCACATGAACGGTTTCGTACTGTATTAAGAAATTTTAAGTTGTATAGTACATACTAATTCCATGCTGCCATGTCATGATTGCTGCCATGTCATGGTAGCCATCTTGTGTCAAACGCATGGTAGTGTGTGTAATGTTTTTTTTGTATTAATTTAAATATTTCTAATGTATATTATATAAAAATATTAGCTTTCTGCACTCCTTCTCCATATAAACTTTAACTGTGCCAAATTCCATACTCCTCCGTCCGCGTAATTTTCGTAAAAAGGGGTACAAAGTTTTTGCTTCACGTATTAATATAATAATAATAATATATACAAAACACGTTTCTCGTATGGGGTTTAGTTAATATCCATTGTTATAGCGGCAATAAAAATACACAATCTGAAAATTTCAGCTGTCTACCTATTACGGTTTATGAGATAGAGCTAGCTGGCAGACAGACAAACGGTCGGATAGTAGAGGCTTAGTAAAAAAGTTTCGTTAGGCACCCTTCGGATATGGAACCCTAAAAAGTAAATAAGCAACTTATTTTTCTTATTTCCCGCAGGTTCATAATATCTCTTGAGTTTTTTTTTGTGATAAAATTATGGTGAAGTTTTACAACCGGTGCGAAATCGACGCCATAAAACTTTTATTCAAATCGAAATATCTAAGATAGTTGAATCCGATTATTTCCATATTTTATGACACGTTATGACGAGAGGACGTCAGGTGAAAAGGTGTGAGGATGATCTGCCAAAAGGTTGACGGAGGACAGCTTTGGACAGGAATAAGAGGAGGGAAATACAGAAGGCCTATGTCGCAAGATATCCTGACCAGGTAGCTGATAATTCTGCCGGGGTAGTGGGAAAGTCCGAAAGGGATACCGTGGCCCCTGGCAACGTACAGGCAACTGAAGGAACACGGGTGGGTTTTAGTCAGTAAGAGTCTGACACGCCCTCCCGCTCCGCCCAGAGCGGGAGAAGTTATTTGATATATTTCCCACCCTAAAAAAAATATTGGTACCTGATAATTGATAATGTAAGGAACCAGACAACAAAATGTTATTAGTATTAAGAACTTGTTTATGTATGAAGAAGGGTTAGAAGAAATAAACTGTAATAACTATACTGCCCCAGAAGGAGAGTAATGTTTTTCGAGAGAATGTATGTATGTACCATCGAAGAAGTTCATATCTATACACCGTAAGGACTATTTCTGCTTGCAGCGCTCGGCCGCTATAGAACCGGGGCGGTAACAGATGTGGTCATCGCGTTCACGGGATTTTGTTTTCTAACTGCTTAGATATGAAGTTCTTCGATAGTACAGTAGGCGCTCGGTTATCCGGCGCTCACTAACCCGACACGTCCAATAGTCCGGCTAATGCTAACTTAACTCTTCTACCATAGATATCTGTCTCCTACTCTGTAATCCGGCAGGGTAAATACAAAAGCGCCGGTTTACAGAGTGCGTGCATTGATCGTAGTCGTTCTGCAGTCCAATCCGATTCTACGAGTAGGTATGACGTAAACTAATAAAGATTTATTACTTTGCAATTCTGTGTTAAAATTATTTCTTACTAGCTAGCTGACACTGCCTACACAAATCCAATAATCAAGAATTTCCGATAAGAAATTGGCGAACAAAATGGGTGCTGGATTACCGAGCTGTATGCAAAGATTTCAATCGTAGATTCGCCCTACCGCGTTAAAAGATGGTCGCGTTTCTGTTTCGTTTTGACACCTCTGACACACAATAGCGCAGACACTTGACTTGATTGTCATGGAAACGCTATTATTATTGTGCGAGGTCACTCTTCTCAGTGTGGACACTTTTTTGCGCGACGTAGTACACGTGTGAGGGCACATAATACTCGTACGATTTAAATCTTTGCCTGTATGTCTATTTCTTGGGCACGCTCTGTAGCCTAAACGGCTTGATGGATTTATGATAATTGAGGTGTCGTTAGATTCGTCTTAGTTGTGAAAGTGACATAGGCTTTATAGTTTTTATATATTGCATTTGCAAATACAAAAAAGGGAGAGGAAGGTATTTTCAAAATAAATTGCAACAATATTGGTATTAAATAAAAGCTGGTAATGAGTCACTTCCAAATATCTATACTAATATTAAAAAGAGGTAATAGTTGTTTTTAAGTCGGGGGTAATCTTCGGAACTACCAGTCGGATTTGAAAAAATCTTTTTGTATTGGATAGCCCAATCCTCGAGGAAGGCTTTAGGCTCGCGGACGAAGTTGCGGGCAGAAGCTAGTATATTAACAAAACTAAATAACTTGAAATAAAGTAAATTACAAAAATAAAAATAAAAAGCCTGAATTTTGGTATCGCAGACAAACAAAAGTTACACCATATTTCAGGCTATTGGTTTGTCCCGCCTGCAATACCTAAATTCTATAGATTATAATGCTTGTTTTTCTCTTTTCAGTAAGTATGTGTTTTTTACATATTTTTGAATAATAAAAAACCTCTCCACCACATAATGAACACTCAGTACAGTACATAAATGTGTATAAAAAAATACATTAATGTTGTGGAGACTGGAAATCAGGTGTTTTGTTTGTCTCTATGTCAATTAAACGCATTTTCTTCCTTTCTCTTTTGATACAGCCTATTGCCGCTATTCAGGAACAAATCCAGCCTCCGAGCTGCTACCAACAAATTCCTAAATATTTAAACGACAAATAAAACCGTGTGATGCTATAAATCATAATTTGAAAACGTTTCAATATTGGCAGTCGGTAACAATTTCTCATACCGGCCGGCAGACGGCTGATATGAGATCGTCGCCGTGAGTTCGGAATATAAACTGAATTTCAACGTCAACGTCGTATTTCGGTGACGCTAAGTTTTGCGATTGAAATACCTGGGTATACTGAGAATATCTGGTTTACTTGGATGTGAAAGATATTGGCGAATGATACACAGGTTTTTTTACCCTTATTTTAGAATAACATTTTTGACGTCGGCCTCGTTGGTCGCAAGTGTTACTGCCGGGCAAAGTGTTATTGGGAGTTTCCATCTGGAATTTCTCAGTAGCAGCCTTCTTTTTTCTTTTTTTTTTGGGTGGGAAATTATCAAATAACTTCTACCGCTCCACCCAGAGCGGGAGAAGGGCGTGTCAGACTTTTACTGACTAAAACCCACCCGTGTTCCTTCCGTTGCCTGTGTGCCGGGGCCGCGATATCCCTTTCGGACAAATTCGCAACCCTGGCAGGCATTGGCCCTTACGGACCCCGTCAGTTGGTGCTGATATCTCTTTGAGGCGCGCGTGGAACACATCGCGCCGTCGACCCGGGCCTGGTCCTAATCGGACGGCAAGCTACCCATTGCTTACCGTCCGCAAGCCCGCTCAGTAGCAGCCTGGAGTCTGGATTTGTGCCCAGTTGATGGCAATAGGCTCGCCCCCTATTATATGGGACTTAAACATAACTGGTGAAATGTGGGTGTATTCTCCATACAGGTGTGATGTTATGTTATACGCCTATTTGAAATGAATAAAATAACGTTGACTTTGAACAATGCTCACGAATGAATCACTTTAAAAACTGAGCAGTTTTATATTCAAGTTTTAATTCAAACTCAAACTCAAAGCATTTATTTCAAATAAACCAATTAAAGGCACTTTTGAATTGTCAAGGGGTCGGTCAGTCAGAAATATGAAGCTAGTTGCCCATTCCAACGCGTAGTAGGTTCCTATGGAGAAGAACGGGCAAGAAACTCCACGGACACTCTTTTAAATCAGAATATTGTTACAAAATATTGGTTACATCATTCATGTTGTTACATCATTACATCAGGTTACATCATTCACATTATACATGTGAGAACAACGTAGAGAGACGTTCACGTTAAAAGCGTCCGTAATAAAGAAAAAAAAAACAATTCAAAAATTTAAATTTTTTAAAATAAAAATTCACATATGGACTCCTGTTTCGATAAACCATAACTTGAGTTCATCTATTTACAATATTATATCTGTTCTAGGTACCTCTGATTATACTTTTATCAATTGCCTCTTCTAATTTGAGCAATCGTTGTAGCTAGAGGATTCTCGACTGACTTTCAGACAACTTTTTCTCAACAATTCTTTGAATTATAATGAGTCGTATTGAGGACTATTTTGGGAGAATAGCTAGTGGCGGAAAACATGCTGTTTACTCCTTAGAAAAAAGGTTTAGCCGGAAGGTTCAATTACAGACGGTCTGAACACGTGCTCACAACTAACACTCATAATAATATATATGTATTTGTCGCCTATTGACGCTCGCGTTTCCTTATTTATCCTAGTTATTTGATTTTGTATGGAGTGTGAAGAATACTTGTGTTATCTTGGTGCTCATAATGTTAGTAATGAACTACCTAGATGATATGTAGGTGCTTTTGTAACATATTTTTGGTAATGATTGGTGGAATTGTAGGTGTAGGACGTAATATTTTTTTGTGGCTATTTTAATAGAGGCAGCACTGACAGTAGCATCCATCAGTTCTGCTAACGAGCAGGACACATGACACGATGGACATGATATTAAGTGCCCCATTGTTTGAGAACCAGCGCTCGGAGGAGCTCGTGGCTAAGTAATAACAACCGCACAAAAAACGTAGAAAGCCCGTTTCTATGGTTATCATGCGTGCTGGTTAAGCTATGCTTGCCGGGGCTGGTCCGTGAATCGAGATTCCTCCGTATTTCGCAAAGCAAGCGTCGAGAACAGAGCTCTGCTTTTAAGCGGATTAGGTTACTAAATATACGTCGTCTATTGTATTTTATAATGGATTTCCGCAAAGTCACGTCTGAATCAATTAACTAACTCTGTTTTGATTATGAATGTCGATGGCTATAAGGGTAGAGGGAGACCAAAGAAACGGTGGATGAGCTGTTTGAAAGCTGATGTGGCTAGACAGGGGGTGACTACCGAGATGACGACTAATGGAGAAGTGTGGAAGAAAGGGACATGTACCTACAGGACATGTACATACCCACACACACACACACACACACACACACACACAGACCAGCACACACAAACAGATACAGACACAGGGCCAGCCAGGGCCAGGGGCAGATACATGGCCTTTGGCTACTTTTGTATGTGTATATTTTATGTCTTTTTGCTTTTTTTTGTGCGTTTTGTTTGTGCAGAATAAACAATTTTAATTTCTTTCTTTCTTTCTTTTTACATGTTGCGCTGGCCATAAATAAAATGGGATAAGGGCAGGAGAAAAAAAAAAAAAAAGATTTTTTATTACACTATGCAGAGTTACAAATAAGGGAAAGAGTGTTTTCGATGAACTCTGGCACTCAATGTAAGATTTAACTTGTGTTTAGGGTGCCAGCGTCCTCGCCTATAAGTCAGCGTTCTCTATGCATTTTAACACTATACTGCGATCGCCAACCCGTCTGCCAAGCGTGGCGATTTTCAAATTCAAATTCAAATTCAAAAGTCATTTATTCAAACTAGGCTGAGAATCAGCACTTTTCGAACGTCAAAATTACATAAGACAGTCCCCCAAAACGCCCACCCTTCACAATTTTGGCACGATTATGGCAAACCCCCCCATTTGGGGGAGGCCTATGTCCAGCAGTGGACGTCTTTCAGCTGAAATGATGATGATGATGAACATAGGCCATAATTATTACAAGGATATAACGCGGGCGGAGTCACTGGCGGAAGCTAGTTTAGCATAATTTACGAGTACATTAGTTCCTTACTTTACCATCTGCCTTGGTTGAAGATAAACGAAGGACGATTTGATAAGTTATCACGGGTCATCTACTTTAATGAAAGCCTGTAACTGTGACGGATAGTCTTGTCTAGTTACAATAAAACCTTAAAATCTATTGCTAATTAACTAATACAGTGCGATAGTATTCGAGTCGTTTTCAAGAACACCTGTTCGGCTCAGCTGTACAATTCAATTGTCTTTTATGTCCTCAACAAGCTTCTAAAGTACTTTGTTAATAGTAAGGCGTAAGGTAGTATCTTTTCTCTCCTAATTAACAATTACTTTAAATTCAATCGTTTTAAAAACTGATTTGCAGAAAGTTCTTAAATTTACAAATAGTAATACCTACACGCGGCTTCAGCGCAATTCGCTACTCAACATATGGCGTAGCACTGCGCTACGGCGTAGCTCATTCCACTACGGCATAGCTCATTCCACTACGGCGTAGCTTATTCCGCTACGGCATAGCTTATTCTGCTACGGCGTAGCTTATTCCGCTACGGCGTAGCTTATTCCGCTACAGCGTAGCTTGTTCCACTACGGCGTAGCTTATTCCGCTACGGCGTAGCTTATTCCGCTAAAGCGTAGCCTACTCTGCTACGGCTCATACTACGGTAACTACGGTTCACTACGGTAAGTTGGCAATTTGGCACTAAGCTATCTTCACTGCCCTAAAGTCAGACTAATCATAATAACAGCCTTTTATTGTCCCACTCACTGCAGGGCAAAAGCCTTTTCTCATACAGAAAAGCCATGAACATTGACCACCACGCTTGCTGAAAGCGGATTGACGATTTCAAACTTATACAGCGTGTACCAGAAATGCGTGGTCATATTTAAGGATGTGTGGTACAGACCATCAGACTGAACACATTTTTCAATAGGACCAATATCGTAATCGGGAAAATATAATCAGCTGGGTCCAGTAGGTATTCGAGTTTTGCATATGACAGCAATTTTTTTTTATTTTTTTTACGGACTCTTTTAATGTTCTGCATCGTTCGCACATGTATAATTTCAACATGAATGATGTAACCAATATTTTGTAACCGTATTTGGATTGAAAAGAGTGTCCGTGGAGTTTCTTGCCCGTTCTATTCCATAGGTACCTACTACGCTTTGGAATGAGCAACAAGCTTCATATGTCTGACTGACCGACCCCTTGACAAGTCAAAAGTGCCTGTAATTGGTTTATTTGAAATAAATGCTTTTAGTTTGAGTTTGATTATCTGTTTGATGGCACATCATTAAATATGACCCCGATTTTCTGATACACGCTTATAGCAGTGATAGCCTAGTGGTGTGACCGTCGGACTACCAAGTCATAGGTCTCGAGTTCGAACCCAAGGCACGCACCTCAGACTTTTCGGATTCATGTGCGTATTGTTTAATTATCACTTGCTTCAAAAGCGGTGAAGGAAAACATCGTGAGGAAACCATGCCTGAGCAATATTTCTCGATGGCATGTGAAGCCAAGACGCCCATGGGCGGCTTTAAAACTCTGACACCCTGGGGTGCCACCAATGGGTAGCTCGCCATCCGATAAGCACCAGGCCCGGGTCGACGGCGCGTTGTCTTCCACGCGCGCCTCAAAGAGATGTCAGCACAACGGAAGCTAGGACCGATGCCTGCCGGGGTCGCGGGAAAGTCCGAAACAGATACCGTTGCCCCTGGCAACGTACAGGCAACTGAAGGGATACGGGTGAGTTTTAGTCAGTAAGAGTCTGACATGCCCTCCCGCTCCGCCCAGAGCGGGAGAAGTTATTCGATAATATCAAACACTAAAAAAAAAAAACAAAAATATTAGACACTTACCAGAATTATAAGTCCAGGTTTCCTCACGATGTTTTCCTTTACCGATGTCAGTGATGCCCACGATAAATTTCGGAATAACCAACAGTTAATATTTTTCTCGATATAAAATATTAGCTGCTTCCATATATCTTCCTGCATTTTTATTTCCCAGCGATGGAATTTCTGCTGGAATAAAAAAGGAGAAAAAAATTACCGGTTAAAAACTATTCTTATAGCGATACGCTTTATGTAAAGGTAAAGTAGTTCATCTTATGTAAATTATTCATTTATTCGTATTTACAATTCAATGCATCGTTTTCTTTCAACTGTGTTACTATACTTTGTTTTATTAGAGGTATCGGAACTGAGTTCTTTTTATCGTTGTTTGAATTTATAGTTTCTTTAACAGTGGCTTTGGGTTTATTAACCGGAATGCTAATTCCCGGTTTTTTATGTAACTTCATTACCCCAGAGGTAATGAAGTTCGACAACCTCAAAAAAAACATCAAATCATTTTATTTTTTATTTTATCATGTTGAGATCGAAGAACGTTTCTGGAGTTTTGCTAGCTAATTGAAGTTGACCCAGTATTATGGCACATACAAACTCTAGTTTAGTCTAGTAATGGACTAAGCGTCGCGTCGGTAGCGATGTTTCTTATAATATTTAAAAGTCCGTGGAGTTTCTTGCCCGTTCTTCTCCATAGGTACCTACTACGCTATGGAATGGGCAACTAGCTTCATATTTCTGACTGATCGATTACTTGAAAATTCAAAAGTGCCTGTAAATGGTTTAATTGAAATAAATGGTTTGAGTTTGAGTTTGACTTCAATTTGGTAATTCTTTTCTTGTATTCATAAAAGAGTTTAAAGAATAATACATCCTAATATTTTAAGTGCGAAAGTGAGTTTGTTCGTTTGTTACGCTTTCACGCTAAAACGGCTGAACGGATTTGAATGAAATTTGGCACATGTGTAGACCATGACCTGGGCTTTTTATCCTGATATGCCCACGGGTGCAACTAGTCTATTATAAAGTCAGAATTCGATTCCAACTAAATCCAAATAAAATCGACATAAAAGTTACAATAACTCAACCAACTGGACTAAATCACAAATTGTCTAACTTCCAACTCGACTAAATTGGATGAATCCAGTTTTTACAGACATTTAGTCGTCCAATGTTAGTTCGAAATACTTCGAATGCGGTAGATAAATGGTACAATTTGTTCGAGATAATCAAAATATGTTTCCGTCGCTGTAGGTACCATCATTTGCCGCGGTGGCAAAAAGTTAATGTTGATTCACTGCCGCCATTACTATGTCGAATTTATTTTCTTCTTTCCGATTAAGCTGGGTTTTTGAAGTCATAAATCAGTTTCTTTGGATTACATGAGGGCTTGGTGGGTTTTTAAGACGGAAACTAGCAGTTTTATTGTTGATAGACTTTGCTTCACAGAGGAATGTTAGATTTACTACATTCGGATAAATTTTATTTTTTAGGTTTTGCCCGTGGCTTCACCCGCGTGCGGGTCGGAAATGATCCCAAGGAAACGTATTACTTGGATAAGAAGTATCATAATATGTTGTAACCTAGGTTATGGTCTATCAATGCGCCAAATTTCATTGAAATCTGTCCTAATCTTAGGCGTGATGGTCAGACAGCGTTACTTTCTCATTACCTACGTATAATATTAGTATGGATTATTTCATGATGTGATGATATGAATCTGGTAGCAGTAACTATCCGAAAACTGTGATACACCCTTTTAATTTAAAATTGCATTTTACTGAATGTAGATTCGTTCTCTGTAATTTGACCATAATTTTCTAAAATAAATAAAGAAGAAACAATATTAATTTGGACACAGTTCGTGAAACACAAAACACAAATAACAAAATAAAAAAGGGAAAATAATGTTTACATAAAATAAAATGTATACCTATTTTATTTCATTTTATGTAAACATTATTTTCACTTTTTTATTATCTACTTACTATTGAAGAGGTACTGTCTGCATTTTCCCTTAAACAGTTTTGATTCTAGATTATTATACTCGTATTATTTTTCTAATTGAAACAAATATACCATTGTTCTATAATCTGTTAACAAAAAACACAATACTCGATTTCTGATAGTAATTAATTCAACAAACAGACAAAAGACATAAAACTACTATGAAAACAGAATTCAATTCGTTCAAAGGGTAGTTCATAATTTTTCTGACTTCATTGTTCAGCAGTTGCTTAATGAGTTAATGTCTCAATTGCTCATCGAACAGTCGAACGTCCCTTATACGTTTTATGATGTAAAATAACGGATAATATTGAAGGCAAGCTTTGGCTTGGATTGAGTCCAAGTTATGCGGAGAATTATAAGGATATTTGTTCAAAGCTTGTTCTAAAATAGTGATATTGAGAGTTTTCTTTGTGGGTAATAACTAAGATGAATCATTACTTAACAGTGTAGTCGGGGTGGCTCTGGTACAGTACGACACAAATTAGATGTAGCATAAATTTGAAAATTTGCATTCTTTCAATTACATTTTACGAATGTATTTGGTTAGGTGACTTTACAAGTTATTGCGTTTGCATAAAGATCATTTTTACCTAAAGCAGTAATAAAGATTGGTAATTTTGAAGGCGCACTCAGTTCGGATGTTGATCGGTTTTACGAATTTAGCTGATACGGCTTATATATAAAAGGCTTCCCTTGTGGTTTGAACTTTTATATGGGGTGGTGATTTAGACACCTGCATTCATCAAGGGGGTGATTCTACCTGTCGTACTAAACAACTTTCACCATGAAACGCATATCCGATTCGTGAAAAAAAAAACAAATTCATATACACCAGTAGACAGACTATTTCGATTCATGTATGATGAGTTTTATTTTACGATAATATGTGTTTAATAGCGAAAGTTGTATAGTATGATAGGTAGAATCAACCCCTTGACGGATGTAGGTCACTCAATCGTCACCCTGTATTGTTCACCATACATTTTACAACATAACGTGCCGATGTCGCTGTCGGGGCCTTGGCAAGCTCATGTCAGATGTCAATCTGTCAGGCTGCCACGTTAGTGCCAGCCCGCTACAGAGCTCTCTTAGGACGGAGGAGTTCGTTATTTATTTATAGTAGAGGATCCGACCTAGGAACGACCTTCACCTATCTGTTTAATAGATGAAAAGTATTATAAATAAAATTTTGTATGTTAGAAAACATACCGCGAGTAGGTTGGTTAAAAAATTCCTGGCCAGACCGAGATTAATAAAAAAAATAACAAAAGTTTTTTTTAAACATTGCAATATGTAAACCAATCGAAAGAACTTTTGAAGGAGAACCTTTGCTGATAATTCGACTTTTGCCAATTGTGAGTTTAATGACCTAAATAGGTGACTACTTGGCTACCTCAGTTTAGGAATGTTCTTGGCGCCCAATGGGTCGTATCTTACCATTAGGATCTCCAACAAAAGATGTACACAATACTTGACACATAAACAATGGACAAGATTGATTAGGTATTAAGACGCTGACAAGAGCTAAACCGCGATCACTGTCTGACTGAATAGAAAAGAAAGAGAAGCGCGATGAAACAACGCTTATAATTTATTACAAAAGTTAAAGCAATTGTCTATTTACTCAAAAATGAGTAGAGTAATCGAAAATAAAAAAAAACAACCAAGTTCTGCATTCAAATAAGACGTTCTTTATTAAATTATTAAAATACCAACGTACATACGTTGATATTGAATACAGATATTATGGATTGCAACTCAAGGTAATTTGTATCGGGTTTTTTTTTTCAAAACGTGTTTAGTAACAACTAAGTTCTGAAAAATATGTTCAAGATTAACATTATATTTTTTCCGTTACCACAAACTAAACAGATTTGGCAATTATTTTGCTTAAGACAAGCCTACTATTAACATTTGCCTCTTGTAAGCGCCTTAAGTCCCACCTCACCCTACCAACCGACCTCGTACCTAAGTAGCGCCTCTACCTTTCTACTATCCTTCTTTTGCTGTGCCCGACAGGGTCCACGATTGTTCCTCAAGTAAATGTTTACCAACTTTTTTTTTTTTTTTTTTTGAGGTTTGGAAATCATCAAATGACTTCTCCCGCTCTGGGTGGAGCGAGAGGGCGTGTCAGACTTTTACTGACTAAAACCCACCCGTGTTCCTTCCGTGGCCCATGTGCCGGGGCCGCGATATCCCTTTCGGACAAACCCGCAACCCCAGCAGGCATTGGTTACGGACCCCGTCAGTTGTTGCTGACATCTCTTTGAGGTGCGCGTGGAACACAACGCGCCGTCGACCCAGGCCTGGTCCTTATCGGACGCGAGCTACCCATTGCTCACCGTCCGCAAGCCTACGCCTACGGAAGCGGGAAGTCAGCTCGTGACTCCTGACGTCCGGGGCGTCTCCTGCGGCGACTAGGGGCGCGAGGGCGTGCAGCTTGCATCTCCCTCTCGCGCTCCGCCTCCTCCTTCACAAGCATAACTGCTTCACAGAAGGAGGTGACGGCCTCCCATGCACTCTCGCTCCAGACCATGGCCTGAACCAGAGCCGGACACGAGAGATCCGCCGCCGATCGCCTCCGTGAGGACACGGCGGTGCTCCGCTCAAGCCGGGAAGACCTCCACCGTATGCTCCACCGTGTCCTCCGGGCGATCCACACAGTGGTGACACCCGGAAATGTTTACCACCTAAGCACATAAATTGTGGAATGCAATAAAGAATTGAGTATTGAGTAAGTGCATGTACTCGTACAATAAAGTTAACGAAGCTAACAAAACTATTTTTTTTTTTAACTTTATGTGATTAACATAAATGTAAGAAAAACTAATACAAGTAGCGTAATGCGTGTGTACTAGTACAGCTCTGCCTAACCCTTCGAGAAATACAAGCGTTATGTAATGTTATCCATATTAATATTACAAATGGAATCTGTGTATCTGTCTGTTACCTATTCACGCCTACACCACTGAACCGATCGTTATGTTTGCCTGGAAAAGGATGTAAGGCTACTTTTCATACTGGGGTTGCGGGTTTATCTGAAAGGGATATCGCAGCCCCGGCACACAGGCAACGGAAGGAACACGGGTGGGTTTGTCAGTAAAAGTCGGACACTCCCTCTCGCTCCGCCCAGAGCGGGAGGAGTCATTAGATGATTTCCCACCCAAAAAAAAAAAAAAGATGGCTATTTTTCATCTACACATCTACATAAAAAAATCTGCCTACCGTTTTCTATGTTGGGGTCGGATTCCAGTCTAACCGGATGCAGCTGAATACCGTATTTTACAAGGAAGGACTGTCTTTATGACATCCAGAACCCCTTGGTAAGTCTGGTTGTCAGACTTTCGGGCTTCTGACGACCCATAACGACTGTCAAAGATCCACGAATGACAGCCGGGACTAACGGCTTCACGTGCTTTGCGAGGCACGGAGGAGTCTCGGTAAGTTTAGATGGTCACCCATCCACAGACCATCCCTGGCAAGCGTAGCTTTACCTGATGGATCGAATCGTGCAGCTCTTATTACTAAGCCACGAGCTTCTCTTACTATCTACATACACTAATATTATTATTATAATGAAGAGAAACTATTTGTATTTTCGTTTGTAATGAATAAATTCATAAACTCTTGGACCGATCACGATTAAAAAACATCTTTCACCAGTAGAATGTTATATTATCACTGAGTAACATAGGCTATAATTTATAAAGATATAACGTGGTTGAAGCCGCTGTTGTGAAGTTAGCCTTAGATAATTTTATTAAAAAAAATATGAAAAACAAAATACATGCGGACAAAATGGCGGGCAACACCTAGTGTTTATAACATCATCTTAAATAATTATTTAATTGGCAAACTTCCTTTCTACTCGTATATTACAAACACGACTAAATGAGCACATGGTACTATTTGCCAAACGTTTTATGTGTGGACCCTTAAAGAGGGAGTGAAATTGGCAGAGAACACAATAAGGGAACAGGTCAATGACTGGCACGTGACCGGAATAAAGCTCGTTTACAATGGTTTGCAATGAAGTCACACATATTGGGTCAAATTTTTCCTGTGAATTTGCCAATAGCTTCATAAAGCGAAGTTTTTGGAGAATTAATTACCATATAAAAGGAGAATACAATGCGATGAAAGATCCCTGAATTCTCCTCATTGGATTAGCATAGCTTTCACAACCATTCGACAGGCTTCCGTGTCAAATACTCGTATGACACATTTTCAGTTACCGGATTTGCATAGTCCGACAGCAAATAGCTGTCGGAAGAATAGCGGTCGTCTATTTGGTTGAAACTGTGAAAAATTGGGATTTGTGAACAGCGTTTAGTCCGAAACCCTTCAATAACATAGAATGCTGTTCGATTTGGCACGGAAGTGTATCGAATGGTTGTGAATGTGCTGTACAGGTCGGTTTGGGGAACCAAGCTGGAGAATTTATAAGAACTTGGTTTTTCTCTCTTCTTCAATACACGGTCTTGGGCGTCCCGAATCCAACTCTTGCTTAATGCTTTGACCAGGTCATCGGTCCACCTGGCTCGTGGCCTGCCTGCCCTCATATGGCCAGTTGGGGTTCTCCACTCCAGCACCTTCTTATCACATTTACCACCTGGTCTGCGGCATATGTGGCCTGTCCATTTCCACTTTTTCCGCACTGGCTATATCAGTTAGCTTCGTTATTCTTCGAATCTGTGTATTTCTGATATGATCATCAAGAGAAATTCTCAACATTGCCCTGCCATAGCTCTTCGAGTGATTTGGACTTTGGTGATTGCCTGCTTAGTGAATGCACCAAGACGGGAAGGACACATTGTTCAACAGTGCGACGCTTCAGATCCAAACTAGTTGCAGAACATGAGCTAAGCTAAGTTAGTTTCGCTTAGTTTGCATGGCTGAGGTAATTTTTCATACTTGTATGCAGACCACAAACTATGAACACAAGTATAAAAAACTACCTCAGCTTTGCGAGCTAAGCTAAACTAACTATGCTTAGCCCTTGGTCTACAACCGGCTTTAGTGGTATTGTGTCCTTGAGCACATCGGAAAACTTGCCAAAAGCTGCCAGCCCAGTTGTTTTCAGCTGTGTTTCTTAATCCTTACATTGATAGAAATTTGTGAAACCGTTTTGAATGAATGTAGGAAATTAGTAGATCCTTTATGTAGGATACTCTACTGTTTTTTACATTATTAATTTGATTTTGGAGAAGTAGTCATTTGTTTTTTTTGACAGATGGATGGATATGAGCCGAGACAGTTGTGGTTTTTACTTTTACCTTTATGTCTTTTAAAATAATATACCGTTAGTTCTATCGAGAAATGCTAAATTTTATTCCCACATGAATTGAATACTTAAATGAAATGAATGAATAAAAAAATATATTCATTAAACGCAGGTAGTCTTCCGTAACGTTTTGCGAGTCCATTTTTTTCTTAAGTGTAAACTTGCCTTTACGGACGTGTAATAAGATCATTGGTTCATGAAACAGTGTTTGTAAAGAAAATACATTATATCACATGGATACTATAGTACCAGTCGCTGAAAGATTTCTTGGATGCTTGAACGATATTTGATGACTATAATTTACCGCTTAGGACAAGACGAGAGGCTGTTTATGATGCGAGTTGGGGTTTACGTGAAGAATGTGTAACGAGTTTTTAGACGCTCGTGTTTAGAGTGTTTAGTCCGTGGACTATTTATACCCGTTTCCACTACACTAGGCGGCATGTAAATCTAACGCGCAAAATATTAAGCAGTTACCAAAAGCTTGGGTTCGACGACAGCGGTGACCGCCACATAATGTCCATAGAGACGGCCGTCATGAAAATGATGGCCACGGGGAAAACGCTCTCTAAAACACACCGACTTACTTTTGTAATTTACGTTTCAGTGACGTCATTTGACGGTAAATTGCGGATACTATACCATAGGATGACTAAGGCCTGTATTCAGCAACATTGAAACTATCGGTTAGGGATTTAAACAGTTGGTTTATGTAAAATTTCCTAAGGAAACTTAAAAATAAAACTGATTAAATAAGTTAATTTAAATGTTGGTAAAAGCAGTGATAATCTTTTTTTTTTTGGGTGAGAAATTATCAAATAACTTCTCCCGCTCTGGCCGGAGCGAGAGGGCGTGTCAGACTCTTACTGAATAAAACCTACCCGTGTTCCTTCAGTTGCCTATACGTTGCCAGGAAACACGGTACCCTTTCGGACTTTCCCGCGACCCCGGCAGGCATCAGTCCTAGCAGACCTCTTCAGTTGTGCTGACATCTCTATTAGGCGCCCGATCGCGCCGTTGACCCAGGCCTGGTCCTTATCGGATGGCGAGCTACCCATTGCTCACCGTCCGCAAGCCCGCGCCTACGGTGCCTAGGGGCGTGAAGGCGCGAAATTTGCCTCTCCCTCACGCGTTCCGCCTCCTCAAGCAGTGATAGCCTAGTGGTGTGACCGTCGAACTGCCAAGTCAAAGGTCTCGAGTTCGAACCCAAGTCACCTCTGAATTTTCGGAATCATATGCGTATTCTATAATTATCACTTGCTTCAAAAACGGTGTAAGAATCGTGAGGAAACCAGCATGCCTGAGAGATTTTCTCAACGGCATGTGAAGCCAAGTCAGAGGCCCATGGGCGGTTTAAAAACTCTGACACCAGGTTAGTCACTAACCACACGAAAAAGAAAGAAGAATGTTGGTAAACACAAGGCTCAAGACACGAACTATTAACAAGTTATGTCCATTGGAAACGTGACACTGGCAGAATAATCGACACCGGCAAAAAAATCCATTGGAGATTATCAGTTTTGTTTTGAAAAATAAACTTTTGACAACTTCAAAATTGGAACCAACTCCTCGAGCACTTGGAAAAACTTTAATAATGGAGCTGAGTGCTTGTGAAGTACCTCCGAATCAATCAAGAAAAAAGCCGAGAAACCCCAACAAATGGAAAAAGAATATAAATTAAATAAAGTATGAAATACCTTTTGTCAACTTGACGTAAACAAACATAGCAATCTCCTAATTTCATATCGTATTTATCCCTAAACCTCTAGGTGAATTTGGTTCAAAATTGCTTTATATCTTCATCCAATTCTATTCTACTGAATAGAAAAACTTACAGTATAATTAACAAATACAGAATATACAAAAAACAGCTAAAGTGCAGAGTGCAAATTTTGTTTCTATAAAGTCTTCCCTACCATTACCGCGCCCCTCGGTCTTCTCCTTGACGTGCAATGGCCTCTGTAGCCCCATGAAGCATGAGGCTTCAGGGGCTAGTGCAAATCTCGGGGTTCATTCGATTTATCGAGTATGGTTAAACCACGCTGGATTCGGTGCATATCATTCAATCATTCATTCATACTCATTGTATGTGCTTATGAATTTAACATCTTTGTTAAATAATTACCAACAATACATTGAACATGGTATTGGAATGATTTATAACAATGTTTTCATTGATTTCAGGTACTGTATGCATATATTTTTTATGGTCATCATAAAAAATACTTGCCTGATCGGAGTAATATGGCGCTGGGGCTATTTAAAGGTAAGTAATTAGCCTGTGTACATAAATATCTTTCTCCAGAATACAGGCTGTGGATCTGGTTGTTACAGGATAGTATTATTATATCTTTTATTAAATTTAAAACACTTATAAATTACATTTTTAAATATTAGAATATAAAAAATATTAAAACATTTTTAAATATAAAAAATAGTAGCCCACCGGTATCGGGAACAGGGTCCAAGCTACCGGCGGTCAGGACTCCAGAGAGAGGAACCTCCTGACAATTATTATATCCTTTATTTCATTTGCAAACATATAACTACTTTTTTTTAATCTTTTTATAAAAACTAATATTAATATAAAAATAATAATATTATTTTTAAATGCTTTCCTTAAATGTTTTTATAAAAATATTTAAAAATTTAAATTATATGTTTGTATTTAAGAAAATTCTAATACTAATTTTTGCCCGCGGCTTCGCCCGCGTGGATATCGGAAATTATCCCACGGGAACGTGCTACCGGGATTAAAAGCATACTATGTGTTAAGCCAGTACCCTACTTGCGTAACACACTATTAATCAGAATCTGACTCGTTTTGAAACAGATTGCCAATCCATTGCTTCAAAAGTTGGAAAAAAAATCTGTGCTGCAACGGAAATAACGCAATGAATGTTGTTGAACTGTCAAAATTAATCAGATTAGTTGTAATCATTTACGAAAATGTATTGCGTTATTAGATAGCTGGTTGTAAACTATCTGTGTGCCAAATTCCATTTCAATCAGGTCAGCCGTTTTTGAGTGATTGAGTAACAAACATCCAAACACATAAACATATAATCTTTCACATTTGTAATATTAGTAGGATTGTATATTATATATACATATGTAAAATACAATAGACCGAGGTGGATCCGAGGTGGACCGAGCAGTAATCCTATATAAGTGGGCTTGTCGGGCGATGTGACTCACACTGCGTTCGGCGCTTGACGTAGCGACACGTCGTGTCCGGGTTCGCAGCAAGTCAATAGTCATCCTGAAGATGCCTAGTTGAGAGGTGAAACACGTGTCGATTTCTTACAGGGTTCTTTATGACTCTTTAAGAACAATTAATCGGATTAGGTTACTAAATATACGTCGTCTATTGTATTTTGTAATGGATTTCTACAACGTCACGCCTGAGTCAATTAACTATACAGGGTGTCAGGGACATCGACGTGAAGCCGGTTACCATGGATTCAGTACATGATTCTGAACCCCCCTGCGTTGAAATTTTTGTCGGTTATTTAAAAAAAAAAACAGCTGCTCCATACATTTTGACCGCGAAGGTATTGCAATTTTCTATACAGCAGCACAGCAACAGCAGATTTTTTTTTAATTTCCGGCGAAAAATTTCATCGCAGGGGGTTCACAATCATAAACTGAATCCATGGTAACCGGCTTCGCGTCGATGTCCCTGACACCCTGTATATAAGTAGTATATTCTATTTCAGTAAGTATTGAGAGGCGTTTCGTGTTACGTATGAGTAATAGGTACCTTGTTAACATATTATTCCTGGTGCTACCTACGTGTTAATAATGCTCAGTGGCATTTAGGTCAACGATTATTGTGATTTGTGAATATTAGCTTAGGTGGGTGTAGCAAAACGCTTTTATGATACGCAACAAGATTTTATGATATTACTTAGCGACCCGCCCCTGCAGCACCCGCTTTTTACGACTCGACCATCGAGATTTCTTTGTTATGCTATGTTTAATAACATAAACACATAATATAAACCTTCCGGATATCTAAATTTTGGTGGAATCCGCTTCAAAATCTATTGTGCAGTTAAAAATTAAGATACACGAAAAGCGACTTTATTTTATCCTAGCTTCCGCCAGCGGCTTCGCTCGCGTGATATCGTTATAAATTAGGTATAGTCTATGTTACTCAGTGATAATATAGCATTCTATTAGTGAAATATTTTTTTAAATCGGTCCAGTAGTTTTTGAGTTTATTCATAACAGACAAACATCCAAAAAAAAAAAAAATTTTTTTTATTTATTTATTCAGACTACAATGGTCTATAGTGTTAGTAACAAAATAGCTTAGCCTATGTTAGTACTTAATAACTAAAACAGAACGGGTCCGGTTTGCAAGCGCCACACTAGTGGGCTGTCTGCCCGGGCGGCTATTGATTGCAGGATAGTGTTGGTACTGCCACGCAGCCTGCGAAGTAGCGAGGCAGATTTCTTACGCCACAGTGCATCAAAGCCGTCAGTGCGTGCGTCTGCAAACATTGCCGAGGCACTACAAAAGCGCAATAATATTAAATTTATATTATTTATAACCTCCTTTATTTCATTTAAATACTTACAGATTACATTTTTAAATATTAGAATATAAAAAATTAAAACATTTAAAAATAAAAAAAATAGTAGCCCACCGGTATCGGGAACAGGGTCCAAGCCACCGGCGGTCAAGGCTCCAGAGAGAAGAACCTCCTGACAATGCGAGCCGTGTCCAGAAGTACCGCTTTCTGAATCAAGCCCTTGATCCAGCTGCCCAACGAGAGCCTCCTTAGGTGTTGGTCGAGGCTCTTGGCAACTAATCCATTGGCTGATACGACTATCGGCACAATGATCGCTGAGTCCACATCCCACATGTCAACAACCTCGTGAGCCAAGTCAAGATACTTGATTTGTTTGTCTTTCTCAGCTTTCACGAGGTTCCCGTCATGCAGGACCGTTATGTCAATAATCATTGTGCGCCGCTCTACTCGATCCACCACCACTATATCAGGTTTATTGGCAACAATAGTCCTGTCAGTGATGATGGATCGATCCCAGTACAATGTGATATTTCCATTTTCGAGAACTGGGTCGGGCACATACCTGTAGTACGGCACTTCCGATTCTACAAGATTGTATTTCAGAGCTAGTTGCTGATGGATAATCCTGGCTACAAGGTTGTGTCTATGCATTATTTATAATATTGTTACTATTTGTAGATTGTAGATGTAATTGGCTGACAAGAATATCTGACTGCAAGAGTTTAACTTCTCCTTTGGTCTTCTGAAATATCATGGAGGCATCTGGGTCCTTGCTATCTATCTCAGAGACCGAGGGTGCAATTCTGTAGCCGACCGAGCAGGCGGCAGCAGCTGCAGGCGACGTGTCACTGAGACACGACTGGTTTATAAGTATTTTTATGAAACCGACTTGTCGCTAGCTACGACAATCTGTGTCAATCGCGACAAAGCAATGCGTGCCGAAGCTTCGTATGTTTTGCTTACTAAAAAGTTATCGCGCTAATGTAGTGGCCACATTAGCGGCTTTGCCACGTTTATTATATACCGCCATCCGTGCGATAAGTGCTACGCAGCCCGAACTATCGCGATGATAACCGGTAATGGTTGGTCACATCTGCTTGTATCGTACCACTGTGCGGAACTTCGACACGATAAAATCAAATCAAATCAAAATCAAAAGTCATTTATTCAAACTAGGCTGAGAATCAGCACTTTTCGAACGTCAAAATTACATAAGACAGTCCCCCAAAACGCCCACCCTTCACCACTTCCTAGTGCGTTAGCTGGGAAGAAGAAGTGGCGCAACAAACTCCCCAGCTGCACAGCTGTCTGTTCAGTTAGAAGAACAAAAAACAAGATTCTATATAATAGTATTCAAAATAATTTACATTAAGCAACACAAAACATAATTTAAATTATTAGCCATATATAAGCTAGCACACGCCAATATACCAAACAAAATCATCGAGAACTATACTCAGGCAGAAATAAAAAACAAAACGTAAATAAAACTTAATATCTTAATAAAACCCTCCAGGCATAAAGGGCGTGCCTGCTTACATATAGTTGTAACTGGAAGTTATAAATGATAAACTAGGACCATCGAGGTAAAATAAATAAACAAACAGTTAATTACTAATAGCAATAAATAATATGATCAATTGTCGAGGTCACTAGCTAACCACATATTGCAATACAACTCATAAAAAAACATTGTGATGAGTAGATTATGTCAACAATAAATTAAATTTAAATAATTTGACTTTTATAGTCAAATAAATTAAACAATTAAACAAAACAATATAGACGCAGATGTGGCCGCAGCATTAGAAATTCAAAGATACCAGTAGTGTCGCGGCGACACGTCGCCTGCTGCTGCCGCCTGCTGTCGGGTACGGAATGGTACCTTAAAGCTGAAATGTCTCTTATCAACCAATTTATAACATAAAATAATAATAATTCATTCAATCATTTATTCACATATTTATTTTTCAGACCAACTCCATTAAATTAAATTAAAAATGTATAAATAAAATAAGATACAAATACCAGCCTATTATTTTCGCACTGCAGGGCAAAGGTCTCTTCTCATACAGAGAAGGCACGAGCATTGATCACCATGCTTGTTCAAGACGGGTTGGCGATTCCACACCAATTTACTTACTAGGGTATCATAGGAACGTAAAGTACATACAAATCACACATGCCATTTCAACCCGGAATAAACAACTAAATGCAAAACATATTCTGAGAAAGAAGATAATACGCAATATGCGGCAATATTTTTGTGCAAAATAATATGATTGCGTGTTGGTTATTATTCGGTTGCTACACAACAACTTAGAGTAAAGTATTACTTGACGATAAGTGGGAAAAACATTTGTATAAATGTTGTATATGTAGAGCAATTCATTACGGTAATATTCTACATTTCATTTGAAACTCCATCTACTCCACGTGTATAATACCTATCTGTACCCTTAATAATAATATCAGCCTGTTACTGTCCCACTGCAGGGCAAAGGCCTCTTCTCATACAGAGAAGGCACGAGCATTGATCACCACGCTTGCTCAAGACGGGTTGGTGATTTCAGACTTATATTAACTATAAGTCCAGGTTTCCTCACGATGTTTTTCCTTCACCGATGTCAATAATGTCCAAGATAAACTCAGAAAGTACATATGAATTGAAAAAATCACATTGGTACTTGCCCGGATTTGAACCCACAACCTCGTGCATGAGAGGCGAGGCCTTAACCACTGGGCCATCACGACACTCAATTGATTTGGCAATATTACTGTATGGAAATAAGAAATGTGGCTAACTAGCGAAATAGAATAATGATTATGAAATGCAATAATTAATATAGTAACACCGAATCTTTAGTTTTAGATGTAAAAAAAGGATTTGGAAACTTTCCAAATGCCTTTTTTACACCTAAAACGGGTAGAATATCAAATTCAATGTTATAATTGCAATTAATTATTAATATTCTAGTTCCCTAGTTAGCCATATTTCTTATTTCCATACAGTAATATTGCCAAATTATTCAAAACAAATAAATTTTTGACAGTTACGAGTATTTGCGACGTTGCCAACTTTCAGAATAAACGCTCTTAATAAACCTCAAAAGGATGGATCCATCTTTTAAACACAAAAACAAAAAGACAACTCGATAAAAGTCGCACAAACCGATTTCGAACATCGATAGGAAGTTTGCACGACGTCGCACGACGTCGGATCTATAAACAGTCCCAATTAATTAAAGCCGGCGACTCTTTGAGACTTCTAGCTAACTCCGGAATACTTCGGATTACCGATATATTATTTATACGGATTAAAAGGTGGTAGTTTCTTTCAAAAGTTAAGAATAGGACTGGCGGATCGTATTAGAGTGAAATGGTGAATGATAAATGATTTTATTTCTGTAACTAGGTTTGTACGAACACTTTTACACGTCAATCATATTTAAAAAAAACTAGATGGGATCGGCGTTTCCTATCTAACTACTCTGAGAAGAAAGTCCGAAACAAACTCAGAGGTCATAGTTTAGTTTTTTAGTTGTTTTTTGGTTTTAGTTTCTTTTAAATTCCAGACATAATCTTGGTCAGATAAAACCTTTTGACACTCAGTTAAGAGCGTTTACTCTGAAGGTGGGCAACGTCGCAAATAGATGTCAAATATTTCACTGTTTTGATTAATTTAGCAATATTACTGTGTGGAAATAAAGAATGTGGCTAACTACCGAACTAGAATATTGATTATGAAATGCAATAATTAATATCGTAACACCGAATGTTTATTTTTAGATGTAAAAAACTATTTGGAAACTTTCCAAATGCGTTTTTTACACCTAAAATGGGTACAACATCAAAATCAATGTTATAATTGCAATTCATTATTATTATTCTAGTTCGCTAGTTAGCCACATTTTTTATTTCCACACAGTAATATTGGCAAATTATTCAAAACAGGTAAATTTTTTACAGCTATTTGCGACGTTGCCAACTTTCCGAATAAACGCTCTTAATCTATCTCGGAATTCCGGCACTGGAAATTAATCTAATAATAAAGCTGAAGAGTTTGTTTGATTGTTTGAATGCGCTAATCTCAGGAACTACAACTCTGATTTTAAAAAAATATTTTTGCCTAATTCTTGATGAAGGTTATAGGTAGATACGATACCTAGGGGCCGCACAAAAAAAAGTCAGAAGGAACTCTAAGCAAAACTAAGTAATAGCGTGGGGGGGCGATGCGATGCAACGCGGTGGGATGGGGAAACAAGAAATTTCACGCGGATGAAGTCGCGTACTAGTTACAGAATAAAAAATAAATCTAAACCAAATCAAAATCGAATCAATCGATGTTTAACTTTTTTTTTATCGTTTTTAAAAACGGTATTTTCGGCAGCAAATCTAAATTGACTGATGCATACAATTTGTCGTGCCATATGAGGTGATCTTTGTTTGAGTTAAATTTTCAGTTTTATTCATTTGATGTACGGATCCCTAAAAATACTTAAAACATACTAGTTACCAACAAACATACTATCACATCTCTTTAACCTAATATTAAACAAAAACTTCACAAAGCCACCACTATTTTCCACATACATGAGTACGTGCATCATTTCAATGTGCAAGTAGTGACTACATACGCACCTAACATTTCTCTCTCCACCAATCAGAGCACAGCTCACAATGCACTGTTTGAATATACATCAAATATCAATTGTATTCAGAGATCTTCAAAACGCATGTATTCCTGTTATGAACAGTGGAGCTGCAATACTTGTTTGTGTTTATTCAGATTGTTTCCGATGTCAGACTCAAAGGCAGGCACGTTTCTAGCAAGATGGCGGTTAGTGTCATGTTTCTAAGTTAGGTTAGGGTTTATGTTTCAAGTTATAACTGGAAATCTAGAAGGCAAAATGAAAAAATATTTTGTTAGGATAATTGCTGGTTTTTTGGAGACTGTAATCTTCACCCCTTATTAACATAGTATGAAAGACGTTTAAAGGCTGATATAATTAGATTTATTTTTTAACAGTACGAATGAATAATGAAGAGTATTTTAGCATAGTTTTTTCCGTTTTTCACTCCAAATAAAACAGGAACCGAGTGCGTTTACAAGTTCAGTCGCCTTATCTTGTAGTTTTTTCTTATTTTTATAATACTGTTTGTTCGATATTTCACGGCTGTTGTTATGCCAAAATATTTATTTTTCTTATGTTCTCAGAAGCTTAATACTATGATATTCTACTAACAATTTAATAGGCTTTTCAGAAACTGCCTGGCTTTATTTATTCAGTAGAAATATTTTTCAGGTCAGTTGATTCAAAGATAGAAATTCACTTCTCGGTAAACTTGAGAGCCTAAAAGTCTTTTAAAGGATATTCCATGTCTAAAATGTTTCAGCATATTTCGTATATAATTTATCATTGAAACTTAGTATTTTATTTATGTACTTAAGAGAAGTGGTTCGAGCTTTCGGGAGAAGGTTTGTTTTATTGCATCCTTTTGAAGACGAAAACTTAGGGCCAAGTCAAACCGGAATGGCAGCGGCCGGCAGCGGTCGGCAGCGGCCGGCAGCGGTCGGCAGCGGCCCCCGGTATCGCCGCTGGCAGCCGTTGGCGGAGTCGCGCGTCCTACAGATCCCACGCGCCTCCTCTTGACAAGTTTAGTTTCTACATTACATACGCGCGGCCGCCCGCGGTGCCGTGACCGGACTCGCTTCGCCACTGGCAGCCGCGGGCAGACCCACCGACAAGATGCGCGTGCCGCGCGGCCGCTCCCATCCTCGCGGGCGGCCTCGAGACCTTTCAAGCTTTTCAAGCGAAACTGGTCTTTTAAGTATGTAGATAAAGTTTAAAATTTCACATTGAAAGTGCTCGCCGGGTCGCTGCCGGCCGCTGCCATTCCGGTGTGACCCGACGCTTTAAAGTTTTGTATTTACTTATTCTTTGGTCATAGATTACCTACAAGAACTATTTAGGTTTACTGAGGGAGAGTTTTCAGGAATGGGACCGTAAGGATTTAGGTGTTAGCTGCCAGGATTGCCCGATACTATACGAGCTATATAATGGCCAGGTTACTAAAATAATTAAAAAATATACTAACAATAATTTAAAAACATGTATAATGTGGTAATTAAAGTAATATTTTTGTTCCCATTTAGGACTTGTTGAATCGAAAATTATAAGTCGTTGAAAATAACGAAAATCAATTACACAATGGTATGCACATTTTGCATTCGCCCAATGTAGGAAAATATAGAACTCTTGGTCCGATCGTGGAAATGGCCATATCGTGATCTGCCTGGCCATATCACGATACGTCGCTATTTCATAATTTGGCTGGTTATATCACGCCTAAGCATCGCTGGGCAAATCGTCGAACGCTGAGCGTTGAACAATATTGATAAACCGGCCGGAAGTTAGATGGTCTTCTTTTCGTGTGGTTAGTAACAGAGTTTTAAAGCCGCCCATGGGCCTTTGACTTGGCTTCACATGCCGTCGAGAAATATCTCTCAGGCACGCCGGTTTCCTCGCGATGTTTTCCTTCACTGTTTTTCTAGCAAGTGATAATTATACAATATGCACATGAATTTGAAAAATCAGAGGTGCGTGTCTTGGGTTCGAACTCGAGACCTATGACTTGGCAGTCTGACGGTCACACCACTAGGCTATCACTGCTCACCACGACCACGATATAGACATTTATTTGGACATTCCATTTTTATTCCAAAGACATTCCAATTTTTGTTGTACAGTATAACACAATTTAGATGTAGCATCGGCAAAATTCGTAAAACCGATCACCATCCGAACTGAGTGCGTCTTCATAATCATCAATCTTTATGACTGCTTTAGGTGAAAATGATCTTTACGAAAACGCAATAACTTGCAAAGTCATATAACCAATTGAAATTAATGAATGAAAATTTTCAAATTTATGCTATATTCCGTCGTATTGTAACAGTTTTTGTTCATGTTAACATACAATGTGTACTAGGAATGTATAAAAATAATAAAATCCCAATGAAAACACGTAGTGTGTGGTGTCACGTTTTGTGTTTCCAATTTACAAAGCCCTATTGTTTGTTGGTGCCGCGTCGATGCTGTATCGATACCAGCGAACAATTACCTACAAGCTGCTTGTTTTTATGTAATCCTGGTACCTGGATGCTTTGTTGTCGGTGTAACGAGTCTGAAATACGTGCTTTTAATTAATAAGTGATTTTTAACAAAGCTCGATGGCGAACTACTTAATATTAACAATAATGTTATGATTCATTAAATTTGGTGGAACGTCATTAATTGTTACAAAAGCATTTTTGTAACAGAGAGACTGATAGATAAGACTTATGTATGTGTTTATAGTACCTAACAGATAACTTAGATAATTTGAAAAAGGGTAAAATAGAAAATGGTTTATTGTCCAGGTTATACAGTAAACAGGTTTACAGGTTAACAACAAGCTGAGACGACATGAGTAGCTTTAAACATTACCTACAGCTAAGTTACAAAATATTATTTACCAGTGAGCCCCAAACTAGACAACGACTGTCTAACTGACATCCACAACCCAGTAACTGGGTAATGCGATACCCTTAGGTAAAAAAAAAAACAAAAAACATTAATACAACAATTAATACAATACAACAAACATTACGGAAAAAAGTTTATCGTTGGTGCCTGTACTGATGAATGAAAATCATTGTATCACAGACACCAGAAAATAATATGAAAAATATATTATATATTATATTTTTATTATATTATATTATATAAATTTGATTATGGAATACAGTAATTATTATCGTAACACCGAATATTTAGTTTTAGATGTAAAGAAAAGATTTGGAAACTTTCCAAATGCCTTTTTTACACTTAAAACGGGTACAATATCAAATTCAATGTTATAATTGTAATTCATTATTAATATTCTAGTTCCCTAGTTAGCCACATTTCTTATTTCCATACAGTGATATTGGCAAATTATTCCAAACAGGTAAATTTTTGACAACTATTTGCGACGTTGCCAACTTTCAGAATAAACGCTCTTAACGTGCTTTCCGAGACACGCAGGAGTCTCGGTATGTAAAGATGGTCACTCATTCTTGGACCAACCCCGACAACTGATGGATCGACCCGGGCGGCTGTTATAACTTTATTCGTTAGTTACTATAGAAACATAGGTATATACATCTTATCTATCAGGCTTGTTACCCGGAAGACTTCGCGTTTACATGTAAATCAGATAGGGTCCGCATACCGACGGGGTTAAGCAGCGGTGGACCCGAATTCATATGTCAAGTTGTACCCGAATCATTTATATACGTTAAGAAGGAGATAAATCACGGAAGGAGGAAGTTTGTCGATGTGTAGTTGTACATATAACGCTGCGTGACTATGCAATTTGAAAATTCAGTTTTCATTTATTTATTTATCATAAGCACACCAACAGCACAGGCACTTACAATTCAAATTAAATCTATATCTATAAAAATCAATGCCACTTTTCGTTGTAATTTTATAACTCAAGAACGGCTGGGCCGATTTAGCTGATTTTGGTTTTGAAATGTTTATGGACATGTCGTATATTAAGTAAGTAGGTTCTGACAGATATCTCTTGTCATTGGAATAATAGTTTATCTGTACATAATAAAGTCAGTCTTGGTCAACCCGTCTTTTATTTACAACATATGACAAACATTTCAAAACCACAATCAACTAAATCGGCCAGTCGGCGGTCCAGGGAAGGTTTAAACGGTGAGAAAATTAGAGTAGGGTAGGTAGGGTAGGTAGGGTAGGTAGGGTAGGTAGGGTAGGTAGGGTAGGTAGGGTAGGTAGGGTAGGTAGGGTAGGTAGGGTAGGTAGGGTAGGTAGGGTAGGTAGGGTAGGTAGGTAGGGTAGGTAGGGTAGGTAGGGTAGGTAGGGTAGGTAGGGTAGGTAGGGTAGGTAGGGTAGGTAGGGTAGGTAGGGTAGGTAGGTAGGTAGGGTAGGTAGGGTAGGTAAGGTAGGTAAGGTAGGGTAGGTAGGGTAGGGTAGGTAGGGAAGGTACGGTTTAAAGCTACCCGGGCGGTAACCTGTAGCCTGTGCGAGAGGGAGTGGGGCCACGCGGGCGTTCGTCGCGTAGGTATGTTTTTTTGTATGTCCTCCGATTTCTCCGTCAATTGTGGACCGATTTTGAAAATTCTTATTTTTGAATGAAAGGGTATTCTCCCAAATTGGTCCCATATAAATTTTATTAACTTTGCTTGGATAGTTTTTGAGTAAGCTTCAATAATACGTATTTTTCCCACTTAGTATAAGTGGATGATATGATGATAACTTCCTGTGACTGTTATTTACATAGCAGGTAGTGGTATTCGAATTTGTGTGGGGTAGGTACCACAACTAAAAAGTGAAAAATTAAAACTTTTTACAAAAAAAACAACCGATTTCCGAAAAAAATCTCTACAAAGTGAAAAATAACTTTCTTTTTTATAAAAAGTCAGTGGCAAATAAATGAAAATTCAAAACCAAAGACACAGACTTCCGAAATTAAAGTAATTTTTCACTTTGTAGTGTTTTTTTTCGGCAGTCGGTTGTTTTTTTTTTGAAAAAAGTTTTTTTGATTGCTCAGTTAGAATTAACAAGGATGGTGCTGTCTTCTAACATCATATTATAGTGAGAGCTATCATGTGTTACCTAATGTAATTTGTTTGGGTGGTGATTTTATCTAAATTCTATTTCGTGCAAACTGGTTGAAATAAATAAAGTTAGAGGCAGAGAATATTCTTTTTAGTAGGTACACAAACAGGATAAACATGAAGTTGGTGGAAAATAGGAAAACGTGTACAAATACAGAATTGTGTACCTTCGTTACGAAGTCTTATTTCTTCGTTTCCTTTCTAGGTAGGTATACGTGTTATAGTAGGGGTCTAGGGGACTGCCAATGCACCTCATACGTTTTAATAATTAATCTAAAAATTAATTAATCGAAATATTGCCGTTTTTTACTGAAAAATTCGATAATTTTTTTTTCCTAAAGTAAAATATATTTATTTAATCAAAGTTTTTACTCTCATTGTCTATACTTTTCTGCCATCTCATGGGAAGTAAGAGTTAGTTCCGTGTAGGAACTCGTATTAAAAAAATAGTCTTATTTTCTATGTATCCGTCTTTACTTTCGCAACTGAATGAAAAAACAATTGAAAGTCAAATAATCAAATGTTGTACATTTTTCAAATTTAGAATTTAATATCTATCTTGGGAAAAAAGTTTCACTCTGGAGTCTCGCACCATGCAGGTTTAATTTTAATTCAAAGTGGCCAGTTCGTAAAAGCGGCAATTTCATATTTAACCCCTCAAAGTCAAATGATTTCTTTAAAAAAGGCACATAATCGTACCCTATCAGCGCTGTGACACTTATTTCTAAATGTCGCAGCATCATGCTGAGATAGGAGCCTTTTGGCGTCATACTTATAGGACTTTCTACTTTTATTTTTTATTATTTATGTTTCTATGTGTGTTAAGTTTAATTTATGATCTCCTGTGCGAGTCCTAATAATTTTTTTTTTTCTTTCTTTATATAAAAGGAACTTTTGAACGTCAAAATCTTTAGGGCACGCTCGTTCCAGCATAGACCTCATCCATCGATTTCCATAAGACGAGATCGAGGTCAAAATAGTAATCAATAGTAGCGCATCTGCCTAGATGTGGCAATAAATCAGAACTTGCCAACTTGCTATCTGCCACATCTGGCACAGATGGCACTGTCGCCGCGTTCCACCGCTATGATGACTTACGAGCCTAGTTCTCAAATGTTTTGGAAGCCGTTTACAATTAAATTTTGAGGTTTTTGAAGGAAGATTATCTTTTTAGAACATTCAACTTTATCAACGCAACCGCGGTCAATTTCCACACCAGATTCTCTTCCACTATCGGAAATCGGATCTCAATCTAGACTGACCTCTTCGACGGACGAATATTTGCCGCCTGTGCAGTTAGAATCCCGATTTTCTTCATTAGATCAGTCAATACCTACAATCTTATCATCACGGTTAAAAGATCTGTGGAAAGAACGCACTGCGCCATCACTAGGTCAGTTAAAAAGTCAATCATTTCTAAAAAGCATATCATCTAGGTCGCAGGAAAATGAATCATCATTGTTAGATAAAGCTAAAAACCAACCATTGATTTTTGATTCGTATTCATCATTTTTAAATGGATTGCCAAAATGGTCACAAAATCCATCGTCATCTTTACCAGATACGTCATCGTCATCATTGGCAAAACGATTAACAGCTTTGCGGCCCAAGCAACCATCGAAATGGCTTGCCAATCGATCATCGGCATGGCTGAAACGTCCAACCAGGCGTCCTTCATCTCCGTGGCTTAAACTGCGATCCCTACCTGATGGGAAAACACGAAAATCGATGACACGGTCACGTAACCGTCCATCAAGTCAAACTTCTGACTACGGTGATCCGTGGTCTCCTTATGATGATGACCCCCTGTCCCTGCACTGGTCTGATGCTTGGGCTCCAAAATAGAGCAATAAAAAATTATGGTATAAGATTTTAAAGGAAAGCAAAATTATTTGGTAATGTCGTAGTGATCAATCACTCTTCATACCGACTTCCAGAGGTCCTATAGTGTCCCCTTTATAAGGAGCTATCCAGGATACCACCCTTTGTTTTGCTACAGTACCTACAATTATCTCATTTATTTCACTTTGGACGACTTAACCCGACGATTCAAAACATTACATTTGTGGACACAGGAAACAATAAATTCCCAAAACAATGAACTTTTCAATCGTTTGTAAGACTTTTACTTGTGGGGTAGGGTAACTAATTGTTGTCCTACAGTTTGGGTTTAGTTGTTTTAAAAGAAAATCATTTCAATGCCTTTGTCGCAACCACGTTTGGCACTATCGGGCTACTAAATGTATTCTTTAAGAAAAGTGGCGTTTATAATGTGGCAAAATCTTCTCGATGTTGATCTTAAATTGAATACTTTCCATTTACATAACAATATATACACTTTATTTTTATTGCTATACTGGCTTCCGCCAGTGGTTTCGTTTTTTATAAATGAATATAGCCTGCCAGCTGCGGCCCGCGGTTTCACCCGCTTTAGCCTCGATCCTAAGTTCCAATCTAGGTCATGGTCTACCCATGTGCCAAATTTTATCCAAATCCGCTTAGCCGTTTTAGCGTGAAACCGTAAAAAATATATATAAATAAACAAACTCACTTTCGCGTTTATAATATTAGTTAGGATACTCAGTGAGGCTCAGTCGCAAAATGAACACTTCTCAAAATGCCTCTCGGACGCAAAATGACCACTTCTCAAAATGCCTCTCGGACGCAAAATGACAATGAAAATAAATAACACTTAATATCACTTAATAATTGTTGTTGACTTAAAGACCATCACTAAAATAAATAAATCTCGCAAACGCTTCCATTTCTGTCCTTTATTTTTATTTTTTTTGTATAAATGTACGTACTATACCTACCTACCTGAATAAAAGATTATTTAATGTGCATTAGAAAAAGGGACATTTTGCGAAGTGGTCATTTTGCAAAAGAGACATTCTGAGAAATGGTAATTTTGCGTCCGAGAGGTATTTTAAGAAGTGGTCGTTTTGCGACTGAGCCCTCAGTGATAATATAGCATTCTGCTGGTGAAAGAATATTTTAAATCGGTCCAGTAGTTTTTGAGTTTATTTATTACAATCAAAAATTCAAATCTCTTCCCTCCATAGCTCCTGTAGACATATTTCTGGGTCAATAAAGATGAGCTTTATCTCCTTACTACTTTCTTAGGTATTGAAGAATTGGGATGATCGAATCTAAGGTATAAATCAAGTAAAGGTTTACTTTGTTAGAACGGAAACCTGAAATCCGAAATTTCCAGTCGTTAAAGGAAACATAACCGCCTGTATTGGTTTATTAACCCCTCTTCGTTTGAGCGATTTTCGGAATTAATACCGGTAGAAGGGTTTACCTAAGTGGTGCCCTGACTTTCAAAGGTATGATTTGAGCCGAGCTGATCTGGTTGGGGCTACTAATATTATAAACGCGAAAGTTTGTGAGTATTGATGGATGTATGGATGTTTATTACTCTTTCACGCAAAAACTACTGAACGGATTTGGATGAAATTTGGCAAACAGATAGTTTATAACCTGGATTAACAAATAGGATACTTTTTATCCCGATATTCGCACGGGATCGAGACTTATGCGGGTGAAACCGCAGGGAGCTGCTAGTAATATTATAAATGCGAAAGTGAGTTTGGTTGTTTATTTGTTCGTAACGCTTTAGCGTCTTGACAGCAGAACAGATGTTGATGAAATTGCACACAGGTAGGCCATGGACTAGGTTAGGATATAGGATACTTTTTATTCCGGTAGTTGGTTCGCGTGGGATAAGTGAGTTTGTTTGTTACACTTTCACGCTAAAACGACTCGACGGATTTGGATAAAATTTGGCACATGGGTAGACCATGACCTCTTTTAGGACATAGGATACTGTTTATCTCGGTAGGACGACATACACGGGGCGTCCATCTACCTTGTTCGAGAAATATTTTGCTAAAAATAAGAGTAAATGTCTTAACTATTGAACAAAATCCAGCAAATGTTTAGAGTACCAGCTGACAAAGCTGGTAGTAAAAGCATTGCAAGGCTAAACAAAATCGGAAAATAGTGCCTATCCTTGCACAGTGAGTATGTTATCTAGGTAACTGTAAATAAAAACATACAAAAAGTATTACTTACAAAGTGAATTTTAGATGTCACCTGCAGCGCAAAACAGGCACTTTTACCTTAGCACCTTAAATTCAGCAGAAGTTTTCCTAACTGCGGTCCGCGGCCGGACAGCGGCCCGTGCGGACACCCTAACACCCAGATACCCGGACACTACCCCCCGGACGGTCGGACACCCGAAAGTCCGCTCTCGCCGGATTCGCACTTGGTATAGTTGCTAAGCTTTTAACCGTCTGTTTTTTTATTTTTGCCCGGATTTAGGAGCCTGATATCCGGTGTTGAGTGAACTGTGGTGTGATTCGGAAGTTCCTACAATGTTTTTATTCCGAAATGTTTTTATATTGTAGTTGTTTTTGGTTTTTTAACGAAAAGGTTTTGATACAATCTCTTTAAAAAAATATAATTACTAAAAAAGAAAAAAAAATACTCGGTTTCTTGTAGCGTTTAAGTTAGTTCCATAATATCATTACATTATTCAGTAAGTAATCAACTTCAGTAGTAAAAAGAAAAAGTCTGAAAGATGACAGAAGATTTACCGAATTTATTTCACTAACAATTTGATTAGGACCTCTTTTAAAACAGTAAAATATTTTTCCTGTCCTGAAACCGGCATTAGTCACAAAGTAGGCCTCAATATTAAATTAACCCAAGAATCAGGGCTAAACTAATTTGTAGTTTGGACCTGATTTCTGGGTTAATTTTCCTCAAAACCTCAGACCATAATTATAGAAAAATAAGCTTAGCTAGGTTGTTCTTTACTGTATCAGTAGGAAAGGTAAATTACATTAAGAATGTTCATATTGAAAATGTACATTAATCGACGGATCTCGACTGATTGATATCGACGGACGGATTAAGTGGCAACACGCGAGTGACATGTCAAATTTCTGTTCCGTATTTAAAATTATTTTTAAGTACAATTAAGGTGTAATTTTATGTGTAAACGTAATATAATTGCATAAATACTCAGGATTATTGTTTTCCTGTAAATATATGAAGTTAAACATAGTGTTTGGTTACACACCGGTAACCTAAAATCAACAGCTGTCGATCGGCCTACGGATTTAAACGGGGAGTATTGCTTTACTTTTTACTTTATCGCACACAATCGTCACTTTAACTATTTTACACGTCCTCGTTAAGTCTTAACATATAGTAGTAGTATAATAGTTCGCTGATTTAGCATTCTGCATTCGGTGTAAATCGCATTGTTTACATAGCAGAAAACGTAACTTAGCGTAGATAGAAAAATCTAAGTCTTTTCAGTAAAAGAGGTGATAGACACAATTATAGCACTAGAAATAGGGACCAATTAGTTCAACCGGGTTTCAGACTGGCTAAAGTAGACTCAACCTACATGGGGTACTGTTTAAAATGTTACAATAAAATACCTCCCCACATACTCCAATTGAATGAAAGGAATTTTAAATCTTGTATAAAACGCACACTATGCTGCCAAGCATATTATAAGTTGGGGGATTACATCGTTGACAAAAATGCTTGGCTCAACGCTGGTCTAGCTCCACAAGGCGCATAAACCAAGTGATTGGCATTCGAAAATATTGTTGGAGCTGATGAAGATTGTAGGACTATCTTTAGATTGTATAAATTCAATTTCATAGTATTATACAGGGTGTTTGGTGCATCGTGTGCCAAATTGAAATGATCGACTGAAGGGGTCACCTGCTAGCCTTTCAGACCCCTTAACACCCCTCATGCCCTGTAGATTTTTTTTTATCGACTTTTATTGTTTTACTAAAAAAAGACCCAAACTTTACATTCAAATACAAATTTAAAAAAGAAATATAAGGCGTAGACTCTGAATTTTAATTTTATTTCGATGTGTATTGTTTAAGAGTACTTTTAAATACAAAATTAGTGACATTAGTCACCTATTTTTTTTTTAATTCACTCACAAAGGTAAAACTTAAATTAAAGCTGTACATGTTACAGCTGTTTATATGGCTACAAAAAAAAAAACAAAAGCGACCGGGATCTTCCAAATCCCTCATTAATTCTCCAGTCTATCCTCTTGCTAATGATGTGCCACATGCCATAAAAATCTTTTAACAACTTTGTGAATTCGCTAGAATTGTGAATCGAGTCACCTAAGGCTAATATTCAAAATTATGATTTAATAAAATATTTTTGCTTAAATGATACCTGACAAACCTATAAATCTGTTATCTCATTCTTATAAGGTAAAATCTGTCTCGTATCTCTATCTTTTCGTGGGATTTACTTGAAATAAAAAAACAAAATTGCATTTTTGCATTGACTGTGAGGGAATATCTTGACAATGTGTTCCCCAATGCGTGGATTGGACGTGATGGTTCTATTCCATGGCCGCTACGTTCCCCAGATTTAACTCCGTTAGACTTTTATGTCTGGGGACGAGCCAAAGAGCTGGTATACGCCACTGAGGTTGCAACTAGGGAGATACTAGTCCAACGCATAGAAGCGGCATTCAATACCATCAAGGAGGAAATACGACTTCGTACAACAACTGTCGAAATATGAAACAGATGTCAGGCCTGCATTCGCAACAGAGGCTAACAATTTGAGCAGGATTTGTAACAAATATGAAATAAATGTTTAAAATGCAATTTTGTTTTTTTATTTCAAGTAAATCCCACGAAAAGATTTTACCTTATAAGAATGAGATAACAGATTTATAGGTTTGTCAGGTATCATTTAAGCAAAAATATTTTATTAAATCATAATTTTGAATATTAGCCTTAGGTGACTCGATTCACCATTCTAGCGAAATTCACAAAGTTGTTAAAAGATTTTTATGGCATGTGGCAAATCATTAGCAAGAGGATAGACTGGAGAATTAATGAGGGATTTGGAAGATCCCGGTCGCTTTTGGTTTTTTTTTTGTAGCCATATAAACAGCTGTAACATGTACAGCTTTAATTTAAGTTTTACCTTTGTGAGTGAATTAAAAAAAAACTAGGTGACTAATGTCACTAATTTTGTATTTAAAAGTACTCTTAAACAATACACATCGAAATAAAATTAAAATTCAGAGTCTACGCCTTATATTTCTTTTTTAAATTTGTATTTGAATGTAAAGTTTGGGTCTTTTTTTAGTAAAACAATAAAAGTCGATAAAAAAAAATCTACAGGGCATGAGGGGTGTTAAGGGGTCTGAAAGGCTAGCAGGTGACCCCTTCAGTCGACCATTTCAATTTGGCACACGATGCACCAAACACCCTGTATAATTGCATAGCACATGTGTGAGCACTATGTACCTACTTTAAAGCTACCATTTACTGGGTACGTCTTTCATTGACCTGAATGTGCCCTTGCGGCTAAGAATATGTCATGCTCACTCAAATGTCTCGCTGGTGGTGGCGTGTGTGTTGGATCATTAAGTTCCCTTCAAAATGGTTGAGCTAAATGGTGCTGATCCATGCGTCATGTTCGAGAACGGGCGCCGTCAGTGGGGACTGGTCATCTCTTAGCTGCCAAGGCTTATTTTGAATTTATTTTAATTTTTGAATTGTTTTTGCTTTATTACGGACGCTTTTAGCGTGCACTGTCTACATTGTTCTCACATGTATAATTACAACATGAATGATGTAACCAATATTTTGTAACAATATTCTGATTTAAAAGAGTGTCCGTGGAGTTTCTTGCCCGTTCTTCTCCATAGGAACCTACTACGCGTTGGAATGGGCAACTAGCTTCATATTTCTGACTGACCGACCCCTTGACAATTCTAAAGTGCCTGTAATTGATTTATTTGAAATAAATGCTTTGAGTTTGAGTTTGAATACTAGTTGCCCGCCCCGGCTTCACACAGGTAGCACTAAGTACTTATCTACGGGCACCTACCTATACTACCCACCCTACCGCCCCTACATACCCTACCTACCCTACCATACCTACCTACCTACAGTACTAATATCGCTATAAAAGAATAGGGATTGGTGGTAGAAGGGCGAAAATTTAGGCTTGTGTGTGCCGAATCATAAAATAATAAAATATAAATTTTTAATAAATTTATATTTTAAAATATACATTTTTAATAAATTTATATTTTAAAATATACATTTTTAATAAATTAATATTTTAAAATATACATTTTTAATACATTTATATTTTAAAATATACATTTTTAATAAATTAATATTTTAAAATATAAATAAAAATATTTTTTTAGGGTGGACAACCCTTATCACTTAGGGGTATGAAATTTTGTGAGTATACTCAGACCTACTGAATATACTCACAAAATTTCATAAGAATCGGTCAAGCCATTTCGGAGGAGTTTTGTTACAAAAACTGTGACACGAGAATTTTATATATTAGAAGATTTTCTTCATCTTGAATCCTATTGCATAGTTCTTTACGTTGTTATTACAATGAACACGAAACAAAAAAAAGAATAGCCGGGCTTACATACATAATAATTCTTATAATTGATATCCCTTTTCCTCCTCACCTCACACGTCGGGAAAGTGAATGACATGTGTCTTCACACGTCAATGCTCGTTATTATTTCACAGCTCACCGGTTTGCTCCCGTTTACTCCTATTTGTTCTCTTAAACTTGGGATAAATGGTAAATGTATTATAAATACATTATGTTATATTACTGGTCCTGTGTTGTACAATTTACATGGCAATAGGTATTTCACCGTTACTTGCGAAACTTGACATTGTGTGTGGTGTAATTAAATTGTAGGTACTCAATAGTTTGAATTTGATTAATAAGAAACGCATTAAGGAATTACGCGAGTTTGATTTTCTCTTTTCAAAAAACTAAATGTTTAAGAATTTCTTCAAGATATTTGATTATTTCCTTAGAAACGCGTTAAAAATTATGAATAAAATAGGCCTATCAATTATGGCAAACCTATCAGCCGAATTAAAGGAAATATCTTGAAATAACTTGGTCAAAAGTTTCAGTTGAGAATGAAATATTCTGAAAGCTGCGTAAATAGACGAGGCATTTATATGAGAAGCTAGAACTGCCCTTCCCTTTAACTAAATTTTCTGGCCAATCGAACCTCTACGTCTAATTCTAAATGCAATCTTATCTTTCAGTTTACTTCATTTTATTCCAATATCCCGGTTATCAAATTGACCTTGTTAATTTAGAATTTTATTATAAATCGGAAACCTGCAATAAATCGGGTAGACCAACAAAACACTAATGTACAGACGAAAGAACGTGATAACTATGTAAATATTTGTCAAACATTCACTCAGTGGTGCCCCGGAGGTCCATAATACAATTTGTGATTCATCCCGTCGTCGTATAGATGTGCTAACTATTGATTTTTACGGTAAATAATGTAATTTATCCGGTTAATGAAGACTTGGTCAAAGGTTTCAAAGTTTCAGTTGAAGCTAAAACATTTTGAAAGCTGTGAAACTAAATACATTCGTTTAAATACGGGAAACACTAGAGCTGCTGTTCCTTATTTTTATTTTTTTGCAATTCTTCTTCAGTGTTATCCACAATGCAATCTCATTTTTCACTTTACTGCATTTGATTTTAATATTGGTTCAGTTTAAATATTTTTTTATTCTCATAAAGAACACAAGACAGTTCACTTAATATATGAGATTTACAAATAAATCATGCAGTTACAAGGTAACAAAGACTCCGTGAGTCGATAAGAGGAAAACAAAAAAAAAAAAAAAAAATATAATAGGCTTCTAACAATTCAATACTAAAGGTTAATTTAGTTATTTATCATGTAGGTATTTTATAAATATGTGTTACAGTGTGTGTTGTGTTAATATTATAATAATATCCCGGAGATTTCAACTGTAGATAAATTCAATCAATCTGCCTAGCCTTTTCCCAACTATGTTGGGGTCGGCTTCCAGTCTAACCGGATGCAGTTGAATTGCGACTGCCTATCTGACCTCCACAACCCAGTAACTGGGTAATACGATACCCCTTGGTAAGACTGGTGTCAGACTTTCGGGCTTCTGACGACTCGTAACGACTGTCAAAGATCCGGGTATGACAGCCGGGACCAACGGCTTAGCGTGCTTTCCGAGGCACGGAGGATTCTCGGTATGTAAAGATGGTCACCCATCCACTGACCAACCCCGGCAAGCGTAGCTTAACCTGATGGATCGACCAGTGCCGCTGTTGTTACTTAGCCACGAACTCCTCATATCAACTGTAGATAAAAAACAAATATAAAAAAAAAATTGTTTGTTTAGCATCCGAAGCCTGCCTAAAATGGGTAAGATCTACAAAACATTAGTTATAGTACAGACGAAGCAACGTGATAACTACGTAAGTATTTGTCAAACATTCACTCAGTGATGCCCCGGAGGCTTGTAATGCAATTTGTGATGCTTCCCGTCGTAGTGTAGTTGTACAAACTCCATTACAAAGTTGTCCCGGCTTACCCCAAGTTTTAATACGCCCAGTGCTTCCATGATTGTTTTTTTTATCGATAACGTGGGTATTATAGTTTTTAGAGTTTAAAGAAGATAGTTGAATTAATATGGAGGTCGTTTTTTATAGGTTTCAGTACCTTATTTTCTTTTACCTGCCTTTACTTAGATTCTTCTTTTTATCGTTTCGATGTTACTTATGTTGTATGGGTCCAGAAGCTGGCCAACTTTATTGCGGCGTCAGCGGCAGCGGTGTTCAGATCGTCAAGGATGCAGGTAAACAGACATTTGGGGCACATGAAGTGCACTCACATGACTGTCTAGAATGTTCCTACTGGTAGGATTCAGGGTTTCGCTTGAATGCCTGGTTTGGTAGTTGTCACATGTCTTCGAAATTTTGGTTCTCAAACATGCCGGTTTCTTCACGATCTCTTCCTTCATCGTTTATAGACATTTTTTTTTAACAACATTTGTTTACAAAGTTCAAAAGATCTATTTAAAATTTTTAATTATGATTTTTAATCAAATTTTTAACCCATTCATGAACAGATTATCTCTGGCCAAACTAAGTGTACCCAAAACTTTGTCAACTCTACTAAAAATGTACGCGGCCATAATATATTTTGAACTTTTAATTCCAGTTTATTTAGTAAAAATTAAACGCACTAAAACCCAGCTTTAGAGTTCGTTAACTCGTTTATTCCATTGGGTGCTTAATTTGATGATAGTTTTAAAAGGCACATGAGATATTACTTTAGTTTTATCTCTGGTATAAAAACGGACTTGCGATACCTCTAAGTCTGTATCCCTATTGGCTTTGACTTTACCATTTCCTTCCATTTAGCTCTATTGAACTCGTGGCTAAATAATAACAGCCGCACGGATCGACCTAGATCCATTATAAACAACACTTGCTGAGGTCGTTCCGTGGATGGGTGAACATCCATTCCATACCAAAATCCCTCCGTGCCTCGGAAAGCATGTTAAACCGTTGGTCCTGGCTGTCATTTATAGATCTTTGATAGTCGTTACGGGTAGTGAGAAGCCCGAAAGTCTGACAACCAGTCTTTCCAAAGGTTATCGTGTTACCCTGTAAGCACTGGGGTTTGGAGGTCAGATAGGTAGTCGCTTCATGTGAAATAATGGTATTCAGCTGCATCCGGTTAGAGTGGAAGCCGACCACAATATAGAAAGTTCTTAGGTTTTTCCTTGTGCATACTAATTCGTGGACGTGGAGGGAGTAGACCGTAATCTACCACGCCGGCCCAGTGCGGTTTGGTATATGTCACATGTCTTAGATTTTTAGGGTTCCGTACCTCAAAAGGAAAAAACGGAACCCTTATAGGATCACTCGTGTGCTGTCTGTCTGTCCGTCTGTTACAGCCAATTTGCTCCGAATCGAATGGACCGATTTAGTTGAAATTTGGTACACATATGTATTTATGTGACCCAAACACGGAAGTGTAACGTAAATAAATGAATTTTGAATTTTGGGGTTACTTTTGGGGGACAAATAAGAAAACAAAAATAAAAAGTTTTGCTAACTGAACCGTATGTCATAACAAATGAAAGGACTTGTTGCGAAGATCTCAACTTTTTTTTAAATAATTTTAAACGAAATACTTATAAAGATAATTATTTCAGAAAATTTATGAAAATTGACCATTCCCCCCCCTTAACTCCGAACTATTGAGCCAAAAAATTTGAAATAAATGCAGAGAATGGTTCTTTACTCATAGAATACAGGAAAACCTATAAGAAGTCTATGGTCTTAAAATAACATAGTCAATCTCTCAATATTGTTGTTGTAATGTTAGTTTGTTCTTGGGATTAATACATCTCAACTACGGAACCTTTCATTGTGCGTGGTCCGACACGCACTTGGCCAGTTTCTTGTTTCTAGGACTTGTATTTGGTGATAATCTTTAGAGTAATAAGGTTTTCGGTTAGGGATATATTGTTAACCAACCATTAGACAAATAAAGGACGTACCACGTGAACGACAGAGATTACACAAGGGCGATAACATCTCAATTTACGAAAATAAACGAAGGTACTGGAGGGTTGACAGAAAGAGTTAAATAGTATCTGAGATAACCTTGGTCTTGAGTAAAGGGCAATCCCAAGAGACAGAAAGTAATATGTGTTCGTCGTGAATTCTAATAATAAAATAGTATTCAGAACTTTCAGGTCATTTTAGAGTTTGTTATAATAATGTTTTAACAAGAATGCCAACAAAGGTAGTTTTAAGAGACTTGTTAAAAAGTTTTGTTATACAGCGTGGTGATTTAGACACCTGCTTCCGTCAGGGGGTTGATTTTAGCCGTCATACTGAACAACTTTCACCATGATATTCATATCCGATTCATGAAACAAATATCAAATTCCTATACAACAATAGACAGACTCTTTCGATCCATTTATGAAAAGTTTTTTTTTTACGAATCGAATAATATCAAGGGGGTGATTCTAACTGATGACAGGTTGAATCACCCCCTTGACGGTTGCAGGTCACTAAATCGCCACCCTATATTTATAGTTGGTTTACAAAAACAAATCAAGTTGTAACCGATTGAGAAGCCTATTGGAACATCACATCAATAAAAAAAACAAGGTTTCTTTAATTCAATATACACACAAACCTACATTATTTTATTTCAGAATTCCTCACTTCTAAATCAAACAAAACTTTTTCCTTGACATTCCGTAAATGTCAAGCCGCCAGACCTAGACACTAAAATTGGTGACACTCCTGACACTCGTGTCACTCGCGACACACGACACTGTCTGTGTCACTGGGAGCCGGAGTTTTAGCTTTAATAACGTACCAACCGAATGTCAGTCAAATATCTTATGACTCTTAAGCCGTGTCCCCACTAGGGCCGAGTTTGTAAAAGTACACACTCACGAGGCTCGGCCTCGCAGCTTGGCCTCACGGGCCGCGCGGCCCTAGTGGGGACGCAGCTAAGAACCGTTACAACGTAGAACAAAAAGGTTTAATCCTAACTTGAATATTTATTTTAAATCCTAACTAATATTATAAATGCGAAAGTGAGTTTGTTTGTATGTCTGTTTGTTACGCTTTCACGCTAAAACGGCTGAAAGGATTTGAATGAAATTTGGCACATAGGTAGACCACGACCTGAGTTAGGACATAGGATACTTTTTTTGCGATATTTCCACGGGATTCAGAATTATGCGTGTGAAACCTCGGAGCGAAGCTAGTTAAACATAAAAGTGTATTTATTAAGACTAAGTGGAGAAGACTAAGTGTCAATTTCACCAATGAAAGACCTGTCAGTGTCAATATTTCACAAAAATGATGAAACTGACACCTCTTGAACACGGTTTAGATGTGCTGATCGTGTTCTCTTTCATTGGTGAAATCTGCCCTAAGGTTAAGTGAAGCCCACTCCCCAACTTTAATATTTTTCTAAATATTTTTTTATTAATAATCGTATTATAAAGCAAAAAATAATCAATAATCTAATATTTTGTTATTATCTGACTGACGGACTAAATAGTTTTTTTTTCCCCAGTTCACATCCCTATTGTGCTTGTCCCAAATATTCCAAAGTGCTATAGAATAGTTTGTATTATGGTTTTTTTTAAATCGAAAACTATTCAAAAATCGTTCGAATTTACGTTACATTTATGTTGCGTGGTAGGTAACAATGGTAACTACTAACTATGTGTTACATAAACATCATCTCAGTATTATACGACCCTAGTACCTTGATACCAGACACGCCCGTCAGCCCGTGTTACTCGATATCCGGATCCGTCTTAGATAATGTACCACGTTTCCTGGATGTCGGATATTACTGCTTATTAAAATAACTCCACCGGAGACGTAGTTTTTTAATAACGATTTTTTCCTCGACTTCGCTTGGATTCCTGATTTCCCTATACGAACTTGGGATAACAAGTCATCATCTGTCACTTTTCAGCCCATGAACAATATCTATGCAAAAATCTACACGAAATCATGTCGTCAACATGTTTGCCCTGTTGCTTCATAAAACAAGGACAAACCAACAAACACTTTCTCATTTAAATAGTAGGACTATCCGCTACCTGCTGCTTCGCCCGTGTGGACCCTAATTCAATCAATCTGCCTACCAGTGTGGCTTCCAGTCTAACAGGATGTAGTATTTTACATGGAGCGACTGCCTATCTGACCTCCACAACCCAGTAACTGCCCTTGGTAGGACTGGTTGTCAGACTTTCGGGGTTCTGACGACGACTGTCAAAGATCCACGAATGCAATCCGGGACTAACGGCTTAGCGTGCTTTCCGAGGCACGGAGGAGTCTCGGTGTGTAAACATGGTCACCCATCCATGGACCAATCTTAACCTGATGGATCGACCCGTGCCGCTGTTATTACTTAGCCACGAGCTAATAGCCGCGTGGACCCTAATTATTTTTCTAAAATAAAAGTAGCCTTAGTTACTCCATATAACATCAGCTATCTGCCAGTGAAACTCCAAACAGACAGACAGCAAGAGGCCAAATAAAATAAAATAAAGTTATATGTAAATTATCGCAGTAAAAAACTGTTATTTCTACATTACAATGACACTTATTTTTATTTTATTTGTGTAGATCGAAAGAAAGAAAGAAAAAGTATTTAATGAGACAAGCACAGATCTCAAATTAAACTAAAACACACTCATTGAAACATAAAAAGAAAAAAACAATAAAAATAAAAACATTGTAACATTAAAACTGTTCAATGATTTACCGGAAGACATAAAGAGATGTGATAGTATTAATATATTTAAGAGCAAACTCAAGAAACATGTATGTACCCTATAACGGCACCAACGCCCCAGAGGCAAATATTATTATTTAGAAGTAACTCTGTATCTCATTATAAGTGAACTGTTATATAGTTCTTCTAAATCTTAATCTTTAAACCTAAAACGAAAGCAGAAAGTCCTGTGCGATGCCAAAAGGCTCCTATCTCAGCATAATGTTGCGACATTTAATAATAAATGTCGCAGCGCTGGTATTCTGTAGTATATAGATAGTATTTAAGAAACTTTTATTTGGTATCTACACGACTATCATAAAAGCATGACAATCATAGACACGGGTTTTTTACGGGCTTTGTCAACGGAAGAATAGACAAAATGACAGATTGTGATTGTTTATCTGTCATTTTGTCTATTCTTCCGTTGACAAAACCCGTTTCTATTGGGGTCATGCTAAACGTGCAGATAGATTATTCAGAAATGATCTATTCTTCAACTGTCAGTATATTGCCCAGTAATTGGGTTTTCGTAGTCGCTCCATGTACTATACTGATTTTCAGTAGCGACTGGTTTGACTAAAAGCCCATCTCAATCTGTTTGGGAAAGTATGGCTAGGCGAAACTCATAGTTTCACGTTTCAGTTTTCAGTGAGTGCTTTGTCTGTGAGTCAATCAGCCGATCTATTCTATAAAAATCTCACTGTGAGAACTTCGGTGAAGTGAGCTGTCATTCCACCTATTGCAAGGGATTGGCACTATTGACAGCTTACGTCACGCTCACTTCACCTACATTTTCACGGTGACATTTTTACAGAATAGATCGGCAGATATTAAACTGCTTTATCAGCTTATTATTGTTCTACTGCAAGGCAACCTCTTCTCATATAGAGAAGGCACGAACGAGCATTGATCACCACGTTCGCTCAAGATGGGGTGGCGATTTCTGACTTATACTACTAGCGACCCACCCCGGCTTTGCACGGGTGCAATTTACACGTGAAGACGGTATTCTGTTCACAACACGTTGTGCACAAGTTCTGAGCAGTAACCTAACAAAAAGTACTAGGCTTGCATGAATTCAAGATAGTATTTCATTAGTATTATTGTGTACTTTTTTTTGTATATTTTTAAATAAGTTTGATGGCCCGTCCATCTGGTATAATGTACTTTTCAAATGGTCATAAGGCATCTATTTCATAACAAAACACATTGTGTTGAAAATATTACAGTGTTAATAAATAAAATACTAACAATTAAAAGAAACAATTAAAATTCATTACTCATTTGAAATGTATCAATATCACTAATAAATAATTTTATGTCTATAATTCAGTACCAATAATTTAAATAATTACTAACATTGCATTTAAATTCAAAATTCATTATCCAAAATATTTAAAAAAAAAAAAAAAATATTTTGATTTTAAGTTTACAGAGATTTTTTGTGAAAGATTTCTTCAAAGATGAGCTTATTCTTTTTCTTTTCGTGTGGTTAGTGACTAACCTGGTGTCAGAGTTTTAAAGCCGCCCATGGGCCTCTGACTTGGCTTCACATGCCGTCTAGAAATATGTCTCAGGCATTAGGCCGGTTTCCTGACGCTGATTTCCTTCACCGTTTTTGAAGCAAGTGATAAATATACAATACGCACATGAATCCGAAAAGTTAGAGGTGCGTGCCTTGGTTTCGACCTCGACACCTATTACTTGTTAGTCCAACGGCCACATCACTAGGCTATCACTGTGAAAAAATACGAGCTGTGGTTCTGGAGATCACCCTCCACATATCATACCTCCATCCTCCTGGGGAGTTTGTTGCGCTAGCTAGGAAGTGGTGAAGGGTGGGCGTTTTTGGGAGACTGTCTTATGTAATTTTGACGTTCGAAAAGTGCTGATTCTCATCCTAGTTTGAATAAATAACTTTTGATTTTGATTTGATTTCATACATATACATAAACTCACAAAATTCGATGTTTTTCCTTCACCAAGATAAACTTAGAGAGTATTTTTTTTTATTCTAGTGAGTATCAAACGGCCCATTCAAAAACAAAATAATATTGCATCTTCTATTATACTAGATGAAAACTAATATGGTTGTATAAACATATAGGAAAAGCATAATATCAGCACTATCAGTGCCAGCCCCATTGCGATCGCTTCCTATGCAGCGCACGTTCCAGATTAACAATCGATATAATTAGTGTCTATGTTGCTGGAGTGTTCCTTGTTTTTGTGCCAAGGAGGTTTATAGAACGGTGCAGCATTTATAAAGGTTATCTTGCAGTTCTCGAGGACTTCATTGTTTTTTTATTGCACTTACTTATTTATTACGTTTCTAAAGGTAGTTTTAAATCCTGAATTCCTAACCTTATATTATAAATGCGAAAGTGAGTTTGTTAGTTTATTTGTTTGTTTGTTACACTTTCACGCTAAAACGGCTGAACAGATTTGGATAAAATTTGGCACATGGGTAGACCATGACCTGGGTTAGGACATGGAAACTTTTTATCTCGATATTTTTTTTCGATATTTTTACAAAAAAACACATGCATTATTTTAAGCAACATACCGAGGTTATACCAAGACAGAAAAGGGCTAAGTTTCGGAACCTCTTACATCATCCAGCTGGACATAAAGATATTTACAAGAAAAATGTGTTCAATATGTGTATATTAATTTATAATACCCTACCAAACGAATTTAAATTGTTGCAGGGTAATGTTTTCAAAACAAAATTGTCAGAGTGGTTACAAAAAAAGTGTTTCTACAGCATAAAATAATTTTTAGAACATAAAAATATTTGTTAGAGTGCCTTTATTTGGTGAATTTATTGTAAATTAATTAAGGTCATTTATATGTGATAATTATGTAATAATAATAATAAATTTAATGTAATAACAATGTATTAATAATGTACTAATAATTAGAATCTACATGGTGAATATATGACTTTTTAAACATTAACCTTTTGAAACATGCACGCTTGCTTGCAGGCAGAATACAATAACTTTAAGGCTGTAAGATCTTCCCTTGTACACCATGTATTTTCTTGCAAATAAACAATTTGAATTAGAATTAGAATTTGATATTCCCATGGTATCGAAACTTATGCGGGTGAAACCGCGGGGCGCAGCTAGTTTACTATATATTTTGTTTATGTTATATTACCAATCATATACCTATTATTATATGAATAGCTTATCTATACATACGTTGCACAAAAAAAAAAGCTTTTCGTGTCTGTCTGTGTGACCTCGTTGTTCTTCTAAATTATGCAGCGGGTTTTCATGCTGTTTTCATCATAATTTTGAGAGTTTATGACGGAAGGTTTTATGTGTATTATACATTTATATTTAACTTTAATATAGCACAGAAATCTTAATGTTTTGGCATATTGCCATTGTATTTGTGCGGTAGCAGGGGCGGGTCACTAGTGCCGTAATTAAAATGTTAGCTAGTTTGCAAGTTGGTATCAGGGATGACCTACCGGGGTCGCGCCGGAGGTTTTTACTACTGAGAAACATAAAATATATGGTCATAATTTACATTGGCATAACAAAATTCAGCATATATGATCATCACGCATAATATTATTAGGCATAAATGTTTTGCCATAATGTTTATTGCCATAAATATTGCCATATATGCCAATAATTTGCCACCTCCATCGCACCTTAACCTAATCCAATAGAGTAATTCCCAAATTTTAAAAAAGAATGTTTATATTTATGGCATGATTAATAGACGAATAAATATTATGCCTTAAAAATATATGCAACTCCAAATTATGCCAAAACAAATTAGACCAAATGACAGTTTAGCATAACTGTCATTTGGTCTAATTTGTTATATTACTTTCTTCTTACTTTCCCTTCCTACTTCCTACAACCTTTGCATTATGCCCAAGTATTGTTATGCTAATAAAAGTTATGCGAAAACGTTATGCCAAACAATATTATGCCATAAAATGGTATTCCAAGAGGGGGATTCCCCATGCCGGATCCCCCCCCAGCAGGGCAACATTATCGGCTGTGCATATTTACGTAAGATTTTTAATCTTAACCGGTCGGCTACAATTCACTCACTGACTGACAACGCACAACCTAAATCGTTAGGTCTTGAAATGAACAAAAGTTCATAATATAACGAAGGTGAGCATTTAGGAAAGCTTTTTAAATATTCACCCCCAAAAGGGATGATGGCAACGACAAGGAAAATGACAGTTTCTATGGAAATTCGTTAGTTTTGCCGATCGGAAGTTCTATCACGTGCACGGTTTGTGCTTTTAGAAATTTTATGTGACAATAGAATCTAGACATTCCATTTTCAAGATTAAGATCTAGACTACAATGTGCCATTATCATTGTCACTTTGTATCATTAGGATTTCCGGGCCGTTGGAGCTGAAGGCCTCAGGAAATAAACATCAAGACCCTACTCAAATCTAGGGGAAGAGGTATAAAAATATAATATTATATCTCCTTCATATCTCGCATGTTATGAATGTGCCGGAAATTGACGACGTTTTTTTGAAATATAGTTTCAATAAACTTGATTCTTTAGGACTTTGGCCTTTGGCATAGTGTTCTCAGTTATGGATTAAATTAATTTGCTCCAAAATCGATACTGTAGTAGTGCTAAAGTTCAGTACGATGCATTCAACATTCAAAATATTTTATTCACATAAACCTACAAGGGTACTTATGAAACGTCAGAAGCTAGGTGCACGGTTCCAATTGGTCGTTTAAGAAACGCCAGAAGCTAGGTGCACGGTTCCAATTGGTCGTTTCAGCTATGGAGAAGAGCCGGCAAGAAAATCCACGGTTACTCTTTTAAAAGTAAATGGTTTTTACAATTTTTTAAATTACAGTGTTAATAGCCCAGCTAATTCAACCTGACTTGGACTCTGACCCCCTTCACTTAATTGGAGATCAATCTCCCGTATCTCATTATTTTGTGCTCCATGATACTGACTGTGATGAGGTGGATAGAATTTTAATGAGCTTAAAAACTGATAGTGCCCCCGGTTGGGATAAGGTAACGACAAAGTTTCTCAAATATATAAAAATGATAGCTGTTCCGATCCTTACTCATCTGACTAACCTGTGCTTTAATGAAGGCATCTTCCCGGAAGAACTAAAGAGATCAATTATCACACCTGTACACAAGGGAGGGAACAGAGACGATGTCAACAACTATAGACCAATATCGGTCTTACCAGCAATTTCCAAAATTGTGGAAAAACTGATAAATGGCTGACTAATTATCTAAGTAAATACGACTTGCTGTCGCCCACACAATTTGGGTTCAGGCAAGGTGTATCAACCGAGGATGCAGTAACCGCCCTAACATCTCTAATAGCTGATACTATAGATAGTGGCAGCAAATGTGTAACTGTCTTCTTAGACCTGAAAAAAGCGTTGACACCGTCTCTGTTCCAACCCTGGTGAATAAATTAGAAAAATATGGAATAAGAGGAACTCCGCTTTCTCTTATAAAAAGCTACTTATGTAACAGAAAGCAGAGCGTTAGGATTGGAAAGTATACCAGTGACTACGCGGATGTAACTTACGGCGTACCACAAGGAAGCGTATTGGGTCCGACTTTGTTTTTAATTTACATCAACGATCTCTGTAAGTTAAATATCAGAAACGCCAAAATTTTCTCTTATGCCGACGATACGGCTATTGTTTTTTCTGGTATCTCTTGGGAGGATGTTGAGAACACAGCTGAAATAGATGGCTGGGGTGGCCGGATGGTTAAGGACGAATTTACTTACCTTGACTACAAGTAAAACTAATTTCGTGTGTTTCGGTATTAGTGCACGAACTGAACCAATGGATAATTTTAAAATTAAAATACACGATTGTGGAATCCTTAATAATAAAAATTGTAATTGCCCAAAACTAAATAAAGTAAAGCAAACGAAATACTTAGGGGTAGTAGTAGACCAGAGATTATCCTGGTATCCCCATATCGAACAAGTTGCTAGCAGGGTGAGAAAACTGTGTTGGTTGTTTAGTACACTGAGACATATTGTGCCAAAAAATATAATGAGTCGTAATAACACTTCTAGAAATCTCCTTAATGAGATATACGTCGCTTTGGCTCAGTCTGTCTTAGTTTACTGTATACCTAACTGGGTCTGCAAAAACTAAATTCATAGAAGTAGAGCGTGCACAACGTGCCCTGATAAAAACTATGTATTTTAAGAAAACTAGATATTCCACAGAAAGTCTTTATAACCTAAGCGAATTACTCTCAGTAAGAAAACTATACATAGTTCAAACTATATTAAAGAAGCATACTCGTAAGACCCTACCTTACAATGCATCTAAACTGGCAAAACGAAGAAAGCATATGCTGTTGCAGAAGTCCCGCAAACAAAAGCTTTGGTTGCCTCCATGCAATTTAAAACACGGTCTGCTCGTTTTTTTTTTTTTTTTTTTTTACTAGCCTACTCTGTCCCACTCCTGGGCAAAGGCCTCCCTCCACTCCTTCCATCGTTCGCGAGCCCGCGCGTCTTCCTTCCAGTTTTGACGGAACCTATCCAGCTCGTCCCGCCATCTCCTACGCGGTCTGCCGCGACCCCGCCTCACTGTCTCAGGGCACCAGTTTTGTGCTATTTGGGCCCACAGTTTGTCCGGCATGCGACAGACATGTCCTGCCCAGTCCCATTTAAGTTGGGCAGCCTTTTGAGCCACGTCAGTTATTTTTGTTTTGGAGCGCAGTATTGTGTTTCGAACACGATCCGTTAATTTAACTCCTAGTATATTGCGCTCCATTGCTCGTTGGCAGACCTTGAGTTTGGACTTCTGGATGTTAGTCAAAGACCAAGTTTGTGCACCATAGGATAAGACGGGAAGAATACACATGTCCATGAGCCTGCGTTTCAGTGCCATTGGCAACTCACCCTTGAATAGTTCCTTCATGGACCAGTAGGTCTTCCAGGCGTTTTCTGTTCGTCTTGTGATTTCTTTATCTTGCCTCGTCTGGAAGGAGACTACTTGGCCCAAGTAAAGGTATTCCTGGACATGTTGTATTGTCTCCCCGTCTACATTTATGCTTCGAGGTGTTTCATTGCACATAACTTTGGTCTTCGACATATTCATCTTCAGTCCAACCTCAAGACTTACATTATTAAGTTCTTGGAGCATCTGTTCAAGTTCAGTGGCTGAGGAAGAAAAGAGGACAATGTCGTCGGCAAAACGTAGATTTGTCAGTCTCGCTTCGCCAAGGACAATGCCTCTTTCCCTCCATTCGGCTGCCAACTTGCTGAAGATTTCTTCGAGAGTACTGGTGAACAGTTTGGGAGATAGCGGGTCGCCCTGTTTGACTCCTTTCTCTATTTTAAATTTTGGACCTGTGTTTTCAAGTTTTATTGCGGCTGTACTATTTTTGTAAATGTTGCGTAATAGATTTATATAGATGGGATCAATATTTTGGTTGCTTAAGGCGTCAAAAATGGATGTGTGTGAAATGCTGTCGAAAGCTTTGGAGTAATCAACAAAAGCGAGGTATAGCGGGATTTTATATTCTTGATGTTTCTCTATTAGTTGGTTAACTGCATGCAGATGATCTGTCGTAGAAAGGCCAGGCCGGAAGCCTGCTTGCTCAGGAGGTTGATGTTTATCTAGTTCAGCAGATATGCGTTTGTTGTACGTTTGTAAGTTGTACTGTTCGCAGATGATACCTCTCTTATTTTTAAAGTAGACAGGAATAGACAAGATTTTGACGATGTAAACAGTGCACTCTCAATGGTTACGGATTGGTTTACGACAAATAACCTAGTTCTAAATACTAAGAAAACGAAATGTGTAAAGTTTTCCCTACCAAATGTTAGAAATCTAGGTCCCAACATCGTCTTAGATAAAGAGGTGCTTGAATCTGTAAACTCGGCGGTTTTTCTGGGCATAACAGTAGATGCCAAATTTCAGTGGGGCCCACATATATCGAGCCTAGCGGGAAGGCTCAGTTCAGCCGCCTACGCCGTCAGGAAAGTAAGACAATACACTGACGTCGATACAGCTCGGTTAGTCTATTTTAGTTATTTTCATAGCGTTATGTCCTACGGTCTTCTGCTGTGGGGCAAAGCTGCTGATATTCAAAATATATTTGTTCTTCAAAAACGAGCTGTTCGCGCTATTTACCAGCTTGGTGCCAGAGTTTCTCTGAGAGATTTTTTCAAAGATATTGGTATCCTCACGGTGGCATCTCAATTCATCTTCGCCAATATCTTATATATTAGGCAAAATATACACTTATACACTAAAAACAGTGATTTTCACAATGTTAACACTAGAAATAAGGACAAACTACGAGCTCCCTTTCACCGGCTTCATAAGGTTCATAACTCATTTGTTGGGCTTGGTATAACCTTTTATAACAAGCTACCCTCTTCTTTGCTAGATTTGCCTTTTAATGCGTTTAAAACGAAAGTAAAATCCAATCTTTGTTCAAAGGCATACTATTCTATCAACGACTACTTAAATGATAAGAATAGTTGGTCGCTGTGATTAACTCAAGACAATGTTTATGTTCTTTCTCCAGCTTACGTACTGACAAGTTATATGAGTTTATATAATTGTTTATTTTATTTGACTTTTTAAGTCAAGTTATTTTAATTTAACTTCAATTTATTTTTGACAATATCTACTCATCACACTGTTTTTTATGAGTTGTATTGCAATATGTGGTTAGCTAGTGACCTCGACAATTGATCATATTATTTACTGTTATTAGTAATTAACTCTTTGTTTATTTATTTTACATCGATGGTCCTAGTTTATCATTTATAACTTCCAGTTACAACTATATGTAAGCGGGCACGCCCTTTATGCCTGGAGGCCTTTTTATTTAGATATTAATTCTGTTTACGTTTAGTTTTTTTTATTTCGGCCTGAGTATCGATGATTGATTGGTTGAGTTCTCGATGATTTTGTTTGGTATATTGGCGTGTGCTAGCTAACATATGGCTAATAATTTGAATTATGTTTTGTGTTGCGTAATGTAAATTATTTTGAATACTATTATATAGAATCTTTTTTTTTTTGTTCTTCTAACTGATCAGACAGCTGTGCTGCTGGGGAGTTTGTTGCGCCACTTCTTCTTCCCAGCTAATGCACTAGGAAGTGGTGAAGGGTGGGCGTTTTGGGGGACTGTCTTATGTAATTTTGACGTTCGAAAAGTGCTGATTCTCAGCCTAGTTTGAATAAATGACTTTTGAATTTTGAATTTGAATGCGATTTTCTATTATTTTGATGAATGTTTTGTAAATGTGTGATAGTAAACTAATGGGTCTGTAATTATTAATATCTGATTTATCACCTTTTTTATGGAGAAGAATAATATTGGAGTGACAGAAATCTCGAGGAAAGCTACCTGAATGCATAATGCTGTTAAAGAGCCGGGTTATGTATGGAAGGAGAATAGGTTCGCCTATTTTCAGTGATTCTGTGCTAATACCATCTTCGCCACATGATCTATTGTTTTTCATTTTAGTGAGGGCTACATGAACCTCGTATCCGGTTATAGGTGGAATACTGTCAGAACAGAAATAATTGGGTGTTGAGGGTAGTTGAGTGTCGTCAGAGTAGAGGGATTTATAAAATGTTGTACATATATCTAATACTTTTGTTCTATTCATTTGTTTCTTACCGTTGCCATCTTTTAAATATGTGATCCATGACTTGTGTTTAGAAATACCTTGTTTTGCTTTTTTCAGGGAGCAGTTATTATCTAGTGCATCCTGAACTAGTCTATTGTTGTAATTTCTAATATCTTTTCTAATACTACGTTTAACCTCTTTATCTTTAAGTCTATATTGTAAATCTCTGTTTTTATACAAATTCTGCCTCTGATCTATTAATTTTACAGTTTCGTCTGTTAGTTTATTGCTTTTATTTTTTATTTGTGTTACTATTTTTGTGGCTTTAGTTAAACTTTGTATTATTTCGTGGTATTGTTGCTGGACATCTTTTTCTTCAATCTCTGAATCTAGTATATTAAAACTATTTCTTAGCTCTTGTTTAAACTGTTTACTTCCTAGTATGAGTGATTGTTTATTTAATTTTCTTATTTGATTCTTCATATATTTTTGCCGATTAATTTTGGCGTCTAGTTTTACTATTGCGCGTACAGGTCTGTGATCAGAACTAAATTTAATCTGATTTATGATTTGAATGTTTTTAATTATTTGTTTATTTGAGGTAAGAATGTAGTCTATTTCATTTCTAGTTTGATTATTAGGAGATACCCATGTCCATCGCCTGTGAGGTTTTTTGTAGAAGAAGCTGTTGCTTATACATAAGTTCTGGCCAAATGTAAATTGGAGAAGGCGTGATCCACGTTCATTACGGGTTCCGAGGCCGTGTGGACTTAAGATATTAATGTTGTCTAAATCTCGCCTTTGCCCAATTTTGGCTTTAAAATCACCTAAAACAATGTTCCAAGTGCTTCGATGTTCGTCGCAGGCTTTGTTTAATAGATCGTAGAATTCTTCTATTTCGTCGTCTGGGTGGCTTGTCGTAGGAGCGTACACTTGGACGATGGATAATGTTTGTGTACTTGAAACTTGAAATTTTAAGACTGCAATCCTGTCAGAGTAAGATATGAATTCCGAAATATTGTTTTTCCATTTTTTGGCAACTAAAAATCCTACCCCATAGAGTCCTCCACTCTGTCCATTATAATAGAATATGGTGTTTTCTCTCTCTACTGTGTCTTCACCGCTTCTTCTCACTTCTGATAAGCCAACAATATCCCAGTTGATCTCAGTCAGTGCGTTTTCAAGCTCAAGCAGACGATCTTCAGATTTCAGAGTACGAACGTTGTAGGTAATAACGTTAAGTACTTTATCGGTATCCGGTTTATTATTTGCCTTCGTCGTTGAACGGGGGATCGATCTCACCCGGAGATTCTTAGCACCCCTGGCTCCAGGGCGAGGCTGCCCACCGTCATCAGCAGCAACGCCACTGGACCCGCCGGGCATTTGGGGCCTCTTGTTCTTCTTCTTCATCATGTTTGTGGAGGGGATTAGACATTTAACCCATCACGCTTGTCTAATGCGGGTTGATGGGTGAACAGTGAACCTGCTCACTCGATTCGTGGGAGCCGCGGTTAACATTAATCATAATATTCACCGTCACCACCCTAAATTGACGTCCTGTTCTTACGCCAATTGTCCAACTTAGGCCATTTGCAAACTGTGGCAGTTCACATGCCCTAAGTTGGTTTTTGTTTACTAGAAGATGTAAGTAAACTTTTCCCTTAGTCGACTTTTACGACCTGCGCGGGATGATAAGCAGCTGATACATTCTATGTTTTTCTATTGCTCCCAGATCAGCATGGAAGCTCGTTTATATAACAGAATAAATAAAGAAATATGTATATATAAAAATCTGTTATATGATTGCAAAAAAAAAAAACCTGAAATGGATCAAACCACTTACCTATGAGGAAACGGAAGAGCTCTTGAAACCAACAGCATAACCTCTCACACAGGGACATAAACCCACACATGCACACGCATACACAAAAACCGACGCACAAACACATACACATGCACACACACTCATCCTATCATAACATGAACCAATTTAAGGTGTTAAGCACATCCGATAAATCGATTACCCGCATGTTGATGAAAAACTTCCAGTCAATGTTGATTACATAGCAAGTACGAATTTCTGTGGGGTACGTACAGCAACTAAAAAGGGAAAAATAAAAAAAAAATGTGGCAAAAAACGAAAATACACAAAACCAAAGCACCGACGTCCGAATTAAAGTTTTTACTTTGTAGTATTTTTTTGGAAGTTGGCTTTTTTTTTTTTTTTTGTGTTACTATTTTGAAGAGATTTATACTGAAATACTTACTCTAATTCAGATCTTTCCAATATGTTATAGCCTTTTAACGAAAATAAAACTGCAGATGATTTCGATTCCAATCTACTAAGAATATCCGCATGTCTTAAATATAGCGCAGATAAAAATTAATGATAGCCTCATTACTACATCGAGGAAATGCCTATTTTTTATGATTTAGGGCTCACAAATCGCTCAAAGGGACATCCTGCTCCAGAAAAAAAAAAAACTATTATGTATACTAGGGAGGTACACACGGCTACACATCAAGCTGTACACACTGTACGCTGTACGGCTACACATCGCATTGTATAGGATTTCCGTATACTGCTAGGTCAGCTTATACTGGAAATGTAAAGCTTGATGTGTGTACCTAATAATCAACATGTAAAAAACCCTCTCTGATCCGTGAGGGTGTTGTTAAATTCAAAATTAAAATTTTTCGAACGTCAAAATTACATAAGACAGTCCCCCAAAACGCCATCTAAATTACGAGTAAGTATCGTAGTGAGAGTCTAATGTGGTAAATTACAGGAAAAAAATCGCCCCTTTTTTTTGTACAATGGAGTATCTTACCGAGTGGACATGAGGCGCAGGCGGCCTTCGTTTAGCGGGAATCTACAAAATATAATTAATGACCCCTGTTGTAATTTGCAAGTTTTTAATGTACACACATCAACACGGTCTAGGGATATTTCATACTCAATTAAATAACTCGAAAAGTACTAGCCGCATTGGAATCTTTTATACACCGATTTGTTTGTAATTTATCTCAGACTAATTCCAAATTCAAATTTTTGAAAATTCTTTTGTTTCGGTGCCATAAAAATGTCTTGATGTGTAGGAGAGGGTATTTTCATTTGTGCGAAATTTAGAAAACAATACGAATTACATTTAGTTACAGTTTTTTTTCATTTTTAAACGAAAGATAAAGTTAAAATTGAGGTATTGTAGCCATACAACGCCAACATTTGACGAGGGCGGAGATGTTACGAGCTGTGGGAATGCTGGAAGCTGGGTCTGTTCAGCGTAATGTTGCTGAGGCCATAGGGACCCACCACAATGTAATTTCAAGATTGTGGACACGCTATCGTGCCACAGGTGAAGTAGCGGAGAGGCACCGGGGCCCAAGTCGCATCACTACCCCCAGACAAGACCGATTTTTGCAAATTACTGCGCGAGCTCAACCAAATGCAACGGCGACTCAATTGGTCCAAAGGCTGCGAGTGGAACACCAAGTGCTTGTGAGTGACCAAACTGTAAGAAGGCGACTGCATGAAAGCAATCTACGCTCTCGTAGACCACTCCGGGTCCCACCTTTGCGGAGAGGCAATCGTGGACGACGATTAGAATGGGTTCGGAACCACGTGGACTGGGGCCGTGAGCAATGGTCCAATGTGCTGTTCACGGATTAATCCAGGTTCGGCTTCCATCCAGATTCACGAAGGACGTGTGTTTGGCGAGTTCCTGGACGATGGAGCCGTCTTCAGAACCCTCAGGAAGTTCACCCATACCAAGGAGGAACAATTATGGTTTGGGCAGGAATTCGTCTTGGAGGACGGACGGATCTCGTTTGGGTGCGGGGCAATATGACGGCAGAACGATACGTCCAACAGGTGCTGGGGCCCGTAATCTTGCCCCACAGAACACAAATGGGGCAAGATTTCCTGCTCATGCACGACAATGCCCGGGCACACACGGCGAGAATGGTAGCAGCTTGGTTACATACACACAATGTTAGGGCCTTAGACTGGCCTGCTCAATCGCCAGATCTAAATCCCATTGAGCATGCGTGGGATATGGTGCAAAGAAGAGCTCTGAAGGAAGTTCCTGAAAATCTGGCTACAGAAGATCAACTTTTTGCGCACCTCAGAAGGACATGGGACAATATTCCGCAGCAAGACATTGACAACCTTGTTCTGAGCATGCCGAATCGTTGCCGATGTGTTATGAACATCATGGGCGCTTTCTCAGACTACTAACTTCAAGTTTATAAACACAAATTAAATGATTTTTCTATTTTTTTCAGTTTTTACTCATAAATTAAAAGTTAATTCATATACGGTTTCCGTCTATGCTTCATTTTTTTTCCATAAAATCCTGAAATTTTAATCGAAGTACCTTAACCATTATTAAAAAATGGTAGAATATTAAATAACGTATCTTTTAAATATATACATGTCATATAAATAATTAACACATTGATAGTAATTCGCTTTTTTAAAAATATCCCTAGACCGTGTTGATGTGTGTATTTGGGGTAATTATGGTAGTAAAAATGTGAATTTTAAAGCAATAACTTTTTTATATTAAATAATAAAAAGATACTTTTATTACTTTTTGGTAATGTTATTGCAGTACCTATGTGCCCCTTTCGGATCGGACAAGTTTTTTTATATATGGTTTATGACTTGTATAATAATAGAAAAAAAAAATTGAGGATCCCTTGGTTCTTATAATTGTCCCAAAGTACGTTTACCAAATTCTAATTAAAATGTTAACCTATAAAGTTGTAACTGTCATAAGTTAACATCAATTATCATCTTTTATCATGCATCCTAATAAAAAATCATGTGTGCAATTCACACGTGGCAGAAATGAAACCTTCAAAAATTTCACCACAGTTGTGGTGATGCCTTTTCTCAAGCTTTGTACTACGCATGCGCGCACAAACACGTATTAACAAACGTACAATGCTGAGGCCCAAGCAAACTCCCACTATGCCTTGGTAAACACGAGTGGAGGGGGTACGAAGCAGATCACAAAGAGAACCACGAATATAAGAAACACTGTATAATGCTTCCTATCTCATTTTCTCCCACGTTAAATCTTATGAATTTATATATCTGTTTCTTTTTACTGTCGCTTTTTCGTTTCATCAAATTTCAAATCACAACGATGCTAAAGAAGTTTTCACTTAAAAAACGACTGTCAATGTAATCTCCTCTTGTCGTTCTCATGATAACTGAACAAAAGTTAGAGCGGGCCGTCACTGCAGCCACTGACTGCTTAATTAAGATAAGCTGTACAGAATAACGGACTAATTGCCGCCGTGGGGTGTTCCGCGCCCTTAGCCCTTCACTACAACGTTTAAGTACATCATACTCATTTAAATCTGCTATGTCTATGTCTCGCACAGACCAGGGAAGCATGGCACAAAAGAGTGGGGGCCTATACTCAGCAGTGGGTGAAACCAGGTTGCCAATGATGATGATTATGGTAATGTCTTTGTAGTGGCTCAGTAGAATTTGAAAGTTTATATGTTTGTTACTTCGTCGGAAATTATCCGACGGGAACGTACTATCGGGATGGTAATATAATATCCACGAGCAAGAAAAAACCTTATCTTTTAAGTAGGAAAACTCACCACTTCTGATATTTATAGACTCACTAGCTTATGCAAGGCTTCGCCCGCGTGGATGTCGGAATTATCCCACGGGAAAGTACTACCAGGATAAAAAGTATACGTATGTTAATCCAGGTTATAAACTATCTGTGTGCCAAATTTCATCCAAATCCGTTGAGTAGTTTTTGGGTGATTGAGTAACGAACATCCAAAAATACAAACTGTCACATTTATAATAGTATTTATAATATGAAGTAGGATAGTAGGATACACGAGCTTTCGTCCGCGGCTTCACCCGCGTGGAGGTCGGAAATTATCCACAGCTAAGAAGTGAAAAATAAAAACTTTTTAATAAAAAAAAACAATTCCAAAAAAAACACTACAAAGTGAAAAATAACTTTATTTCGGAAGTCGGTGGTAAAAACGAAAAGTCAAAACCAAAGACAGCGGCTTCCGAAATAAAGTTATTTTTTTCACTTTATAGTATTTTTTTTTTATGTCAGATTATCCGACGGGAATGGTGGTATCATGATTGGTGGTTGTTTTTAGGCTTCTGTAGTCAACAAGGAACCCTTAGTTTCGCCAAGTCCGTCTATCTGTCTGTCTGTCCGTGGCTTAGCTCAGAGACACGTAGTACTAGAAAACTATAATTTGGCATGGCTGTACATATTAATCACCCCGATAAAGTGGTAAAATAATGTCATGACAAAAAAAATGAGTTTGAGTTTGAGTTTCTGCAGTATTAATTTAAGCTTCATCCATTCTTAAAGGTAAATGAGGTCGTCAATTTAATCATAATATTGCGTTTGTGTTCTAAAACACTTCGCTTACACCAGGCGCCCTGCTTGTGGCATGTTTAATGAAGCGACAATAGCGAAGAAAATAATGAGTTAATTAATTATATTTATCTACTTGTTAATCTATATCTATACTCTATAAGGTGTTAAAAATTAAACTTTATAATCTGTATTAACATGTGGGATACTTTTATCCCGATAGTGCATTTCCGTGGGATAATTTCCGACATCCACGCGGGTGAAGCCGCGAGCGACAGCTAGTTGATTATATGTCGGCAATCCGTTAAGGAGATGTAGGAGACGTAATTTATAACCAAATGACCCCTTATGACTCCTATGCAAATGTCAACCATTTTATCCCCTTAATGGATTGCCGATATATTACCAATAACCTGTATATAAGGAGACTTAAGCCCTCACTTATACCCACACTTTTAACTCTGCCGGCCAACTCTATATCATTCGTTGTGACGGGGTATTTAAAAAAAAAATCGGTCTGGCGAGTCATATTAGTGCACACTGCACACGCAAGGAAATAATAATTTCAAAGGGATAATTTCGCTATCGAAATCGATAAGCCCTCCTTATAGATTTCAATAACGATATTATTCTTATATTTATTGCATTAACATAGCCCTGCCTGACCGGCTCGAAGGGATTCTCCGTCGATAAGTTTACTGTGGTCATTCCCTTTTTATTCTCCGTCGATAAGTTTACTGTGGTCATTCCTTTTTATTTTTTATTTTTTTTTGGTGGGAAATTATCAAATAACTTCTCCCGCTCTGGGCGGAGCGGGAGAGCGTGTCAGACTCTTACCCACCCGTGTTCCTCCAGTTACCTGTATGTTGCCAGGGGCCATGGTATCCCTTTCGGACTTTCCCACAACCCCGGCAGGCATCGGCCCTAGCGGACACCGTCAGTTGTGCTGACATCTCTTTGACGTGCGCATGGAACACAACGCGCCGTTAACCGGGCCTGGTCCTTATCGGACGGCGAGCTACCCATTGCTCACCGTCCGCAGGCCCGCGCCAACGGTGGCCGGGAATCGTCCTGGATTTCCCGACGCCGACGCCCAGGGTGGCGAGAGCGCGAAATTTGCCTCTCCCTCACGCCTTCCGCCTCCTCCTTCGCGAGCATTACTGCTTCGCAGAAGGAGGTGACGTCTTCCCATGCCGTGTGGTCACTCCTTTATACGGACTTCTATAATTTGGACCGCTCGGTAGATGCTGACCGCTCGGTACATACTGCAAACTACATAATATTACGGGTACAATTAACAAATTTATGTTTTATTGTTAGCATCAGGTTATGAATCTATAGAAGTATGTAGTAAAAATAAATAAGACTGATTGTTAGAACAACTTGAAGAATTGTGGTAAGTAATTAGGACTAAATACAATACTAACATTAATTTTACCCAAATCTGAAACCAATACAACAGTTTTTCACAAGCAGGCTAATTTCTCAGACGAAATAAGTCCAATATTTCTCCGCCAACGTTCATTACTTCTAAGCCTAAGTCTTAGACGAAAAGGAAGAAAAATACTTTCTAATAAATCATAATGGATGCTGATTGCTTAATCGATAATATTGTTCTAGAATTTTCGTCACGGAACATCGTTTAATATTTTCGATTCTCGCCAATAATCTCCTTGGGGACCTGAATAATGTTGTGGTCATGGAGTAGAGAGGAAATGGAGTGCTAAGCTGCTTCGCGATCAAGTTATTCGTATTACAACCATTAAAGGTTTTTATTTTTACCGTTCAACAATATTAATTAGTTGAATTTACTTGTAAAGTCAGGGAAATGAATTGTTAAGGACAATTACTACCAACTTGAATGGTCGTTTATTCAATCGGCTATAAAGGCTCCAGTAGACAGGCATGACACGAGACCGATAGACAAATTTCCGTGAAGTTTTCATTGACAAAAGTCAAAAGTCAAATCATTTATTTCAAATACATTTTTCCAATAAACCTTATCACGGCAAATTGACGTAGCATGACAATTTGCTTAACAAATACCAGACCTACACTATTTTACCTACACTATTTTAAAACGTACGTCATTTTAAATGTCTATAAAAACACAAATAATTCTGTAATTTGATCGAAACCAATTCCAACTGTGTTAAAGTCCCCGAAGCTGCCTTTATTTCATCTATTCTGATCTAATATCCTTTCTACAAGGAAATGTGATAACTAGATTAAAGAGTGTTTCAGGAAATTAAGATCAAACGGGGTAAAATTAAATTGTATGTATTTCGAGTTTCAAAATGTTAAAAATCGGAGGATTTACGTATACAGCGCAGTTCCAATTAGGATCATTGGCATTATGTTAAATAATTACGATGTTAAAGGGGTTCGTTAGCGTGATTACTCCATTTGCATAATACCCTGTGGTTTTTAACTTGTAATTTCATGGGTATTATTTAGCATCATTTTCATTAGAATAACGATGGTTTATTTTATTTATTTATTTTTAACTAGCTGCTGCCAGCGGCCGCGCCAGCGCGTCCACGAGTCATAGAACCAAAAGTTCGAAGACTTGTGTGACCAACCCGCACTGAGCCCGCGTGGTGGATTACGGCCCACTCCGTTTCACTGAAAGAGGCCTGTGTCTCACTGTCATGTGAATACAACAGTGGCCAATCCTGGGTGCAGCAGCCAGGTTATGGTAAACTTTAGAATGGACTACCATAATTAAATGCGTATATAAAATTTTGTATCTGTACTGTTGACCATCGAGAAGTTCCCTCGTTTGGAGCCAATCCTAGGTGCAGCAGCGAGGTCATAGTGGACTTTAGAATGCATAATCATAATTAAACCCTATATAGAATTTCGTGTTTGTATTGTGCACACATGCACTACAGTGGGAACATTATAAGTTTGAATATGCAATTATTTTTGGTCGAAATCCGACACAAAACCGCGCGGCAAAAGCCGACGGCCATGCCGCCGGCATACTGTGTAGAGGCCATAGTAAGAACATAGGTTTCCTTCGAGTCTGTTTCAGTCTCTCATATATGTTGAAACCTATTGAAAGCATAATGTTATTGGACCTAGCTGACGTCTTGAAACCAAGTGCAAAACTAGTTTACAATTAGTTTTTTTTTTGTTTATGCCGTTTAAATGTATTTAATCAAATCACGTAAGATTTAACTTAAATATCTCTCCCTTAAAGTTGGAATTTCGTAACTATGAACACAGTATAAATAATGACAGTATGGAAACTAGGCCTATTTGTTGAAATAATAACCTACCCTCCATTTTTTATAAAGATTGCGGCGATCGCTCGTCTCGACGCGGCACCCGCAACTGACAGCACCGCGACAACCGCTTTGGTTTGGTGTCTCGTCAATGAGCGCGTCAGTGTGAGTGTGCTGTTTCGAACGTTTAATAGTAGTTCTCGTAGTTTCTGTACTGTCCATATTTATACTGTAATATGAATGATGAATGAATTCCCTTTCATTAAAAGTAGCCTTAGAAAAATATACTGCAAAGAAAGATGCGAGGGAAACTTTGACAGCTGACCCTAATGAGATGTTCAAAAAGTTGAGGCTTGGAAAAGAGGTCACTGACTTTTAAAGTACTTACTTACTTTTTAGTAGGTACACAATCATAATGTTGATTGTTTATTTAAATAAATGCGTATCTATCGAGTATAAGAAAAATTCAATGCAAGTCTAAAATCGACGCTCCGTCGCAAAAATGCAATCATTTTGAAATGGCTAGTCTATTATTAACCGTAATCCACTCAGAAAATAATGATCCCAGAATGTTGCAGATTCATTCAACAAAGTATCCAAAGCTCATCAAATTATCAAGTTAGACAGGTTCCATCACCAAGAATATTTCAAAGTCTACTTGAGCAAAGAAAATCGAAAGCAACTCAATCCAAGCGATTGGAATAAATATTGAAGATATTGGTATCGAAAATATTCGCCTCCCACCGAGAAACTTATTTTAAACTGAGCGTCTGATATTGACTTTTAACTCTTTTGCTCTGGAATTGGTGTTATGTCAGTGCCATGTGAGCAAACTTTTTTTTTTGAGAAAAACAAAATGGCTGTGCGTTATGGTTTTGAAAATGGAACAGCGGTATTCGAAACTACACGAAGTGTTCATTTGTTTTTCAGTTCACAAAGTATTGTGACATCACGTTATCATTTGAGATATCACTTTATCATTATAGTTTGTTTACACATCAAAAACCGTTTTTTTAATCTAGACTGTTTTTTTTAGTTACACAATCAAAATCAGAATATTTTTTATAAGTTATGTGCACGGTTCCAATTGGTATTTCCTTAGTTAGGGAGAAGAGCTAGCAAAAACACGACTCATGTGTTGTGAAACTCCTCTACCTGGCACATTATTAAAATATAGAGATTATATACTTTATATGTACTTTATTTTCATCTACTTTTTAGAAGTATATCCGTAATGCATTAGGACCTTTTTATAATAATGTAAAAAAAGTCGAGACGTGTCACGTGAAACAAGGTTCTTTTCGCTGTATATTATGTAGGCAAAACAAAAATATCTAAAGCCGGGGCACATGTTTTACCCTACATATAGTGTGTAGGGGAATCACCTGCAGAAGATCCTACGGTAGTAAAATTAGTAAACTGTGTGCTTGCTTGCTGCGTTCGCGTATTTTGCAAGATACAGCAACATGACCTGCCGCGCAGCGGTTCTTTAATTGTAAAGTATGTGTTAACGTGACTCTAACATAATTTTTATCGATAACAGTAGGTACAAGACCACAACAAGCTACAAACAAGATCAACAACAACAACATACAAACAAACAAGATCCAGGGGGGGGGGCTCCTCTGCCCCCCACCCAGTACGCCCATGATGAGGAAGTTCGTTCCAAAACGTGTTTTCCTTTACCTACCCGGTAAACTAATGCTTTCACAAATAATCATTTCGGGAAACAAGATCTCGTTTATCAGCAGTAGCGACCCATATCAAAATGAGCACGTGTCGAGATACATACATATATGTATCTTATATGTATTTACGTCATCTATGTATACGAAATACCCTAGAGACGAGCGTGCAGCGTGCGAGCAGGTTAATGAGTTTTGCGCTATAATTTTTTTGTTTATGAGGTTTTTCTAGCACTAACTGTTGTCCGTGGCTGCATATAAAACGTATTTCAATATTGGACAACAATTTGTCAGTCAGGTGTGGAACATCAATGAGAAATTAAGTCTTGTGGCAAAATTAAAAAAGGAACATATCAGTTTTAGCCTCTAATAATCAATCCAACTATATTGGGGTTGGCTTCCAGTCTAACCGGATGCAGCTGAATACCAGTATTTTATATGGAGCGACTGCCTATCTGACCTCCACAACCCAGTTACTGGGTAACATGATACCCTTGACAAGACTGGTTGTCAGACTTTTGGTCTTCTAACCCGTAACTACTATCAAAGATCAACCAATGATGGCTTAAAATGCTTTCCAAGGCACGGAGGGGTCTCGATATGTAAAGGATGGGCAACTACCCACGAATCGACCGCGGCAAGCGTAGCTTAACCTTCGATCGACCCGTGGGGCTGTTATTATTTAGCCACGAGCTCCTCTCTTTGCCTCTAAATATATTATATGCTCGACTTTCGATACTAACAACATGAGAAAACATGACGCTGAACGGAATTTGAATGAAAGTAAAAGGCCTGTCAATCACAGATCACACACATCACAATCATGTCAATCACACTCAGTGCTAAATAAGATGACATTAAATTCATGATCTATTAAGGGGGATGTGCTAAGGTAGCCCGCGAAATTCAGATTTTCTTTCGCTTTTTAAAAATTGGCAGGTCAGTGTCAGGTTGTATGTTGATTAAAATATGATTCGCGAATGTAACAAATATGGCTTTACAGAATTATAATCATTAGAATCACCAATACAACTCCTTAAGTTAGCATAATCCTCAAATGCCATGATTTCATGAAAAAGTCATTCAATAGGATAATAAGAACTTAGAGAGGTATTGATGACTTTTATGATTATAATTCTATTAAATAAACATTTGTTAAGGTCGCGAATCATATTTAGATCTACATAATAACCAGATACTGACCTGCAAATTGCAAAAAAACGTAAGAAAATTTGAATTTCGCGGGCTCCTTTTTTGTTGTTCCGGATTTATTATCTGTACTAGTATGGTCTGGTAGCTGATATGGTATCCATGATTGACACCTCTATGGTTAATATGTCTTCCTAGTACCTCACAAGCCTTTACGGTGGGTGACTCAATCCATATTCAGTGAAATTCGTCACAATAACAATTGTGACCCTTACAATAATTGTGTTACAATAATTGTGACCCTTCCACGAATATGCGTCTCTGGTACCTCAAACAGCTCAACACAACAGTTTATCAGAATCATATCTGGCGATGACACAGTGACAAAAGCCGGTATCAGTACATCTTTACCGATTAATTCTGTAGGCAATTAATCAGGGTCGCTGCCTGTCTACGCACAAACAAGATTGATGGTACCACTTCAGTCGAAAAGTGTCTCGTTGTAAAAGTATTTATGAATGTGATCTTAAAATGTTACTTTTTTTTCAGGTACTGGTGTTTTTCTTTTTGGAGTAAAATATGTGAGTGTAGATATTCCGTTAAATATAAGGTTTACCAAAATAATTACCTGTGCCAATGATTTGAAGACACAACTTAATACATGTTGTTTTTTTTTTTATACTACTTATTTGTTCTTTATTATTTGAGTAATATACAATCTTAAATAGAATACATCTAACACTAAAATATATAAATTATGAATAAATAAATGAATAAAATTAATTAATTAATTTTATTCATTTATTTTTAACTTGCAACTATCTAAGCTATCTAATCTAAGCTATATTTTTAACATAAAATAAAATTGCAGGCCTGCATTCATAAAATAAAACACAGAACACACACACTCACATAAGCTTGTCCTAATAAAAAACAGAGTACACACTGAAGAAAAAAAACATCCTTAGCCCACAAAATCGTCACATAAGCACGGCAACCACTCTTATGAAGCGTTCTCCGTGGCATCGTGGCAGGGTTCATTAGTGTTAAGGCACCTGACAAGGCTCGAGTCGTCTCTAGAGTATCTCTTGTACCCGCGGTCTAACGTCGGAGTAAACAAACCTTTAAGGTTGGCTTCTTATGACTGTATGTTTTTTGTTTAGTGTAGATACAGCCTTATGAAGACTTTTAATTACCTGATTTAGGGCTGGTTTTGCTCTGGCCTGATTTTTTACTTTCATTTTAAATAAAATCTGTAAAACGGCAATTTTAAAATATCTAAATAAAAGTAAAGTAAACAAAAATATTGTCAGAAAATGAGAGCATTCACAAGAACTTGGTACATACTCGTAGATACACATAACAAATCATCACACGGTTTCCCCAATGGGTTAGGCAGAGGTGCCCAGTTGTGGCAATAGGCTCACCCTAGCATATTTAAAAAATAATTGGCGAATTGTGGGTGTACTATAGGCATAGAGACACAGTATTTAATTTATTTTTACTGATGGTACTGAAACTGATTCCCAAACCCAGCCAGAGCTTGTATTTTGGGAGTTAGTCCTCAGCATTACCAGAATATCGATGTCTTTTTTTTTGGTTGGGAAATTATCAAATAACTTCTCCCGCTCTGGGCGGAGCGGGAGGGCGTGTCAGACTCTTACTAGCTAATACCCACCCGTGTTCCTTCAGTTGCATGTACGTTGCCAGGGGCCACGGCATCCCTTTCGGACTTTCCCGCGACCCCGGCAGGCATCGGCCCTAGCGGACCCCTTCCGTTGGGCTGACATCTCTTTGACGCGCGCGTGGAACACAACGCGCCATCGAGCCAGGCCTGGTCCTTGACGGCGAGCTACCCATTGCTCATTTCTGCAAGCTAACTCCTACGGTGGCCGGGAATCGCCCTGCGATTCCCGGCGCCCAGGGCTTCTCGTACGAAGAAGATTTATGTCAGACGATGATAAAAAATAACAGTTCTTAATGTTATTTCTTGTTGAAAGATTATTTTAATATTTTAACACAATGTACAATAAGGACCAAGTTTCGATAAGAGCCAGTTGGGTTGTCAATTTACCTATAATTTGATTCCTGTGTTCCCCAAAACGGGAAGAAGGTACTTCAGTATTCTCCGCCTGTGGGTGTCGTGAAAGACTACTTAGCGATAATATCAAGAGGTTGGGCAGAAGCGTCCTTCTGTCTGTTTTTAATAATAACAATCTGTGTTCAACAGATCTGTCTGATATTAATAGTACCTATTGACATAGTGCAATATTCGACCTGTTTCCTTCAAGATTCCTTCCTTCCGGAGATTTAGAAGAAAAAGAAAAGGAAGTCGGTGGTGTCGTGGGACACCCGGTCTCGGTCTCTGGTTGTATGAGATTTATTTATGACCAGCGAACCGACACGAAATAGATACATACAGAAGGTCGGTTCCATACAACGAACGAAAACGCACGCAAACATAGACACGCTTCGCGTAAAGCGATTGCAAGAGTAAGAAAGAAAAAATGGTTTATTGCCAAAGAATCACGTCCATAGGTATACAAAAGATAATTTGACTCGAGTAAATACATAGTACCAAAAACAAAAATCTATAATTACGAGCACACAACTGAAATCGTCAACAGCTGCGCGTCACGCCTGCGACAAGAAGCTTAGGCTTCCTGTACGTGATGCCGGAGCCGCACCGGCGCCGTACGCGTAGACGCGTACGATGGCGCCGCGTAGATTTTGCAATCATTCTGAGATATTCTGAAAGTTTTTCACCTTGCGGTCCAGCGCGGCGACCGCCGCGTCGGTCTGGCGCATGGGTTATATTCATTCGTATACAAAAATATGTGGTCTGGCGCCGCCGGTGCGGCTCTGGCGTGATATACGGGAAGCCTTACACTCAGCATGATGCTGTGCTTAATTATGGTACTCACCGCATAGCGCTGATTTTCAGTAGTAACCTGAAAACGCGTCGCGTTTGCGTCCATGTGTGCGTGGGCCTGTTGTCGCTAGTTGGATGAAACTGACCTTCTGTACTTATCTATTCTGTGCAACTGACGGCATATGCCATAAGATAGTAACCACGTATGACCAAGTTTCCTTATCTGGGCATTCTTCAATGGAGCAGAAATGATTTAAGATGGGAAGAAAAATTAGCTGAAAGTGGATATTTTCTCATGGGTTCGGAATGCTTCTTCAAGGCGATTTTTTTAGAATAATGGCTGGCTTCGATAATGATGATTAATATAATATATTCCTAATAATCGTATAAACGAAAGCGCTTTTTGTTAAGACAATTAAGGAAATAAAGAAAGAAATAATAATGTTTGATTAGGAAAATTGAAAAAAAACTTTCTACAAAAAAAAAAAAACGACCGTCTTCCGAAATTAAAGTTATTTTTCACTTTGTAGTGTTTTTTGGAAACTCGGTCGTTTTTTTTTGGTTGTGTCTGGTTTTGAATTTTCGTTTTCTGCCACCGACTTCCGAAATTAAAGTTATTTTTCACTTCGTAGTGTTTTTTTTTTGAAAGTCGGTTGTTTTTCTTTTTGTAAAAAGTTTTTATATATCACTTTTTTTTGGTACCTACCTCACACAAATTCAAATAGGTACCATAACTTGATATAATAACAGTGACACGAACTTATCATATCATCCATATAGATAGACGATATGGGAAAAATACGTTTTATTGAAGCTAACTCAAAAACTCCCCAAGTAAAGTTAATAAAATTTATACGAGACCACCTCGAGAGCATACCCTTTCAAATAAAAAAGAATGATCAAAATCGGTCCACAATTGACGGAAAAGTCGGACAAAAAAAAGGGTACATACGCTACGAACATAGAACCTTATCCTTTTTGGAAGTCGGTTAAAAAATACTGAAGGGATATCAGTCCAGCATCAGGTGGCAGCACTGGTTATACTTCCATCAGTTTGACACGTTATTCAGCTGCCCAAGTCAACATATATCTTTAATTGAGATAATCAAGTAGGTCCAAAACTTGAATCCATTAATAATGCCTATCAAAACAGTGTTTATTTTCAATCAACATCTCAATATTTCATCAATCGCTCAACACAATATCTAATAAATAATTAATGACTTCTAAAACTATTCTGAAGATTCATTTTTCATTCTTCAAAGAAAATAAAGAATATTCGAAGTACTCGCGAATCGTGCATTGCCATAAATCTTGTGAAGTCAGTGCACACAATGAGGCTACTGTCAGAGTGACGTCAATTTATTGCGTCAATATATTGACGTGGACGGTAGATAATGGGTGCTCCTACCCTAGAGACCTCTTGAAGATTTTTTAAAGTGAAATGCGAAAGTACTTAGAAAAGTTGTTTTTAGATGGAAATAATGATTTCTAATATATTTTTCAACAAAATTATGATAAAAGAGTAATCGCATTATTAAATTGCATTTGGGGAGTTTGTTTTTTTGTTTGAACGCGCCTATCTCTAAAATCTAAAATTCTTTTTAAAGATAACCCAATTCTTGAGAAAGTTTAGAGACTATTCAGAGAGCCTAGTGGTGTGACCGTCGGACTACCAAGTCATAGGTCTCGACTTCGAACCCAAGGCACGCCTCTGAGTTTTCGGATTCATTCATATGCGTATTGTTTAATTATCACTTGCTTCAAATACGGTGAAGGAAAACATCGTGAGGAGACCGGCACGCCTTTTTTTTTTTTTTTTTTGAGGGTGGGAAATTATCAAATAACTTTTCCCGCTCTGGGCGGAGCGGGAGGGTGTGTCAGAGTTTTACTGACTAAAACCCACCCGTGTTCCTTCCATTGCCTGTGTGCCGGGGCCGCGATATCCCTTTCGGACAAACCCACAACCCCGGCAGGAAACCGGCATGCCTGAGAAATATTTCTCGACGGCTTGTTAAGCCAAGTCAGAAGCCCATGGGCGGCTTTAAAACTCTGACACCAGGTTAGTCACTAACCACACGAATACAAAAAGATCACGATATGATCCTTAAGAACCGAGCCAAAAAAAAAAAGTTTGAAATAAAAACGCTGAGCGAAAACGAAGTAATTTATTAATATTCCGATTTCATTTTACTTTGAAACGCGGGGCACAGCTATTTACCAATAATTGTCATGTTTCTTGTGCCCATATATTTGACGTAACAGCAATAAAGAATAGGTAGTCTATACCAAAAATCCTTGCAAAAATAAAACAGTAATGATATGACGTCATTTATTATCTATCACGAACAAACCAACAGCATTTACGTCCAACACAAGGACTAAAAATATCCCATTGTTTTTAACACCACAGCCGACGTACATCGTAAGTGAGGTGTTCCATTGAATGCTGTCAATTTATACCGACGCCATATTGACATAGCGGTCATAGATAATAGCAGTGACGCACGCGCGGATTCCGCACGTTTCTCTGTGGACGTTCACATTCTTTGGTAGCATGGAATTGTGTGGGAGTAATGAGGTGTTAAGTGTTTTATACTATACGTAGTCTTCTTTTTAACCCCCCACGCAAAAAGAGGGGTGTTATAAGTTTGACCGCTATGTGTGTATCTGTCTGTGGTACCGTAGCTCTTAAACGGGTGAACGGATTAATGCATTTTTTTTTAAATTTGGAAGCGGGTTTTCTAGCGATGGTTCCTGAACATGTTTTATCAAAATCGGTTCAGCTGTTTGAAGATTATCAGCTCTTTTCTAGTTGATGAATGGATGTGAGCGTCTTCCACAGGTTTGATCTGATAGAATTAGCAGGAAACCCAACTCCTTTACCAACTTACAACACAGGTATCATGTTTGGGCTCATTGAAATGGTCTCAATAAATAGGTTATAGATAGATGAACAGGGTCTGGTGATGGAGTAAGAAATAAAAATGAGAAAATGTTTGTGTGGGGGGTTTTTAAATTTTAATATAATTTCACTTGTTACAAACAAGTTTAATATTAATGTATAATATTTCTGGATAAATTCTCTAAATGATAGTGAAAACCGCTTCAATAACAATTGCGTAGTTTCGAAGAAACCGCGGTAATACAGATTGAAACGAAAATAATTGTCCGACATTTTTCGGATTCTGGCATTGCTTTCTTTAATTTGTTGGTCAAGAGATCCCGAAAGTACTTTTGCTGTAAAGTAATTTTGTTGTAAAATTAAGTAATATCTAAGTTAGAGTGTTCAAATTGACTTAAAACGAAATGCGAATATTTATATTATCTATCATTACTCCTATTTGCCAGACTTTACGCCTACAACAGAAAATTTGTAGACTTCAGTGTTACCTCGATCTTCATGCAAGTATAATATTCAGCCAAGTAGCTATAGCAAACTTTCTAATCTTTGCTCTAAGGCAGTAGTGGTTCTCAAAGTTGAGTGGACCGCGACCCACCTAACAAAAACTTCATAAACTTCGAGACTCACCTCTTGGCTGTCATGGAGAAAATAAGGGGAATAACTAAATATGTTTATGTAAAAAGGACTATTCAAATAAGAAAAAAAAAACTTATATTTATTTATTTATTTAGTTTTTCAGTTTCAGACAACAATATCATTCATGTTGTTAGTGAAAAAAATACCTTTTAACTGATATTAGTAATACAAAAAACACAATCAAAACCATAACGAATTAATTGTCCGAGGAATCGAAATTTTTTATAATTAATACACAAGGAGTGCTATTTCAATGATAACGATATATTTGTGTCCGATTTTTTGTCAGTATAGCTTTAGCATCGACTTCAATTTTATTTACTTTTAATTGCATAAGTTTGGTACGTCCTATTTATTTCGGTAATTAGTTTTAATATTAATCATAGTTAAAAATCAATTTTCCAAGGCCCACCAAATATTCGCTCGCAACCCACCTGTGGGTCGCGACCCATAGTTTGAGAAATGCTGCTCTACGGAGATGCAGGTAATACAAGTACCAAGTACCGCCGGCTAAGCAATCTTCAACCTTAATAACTTGCGTATCTTCTTGCTCAATAACTTACGTACTTTAATCTCATCCTTTACGTCGTTATACAGGTATATGGAACTTTATTTTGATTTGAGAAACTTGTTCTGAGCCAAATTCTGGGGTTATGTAACTGTGAATCTCTTGAACTGTGCTCTGCGCTACATTAATGGGGAGGGATGGCAAACTAATGAGAGTAATGTTTAGTATGCGTAATGCTTACCTACTTTTTTGAGGGAGTACGTGGACATTGTATTATTTTTTTGGTACTTCAATTCCTGATGACTTAGTGCTCACATATATGAGCGGCACGGGCCACAGACAGAGACAGAGGCAACTGCAGTCGTATATAAGCACTTAGCCTACGCTTTCACGGACGTAAAAATATCGCGACAGGGTTTTATCACGCACTGGATTTCAACATTGAGAATCCAACAGAACGCATCCCAGCGCGTCAAAAAAAAAGCACTGTTGGATTTTCAACTCTCGGCGCTAAACAGTGATGAAAATCAAATGCACGAAAAAATTTCGTCGCGGGGAAAAATCGCCAGGACGAACCTGGGTTCGTAAGACTCCCGTACTTAGAAAAATTTTCAACATTTTGTATGGCTTCCACAAAGTTGTTCCTGGAATTAGATTGACTTGTATCTTTGTTTATGATTGTGTACAAACAGTCCCATGATGATTAAAATTAAATAAGCTGTGTTTTGGCTATTCCCAGTCATCACCCCGCCTTCCCTTATCCCTATTTATTTAAGATCGGCGTAGCACGTTTTTTTTCCATACCAATGTTTAAAAAAAAAAATTAAATTGATAATACTTTAGTGAGGCCTGAGTCATTAACTCCGAACTTACTAAAAATATTAGCAAAAATCGTGTTAGTAGGAAAGGTTCCCCTTGAAAAGCTCTTTCCATTGGTTCTCTTTCCATATATCTTATGGCTATTGGGCTTCAGGGCAGAAACCCATAGTTCGGTGCCCATTCTCCTTTCGAAGACACTTTTTTAAACACGGTATTCAATCTATTGCATTTGTTCTCGACTTATCTACACTAATATAGTTAATTGACTCAGGCGTGCCTTTGCGGAAATCCATTACAAAATACAATAGACGACGTATATTTTCGTCGTATATTATGACGGATTTACAGAAGTTCAAGTTACTAAATATAAAGAAAGAAAGAAAAGTATTTTATTTGGGACAAGCACAGGAAATACAAACAGTAATAATAATAAAAAAAAAATAAGAAACAAAAAAGGAGCATTTAAAAATGATCCTTTTTTGTTTCTTATTTTTTTTTTTTTACAGAATAATAACGACCTATGCGAGGCCAAAAAGACTATCTCATCATAATGCGGCGTTATTTAAAAAAAAAAAACCGCAGCGCTGGTATTCTGATAGTTAGTAGTATATACGTCGTTTATTGTATTTTACGCTAATATTATAAAGAGAAAAGATTTGTTTTTTTGTTTTTAATGAAAATACTCAAAAATTACTGGACGGATAAAAAAAAAACTTCGATAGATTGCTATATTATCACTGAGTAACATAGGCTATAATTTATAAAGATATCATGCGGTAGAAGCCGCCGGAGGAAGCTAGTGTTAATATTTGTATGAAACGTCGAATATAGTGAGTCGTAAATCAATTAAAATTCGCACCACCATATAATCACCAGTATTCAACCAAATGAAGAGATCATCATTATCGCTTCGTAACCTGACTACAAGACAATAAACGACTCAACTCTTAAATAAACAATAATAAATCCGGAATAGTACTAAAATGGAATGTTTATAAATAATAAAGCAATTAGGCTCGAGTTTCAGTCGATAAATAGATCAGCTGGAGTTAATACCCCGCCTTCAGCTATGGATGTATCGGATTCCATTGGAGATTCTCTTATTATTTAAAGCCATTGCTGTTTTTTTTTCCAAAGGTCTTTATTCTTTTTTCAAGTTAGCTCTTGCAAAGTCATTATTAAACAAATATTAAAAAATACACAATCATTAGTCAGTTAGTTAGTTAGTCATTATTATACAAATATTATTATTGTCAAACTTGTCATTATTATTCCGGGACGTTAATTAATCAATGAAAGACTATTTATATCTTACTAGCAGCGCCCCGTGGTTTCACCCATATAAGTCTTGATTCCGTGAGAATATTGGGATAAAAAGTATTCTATGTGTTAATCCAGGCTATAAACTATCTTTGTGCCAAATTTCATTCAAATCCGTTTTGTAGTTTTTGCGTGAAAGAGTAACAAACATCCATACATCCATCCATACTCACAAACTTTCGCGTTTATAATATTAGTAGGAATTAGTAGGCTAAAAGGATTAATGTGAACTTTGAAATATAAAAAAAAAAACTATTTACGATTTGGCAAAACTGGTCCGCCTGCTGGTTAGTCACTTTGGACCAGTATCGCTACTGAGCGGGTGATACTGATCCGCCTTCTGGATAGTCACTTTGGACCAGTATCGCTACTGAGCGGGCGATACTGGTCTGATTTCTGGTTAGTCACTTTGGACCAGTATTGCTACTGAGTGGGTGATACTGATCCGCCTTCTGGTTAGTCACTTTGGACCAGTATCACTACTGAGCGGGCGATACTGGTCCGATTTCTGGTTAGTCACTTTGGACCAGTATCGCTACCGAGCGGGCGATACTGGTCCGATTTCTGGTTAGTCTTTTTGGACCAGTGTCACTACCGAGCGGGCGATACTGGTCCGATTTCTGGTTAGTCACTTTGGACCAGTATTGCTACCGAGCGGGTGATACTGATCCGCCTTCGGGTTAGTCACTTTGGACCAGTATCACTACTGAGCGGGCGATACTGGTCCGATTTTTGATTAGTCACTTTGGACCAGTATCGCTACCGAGCGGGCGATACTGGTCCGATTTCTGGTTAGTCACTTTGGACCAGTGTCGCTACCGAGCGGGCGATACTGGTCCGCCTGCTGGTTAGTCACTTTGGACCAGTATCGCTACTGAGCGGGTGATACTGATCCACCTTCTGGTTAGTCACTTTGGACCAGTATCGCTACTGAGCGGGTGATACTGATCCGCCTTCTGGTTAGTCACTTTGGACCAGTATCGCTACTGGACGGGCGATACTGGTCCGATTTCTGGTTAGTCACTTTGGACCAGTGTCGCTACTGAGCGGGCGATACTGGTCCGATTTCTGGTTAGTCACTTTGGACCAGTATCGCTACTGAGCGGGCGATACTGGTCCGATTTCTGGTTAGTCACTTTGGACCAGTATCGCCACTGAGTGGGCGATACTGGTCCGATTTCTGGTTAGTCACTTTGGACCAGTATCGCCACTGAGTGGGCGATACTGGTCCGATTTCTGGTTAGTCACTTTGGATCAGTATCGCTACCGAGCGGGTGATACTGGTCCGATTTCTGGTTAGTCACTTTGGACCAGTATCGCCACTGAGTGGGCGATACTGGTCCGATTTCTGGTTAGTCACTTTGGATCAGTATCGCTACCGAGCGGGTGATACTGGTCCGATTTCTGGTTAGTCACTTTGGACCAGTATCGCCACTGAGTGGGCGATACTGGTCCGATTTCTGGTTAGTCACTTTGGATCAGTATCGCTACCGAGCGGGTGATACTGGTCCGATTTCTGGTTAGTCACTTTGGACCAGTATCGCCACTGAGTGGGCGATACTGGTCCGATTTCTGGTTAGTCACTTTGGATCAGTATCGCTACCGAGCGGGTGATACTGGTCCGATTTCTGGTTAGTCACTTTGGACCAGTATCGCCACTGAGTGGGCGATACTGGTCCGATTTCTGGTTAGTCACTTTGGATCAGTATCGCTACCGAGCGGGTGATACTGGTCCGCCTTCTGGTTAGTCCCTTTGAAACAGTATCGCTACCGAGCGTGTCAGCGATATCGCTTATATCTTAATAAACCTTTAATTCATATCGTACCTTCTCATAATAGGGATGATGACAAAAACATTTTTTTAGTCCGTCTTTGAGATTATAAAAAAATATTAGACATGTATTTTTTCTTTTTTTACGTAATCTAAAGATTACGGCAATACATTGAGGTAAAATGTACCATGACGTCACGAGTATGTAGATTTTATACATACTAGTGACGTAGCGACCCCCACTCCCCAACTTAAAATGCGTTTTATCTAAGTATTTTTTTATTAATATCATAAAGCAAAAAATACGTATCTACTATTTTTGTATTATCTGACTGATGACTAATTAGAATTTAATTTTTTTTACCCAGGCATCATCCCTTTAAATTATAATTACTAAAAAAGGTTGCATAATAATATTACAACTAAATAGGTTAAGATCTCTACAGTGCCTAGGTACCTACATACGAGTACTATAATGAAGTCTCAACAGAAAATCTATACTAATTCTAATATACTAATATACTAACACTAATATACTAATACTAATATACTAATACTAATATACTTATACTAATATACTAATACTAATATACTAATACTAATGTAATATTATAAAGAGTTAAAATTTGTTTGTATGTTTGTTTGTATGTTTATATGTAGGGGTTAATCTCCGGAACTAACAGTCGGATTTGAAAAATTCTTTTTGTATTGGATAGCCTAATTCTTGAGTAAAGTTATAGGTCCGCGGACGAAGTCGCGGGCAGGAGCTAGTCAGTTATCAAATTGGATGTTAGCAGTTGCAGGGAGGAGGCGTAAAGGTACTTTACAGTGGGTGAGGAACAAGGCTGCCGAAACCGAAAGACGTCCACTGCTGGATATAGGCCTCCCCCAAGCTCTGTGCTTCTCGCATCCAGCGAATTCCTGGGGTCTTCACAAGGTCATCAGTCCATCTTGTAAGAGTCCTTCCACCGCTCTCGTCTTTCGTTACGCGGTCGCCACTCCAGAACCCTTCTGCCCACCTTCGGCCCCATCGGCCATCTGTTTTGCGAGCAATGTTCCCTGCCCACTGCCACTTAAGTTTGGCAATTCTTCGGGCTATGTCGGTTACCGTGGTTCTCCTGCGGATCTCTTCACTGATTCGATCACGTAGGGAAACTCCAAGCATAGCCCTCTCCATTGCCTTTGGGCGACTTTTAACCTTCTGATAGTGATGATGATGAGTTGCAATTAGGCGGATAAATTTACAAAATTGGAAAAAAAAAAAACTGAAACAGGTAGAGAAAAAATAGAATAGTTCTATTAAAATTTGCCTAAGTTGAATTTCTAAAGAAGAAAATGTTTATGAAATTACCCATTTGAAGATGATTATGCACGAAAGCTTACATAACGCTAGACCATATTTCTTTGGCTCATTACCCATAAGAATATTTCGGCAGACATCTTAAATATTTTAGCTAAGTAGGCTTTAAAAAGAAATGTCTCAATATTCTTTGTTTAATGTACCCGAACTTTTCAGAATGTTACCTCAATGTTTCATGACCCTCTAGTTAAATGAAAAACGGAAATATTCGTTATATTAGCAGACTATACAATACCACTTAGCTAGACGGCCATGACTGACCAGAGTCGTGGCCATTTAGTGCGCGAGATCCCTAAGCTAGGGTACCCCGACCACGTTCTTTGAGGCTGTGGCCAGCCCGCCGGTTAAACGCATCCCAAAGGGTCATGGCCATTCAGATGGTCCGGGGATACCGCACGGTCTCCGGTGAGGCGGCGAGCCTCCTTGCCGGATTGCTGCCATGGGATCTGGAGGAAGGGTCCTCGCGCACATTTAGGAGTGGCGTGAAAAATCCCGTGGCCGCGAGAAATCACGGCACAGCGGATAGAGCTCCGGCGGGATCTCATGGCGTCATGGAGAGTGCGATTGTCGCAACCTCGTGCTGGGCACACCACGATTGCGGCGATAAGACCCTTCTTTGAGGACCCCGCTCCTGACCAAACGGGTTAGATTAGAGATTAGGGTTTGATTAGAACTGTAAAAACCGCTACATCCAAGTTGATCGCAAACGTTACATGGCTATTTAGTATTTTTAGGACCCAGAAATAGGAATTATTAAAGATTCACAAAAAGAGGCGCAATCATTTTACTAGAGTAATTAACAATATTTTTAGGACCCCAAAATAGGAATTATATGAAGTTCACAAAAAGAGGCGCATTCATTTTATTAGAGTAACAATATTTTTAGGACCCCAAAATAGGAATTATTTAAGATTCACAAAAAGAGGCGCAATCATTTTACTAGAGTAATTAACAATATTTTTAGGAAAGCAAAATGGGAACTATTATTTGGTATTTGAAATTTTGATTCGATGCCAATAAAAAATCTTATTGTTGTTCGATGTTCTTCTAAAAGGTGAGTTCAGTAGTTTCGTAGCAATGTTTTAGGAATCTGTGCTGACACAATCTAGAATGCCACCGACACGCTATGGAGCAGAAGAAGTTAGAGGCTCTCGTAGACAGGCGCGACTTGACGGCGGGACGCGACTTTGGTGTAACAATTTCTATGAAAACTTCACGCAAATTGTTCTAGCGGTGTCGCGTCGCGCCTGTTCGATCTTAAAGTAACTGTCGTGCTTGTCGGAAAAGATTTATGAACGTAGAAGAAACCACAGGAGTATGTCTGTAAAAATCTTAGTAGGTGGAGTATCGTAATATTTTATTCCTATATACTCCTAGTGTCTAACTTTACCTAAAATGGCATGCATTTAAATAAAGAGTTAAAAAGTTCAATACCAGAATTTATTCATCATAAAATGTTCACAACCAATTCAATGCACATTTATTTTCGTTCCGGAAGCAACCAACTGTATGGTAGGATTGGATGGATTTCAAAGCCGTATATAAGTGTCGAACATTCAACGTCGTCATTACTTCCCTCCCTTTCAAATCACGGACGTTAGAACGAGATAGAGGATGGCAAATCGTTTTATACGATCAGATTTAAGAAAATAGGATTTATGTTAAATCTGTTGACGGTTTGTTCCATGAGGTTTTAGAAGAAAGTTTTACCGTCTGTTTTTTGACTTTCATTAAATTTATCCGTTTTTATAAAACCAACTGGGTAAACGCCCCATTTACACGGTGCAAGTTTATTGCCTGTGTAGTACCATAAAATTGAAGCAGCAATTAACTGGCACGTTCTAAATTACACCTACAATTGTTGCACGATACGGGAAAGTTAGTTGCTGTTCAAAACTGAGATGTAAACAGCTCGTAAAATATAAATCACACGAACAATAATCGCACGTACTAAAATACTTAAAGTCGGTTCCCTATTTTTTTTTTTAATTTCATTTGTCACTTTTTAGTTGTGGTACAGCTACCCCACACAAACTCGAATACCACTACCTGCTATGTAAATAACAGTGACAGGAAGTTATCGTCATATCATCCACATATACAGGGTGTCCAGTAAATAGCACGACATACTGCAGGGGGTGATAGCTAGGGTCACTACCTATCAATACAACACAATATATGTTCAGCAAAATCTTACGGATTTACAGTTTTACAATTTTCCGAAATACCGAAAAATCTCTACCTTGAAACAGATTTTTAAGCATCTCGTAATGAAAAAATCCTTTTCTAGTACTTTTTTTTACATCAAATTATTCGTGAATAGTTACTTTACTCATTACTCAAAAAAGTTCTAGAAAAGGATTTTTTCATTACGAGATACTTAAAAATCTTATAAATTTAATTAATTATATTTTATATTATATTATTATATTAATACTTGAATCAATTGGACAAGGACGAGCAACTCTGTGTTTAGACAACTTAAACTTGCATGCAATAATCGCCTTGAAAATTAAATTGCCTTGGTTTTGGCGTTCTAAACAAAACTTGGATTCACTTTTTGTTTGCCTTTTTGTCTAGTCATTTCACCAAAAATTATTTTACAAATTTTCAGTTGACCAGTAACGATTGGCAAAACCATGATTTGTTATTTCATCAGTAGATAGCAACAAGTCTGCCAAATAATTCACTTAAGAAAATAATTATCCGATGAACTATTTTTTATTAACGTATAATTTGACAAACAATTCATTTTTTATTCATGTTATCTCATAAAACGTATGGAATAAAAACGTTTTACATATTGCATTACGTAATTTCCTCAAAGTTAAACTCATTAAATACGCAAACAGGTAATTTAAATTTATAAATCAACAAATCAATCGGCTAGAATTAGAAAAAAATACTTTAGTAGATTTATAGAACATCAATACTTGCCTGTAAATTATTTGACCCAAATGCAAATTGCGACCGTGATTTCTCCAAAAGAATCGCATGCAAGTGTGATTTCCATGATCCTCTTAATTATCACCAATTTCTTAAAAAAAAAAACTGTTTAATATTTTATTATTATTCCAACTTTTTTTTAAATAAATGAATTAATAAGATTATTTCTTAAGTTTTCAAAAGAAATGCTTAATTTCTAAAATAATTCCCGCTGAATTCAGCACAGGGCCTTTTTAACGACTGCCCAAAAAGGAGTATAAAATGTTTAAAGTTTAGAGGAGGCCTATGCCCAACAGTGGCCATATTTTAGTTGACAGATGATGATTTCCAGCAATATTGAAAAGATGCCATCATTTTCTAAACAACTTAAAAATGTAAAGAAGCCCCGTTTTTTTGTTTTGTTCGAAACATTTAGCGACATAAACTATTCGATTAAAATGTCGAATAATCGAATAACCAACAACTTGATTATTAATTGTTTACAGGCTGCGTGGTGCGATTCACGGTTGACTCGTCTCGATCTTGCTCCGAAGCTAATGGGGCGCGAAGCTAAGCTCCGCGATGCGGTAATCGACTACTCGTAACGATTCCATATCGATTGTTATTTATTATACGTGACTTTCAAACGTTAAGCCTTTATTTTTGGGTTGCTAAGAGTCATTGTTGTGAAGCAGAGAGGTTGTTTTTCAAGGTTTGTTGAATGAAGTGCTTGAATGGATGTAAAGGGTTGATTTGCATTTAGATTTTTTAAATTCGATTCTGTGAATACGAGTATATTTCGGAATTTTGTGGCTTTAATTCTGTATTAACGCGACCTATTTTTAGGGCTGGCCTATTTTTAGGGGAGAAAATGAGCATTGCCATCCAACGTGGCAATGCTAGCCTTTTGGGCACTTTTACCATTGACAGCAATGCGGACGAAATTTTGGATTCCGAATGAGCTCTTACTTTATATACATACTAATTGTACATAATATACATATATAATAAATGTCAAAATAAATTGAAGGTTGAATAAAATAGACAAAAAAAACGCAACATTTAAATATGCGTATGTCAATGAAAGGTCACCATTTGTAATAGACAATTCAGGTTTCACGAAACAATTTTTGTTTCGGCTCTTCGCCACTAAATTCTAAAGAGCCGACAAGCGTCCGAAATGGTATAAACATGTAATACATACTGAGCCTGTCCATCTACGACTTGCCTTTCTACTAAACTTAAGGCGTCTAAAAACATAATGGTGAATATCATTGTTTGCATAAATTAACCTTCTCGATAGTCAGATCCTTAAATATGTAACACACTTGGAATCAAATTCCGAGAATTTTGAAGGATATTGCTAATTAATTGCTTCATGTGTTTGAAAAATTCGTCTGAGCAACAAAGTAAATGTGTGAACTGTCAAAATGTAACCCATTGTGATCAATTGTTAGTTTATGTGTGTTACGCAAATAACCCTGCTGGGCCCTATTAAGATAACTGACAATGCGACATATGTCCAAAAAAAATTGGCATATTTTCTCTAGAGGTGCTGTTTATTATAGCAGAAAACTATGAAAAAAATCTTACAATATTGTCAGGTTGTCAGATTGTCACCTGTCACCTTTCGCCTGTTAGTTTTACTCATACACATAGAGATTGGACTGAGCGTTCCATATTCAGTTGTTTACTGAATACAGACCGAAAAGAACGAGAGAGACAAAGCCAATGTACGGTCAGTAGTTGTCTCTTTAGTACTCGTAGTACTACAGGTATTGGCCGCACAGACACTTTGTGCCGCTTTGTGTCTCTGTGGTGGCATCTACACCGCCACATGCGAACTACGCATCACACGAAATCCTGCATTGCTTAAGTAGGGTTTACCGCGCGATCAGTATCTATATATAACTTCCTGACATCTATCATCGGGCAGTTGCCCACCAGCTTTATTAGATTTATTAATCTTATAAATAGTTTCTTTTCTTTAAAATTTTGTGAATGTATGAACGTTGTAGGTATAACAGACTGTAGATCTGTGGACCATTTTTAATTTTGCTAAGTACCTGGTACTTGTTGATAGGCCTACACTGTCCTGTCATACCTTTTAACACTGTAATTTGAAAACATTGTAAAAACCATTTACTTTTAATAGAGTAACCGTGGAGTTTCTTGCCGGCTCTTCTCCATAGGAAACGAACAACCTTTTTTTTGTCATTTTTGTAATTCGTTTATAATTGTTTAGAAGTATTATAATTATGTATTAGGTATGTTGAACCTGTTTGTACTCCCCGTCACTTGTTCATTAAGGGTTCATTAGAAAACCAGCGTCAGGCAGCATTTGTCTGGCATTAATGCTGAAATGAACCTTTTTGGCGCAGCCGTGAGGCACACACTTATTGCCAAAAGACCTACTTCTACTTTGTTTTTTATTTTGTGTTTCACGAACTGTGTCCAAATAAACGTTTTCTTTTTGTCTTTCTTTCTTTATAAGTGCCCTTGTAGGTTTATGTGAAATATAATATTTTGAATTTTGAATTTTGAGTCCCGTCTGGTCGGAGGATCTTTTCTATGAAGGATGAGTAAACTTTACACCCTGTTCCTCATACTTCTATATCTCTTTCTAGAGAGTAGTCACTTTTGTGAGGCTTTGGTAACGCTTAGTCCAATAGGGATGATGACAAAAAAAAATTTTTTTGGTCCTTCTTTGAGAATAAAAAAAAATATTGGACACGTATTTTTTCTTTTTTTACTTAATCTAAAGATTACGGCGATACATTGAGGTAAAATGTGCCATGACGTCACTAGTATGTATAAAATAAGCTGGGGAGTGGGCTTCCCAACTTAAAATCCGTTTTATCTAAGTATTTTTTTATTAATATGATAAAGCAAAAAATACGTGTCTAATATTTTTTTATTATCTGACTGACGGACTAATTAGTTTTTTTTTTTTTACCCAGGCATCATCCCTATTCTCTCCGTCTATGGTTTTTACTAAATAGGCCCTATTATCATTATGATAAGTCCTACATTGCCATAAAATCGGCTTAGAAAAAAAAAACAATACGTAGGAAATAATCTTTTGAAAGGAAATATTACATTGAAAACTGAACTCGGACCTTCATGAGTGGTAGCCGAGTTACTACTAGATAAATTAACTGGCTCGGCTAGTAAAATAGCCAGCGGTTAAAGTAATAATGTGCGTTTAACTAGCACTTAGTGCCTCGTTTGTAAACGGTCGCTTTGACGGTGCTACTTGTGATAATAATGCAAAATAGCTTTATGTTGTACGTACAGTACAACTCAATAAAGTACATCGGTTTTCTTAATGTCCCTCGGCAAACTTCGTGTTTCGTCAGTCTTCGGATTTCTATCAGTAGCCCTTTGCGCTTGGTGCTTGTACACACGGCTACACATCTAGCTATACATTTCCAGTTTATGCTGGTCTCGAATCGTATAGGATTTCCGTACAATGCGAGGTTTGCTTATACTGGAAATGTATAGCTTGATGTGTAGCCGTGTGTACGTATTGACTCCTACCGCTGCGCCCACGTTGCCATCTACCATAATTGAAGGGTACAGGGGCAAAACACGGAATGTCACAAAAAAATCAAATATAAGTTAAGTATGGTAACACCAATATTTCAAAACCCTGTACTGTTGCAAAAGTTCTGACTTTGAAACATTAAAATGTTGATTTAAAACAATCCTGTTGTAGTGACATTCATTGTTTTGCCCCTGTACCATTCAATTGCAAAGGGCAACTGATAGAAATCCGACGACTGACGAAACACGAAGTTTGTCGAGGGTCATTAAGAAAATTGTTGTACTGTACATCATAGTTTGAAAGCTGACTGCCTCGTTGGCCTAGTGGTTGCAAGCGCTGCTGCTGAGCATGAGGTCCTGGGTTCGATTAGCAGGTCGGGCAAACTGATTTTGGGTTTTTCTATCAGGAGTTTCTCAGTAGTAGCCCGGAGTCTGGATTTGTACCCAGTTGATTGCAATAGAGTCGTCCCTTATTACGTGGTACTTAAACATAACTGGCGAAATGTGGGTGTACTATGGGTACACCTCTGACCCACTCGCTGGGGATAACAGGCGTGATGTTATGTTAAGTAAACATAATATGTTTTTTTTTAAACCTCCATTTTATTTTTGATTTTTGTGTCCGGTTTCACTCGCACCATAGAATAGTTTCTATGGTGCGAGTGAAACCGGACACAAAAATCAAAAATGTATCAATCAATAATCAATCAATAATGTACTGGTCTTTATTTATTTAAACTTTTCCCAATCAAAAAGGTACAAAGGCGGACTTAATGCCTTAGGCATTCTCTACAAGTCAACCAAGGGTGGTGAAGAGATTAGATGGCAGGTGCTCTGTTTGAGAGGAACAAAGAAAAACAAAATATTTTTACAGTAATTAAATAAAATATTTTTCTTTTTATTAGTAAAACAGTGTTATATACTCTAAGGTAAAAACAGAAGGGCAATTCCCGTAATTTTTAAGAACATTCGCATTCACATCTCATTCGCAATCTGTCAAAAATACAATATAATTTACCAACTTAATTGATAAGTTTGACAGATTGCGGCTTGAATGTGAACGTTTTTAAGTGCGAGAATTGGCCTTCAGGTTTTCACTAAAAATACTATTGTTAATTGAAAGCTTAAACTAAAGACGAATTCATGGAAAGACAACCCAACAACTTGACTCAAGAAAATGAGTCTAGGGTAAACTTATACCCTACGCAAAATTACAGCTTTTTGTGTACCAGATTTTGCGTTTGTCCAGCCATTAATCCGTAATTGAGCCAAAAACAAACATCCAAATAAGTTTCTTTACTCCGTCTTGGAGTGTAAATGTTCCACAAATGATGTGTAAATGTTCCACTTAATGTCGTGTCCTGCGTCTCCTGTCAGTTGACGTTAGAGAAACTGATGGACGCTAGTGATGGCGCCAAACACGTAGCCGAATTCTGGGCCTTCGACACGCGAAGAAGAAGAGGTCTTTACAACACTTTATCATTTTAATTTGATGGGATAGCATTACAATTACTAGAGTTGTCACGTAGAGTTTACTTCCATACGAATATCAGTCAGGAGTAGGACATGAAACTTTGAATGAACTCACTAGCACAGTGAGACTTTTCACCGAAATTGAGAGTGGGGGAGGTGAGAGATGCGAACTACTCATCATACTGACGTCACGCAAAATCCTCCATCGCGCAAGCAAAAATCGACGCGCGACTAGCAAATATACAACGTCCCGACATCAACCATTGAGCAGTAGAGTAGCCCACGAAACAACACCCGTCTGGTCAGATGATCAACCCTTTTCTTTGGGGATGTGGAACTTGACACCATGTCCACCATGTGAGTGGAAGTCACATGACCCGTTTTTTTTTTTCGCAGTTCTGCAACCGGTTGCCTCGAATCTCTCTGTTCCAGTACAGTAGATCGCACGTCAGTAGTAACTCATTGAACCTGAGCTGGCCTAGTGTAGTACGGAGTTTCATTAGAATACGAGACCAGTTTATACTGGTTTTGTTACCACTCTACCAATACTGTTTGTTGACAACTCACTAAAACAATTAAAAAAAAATCCGGTTGGAAACTAAACCATAAATAAACAAAGCTTTGTTGCAAAGAGTTTTGATAAAATGTAAAAAAATATTTGTGTTAACTGCTGCTCTATTTTTAGGGTAACGTAATCAACAAGGAACCCATTGTTTCGCCATCTCCGTCTGTCTGTCTGTCCGCGGCTTAGCTCCTCTGAGCTAGGTTTCATAGGTGAGTAGTATACCCATGCCAACTTACAGCTTTGTAGTTATAAGAGTAGAGACTCTTATTACTAGAAAGCTGTAAGTTGGCATGGGTATACTACATACTCGTATCAATCACGCCGACAAAGTGGTAAAATATGGTTTTAGTAAAAAATCATCACCACAATACGTGCACGGGGAGAACGTAAAGTGGGGATGTTTTTTTTCTAGTCTGCCCTATGGTGTGGGGAGTCGTTGGATAGACCGTTCATTTTTGTTTTTGAACACACTGGTGTGTACACTTATTGTACGAAGGTAACACAATTTATTTCATTTTGTTTTGTAGTTTTTTTGTTTGTCGCTAATATTTGCGATTTTTTCGGTAAAAATCGTCAGAATTGCGCGATTTTGCTTAAGTTTGAGTACAGTTAGCTCGGATTACACAAATTTTACATTTGAATACAATATTTTAAGCAAAACCACAATTTAACGCGTTTATCTCCCAACGCGGAGGCAGGGAGAAGCGATAAATTAATTATAAAGAAGATAAAAGAAAAAACTATCAAATTTCACAGCTAAGTAGGCTTTAGAAGTTAACTAACTTACATTTGCAGTTGGAATGTATGGGAAAATGTTGAGAAAATGTTTCTCAACCGTAATTTTAAGTTTGTTCTTGGTATAAATTCATCCCAACTACGGAACCTTTCATTGTGCGTGGTCCAACACGCACTGGCCGGTTTAAAAAAATAAAAATCCAATTTTGAAATATGTCGGAAATGTGCTCCACAGTTTAACTAAGCGGATTATTTGAAAAACCTACGCTGTTTGATGTGGATGTCCCACTGGGAGTCGGTATTCCGACTTTTCAAAGGAAAAACCACAATAAACGACGGATGACCCATTTTATCGTTTGCCTACCGTATTTATTATTATTTCAAGTTAATTTGCGATACATGTACATAAAGTCTACATAATTATATCGAAAAATCGAAAGTCGTGAATGCTGTTTTTATAACATTAAACATAACATCACGCCTTGTTTCCCCGAAGGGTTAGGCAGAGGTATACCTATAGTACACCCACATTTCGCCAGTTATGTTTAAGTACCATGTAATAGGGGGCGAGCCTATTGCCATCAACCGGGCGCAAATCCAGACTCCGGGCTGCTACTGAGAAATCCCAGATGGAAAACCCAATAATACTTTGACTGACCTGGGAATCGAACCCGGGACCTCATGCTCAGCAATAGCGCTAGCGACCAACATGGCTGTTTTATGTGGTCCAAAATTAAATTAACTCTAGCTTATATTCATCAATCTCCTGCGCTTATCCCAATTTATTAGGGGTCGGTGCAACATGTGTTAGTCTTGCATGCTTCTCATATAGCAGCACCGCTCCGACACGGCAAATAGCTTGTCATTCAAGTTAGGATTTTAAATCAAATGCATTAAAGTCTATTTTACGATGACTATTTAGAATTGTGCACGGCTCGCGGGCAGTGAGCGGCTCGCGAGCCGTCACACGTCGCGCCGACAGCGCGCTTCCCGGCGAAGAAATGCCTGCAGGCGGTATGCGCCTCGCCGTCCGCGCGGTGACTTCTCGCAGTCCACGCGGTGACGCCTTGCCGTCTATGAATAACAAACTGTCACCTCACCGGTGGCGTGCCGGCAGCGAGCGATCGCCTTGCTTACGGCACGTTGGCGACTAGCGGTCGCCTTGCTTACGGCACGTTGGCGACTAGCGGTCGCCTTGCTTACGGCACGTTGGCGACTAGCGGTCGCCTTGCTTACGGCACGTTGGCGACTAGCGGTCGCCTTGCTTACGGCACGTTGGCGAGTAGATGTTTCGTGGCGGTTAGAGCTCTACTGCGCTTGACCGGTGTTGTTATAATGGCCGATGTCCTTAAGTCATCATCTCAGTAGTCACCCCCTTCCTATCCATATCATCTTTCACACAGTCCATCCATCATGTTCATGGTCATCGTCCCCTACTCTTAAATTAACACTAGCTATTCTTACATAAGTAGTGATAGTCCAGTGGGAGCTGTGGTGGCCCAGTGGTGAGAGCACGGACTGATGAGTTGTAGGTCGCGGGTACCCAGGCAGGCGCTCTACTTTGTGTAAATCATTTCTCTCAAAACGGTGAAGGAAAACATCGTGAGGAAACCGGCTTGTCCTAGAACAGTGGCAGGCAAACAGCGGCTCTTTGGCCTATAGAGTGCAGTTCTGCACAAATGTCGTTGAGTGCGAGCGTAGATACGCGCGGGGGTCGGGGTTACGGTCATTGAGCAAGATATCAAGTTGTATTCAAAATTCAAACTATATTTCGATGATTCATTTCCGAAGTGATTTCACAAAAAAATTATAGGGCATCGAAAATTCATCATTTCAAAGTTTTCCTAGGTTAACTTATAAGTAAGAAGTAAGTCCTTTTGTTTTTTGTATCTAATTGTGCAGTTAGTTATTTAGTACGTAAATAGTTCGTAATAACTATTTACGTGACGTACTGTTATAGTATACTAGTTCTTGAAATAAAGAGATATTATAAGTAAGATGCCTTCATCATATTATTATTAGCAGATATGATGATAAAGACATCCTACTTCTTGTCAAGTTAATTTTAGGAAGCGTTGTGGAGTGAAAGAGACAGTGATTTAGACAGTTTGGACACAGAAAGGATTGGCTCTCATAAGAAATCTTTGACGTTATAGTAATGATATTTGTCTCTATTGACTAATGAGTTCACCGACCACTGTCCGAGAACCAAAAATTCGAAGACATGTGACATCTACCAACCTGCACTGGGCCCGCGTGGGGGATTACGGCCCTCTCCCTCTCACAGAGAGGAGGCCTATATCCCAGCAGTGGGAACGCTGTAGGGTGATGACATAATTTGCATCATCTGTTATTGTTGTTTACGGACACTGTAAAATTATCCATCACTAACTTTTTAAGATAAACAAAAACTTCAGGGATTTTATTTTATTATTTTGTAGACACGTAATCAATGAATATACTATGGTCGTCCCTAAGATGTAAAGGTGAGTATAGACCAGAGCATTTACTTGTAACAAAACATCGAACCGCTCTTATGTGTCACCTTTTCACGACTTTTGTTACAACTTTATTTTGCAAACAAACGAGTTTTTTTGTACACAACATAATATTTTATCGAGCAAAGACACGAGTGCGAGCAAAACGAATGATAGAAAGGAATGTTACAGGTAAATGCTCACTCGCTGTAAAGGCAGACAGACACGTGTAATGTAATGTGCGAATAGGGTGAACGAAATACAAATTCAACGCGTAACCTGGTTGTGTTCGACTGTGAGAGCCTTTGAGTTTGCGCTAAGAACCAGCCGGTAGATCAGCGCGTGCTCGTAGGCCCGTCCACACGCAGAATTCGCGTAACCTTACACGATAAATTACATAATATTCACGCGTCTGCACACGTCTATAACTTAAAAAAGTATTACTTCGAACACCGTATCAAGTATTCCGAACGAAACGATACATTAAATAGAAATGCTTTTTTAAATTGAGTTTTAGCTTGCATTGTACCATTTGTAAAAAACGTTACACTAGATGGAAATGCTTTAGTGTATACTCACCTTTATGATATGGTTTAGATGGGAAGTAACAGACCGTTGCCATGACAATGGTCCGTAAGTTTTCTGCTACGATGCGTTTTTATTTGGTGTCGTTTTGTATGGGCTTACGATTTAGATTCATCTGGAATTGTAACAGAGCCAGATGAAATTCTGTTTCAATGGCATATTTCTGTACGTCTATTTGGATAAGGTTTAGTTTTGAGCACAGGTAAGTAATAAATGCATTGAATGACATAGGTAACTAAGTTGAAACATTGAAGTTATTTTTCGTGAATATAAATAGACAGGAAGTTCAATATTATGATGAATAATTTGATTGTTTATCGGTAACTTGTTTAAGTATATGTTGGACAATAAGTCCAATAGTAAGATGAATGAGACTGTTTATCTGTTATTGCCATTTTATTGTCATTTGTGTCTAAAAACTAAAAGATTTAAATTTTTTATTGGAATACTATTTATTTATAATTTCATGTTTGGAATCTCAATTTTCCTCATAAACTCTTAACATCTGCATGGTAAATGTTATATCGAGAACGAAGCTTGAAGTATAATAAGTGATCAAACGAACTTACCTGTTGTGGAGTTCGATCATTATTATACGAAGGGCTTCGTTCGAAGATATAGGGACCCTTCCCTACCCTACCCCAGAAAAATTGAGATTCTCTTCTTACTCTAAAATAATGACAGATGACGTAAAGAGCGGAATAGCAACACTTGTGCGATTAGATTTTGCTTTCAGCTCTAAATATGCGATTGGTTGTCGACTGGCGTAACGAAGCTGCTTTACCCGGCCCGGCTTCGCACTGGTAGCACTAAGTACTTATCTACGTCGCACCTACCTACCTACCTACCCTATCATCAAAAAACCGTTCCATATTTAAAAAATGTATGAGAAAATTAATTATCTTCATAATTTTTTTTCGTTAAATTTTCCCGGTTTTTTTATAGTCATTCTGCTATTTGGGGCGGAAACAAATCTAAAAAACCAAAGATCATAACAATCGGTTTAGCCGTTCTTGAGTTATAAATGGTGTAACTAACCCGACTTTGTTTTATTTATGTACAAGATAGGTATATAACAAACTAAAATAACATCGAAGTATCCAAAAAGGGTTTCAAATGAAGATAGCTTCTTCCAAAATAATTTACTAGGGCGGCAGAAATATTACGAACTCTCATGAGAACGGTCTCATGAGAGTTCCTAATGTTTCTGCCGCCCTGGTAGATTATTTTGTACGGATGACGACACTAATCTTCCCGGTAACACTGAGGTTACACTACAGCGTGTCAGTTCTGTAACTGTCACGCATCTATCAGAGGCCCCTACCCTCTTATCCGTAAGCAGGTTTCTGGGAATCACCTTCAATTTATGACAACACTCACATACAGGATGTTCGCATAATCCAACTACAAGGGACATTTATTATTTGAATTCAGAGCTGATATGGGATTATTTTCCTCAACATTTAAAAGATTTGTGTGTTTTATTTGTCTTGTTTATGAACTTCAGCTAATATATCTAACAGATAACTTAGAAGAGAATTTGTTGCATTTTCTCTGGGGTCTTGAATATACAAACACTGTGAAACAAGCTTTTTGGTTGACATATTATTATTGAGCTAAAGCGCTTGGACGTCCATACACTGCTCATTATTTTACATAACATACACCATAACACCATAACATACAACGTAATGAATGTTCAGATATTAATGGTAACTTGTAGTGTATAGAACATATTGACATTTTTAATTGTTCAGAAGTATTTGGTCACCTTGTCTGCTACAATATATCTAACGGCGACTGTACCTACAGAACACCAACTTACGCCATTAATGTTTAAGTCCTATGTAATAGGGGGCAAGCCTATTGCCATCAACCGGGCAAAAATCCAGACTCGGGCTGCTAGCCTGCTACTGAAAAAATCCTAACGGAAAAACCCAATAACACTTTGCCCGACTTAGGAATCGAACCCAGGACCTCATGTTCAACAGTAGGGCTAGCGACTACTTGACCCACGAGTCACTCTCATTGTTTTAATACAAAACAAAGGCAGTTAGCTCGGATTGCAGCTCGTTCTAAGCGCGTATGTAATAGCTAGGCGGCTAAATACGGAACTAACATTAGCTATCGTCGCTCTAGCCTAACTGTGTTGTGGTTATTTCCGGACGAACCGGATGCGGCTAAATATCAATAGGTATTCTGTACATGGAAAAGCCATCTGACCTCGGTAACCTAATTACTAAAGCAATGCCGATATTCTATAGATAAACATATCAGACTATCGAGCATCCTGATAAGCTGTACCTTTTTTACCAGCCTAGTATTATCCTATTGCAGGGCAAAAGCCTCATCTCATACAGAGAAGGCACGAGTATTGATCACCACGCTTGCTCAAGACGGATTGGGGATTCCAAATTCAAAGTGAGAGAGCAGCGAGAGCAGTAATAGCCTAGTGGTGTGACTGTCGGACCGACAAGTCATAGCTCTCGAGTTCGAACCCAAGGCACGTACCTCTAACTTTTCGGATTCATGAGCGTATTGTATAATTATCTCTTGCTTCAAAAACGCTGAAGGAAAATATTGTGAGAAAACCCTTAAAAAAAAGGAAAAAGCAAAGTGGAAAAATGCCTGAGAGATATTTCTCGACGGCATGTGATGACAAGTCAGAGGGCGGCTTTAAAAACCAACCACACGAAAAGAAGAAAAGAATATAAGGTCACATTGGTACTTGTCCGGATTTAAACCCACAACCTGGTGTATGAGAGGCGAAGCCTTAAACCGGGGCCTTATTGCATAATGACAACCCCATTTTATGTCCACGCAATCACTGTCCATTCCAAGGTTGCCTGGAAGAGATCGCATGCATTGTATGTTTTGTAGTGTTCAATTTATTAGGACCATGGTGGACCAATACATGGATGGACCAGGGACCAAAGACAATATTGCGTAATTACTGTTATGACATTGGCAAATGACAACAAAAAAGCAAAATAAAAACAAAACTCCGATTGCAGAGTTAATTAATAACAATTATCAAGAGAAATTAAGCTATGCGTCGCATCTGTGCAAGAACAGGTCATTGCTCAGGAAAATGCTGTGACTTCGGACGAACCTATCAAATTCAAATTCAAATTCAAAAGTCATTTATTCAAACTAGGCTGAGAATCAGCACTTTTCGAACGTCAAAATTACATAAGACAGTCCCCCAAAACGCCCACCCTTCACCACTTCCTAGTGCATTAGCTGGGAAGAAGAAGTGGCGCAACAAACTCCCCAGCAGCACAGCTGTCTGTTCAGTTAGAAGAACAAAAAAAAAAAGATTCTATATAATAGTATTCAAAATAGTTTACATTACGCAACACAAAACATAATTCTAATTATTAGCCATATGTTAGCTAGCACACGCCAATATACCAAACAAAATCATCGAGAACTCAACCAATCAATCATCGATACTCAGGCCGAAATAAAAAAAACTAAACGTAAACAGAATTAATATCTAAATAAAAAAGCCTCCAGGCATAAAGGGCGTGCCCGCTTACATATAGTTGTAACTGGAAGTTATAAATGATAAACTAGGACCATCGATGTAAAATAAATAAACAAAGAGTTAATTACTAATAACAGTAAATAATATGATCAATTGTCGAGGTCACTAGCTAACCACATATTGCAATACAACTCATAAAAAAACAGTGTGATGAGTAGATATTGTCAAAAATAAATTGAAGTTAAATTAAAATAACTTTACTTAAAAAGTCAAATAAAATAAACAATTATATAAACTCATATAACTTGTCAGTACGTAAGCTGGAGAAAGAACATAAACATTGTCTTGAGTTAATCACAGCGACCAACTATTCTTATCATTTAAGTAGTCGTTGATAGAATAGTATGCCTTTGAACAAAGATTGGATTTTACTTTCGTTTTAAACGCATTAAAAGGCAAATCTAGCAAAGAAGAGGGTAGCTTGTTATAAAAGGTTATACCAAGCCCAAAATCACTGTTTTTATACACTAAAAACAGTGATTTTCACAATGTTAACACTAGAAATAAGGACAAACTACGAGCTCCCTTTCACCGGCTTCATAAGGTTCATAACTCATTATATTATATATTATATATATATATATATTCTCTATCGTCAACAGCGCTGATTTTTTGCAATAACCTCTTATACTACTACGTATACTTATATTCACATCCCTAATCATGTACTCTACAGTGAACAAAATCAAATAGACAACACCTAATAAACTACAAGTGTCTAAAACAGTCCCACTAATAAATGGCATGTGTTTAATCGAACCACTAATAATTCCTACTTTGGGGTCCTAAAAATGCAAATTAGCCAAGTAACTGCGACCAATTCGGATGTAGCGCTCACTTGCCACTGCCACGGCGCTGCTTGCTTCGCTCGCTCGGCTCGCGCATGGTTATTCACAATTCCAACCTAAACATTTGGTCGGGTTACCCTAATATCGTTACTGCGACCAACTGCGAGAAACATCCAGATAGCGAAAAAAGACACTAAATATTATTTAAATTACATCATAAGAAACGCAAAAGTATTTAGATGTACATTAATTTTAAAAAGTGTCCTTCCTTCGTTAGAAAGTCAGTAAGTTTTTAGAAGATCAGTGATATATTTCCCCTACTAAAACACGCCCTGTACTTCAAAGAACTCGCAATGAAGCCGTGTTACTGAGCGTGGAGTCTAACAAACTTATTTGCATGTAAAATCCGTCACATACGCCACTGAATTAGTCACGGTGTTAGCTTATTCAAGTGTTATTCATGCGATGTGAACTTAATGTAAACTAAACCTCTAGTTTTAGAGTAGAATGTTGAATGAAGGCATTAGTTTGAAATAGAGGTGGTTTGTGGTAGGTAAAAGTTTGATCTATGATTTACAAACTGGTATTGCTGTGGCGGATAGCTGGTTATAAACCGCGGCTTAGCCCGGGTGGACCCTGGTTCTTTTTCTAAAATAAAATAGCCCAAGTTACTCCTTATAACGTCAGCTATCTGCATGTGGAAGGCCTGTCAAAATCGGTCCAGCCGTTTCGGAGATTAGTTGGAACATACAGATAGGCAGACGGACAGAGAGATCTTTTTTTTTTTTTTCAGTTCCGTATGTACTTTCATATGCATTTAGTTAAAAGCTGTTATTTTGACATTACAAACAGACACTTCAATTTTATTTATTTGTATGTATGTATATATCGTAGCCATCCGGTTAAATTAGCCAGCTTATTGGACGCCTAGGCCGTTCATTAAACGCCGGCATCCAATTAAATAGCTGAAGGACAACTAGCCAAGTCATTGAGCGCAACGTTTAACCAGATGGCTGAATACCTTGTAATCATTTAGTTAAACTGGGTGAAATAGGTTAGGTTAGAACTGTGAGCAACCGCGCTACCGCTAACCGCTATTTCCAAGTAGCTTGCAGTTTATTTTTCACCATTTAAATCACTTGGCTGTCTTGGTCTGTCATCTTCAAAGGGCAGACTTTCAACACGCCAAGTTGTTAAACGTTGAATGATTCTAGTTCAATTAACTATCGGCCTAGGCATCCAATAGGATCCCGGCGTTTAATGAACAACCTAGGCGTCCAATTAGCTGGCTAATTTAACCAGATGGCTGCGATTATAATATATAGAAGATAATCACAAGTTTATTTCACCGTCACTAGGCTTTTCGGAACATACATAAACTCACACCCTCTTCCCATGGGGGTAAGCTGAAACTATTGCTATGTACTGAACAGGCGCCCACGTCTGCCTTGTGCTGCCAAGGACGGTACCCTTCCTATACTAAGTGTGCGAGTGCTCAGGGACCAGTGACCTAGCCGTGTTGCTTCTTCTACTACAACGAGTATATATTAACCTATTCAGCTGTTTTATTATCTACCTAAACTCCTAACTATCTGTTAACGACCTGCGCAGCCTATTCTGCGCAGCCCTAGTTTAACAGTAGCCACCTGCCGTGATCCTTACATACTTCTTTTGCTTCTTAGTAATGACTAATTAATTTGAATGAAACAATTAACAGAAAAGCTTTTTATTGCTTCAAAACCGATTTTTGATACATAGTAAATGTGTCTCCATGTGATTATTAAAATATAATTTATTAACTAGCTGCACCCCGCGGTTTCACCCGCAAAAGTCTCGATCTCGTGGGAATAACGAGATAAAAGGTATTGTATATGCTTTTCCAAGTCATGGTCTACCCATGTGCAAAGTTTCAACCAAATCCGTTTAGCCATTTTAGCGTGAAAGCATAACAAACAAACAAAGAAACCCTTTCGCATTTTAATATTAGTTAGGATTAGGAAAATAATAGGGATCTTGACTGGGGAAAAAAAAACTATTTAGTCAATAAATATTAGACACGTACTTTTTGCTTTATCATATTAATAAAAAATGGTTTAGATAAAACGCATTAATGTTGGGGAGTGGGGGCTCGCTACGTCTCACGTCAGTATTAAATCTACCGGGGAGTGGTTTTGATTACTAGAAAAAAATACGTGTCCAATATTTTTTAATAACCTACCTGACGGACAACATTTTTTTTTGTCAACATCCTTTTTACTGGACCTATCTTAAACAAAATCTTAGTAGACTAACGTAGCAAGGAAAACATACAAAATAACGGCGATGGCCTTCCTGCAAATATATAATATTTCAGACACAATAGGAGAAATGAATTGAAACGTACGGTAATAGCCTTCGTCGGGTCTCTCGGAATCCGTATAGGATATCTGCTCGAATGCGTAGAGAAATTCTATTTGATTCCGATCTTATTTGATTTGATAGTGGAAATCAATCATCTATTCATAAAGATTTGGCTTCATTAATTTGTTCAAGTTACTTGCATGTGTCCATTTAGGGTATTTCTTTTTTATTTAATGTGCATAGTTAGTTAATTGATTCAGGCTTGACTTTGCGGAAATCCATTTTTAAATAATTAGTAACCTAATCCGCTTAACTGTTCTTAAAGAGTCATAAAGAACCCGACACGTGTTTCACCTCTCAACGAGGCATCCTCAGGATGACGATTGACATGTTGTGAACCCGGACCCGACATGTGTACACGTCAAGAGTCGAGAGCAGAGACTGCTCTCGACGATTTATAAATAGTAATTCTATGTCATCGATAAATTCAAGTCATTCATTTAACACTGTTCTTACCATTATACTTTACCCATAGCTTGATTTTTGATCAAAAGAGTTACGTAACAATAATCTTCTACTTCATCGTTACCATCATTAAACTCTCCTAGAATATAAATATTTACTTGGTTTTGAATCGCAGAATAGTTCGTGATTTTCCTTTTAGCTTTTTCTACAAAACAAATGATTGTTACAAAGGTACTAGAAAAAACTGTAGGCCATATGTTACCGAAACGCTTCCCCAACTTCATTGTATACTCGTACAAGCATTACGTAAACATCTGAATAAAACAAGACTGGGGTCGCTATCTCACTCCGAATTCCTCGAAAACTTCAAACTTTAGCGTTCCATTACTCCGTTTGTAGCATTGTTATTTTAACGTTCTTTCTTGTCGCTATACAGACGGAGCAATGGACTGTCAAATAGGGCTTTAGATTGTTGTCAGGGCACAATTTTCTTTAGAAACGTGAACGGGAAGGCCACAAATATGTTCAGTTTGTTTCGAATAAAAATAGGAGAAAATCTGCCTTGTGTCTGCGTTAGGGAATTTTAGTAGAGTTTCAGACGTTTTCAGTACCTGTGTTAATACTTCAGGGAACGATTGTTTAGACTTTTTATTGCTTGATCTAAATTAGTTTCTACAAATGGAATTGTTTGGTAGTTGCCTCGTGTAATATACTAATTAAGCGTAGACCACACTGGGAACGAAGCGAAACGAAGCCAAGTTCGTTAAGCTTCGCTCATTCCACCAATCGGATTCAATTCTATAGTGAAACAATCACATGCCTTACAGAATTGAATGGATTTAAAAGGGTCAGTTCATACCGAGTCGTGACGCGACGCGACGCTGCGCGCACTTTTTAAGATAGTGATACAAAATATAACTTTTTATACTACATAAAAAGATACACATTTAATTGAGACAATTTGAAAATGTCCCGCGGCGTCGCACTACGCTGCGCTGCGCTACGAGATGCCTCGTGGCGTAGCGCGATGCATCACGAAGCAGCAATGCTTTACTGGTAGGCGTGGTATAAAACAGCGGTGCAGCGCAGCACGGCACAGCACGACGCCGCGAGGCGCAGCCTGAAGCCGTCGTGATGACTTATCTCTATTATTAGCTAGCAGAGCGTCTCGCTGCACCGCGCTGAGTCTCGTTGCGCAGCGAGGTGTCGCGCTGCCAGCGACTTCACGATGCGTCCGCGATGTCGCGATACGTCTCGCGGGCGGCGGGCACTGTGGAACGAAAAAAGGCTCACCAAGACATTTAAGCTTATTATAAATGATAAATGATTTTATTTCTGTAAGTGGGTTTGGACAAAACACTTTTACACGTCAATCATATTTTTTAAACTAGATGAGGTCGGCGTTTCCTATCTGACTACTCCGAGAAGAAAGGCCGAAACAAACTCAGAGGTCACAGTCTCTTTTAAAGTCCAGACATAATCTTGGTCAGATCATGTGAAGATCATGTAGATTGGTGTCTGAGATGGTCTTTTGAGGAAAGAACCACACAGATTGAGAGGACCTGTCCAGTCAGTGCACGCATTTGTCAGTGACCGTGCAGCTCAACTCAGGGTTTAAGGAGCTCAACGATTCGACGAACAATACCAAAGAAAGGACGTTTGGGTAGGCCGCATAAATTACTCAAGCTGCCAGACCGTGATAAAAACTAAATAATAAAATAAAAGGAATGACCCACATAGTCTTCACATTCACAATTATTAAAACAATATAATACTTTAAAAAGTAAATACTCATGTCATTGTATATATAAAATTCATTAATGTCAATGTGTATATAAAACCCAGAAATAGTCTTGGTCAGATCATTGAAGGACCATGTAGATTTGTGTCTCGAATGGTCTTTTGAGGAAAGTATTATACAGATTTGAGTGGACCTGTCCAGTCAGTGCACGCATTTGTCAGTAATCGTGTAGCTCAACTCAGAACTTAAGGAGTTCAACGACTCGACGAACAATACCAAAGAAAGGACATTTGGGTAGGCCACATAAAGTACTCAAATTGCCAGATTATCATTAATAATTACTGAGAAAAAAAAATAAAAAATATATGATCCACATAGTCCTCACGTTCACAATAATATATTTAAAAAAATATGTATATATTATACTTCACAAAGTAAATATTCATATAGTGGTACAAATGATTGAAAAAAAAATATATATATTAAAAACCAAATTTCAGACTGTAAAAAAAAATAAAAAATAAAAATTGGAGCAGCTTAATCCCAGGCCTTTTTGTCCTCAACGTAATCTTTAATGGTATAAAACGCTTTCTGGCACAACTTACGTTTAATGAATGATTTGAATTTATTAAGGCTTAGATCTTGTACGTGGCTTGGGAGTTTATTGTAAAAGCGTATACATTGACATCTGAACGAGCTACCTATTTTCTTGAGCCTTGTTGTAGGTACTACAAATTTGTGTTTGTTCCTAGTGTTTATCTTATGGATATCACTGTATTTTTTATACAATCTTATATTTTTATGGGTATATAAAAGATTTTCAAAAATATACTGAGAAGGCACAGTCATTACATTAATTTCCTTAAATTTCTCTCTGAGAGAGTGTCTCGGTCTTAATTTATAAATTGATCGAACGGCTCTTTTTTGCAAAACAAAGATAGTTTGAATGTCGGCGGCATTTCCCCACAACAAAATACCGTACGACACTTAAATTTTAAAGTGTCGGTTTTTTGCTTGAAATGCCTTCTTAGCCTTTATTATGCATACATTTAACTTAAGATGTAATCTGGTATGCGAATTGGAAACTTATGTTTTTTTTTGTATAAAAAAATCTGGTCTAATGCCTATATCTCCAGAGAGAATAACCGTTATATCCTTGCACACGGTGATGTAACTATTTATTAATGATTTGTTGACGATTTTTTTCAGATAAAGTGCGGTTTTTATTTTTTAAATCCGCAGTTAAAAAAAAAAGAAGGCTGTCAGACTTTCGGGCTTCTGACTACCGACGACTGTCAAAGATTTACGAATGACAGCCGGGACTAACGGATTAATGTGCTTTGCGCGTGGCACGGAGGGTCCGCTTCGGCAAGCGTAGCTTAACCTTCTAACCGTGTGGCTGTTATCATTTAGCCACGAGTCCCTCTTTAAAAAGTCTACTATCGTCATAATAAACATAAATTTTCGTTACGTTTAGTTGTCGATAGTTAACTGTTACTGTCAACATCGATCGTTACACCAATGTGTTAAAGTAATCGACTACTATTTCTCAAGATTTAGTCGACTTACTGACACTTAGTTTTAGTTAGAAAGCTTGGTCGATTTTGAATTGAGGCAGAAATAACGAATAGACTGTTGTCGAATTGTCAAAATTAATGGCAAAAAAATCCGCACTAAATCTCGTAATAGGAGTATGAAGAAGTGACGCCGGGTTGCTATTGTCAGAGTGCCACACGCGAACAACGCATCACACTGGCATCACGTCAAAATCCTGCATCGCGCAAGCTGAGTTTACCCCGCGACTAAAATATATACAACGTCCCGACATCAATCTTAAGGCAGTTGCCCACCAGACACAACACCCGTCTGGTCGGAATTTCACTCATCCGCCATAGAAAACGTAGAAATTCCTTTTCTATGGAGGATGAGTGAACTTTACACCCTGTTCCTCATGTCTCTATACTGGTGACCCCTAACATGGACATGAGCGCAGCCTTCGTGCAAATACCACAGCGAGACGTCATCATCATCACTTCCTCCAGCTACTGCTGCAGGTCAGCTATGGCTGATCGACTTTACTAAACTACCATTAATTAAATTGATCAAATTGGTGGGTGTTCGGCTTTGGAGCTTAAGATACCATAACTGTCTACTTAATCCCCTAAGATTAGCGAGTATAGTGGCGTAATTAATTATGATGCAGAATGAGGTACCGTTAGATATTACAGAGTATATACCTAGGTACTCCTTGGAATACAGACTCCAAAATAAACCTAAACATAATTATGATAATTGCATAAATTGTGCTTTTGCACCATTTATGCGGGGCTCGCCCCCTATTACATGGAACTTAAACATAACTGATCAAATATAGGTGCATAGGTGCACCTCTGCCTAATCCTTCGGAAAACATGGCGTGATGTTATGTGTGAGTGTGTGTGTGTGTAAATATAAAAAAATATAAAAAATATTTTTTTAAATATTTTTTTCCGAATTCCTTTTAATTAATTTTGTTAAAAATAACTACTTTAATTTTATAATTTTATCATTATATCAAATTTTATTATTTTTAATAAATTTTCATATAAATATTATTAAATAAATATAGAGAGAAAGATCTCAGTGCCTTTCTGGTAAATAATAATAATTAAATTAAATGATCAAAGTTTCCCCGTATTGTACGTAGGTATATTATATTAAAATGTAGTATATCGTCGACCGTAGGTTCAAGGTTGAGGTAAGGGACAAAATACGATTTTTCAGGAGAGGCCGACAAAGTTTTTTTTCGGACTAAATCACCCATAACTTTTTTTGTTATTAACCTTTTTCGGATCTGATTTCACACATAATCTTGTATTTTAGTGTTCTATCTATCTGTGTAACATTTATTTAAATAAGTTAGCTAATTAAGAAAATAGATGTCCCTTACACCAACGTATTTTGTTAGTAATGTCCCTTACTGACCAAGTATCTCGTAGTCCCGTCTCTCATTAAATTAACATCTACGTTGGATCCAATATATTAATGAAAAAGTTGTGTAAAGGACATGTTGAAAAAATTTATGAAAAAAATACAGTGTAAAGAGATTGTTGACAGAAAATGAAGTACACATTTTTGACGTACTGAGTAATCCGTAATGGTAATTCGTTGATTGGGAAGACCCTTACCTTATTTGAAGTGGATTTTCGGCGGTAGTTACACTATTTCAAGTTGCTATATTGCATAGTTTTTCAGATACTTTGTTATTATGGGGCTGATTCGAAATTTGGGTCCAAAAAATCAGTAGGGGACATTTTTCTTAAGCTAGATTTTTTTTATATACACCATTCGATAGAGCGAAAAATTCTGAACAAAACTGTATACTCAACTAATTTTGGGTATTTTGTCCCTTACCCCAATTGAACCTACGTTCGACGATATTATGCCATGAATAAATAAATGCAAACAGTATTAATTAAATATTTGAGTTTTTACTGTAAAATTCAACCGATTAAATTCTTATAATTTTAGCCATTTAAACCAGCAATATGACCTTGTTTTATGAGCGCTAAAGGTAAATTCAGTACAAATATTTATTTAATTTCAATGCACTTGACGGGTTAACGCGGTAAATACCAAATATTTTAAGTGACTTATTTACTTATTAATGTGCAATACAAAGGATATTATTTTTATTGAATACCTATGGTAAGGGAGTCCAGAGAGATAGCTGAGTAGGTCCGGCATAACGAGAGAGCACCGAAAATATATTTGAAAAGTTTCAGATAGGAGCCCAGTGGTCAGGACTCCACTTTCTGATTTTTTTATTGAGCCAAAAATAAAGAGCTTTTTAAAAGGCTCTGAAGATCACTTTACCCATAATGACTTAAATAGGCAAATCTGATAACGAAATGGGCCTTCCCTAAATCTGACGAGTTTGAAAACTAAGATTTAGGCAATTTTTTAAAGGATATTCAGGGTGAATAGTGTAGCCTATCCTGATGCTGAATATACAACCTTAGTTTTTGTTAACCCTAAACCTCTTAAGGGGTCATTGTACTCAACATTATGAACAACTTTCACTATGGGACCACCGCAGAAATCGCGAAAAAAGAAATCAGCTGTTCCCTACATTTATAGCATAGCATAGCTCGTCAAAATGATAAAGCCTTTTGGCAAATATAACGAAATTTTATTGATTTAGGAAAGTACCCAAAACTGGTCATAATTTTGCATTTATCTCTAAATCAACGAATCGGATAGCTTTGATTGCTATTTGAATTTAAAGCTGACCCTTTTGTGAAGATTAGAAATCATTTATTTGCTATAATGTACGCTACTAGCTTTAACTTTAATCCATGAAATATCACGGAAATAATATACATTTTTTAATTTTTAGTTCATATTCTTAATAGATAATATCATGTATTTTTTATGGGCAGCTTATGACTTATAGAGGTGCCCTCTTTAGGTCATGAGCTATTCGAATAACAAAAAATATTTGGTCTAGGTCTTTACGGGGGGCGTGAAAATTGATTCGCTGTTACAATGTTTAGTAAACTAGCTTTTGCCAGCTAAAAAGTATCCCTTGTCCTATTCCAGGTCATGGTCTACCCGTGTGCCAAATTTCACCCTTTTCCGTTCAGCCGTTTTAGCGTGAAATCGTCACAAACAAAAAAACTCAGTTAGGATGCTGTTTGTGCTGGGGTATTGTTTCCTGCTTTATAACATAATCTAAATGAAAACTTATACTATTTATCTTTTCGAAACTAGTAATACCTTTGAAACATGAAACTATGGCTGTTATAGATTAGACTGTGCGTTGCCAATGGAGGTGTTAGACCCGGGATTAATTCAAAGTGTTATGTCGGCATCGTCCAGTTCTATAGATACCTATCTATTAGTCTAGATTATCAGGTTATAGACTTGTGTAGTAGGCCAACGATGAATTCATACAGGCAGCTTGCTTTTCTTGGGGTTTATCTGAAGTCAAGTCTAAAGTAACGGTTAAGTAACGGGTAAGGGAATCCTGCAAATTCCAAAGGTTACTACGAGTATGTTCTATTGAAGTAACAGAATACCAAATTTCTAATTGATCAGACTAGTGGAAGATGCTCACATCCATTCATCAACTAGAAAAGAGCTGCCAATCTTCAAACGACTAAACCGATTTTGATAAATCATGTCTTAGAACCATGGCTAGAAAACCGGCTTTCAAATATAAAAAAACTGCATTCAAATCGGTTCACCCGTTTAAGAGCTACGGTGCCACAGACAGACACACATAGCGGTCAAACTTATATCAGCCCCCTTTTTGTGTAGGAGATTAAAAATAAGTAGATGTGTTTTCCTTTATTGATGCCCCAGTGTCATCATTTTCATGACAGTCGTCACTGCGGCCATTATGTGGCAGCCACCGCTCTATCGCGCTGGCGAAAGTGTCAGGATAGCCCGCGAATTTTTATAAATAGATAAATTATAAAAATTCGCTCGATTCGATAAATTTAAAAATAATAAATTACGTTTTTTGCAATTTGCAGGTCAGTATCAGGTTTTATGTTGATCTAAATATGATTCGCGGCCGTATCAAATATTTATTAATAGAATTATAATTATAAGACACATCAATACAACTCTCTAAGTTCATGCAATCCTATTGATTGACTATTTCATGAAATCATAACATTTGAGAATTATTCCAACTTCAGTAGAGTCATTAGGATGGAAACTTACTTTTTTGACGAAATTCAATAGATTTTATTTAATTTTCCGTATAAAAACTGAACTGTACTACCAAATAGTAGGTAGTTAGTTACCTAACGTTACATAATATATTCATTGGATCAACGCACCACCCATTAGGTTTGCGGTGAAGTAAATTGACTGGCAGCAAGCCATACTACCAGGCAACCAGAAATTTAAAAGTGGTACCGTTTTACTTCAATTCTTTGTTATATAATCATGGTAGTTATTTACTAAACCAACTGCCTATTTGCTACTTCGATAGTGCTTGCTTAAGAATCATAACATTGTTAATTAATATTAGGTAAACTGAATTTTCAATCAGACTAATGTTCCAACTGTTGAGACGCCCCCTCTCTGTGAGAGGGAGTGGGCCGTAATCCACCACGCGGGCCCAGTGCGTGTTGGTAGATGTCACATGTCTTCGAATTTTTGATTCTAGGATATGCCGGTTTCCTCACGATGATTTCCTTCGCCGTTTTGAGAGCAGTGGTGATGAAATAATTTACACAAAGTAAAGCGCCTGTCTGGGTTCGAACTTACGACTTACCACCTAAACTGGATTCAATGTGGTTTATTATTATATAATTTTCTAAGGGAGTATTGAACGAGCTTCCACAAAGTAAATAGCTGATGAAACTCTGGTAATAGCCGTAAAATTAAGTTCTGTACAAACAATTGACAGCCGGATATCAATCAAGAATTTGACTTCTCAGGAAATCTGTTACAAGACTTATCAGCTATTTCAATATAATCTGTAATCCTGAAGCAAGAGTAAAACAATGCTACTTCCAATGGTGGTCTGTTATATTATGTTTTATTCAGTTTCGTAATTTACAAGGAAATTTAAAATAATTAATTCAATAATCAACCTTTTGTACCAAACATTACGAGGCCCCGTTTTCATTTATAACAATAGTCAGCTAAATGTTTTCATGAACAATGTAGAATTTGTTCTTTACATTTGTAATGAGAAGAAAATGTTTGTTTAATTAAATTAGTACAGAATGTATGGAATGGATAAGTGGATCTACTACGCGGTTATGTGAGCCTAGTATAAGTGAAAGGCAGATATTTTTTTTTTTGTATTTTGGTAGGTAGTAAGTACCAACCATTACTATAAATAACTAAACTAGGTATGGTATTTTTATAACAAAGAATGGCCAAGTAGTAGTTATCGCCTTTCCTCATTCAATATATTATTATCTATCTTGGACCAGTAGGCGGCAGATGTGGGAGTTGCGCGAGGAGGCGAAACGCTGGGGCGTAACTCCGCTGCCGCGAGAAATCACGGCACAGCGGACAGAGCTCCGGCGGGATCTCATGGCGGCATGGAGAGTTCAATTGTCGCAACCCAGCGCTGGGTACGCCACAATTGTGGCGATAAGTCCCCTCTTTGAGGAGTGGCTAGAGAGGCGCCACGGCGTCCTCACCTTCCTTCCTGACGCAGGTCCTTACCGGACACGGTTGTTTCGGGAGGTTCCTGTTCCGCATAAGGCAGGAAGGAAACGCCCGGGTGTCACCACTGTGTGGATCGCGCGGAGGACACGGTGGAGCATACCGGTGGAGGTCTGCCCGGCTTGGGCGGGGCACCGCCGTGTCCTCATGGAGGCGATCGGTGGCGGCGATCTCTCGCCTCCAACCCTGGTCAGGCCATGGTTCGGAGCGAGAGTGTCCATTTAAATTTAGTGTATCGCAGTACAATTCATGCAATAATAAATTAAACATAATATTACATCACGGCTGTATTCCCCAGAAAGTTAGGCAGGGGTATACCTATAGCACTCCCACATTTCAGTTATTATTTTTAAGTCCCATATAATAGGGGCTTGCATATTACCATCAATCGGGCACAGATTCAGACCCCGGGCTATTACCGAGAAATTCCAGATGAAAAAAACCGATAACACTTAGCCCGACCCGGGAATCGAACCCAGGACCTCATGAACAGCAGTGCGCTTGCGACCACTAGACCAAAAATCCAGTAAAGTAATTCAAAGTAATTCCTAAAAATAATTTCATATTTGAGTTAAAACATGACTGGCGTAAGAATGTACGGGCAACGTTGCAAGATTAAAGTAGCAGAGATTGTGAAGACAGTACAATTTATTGTGCAGCTTTTCATAAGTATTATGTACGGAACCATGCATCTTACCAGATAAACCTCTCGACAGACAAAGGAATTACCCGAAATTCAAATAGTTTTATAAAATGTTGCAGTTCCTCATTTTATTACTATATTATTGAGCTTAAGGACTATGCATGAAAAGGAAGGCAAATTTTACTATTAGCGTCGGGTCACACCGGAATGGCAGCGGCCGGCAGCGACGCGGCGAGCACTTTCAGTGTGAAATAATTTTAAACTTTATCTACATACTTAAAAGACCAGTATAGCTTGAAAGCCGCCCGCGGTGCCGCGAGCGTCCGCGCGCCACGCGCATCTTGTCGGTGGTTCTGCCTGCGGCTACCAGCGGCGACGCGAGACTGCTCGCGGCACCGCGGGCGGCCGCGTGTATGTAATGTAGAAACAAAACTAGTCAAGAAGCGACTAGGCACGTGGGATCTGGAGGTTACGCGCGGCCACCAGCGGCGACGCCGGAGGCCGCTGGCAGCCGCTGGCGGCCGCTGCCATTCCGGTGTGACTCGGCCCTTAGGTACCTAAAACTGACATAGGTATTTTGTGATTAGTTTGAATCATTTTGTTTTTCAATAAATTGTTTTCAATCAATCCACTGCTGAACATAGGCCTCTCCCAGGCTGCGCCACAACGCCCTGTCCTCCACCTTCCGCATCCAGTCTGTTCCAGCCATTTAAGGTCATCAGTCCATATATAGCTGGGGGGGAGTCCCATACTTCGCTTGCCGATACGCGGTCTCGACTCCAGCACTCATCTGCTCCACTGCCCATCGGTCCGTTGACAACCATGGCCAGCCCACTACCACTTCAGGTTGCTTACTTTCAAGCTATGTAGGAAACTCCGGTTCTTTTCCGGATAATTTCATTTCTGATTTGAAATTGTTTTAGTTCTTCTTTTCGTATGGTTCACTAACCATACGAAAAGAAGAACTAAAACAATTTAAAACTTAAAACGCGGCTTTAAAACTCTGACACCAGGTTGGTCACTACCAACCTGGTGTCAGAGTTTTAAAGCCGCCCATGGGTCTCTGAGTTGGCTTCATATGCCGTCGTGATATATCTCTCAGGCATGTCGTTTCCTCACGATGTTTTTGAAGCAAGTGATAATTATACAATACGCACATAAATCCGAAAAGTCAGAGGTGTCTTGGGATCGAACTCGAAACCTATGACTTAGCAGTCTGACGGTCACATCACTAGGCTATCACTGCTCAGTTAGTTTACTTAGTTAGCTTAAACTAAATTATACACTTTATTATTGTATTTAGTAATATTAACTCTATCAACAGAACTCTGCTTCGTTTTTTAGTAAAGGGATTACATATGAATCTTGTATCAATACAATTTTAAGAAAGCAAAATTATATCATCTTCATCAAGTGCCTTTTCCCAACTATGTTGGGGTTGGCTTCCAGGCTAACATGTTGCAGATGAATACCAGTATTTAACATGGAGCGACTGGTTATCGGACCTACACAACCCAGTGAAAAAAAAAGAAAGAAAAACGTTAATAATAAAAGTATTTAAATAAAACTGGTGAGTATTTTTTGCCAACACAACACTTTCCTTGACCGAAATTCAGTACGACAAACGGGGTTAGTAAATCCTATGGCTTTTTGCTGTATTATCCCTTTAGTTTTTGCTGCCTCATGTGCCAATGTAAAGCCAGATGTCAGTTCTGTTCACATAATGTACTGTATTTTTGTGTTCTACAAATACTACTCGAATATGTGGCAAAAAGAGTTTTTTTTATAGTTTTTTTGCCTCATTATTTGAGTACTCGAGCAGTATTTTTAAATTTCGATTATCAAAACATACGTAAAGGGATACGGTCGTATTACTATCATGCAACGGCTACCCGTATGCAATATAGCCCTTTGCAAGTGCTAATGTAACACTGATACTCTGTATACATAAATATTGACATTCTAATGATGTACGCTTTTTAAAATTAATAAACCTCTAAAAAAAATTTACGTTTCTAATAAGGCACACTTTTCAAATAAATGAGCCAGCCTACTGTTATCTTTCTGACTTTTTATCATAGTTGGTCACTAAGCTATGGGTACCCCGACCAAATGGATTAGGTTAGGTTAGAACTGTGACCAGCCACGCGCGAGCCGTATTGGTTGCAGTAACTAAGCTAGAGCACCCCGACCAAATGAGCTAGGTTAGGCTAGAACCAACCGCGCGCGAGCCGAGCGAGTGAAACGAGTGGTTCTGCGGCTGCGCCCGGAAAGCTTTACATCCAAGTTGGTCGCAGTTACTTAGCTATGTAGTATTTTTAGGATCCCAAAAACGAATTATTAGAGGTTCACAAAAACAGGCGCAATCATTATATTAGAGTGTTTAATAATATTTTTAGGAAAGCAAAATGGGAATTCTTTGATATTCGATTAAATACATGCCATTTGCAAATATACCGAATGGTCAAGCAGCGATGCAAAAGGATGAATCTTGAAGAGCACGAACGAAATGACCTATACGAGTATGCACCGATACTACATATCTGATGACACATTCGAAACTACCAATCGTGTTTTACAACCCCATTTTGCATAGCGTCAAGTTTTACACCCACACTTACAGTGATGTCATCGTCTTCATTTGTTATCATTCTACAAAGTAACATCCAGTAACATCCATGTTTCATACATTTTAGATATCTTTATGACGTAGCCATTGTTTCAAATCGCGAGTTTAGAGGACGATTTTATTGCTGAAAGGTTCTATAAAACGGGGAATGATATCTGAAGAGAATAAGTAAGTTCTAGTTCTGTAGTTTTAGTTTTATGTGATGTTTTGAGTGGGCTCTAGTTGTGGAGTTGGTCCGTAAATGTATATTTCATCTATACTCCGTTGGTTTAGATAGTAAAATAAAGGTAAACAAAAAAAAACCGGCCAAGTGCGTGTCGGACCACGCACAATGAAGAGTTCCGTAGTTGGGATGAATTTATCCCAAGAACAAACTTAACATTGTAGTTGAAAAACATGTTATGGGAGATCATGTTTTTCAAACCGCAAATTTAAGTTGGTCGATTATTACTCGTTAACCTGTACAGCCTACTTAGCTCTGATAGTTTTTCTTTTAATTTCGTTATATATACTACTGCTGTGAATTTTTTCACAAATCCAAGTACAACCATTTAGCTGGCAGGGGGCACTTGACACTTGACTCCAACAAAAAAAATCTGTTAAAAGCTTAATATTTTGCAAACGGATCCCTGAATCCAAAAGTAGCTTTCAAAAACTCACAATATTTTTGGACGACCTTTCTAACGATACCCCACAATATGGGGTAAACGAGAAAAAAAACATCCCCACTTTACGTGTAGGGGAGGTACCCTAAAAAAAAAGATTTCTTGATTTTATTTGGGAAATTATATGTGCGGCAACAAAAGTTTTCTTTAGCACCTGCAACCTAGCGTCTTTTTTTATATGTAGGTGACGAGTTAATAGAACAGCTTCAATTATATTAATTCATCCTCTTTACTATTCCAACAGAATATCAAAAAACCAGCGTCAATTTACGAGCGTAAATTAATGTGACTCCGAGCTACCGATAAATATATTTACTTCTGATTTGATAACTCAGCGACTAATGTTGTAAGTGAGCTACTTTATATATTTTAGAGATTCAACATCTGTCTGCTAATAAAATCAAATTCCAGCCTCAAAATTAGCAATCAAAGTTTTTTATTCAACAAGTAAATTAATAAATCATATTCATTTTTCGTGAAAATTAGCAACACAAGCGCGGGACTGTACCTGACGCTCGTTGGCAATGAGAGGGGCGCGACGAAAAATGTGAACTGGGCGAAATGGAACAGATAACGGAATATGAAATGGGTTAGGTTAGGTTAGGTTATAACTGTGTCAGCCGCGCGCGAGCCGAGCGAGCGTAGCGAGCGGTGCCGCGGTAGCGGCCGGCGAGCGCTACTTCCGAGTTGCTCGCAGCCAGGCAGGCTAATTAGCGCAAGATGCATTACGTCGCATTTGTTTTTTATTACAATATTTTTTGTATGTTCAATTGGGTAGGTATAATACGTCTTGCCAAGGCATAGGAATATACCGTATACCTTTTTTATTAAAATGACAAATGCAACAAATGTTTACATTACACTAATTGTACATTACGTTGTAACAATTAACATTATTTTCCCACACTGTTTGTGAGTTTATTCACTCCATATACCTACAATTAATTAAAATTATGAGAGTGCTCTGTAGTCACAAGTCGGAACAAAATCTACCGGAGAGTGACGTCATGCCACATTTTAACTCAATGTATTGCCGTAATGTTTTGATTACGTAAAAAAAGAAACAATACGTGTCCAATATTTGAATAATCTATGTGACGGACAACAAAATATTATTTGGCAACAATGAAAAGTTGGGCAAAAAATTTAAGTGAGGATTTAACGGCATTTCTTACGACAGATAATATTCAGTATTAGTTTTTTTTACTTTTGTATTGTATTTTTACAGCTCTGTGCCTCAAGCCAACTTATTTTACTTGTAAGCTGGTTTTATCTTTTGCCGAAAGATGGATACTGAAAGTAGGAACCTAAACGTTGAGGCCCCATTTCGTATCTAAAGATAATGAGCCCAGGGATTTGGATACGCCATGCGAAGAGCTAATTTACTAAATTAATTATTTCTTAGAGCCCCGACTAAAGAACTTTTATTGGTAATTGTTATAATTATCTTATATTTCATTCTAAGACTTACCACCTCTGTATAAGTACCAGTAAAGCCATTTTGCAGACAATTTCATGCAAATTCTGTTCAACATTTTAATTAATCTAATGAATCTATCCGGATACTGAGAAATAGTCTCAAATGCTTTCCCAAGAAATTTCGTTAAATTTAATGTGATCTACAAAGGCTACACAAATCTACATCTTTGACAAGTTATGTTATTCAGGGTGTCTCAAATCTGGCTGATAGATGCCTTGATAGTGTAGCTACAAGATTATGTTCCTATTTACGTTCAGTGTGGCTCTGCAATGCTTTTGATTTTATTTTTACTTGTCTTTTCTAACGTTTTATTAAACTTTAGCGAAACTTTCTATGCCCACATTTAAAAAAAAATACTACCGAGTATGTGCACATAACTTTAAAAAGTACCTTAATTATTTATAGTTAGACTGGGAAAATTTCATAAAAATAGCTTATTGTGAACCTTTGAAAAATGAAAAATGAAACCCATTTTCCATATTATTATTATTATTATAACTAGGTCAAAAAATTCGAAAACCTTTTTGCTCTAATTTTACCAAAACATTACTCAAAAGCGTTGACTACTTACATTTAACACATTTAGACGTGACCTTCAGTACCGTGTTATTTTTTTATTTATTTTTATTTCGCTGTTGATGCGCAGGCCTTCACAACTTGTGTTGTCATTTCCAAAAGCAGATTGAACAAATGAGATATTTTTAGGGTTCCGTACCCGAAGGTTGCCAAACGGTACCCTATTACAAAGCCGCCGCTGTCTTTCCGTCTGTCCGTCTGTCTGTCAGCAGGCTGTAAACATCCCTGATATTTTGGTAAAATATGAGCAAAAAGTTTTTCGGAATTTTCAACCTAGTTATGAAACCAATTTCAAACGTTCCCATTAAACTATCTTTATGAAATTTTCCCAGTTTAACTATAAATAATGAAGGTACTTTTTAGAGCTATGTTCACATGCTCGGTAGTAATTTTTTTTTTTCTCGGCTTAGAAAGTTTTGCTAAAGTTTAATAAAAATTTAAAAGTTAGTTTGATAGAAAAGACAAGTAAAAATAAAATCTAAAGCATTGCAGAGCCACACTGGACGTAAATAGGAACATTGGAACCAACCGTATTCTCTGTATTATGTAACAAATGACTACTTAGTAATCAAATAATATATTTTTCGTTTATTGCGGATCACACATAAAAGTGTAGTATTAGTAACAAAGACTTCAAAACTATGTTCGTAAAACTTACAAACTAACCTAACAACAACTAATAAATAACTACGTGGCTCAACACAACATGTTGGCACGTGCCACCGCACCCAGTGCCTAATAAAGGGGCTGCCCACCTGTCATACAATGTTTTTAGGATGCTGTTGGAGCTTCCGCGCAACCTGCCGACTATTGACGCCGAAAATAATATAATCTCGCATTTGTATCTCAGATTCCACTAAGTAATTTGTACCCTAACTTTATGATTACCATATTGAAGTTTATCCTGTAACTACGCGGAGTATAACCCCAGATTGTAACTGTTACAATTTGTGAGGGGCTTTCCCATCCCTTTGAGATTTATTATCTGGTGTGGGACGCTTATAAAGTGGTGTTTCTCGTGTCTCCTCCATACATGATTATATTTCTCTTTGTGACATCACACGTTAAGAAAATCAGATATTATGAATTTAATTGGTCTTTCTAACATAATTAGTTATAGATAGTAATTTACAACCAGTCTTACCAAGTGGTATCGTGTTACCCAGTAACTAGTTTGTGCAGGTCAGATAGGCAGTCACCGCTTGTAAAATACTGGTATACAGCTGCATCTGGTAAAAATGGAAGTCGACTCCAACATAGTTGGGAAAAAGTTAGACATGATGATACTAATTTACAATTTGATATTCAATGTCAATAGAAGTCCATCGATTTCCATAAAGGGTGGTCGAAGTCAAGAACATTCAGCGTCAAAAAGTAGACAAAGAAAATTGTAGGTAATAAAAATATTTAAACTGATTCTTCACTAATATTAATTTACTATGAAGAACAACTGAAAAGCTCAATGCTCAAATCTCGGCCTTAAGGGGATCCTTAAGGCCGAGATTTGAGCATTGAGCAAACATTCAAGTTATTAACTGGCTTAGAACGGCTGTTAACCGTTCTAAGCCATTTGTGGATTGTTCATATCCATATTAGGTAGTTCTGTGCCACTACTAGGATCCCCGAAATTGTCAGGAGGTTTTAGAAAAGTTCTTACGGTCCATATTTAAGCTGTTTTATTGCTTAAAGTTTAAATAATGGCGGGGCATATCATTATTATACCTAATTACCTCTTTATTAGACGAAGACTTAGAGAGAATATTGTATTCAACATGTAAAAAAACCCTGTTCGATTCGTAAGGGTGTATCGTACTGAGAGTCTATTTATGTAGTTTTTTTTCAATAGGGATTTTACCAGGTTGTTACTTGGGGCACGGGCGGCTGTCGGGTAGCGGGTGTATACAAGTTATAAATTATGACCCCTGTGGAAAATTTGCAATTTTTTTATGGATTTGGGGTAATTTTGGTACTAAAAATGTGAATTTTAAAAAGCAATATTTTTTTTTAAATTTTAGTATTGTTATTGCAGTACCTATGTGCCCCTTTCGGATCGGACCTAGATAGTCTCTGATGATAGTACCTGTTTTTTTTTTGTTTTTGGTTAATTTTGTCTCCTGGGTAAAACTTGGTGGATAGATTTAATGTGATATCACATAGCCAGTGGGCGATCAAGAGGCTTCCAACGAAACCTCATTTGTCAAATTATGATAAGTAGTTTAGAAGTTATGAGAGAACAGATGAACATTCAAAATCAAAATCATAACCCTCATTTTTGCTTCACCGTAGTCGGTTAAAAATTAAAAACTGTCGAGAGAAATATATCAAGTCTTGCGACGTATTGCGGGAGCTTTATTCTTTAGGGAAAACACAGACGCAAAGGAATGAAACAACCAGTCTTTTAACCCTAAAATTAAGGAACACAATTAAAATCGTTACTCTCAATTCCCCAGCCATTTACAAGCGTTTATTTTAATAACTCGAGTTCTCTTTACATTCATTGTGCATTCAAAGCTCCGCAACTCGTTCCCCTGAATTAGCATTGTTTAGTTAATTCACCCACCGGGCTGCTCCATATAATTGTTTTAGTTCATTAAATGTTACATCTCTTTTGCGGTACTGTTGTCCTGGTACATTTTGGAGTTGTAATGTAAATTTCTACGTAGTTGTGGTGATGATATATTTTGTATTAACAAGTTTACCTACCAAAGAAACATAAAATAAAACGGCAACTATATTATGAAGTCTCTTTTATTTAGACCTTGAAAAGAACTGTGACCAACATTTTTCAATCAGAAAAATGCCGCAATGCTTTGCTAGACTTAGCAATTTTATCAAGAAGCTTACGCTTTTGCAGACACTGTAGAGATTCATAGAAAAATGTGTCGCTTATCATTTCATTAGCACCGGTAGTGAATAATTACAGCTTGGATTTATACATGAGTATACAGGTTCACTGGTTTGATTAATAAAACCACTTCCTTTTAATGCTAATCTTTTATAAGAACAATAACACAAAAGAGCTTAAAACGGCCGAACCGATTTTGATAAAACATGTCTAAGAACCATCGTCGGAAAACCTGCTTTCAAATAAAATAAACTGCATTCAAATCGGTTCACCCGTTTAAGAGCTACGCTACCACAGACAGACACACACATACATAGCTGTCAAAATTATAACACCTCTCTTTTTGCGTCGCGGTTTAAAAATGTACCTAAACAAAGTATTGTATGGTTCTATGATACGAATGAATCTAAACTTTTTGAGTATCATGACGTAACTAAGAAGTGACTGGGATTTCAATAAACTTTTATTTCTCCTGAATTTTATAAGGCATCCTTTAACCAATTTTACTTCAAACTTCTTGCAAAGAAATAATATCTTCTCACTTTCCATCGCCTTTAATAACCGTAAATAAATCGGGCTGTATTCTGTAAAATTAGAAAATTGCCCTCGAAACCGACTATGAAATAAAAAATAACGATGTTTTTATTTAAACAAGGCGAAACTCAAGTGGGATGGAATTTTTCGCGCCTACAATTTGTTCTGTCGGCGGGCCGTTTGCACTTTATTTTGTCAAGATTTAGGGCAAATGGAAACGGTAGCGGTACCAGGAATGTAGGTAGGGCAAGGAGGTTAAATTATCTTGTAAGGTCATGTTGGTATGTTGGCGGTAATACGTCGAGTTATTGAGCATGTTGAATTTGAATAATGGAGAATAAACTTACAACGTAGTTTCCTGGTCTAAAGTTTAGGTTTGTAATTCGATTTTCAGGATTAAACGTACTATTGGGTTTTTATAGCAATATTCAAAGTACAATTACAATACTCGCAGCCGTGAGGCACATGATATTATTTTAAGTTATCTTTAGTTTTTCTGTTTTTATGTGAATATTGCCTTAACCTGAGTCAAATTAATTTATTTACTTTCTTTCTTTCTTTCTACTCATCCCTTTGAAAAACACATTTATAGTAATTAATACCTTCAACCAAAAAATCAATGTGCCAAGCCTTTTCCGAACTACGTATATATTGGGGTCGGTTCCAGCTGGATTTCAGTATTTTACAAAGAGTGACTGCCTATCTCACCTACACAAACCAGATACTGGGTAATACGATACCCCTTGGTAAAACTGGTTGTCAGACTTTCGGGCTTCTGACGACCCGTAATGACCGTCAAAGATCCGATTTGTAGTAATACCTTTTTGGGTGGGAAATTATCAAATAACTTCTTCCGATCTGGGCGGAGGTGAAGGGCATGTCAGACTCTTACTGACTAAAACCCACCCGTGTTACTTCAGTTGCCTGTATGTTGCCAAGGGCCACGGTATCCCTTTCGGATTTTCCCGCGACCCCGGCAGGCATCGGTCCTAGTGGACCCTGTCAGTTGTGCTGACATCTCTTTGAGGCGTGAGTGGAACACAACGCACCGTCGACCCGGGCCTGGTCCTTATCGGACGGCGAGCTACCCATTGCTCACCGTCCGCAAGCCAGTTGGTAGTACAATACTCTAGTAGTACCTTATCGTAAGGTAACAGAACATCACGCCTGTTTTCCACAGGTTTTTGTTGTTAGGCAGATGTGCACCTATAGTACACCCACATTTTGCCAGTTATGTTAAGTCCCATACCTTATTTTATATCAATAATACCTGATAGAGCCCATCCAGTAACGTTATACGCTCGTTATTTTGTTTGTGAGCGCCTTCATTCTGTGAGTGTATGTTTTATTCAAGAGTCTCTTCGCTGATGTTTCGAGATGGAGCACTCACTATTTGCAACTGACTATAAAATGATGCCTAAATGCATTTTAATATATATTTTTTGTTTTTGTTTGTTGGTAATGTTATTCGAATCTAAAAATAAATTAAATTATTTTTAGATTAGTATCGCTTTTATGACAATCGCCTGTTTTGCTAAAATCAATGAAAATGAAGCTTGTTTTTTTTAAGATATTGTATTTATTAAGCATCATTTTTTATTGGGTGGGTTTTTTTTTACATTAGGGGTAAAGATTATTTTACAGAATTAAAATGAAATGTATAATTATTAATAACAACTTGTACTTAGTAAACGTGGTCGCTCGCAATGGGTCTTATCAGAAGGCACAAAATCACGCAAAGGGCAATGGAGAGGGTTATGCTTGGAGTTTCCCTACGTGATCGAATCAGAAATGAAGACCAAGGTAACCGACATAGCCCGAAGAATTGCCAAACTGAAGTGGCAATGGGCAGGGCACGTTGCTCGCAGAATAGATGGTCGATGGGGCTGAAAGGTTCTGGAGTGGCGACCGCGTACCGGAAGACGTAGCGTTGGAAGGCCTCACACAAGATCGACCGATGACGGCCGATGACCATGTGAAGGCCGCAGGAATCAGCTGGATGCGGGAAGCACAGAATTGGTCGAAGTGGCGGTGCTTGGGGAAGACCTATGTCTAGCAGGGGACGTGTTCCGGCTGAAATGACGATGATACGTCAAGCTTACTTTAATAGTAAGATTATTTTCATTAAAAATGTGCCGCCAATTCCAAAAAAGGTATTGTTTGTGGCTTGCCTATATAAATTCTTCAGTTTCCGTTCAGTTTCACTACCAGTAATAAAATAATCACAGATACATAAAAAAAACATTCCGCATCCCGGTCAGCGAAAGTGTTTGTCTATCTGACTTGTATTATCGTTATCTAGAGAAGAGTTGGCAACATGCCACGACACTTTATCTAAGGCTTTACACCTGACATGTCGCTTTCTCTATGAGCTTTAAATATTAAGGAAAGAAAAGAAATAAATAAGAAACTGTATCTATTCATTCAGGGATTGTATTAAGACTAATGGGAAAAGAAACTGACTACTGAAATTCTTATTTAGCTTAAAAGTCGGAGACGTTGTACCCGCAATGATAAATTTCTATTTTTATCACATCTATTCAAAAAGAGCTAATTTGTTCTTCTTTAACAGGGACCAAAGTAGCTTTTTAATCCCGAGGTCAAAATAAAAATCCAAGATGGAGCTGCGAAAATTTTCACATTTTTCGTCATGGGTATTGTTTTCATAGTTTTCGTAGGTGCTAAAGTCGTGAGGACAAAATCTAAATCTAAAACGGTTGCTGCGAACATTTTGTTTTTGTTTTACGAGTAAATCATACATGAGAAGGAACTGCGTTCCTGACAGGGGTCGGACCGCACACGTTTTTTTTTCCCATAGAGTGTGATAAAAAGTAGTGTTCACCTCGGGAGCAACACTATTTTAAGCTCGAATGACGTACTTTGAATCCCTCGCTTCGCTCAGTATTCTAGTTTGTAATCCCTCGCTACGTTCGGGATTCTACTCTAGAATCCTTTGCTCCACTCTGGGTTCAAAGAAACACTCTCGCCTTAAAAGTAGTTGTTTGTTCCCTTGGTAAACAATCTACTATTTTAGCATTGTAAATGCTTTTTCGATCACTTCAGTAGGGTGCCCGTTTTCAAGAAAAGTGCGGCCGGGGGGCTAGTGGCCTCAATTATTAAGATAGAGAAATGAAAACGGTATTTCTGACACCCACGCAGGTGAAGTCACGGGCAATGGCGAATGCGTACAGAAATTGTTTGGACCTAAAATGACAAAAAGCTAGCTGCACCCCATGGTTTCACCAACGTCTGTCTAGATCTCGTGGGAATATCGGGATAAAAAGTATTCTATGTCCTAATCCAGGTTATGGTCTACTCATGTGCCAAATTTCATCCAAATCCATTTAGCCGTTTTAGCGTGAAAGCGTAAGAAACAAACTCACTTTCGCATTTACAAACTTAGGTAAGATTACAAAATGGCAATTGAATGAACCTAATATAAATTGCCCATTGTATTTGGTTACTATGGCTAGTAATATTGCTCTCAGAAAATAAGTGAATTGCTAACACCGCACAAGCAACTTATGTGTGTATGTACCTACTTGTGTGTCTTCTTCTAAAGTGTCCTTTTTGAAGTAAAACGGTGTCGAGGCGCCGCGCGTCAAATTTTAAAGTTTTCTCGACCGGCCTTAGTGTAATTATATTTAGTATGTTTTGGAAACTACGTTTAATATTCAGTGAACATTTTAGTTATTTTTTGCTACATTTGGAGTTCGATGGTTGAGCATAAAGTTTAGTACTTTATAAATGATTTTATTTATTTAGTCATATTTATTTATATATACTTTATTGTACACCACAAAAATACATAACAAAAAAAAAACAAACAAACACTACAAAATATACAATGGGCTGCCTTATCGCTTTCCGCGATCTCTTCCAGGCAACCTTATTATTACCTATATTATTTAATTTATCTTTTATTTATTATTATTTCCTTTATTTAACTATATATACATATAAATTATATTTTTAAATATTAGAATAAAAAAATATAAAAACATTTAAAAATATAAAAAATAGTAGCCCACCGGTATCGGGAATAGGGTCCAAGCTACCGGCGGTCAGGGCTCCAGAGAGAGGAACCTCCTAACAATGCGAGCCGTGTCCAGAAGTACCGCTTTCTGGATCAAGCCCTTGATCCAGCTGCCTAACGAGAGCCTCCTCAGGTGTTGGTCGAGGCTCTTGGCTATTATGCCATTGGCCGTCACGATTATCGGCACAATGACTGCTGTATCCACATCCCACATGTCGACAACCTCGCGAGCCAGGTCAAGATACTTAATCTGCTTATCTTTTTCAGCTTTCACGAGGTTCTCGTCATGCGGGACCGCTATATCAATAATCATTGTGCGACGCTCTAATCGATCTATCACCACTATGTCTGGCTTATTGGCAACAATAGTCCTGTCAGTGATGATAGATCGATCCCAATACAACGTGATATTGTCATATTCGAGAACTGGGTCGGGCTCATACCTATAGTACGGTACTTCCGATTCCACAAGATTGTATTTCAGAGCAAGTTGCTGGTGGATAATCCTGGCTACAAGGTTGTGCCTATGCAAGTAGTCTCCGTTAGCCAGACGAGAACAGCCAGAAATAATGTGGTGGATTGATTCCCCCGGACGGTGACATGCCCGACAGATGTCAACCGTGCCGTCTTTCACAATGTATTTCCGGTAGTTGTTCGTCATCATAACTTCATCCATAATCGCAAAGACAAAACCTTCGGTTTCTCCAAAGAGATCACCGAATCGCAGCCAGGATACGGACGCTAATAGGTCTACATCAGGCCCATGTAAAGCCCGGTAAAAGCGCCCGTGAAGCTCTTTGCTCTGCCATACCTCCCTGAGGTTATTAGTATCTAATACTATAGGTTTGCGCCAGTTCTCGTTAGCCAAGGATAGCGGGGTAAGGCCCTTGTCCACCGAGATCACATCTCGGTGCATCCCCACGTCGGCTTCTAGGAAGTATTCCCTGAGACTGCATACCTCACGGTTGTGCAGGGTCTTAGCATTTAAGAAGCCTCGACCTCCACACTTCCGCGGGATATACAGTCTCATCACCGATAACCGTGGGTGATGCATCCGATTTGCGGTCAGTAGTGTGCGGATCCGGACCCATAATAATAGCAACACCGTGTCAACAGAACATCTCGTTTTCGAACTATAACTTTAATTTGAACAAATAGATTAATTTTGAAGCATTTTTACAAGAGTTTTTCTATACATACTCAACCTAAAACCGGAAAACCATTTAAAATCCAGTAAAAACTCATAACTCACCAAAATGCAATAGAATTTGATTAAAAACTGCCGAATCGGAGGTGACATGGCAGATGTCACCTCCGATAAAATAACAATGAATGGAAAACAGATGGAAAATAGGAAAACGATGAAACTACGAGTATGTTGACAAGATCAGCCACACGTCGAGCACGCCTACTATCTCCGGGCTCGTCGCTCAGCTCCGCCTCGCCGCCGCCGGTACCCAGCCCCACTATGAACGCTGGGACAACACCAGCCGCGGCAGTTGCGTCGAGCTCGAGCGACGAGTATTTCTCTCCGCCCACGACGCCACCACCGTTCGTCGACGGGGAGGACACCGGCCTCCGGACGGCTTAGGACCTCGAGGCCCACCGGCCTCTGATAGGGTCCCAGCTCCCGGCGGATGTGTGCAGCGCATGAGATGGACACAATCCATCAACGAGAATGTCATGCGCTCATACTACGGGGCTACAGAGGGGGGAAACAACCTGACCGCGTACCGTGTTCGGATGCTCTCTCTTTTTCAGGTTATTATTATTATTATTATATTGATTTTCATCTTTTTGAACCTACTGCTTTTCAAATCTACTCAGTCAGTCATTCTTCTTATCGATATTTTAGCTTAGAGAAGCTAACATATCGTTATGAAGTAAGAAGACCAAGAAAAAATATAGATTTTTAAGGATTTCATACTTTGATGTCCTTATAAAACTATTATTCCACATTTTTATATTGATTGAACAAAGAATTCTTCTGCCTAGCATTGCAAAGAAAACAAAGCATATTTTCGTCCAAGAAAAACCAATTAACACATTTACAACGAAAGCTTTCAATAACAAATCAATACGAAGAAAACTTAATAAGTATACCTAGATATTTATGTTCGAACTTAAAGAATACCAAGAAAGGCAAATACATCTCAAGGACTGGAGTACCTTTCCACGGCTACGGAAGGAAACCTTCAACATCAGACGCCATCTCTCTTTCTTTGGAGATTAAATAGGTCGTGATAATGAGGTCTTTGGTGAAAAGGAAATATCATAATCATTATCATAAATCTTTATTTATCTCAATATAATCACTATCACAACTCCTTGACAACACTGAATTAGTGCGAAGGCTAAAAAGGGTAAAACCTTTTGGGTTAGTTTAGTGCAGTGTAAGTGACCTTACTAGTGCAAGTGACTTTTATAAAGAACACGTGAATCAAGTGTCTTCTCTTAACTTATAGTGAATAAGAAAGACGTTATTGGACGACTTCTTAATTTTATAGTTACTTAGCAGTTTAAGTTATACTTAAATTACTTATTAGCTAATAGGCTAGATTGTAATGTGAATAAAGTATCACCAAGAGTGTAACTCTAAAAGAAAAAAAAACTCAATATAATATTACAGGCACTTGATAATAAAATGCACAATCTTAAATAGAGAGAGGTGTCTATGGTAGGAGGGTCCTGAGTTATAGATCGGGCTCTCTTAGACAGGACATGGTAATTTTCAAAACAAATATATTATTATGCAACACTTTTTTTTCCAAGAAGTAACACATTGATGTGACACTCGTAGAATGTTCTGGCTATAATTATTATTATTTATTTATATTTCAGACAACATGATCCATTTTGTTAGTAAAAAATTGTGCTTAAAACTATGTTAGTTCACACATAAACGCATACAATGTTTAAAGAACGGACAGTCATACTTGTCCGCTATCACACTCAGGATGCTGTTGCTACTCACACGCACCCTGTGCAGCAGGGACGCCGCTTTCTTGCGTAAGATTGCCGCGAAACCATCAGTGCGTGCCTCCATGAACATGGCGGACGCGCTGCAAAACGGCGGAAGCCTCAGCAGCATGCTGAATGCATTATTATATTGGACCCGTAGAGCATTGACAGCCCTTTGCGTATATGCTGTCCACAGGCTGCTGGAGTAAAACGTCTGACAAAAAGATTTAAATAACAAAATTGGCTAGCATGTTAGCCCTGACCTTCAACGCTCTGCGTTCCCTTTCCATGTCACATTCGTCGTTCAAAGAGTCTGTAACTGTGTTTAATGTACAGAGAGTAAAATATCTTGAGGAAAATTTATGCGCAAGAGGGTTCGAAATTTAAATTGGCCTTTTATCATCATATGGCAATTTGAACTTAGAAAGTTGTGTTGGTGATTTTAATGATTATAATCTTCGATCAATAATTATAATCCTGTAAATACATATTCTTTCATGTTTATACGTAAATCCTAACTAGGTATACAGGGTGGCAGGGACATCGACGCGAAGCCGGCTAAAAAAAAAACAGCTGCTCCATACATTTTGACCGCGTAGGTATTGCATTTTTCTATGGAACAGCTGTTTTTTTTTTTAATAACCTACGAAAAATTTCAACGCAGGGGCAGGGTTCAGAATCATGTACTGAATTCATGGTAACCGGCTTCGCGTCGATGTCCCTGACACCCCGTATATTAATATTATAATGCGAAAGTGAGTTTGTTTGATTGTTCGTTTGATCTCCATGCGGGCGAAGCTGTGAGCAAAAGCTAGTAATGAAATAGTTCAAACACAAACTATACGCAAGTTGCAGGCAAAAGCTATCTTATCTTTGAAATTTATCTCTTGGTTGTCCTATCTGCTGTCCTGACACAACACATAGCTCGAGTGAATTGTTCAAACAAACCTCTCGAATTCCTTAACAAACTGAATTTTAAAATGCCAATAACCTGAACATGTCAATTCCTTAGAAAACAAGCATTTCAATACAGTGTGAACTTGTCTTAGAATTGCAGATCATACTGGAAACTATTACATTTATTAATGGTTTTCTAGAAACTTCCTCAGTTGAAAAGCTGCAGTGCAAAAGCTGCAATATTGCAGTGTGAAAATGCGAGTTCTTTGCACGATCTATCTTTGTAGGTTGTGTCCAAAGGATTTCCGAGAATTCTTGTTTAGGAATAGGAAAGCACAAATAAAATAAGTGCAAGACATTGTTGTCCTCAACTACCCCATTGGTCTAGTGGTCGCAAGCGTCTACTGAGAATGAGGTCCTGGGTTAGATTTGAGTCCATTTCAGACAATAATCTACATGGTCCTCATATGGCCTGACCAAGATTATGTCTGGACTAAGAGACTGTGACCTCTGAGTTTTTTTTCGGCCTTTATTCTCAAAGTAGTCAGATAGGAAACGCCGAACTTATCTAGCTTATTTTTAAGAATTTATTAATATGTCGTGTAAAAGTGATTCCAATATCCTATTTACAGAATAAACAATTTCATTTTATTAACCGAATTCCAAAAAGGAGGAGGTTATATGTTCGACGCGTATATATGTTTTTTTTATGTATGTCCGTCGATTTCTCCGTCAATTGTGGACCGATTTTGAAAATTATTTTTTTGTTTGAAAGGGTATGCTCCCGGATTGGTCCCATATAAATTTTATTAACTTTGCTTGGATAGTTTTTGAGTAAGCTTCAATAATACGTATTTTTCCACTTAGTATATGTGGATGATATGATGATAACTTTCTGTGACTGTTATTTACATAGCAGATACTGGTATTCGAATTTGTGTGGGGTAGGTACCACAACTAAAAAGTGAAAAATAAAAACTTTTTCCAAAAAAGAATTAACCGACTTCCGAAAAATAACTTTAATTTCGGAAGTCGGTGTCAAATAACGAAAATTCAAAATCAAAGACACCGACTTCCGAAATTAAAGTTATGTTTCAATTTGTCAAACTCAAACTCAAACTCAAACTCAAAGCATTTATTTCAAATAAACCAATTACAGGCACTTTTGAATTGTCAAAGGGTCGGTCAGTCAGAAATATGAAGCTAGTTGCCCATTCCAACGCGTAGTAGGTTCCTATGGAGAAGAACGGACAAGAAACTCCACGGACACTCTTTTAAATCAGAATATTGTTACAAAATATTGGTTACATCATTCATGTTGTAATTATACATGTGAGAACAATGTAGAGAGACGTGCACGTTAAAAGCGTCCGTAATAAAGAAAAAAACAATTCAAAAATTAAAATAAATTCAAAATAAGCCTTGGCAGCTAAGAGATGACCAGTCCCCACTGACGGCGCCCGTTCACGAACATGACGCATGGATCAGCACCATTTAGCTCAACCATTTTGAAGGGAACTTTATGATCCAACACACACGCCACCACCAGCGAGACATTTGAGTGAGCATGACATACTCTCAGCCGCAAGGGCACATTTTTTATTTGTAGTGTTTTTTTTCGGAAATCGGTTGTTTTTTTTTTTGTAAAAGTTTTTATTTTATTTCCAGGTCGGGCAAAGTGTTATCAGTAATTTCTCGGTAGCAGTCTGAATGTGTGCCCTATTGAGGGCAACAGGCTTGCACCCTATTACATGGGACTTAAACATAACTGGCGAAACATGGGTGTACTACAAGGACACTCCAGCCAAAGATGGCTGGAGACTGCAAAATACAGTGGAATTCCTTGGAGGAGGCTTTTACCCGAAAGGGGTCCATACAAATGTAAACATGTTATTTTTATTTTATCACGTAATGTGATTTATAATTTAATGTTTTTTTTTTTCAAATATTGCTAAATTAAGTGTATGATTTATGAAATGTTTTGCATGGAATTAAATAAAGCTTTATTTTTTTATTTAAAGTTTTTAGCTATTCCCCAGGGATCTTTGGTGTACGAGGGGCCGAAGCCAACTTACAGAGGCCCGTTAGAAGTTTTTAATGAAATAAGGCACCAACCGACGATCATCCCTGTATGTACTATGCAAGTGCATCCAGGATACCTCTGCCTAACTCTTCGAGAATACAGGCGTGATATTATGATATGTTTATGTTAAAAAAAAAAAAAAAGTTGTAAGTAATATGTAGATTTTCACACAATGTAATAGAATGTATAATATAATTGGCACTCGTAGTGAGCCTGTAAATTTATCAATATTTAACATATTCTTGATATTTGTAAAAACTACATATTTTTCTCAAGTCTAGACAAAATTCCCCGAATGATCACTGAACATTTGTATCCCATAAAATATGTATGTATTGTTATAAAAAAATCAGAAACCTAACTCCAGTAACATAATAAATAATTCACATATACTAAAAAAACATCTATGTACGTACGAAATAATATGAATATAAAATATGTATGTATTGTTATAAAAAATCAGAAACCTAACTCCAGTAACATAATAAATAATTCACATATACTAAAAAAACATCTATGTACGTACGAAATAATTCTAGATTTAAATAAGCGCACTTACTAAAAAACCGGTCAAGTGCGTGTTGGAACACGCACAATGAAGGATTCCGTAGTTGGGATGTTGAACATGTTCTCCCATACGAAATGTATGAGAGAACATGTTTTTGCAACAGCAAATGTAAGTTGGTCAAATTATTACTCGTTAACTTGTAGAGGCTACTTAGCTGTGACAGTTTTTCTTTTAATATCGTTATGTATACGTCCGTGATTTTTTTCACATAGCCAGAACCATAGATATAAGAAAGAAGGAGATATGCCCGGTAGTTGAAAATGTATCGAAACCCAATGTCTTCTATCTATCCCTACTCTCTAGTCTGCGATCACACATGCGATCAGTAAACCCAATAAATACGAGGCCCCGTTCACACTTGCAATTTACAAATCAGAACGTACTACATAATCAATTATAAACCTTATCCCATCAAACACAGCGTGCATTTACCATGCACCGTACAACTCACCCACACGAAAACATCGTTCGCTGTCGTTGTGCTGTGCAAAAGCCATTTATTTTACATATACGCTAGTGATTGACTAAATCGGAAACTTATCGATTCTCCCATTTATTATTGTATTAAAATTTTTGGAAGTTGCTGAAAAAATTATAAATAAAAAACGATATACATATAATAAGATGATATAAATAAACAATAAGTAAGTAAAAAAAAGAAATATTAAGTAAACCAAAAAAAAACAACATTATGAGAAAATCTAAATGAGTATAAAACAAGATTTCACATCGGTCTTCCAATCAGGCTATAACTGTTGACAAATTGAAGAATAAACTTTAATAGTAATATAAATTCATACGACAATCGACATTATTGTCGATAGCCTACGTTAGTGGATCTGCACAACCACATCACTAATCCGTCACAAGACGCTGCGGCCGTACTAACGATGCAACCGCTTAAAGTAAATATCGTTTTGTAATTTTTACATTGCTTGTCCAGTTACTTAGCGACATACTTTGGTAGTGGTAAAGAAGCAATGTATTTACTACAATAAAAGTACAGTCGCTGTGATATATGAAAACAAAAATAACGTAGTAAAGGCAAGAAATATTTTACGATTTGTTGTTTTTCATGATTTTCAACACAAATATAGCAAAATACTTGTGCTGATTTATGAAAAGTGGTTCTACGATTTATAAAGTTTATAGTTTAGCTTCGATTTTTACAAGAAACCACTGAACAACACGGTATTCTTAAATGTTATCACGATCGCGCTCGAAAGCGCACTAGTTAGCGGAGACGGCCATTTGCCTGAGGCATGAGCATTGTGATCAAGACGCGCGGACACAGACACGCCCCCATACCACTTCTCCTGTTATTTATATTTCTATGGCCAGAACCAACCATTTAGCTGGCCGGACTTGACTCGTAACAAAAATTTGCACTTTAAAGCTTAATATTTCGCAAATGGATTCTTGAATCTAAAAATGGTTTGGCACACTCACAATATTTTTGAATGACCTTTCCAACGAAACCGCAGAAAATGATATAGACGAGGATCTAAAAATATTCGAAGATTACCCAGAAAAAAAAAATATGATTTTTGTGTACCACTTTGTCGGCGTAATTAATATGTATACCCATGCCAAATTACAGCTTTCTAGTACTAACAGTCTCTGAGCTAAGCCACGGACAGACAGACAGACGGACATGGTGAAAGTATATGGGTACCTTGTTGAGCACTGAACCAAGGGGTATCGTATTACCCAGTTACTGGGTTGTGGAGGTCAGATAGACAGATGCTCCATGTAAAATACTGGTATTCAGCTGCATCCGGTTAGACTGGAAGCTCACCCCAACATTGTTGGGAAAAGGCTAGGCAGATTGATTTGTTGAGCACTGAACCCTAAAAACGGAAAAAAATATGCGATGTTTTTTCACTTTCGTTTAAAAAACTCTGCTTTTTATACCAAGTAAGGTAGCGTAGTGGTTCATGCGGTCCATGGCCCTTTACGGGGCACCGGTGTGGGCGCGTTCACTGAGGCTGCGACCGGCCCAGCGGTTGAACGCGTCCCAAAGGGTCATGGCCATCAGGCTGGTCCGGGGATACCGCACGGTCTCCCGCGAGGCGGCGAGCCTCCTTGCCGGACTACCGCCATGGGATCTGGAGGCGAAGGTCCTCGCGCACATGTGGGAGTTGCGCGAGGAGGCGAAACGCCGGGGTATAACTCCGCTGCCGCAACAAATCGCGGCACAGCGGACAGAGCTCCGGCGGGATCTCATGGCGGCATGGAGTGTGCGATTGTCGCAACCCAGCGCTGGGCACGCCACAATTGCGGCGGTAAGTCCCCTCTTTGAGGAGTGGCTGGAGAGGCGCCACGGCGTCCTCACCTTCCGCCTGACGCAGGTCCTCACCGGACACGGTTGCTTCGGGAGGTTCCTGTTCAGGATCAAGCGGGAGGAAACGCCCGGGTGTCACCATTGTGTGGAACGCCCGGAGGACACGGTGGAGCATACGGTGGAGGTCTGCCCGGCTTGGGCGGAGCACCGCCGTGTCCTCACGGAGGCGATCGGCGGCGGCGATCTCTCGCGTCCGGCCCTGGTTCAGGCCATGGTCCGGAGCGAGAGTGCATGGGAAGCCGTCACTTCCTTCTGCGAAGCAGTAATGCTCGCGAAGGAGGAGGCGGAGCGCGCGAGGGAAATGCAAGATGCGCGCCCTCGCGCCCCTAGTCGCCGCAGGAGACGCCCCGGGCGTCGGGAGTCGCGAGCCGACTTCCGGCCACCGTAGGCGCGGGCTTGCGGACGGTGGGCAATGGGTAGCTCGCCGTCCGATTAGGACCAGGCCCGGGTCGACGGCGCGTTGTGTTCCACGCGCGCCTCAAAGAGATGTCAGCACCAACTGACGGGGTCCGTAAGGGCCAATGCCTGCCAGGGTTGCGAGTTTGTCCGAAAGGGATATCGCGGCCCCGGCACACAGGCAACGGAAGGAACATGGGTGGGTTTTAGTCAGTAAAAGTCTGACACTCCCTCTCGCTCCGACCAGAGCGGGAGGAGTCATTTGATGATTTCCCACCCAAAAAAAAAAAAAAAAAAAAGGTAGCGTAGTGGTTGCTCCACCACTGCATTATGTCCTGTCGTAATCATAACAATAAATAATACTGCATCCACGTAAAAACAATAAACTAGATTTTTCAAGCGAATACACTCACGTAAAAAGTTGAATTTATTGCTTTCCCGGGACCTATTTTGTGGGATAAGGCAAACCGTTGTTTTTTCGTCTATCTGTGAGAATCTGGACGAAAAATATTATATTCGAAACTAAGCAGGTTTTATTTTAAAAGGATTGCACTGTGGTTGCTACGGCGTAGTCACGTAGCTAAAGATTATGACGTCACGGCTACGCTGCTACGACGTAGGAGATAGTCATGTTACTAGTCTGTATAATGTCTTGGGAAGAATTGGAAACTATTTTTTCTAACAGAGAGATTTGGCTCTCTCATACAGATAGGAGACTTGGGGCTTATTTCATGTAACAGACAATACGACATTTCGTCAATAAGTAACAAAATTGTCACATGTTTGTGTCAGGTACTTTTTAATAAAGCACTAAAACCAATAAAACCCTGTTAGTTTTATTAAATAGTCTCCTGAGTTTCAACAGTGGGAACTCTAGGCTGATTATGTATTTATGTTTTTTCTGTAGGTTTATTTTAAACAATAAAAGCTCTCTTCTCATTTGCTCTTCACAACCTAGCTTGTTGTTACTTTCACCATTTCATTGGGCAAACGTGATGATTAAGACTATTATCACTGACTAGCTGCACCCCGCGGTTTCACCCGCATAGGTCTCGATTCCGTGGGAATATCGGGATAAAAAGTATCCTATGTCCTAGCCCAGATCTTAGTCTACCCCTGTGCCAAATTTCATCTAAATCCGTTGAGCCGTTTTAGCGTAAAAGCGTAACAAACAAACAAACATACAACATACTCTTCTCTTTATAAAATAACTCGTAGTTTAGTTAATTGTGTTAACTTTTGCACTCTACTGAACTTTTAATATACACCATTTTTTCCAAGTAAATGTCTATCAATTTACATGAAACTTCAAACAATATTGGCTCAATCTGGTGTCATAACTCCCTCATGCTTATAAGTAGGCACTTACCTGAACTATTTCCCTGGTATGGAAATTGAAGACGATTAGGTAAACAACCAATTTTCTGGATTGCTTTTAAGGATACCGTGTTAAGCTCGCAGGGCTGTCCGAATTGGGTGGACAACTTTTTCGTATTCGACATAACATTATGCTTGTCAAGCGTGATGTTATGTAATGAGGGGTAAGACAGAGGTGTATCTATAGTACATCCACGTTTCGCCAGTTATGTTTAAGTCCCATGTAATAGGGGGCGACCCTATTGCCATCAACCGGTCACGAATCCAGACTCTGGGCTGCTACTGAGAAATTCCAGACGGACAAAAAAAAAATACTTTTTCAGACCCGGGATGATTCCCGGCACCAACGAGGCAGTTTAGTCGTGGTGGTGATGAAATTAAAACTGTTACACTGCAGTCAACTGCAAACCTTCCAAGGCAAAAAAACTGTTTCACTCGAATCAGAAGCACCAATAATAACAACAGAAACAAGTTATCGTAAAAATACAATACTGTTGAACTCAAAAAAGCGAGACTCATTAATCATACCCATATTCCAAAACGATTAGCTCGTGAATATTCAAGAGGGCCACAGTTTGGGCCTTGGAGCCTGAATCAATACAAACCATTCACACCCAAAATGTGGTCTTGAGGAAATATTTACTGTTCCTTTATTGGTGAATTTTTATGATTCTAGCAGCTGCTCGAAAAGACTGGAGGAATTGAGATTTATTTTAACCGATTTCCAAAAAGGAGGAAGTTCTACGTTCGTAGCGTATGTTTATTTTAATTTTTTTTTTTTGTATGTCCACCGATTTCTCCGTCAATTGTGGACCGATTTGGTTTTTTTTATTTTTTATTTGTACGTGTATAGGTGGTCCCGTATCAATTTTGTTCTATACGGATGATATGATACGTTCCTGTCACTGTTATTTACATAGCAGGTAGTGGTATTCGAATTTGTGTGGGGTAGGTACCACAACTAAAAAGTGAAAAATGAAAAAACTTTTTACAAAAAAAAAAAAACATCTAACTTCCAAAAAAACATCACAAGTGAAAAATAACTTAAATTTCGGAAGTCAGTGGGAAAAACGAAAATTCAAAAACAAAGACCATGTTTTTTTAAATTCTTTGTTTTTAAGTTTAGTTTAGTAGTGGTCACAAGCGCTACTGTTGAGCTTGAGGTCCTGTCATGTCACTAACGAGGCCGTCATTTTCGTATTTATTTATTTATTTTTAATCTAATATACGTCACTATAACGTAATATCATCTTGCCTGAATTCCTAGAAGGAGACGGCGGCATAAATGTATCGGATATCGAAAAATCACAGAAAAAGTCAATAAAAAAATCGATAGTTGATTACTTCTACATACCCACTCATATATCTCCCAAGTGGGTAGGTAGAGACTACAGAATGCCACCTGCTATCCTTACTTACTCTTTTTGATTATTTCTACACTCCACTTTATTGATTACTTCTTATTTAAGAGCGTTTATCCTAAAAGTTGGTAACGTCGCAAATAGCTGTCAAAAATTTACCTGTTTTGATTAATTTGGTAATATTACTGTATGGAAATAAAAAATGTGGCTAAATAGCGAACTAGAATATTAATAATGAATTGCAATTAGGTACATATAACATTGAAATTGATGTTGTACCCATTTTAGGTATAAAAAAGGCATTTGGAAAGTTTCAAAGTACTTGCACTTTTTTTACATCTAAAACTAAATATTCGGTGTAACGATATTAATATTTGCATTTCATAATCAATTTTAGTTCGCTAGTTAGCCATATTTCTTATTTCCATACAGTAATATTGCAAAATTAATCAAAACCGCGAAATATTCGACATCTATTTGTGACGTTGCCCACTTTCAGAATAAACGCTCTTAAATGCGTAGACATTTTACCAGACTACAACTTGTTTGTTTCTCTCATGCAAATTCCTATTTGAAAATTTGAAAACCTGACGATATTTAGGTGTCTTTGTAGTGTGGTTTATGCCATCATCATATCGTCCTGCCCCTAGTCCAAGTTACTTGAACAACATGTTTTTTTCTTGCATTCTCACCAGTCAACCGTCATACTATTCCCTTCTCTTTCTTGTGTGCTTTATGCCAATGGTTTTCTACGTCACAAAACCTTCATATCAAGTAAATTAAAATTAATGTGAACATTTTAGTGCCACCCCTGGTCACTGAAGGAGCGTGGGTTTATCGAAATAATAAAATAAAACGATAACGGTATTAGTTTTTGTTTGTCCACACATTGTAACACAAAGGATCACGTTCCACAATGTGTAACAAAAAATATTTTATTTTATAGTTTCAAATATATTTATGTTTTTCTTGGGAAACATTATTAAACTTTTTGCGCTTCTCGATGTATACTTTTTTTCGTAGTTGAGCTTTTAACTTTCTCCTCTTTATTGTGACAGCTGGTCGCAGTACCTGGGGTACCAGAAAAGAGTTAGGTTAGGTTGAAACTATGACCAACCACGCGCGAACCGCATGAGGATTTTCTGAAATGACATTCACTAGGTGGCAGCACTGAGACGTCAGGTCCGGGCACCTGTCAAAAGTGTCAAAGTGCCTATATATTATTTAGTCGTGACTGAATGATGAACGACTGAACGAAACGAATGATGAACGTCTTCATTTATTTTATATTCATTGTCGAAATGGAATACCTATTGTCAAATGGCGCCAACTGGTTGCGTGATTTTTTATGAAAACCGTCATTTGTCGAAGTAACTAGGCTATGGCACTCCGATCAAATGGGTTAAGTTAGAACTATGACCAACCGCGTCTACATCCAAGTTGGTAGCAGTTAAGAGGGTTTATCCTAAAAGTTGGCAACGTCGCTAGTAACTGTCAAATATTTACCTGTTTTGATTCTTATAGCAATATTACTGAATAATAATAAGAAATGTGGCTAACTAGCGAACTAGAATATTAATAATGAATTGCAATTATAACATTGAATTTGATGTTGCATCCATTTTAGGTGTAAAAAACGCATTTGGAAAGTTTTTTTACATCGACCCGAGCCCAACACGCACCCGCCTTGTGTGTGTGTTGAGCTTTACTTGGAAATTTTGTTATTTTTAGGTACTTACCCAAAAAAGGAATTACTTGATTGTTTTTTTTATTTGTTTTACAAATATTAAAATAAAATATTTAAGATAAAAAAATTATTGATCAATCTGCCTAGCCTTTTCCCAACTATGTTGGGGTCGGCTTCCAGTCTAACCGGATGCAGCTGAATACCAGTATTTTACATGAAGCGACTACCTATCTGACCTCCACAACCCAGTAACTGGGTAATACGATACCCCTTGGTAAAACTGGTGCCAGACTTTCGGGCTTCTGACGACTCGTGACGACTGTCAAAGATCCACGAATGACAGCCGGGACCAATGGCTTAACGTGCTTTCCGAGGCACGGAGGATTCTCGGTATGTAAAGATGGTCACCCATCCACTGACCAACCCCGGCAAGCGTAGCTTAACCTGATGGATCAACCAGTGCGGCTGTTGTTACTTAGCCACGAGCTTCTCAAATTTTTCTTTCCATAAAAACCTAATTCAGACTGTTTCGAAAAGTTTCAAATAAAAATAGCTAAATCGGTCTAGCCGTTCTCAATTTTATTTATAGATAGATGACTCGCCATTTTTTACCCGACAGCGGTGAAGGCAAAAAAGGAGGGTTATATTATGAAGAAACTGATCGTGTATTGATAGATCGTATGATTGCATTTGGAAGTTCCTCTTACCCTTAAGCGGCTTTGAGTTTGTCCGAACCGACAAAGTTTAGCCTAACTATTCAAAACTATATTATGCCGAAGCGTTGAGATTCATCTGTTTCAAACCAATTGACCCGCCGCACACGTATAAAAAACAGGGTTGATAAAAATCATGATTTTTATAAAAAAAACTAAATAATCGGATTTATTTGATTTAAATCGGATTAATTGGATTTAAATCGGATTTTTTTGATTATTTCTGTCACATATGTCTCTAAATGTTTTTTTCATTCTCGCTACTAAGCCCATTAATTCCTTCTTACAACGTTTACACACCGCTTTGTTCAACTTGTCGCAAGTGGACTTTTTTTCATCGAAATAAACCCATACAGCATCTTTTTCCCTTCCAGACATCTTGTTGTATTCACTTTCAGTAATCAATCACGAATGAGCGCGCCAAAGACTAAACGGACGGATTCAGTCACGAGTTTAAATTTCGGAGAATCTCCGAACGGTGTAGTTAAACAGCATTGGACACGTGTGTGCGCGCCGTAGTTTATTTCGGGGGCAGTCCCTTGACACATTTTGGCTGATTTGGTGGAAGTAAAAAAGTATTGATTTAAATCATTGATTTTTATAAAAAAAATCACTTGATTTTAATCGCGATTTAAATCACTGATTTAAATCAAGTGATTTAAATCATATCAACCCTGATAAAAAATATGTCATTTAGTCAATCATCAGCATTTCAGCTAATAGACATCAAAGCTTGGATACAGGCTTTCTCGAAGAATCGCCTAATGATTGAGTATATTCCAAAATACTGGCCGCAAAGCAAAACAAACACAAAACTCAAAAAAAAAACAAAGTTCCAAATATCAAATTGCAATATCGCTTTCACTGGAGTACCAGGGTATAAGCAACGTGAGAATGTTTGTGGAAATTCCCGGAATAACGGTGTAAAATAAAAACGCTCTATTCACTTTTATTTTTCCCTCTATTTCGGAGTCCCGAACAATTTGCTGGCGGTTCATTTTTGTGGGGTATCAGTTACTCGAGGTAATTTAGGCAAGCCGTACTTTTTTGGGATTTCGGGTAAAGTATATGTTTGAAAGTAATCGGTGTTTATTTATTACTTTTTCAGAGGTTTAAAGTGATTAACTAAAAGCGGATATAATAACAGACATTGCATCCTTAACATCCATTGTAACTACTATATTTGTCGGCAACGTTTTCCTTCTACATCATGTTAAGATAGTTTAATTAATGAGGTTAAAAGGAATGCTAGCAATCTGCCCAAAATTCTATGAGTATTTTATGTTTTTTTTAATGTTTTTCTTTTGTGTTATATATTTTCTTTCTTTCATTTATGTGAAAAATGCAATCGAAATTGCCAAAAACTCTCACTCTGAATATATTTATGAGTTTATTTCGTCTGAAAATTTGTAATAGTCCATAGGTATTTTCCCTGACTACCTCGTTGATCCAGTGGTCACACGCATCACTGTTGAGCATAAGTACCTGGGTTTGATTTCCGGGTCGGGCAAAGTGTTATTGAAATTTTTCCCGAATTTCTCAGAACTATCCCAGAGTCTTGGATTTGTTCCCGGTTGATGACAATGGGCTTGACCCCTGTTACATGAAATTTCGATGCACAGCAGCTACACCTCTGCCTTACCTCTATCTGCCTAACAGCGTGATGTTATGTTAAATTCTACAGCTCCTTTGTCTCCAAAAGAACGCACGAGTACATCTCCTTTACTACATGAGCCTCTAATACTATTCATCGACAAACTCCGCTCAAACAAACTTCTTGTTGAAATAAAATTTGTGTACAAAAAGAGACTGAATAAAATAAAATACTAATACATTACAAATACGCGTTATATTTCAGTAGCCATGCGTGCTGAAACACCTGAATTAGGCTGAATATGTTTACTGAGGAGAAAACAAATTCCGCGAACAAAATCACTGAAGCGAATGTCTTAGGAATTGTAATGTTTATTTACTTACTACCTATGTGGATAAATATGTACCTAGTATTTGGTCTTTGTGTACGATTTAGAAGACGATAAAACTCATAATGCGAAGCATAAGGCTGCGTATCCATAGAAGCGGAGCGAGGCAGCGGAGAGAACAATGGCAGCGGAGTGGAGCGGAGTTGCGAACAGTGTCTATCCATTGATGCGGAGCGAGGTAGCGGAGCGGAGTTGCGGACTGTGCGGAGCAAGACCGAGTTCACGCGACGAGTAATAATTCCCCACTCCGGTTCCCCGCTCCGCTTCTCCGCTCCGTTTCCCCACTCCGCTTCCCCTCTGCGCTTCTCCTCTCCGTTTCCCCGCTCTGCTTCCCGGTTTTGTATGAATTTTTGAATTAGTTCGCAAATCCCTGTCAACTGAAGCGGAGCGGAGGTTTTATGCAATTCCATTGGTTAATATTGGCACACCGCTACTCCGCTCCTCTCCTCTCCGCTCCAGTGGACAGGCAGCCTCAGAGAGTGCTTTACGATCGAAAAATTTGTTTTGCTTCCTTTCTGCAACTGTTTTTATTGTTACACTCTTGCTAGTACACAGAACCTACTTAATTTATATATCATTGTATTTTTTTTTTTTTTATGTTAACAGGCAGCCTCGTTAGTCGCACGTGCTTCTGCTGGGCGTAAGGTCCTGGGTTCGATTTCCAGGTCGTACAAAGTATTACTGGGTTTTTCCATCAGGAATTTCTCAGTAGTAGCAGGCTCGCTCGACGGCAATGTGTGTTAAAGAGTGACAATAGAGTTTCTTGCCCGTTTTTCTATATAGAAACCTAATACACTTTCAAAATCAATCTGCCTATTCTTTTCCCAACTATCTATAGGTATATAAAGATGGTCGCCCATCCACGGACCAACCCTGACAAGTGTAGCTTTTTTTTGGTTGGGAAATAATCATATAACTTCTTCTATCGGACGGCGAGCTACCCATTGCTCACCGTCCGCAAGCCCGCGCCTTCGGTGGCCGGGAATTGGGCTGCGATTCCCGACACCCAGGGCGTCTCCTGTGGCGCTAAGGGCGCGAGGGCGCGATGTTTGCCTGTCCCTCACGCGTTCCATAACGTATCCTTGACAATTCAAAAGTGAATTGTTAAGGTTACCAGTAAATGGTTTAATGCTTTGAGTTTGAGTTTTGTTTTTGTGATAAACTGTTGCAAAAAATTTCACTGCGAGTTTGCAGTCATTTAAATTGAGCAATTTATGTTGTAATGGCAGCAGATCACGTGGCTCGTGCCTCGTAATAAAAAACAACCTGATTGATCATCCCGCAAGCGTTAACCGTGGTTAGTTTATGGGATGGACTATGAAAAACAAAATATTGGATTATGGGTGGAACGCAATACCCCGATTCCAGTTACATAATAATGATTTGTTTTTCTGCGGAGAGAAAGATAGAGTAGAGGTGTACTACTAGTATAGTATAGTATAGTAAAAAATTGCAATGACTGCACAATGGTGAGTCAGTGGTCAAAATAAATGTCTAAAGCGGGATCTATTATCATATTTTTGATCATAGATCTTCGATCAAAAATACCATGAAATTGTAAAATAGACATATTATGGGAATTTCCCACTTGGGGGATATTACTAGGAGGTCATTCTAGGTCCCAGGCTATTATTAGGGGGTCATTCTATAGGTCCCAGGCTACCTATCTGCCAAACTTCATAATGATCGGTGCAGCGGTCTAGGCGTTAAAAGGTAACAGACATGCAGACAGAGTTACTTTCGCATATATACTGTTTTAAGTAATAGACTATGATGTTTTCAATATATACACGTGGAGATGTTTTTATCAACCCATTAAATCTTTTAACCTAACTGATACGTCATTACATAAATTCTACACTAAGCTGAGTTCAGACAAGCTCACATACATAGCTCAAACCAAACATAAGTTAAATTCGCAGAGATTAACTGTCCAAACTACGTCCACTCGTTAGAGTTCGTTACGTAAACCTTTTGTTAGGCCATTCTATTGACCGACAAAAAAGAGTTAGTTAAGTATTCACGTGGACGGAATATTGAACGTTGTTAAAATGTTCACAGGTAATGGTAACCTTCCAAAAGTTCAGGTGTTTAGCAAAATAGTACCAGGCGCACAGGTATGGCTGGATGTATGAATGTTAACGAAGGAAGAGAGGTATGTAAGGATCGTATCACGTGGCGTTTTTGTCCACCATCATGAGGAAGGTGGACAACGCCATGTGCGCATATGGATGTATGTATCATCATCGTCATTTCAGCCAAAAGACGTCCACTGCTGGATATAGGCCTCTCCCAAGCACCGCCGCTTCGACCGGTTCTGTGCTCTCCGCATCCATGGGCCTACGGACCATCAGGATGGCCGATGGGGACGAAAGGTTCTGGAGTGGTGACCACGTACCGGACGACTTAGCGTTGGAAGGCCTCCCACAAGGTGGACCGATGACCCGATGGCAGCGATTTTGTTCACGCGCCAAAAACATCCTTATAGCATATATTGATAAAAAAATTACTGAAAATTTTATGACGTTAATTACTTGAGAGTTTTAATCAATGGTTCTAGTATTAAAAAAAATTACATTCTAGTTTTTTTTTCCAGGTAAACGTCAACAAAGGCGTATCTTCAAGTATTTCAAGTACCTATCTAGTAAGTAGAAAACTTAAATGAAAATCCCTTCGATCTATAAGTGCATTATTGATCGAAGGAAAATCCCTAATAATCCTAGTACATACTAACTTCATGCTCTAATCTAATATCGGGAAAACTAACCAAGATGAGCAATCTTGTACCACAATCAAGTACCAGGACATCATAAAATACAGAGACATCAACACTACGTCGCTGAAGCTGCTCCAACCCGCAAGATTTCACCCGACCACAATTGGGTCAAGCCACAATCCCTTCAACCAGGGATGCGTTCAGTCCGAACCATTTTAACTGATTTACACAACTTGTTTGCGTGTCACATAACTAAAACTGGGTTTAGGTCTTGTTTCGGGTAGATAAGGGTAATTTTATTATTTTAGGAGTACTAAACAAAGCCTATGCAAGGGACAAGACACAAGTTTGACGTCTTTTCTCTCTTTTTGCCTACTTTGTAGTCCCATCTCGGAAATACATCCTGCCAAAAGACCATACAAAACTGTATGATGCCACCAAGCTAATGTCATACTTTATATATTTTCGATTTTCAACAGTTTTTCCGTACAACAACTGTCACACGTCAATTTTAGTTCACAGATAAAAAATAACTGACTGACTGATAAAATCAGCCGTGATGAAATACTAGTTTAAACAAAGTTTTATTAGCCCTCATTATTTGAGTAATATACAATCTTAAATATAATATACATCTAACACTAAAATATATGAATTATGTACAAGTATACACAGGAAAAAAAATAAAGGAAGAGCTCATTGGGCATCAAAAAAGTTCATCCGCATCGCTGTCAGTTGGAAAAGTGCCCTCATTAGATATCGATCTTCTTTATGACGTCATCAATTCGTAGAAGAAATCCTATAGAGTTCTGTAATGCAAACCATCATACATCATCGCCCAAGATGTACTAGGGTAGCATAAACTCAAGGAACATCAATCACTGGTCTTGCAAGTGGCGCGTCCCCACATAATAGATTGTGTGGTGAGCCGGTGACACGTCATAATATCCTATGTCGTTGATCGACCGGTTTAACACCTATCTGCCTTGTTGATACTTGGTATCACTTGTGAGTTGAATATCAACCTACCACGCGTGTAAGCTTCGATCAATAATGCACGATCGAAGCGTGTAAGTGATGATTATCTTACAGTATCAGGTTCGATCTAATGATGGTCTTAACACTTGCGCAATCTATAGTTATAATTATTTGGAATTATTCGACCAGTAAATTACCTCTGAATGCTCCAATCTCTTGTTTCAATGCTATGGAACTCAATCCCTTTGATGGACCTATTATGGTCGACTAAATTGGAACAGATGGCTAACTAGACATAAGTGCTATTTAATTAGTAACATTATAAGGTACATAACAATACCCACCAAGGTATACTTACTGCTAGGTAAGTTTCAAATGTGATTTATTTAGATTTTATTACCTACTGCATTTTTTAATTTTTCACAGTTTTTCCGTACAACAACTGTCACACGTCAATTTAAATTGACGTGTGACAGTATAATGTTACTAATTAATAAGCACTTATGTCTAGTTAGCCATCTGTTCCAATTTACATTTTCCGTTTCCGTACAACAACTGTCACACGTCAATTTAAATTGACGTGTGACAGTTGTTGTACGGAAAAAATGTGAAAAATTTAAAAATGCAGTAGGTAATAAAATAAAGACAGACAGTCAGTTATTTTTTAAAAATAACTGACTGTCTTTAATAAAATCAGCCCTTAGGTAATTAAAAACTAGTTTATATAAAGTTTTATTAGCCCTCATTAGATATCGATCTTCTTTATGACGTCATCAATTCGTAGAAGAAATCCCATAGAGTTTATCCTAAAAGTTGGCAACGTCACAAATAGCTGTCAAATATTTACCTGTTTTGATTAATTTGGTAATACTTACTTTTTTCAAACGCAATTAAGAACAATTAAGAACTACTTGTTATCCGTCGCATCATTTTATTTAAAATTAGTTTTTTTTTTAAGACCGTTTATTCTGAAAGTGGGCAACGTCGCAAATACTTTCAGAATAAACGTTCTTAAAAAAAAACTAATTTTAAATAAAATTATGCGACGGACAACAAGTTCTTAATTGCGTTTGAAAAAAGTAGGGTGACCTGTTCAACAGTTAACCACCTAAATTTCTAAAAACCATAGCGCGTAATTTTTTGTTCATAGTTTATTTTTATCTGCAATTATGAAGAGGTAGGTTATTTGTCTACATATTTGTATTTAAACAATGTTTGATTTACTAATAGATTTTAAAGAAACGATTTTTGTTTATAAAATGGGAATTGGCTAACTGTGTCCACCCCATGGTACACTATTAACCAGGGGGTGGTGCTATAGTTAACTATAGTGTAGAGATTTAACGATTGAGTATAAAAATTAAAAAAAAAAAATACAAAAACAGCTCCAGTTGTTAGAAATCAGTCTTTTATTTAATAATGAAATAAACTTACATCAAATATAACAAAATATTTGTTTTGCTTACGGTTCTTACAGATAAATCAACAAAAACAGAACATACCAAATCACAACCTTTAATTTGTACTTATATTTCTTATAAAAATAAGATAGCAGCTTTTTTAATAATAACAAAAACACAAAAAAAATATTAAACATTAAAGTAGTAGGAGAAAGGTAGTACCTTTACAAACATAACAATTATCGTGCAGCATAATTATAATGAGGGGGATTCATTTTTAACTTAAGTAGGTACTATATGTAGTTACGAACTATATAGTCTGTTGTGAAAATCTTATTAACTTCGTAGTTTACTGTTAACCGTAATGTTCCTCCTGCATTTGCTTTGCTTTTTTTTCCACTTAGAATCTTACAGTCGGAAATTTAAGCTGACACTCCTTACTTGCTTTTGTTATACTCATTCTAACACTGACCAGCTCAATTGCTTTCCTCATAGTCTTCTGTAGGTTCTCTCTTTTTTCTAGGTGTCGTTTTAGGTCGCCCCATCTGAAATACAAATAATAACAATAAAAGCAACCCTTAAATTTCTCAATTTAATCCAGCATTGGTACACAGTTAATCATGGTTAACTGTTGGACAAAGTGATTTGGTTAATTGTAGACCACACACCTCCCGCAAGAATTCGGCTAGTATAACTTTTCAATAACGAACACTACACACACAATACATAATAATATGTCTAAAGAAGCTCGTTTATTATACGTAAATAGAGAACATATTAAGATTCTTGTAATATTGAACAAGAAGATGTAAAACGAAAAAGTACTTACATTATTTTTTTAAGTTTTGCCACTTGTTTTCACACAATCACCTGTCACTCGACCGTCGTGAGTGCGAGCTCGCCACCAACTGAGGAGCGGGGCGGGTACCGGCTTTGCAGTCTATGTCGCTTGGTAGCACGAATTAGCATCGTCGTATTTATCAAATATAGGCATGGCTAACTGCGTACGAGTGGTTAATTGTTGGACATGTGACCCTAAGTATTACCAAATTAATAAAAACAGAGAAATATTTGACATCTATTTGCGACGTTGGTCACTCTCAGATTAAACGCTCTTAAAAAAAAACTGATTTTAAATCAAATTAAGCGACAGACTTATAAGAAGTTCTTCTTATTGCGTTTGAAAAAAGAACAAGTTCGAATTAAAATTTTGAGCGCATAGGTCGAACCTCTTCGGTATTTTTTCCTCTGAGAGCCAAACTTAAGTTTTAATCTGATCTTTAGAGAGAGACAAATCCTCACCCATCTCTTTCTAGTGTAGGGCAAAGATACTAGGATAGCATAACCTCTAGAGGATTTAAAAACCGCAGTCGGTTTTGATGTTAACTTTATGAACAAAACGTTAGGAACAGGGAAATTATTTAGAGATCCCTCCGGGCGTTACTTTGTTGCTACTGACCGCTTTTTATTGTATGTAAAGATTCTTTAAAGAGTTTTTAATTTTTGAACATACTTCTTTTGTGTTTATTTTGTCATTTACCTAATCAGCTTAAAAGTTAAGCTTCCTACAAAATGCACGGATAGGGCCTCAAAATAGCAATAGAATTTTGAACGAAAATGTTTTCTGACATCAGGTTTCCGACAAATTGTTTTTTTTTCACTCAATGAATTAAATGATAGGTACTTGTCAAAGGAAAAACGGAACAGAGGTGGCCCACTGGTAACAGCCCCGACTTACGAGTTTAAGGTCGTGGGTTTGAACCCAGCCAGATGCTTTTAATTGTGTAAATAATTTCATCACCACTGTTCTCAAAACGGAAAAGGAAAACATCGTTTGGAAACCGTGATGTACTAAAAATCCGAAGACATGTGACATCTACCAACCCGTACTGGGCCCGCGTGGTGGATTACAGCCCAGTTCCTCTCGAATAGAGGAGGCCTCTGTCCCAGCAGAATATTATAGGCTGTTTATGCTAAAAGAAAAACATCTTTTAAGGTGATTTAAAATTCGAATTTCGGTTTTGAAATATTCAAATGGAGTAGGAGCTCGTGGCTAAGTAATAACAGCCGCACGGTTCGATTCATCAGGTTAAGCTACGCTTGCCGGGTCGCTTGGCATGGTGTGTGGATGGGTGACCATCGTAACATACCGAGACTCCTCCGTGTCTTGGAAAAGCACGTTAAGCCGTTGGTTTCGGCTGTCATTCGTGGATCTTTGACAGTCGTTACGGGTCGTCAGAAGCCCGAAAGTCTGACGACCAGTCTTACCAAGGGGTATCGTATTACCCAGTTACTGGGTTGTGGAGCTCAGATAGGCAGTCGCTCCATGTAAAATACAGTATTCAGCTGCATCCGGTTAGACTGGAAGCCGACCCCAACGTAGTTGGGAAAAGGCTAAGCAGATTGATTGGTTTTGAAATAATCAAATAGCACTCAATTTGTGTCATTACAAAATTAACATGCACAGGTACGTTTTCTAATCCATTTGTTTAAATTTTAATCAGATACTTAATGTACAGACCATACTTACCCTCGTTTTGCCTGTTTATCGTATAAAGTGTGCTTCTTCTTAATATTTATTTCTAGTAAGAAAATACACACTGATAATTCTAATAATGAGATGACGCATCGCAGATTGTGAACAATCTCGAGCTGCCAATTTAAGAAATAACCAATCTGAATAAAGCTCAAGGGATGATTGCAGACCGAATAAAAAAAAACAAGAAAAATATAATTTCTATCCTGTCATATTTCACTCCCGAGGCATGGCACAACACAAACTTGTGAAAATGATTCAAAGAGTGGTCCAAATCGCGTCTGTCGACTTCTCATCATTTTTAGGCAAATTTCAAGCACTACTTGTATATTTTATTCGTGGACCGTTCTCTCGCCCTTATTGAGATTTGGAGCTCCTACTATGTGATTAGTTTATTTATATTTTTCAAGTGTCTATAAAAAATGAAGGTAAACAGATTAGTGAAAATTAATGATTAATTATTATACTAGCTTTTGCTCGCGGCTTTGCCCGCGTGGAGATCGGAAATTATCCCGATCTCCACACGGAAACGTACTATCGGGATAAAAAGTAAAAGGTTATAAACTATCTATGTGCCAAATTTCATCCAAATCCGTTCAGCCGTTTTTGCGTGATTGAGTAACAAACCTCCAAACATACAAACTTTCACATGTATAATATTAATAGAAGATATATATATATATATATATATATATATAATATATATTATATAGTATAGTATAGTATAGATAGACTTAAGACATACTATACTTTGGCAAGTGATATTGTTTACTTTCGATTTTCATTCGAGAACCAATGTTTAGGCCGTCCGAGAACTTTTCGACATTAATCATTTTCATCAAAATGAGGCATCTAAATTCAGCTGTAGATATCACATAAATACTTATTTCTTATTCAGATTCTTACGATGGTTCTCAAAATATACGTCAAGGAATATTTTACCAATTTCCTTGAATACATCGGAGTTAAATTGTGAAATATGTTTTTGTAGAGTTAGAATAAAATTAACGTTATTTTATTTTGACAAATCTTAAAAACATTATACAAGCTAACACTAAAATATATATATTATGTGAAATTATATAAAAAAAACATAATGGGTATAAAAAATTCGTCCGCATTGACACATTGGATGCTGATTCTTTGGTCCGAAAATAGACGAGTCCTCTGGTCAAGTGTAGAGTCGACCAACCGTTTGGCAATGTTAAATAAAACCGAAATTAAATAACGCCATTTTAGATTTCATCATTCATTAGATATTGGAACAGAAAAATTATTTAAATATCAGTGTTGTTTTTAGTGTCGTTCTAAAGTGGTATTCTGTGACCAACTTTGTATTTAAAGGCAAGAACAATGTTTTTAGGGTTCCGTAGTAAACAAGGAGCCCTTATAGTTTCGCCATGTCCGTCTGTCTGTCTACCTGTCTGTCTGTCCGCGGCTTAGCTCAGAAACGGTTAGTACTAGAAAGCTGTAATTTGGCATATGTATACATATTAATCACGCCGACAAAGTGGTAAAATAAAATGAAGAAACATGTTTTTTTAGGTTACCTCGTTTAAACGAGACAAAAAAACCATCCCCACTTTACATGTAGGGATGTAAAGTGGGGATGTTTTTTTTGTCTCGTTTATCCCATAGTGTGGGGGGTCATTGGAAAGGTCGTTTCTAAAATATTGATCCTATGAAATGTATGGGAAAAGTTTTTAGCGATTTCTGACTTTTCTAGTACTCAAAGCTCAGTTGGTCCAGAAGAGTTTTTTGATCTTTATAAGAAACAGGATCGATTGGCGTCAAAAAAAGTTTTTGTGACAACTGTCCGTTTTCTTGCTGACTGTAATTTTTTTTCAAAATCTGTGAATGCAGATCAAAATCTTTCAAAAAGTTAAGGACACTCTCTTAAGACCGTTTTCCTGTAGCTACAACGTTTAAGGTAGCTGTCCTTACTGCCCCATCTCAAAAATCCACCCTGTATATAACGAAGTTAAAAGAAAAACTATCACAGCTAAGTAGGCTTTACAGGTTAATAAGTAATAATCGACCAACTTAAATTAGCAGTTTGAAAAATATGATCTCCCATACATTTCGTATGGAATAAAATGTTTTTCAACTAAAATGTTAAGTTTGTTCTTGGGATAAATGCATCCCAACTACGGAACCCTTATTTGTGCGTGGTCTGACACGCAATTGGCCGGTTTTTAAGTATACATTTTTATATAAACCACAAATAGAAAAAAAAATGGGAGGTTTCGTCTCTTCTTTTCGTGTGGTTAGTAACTAACCTGGTGTCAGAGTTTTAGCCGCCCATAGGCCTCTGACTTGGCTTCACATGCCGTCGAGAAATATCTCTCACAGGAGGAGGAGGTGTCGTGGGACAACCGGCTGGAAAGAAGTTCGAATCGTTTCCCTGTACATACCTATGTTATGCATTAAGTAACAGGCAAAATGAAATAAATTGACAACGTTTGAGAGTAACTAAATGAAAAAAAATATTACAGACAGAAATATTACAAGGTTTCCTGGAAGAGATCGCAGAAAGCGATAAGGCCGCCCATTGTATGTTTTGTAGTGTTAAATTAATGATTTACTATGTATTTTCTGGTGTACAATAAAGTATATTATTATATAAAATAATAATAAAAAGCATAATTCTGACTACACACTGAAGACCACATGTGGTGGTCTCGTTTGCGATAGCAATGAAGTTGCTCAAGAATTTGTAAATTTCTTCACCAGTATCCCACTTAAAACTACTGAAACCTTAAATTCCTCGCCCTCGCTCTCTTTTGATTTAGTAAGGGCGAATGTTTCAGCTTGCCCGATTGAATTTAACTTTAATCATATTAACCCTTTAACAGTAATAAAAGCTTTTAAGCAAATTAAGATCAAATTAACCAAAGATCTTTGGGGAATGTCCATTAAAGTATGTACTTCCATAATTGAGACCATAGCGCCTTACTTAGCATTAATATTTAATTTGTGTGTGGACCAAGGAGTCTTCCCGGATTTAATGAAATACAGTAAGGTAATACCACTTTTCAAATCCGGGGACAGTAAAGACACTAATAATTATAGACCCGTGTCCGTGTTGCCGGTTTTCAGCAAGGTGTTTGAAAAGGTAATGCTTAATCAAATGCTCAATCATTTTAACACAAATAAAATCCTTCATGATCAACAGTATGGTTTCACCAAAGGACGTTGTACGACCGACGCCGGTGTAACCTTATTAAGACACATTTTTAGCGCGTGGGAAGAGGCCCAAGACGCCATAGGAACCTTTTGTGACCTCTCCAAGGCATTTGATTGCGTCGATCACGAAACCTTGCTCTTGAAACTTGAGCATTACGGACTTGGAAAACTTGCGCTCAATTTAGTAAAATCTTATTTAAATGATAGACAACAGAAAGTCCAAATAAATGGTGTCAATTCACAAGGTTTAAAAGTAAAAATGGGCGTGCCATAAGGCTCGATATTGGGTCCATTCCTCTTTTTAGTTTATGTCAATGATCTACTCCATTTATTAAAAATCAACCACAAATTGTGTTATTTGCTGACGATACTTCCTTAATTTTTAAGGTAGATAGACGTGCCACAAATTTTGACGACGTAAATAACGCCCTAATGCAGGTCCAAAGTTGGTTCGCTGCTAATAATTTAGTATTAAATGGAAAAAAAACGAAGTGCATAAAATTTTCTTTACCAAATGTCAAAAGTACTGATTGTGAGATAGTATTGAATCAAGAGAAACTAGAATTCGTCGATAAAACTGTTTTCCTGGGGATCACGCTCGACTCAAGGTTACAATGGGGTCCTCATTTAACATCTCTTGCAGGACAGCTAAGTTCAGCAGCATATGCTGTCAGAAAAATCCGTCAATTTACTGATGTAGATACCGCGAGGCTGGTCTATTTTAGTTACTTTCATAGTATCATGTCTTACGGTATTTTACTATGGGGACGGGCTGCAGACATCGAGTCTATTTTTATTCTGCAGAAAAGAGCGATTAGAGCCATATATTATCTCCGCAGGTGTGACTCTCTAAGGGAACTGTTTAAGGATATTAACATCATGACGGTACCTTGTCAATATATCTATGAAAACATCATGCACGTAAGAAAAAATGTACATCTTTTTAGTAAAAGAGGTGATAGACATAATTATAGTACAAGAAATAGGGACTTATTAGTTCAACCAGGTTTCAGACTGGTTAAAGTGGACTCATCTTTCATGGGATACTGTTTAAAATGTTATAACAAAATTCCTCCCCACATACTTCAACTGAATGAGACGAAATTCAAATCTTGTATAAAACGCACACTATGCAGGCAGGCATATTATAAGTTGGGGGATTACATCGCTGATAAAAATGCTTGGCTCAATGCTGGTCCTGCTCCACAACCACAACTATTTGATTAACATTTGAAAACACTGTTGGAGCTGCTGAAGAGTTTAAGACTATTTTTGCATTGTATAAAATCAATTTCCTATGTATTATATAATTTCAGAGCACAGGTGTGAGTACTATGTACTAAAGAGCTAACATTTACCGGGTAATACGTATTTTATTGACTTGAATGTGCCCTGGCGGCTGTGAGTATGTCATGCTCACTCAGATGTCTCGCTGATGGTGGCGCGTGTGTTGGATCATTTAGCTCCCTTCAAAATGGTTGAGCTGAATGGTGCTAATCCATGCGTCATGTTCGTGAACGGGCGCCGTCAGTTGGGACAGGTCAACTCTTAGTTGCCTTGGCTGATTTAAATTTTTGAATTGTTCTTTGTTTTCTATTTTTATTACGGACGCTTCTAACGTGCACGTCTTTCTACATTGTTCTCACATGTTTAATTTCAACATGAATGATGTAACAAATACTTTGTAACAATTTATTTAAAAGAGTGTCCGTGGAGTTTCTTGCCCGTTCTTCTCCATAGGTACCTACCTACTACGCTTTGGAATGGGCAACTAGCTTCATATTTCTGACTGACCGATTCCTTGACAATTCAAAAGTGCCTGTAAATGGTTTAATTGAAATAAATGCTTTGAGTTTGAGTTTGAGTTTAATAAATAAATAAATATAGGCACAATTAAATAATATGAGACTGGAAAAAAAAATACACATACTATAGCAAAAGTTTCGTCACGGTCAAAATGTTACACTTTTTTAACCCCCGACGCAAAAAAGGGTGTGTAACGTTTGATATAATAATAAAAGTTCTAATGATCATAAGACCTAATTTCATTTAATATAATTCTTTTTTAATATAACGATCAAATGATATAATGAATTATTGATATAATTTCATTTTACCTAATTTCATATGGTATAATGAACAGTTTATATAATGCACATTTGAAGTAATATTCAATTAATATAATATATAGTTGCTATAATATTCAAAATCTATAAGTAACGTTTAATATAATTTCTACGATTCTACGATACGATTGATATGATACGATTTTCTTCATTTCTACGATATGGCGACAACATAATTATACACCGGCTTGTAGTTAATAGGTTGAATCTGTTCCAAAATCGAATCGGGGCACCCCGACTTTACGTAGTATTTTGGCTCCTACCCTAGAGTGTATATAAAAACCGAATGCGTGGAGGGAGAGCAACCCCCGCCCGCGGTGCCTATCCTTTGTTACGTAAGGGCGAAGGGGTTGCACTTCCCGCAGCGCCGGAGACGATGCAGAAGCAACTTTAATGTTTTGAGGTTAGGTTTCAATGTAATTTGCTTTTCTCAAGAATGATGCGTTACATTAGAAAATTAGTTAATATGAAAGTTAGGTCAAATGAACATTATATTAAAATAGCATTATACAATTTGAAAATTATATGAAATGAACGTTATACTAAATGAAATTAGAGAAAATAAAAATTATATCAAATATAACATTAGATCATATGAAATTAGGTTAAATGTTTCTATAACATATGAGAATTATATCATATGAGAGTTATGTCAAAAGAAATTAGACTATCTGTTATTATACCAAACATTACATACCCCGCAAAAAGAGGGGTGTCTGTCTATGGCACCGTAGCTCTTAAACGGGTGAACCGATTTGAATGCGGTTTTTTATTTGAAAGCAGGTATTCTAGCGATGGTTCTTAGACTGTTTTATCAAAATCAGTTCAACCGTTTGAAGATTATCAGCTCTTTTCTAGTTGATGAATGGATGTGAGAGTCTTTCACAGGTCTGAACAATTTGAAATTTGGTATTCTGCTACTTCAATGTTATTAGAAGAACTTAGTAACCTTAAAATAATGCTGCAGCATTACCTGGAATTTGCAGGATACCCAACTCCCTTACCAACTTACACCACAGGTATCGTAGGCTCATTGGAATGGTCTCAATGAATAGGTTATAAATAGATGATGAACGAATAAAAACGAAACAGTAGTCAAGGCCACGAAGCAGTCCAATGTAATATGTTAGTTACCTACATCATGACTTGTTCTTTTATGGATAAGGGATAACTTCCTATATACTGAATGTTATTTTCTCGATAAGTAATCCACTAAAGAGGATGAGCAAGTGATGTCGCCTCTATTATTACGGAAATTGAAGGTTAGCTTCGTCGAACTGTTGAGGTAATGTAAGTAATCCATCGAGACATTTGTAATGTTTTATACAACATTTATCTACGTTTGTTACTTTTACGATTCCGGGAACGGCCATAAAAACGCCTCCTTTTTCTGATACTCTTGTAATCGCGTTACGTCCATCCATCCTTGCGTATTACGATGCTAGCTTATTTTCCTAAATTATCATCGTAAATTACAAAACGTTCGCTATAACTTGTCCCTTACCGTCATTCTAACACCATTGCTTATCAAGCTCAGTTTCAATATTAATAGAGTTCAAAATGGCGACTGACAGAACAGTGCTACAAATCGCGTCACGGGACAAGTTATAATGAACGCACTATACATATTCCCGTGGTCTTGCTCATGTGAAAACTGTGAATACAATAATTATGTTCATTTCCATATACAATGTAGTGTAAGATGTACCTACATACGAGTAGGATATACACGCGAATGTTTTGGTGAGTTTTATATACAGTCTTTATGACATCTTTAAATTCAAAACTATGCGTTTACACCAGTAAACAGTCTACATGTAGATGTTTTGAAACTTATCACACGAAACAAACATACCTTGTTTTGCTGCTTTTGCACTATACGAAACTTATGAGCTGCGTTCGCACAGTCTAGAAACATATTCGATGGACATATTTTGCATAGAGATTTGTCAAGTGTTTTGTTTGTTTGTGTCTCGAAACTTGACTGTAACTTGTACACACGGCTACACATCAAGCTATACAATTCCAGTATAACCTGACCTCGCACGGAAATTCTATACAATGCGAGATCAGCATAAACTGGAAAAATATAGCTTGATGTGTAGCCGTGTGTACCTATTTAGTGCAACGTTTAGTGTTTTCCAAATAAGACGGTAAACATCGAAACATTTAGACAACATGTTGCAAGATTCATACAGAAACATTTTGTTATGACATTGGTTTGTAAAACATGTTAAGAGATATGAATCGACAAAAAAGTTTCCGATCAAAAAGTTATGTGTGACAATGCGAACGCGGATCGATACATTTACAGAAAACAGAGATTTCAACTTGTTTCCATGTGAATGTTTCGTGTTATTAAACCTAGTCCAATATACACAGACATAATAAAATATATAAAATGATAATGGTCGGATAGAAACATTCCCTTGAGAAATTAGTAGGTGTGCCCTCAAATTGTGTCTGAAACGGCCGCTCGTTTATAAGATTAGGTACTAGGCTGACAGAAAAGCTAGGTACCTTGTTGACCGTGGACTGACGTGTATGGGCGGTATCTTTCCAGTCGTTAAATGTCGAATCGTGATTGTATGTCATTTGGGAAATATCTATAGGTCGCTTTATTTTGGTTAGAAGGTTTGTTAATGGTATTTTTACACGACGTCAAAAGTTGCTTGTCGATTTACAGACGTGCGGAAAAGTCATAGAATATAAGAGAATACTCTTTATTATGTACACCTTAAATAAATGTAGAAATTTTACATAGGGTGACACAATGGGCGGTCTTTTTGCTAAAAGCGATCTTTTAAAGACAACCTTTGGATGAATTTAAGGGAAAATGAGAGACAATACAGCTGGTAGTCTGTGGTGTAACGTACCATTCACATTTACAATAAATACTTACCAACATACATAAAGCATATACTTATACTGGGTGTATCAAAAAGGTGTGGTCAAATTTTAAGGTGTGGTACAGACCATCACGCTGAAGAACTTTCTCCGTGGAACCAACATCGAAATCGCAAAAAAAAAAAAATGAACTGTTTCATTACAAAACTTTAATAACTAGTTACCTACTCGACCCTAATGTATCAGACGACTGGTTATTTTTTCGCGATTACGATTTAAGGGGTAATCTTCGTAACTATTGAACCGATTCCAAAAACTATTTCACTAATCGGAAGATATCATATTGTCAGTGATAGCCTAGTGGTGTGACCGTCAGACTGCCAAGTCTCTAGTTCGAACCCAAGGCATGCACCTCTCTGCTGGGGTTGCGGGTTTGTCCGAAAGGGATATCGCGGCCCCGGCACACAGGCAACGGAAGGAACACGGATGGGTTTTAGTCAGTAAAAGTCTGACACACCCTCTCCCTCCGCCCAGAGCGGGAGGAGTCATTTGATGATTTCCCACCCTCAAAAAAAAAGGCATGCACCTCTGACTTTTCGGATTCATGTGCGTATTGTATAATTATCACTTGCTTAAAAAACGGTAAAGGAAAACATCGTGAGGAAACCGGCATGCCTGAGAGATATTTCTCGATGGCATGTGGGGCCAAGTCAGAGGCCCATGGGCGGCTTTAAAACTCTGACACCATTCAACATCACGCAGTAGTGATAATCTAGTGGTGTGACCGTCGAACTGCCAAGTCATAGGTTTTAATTTCGAATCCAAGGCACGCACCTCTGACTTTTCGGATTCATGTGCGTATTGTATACACTTGCTTAAAAAACGGTGAAAGAAACCGGCATGCCTGAGAAATATTTCTCAACGGCTTGTGAAGCCAAGTCAGAGGCCCATGGGCGGCTTTAAAACTCTGACACCAGGTTAGTCACTAACCACACGATAAGAAGACCATATTGCCGAGTGTCATATTTTATGTTAAAACAAGAAATTTCATGAGGATGAAGTCGCAAGCAGAATTTAGTCTATGATATTTCTAATAGATTCTGGATATAGCTCTCATAGATACGACAGAGGAGACAATGTATGATTTATTTCAGGAAATAGGGCCGATTTTTCAATAAATATTCGAGGAACTAGCGAACTTTGACAGTTTTTCATTTCTGAATGCCAAAATTTGAGCTACAGTTTTCCAAACAAGTTCGATAGGAAATAAGCTAGTGCTCGTTGAATTTACTTCAACTTTTTAAACGTAAGTTGTACGTTCACTTAACAGATGAGTTTTCTTAGCCATCACCTGAAAAGGTTTACTCAGCACACAGCGACCGTTGGGTTCTTCATACAGATTATTTTCGTTTTAAGTTTTAGGAATACCAGTAGTTATTTGGAAGATTTTCCAGTCTATTTTGAGAAATTCGTCTATTCTGGTTAACATACTTGTAATTTTATTATAATTATAATACCTACATCATTTTTAGGGTTTCGTACCCAAAAGGTGCCAACGGGACATTATTACTAAGACTCCGCTGTCCGTCTGTCTGTCACAGGACTGTATCTTTTGAACCGGAATAAGTAGACACTTGAAATTTTCACAGAGTCATTAAAATAAAAAATAAATTAACTATTGTTTTTTTAAATAAAATATATTTAAATAAATAGTGTCAAATATTGTACTGTGGTACAGAATCTTTCGCGTGCGAGTTAGACTCGCAATTGGCCGTTTTTTTTTAAATTTCGTGGGCTTTGAAACCTTAAGACCTTAAAAAACCTTAAGTATTGCTAAAGAAGAATTTTAAAAGTTCAAGTTCAAATTTTCAAAACAGAACCGTGTCTTTACAAAACATAACATAACATCACGCCTGTATTCTCCGAAGGGTTTGGCAGAGGTGTACCTATAGTACACCCACATTTCGCCAGTTATCAGAGTCCCATTTAACAGGGGGCGAATGTATTGCCATCAACCGAACGCAAATCTAGACTCCGAGCTGGTACTGAGAAAATCCAGATGGAAAAACCCAACAACACTTTGCTACCCGGGAATCGAACCCAGGACAGCAGCCTCAGCAGCTGCGCTTGACGGACGAGGCGGTCTTTACAAAACATCGCCAAAATCCACACCACAAATAACACACGCCACACTAAACAAGACAAAAAAAACCTACCATTCTTCGAAAAAAAACTGAGCTTACGCGGCAACATTAATTTTTCACTCATATTATATTATCCTGGTCACAATGGCGGGTGGTATATTAATTCGCATACGTCGCCTGGCGAGGGGCCAAATCTTTAGTCCAGCCCGCAATGGGTCAGCCATGATAAAACGTTTTGATTCATTACTTTTTACCATATACTCGTACGTAAGCAAACTTGCTGTTAGATTTTGTTAGTTGAGAAGTACATAATTAAAGTAGTAGTTTTATTAGTAATATTTGCTTGAATCATGCTGAGTTGGACTCCCATTTGGTTCAACATTGGGATGCACACCGTACTTGAAACTGGACCTCTTCATTTTGTTTTCTTATGTACCTACCTTTAAAAAAAATTAACATGATAATCGCGAGAACGCTCTTTTTCTCGTTTTGTCGAAATTTGTCTACGATTCTGATGTCATTCTAATCCCTAAAATGACCGTAAACGACGAGTAAACTTGAAAAAGGCACTTTGACATGTCGTGACGAGAGACCGATGTTGCAAATTATTAAAAACAAATAATTTTTACGATAGCAACATTGGCTTGAGATTCCATTTCATTTATTCAATGGCGCCAATTCTCTTGTCACAAATGGCTCTAAACTAGTAAAAAACACCAACATTTTGTTTATTCCTGTCAAACGACGATTTCCCACTATGAAATAGACTAAAGTGACACAATTAACTTAACTATATTTTAGTTTGACAGCATTATTATGGCACTGAGTTATTAATTTAGTGAAAATAGCAATTTTGCTATTTTGAATTTGACGTTATCCACCAAAAATTTTGATTGTATATCTAAATCTGACAGTTTTTTTTTTTTTTTTATTATATCTCGAAAATGGTGTGTCCTATCGCAAAAATAATGAAAATTTCGACCCCATGTATAAAACCCATAAGCCCCTAAAACCCAACATGTAGGTAATAATTTTTCGTATGTTCAAAAAGCGGAAAAATTCCATATAAAATACGTCGTTCCAATATAAATCGTAGTTTAAAACTTAGTATTTTCATTATTAATATGTTCTATTGTTTTATTTAATTATATTCATAATTAATGATGACTAAAATAAGTACAATTGTGAAACTACCATATTCCGTCGTCAAAATCGAGACCGAGTAAATACGACAAAATTACAGAAAAATCGCAGATTATCTCGTGTTGAATTGTCAAAAATCGAGATAACTCAAACTCAAACTCAAATCATTTATTTCAATTAAACCATTTACAGGCACTTTTGAATTGTCAAGGAATCGGTTGGTCAGAAATATGAAGCTAGTTTCCATGCGAGAAACCCAAACTTCTCGAAAAAACATCAATTTTGACAGAACGAGTCAACTATTTTGTATGGCAGCGCTGTTAGAAAACGAGAAAAGTGACAGAAATAGACGACAATTACTCACGCAAGAGTGAGTAATTGTCGCGTGTGTCATGTTAGGCCTGTTGTTATGAATTTTGATGTTATAAGTATTGATATATTTATGATATTTTCAGGTGAGTTAAGCTGTTACATGGAAAAATAGATTTTAAAGTTCATAAAACAATTTTTCAGAAGGTTGCATTCCATCTAGCTATGCATGTACTCGTAGGTATATATACCAGGCGAATTCGAACTTGGGAAGAGTACGATTGAAACCTGTATTTTTATCTTGCTTAATTTTATTACTGCTGTACTTCTAGGACTACCTCGTCGGTTTAGTGGTCGCTCATGCGACTGTTGAGCATGAGGTCTTGGGTTCGATTCCCAGGTCAGGCAAAGTGTTATCCAGAGTTGCGAGTTTGTCCGAAAGGGATATTGCGGCCCCGGCACTCAGGCAACGGAAGGAACACGGGTGGGTTTTAGTCAATAAAAGTCTGACACGCCCTCCCCGCTCCACCCAGAGTGGGAGAAGTTATTTGATAATTTCCCAAACTCAAAAAAAAAAGGTGTTATTGGGTTTCTATCTGGAATTTCTCAGTAGCAGCCCATAGTCTAGATTTCTGCCCGGTTGATGGCAATCGCCCCCTATTCCATGGGACTTAAACATAACTGGCGAAATATAGATCAAAGAAAGAAAGAAAAATATTTTATTTGGGACACACACAGGACATACAAACAGTAACTAATATAAAATAAAATAAAAAAGGAACACGCAACAACAAAAAAAAACATATTTAGGAATAAACGAAAACAAAAATAATAGTAACGACCAGTGCGAGAAGTCTGACACCAGTCTTACCAAGGGGTATCGTATTACCCAGTTACTGGATTGTGGAGGTCAGATAGGCAGTCGATCCATGTAAAATACTGGTATTCAGCTGCATCCGGTTAGACTGGACGGACAAAAAGGCCCATATCTCAGCATAATGCTGCGATATAAAAAAAATAGACACCACCGCTGGTATTCTGATTGACTGTGTGTGGTGCCATGGACACACCTATACAGAACAGAACATATAGAAAATAAATAACCTACCTCTGCCCAAACCCTTGGGGATTACAGCCGTAATGTAATGTGTAAATTATATTACAATTTTAGTTCCCTAACGAATTTATTCGATTTGCGATTTAGATTGTCGACAGTCATTTTCTGTGAAAATTCTTCACCCTCACTAAGTTTTGTTTTTTTTTAAAAACGTTGCCCCACTGAAAGAATTTCTTCTTGTATCGTGGGTGCGTTTACAAACATAGAAACTCACATACACTAACACCCAGACCCGGAACTACTTGCAGATCATACAAATATTTGTTCCGTGCGGGGATCGAACCCGCGACACGTTGCGCAGCAGTCGATCGCTCTGCCACTGCGCCAACCGTGTCGTCAAAACTAAGTAGCTAGGTACGTCCTCTTAGAAAAAGAAAGATGGCACGTCACCAAAACTTCTTGTAATCTGTTACAAGTAGAAGGATCCTTGTTGAAGTCTCGACTAGATATTTTTTTACGGGACCTTACGTAGGCAGCCGTCCGAGAAATGAAGAGAAGCTATTAATCTTTTGAGACATGGTACAACTGGGGCCATCATTTTATTGAATGAAGTTGAAAGACGAATTTATTAATGTTGATCAAAATTATGGTTTTTATTTCATTTGCCCGAACTAACAGGCAGAGATAGAAGGTAATTTTTATTCGAAAACTATACAAAATATATAAAAAAGAACTTGCCTGATCCGAACAGTAAAAAAAATTAACCAAAAGAAAAAACTATTTAAAATTCACATTTTTGGTAACAAAATTACCCCAAATCCATTAAAAATGAGCAAATTTTCAACAGAGGTCATAATTTATGACTTGTAGACACTAGATTTTTTTTTTCTTGAGAATTACCACATAAATAGACTATCAGTTCGATACATAACTAACAACAACCTCATCGATCAAACAGGGTTTTTTTTACATGTTGTATTTGTTCTATCCAGGGCTACATTTGCACGACTTCTCTTTAGAACATAGGAATGAATGTAGACAGAAGGCTGACAATTTTATTAGTATAGTTGTCGATGATTTTGTTTGGTATATTGGCGTGTGCTAGCTAACATATGGCTAATAATTTAAATTATGTTTTGAGTTGCGTAATGTACCTAAATTATTTTGAATACTATTATATAGAATCTTTTTTTTTTTCTAACTGAACAGACAGCTGCGCTGCTGGGGAGTTTGTTGCGCCACTTCTTCTTCCCAGCTAACGCACTAGGAAGTGGTGAAGGGTGGGCGTTTTGGGGGACTGTCTTATGTAATTTTGACGTTCGAAAAATGCCTTTGAATAAATGAGTTTTGAATTTTGAATTTTATTGTAAAGTTAATGAAATAATACCTATTTACCGGTACACTGCTGGTCTCTATACTGAAAAGGATCGTGATCTCTAAGCCAGCCTTCAAAGAAGTAACCTAATTGAAAAGGTAAAGCCCTCCAAGTTATCACTGGCCGTAGCTTGGAACTTCATTCACATAAAAGAGTTTTTAACCGAATTCCAAAAAGAGGAGGTTTTTTATGTTTTTTATCGATAGTCTTGTCAATTTGGTAGAGGAAAAAAATTCAAAACCAAAGACACCGACTTCCGAAATTAAAATTATTTTGTAACTTGGATTTTTTTTGTTGGGAATCGGTAGTTTATATTTTTATAAAATGTTTTTTTTATCATAACTTAATACACCGCTACACCCTATAACATTTCTCTATCTTCACGGCTTAAGCCAGAATATATTGTCTGTCAGTCAGCTTCGAACTGTTTTAGCAGCTATTTTTTTAAGGGCACTCTTTTGGGTCGACATGATTCGGCACAATTCGGCGGCAAAATCAAATATAATTATATAAACATTGTTTTGGGGAAGCCGCTGAGTTTAGCTCTAATTGTGCCGAGCCGAGCCGGACATGATTCAGCTACATGCCGAACGGATTTGGACGATCGGTACGAGACGAATGAAAGCCGAATACTTATTTGTAGTACCTAATTGCTTCGGATAGGCTTTGTTGCTCAACCAATATTGCCGAATCCAATGTGCCGACCGGAAAAGGGTGTAACATCCTCCAGTAGCCTCATATTTGTTGTAAAACATAATCAAATACAATGTTACCTCACACAAAGTACCCATAAACGTAGTGTATCCTACATGACTGCCTGTTATCTAACCTGCTAGAAAATTCATAAAAGAGGAAGAGGTACATAACCTCTTATAAACTTAACGTTTCACAAAGGGATAGATTTCACCATTACCCGACTTTCTTGGAGAAAACTTAAGTAGATTACGCACTCATAAAGGAAAAAGACTTTGAGTCTTACGAGAAACAAATATAATACAGGGTGTTCGGCAGAAAGTTGAACATACGAAAATGGCGGATCTGTGGGGCTGTCTACTACGTGTTTAGGCCCATTATCAAGACCCAGGCCACAAGGTTCTTTTTTTTTTTTTTGAATTTGTTGTTGCCAAAACTTTAAACGTCAATAATTTCATTTAAAAACAACAAAACTGGCAACATTTTATTTTTATTTTCATCTTAAGTAACTGTAAAATCTTATACAATTCGTATTTGACGCAGATGATTACTAGAAAAGTAAATAAGAGCCCTTAAACTACAAACAAATAAAAAATAAATGTCAAAAGCCCGACTTTGAACTGCGTTCATAAAAAAACTAACAGTGATAGAGTAGTTCTAATTTTAGGAAAATATCTTTGGTTCATGCCCAATCTAACGGTATGCAATATGCACAATTTCTTTAAAAACAACTGGAACAATTCGCCAATTTTAACTGCCTGGGACTTTTTTCACCGAAAGGATTGCGAAGGATATTTGCGAAAAGTGAAATTCATTAATATACGAACCAATTATTTTTTTACATATTAGCTTCTACAATTAATCTAGAAAAAAGTAATTGCCAGTTTTGTTATTTTAAATTAAATTATTGACATTTGAAATTTGAGCAACCACGAATTTCCTATAAATTAAAAAAAAACATTAAAAAAAACCTTGTGACCTGGGTCTTGTTATTGGACCTAAACACGTAGTAGATGGCCCCACGGATCCGCCATTTTCGTATGGTCAACCTTCTGCCGAACAGCCTGTATAATAAGGTATATGAAAAGCAATACGTTGATAACATGTGGTTAGCATAGATAAGCTTTATTTCTTCCTTTCTTTTTTCTGAGTTCGTTACTTATTAGTTTTGATGATACTATTGAAGTGAAAGGCTTATTACTTATCCATATTATGGTTCTTATATCCGTATGGGATTCATATGTACTTTCTGAGTTTATCTTGGACATTGCTGACATCGTTTAAGGAAAACATCGTGAAGAAACTTGAACTTATAGTTAACTAGCTTTCGCCCGCGGCTTTGCCTGCGTAGGCACGGAAATTATCCCACGGGAACGTACTACCGAAATTTAAAGTATCCTGTGTTAATCCAGGTTATAAACTATCTGTGTGACAAATTTCATCAAAATCCGTTTAGCCGTTTTTGCGTGATTGAGTAACAAACATCCAAACATACAAATTTTCACATTTATAATATTAGTAGGATAGTAGGATTAAGTGTGAAATCGACAACTCGTCTTGAGCAAGCATGGTGATCAATGCTCGTGTCTTCTCGTTAGGAGAAGAGGCCTTTTCCCTGCAGTGGGACAGTCATTATCATCATCATTTCAGTTAAAGACGTCCACTGCTGGACTTAGGTATAGTGGGACAATAATAGGCTGCTATTAAGTATCTGTCATTCATCGTCTAATTATGAATTTCGTTAGTTTATAACCTATCGGTATTATTTCCATTAGATTATAAACTGTCGAAAAATTTTGAACTGGTATGTAACTTGCATGCGACGTAACGCATCTTGAAGTAATACTCAATAGCCTGCCTAGCTGCGAGCAACTTGAAAAAAGCGCTCGCCGGCCACTGCCGTAGCACTGCTCGCTTCGCTCGCTCGGATCGCGCGAAGTTCGTCACTGTTCTAACCTAATCTAACCCGTTTCCCCAGTTCACAATTTTTTGACAGTTTATAATCTGATTATTATTCATTTATTAATTCGAGTTACAATGACTCATACAATATTTAATACAACACACATACACCAAACAATACGTTACAATACAATACAAAAAAAAAAAAAAACTAATGGTTCTCACAATCTTACGGTGATATATTCATTTGGGATATTTTATCTTAAAGGCAAAAGTGGACAATCCGAAATTTTCGTTTTTGCCATGGGAGAAACAAATTTTTTCATGTTTTTTGCTTTTATCACGTTTATGTGTGACTTTTTCGATCACACAAGGTCAATATATATTAAGATACCTACCAGCTTAAGGTTTTTTGGAATATGTTCAGTAGTTTCGAATAATACCCCATAAATACAAACTCACAAATTGTACCTCTTAAGGGGCCGGCGAACATAACTCGCAACTGCAAATCGAGATGTGTTCAAAATTCGTTTGGAATATTGCTATCTCTGTTTGACAAGGCGAGGTCAGACACGCGTGTGTGGGTGAGCGGATAGATACTGTGCGACCACGCACACATTGACAATATTATTTCTTGACGCGATAGCACTACTAGCTATCGAAAATTTATGATAAATTGGATGTGTTCCGTAATACCAAAAATGATGAATTAAAACTAAATGTTTTTCCATTTTTTTTTCGATAATTTGTAACTTGATAATATAAGCTATGCTGCTGCGGAAACAATATTACAAATATTGTTGTTTATAATACAGAAAAAAAAAAGACGTACAGGACTAGATAAATACTGTCTTAATCCGAATATTATTATCAACATAATATGTTGGAAATATGCTCAAATTGCAAATGATTTTGGTATTACGTTTGTATGGACAATTCATCCGTCGCCGCATTCTTAATAATGTTAGTATAGATTCCGTGTAAAATAAAAAGGAAAAGCTAAGTAAAAGTTTATCTTTACGCGTTCGATGTAAATATTTATGAAGGAAAATGGATTATTTACAGCTACCTAACCCATGGTCACATCACCGTAAAATGTCTTTACGATACGCGCCAAGAATATGACACTATTTTCCTTAAATACGGTAACAAAATCGTACCTTTTCCATTTCGCTAGAGAAAATGCGGTTATCATTATTTACCGATATTTTAATTTCATAAAAACTGGTAACTTCATAAGACGTGTATTTTAATATTGGTTTTTGTATATGTTACGGGTAATGCTAGTTTACTTAGTATTACCCAAACGTTTTGGGTAAAGTTTGAATAATAAGTAAAATCAATTTTAATTCGGAATTTACCCATACTCACCTAGGTCTACCCAACTCTGGCTGGATAATGTAAGGTGTTGCGTCATTTTTGAGCACGTGGCGCGGCGACTCTTGCTCAAATAATTAATATCTGTTTTTTTTTAAATGCTAAGTATGTTTGTAAACTAATTGACAATACAAAATTTGATATATTGTGCTATGAAAGCTATTATGTTTATGCTTCTAGAGCTATTGTGTTCTTTTCTTATGTTTTTGATAATAAAACCGTTCTATGACCTTAGTTTTTAATTTCATTAATAAATCTAAAATTACCCAGTAAGCATTGGATACACCTAGGTGAGTTAGTAAATGAGTGGGTAAACCCCGAATTAAAACTTATTTTCATTATTATTTGGACATTACCCAAAAATATTGGGTTATACTAAGTCAATCTACAATCTACATAGCCTTTTCCCAACTATGTTGGGGTCGGCTTCCAGTCTAACCGGATGCAGCTGAATACCAGTATTTTACATGGAGCGACTGCCTATCTGACCAATAAGTAATACTAAGTAAACCCGGGTAAACCTAAGTTTATTCCAACCTTACCCGTAACATATTACGTAATTATTTTATAATAATAACAATTAGGTTTGTTTATATTTTAATTTAAGAGTGCTCGTGTAGTTTTTTGTCCATAGGAACCTACAACGCTTACGAATGGGCAAATAGCTTCACTTTTCTGACTAACCGACCCCTTGACAATTCAAAAGTGTCTGTAATTGTTTTATTTGAAATAAATGCTTTGAGTTGAGTTGACTTTCTAAAAAGGTCTTAATAATTAACATTTAAACACTAATTACTTTCGGTTTTTTTTAATTAATAGATTTTTGTACGCACATGTTTCAAACAAATAAACCTATTTGAGTTTGTTTCTAATTCATAAATGACAACAATAACATAAATATTTCGTACCTATTCCAAAACGTGGAGGTTGCAAAAAAGTACCTAAGTTGACTGGGGGAAAGATCGAACGGGTTTTTAATGAGATGAGCTGTGTTGTATTTGAAGTCTTGTAGAACAGTACATATTAGCTTATGCTAAACTTATACGTATTTGTAGAGAGTAAAGAGCGAAGAGTATCTTTTTCTATCACATATAGAACAGACGATAGGTTAGTGATTAACCAGACGAAAAGAAGAAGATCATTTTGATAACATCCCGGTAAATCTGCTCCAGCGCAGAAAAAAAAAACATTAAAATGTGTTTATCACGAGAATGAAACAGGGAGAAGAGGAAAAGGCGAAGGGGAAATATCGGAATAGTTTCAAATGGCCTATTTCTAGTCTTTTTGTGTTACCCCATTTTTCGTCTTCCCCCACCCACCTTACCAAAAATATATATTTTTAATACTATTTCCATTACATCAAACGTGCTCTCCAGACAGCTTGTGCCAAATTTTCCGTGTCATTGCCTCGTTATATTATTTCCGAAACAGATCAAGAGAAATGTTTAGAATCACTAATTTGTTCGCTGAGTGGTGCGGAGGCGTTGTGCCAAGTAACACGAATAAAAACGGGTCATGCATGCGAAGGAGATTGTTTGTAGGGCTGTACTGCCTCGGATCCGTAAAAAGTCGCGGGATTCGAAGTGTGATCTGAGTTTTATATGGAATTACGATTTTAGAAATAGAGTAAATAACGTGTGTTTTTGCGACTTCAGCATATTTATAAAAAGTAAGGAATCTGTGAAATTTTGGTAAGTAGGTAATTTTTATTTCTCAAAACTACAAGACATGACATGCATACATATGAGGCATTTCCTTGTAAAAATAATCGAACGTAAACACAACTGCACGTATTATATATTTATATCCTGCCGTTTGACAATAATATTATAACAGCCGATAGATGTGAGAATAACCATTAAAATGTGCAGCCGTTAAACCCGTATTTTTGAGCACAACATAAATAAAAGACCACATTCTTTATTAAGTGACCTGACACTTTACAAATCGGCTACCATACACGCTTCGATAATGGCTCACACGTAGAAGCCACATTTTACCGTCCCAGGTGGCCGGACGACGGAACATAAATCCCGGGAAATTGCGACGTCCCGCGGACACTTGACATCACTAGTTGGCAGTATCGAACGTCAGAAAGGATTGAAGGAGACCAAATGGGGCGATACAGTTGAGTGAAGCGTGTTTTCTTACTTTTTCAGATTGTGTTTGTTTTGAAATAAATAGAAAGCGATTTGATACTCGTCTTTAGTGATGTACGAGTATTGAGCTCGAGGGAATGTGTCGTAGTTTTTTTGTCAGTTTTATTTCGTTGTGGGATTACAGATGTATGTTCCAACTGATTTGAAAAGAAATATTCGGAATAGTTATTTCGGATAGGTACCTAGAGTGAAAGGATTATTCTACTATTTTTGTTGTTATGTTTAGAGGTCAGACCAGATAGATAAACAATTTTCTTGATGTTTCAAACCAAATACATTAGAGGCTGTTTCGTGAAAGCTTAATCGTTACCTTGTCAGTCATAAGTTTGCAGAAACTAACTTAGGGTAACTAACAATTTTCATCGTGATTTTAGATGAGATAACCCTTTAAAATACCCCTTACAACACGTGGCCTATATGTACATCTCTTTATACATATAATAGACGCCGTAACATCTTTGCTAAGAGCAGTGGACCGAAACGAACTGATAGTGAGCGGTGAATGAATGAATGAATGAATGAACGTTGTGCGATCATTAGCCTTGATAGGTATTCTATTCAGTGGGTTGTGTTACTTGCACTTTTACGTTCAATGAACTAGTGTACCTACTACATAATTAGAATAGCAAATTGGTCATTTTGAAGGATGAACAATTTAGGTACTGAATGAACTATTTTCATAGTACATAAGCTGGCCCACGTAAATCAATAAAATGTCATTGCATATGAATATTTTTATTTGCACCAACGACAGCCCCATTTTATGTCCAGGTAAATCACTGTCCATTCTAAGGTTACCTGGAAGAGATCGCGGAAAGCGATAAGGCCGCCCATTGTATATTTTGTAGTCCTATTAGTTTTTTTTTTGTTATGTTTTTTGTGGTGTATATAAACAATAAAGTATATATAAATATTTTTACACGACTGTCTAAAATAGGAGTGTAATGTTTTCAGGGTTCATGTATGTATGTGAGTTTCTTTATTCCACCATAAATTTTAAATGCCTGAACAGATTTGGATGTACGGTGTATCGTTAGGATCCTACCACCCCGTACGACACTGGGTTGAATATTTTGAACTGGAACTACCAGATTTTGATGAGACCTGCAAAAATTCTTTTTGCGTTGGTAAGCCCAGTTCTTGAGGAAGGTTATACGCTCGCGGACGAAGTCGCGGGCAGAAGCTAGTAAATTATAAAAACGCCTATTAAAATTACAGGCACATAATTTCTTTATAATTGGCAACAATTTAGCCACCCATAACCTTCGCCGCTAAGGAGAATGTGCATTAATATCTATAAATTATTTTTTTGCAAAAAATGTACTTAAAATTAAATCTAAAAAACACTGAGAGCTAAAAACCATTCAAAATCTTCTAAAATCTGCACATAATCAGGGCAAATTGTCGGCAATTTCTATTCAACAAATGTTTAACGGTACCTGTGGACCTAAATATGCGCTGGTCAAGTGGCGACGTAATCTAAATCCTTACATTACAACTGGCTATTATGACAGGCCTCGGGTTTACATTTACATTTTATTACAAGCCTGTTTTGCGAAATTGTGCCAGATTTTATACATAGGAGTAAAAATAAGAAGGTGATTTTGAATTTTACACTTAATTTGTTTCAACCTTATTATTTCGGTCATCATCTTTATCATCTGCCTTTTCCCAACTATGTTGGGGTCGGCTTCCAATCTAATCGGATACAGCTGAATACCAGTATTTTACATGGAGTGACAATCTATCTCAAAATCAAAATATTTTATTTCACATAAATCTACATGAAGGTTTATGACACGTCAGAAGCTAGGTGCTAGGTGCTAGGTCTGACCTGAGTTACTAGGTAATATAATACCCCTTGGTAAGACTATTAGTTAGACTTTCGGGCTTCTGAGGACCCGTAATGACTGTCATAGATCCATGAAAGTGTTGTTAACCTTATCTTATTTTTTTACCGACTTCCAAAAGGAGGAGGTTATCAATTCGATTGTTTATTAATAATTTGTGTTTTCATGTTTTTATTTTGTATATTTTAAGGTGTGTTATAAATTATAATTGTCTCCTTAATTTTTTTAATTTTAGTTACTGTAATTGGCTGTAGCACAGCCGTTGTAGCTAAATAAATGAATGACAGCCGGGACCAACTACAGCTTAACGTGCTTTCCGAGGCACGGAGAGGTCTTGGTATGTAAAAATGGTCACCTGATCGATCGACCCATGCGGCAATTATTACTTAGCCACAAGCCCCAACTTAGCCAAAAATTGTCATTTCTGACATATGTCTTGTTGTTAATTTATTTATTGTAAAATGCTAAACTTTTTATTAAGATAACAATGTCAATTAGAGCAGTGGTGACCCAGTGGTAACGGCACGGACTTACAAGTGGATGGTCGTGGATTCGAACCCAAGCAGGTGCTTTACTTTGTGTAAATAATATCATCACCACTGCTCTCAAAAACGCTGAAAGCAAACATCGTGACGAAACCGGTATGTCCTAGAACCAAAAATTCGAAAACATGTGACATCTACCAACCCGCACTGGAATCGCGCGGTAGATTACAGCCCACTCCCTCTCGAAGAGAGGTGGTCTGCAGTGAGAAAATTATATAGGCTGATTATGGTAATAATATCAATTACTTAATATACGGTTTTAAGGATTCCGCGGTTTCGCAATGCGCAGAGAAAAGAAAAAATCGAAAAGAAAAAGAAAAGGAAAGACGGAATCCCTACAAGATCACTTTATATTGTGCGCTTGCCTGTCTATCAAGGTCCTTTTTCTCTAATTACAGGGAGAAAACTTCCCCTTTGTATAAATAAAATGGTGTAAAGATAGGAAGGTCGGTACAAGTCTTGGTGATTGAGGATGTTGATAAGGCCTTGAAGTGGTTTCTGTCAATTTTCGATTTCGTCTACTTAAGATTCAAAAACGTCATAATATTATTTTGAAAGTGGGCAACGTCGCAAATAGATGTCAAATATTTCGCTGTTTTGATTAATTTGGCAATATTACTTTATGGAAATAAGAAATGTGGCTAACTAGCGAACTAGAATATTGATTATGAAATGCAATAATTAATATCGTAACACCGAATATTTCGATTTAGATGTAAAAAAAGTATTTGGACATTTTCCAAATGCCTTTTTTACCTAACCTAAAACGGGTACAACATTAAATTCAATGTTATAATTGCAATTCATAATTAATATTCTAGTTCGCTAGTTAGCCACAATTTTTATTTGCATACAGTAATAATACCGAATTAATCAAAACAGGTAAATATTTGACAGCTATTTGCGACGTTGCCAACTTTTAGGTTGCGCGCTCTTAATCATGACCACAACATACATCTGTGTGTCGGTTCCTTTCCTTTCTCAAAAGAACATTTCAGACACCTATCTACATATGGTGCTCACTCACATGATCTCAACCAAGAAGATCAAAATCTAGACTTTAAAAGAGACTGTGACCTCTGAGTTTGTTTCGGGCTTTCTTCTCAGAGTTGTCGAATAGGAAACGCCGACATCTAGTTTTAAAAATATGATTGATATGTAAAAGTGTTTGTACTAATCTACTTACAAAAATAAAAGCATTTATCACTACACGGCCCTCCACATTGTCCCTCTTACAAGATATGTTTAGTACCTACCCATGTAAAATTCTTCATAAAAATTGTAGCACTCATCAAATTCTAAACAGCACTTCATTACACGGGTCTCATGGGGTAAATTAACGTTATCGCGGCAAGAGCCCCTAATGATGTGACCAACCATCATCGTGGGGAGGTAAGCGAGGTTGCGCACGTTAGCGGAATGGTGGCAAAGGTGGGAGATAAAAAGGTGGAAAACTTACAAGGTTCTGTGATTAAAAAGGCCAGCCAAGTGCGAGTTGGCCTCGCACCCGAAGGATTCCTTCCGAACCCTATCAATATTGAGCAAAAAACGCGGAAAAAATCACGTCCCTTTAATTATTAACTTCATTTCGTCTTTACGCGACTGCCAAGGAAGAGTAATCTTTTTCGCGCGTATCTTGTAAGTATATGTATATTTGTAAATTTCTTTATTACCTCGTATTTTCCAAATGGCTGGATGAATTTCGACAGTTAAGGTATCGTTATATTTGTCTTAAAAACACAAGTGTTCTTAGATAGGTGTTTGAAAAGAACAATATGGCGGATTTTTGGCGCGAAATAGTAAAACGTAAATATTTTATTATTATTATTATTTGTTGTTATAGCGGCAATAGAAATAGACAATCTGTGAACATTTCAACTGTCTACCTATTATGGGTCATGAAATACAGCCCGCTGACAGACAGACGGACGGACAGTGGAGGCTTAGTAATAGAGTTCCGTTCGGCACCCGTCGGGTACGGAACCCTAAAAAAAGAGACACCATCTTTTTTTTAAAGACTACTTTCTTTTTCGTCCTAAGCATCCTCTTGTCTGCCAAACAAATCACGTACACGAATTCACAACGTTCTAAATTAGTACACTTACTGAAAGCAAAATTCACAAGCAAAACTGAACGCGATCAGGACATCTAAAGCGTGTTCAAGAACTGTCAGTGTCAATACAAATAATTCCACAACAACGATGACACTGACAGATCTTGAACCTGGTTGAGATGTGATGATCGATCGATTGTTTCATTGGTGGAATTCGACCTTAGATATGTGGTGTGGGTAAGTGGTATATAGTGGTAAATGGGTTGTTTTTTAATCCACAATATTTAAAAAAAAATCCTGTCCGATCCGAAAGGGGCATATAGTAACTGCAACAACATAACCAAAAAAAAAATTAAAAAAAAAGTAATTGCTATTTAAAATTCACATTTTGAATAACAAAATTACCCCAAATCCATTAAAAATTTGCAAATTTTCAACAGGGGTCATAAAGTCATAACTTTTAGACACCCGCTAAATGACGGTCGTCCGCGCCTCATGTAAAATCCGGAAAAATTACCCATTGAAAAAAAATGTGGCGAATTTTTCTTTTTTCCTGAAAATTTCCATTTAAATATAATCTCATTATGATACCTAACAACACCCTCACGGATCGAACAGGGTTTTATTTACATGTTGTATAAATACAAATAATCTATACAAATAAATAAAATTGAAGTACCAATTTGTTTGTAATCTATACATCTTTTTATGTACAAATAAATATAAGTGTCTGTTTGTAGTGTCTATATAACAGCTTTTTACTAAATGCTTATGAAAGTATATACGGTACATAGTGGGTGTCAGGGACATCGACGCGAAGCCTGTTACCATGGATTCAGTACATGATTCTGAAGCCCTGAAAATTTTTGTTAAAAAAATACAGCTGTTCCATAAAATTTGACCGCGTAGGTATTGCATTTTTCTATGAAAAAGCAGTTTTGTTTTTTATAACCGACGAAAAGTTTCACCGCAGGAGCGGTCAGAATTATGTACTGAATCCATGGTAACAGTTTTCACGTCTATGTCCCTAATACCCTGTACAACAATTTTTTTCACTTTTTAAATTTTGTCCGTCTGTCGGTCTGTTTGTTCCGGCTAATCTCCGAATAGGCTGGACCGATTTTGACGGAATTTTCACTAGCAGATAGCTGATGATAATTATAAGGACTAACTTAGGTAACTTTTATTTAAAAAAAAATAAGGTCCATGCGGGTGGAGCCGTGGGTAGCAGCTACTATATATAAGTTATTAAGAGATTATCTTTAGCGACAAGAGTCGTTAACAAACAAAACACTGCTAGTTTTTACACATTATCTAAATTGTCACAAAATTATTTGGTACATTGCATTTCAACTTTTGTTTCGATTCTAATTAAATATTTTGCTCATCATTAAAGACTAGCTGCGCTCGCGGTTTCACCCGCGTAAGTCTCGATTGCGTGGGAACATCGGAATAAAAAGTATCCTATGTCCTAAGCCAGGTTATTGTCTACCCATGTGCTAAATTTCATCCAAATCCATTTAGCAGTTTTAGCGTGAAAGCGTAACAAACAAACAAACTCACTTTCGAATTCTTTATAATATTACTTCTAGCTTCCGCCAGCGGCTTCTCCCGCGTGATATCTTTATGAATTATAGCATAAGTTACTCAGTGGTAATATAGCATTTTACATATTTATGTGTGTTATGGCTGTAGCATTTCCATTCTTTTGGTTTTAGGACCATTTGATCATAAGACGATTTGCTAATAGGACATTTTGCTAAAGAATCGTTTTGATTATGTGTCGTTTTGCTAGTAGGACCATTTGCTTTTAGGACGCTTTTATACGGAGGGCACTGGTGAAAGAATTTTAAAAATCGGCCCAGTTGTTTTTGATTACAGACAAAGAAACGAACATACAAAAATCGAATCTTTTCTCTATAATATTAGTTTAGAAGTTTAAATGAAAAAATATATATTCAAGTGTTACTCGACTTTTGTCGCTAATTGTATCTACTTGTCATAATAATTCTCCTGCCCTTCAATCTGCCTAGCCTTTTCCCAACTATGTTGGGGTCGGCTTCCAGTCTAACCAGATGCAGCTGAATACCAGTATTTTACATGGAGCGACTGCCTATCTGACCTCCACAACCCAGTAACTGGGTAATACGATACCCCATGGTAAGACTGGTGTCAGACTTTCGGGCTTCTGACGACTCGTAACGACTGTCAAAGATCCACGAATGACAGCCGGGACCAACGGCTTAACGTGCTTGCCGAGGCACGGAGGATTCTCGGTATGTAAAGATGGTCACCCATCCACTGACCAAACTCGGCAAGCGTAGCTTAACCTGATGGATCGACCAGTGCGGCTGTTGTTACTTAGCCACGAGCTCCTGCCCTTATCCCAATTAATTTATGGTCAGCACAACATGTCCCTTTCTTCCATACTTTTCTATTAGTCGTCATCTCGATAGTCCCCCCCTTTCTATCCATATCATCTTCCACACAGTCCATCCATCGTTTCTTTGGTCTTCCCCTACTCTTATAGCCATCGACATTCATACTCAGAACTTTTCTCACGACATTTTCCTCATTCCTTCGCATCCTGACTGTACCTTACTATTTATCACTTTATTTAATAAATAAAAACATCATCACATCGTGAATAATAAAATATCTAAAAAATACAGTAACTGTATCAAATCGTAGGAACTGTAAATTAAAACAATTAAAAAATAATATCTCAACCCAGAGGAACCACACACAAATCAAATAAATAAAAATTAAATAAAAATTATACCGTATAAAAAGTGTGAACTCATAAAAGGTCGACTACGAGCATTAGGTACAAAAAAGCACTATCACAGATCGCGAAAAAGCGAGTTTTATTTTTAAATCAACTGCTACGAAAGCGTTCCTAAAAAATAAAATCCTGCTATGAAAATCTTTGCCCTTGACATAAGCACGGGCTATTCATCCTGTTTCACAATAAACACTGTAATAAACATAAAAAATAAGGCTATAAACAAACGATAAACTGTTTTCTCAAAGCGTTATGCTGTACCTAAACGTTTTACCGAAATAAAAATAAGAACTTAGGTACTTTATTTTCTTTCATGTAAAACGATTTTCTGCTTTTCCATTTTTAGGGAAAGTTTTAACTCTATAAACACTATTTTTATGGAAAGGATATATTACAGACTTTACCGAGGGTATGTGTGACCTTTCTCTAAATCGGTCTCCATGTCGGTCAAAGAAAGTGTTGCGAAAATATGTTTTCGTAAGGTAAAGGACAATGCAATTTACTACGATGATCTCGGTTCGAAAGGGGATAATTTTTAATTCAAACTATAAAAAATCTTCTATAAGCACGTTGAGCGATTTTTGGTAGGGGTAAGCTTGTGGATTCACATCACCGGGCGCTGTAATGCTAATCTAGAATATAGATGGCGCTAATACCAGTTTTAAGTTTTCATATCTGACAGCAGTCCACAGGACTGCCTATTGTTGTAGAAAGCAAAAATAAACATCTTTTTTATCGAAATTATATTGTTGTCCATTAACTACTTTGCTAGTGGTTATCCCTTAAGTCATCAACGGCCTAAGACACTAAATAATGAATGAAAGATGTAATCTGCGTTCGCAATTTACTTGCCAAACATGTAAACAAACACGAGTTTTAGGAAAAACAACCGCAATGCCTACACATAAGGTTCAGTTCACTCTATAACTTCATATTTTTTATGACTTCTGCAACAGTACTAAAATCAACTAAAGGTTGTTTAAATGGAAATAACATCAGTTGGAAACAAGGTTATAAATATACCTTAGGTATGTACTCACCCTAAAAGTTCCCTAAAGTAAACTTAAAAACCAAGCCTTTAAAAAGAAATCTCCATTCCTCCAATCTTTTTCAGCAGCTGGAAGGATCGTAAAAAAATCACCAATAAAGGAACAGTAAATATTTCCTCAAGTCTCCACTTTTTTGGTGAATGGTTTGTATTGATTCAGGCTCCAAGGCCCAAAACTGTGGCCCTCTTGAATATTCACGAGCAAATCGTTTTGGCAGCTGCATTGCGACTATGGGTAAGATTAATGAGTCTCTCGCTTTTTTTAGTCCATCAGTACCTATTGTATATTCATATCATATTCATTTATGCGTTCCACAAGGTAAAACCAGATGCTAACAAAAGGATTAGAGCTAAGAGCCGTTGAAGAGCCTGTCAGGACACAGCAAAAATTATTGTTCGATACATAGCTATTACTTAAAGATAAAAATGTAAGTTGAAAAAATTTAAAAATAAAAATATGACAAAATTATACTTACCTGAAAACAATCGCATAAAAGTCAATAACAATAACATAAATAATTCTATTATTGGTAAGTTATTTATTTACTTCTATTTTCATTAAATACTATTATTACGTTTAGATAATCAACGATACGACGATACATATTGTATTTTTATGATAACTTTGTTCTGTTGTTGTTTTTGGTACTACTTACAGTAAGAAATTTCAGTAGGGATTTACATATTATGTGTAAATTATTTTGATAAGCAAAAATGGCTCGAAAATTTTGAGTTATTACACGACTGATGAGGTCCTGGGTAAGATTTCCGGGTCGGGCAAAGTGTAATTGGGTTTTTCCCATCTGGAATTTCTCAGTAGCATCCGGAGTCTGGATTTGTGCCGGTTGATGGGAATAGGCTCGCCTCCTATTACATGGGACTTAAACATAACTGGCGAAATGTGGGTCTACTATAGGGACACTTCTGCCCAGCCCTTCGGGGAATACAGGCGTGATATTATGTTATGTACCACCACGACCACTATCACGATTAATGGTAAGCGATGATGCGGTTGAAGATGGTACATACTTACCTGGAACCACTTTATTTGAAATGCTCCCAGGCCAATTTGAGATTTTGAATATACTGAATCACAATCAATAAAAAATAAACTCAAACTCAAACTCAAACTCAAAGCATTTATTTCAAATAAACCAATTACAGGCACTTTTGAATTGTCAAGGGGTCGGTCAGTCAGAAGTATGAAGCTAGTTGCCCATTCCAACGCGTAGTAGGTTCCTATGGAGAAGAACGGGCAAGAAACTCCACGGACACTCTTTTAAATCAGAATATTGTTACAAAATATTGGTTACATCATTCATGTTGTAATTATACATGTGAGAACAATGTAGAGAGACGTGCACGTTAAAAGCGTCCGTAATAAAGAAAAAAAAACAATTCAAAAATTAAAATAAATTCAAAATAAGCCTTGGCAGCTAAGAGATGACCATTCCCCACTGACGGCGCCCGTTCACGAACATGACGCATGGATCAGCACCATTTAGCTCAACCATTTTGAAGGGAACTTTATGATCCAACACACACGCCACCACCAGCGAGACATTTGAGTGAGCATGACATACTCTCAGCCGCAAGGGCACATTTAGGTCAATGAAAGACGTACCCAGTAAATGGTAGCTTTAAAGTAGGTACATAGTGCTCACACATGTGCTATGCAATTATATTATATTATTAATTGATTCAATAGAAATCCATTATAAAATACTAGAAGCTATATATATTCCGCTTTACTATTCCTAGAGTCATAAAAAACCTTGGCAACACGGCTTATTGCCACGCTCTGCGTCCGGTGCTCGGCGTGGCAACACGCCGTGTCCGGAACACGGCGTGTTGCCACGCCGAGCACCGTAAATTCGAGACAAGTCAATCGTCATCCGGATAATGCCTCGTAGAGAGGTGAAACACGTGTCGATTTCATACAGGGTTTTTTATGACTCTTTAGGAATAGTTAAGCGGAATAGGTTACTAAATATAGCTACGTCTATAGTATTTCACAATCAATAAAACTATTTTATATTAAAGTTATTACAATTAATATTTGATACTATGCATTTATCTCACGTCTCAGCCAAAATATAGCCATTAGACTTAATTGAATGCTGGATTAATTCTAGAGAGGTGACGGAAAATCAGAAGGTTTATTTATAAAAGGTGTGTTTCACAAATAATGAATCGATTATGACGCAAAACCGGTAAAGAAATGAAAAAAATAACAAATGAAAATCAGAGCAAAAACATTCTTCGAATGTTTTACTTTTAGATAAGTAGACGATCACTATACATGTTTCCCTCTATAGATTTGCTAAGTCACTACCATATCTTCTGTAATAACATACTAACGCTATCTCTCTCCCTCTTACATCCAATGACATCTTAACTATACTAGCTACCTCTTTCCCTCTTACACCATACGACATCTAATACGTCTTTAAAGCAATGATTAATGAGAACTATGAGTTGAGGATCACTGATGCCGAATATGGCACGAGTATTTCCGAAGCCCCCCGAACGTTTGACTTATGAAAATTATTGTAATTGATGCCTGAATTTAAATTCAGATGAGACATTTCTAATTAATTTCGTCGTGAAATAGATTAATTAAGCACGGTTTAGTTGATTTGAATATTATATTGAAAGGTATGTAGGTAGGTTTTGCAATAAGAAAACTGTGTGACGTGGCACAAAGCGTTGGATATATTTAGCTTAGGAAGATATTATGATCTACAAATCAATATACAGAATGTATAAATTCTCAATGCATTATTTATTATACTAACTTAAAAGTTTGTACTTACTTACTTCTTAGTAGTTTGTGTGTGTACTTGTGTACTCGTAAATGTGAACTTAACATATAGTCAGAGACTAAAAAAAATAAAGTTAATTGATACCCTACGTCAATTTGCCGTGTTAACGCCAACTGTCAAAGAATGACATAGTTGAGATTATGAATAGACGGACAATGTAAGTGTGTACTCAATCTGGTGAAAAATGTATTAACCTGACTTTATTTAATTATTTGATTATATAAGTATACACAGTACAATAAAAATAAAAATAAAGAAACATTGTTTATTCTGCACAAACAAAACGCACATAATTATAAAGACAAAAATACATAAAATACACACATACAAAAGTTGCCAAAAGCCTCGTGTTCAACAAATAAATAAAAACAATGTTGTTCATTGGTTGATGTCAAGGCCACGGACCAGAGACAATAATGCGTAATTACTCTTGCGACATTGGCAAATGACAACAAAAACAAAATGCTGATTGCAGAGTTAACTATTTTTGTAACAAATAATAAGAAAAATTATGCTGTGCGTCGCATCTATGCAAGAACAGGTCATTACTCAGCGAAATGCTGTGAATTCGGACGAACCTAACGTCAACAGCGCTGGTTTTCGGCAATTATCTATGGAATGACTTATTAAATCGGGTTAGTAATACATTTTCACACAGATACAAAATAGTTAAAATGTTGAGTAAAAAGGTACTGTTTATTTCATAAGAAATTTCTTCCAGCAGACCTGCGAAAGGAGAAATGAGAAAAAAATGTAGACAATAGTGCGTGTGTTGACTTTGTTTGCAGCACTTTACCATGTGAACTTTATAACCGTTATCTTTTAGCCTAAGATCAAATTCAGAAAGATAATTTTCTCATTGAAAAATAACATAAATTAAGTAAAATCTACTGTCGGCAAGCTTCATCCAAGCATAATTTTGAGCTTAAAGTCGGGTCTCTGAAATTGTAAGCGGATTAGATGTACGCCTCTAGAGCGAGCGATTTGATTCGGAATAGCTATAAAACAACAGTCTTCTGTATTTTTAAGAATTCAATAGAATAAAATGAGGCTAGTTTTACGTAAGTATAATGGATGGATATAAAATAAAGATGCAATCAGACGTCGACCATTTTCGAGCTTTGTGGAATATTTTTAATTTTGGAGGACTATTTCAGCTGGGTACTTTTCTTTGATGAATAATCATTATAACTAGAAACTAATTGGAAAAGAGAATTAAGTGTAGGTACAGATTGTAAAAGGTACAGCCCGGGAAATGAACTATTTATCAATTTGCCTTGTTATAGCCATTTTGAACAACTGTCAAAGAATGACAGTCGTGATTAGAATTTACAGACAATTTAAGTCGGTAGTCGATTTTGTAAACAATAAATTTACCTGACTTTACTTACTCAAAGCTTTGTGTGAACTTTATTTATGTTAAACGTACTTTAAATTATTTAAACCTAAGATCTCAGGAGCTCGTGGCTAAGTAATAACAGCTACATGGGTCTATGGGTCAAATCTATTCATTACATACCGAGACTCCTCCGTACCTCGGAAAGCACGTTAAGCCGTTGGTCCCGGCTGTCATTCGTCGATCTTTGACAGTCGTTACGAGTCGTCAGAAGCCCGAAAGTCTGACAACCAGTCTTACCAAGGGTTATCGTATTACCCAGTTACTGGATTTTGGAGGTCAGATAGGCAGTCGCTCTATGTAAAATACGGGTGTTCAGCTGCATCCGGTTAGACTGGAAGCCGACCCCAACATAGTTGGGAAAAGGCTAGGTAGATTGATTGATCAAGTTTAGTAAGATAATCTTGTCATTAAAAAATAACAATGACATAACGTAAGTACAGTCTAATGTTGGCAAGCTTGCCGCCTTTCGAATGACTGCTCCCGCTCTGGGCGGAGCGAGAGGGAGTGTCAGACTTTTACTGACTAAAACCCACCCGTGTTCCTTCCGTTGCCTGTGTGCCGGGGCCGCGATATCCCTTCCGGACAAACTCGCAACCCTGGCAGGATAATATTGAGCTTAAGGTCGGGTCTCTGAGTTTGTAAGCGGATTAGTCGTGCGGCCGCAAAGCTCGCGATTTCAGATGAAACAGCTATCTTATCTTTCGTAATAATATCTAGAATTTAATGAAGAAATTAAGTTAGCTTTAGGTATATTGGATGCCTATACGTTAAAGGAGCAATCAGAAGTTAAAAAAAAATTGGCTTGTAAAATATTTAAAATTTTAGAAAACCATTTTAGCAATCTTTCTTTGGAGAATAGAATAGGTATTATGTGTTTTAAACTCCCGTTTCGGTGTCATGATTAAGACAGGGAAACAATCGCGCAAACGGATAGATCTATAAATCCAGTGCGGCAAAAAATAGCCGGTGCGTATAACTTGTCCACTGTAAAATGGCGCGCTCCACTACGGAAGACCCAAACAAATTCGCATTACCGTGTGCCTAAGTCGGGCGAGTCATTTCAGAGTGGATACCTGTACCTGTACCATTCCTGGCTTAGAAAAGCGACACTTTGGCAAAAAAACTTATTGCATAAATTTTCCTCATTATACATACATATGATCTCTTACTCTAGAGCCCAACCTTATAACAACTTGATAACTTATGCATATATAGGAGTTCCGCAATTGATGACAGGTGCGTCCCTGACCCAATTCCAGTGAAACCATCCAGAAATGAAATGGGTAGACGGATGCTGAGTTTTTACCAATTGACCTCGCTAGTTATCTCTGGCATCAATAATTTTTGGTATTGCATGGTTCTTCTCATGCTCTAATGCATTATGAAGTCCTGGTAGGTCGCATAATATGCTCGGTTTCCACGTCCAATTTATTGTTTGTTTAGTATAACAATTGGATTTTTTTTATGACAGCTTCGTCGTATCGAAGATCTCTGACGCTCTTTGATATCCTAGGAAAGCGGTTTCACAGCCGTCATAAAAATCTGTCATTTTCACCAGTGTTTGACTATAAGGTGTCAAAAAATGGATTTGGACTGTATTTGTGTAACCGTTGACCGTTTTTTTAGGAAACTAAATCATTAGAGAGATCTCTCTGATACAAAGCAGTTGACATAAAAAAAAAGGCAATTGGAATTCAATTTGTGACCGTTGACACGAAGCAGTACTGTACATTACATCCCACTGTTCATACGGTTAAAAATAAATTCAAAAGTCATTTATTCAAACTAAGCTGAGAATCAACACTTTTCGAACGTCAAAATTACATAAGACAGTCCCCCAAAACGCCCACCCTTCACCACTTCTTTGTGGGGGAGAAGTTTGTTGCGCCACTTCTTCCCAGATAACGGGGAAGAAGTGGCGCAACAAACTCCCCAGCATGCAATGTCCAAACTTGCACATGCAACTCTCCAAAATGCAATATAAAACTGCCATGACATGTGATTACAAAATTATACAGTCAAATATCATACTAATCAACGCCGTGTGAATGTGGCCCATTGATGGGCTTGTGTCAAAGAAATTTTCTCAATATTTTAATGGACAATATGGATCAAACAGGACTTCATAAATCAGGTAAACACCACATGATCCAAAAGACCAAAATAATTAACCACTTAATATGCGGCCCATTAAAAAAGATGAAACGAAACTCATTCGATTTATAGACCATTCTCGATTTTATCCGTATGCAGGTTAAAAAGCCACTCCATTGTTAATCTCGTTAAAATACAGCCGTTGCTGAGTGAAAGTCACGAGCCAACTCAACTCCAATCGTTTATTTGTATCGATAAAACTCGATGCATATTGATGCATTTTATAATAACGTCGGATTTGTTGTGATTTCTCCAAGGTATTCAAAAATTAATGGTGTTTCTGCTGAGGATATTTAAGGCAAATAAGCAGGCACTGCTTGATAGCGGTGATAGCCTAGTGGTGTGACCGTCAGACTGCCAAGTCATAGGTCTCGAATTCAAATCCAAGGCATGTATCTCTTGCTCGCCGTCCGATAGGGACCAGGCCCGGGTCGACGGCACGTTATGTTCCACCCACGCCTCAAAGAGATGTCATGTCGTGAGGCGGCGAGCCTTCTTGCCGGACTACCGCCATGGGATCTGGAGGCAAAAGTCCTCGCGCACATGTGGGAGTGTCGCGAGGAGGCGAAACGCCGGGGCGTAACTCCGCTGCCGCGAGAAATCACGGCACAGCGGACAGAGCTCCGGCGGGATCTCATGGTGGCATGGAGAGTGCGATTGTCGCAACCCAGCACTAGGCACGCCACAATTGTGGCGATAAGTCCCCTCTTTGAGGAGTGGATAGAGAGGCGTCACGGCGTCCTCACCTTCCGCCTGACGCAGGTCCTCACTGGACACGATTGTTTCGGGGGTTCCTGTTCAGGATAAAGCGTTGGCACTATGGTTTGTGACACCACACTTTCCGGCTGCCGAATTATCATTTGCTTCAAAAACGGTGAAGGAAAACATTGTGAGGAAACCGCATGCCTTTTTTTTTTTTTTTGATTGGAAATCATCAAATGACTCCTCCCGCTCTGGGCCGAGCGAGAAGGAGTGTCAGACTTTTACTAACTAAAACCCACCCGTGTTCCTTCCGTTGCCTGTGTGCCGGGGCCGCGATATCCCTTTCGGACAAACCCGCAACCCCAGCAAGCATTGGTCCTTCCGGACCCCGTCAGTTGCTGCTGACATCCCTTTGAGGCACGCGTAGAACACAACGCGCCGTCGACCCGGGCCTGGTCCTTATCGGACGGCGAGCTGCCCATCGCTCACCGTCCGCAGGCCCGCGCCTACGGTGGCCGGAAGTCGGCTCGTGACTCCCGACGCCCAGGGCGTCTCCTGCGGCGACTAGGGGTGCGAGGGCGTGCAGCTTGAATCTCCCTCGCGCGCTCCGCCTCCTCCTTCGCGAGCATAACTGCTTCGCAGAAGGAGGTGACAGCCTCCCATGCACTCTCGCTCCGGACCATGGCCTGAACCAGGGCCGGATGCGAGAGATCGCCGCCGCCGATCGCCTCCGTGAAGATACGGCGGTGCTCCGCCCAAGCCGAGCAGACCTCCACCGTATGCTCCACCGTGTCCTCCGGGCGATCCACACAATGGTGACACCCGGGCGTTTCCTCCCGCCTGATCCTGAACAGGATCCTCCCGAAACAACCATGTCCGGTGAGGACCTGCGTCAGGCGGAAGGTGAGGACGCCGTGACGCCTCTCTATCCACTCCTCAAAGAGGGGACTTATCGCCGCAATTGTGGCGTGCCCAGCGCTGGGTTGCGACAATCGAACTCTCCATGCCGCTATGAGATCCCGCCGGAGCTCTGTCCGCTGTGCCGTGATTTCTCGCGGCAGCGGAGTTACACCCCGGCGTTTCGCCTCCTCGCGCAACTCCCACATTTGCGCGAGGACTTTTGCCTCCAGATCCCATGGTGGTAGTCCGGCAAGGAGGCTCGCCGCCTCACGGGAGACCGTGCGGTATCCTCTGACCAGCCTAATGGCCATGACCCTTTGGGACGCGTTTAATCGCTGGGCTGGTCGCAGCCTTAATGAACGTGCCCTCACCGGTGCCCCGTAAAGGGCCATGGACCGCAAGATTGCCGCAAATCGGCATGCCTAAGAGATATTTCTCGACGACATGTGAAGCCAAGTCAGAGGCCCATGGGTGGCTTTAAAACTCTGACACTACGTTAGTCACCCGAAAAGAAAAAGAAGAAGCACTGCTTGATGGAAATGCAGTAGGTGGTCTTTGACATGTCTCAAAACTGTTTTGACATTAACAACAGAATTACATATTTTAGTAACTTTTTGTCCAAATTAGCAATAGAACATCACATTGCAGGTGCATGTGGCCGTAACCACTTTTTATCTTTCTGTACTAAGAACATCTAGTTGTAAATAATTAAAGTTTTCAATACGCACTAATTGACATAAATTGTGTCCATGTCACCTCTAAAACATGTAATTACTGATGTCTTAAACGTATTTACCGCAAATAATAATAGATTTCTACTTACGTCAACCACTTAATTCAAGTATACTTGAAATGTGGCAAAACGAATTACCTTCTACATAGCGCAAACTTAACTTTGCGTTTCGTAAACTGATAACTGAATGTTTCTCATTAGAATTAACGCCTTATGTTTATAGTTTTAAAGCTTATATAGGATTGATGAAAGTAAATGGGACGGTAGATGATTTTGTTATGTTTATTCGACGAAACGATGTCATTTTCATTTGTTGGCGCGTTGGAAATTGAATGGTAATAGTGCCAATGTTTCATGCTGCGGTTACAGGAATATTATGTACGTTGCAAACATGTCATTTGATGTTAAGTGGTTATTATCGTAGGATTAGCTAATGCAAGTTGAATGATTACTAGCTTTTATTTTTGGAATGAAGTTCTTTAACGCGGCTTGGTAAACTTTCAGAAACCGTCACGCTAAAAAGTGTTAATGTGTAATACTTGTGACTATCTTCATTTAATTCAAAGAGAAAGAAAGAGGCAGAGAGAGGGAGAGAGAGAGAAAGAGAGAGAGAGAACGCCGGCAGTGATTACAGTGTCGTGGGATAAGGTTTTACACATCGGCCCGAGTACACTGCATGCCAGAGAGAGAAAGAGAATGTTTGAATTTGGTCAAAATAAAAATCCAAGAAGGCGGCTTCGAAAATTTTCAAATTTTTCGTCATGGGTGTCGTTTTCATAGTTTTCGAGGGTGTTTGAAAAATACCTGTAATTGGTTTATTTGAAATAAATGCTTTGAGTTTGTGAATGACGAAAGAATGCACTTGTCATAATTTTAGACTATAAATTAATAACCCATGAAATCCAATGACAATTATTGTTATTAATTAAGCTTAGTTGGTGTTATAAGAAATAGGATCAAACGCCAGGCAAGGTTCTGCTCAAGATCTAATTCAGTAACCATACCACGGCCGTTTCACTTCCAAGAAAGCTCGACAATATTCTTAAAGTACTAAGTAACAACTGAGGCGTAAGTTCTGAACCTTGTTAAAAGGAAAAGTAAAAGTCGGGACCAAAAGTTGAAAGAATTGTTTCGTTTGAGAAATATATTTGAAAGGGAATCTTGTACTTACCTATTGCTTATTAGTACGCGATGGTTTGGAAATTGGTTCGTTTTATGGTGATTTGGTTATACCTAAAAGTTTTGAGGGCAGTTTTGACCCAGCGAAGGTAGTGGTGACCCGGTTAGAGAGGCCCAGTGGTAACGGCCGCGACTTACAAATTGTGGGTCATATGTTCGAACCCAGGCAGGCGTTTTACTTTGTGTAAATTATTTCATCATCACTGCCCTCAAAACGGTGAAGGAAAACATCGTGAGGAAACCGGCATGTCTTAGAGCCAAAAATTCTAAGACATGTGACATCTACCAACCCGCACTGGGCCCGTGTGGTGAATTACGGCCCACTCCCTCTCGAAGAGAGGAGGCCTATATCCCAGCAGTGGGAACAATAAAGGCTAATTATGCTATGGTTATGCTAATATTTTTTACTACCTACCTACCTACTATTGGTGATCAAACCGTAATATGTAATTAAGTGGTTTACAATATTAGGACCATTTGCTTAACTAGATTAAATAAAATTCAAAAGTCATTTATTCAAACTAGGCTGAGAATCAGCACCTCTCGAACGTCAAAACTACACAAGACAGTCCCCCAAAACGCCCACCCTTCACCACTTCCTAGTGCGTTAGCTGGGAAGAAGAATTATTAATAATTTGTATATCTAGATAACACCCGTTTTGCGTTCCGCGGCATATTGCGTAACACATCACTCATAGTGGCAATCCAATCCCCTAAGCTATAGAAATCCTGCAGTATGATTTAAAATCTGTGCTTATAGTAATACCCACACGTTCACACGGTTCCATTTTAGTTGATCAACTGCTAAGTCGAAAGCGATTTGAAGGTAGATGTAACGTAAGAGATAATAATTAATACTGACAGGACACCTTTGCCAGATTAATGTATTGTAATCATTTGAATGGTAGTTATTTGACTCACTTATCTATTTAAGACCTTGACATGTATGATTAATGTATATATGTTCTTCACCTATGTTTCACAAATAAATAATTCTGATTCTGATTCTGATTCAGGTATGACTTTGCGGAAATCCATTAAAAAATACAATAGACGACGTATATTTAGTAACCTAATTCGCTTAACTGTTCTTAAGAGTCATAAAGAACCCTGTAAGAAATGACGTGGCAACACGTTGTGTCCGGGTTCGCAACAAGTCAATCGTCATCCTGAGGATGCCTCGTTGTAAGGTTGAACACGTGTCGATTTCTTACAGGTTTCTTTATAACTCTTTAAGAACAGTTAAGCAGATTAGGTTACTAATTATTCGTCGTCTATTGTACATATTTTATCATGGATTTCCGCAAAGTCACGCCTGAGTCAATTGACTACACTCTGCAAAATTGAACTGTCTACCTATTACGGTTCATGAGATACAGCCCGTTGACAGACGGACGGACGAACAGCGGAGGCTTAGTATTAGGGTTCTGTTTGGCACCCTTCGAGTAAGGAACCCTAAAAAACAACAAACAAATAACTCTTCCACGGAAAAGAAACCGTTTTATTAATTGAATTCCTGCTAATAGAAATAAAAGCCGTCTCAAAACAACCTCTAATGGTCCAAAGGTATTTGTGAGAGCTCAATTTAAACAACTCTGTCATTATTAAGTACCTAAATTGTTTTCTTTGAAATAAATACTTTGAGGAAACTGTTTATCAGGCTGTCATTATCAATTCAATTAATGTTAATCAACTTTTCCCAGGGAGCTTTGACAGTGGTGTAAGCCTTCAGCCTTCTGTGTTTAAAAGTTCACAAACTAGGTCCACTGGGTGCTATAGGTTATTAGTTTGTTACACGATTGCCCAAAAAAGGAGTGTAATGTTTTCAGGGTTCATGCATGTATGTGTTCTTTATTCCACCATAACTTTTAAATGCCTCAACAGATTTGGGTGATTGAGAGGAGTATCGTTAGAATTCTTACATGACAAACATTTAAAAAAAAAATGGCGGCAGTATGGCTCCATTTTCAAATGTGAGAATGGTTTTATTTTTGGGCTCGCGTTTATTAATTCTTCTTTCTCCATCATTGGGAAGCACAAGTTTAGGAATAGGTATTTGCATTATAAGCTTATCTTTTCGTCTTACATACCACAGAGTCTCAAGATCAAACTCTTATCGACTAGTGCGTGTTGCCAGTGATGACCTATGGCGCTGAAACGTGGTCGCTCACAATGGGCCTTATTAGGAGGCTAAAAGTCACCCAAAGGGCAATGGAGAGGGCTATGCTTGGAGTTTCCCTACGTGATCGAATCAATAATCAGGAGAACCAAGGTAACCGACATAGCCCGAAGAATAGCCCAACTTAAGTGGCAATGGGCAGGGCACATTGCTCGCAGAACAAATGGCCGATGGGGCCGAAAGGTTCTGGAGTGGCGACCGCGTACCTGAAGAAGTAGTGTTGGAAGGCCTCTCAAAAGGTGGACCGATGACCTTATGAATGCCGCAGGAATCTGCTGGATGCGGGAAACACAGAACCGGTCGAAGTGGCAGTGCTTGAGGGAGGCCTATCTCCAGCAGTGGACGTCTTTCGGCTGCAATAATTATAAGCTACAATAATATTTTGTCAATCAACTCAATCTATGGCAGTCTACTGCTTAACAAAGGCTACTCCACTGCTTACCAGAGGTTTCGACAACACCCGGTTCTTCACAAGCTTTTATGGTGAATATTAAATTTAAACCCATTCTTCTTCTTTTCGTGTGGTTAGTGACTAACCTGGTGTCAGAATTTTAAAGCCGCCCATGGGCCTCTAACTTGGCTACACATGTCATCGAGAAATATCTCTCAGACATGCTGGTTTCCTCACGATGTTTTCCTTCACCGTTTTAGAAGCAAGTGATAATTAAGCAATACGCACATGAATCCGAAAAGTCTTGGCAGTCTGACCACCACTAGGATATCACTGCCCATTAAAACCCATTTAAACCGTAAGGCAAAATGTCCGCTGAATAAAATCCTCTTTTATTCGCAGAGTTTTCCTGTAGAGTGACATAAATCACAAGGGAAACGTGACTCTGACAACTGAATGTTACATAAAACACCATGTGTGACTCGGTAATTAATCATTTAAAATAATTATTAAAGTTTTTATTGTTATGAAAATATTGTTAATGCGACAGTAACCAGTAACTATTAATATCAACAGTAGAAATTAACATGTGTTTGTTCTTAATAAATTGCAAATATATTAAGAAAGATTAAAAAAAAAAACAATTGGAACACGCATAGGAAATACAAACAGTACAAAAGGAGTATGTAAAACTACCAAAACTAACATATGTATTTTTCACATATACGAAAAAAAGAAAAGAATAGAAAGTGATGTGTGCGAGGCCAAAAAGACATATTCAAAGTACATCCTTCCGCATTTTTGCCTACTTTAAACGTTGTTTATAAAACAGACGTGCACGTGCGTTTGGGAGCGATGGAGCCCGATTTCATAGCAGTTCCTTAGATGCTTAGCTGTTGCCTGAGATAATTAGAATTTTCGTTTCACAAGAGCCAGTTTCCTTGCTCGAGGAGCTCGTGGCTAAGTAACAACAGCCGCACTGGTCGATCCATCAGGTTAAGCTACGCTTGCCGGGGTTGGTCAGTGGATGGGTTTCATCTTTACATACCGAGAATCCTCCGTGCCTCGGAAAGCACGTTAAGCCGTTGGTCCCGGCTGTCATTCATGGATCTTTGACAGTCGTTACGAGTCGTCAGAAGCCCGAAAGTCTCACACCAGTCTTACCAAGGGATATCGTATTACCCAGTTACTGGGTTGTGGAGGTCAGATAGGTAGTCGCTCCATGTAAAATACTGGTATTCAGCTGCATCCGGTAAGACTGGAAGCCGACCCCAACATAGTTGGGAAAAGGCTAGGCAGATTGATTGAAGAGCCAGTTTCCTTGCTCTTTCGTATTTCCAAAGATACAATGTATTCAGCTCTAATTACTTTATTGCCTTACATTTCCAACAATCATTATATTCTTTCTGTTTAATTTCATTATTGTTTTTATTACCAGCGATATTATTACCTACTAGCTTTTGGTCCCGGCTTGCCCGCGTGGAGGTCGGAAATTATCCCACGGGAACGTATTACTGGGATAAAAATTAATCCTATATGTTAATCTAGGTTATAAACTATCTGTGTGCCAAATTTCATTCAAATTCGTTCATCCATTTTTGCGTGATTGAGTAACAAACATCCAAAAATACACTTAAGATTAGTAGAATCAAAAATATAAGAAATAAGAAGAAGTCGTGTATAAACGAGTACTCGTACTTAATCATTATGCATATAATCCTTTACTTTATCAGTCATCCTTCCAAAGTCCTAAAATTTACATACATACAAGAAATGATTGGTTACAATGTTTGCCCCATAAAATGGATAGCTTCAAAGTTGTCAACTTGCAACTCACCAAGTTTGTACCAAATGTGGTCCCAAGTAGTGCAGCGATAAAAATCATGATTTTATGCACGTCGGACGACTTACAGTTAAAGTTGGTACCAGTCTAATGGAAAAAAGTTTAACTGGCACAATACGGAACTTTTGAAATTCAATAAGCAATATTGGCGTTCGTTTTGTAGGCCTTTAAGCCATATATATATCATCGACATCGTATTTTTTGTCGATACCCACTGTGAATCGTGTTTACCGATCGATAAATCACCAAAGTGATGTCTACGTCTGTCTCAATCTTAATCTAGATGTAACGATCGATACAGTTGAGCAAATCTGTAAGAAGTTGACAGATCTTATTGATCGATAAACTCAACATACCGAACGACAATAACGATAGTCAAAAATCGATCAAATCCATAGGCAAAACCACAGGTTATTAACATTGAGTGCAATATAGAACTTGCTTTTGCACCTTGTCAATCGTGTCCTAGGAAAACAGCAGTCGACCTCGTCATTGATTTATCACCTTTGACAACAATTTCGCTCGTGGCTTAGTAACAACAGCCGCACGAGCGATCCATCAGGTTAAGCTATGCTTGCCGGGGTTGGTCCCTCAATGGGTGAACATCTTTACATACCGAGACCCCTCCGTGTCTCAGAAAGAACATTAAACCCTTGGTCGCGGCTGTCTTTCGTGGATCTTTGACAGGCGTTACGGGTTGTCAGAAGCCCGAAAGTCTGACAACCAGTCTTACCAAGGGGTATCGTATTAGGTACCCAGTTACTAGGTTATGTTGGTCAGATAGGCAGTCGCTCTATGTAAAAAATACTGGTATTAGCTGCATCCGGTTAGACTGGAAGTCCACCCCAACATAACCGGGTATAGGCTAGGTAGATTCATTGACAACAATGTCCAGTAAATTGACACCTCACTAAGGTATAACTAACTGTCACATTTATATCAATATACTGTGTCGTTTGATGACGTGCAAATAAGTTTTTTTTAACTTTAGGGCGATAAATCAAATTGCGAGGTCAAACTATACCCGGATGAAATCTATAGGACAAGGTCCATTTGTTTGCCAAAATCTACATAAATAAAAATGAATCCATATTTCCCTTGGTCACGCCATAACTTGCGAACGGCTGCACCAAATTGGATAATTCAAGATATTTCTTGTATTCGTTATTCTCTGGACAAGTTTATAGGTAGGTGTAGGAAAAGTAGGTAGGTGGGTAGGTATGTCAATAGGTAGGTATGTAGGTAGGGTGGGTTAAGGTGGGCACGCCACAATTGCGGCGGTAAGTCCCCTCTTTGAGGAGTGGCTAGAGAGGCGCCACGGCGTCCTCACCTTCCGCCTGACGCAGGTCCTCACCGGACACAGTTGTTTCGGGAGGTTCCTGTTCAGGATCAAGCGGGAGGAAACGCCCGGGTGTCACCATTGTGTGGATCGCCCGGAGGACACGGTGGAGCATACGGTGGAGGTCTGCCCGGCTTGGGCGGAGCACCACCGTGTCCTCACGGAGACGATCGGCGACGGCGATCTCTCGCGTCCGGCCCTGGTTCAGGCCATGGTCCGGAGCGAGAGTGCATGGGAGGCCTTCACCTCCTTCTGCGAAGCAGTTATGCTTGCAAAGGAGGAGGCGGAGCGCGCGAGGGAGATTCAAGCTGCACGCCCTCACGCCCCTAGTCGCCGCAGGAGACGCCCCGGGCGTCGGGAGTCACAAGCTGACTTCCGGCCACCGTAGGCGCGGGCCTGCGGACGGTGAGCGATGGGCAGCTCGCCGTCCGATAAGGACCAGGCCCGGGTCGACGGCGCGGTGTGTTCCACGCGCGCCTCAAAGGGATGTCAGCACCAACTGACGGGGTCCGGAAGGACCAATGCCTGCTGGGGTTGCGGGTTTGTCCGAAAGGGATATCGCGGCCCTGGCACACAGGCAACGGAAGGAACACGGGTGGGTTTTAGTCAGTAAAAGTCTGACACTCCCTCTCGCTCCGCCCAGAGCGGGAGGAGTCATTTGATGATTTCCCACCCAAAAAAAAAAAAAAAGGGTGGGTTAAAGTAGGTACGTAGGGTAGGGTAGGTAGCCGTAGATAAGTACCTACTTAGTGCTGCGTGCGTAGCCGGAGCGGGCAGCTAGTATGATATAAATCTATTCAACTGTTTATGCGTAGGTTGATTATTATCAAACTTGCAAACAGCCAACTTTGTAGCCTACTGATGAAGATCTAAAAAGAAATCGCCCAAAAAACTTGTAGTAACGTTTAGCCCCAGTTCGTATTGTGTCGTATTCCGGGCGCGTACGCCTCGGGTGTTTGTCGGAAATAATATTATTTATTACGCAACTACCGATGCTCGATAGATTGCCTAGAAAATTGCTGCTATTGGTTACGATTTTCTTTGAGTTTTTATGAAGGAAAATCAAGGTTATATTTGTGCTGAAGTTATTTATTTATCTATATACCTGTAGTGGTTCAATCTGATACATTTTTTCGATTTCGATTTTGAATTTATCTGTAACTAATACTAACAATAATTGTTACCAATTTAGTTCTTGGTATAGTTATTAGTTTCTTCTTTATTAAGTTATTTTATTTTAACAAAATATTATTAAAAAATCTTCAAAGACAATTTTAATTCGATGAAATCTATCATTCTCAAGAAAGTTCGAAATACGCCCGTTTGGCAGAAAACTAAACGCTTAGCATACCAATGGTATCTTTTGATTAAATTTCTATGCTTAACTTTGAGTCTATATAAATTATAGAAGATAACCTTTCTTTGGGAGGAGTTGGGAAAGGATAAACCTCTTGGAGGCTTTTGGTAAAACAAAATGTTTATGACTTATTTATTTATTCAAAATCTATATTAACATACCTTACATAAAATCTGCCAAACTGCATCACAGTTTGTGCCGCAGTTGTTCTCGTATACCAATGGATTACAATTGTTTTAAATTTATGTGCTACAACCTTCCTTTTTATATTTATGGCTACAAATTAACTAAGTAAAATAAAAAATTATACAGGAAAAGTTTTTATCCACTGCGCAAATTTTGAGAAATTAAACTTAAACGAGTTTTATTGAACATACTTTTTTTATTTTGATACGTCATAGTACAAAAAAAAAAGTTATCGTTAACGAAAGATGTTTACTTTAAAAGTGGTTGCATGGCTACCCGGCGGCGAGCGGCGAAGCGGAACGCGCGAAAGTACCTACCTATCAGCTGTTCGCTCGCTCGCCTGTATTTACGTGGGTTACAATACTTACAATGTATTGATCGCTAATTTTATCAGATTCGAACTAGACTTTTTTATGTTTAGGCCGTGACCTGAAGTTATTTGAAGAGTAATTCCAATTTTTCCTTCATACTTTAATGGGCTTAGGACCATCAAAATACAGAAAATAAAGCATTATTATCAATTAAATTTACATTACTTAATACCTTATGCCGCTAAAATGGTATTTTCCTTTCACGGGGTTAAGGATTCCATGGGCTTTCACCACTCAGTACATACACTCGCACCATCTCATAAAACTCGCGGTTAGTGAAGTCTGACATCGTGACTGGTAGGTCTGTACACGTGCAGCGCGGGAAAGCGATTAGACGTGACGTCACACGACAGCGCGTGCGATGAGCGAACTGTCGGTCACAGCACCCGTCGCGCGGGCGTCGCCTTGCCGCCCGGGGAGGGAGGGGAGGTTCAACACCGCCACCGCTTGGGCCAGCCGCCGCACCGCGCGCGTCCATTGATATTATTACGAATAGATTGTGTCCATATTTTGCTGATTTAAAGTAGGATAAAAAAAAAAAAAAAAAATTGAATAAATAATGGAAATGTGTTCTATTACTGATTTTGAACCACCAAAAAAAATTTGCGCACTGGTTAAATTTTTTTCCTGTATACCTACAGTTGAGATTAAAAATCTCACATTTAACAAAAATGCATGTATGACCACAGTTAGAGATAATGTTTCTGTAGAACTCTTTCAAGTTGGCCCTTAGACTGGACATGCGATATCAGTTTTGGGGGTAGCTCATTCACCAAAGTTAGTACTATGTATGTGCGTAATGACCAACGGAACAGAGATGTCGACCGCAGGCGAGACGACTTCGGGAAAAATACGTGTCCAATGTTTTTTAATAATCTACCAAAGGAACAAAAAAATATTTTTTGTCAACATCCCTATTGAACTCACTGTCACTGTTTAAATCTATAACCAATAATCCAAACAAATCAGAGAGCTACCACTAAACCACTTTAAAAATAAACGTAAGAAATGGCTCTTTATCAATGCGTTCTATACAATAAGTGAGTGCTTAAATTATAAGCACAGCTCGAAATATGATCTCACTAGTAATATAATTAAATAACGTAATTTTAAGGTTTTAATTTTATTATAAGGTATTTTTTGCATGCTGAAACAGTAAGTAAGCAAAATATGTGGAACTTCTAATATTTAAGTTAAGACCTTATTATGTACCATATTTTATGCAAAATAAACAGACAGCACTACTGTACTAAGTTCCACATCAAAGATTAAAACTTTTATCTTGCTTAGATTTAAAAAATCTACCTCGTTGGTACAATCAGCCTCAACAATATGTGTACATCGACAAGAATTCATTAATTTACTTGTCCACAATCTGTGTTCTTTAATACTGTATCAATGTGTAGTTACAAAATATATTACACATTGGTTTCTTAATTGTAGCTATACATTAATACAATATTATGTAACAGAAAATCAAAAAGTTTGAGGGTTTTCATGAAAATTCACTTCACTTGTTGCCGTGACTTTGCCAAGCGGTCTTCCATTTCGACAATAAATATAAAATATGACGGCGGAGGGTATGTGTCTCTTTTGTTATTATCAGGCATATTAATTTTAACTACTCTGGGCGTACTGTGGGTAGTGTTGGTTATTGCACAATAGAAAAACCGTTTGCAGTTTAGATCAAATTAGAATTTACGAACACATTAATCAGACTAGCATTTCACACACTGTAAGTACACGACACAACTATTCGAAACGCACGACAGTTTCTAAACGTCTTCACTGCTTGACCGCCATCCATGAACTCGTGTTTAGCTCCGGCTGGTCCGAGCGTTATGTTGTTGACTCTGTCGAGCGCCGCTGGGCGGCGCTGGCGTCCCGATTAGTCCATGAAGTAACGTATTTCCGACAAATACATGATGACGTTCATCATGCGTTTCATTAATTCATTCATCAATCAGTCACGACTAAAGAAAATGCAGGCGCTTTGACACTTTTGACAGGTGCCCGGTGGCAGTGCTGAATTCAGAGTGTTGTCTCAGTACTGCTACTTAGTGAACGTCATTTCATAAAAACCCTCTTTCTTGTCCACGTTCACTTCTTTTTAAGGCTGAGTGTACTTTCTTTCTAGTCAAAATAAGTAATAAAGCTCACCACAAAGACTGGGCGATGTATTTACTTTTAAAACTAGTCTTTCCAAGTACGGTTCTATCTTGGCGTCGAACAAACCGCTTGCAAAAGGGATAAATGATGATGAAAGGATTCTGAGAAGGCATAGAGGATTCCTTCGTGGTTTAAGGTTGAATTAATTTTGGGATGTTGGTTGTACGATTTTGTTTAAGCTGAAATATTTTGGGGTAGATATTGTGGTGTGACAGAGTATTTAAACTTAATACACCGTATTATTTTATTTGAAAGTGGTTTCCGAGGCGCAAAGGGGTCTCGATATGTAATGGATGGTAAATGAAAAACCTACCGCGGCAAGCGTAGCTTAAGAGGAATCTCCCTAAATTGTATGTTAATTTGCATTAATATTCTGAAATAGTCACGCATACAATAAAAATTGAAGTTTAGTAAATGATTTATTGGATCCTTTTCATTCCATGTACATGCCAGTTACGTAAGTTTGACATTTTCGCTTGATTAATTTTTTATTCGAAAATCAAGTCTTTTTTTTAAGATTATGTAAATAAAATCTAGATTACTCGGCTTTTATGTCTAAAATAAGTATTCACAGTAAGAAAATATAGTTTATTATCCAGCCACAAGATATTTTTTCCCTAGATCAATTATTACTTTAGTTATAAACGAAATAAGAATTTAGAAATATGGCCATTTCGCTCCGTGCTTGAACACGATTAAAGAGCGCACGTGATATTCAACTTTATTACTGATGTGTTAGCGTTTAGTACATAGTGTAGCAGCGGGGTGCATGGGGGCGGAGCTTGCATTGAAATTGTTTTTGGACAGGCACTCCTTATCTGTCTTAACTTTCGATTGACCCGTGGGGCTGTTATAATTTAGCCTTTCCAAGTAATGTAAAATTAAATTGAAAATAAAATTCCTCGTCGACATTGTGCGTTGGAGTACCGATAGCGATCACCGATCGTGTTTTATCTTTTCATCGCTCAAGCACGTGTGCCCATCTCTGATTAGCGCTCAGATTTTGTCAAAGAATCTTGTTAGGAAAAATTTGCAATATTTTTTTATCGAGGGCCGATTTTTCAATTGTCATATAACTTTTATCTAAGGGGTATCGTGTTACCCAATAACTGGGTTGTAGAAGTCAGATGACCAGTCACTCCAAGTAAAATACTGGTATTCAGCAATAACCGGTTAGACTGGAAGTAGTAACATAGTTGGTAAAAGGTAAAAGTAAAGTAAAGTAAACATTTATTTGCATATATTGCAGGTACAGTAAATAAGATGCGACAGTTTGGTGGTTGATCCTTGTGCAATCTACAGCAGTCCGTCCGTCAGTCTAATCTTGTACAGTCCTTTTATATAGGCATGCAACATTATTTTAAATTAGTGAATTAATAATTGAATTGCAGTGATGACATATTTAAATTATTTTTCAGGTATTACAGTTCAACAATAGTCGGCATGGTACATTCTTAAATTAAAATTAAAAATATTTGAATAATCTAGAATACAATATGCATTAAATTAAATAAATTGAAACAAGGTGTGTCAAATTAAATTACTTTAAATTATTCAGTACTTAAGTCAGTGTCATTTAGAAAGTCATTCACAGAATAATAGCATTTTACAATTAATAATGCTGTCAGATTCTTATTACAATTTTGTATTGTGTCATTTTTAATTATTTTAGGTATTTTATTATATATTATTGGGCCCATACCAATAACACTTTTTTTTGTAAAGCGGTATTACAACTCTCAATGTTTAGTAGATATTTATACTGACTTCTTATAGGTCTCATTCTATCTTTAGACGAAGGTTAGGGAGATTGATTGACATATTTTTTTACTGAGGAATAAAAATTTTGGTTTGCTAGTTTGTACAGAAAATATTTCGATCCGCCAGATTTATTCGTCAGATAAAAAATAACGAAAAAACAGCCCTAAGAAGAAATTGCTTTTGATATGCACTGCTTCTGTTTCTCTATTAAACAACACCTGTATTAATATCAAAATCCTAGTTGATCAAATGTCTTCATTTTTAATGTTCGTCAAAAAAGGAGAAGGTTTTATGTACAGAATGCATTTTTTTTGCAATTGTTCGTGTCAGCTTTTCGCTATTTTTTTATTTCTAATTTTGAATTTTACACAGAGCGACTGCCATTTTTATTTTACGGTGTGGTGTAACCGAATTTTGGCGGTATATTCAGTCATGTTGGCAAGAGCTATGCGGATATTTCATGTTGTGGTGAAAATATTGGTTGGCAAATTTAGTAGAGGGGTTGACCACGCATTGTATGCATTACGTAGGTTTTTTTATGAGGGATGGTTGAAAGAAGCGAATTGACCTCTTAGGGCGAATTATTAGACGAAAAAAAAACTGTTGCTGTTAGTGTTATTATTCTAATGAGTCTAATTCTATGGGGCTCGTGGCTAAGTCCAGCCGCACGGGATGATCGATCTGGTTAAGCTACGCTTGCCACGGTCAGTCCGTGGGTGGGTGACCATCTTAACATACCGAGACCCCTCCGTGCCTCGGAAAGCACGTTAGTCGTTGGTCCCAGTTGTCATTTGTAGATCTTTGACAGTCGTTACGAGTCATCAGAAGCCCGAAAGTCTAACAACAAGTCTTCCTAAGGGGAATTGTGTTACCAAGTAACTGGGTTGTGGAGGTCAGAGGCAGTCGCTCGCATACTGGTATTCAGCTGCATCTGGTTAGACTGGAAGCCGACCCCAACATAGTTGGGAAAAGGCTAGGCATATTGATAGTCAGTGTTAATATTCCACAATTGAGGTGACACTTATAGGTCTTGTACCGGTTTAAATGTGCTGATCGCGTGTTTCAATGATGAAATTCGATCGCACAAAATCCTGCATCGCGCAAACAGGGTTTAACGCGCGATCAGCATATATCCTATAACTTCCCCGACATAAATCGCGGGGCAGTTGCCCGTCAGACACGACACCGTCTGGTCGGAGGGTCCTCCTTTTTCTATAGAGGATGAGTGAACTTAACACCCTGTTCCTCATGCCTTTAAAATATTTATATTAAATACAAAAATCTGTCAGCTATGTCTAGTTTCAACTTGCATGTCTTTGAACGACATACCGTCTGTATGTCCTGTACCTAGTTGATGAAGCTGTGCATACATAGTGAACAACCTAAAATAAAAACATCACGATGTTTTGTCAAGACTTCAAAACCGTGCGAAGCAGGTACGTATTGCTAGTCATTTCATCACATTTATATGTTGTTTTTTCAGAGGCAACTTAAAAACAATTTTTTTCTCTTGGAATATTAATATCACAAACATTGTTAAGTTGCAAAGAAGCTAAAAAATAAAAAATAAATCATTGTGTTGTTAGAAAATGCGAAATAAACACATAAGCTGCTTTGCTTCCTACGCTCCTTGTGAAGGTCAAACAGCTTGCAGATTTCTTATGAATGTTCTCGTGTTCTTAAGCAGGGGTCTCGTGTGATGTCGATCGACCTGGTACAGCTATGATTGCCGCAGTTGGTTCGTGGATATGTGACCATCTTTACATCCCAAGACCCCTCGATGCCTCGGAAAGCACGTTAAGCCGTTGGTCCCGGCTGTCATTCGTGATCTTTGACAGTCGTTAAGAGTTGTCAGAAGCCCAAAAGTCTGAGGTCAGATAGCCAATCGCTCCATGTAAAATACTGGTATTGAGCTGCATCCGGCTAGACTGGAAGCCGACCTTGTTCTCGTGTTCTCCAAAATAATACGCCTGTCATAATACTTACTGTCAGTGGATATCATAGGGGGCTTATCAACATGAGCAGTATATAAAAGCATACTGTGTAGGTATTTGGTGTTAGGATCTTGTAAAGGCTCGGGCTTTCCAGATATGCGTAAGCCGTTACAAACTAAGCAGTAGGTTAGTGTATAAAGATAAAAGAAACGAGTACTTTAAGATCATAAATATAATTCTACACAAATAAGTATCACGGTTAGTTGCGGGTAAGGGTCAGTCTGTTCTGAGCACTTGCATACACTTAATCTGCGTGCGCAATTAATTTGCCAAACATGTAAACAAACACGAGTTTTCCACTTAGACAAACACCAACATTATGAAAGTGTAAATAAAGTTGATTTTAGACCGACTAGTATAGTTGAAAAAGTCTTAAGACATATGAAATTGTAGTGCAAACTGATCGTTATGTGTAGGCATTACATTTGTTTTTCCTAAAAGTTTGTTTACATGTTTGGCAATTGAATTTTGAACGCAGATTAGGTTAAAAAGGTCCTTGGGGCAGCACGTGGCAGATGTTGTAGCCCCAGTCTCCGCACAGTAGGCCGGTCAGGTCTATTCTTTTGAAGGTTCATAGCTGGACATAGGCCTTTTCCAAGTATCACCGCTAATCCTTCAGACGGATTACCGTCTGCCACATCCAGTCTGTCTATCCTATTCAAGATGTACGCCCGCATCGAGCTATCGGGGTCTCATCCCACGTTTGTAGTGTAGGTATACATTTATTTACATGTAAGGTCAACGAACCAACGTGGCAAGAACGACATAATACAGGTTAGCGATTTAGTCACCTGCATCCGTCAAGGAGGTGTTTCTATCAGTCATACTGAACAAATTTCGCTATGAAAGTCATACGAGAACCAGGTTCGTAAAAAAAAAACATGTTCTTATATGCATCGAAATAGTCTGTTTCAAATTGTATAGATATTTGTTCTTATTTTCCCCGAGTCGAATATGAGTTTCACAGCGAAAGTTGTTTAGTATGACGGGCAGAGAGGCAAGATCGCCACCCTGTATACTTACATATTTATAATCCCCTGTCCATGCATTCAAAATTATTTTTTGGTTCTAGGACATGCCGGTTTCTTCACGATGTTTTCCTTCACCGTTTTGAGAGCAGTGGTGATGAAATTAAATACAAGTAACGTGCCCCAGCGATAGAACTTACGACCTAAAAACTCGTAAGTCGGAGCCGATACCACCGCAGCTGCTCCCAAAATATTATACAGTTTTAATTCTAGTTTAGAACTTCCTACCCTAGTCAAAGCTCAGCATTGCACCCTCTTCAAGATTAGTATTCTGTCATCGTGTTGTCGTACAAACGACACATAAGCTTGCCACGTTGTAATGTAACTGTAAGGTCGAGTCCTAACAGGAGCAATCGTCGTGTCAATACGGTATCCCCGCGGTGTAACCAAAATGATCGTTCGCACGAATATGCAATCGTCACGTGCATATGACAATTCTTTGACAAGACGCCCTCTGTCGGCGCGACCACGTGTTTGAGATCGCTGAACAAAATGAACGCGACCGTCGCCCCGTCGGGAGTCACAAGCCGACTTCCGGCCACCGTAGGCGCGGGCTTGCGGACGGTGAGCAATGGGTAGCTCGCCGTCCGATAAGGACCAGACCCGGGTCGACGGCGCGTTGTGTTCCACGCGCGTTTCAAAGAGATGTCAGCACCAACTGACGGGGTCCGTAAGGGCCAATGCTTGCGAGGGTTGCGAGTCTGTCCGAAAGGGATATCGCGGCCCCGGCACTCAGGCAACGGAAGGAACACGGGTGGATTTCAGTCAGCAAAAGTCCCACCCTCAAAAAAAATAAAAGGCCGCGTCCTAACATAAACGATCGTCGCGCGAACGCACTTTGTTCAGCGGAAGGTTGGTTCAAAGGCGTGGTTTCCGAATAATAATAATAGTGGCGTACGAAGTATTCACGCCACGATCGCGTATTCACGTGACGGTCGTTTATATTAGGACAAGTGGTAAGAGTAGGATAATATCATATAGTACAATGTGTTGTAACAGTATTGCTGTTTATTTCAGGACGCTGTAAGAGAAAATGTGTTATGTAAAAATCTTTTATGGTACTTACGGGGTGAGGTACCGGTGAAATGGAGCGAGGAAAAGCTTGGAGAGGCTATAGGTACTTCCCTGTTTTATTATGTACTTTGTTTTTCGTGTGAAAACATGTGACATCCCGCACTGGGCTGGTGGATTATAGATGGACGGCCCACTCCCTCCCACAGAGAGGACATCTGTGTCTAAGCAGTGCGAAAATTTTACGCCGATTATGCTTGCTGTGCTTAGGTTTAAGGGTGATTAATTTGCCTTATTTATGCCTTAATAATTCGAGAAGAGCTCGTGGCTAAGTAACAACAGCCGCACTGGTCGATCCATCAGGTTAAGCTACGCTTGCCGGGGTTGGTCAGTGGATGGGTGACCATCTTTACATACCGAGAATCCTCCGTGTCTCGGAAAGCACGTTAAGCCGTTGGTCCCGGCTGTCATTCGTAGATCTTTGACAGTCGTTACGAGTCGTCAGAAGCCCGAAAGTTTGACACCAGTCTTAGTAAGGGGTATCGTATTACCCAGTTATTGGGTTGTGGAGGTCAGATAGGCAGTCGCTCCATGTAAAATACTGGTATTCAGCTGCATCCGGTTAGACTGGAAGCCAACCCCAACATAGTTGGGAAAAGGCTAGGCAGATTGATTTATGCCTTAATAATTAGTGTGTATAACCAGTCCTGCTACCAGCTTACCTGACTGGATAATCTTATCACAGCATGAGTTATTTCTATTTTTATCTAGAAGAAGACTACCGAGGTTCTAGTGATCATTATCATTATTGGCAGCCTTGTTCTACCCACTGCTGAGTATAGATCTCTCTGTCGTGCCATGCTTCCCTGGTATGTGCGAGTCTCATCCAGATCTTCCCTGCGGTCTTCTGTAGGTCGTCCACCCACCTGGCTATTGGTCTGCCAACGCACCTTCCAGGTTCTAGTTATGTTTCAAATCAATTTATTTGTAAAAAGCGCGATTTTCACAAGTTACTTCAAGTCAACTGCCGTCACTACGCGGTACATTCGATATTTTAGTTTAAAAATATCAGAAGTAAGTATGCTAGCTCACGTTCCTATTTTGAATACGTCCATACGAGTTAGATGGCGCGCTAGGCACGGTCGAACTGAGTTCCATCAACATCGCGAATGGCTTTTAATATTCATAATAATATGTTACAGTAGGTATATAAAACATACTTTGGTTACTTACTGAAAATGTTGGTATAAATGCTGCTGAAAAGAAAACCAAGGCAGTGTGCCTAATTTCTTTAGTGTAAAAACAGAGAATTTGACTACCCAGGAAAGCTTTTATTTTTATCCGACTACGGTGAAACAAAAAGGAGGGTTATGATTTTGACCGGTATGTATGTATGTTTGTTCATCTGTTACCTCATAACTCCTAAATTCCTCATCATAATTTGACAAATGAGGTATCGTTGGAAGCGTCTTGATTGCCCGATGGTTATCTATGTGACCTCATATTTTTTAATATGGCGGCTCTAGTGGACCTAAAGTCACGAACTAATAAAAAACACACCACAAATATTATAACATCAAAATAATTTAAAAAAATAAAAGTTATAAAACTAAAACCCAACTACCAAAAAAAGGCACATGCCTTTTTTTGGTAGTTGGGTTTTAGTTTTATAACGTTTATTTTTATTTTATACAGACAGAATTTGTCTGTCTGTAATGTCTTATTTATACCTTTTTTGATGTCGTAGTTGGGTTTTAGCTTTATAACTTTTATTTTGTCGTTTTGTCTATAATCGCTTCTCGAAATAGGGCCCTACGTAGTTAGGCTTTGTCAAAAACATGTCTACATTCATAGGCAAATGAATGATCTATTACGAGAATGTTAATTTCCCCGACAGTTTCAATTGAATTTGGACCTAGTTCCGTAATTCAGTTTGAAATCATTTAATTTTTTAAAGTGCTATTAGGATTAGCTGTTTTATTAAATTTCTTAGGGCACATCAAGCTTTAAAATTCACATTCGGACCTTCTAAATTTCTATACCATTACACCCCTGTATTTTCAAATCTTTAAACTTACGTACCTACAGCATCGATAACTGTATACCTGTGTACTCAGCGGGACCTATACTTTTACTTTAATGGAACGAACTGCGGTTTGAGCACATCTCGAACCGAGTATACCAACAGTATGTATATTCTCGTAGATATACTATGTATGTAGCTCGATGAGAGGTTTTACCAGTACCAGGGTACTAGCTACGTGCTTTAAGCGTTAATGTTTGAATTATAGGTTTTTATTTAGTTACTTTAGTGAAGACCAACCGTCAGACTTGCCAAGTCAAAGGTCTCGAATTCGAACCCAAGGCACGCCTCTGACTTTTCGGATTCATGTGCGTGTTATTTAATTATCACTTGCTTTAAAAATGGTGAAGGAAAACATCGTGAGGAAACCGGCATGCCTGAGAGATATTTCTCGACGGCATGTGAAGCCAAGTCAGCGGCCCATGGGCGGGTTTAAAACTCTGACATCAGGTTAGTCATTAACCACACGAAAAGAAGAAGATTGAACTTTAGTGGGGGAGCATTAAGACACATTATCACATACCTTTCTCCTTTGGGGGTAAGTATATATTACATATCGTCTCGTGCTACGATCCTAACATAATTACTCTTTTCGGTTATATATCATAATCATATATATACATATCATAATATATCATTATTTCATTTATGTTCATGAAATAAAAGAACGCCGTAAGAGCGCCAAGGGATGGCAGACCAACGTATTTGATATTAATTTCAACTTGATGCCTCCACACGTTCCTGAGAAAAAGGTTCTTGGCAGACTGACAGATAGACCCACGGACATCGAAGTGATCCAATAAGGGTGACGTTTTTTTCCTTGCGAGGTACGGAACCCTAAACATAATATTTAATGGAATAAACTTAAAAACTTTAACATAACTGACGAAATGTGGGTGTACCATAGTATATATTTTATACCTCTGCATAATCCTCTGGGAAATACAAGCGTCATGTTAATATGTTATTTAATGGGATCGAGTAGTTTGTTTACATGAAATTCTTTTACAAAAAAGGTTGCTATAGAGCCCATTAGCGAACCACTTTCTAAACAAAAACAGATAAAAATAACAAAACAATTACTTGTCGGAAGAAACATTAGGGCATTGGTTTTGTAATAATGACCCCTTGATACCAACCTCGACCTACTTTCGGGATGTAAGCGAACCCTCCCGAACTCTAGTGTAAGCTTCTTAAATACATAAATGAATATTAAAAAACCTGAAGGACTTCAGTTCAGTTTAGCTTGCCGTTTAGTGATGAGACTAGTGTGTTGACTAAGTGTTGTGTAACTTTGTTATCGATATTGACATCACTTATTTTTGTTTTTGCCATGGCACGTATGCCGTACACGTGCTAAACCAAATACAAATCGCTTTCTTGTGTAACTACGAGTATTTGAGATCATACAACATTTATTTTTGAGTAAAAACTACGTGATGTTTTATATTGCGACTTTATTTTCATCTAAACTAAATTATCTTCTAAAACTATATGACATCATAATAGCCCACTAATAAGCAATGCTGCAAAAAACCAATCAGAGATAACTAGTCAGTTATGGGGATTATAAAAACCATTTTCTTCTTGACCTTTCCTTTCAGCTGTTACTAAATCCCATTTAGTTGGCGCACTTTTGAGGACTGTTTATTGGGGATTTATTGGGGAACCTACGTGAATACATTAGGAATACACTTATTTACTTAATTTCACTGATACTTCTCTTCTGTAGCTGATTGCCTGCGAAAAAGCTACAGAGGCAACAAAATACAACATCCAAACATCGATACACCGCCACCGTGTAGGTAACATCACTAGCTGGCGCCAACTCGTCGACAGGAGCTTCAGACGGCGGACGAGCGATCCCAACTCAACGGGGAAGACGGTATTGATCACAACGTGTTCCGTCATTCCTTACGATACATTCGTTTTGAGAATAACATGGAGTAAAAACCGGCCAAGTGCGTGTCGGACCACGCACAATGAAGGGTTTCGTAGTTAGGATGAATTTATGTCAAGAACAAACTTAACTTAGTAGTTGACAAACATGTTCTCCCATACATCGATATAGGGCACGGTCAATTCTCCAACTGCAAACGCAAAACGAAATAAAATATATATAAATCTACTAATTATAAATTTCTGCCTTTTTTTTCACTCCCAACTCTCCCAACACTCCCACTCACTCCAAATTTAATGATTCTAGGACAACGAAAATTACCCTGTATGTTTTGATGTATTTTCGAGTATCAAAATATGTCACAAAAATGGCTGTATCTTTTTATTGCGTTGACCCTCAGAGTAATTACTCTGAGCGTTGACCTAAGTCAACGCAATAAAAAGATATGGGCTGATGCGGGTATGCTGTTGCATTTAATTGTTTAAATCAAGCTTCTAAAAGCTTGATTTTTTTGAGCTCTTAGGGAACATAGATCTACGTATTTGATATTAATTTCAGACAGACAACGAAGTAATCCTATAAGGGTTCCTTTTGAGGTACGGAACCCCAAAAATGAGAATGATTTTGTATACTAACCAGTAGGTAACCAACTTTACATTGGTATTAGTGTATTAACCTCTTACTTTTTGCCATTTATAATGAAAAGGATAGATTAATAGAGACGAGTTTTATTAGTGCCCGGTTGATGGCAGTAAGCTCGCCCCCTATTACATGGGACTTAAACATAACTGGTGGGATTTTAGGCGCAATGTTATGTTATATGTGTTCTTTAATATGGGGAGCGTTTAAAAAGGTACGGTAAGGGCTGAGTCACACCAGAATCGTAGCGGCCGGCAGCGGCCGGCAGCGGCTGCCAACGTCCGCCAGCGGCCTCCAGCGTCGCCGCTGGGGGCCGCTGGCGGCCTCGCGCGACCTCCAGATCCCACGTGCCTAGTCTCCTCTTAACTAGTTTTGTTTCTACATTACATACACGCGGTCGCCCGCGGTGCCGCGAGCGGCCTCGCGTCGCCGCTGGTAGCCGCAGGCAGAACCACCGACAAGATGAGCGTGGCGCGCGGCCGCTCGCGGCTCCGCGGGCGGCCTCGAGATCTTTCAAGCTTTTCAAGCAATACTGGTCTTTTAAGTATGTAAATAAAGTTTAAAATTATTTCACACTGAAAGTGCTCGCCGCGTTGTCACTGCCGGCCGCTGCCATTCCGGTGTGACCCGACGCTAAAAGTTTTAGCTACATAAGCTATTTAGGTCTCTGGATAAAAAAGGGCCGAAATTGATGTCACAGCGATAGATGGTTTTACGAGTCTGTTCTGAACCGGGATGCATAATTTTATTGAATCATGCAGGCAATCTGGAAAAATTATTTCCTATTGTCCTGAGATGCAAGCTTCACACTAGGTAGATTTCTAATAACACATTCTAACATTTTAAGATAAAACCATAGTTTATTTTTCATTCATGTGTTGTTCTTGGCAACCCCCTACCAGGCGCCGAGAAGGCGACAGGAGGTCTTGACGGGTAAGATCCCCAGTCAATAGTAACGTGACATTATTGATCTTACTAATGTTGCCTACGCGGGCCCTTCGCCGCGTAAAAGCTATGAGTGTATTTTTATCTCGAAAGTTCTCACTTTCGATAAAAATACACACTAAGCAAGATAAAGAGGAAGTAAAATAATTTTTGAGGAGGCCTTTGCCCAGTAGTGGGGCAGCAATGGCTAGAAAAAAAAACATAACAAAGCGTAGGTTTTCATGTAGAAGGACGGTTTGGCTATTTATGGCAGAAACGAAACTAGTAGTTGATTAGATTAACTTTAAGGTCGATTTTATCAATTAAAAATACAGGCGCTGTACAAATTTCGTTTCTGTTAAAAGGGTTAAAAGTTTAAAAGACGAGAGAAGAAGAAATAAAGAAGAAAGGAAGATGAGAAGTTTAAGTTTTGAGCAGTGATAGCCTTTTTTTTTTTTTTTTTTGGGTGGGAAATCATCAAATGACTCCTCCCGCTCTGGGCGGAGCGAGAGGGAGTGTCAGACTTTTACTGACTAAAACCCACCCGTGTTCCTTCCGTTGCCTGTGTGCTGGGGCCGCGATATCCCTTTCGGACAAACTCGCAACCCTGGCAGGGAGCAGTGATAGCCTAGTGGTGTTCCCGACAGACTGCCAAGTCATAGGTCTCGAGTTCGAACCCAAGGCACGCACCTCTGGCTTTCCGAAATTATGTGCGTATTATATAATTATCACTTGCTTCAAAAACGGTGAAGGAAAATATCGTGAGATAACCTGCATGTCTGAGAGATATTTCTCGACGGCATGTGAAGCCAAGTTAGAGGCCCATAGGCGGCTTTAAAACTCTGACATCAGGTTAGTCACTAACCACACGAAAACAAGAAAAAGAAGTTTAAAACATCGTTCCATCAAGTTAGTATTTAAAATACCGTTTTTTAATTTAATAAAAATAATTGACGCAAAAACATTTATAGGTGACTACAACTTAAGACGTTTAATACATACGATTCATTATTTTACTCATGAGTATCGTAATCACTTATGAGTAACCCAACTGTTTTTTTATGGTCAATTAAAAAGCAATTACGAGTACACATCACTAAATGAACAAGCACTGACAAAATCTTCCTACATATTTTAATCGTCTATTAGGACAAGTTAGTTCAATTAATGTAGTGGAATACGTAGCTACTGTCAAAGATTTAAGCCAACTGGAATATGTAGCTGTAGAATGTGAAGCATTCTCCACGACAAATTCCGGGTAGACCCGAACTACAGACATTCAATTATCTAAATGTCTCTTTTTGCCATTTATTTATATACATGTGTTTGTCCTCTACGGTCACGTTGATCGAATATTTGTATTATTTGAAAATCCTATTGTTTTGGCCCGAGCGCACGTCTGATTTTTAAGGAAATTTCTCACCGACTGGTCGATACTTCACGTGGCTGGCTCATTCTTTGGCCAAAGAATTAGCATTGTCATTCAACGTGGCAATGCTGCCAGTCATCTGAGCACGGTTCCGGATGACAGCAATGCGGACGAATACTTCGACACCTTTTGTTTTTGTATTTATTTTGTTAAGATAGTTAGTCATTTAATTTAGTAACTAGTGTAAATAGTTAGTGGTGTTACAAATTTTGTAAAAGATATAAAAATAAGATCTAGATCTTATAAAATCCTGAAGCGTAACAAAATAGTGACCGACAATTTTATAGCTAGTAGTGGGTAGTTTGCTGTCAGTGTTTAACATATTGCCTATAAAGATTGTCCTAAGTTATTACTGAGTGCTTATTTATGGCCTTTAGGTTCTGTATCAGACAGGATACATTTTATTTAGGGAGGACGATTTACAATTTGTGAAAGCTGAAAACTAACTGTGACGTGAGGGAACGGAAAGCGTTGGCGATTGACAACCATCCTTTTTTGACATATTTAAGGTCAATGCACACGTATAAGCACTGTACGTGATCAGCATCGTCTCAACTCGAGTCGTTCGGAATTCTTTTCATGAAACTGCATACTACAACCCACACTTTAAGCTTCGTAACAACATCGTCTCGGATCGGCATGAATCTGGGAAAAACAAAAGAGGTGCGCTTGGTTGCAGTAGGCATTCTATAATTGTTACTTTTCCTATGGTAGAAAGGTGTTGAAACTCAACCCTTAACCGAAGGTTACGAGAAAATGTGTTTTTCTAATTCATGCCCAAAGAAACACTTGGCCTTTCCCACGTACATAATTTAAGGATGGCACTTTAGGGGTATGAGGAACAGGGTGTAAAGTTCACTCATCCCCCATAGAAAAGGGAGGATCCTCCGACCAGACGGGTGTCGTGTCTGGCGGGCAACTGCCCAGAGGTTGAAGTTGGGAGATTGGATATATGTATGTCCATCGCGCGGTAAACTCCAATCGCGCGATGTGCGGAATCGGGACTTGTGCGACGTCAGGTCCCTGATGCGCAGCTCGCATGTGGCGATTGCAGATGCCGCCACAGCACTTCAAGAGATTCTTAAGTCATTGTATTTGGTTAAATTTCGAGTAACATCATTTAACCCATAGCGGCTATATAGGGTATAGAATTTAAGATTAAGAAAAATCTTGGGTTTTTCTAAGGTGTTCTCCTTAACCTTTTGGATAAGGAAGACCCGCTTAGTTATAAATATTAACTTATGTTGCCCTTAAGGGCTTGCTCCAGGATAATGTTCTAATGTGTTAGAAGATTTTTGAGGGCCACTTTATGCCTAGGAACATATATAAAAATCAATCTGCCAAGCCTTTTCCCAACTATGTTGGGGTCGGTTTCCTGTCTAACCGGATGCAGCTGAATACCAGTATTTTACATGGAGCGACTGCCTATCTGACCTCCACAATCCAGTAACTGGGTTATACGATACCCTTTGGTCAGACTGGTGTCAGACTTTCGGGTTTCTGACGACTCATAACGACAGTCAAAGATCCACGAATGACAGCCGGGACCAACGGCTTAACGTGCTTTCCGAGGCACGGAGGAGTCTCGGTATGTAAAGATGGTCACCCATCCACTGACCAACCCCGGCAAGCGTAGCTTAACCTGATGGATCGACCAGTGCGGCTGTTGTTACTTAGCCACGAGCTCCTCTAGGTACATATATAAGAATTGTTTTAATAGCAGTTCTAAGCCAATAACACTACGTTTAAAAGTAAAGTCTAAAAGTATTTCGTAAACGAGAAGAATGTTTGAGTATTTAAACTATTTGTTTCGATGTCTATTTTTGTTATTCACATTTTTATCGTCAAATTGTAAAACCAACATAAGCTATTGTTGTCGTGTTGTTGTTATAGCAGTGATAGCCTTAATAGTGGTGTGACCGTTGGACTGCGAAGTCATAGGTCTCGAGTTCGAACCCAAGGCACGCACCTCCGACTTTTCGGATTCATGTGCGTATTGTATCATTATTACTTGTGTCAAAAACGGTAAGGAAAACATCGTGAGGAAGCCCGCACGACTGAGATATTTTTTTCGACGTCATGTGAAGCCAAATCAGAGGCCGGTGGCATAAAAAGTCTGACACCAGGTGAGTCACTAACCACTCGAAAAAGAATGAAGTTGTTATTGTCCAAATGTTGGCACCGTAAATGATTCCGAAAACTAAGAAATCAACTCCCATTTTCAAATATAATTTTTAGTCTTCACCCAAAATTCAACAATATTTGGAAAATCCAAAAGCGCATAACGCACATTCAAAAAATATTGCGAGATGAGAAATTTTACCCATATTGATGGGTAAAATCTCTCATCTCGCAATCTTTACGTACTGTCAAATACTATTTAGGTTTGCTTTTTTGGTTGCTAGGTAACGGAAGAGGGTCGAAGTTGTAAATATTTAAAGATATAGAGACACTAGTTGTAGTTAGTTTTTTATTAATTATAATTAAACTACTTTGAATAAAAGTAGGGCAAGCATTTTCAATAGAGTTACTCCTATGGCTGAAAAAAATCTATAAAAAAATAAAACTCAATTAATTGATTTTTTCGCAAGCTACAAAAATTTTACACAGGAAAAAAATTAAAGCTTTTGATGATTTTCGTTTCTGCTGCTATATTTTTTTTGTTGAAAAGTACTGAATTTATCTCCATTAAATTATCTATACAATGGTATATAAATTAAGTAGGTTTTGTGTACTAGCAGGAGTGTAACAATAAAACAGTTTTCGATCGCAACTTAGCACTCTCTAATGCTTCGCATAATGAGTCGTGCAATAATTAAAACACACGCATTATCAAAAGATTTTTACAACGATCCCATTAGAAGATTACATACTGTTAATCCCTAATACACATAAATTATCAACCGTATAAGTCTTAATACACAATTAACATCGGGCCCAAGATTTAAGCTCTTAATTAAATTCGGATTTAATTTATTTCCGCGATAAGCGTTTAACGCTCTCATAATTTCGGGCATTAAATTTTATGCAGAGTTGTCAGCGGCAATGACCTTCAAAGTTCGGTGGTACCGCGAGATGGGCGATTTTTCGCTTGGTCTGAAAGTCATTAGGTTATTTTAGTACTGTTTCCTGTACCATATACATAGGTACGTTTGTTCTACGTACAAATCTCATGATCATAATACATCCTCACTCATATATTTCCCGAAGGGGATAGTCCCACGCGAACCGATTACAATCAACTGGGCACAAATCCAGGCTCTAGGTTGCTGCTGAGGAATTCCTGGTGGAAAAAGCCAATAGGTATAAATTACTTTGCCCATCCTAGGTATAAATCCCAGGACCACATGCTCGCCAGTCGTGAGCACTAAACCAACGAAACACTGAAATCCTTTGTTACTATTGGTGATGCTTCATTTGGTTTCGTGGTCAGTGGGCAGCAGTGAGCAGTAGGTCGCACTGTAGATCGAAAAAAGGCTCCCGAAGTCATTGGAGCTTAAATTTTTGAGTTTCGGTTTTTTGCTTGAAATATCTTCTAATAGCCAATATTATGCATAAATATGTCTTAAGAGACATCTGGTAGGCAAATTGGCAACTTACCTTTTTTTGCAAAAAATATGTATAGAGCTAATATTTTTATCTCCGGAACGGAGAAAATAGCCGTTATATCCTTCCACACGGTGATGGAACTATTTATTTATGATTTTTTGACACATTTCATATAACGAGATTTAGTGCGATTTTATTTTTTTAAACCCGCACCTAATCTGAAAAATTTAAGTATGTCAAAAAATCATAAACAAATATTTACATCACCGTGTGCAAGGATATAACGGCTATTCTCTCCGTTCCAGAGAGATAAGCATTATTATAGCCATTATTATTTGCAACAAAAAAAATAAGTTGCCAATTTGCGTATCAGATTGTATCCTATGATATATTTTATGCTTGGCTATTAGAAGCCATTTCAAGCAAAAAATCGACACTTTAAAATTTAAGCTCCAATGTCCTCGAGAGCCTTTTTTCGATCCACAGTGGGCCTTGAGTTCGAACCCAAGCAGGCGCTTTACTTTGAGTAAATAATTTCATCACCACTGCTCCAAAACAGTGAAGGAAAACATCATGAGGAAACCGGCATATCCTAGAACAAAAAAATCGAAGACATGTGACATCTATTAACCCGCAATTGGCCCGACAGTGGGAATTTTAAAGGCTTATGATCATATGATGATGAGATTTGGTTTAATCTCGTGGGAAAATGTACTAGAGAAGCATCATCAGGCGTGATGAAGCTTTTGCGTTACTTGCATCTAGCAAATTCCTGCAATCTACACCGAAGTAATCAGACTAAAACAATCTAGTATTATTTCCTACGAGGTCCAACAAAATTAGAAAGGCTACGGTCCCATTTTTCAAAGAAATCTTACAGACGGCCATCAACAAACGCGATGAGAGAAAAGAGAAGACTGGAGTAACCAAGTAAAAATAAAATTGGATCGCGGAGTTGAGTTGAGATGTACACTTCGTACAATCACTGTACCCCTGAATATATAGGATACGTACAGAAGGTCAGGTCCAATAACGAGTAAAAACAGGCGCACGCACATCGAGGCGTTGTACTAAGATCTTTGAGACAGAGAATTCGTTTTGTATTCAAGTAGAATTTGTTTCGTTTTGTTTATAAAATAGAATTTGTTTTTTATTGTTTAAAGAAGAGTTTACAAAATAAGGAAGATTTTATTTTTATTTCTTGTCTTTTTTAACTTTAGATATAATGTAGGTTTTTAATTTGTGAAAGCTTATAAATGGCAACTGTAGGCACATACTCGTATTGTTAATTACCTATCTACAACATGTCCCGTAATTATCGCACACCACCAAACACCCCAATTAGAATATTATGTTATAATTATAATACATACACTACATTTTTACTATAATTTATAAAACATTGTTTAGAGAAAATTGTTGTCAAATTAAAAATCTACCTACGGGAGCACTTCGTCCATTTTGGTTTGTTTTGACTGTACAGCGGAAGTGTAACTGTAATTTACGTAGTTTTAATAATTTTTGGGATAAAAAATTATCTACAATAAAAATGCCAGAAATCGATTCAGCAAAAGATTCTTAACAAACAACTTTCATAATGTGCATTAATTCAGTTACACATTGTATATTGATATTACACTGTAAGCTTTCCGATATGTATATGTCAGACTATCTCAAACAAATGCCGGTCGTGAGTGCGCGTGCACTCGCTGTACGTGAAACGTGTCTATGTGTGCGTGCGTTTTTTGTTAATTGTATGGAGCCGACCTTCTGTAGCTATTTATTTTAAATGATAGGTACAACTGAGAAAGCCGAGAAAAATGATTGAACAAAATAAAGTAGATTGAAGCTGCTGGTATACGGCTGATTGTAAAGCATTGGGTTACTGCTGCAAATGTTTGTATTTGTTTAGCAAGTAGATTGGCTGAGGAGTTTGTGTTAATCGTGTAAGGGCCGGCGCTCACTGGCGGCAATGCACGGTAAGGGATTTTTATGCGACGAATAGAAAATAATATAACTTATATCTACAATAATATTATTTATTTTAATATTTATGTACATACAGTAAAATACATACAGGACATAATTATAATCATAAACAGAAAAAAAAAAATATATATATTTGTTTGTAATGAATAAACTCAAAAACGATCGGACCGATTAAAAAAATTCTTTCTCCAGTAGAATGCTAATTATCACTGAGTACTATAGGCTATTATTAAAATTTTAAGTTATCACGCGGACGAAGTCTCTGGCGGAAGCTAGTATGACAATAAAATTGAAATTTCAATGATGATGCATGGACTTCGCGGTTTGCGAAGGACAAAAAAAAAATAGGAAAAAAAAATTAAGAAAAATTTAAGATCCCGCTTCCCGCTTTTTAAGTTTATTTTCGATAATTTGTCATGAATATTCATATATGCCCATGGGCGACATTGTGTATATCTTTCCGACATCAATCGTTGAGCCAGACACGACACCCGTCTGGTCGGAGGATCCTCCCTTTTCTATTGAGGATGAGTGATCTTTACCCTCTGTTCCTCATGCCTCTATAAACTTTAAATGAAAAAAGCATACACAATTCAGTGTGACAAAAAACGTACGTTTTTTGGAAGTTCGTTGTTTTTTTTTTGTAAAAATTCTTTTATTTTTCACTTTTTGGTTATGGTACCTAACCAATTCGTATACCACTACTTGCTATGTAAATAACAGTGATAGGAAGTATTATAACATCATCAAAATGGGTCCACAATAAAATTGACCACAATACCGATGAATACAAACAAAAAATAATGATAAATACATAGAGACGAACATATAACCTCCTCCTTTTTTTAAGTCGGTTATAAAAGGCTTTTCATGAAAATAATTTCTCGCTCATCTTCCTACAGAACCTTGACAGTAATCTCGGTGATTAGCTGTAATTGAGCTCCCCGGTATTAGGGTTAAGTGAGAGCCAAATTTCGGACATTATAACGATGGCTCCTGGATGGGAGAACGACAGGAATAAAACTTTTTATTGCTCGGGATTTCAGTCCTAAAAATAATAAAAATTCTGTTTCATGGTGGCCAATCGTTGACCCGACATCTTGGGTTTTATAGCAGGCAAGGGATTATGTCAGGATGATTGGCAATAAAATCGAATTGAAAATTTCGGTTTTTCGGGATGGAAATTTAAAAATAAAACTGTTACGAGTAGCCTTCGCCAGGTTCGCTTATATTTTAGACTAGCTTCCGTCAGCGGCTTCGCCCGCGAGATATCTTTATAAACTATAGCCTATGTTACTCAGTGATAATATAGCATTCCACTGGTGACGTTTTTTTTAATATCGGTCTAGTAATTTTTGAGTTTATTCATTACAAACAAACAAAAAATATCAATTTTTTTCTCTTTATACTCTTAGTTTAGGCAAAATCGTAAATAATACGTTAAATACGTAGTTTGTACTGAGAGGCTCGTGGTTATATAATAACAGCTGCACTGGTCAATCGAAGGTAAAGCTACACTTGCCGCGGTCGATTCGCAGATGGGTGACCATCCAATAATTTAAGACCCCTCCGAGCCTCGGAAAGCACGTTAAGCCGTTGGCGAGACCAACGGCTTAACGTCCTTTCATTCGTAGATCTTTGACAGTCGTCATCAGAAGCCCAAAAGTCTGACAACCAGTCTTTAGAGCGTTTATACAGAAAGTGGACAACGTCGCATATTTGCTTTGACGATTTTATTTGCTGTCAAATATTTCGCTGTTTTTATTAATTTGGCAATATAACTGTATGAAAATAAGGAATATGGCTAACTAGTGAACTAGAATATTGATTGTGAAATGCAATAATTAATATCGTAACACCGAATATTTAGTTTTAGATGAAAAAAAACTATTTAGAAACTTTCCAAATGCCTTTTTTATACCTAAAACGGTTACAACATCAAATTCAGTGTTATTATATTTGCAATTCATTATTATTATTCTAGTTTACTAGTTAGCCATATTTCTTATTTCCATAATGTAATATTGCCAAATTATTAAAACACCGAAATATTTGACAGCTATTTGCGACGTTGCCAACTTTTTGCATGAACACTCTCAACATGAGGTATCGTGTTACCCAGTAACTAGGTTGGGGAGGCAGATTGGCAGTCGCTCAATGTAAAATACTGGTATTCAGATGCATCCGGTTAGACTGGATGCCGACCCCAACATAGTTGGGAAAGGCTAGGCAGATTGATTTATGTACTTTGTACAAATTTAATTAATTCACCAACCAGTATATAAGCGTGGTTTACGTGACTACTCAAATGGTGTTGCAAAAACAAAAAGTGGTTTGTATCCTAATTGCGTAATACACGATCAATCAGAATCTGAATTGTTCGCTTCATTGCTTCGTAAGTTCAAAAAAGAATCTGCTCAACAACGTAAATAACGCAATGAATGTTGTTGAACTGTCAAAATGAAACAGATTAGTCGTCATCGTTTACGAACATGTTTTACGTAATTAGGTAGCTGGTTGATGTCGACGTGGACCCGAGCCTATCGTACCCATTCCCTTCAACCAGATACGCAGATGGCTGCAGGATTTCACCCACACTCAAGCGGAGCACTGGTGGACCTCGACACCGGGCTGCAGGCAATCCTAGGAAGCCATGCCATCCTTGGATACGAGGCTTTTTTTTTTTTTTTTTTAGGTGGGAAATCATCAAATGACTCCTCCCGCTCTGGGCAGAGCGAGAGGGAGTGTCAGACTTTTACTGACTAAAACCCACCCGTGTTCCTTCCGTTGCCTTTGTGCTGGGGCCGCGATATCCCTTTCGGACAGACCCGCAACCCCAGCAGGCATTGGTCCTTCCGGACCCCGTCAGTTGGTGCTGACATCCCATTGAGGCGCGCGTGGAACACAACGCGCCGTCGACCCGGGCTTGGTCCTTATCGGACGGCGAGCTGCCCATCGCTCACCGTCCGCAGGCCCGCGCCTACGGTGGCCGGAAGTCAGCTTGTGACTCCCGACGCCCGGGGCGTCTCCTGCGGCGACTAGGGGCGCGAGCGTGCAGCTTCAATCTCCCTCGCGCGCTCTGCCTCCTCCTTCGCGAGCATAACTGCTTCGCAGAAGGAGGTGACGGCCTCCCATGCACTCTCGCTCCGGACCATGGCCTGAACCAGGGCCGGACGCGAGAGATCGCCGCCGCCGATCGCCTCCGTGAGGACACGGCGGTGCTCCGCCCAAGCCGGGCAGACCTCCACCGTATGCTCCACCGTGTCCTCCGGGCGATCCTCACAATGGTGACACCCGGGCGTTTCCTCCCGCTTGATCCTGAACAGGAACCTCCCGAAGCAACCGTGTCCGGTGAGGACCTGCGTCAGGCGGAAGGTGAGGACGCCGTGGCGCCTCTCCAGCCACTCCTCAAAGAGGGGACTTACCGCCGCAATTGTGGCGTGCCCATGGATACGAGGCTAACCCGGCGTTTACTACACCTGGATAGGAACGGCCTGCGCCTAGTGACGGGGACCATCACGGGCCTCTGCTCGCTGAACAAACACTTTCACACAATAGGCATAACGGACAGTCCTCTGTGCAGGGCGTGCATGGAGGCTGAGGAAACCGTCACGCACGTGCTTTTTCAATGCACAGGTGTCACCCAGATTAGAACACAGACCCTCGGGACACCCAGATCCTTCACAGATGTTCTGAACAGACCAGGAGATTTAATTAACTTCTGGAGGGAGGTGGGCTGGTTGGAATAACCACCAACGGCCGCTATGGCCCACGCACAATGGTCCACTGAAGGACTAAGTGCGGAAACCAAACCCCATAACATAGAACATAGATATCGACGTTTATGAAAAGAATATTTTATTGTGCTATTTTTAAGAAATGCAGAATAAAATTAGTACAGTTTCTATCTACATACTACTACAACTAAAATATTGTTTTCTCTTGTTTCAGATGGGAACACGGGCTAATACAAAACTTCGGTTGTGTGTAGATTTTCATAATAAAGAAATAAATTCGATTCCAATAGAACGTGCAAGTGACTGTGTTCTTATTAAAATATTATCAAAACAAGTACTTAGAATTAACGAAACAAAAATTATTAATTAAAAATAATCTTACAAAATACAATTATTCAAGAAAATTAACCCAAAAATCAAAGTGTTAGAGTTTAAAATTGTTTATATGAAACGTGAATAATGAAATTGAGCGTGAGCGCATACCGCGCCCATGCGTCTGCGCATAAAAAGATCCTGACGTCCTCGTATCAGCAACACTATGGCAGCACAGCGGCGCCTCCTATCTGCAATCCTCTGCAACCGACCAATTTCACACCACAGGTTAGTCGATAGTTAAGATTTTATATCGTTTGTTTTATACTACTTACTTAGTAATTACGAATGTTTGAAGAAAGCTTTAAAAATATATTTTAACGGAATATTTAATAGGTGCAGTAATCTAGGAAAAACATCTTTTAAATCTTATACTGTTTTACGTTACCTAACAAACTTATTGCTAGATGATTAAATCTACGGAATAAATTCTATCCAAACAAAACTTATTACAAACGGAAAATATTTCATAAGCAATTCAATTTCAATACATTTTAACCAACATTCATTTACAGACCATATTTTTATAACAGCGCTGAATTAAATCAGTACCATTTTATAAATCAGAAGTAATCGTCCAGTATTTAGCATCTCAAAATGGCGGAAGGCTTCCATTTAAATATTTAATTGAAACGGCACTAGTTTTTCCGAGAAAAAGTTAAATTTTTCTTCTGTAATTTCATTTCCCATTTGGTCTGAAATCGTGTGAATGGCACTACATCTCTAGTAAGAACTAATAAAATGACAAAATGTTGATGTATTACTTAGTATCCGTATTTTTACACGACTGCGGCAAAGTCAAAGGATTTTATAATTTTTAACAGACGTCCGGTAAAAATTGAGGTACTAAATGTCGAAAATTGATATCTTGGTTTACAAACTTTTGCCATATTTTCGCATATCTATTATCAACCAAAAACACAAGAGGCCTTTGCCCTGGGAGATTAATGGTTAGTATTATTAATATCAACCACTAAACATTATGCGGTAGGCTTTGATGAATTTCATTTGCGGTTTTTATTGATGTTCCAATTAAGATTTGTGAAACTAAGGAACTGGAATAAATCTATTAGAAAGAAAGAATGAAAGAAAAATAAGTTTATTTGTCACAGAAACACGTGCATAAAAAAAATATATAAAACTTGAGTAGATAACAAAATAATAACAATACAATAACGAGCACAAAACAGAAATAGTCAGCAGCTGCTGGCACGTCATGACTGTGACAAGATGGTTTCCACTCAGCATGATGCTGTGCTATGGAGACCCACAGCACAGCGCTGATTTTCAGTGGTTACCCGAAAAAAACGTACGGAAGCCAAGTCAGGTTTAAAGAATTATACAATATGTTTTTTTTATATCCCATAACTCTAGGGTATGATTGAGACCATATCAAAGAACCAACTGGGATATGAATTATTCTTAAATCATTTTTTTTTTTTGTTTTATTTTTTCATACTTAATAATTCGACTAAGTCACGATTATTAATGTAAAACACCCTTACGTGAAATATGACAACGTCGCATTTTCTTAGCTTTAATTATGAATGATTGGTTTAAATAAAAATGAATTACTTTACTACACTAAATGAATTACTTTACTACTTTACTACACTACTGCAAAGTTTGGCAACGTCGCAAAAGTAAAGATTCGTCATACTGGTGACAATTTATGCCCTAATTTAATTATGATTGATTATATCTTCGAAACTATGCATTTTTGGACCACCTATTCTTGGAGATTTTGTGTTCTTTTTACTTAAATAATATAACCCTAGAGTTATGGGATATCAAAAACAACACGTTGTATATAAATATAAAATTCAATTTTATATTTATGTATAATTCAGTATTACGGATAGGCGCTTTATAAGCGCAGGGGTGGCCCAGTGGTAACGGCCCTGGCTTACGAGTTGTAGGTCATGGGTTCGAACCCAAGCAGGCGCTTTACTTTGCATAAATAATCACCACTGCTCTTAAAACGATGAAGGAAAACATCGTGAGGAAACCGGCGGCATGTTCTAGAACCAAAAATTAGAGAACATGTGACATCTACCAATCCGCACTGGGCCCGCGTGGTTTAGGCAGATTATGATTTATGAATCACCGAGTTTAACAGGAGATTTTATTCGCAAAATCTTGCACCACTTAAAAACTATCAACTCCTCCACTATTTCATATTCTACTTTGTCAATATTGATAGTCAAAAACTTTCCACACTCGCAGTCAAGTTGCTAAGTGAGTCGACTAGTAACTTGGAACACGGGCCTGAGTTTTGCCTGTCTTGTTCTTGAGTGAACTACATCGTGCGATATTGGATTTCCTTACGTATTGTGTAATACTGTAACAGTAGCTCAAATGCTACTATTAGAAGTCGGTTGTTTGAAAAGAGGTGAGGTTGGAGTGACTTTTAATAGAAAGAAAGAAATAAAGATAAATAAATATTTTATTATCTGTACGGGCCAGGAAATACAAATAGTAATAAAAAATAAAAAGCACTTACAACTAATAAAATGAAAATATTTTTAGAATAAACGAAAACAAAAATAATAACAACCTGTGCGAGGCCAAGAAGACTCCTATCTCAGCATAATTCAAATTCAAATTTATTTATTTTGGGATAGCTAGATCTAAAGGTTAGTATACAAGAACTTAGAAACTATTGTTAGCACTTAAATACAATTACAAAGGACAACACAAATTAATAATACTGCGATTTTTTTTTTTTTTAAAGAACGAAAAAAGTAGTTGTTTAAATTATACGTATATGAAAATTATCAAAGAAGGTATCTATCTACCATCATGGTTGACATGTAATAAATTTTAGAATTGTGGTAAGACCGCCCTGGCACTTATCCTGATATAACGTACATACATAAATGATGATATAACGCAATGTCTTTTGATCTGGCTGAACGTTAATGCCATAGATAATACACTTACATACGGTTAATGCGTCTTAAAATACGCACAACCTAAACAAATGTAATAGAATTTTAGAATTGTTTGAAAAGTTGTAATTTTTTTTATGGCTAATAAGTATTTAGACATGAGTTTCAATAGTAAAGTTGTTTAGTATGACAGAATCACAGATACAGGTCGCATATGCTCGTTTCCTGAGATCCTTAGGTATATTCAAAAAGTAATTATTGATTGGGACTCGTCATCCTCATCTCAAACTAAAATCAGAATCGAACAGATTCCGATTAAGAATACCACAAAAACGGTCCAAGACCACCTCAAACTCAACTCAAACCATTTATTTCAAATAAACCAATTACAGGCACTTTCGAAATATGAAGTCGGAAATATGAAGCTAGTTGCCCATTCCAAAGCGTATTAGATTCCTATGGAGAAGAACGGGCAAGAAACTCCACGGACACTCTTTTAAATCAAAATATTGTTACTAACTCATTAACTTACCAAAGAATATTTGAATGAAAAAGCGAAGAATATTTGAATGAAAAAGCAAAGAAATCTCATCGTATTGAATGGTAGGCTTTCAGGCTTTCAGTAATCTTTCAGCGAAGCACTTAGGCACAAGAGTTTGATAGATCGCTGTGACTCAAATTTCCTGTGTAGCACTTAACGTGGCTTTTGCTAAGAGTAACTTAATAATGTTTGTAATTATTCTGTTTTTATTTGTGTGTTCTCTGCTTTGTTTGTGTTTTGTCTGGAGTTGACAAAAGTTGATGAATGTTTGTTACTTTTGAGTTGAAAAACTTTACAAGAAGAAATTAGTGTTTTGGAAGTCTTTGGAATACCAAGGCTTAAAGAACTAACTACTGTTTTCAAAACTGTGTCTAGCACAAACGCACGGAGTAAACGTAACGTAAAATCTAAAAACAAAGAAATAAAATACTTGTTTCGCACATAATATTAACTTAGTTTTAAGACTATTCATATCTTTGGGTGATATTAATGCTTGTCACGAAAAATTTTACCGAAATTCTTGATCTGTATTTTCCAGTAAAAAATCGTTCGAATTTACGTGATGCTGACGTCGCACGTCCGCGCTAGGCCCTCTGCTTTCTATGTCAATGTTTGTCATAGAAAAGTCTTAAAACAATGTAACGAAAAAAAATATTAGATAACACCTCTTTATTCTCTCTATTGTAGTCTTCTTCTTTTCGTGTGATTAGTGACTAACCTGAGGTGCAATTCCCGTAATTTTTAAGAACGTTCGCATTTGCATCTCATTCGCAATCTGTCAAAAATACAATCAATCCATCAACATTTTTGACATGTTTGACAGATTGCGCCTACAATGTAATTTTTTTATAATTACGAAAATTGGCCTCCTGGTGTCAGAGTTTTAAAGCCGTCAATCGGCCTCTGACTTGACTTCACATGCCATCGAGAAATTTCTCCCAGGCAGGTCCCCTCACGATGTTTTCCTTCACCGTTTTTGAAGCAAGTGGTAATTATACAATACGCTAATGAATCCGAAAAGTCAGAGGTCTTGAATTCGAACTTGAGACCAAAAACCAAACCTGCACCAACCCTGAACCCTGAACCTGCTTAACTTTCTACTTCTTATTTTTATTCATTTCTTATTTCTCTAAACTAACATTGTTTTTTTTTATCCAATAATATTTTGGTGTTATTTAGGCTCTTAAATTTAAAAACCCTGGTAATTCCGAAAAACATTAATTGACCACTAAAATTTCTTAAGCCTTTTCAAAACAAAGACAACAAAAAAAATAAAAATTGCAATATATTCTGCTTTTCGAGCAAAAACCAATAGGTATCACACCGGTGTATCGTTTCGTAAATACTTTTTCCTACGATCATGATATCAGCGGTGATAAATCTTTTGAAAGTGGAAAGATAAATTGTTCCACACATCACTTTGTAAACAAAACCACTTTCAGATTACATCCCAGGTGACGTTAAATAGAAAGTTAGTATGGCAGGTGAAAAAGTGTTATTTTTATTTAAGGCGATGTTGTAAACAGGATTAAAACGAACTGCTAATAAAATTATTAACAACAATGCTAAATGCAAACTAACACAGGACTACGACGCTAGCTACGCCGTAGCAATATGCTACGTCTGCTACGAGAACGAAGCAAATTTAATCATTTTTAATTTTACGCGACAAGTGTATGAGGCTACTTTTCCTTTGATGATATTATTATGCTTGCGTTGTTTTGAGCTCACATGGAACTTACTGACCTCAAATACCATTCAATACAAAGGCAAAAATAAATTTCAAATACAACACTGGCTGGCGAAAAAATATGTTAAACGGCAAAAATACATTTAAAAAAAATCTAGGAGCGCCAGTCTAGCCATAGATTATATATCAACGAGCGTTGACTCGAAACAATGCAATCTGACGGCTTTTTGAAGGGAAAACGAGTGCATTTTATGAAATGACGCTAAATTGCTCCAATTTCGTGCGAGTTCAAAGCGGAGAGTAAGCTTCACCCACTAACTGGTACTTTTTTAGTCCTTTTCTTTGGCATCTGGTTCGTTTAATTTGAAAACTGATGCTATCACGAAATCTCTTGAGCTTGGATTTAGAAATGAATGTTCGTAGTTTTTTCTTTTGGTTGACGAGAAATGCAGCAAAACTTGTTATCGAACCTACATGAACTCGGGAAAAAATACCCTGTGAATTTATGAGGGTATTTAATCATTTAAATAATAATTAGGTAATTAACCATATAGATTATGTAGGGGTATTTTAGGGTATTTTCAGGGTATATTCATCATCAGCTAATAGTAATCCACGGCTGGTCATAAGACTGTACAATAACACGTCAATGAAATTATACTGGGCCTATCTATCTTTCTCTCTCTATTCTATAAATGTAGAATACTACACTGACCTGACTCTGCTTCTGACGGTTTTTAAGACTTAACAAAACATCGAGATTTTTTTGTTATATGTAAGTATTATCGTATTATACATGTAAACCTTCTGGAAAAAAATCTCTAAACGATGGTGAAAACCGCATCAAAATCTGTGGCGTGGTTTAGGAGAACAACTCAGTCAAACAGAATAACACGAAAATCGACTTTAATATTTATAATATTTAAGTCGATTTTTGTGTTAGTCTGTTTAACAGACTTGACCTGACCTGACTTGACTTGGGTTTGAGACAGGGTTTGTGTGTTGTTTTGTCGTGTGTGTTCTGTGTCGTGTGTTTGTTGTTGTTGTAGCCCCGACCAGTCTATTAGTATTTCCGATATAAACATATTATTATGTTTATATCGGAAATACTAATAGACTGGCCGGGGCTCAGCAAAGCAGACTTCATGGGTAGCGGTCAAGCGGTGAAGACGTTTAGAAACTCGCACGTTTCGAATAGTTGTGTCGTGTACCTACAGTGTGTGAAATGCTAGTGTGATTAATGTTATCGTAAATTATAATTTGATCTGAACTGCAACAGTTTTTCTATTGAAAAACTCAATAGAAAAACTAACACCACCCATTAGTACGCCCAAAGTAGTTAAAATATGCCTGATAACAAAAGAGACACATACCCTCCTCCAACATATAGATTAAGAATTTGGAGAACGATTTTAAATAATCCCAAAAATAAATCTGGGAAATACAAAATTAATATTCATACTGACCTTTAAGTGAAATCCTTGTCACTATAAATATTTGTTGACTGTAAAAGCTATTGTAAGTAAATGGTAAAACCGAGTACGTGTCGAGTTCGGTCGCTTTATCCGTTTGACGAAGGTAAAAAAAATATTGAATAGTTAAAAAGGTAAATCTACACTAATATAATATACAGGTAAAGTTTGTGAGTTTGTAATCGACTATAGAGCAGGGAGTTGGACACGGAATGAATTTAATTCCGTTACACTTAATGTTATCTTATAGCGTTTCAAAGTTTGTAACGATACTAAAACCTAAATATCAATAGCGTTTAAAAAAAAAGTTGTAGAATATAATTTTTATAAAACAATATTTTAAGTTACGTTATAGGTATCAGTAACATTAAGCTTGTATCCACTTGTAATAATGTTACAGATTCATTTGTAACGTTATTCTTAAGAACTTTTCCCGCTGACCACCGCTCCGTCGTCGCAGTTTCAAGTCCCAGCTATAGTATAATGTCTGTATCAGAGTGTCAACTCCTTATTATCTCCTTCGTGGATAGGTATCCGTAGATACTGAGGAGTTAGCTACTAGATTATAATTGTTGTTAAACTTCCTCTCCTTCTAATATTTCACAATTTATTTATTATTCATAATGAAGAGATTATTTATTTATTTATTCATTCATTCTACTTACTTACATCTATATACATAATAAGTTGGTGCTAACATAAACTCATTAGAGTTTTACCGTGCACCAAAATCATCCACCACATAATTTAGACAGTCAAAACAAACATATAATACAGTAACAAAAACAACAACGAGGGTAATATGCGAAATATAAAAAAGATGAAGAGATTGTTTGCTTTGCGTAATGCGTAGTTGCGTATGAGTGGCTAACGACCGGTTTCTAACTGATCCTTGGCGCCAAGTGAGCCTCATGTGTGATAATAGATAAGATAAGATAAGATAAGTCTTTATTTGCCTTAAACATGGTATAAAGTTGTTACAGTCAGATATTAATCTAAAGTCCGCATGTTCAGCTATACAGGATATGTATCAATTGCATGCAAAATAATAATTATGAGTAAATTGAAAAGTTCAATGTCACAGATACAAAGTCAATACAATAATAATAGTTTTCTCTCAGCATTATCTGCAATTACAGAAGTCCAGAAATTTATAATTTATTCTTGAGAAAATCTTTAATGTCATAAAACATGTGTTCTTTCAACCATTTCAGTAATCTGATTTTAAATGAGTTAATATTAAATAACAATTTTATTTCTTTAGGAATTGTGTTATAAATGCGTATATACATGACTAGGAAACTTTTCGCATACTTGGCTGATTTAGGAGTATCCTGCAATGCAAGTCTGCATGGATCTCTATTTCGAGAGTTCAATTGATAAGCTTTTTTGAACAATCCCTTATTATTATAAACATAACAACAAATTTCAAAAATGTACAGTGACGGAAGTGGTAATATACCTAGCTTTTTAAAGAACGGTTTACATGATTCGTCAGGACGGATACCACAAATGGCTCTGATGCATTTCTTTTGCGCAATAAATGCTCTGTGTCTATCTGTGCTGTTACCCCAAATGGGCATATTCGATGGCCTTGTACGAATGCGTCATATCGACGTGTGTACACAAACCCCCCAGCTAGGCTGTGTTGAATAAAATTGTTAATAACAACATTCAAACCTTTTTATAGAGAGTTTTGTAAAGGGGCGAAGGACCACTAAGCATATAAGAAATAATGTCGTACGTATCATTTGACGATTTTGGAAGCTCAGGGTGTTTTAACAATAACTTGTCACCGGAAAATGATATAGTGGTGCCAGTAATAGGATACTAAGCAATAACTCGTAGAAATACTCGTATTAATTGCTGGTAAGTCGACAGTCGTCGCCTAGTAAGTCGTATTGACTTAGAAGGTTGATTTTTTAAACCTCCAACCGGGACCGTAAACCTACGTATTTGATATTAATTTCAACTAGATACATTTACACGTTTCTGAGAAAAAGGGTCTTGACAGACAGACACACAGACGGACAACGAAGTGATCCTATAAGTGTTTCATTTTTTCTTTTGAGGTATAGAACCTCCCGCTCTGGGCAGAACGAGAGGGAGTGTCAGACTTTTACTGACTAAAATCCACACGTGTTCCTTCCGTTGCCTATGTGCTGGGGCCGCGATATCCCTTTCAGACAAACCCGCGACCCCTGCAGGGAGTGAGGTACGGAACCTTAAAAGTGAAAAGTTTTGTATTCATTGAACTTTTTCACATTGAAAGGCTGCTTCAGTGACAAAGCACAACTTTGTAACTTCGTTTAAGAATTAAAAAGTTGATAAAATGCACTACGTGTTGGTTAAGGGACTTCGAACCAACTGGTTTCTCTTCTTATCTTCCTTTCTATGGCACTGATGTTGTTTAAATAAGGTTTAAAATCCCGCAAATATTCGAACGATAGTACTTAAAGAGTTTACTAATATTATAAATGTGAAAGTGAGTTTGTTTGTTTGTTACGCTTTCACGCCAAAACGGCTGAACAGATTTGAATGAAATTTGGCACATGGGTAGACCACAACCTGGATTAGGGCATAGGATACTTTTTAATTAGTTCAATCAAATTATTATTTTCTGCCTCGTTGATCCAGTGGTCGCAAGCGCTAGTGCTGAGCATAAGGTCCCGGGTTCGATTCCCAGGTCAGTCAAAATATTATTGGGTTTTCCATCTGGAATTTCTCAGTAGCAACCCGGAGTCTGAATTTGTGCCCGGTTGATGGCAATAGGCTCGCCCCCTATTACATGGGACTTAACCGTAACTGGCGAAATGTGGGTATAGGTAGGTACTATAGGTACACCTCTGCCTAACCCTTTGAAGATTAGAGGCTCGATGTTATGTTATGTAATTTTAAATTTTTGTTTTCCTCAAAAGGTCGAAAAGTTATGTTTCTTCAATAAATCGAGCAATGTTCGAATCATGTAATTTCATGTTATTCAGAATATCTCTCAGAATTCAGGTTTCTATGCCAATCGAAAATTGGAAAAAGATTTTAAACAGGTTTTTAAATTGCTTTTCCCCGAGGAGACATTTTCTCAATGAATGATAGCTTAGTCTGAGTTTTTGGGAATAAACGATCAATTCAGAGAACACAATAGATGTTCAACGACGCTTCGGAACGAATTCAGGGAGGTTTCAATTCTTAGAAATGTTTTCAGATGTCTTTCTAGTAACTTGTAATCTTTTTTTCCCGGGACCCAATTTGTTATTTTCTAAGATAGAAAAATTGTGGAATTAATATTAAATTTATTCAGAATGTACATAAATAAAAACTTATACCTAAATAATTAAATAAAAATAAAATATCTCTATCTATCTCTATCTACTTAACTAAATAATCGAATTAATTGTGCAAAGTAAGACAGAAACATTAAAATCAAGGCTCGAGTAGATTACATTAAAAATAAAATATTTCGTTAACATTGTCAATCATTCAAGGTGTAATTGAAATAAATCAAACTTGAAATGGGGGTAATTTTGCTCACCTTTGTGAACAACTTTTACTAGGGGACCTGAAATCAGTTTTTCCAATGTTCACATGCTGCGTTTTCACTTAGCGTTCCGGACAGTTCCGAGCGAGGAAGCGTTTGCTCGCGCGGTAAATGAAAACACTTGAAGCGAACGAACATGTTTGTTCAATACTGATCGGTTGGACTAGGCGAACGACTACTCGCTCGTCGCGTCGAGCGAGCATTCGTTTTCTCGTTGTAGTGTAAACTATTTTCTGTTTTGAGCAGAACATCGGCAGAACAACAAAAATTTGCTCTAAACAAAATGTTCGCTCCGCAGCGTCGTTCAAACGCGACTTTTGGGAAAAAAATTGGAAAACCTATTTCTTTTCAAAAAAATGTGCCAGAATAGACGGTTTCCTAGCACGCTTCGCGTGAGAAGAATAACCCAACGCAGCACTCCCCTCGAGGCGTCCTTGCGTTGCAGGATTCCCAGTTGCGTTCCCAGCGGTTGCGCCCCGGTAGGGTGTTCTACACCGGCGCGATTAGCGTCTGATGTCATAATCTAAAAACAAAAAGTCGGGTTGTCACATGCCACCAGAAACATTGATACCTATTCTTTCACTTTAGGTATAGGTATCTGTAAAAAGATTTTACATCCGACCTCACACTTGCCAATAAAACATAGTGCTTTCAGACCAACCGAATCCCACTCAAGCATTACAAATCCAGAAAATAAAATCCACTACAAAAATTTTCGTAGCACTCAAAGTTCTCACCTTTGAAAAGTGCACAGTGCCGTCATAAACAAAGATTTTCTTGCACATGATATAAAAATAAATTTTAATAAGCTTAGGTTTCCTATGTGAGTCACATTTCACATTTTTATCGGTATGGCTCAGAAGAGCGCGTACACAGGGTACTTGCAGAATAGTGTTGTATGTTTATTGCTCAGTTATCGATTCTTTTATCGATATAATTGTACAGCTATGTAGTTTTCATATTGCAAGCCGCTGCCAAAACATGTGTATTTAGATAGAATCTACCTGTTCCAATTGAATCAGTTGCATAACCAAACATTGTATCCACCTACAGCTGCAGTTACTGGATCTAGGTTGTAGTTAAATCGAAACGATATATGCAATAAATGAAATTATTACATCTTACCTACTTACAGAAATATCTTCTTAGTCAGTTTTATTTTTCATACCTCTGCTCACTTTCGTGAGTCAGACTCCAGCTACTTAAACTAGAATGTTCATCCCGATGTAAAAAAAATACCAAAAATGGTGCACCGAGCATACTCTATCACACTAGTCGTGAAGACTCCATGACCCAAGTTGCCAAGGCCACTCGGCTGTAACCCTACAAAGAAGCTTTATACTTTTACATCGATATTCAAACCATCGACACTCCCACAGCACTAGCATAAAAAGTACTTACAAATTGCATGAGTGCGGTAACAAGTCACTCGGCCACCATATTTGTTTGCCAGGTCCGTGTGACAGCGGAGACATTAGCATACCGATTGAATTGGCAGCGGGTTCATTAGATACCGTTTGAACGCTGTGCACGTTTTTAAATAGGTCAAAGTAGCTAATTATCAAGCGTTTGGCCGTCTTTTTGACTTCTTTGAATTTACGGAGATGAAGAATGCTTAATGAGGGTTATTTGGAATAGTTTAAATGTTAGGAGAGATTGGGAATTTCGAGCTCTGGTACCACTAAAGTAAATCCCGCGGGGGATTCGGAACCTGACGGCGCACTTCGGTTGGTTTAAGAGGGCCCTTCCTGGTCCGTCTATCGTCACCGCGAGCATGTTTGAAAAGCTTGTTGTTTCATCGAGCGCAAGTGAGAACGGCTAACAACCTAGCGAGAACGTGATAACATTGTACGAAAAATAGTGTGTGAAAAGTTGTATCAGGAAATACGTGTTTTTGAGTTTATAAAAGACATTACAAGTTTGTGAAAAAAATGTTTCATATTTTGAATTTCCATTACATGTGCGAGGTTTCTATGTAGGTGTTTTTATTTATTTTACCAATTATGAGTATATTATGGCCGGCCAAAGTTCGGGTAAAATTTGTGCAAAAAAGATTTTTGGAGGCTTATACTGAATTTGTTTCTAATTTTTTTTTTCTTTCATAGAAACCTAGATATTGTGCACAAGAACATATTAGTTTAAACATTTCAAAGAAAGATGTGTTACAACGCTATAATCACGTACGAGCGTTTGTATGAAAATTATGGGTTGGCCCCTCTTAATGAAGCCACACGACTGTTCGCGCCAGTTTGAACACCTCCATATAAAGTAGTTGACACAATCGGCGCGAGTGAATTTCATCCCGCATGCCGCGCGGGATTTTTTTCAGTTTGTCCGGAAATTTTATTGTCTATTGTAAATTGGCAGCAAAAACTGAAAGATTTGTCAAGTGTTTTGCAAAGTTTGCCAATTCAGTCAAAGTACACACATCTGGCTACATATTATAACCGCACTATGAGAAAACCATAGACCTGAAGAATGGAGTGAGCGTTACCCTCACAATATAGTGACCACTTTTTAGAAAAGGACAAAGCGACCTGTGGTAAATACCTGTCTCTTTTCTGCAAGACCGTAAAAGAAAATTGAATTTCGTCAAATTGTCATATTCAATAGTCTATTCAAAATCAGAATTCTAGAACGAGACAACTACTGGCCGCACATTAGTTTTATCTCTCTCGTATTTTTCGGTCTGTGTTTACTGCATAACCGAATACGGAAGGCTCAGTCCATTCTCTAAGTCTATGGAGAAAATCCTAAACTATACCGACATGAGTTCAAATGCATATCTTTTGTAACCACCACATTGTAGTAATCTCTACATCAGCTGAAACTATCATTCAGAAAAGTAACCACTATTGATAAGCAGAAACTATGCAATACAATACAGTACTTAACTTTAGTGGAAAAGATCACTTATATACTGTACTAGTTACAAACAAACTGTATCACAAACAAAGGGCCTTCCGTTAAAAATGAATCAGCGTATTGACAAATTTAATGTAAGTCGACTATATATCTAAATAGATCTAGAATTTATTATTCAAAAACTGAGCACTCCACAAAATGAGTAATTGAAGCGAAATAAAGTAAATTCATTAAACTTATACATTAAAATCTTTTATAAATAGGAAGTACCCAATCCAAAAATCCGGTCTCTTTTCAGCGCCATATTGTTTTTAATTCAATTTTCCTTCAAACCTTTGTGCTGGAATTCCGGGAAAGCTTTTGATAGCGACCAGTATTGACGTTAATGTAACAAGATTAAACTGGGTACGCAGGTATGTTGGAACAGTCCGATTTTTTAAATCGGTTTAAGCTTACATTAGCTACACTAGAGGGGTAATTCCCGTATTTTTTTGAACATTCGCTTTCTTATCTCAATATGAAGGTATAATTCCGAACAACGCTACACTAACTACTACTACTGATATTTGAGATAATATGTGATCTTTGACAATCGTTACAGGTAATCAAAGACCGAAAATCTGACAGCCAGCCTTACCAAAGAGCAAACGTATTACCCACTAACTGGGTTGTGCAGATCATACGGGCAGTTGCTCCATGTAAAATGCTGTCGTTCAGCTGCATCCAGTTAGACTGGAAGCTGACCCCAAAATAGTTGGGAAAAGGCTAGGCAGATGATTGTGCGCTAAGGAAAAGTCCGAAAATTCACCCGCGAAATTAAAATCTTACGTTTTCTGCAATTTCGGTCAGTGTCAAATATTTTCATCAAAATATGATTCACGACCGAAACAATCAGATAAAGATCGAATAACGAAGATCGTATATTACAATTTTAATGTACCACATACTGAGAAAAATTAGTTTTACTGTTATTATATTTTTACAGAATTATAATCGCTAAGTCATCAATACAACTCTCTAAGTTAGTGTTGGCTTCAAATGTCATGATTTCGAAAGAAATACCTACCTTTTTTTTTTTTTTTTTTTTTTTTGGTGGGAAATCATCAAATGACTCCTCCCGCTCTGGGCAGAGCGAGAGGGAGTGTCAGATTATATTTTTACAGAATTATAATCGCTAAGTCATCAATACAACTCTCTAAGTTAGTGTTGGCTTCAAATGTCATGATTTCGAAAGAAATACCTACCTTAAGGTATCAATTTGAACTAAGAGAGTTGTATTGATGAATTTAATCATTATTAACTTCATAAATACAAACAGAAACGTCCAAATTCATGTCGCAATCTCATATCAGCGACAATCAATGTCAATAACTTGTCAAAATGTAAATAGATTGATTGTATTTTTGACAGATTGACCTCGAGTCCTATTAAAAAGCGATCGCCGCGTGCAATGTCACTTTTTGTTCGGAAAGTCGAAAGGCGCGACAACGCATTCAGGTTCACCTAACAAAAAGTGACTTATGTAGGTACGCGACGATTGCATATTCGCGCTATGAGGTATGATTCCGAACAACGCTGCACGCGGTAATGCTGTTGTGTTACTACTGTTGTGTGACGCATCACTACTAGTCTCCATACATCATCTAGAGATGACAATCCGAGCTCGGCAGCAATGCTGCGCGACATTGTTCCCGTGCTCGAAATGTTATACCCCTCAGGCCCCGCGGGCTACCTTAGCGTATAATTAGATAACATTACAGTGGCGCCATCTAGTGTCAATCCCATTTGGTGTTTGAAGCTTAGCCGTTGGACATGCTGTCCGTGACAACGCATATAATGAACTTAGTTCACTAACTTAGTAATTAGTGAAATGTTTAATTACTAACTTAACTTGGCAGACTGAGGGCCTGATGTGGATTGAAGCTTTTTAGTGTCCGGGACTACGGTTCGGGATTATTAATGGAGTGTACGTTTGAATTTAGAACTGTTAGAATTAAATTAACTGGGCCCTGTGCCAAAGAAGAGGCCCGGGCCCCAGCAGTGGGAGAATTATAGGTTGATTAAGTATGGTGTATAGAGTGCGCTAGCGGCACTCTATCCCTATCGGATAAAATGCCGCTAGCTGCATAATAGTGGCGCTGCCTCGGCCCGGCTAAAGTGCCGCAAGCATTGCATTGTCATAATCACTGTCACTGAGTCACTGTGACTTGTTATTTTGTTTGATAGTTGTGGTTAGTTTGCTGTAAAACACCCTATTTCCAAAACATTACATTCTCTTGTGCTTAAACGGACCTTGGCACTCGCCGGCAGCTGCCGCGGCACCGCTCGCGCGCTCTAGATTGTAGGTTTGTAAAAATTAATTAAGGAAGTAAGGAGGTCGTGGATAAGTAATAACAGCCGCTTGGGTCAATCCATCAGGTTAAGCTACGCTTGCCGGGGTTGGTCCATGGATGGATGGCCATCTTTACATACCTAAACTCCTCCGTACCTCGGAAAGCATGTTAAGCCGTTGGTCCCGGCTGTAATTCGTGGATCTTTGGCTATCGTTACGAGTCTTCCTTCAGAAGCCCGAAAGACTGACAACCAGTCTCTCCAAGGGGTATCGTATTACCCAGTTACTGGCTTATGGTGGATACTGGTATTCAGCTGCATCCGGTTAGACTGGAAGCCAACCCCAACGATAAATAATATGTTTATGTATATTACAGCAGTGATAGCCACTAGGCTATCCGTAGGCTAGATCATCGTACTGCCAAGTCATAGATCTCGAGTTCGAACTCAAGGCACCACCTCTGACTTTTCGGGTTCATGTGCGTATTGTATATGTAATTAATACTTGCTTCAAAAACGGTGATAGAAAACATCGTGAGGAAACCGATACCTGAGAGATTTTTCTCAATGGCATGTGAAGCCAAGTTAGAGGCCCTTGGGCGGCTTTAAAACTCTGACACCAGGTTAGTCACACGAAAAGAAGCAGATGTGTATTCCGTGGAAATTTTGTTAGGAACATTTGGCCGTATCTTTTTTGCATTTCTTCCTAAAAAATATAATGCGTCACTGTTTGTAAAATAAAACCATACTATTAATATTATATTTACACCTAATCTTCACTTCCCGCCATCATTAACAACATCATTCCTAATCTCAACCACATGCAGCTTGCTAATCGCTTAATAACTCCACTAAATTCAACACTGCTTTACGATCCACTCACTAGTATATACAAGTGTGTCCCAATAGGGAAAGTCAAACACATTCGAACAAAGCCTCTTACGCCCGTTTTGACGAACACTAGGCGACTCTTATAACCAGAGATCGGAATAGGTAGAGTATATTTGCCTAAACGTCAAGGATGTAAGTAACATAGAGTTGATAATACCGGCTTCTGAATTCCCGGAATAATAATCCAGAAAACAATATTTTGATTTTAAAGACGCATTTTAGGTTGGGGAGTGGGGGCGACCCCCACTCCCCAACCTAAAGTGCGTTTTATCTTACTTACGTCACTAGTATGTGTAAAATCTACATACTCGTGACGTCATGGCACATTTTACCTCAATGTATCGCCGTAATCTTTAGATAACGTACAAAAAGAAAAAAATACGTGTCCAATATTTTTTTATAATCTCAAAGACGAACTAAAAAAAAATATCAGTCTTCCTCCCTATTGTCAGAAAGACGAAGCTAATTGCCCATTTCAAAGCGTAGTTGCTACCTATGGAAAAAAACGGACGAGAAACTACACGGCCAGTCTTTAAAATCAAAATATTGTTTTCTGGATTATTATTCCGGGAATTCAGAAGCCGGTATTATCAACTCTATGTTACTTACATCCTTGACGTTTAGGCAAATATACTCTACCTATTCCGATCTCTGCTTATAACATACCATAACGTCTGTATTCCCAGAGCTGTTCCTATAGTACTTCTACATTTATGTTTAAGTCCCATGTAATAGGAGGCGAGCCTATTGCCATCAACCGGGCACAACCCACTCTGGGCTGCTACTGAGAAATTCCAGACGGAAAAACCCAGTAACACTTTGCCCGACCCGGGAATCGTACCCAAGACCTCATGCTCAGCAGTAGTGCTTGCAACCACTAGACCAACGAGGCAATATGAACACTCGACACTTATATGAATGCGTAAATAAAAGTGTGCTCTTGAATTTGCATTGCTCGGCTCACCGCGTTAAGTTGAAAATCCAATAGCGCACTCAGTCGTGGCTAAGACATGGGGCGGGTGATGTATTGGCACTAGAGATCCACTCAGACTTTGTTCATAAGGCTAGTGTGGACTATGCTTATGATTAAGGGTTCTTTACGAAACCACAATATTTTTCACTTAACTATTGTAAGAAAATTTGTAATTTTTTGTATTTGTCATTTGTTTCCATAATTCCCTTATTATATTACTTCTCATGTAAGAAAAATTTAATTAGTTAATAGTCTGATCCTCAGGAGCAGTAGTGACCCAATAGTAACAGCCACGACTTTCGAGTTGTAGATTCGAACCCAGACAGGCGCTTTACTTCGTGTATATTATTTCATCACCACTGCTCTCAAAATGATGAAGAAAAACATCGTGAGGAAACCGGCATGGATAGAACCAAAAATTCGAAGTCATGTGATATCTACCAACCCGCACTGGGCCCGTGTGGTGGATAACGGCTCACTCTCTCTCACCGAGAGGTGGACCTTATCCCAACAATGGGAACATCATAGGCTGATTATGCTGATCTTCAACGTATTGACAAATTCTAGTCATTTATTCAAACTAGGCTGAGAATCAGCACTTTTCGAACGTCAAAATTACATAAGACAGTCCCCCAAAACGCCCACCCTTCACCACTTCCTAGTGCGTTAGCTGAGAAGAAGAAGTGGCGCAACAAACTCCCCAGCAGCACTGCTGTCTGTTCAGTTAGAAGAACAAAAAAAAAAAGTTTTTATTCGTTGACTCACTAATTTATGCATCTGACCAGGATAACAAAGCAGGCTAGGGTTAGTTCATTTGAGGTTTCAGTAATAGCTTCATTAAAAATTCTAACAATTTACATTTCATTACAGTTTTATGAAAAAACTCAAACTCAAATGTTTATGACATTCATGTGGTTATATTGTTATCATGTATTTTACATGTTTTATTTTTAAATAACGCTATATTGTTTTAATTTTTCATAGCAACCGTGGTTCAAACTGACCTCAAGCTCGCTGGTCCAATGCCCCTAGTTGTGAAACTTTCATCGCTTAAATTATTCCACTCAGTAACAACATACAAGCCGCTGTAACTTTCCTTCACCCACATTAACAATCCTCTTTTGTCTTTGTTTCGTACTGACCGAAGTTCTCGCTGTTTGAATGTTTCCTCCCCGGGTTATCGTTCAAACAGCGATCAGGTTACCAAACATTTCCGTAAAGACAGCTCGGTAGCTTTTAAGAATATTGGAGTATATGCAAATGTTTTACGTTTTTATCCTCTCCTGCTACTGCATGAATCCTAGTACCTATTTTTCCATTCACAATAAATAAAAAGTTGAGCGAGAGAGAGTTAAAAAGGGACAAGTTATGGTGAACGTCAATATTTACTAACATTTTGATTGTTCTCATAATAATATGAATTTTAATTGTTCTCTTCGTTCGTATCGATCATGGTTTATTCTATAGTACGAGAATTGATCATGAAATACGAGTATGTATACAATTATTTGCCAGTAAGTGAGATTAGAAGCCGTGTTGAGAGTCCGCTAGATGCGCTGGAAAGACTATTTACAGAATCGTCAAAAGCGGACGTACTATTTTATATTCAAATCCATGTTTCCAAATTGATGTAATTTCCACTTAACAAATATCAATTTAATACCGGTGTAAATTACAGTGATTTCAGAAGACTGGTAGGTTAAGATACTATTCAAAAAGCAAAAATGCACAAGCTGAACTTTATTTGTCTGTTTAAAATTATTTATCCAAAAACATATTAAGAGGGTTTATCCTAAAAGTTGGCAACGTCGCAAATAACTGTCAAATATTTACCTGTTTTGATTCTTATAGCAACATTACTGAATAGAAATAAGAAATGTGGCTAAATAGCGAACTAGAATTTGAATAATGAATTGCAATTATAACATTGATTTTGATGTTGTATCCATTTTAGGTGTAAAAAAAACAAATTTGGAAATTTTCAAAATACTCGTAGTTTTTTTTTACATCTGAAACGAAACATTCGGTGTTATCATATTAATTATTGCATTTCATAATCAATAATCTAGTTCGCTAGTTAGCCACATTTTTTATTTCCACACAGTAATATTGCCAAATTAATCAAAACAGCTAAATATTTGACATCTATTTGCGACGTCGTATGACCAGATGTATGGACGTAAACGAGGCAAAAGCAGTATGTAAGGATTGTAGCAGGTGAAGTTCTGTAGTTTATGTATGTGTACATAAAGAGAAAGAAAAAAATGCGTTTAGATTGTTTACATGTTTAGAAACTCAATTGCGAACGCAGTATAACTATGCACTCAATTATTTCCTATATTCGCGGATGAGTATAAAATTCATCTATTGCCTACTCAAATTTCGTACTGAGGTTCCCTATTTATGTAGGCATGTGTGTGTGGGCTATAAACATGACTAGAACGTGTGGGCTGGGGTTTGCGGATATTACGTACTTTTGTTTACACTCTGCTATTGACTACAGAGGGCGAAGACGGGGCCAGATACACTCAACACTGACATACATATTGAAAGCTTAAATTGAAACTGTCAAGGAAAATGTGTGGTTCCGTTTAAAATACCATTTTCGTATGCAGTGTTTTTTATCTGCCTGTCATTATTCCACTGCTCATTTTTTTTTTACGCCGTTGTCCTCATTACTATTATTTTACGCCGAACCAGTAAGCGCACGGGCGATTTTCTCCCACAGTGTTTTTTTTTGTTGCACTGGATTTTCAACGCTCTGCTTAGCGCCAAGAGTTGAAAATCCAACAGCGTGTTTTTTCAACCAGTTCGAACACATAACCTCATACTCAGCAGAAGCGCTTGCAGCCACTAGATCCATGAGCTAGTCAAATGCAGTCAATCTAAGGAGTAATATTATTACAATCTTAGAACTCTAATAAAACACTAAAAGGCTTATAAAAATATTGCCGAAACAATCAATCTGCCTAGCCTTTTCCCAACTATGTTGGGGTCGGCTTCCAGTCTAACCGGATGCAGCTGAATAGCAGTATTTTACATGGAGCGATTGCCTATCTGACCTCCACAACCCAGTATCTGGGTAATACGATACCCCTTGGTAAGACTGGTTGTCAGACTTTCGGGCTTCTGACGACCCGTAACGACTGTCAAAGATCCACGAATGACAGCCGGGACCAACGGCTTAACGTGCTTTCCGAGGCACGGAGCAGTCTCGGTATGTAAAGATGGTCACCCATCCACAGACCAACCACGGCAAGCGTAGCTTAACCTGACAGATCGACCCGTGCTGCTGTTATTACTTAGCCACGAGCTCCTCCTCAGGTGTCAGCATAATCAGCCTATAATTTTCCCACTGCTGGAATACATTCCTCCTCTCTGTGAGAGGGAGTGGGCCGTAATCCACCACGCGGGCCCAGTGCGGGTTGGTTGAAGTACCAGTAACTGGGTAATACGATACCCCTTGATAAGACTGGTTGTCAGACATTGACCGGTTCATCGGGCTTCTAACGACTCGTAACGACTGTCAAACATTCACGAATGACAGCCAGGGCCAATGGCTTAACGTGCTTTCCGAGGCACGGAAGAGTCTCGGTATGTAAAGATGGTCACCCATCCACTAACCAACCCCGGCAAGCGTAGCTTAACCTGATGGATCGACCAGTGCAGCTGTTGTTACTTAGCCATGAGGTCCTCCGCCGAAAATCTAACATAGAAAATTAAGTTCACATAAAACCACATACAATGGCATCATCAACAATTTAAAACTGCCGTAGACACACCGGTGTAATCCCACCCTTACGTAACATTAATGTCAGCGAAACGCCTCATTGTGTCCGCAATTAAAACTCAGCCTACAAAGTTTCACGCACCGCTCGTCTGTTCCCGACTTTATGAACTATTTCGTGAGATTGAATTTATTTTGGGATTATGTTTCATGTTTTATTAAAAGTTTCAAGTAATGGTAGAATTTTGGTGGGTAAAGATTAATCTAAACTTGAGATAATAGCTATCTATAATTAACATAAGATTACCTACATTACATCACGACATCTGTATTCTCTCAAAGGGGTAGATAGAGTTTATCACATCCATACTTCACCAGTTATATTTAAGTTCCGTGTATTGTGTATCATTCAACGTGGCAAAACGCAAGTTTTATAATGCATTGTTTGGCATTATAACTTTCGATTAGGCACGTTAAATGATCCACTGCAGTAAAGTAAATCAGAAAAATATATTATATTCTTTAGGATATATGCTAGTAAGATAGTGTGTTGAAAACATAATACAACTAATTTGATACGATAGAAAAAAAACATACGGGGCAGACTTTGGGGACAGCCGATAGAAGTGAAAACTAAGTAACTTGTGAATTGTAAATCTATGTAACAAATCTATAAAAAAAACAATATCAGTCGCACGGGTTGATCTTCCTGGTAGCTTGCCAAGGTCTGTCCGTGGGTGATCATCCATCGGTCAGTCGTTACGAGTAGTCAGAAGCCCAAAAGTCTGATAATCAGTCTTACCAAGGGGTATCATGTTACCCAGTAACTGGGTAGGGGTCAGATAGGCAGTCGCTCCATGTAAAATACTGGTATTCAGCTGCATCCGGTTAGACTGGAAGCCGACCCTAACATCTCTAAGTTAGATTTGTTTCATAACAACTGTTCAATAAGAGATTTGTTATTTATGAACAAATCTATTGGTTAGAAAGAATGAAAATGAAGAAACATATTTTATTTGGGACACGCACAGGAAATACAAACAGAAATAATAATAAAAACTAAAATAAAAATAAGCATTTTAAAAATAACAAAATAATAACGACGAGAGATGTATTAATGATTCTAAGGATTATAATTCTGTTAATACATATCTGTTATAGTCGCGAATCATATTTGGATTAAGATACAACCTAACACTAACCTGCAAATTGCAAAACACGTATGAAAATAATATTGAATTTCACGGGTTACCACTGCGGATTCGCCTTAAAGCGGCTAGCAATAGGAGTTGAGCGAGTAATCGTGCGACTTTCTCTCTCTCTGTTTGTCTCTTTCTATTATATACGAGTGTGTGTGAACTTTGTTCCTGACGAGGGTTCCCCAGTTGAATTAAGTTTTTTTATTTTTTTTTATTACATTGTATTATTGTGTGTGCTATAAAGCATGTGCTAAATAAACATATTTTCTTTCTATTCTAACAATCACTTGAATTTGTAAATACAATATTTAACGATTTAGTTTTAAAACTAAAAGATTCCGTCTAAGCCAACAGGCTTAACATCAAGCTTAAAGTTTTGAAACCAATCCAATTTGACAGACCGTATTTTGTTCCTTTCTTGTTTTATTATAGTACTCGGTGCTTAACAAAATTGAAACAAATGAGTTTTGACAGGCATTTTAAAACGTGCTCCATTTTCGATGACAACCATGATCAGATTAGATTGGATCTTAGTTAGAACGCATGTTACAATACGACTGGCCTTGACCGAAACCAAACTGAGTTCACTTGAATATGTCAGAATATTTATTTGTCTTGTCATACATTATTCTACAAATGTAATTACTTTACAAATAATTTTGTTTTTTTACGAATGCCTTTGATCAGAGGCATTTTGATGTAAAATAATTATCTTTTAGACGGCTTATCACAAAAGCTTAACAGTTTTTCAACGCATCATAACTCTATACAGAAATGTCGTGTTCTTCTCTGGTAGTTAAGCCTAAACACGGTTTTGTGGTAGTAAGTTCAGAATCTTTAAATATTGCTTTTTTGTTAATTTTAAACATGTTAACAATCATGCGTGCACGCATAAATTTAACGAATACCTATGTTTTAAATTTTGCTATATATATTTTATTATAATATTTATAATAGTGGCGGGATCCTCAACATTCCTTGAAGTTTCCTCAAAGAGAAAAGATTTGTTTTTTTGTTTTTTAAGCTTTCACGCTAAAACGGCTGAACAGATTTAGACGAAATTTGGCACATGGATAGACCATGACCTGGGCTAGGACATAAGATACTTTTTATCACGATATTCCCACGGGGTCGAGACTTATGCGTGTGAAACCGCGGGGCACTGCGAGTTTTTAATAAAATTTAAGTCGCACAGTATAATTTAACGATAAAATATAACATAACATCACGCCTGTATTCCCCGAAGGGTTAGGCAGAGGTGCACCTATAGCACACGCAATTTCGCCAGTTATGTTTAAGTCCCATGTAACAGGAGGCCAACCAGGCACAAATCTAGACTCCGGGCTGCTACTGAGAAATACCAGATGGAAAAACCCAATAACACTTTGCCCGACCCGGGAATAAAACCCGGGAACTCATGCTCAGCAGTAGTGCTTGCGACCACTAGACCAACGAGACAGTGACTATATGATAAAATAGCCAGACGTAAATCCTATGTGATCCAACCCTCATTTCCCTTAAATCTTCCACATTTTCTTCAATCAATCAATCTGCCTAGCTTTTTCACAACTATATTGGGGTCCGCTTCCAGCTGAATACCCGTATTTTACATGGAACGACTGCCCATCTATCCTCCACAACCCAGTATCTGGGTAATACGATACCCCTTGGTAAGACTGGTTGTCAAACTTTCGGGCTTCTGACGATCCGTAACGACTGTTAAAGATCCACGAATGACAGCCGGGACCAACAGCTTAACGTGCTTTCCGAGACACGGAGGAGTCAGGTATGTAAAGATGGTCACCCATCCACAGACCAACCCCGACAAGCGCAGCTTAACCTGATGGACCGCCCGGGCGGCTGTTATTACTTAGCCACGAGCTTCTCACTTTTAGCACTTTTAGTAATTGGTATAAAGAGAGCTCTTCTTCATATTAAGGTTCATTTGCATCTATTCAACAACTGGTGATTTTGTGGAAAACAACATGTTAACAACACAGTTGCCGTTTGTTGAATGAGTCTTGCAACAGAGCGTCGACCACGAATCACTTTTCCTTCCGTAAATAATAGGCTTGTCACAAACTCTATAGCTGACAAAAAGTTCTATGCGAAAAAAGTACCCCGAAAATAAACCCTTGACTACGAAAGGGTTAAACGCTCGCTGTATTGAATGTACGCAGACTTAACACCCCTATCGCCACCGGTCCAGTTAGCTTAATCCTTGGAGGTCTTATTGACCCCCTAGCTCCCCAAGTTATTGAGTTGTATACCCCACGGGTATGGCCGGAGGATAAGCAATGCTTTGAATACGTTTTATCTGATGGCCCGTAGATTATTTCGTTTAAATAACTTTGCTGGTGCTCTTTAATTTAAGTCGGCTTGTATTTTGTTTTGTGAGGTTACTATGTCATTGTTGCCTTTTAAGAGGTTTGTGGTTAATTAGTTATACCGCGTGTATCAGAAAGGTATGGTACCTACAAACCATCCAACTGAACAATTTTCTCCATAGGACCAAAATTAAAATCGCGAATAAAAAAGAGATAGGCAGGGACATCGACGCGCAACTTGTTACCATGGATTCATTATGTGATTCTGAACCCTTGCTTTAAAATATTTCGTAGGTTATAAAAAAAATTGCTGTTACAATTTATTTTTTATCTGTCGCTACTTGTTTTTTTTTTTTACCTATAGTGGTATATTAATTTTTTGAGGTGCATCGTCTTCACATGTAATTATATAACTAAGTAACTATGTAGGTACCTACATATACAAAAAATTATAAACAAATTTTAAAAGAGTAACTATCGGTGGAGTTTCTTGCCCATTCTTCTCCATACCAAAACTAGCTTTTGGAAGGGGCGACTAGAAACAATTATTTTTTTTGTAAATTTTGACTTAAAAGGGCCTATTTGAAATAAATGATTTGACTTTAACTTTGACTTTTGACCACGTAAGTATTGCACTTTTCTATGAAACAGTAGATTTTTTTTTTTTATAACCGCCGAAATATTCCTACGCTAGGGAATCATGCTAACAGTTTGCGCTTCGATATCCCTGCCACCCTGTATCTATATCTGTTAGGTTGAACTGCATTTTGCCGTCTGTCTGTGGATGGGTGACAATTTTTTTGACATCCAGACTTCTGTCTCTTAGAAAAAGAAATATGACGCGTAGGTATCCCAGTTGATATAGAAAATATTAATATTAAACTCAGCTTCATATAACGAAGCTTTTCTTTAACAAAGAAGCTTATAATGTTAAAATAAGCACAATGTGGATTCTCTAAAGCTGCATTATCCTTCGAGTATTAAAACTCATTGCAAAATAGAAAAAAAAACTTCCTTTTAAACTTATTACAAAATAGAAGAAAATTATTTGTAATCACTGTGCTTTAGAATTCACCACAAACTTGCTGGATTTAATTAAATATTATTCAATGAAAGCACAGCACTTTAATTTTCATTAATTATTCAAATTTAATCGCCTCATATAAGGTACGAAACATGATGAGGAATTAAAACTGTAATTTTAATATACGATTAAAACATCTCATATTAAAATTTAATCTTGTTACAGTTTGAACAACGGCGAACACATTTTGAAAAATGTATGAAAATTTAAGTTTTTTTACATAATTTCTGTAGATTTGACAAAGCTTAAATAAAATATATAATCGAACACTACTTTATATTATTATATACAATTATATAAAGGAAAATGAATAAAAGGATGCGCTCTTTTGGCTTAAAAAATGCGTCCGCAAATTATTATTTAACCTTTCTATATATCTATAAAGGATACATTTCACCCCAAAAATATTGGTTGGCGCTTTAATGAATGCGAGTATCTTTATTAAACAAAATTATTATAGCAGGTTTAATATCAAATTTAAAAAATAAATCCCTTTATGATTCACCTTGTATGTTTTGGAAAAAGCTGATTATTTTCGGCCCCTCACGAAGCTTTTAATTACGATCTCTTCACAGTTGATCACACTTCTGTGTTGGTTTGCAACCTACCCACACATAATATTAATATTTTCTACACACTTACTTATACCAATCAATTTCAATACTAGCAATTATACCCAATCAACTAGAGCCCATAGCAATTACTAAAATAAATTTCTTGGCTACCACTCAATAATCGAATCGCAGGAATCGAATAAGATCAAATCGGATTCGATACAAATAAACATCGATGTTATTGGTACGCCCCTTGGAATTGCGTTTATATTTGGAACGCGTAGAGCTGCGCCTTCACATTAATATTGGTTAGTGCTGCGTAGTTGTAGCGTAGTCCATGAAACGCTATTGTTTTGCTAGTAGTTAGAATCGTTTTGGGTATATTACTGTTATACCATTTTGATTTTGTGGAGAAGATAACAGGGTTATAAAAATTGTGAAAAGCTCGGTAAAATTTCCCATCAATCAAACTGTCGAAAACAGGTCTAAATAGATTTTTAGGGCTTTGGTTAATCTTTAGTCGACAGCAGGGCCTTGCTTTTCCTAATCATTAAATTAATGACACAGATGCAGTTAGATTTTGGAATATCAAGTAAAATTTTTACAGTGTGTATGTGGAATATAAAAAAATATTTATGGAACAAAAAAATACAATACCTAATATTTTAAATAACAAACTATGTTGATCACCAATTAAGTCATCAGTAAAAATGGGAAGAATTAACAACAAAATAACTGGATACTGGAATCGCCCAACAAAAAGTTTTTAACAAAATTACTTTACATCAACAGCCGGCTCTCACAGCTCCCGAATTTCAAAATAAACCCGTCGGCAAACAGACAACGGTTTAATGAATCGAGTAATTGTATAATTACAGTCCACTCGCCTCTACAAGTATTGTATAAATTACATGAATTACAACATTATTTTGAGGAAAAGGTGGATTGCAGACGGTCAATCGACAGACAACTTTTTAGCGATAGTTCAGGCGTCGTTCTATGATTCTGAAGCTTATGACATAACAGAGAATTTAGTGTGACTTTTTCATCTAAATCATCATTCTCCTACCCATAGTTATGTCAATTTATTGCAAAATATCCTTTTCTTCCTTACCTCGGTAGTCACCAAATCTAATTACTTATCAATCACTGACTTATGTGGAAAATTGCCTTAATAAGTACGTTATCGGCAAGAGGCAGAAATAAATCAACTAAAGACTAAACAATGGTTTTACACTTTAAAACCATTGTATCATCGCCACAAATCATTATTACGTGACCACTCATCATTTCAGCCACAAAACGTCCACTGCGGGATATAGGCCTCCCCCAAGCACCGCCACTTCGTCCGGTTCTGTGCTTCTCGCATCATGCGGATTCCTGCGGCCTTTACCAAGTCATCGGTAGACTTTGTGCGAGGTCTGCTTACAAGCAAGCAAAGGAGGCTAAGCAAAAAGTGGATGTCACATGCCTTCGAATATTTGGCTCTAGCACATGTTTCGTCACGATGTTTTCGTACACCGTTGTAAGAGCAGTAGTGAAGTAATAAATCACACAAAGTAAAGCGCCTGGGTTCGAACTCAGAACATAGAACATGTAAGTCGGGGACGTTACCCCTGAGCCACCACAGCTCCCTGTCACATATACCGACACATAATTTTTAAGCATCAATGTCGCAGATCACCGACAAAATCAAAAGACGGTAATGAAATGAAATGAAATGAAATAGTTTATTCTGTAAATAGGATATCGGAATCACTTTTACACGTCATATAAAAAATATTAAAATATAAGCTAGGTGAGGTCGGTGTTTCCTATCTGACTACTCTGAGAAGAAAGGCCGAAACAAACTCAGAGGTCAAAGTCCAGTCATAATCTTGGTCAAGCCATGTGAGGACCATGTAGATTAGTGTCTGAAATGGTCTTTTGAGGAAAAAACCACACAGATTTAAGTGGACCTGTCCAGTCAGTGCAAGCATTTGTCAGTATTCGTGGAGCTCAACTCAGAACTTAATAAGGAGCTCAACTCGACGAACAATACCAAGGAAAGGATTTTGGGTAGGCCGCATCAACTACTCAAACTGCCAGACCATCATTAAAACTGAGAAAGAAAAAAAAAATTAAAGAAAAAAAAAAAAAGAAATATCCACATAGTCCTCACATTCACAATAATTAATACGAATACGAATAAACGATACGAATCGTCAAAATGAAATCATTACCGTCTGTTCCCAACCTAAGATTTAAGAACAGTCCATTTATTTTGTTGCCCGAATATTATGGAGACCGTTCAAAGGGTTAATAGATACGGTATTTGAACATTGTAATCACTGTTCCCAAATTGTTCGGTTTTCAGACGTCGGAACGAAATCTTGAGGCTTTTTGATGAATAAGTTTGTAGTCGAAAATGTTTTGCTGGGACAAGGTTTTAGAGATGGTTGTTTATTTTGTGTCATTCGCCAGTATTGCCATTAATTTAGAGTAGAATCGGAAATGTTTATTTGCATAGAATGTAGGTATACAGGTAAGTTGTTATGACATAATGCTTCGTTCCAGGTACAGTCTGCCATTTGGTTATAACTACCCACAGTATCTAATTTTACAGGTTTGGATATAAATTTTAAATTCTAATAAATCTAAGGTACCTACCTATACAATTTTAAATAAAATAACGTGATTAAAATATAAATTTACATTAACGAGACTATAGTAATTTACCTGCTAGAAAGCTAATACAGAATAATTGCAGTAGAATTTAAATTCTATAAAAAATATTCTTGTCGTCTTAAAGTTTCACCAAGCATGCGTTCTGTTAACTGTTCTTAAGTAGCACAAGTACATAAAACTTATAGAATGAAATCTCTGAGCAGTCTGTTGTTATCTGGTAGTGCGGACGGAGCTAATTCCTAACTCGGTATCTTGTGCAATAATCTAGTGGCTAGCAGAATCCTTCCGCTTTACAGACGCCATTTCTACATCTGTAAAGGTCACAGTATAAAAATATTCAGTAGGTCAAGTAGGTAATCAAAAATAAATCACGCGATTTATCACTTGAGTTTTTGTAGTCTGTGTCATAACCATTTTCAACAAAGCTTCTAAAAGTAAAAGTAAAGTGGTAGTAGTAGTTAGTTGGGCAAATAATTGTCACAACACTCGCTATAACTAGAGTGTCTACAGATCAAAAATCCGCTAACATTTACATCGTCCTTAATAGATAATTATATCCTTATTATAGCGAGTATTTTTTTGTTCAGCAACAGGAAAAACAAAACTTTTAATAAGTATACAAATATGCTGTAAAACAATAAACGCGGTCTGGTTTTATCACAAAATTGATTAGAATTATCCTATTATTAAATGAACACAGGCTAAACAAAAGCTAGTTAACTTCAACAAATAATAAATAATAATCCTACTATAATATATACGTATATAATATAATATTAATATTATAAACGCCAAAAGTTTGTGAGGATGGATGAATGGATGTTTGTTACTCTTTCACGCAAAAACTACTGAACGGATTTGAATGAAATTTGGCACACAGATAGTTTATAACCTGGATAACACTTGATACTTTTTATCTTGATATTCTTACGAAACCGCGGGTCGCAGCTAGTATCAAATTAAATGTAACAACAGAGATATTTCCTATGGCCTACGCCATAAAATCAGTAGTTCCCTTAACAAATCTATTTAATAAATTACTTTACCTTAATATTCTCGAGCCTCTAAAATGGAGTTCATTAGTCCATCTTCCAATTTAGTGGCTAGAGAGATGCTTCCGTCCACAGACTGGCTACATCTATCTATTACCGTCACAGTCTAACCGTGTGGAGTGGATTAATTTGAATTTACAATTTCTGTGTTCAAGAGATGAGCTTGGCTGTTTGTGAAATTAATATTTTTGAGTGAGTGAAGTGTTCACTTGAAATGTTAAGTTATGAAAGTATTAGTGGTGCTCTAATAATTTCGTTTCATAGAATTTATTTGTCAAAAAGAACATAGGTACATTGTTCACTTAAATATGATAAACTAAACAAAATATCTTAAATAATAAGCATAATTTGTCATTCAGTCTATTGAGTACATTTATTGTTTTGATTCTTCATTTTAAAATTTACAATTTATTCATGTGCTACATTTTACGGTGGCCAGGTGAGAAAACAGGTAAAGAGAAGAAAATTTTTACATTAAAAATCTTGAGTATGGTTAACCAAACACAAGAGTAAAAGTCGCGCTATCTGGAAATTGAAATGACCTACAAAGCTAAGCAAAATTTTTAGCTTTCCCTGCAAATATTTCCACAAATCGTTGACCAACTCCCATTTTTTTACACAATGATTAACTTTCCCAACTCCACTCCACTTTCACGGGCCGCGCAAAGTTGTCCTACTGTACCATTTAGTTTGTGGTGCCGGATGAGAGGCGTTGGCGGAAACGAGCATTGGCAACCGCTCGCAGTTAGTTGCTGCTACGTTTAACATGCTGCTGGAAACTATTGCGGCTGATGGCTTATGCTTTATCTTATTTATGTTTATTTTATATGCCTAGGCAAATTAATGGTTTAAGGCGTAATAATTTAAATAAATCTAGTAGTGCAAGGCAATAAAGAAAACGAATATAATACTCATAATTAACAAAGCTCGAGGCTCGTGCCTCACGTGTAAGCTTGTGTCTAAGTAATAACAGCCGCACGGGTCGATCCACCAGGTTAAACTACGCTTGCCGGCAAGCGTAGCTAGAGCGAGCTAAGCTAGACCAAGACTGGCTCGGAAAACACGTTAAGCCGTTGGTCCCGGCTGTCATTCGTGGATCTTTGACAGTTGTTGCGGGTCGTCAGAAGCTCGACAGTCTGACAACCAGTCTTACCAAGGGGTATCGTATTACCCAGTTACTGGGTTGTGGCGGTCAGATAGGCAGTCGCTCTATATAACTGCTATTCGACCCCGACATAGTTGGGAAAAGGTTTTTGCAGATTGATTGTTATATTATCAGCCTACTCTGCCTACTCCTGGACAAAAGCTTCCCATCATTCTTGATCCCATGATTTATTCTTTATTCTGCGAATCTTCTATCCCTATTGCTCAATCCTGACTTTACATGAAAAAGCACCCCTAACATAAAAAACCGCTTGATATTGCACACTGGTATTCAGCTGCATCCGGTTAGACTGGAAGCCGACCCCAATATAGTTGGGATAAGGCTAGGCAAATTAATTGACTCATAATTAACATAACCATCTCTATTCATTCCTCTCCATTTCTTTCTCATTTCTCCTTTCGCAGGTCTGCTGGAAGAAATGTCTTAAGAAATAAGCAGTACTTTTGTACTCATAATTATGTTTATGTCGTATCAGTATCAATTTTACTGTGTGTACATAAATCATAAAATAAATAAATAAACCATTTTTTTCCCTTTTTTCTGATGCGATCTGTCCATTCAGCAACTTTTGTGTTGTTTTTCTTTAGTCATTCTTGGTATGCACCCGCTGGCTCATCCTTAAATAAATCTAAATATTATACGAGTATATATGATCGGTCTTCATATCAACTCTTGTGTGGCCAATCTTTTAAGCCTCCTGAATGTCATGGTTCTCATAAGGTTTGATGCTAGTTTATTGGGATGATTTGTAATCCTATTCTTGTAGGCACTGAATCTTTGTGTGATTTTTTCTTTAACCTTTGGCATTTTTAAGTCTCGATGTAAGCTATCGTTAGTTATGTTCCATGGTGCATTCGTTATAATCCTTAACCATAACCATTCTTTGCAGTCAGGTGTTTGTGCATCATTTTGGTTAGATTATGTAGAGAAAATTCTAGAAAAGGCCCGTAGTCTTTAAGACATAGAATTCTCTTTTCTTTAGTCTTTGTTCCTCAAATATAGAGCTGGACTCTAGTGTCACCAAATTATAAAAAAGGTAATAAACTACATCTACTAACTTTTCCTGAAAAAAAAAACATTAATTTCTCTCAAAATACTTTCACCATACATTTTAGTTTGAAATTGGAATATTCGTTCGGCAAACTTCGTGAATATCCGCATACCTGGCCCACGGTAGATACTTCGAGAAAGTTTCAAAGACATTGAATGACAGCTATGTAAGTACTTAAAAGCTGCTGGAGAGCGTTATTATATTGAATAGATTTATTGAATCTATTGATTCCAGATGCATTGACGCAACAAATAGTGTCATCTGTTTGTTTTTTTCAAAAGCACTCTTACATTAATTTTAACGCACTTCAATCAACGCCATTTGAAAATTAGAACATTCACCATATTATTTCTAATCAAAAATATCCATTTCTACATCAGTCTATCTGGACCAGACTTAAGACGCAGTCGTTACACGAGGCGTAGGTATAAGACATATGTCACAAATCACAAATCAGAGATGCGTAACGCCTCGTGTCTCATAGCCGAAACATTTCGTTTCACGCTAAGTAAACGTTAGGAAACCAGCTGAGATTTGTTGCGTGAAATTAAATATTTTTATTGCGTTAATAACCGATAAAAAGAAGTAGTTCTGAATCCATGAGAATGTATGGTATGTTTTAACGAAAGTGAACAAATCTGGGTAAACATTCACCGGTTTCCAGGATGACCCAGCAGTACAATGCCTTATCATGTTCATTAGAAGACATAGACATCTTTTCTAATAATCTGGGTAAATATAAGTCACTAATCCGTTCCCAATTAAATGATAATTATGTAAGTGTTGAACTGCCTGCCTAGTAATGCATTGTTCGCTATTTCTATTTTTATTTGTCTGTACTTAAGTACATTTTTTTCTAATATGTGTTCGTTGCTTTTTAATCATTATTTTTGTTCAATTTAAATTCAGATTACCAAATTTAATAATGTACTAGTATAATACTATATACAATTTTAACTTTCATGGCTACTTCCATTTTTGATATACTGTTTGCTTGTTTGTATTGCATGATGTGGTCTCTTATAATTGAGGGAGCACATAATATTGTTGTTATTGTATTTATATTATAGAATTTAAGGTGTATTCTTTGTTGGAGATCATAATAAAATAAAATAAAGTGTCTCGCGAAAGTACTTATGAAATTTCTTTTTTAAAGCTATGTTAGTGAGCAGGTTTTCTTGGCTAATCTTGGGCTCAGCGGTCAATTCTGTTCTGACACAACTCCACTTTGGGACCCACTAGTGAAGAATTTTAATGAGCTATGTTCTTCGCAAGAAACGCCATACTTACAAACATACAGATAATAATAACTGCCAAAAGCAGCATCCATGCATACTTATACATGTGTCCCAGTTATGAAACTACATCGCGCCTCGTCTCACGACACGGAACGTTTAATTTCACGCAGACTTACCGGTGCCAGAAGAGAGATGTAATTTACTGTGTTAGGTAGGTACATTGTTTTCAGATGTATTACATTTACAGGAAAGGGTAAGATTCCAAGTTTCATAACGTGATCATTATTAATAATTAAGGGGTTATTATATTCAAAAAAGATTCGTTATATAATTTGATAATTTCGTTTATTTTTAGGGTTCCGTACCTCAAAAGGAAAAAAAAGGAACCCTTATAGGATCGCTTTGTTGTCCGTCCGTCTGTCTGTCAGTCTGTCAAGACCCATTTTCTCAGAAACGCCTGGAGATATCAAGTTGAAATTAATTACGTAGATCTATGGCGCCTTGAGGCTCTAAGTCAAAGGAGGATGAGGAACGCGTGAGTGAGAGGTGAATTTCGCGCCCTCTTGCCCCCAGCCGCCGCAGGAAATGCCCTGGACGTTGGGAATCATCGTCCGATAAGAACCAGGCCCGGATCGACGGCGCGTTGTGTTCCACGCGCACCTAAAAGAGATGTCAGAAAAAAATAAAGGCTCTATTACTATGACTTATGCTGATACTCGCAAATAAATCAAAAGCAATACAGGGTCGTTCCCGTTGACACAGAATCATGATATTGAAAAAGACCGAAAATTGTTGATTTGTAATTTTATCAGACATTTTTTTTTTTGCCATTACAAAACTTACATTTGCAGTTGGAAAATTGACCATGACGCGTACATCGATATAAAGGAGAACTTGCTTTTCAACTACAAAGTAAAGAAAAAAGAAAAATTGTTTATTCTGCACAAACAAAACGCACATACAAAGACAAAAACACATAAAATACACACTTACAAAAGTAGCCAAAAGCCTCGTGTCTAACCAATAAATAAAAAGTAATACAATGTTTTTCATTGGTAGCTGTCAAGGCCACGGGCCAAAGACAAAGTTTGTTTTTGTGATAAATTCATCCCAACTACGAAACCCTTAATTATGCGTGGCCAGTTTTTACGAACGATACTTAACGATTATTTTTACTTACAAAGATATTTTTTACTTAGTCATGAGCTGGCTATTTTACCTTGACAGGACCAGCTTGTACCGTTAGGTAATTTTCTAGAGAAACAAACAGCACTGTGCCCCTAGTCACTGAATAAGTTATATTATAGGTACAGTCAACCGCACAATGATACCCCTTGCACTACAAAAATCACCCTTACTGCTACGCCATAAAGGCGCTGTCAATATTGAATTGTTACCACTTATATACGATTGGCTGTACACTCAACTATACTCCATTTGAAATAAAATTAGACATTTAAACAAACCTTTTTACAGTCTGTTCAACCGATTCTGACTTCTATACCGTAGATATAAGGATGGCATTAAAAGAAAAAAAGTGGTTACAATACCAACCGTTCACTGCAGCTGTGATTTGTCATGCCACCAACGCAATAGAAGTCAAAATCGGTTGAACGAACTGTAAAAAAGGTTTAGTTAAATGTCTAATGCTATTTCAAATGGAGTATAACTTCAAGTTTACAAAGCATTCGTGATAGGTATACATTCTTAAATTTAGCTATAAAACAAAACCAGAATAAACCCTTTCTCATTATAACTCTAACGTCATTTTCAAAAAAGACACTGTCACCAATCAAAACACAATGACATTCGAAATTTAATTTAAATCCATCCAATTATAAAGAGTCTAGCAGAAGCGGGACGGAAGTGACAAATTGCAGGAAACGCAAGTACGTCCCCGCCATTGTGTGAGCTTGCGATGAGAGTCGTGAATGTGTTGGCATAACGTGCGTCTTGAATTTTAGTTGATTAAAAAAGTTTTATTCTGTGATTAATGTTGGAGTAAATTTATTATGGATGCGTTTTGGCACAGTAAAAGAAATAGGTTATGAAACAGTCAAATGCATTGCAATGTGGAAAATTAAGACGGAAGCAAGTTTTCTTATGAAAACTTTATTTTTATTTATTTTTTTTTTTCTTTTTTGTTATAAGAAAACTTTATTCTGTCTTAATTTTAGCCTAGCCTTCTCCTAACTATGTTGAGGTCGGCTTCCAGTCTAACCGAATGCAACTGAATACCAGTATTTTACATGGAGCAACTGCCTATCTGACCTCCATAACCCAGTAACAGGGTAATACGTAAGACTGGCTGTCAGACTTTTGGCGTTCTGACGACCCGTAACAACTATCAACGATCTACAAATGACAGCAACTGTAGTAAAGATGGCCACCCATCCACGGATCAACCGCGGCAAGCGTAGCTTAACCTGATCGATCGACCCGTGTAGCTGTTATTACTTAGCCACAAGTCCTTCCTTAAAACCACGTTAACTGTTGAAGTTAAAATCAAACGTTATTAGAAGTTGACACATTATTTTAATAATAATGATAATGAGTTTTTGAAATCGGATTTCAGTACAGAATCTTAAAAAGCTTTGACAAATTGAGAAAGTATTGAAGGAGTAATTGCTTTGAATTATAACTCACTAGTATTTCACTAACGAAGTATAACCACGTATTATTCAATAAAATTACAAAATAGAAACAATCCTACCAAGATTGTTTCGATTTTGTTTGACTGCCAGCTTTCTGGTTGTCCCAGAAGACTGGGACAACCAGAAAGCTGGCAGTCCTACAAGCCACAGCATAAATACTTCAGTTAGACAAAACTTATCCACTGAAAAATTTATTACCCACCGCTGCTGTTTTTTGGCCAAGTTTAATTAGTCTGTGTGCTTTGAATTTAAAACGTTTTGGGAATAACTTTGTACACTCACTAGTTAATTAAATTTTGAATTATTTATGTGTTTAAACTGTCGAGAGAAAATATGGTCTAATTTTATTAGGTTTGTTAATTGGATACCTATTGTGGCAGAGGGGTTCTCTGTTTATCTATAATGAAGATCTATTGTAACATTATAATTAGTTTGGTTTTAAAGTCTTTTCCAAGTTTTATGTGCATATTATGATAAAGAGCTATGAGGAATAGGGTGTAAAGTTCACTCATCCTCTTTAGAAAAGGGAGGATCCTCCGACCAGACGGGTGTCGTGTTTGGTGGGCCACTGCCCGACAATTTATGTCGGGAAGTTGAATATACAGGGTGTCAGGGACATTGACGCGAGCCGGTTACCATGGATTCAGTGCGTAATTCTGAACGCCCCTATCGCCCGAATATTTCATTGGTTATTTAAAAAAAAATCTGCTGGTTCATAGAAAAGTGCAATACCTACGTCGTCAAACTGTATGGAACAGCTGTTGTTTTTTTTAAATAACCGACAAAAAAATTCAACAAGGGGTTGCTCATAATCATGTACTGAACCTGACACCCTATAAATTGCCACCTTGTATACTCGTCGCGCGGTAAACGCTGCTTGCGCGATGCAGGGTTTTGCGTGACGTCATTGGATGTGTAGTTCGCATGTGGCATTTGTAGATGCCGCCACAATCTAAGTTAGTCCGCGGGACCGGAGACGGGGTATCAGCAAGCGTACCGTGGGACGCTCAGAGCTAGATGGACCGCCGACCTTAAAAAGGTAGCTGGGCTAAATTCGATGCGGAAGCAGGGTAGCCTGGGAGAGGCCTATTGTCCAGCAGTGTACTGCTATAGGTTGAGTTGATTGATGTAAGTAAGTAGATAATATTTTGACTCTGTTCGATGAAAAATGCTGGATTATCTTTTCCGGGTTTTTAGATTATTTTCATACTAGCTGCGCCTCGATTTCATCAGCATAATTCTCCATCCCGTGGAAATATTGAGATAAACCGTATCATATGTCCTAACCCAGGTCATGGTCTACCCACGTGCCAAATTTCATCTAAATCCGGTCAGCCGTTTTAGCTTGAAAACAAACACACTCACTTTCGCATTTATAATATAAAAATATCAGTTAGGACAACACAGTTGGATGATAACCTCTGGATTTTACTCGTAGTCGGTAAAATCCGACACGATCTGATTTTTCCATCGTCTAAGGTGCGAAAGTACGATAATTTTTATTATATCTGTGCTAAAGAAAAGAAGAAAAAATGAAAATATGTTTAACATGTAACAAATGACGCTAAGAAAAAATAAAAAAACAAGCCAGTAAGCCAGCCAGTCAGTCACCCTGCCAGTTTTTTAATTACTATTGGTAGCCCAGTGGTTGAAATTCGACCATAACTCATTGAAATAAAAATTTGATAGGATAGTTCATACTAATTCCATGCTGCCATGTCATTATTCTAAGGTAGCCATCCTTAACTGTAAACAAAAGTGTGTCTGTGTGCGAAGCGCATGGTATTGTGTGATATAATGTTTTTTTTTATTAATTTAGTTTATTTCTAATACATATTATATAAAAATATTAGATTTCTGCACTCCTTCTCCAAACTTTAACTGTGTTTGGACAAAATTAAGTGGACGGAGCAGTATGAAAATGGTTTCATACTGCTCCGTCGGCTTAATTTTCGTAAGAAGAGGTACAAAGTTTTTGCTTCACGTAATAGTTAAAACAGGGTGCAGGGGTGATATACAGGCAACTGAAGGAACACGGGTGGGATTTAGTCAACAAGAGTCTGACACGCCCTCCCGCTCCGCCCAGAGCGGGAGAAGTTATTTGATAATCTCCCACCCTCAAAATAAAAAAGAAAAAAAAAGGGTGTCAGGGACATCGACGCGTAATCTGTTACCATGGATTCAGTACATGATTCTGAACTGAAATTTTAACGCAGTAGGAGTTAAAACTTTTCGTCGATCATTAAAAAAACAATCTGCTGTTCCATACATTTTGACCGCATAGGTATTGCAATTTTGAATGAAACAGTAGATTTATTTTTTAATAACCGACGATCATAGTTCTCTCTACCCAATTAATTAAGCTTATCAATATTAGTCTGTATGTTAGTACTGTAGGCTTAGTGTGGTACCACTAATGCATGTTGTTTGTTCCGTTCGTCTGAGGGAAACCACAAAACGGATTTTGACGGGATATTAAACTCGGCATTAACTCTAAGCCTAAAGAGATTTTAGGTTCCAGTGTTTTGAAATAGGTTTTCAAGTAGGTATTGACTGGATTGTTTTGATTTGTTTTTATAGACAACAAAATAGTTTTGGAAAGAAGTTTCTTTTCTATCTCACGTTATACTCTGCACATTTGGCGAATGAGAGCTAGAAAAAAAAACGAGCGAGCCTACAGTAGTCGTATATGATGTGTAACATCTGACCAACCTCTCAGAAAATGGGTTGGTAGCATCTGCCGGACAACTCTAGCACCACGCGCGCTCATTGGTCAAATCGAATAGCGTGCGCTTCCCCGGCTTCCTGTTACACACTTCCGTCCCTTTTCACGAAATCACTCTCACAGATTTGATTGCAGGAAAGCGGCAGGAACGATGATATACAACATCAAAAAGATGATCAACATTTTAATCTTCACGACACTTTTGCTAAGTAATAAAAATTTTCAAAATCGAAAGGAGCTTCGTTCCAATCGGGTCTCCAACTCTCGTTTTTTGTCACGACACCTCTTGTTTTTTCTTATTTTCTTTTTTAATTACTTTAACAAAATTTTTTTGGTGCTGACAATTGGTTGACAGACTTTGACATTAACAAGCAGAAGTTGCATGGCCTTTGATTTTTTTTTAAATATTTATGGAACAAAATAATGTTTATTTCATGAAATATTTATAGTCTTTGTTCCATTTAACAAAGTAATTATACACCTAAAATAAAATAAGAAAAACAAAATAGTTTGAACTTACACTACACTAAGGAAATTCTGTTACTTGGTTTTACGATCACAGGTTGCTTGATTTGATTCCCAGTTAAAGCTTCGTGCAGACTAGCACGACGCGACAGCGCGACGTGACACCGATTATTATTATACTGCACGAGCCTTTATGCGAACTGTCATTGCGATTTTTTCAAATATTTTAGGTTGCAGTGCCATTTAACTATGGCATCAAATTACTTGGGCGTATCAAGTCATTGGCGATCATCTTTAATCATATTTAATACATAATTTCATGTTATAATGTACACGAGTTTTTGTTTTTTATAGTAGGTATTGGCACAAAAGATTAAAGAAAGTGTGAATCGAAAATCTCTGATTTTTTTATTAAATGTTCATGTTGACAGTAAAGTTTCGGATACGAAACTACCTTATATAATATTGCCTTGCTATGCAAAAACAGTAGGACGTACTGAACATCATTTTGCACTCCCCATTGATTGCATTGCCGAAAGCTCTCAACTATAATGCACTTAAGCTGATTTAATTTAATAGACAGTATATACCTATGAATAAAATCTCTTTACAAAATCAAAATATTCTGACAAAATGGGGAAACTGTGCCATCTGAAAGACTTTCCAATTTATTTTTTAATCTTTGTCGAGGGGTAGCAGAGCATGGAGTCCTGGTCCTAGGTCAGGCAAGAGTGACTGGGTTTCCAATTAGGATTTTTTAAATTGCGGCTTAGAGTCTGCACTTGTGCCCGGTTTACGGCAATTACAAAAAAAAATTACATTGATTCTGTAATTTTTATGGTGTGGGTACATAATTATCGATTTATTTGATTTACACGGCTTAAGAAACCAATTACATAAGTCAAAGTACATTACTTATGTGTATATAATAAGTACAAACATAATACATAAACGAATAACAACAATTAATTACTGTTATTCTCACAAAAAATTTGGCACATAACCAATAAATTGGCGAATTTATTATCGAACAGATCGTTATAGATACTCGTAGTTGGAAAAAGGCTAGGCAGATTGATTTTCACATTGTCAGCCTATTTTTGATCAAAACCCTTCCTCATTCTTCTTGATCCCATGATTAATTGATTATTCTGTGAATTGTCTATCCCTAATGCTCAATCCTGGCTGTATATGAAAAGCCACCCCTAACATAAAAAACCGCTTGAAAAATGTCGTCACCATTAACATAATAATGATAAAAAGAAACATGTTTCTATAGAAACCTCCCCTCGAAAAATGGAAACGGAAAAAGACGGCAATTCTCCCTGTCATCGCCATTTCATTCACATCGTTTTCCTTGATTAATTTTCCCATACATGTTGTTAGGAGCTGACTGGGTCTACAAAAAAAAAAAAAAAAATCGCTCTCTTCCGTGTTTCTCTCAGAGGGTTTTCTTCGAATTAATTGATTTATAATTGCGGTTTTTTTTCACAGGAATTTTAAGTGTGAGTTGGGGCTGGAGTTTTAATTAATTTTCAATTATATTGTGCGATAAAGTTCACAAGTTTCATGTTTGCAACGTAGTAAAGCATTCGTTACACAGCTGTCTCACGAACTCGTATTTTGACAAAATATTTTGTTTCACCCAGCCAAAATGGCGTCAATCTTTATTATGCTTTTAATAACATACTTTTTTAAAGATAAAAGTTATAATAAAATTAAAATCTGGAGTGTAAAGGGCGTAAATCGAACAGATTCCTGAATTTTAATTTGTCTGTCTATAATGTCTAGAACTTTTTTTTTTTTTCTTAACTCCACATCTCTCTGTTATCTCTCTGTTTATACTTATTTTACAATTTATAATGTACACAATAAAATAGTTTATTGATAGATAACCAATAATTTATCTTCTACGTTTCACGACTACTTTCTATATGTATACCGGATTACAATCAATTACTACAGTCACGGCTACACGATATCGCGTTACAGTACGACGACATTACAACTTGAGACAATTACTCACTGTGATAGATGTTCCGATCTTTACACATTTACTAAGCGTAGAGATTTTCCTGCTTACTATACATTATTACCAAGCATTTCTTATAACTAGACAGAAAAAAAAAAAAAAAAAAAAAAAAAAAAGAAATGACCCATGGCACGGCACATGCACATGGGCGCCCATGGGCATGTATGTGTCTGCCCGTATTTTTCTGAATATTCATAAAAAAATGTCGAACATTAACTTTAAAGGGGAGGGGGGTCTGTCTTTAATATTTTTCATCAATCAATCTGCCTAGCCTTTTTCCCAACTATGTTGGGGTCAGCTTCCAGTCTAACCGGATGCAGCTGAATACCAGTATTTTACATGGAGCGACTGCCTATCTGACCTCCACAACCCAGTAACTGGGTAATACGATACCCCTTGGTAAGACTGGTATCAGACTTTCGGGCTTCTGACGACCCGTAACGACTGTCAAAGATCCACGAATGACAGCCGGGACCTACGGCTTAACGTGCTCTCCGAGGCACGGAGGAATCTTCGGTATGTAAAGATGGTCACCCATCCACTGACCAACCCCGGCAAGCGTAGCTTAACCTGATGGATCGACCAGTGCGGCTGTTGTTACTTAGCCACGAGCTCCTCACTCTTCTGTCTTTAATATTTTTCATGTTATTCAATAAAAAAAAAATGAGTTGCGTTTGTGATCTTGCTTTTCATTTTTTGCCATATCTCCGATGTTATTGGCTCCATATGGATTCTGTTTATTATCTCTAAAAGCTTAACTCATAAGAATATTCAGAAAAATACGACCGGGCCAACGGGCTGCATTTTTTTATTTTTATTTATACATTTGACTATTTGTAATTACAAATTAACAGCTTTTTACTAAATGCATCTGAAAGTATATACCTACGGTACTATTTTTTTTTTGTCTGTCTTTCTGTCTGCCTGTTTGTTCCGCGTAATCCCCGAAACGACTGGGCCGATTTTGACGGGACTTTATTATGAGTAACTTAGCCTACTTTTATTTTAGAAAAAGAATTAGGGTCCACGCGGTCGAAGCCGCGACCTGCTGCTAGTTATATATAAAAAAATAACGAATAACAGAATATCACGGCTGTTTTTCCCGAAGATGATGTATCAAACACTCAAATCGCCAATTATACGTATGTCTGTATTCCGTATGTAATACTTATAATTGAGCCTATTCATATTCATATCAAAGGTAAATACTGTTATTATAAGCAATCTGTCTAGCCGTTTCCCAACTATGTAAAGGTCGGCTTCCAGTCTAACTACGCTTTCACGCTAAAACGGCTGAACTAATTTGGATGAAAATTGGAATACATGGGTAGATGTTGTTCGGGTTAATGTTTGTCTGTATATAATACAAACATTTCATATTGCACATAAACCATTAGATCATCATCATTATCATTTGCCTTGTCTTTTCCTAACTTTGTTGGGGTCAGCTTCCAGTCTAACCGGATGCAGCTGAATACCAGTATTTTACATGGGGCGACTGCCTATCTGACCTCCACTGTCCAGTTACTGGGTAACACGATAGCCCTTGGTAAGACTGGTTGTCAGACTTTCGGGCTTCTGACGACCCATAACGCCTGTCCAAAATCCAAAAATGAAAACCAGGACATTAAGCCGTTGGGCTTAACGTGCTTTTCAAGGCACGGAGGGGTCTCGGCATGTTAAGATGGTCACCCATCAACGGATTGACTGCGACAAATGTAGCTTAACCTGATCGATCGACCCGTGCGACTGTTGTTACTTTGCCGCAAGGCCCCTCTAGTGTTTAAATGTTTGTTACTCAATCACGCAAACACGGCTGAACAGAATGACATGTGGCACACAGATAGTTTATAACCTTTTTTTTTTAGGGTGGGAAATAACTTCTCAAATAACCCACCCGTGTTCCTTCAGTTGCCTGTACATTGCCAGGGGCCAGGGTATCCCTTACGGACATTCCCGCGACCCCGAAGATAGTTTATAACCTGGATTAATAGGATTTGGACTTTTTATCCCACTAGTACGTTCCCGTGGGATAATTTAAGACCTCTAAGCGGGTGAAGCCGCGGGCGAAAGCTAGTTATGGATATAAATGTAGAAAAAATTACATAAAGAAAGAAAGAAAGAAAGTAAAAGTATGTATTGAGACTCGCACAGGAAATCACAAATTAAACTAAAAACACACTAAACATAAATAAAAAAACAAAGTTAAAAATTAAGTCCTGTACGAGGCCAAAAGGCCCCTACATATATGGTGACACTGCGCAGAAATCATACTCAGAAATTCCTTTTTGGAAAACCCTATAGCCATTTGCCCGACTTAGGGATGAAGCCCACGATATCATGCTCAGCAGAAGCATTTGGGACCACTGGACCAACAAAAGAGTCGCTTAAAAATTAAAACTTTTATAAAAAGTCTCCACAATTTTTAATAGTCAGTCGTTTAAAAATTGGTAGCCATGCCGCACAAGAAATGAATGAGAACTTCGTTTCCGAACGATTAAATGAACTAAGTCAATTACGATCTTGAATATTAAATCGGCAAATATTTGAAGTAGCGCTGATTTTTATTTCAGAATTCATGGGTGAACTTTTAGTTTAAACAATATTATTTTAAAGTGTTCAAACCAATTTTAACAAAACATAACATCAGACCTGTAGTCTCCGAAGGGCTAGGCAGAGTTTAACTTATAGAAAACCCACATATGCCAGTTATGTTTATGGCTGCATTTCCACCAGAGATGAGCGAGGATGCGTAGCGAGGGATGTGTGTGAAACTAACCAATAACGTCGCTTCACTGTCATTGCTTGAGCTTAGCTAGCCTTGTTATTGATTAGTTTCACACACATCCCTCGCTACGCATCCTCGCTCATCTCAAATTCCTGATGGAAAAACGCAATAACCAATTTGAATCATCGCATTATTAACATAAAATGCAAATTATCACTGTGGTAGGTTCATGGGTTTATTAATTTATTGATAACTAGCGACCCGCTCCTGTTTACGTACGGTTTTTACGACAAGTGACAAAAAATCGAGATTTTTTAGTTGTATGTTACTTTAATAATAACGTATTAAATACATAAACCTTCCGGAATAAATTGTCTAAACGATGCACGGTGGTGAAAACCTCATCAAAATCTGTTGCGTGGTCAAACTCAATTTCAATTAAACCATTTACAGGCACTTTTGAATTGTTAAATAGTCGCGTCAGTTAGTCAGAAAGTTGAAGCCCATTCCAAAACGTAAATCTTTATGGAGAAGAACGGGATGGAAACTCCAAGGACACTCTACTTTAAATATAGAAAATTACAAAATCCTGGGTACATTATTCTTGTTGCTTCTATATGTGAGAACAATGTACAAAAAATAATCAAAACAATTCAAAATATAAGATTAAAAATAAGCCATGGCAGATAAGAACAACGCGGATTAAAAGAACAACGCGGACATACAGACAAACACGAAAAGCGACTTTAATTTATAATATTTATAGATTAGGTCTATCGTGCTGACCATAATCTGAAATAATATTATGCATGCATATTAAACATAATACAAAAAAATAAAATTTTGAAAATAAACACGCAATATGTACAATATTAAACAATCACATGTCACAGGGCTTCCACAAGCGCATCCATAAATCTCTCGCGCAACTCTTAAGTCACGTCTGTAAAAGTAAAGTAAATGAGATTGTGCAAGAGGGATAACCCTGAATCCTTAGCTTAAGGTTGATTAGCGAATTATGCGGAAGACGCCCTTAAAAGGGGGGCAAAAGGGTGGTAAAGAGAGGGTGTTATTACGTCATTTCTTCTGGGACTTACATGAGGCCGTATATCGGAGGTTTTGTAAGTGTAAAGGATAAGACACCCGCTTGTTTCGGAATAGGGTGTTTTCGCCAAGATTTATGACTAAGGCAACGAGTTTATTCTGTAAAAAGTTATCAAGCTTATCCCTTGTTTGGGGAAAGAGGGTTTAGTATTAAGTAAGCGCTTGAAGATTTTTATTAATAAATAAGCTTTTTCTTTACATCGTCATTTTCTTGTTATTAGATGTCCATAGAGAAATGTTTTTCTTGTTGGTACTATACTTACTTGATAAAACTTTCAGTATTCATCAATTTTATTTGTATCTAGTAATGGTCCATTGTGGGTCAATTTTCAATATTTAAACCAATTTAGTAAAAGGGCTGGCTTTTACCTTGGTCAGAGGCTAAGGATTAATACAACGTGGCAATGCCGCCAGTCTCTTGGGTACATTAATAGTTGACAGCAATGCGGAAGAATTTGTAGACGCCATATTTTAGTTTGTTTAAAGTTTTAGTGAGGTTAGGTTATTATATTTTAGTTTTAATTAAAACATTTTTTTTGTCCTCTTTAATAAATACTCAATTAAAGTCCCCGTCACTAGAAGCTATAAATTTTGTAAACAAAGAACTTCTACTAAGTTACGTAGCGAAACAAATAATCCCAAATTCAATCAACTCAAAGTAACATACGTGTAACTGGAACTCAGACTCGTTCAGTACCACAAAACATTAGACAACAGCGCTTTATATCGCTAAAATATAACCTGACCAAGTGAAATTGCTCGTTAGTTTCGTATTACACAGTTACTTTGAGTTGATTGAATTCGGGATCATTTGTTGTTGATTGAATTGTCGCTACGTAACTTAGTAGAAGTTCTTTATTTATAAATTTTATAGCTTCTCGTGCCGGGAACTTTAGTAAAATTATCAATGTACATTCCAATTCTCATTATAAAAAAACCCATCTATCCGTAGATCATTTTCTCATTCGATCCTTTATTAACCAGGCAATCATAAAATAGATGAGGTCATACTGGTAGCCAAAATTTAATGAGTTAGGATAGTTATATTTTAATAAAGTTACGTTGCTAGCGTTGGCACCGTGCCACTTGACTAAGATTTGATGTAAGATTATTCTAATGACCATGTCTCACTTTTATATTGCCTATGATTCATGATATCCTGGTAGATACTTAATCGAAACTTTTTAAACATTGTGCTTTAATTTTTGTTGTAGGTAAGTTACATTAAAACAGGTGTAAGAATACCCTTAACAAAGCCGAGAGTCACTTGCTCTTCCGGTTATATTTTTTTTTGTTTTACTGGACCCTACCTGGGAACCACCTGATTACCATATTGAAGATCAAAGTTCCTTCTTAGACTTTTTTTTAACGAAAACTAGTTTTAAATGTTATAACTTAACTTTAAATACTCCCGCGATTCCTGTACCGTAGCATGTACCCATACGCACAATGTAAACATCGAGTTGTCTCACCAAAACTAAAAGTCGTTTCGCGACAATTATTTTTGCACAAACTTACTTAGTTTGATGTTCTGCTAGGGAGTTTGTTGCGCCACTTGTTCTTCCCAGCTAAAGCACTAGGAAGTGGTGACGTGCAGGCGTTTTGGGGGACTTTCTTATGTAATTTAGACTTTCGAAAAGTGCTGATTCTCAGCCTAATTTGATTTGATTGATTCGTGATGGATCTTTTTACTCCCTGTATATGTACCATACATAATTATTTTTAAATGTGTCCTTATCACGAACACAATAGAGCTGAGGATCCCGGAGCAGTGGTGCTCTGCTCCTCAGGCCATGCAGGCGAAGGAATATGTGCATCCCACCGTGTACTCTCTCGCCTCCATGACCTGAGGAACCGAGCAGATTCATCTGAAGAGCCAGCCGGTGAAGATGTTGCTGTTGGTAAGGTTTACTCTTAAACATCTAACTTCAAAGCTAGCCTTACTGAGGTGAACCCCGCGCGGCACGCGCACTTCTGAACGTCAGCTAGTATGAACAACTCCATGTAAGTTAGTTTACCCAATCGGCGCGAGCAATTTTCGTTCCGCATCCTGCGCGGGATTCACGTCAGATTGGCCAGGGCTTGACGAGGATCCGTCAAGGTAGCCTGCGAAAACCGTTTGCAATTTGCAGCTCAGAACCAGATTGTATGTTGATCAAAATGATGATTCGGCATAGCAACGAATATTTTTATGTATTTAGAAAATAATAATAATCGTCTTCTTTTCGTGTGGTTAATGACTAACGTAACGTCAAAAGTTTTAAAGCCACCCATAAGCCTCTGACTTCACATGCCGTCGAGAAATATCTCTCAGGCATGCCGTTTTCCTCATGATATTTTCCTTCACCGTTTTTGAAGCAAGTGATAATTATATAATACGCACATGAAACAATAATTATAAATTATCATTCAAATTATAAAAAGGTAACTCTCTAAGTTATATTTGGACTCACAAAAGAGCTAAAGAGTTGTATCGGTGATTTTATAATGGTTATTCTGTAAATACATATTTGATAACCACATTTAGCATCAACATACCATCTGATACTGAATTGCAACGGATTATCTTTTAATTAATATATCTTAATTTAAGTTTATTTATAAGTAATTCAGTTACTTTATGATGCCAAAACCATAATAAACACCATATTTTCTACGTACATAATAACACTGAAACTAATTGCATGGCTTGAATTTAAGTTTTAATAATCTTACCGTTAATAATGTTAATCTGAGTTCAAAGTAAACTTAACGTTGACTCCAATTTTGGCTTTGGTTACGACATTAAACTTTAAATTGAGTAACTGGATCGGTCGGTTACTTTGTCAAAATTGTGCGGCTACAGGTATTGGTTGGGTTCTCAAAGATTTGTTAGTTGTTGGGTCATATTTATTTTAATAAACGAACTTGCTTAAATTCATCAAAGGCGTTGGTTGATTCATTATGTACTTAGTTAAATGTTCCCTGGAATGGTAGATGTAAGAGAGAGAGAGAGAGAGAGAGAGAGAGAGAGAGAGAGAGAGATAGATAGATAAATAAATAACTAAATGTTGAGCAGATACAATACAAGATTTTGAACACGGATCTTTCAATCAGAAATTTCAAATTAAATTCGGGCTTGTGACGACCCGTAACGACTGTCAAAGATCCACGAATGACAGCCGGGACCCACGGCTTAACGTGCTTTCCGAGGCACGGAGGAATCTCGGTATGTTAAGATGGTCACCCAACCACAGACCAACCCCGGCAAGCGTAGCTTAACCTGATGGATCGAACCGTGAGGCTGTTATTGCATGAACTCCTGGATCTTTCCATAACCACTTATACTCGTACAATATCTCGCTCTCTTCCTGGCTATGTATTCCACATGGTGGTGGGGTCAGCCTTCCTGGTCTTTCACTTCCACTTCGCTTTATCCTCGACATCGTCTTCGGATACCTAACACTCTTTCATGTTCTTTAGCACTACAGCTTCCCACCTTGTTTTGGGTCTGCCTCTGTGTCTTGAAATAGGCATGGAAAGTTGTAGCGCCAAGTTCCTTACGTATTCAGGCGGCCTCCTTTTCACGTGACCATACCATCGCAGCGTACTCTCTTGCATCTTGTTGGCTTATCAATAAGCACTATAATGACTTAACAAAATTAAATTAATGGTTTGAAGAAAAGGTTGGTGATCGCAGTACGTAGTTGTAGATGTTAATAGGCAGAACTATTTTGATCGACTAATACGATGCAAACGAGTGAAGCAAACATTTTCAATGACGTAAAATCAATTTATTCTTGCCATAATCTGTTATCGCATCTAGCAGGGTAATGGCGTAACATACTAACAATACACAATGGATTTCATTTTGACAGTTCAACTACATACATTGCTTTATTTACGTTGTTGGGCAGACAAATTTTTGGAACATGATTATGAAGCAATGGATTAGCAATAAATCAAAAGTGATTGAAAGTGTGTAACGCAGGTGGAAGCGATTGTCGAAAACAATTATTTACTTTGCAAACTAGACCATAATTAGTTTACAACCTTATCATCTTGACTTAGTTTGTTTACAATATTTTTTGTCTTACAAGGTGTGTTGACAGGATTTCCTTCAAGAGATAAAATTGCAGTTACTGAGTAACCGAATAGAGTTTATTACGTCTATCTCGGAGAAAATTCATGTGTGCTGACACAGACTTGCATCACATTGAACAGGCTAAGGAGATAATACGAAGGTTCATCTTCTAATAATTGTTATTATTATACGTATATTAAAATGAATAAATAAGAATCTAATGTTGTGGCGGCATCTACATCGCCACATACGAACTACGCATCAAAGACCTGACGTCACACAAAATTCTGCATCACGCAAACAGAATTTTCCGCGTGATCAGCATAATATAACATCCCCGAAATCAATCGTCGGGCGGTTGCCGACCAGACACGACACCAGTCTGGTCGGCGGATCGTCCCTTTTGTATAGAGGATGAGTGAACTTTACACCCTGTTCCCCTTACCTCTATAATATCAACTACTTTGTGGCGGCATCTACAATCGGCACTTGCGAACTACGCATCAAAGACCTGACGTCACACAACATCTTGACGTCACACAAATCCTGCATCGCGCAATTAGAGTTTACCGCGCGATGGACATATATACAATCTCCCAACTTCAACATCTGGGCAGTTGCCCGCCAGACACGACACCCGTCTGGTCGGAGGTTCCTCCCTTTTCTATGGTGGATGAGTGAACTTTACACCCTGTTCCTCATGCCCCTAAATTTACTCAAACCGGACAATTTTTGCCCCTTATTTACCCCACGACTCATTTTATTTCTGTTGTTTTGGGAGTTTTGGGGTGATCATATTATAATAATACCAGCCTGTTACTGTCCCACTGCAGCAAAGGCAAAGGCTTCTTCTCACACAGAGAAGGCACGAGCATTGATCACCACGCTTGCACAAGACGGGTTGGTGATTTCAGACTTATATTAACTACAAGTCCAGGTTTCCTCACAATGTTTTCCTTCACCGATGTCAGTAATGTCCAAGATAAACTCAGAAAGTACATGAATTGAAAAATTCACATTGGTACTTGCCCGGATTTGAACCCACAACCTCGTGCATGAGAGGCGAGGCCTTAACCACTGGGCCATCACGACACTTTAATTATCAGAAGTTTGTATGTTGATATGACTTTTTCAATATTAGATTGGTAGTACTTGGTTTGTTTGTAAATGTGACAGAATTATCCTAGCATTTTTAGACTCAAAAATAAAACCATTAATTAGTGGATCCCAGGTTGTCACCTATTGGGCCTATTTGGCGCAGCTGTGAGACACATAATATTATTTTAAGTTATCTTTACTTTTTCTGTTTTTTGTTTTTATTTGAATACAGTGTGCCTTAACCTGAGTCTAAATTTAATTTCTTTATTTATTTCTTTCACTCTCATATAGTGTAATCCACCTATATTGTTCCCATTGCTGGGACAGAGGCTTCTTTCAAATAATTTACACAAAGTAAAGCGCCAAAAGTGGTGAAGGAAAACATCGTGAGGAAACTGGCAGTCCTAAAACTAAAAAATCTAACGTGACCGCTGAGCCACCACTGCTCTAACGACTCTCATATAATTATACATTAATATAAATTAAATCTAAAAAGTGTCTCCATATGCTTTAAAGTATTAATTTGGTCTAGTAGTCACAAGTGTTACCTGTGTGCCTGGTCTTGGGTTCGATTTCCAGGTCGAGCAAAGTGTTATTAAGTTTTTTCATCAGGGTTTTTTCAGTAGCCGTCCGGAGTCCAGATTTGTGCCCGGTTGATGGCAATAGGCTCGCCCCCTATTACATGGGACTTAAACATAACTGGTGAAATGTGGGTTTACTATAGCTACACCTCTGCCTAAACGTTAAGATTGTATTTTGATGTGTTTTTGAATATTAGATAGGTTTATTTGTTGTGAGAGAATTTACCCAGCATTTTTAATCAATTAAAACCAGTCTTGAATAGATCCCAGGCTATGGCTCTCTTTGGGCACGCCACAATTGCGGCGGTAAGGCCCCTCTTTGAGGAGTGGCTAGAGAGGCGTTACGGCGTCCTCACCTTCCGCCTGACGCAGGTCCTCACCGGACACGGTTGTTTCGGGAGGTTCCTGTTCAGGATAAAGCGGGAGGAAACGCCCGGGTGTTACCATTGTGTGGATCGCCCGGAGGACACGGTGGAGCATACGGTGGAGGTCTGCCCGGCTTGGGCGGGGCACCGCCGTGTCCTCACGGAGGCGATCGGCAGCGGCGATCTCTCGCGTCCGGCCCTGGTTCAGGCCATGGTCCGGAGCGAGAGTGCATGGGAAGCCGTCACTTCCTTCTGCGAAGCAGTAATGCTCGCGAAGAAGGAGGCGGAGCGCGCGAGGGAAATGCAAGATGCGCGCCCTCGCGCCCCTTGTCGCCGCAGGAGACGCCCCGGGCGTCGGGAGTCGGGGGATATCGCGGCCCCGGCACACAGGCAACGGAAGGAACACAGGTGGGTTTTAGTCAGTAAAAGTCTGACACTCCCTCTCGCTCCGCCCAGAGCGGGAGCACCTAAAAAAAAAAAAAAGCTATGGCTCTCTTAAAATAACATTAAATTTAAAAAGTGTCACCGTAGGCTTCAAAGTATTAATTAAGTAATGGCACTTCAACGACTTACTGAGTAAAACATTGACAAATAAATATTACAAACAGTTTTAGGCATTGTGAAGAGCACAGCAGTTAAGTTCATGTTATCATTTATTTACGAAAAACTTAGCCAAGGTAACATCAGTAACGTTTTATTTTCATTGGGATAGCTACAAATGAATAAGAACCGTGCTCTTCAAACTAGGAACATCCTGTATCCTGAAGGACAGTTATTTTAAAAGCTCCCCTTTTGTATGTTGGGTGGAGTGGGACTTCGTCTCTAACCTAGCAGGTTCGCAAGGATTCAACTCGTAAAAATAGTTGGTGTGTGCAACTATCGTAAAAACCTTCGTTGTCGCAAGTTATGGACAGAAGCGGTTCTATTTTAACGGTACACGAATTTTGGGTGTAAACTTTTATTAAAAGTTGTAAAATGACAGTTAAGTTCGTAAAACTATGGAGAAAATGCTGAGTGAATTACTTTATTCTTTATGGAGACTTCATTTTATTTTCATATTATGCTAGAATTTACTGTGACATTCTTGATCTTGACTTTAGTAACTACATACAAAGTATTGCATATTAATAGTTGTTGGCACTGCAACAAAGATTTGGAGCGGCGTGCGGACGAAAACTTGCACGTGGCAAGGATAGACGCTTCTGTCAGAGCAGATGTCATAAGCAGAAGTAGACATGAACACGACACGACTGCCCCGAAGTGCGCACATAGTATAGAAGGTTAACAGTGTTTCAATCCAGGAAAAACTAAAGAATATTTTTTAATCGTGATCACCAACATTACCGATCCATTTAACAATAGTGGTGATAATGACAATATATTTCTGTATAGATTGGTTAGAACTCAGTTGGAGTAAGCAAAAGTTAGAAAAAATATCAAGAAGAAACCGGCCAAGTGTGAGTTGGACTCACACACGAAGAGTTCCATACCACCATACGATAAAGCAAAAAAACGCTGAAAATAATCGTCATGTCTTCATAATCGTCGTCGTGTCTTGTATCCCCCTTAAATTTTTAATTTTATTTTATTATTTGTTGTTATAGCGGCAATAGAAATACACAATCTGTGAAAAATTCAACTGTCTACCTTTTACGGTTCATGGGATACAGTTCGCTGAAAGACAGACGGACACCCGAAGCTAAGTAATAGGGTTCCGTTTGGCTCCCATCACCCCAACCCAAACAACGCCAAGTTATTGTGACAAATTTCTCAAAGTTATATTAAAGTACTCAATCTCTTGTTACTTTAGACATGGACCTGAATTCAGTACCTACAGGGAGCCATTTTATATAAGTCCATACATGACATTATTGTTTTTCTTATTTTCAATCGTAGAAATGACGTCTGAAGAAAACAATTTACAGCCCCAGTTTGTTGGAGTCCCTAAATATTTCTCCTTTGTAAAAACAATATTAGTTTTTAAGTTTCCTTACCCGAAGGACGCCAAACGGAACCCTATTACTAAGCCTCTGTCCGTCCGTCTGTCAGCGGACTATAACTCATGAACCGTAATAGGTTGACAGTTCAAACTTTCACAGATTGTGTATTTCTATTGCAGCAACAAATAATAAAAATTAAATAAAGATAATAATTACCACTAGAAACGTGTTTTTTGGTCGATATTAACTCACTGGGCTCACACACGGAGGGTTCCGTACCGTATCGATCAAGCCTCGCCCATTTTGTATCGTTATATCTGTCAAGCCCCGCAATTTGACATTGACGCGCCATTCACGTCACTTTCGACATTAAAGAAAAACTTAAGTTGCGTATTATATTTTGAATGATTTAGTTGATTAGTTGACGAGTATATCCGTCAGGCCATTAAATGAGCCGCGTGTGTCAGGTGACTCACGGGGCCATATTGTCAAGCCCCGTTGACTCACATGTGAGACAGGTGACTCTCACGAGAGTCAACGGGGCTTGACGGTTTAGGATGTTAGTGTCTCTCATGAGAGACGTCGGGGCTTTGTCAGTACGGTACGGATTGGAGCGCGAGTCCAATTCGTACTTGGACGGTTTTTTTTAAATATGATAACTCTCGTGAACGGCATCGCAAGGTTCAATATAAACTGACGTTGATTGCAATTATCCGGTGACATACATCCTAAAATAAATCGGAGCGTTTATCCTTAAAATTGGCAACGTCGCAAATAGCTATGATTTTTTTTTCCTTTTTTGAATTATTTGGCAATATTACTGTATGGAAATAAGAAATGTGGCTAACTAGCAAACTAGAATATTAATAATGAAAAATAATAATAATGCAATTATAACACTGAATTTGATGTAGTAACCGTTTTAGGTGTAAAAAAGGCATTTGGAAATTTTCCAAATACTTTTTATTATAACTAAGTTTAAATATTCGGTGTAACGATATTAATTATTGCATTTCATAATCCATATTTTAGTTCACTAGTTAGCCATATTTCTTATTTCCATACAGTAATATTGCCAAACTATATCAAAACAACGAAATATTTGACATCTATTTGCGACGTTGCCCACTTTCAGAATAAACGCTCTTATCAGCCAGTACCCTAATTGCGTAACACACTTTCAATCACAATCAGTTTATATGCTTTTATTTTGCATTTTTTACTTTAATCAACAATACCTACTTAAAGTAATAATTTCAAAATAATTTAAAGGCTTGTGCAGACCAGCGCGACATGTCGCGCGACGCGACACGAACAATACAATTTCTAAGAAAACTTCACAGTATAATAATAGCCGGTGTCGCGTCGCGCGACAAGTCGCGCTGGTCTGCACAAGCCTTAAAATGGGAAACTTAAATTAAAAAAATGTGGGTCTGCAAAACCCTACATAACAGCACTATCTTATATTATGTATCTATTAAATTAGTACTTCACACTAACGATCATACATGTTGCATGTTAAAAGAGGTGATTTAGGTTATTTTACATTGCTCGGATTATGTTAGTTTACATTTAGAATAAGATCTTTTTGTTAACTTGTATTAACCTTTCTGTTTAATAAAGACCTTTAAAAATCAAAATCAATCAATCACAATTCGAGAGTTTGGAAAGATAATGCTAATCCATTGCTTCATACTTATGAACGATTTGTCTGTTCCACAACGTTAATAACGCTATGAAAGTGGGTGAACTGTCAAAATCAAACTCATTGCGATCAATTGCTTGAAAACTTTTTACGTATACGTAATATTTTAAGTAACTCAACTGCGTTTCAGATCCTAAACGAATAAATTCCCCCTGTATATGCAATATGGTTATACAGGTTGTTCAGATATTTTATAGTTCGATAAATCCCACGATCCCTCGTTTCTCTCCGAAATGAAAATGATGTCAATCGACGTATGTATCGGATTATCTTGTGATATATTGAAATCGTTTCGTTGCGTTCAGTTTAAACCTTTTATATTTTTGCATTTACATAATATATTTTTTATTGATTCATATTATTTTATTTTAATTGTCTGCAATGGCACTTTAGGGATGAAATGAAGGAAATTTATTTAAAAAACAAAACATTATAATATAGCGTTAACAACATGTAACATAGGATGAGGTCATTTAAAAAAAGTAGTAGATGTCTGCCATCGTAACTAAGATACAATGTCATTGTTTTCAGCATCGGATGCATTACGTGCTTGGCCATACTGAGGCAATTCCCGCGCGGAATTCGGGATGCGCATTGCACGCGACTATTCATGCCAGTTTCCTGTTTTTATTCATTTCGTTTAAAACAAGATTTTATTTTTATTTATTTATATATCTCTTATAAAGATTATTTTCTATTTTGTGAATGTGAGAACGCTGTAGACTTAGTGGACTGTAGATTTATTGACCATCTTCTATTTTGTTAAGTACCTGGTACTTGTTGAAATACCTGCACTGTCCTCCCATAGCTATTAACACTGATATTTAAAAATATTGTATAAGTCAATTATTTTTAAAGGAGTAACCGTGGACTTTCTTGCCGGCTCTTCTCCATAAGAAACGACTAATTACAACCGTGCACCTAGCTTCAGACAAATCATAAGTGCCCATGTAGGTTTATGTGAAATAAAATATGTTGAATTTTGACAAACAAAATTTTTTGAACACCTCCATACAAATTAATTAATACAAATGGCGCGAGTGAATTTGTCCCGTATCCCGCGCGGGATTCACTTAAGTTTGGCCCGGATTTATAGTCATGTTTTAGTTCAGAAAAATATTGATCAGTAAAGTATAAAGTTAAAAATTAAGCCGTCGCGGGACGCCCGGCAGAAACTATTTTGTATAGAAAATATGCATGAAAGGATGGTTTATTAAAGGAAATAAATATGGCATAATCAAAAACAAAATATTCAGTGTTTATTTAAGAAAAAAATATATTTATTTAAATTGCGTTTGGATGTTGGATGTTGGATGTTGGATGTTAGCTGTTGGCCGCGTCGCCACGCCAACTTAACAGCCGGTCTGATCCGTTGCATTGGATGTTTCACATCAAAAACACTACCTACTAGGTACCAATACGAATGTTGAGACTGACTGTCCACTGGAGCGGAGAGGAGAGGAGCGGAGCGGAGCTGTGCCAATATTAACCAATGGAATTACATAACGTTTCCGCTCCGCTTCAGTGGACAGAAATTTGCGAACTAGTTTAAAAAATCATATAAAGCCGGGAATCGGGGCGACGAAGCGGAGCGGGGTAACGGAAAAACCCGGCCGCGGGGTATTGCAGCCCTCTCAAATTACTCGTCGCGTCAACTTGTCCTTGATCCGCACAGTCAGCAACTCCGCTCCGCATTACTCCCTCGCTCCGCTCCGCTACCTCACTCCGCATCAATAGACAGTTAGCCTTAATATTTTAGAATTTAGTAATAACAAACTAGCAGGAATCGCTTTCGACCTAGATTTATTATCACTAGATCACGTGTTCAACCACTTGAAAATTCCTGGAATATTGTAATACTAGCTCCGTTGAACTCGAGCGAGATCTGAGAGATGAATTTTAAGACAGATGTTTCATAATACCTCGAATTATTATTATAAGTGAGCACTGATTTGCATATACAAAGGCTTCACAAAAGCTGACTTCGTTTAAAAGGATTTGAATAAAAAATCCTCGCGTTAAAGCTGTGCTCCTGGTAACTCGATTAAGCTTACAGTATTTTTTGTCCACTGTCTTCTTTATAACACTAAGTTTAAAAAACCGTTCAGCCAATATTGTATTTTGAACTTTATTCAAACTCATATTGTTGTTGTTTACAACTTAAACTCAACTTTAAAATTAAACATCGTTGGAATAAAGTTCAAAATACAAAAACCGGCTCAAAGTTGTAAGCGTTGACTAAAGTTAGAAGGCCTTTTGTAATGAGACGATTCAAGTTTTGCTTAGCAACTAACAATACGGCCAACGAACTTACACTCAAGTGCCAGTCAAGTACGGATATGTTAAGTAACTAATACCTGAACATAATCCTGAGAAATCTTTGAGAATCGGTCCTTCTTCATAACGTCGCAGTTACCCGCAAACCACAGGAAGTTGGTTATAGACCACGGCAACAGATTGCCCTAATTTAGCCATTTCCTCTCCGAGCCTGGAATTTGATTTATTTAGCCGGAAACGTTCGGTAAACCACTACAGTGCATTTCGGGTGAATCAATTTGTCATAATTCTATGATATACCTTTGTTGCACGTACAACTACGTTCTGAATAAAGAATGTTGATAATCAAGTAAGTTTACTGGTACTTATGAGCCCTATGCCACAAAATATTGAAGCAAACCATAAAAATAAAAAAAAAAGTTGAAAATATTTTGCAACACATAAATGACAAATATGTAAATTGTAGACTTGTCACTACAATTTACTTAAATTTGTAAGATTTTTCCGTTACAACTATGTTGCTTAGAGTTTTGAGGTACAGATACTAGTTAGATTTAAAATTTGTAAATTGTAACTTGTATTTTTTTTTTTTGGTATAAGGCCCAGGCAGGTTGTGTAGGTATTCAACTCAGCCTATTGCAGTCCACTGCTGAACATAGGCCTCTCCCAGGCTGCACCACAACACACTATCCTCCACCTTCGCCATCCACCAAATTTGGAAAAGTAGGCACAATCTATGTAATGGTTGCTTAGATCTAATTATCCCACTAAAAACATTTCATGTAAAGCTTTCACTGTTAAAAAGTTATCAAATGTAATTTATAGTACCTAACTCTACAAGGCCTAATACTACAAACCTTGCTTCTTGCTCAAAATGTACAGCTTGGCTGTTCCATTGTTCCATTGAACTATTGCATGACACAACATTAAATACCAGAATCTACGAGTATATCTACTACTTATATAATATGTGTTTAGAGAGTTAAAATTTGTTTGTAAGTTTGTATGTAGGGGTAATCACCGGAACTACTAGTCGGATTTGAAAAAATCTTTTTGCATTGTATAGCCCAATTCTTGAGGAAGGTTGGTGGTGGGCTTAGGAGCCAAGCAAGGAGAAAAAAGCCAGAAAGAACGCTAACTGAAAACCAAGTAACAGCGCGGGCGGGCGATGTGATGCGAGGCAGTGGGTCTAGGGTCGAAATTTCACGCGGACAAAGTCGTGGGCAGGAGCCAGGAACCACTAATAATAAAGCTGAAGAGTTTGTCTTTTTTGTTTTTCACACAAGAGTTCCCGCAAACATAATATTTTCAGAAGAGCTGGTAATTGGTTGATACTGCATAAACAATCTATATTTCGTCGAAGTAATTTCAGTTTCAGTACCGTTATGAAAGGTATTTGCATTTATAGGGCGTCGTGATGACGGGACCAATTTATTGAGAATTCTGTGGGTAATTTTAATAAATTATGCTTAGTAGCCATTAATTTTCGTGGATATAGCCTTGTTTCATTGAATTAAAGCATAATTTACGTTTGCATTACTTTTTCTTTTCTTTATACATATTTTCTTACAAAAATATTTCCGAAATAATCGCTTATAAGATTACATTATGGTTATTTGGGTGTGCCTACGTACCGACGTATCTACAGCGGTATGAAGGTTGTAAAGTTTACTCATCCTCCATAGAGAAGGGTGTTGTGTCTGGTGTGCAACTGCCCGGCGATTGATGTTCGTACATTGTATACAGGGTGTCCAAATCCGTAAGATTTTGCTGAACATATATTGTGTTGTATTGATAGGTAGTGACCCTTGCTATCACCCCCTGCAGTATGTCGTGCTATTCACTGGACACCCTGTATATGCGCACGGTAAGCTTTTCTTGCGCGATACAGGTTTTTGTGTGACGTCAGTGTGATTCGTAGTTTGCATGTGGCGTTGTAGATGCCGCTACATATCCACAGGCAGCCCCAATCGGCTATGTGAGAAAAAATGTCTTATGAAATTAACGATTCTTACTTTTTCTTCCTCGAACTCAAAAGATTGATTCTCTGAAGAAGAATTCTCGTTTCCTTTGGTAATATTGCATGTTGGGAACCAGATTACCTTGAAAAGTTGGTGGTGATGGGCAAGGTAGAACGGAAAAGACCTCGCGGCTGGTCACCTTACCGCTTGTCAAACCAAGTATACCAAGGTTTAACGTGCTTTCCGAGAAAAAATAAACATGGACATCTTTTAACTCATCACATTTTAGACATCTTTTAATGATGGACACCCATTCATGGATCGACCGCGGCAAGCGTAGCTTAACCTGATCGATCGACCCGTGCGGCTGTCATAACTTAGCCACGGGCCTTTTCCTTATCACATATTTACCAAAAAAAACTGCAAAGACACTAAACTTCGTGCCTGCTCAGCAAGTAAGACAATTTGTGATTGTTAAAAAATGAAAACAACCAAAATATTGCCTCTGGATCGGTGCCAGACGAAAAAATTACTCAGTTGCAGTAGCTCCTTCTGTCTGTGCATATTAAAAATCATATTTATGTAACAAGCTGAGATAAATTATTGCCTTGAAGACGTTTTCAATTTTCTTGTTCTGAGATTTATCAACTTATACGAAGATGGAGTTAACTTCTGTCGGGATTATATGAGCTCCTAGTAGTCAGTTATTTCAAATTGTACCTAAATTGTAAAGGTGCATCCCCACTGAAGTTACTTTTTGCAACGTTGCGAGTGTTGGAGCAACAACGGATAAAAAAAGTATACATTTAAGTATAGTAGACTTACTAAAAGTTATAGACAGTTACTTTATGTTATCACACATATATAAAGTATCTTCGGTTTGAATGCACCATTACAGTAAATTCTAAGTCACAAAAAAAATACACAAGTTAAGAAAACCGTGGTAGCTCAAAGTTAGAATTTTTCCGATGATTGCATGACTTCCTTTTGTCAAGAGATTTTTAAATAGTAAAAATTGTCTTAATACATCGTCGCTATTAGTAAATAATTTCTCCGTAGATTTGGTTAAAATTAGAAAAAAAGTTTTAACATCATATTTTATTCAGTGAACTCCAAAATCCGTCTTTGTTATTAAAAGCAATTGCCCTAAAACATATTCGCCGCAAACGATTTAATTTCTCAACGGTCCAGTGAGGTTGTGTGACCATGCATATTGATGAGACCTCCACGATGCTTCTGCTCTCCTGGTCTCCTAAGTCTTACTTAATTGACACTCAGCCATTCTGCCTCTTAACTGTCACTTAAGTTAATGTCTTGACTAATTTGTCTTGGCAAATTATAGGTTAATAATTATATATGAGCTTGTAGTACGTAGAGGAGCTCGTGGCTAAGTAATAACAGCCGCACGAGTCGATTTATTAGGTTAAGCTAAGCTTGCTGGGGTTGGTCCATGCATGGGTGACCATCTTTACATACTCCGTGCCTCGGAAAGCACTTTGAGCCGATGGTCCCGGCTGTCATTCGTGGATCTTTGACAGTCGTTACGGGTCGTTAGAAGCCCGAATGTCTGACAACCATTCTTACCAAGGAGTATCGTATTACCTAGTTACTGGATTGTGGAGGTGAGATAGGTAGTCGCGTCATCTAAAATATTTGTATTCAGCTGCATCCGGTTAGACTGGAAGCTGACCCAACATAGTTGAGAAAAGGCAGGCAGATTGATTGAGCCTGTAGTAGGCAGTTCGCTGATTGTTTTATCTTGCGAGACCTTAATATGGTACTCCCGATTAAACTCACATTTGGCTACTGTAGAAGACCTTTCAAAGCTAGGCTTTCTCACATGCCTATAATATATAATATTAACAAATAACCTAATTTCACGCTTTGTTTCCCCGAAGGGTTAGGCAGAGGTGTACCCCTAGTAAGCACACGCACATTACTCCTACTGAGAAATGTAAGATAGAAAACCCAGCAACTCTTTGCCCGACCAAGGAATCGAACCTAGAACCTCATGCTCAGCAGTAGCGCTTGCGAGAACAGCGAGTCAGTCCTTAATTGAGTAGTTGCAGGTACTTAAGTGCTTAGTGTAGGTTAAGTAGTTTATGCAGAAGATCGTTTTAGCGATAAGACCGCCCATTGTGCCCCCCTATGTAAAACTTCTAGATTACAACAAGGCAGTCACAGGATTTTGCATTGAAGGTACTTTCTATATATAGATAATAGATTTATTATTTTATGTAGGAAATACACAGATTGCCGGGGTTGGTCAGTGGATGGGTGACCATCTCTACATACCGAGACTCGACCGAGAATAACAAAAATAGACATCGAAACAAATAGTTTAAATACTCAAACATTCTTCTTGTTTACGAAATACTTTTAGATTTTACTTTTAAACGTAGTGTTATTTGCTTAGAACTGCTATTAAAACAATTCTTATATATGTACCTAGAGCAGCTCGTGTCTAAGTAACAACAGCCGCACTGGTCGATCCATCAGGTTAAGCTACGCTTGCCGGGGTTGGTCAGTGGATGGGTGACCATCTTTACACACCGAGACTCCTCCGTGCCTCGGAAAGCACGTTAAGCCGTTGGTCCCGGCGGTCATTCGTGGATCTTTGACAGTCGTTACGAGTCGTCAGAAGCCCGAAAGTCTGACACCAGTCTTACCAAGGGGTATCGTATTACCCAGTTACTGGGTCGTGGAGGTCAGATAGGCAGTCGCTCCATGTAAAATACTGGTATTCAGCTGCATCCGGTTAGACTGGAAGCCGACCCCAACATAGTTGGGAAAAGGCTAGGCAGATTGATTGTAAGAAATACACAGATAATAGTGCCGATTCTCTTGTACACCGAACTAAACTAACTAAACTATCACTCAGATTCTTTACCTTTGGCTATGAGAATCTTAGAGCTATTCTGCAAATAAAATTCTCTAAACTAAAAAATAATTTTGACACAACTAAAATAGAGTTTGACAATCGCGAATCCACGTGGTACCCGTGGTTTGCCCTAACCCGTGGTTTTTTTTAGAGCCGGAGGCGCGCAGTTGGTGCCGCCTCGACGTGTTTTATATGGAACTTTTCACTTTTTGTATGGAAAAAAAAATTACCTACATGTTCAGGTTAACGGGTTTATTTATGGGTTTCAAAAAGGGGGTCGAAATTTTCATTATTTTTGCGATAGGACGCACCATTTTCGAGTTAGAAGCAAAATAAAAAATAAATACAGTACTATTTTTGCACGTGAAGTCGAGATGTTCATGTTGGTGTGAATTTTAGTTCATGACACCACCACACATGACAACTTATTTAATCCCACAACTTTTTAATCGCGATTAAAAATTGTCTTGTTTAGTCTGGTTTGGTTTTTACAATCAAAATTTTAGGTGAAAAACGTCAAATTCAGAATAGCAAAATTGCCATTTTCACTAAATTAAAAACTCAGTTCTACCTTAGTACTGTCAAACTAAAATATAGTTAAGTTGTGTCACTTTAGTCTATTTCAGAATGGGAAATCGTCGTTTGACTGGAATAAACTTAATTTTAGAGAATAGAATATTTATTTGCGTAAAACATGGTATACAAGGGTGTTAAATACTAATTGAGGCACAAGCATGTTTAGCTAGGATAAAACATAGCATGCAAAATTTTAAAGACAAGTTAAGCAACAACAATCGTTAAAATAAAAAAATTAAAACATCAACATCTTTTATCTATAAAGTCCTTTAAACTATAAAAACTACACTCGAGTAACCACTTATGAAATTTAATTTTAAATAATTTTGTATTTAAAGCTTTGAAATGCCTTGGTATTTTATTATAAATGCTCACACACATTGCCAAGCAGTTACTACTGTATTTAGACAGTCTAGGCAAATCATTCAACACTAGTTTATATGGATCTCGTCGGTTCCGAGGATTGACATCATTTGTAGTCTTAAACAGTTGCTTATTTTTCATAACAAACACGCATAATTCGTAAATGTAAAGCGACGGTAACGGTAACAAACCAAGTTTTTTAAATATTGGTCGACATGAGTCGTCAGGCTTAAGTCCACAAATTGCTCTCATGCACTTTTTTTGAGCGATGAATGCTCTTTGGAAGTTAGTGATTTTTTGTCTAGTTTAGAGGCATTTGAGACAAGAGAATCGGCACCATTGGGTGTTTAGTATAGTTTCTCATTAATCACAACACAACGCACACACACGTCTGTCACAAAATTTAATTTATATTTTTATGAGTTTTTTTTTTGTTCTATTCCTTTAATTTATTGATTATAACGAACAGACACTTCCCTATGTTTATTATTCTAGCGTATGGCACTCGTGGGTTGCAGCTGAAAATCAGCGTCAGGTGGTACACTTTGTGTTGTCATCTGACATTATGCTGAGCTGAGGCCCTTTTGGCATTATAATAATTTGTTTTCTGTTTTTATAGTTTTAAGGTGTATTTTTTATATTGCCAATAAACGCATTTTTCTTTCTTTTATTTATATCTGTAATTCGTATGTTGTACCTACATAATAAAGAGTAGGGTATTTTTATCGTTTCTAAACCTAAAACGAGACTTCGAAGTTATAATCTCTCATAATAAATCAACAATTATTTCGTCAAAGGAAAACGTTTATAACATTTCACTATTCTGACCACTAACCCGCGTGTCAAAGTTTAGTTATTTCACAAAGATCGTCAACAACCCTAAAGCTTTTGTTTTCGTCAATAAATCTACTTCTTTCCCAGCGAATGCAGTAAAAGCTATTATATAAGTTGACGATGTTATAATGGTAGGTATTTCGGGGTATCCCTCGATATCTCGGGTGTCGAGAGGATTTTGCGAAGAATGCCGTAAAAGCGTAACTTGATAATCTTCTAACTTCTGGTGACATGGCGTTGGAATTGTTGTGGCTCAAGTTGTAAGCAATAAGCGATTACATTATTTTTATGGGTTTGTGGCGGCATATACATCGCCACATGCGAACTACGCATCAAAAACCCGACGTCACACAAAATCCTGACGTCACGCAAATCTTGCATCGCGCAATTAGAGTTTACCGTTAAGACGATAAGACTATCCGACATCAATCGTTGGGCAGTTGCCCGCCAGTCACGACACCCGTCTGGTCCGAGGATCCTCCATTTTCTATAGAGGATGAGTGAACTTTACACCCCATTCCTCATCCACTAAAGGTTCTTCGGAAACTGAGAGTTTAAACCACCTCGCACACTATGATACTTGCGATTAGACGTAACGCCACGCTGCGGCCGGCAATTTTCATGTATTTTGTTCATAGCTTCGCTCACTTTGCGTCGAGTTACAGAGTCGCCAAGTTAGGATAGTCGCAGGGTCTCGCTACTTGTCGCAGCGTCTAGATGCATGGTGCACACGCATAGCCGATGACAGTCGCATGTGATACTCGCAGGTCAGCGTCTTGCCCTCAAGCTGTCGCCGTCGCATGCCACATGTCGCATAGTATGCGAGGTGGTTTAAGCTCTCAGTTTTCGAAGAACCCAAAAAAATATGTTTGCGAAGTGGTTAATAGTTTTCGTTTTTACTTACTGCAATTTAACGACCTGTTATATCTATGATGCCTTAAATAGTAGCTAGAGCGAACCTATGATTACCTTCCTGATTATTACCGTAACAGGGTAACGTTGCCTGTTTTTGAAAAGCTTACATCCAGTACTGAGTGGAAGCTTGCGAGCTAATTAGATGGTCATGGAAATTCTACTACAATTTTGTAAATATGAAAGTTTATATGTTTGGATGTTTAGATGTTTGTAAATCAATCACGCAAAATCGGCTGAACGGATTTGGATGAAATTTGGCACACAGATAGGTTATAACCTAGATTTGTTAATGCGTAGGATTCTTTATTACCCGGTAGGACATTACTGTGGGATATTTTCCGACATCCACGCGGGCGAAGCCGCTGGCAAAAGCTTATGCTTTATGTTGTAAAATTCTGACACTAAAAATGTACCCGCTGTCGTCTATGACATGGACGAACTCAATAAAACTTGGTTTTATTGTCACATTCACATTTTTGGGTTTACGACGCAATCTTCGAACGGCAACTACATTTAATCTATAATATTATTAGTTGTGAAATATTATATTTTTGTCCATTTTCCAGCTCTTCCTGGTCATAATAAATTTGAAACGTTATTTTATGAAGGGAAAGACTAACATTAAAGTTAAAGGAAGTACTATTGAAAAATAACGCCGGTTTTACAATATTTTTTGGTAAATATTGGTGATGTTCTTCAGAAAGGTCAGGTAAGTACTCGCAACCAGCGTGCGTGTATATATGTATATATGCGGGGAGCCTGCCGTTTTACCGAAAAGATTTAGGCCAAATTTCACTACCAAACTAATTTTAGCAACCTTTTTTTATACCAATGCAATGTTTGGAATGATTTTAGTACGCACATTTTCATTTGGTAAAATTTTTACTTCCAGAATATTATCAAGGATAATGTAATTTAGCCATTTGGTCTTTAATCAAATGATTTATTACAGCAAACAATCTTTAGACAATAAACGTTTGGTCAGTTAGTTATGGAACTAGTTAGAGTAGGTTATTTTTTTTTTTATGGTTTGGTTAAAACTGTGACCTCCTACGCCTCCTGCCAGAAACGACTAGATTATATAGAAAAAAATATGGAAAAAAAACAGGCTACCCGAAACTGAACTAGTTAGACGAGATTAATTATTTAAAAAAATTATGCTAACTAAAAAAAAAATGAATATTATTATTACCTGTTTAGAATTTGTCCCAAGTGGAAAAAACACCCTTGTAATAAAACGTTTTTATTTTGCGTAAAATGAGTTATTCCAACTGAAATATTTGACTAAATAAAAATTGGTAAAAGTGCTAGTTGGTAAACAAGTTATTGTTTAAACGTTCACTTGCAAAACATTAGGTTTGCGTTACAATTATTTGTGAAGAGATTTTTTGCTAAGTAATAATTTGGCAAATGAAATTATGCGGAAAATTGTTTGGGAAATGATAATTTGGCAATTTCTTTTCGATGAAACAAGGGAGACCCACGTGTATGACTAGATGTATGAACGTAAACGAGGCAAAAGCAGTATGTAATCTGCGTTCGCAATTTATTTGCCAAACATGTAAACAAACACGAATTTTAGGAAAAACAACTGTAATGACTACACATAAGGTTCAGTTTGCGGTACAACTTAATATTTGACCTTTCCAATGACAACTGCCGTGCTACAGCAGGACACAAGTCATAATCTACTGACACTTGCTGTGCTACGACAGGTAGATTATGGTCCAAGTTTATTGCAATTATTTATGAAACTAAGCGCCCTATCTCTATCGTTCTTGTGGTATTGTGGTCACGAAAGACAGAGCTAGCAATAAAACATGCCATGCTATCAACATTTTAAGCATCAAAACGAATGTATGGCACTCGGATTATAACTTCCGAAAGTTGTAAAAAAAATGGCGGCGAAAGGCCTTTTTCAACAGTACTTGTCAGTCTAAAATCAACTTTATGTGCACTTGCATAAAGTTGATGTTTGTTTAAGTGGAAATAACATCAATTGGAAATAAGGATTTGAATAGACCTTAGGTAAGGATCGTAGCTGGTGACGTTCTGTAGTTTCTGCACATGGGAAGAATGTGTGAGTTTATGTATTTATTATTTATTTAAACTTTTCACACTCATAAAAGTACAAAGGCGGACTTAATGCCTTAGGCATTCTCTACCAGTCAACCAAGGGTGGTGATTCTCTACCAGTCAACCAAGGGTGGTGAAGAGATTAGATGGCAGGTGCTCTGTTTGAGAGGAAAAAATAAATTTAAAAAATATATTCTAATGCATTATAACTAAAATAGTATTATGTATGAGTGTAGTTAGATATTTAATTACATACAAATTGCAGTATGAATGTTATTTAACGTAATGTAAAAAATTGGTATGTTAATAAACATACCTAACATCAATTTTTTACACGCGCGCCTTAAAGAGATGTCAGCACCAACTGACGGGGTCCGTAAGGGCCAATGCTTAAAGGTATGTTTGTTCGTAAGGGTTGCGAGTTTGTCCGAAAGGGATATCGCGGCCCCAGCACACAGGCAACGGAAGGAACACGGGTGGGTTTTAGTCAGTAAAAGTCTTACACGCCCTCCCGCTCCGCCCAGAGCGGGAGAAATTATTTGATAATTTCCCACCCACAAAAAATAAAAGGTATGTTAATAAAAGTAGTGGCTTAAGATGTGTAACATCTGACATCTTACCTTGGTAATATATATAAGCAACATTAAAGGGGCGGGGCCTCGTCAAGCTCGTTTCTGACGGCCAAATCTAGCACCGCGCGCGCTCATTGGTCAAATTAAATAGCGCGCGCTTTCCCGGCTTCCCGTGACATCCCGGGACACACTTCCGTCCCTCTTCCTCTTGTTTTACCAATAAACATTTTTTTTTTCTTCACGAAATCACTCCCAAGATTTCATTAGATTTAAATTTAGAAATTGATTGCAAGAAAGCGAGAGGAAAGATGTTGCACATCAATAAATGAGAACCACAAAATTAAACAAAATTAAATTAATGAGAAAACAAAACAAAATTAAATTACAAACAACAAAAACGCTAACTAAAAAGGTATAAATATGACATATCTAGTAATAAAATAACATCGGTTTCGGTTTTCGTATAACCGAGTCACACGTGATCTGTATGATTTATGAGTAATTAAAAAGGTTATGTTTATTGTCACATTCAAATATATACACATAGCCTGTCAAAATCATAACCCTCCTTTGGCTTTGCAGCTAATTCAATAAACAGTCTACCAATAAAGCATTTTCCAAACTTCCAAAACTTTGCACAAAGTTCAATCAAAAAGTACCTAAACACCTACATCGTTAAATAATGAATAAAAACCGGTGTTCCTGGCATTGCATAACGGTTGGGGCCTCCAAATCTGTGTTCAGTCCGCATCGCTACACTCCATTAGACGCAATGAGTCCGCAACCAGTCCAGAACAAAACTACAGGCGAGGACAACAGCGGATTCTAAAAAAAAACCGGAATAAAATATTGTGTACCAAAACGTGGAACAGCACTGATATTTGATAGCGTTTTATGATTAGTACACTTGTAGCATAATCAAATTAGATTCATACAAACAATGCTAGTTTTGGATGGTATAGTAGTGCAGAAAGTGGCCAAAATAATGTATTTTTCCTTTTACTGAAAGTAAAAACTTAAACTTCCGCTCTGAAAGCATTCAAAACCATGCTTGCGGTACAGTTTCAGGGCATATTGTTCGCCTAGCATCGCTGTTACATAACGTATCTTTTACAATATTAGTTACTTGACAAGGAGACTCTAAAAGTGAAAAAAAAGAAAAAGATCTCAGTATTTTCCCCCACCATTTTCATGGCTCACCCCGGTCCGCGTCATCGCTCATCAATTTAATGAGTGACGGTTGCCAGCGGTGGCCATTAATCTCGTGGAAGAGAACGCTGCAAATTGTCATGGTAATTACGGCCTTTCGTTTCTGCTATCTGGGTTTGAAGTTGAACCGACGGTATTTTGCTTTGAGGTTTGAGAAAAATTGGGGTAGTGTTTTTTTGGCTGGTATTTTTAGAGTTCCGTACCTCAAAAGGAAAAAACTGAACCCTTATAGGATCACGTCGTTATCCATCCGTCAGTCTGTCAAGATCCTTTTTCTCAGGAACGCGTGGAGATAGCGATTGAAATTAATATCAAATACGGAGATCTATGGTCCCTTGGAGCTCTAAAAAATCAAGCTTCTAAGTCAACGCGGTCATATTTGCGACATAATAATATTTTGATACTCGGAAATAAATCAAACCTACAAGGTACTTCCCGTTGACCTAGAATCATGAATTTTGTCAGGTAGCAAGGTTTCACAGCACATGTAAAGGATAACGTCCGAAAATACGAGTAGTTATTTTGTAGTTTAATTAAACAAAAAAAAAGCGACTACAAACTTACATTTGCAGTTGGAGAATTGAACGTGATGTATGGGAGAACATGCTTTACAACTACAATGTTAAGTTTGTTTTTGAGATAAATTCATCCCAACTACGGAACCCTTCAGTGTGGCCAGTTTTTGAGTGACAATGACTTTTTGTCAATGTTTACTGAAATTTGAGTAATGCCATGTGGTAGTAGTATATTTTTAGACCAAAATGGATTTTACCTGTCGGTTTTCACTCGCACGCAATGACAGAGCAGTGCTTATGGCTGAATAATAACAGCCGCAAGAATCGATCTTCAAGGTTAAGCAACACTTGCTGAGGCCGGTCCGTGGATGGGTGACCATCCATTTCGTAACGAGACGCCCCCGTGGCTCGAAAAGAACATTAAACCGTTGGTCCCAGCTGTCATTTAAAGAAGACAAAGAAAGAAAAATGGTTTATTACACGAGTACATATACCGGCTGATTTTTTTTACCGTCTCTAGAATAATATGGTGTGTTGTGTAAGTGGAACAGAAGCCATACCCGGGAATATTTGCTTAATAGAATATTTTAGAATGGGAATATTTGCATTGACCACGCGGGTGGGCGGGGCATGCGCGAGTGGCTTGTTCGCCCGCGAAAGGATATCAAAGAGGACTACCTATCGGCCGCTAAGGAAAGCTACGAATTCATTGATAAATTCCACGCATTTAGTAGGGTGCGTATGATTTGAATTTCGATATATTATATCGTTGAAAAAAAAAAAATTGGTGGTTTTTGGTACCCGATGTTTGAAGTCAGCCTTAGAAACGTAGGGAACCATCCGATAGTGTCATTGTGACCCTCACGAAGCCTCATACATCATAAGGTTCAGTTTGCGTTACAGCTCCATATTTTTTATGTCATTTTCAACAGTGCTAGTTAGTCTAAAATCAACTTTATTACATACACATATACAATTTCATAAACTTGATGTTTGTTTAAATGAAAATAACATCAATTGGAAACAAGGTTATAAATAAACCTTACTCTAAACTGCTAATAAACTAATATTACTACAACACTATTAGTTACAACAGAAACTTTCGTCAAAAATCTCCTAAAATATCTTTCATAAGTTATTCCCCAAAGTCAAAACTATATACAGTTTGATAGACAGCAAGCTTTGACAACAAAAGGATTAAATATCGATTAAACTTGATTTCATCAAACGAATCGCCGACGAAACGGATATAGAATGGCAGAGCCTGTCTAAAATTCATTAAGCTCGCTAGATAAACTGCCGGCGTTCTGCCGGCGATGAAGGTAATTTAATTATACTGTGGCAAAGAGAAAATAAAGGCTTTTTCACTTTCTTTTTTAACACAAAAGATGTTAACTTTTTTAAATCGCGGAGTTTTTTAATGTGTTATTAAACTCTCTATTAAAATTATAAAGAGGTAAAATTTGTTATAAGTAGGGGGTAATTTCCAGAACTACCAGTCGGATTTGAAATAGTTATCTATTTAGGAAAAGAGCCTTTTCCAAGCAGTAAATTAGTGCGGAAAGTGTCATTTACTTTTCTGTTTTTTTTTATTTTTGTGGCAGTCGTCAGCCCGTTGCAAAGAGTTTTTATTATTTGAGAAAAGTTTTACTAATCAGATGATGATGATAACGATGACGATGGCGATGGCGATGACGATGGCGATGACGATATCGATGACGATGGTGATGACGATGGCGATGGCAATGGCGGAGTCAAAGTCAAATTCAAAGTCGAAGTCGAAGTCGAAAGTCAAAGTCATGAATGTTGTTTTTATCATTTATATACGTCGTCATTATGTTAGATGCCACATCATCGTAAGGCTCACTCGATTTTTTTTTTTCTCTCACATTGCATAGTAAAACGTTGTATGATACACGTGCGTAAGATGATTTCCGAAATCACCTACCTTCCGCACTTATAGCATAAATAACTATTATGCAACAAATGCGGAAAGTAGGTGATTTCCGATGAGTGGCAGTTAAAAACGAGCGAGCCTTACAGTAGTCGCATATGGATTACATCTGACATATTGGCTGACGTATTTAAATGATATAAACAACATTCATAACTTCGACTTTGACTTTTAACTTTCACTTTTTGATTTTGACTTTTACTTTGACATCCCGCCATTTGAGATCGCCATTCCCATCACCATCGTCATCGCCATCGTCATTGTCATCGTCATCGTCATCATTGTCATCTAATTTGTAAGCTACTTTTAAGACAATAAAAACTTTTTAAATAATAAAAACTCTTTGCCACGGGCTGACGACGGAGTCAAAATTTAAAAAAAAAACAGAAAAGTAAAAAGCACTTGTTGGGTAACTTGCATAGCTAAGCTATATTTTAGAATTAAAAATGCAGATCTGATGCGAAACGTGTGATTCATTTAATTGGTTTCTATGCAGTGTGTCAGTTGACATTGACAGGAATTGTCGCAGATAATAATAATAAATACTAAATGTTGTGTTGCCAACATATTGCCGGGGCAACTAAAAGATTAAGTAAGTACTTATTATTAAAGTATACAAAAAATAAACACCCATATCATAGACAAATGAAATTGACAATTGACATTAAGATTGTAATATTAACAAAAAAGAAACAAAACTAAGATATTTATCTTTTTTAAACTGACAATATAACGGATAGGTACTCATTTCTTCCAGAAAAATCAAAACTAATATTTTTTATCATATTAATTAGCACCACTACATTCTAGCGGTAGTACACAAGAAAAACAAAACAATATTTTTATCTTAATAATCGGCACCGCTACATTCTAGCGGTAGTACACAAGAAAAACAAAACGATATTTTTTATCATATTAATTAGCACCACTACATTCTAGCGGTAGTACACAAGAAAAACAAAACAATATTTTTATCTTAATAATCGGCACCGCTACATTCTAGCGGTAGTACACAAGAAAAACAAAACGATATTTTTTATCATAATTAATTGGCACCGCTACATTCTAGCGGTAGTACACAAACTTTCATTACAGCTCTTCTATGTGTATGGCCGTTTGCAGTTTTGACTTCAACTACTCTTACTTTACCATCTTTACCTGGGTAAGTATTTATAACTCTGGCTAGGGGCCAGTATAGTGGTGACAGGTTGTCATCCCTTAGGATCACTAATGCTCCTATTTTTACATTAGGTTGAGTGTCTTGCCACTTAGGGCGAGATTGTAACAAATTTAAATAATGCTTACTCCAAACCTTCCAGAATGACATTTTTATCTCATTACAAATTTTCCAAAATTGAGATTGTTTTACTATGTTTACATTAGGCTCAGGATAAGTATTTAAAGCAGTTCCTATTAAGAAATGACCTGGGGTAATACAAGAATAATCATTTGGATCATTAGATAATGGCATGAGAGGTCTGCTGTTTAAACTAGACTCAATTTGGCATAGGACGGTATACAGTTCTTCATAGGTAAGAATAGACTTTAGTAACACTCTCTTTAAGTGGTATTTTACACTTTTAACACCAGCTTCTGCCAATCCAGCGAAGACAGGTGAGTAGCAAGGCAAAAAATGAAAATTAATCCTCTTTTGAGCTGAAAATTGACAAACCTGTCTTTGGTGAACTGGCGAATTGTGCAAGTTATGTAGTTCGTTTAATTGGTTCTTTGCGCCCTTGAAGGTTGAAGCATTGTCGCTATAAATGTCTGTGGGCAATCCACGTCGCGATATAAATCTATTTAGGCAGGCTATAAAAGTCTCTGTTTTTAAATCAGAGGCCAGCTCTAAGTGGATGGCTTTTGTTACGAAGCACACAAACAGGCAAACATAACCTTTAGAGATTATAGGTTTTCTAATCCTTGCTATTTTCAGTGGGATCGGACCGGCGTAATCTAAACCAACCTTTTGGAAGGGGCGACATACATTGACTCTATCTGGCGGTAAAGAACCCATTAACTGTTTTGCTGATTCAGCTTTTAATCTAAAACAAACAGTACACCTATGTAACACTTTTTTAACTTGTCTGAGACCGTTCACAATCCAGAATCTTTGGTTTATTGATGACAGAACAAGCTTTGAACCCGCATGGAGGTTTTTTAAATGTTCACTTGTAATAATTAAGTTAGTGATACGCGAATCCTTGGGTAAAACAATTGGATGTTTCTGTGTATAAGGAATGGAGGCATTTTGTAATCGACCACCCACGCGAACCAAACCCCTGTCATCAATAAAAGGACATAATGGTTTTAAATTACCTTTAACAATTGTTTTATTACACTTTAGAACATGAATTTCTTCTGACAAATATTTTTGTTGTTCATATTTTACAATCATTGACAATGACAGCTCAAGTTCCTGAGTTGTAATATAATTCAGTTTATTTTTAGAAATTTTTGACTTTGCATTCTGACCAAAACGTAAGATGTAAGCTAAAACTCTTGTCATTTTATTGATATCAGAAAGATTTTCAAGAAAATCTAGACATAATGATTGCTCACCAGAAGTAGTACAAAGAATTGCACTTAAGCATTCAGAGTCGACGCTAACCTCTGGTAAATCCTGTGGCAAAATTAAATTTAACTGTGGCTTGTACTCACGTGAATTCAGAAACGCTGGGCCTTTCCACCACAGGTCATGATCGGCTAGCTCGTTTGGCATGACTCCTCGGCTAAGACAATCGGCGGGGTTCTCGTTCGAGCTAACATATGACCATGTGTATTTTTGTGTAAGTTGTGATATGACCTTAACACGATTCGCTGTATAAGCCTTAAGTGTGTTTATGTTAGTTTTGAGCCAGGCTAATACTATTTGTGAGTCTGAATAAAGTATAACATCATGTATTTGCATTTTAACAATCAACACATTATGAATTCTGCTAACAAGCTTTGCAAGCAACAGAGCTGCATTAAGTTCGAGTCGAGGAACTGATAAACTTTGACTGATAGGATTTATTCGTGATTTTGAACAAAGTAAGGATATCTTGACATTGCCCACTGAATCCACAACCCTTAAATATACGCAACAACCATAGCCAGTATTGCTAGATGCATCAGCAAAACCTATAATTTGTGTAAAGCTTGTGTCATGCACACCTATATATCGCGGTATAAGCATTGGTTTCATTGTAAGCAAGCTATTATAAAACTTATGCCAAAGCTGTAGCAGTTCACAATTTGGCACCGAATCCCAGTCCAATTTTTCTTGCCATAAGCGTTGCATTATAGCCTTCGCGCTTACCACAATAGGCCCAGCAAGACCTAGAGGGTCATAGAATCCACTTATAAAGCTAAGAATTTCACGCTTAGATTGAGGCATGCTAGCAACAGTTTTTGGACTTGACATAATGAATGAATCTAACTTAATATTGTAATTCATACCTAATGTTTTTAAAGAAGAGGTATTTTTTTCTAGATCAATCTCATCAAAATGTTGTTGATCTTTTTGTATTTCTTTTAATAAGTCTGGTGAATTTGATACCCATTTGTGTAACTGAAAACTTCCTAAACTTAACAAACTGCATATTTGTTCTTTTGCTTCTGATAATTTAATTAATGATTTTTCAGAATAAAGAATGTCATCAACATATGTGGAATTATTTATAATAAAAGCAGCTACGGGGTATTCAGTCTGGTATTGTTCTGCCAACATTTTCAAACATCGAGTTGCCAAATAGGATGAACTCTTTAAGCCATAAGTAACTGTGTTTAATTGAATACATTTAACACTTTCGTTTGGAGAGTCTCTCCATAGAATATTTTGTAATGACCTGTGTTTTGAATGTAATTTTATATTTCTAAACATATTTTTGATGTCTGTTATAAAAAAATATTCATCTACTCTGAATAGCATTAAAACATCAACTAACTCTTTTTGTACTACAGGACCATTCAGTAATAAATCATTCAAAGATGTTTTTGTATTGGTTTTCATGGAACCATCAAATACAACCCTGCATTTTGTAGTCTTTTTATCTAACCTAAGTACAGGGTGATGTGGTAAAAAGTACACTGGATCAGTAGATAAGTTATATTGACTGATATCAATTAATGTACCATGACCTTGTTTTAAATATTCATAAATGAACTCTTTGTATAACATATAAAGATTAGAATCTTTTTTAAATCTAAGTTCTAAATTATGAAATCTTTTTAATGCTAAATATAATGAATCTCCTAAAGCTTGATTGACTGAATCTAATGGTAACTTCAGTGGCAAGATTACTTGAATTTTATTATTTTTTGTATCTCGCTCAACATTTTCACAAAATAACTTTTCACACAAGTCATGCTCAGAATGTGTCTCTGGAAAGGTTTCTGGAACACTTTCACACTTCCAAAACTCAACAATAGATTTATTTAAATCAGAATCACATTTTTTACAAAATAAAGTAACAATTGGTTTTATGTGTTGTGTAGGTGTGTTACCTGCAATTACATAACCAAGTCTTGTATTTAAAAATGGAGCTGTAGATGTGACACTGCCGTATGCTGCCTCTGGGCTGGACGGAAGAACTTGAGGCTCAGGCGGCAGCAGAATCTGGAAAAATATGTCAGCACCTAATAGAATGTGTATGTTACTTGGCTCATTGAACTTCTTGTCAGCTAACATAATGTTGGGAGCTAAAACTAAGTCATGTAAGTTAAACTTTCTTTGTGGTAATTTTGAAGTTATTTTGTCCAATATGTAACATGTGACTGAAATTTTAAAATTATGAGTGAGGGAATGTACTTCCAAATTGACCTTCTCCTTTAAATTATTCAAAGTATTGCCTATACCGATAACCGGAGTGTTGGCTGTATCAATTTGTAATTTTAATAGATTTGTGAGTTCTCTAGTCACAAAAGATGCCTGTGAACCAGTATCTAGAAGAGCCTTGACATGAACCTCAGTACCATTGCTCGCTAATAGTTTTACCTGTGCTGTAGGCAATAGTACTTGATTGGAGGCAGCCTCTGACATCAATGTTACTGGAGACAATGCTTTATCTTCGTGGAGCAATGTGTTGTGCCCTTCTTTGCAGATGTCACATTTAAAGTGATATCTGCATTTTTTACTATGATTATTTAAACAAATCTCGCATATTTTGTTAGACGTAGCAAACTTGATTCGATCAGCCGCAGACATAAGTTTAAATTGTGGACAAGTAAAAAGCTTGTGGTTGGACTTACAGAGCAAGCAGCTTCTTGTTCCTACCGTGTCTGCAGCAGCACCTGTATCTGGCATAGTTTTCTTCACAGCTGCAACATGAGCCACCTTCACCTTCCACGTTGGCTGGGATCGCTCCGGTGGGCATTCTGCATTCTCAAGTGCAAGTGCACGCTTATCTAGAAAATCAATAAGGTGTGCAACCGTAGGATCTCGTACTCGAGCCAATTGGAATTCCCTACTGCATAATAAGTCTAACTTTCTGGTCAGAATGCAAAGTACTATTGAATCCCATTGATCAACTGAATGACCTAGGTTTTTCAAGGCAGCTAATTGTTGCTTTACAACAGATACAAAATTTCTTAAATTAGTTGCTGTTGACTTACTTATAGGTACAATATCTAACAAAATGTGTATATGTTCATTTGTAATTTTATATTTATTATCGTATCTATCAAATAGAATGTTCCTGGCCTCATGGTAACTCTCAGTAGACAAGGTGAGATTTTTAACCAGATCGTGAGGTTCCTCTCGCAGAAAACTACGCAAATAGAAAAACTTTTGTACGTCATCTAAATGTTGATTGTTATGTATGAGTGAATCGAAGAGTTGTATAAACGGCTTGAACTCGGAGTACTTACCAGAGTACGTTGGTACATTTATGGTAGGTAATTTTGTATTGAAATTTTTCGTAACACACTCGTTTTTACAATCGTTTTCACAATAAATTTTATCTAACAATTCCCTGATGACGGTGAGCGTTTTAATGTAATTTTCTTCTACATCATCGTCGGCATCGAGGTCGGGTTCTATGGCGCATATCTCCAATGAGTATTCTTCATATTTCTGGAATGCATTCCGAAGACGCTCTTCCTTTAAGATTAACGCCTGTTTAGAGAACTCCTTGTATTCCTCTTTATCTTTGAACATGTTTCCAATTTTCGTTATCGAACCTTTAATGGACGCTCGTTTCCTGACGAGCGTTTTAATTTGGTCGTCTGGCATCGTTGAAAAACTAAAAACTTGTTTTGTACACTGTAAAATTGCCACTACAACAATATGTTTCGGTTGTAACTGAAATTATCTTGACCGCACAAGAACTGAACAACAGGTTTTTCTGTAAATCTGAATCTGCTTGCAGAAGTGAAAAAATATGACGGTTGCGACGCGTTGCGATTCAAATAAAACTTCCGAGTTCCGTTCCGTCCGGCCGGCGGCTGGCGCGCGGCCGCGTGGCGAGTTGGCGACGCGTGCTGCTCGAGCGCGATGGACTCGCCCGTCGCTGGTTGGCTCGTCAGGGTGGCGTGATACCACGTGGGCCAATCAGATGCGTCCTGCTTGGCACGGCGGCGAATCTAACTCGGCGTCCCCGGAAGTTGTTTCCTGCGTGCTACTCGATCGAACCAAAATTGGATTTCTTCACAGAATACTCGAACGCGAAGGTCGAATTTTCTGGAACGTTTTTGACTTGCCCTTGAAATATTATGTAAAATGGACTTGCCCGTTCCTCTATTCGTAACGACCGGCGGCGTGGGTATCTTCTGGAATCTGTATCCAATTTCCACACGACGTCACTTGTTCTTTCGCTGGATATACTATATTGTTATTGCTCGAAGGACCATGTTGGGTAACTTGCATAGCTAAGCTATATTTTAGAATTAAAAATGCAGATCTGATGCGAAACGTGTGATTCATTTAATTGGTTTCTATGCAGTGTGTCAGTTGACATTGACAGGAATTGTCGCAGATAATAATAATAAATACTAAATGTTGTGTTGCCAACAGCACTAGTGAAAAAAGTGACACTTTCCGCACAAATTGGCTCCTTGGAAAACGCTTTTTTCGAGCAAATGCATTATAAAAATCTTTTTACATTGGATAGCCAAATTCTTGAGGAAGGTTATAGGCTATGTAACATCACGCTACGACCCTCAAGAGCCAAGTGAAAAGAAAAAGAACGCTAAGCGAAAACGAAATAACAGCGCGGGTGGGCGATGGGATGCGACACAGTGGGTCGGGGACGCGAACGAAGTCGATGGCAGAAGCTAGTGGTTTATAAGCAGACAAACGGATGATGCCATTCATGCTTTTGACCTTTAGTGATATCTACATACTGACGTGCGTATATTATTTGGTTCTTTTCTTAATTCTCCTAAAAGACAGATTAGTAGTCTTAATTGTTAGTATAAGAAGCAGAAGAAAATACCTAATCCGCTTAACTGTTCTTAAAGATTCATAATGAACCCTGTAAGAAATCGACACGTGTTTCACCTCTCAACGAGGCATGCTCATCTCAGCAGAGTAATGAGTGAGTTCACTCTGCTCTCGACGCGTCCACACGTCGAGTCCGGGTTCGCAATAAGTCAATCGCCATCCTGAGGATGCCTCGTTGAGAGGTGAAACACGTGTTGATTTCTTACCGGGTTCTTTATGACTCTTTAAGAACAGTTATGCGGATTAGGTTACTAAATATACGTCGTCTATTGTATTTTATCATGGAGTTCCGCAAAGTCACGCCTGAGTCAATTAACTATCTGAAGCAGAAGAAAGAAACTACAGCTGATCCTCTTGTCATGAGAGGCCTTAGAAGCCATGAAAATAAACGATGTTTATACGTTGTAGTAGTTCCGGTCCGTGAGATACATCGGTGAACAACAGTCCTACGCTTAGTTTTGTGTTCACAAGCGCTACTGCTGACCATGAGGTCCTGGGTTCGATTCCCGGGTCAAGCAAAGTTTCAGAGTTAAAAAAAAACCTATTGCCATCAACCGGGCACAAATCCAGACTCCGGGCTGCTACTGAAAAAAATCTGTTGGAAAAACCTAATAATACTTTGCCAGACCTGGGAATCGAACTCAGGCTCAGCAATAGCGCTTGCTACCACTAAAACAACGAGGTAGAAATAATCAAAAGGTTCATATATAGTTAATAAGTTGTTATAAACAATGATAATAAACAACATTAAATTTATTTCATGTCAAAGCTCTAAAAGCAACAATTGGCATTATGTCGTACAAACAATCCTTTGTTTAATAAACTCTCGAAATAATATCATACAATTACAAACGTAACTTTTTTTCTGGGCGAAATATAATACGAGGGTAAACAAGATTAATACAAGCATGTAATTCAACATTCTTTCTCCTCAAATTACAAATTCCTAAAGCAATGTTCTTAAGAAACAGCCCTTGATGAGACACGTTACATAAGAGGCCTGTTACGTACTTTTGTAGTATGTAAACATATCCACAGAATAACAGGAACAGAAGATCAACTCCATATAACATGCATATTTATGTGTATTTATTTGTACTTTTATTTATATATAATTAGGTGTATATATTATATTTATAGTTTTTGATAGATATATGAATATCTTTATATTTAAATAAATATTTATTCCTGAATTCTCGCTATTGCACCTGCCACTGTTTGTCTCTGCATCACCCAAAGGTTGACTGGTAGAAAATGCCTATGGCATTAAGTCCGCCTCTGTACATTTGTGTGCTTGAAGTATTAAATAAATAAATAAACATGCGAAAACAGGTGCATGCACACATAGATACAACGTACAGTCAAACTAGTAATTTGGTATCACCATCATTATTTTGCCCCTATCCCAATTTATTTGCAATTGCCGCAATTTCTTCACACTTAAAAAAAATAACAAAGTATTTTATTTCACATAAACCTACATGGGCACTTATAAAACGTCAGAAGCTAGGTACACGGTTCCAATAGGTCGTTTCCTATGAAGAAGAACACTGTAATTTAGGCCTGACAACAAATACCAGGTACTTAACAAAATAAAAAAAAACATCAAAAAATCGAAGCACCTACAAGGCCTACAACGTTCTCACATTTAGAAAATAGAAAATAATCTATTTATAACATAAATAAAAAAATAAAAACCTATTTAAACCAAAGTGCTGAGTAATCAAGTCTACAACACTCTCTGAAGCATGTCAATAGCTTAAAAAGTTATTAAGAGCACAATCATAAACCATAGCTGAAGATGTGCGTGCACCTGTGTTGAGGCAGTTCGTTCGTCTGGTGATCTTTTAGGGAGGTATCTCCCTATTGGTTATCTTGACGGGCCGGGATGTCTCGGCACAGGGGCATTTTGTGTATAGAATTTTTGTGTATAGAATTGGTGTGTCCTTTGTAATTGTATTTCAGTGCTAACAATAGTTTCTAAGTTCTTGTATACTAACCTTTGGATCTAGCTGTCTCAAAATAAATAAAATTTGAATTTGAATTTGAACAATCAAATTAATAAGTATTGGCAGTGGTAGAAAGATGTTTTTTTTTTGCCTGTATACCAAATAGCTCGTACCACTGTACATACGATGATGTCAGTTTAAGTCCCAGTGGCGCCCGGAGGGGTCGGCTGCCCATAGTAATATCTCGGTTGTCCTATACAGGTTTCGGTCAAATGCAAGTCGCGAGTGCTCTTGCACTCGCTGTGTACGTGAAGTGCGTCTATGAGTGCGTTCGTTTTTGTATGGATTCGACCTTCTGAACTATTCTGTACACATACCTGTGCAAAGAGTTGTAAAGACAATGGAACGCGCTCTGAAGCGTTTGGAACGAATTCAAAGGTCACACTGTGTCGTGCCAAGTTAGCACACGTATTGGTGTGTTTTATGTATGTAAAGGCACAATGATTATGTGAACTGTAGGGTCTAACCGATATAGGCTTAAAAAAAAAAAGGTGTTGAACATTTTACACATTTTTTGATCTCGTCACGTGATTAGTATTAGAATAAGAACTTCATCTGGGTTAGAAACTAGTTAGTTTAGAGGTATGAGGAACAGGGTGTAAAGTTCACTCATCCCCCATAGAAAAGGGAGGATCCTCCGACCAGACGGGTGTCGTGTGACTATCGTAATTTTTTTAATACTTTTACAATATAATCATCCTAATTTATTTTTAATTTTTACATTTTTTATTTCGGGTAACAATTTGGTCCAATTTGTTAGTAAAATACCTTATCACTAGTGTTAGTAGTACATAAAACAAGGATAACAATAGCTGGTGACTGCGGCAGGATGTGCAGAGAACGACTAAGCAAGGAATATGCTACCTGACCATTCTCCCCACATAGTGCCTCAGAAAAGGGGAGTAAGGGCTCTCCACCACTGTTTTCACGATGCTATTGGCACTCACCCGCGTTCTAAGCATTAGTGATGCGACTGTTTTGCGAATGACAGCATAGAAGCCGTCAGTTCGGTTCTGAGCAAACATCTCCGATGCGCTACAGAAACGGGGCAGTTTCAACAGCATCCTAAAAACATGATTGTATTGGATGCGTAAGAAATCTATTGATCTTTTGGTGTTGCTGACCCATAGACCTAAACAAGGTCCTGTCTAAAGACATACATAGATAAGGCATATAGTCACAGACTCTTTGAACGACGAATGTGACATGGAAAGGGAACGCAGAGCGTTGACGGTCAGGGCTAACATGCTAGCCAATTTTGTTATTTAAATCCTTTTGTCAGACGTTTTACTCCAGCAGCCTGTGGACAGCATATACGCAAAGGGCTGTCAATGCTCTGCGGGTCCAATATAATAACGCATTCAGGATGCTGCTGAGGCTTCCGCCGTTTTGCAGCGCGTCCGCCATGTTGGAGGCACGCACTGATGGTTTCGCGGCAATCTTACGCAAGAAAGCGGCGTCCCTGCTGCACAGGGTGCGTGTGAGTAGCAACAGCATCCTGAGTGTGATAGCGGACAGGTATGACAGTCCGTTCTTTAAACATTGTATGCGTTTATGTGTGAACTAACATAGTTTTAAGCATTATTTTTTTTACTAACAAAATGGATCATGTTATCTGAAATATAAATAAATAAAGAAGATCTGTCTAAGATTCGAATAAACAACACTACTCTATATTTTATACCGTTATAGTGAGGTTACATTTCGAATTCCGTTCATCCGTGATCCCGTAATCCGGGATACAAAGTCGTGTCCCTTTTATGCAAACAAGGCTGTTACCATTGCAAACACTTAGCTAGTCGTATTTACGTTATAATATTAAATAGTTTCAGTAGATATGTATGACGGAGAGGGTATGTGTCTCTTTCGTTATCATCAGGCATATTTTATCTACTGTGGCGAACTGTGGCTAGTGTTGGTCATTGCGCAATTGAAAAACCGTTTGCAGTTCAGATCACACTATAATTTTATAATCAAACTAGCTTATGCCCGCGACTTCGTTCGCGTAGAAGTCGACAATGGTTCTAATAGGATTTTTTATTGGTTTTTTACGTTATTAATTTTGTTATACTTAACATATAAATTATTATGTTAAAATGTTTTAATAATTATAAAATATAACAATCTTTATTATAGTGTAGGGATATAAAGGTTAAATAAACTAAAAAAAAAATTGTTAAATTTTATGAACATGAAGCTCGGCCTTTGATCTGGCGAAAGAATCAAATTAATGAAACTAGCAATTCACAGACTGTAGGTACACAACACAACTATTCGGAATGCACAACAGTTTCTAAACGTGTTCACTGCTTGACCGCCACCGACGAACTCTACTGTTTAGCTCCGGCCGGTCCGAGCGTTATGTTATAGACTCAGTCGAGCGCCGCTGGGTGGCACTGGCGTCCCGATTAGTCAACTGAGTAATATATTTCCGACATGTACATAAACCGAATTATAGCAGACCCATCTAAGATTAATCGGAGCGGTTAAACAACCCTTGCCGTGATAATTTAATGACATGTCTTACTTACAGTGAAAACAACGTAAGAAACGGTTAAGCTACGGTTTCCTAGAAGAACGGTGCCCTCCACATAACGGCTGCAGTGACGGCCGTCATAGAAATGATGCTCTGAAGGAAAACACTTCACACACACACACAGACACACATCTTACATTCATAAATAACATTTTAGTAACGTCATTTGACGGTGAATTACAGACGCTATAAAATGGGTGTTCCATCTCTGTTTCAAGTAGCCCTCTGACCTGTAGTTGAATAAATTACAGGCATTACTGGCCGCTTACTGAAATCCTAGTTATTTTTTCTAAATTTTCCTAAAAATACATACCTGGTTATGGAATATAAAAACTACAAAAAACACTGTTAATTGCTACGTTTCGATCCGAAAAACACGTGGTCTCCGTGTGTCCCTAAAACTCTGAGCCATCAATAGTTCCTACTACATTTCCTGGGTAACTACTTTCAGCCCACTCCCCATCCCTAATCCCAAAATAACGGTTGCAGCAGTAAAACCAATATAACAGCAGTTTTCCCGCTCATTCCGCCATTTTGATGACGTTTCATAGCAGCTGACTATAAAGATTAGTACCCACTTCTCTTTTAATTACTCGACGATGTCGCCATCTGACGGCCGCATTAAGAACTTATAGCTTGTCGGACCTAGCAGCTGTTTTATGTATGTACAAGTGATTTAGGATCTTTTAAGTGGCTCATTCGGATATCTTTTGTTTCTCTTATTTGATTGGCAAAGGTATATTTTCCAGTGGAAATACATGTTTTATGGTCATGCTGGGACCGCACCTGCGTTTATCGTGACGATGCTTCGCACAGTGATACGATATACGCAGATGTGACCAACCATTATCGGCTATGGTCGCGATGCTTTGGGCTGCGTAGCACTTATCGCCCGCGTACGGTACATCAAAGGGTTTTAGCGCGCTAATTAGCATGTCACGTGGTTGGACTAGCGTTGTTCATTTCAACTGTTGTTTCCGGACTGCGTAGACGCTCTGTCGATATAATGGAGAGCCATTTTGGATTACTGCACGATAATTGTTTAAAATTATCAAGCCGCTAATGTGACCACCGCATTAACACGATAAGTTTTTAGCGAGCAAAATATACGAAACTTCGGCACGCATTGCTTTGTCACGATAGACACAGGTGCAACCTCAGCATCACACGTGCACAGAAAATAGAGAATCATTCGAGTTAAACAAAATCTATAAGTATAAGCACTGAACAGAAATAATCGGTAGCTGCACGTCGTGACTGTGACAAGAAGGGTGCCGCTCAATGCTGTAATTAATGATTTTTTTAAATTATTATTTTACAGTAATTTTAATAAAAGCGTCTCCATCTCACTAGGAATTACATGCGACTTAAAAAACTTTAAAAAAAAAAAACAACCGACTTCCGAAAAAAAACTACAAAGTGAAAAATAACTTTAATTTCGGAAGTCGGTGTCTTGGGTTTTGAATTTTCGTTTTTTGCCACCGACTTCCGAAATTAAAGTTATTTTTCACTTTGTAGTTTCTTTTCGGAAGTCGGTTGTTTTTTTTTTTGTAAAAAGTTTTTAGTTTTCACTTTTTAGTTGTGGTACCTACCCCACACAAATTCGAATACCAGTACCTGCTATGTAAATAACAGTCACAGGAAGTTATCATCATATCTTCCACATATACTTAGTGGGAAAAATACGTATTATTGAAGCTTACTCAAAAACTATCCCAGCAAAGTAAATAAAATTTATATGGGACCAATCCGGGAGCATACCCTTTCAAACAAAAAAAGAATTTTCAAAATCGGTCCACAATTGACGGACAAATAGACGGACATACATAAAAAAAAAAATAAAAAACATACATACGCGTCGAACATATAACCTCCTCCTTTTTGGAAGTCGGTTAAAAATAGCTGGTTGAATGTGGGTGGAAGCCTTCGAAGAATACAGATTCTGAGGTGACCGTGTGATGTTTGTTTGTTAAAAGCATTCGTACCGAAAGACCAACATTATTTCAATAATCAGAAGCACTTATAATTTTGTATAAACTCTAAAATGCATACTAAAAATACACAAGTGATTTTACTTACTGCAACCCTTACAAAATCAGAAGGTAGCACCTAAAATATCATCTCAAATTAATTCAAGAGAATTTCAACTACATTTTAACTTAACAAAGCGCTTCCATTATTTTGCTAAGAAACTCGTTTGCTTTTCTTACCCAACAAATATTATTACAGAAACATAATGAACAAAAGCAAATGTTTTTAAAAGGTTTAAAAGATACATCGAAGGTTCCAGAGGAACTCAGTAATTGCTTTTCTTCAATAAACGCAGAGCGAGGGATGCAGTGCATCGCCTTGTTTGACTAGGCTCTCAGAATCGTGAGGAGTTCGTGACGCAACGTTATTTTAATGAAATTTTTTTTTTCTTGCTTGAATACTTTTATAATTTCCTGAGCTCCTGGTATGGTTCATTGTTCAATTAGCTTCGCAAAGTTTTATAATTAGGAGCAAATTCTTAAGGCATCAAGTTAATTGGGCAAGAAACAAAAAGAAAGAAATTATTTTAGCTGTAACGCTAAAATAATTTATTGTTCGACTTTTTTCCATATTTTGTTTTTCGGTGAAATTCTGGTTTTTCCAATGACTATATTATTTTATATTATTTTCAATGAATTTATTTCTGTATGTGGAAAACATCGCTATTATTTCTTAATATTATGAGTGTATTCGACCAAACTTTTACATAATTTTTTTACTTTTAAATAGTCGTATGCCGCAAATAATTTTTGATTTTTGACAGTTTTTCTATGTAAAAACTGTCAGGCGTTAACTCTATTCAGCAATTATACGATATCTGACTCAAGTTAAATCAGTCCTAAAACTACCAGGCATCCATAAATGATTAGATACAATTATAGTATTGCTAAAGTTCCAAGAGTTTTGTTATTTTGGGACGCCTACTTAGTACTTAATAATAACTAGCCTATTTAATAGTTTATTTTCCTTGAAACAAATGAGTCAGTCAATTATTATTCAAGAATGTTTCAGTGCTCGAGAACTTTAAAACTCAGGGTTTACGTAAGATTGAACTAGATTGAAATAGAAGTTGGGGAATGATTGTCAGATTCAAATTCAAATTCAAAAGTCATTTATTCAAAATAGGCTGAGAATCAGCACCTTTCGAACGTCAAAATTCCATAAGACAGCTCCCCAAAACGCCCACCCTTCACCACTTCCTAGTGCGTTAGCTGGGAAGAAGAAGTGGCGCAACAAACTCCCCAGCAGCACAGCTGTCTGTTCAGTTAGAAGAACAAAAAAAAAAAAAAAAATATGAAGATGACCAAATGTCCTTTCTTTGGTATTGTTCGTCGAGTCGTTGAACTCATTAAGTTCTGAGTTGAGCTACACGATTACTGACAAATGCGTGCACTGACTGGACAGGTCCACTCAAATCTGTATAATTCTTTCCTCAAAAGACCATTCGAGACACAAATCTACATGGTCCTTCAATGATCTGACCAAGACTATTTCTGGGTTTTATATACACATTGACATTAATGAATTTTATATATGTATACAATGACATGAATATTTACTTTTTAAAGTATTATATTGTTTTAATAATTGTGAATGTGAAGACTATGTGGGTCATTCCTTTTATTTTATTATTTAGTTTTTATCACGGTCTGGCAGCTTGAGTAATTTATGCGGCCTACCCAAACGTCCTTTCTTTGGTATTGTTCGTCGAATCGTTGAGCTCCTTAAACCCTGAGTTGAGCTGCACGGTCACTGACAAATGCGTGCACTGACTGGACAGGTCCTCTCAATCTGTGTGGTTCTTTCCTCAAAAGACCATCTCAGACACCAATTTACATGATCTTCACATGATCTGACCAAGATTATGTCTGGACTTTAAAAGAGACTGTGACCTCTGAGTTTGTTTCGGCCTTTCTTCTCGGAGTAGTCAGATAGGAAACGCCGACCTCATCTAGTTTAAAAAATATGATTGACGTGTAAAAGTGTTTTGTCCAAACCCACTTACAGAAATAAAATCATTTATCATTTATAACGGATATGGATGAAATTTGGCACACAGATAGTTTATAATCTAGATTAACATTTAGGATACTTTTTCTCTCGATAGTACGTTTCAGTGGGATAATTTCCGCCTTCAACGCGGGCGAAGTCGCGAGCGAAAGTTAGTTGAAATATAAATTAAAATGTAAAACCTACAAGGCCGTGAAAACCTCATGAAAATATATCAAAATTAGTAACAATGAATATGTAATTAGTTGCTTATATTTACAACGAAGAAGAAAACAAAACTATTTAGGCATTAATTTATTCTCGAGTCGAACTTAACTAACTAGATATGCCCGTAGCAGGGTCTAATGTTAGCAATAACTCAATATTATTAGGACGTTTATATTAGCATTACATGTAAAGGCCTATTGTTTACAAGAACTATTATTTATCTGAAAATGACAATACACAATGTTTTCCTAGACCTCGTATAATTTTATAGAAAACTAGCTACTGCTCGCGGCTTCACCCGAGTGGACCCTAATTCTTCTAAAATACAGTTGGCCTAAGTTACTTCTTACAACATCAGCTACCAATGAAAGTCCCGTCAAAATCGGTCCAGCCGTTTTGGAAATTAGCCGGAACAAACAAACAGACAGACAGACATATCTTTTTTAAATAGTATTTTTGTTTTAAGTACCGTATATACTTCCATAATATGTTAGGTAAAAACTGCTATATTCAAATTACAAACAAACACTTCAATTTTATTTATTTGTACAGTTACTGATAGATTACGTTAGTAGTAAAGAGGCAACTCATGTAGGCCAATTTTCGTAATTATAAACTGGTATTATTAAAAACGTTCAAAATCTAGTCGCAAACTTATCTTAGCGACAAACAAACTTTCCTGTCAATAATGTATAGATTGTGACGACGTTTACCGGGAAACAACTGACTTATGTATTCCACCATTTTGTATTTTTTTTTTGTATTTTTCCTAGTTTGCCAATAACTGTCACATTCAATAAAGTTTTTGTAAGTATAAATAACTATCGAAGTATATAAATCATTATCTAAGCTCCATTGACTTATCAAAACAGCCATTCCTCTAAACAAAACTTTACTTCCTATCGCCACTTAAGCGTAACTTAAGCGTCGGGAGTCGCGTGCCGACTTCCGGCCACCGTAGGCGCGGGCTTGCGGACGGTGGGCAATGGGTAGCTCGCCGTCCGATTAGGACCAGGCCCGGGTCGACGGCGCGTTGTGTTCCACGCGCGCCTCAAAGAGATGTCAGCACCAACTGACGGGGTCCGTAAGGGCCAATGCCTGCCAGGGTTGCGAGTTGGTCCGAAAGGGATATCGCGGCCCCGGCACACAGGCAACGGAAGGAACACGGGTGGGTTTTAGTCAGTAAAAGTCTGACACTCCCTCTCGCTCCGCCCAGAGCGGGAGGAGTCATTTGATGATTTCCCACCCAAAAAAAAAAAAAATAAAAAAAAAAAAGCCCTGGTAATCGCAGATTGGTAAACAAGCTAGTAATCCTACAAATTCAACAGTATTGGGTAGCTTACAATGTTTACAAGTTTACAGAGTGCGGGTTGTCAAGTTTGAGTTACAACAGAATTGTTTCCATTTTGAGGCAACCAAAAACTTTTGTTGATAGATACAATTTAAGGAGTTGCATGTTCTAAGTTTCTCTTTTACGAGAAGATTTTGTGGTGACATTAGTTTCTATTATTTACTCGAAAATTATGCCACGGAAACGTATATCCGAGATATAATGTATCCTATGTGTTAATCCAGGCTATAAACTAACTGTGTGCCAAATATCATCCAAATCTATTCGGCGGTTTTTGCGTGATTGAGTAATAAACATCCAAACAAACTATCACATTTATAATACGTATTATATACTAGCTTTCGCCCGCGGCTTTGCCCGCGTAGAGGTCGGAAATTGTCCTACAGGAATTTACTATCGCGTTAAAAAGTATCCTATGTGTTAATCCAGGTTATAAAATATTTGTGTGCCAAATTTCATCTAAATCCGTTAAGCTAATTTTTGTGTAGGAGCTATAACAAACATCCAAACATACAAACTTTCACATTTATAATATTAAGTAGTAATAATAGTAAGGAGGGTAGTAAATTTAAGTAGAGTCATTTTTGTAAAAAATAAAAATTATTGCTAAATAAATTTTACTCTGCATCAAGGAACATACTCGTAATAGATGTATGTTTTGACTCGTAGCCAAAATCGGAACGAACGCTGCCATGGTATTTTTTTATACAAGCCCTCTGTCAATTTCATTCTAGCGCGAAAAGATTCCTGGAGCACTGTAAAACACAACTTTTTTAAATAAAACATAATTAAAGCACGAGCAGTGTCGGCGCTTGATAACGGCCGCGACTTAAGAGTTGTAGGTTCCAGACAGGCGCTTTAGTTGGTGTAAATTGTTTCATCACCACTGCTCACTCGGTGAAGGAAAACATCGTGACGAAACCGGCATGTCCAAGAAACAAAAATTCGAAGACATGTGACCTCTACCAACCCGCACTGGGCCAGCGTGGTGGATTACGGCCCACTGCCTCTCACCGAGAGGAGGCCTCTGTCCCAGAAATGGGAACATTATTCCCTGATTGTGCTAAAGCATAAACTTTTTCACATTTTTTAATCTGAAAAACTTTCATCGCGCTGCAATATCAATCTGCCTAGCCTTTTCCAAACTATGTTGGGGTCGGCTTCCAGTCTAACAGGATGCAGCTGAATACCAGTATTTTACATGGAGCGACTGCCTATCTGACCTCCACAACCCAGTAACTGGGTAATACGATTGGTAAGACTGGTGTCAGACTTTCGGGCTTCTGACGACTCGTAACGACTGTCAAAGATCCACGAATGACAGCCGGGACCAACGGCTTAACGTGCTTTCCGAGGCACGGAGGATTCTCGGTATGTAAAGATGGTCACCCATCCACTGACCAACCCCGGCAAGCGTAGCTTAACCTGATGGATCGACCAGTGTGGCTGTTGTTACTTAGCCACGAGCTCCTCAATCTGAAAAAAAAATAAAAAAAAAACTGAAAAACTTTCATCCCACTGCAATATATGCCTTTAAACATAAAAGTAAATAATGAAGTCTATTACAAAAAGTACCCGCCTTGCACAGCCACCTTTTCATAATTAAATAATCGCTCTCCACAGTAGTCTTTTGAAATTAAAAGTTACGGTATACCAAGCTTACATATATACAATTTTATTAAGTACAGCGGTATTCTAGGAAATTCTCTTTGTTCAAAGATAGGGAAGCATTCTTTCTATGACGGTAGTATTAAATTAAATAGGTTCTAATTTGCCTTGTTTGATTAATGAAAAACACAGTTGTAAATAATGAACTTTAAGTCCAGGTCCTCACGATGTTTTGCACGACTCATAATGCATTAGATAGTATTTTACGACCGAAAAATTTGTTTTGCCTTCTTTCTGCAACTGTTTTTATTGTTACACTCCTGCTAGTACATAGAACCTACTTAATTTATATACCATTGTATAGATAATTTAATGGAGATTAATACTGTACTGTTCAAAAATTGATTTAATGCGGAAGAAACGAAAAAAGCATCAAAATTTCCCTTCAATCAAGTGCGAAAACATTGTATAATTTGCGAAAAAAACAATTGAATGAGTCATTTTTTTTTATAGTTTCGTTTCACCCACTGAGGATCCTATTGAAAATAGCTCTTTTATTCAAAGTAGTTTTTTTTTATACAATCAAATGAGCATTATGAGTCGTGTACTTTTGGATTTTCCAATTATTATTTTTTGTCATAAAAACACCGTGGGGAATCCCGGTCATATAGTTAATACTAGTTTTTCCCGCGGCTTTGCCCGCGTGAACGTCGGGAATTATCTCACAGGAACTGGATAAAAAGTACATAGGATTCTGTATTAATCCAGGTTATAAACTATCTGTGTGCCAAACTTCATTCTAATCCTATTAGTAGGATGTAAATTCATGCAAGCCTAGTACTCTTTGTTAGGTTACTGCTCAAAAATTGTGCACAACGTGTCGTGGACAGAAGGAAACATGTAGGTATTTATGGAAAAATAAAATTCTTTTCAAACAATTCTTTAGTATTTAACCTTATCCTAAGTTAAGCAAAATAATTATACATACGATTTGGACCCCAGACACCAAGGATTTATAAAACCGCTTACTTCAAAGCTAAATAATAAATCCAAGTTCTATTGACCACAGTCACTGAATCATAGTACAAACCGGGTCACACACATACAAAATAGCGTCCTATACAAACAATGCCCAGTCAAATTCAGTATAAACATAACAATTATAATATTAAACTTGTAATCGCTTGCAGAACCTTGCCCAAGTCACCTTTTTCATGGAATTGACTAACTTTAGAAATAATTTACAGCTTGAATTAAGTGCTACGGCGTAGCCAGAGCTACTACGCCTGCTACGGCGTAGCCAGTACTGCTACGGTGGCGTAGCAAATAATTGATAGTGGTTTTAAAATCATGACTCTTTTGTTGGATCACCGTTAATGTTGTAAATAGCAATTTTAATAATAATAAGAGTTTTCCTACTGTTATAACAAGACTTAAATAAACCATGTTAGAAAGATCATTTAAAAAATCTGGTCCTTACTTCCGCGTCTTAAAAAACACAACCAAGACATTATTTTGTAGAAAATTTCTACTTATATCTATTTGCTAATATAATTTGAAATTAATTCTAGTACAAAATAGTTCCTAATAATTAACTTTAAAGAAACTTCAAAATAAAAATACTAAAAATAAACGTTAAATCACACCGAAGTAATTCGCTTTAATTCCCGAAGGGCTAGCAGATGTTTAAATCTATATTTACTCACACATTTCGCCAATTAACTGCAAAACGACTTCATTATTTTTATGATATATTTCTCAGTGTGCTTTAATAATAATAAGTTGATAACATTATGAACAAAATAATTATTGTTAATATCGTTTCTTGCTTCGTTTCACATTGTTTACAGAAAACCTAATTATGTTGTATTTTAGGTACATAGCTAACATTATAAATAAAACTGTAGTCATATTTCAGTCCATTTTGGAAGACTGCCAAAGATATGAGAAAACAGATAACGATCATGTCTCACTTCTTTATCTGTGCGGATATTTTCATTTTCAAGTTGTATATTGTATTTTTTGTGAAAAGTATTTGTTTTTTTCTTAGGAAACGGAATTGGCAATGGTTGATTCTGACGTCATTACAAAACAAACAATAAATACCATTCCTAAAACTTCGGTTTCCCAGAAGACCGGCGGCCGCCTCATAGCGTCCGCAATAGGGATGATGCCTGGGTAAAAAAAAAAAAAAACTAATTAGTCCGTCAGTCAGATAATAAAAAAATATTAGACACGTATTTTTTGCTTTATCATATTAATAAAAAACTACTTAGATAAAATGCATTTTAACTTGGGGAGCGGGGGTCGATACGTCACTAGTACGTATAAAATCTACATACTTGTGACGTCATGGCACATTTAACCTCAATGTATCGCCGTCATCTTTAGATTACGTAAAAAAAGAATAAATACGTGTCCAATATTTTTTTATAATCTCAAAGATGGACTAAAAAAAAATTTTTGTCATCATCCCTATTTACCGTCAAATGACGTCACTGCAACGTTTTTTTATGAAAGCAAGTTGATATTTTCCTAGAGAGCGTTTTTTAACACCGTAAAGCCAAACCGGTTTTATCATTTTCATGACAGCCGTCATGGCCGCTGTTATGAAGCGGCCACCGCTCTTCTAGAAAACCGAAGCCTTACAGACCTAGAAGGTATGGCAGCATATCAATCTGCCTAGCCTTTTCCCAACTATATTGGGGTCGGCTTCCAGTCTAACCGGATGCAGCTGAATACCAGTATTTTACATGGAGCGACTGCCTATCTGACCTCCACAACCCAGTATCTGGGTAATACGATACCCTTTGGTAACCTTTGTCAGACTTTCGGGCTTCTGACGACCCACAACGACTGTCAAATATCCACGAATGACAGCCGGGACCAACGGCTTAACGTGCTTTCCGAGGCACGGATCAGTCTCGGTATGTAAAGATGGTCACCCATCCACAGACCAACCACGACCCGTGCTGCTGTTATTACTTAGCCACGAGCTCCTCCTCAGGTGTCACCATAATCAGCCTATAATTTTCCCACTGCTGGAATACATTCCTCCTCTCTGTGAGATGGAGTGGGCCGTAATCCACCACGCGGGCCCAGTGCGGGTTGGTTGAAGTCACATGTCTTCGAATTTTTGGTCCTAAGACATGCCGGTTTCCTCGCGATGTTTACTTCACCGTTTTGAGAGCAGTGGTGACGAAATAATTTACACTAAGTAAAGCGCCTGCGTAACTAAATCATCAATGGACAAACTGAAAGGACTCTGGAGGAACAGAGCTATTACAAAAGCCACGAAGATCCGGCTTGTTTAAACACTGCTTTTTCCAATGTCCTATGTCACTGGCCATCACTACTCTCCAAGGTATGGCAGAGGTAATATTCATATTAATTTGTTTATTGTTTGTCACAGGTGAAAAGACAATTCTTACAATTAGCTTTATTGTACCACTGTAACATACCCATGGGGTGTACAATATTTATGGTCTATATGTCAATATTATTGGCTATGTTAAAAATAATCAATAATAATACAATTACACTCTTAATTGTTGGTCGTTATTATCCATTTCATTGGTTGTGTTAAGATAGTTAATTGACTCAGTCTCAATCTTCATCCTGAGTAAGTCTCGCTGAGAAAAGGAAAGAAAGAAAGAAAATAAATTTATTTGTCTCAGGTTAAGGCACACAATATTCACACAAAAACAAAAAAAACAGAAAATATTAAAATAACTTAGACTTGAGAGGTGAAACACGTGTCGATTTCTTACAGGGTTCTTTAGAACTCTTTAAGAATTGTTGAGCGGATTAGGTTACTAAATATACGTCGTCTATTGTATTTCGGACGTTTAGTCAACCTCATACTACATTCATTATTAGACATAATTATTAGGGTCATATAATTTACATTCAATAAGTCAAAAACTATTTTAGTTCAATGATTGTTGATTGTTTCATACAAAGTTAATGCCAGTGCAGTCAACCTTACAAGGCTAATGTAAAAAAAGACATGCATACATGCATAAACTTACACACAACAAGGAGGCAGGCAGAAGCCACAGAACGCCTCCACACTCGTTCTGCTTCGTTTACGAAATGAAATGAAATTGTTTATTCTGTAAATAGGATATCGGAATCACTTTTACACGTCATATAAAAAAAATATAAAAAATAAGCTAGACGAGGTCGGTGTTTTCTATCTGACTACTCTGAGAAGAAAGGCCGAAACAAACTCAGAGTTCGCAGTCTCTTTTAAAGTCCAGACATAATCTTGGTCTAGCCATGTGAGGACCATGTAGATTAGTGTCTGAAATGGTCTTTTGAGGAAAGAACCACACAGATACGTTCATATATCTGGTCATACTCGCACACCGGTTGCGAGTATAACGCAATACAATCACTACATACCTACAAATACCTCAAATACCTTAATAATCATTTTGGAATTGCGGGAGGAGTCCTTCGACGCCTAAGTGTCCGTTGGTTTTTTGTATTTATTTGTATAGTTAGTTAGTCATTGTATTTAGTATCTAGTGTAATAATTGTGTTAAATAGTCTAAAACATTTAAAAATCAACAATAAATATACTCCCAATTTGACATGGTTGAACCTACAATGATTGCAAAGATGAAAATCCTAAAAAAATTCAGATGGTTACATTTTTATCTCTATCAAAAGCTCAATAGTAAATAAAAAAGTTTAAAAACTGTTTTACTACGTGATCTTATTAAAACTTTGCATGAAAACAAAAACATCACGAAGTATCATGATTATACCAGAAGACCAGTTTCCCAATGGTTGTAATTATAAATGAAAACATAGCGTTACGTTGCTGCGTTACTAACAATTCATTAAAAGTGTTAACATACTGCACACGCCTTCTATTGAAAAGTAACAGATACAAACGAAAACTAGCGCAGAAACAGTTAGATGTTGAAGTACAGTGTCACAAACACAGATGGCGCTGTTTGAAATTCCCCACAAATTATGTTGAAGGAATTTTCTTTTCGGGGTCGTTCCGTTTGGATTTTTTTATGTATTATGCTAGTGATTCTTTTGAAGTAACCCGGTACAAAATAAACTTTATTAAATAAAGACGTTGGTTAATTGAATTAAAATGGTTGCTTGTTATGTAGCAAAGTAAAAATCCACTTGGTTAGCAATTATTATTTGCTACTAATGCAGGATTTACCAGATTTTCTGGTTCTTGCACAGTCCATATTTTGCTTGTTTAGGGCATGCAAATTGGTTTTACATTAATAATACCTACATAAATAGATTATTTATGTAAAACGTCAGGATCATTTGGTATAAATTTGGGTCCGACTCTCGTATATTTTTGTGCAAAAGTATTACTTAGTATCAATAAATACAATTTAATTGCCAACAAATTAAACTAAACATTTAGGTAATCATCAAAATGGCTATAATAGCTTCCGTAGTAACAAAAACTTTATAAATAAAACTAACAGAACTTTCGTTTAATAATAAGTACTTCCGGCCTAATATTTTACTGACATACTGTGGCCAAAGTAAACATCATTGACAACAACTTTACGACTATTACGACGCGAAATGCGAGCGCGTTCACCACACAACTTTATAGCACTCTCATAATTTTAATTAATTGTAGGTAATATGGACTGAATAAACTCACAAACAATGTGGTAAAATAATGTTAATTGTTACAACGTAATGTACATATTAATGTAATGTAAACATTAGTTGCATTCGTCGTTTAATAAAATAGTTATAGGGTATAGGCCTGTCTTGGTAGGACGCCCTCAGACTAGGTGGAACGACGATCTTCGCAGGGTGGCTGGTAGCAGATAGATGAGAGTTGCCGAAAATAGAGCTGAGTTGCTTGCAATTAGGGATATTGACAAAAAAAAGTTTTTGTCCGTCTGATATATTATCAAAAAATATTGGACACGTATTTTTTATTTTTTTACGTAATCAAAAGATTAAGGCAATACATTGAGTTTAAAATGTGGCATGATGTCACTCTCCGGCACATTTTACACTGACTTGTGACGTAGCGACCTCCCCCCCCCACTCTCCAACTTTAATGCGTTTAATCTAAATCATTTTTTATTAATACGATAAAGGAAAAAATACGTGTACAATATTTTTTTATTATCTGACTGACGGACTAAATAGGTTTTTTTTTTCCAATATCCCTATTGGTGAGGCCAATGGCCTGCAGTGGACTATGCGGCAGGCTTATGATGATGACGGTGCGGTGCTTTAACTCTCCATACGTGTAGTTTTTTATTATATTTCTGTAAATTAGGCGAGGAAAAGATACTGCTCTTGTTGTATATCTTCATTTAGGTAACAGGTTTCTCACAAATGTATCTTAACCGCCAAAGGGCTGCGCGCCGATGACGTCATTCATATCTGTCAAGGACCGGGGCGCATTGGCCCACTAATTAGGATCTTATGGAGTGCCCCAAAAAGACGAATAAAACATACATCCCAGGTGCAGGACGCTTCGAAACCCAGTCGTAGGGTATATACGAGTACACCTTTGTTAAAATTATTTGAACATATGTATTTTCACTAAGCAGCGCGGAGTCTGGATTTGTGCCCGGTTGATGGCAATAGGCTCGCCCCCTATTACATGGGACTTAAAACATAACAGGGAAGAGCGAAATGTGAAGTTCTATACGTACAGTTCGATCTAAACCTTCGGGGTGATAAGGCTGTTTTGTTTATTTTCCTGAATAGACTGACTGTAGGTACCAATTTGCCTGAATTATAATAGTGGACGTCAAACTCATATTAATTAGTGGCGTGACAAACTGTCACGGATTTGCAACGTGTCAATTATGTTTTAAAGTCACTTAATTATCGGCTCAAATAGCTAATTAAATTGAATGTGTATTCGTTAATTAATATCGAATGCATTTGGTGCTTACATTTGCGCTTTGAATCTATACATATATCCAGCCAGCTTCTGCCCCTGACTTTGTTCACACCACAATATACTACAATAACAGCCACATTTTTATAAAACTTTCCTGTATACGTGTGTACATTTCTAGTTTTGTTCTCAACAGCCAAAATGTACAGGGAGTCAGGACTGGTAACGCAGGAGTAAGCGACGTTCACTTGTCCGTATGAGAAGCAGCTTGTCTACACATATTTAATTGTACATTATACAAAATATTATACCAATAAATAAAATTGAAGTGTCTGTTTGTAATACCAAAATAACAGCTTTAATTCAGTGTATTCCTACCTGAACCTGATAGTATGATCCCTTTACAACAACTGAGGAACCCAACCCAGCAGTCTAGGCGAAAATCCATGAGATTCAAGGCAAACTGAGCTTTGTGTTTTCCTAAATATTATCCAATTTTGGTCAATAAAAATAAGTTTTCTCTAAAGTCTCAAATTGAATGGCCATCAGAAGAAGGTTTAAATAAATGCTTTCGGTCTCCACGCGGTTGAAGCAACTGGCAAAAGCAAGTTCCCTATAAAAGTGAAAATAAATACCTACAGTCTATAATATATTTTGTCACACTGCTTTTCTGAAGTGAAGCTTTTACGCACGACGGATATATCCGGTTCGATCCGGCCCGAACCGGTCCGGAGCGGCACGGTTCGGATGATCGCATTAAGGGATTAACACTTTTGGAACACGGACTGAAATATTCTTTGTAAGATCGTTTGTAATATAAGATAATTTTATTGTAAATGCAATTTAAAAAGAGTACTTCTCTATTTATTTCGTAAGTGTGAATATTACAGGGTCTTCTTTTTATTTAAACTTGTGTAAGTGTATGGCGTGTTTGTGGAATATGCCAACGCATTTGTTTTCCTATGATAGTATTTATTTGCATTAAAAAAAGATATGAGGTCTGTGTCTTTTTAATAAAATTTGCACAAGTCCAAATTAAATGAAAAGAAGTAATTAAATTAAATTAATGAAAACAACCCTCCCACTTAACACAACACTTTTTAACAACTTTAACCCCTAATTTAATCTCCGTCTTCGCTAACTACAATAACAACATAACGCAAGTTTAATTACATCACCTTTAGCACTTTACATGAAGTGCTTAACGTAAACGCGCGCGTTAACACCAAGAGTGATTAATGACGTGGTTTTGTGTTGACTTTCAACAAGCACAACTATTTCATTAATTTAACAATATTACGGTAAGTTAAATTGGTTTAGAATATGTTTGAAATTAGTTTCATAAGTAGGTTTATATACTACATAGGTTGTTTTTTTTTTGGGTTAACTACTAAGTGCCATAGGGGTACCTTGTAACAGGGTAATGATAACATTAAATGCCCTATTTTTTACTAGATGGTAAGACCGAAATATACCTTTTAATACGGCTATTAAATTAATCTTTATTTTCACGAAACAATAGGCGAAATTATAATAACTAGTGGTCGCCCGGAGGTCGAAATTCGACCATAATTCATTTTAGTTGTATACTAATTCCATGCTGCCATGTCATGATTCTAAGGTAGCCCATCTTGTGTCAAACGCATGGCATAGTGTGTGTAATGTTTTTTTTATTAATTTAATTTATTTCTAACGTATTTTACATAAAAATATTTGCATTCTACACTCTTTCTCCATATAAACTTTAACTGTGCCAAATGTCATACTCCTCCGGCCGCGTAATTTTCGTAAAAAGGGGTACAAAGTTTTTGCTTCACGTATTAATATAATAATAATACCAGCCTCTTATTGTTCCACTACAGGGCAAAGTCCTATTCTCATACAGAGAAGGCACGAGCATTGATTTCTACGCTAACGCGCTTGCTCAAGACCGGTTGGCGATTTAAGATTTTAACTGTATAGTCCAGCTTTGCTCACGATGTTTTCCTTCACCAATATTAGTCATATCCGCGTTAACTCAGAAACTGCATAATTATGAATTGAAAAAGTCACAATGGTACTCGAAATTACTGCCACATCATTTTTAAACTTCGAGCTCTTACAGAGAATATTTTACAAAACTTGTTTCCACCCGGAATTGAACTAGGACCTCTTATTAGAACACTTTCGGAATTATTAAAATTTTTAGAATGAACAAATCTTGCAGCTCAAATCATAATTAAAACCTCAAAATAACTGTTAATTGATATTTAATCCTAGAACAATTTCACAATATAAAAGCCTATTTTAATAACATTGATGGATTTTTTATATTAAAAAGAAGTCCATTACAGATCTTTTTATAACGAAAAAGGAACGAAAAATACATTAAGAGGTGTGAATAAAAGTGATGGAACCAAATCTCATTTACATTATTTCATTTGAAAATAAATTCGAATAACTTCTTACCTTCGTTCACTTTGAGGGGCCGAAATATTGAATTGAGCATCGTTAAGGGTATATTGAGGGTTATTCAAATACCTTATTTAATATTTTGTTTTTATATTGTAATTTCTAAGGAATTTCTTAGTAGCAGCCCGGAGTCCGATTAGATAGGATTTGTGCCCAGTTGATGGCAATAGGTTCGCCCTTTATTTGAAGGGACTTACACATAATTAGGTGAAATGTAGGTGCACTACTGCCTAGCCCTTCAAGGATTACTGGTGTGATGTTATGTTATTTTATTTCTGAGGTTTTAGAACTTTACTTGCAAGGGAGGGAGCTTAATTAGAGGAAATAGCTGTTGCCGGTTTCTTCGTTTGCATACAAACTTCAGCTTATAATAAAATAATTATCGTTGCAGTTTTTCGAATGACTGTTATTTATGTAAAATTGCTTTAATAGTAAAATCACCTGGAACAATTTTTTTTATTTTTTTTGTGGCTGTGGTGTGTCTTTTTATTGCTCTTTTTCAATTAGCAGTGAAATTAATAAAAAACAATTAATTAAAAAATTGTAGTGACATTTGTTGATATCTGTAATTTAAAAGGGACGCCAAAATGTCCCTAAGTAAAACTTAGTCTCTATTCTTTTTTTAATTTTAAGTTACTTACTATCGTCCTAAGATAAATTGAACCAGACTAACAGAACCAGCAACTTTCACAGACCATTAATTACTTGCATTAACTCCAGGGCACGATAACAGATGGCGCTGTCCGCAATTTTAATTGCTGCTCAAAGTTTACCCATCAAATAGTCTGAGTTCGCGAGACATCACTCAGAATGTCAGGCATTGTTTTAGACGAAACTAAGTAATTAGACTTTAGAATTAGGTTAAAACTTAGGCGACGATTACAGTGTTTCTCTTTTTGAAGTTTAGTTTTCGTATGAATAGAGTTTAGATTTGGAAGTAGCAATTTCCTTGCTGATTTGTTTATTTAGTTATGTGTTGGATGTCTGGAGGAGCTCGTGGGTAATAACTGCTGCACGGGTCGATCCGACAAGTTAAGCTACGCTTGCCGGGGTTGGTTTGTGGATGGGTGACGATCTTTACATACTGAGACTCCTACGTGCCTCGAAAAGCACGTTAAGCCGTTAGTCCCGGCTGTCATTCATGGATCTTTGACAGTCGTTACGGGTCGTCAGAAACCCGAAAGTCTGACAACCAGTCTTACCAAGGGCTATCGTATTACCTAGTTACTGGGTTGTGGAAGTCAGTTAAGCAATCGCTCCATGTAAAATACTGGCATTCAGCTGAATCCCGTTATACTGTAAGCCGACCTCAATAAAGTTGGGAAAAGGCTAGGCAGATTGATACTAGGTAGGATAGAACCCGTAAGGCCCTTTGTACAAACACGTTTTTCTTACCGTGCCAAACCACGGTTTATTCGCCGTGTGTAGGCACGGCCGTCAGTGTTGCATAGATCACTATTGAAGCTTGTTGATGCACACGTTTTTTCTAAAGAAACCGTGCCATGTACAAAGGGTCCTTATGAGAATGAGCAACATTATTTTATTTTTTAAGCACAACAAACGATTACAAATCTGTCTGCCAAGCACAGTTAGATCGTTTATTGAATGACATGATTTATTTAGTTGTAATAGTTCCTCGTTAGCCACGTTTAATTGCCTCGTTGGTCTAGTGGTTGCAAGCGCTACTGCTGAGCTCGAGGACCTGCGGGTTCGATTCTCAGATTGGGCAAAGTGTTATTGGGTTTTTCTATCTGGAATTTCTCAGTAGCAGCCCGAGTCTGAATTTTTGTCCTGTTGATGGCAATATGCTCACCCCCTATTACATGGGACTTGAATATAACTGGCAAAATGTGGGTATATTATACAGGCTGGCATCATCGACGCGAAAACTGGGACCATAAATTCAGTACATGATTCTGAAACCCACTGCGTTGAAATTTTCAGTCGGTTATAAAAAAAAATCTGCTGTGAAAATGAAATTGTAGTTTTTTTTTTATAATCGACGAAAAATTTGTATGTGTTGTTTTCATCATGTATAGGTACACCTCTGGCCAACCCTCCGGGAAAGCAAGGCGTGATGTTATATTGTGATTGATTTAGGTTTTTGTTAACCTACCAGCGACCAGCTCCTGCTTAGCACAGTTTTTACTTGAAAATATATAAACTTTCCGGAATAAATTCTCTAAACGATGGTGAAAACCTCCTCAAAATCGCTTGCGTGATTAAGAAGAATGACGCAGACATACAGACAAACGCGAAAAGTGACTTTGTTTTATAATATGTTTAAAGATGGGAGAAGATAATGAATTTTAAGAAATATGTCTGTAATAAGTTGAATTACTAAGTATTTATTACCCTAGTGAGAAATTTAAGCATACAAAAACCTCTTTACTTTGAAAGCATTTCTAGCCAATTATTTTGTTAAAACAATAACATTATTTTCGAGGAATTGTTTGTTATATTCGTAGCAACTCTGCTACGACTTATGAGTCGCCGTAGCAACATGTTGCTACGCCGTAGCTGTAATGCTACGAAATATTTGAAGACATTTTGTTGTTAGGTACATTCTACTGGTTTGATTGTAACTCTTTGAAAACGGAATTATTTACGGGGTCAAAATTAAACTAACTAGCCAAACTCCGCAGACGCAACAAAAAATTAATGAATTTGATGATTTATAGTACGGGGTCATCGAACGCTGTTTGTGAAGTCACTTGAAACGTCAGTTTAGAACATCAGTTTTTTTTTAATGTAAACTTCGCAGAGGGTTGCACGACATTGGTCAAGTGTAATATTTGTCAAATCGGCAATTCGTCAAATTTGATATTGGTCAAAGGGGTTACACGACATTACGACCAATAGCGTATTTGGCAAATTACGTAATTACACAAACAGACGATTTGACGAACTACAGCTTTGACCAATATCAAATTTGGCGAATTGCCGATTTGACAAATATCACACTTGACCAATGTCGCGTAACCCTTCTCAGACGTATTGGGTACGGAAATCTAAACATGACAAAACAAAAGAAAGCAGATTTTCTCATAACTCATACTTAAAGCAACAACACTACCAGCGGTCGTTGATTCAAAAAGAAGCCATGAATTATTTTTTATTTTTATTTTATCATGTTTAGATATCGCAGAGTTTCGCTAGCTAACTTCATTTAACCCTATATATTCATTAAATATTATATTATACATTATGTTATATTATAGTTAGTTTAACAGCGTTGTTCTTTTAAACTTCTTTACGATTATTGATATGAACGAATACATTTTTATTCAACTAAAGAAATCTCAATATTTTATCAAGTCGTAAAAACCGTGCGAAGCACGGGTCGCTAATACAAAGATAAAGCATGAAAATATTAGTACAAACAATCAGACACTCACTATCCCAATAAATTACATTTCATGAAATCTAAAAACTTTACCAATTCAAACGTGGGTTAAAACTCCAGCATTGGCTCCCAGCATCGTTTGCAGTTCATGGAGAGTTTGTGACCAATTAACTTCTACGAGGCTTTGTAACGAGTGACGACTGGTTACAGTTACTATGTATGTGCGAGTAGTTTGGAGCTTTATTTGAATTAGATGGTTTTAGTTTGAGCTTCGGCTGGATGTATGTAGCATTTAATATGTAGGTACAGTATGTTGGTACATCGGCAACATTCGTAAAACCGAACACCATCCGAACTGAGTCATTCATCATCATCATTTCAGCCGAAAGACGTCCACTGCTGGACATAGGCCTCCCCCAAATGGGGGGGCTTGCCATAATCGCCACGCTTGGCAGGGGGTTGGCGATCGCAGTATGGTATTAAAATGCATAGAGAACGCTGCTGCCCATTCTCTAGTGAGCTCCTTAGTCGCCTTTTACGTCACCCACGGGAAGAAATAGGATGGTACTATTCTTTACGTCCGGCACCACACGGACTGAATACGCCTTCAAAATCACCATTATTTATAGTAACTTTAGGTGAAAATGATCTTTACGAAAACGCAATAACTTGTAAAGTCATATAACCAAATATATTCGTAAAATTGAAACGAATGAATGTAAATTTTCAAATTTATGCTCCATCTAAGTTGCGTGGTACTGTAAAGGTGCCGGTACGACGTTAGGCAATAAGATTTACAATTCCAAGTCGATGATTATAATAATAATAATAAAAAAACGATAGCTGGCAACACTAACGTCAACACATCAAAAAATCGTTTTCTCAATTTCCATAACTTTATTTATTTTAGACGCAGTTTTTATGTTATAACAGAAGCCGAAAACAAACCTTTAACCCCATAAATCAAAATAAAACATAAAAAAGAATAAAATGAACCACAGAATTAAACTTTAATGAAAAAATGCCATAGCGGAGGTGAACTGACAGATGTCACCCCTCCAATAAAACCATGATTTCATAAAACGAAATGAAAACGAAATGTTGACGAGATCAGCTGCAAGAGCACGCCCACCACCTTCGGACTCGTCGCTCAGCTCCGCCTCGCCGCCGCCGGTACCCAGCCCCACCGTGAGCGCTGTGACGACCCCGGCCGCGGTAGTTGCGTCGAGCTCGAGCGACGAGTATTTTTCCCCGCCGACGTCGCCAACACCTGTACGCCGGCAGGGGAGAGGCCGGCCACCGAGGAGCTTGGGACTTAGGGGCCAACCGGCCCCGAGCCGGGTCCCCGCTGCCGGTGGTTGTGTGCAGCGCATGAGATGGACTCAGTCTATAAACGAGAACGTCATGCGCGCATATTACGGGTCTACAGAGGGAGGAACTAACCTCACTGCGTACCGTGTTAGGATGCTGTCTCTATTTCAGGAGCTAGAGCCAACCGTCAACGTCTCGGCACAACGACTCTCGGATCAGGTGCGGGTCATCCAACGCAATCATAGGTTGGACGACACCGCACTTGATAGGCTGCGCTCAGAGGTACTGAGCAACCATATCATCTCAACTCCGGCACAAACCGCGGCACAAGCGACACCTATTGATGTAATCCCGCCGCGGTCCAATCGTGATGCTGAAGAGGAGGATGATAGGGTTACCACAGTAAGTAGCCAGTGCAACGTCCGATTGAGGAGCGCACTGGAGGATGCGCTTCGCGAGTATAGGTACACTCCGACCGATCTTAGGCCCCGACTTCCACGCTTACCCATGCACAAAAAAAATAGGGCGCTGGTGTGTGCCTTGGACTCGCAGCTTAAGAATTTCTTCGAGAGCAGCGAGGATCTCATTGATACACACTCGATCCTGTACTGTGCGGCTGTTGCGGCATGTCGTTTAGCTAACGTCAAGTTCCCAAACTGTGACGGAGCTACTCGACCAAAACCAGCCGTACCAGCCTGGCAGTGCAGGATCGAGCGACGTATCGATGGGGCCAGGGTACTCATCGGCAAACTATCCTGCTTCAGGGAGGGCAATACGAGACCGCGAGTGATGCGCTTTGTGAGGCAGGCATTCTCGGGGACTGGAATCAGCCCTCGAGAATACATGCCCCGTGTCACAGAGCGCATCGACTTCCTGAAGCAGAAAGTTTGTGCATGGGCGAGCCGTATTCGGCGGTATAAGCGGCGGGTTGATCGATACACGCAGAATCGTATGTTCCAGAACGATGAGAGGTGGGTATATAGAGCTTGGGAGCGACCTGAACAAAATGTGACGGACGTGAGCCGCCCGGATGATGCCGCCACGAGTGCATTCTGGCGCAGCATCTGGTCGGTGCCTGTCTGTCACGCTGAGGCTGGCTGGATGCAGGATGTCGAGCGAGTGTGTGAAACTATTCCAGAAATGGAAGCTGTAGTAATCACGCCATTAGACGTAGCCATAGCAGTCCGTCCATTACCGAACTGGAAATCACCGGGACCGGACGGACTGCATAACTTTTGGTTAAAATGGCTGATTAGTTCACACACTCGCCTAGCATCCCAATTCCAGTCATCCCTGGAGTCTGGGTCGCTACCACAGTTTCTAACAACAGGCGTTACCCACCTGCTCCATAAGTCAGGTAGTCCTGCGGAACCCAAGAATTATAGACCGATCACATGTTTGTCGACGGTCTATAAACTTCTAACATCCATTTTGAGAGTGAAAATTAACACACACATTGACAGTAATTCAATTATGTCTGCCTCTCAAAATGGATGTAGGAATGGGTCCCGCGGTACTAAGGAGCTACTCCTCATCGACATGGCCATAAGCCAACAGGTTCGTCGATCCCGCAAGGATCTGTCGACATGCTGGATAGACTATAAGAAGGCCTACGACTCGGTGCCACATACATGGCTCATGAGGGTGCTGGAGTTGTACAAGATAGATGCAACTCTGCGCACCTTCCTGATGTCGTGTATGGGGCAATGGAGGACGGTCCTTCGCTACCCAGGATGTCAACAGATCCAGGGGAATGATGAGCCTGTATGGATTAAACGGGGAATATTTCAGGGCGACAGTTTGAGTCCACTTTGGTTCTGCTTAGCCCTGAATCCTCTAAGCACACTGCTAGAGGATTCAGGTCTAGGCTATCGGTTAAGGAGAGGTGGTCAGGTCATATCTCACCTCCTCTACATGGATGACTTGAAACTCTTTGCCCCCAACAAATTGCGACTGATGGAGCTACTGAAGGTAACTGAAACATTCAGTAGCGCCATCAGGATGGAATTTGGTGTAGACAAATGTGCAGTCATGCATGTAAAGCGAGGGGAGATTATGGAATCCGAGGGAACTCAACTCTCGGACTCCATACACCTTAGATCCCTCTCCTCAGCCGAAAGCTATAAGTATTTGGGTATGTCGGAAGCGTTAGGCATCAACGTTGCTGACATGAAGCAATCGTTGAAGGAGCGCTTCTTTGGTCGCCTGAAGAAGGTTTTAATTAGCCTTCTTTCGGGCGGAAACAAGGTGCGCGCCTACAACGGTTGGGTCATGCCGGTTTTGATGTACTCTTTCGGCATACTCAAATGGACTCAGACCGAACTCGACGCCCTGGACAGAAGGGTCCGTACACTCCTAACCGCAAACCGGATGCATCACCCACGTTCATCGGTGATGAGACTGTACATCCCGCGGAAGTGCGGGGGTCGAGGCTTTTTAAACGCTAAGACCCTCCACAACCGCGAGGTGTGCAGCCTCAGGGATTATTTTTGTAAAGCCGAAGTGGGTATGCACCGGGATGTGGTCGCAGTGGACAAGGGACTCACCCCGCTCTCCATGGCTAAAGAGAACTGGCGCAAACCTGTAATACTTACTACAGATGACCGCAAGGAGGTATGGCAGAGCAAGGAGCTTCACGGGCGCTACTATCGGGCTCTTCATGAGCCTGGTGTAGATTTCTTAGCGTCCGTATCCTGGCTACGTTTCGGTGACCTTTTCGGGGAAACTGAAGGTTTTGTCTGTGCAATTATGGACGAAGTTATCTTGACGAATAACTACCGGAGACATATTATGAAGGACGGGACGGTTGACGTGTGTCGGGCATGCCATCGTCCGGGTGAGTCCATCAGACATATTATCTCTGGTTGTTCGCGTCTAGCTAACGGCGAGTACTTACACAGACATAACCAAGTGGCCAGGATTATTCACCAGCAACTTGCTTTGAAATATAAACTTGTTGACTCTGAGGTACCGTATTACAAGTATGTGCCCGACCCAGTTCTCGAAAATGACCATGTCACGTTATACTGGGATCGGTCTATCATTACTGACAGGACTATTGTAGCCAATAAGCCTGATATAGTGGTGATAGACCGATTAGCGCGCCGCGCAATGATAGTCGATGTTACCATCCCACATGACGGGAACCTCGTGAAAGCTGAGAAAGAGAAACAAATTAAATATCTCGACTTAGCACACGAGGTTGTCGACATGTGGAATGTGACCTCGGCTATCATTGTGCCGATTGTCGTAACGGCCAATGGCCTGATTGCCGAAAGCCTCGACCAACATCTCTCGAGGCTGTCGTTAGGCGGTTGGATCAAGGGCCTGATTCAGAAGGCAGTACTACTCGATACGGCTCGCATTGTGAGGAGGTTCCTGTCTCTGCAGCCCTAACCACCGGTAGCTTGGACCCTGCTCCCGACACCGGCGGACATCTATTTTTTATATTTTTAAATGTTTTTTTTATATAGTTTTTTAAGAAATATTTAAAAATGTAAATAAATAAGAAGACAAAACGAATAAACGAAATAATAATAATAATAATAATTGTTTATTTAGCAAAAGTAATACATAGACACAGATTCAACACAGTGGTAGACACATACAATAATCATGAATGGCTGTTTATACATAAGTGTAGGGTTACAAAAGTATTAAATGTATTAGACAAAAAAATTAAACCCTGCCTCTCAAACTAGGAGACCTGTATCTTGAGAGACAGTGTTCGGCAAAACGTAAGTAAAATTTTGTTGTACCTTAAAGAGTGAAGGGGTGTCAATCTACCATTACATATAGTGAATTGAACATCACGTGATGCGTGAGTGTGTGATGTGTATACTAAGATTACATGCAGTTGTGAGAGAAAATTAAAAATATTATTATAATAATATAAAAATAAATGTTTACTTATTTTTATGCTTAACATTTCAGTGGCGTGTTTTAGCGTGTGGTGTGTGTCAGAGCGTGTGTGTGTGTGTGTGCGCGTGTGTGTGAGGGTGTATGTGTGTGCGAGCGAGAGGGTGTGTGATCATGTGAATTTATTGTGTAAATGTACATATATGTGTTGTAAATTTTTGTATCTAGCAATAATTATGTCAAGCGACGTAAGTCAGTAGTATTATAATAATACTATGCAGTATTAACAATGTGTTTTTTTTTTTTTGCAATCAGAAAGAGGTCGGCGTTTGCGTCCACCTGACGGACTAAGTGCGGAAACCAACCCTATAACATAGAACATAGAGATCGGCGTTTTGGGGTAAAATAATGTATCTTAAGCGTCAAGGTAGCCCGCGAAAATCAACTTTTCTTACGTTTTTTGCAATTTGCAGGTCAGTATCAGGTTGTATGTTGATCTAAATATGATTCGCGGCATCATAAAAGTCCTCAATACAACTCTCTTAGTTCATGTAATCCTATTGAATGACTATTTTATGAAATCATGACATTTGAGGATTATGCTAACTTAAGAAGTTGTATTGCTGATTCTAATGATTATAATTCTGTAAAGCAATACTTGTTATGGTCGCGAACGCGAGCCTATTGCCATCAACTGGAGACAAATCCAGACTCCGGGCTACTACTGAGAAATTCCAGAAAAAAAAATACTTTACTCGATCCAGGTATCGAACCCAAGACCTCATGCTCAGCAGTAGCGCTTGCAACCACTATACCAACAAGGCAGTAATAATATAGACTGAAATACACATGCTATTAAAGCTAGCTTCTTACTGTTAGCAAGCAGTATGCTTAGCTTATATTTATAAAACATGCTCGTTGTATAGTTAATTGATTCAGGCGTGACTTTGCGGAAATCCATTATATAATACAATAGACGACGTATATTTAGTAACCCAATCCGCTTAACTGTTCTTATAGAGTCATAACACGTCGGGTCCGGGTTCGCAACAAGTCAATAGCCATCTTGAGTTCTTTATGACTCCTTAAGAACATGCAGTTAAGCGGATTAGGTTACTAAATATACGTCGTCTATTGTATTTTGCTCGTTCTATGTAAAATATCAAATATGTATACAAAAAAGGGTAAGATATGGTTATTACAATTAGCAGCATGTGATCGAAATTAGCATGCTTTTGTACTACGAGTAGTACATAGCCAGTAGTCCAGGCTCTACGGTGTGCCCTTAAAAATAATCTCGTTGAAGCATTCTAAAACCTTTTACAACGCACCATAGCAGCCAACTAGGTAGATACTATGGCGGCTCTAGTCTAGCTTTTACTAGACACAGCCCGGTCAGTTGTTAACATGGCCGCGACTGAATACATCACTCAGGTCAGAGCTACTCCATAGTTTAGAATTGTAAAACAGTTCAGTATTCTGAACATTGTGGGGAAGGCTTTTGTTGCTCTTTTGGTGAGTTTAAAATGCAATTGGTACATGCAAGCCAGTCGTGCAAAATGTAGTTTTAATAAAAAAAATTGTATAGGTCTCACTGACTGGGCACGGAATTGCTGCGTCGGAGTGAATCTGTCCAATTATAAAATTAGGTTTATCTTCAAACCCAGAATTTAGCTATTTTTGAATTCCGAACTGTATACCGACAACAGTAAAGTTCACTGACATCTTAGTATCAGACTAAATTGTCAGTTTTGTGTATATAACTGTATTTCAATTACAGTTACGGTCTTGTTACAAAACTGGTTTGATGGTATGGCTTAAACCATTCCACTATAAAAACCTTGTTTTGTAATAAGACCTCATAGGTTTACTCTTTTTACTTGTTAAGATAGAGACTTAAGATACACAATTAATTATCTATTGTGATGTTACCCCCAACGGTTTGACAAAAAGCATGAAAACTGTATGCGTCGACCAGCGTTGACACCCAGCGCTAGTCGGCGCCTAAAAACGCTGGCATATCGGCACCGGAAACCAGCTTTCTACATGAATACACCCTAAGGATACAAACTTATATGATTCATCCGGCAAATACTTGTAAAGTGTGCAGCTTGCTCAACCCAAAAATACTCCAAACAGATTGCAATAAAACCACAGGAATGGTTTTTTACGTGAAAAGCCCTCACTCAATCAGAGGTATCCTACCAGCTGCAATCTTTACAACTATCTAAACGTCGCAAGTTATATCCCCATTATTTACTTGAACAAAAACAAACAGAAGCAAGGGTCATTAGCCTAAGAGCCAGCGCACACAGAGCAGCATAGTGTGTAGGAGCTATTAGGGTGCTTGCATAAAGACAAAAGTTTTATGGTCTTGATTTGTCGGTACAGGTCGGTACTCACAGGTATAGATAGACAATACAAGAGTGCCCGATATAAAAAAGTGTAATCCGTAACGACATGTTTTAACCCGTGTCTTTATGTGCAAGCGCATACAGAAAGAATTGATCTGACTTGTCCGTGCTGGGAACCTGTATCTTTTTGCGAGCAGCCATACACGCTACTTTGAACTATATTTTATCGATTTAACAATAAAAACTGCTCTAGTATTGTGCTTTGTCTGCGCTGACGCTAAGAAGGCAAAGAACTTCACTATAGTTCCTATCTCAATAACACTTATTCGGGAATTTATGATTTTAGTTCCAAAGCAATATCGTAACGTTATCTGTTAAAATATTGTTAGTGTTTGTGTTTCGAAGCTCCTGTATTTTCAAGGATTAGTCGCAGTTTTGTTTAATTAATAGAAAAGTTTTGTCGTTCGTTAAGATCAAATTGTTTGCACTAACGTACACGTTTTGAGAATACCCACGGATACCGGTAAAACCAGACGTGTAGTGCACCTGCTGGGGTTGCGGGTTTGTCCGAAAGGGATATCGCGGCCCCGGCACACAGGCAACGGAAGGAACACGGGTGGGTTTTAGTCAGTAAAAGTCTGACACTCCCTCTCGCTCCGCCCAGAGCGGGAGGAGTCATTTGATGATTTCCCACCCAAAAAAAAAAAAAAAAAGACGTGTAGTGCAAGTGAATTTCTCTCAGTAACAGCCCGGAGTATGTATGTGTACCCATAGCATAATCAACGTTCCCTGCTGGGGCGCAGGCCTGAGGCAATGAACCATAATGATCCCAGGCCCAGTGCCGGTTGATGGATGTCACATGTCTTCGAGTTTTTGGTTCTAGGACATGCCGGTTTCCTCACGATGTTTTCGGTCCCCGTTTTGAGAGCAGTGGTAATGATATGAATTACACAAAGTAAAGTTCTTGTCAGGGCTGTTACCTCTTGGTCATCACTGCTCTCCCACTGGGCCACCGCTGCAGGCTCTCACTGAGCCACCACTGCTCATGTGTACCCGCGGTTGATGACGAAATGTGAGTGTATGTTGAGTGTTGCCAATGCCAGTGTAATATTGCAAGAATGTGGTGCATTTTGACGACATTGAAAGTAGAAAGGCATTTCGACGACTCCACGGGACAATATCATTCCCAACACAAAAAAGAAAGTTAAATGCCGTTTTAATTAGTTCCCGAAAACGAGTTTAGTCTTCTTTTCATTTTTTTCTTTATTTATTGTGCCTTGGAAAGCACTTAAAGTCCGGTTCAGCACCTGATCTCTTCGTGGTCGTGTCGGATTACGGTCCCATCGGACTATAAGAGTGAAGTAACAGAGAGCACCTGTGTTTGCACACACGCTTGTGCAATATAATACGACCTCCGTAATTAGCAGTCTTCCAAAGGCAGTGGGCTGTAATGTACCACTCGAGCTCTGTGCGGGTTGGTAGTGTGAATAAAAATACAATATGTACACACACATAACAGGGTCAGCAGTCTGTTCATGCTGGGGACTCATCGTCGAGTTGTTGCGATCTTGCAGCTCGCGTCCCTCAAGGCGGTATATCATTACCGTAACATTACCGTGCTTTCGACTGCGTCATCTTTATGCTGACGATTTGCATCTTTAGTGCCAGGCAAGTGATGACAACATTTCCGATGCCATTGAGGAGCTAAATCGGGATTTAGGTGTACTTACAAGCTGGTCTGATCGATTTGGAGTGGCGGTTAACCCTACGAAGTGTCAGGTATCATAGTAGGCAGTTAAGCCATTCCCCCAACGGGTTAGGCAGAGGTGTGCTTATAGTACACCCACAGTTCGCCAGTTATGTTTAAGTCCCATGTAATAGGGGGCGAGCCTATTGCCATCAACCGGGCACAAATCCAGACTCCGGGCTGCTACTGAGAAGTATTTTGTATACTTTACTTGTTTCTATATTTACATACCCGACAGGTGCGTTTAGGTTTTCGCTGACATACTACAGATGTCCGGAATTTGTCTAAGCAAGACTTAGACTTAGGCTAGACTCAGTGTCTAGACTAGACCCAGATAAGCTAACTGATGGATCGCTCAAATTTAACATGATTATACACATAAGTTATTTCAATATTTTTTCGGATCAACTGTTCGTTTACCTAATAAATTATGCTTTTAGGGAATTATTTTTTCGATATAAGAAGGGATTCATATATTTATTGGCTTCCGTCAATAAAGTTTTCAATGTATTAAATAGAATATTATTGTAAATTTTTAAGGTCCCGTTCCTCACGAAAAACCCTTAAAGGATAATTTCGTTATCCGTCTTTCTGTCAGTCTGTCAAGACCCTTTTTCTCAGGAAGGCGTGGAAGTATCAAGTTGAAATTAATATGAAATACGTAAATCTATGGTCTCTTAGAGCTCTACAAAAATCAAGCTTCTAAGTCAACGCAATCAAAAAACGACATATTTTGATACTCGCAAATAAATCAAAACTTACAGAAAAAAAAAAATCTGCTGTTTCCTACCTTTATGTTCGCATATCTCTTCGAAATAATAATGAGTACAATGACCCCTTAAGGGGGCGCCCAATGGTCCACTAGCGCCACTCCTTTAAAAAAATATTATCTCGTGACTGAGAAGGAATTATGAATAACGGTTAGTAAGGACCCTCGGAGGAACGAAATTCGATCTAAAGAAAAGCGGCCACATTCCTCTAGATCGTATTTTGTTGCTTCGTGTCTCAATATGAAACTTTATAAAAGGTATTAGAAAATTCTAGACACACTTACCGAGGGTCCTTACTTGCCGTTATTCTTAATTCCTTCTCAGTCACGAGATAATATTTTTTTAAAGGAGTGGCGCTAGTGGACCACTGGGCGCCCTCTTAAGAGGTTTAGTATAAACAAAAACTAAGGTTGTTTAAGGTTGATATTCCACCAAAACCTACAGGCACTACGTGTTGCAAATTCATTTATTGTACGTATCTCTAACGATTGTTCTAGAAAAGTCTAAAAATTTACTTCTGAACACACGCCATCTGTGCCGGACATAGGTTCAGAAAGTTTATCTAATTGAATCTTCAAATTATAGTCTGTTTGTTCTCATGATACAGCAAATACTATGATACTCGTAGTTGTGAGGGTCGTAGTTCTATAGTCTGTAGTCTTAGGAATTGGACCGTGAATAAGCCAAGTCTACTTAGTAATTGTTTGGTAAGGGAATATTGGTTTAGAACAATTTGGGAATATTTGTTTGGTAGTTATTGTTATCATATAGTCTTAAAGTAGTTTCGGTTTTGGGGAATATGGTTAATTTATGAGTAGTAATATTAACCCGCACTGGATAAGTACTTTAACGACGTTTGAACAAGTTACTCGAATGAATCATTTATGAAAATAGGATAGTGATTCCTATTTTTTTTTACTATTAGTATTAAAATGTTTATAAAATTTACTCATCACACTGTTTTTTTATGATTTGTATTGCAATATGTGGTTAGCTAGTGACCTCGACAATTGATCATATTATTTACTGTTATTAGTAATTAACTCTTTGTTTATTTATTTTACATCGATGGTCCTAGTTTATCATTTATAACTTCCAGTTACAACTATATGTAAGCGGGCACGCCCTTTATGCCTGGAGGCTTTTTTATTTAGATATTAAATTCTGTTTACGTTTAGTTTTTTTTATTTCGGCCTGAGTATCGATGATTGATTGGTTGAGTTCTCGATGATTTTGTTTGGTATATTGGCGTGTGCTAGCTAACATATGGCTAATAATTTGAATTATGTTTTGTGTTGCGTAATGTAAATTATTTTTAATACTATTATATAGAATCTTTTTTTTTGTTCTTCTAACTGAACAGACAGCTGTGCTGCTGGGGAGTTTGTTGCGCCACTTCTTCTTCCCAGCTAATGCACTAGGAAGTGGTGAAGGGTGGGCGTTTTGGGGGACTGTCTTATGTAATTTTGATGTTCGAAAAGTGCTGATTCTCAGCCTAGTTTGAATAAATGACTTTTGAATTTTGAATTTTTTGAATTTTATATACAATTATTAAACAACTAAATACACTAGGTAGTAAAATAAATAAATAATTTAAAAAATAAATACAAAAACAAGAGGTCACTTAGATGTCGAAGTACTCGTCCGGATCGCTCATTGTTAGGACTGAAGTCAAAAGCAATGGACTGTAATTTAAATGAATGTAATCCAAAAAGGTATAATATTGTCGATGCTGGTAAACGTATGGAGTGCGCGCGCGTGCCGTTGCCGGAGATCGGTAGCGAAGTGGTCGATGGCCCACGTCCCGCACGCCGCACCTCTCGCCACTGCCCGCGCCGCCTTCCGCTATCTCACTACAGCAGCCAAAGATTGCCGAGTGGTTGGAGGCGCCCGAACAGAAACGTGCCCTGAAGACTGGCAGCATTACCACATTGAATGGCAATGCTAATTCTTTGGCCAAGAACGAGCCAGCCCTCTGGTCACGTGAAATGTCGAGCAATTGGCGAGGAATTTCCATACGAAGAAGACGCGCACTCAGGCCCCATGACCAGAGCGTTTCTAAATAAATTACTTTTTACATGCAGACGGGCGCTGTCAGTTTTCCGAGCTGACTATCGATTAATTTCGTATCCAGAAGGAAGCTATTTTATATTTAGAAAAAAATTACATAACGGCCTCGTTGTCTAGTGGTGAGGTTCGAGATTCGATTCCCAGGTCAGACAAAGTGTTATTAGATATTTCCATCTGGTATTGTTCAGTAGCAGCCCGGAGTCTGGATTCGTGTCCGCTTGATGGCAACAGGCTCGCCCTCATTTACATGGGATTTCAACATAACTGGCGAAATGTGGGTGAGCTTTAGGCGCACCTCTGCCTAACCCTTCGGTGAATGCAGGCGTGATATTATGTATGTATGTATTCACTTGCTTCAAAAACGGTGAAGGTAAACTTCGTGAGGAAACCGGCCATACCTGAGAGATATTTCTCGACGGCATGTGAAGCCAAGTCAAAGGCCCATGGCCGGCATAAAAACTCTGACATCAGGTTAGTTACTAACCACACGAAAAAGAAAGAAGGCTTCTAAGATAAAAATCGTGGAGGTTGGATGAGAAAGCCGTCCGGGTTAAAACTTCTACAGTACCTACTGATAGTCACGGTTGCTAACTTCGTGTTGATAGTTATGGACTTGTTGGTTCTTTCCTCGAGATGGTTTGTTTTAAAGATAAGATCTACGGTGTCTTTTCTACTCACATAAGATGTTCTAAAAACTCAATTTTATACACAAGCTAGGATACCCGTCACTTGGATGAACTTTTTTTGTAGACTTTCTTTCCGAATCCTAAGCAAAAGCTTCCTTCCAGAAATTCTTCAACTGCATCATTCACTCACAGAAAACATTCTATCTCCTACGTTAATATGAGAATGGTCAGAGGAAAAGGGCTTGAAATATCACAAAACTGGTTACTTAATTGTAAAAAACAAACTAGTATACAACATGAAATAACATCATAGGTGAAAATTCCGTCTTTACGTCTTTCGGCTCGTCGTTCAAAAGCCACTGCAAAGAATATACTAATTACTACTCTCTTAGCCACTGTCCATCAACCTTTTTAAATATCTTCCATGTCATCCCAACCATATGTCTTTTGGCATACGTCATCTGTCTCACTTACACCTTAGCATTCAGCTCTCTCACACAATCATGCATTCATCTACGTTCCATTCGTACATAAATATGTAGAAACTCACAAAAAGAAAACATAAACAAGCCATGAACACACCATAAACAATAAACAAGTGTCCCATTGTTGTGCCATCATCATGGATGCCATTTTATTAACGTGCTATTAGCAGAATTAGATTATTAATAAGATAGGAATTTAATGGAGGGAGTGGCACTTCCTACGAGTATTTCCTTATTTTCTGAGTGTTTGTTTTTTAATGACATTAATATTTACTTAGTTTACGTTTGTGTTTACTTTCTTTGTTTATATTATTATTATTTTAATTATTGTGAATGTGAGGACTATGTGTGTTATTTTCTTTTTTCGTTTTTTTTTTCATTTAATATTTAGCGTTTGTCTGGCAGTTTGAGTACTTTATGCGGCCTACCCAAATGTCCTTTCTTTAGTATTATTCGTCGAGTAGTTGAGCTCCTTATGTTGTGAGTTGAGCTACACGATTACTGACAAATGCGTGCACTGTTTCGATTGGTCCACTCAAATCTGTGTGCTTTTTTCGTCAAAAGACACTCACAGACACAATGAGTATCTGTGATGGTCTTTCATCTACATGGTCCTCATATGGCCTGACTAAGATTATGTCTGAACTTTAAAAGACACGGTGACCTCTGAGTTTGTGTCGGTCTTTCTTCTTCGAGTAATCCGTTAGGAAACACCGAACTCATATAATATACTCCATAGGTTTAGGTACTTAGTTAAATAAAGGTAAACATAAAAAACCACGTGACGAGTCAGTTGTCAAGTAACCGACTAAACGTAATACCTGTCGCTTCACTTGTCATGCTACGTCACAGTTGTACTCTTCAATTTAGCAACGTTATAATTCGTTGACGTTTAGGGTATGGGCTCCTTACAATAGACAGATTACAAAATGTTATACTATTTTTATAAATCTAATTAAAAAATTGTGCTCAAGCAGTTACAGCTAAGAGTAGTTTAAGAATAAATTATAAAGTAATTATAAACATACATGAATAAAAGAGGAAACGGAAGGAAATTTAATTTGGTTTTATTGTATTTTTAAACAACAAAGTGTCATCTATAGAAACCCTTTTTACGATTTGTTTAGCTTTATTTAACTACCTAAACCTATGGAGTATTGTTTTAAAATATTGTTATTGGTCTGCTCTTTCTTCCGTTTCTATTACACAGTAACCATACATTTTAGAGCTATTTTTCTACAAAGACCTGTAAATATCACCAGAACAAAGAACTTTTTTCACAGTAACGAACAACTAAATAGTGTCCAATTGTGTCATATTTATGTTTCTTACTGTGAGAATAAAGTTGTCTGGACTCGAGCCAAACTGCAGCAATTCTATTATGAAAAGATCCAAAAGGAACTCTGTTTCTCTGCAATGAGTGTAATTTTCTGTAGTTTAATGTTTTTTGAAGTACTTGAAAGTGCTCAAAAGTATGTACCGTTCTTAATATTTTCGAAAAAAAAATCAATTTTCTGTCTTAAAAATGAGCATCATTACCGACTCTGTATAAAAATATGGCTCTGTATTTCTGAATTGGTATTATATTTTTCGGAAAACCAGGAGGCATTAATATGACAGAAGTGTTCATAATACTGTCATCTAACGCCTCTTAGCGCCAAAAAGAAGAAAAAATAATAATTTGAAAATGGAATATTTTACTTCAACAGCCCGCTCTTGGCGTGTTTATGGCCAGCAGGCAATTGATGTTTACAATAAATTAATTAAATAGGAGGCAGCGAGAGTATTCACGCTTTTTTGTCAAACGAGGATTATAATTTTTGACTTTTTATTTCTGTTTTTGATTTTGTTTTACCGAAATAGATGATATAATTTTGTGTAAATCGTGCGTACAGGTACACTGAACACAATGTAGGTAAGGTAAGTTTACCATGCTTATCGTAGAAAATTTATCTATTTCTTTCTTTAAAGTTTCTTTTTTTATCTTTGTTTTTATAATAAAACTTTAAAAAGAAGCAAACTTATTTTTGGTACTTCATTTCAAGTTGGCTTTTTCATTACATAACATGCCTGTATATTATTAAATTTAGTTATTAATCTACCGTCATGGGAGCAAGGCGTCAGTTCATGTAACAATCTGTGAAACTAGACCAACCTCATTTCACAGTATCGCCACAAATCAAATCACTTCAGCCCTTCCCCTTCTCATTACCTCAACATATAGCCTACATTCTATAAACCTCTATAAAACGTTCCGTACCTTCCGGCTCACAATCATCGACCTTTGCCTCTCCAGAAATAGAAATGTAACCCCGTTCCACGGTCCCAACATTCGAATTTCGAACGACAGCGTACTTTATACGGATATATTCTGGATGGATTGGTACTTCGAGCTCGATTACTACTTAGAATGTATGCTCTCCTGGTAACAATAGGGGGGATGCGGTGTTATGGGAGATTTTCTATTGTTGTTACTTGATGGCTGTGACATGTTTTGATTTTGTGGTGTTTCTCTTTGTTTTGTGCACAATCAGCTATCAATATTTTACGATTCATAAAACTTTAAAATTAAACCTGTAAATCAAAGATTGATCCCGTTATTGTACTATCCTCATTAAAAAATAAACAAGTTATCTACGAGTATTTTATGACGATCTCTCACTGCATGTTCGCTATTATCGATTGTCAAAAACAGAGAGACGTCAGATATAAAAAAAAAAAATACTTATTATAATCCCATCATGCCTCCTTAGTACTGAGAGAAGGACACCTCACGGAATACCAAATAAATGAACGACTATTCTCTTAAACATATTTTTTCAAAAACATTTTCTGTTCAATCTATCCTCTTTATTAATTCCAATAATATCTCAAAGTAATCATTATCACATCTTCGACTTGACCGCCTATCTAACATAAGATAACAGTTCGACCACAAAGGTCTTCGCAAAAAGGTTCGATCAAATTAGATTAGTAACCTAATCCCTCGTCGAAGATAGGTTAATGACTCTCGCTGTCAATTAACGAAAAGGGCCATTTGGCGTAAAAAATGTGCTCTGTAAGCAATTTATTGGTTTTCAATATAGTGGTTTTAGGAGTAATTGCTGTAGGGAGCTCAGGACTCATTAAATGTAATTAGAGCTAAATAATTAAAACCTAATGCAGTAATGTTCAAATAAAACAAAGAAATACTGTTATCGTTTTTGTTTTATTAGCTCCTATGTTTTTTTCGTTATAAGTGTTAAGGTGTGTTTAGATCAAACGGACGTAGAACCTGAACAAGAACGAGATCACTATTTTTGAGACATTCTTGTAATTTTAGTATGTATGGGCCAACGAAAGAATGCTGTATGCCTGTTAACACAAAAATAATTTGGTGGAGTAGGGAATAGAATGTGCATTTTCTCGTTTGGTCTAAACTCAACTATGCAAATTTGGGCCCAGTTTCCGATTTCAATAACTACATCAGCAAGCTGTACAGTAACAAAATAAGTTATATATGAAGTAACACAATAAAACAACGAAACTTATATTTGCCTAGAATTCCTCATTGTCTCGCTGATGGTGGCACGTGTGTTGGATCATTTAGCTCCCTTCAAAATGGTTGAGCTGAATGGTACTAATCCATGCGTCATGTTCGTGAACGAGCGCCGTCAGTTGGGACTGGTCAACTCTTCGCTGCCTTGGCTGATTTAAAATGGAATTGTTCTTTGTTTTATCTTTTTATTACGGATGCTTCTAACGTGCACGTCTTTCTACATGGTTCCCATATGTTTAATTTCAACATGAATGATGTAACCCATATTTGTAACAATTTATTTAAAAGAGTGTCCGTGGCGTTTCTTGCCCGTTCTTCTCCATTTTTACCTACTACGCTTTGGAATGGGCAACTAGCTTCATATTTCTGACTGATCGATTCCTTGACAATTCAAAAGTGCCTGTAAATGGTTTAAATGAAATAAATGCTTTGAGTTTGATTCAAACCAATCATTATCTACACCAAATTCCTCCTACACCTGCACCTCGGATGACCTACAGAAAGCCATAGACGCCGCAATCAACGTGCCCCAAGAGACCATCTACATGAGAAGAAGAATCAGAATAGAAAACTTATCCAGGCAATTTCAGAGGTTATCAAAATGGCGTTTACTATACGTTTTATAAGGAAAGAAGTAATTTTGAAAGCACCCCCATAATCTCCACTCAATGTGAAGACGGAGACACCAAAAAAGGCAGCGCCGGGTTTTCAGTTAACGATCGTCGAACATACGGCCACTCAAGTTAGGTAGCAAAAGTAGTAGACAATATTGATAACTAGTTTTAGCCCGCGGCTTCGCCCGCGTGGATGTCGGACAGTACCCAATGTTATTATTTAGGTTATGGACTATCTGTGTGCCAAATTTCATCCAAATCCGTTTCTGCCGTTTTTGCGCCAGTCCGGAACATACATCCAGACAAACGGACAAAAATTCTTAACACTATATTTTCGGCATCAGACTGGTTTCCACACCTCGTTTGTTTGTGATTTGAATATTGGGAGTTTGGAAAATCAAAATAAAAGTATTATACAGACTGTCAGTACCTACAATGAAACACAACAAGGTACATGAGTAGGTATTTTGTTGAATGAAATATTGAAGAATCCTAATCCTAGCTAATATTATAAATGCGAAAGTGAATTTGTTTGTTTGCTACGCTTTCACGCTAAAACCGCTGACCGGATTTCGATGAAATTTGGCACATGGTTAGGTTAGATATGGTTGATATGGTGTGGTTATATATTATATATATGTTGGAGGATGGTATGTCTCTTTCATTATCGGGCAGGAGCAGTGATAGCCTAGTGGTGTGACCGTCGGACTGCCAAGTCATAGGTCTCGAGTACGAACCCAAGGTACTAACCTCTAACTTTTGGGATTCATGTGAGTATTGTATAATTATCACTTGCTTCAAAAACGGTGAAGGAAAACATCGTGAGGAAACCGGCATGCCTGAGAGATATTTCTCGATAGCATGTGAAGCCATGTCAGAGGCCCATGGGCGGCTTTAAAACTCTGACACCAGGTTAGTCACTAACCACACGAAAAGAAGATTATCGGGCATATTTTTAACTAATGTGGGCGTTCTAATGTGTATTGTTGGATATTGCGCAATACATATAAACATAACAAAAAAATTACAATAAGCGATAAGGCCGCCCATTGTATAATTTGTAGTGTTTACAAATTATACAATGGGCGGCCTTATCGCTTTCCACGATCTCTACCAGGCAACCTAAGAATGGACAGTGATTTACCTGGACATAAAATGGGGCGGTCGTTGGTGCAAATTATAAGTATACAATATACTAGAATAGATACACAGATAAATACATATCCTAAATAATAGATACATAAATACATACATACTAAATATATAAGCAGCGAAAATAAATGAACCCTATAGATAATTACAGTTGTGAGAACAAGATCACAACGACAAGTAATGTTCCTTCACGAGTCTCTTAAACACAGGTAACGATTGCGCGTGCTTTATATTCCATAGAATATAGCTTAAATTAGATATGCATAAGTCAATTCAGTGCCACAGTAATAATAAATTTAAAATTACTACATTTGAATGGTTAAAGACCTTGGATTATGTAGATGTAGAAAATCTCTTAAAAACATAATTCATTGCACTTTCACACACACAGATACACATTTTTTATTCACTGACCCACGCATACACACACTTTCACCCTCTTACACACTCACACACACCCACCTATACACACACGCACACACACGCACTCATACGCATGGCAGCACCTTTGTAAACTAATTTATATTGTAACCTTTTATTTTTCTTTTATTAAATTCGATAGGACATAAGAATATTGTCACCATAGGGGAAGACACTAACACCTGCAACACAGTCTTGACTAGCGCAGGTGTTAGAGAATCTTATTATATTGTAAATGTACTTATGTCAATAAAGTTTATTATTATTCATTACAAGTATCTACATTTTCTTCTGAATCTAGTGTACAAAGTACCTACTCTCACCTTTAACAAACATCATTAAAAAAAACTCGCAAAATATGTTACCAGACATTGCCCGTCCGCCCAAGCCGTGAGTCCCAGCATCCTACAAAAAAGATACCATCTATACATCTGTAGATATATCTGCGTATAACGGATCTGTACCCTGGACTTTATAGTACCATCAATTTCAAGACGGCTGACACATTACAGGGATCAAGGAACCCGTATTGACATCTTTATGTGTACTAGGCCTTATTTTAGAACTGAAGTCGGTATTCATTTAAGTCTCTCCTTCGGTCTGGCGATTTTATGCCTATTACGAGGATCAACCTGGGTTTGGAATGAGTCCTGATGATAGTAATGATCTTGGCGATTTTCTTGCTAGGTTTTTATTTTTTCTACTTTTCTTATGCCTTACAAATGTTTATTTGTTATTGTTATGAATTTCGGTGTCGTCTATGACTTCAAATTGCTTTATTTATAGTATACTCGTATTGCTAGAAGTAGCTGTGTTTGTTAAGACAAATCCGAGTCGTTTTAGACGTCTATTAGATGTAGTACCCCGGAATAGACGTGATAATAGTGAGCTATGTCTGGAGTCAGCCAAGACAGCATTTATGCGCAAAAGTGTCTACTGCATGGCTCCAGTCATTTTATAATAAATTACCAAAGACATGGAAAGAGCTTCCGCTTTCATTATTTAAAAAGAGACTTCGAAGCTTTTTAGTAGCGAAAGTATATTGGAGTTCCCGATTGAGAAATAAGTTTTAAGCTAGTGTATATATATTATTTTTTGTACTTAGTTCATTGTGTAATATTTGAGAATTGTATTGCATTATTTAGTTATAAGTTGAATGTTTTAAATCTTTTGCATGCCTACGTAGTAAAATATGGCTGAACTCTTATATTTTTTGTCATCATTTGCAAAATAAAATTATCTTTATCTCTTTATTATACCATGAAAAAGACTATCATGTCCAGAGAAATTATACCTAGTAGCCTATCGGATTAGCGCAACGTTACTGAAGCTGCAAGTTGTGGGTTCAAAACCGGGTCATCCCAGTACACTTTTTTGGTTTTTGTAAACTTTAAATTAATAAGCTCTGACCACACTGAGGCGAAACCCATGCAGGACGTGACTGCACGCGTCATTTGTTTCAATGATTAGAAAGTCATGCGACTATTAGAGCCAGTGTGAATAACTCCAAACAAGGTATGGAGTTGACACAATCGACGCGACCGAATATCATCCCACATGCCGCTCGGGATTTACTTTAGTCTGTTCAGAGCTTAAGGCTGCCTGTCCATTGAAGCGGAGCGAGGCAGCGGAGAGAAGCGTGGCAGCGGAGTTGCGGACAGTGTCTGTCCATTGATGCGGAGCGAGGTAGCGGAGCGGAGTTACGGACTGTGCGGAGCGAGGTAGCGGAGCGGAGTTACGGACTGTGCGGAGCGAGATAGCGGAGCGGTGTTGCGGACTGTGTGGAGCTAGACCGATTTCACGCGACGAGTAATAATTCCCCGCTCCACTTCTCCGCTCCGTTTCCCTGCTCCGCTTCCCCTCTCCGCTTCTCCGCTCTGCATCCCCACTCCGCTTCCCGGTTTTGTATTTTTTTTTTTGTTCGTAAATTCTTGTCCACTGAAGCGGAGCGGAGGTTTTATGCAATTCCATTAGTTAATATTGGCACTCCTCTCCTCTCCGCTCCTGTGGACAGGCAGCCTTATGCTTTTAATTCGGGATTAGATCTAACTATAAAATAATTTCTGTGTTAATATCAGCCAAATGCTTCTAGCAAGTTCAGTTTTTCGCAATTACTCCCAATTACCAATAATGCAATAATAGTCTTAGACAAAAAAACCCGAGGCCAAAAGAAAATACTTATGGTGGAGCCCACTTATCACTTACAAGCAATTTGCTGCATCTTAGCAGATACTGGGGCTATTTGCGACAGTTGGAAGACCTATTTTATGTTCACTATATTTGTAGTAAATGAAGGATTTATTTTTACTTGAAGACTTACTGGGCCCTGATTGGACTCCCTTAAAATCAATACCCTGGGTCAGAGGTACAGAGGCCAGCAGGTCAAGCTACCCGAAACTGTCAAATTTTCGCAATCAACCTTGAACCTTATGCTGTAGTGCTAAAGTTGAAAATCTATTAAATAAATTTGACAGATTGTAGTAGCTTGATGTGCTGGCGTCTGTACATACTTATGTCACGCTCATAAGACGACCCTATAAAATAATCTATTATTATCTTTGACCAGCACAAATGTCAACAAAATGTTAAGATTGATGTGTCATATTTTTGACTGGCAGTGGTCCAATATATTTTATTTGTCAATATTATTATAATAATGTTAATGGTTCTTGTATTTTTAAGTGACGGCTCTGAGTCAATATAAGAAACAACAAGTGCAGTAAAATATGTTTCTTATTTTTCAACTAGAGCTTTGTAATTCATACTAAATTAACTTTATCCTAACACTCTCGTCTTCTCATTATATTTTTTATATCTTTTATAATTTTTCCGAACAATAAAAAATCATCAGAACTTAGTAAAAACGGTCCGTTACTCGCGTATTTACTTGAACCCTCCTAAGTTAGTTGTTAGTGTTCTCAGCGCCATCTGTGAGTTCTCTCAGACAATCACAACTGAACTAAGCGCCTCAATTATGTACGATTTGAAGAACCTTGCCGTGTAAGAGTTCTCAATTGGGACAGGTCGTAAATTTTCTATGTCTCCCCGCTTTCTATTGAGTTAGCAGTGATTTAGGTAACGTGGCATCTGTCATCGTGATATTTTTGAGCTTGTCATGTTCAGTATTGGGTAATTGTTTTTAAACAAATCTTTTGTTATTATTGAGTTGGAAGAAACTAGTCATATAAAAGTATTGTTAATATAGGAACACTGGCAGGATCTGTGAGTTTTAAAATAATAAGGGCAAATAATCGGTCAGATAATTTTTATCTGGGGAATAAATATTACAAAAATTTGCCCTAAGGGGTTAATTTCTAACAGCCAGTTATCTTTTTATGACAGTTTTTCATATCATTTAATACACGAACAAAGTGTTTATTCCTATTATTCTATAAGACTCTAAAAAAGTGGAGCGGACTTGCGTAAAGTGCAATCAACACTATTCTAAGTTTTAAAATAATTATCACGTAAAAAATTAAGTTAGATATAAATTGCTTGTTAGTCTTATCGGCTAGATTGTAATTAATTATTAAGAACCTGGTTCTTTTAAAATAAAGGATATAAAGTATGTGAAATTATTTCCCATATAAAGGCTATCAAACCGCAATTTTTATCACTCAGATAAAAAAAAAATACGAAAAATTTGCCTTTATTATTTAGAATTTATAAATTCAGAGGAGCTCGTGGCTAAGTAACAACAGCCGCGCTGCTCGATCCATCAAGTTAAGCTACGCTTTCCGGGGTTGGTCAGTGGATGGGTGACCATCTTTACATACCGAGAATCCTCCGTGCCTCGGAAAGCACGTTAAGCCGTTGGTCCCGGCTGTCATTCGTGGATCTTTGACAGTCGTTACGAGTCGTCAGAAGTCCAAAAGTCTGACACCAGTCTTACCAAGGGGTATCGTATTACCCAGTTACTGGATTGTGGAGGTCAGATAGGCACTCGCTCCATGTAAAATACTGGTATTCAGCTGCATCCGGATAGACTGGAAGCCGACCCCAACATAGTTGGGAAAAGGCTAAACAGATTGATTTTTATTTATAAATTCACAGATCCTGCCACTGTTCCTATATTAACAATGTTTTCATATTACTATTTTCATCCAGCATAGAAACTCAATAAAAGCAGTATATGAAGGCTGAAAAATCGGCCATTTATCATTTATTTTTTAAACACAAAACCAAACAGCCATGAGAAAACACAATCATTATGTTATTCTGTAATAGCACATACTGACAAACGGCAAAGGTAACAAAAAGACACAATGTTACCTAAAAATACTCACTTTACTCAAAGGAATAAAAGATCTTGTTAAAAAAGAACTTTACACCCTTGATCTTCCCGTGACCTTATTTTTACCGAAAAGAACATAATATCTTTACTATTTCCTCTACACAAAACCATAAAATATTGCGTTAAAGAGGAAAAACTTGGATTTCTGGTTATATCTGGTTTCCTAAAAGGCGCAGCGTGAATGATAAGGTTTGATAAAATAGTAACATGTTGTAAAAATGTAAGATTTATGGATCAAATTTATATTTGTAGACAGGAGTTACAGGACTTCCCAAAAATAAAATAACACCTGCAGTTCAATCGACGGGAATAATAGTTATAACTTAATAAGTGTAAATATGTGTGTGTGTGTGTGTGTGTGTGTGTGTGTGTGTGTGTGTGTGTGTATGTATGTGTGTGTGTGTGTGTGTGGCTGCCTCGTTGGCTTAGTGGTCGGAAGCGCTACTGCTGAGCATGAGGTCCTAGGTTCGATTCCCAGGACTGGCAAAGTATTATTGGATTTTTCTTTCGGGATGAGATAATGTCTCACTAGCAGCGCGGAGTCTGGATTTGTGCCCGGTTGATGGCAATAGGCTCGCCTCCTATTACATGGGACTTAAAAATAACTGGCGAAATGTGATAACTTAATAAGTTTACGGTTAAAACCATTTCAATTTGCTATTATTTTCATTATTCTATGTTGTCTTTGATAAACTCTAACCTTTTTACTCTTATATCGTACTTATGGTGTAGAACCCTACCACTGTTACATCAAAACATTCTAAGCCCGACTCCACCAAAGCTGAGAGGAGACGAGAGGAGAGGAGATGTGTTTTAAGCAACCAATAGAATTTCGTTATTTACATGTCTAGTCTCCACTCAGCTGTAGTGGAGACCACTGAGCGGAGATGTATCACATTTGTATGGCACGATCGAAGCGGAGATATGAGCTGCACCTTGCAAGCTGGCGACTGCGCGATGATGATATCGACACACATCTTCGCTCCAGTGTAGCCAGTACGCATCTCCGCACAGCTTCGGAGGATACGCCCTAGCTGGAAAACATGTCTTCTCATCTCCGCTTCGGACATCTCCACACATCTCCACTTTGGTGAAGTCCGGGCTTAATGGCCGCCTCAATTAATAAAGTATTAGTCAACAACAAACAGGACACAGTATTTACAAATAAATCACAATTTCGAATTATAATTGCCGACCTAATTACTAATTCAACAAACATTCAGGCGAACGAACATCCAGCGGGTGACAAACGAAATGCCAAGTCTCCGGTGAATATTTTATTCCGGTCAGTAGTTGGTTCTGCTTTATAGTTAAGACTGATGACAGCCTTAGGCATTTCAATCATAGACGGTATTTTAAGAGCATTGTTAGTGTTAGGAGCAATGTTATTTGAAGATTTGGGGTAGGGACTATAAGTTGGATTTTCGGGGCATATGCCTAAAGCCTCACCGATCGACCGAAGGTTAAGCTACGCTTGCCGAGGCTGGTCCGTGGATGGGTGACCACCCATTACATCTCGAGCCCCCCCTCCGTGCCTCGGAAAAACACGTTAAACCGTTGGACCCCGTTGTCAAAATAAAAATATAATTACACTTGAACATAACTGTAACTTTACTTGAGAAAACATGCCATTATGATATGATCTCACAAAAATAATCTTAGTTAAGTTTTTTTCAATTAAAAGGTTGATCCAATCCCTTTTTTGTGTTACAACAACATTTTAGTTTTATTACATAACATCACGCCATCGAACGGTTGAGCAGAGGTGTACATGCACAGGTACCCCCACATTTCGCCAGTTATGTTTAAGTCCCATGTATAGTGGGCGAGCCTATTGCCATCAACCGGGCACAAATCCAGACTCCGGGCTGCTACTAAGATATTCCAGATGGAAGGAAGTTCCTGCCAGCAATATCATTTCCTTTCCTTTGTGGAAACACCAATAGTCGTTTTGAGATAAAATATTGTTCCATTGCTTTATTCAGATTTTTTTCCAATGTTGTTTTAATTTGAGCCTCACCTATATTTAAAATGCCTCATACGCCCTATATGACTCAAACTATTGTTTACCTTACAGCAGAACACTCGTTCCTCTATATAAGCCAGACTTCAATTATAAGCAAACAAATCTAACACAGACTTTAGCACAACATTAGTAAAAACATCTCTAACTCAAACATTCTTGAGCACAGACAAATAACCTCAACGAAACAAGTAAGACAGTACAAAACAGAAACAGAACCAGTCAGCCACATGTTTGGTAACGAAACAACTGCACTTTACTATCTGTATGGCTCCTTAGAGATAATTATCAGCAGACTCTAAGACTGCACAATGTATGGCCATGAAGGTCGTGAGGGCGATAGTTTGACGGGAATTTAGGGAATGGTGCTTGTAAACAAAAATAAAACAGGTAGAGGTGCGTTTTTCTGCTGCAGTATGGTTTTCTTCTTCATAGCACTCTTGACAAAGCGGTCGTGGTCTTCATGTAGTTTCTTGTCCAGGGGCTGATGTGATTCGCTTCACGATTTCTCGCCATCTACTCCTATTTTGGTGGTTTTTAGTGCACTCATACACGGGTTCACCCACTGCGGATTTGATTTGGTCAGTCCATCTCATGGGTGAGCGTCTGCGTGGTCTAGTGTCCCTCTACTCTACCCTACCGTGCCCCTTTTCTTTGTTGTGTAGTAGTGTTAGAACGTGAAAAGGAGCCAGGATACCTCGATCTTTTCATTATTTGAGATTGCAAAGTTTTTGATGTCGGGCAAATCACATTGTATTTTTTTAAGTGGAAACTTCTTTAGACGCGTTGTGTGATTTTTGGTAGGAGAAAATCTTATGGGTTCGCGTCACCGACATGCTAATGTTAACAGTATATCTGTAGCTATGAGTATGAAGTGTTGCTCTTGACCAGCAGTAAAAGCATTAATTTATTTTAAATAATTATTAATCCTAACTTTATAATATTATAAATGCGAAAGTGAGTTTGTTTGTTTGTAACGCTTTCACGCTAAAACAGCTGAACGGATTTAGATGATATTTGGGACATGGGTAGATCATGACCTGGAGAAGGACATATGATACCTTTTATCCTGGTTTTCCCACAGGATTGAGATGCTGGAGAAACCGCAGGATGCGGCTAGTAATCTATATTTAGATAAATGAATCCCTATTTCCCTTGGTCACGCCATCACTTGCGAACGGCTGCACCGGTAGGTATATAGGTAGGGTAGATAGGCAGGTAGGTAAGTAGGGTAGGTAGGTAGGGTAGCTAGGTAGGGTAGGTAGCCGTAGATAAGTACTTAGTGCTACCCGTGCGAAGCCGGAGCGGACAGAGTAATAAATAAATAAAATCTATCCCCGCTGCTGTAACAGCCCCGTGCTAATAGTAAGGAGTGCTGTACACGCGCGGTTCTGTTCGCGACGGGTGAGCGCGGTCGTCATTAGCCTCGCAGTCGGGGCCGTGTGGACTCTGCATTATAGAGGATATTGCTTGTATAACTCAATAAAATAGAATGAGTAACGTGGTTTTTTTTTTGCATTCTATAGGCCAATTTTTGACGAAGGTTATGGACTATTTAACATTAAACTGCGGCCTTTAGGATACGTGAAAAAGGAAAAAAAAACAGAAAAAACGCTAAGCTAAAACAAAGTAATAGCGCGGACAGGCGATGCGACGCAACGCGGTGGCTGTTATTTTAGTATATTGTGTAAGATACACAATATACTAAAATAACAACCTCCAAGCAAACGAAATCGCAGGGCGGAAGCTAGTATGTTCTATATCGGATTTGTATGGGTTGCGAATATAAAACAGCCTTATAATAGTTGAACAACTGTTATTCCTTAAACCCATTTATTATTTATTTAATCGAGTACAATTACGATTCGAGTATTAAATCCAATAATCGGTAATGTCGTCAGCCATTTTGTTTATGCTTTAGTGTGATGAGTAATAAGTCGTAAATATTGAGTCGCTCCTTGGAATGTTTCTCGTAAATAATTTTATAACTTCCCAAGTGTCGTATAGGGTTGTGTCGAGATGCTGAGCTCTTAAATCGTGAACAAGATATTAGTGAAAGGGAAACATTTTTAAAGGGAATAAAATGAGACAATACGAGATGTAAAATATCCGGTTAAATATATTATTGTATTATTCCCCTTGAAGGGCAGTGATAACCTAGTAGTGTGACCGGCAGACTGCCAAGTCATGGGTCCCGAGTTCGCACCTAAGGCACGCACCTCTGACTTTTCGGATTCATGTGCGTATTGTATAATTATCACATGCTTAAAAACCGGTAAATGAAAAGATTCTTCATTATTTCTCGACGGCATGTGAAGCCAAGCCAAAGACCCATGGGTGGCTTTTAAACTCTGACACCAGGTTACTCACTAACTACACGAAAAGAAAAACCAATGGAATTGCATAAAACCTTCGCTCCGCTTCAGTGGACAGGGATTTGCGAATTAGTTTAAAAAATCATTTAAAACCGGATAGCGGAGCGGGGAAGCGGACCGGAGAAGCGGAGAGGGGAAGCGGTGCGGGGAAACGGAGCGGAGCAGTGGGGCGGGGAACCGGAGCGGGGAATTATTAACACCACTCCACTACCTCGCTCCGCACAGTCCGTAACTCCACTCCGCTACCTCGCTCCGCATCAATGGACAGACACTGTCCGCAACTCCACTCCACTCCGCTGCTACGCTCCTCTCCGCTGCCTCGCTCCGCTTCAATGGACAGGCAGCCTTACGCTTGTGAACATTATCTAGCAATGTACATACATACATAACATCATACCTTGTTTCCCCGAAGGGTTCGGCAGAAGTATACCTACGTAATAGTACACCCACATTTCGCCAGTTATGTTTAATTCCCATGTAATAGGAGGGTCTCATGTATTGCTAAAAACCGGCCACAAATCCTGACTCTGGTTGCTACTGAGAAATTTCTAATGGAAAAATCCATTATCACTTTACTCGACCTGGGATCCGAACCCAGGACCAAGGAAAGTAGTCAGGGACTAATTAGCAAAAATACATACAGGGTATACAGGGTATAACAAGACCCTGACATAGTCGTTGTCTACGCATTCTGCACCTCAAACTACGTAAAATTGAGCAAAATGTATTGCTGGGAAACAACTTTTATTTTTTGGTCTAAAATCGCTGTTTACGACAGCGCACGCAAGACATTGTGCTTATGTGCATGCAACGGTACAAGAGTAGTAGGGATAATTCAAGATATAATTGTAGTTGTGATTTAGTAGCTTCAAGTTGGAACCTTCAATAACTCCGTAATAAAAAAATAGTAATCATGGGTATTGCCGAAAGAAGTGAAAATTTAACTCTAGAATAAACGAACTTAATATTCCTAAAAATATTTTATTCATCCTAAGCTCTTATATCCGCCACATTGCAGCGTAGATTGAAGAGGCTCTTGCAGACAACAGCTGACAACGTTCAGCTTCCACAGACGGGAGAGGAGGCCTATTTGACGAGGGAGCTCTGTTATATCTTTGAAATAAAATAAACAATATTCAATATTCATCATAATCATCATCATCATTAAAAAAACTGGTATCAGAGCCATCTATATTATATAGACCAGTACTACACGAATCCTTAAGTTTTTCAAAAAGCACTCAACGTGCCTAAAGAAGTTTTCACTTCAATAATCATAATGACGTCCCGGGTACATAAGTGACTCTTGGCTTCGTAAAGCGTCTGTTTACAACCGTTATATTGACGACTAGCTTTTTCCCGCGGCTTAGCTCGCGTGGAAGTCGAAAATTATTCCATGGAAACGTACTACCGGAATAAAATGTATCCTATGTGTTAATCCAGGTTATAAACTATCTGTCTGCCTCATCCAAATCCTATTAATAGCATAATATATTATGATTGAATGCTATTGTGAATTAATGCAAGCCTAGTACTTTTTGTTAGGTTACTGCTCAGAAATTGTGCACAACGTCTAATGATTGAAATACTGTCTTGAATCCATGCATACCTAGTACTTTTTGTGCCAAGTTTCAAGTTTATTAACTCAAGGAAACACGTTGTCCCATACAAACTTTGCCCCCCTTTTTCGCCCACTCAGGGGTAGAATTTCGGAAAATCCTTCCTTATCAGATGCCTACGTCATACAAAGAACACACCCTCCAAGTTTCAGGTCTCTACGATCAGTGGTTTAGGCTGTGCGTTGATCCGTCAGTCAGTCATTCAGGACAAAGCATTTTATATGTATAGATTTGGCATGTCACTGCTGAACCACTTGCCAGAATCATCTGCCTTAACTTACTTATTTATATCTGTCTTTTTACACCCACGATAAAAAAGAAGTTTCTCCTTTCCCTGCCAAAAACCACACTCGCTTTCTATTGGTACAAATATAATAAATTCGGCAGTCAAAAGAATGCAATAGAGCTGGCTTGCCCCGCCATGTTCGTCCGAGTACATGTCCTACGTGAACAGAATGGAATATGTCCCTCTCTGTGCCGCTGTGTGTACCAGGCTTGCAGATTTACGAGGAAGATAAAGTGAAAGATATGGTAGTAATTAGAACTGGGATGTTTATTTGAAGGGGGTTATTATAATAACGTTATTTTTATTCATTAATCGCTGCAACTGCTTTGCTAGTTTTGTGTCTAATTTAAGCTATAATGATTTTACCTTAGGATTCTTTTTAGTTTTTAGTAGTCTCTTAAAATGATGCCCGTTGTCACCTACGTCAAGCAAAACAACGTCTAGTTACGTTAGTCCTCACACAATGACAAACGTGAGCAATTTCGTAAGCAACCAATCCCTTTTCACCATTCGTTTCTCAGTAGGCAACTTGTAAGCTTCGAAATCTACATTTTTGTCACTGTCTGGTTGATGATATGTTTTGCGCTAAGTACCGGCTTAATGTTAAAGCATTGCATTTACGTGTTGCCTAGTTTTAGTGATAACGGGCATAAACGCTTATAAACGTTGTTTAAGTAAACGTCAGTTTAAACTTGTCTTTATTTTAAATTACAATGTAAGTATAGTAAAGTATGTAAATGGTAGTAGTAAATCATTACTATTTTAAATTTAAATATGTTCCTCTGGTTGCTACGTAATAGATTTACAGTGAGTAACCTGTTAATTCCTTATTCGTGTGGTTAGTGACTAACCTGAAGGTCAATTCTCGTACATAAAAAAACGTTCACATTCAAGTCGCAATCTGTCAAACTTGTCAAAAATTTTGGTAAATTGATTGTATTTTTGACAGATTGCGAATGAGATGCGAATGCGAAAGATCTTAAAAATTACGGGAATTGCCCCTCTGGTGTCAGAGTTTTAAAAACCGACCATGGGTCTCTGACTTGGCTTCACATGCCGTCGAGAAATATCTCTCAGACATGGCCGGTTTCTTCACGATGTTTTTATTTACCGCTTTTGAAGCAAGTGATAATTATACAATACGCACATGAATCTGGAGGTGCGTGTCTTGGGTTCGAACTCGAGACCTATGACTTGGGAGCACTGCTTACATGTTATTAGTACTTAATTATGTACGTAATAACAGCGAAGGTGCAGAACGATTGTGAGAAAATCCACTTACCTGAATAATAAGTACTAAACGATATGCAACTGACCCTGAGAAGAAACAGCTGGCAGGTCTATTAACTCGTATGAGGATCGTGCGTACTTCGATTGTCCGTTACGTCACTATGATGACTGGCAAAGTTCCCCTGAAATTATGGATAAAATGCCCTATTGTTGAAATCGAGTCAGTTTTCTAAAAGATTATTCGCTATCATTGACAAACTTGTGACGGTATCTACATCGCCACATGCAAACTACACATCAGACTGACGTCACGGGAAATCCTGCATCGCGCAAGCAGAGTTTTCGGCGCGATCAGCATATATATAACTTCCCGACATCAATCGTTGTGCAGGTGCCCATCAGACACGACACGCGTCTAGTTGGAAGATCCTCCCTTTTCTATAGATGATGAGTGAACTTTACACCCTATTCCTCAAACTGTAAACGAATTGAAGGAATATTAAATTGTTGTTATAAAGAAAAAATCCTTGAGCAGAGCATGCCAATTGTTAAAAGCAACGTGAGTCACCTCTCTCTCCAGTAAGATGGACTAAATAAATAGTCTGCCCTTTAAAAGGCCGCCAGGACAACTGGTTACAGAAGGCGGAAAACTGTTCTTGTGGTGCAATTTGGTAAAGGCCTTTAACCAGCTCTAGACCCCGATATGCTGATTGATGTGAAAGCAGAAACCTCAAAATGAGATTCTTTCTCATTTAAAAAAAAAAGAAATTGTGTGAAATACACTTGTCAATCGCGAAAAATACTTAGCTGAGTATGTGAACTGGCTAAAACCATTTACCCTCAGCAAGTTACTGTAACTTTTATTTTCTTAGACTTATTCCTAAAATAGGATTCAGGTCTTATTTTAGGCGCCATCTCTACGGATGAGATAATCCCATCGATAGTAACCCTGTGCCTTCAAATCGCCGTGTGGAGATTGATTCAAAGAGTTTCTATCGAATTTGATGGCACGGCTAGACTATCACCCCCTATTTTATCGCCCGTGGAGATGATGCCTAACCGAAGTTAAAAGTATTGACCCTCGTAAAACCTATGACCTAGCTAGGTATTTTTTGTTTAAATCGAGTCCCCATGATGGAACCCTTTTATTCAAATTGAAACCTATTTCTGTGTGCTCTTCAAAGTTTTTGTAGCTGATGTTTGTTTCTTTCTGTCTTTTTAAACAAACACGTTGAAAGTGTGTGGTAAATATTTTGATTTTATTTAAAAAAATACATTCATATTTTATTATTTTATGTAGATTTTGTTAGGATAGAATTGAATAGAATAATATTTATTTTTGCTTTGAGGAGCTCGTGGCTAAGTAACCACCACCGCACGCCACACGGGTTGATCCATCAGGTTAAGCTACGCTTGCCGGGGCTGGTCCGTGAATGGGTGACCATTTTTACATACCGAGACTCTTCCGTGCCTCGGAAAGCACTTTTATCACGATTTATCTACCAGTAGTAACAAAAATTCAATCTGTCTAGCCTTTTCCCAACTATTTTGGGAGCGGCTTTCATTTTAACCGGATGCAGCTGAATGCCAGTATTTTACATGGAGCTACTGCCTATCTGACCTCCACAACCAACCCAACAACCCAGTAACCGGGTAATACGGTACCCCTTGGTAAGACTGATTGTCAGACTATCGGGCTTCTGACGACCCGTAACGACTGTCAAAGATCCACGAATGACAGCCGAGACCAACCGCTTAACGTTTTTTTTCTGAGTTTTGGAGGGTTTTTAGTCTGTTATGCATGGTCACCCATCCACGGGACAACCTCAGCCACCGTTGCTTAACCTTCAAGGTTAAGCAACGGTGGCTGAAATCGACCTTTGTGGCTGTTATTATTTAGCCATCCACAAATCCCAGTCATTCTGTTTAAAATACAAAATTGCAGCCTCATCTGGTTAAACCGAAAGCCACATCTCACTTAATTGGTTAAAAGCCACTTAATACGCTAAGTTTAATTTAACCCCAAAATAACTCATGCAAACTCTAAAATACATCCACGTATTGCCCAACCCTGACCTAACTCAGCTAAAATTAAACGACAAAAAAAGGGGTTTAAACAGAGATTTATCACTCCTAGCCTGCCGTTATGCATAAAATTACTTCGCTGGCCGTTCCGCACCCTTTCAAGGCATCATTAAGTAATTCAAGTAATATCTTGATTAGGTAACTTCTATTCAAAGGGTGTTGTAATGATGGCGGTCGAGAATCTTGGGACAAACCGAATGTAATCTTGAAAGTTTTAAGTAGTGGTTTGTTTATTGGTTCTAAGTACCTGTTTTGGTATGTACAAGAACAATTAGTCCGATAAACGTCAGTTAGCGGGTGCCTTGGCTTAGCATTATTCATGTCACTGTCACACAGCTGTCAAATTACAAGTGTAAGATAGAGCCGGAGCCATTATCTAAGCCAAAACCTTTTACGAATTTGTAGGTACCATAAGTAAAAAGAAAAATAAAATCTTTTTTACAAAAAATAAAAAACAACCGACTTCCAAAAACAACACTACAAAGTGAAAAATAAATTTAATTTCGGAAGTCGAACTTACTAGACAGGAAGTATTTTAACATTATCAAGATACACAAAGTAGATTTAAATTCGTATTATCGAACCTAACTCAAAAACTACTAAAGCAAAGTTAATAAAACGGAACCACTGCGCAAGCTTTTTTAACCAAATGATAAAAGTTTTTTTTTTTAATTTGTCTACAATTGACGTAAATATCGGAGAACATACAAAAATCAAAAATAATAATTATGACTGCAGTTACAATTTTATAAATGAAATATTTAAAAAACGTTATGTTGGCCACGGGTTCAAAATCTAGTAAGAACCAAAGTCACTGTTAATATTAAAACACTTCATTTTTACCCAACTTCTAAAAGGAGGAGGTTATCAATTTGGATGTGTATACATATTTTTTTTAAATTATATATGTTCGGGCATAACTATATAGACAGACAGATTAGCAAAATTATTTTTTTGTTTGAAAGTTGCAAATAACGAAAATATTAAAGTTATTTTTCACTACCTATTACAGTGTTTTTACTTCCAAAAAACACTAGGTATAAAGTGAAAAATAACTTCCTGTAACTGTCTGGCGTTTTGTATTCTTTTGTAAAAATGATTTTTTTTAATCCAACTTATCTAACATAACTTAACTATTCAAATAAAATTGCACGTCAACTTTGGTGTAGATTCAAAACTCAAGCTACATTTGAAAAAAAAGGAACGATCTTCACATAATTTAACTAACTCAAATACATTTACACCAAGTTCTGGAAACTCATTTTAAGTCATTCGAAGTGTATATTTTACGAATCGATTTAAATCTTATTGGTACTAAAGTTTTGATAGGATCGTCTTGAAACTTTGACATAACTTAATATAAGGGCATTGCGATATTAGCGTTTTAACACTTTGTAGTTCTTACTAAAAATGATTTATTTTATATTATTGGTAAGCAGGTATATTAGAACAGCACGGGCCAATCGTTCAGGTTAAGCTACGCTTGCCGTGGTTGGTCCGTGGATGGGTGACCATATTTACATACCGAAACCCCACCGTGCTTACGGAAGCACGTTAAGCTCAAGGTCTCGGCTGTCATTCGTGGATCTTTGACATCGAATCGTTACGGGTCGTTAGAAGCCCGAAAGTCTGATAACCAGTCTTACCAAGGGGTCTCGTATTACCCAGTTACTGGGTTGTGGAGCTTAGATAGGCAGGCAGTCACTCCATGTAAAATACTAGTATTCAGCTGCATCCGGTTAGACTGGAAGCCGACCATGCTGGGAGTTGGGAAAAGGCGAGGCAGATGTTGAGGTATATTAAAACTGGAGTTACCGACATAAGTTGCATTTCAGTATGCTCACTCTGCAAACTGATGTGGCAGTGTGGCTATGTTTGTCGAAGGACCGATGGCCGGTGGGACGCCACAGTATCAGTTTGAAAACTAGGCCTATTTGTTGAAATAATAACCTAACCTGCATTTTTAAAAAGATCGCGGCGACCACTCGTCTCGACACGGCCATCCGCAACTGACAGCACCGCGACAATTGCTTAGGGTCTCGACAATGAGCGCGTCAGTGCGACTGTGCCGTTTCGAAAGATTACTACGTAATTTCTGTCCAGTCCATATTTATACTGTGAGGATGCCCCCCAGCTAAATGGACCGACGCGACGACCTAAAGATGGTGGCTGGATCAGACTAGATGCCGAAGGTGGAGGACAGGGTGTTGTGGCACAGCCTGGGGGAGCCTACGTCCAGCAGTGGACTGCAATAGGCTGAGTTGATCGAGTTATTTTAGGACTAACTAAAGTCAACGCTTAAGTTATTATTATTGTTATAGATACTATTACAATTTCAATCTAAAGCAATTTATGGCCAATTTCCATTTCCAATTACGAATCGATTAGCAGTTAATCGATCGTAACTTTAAGTTATGCCTAACAGATCCTTTGAGAACATTAATAGGGCCCTTTTATGCTTAATTTCAAGTCTTCTCATTTAATTACAATGTTAGATGTAAATTGTTACACTTACGCAATGAAAGTATGGTTTGCTACAAGATTAGTTTTTATTTAAGAAAACATACGCACGACTATACAGGGTGTCAGGAACATCGACGCGAAGCCGGTTACCATGGATTCAGTACATGATTCTGAACTTAAACTCTGATTCTGAACTTGAACTGCGTTAAAATTTTTCTTCGGTTATTAAAAAAAAAAACAACTGCTCCATACATTTTGACCGCGTAGGTATTGCGTAACCGACGAAAAATTTCAACGCAGTGGGGTTCAGAATTATGTACTGAATCCATGGTAGCCGGCTTCGCGTCGATGTCCCTGCCATCCTGTATAGCTTTCGTGATGTCCAGAGTAGTGAGCTAAAAGAAAATTGACGAAAAAAGAACGAATTTTCCATGGAGTAACTAGCATATATTTCAACATACATAGATACTTCACGTCAATCAATAAAACATATTTAGCATAATCACTATATAACGAGGTGTCGTGATGGCCCAGTGGTTAAGGCCTCGCCTCTCATGCACGAGGTTGTGGGTTCAAATCCGGGCAAGTACCAATGTGACTTTTTCAATTCATATGTACTTTCTGAGTTTATCTTGGACATTACTGACATCGGTGAAGGAAAACATCGTGAGGAAACCTGGACATATAGTTAATATATGTCTGAAATCACCAACCCGTCTTGAGCAAGCGTGGTGATCAATGCTCGTGCCTTCTCTGTATGAGAAGAGGCCTTTGCCCTGCAGTGGGACAGTAACAGGCTGGTATTATTATATACTATATAACGTTCTCACCGCTGGGACGCAGGCCTCCTCTCTGTGAGAGGGAGTGGGCCGTAATCCACCACGCGGACCCAGTGCGGGTTGGTAGACGTCACATGTCTTTGAATTTTTTGTTCTAGCAATGGTTTGGACATGCCGGTTTCCTAAGGCAGCAAAGAAATGTATAAACACTTATGAAGGTTACAATATTTTGCAGTGAAGTCACCAAATTTTGAGCCGAAGTTTGAATGTCGACAAACGGACACAGAAAAAGTTGTTGCAATTGTATTTCGTCGGATGAACCTTTTCACAAAGAGCTTTTTTGTTTTGGTTTTAGGTTGGCGATAGGGCTTGTTCTAAGTCCGCCTGGCTAGCTACCACTATCTAAGTCTGTCGCCATAACAACAATGTGAACAGCATTGTTTTGTTTCGGCAGTTAGAGGTAAGATAGCCAGTTCCTCTGTGGTTGAGGATTCTGGGTAACGCTCGCTTCCTCCTTCGGCCTGATCATCACTCACCATCAAGTGAGATGCAGGGCTTCTGACATTACCAATAACCATAATCAAAATAATCCATATCCATCAATTCATAGGTAAGCCCAACGTCAAACTTAACCTCATTAATTAATTATTCTTTGGCAAACTTATTCGTTAAACATAGCCAAAGTTGCCAATTGAGTGTTGGTAGTCCAACTATTCTCGAGCTTTCGAGAACTTTGCCTGTGCCGGAAATCTAATAAATATGGTTGACTACATTAATCTAACTTGTAGAGGGCTATAATTAATCACAACGTAACATCACGCCAGTATTCCCCTAAGGGTTAGGCAGAGGTGTACTTAACCGATAAAGTCCTGCCCCTTTATGACGTTTTTGACCGTCAAGCCCCGCGATTTGACATTGAAAAGCGCGCCACATCACTTACGACATTTAAAAAATAAAACGGTATTACCATATTTTTTTTACTACATATTTTATCCTTGAATGTCGCATGATACCCCATAAGTGCATAAGAGAAATCTCAGAGCCAAATGTCAAATGCATCTATGGGGTGCATAAGTATGAGATGTAAGCCACGTGACTCACTGTCGCGACAGCGACGCTTTACGCAATTGGCCAACTGTCTCCGATTCGAGACACTGGGCCTTAACACCCAAGTCTTCACATCCCATGTAATAGGGGGCGAGCCTATTGCCATCAACCGGCCACAAATCAGGCTCCGTGCTGCTACTGAGAAGTTCCAGATGGTAAAACCTAATAACACTTTGCTCAACTCTGAAATCGAACCCAGGACACGCTATGCTCAGCAGTATCTTTTGCGACCACCAAAAATTTACCGGTTTATTTTAGAACTATTTTATTTAGCTATACTCCCATAAAGCTAACAGTTAATTTAGTGTCTACATGTGGTAATTACTTTGCACAAAGTGATTAAATTATGACTTGTTTGTGACGATTTACTAAAGAATTGAAATATTTAAGAAAATGATAGCAATTTTTTTTATATGTAGGGTCTATTATGACCAATTAAAACCCCCAACCCTTGCTTGATGAAGTGCCAGCCCGCGCCGTAGCCAAGCCTGTAGGTTTAAATTCCCCAGATAATAATAATTATCCAGTTTTAATCCAGCCTGTACCATCTTGCTGTCCTCCCCAAGCGACGCCCTAAGCCGAGATTCGAACCCTACAGGGGGTGCCCTTAGCGAGCAATAACCTAGTTTAGTATTATACCCGGCTGGAGGCAGCCACAGGATAGCCCGGTTAAGTAGCCATGACCTCAGAGGTCAACTACGAGATGCCATTAAAAAAAACAATTGAATATCGAAATGATTATCGACCTTCAATCAGCGCAGACTGTTCATACGTTTAAGAATAAGAATCTCCTTTGAACTCGATTAAAAGTACAACGATAATAGTTAGCAAGTCAAGCATTTTCATCACATTATTCACTGTACCTTGAAGACATTACTTGCATTAGGCACATGAAAGACTATATCAACATCTACGACCATGATTGATGAAGACGCATATATTCTCAGAATAAGCTTACATGAATCTATGGATCTTTGGCAAGTGATGTGTCACCTTAAGTATGTGCGTTTTCTTTCTTAACATTAGATAATATACCAAAAACAACCCCATTTTATGTCCAGAAAATCACTGTCCATTCCAAGGTTGCCTGGAAGAGATCGCAGTAAGCGATAAGGCCACCCATTGTATATTTTGTAGTGTATTACCTTTTTCTTTATGTAATGTATAATCTGGTGTACAATAAAGTATATATAAATAAATAAATAATATATTATTAAGGTTGAATCCGCAGTTGTAGCACGCGAAATTAGAATTTCCTTATGTTTTTTGCAATTGGCAGGTGAGTTTCAGGTTGTATCTTGATCAAAATATGATGCACGACTATAAGAGATATGTATTTACACAATTTAATCATTGGAATCATTAATACATTCCTCTAAGTTAGATTTGTTCCGTAATAACTTTTCCTGTTCTTAAGTATTATAATTCTGTAAATATATATCTGTTATAGCCGCGAATCATATTTTGATTAAAAAACAACCTAACAGTGACCTGCAAATTACTATATAAAATATTTCCCTGTTTTTAAATCGTTTAGCTTATGTGTAGTCAGTCGTATTCAAGTTATTCAAAATTACTTTGATACGTCAGGGATCATGATAAATCTTTTACAAAACCAGTTAGTTCCCAGGTATGTCTGGTTTCGTTAAGAGTTTTTCTTAACCCTATGTAACAAATGAAATATCGTGATGGTCTAGTGGTGGGTTCAAATCCGGGCAAGTACCAATGTGATTTTTTCAATTCATATGTACTTTCCGAGTTTTTACCCGACTACGGCGAAGCAAAAAAGAAGGTTTATGATTTTGACCGGTATGTATGTATTGGACATTACTGACATCGGTGAAGGAAAAACATCGTGAGGGAACCTGGATTTATAGTTAATATACAGTCTGAATTCACCAACCCGTCTTGAGCAAGCGTGGCGATCAATGCTCATGCCTTTATGAGAAGAGGCATTTGCCTTGCAGTGGCACAATAAGAGGCTGTATTATAATTTATATTTTATTATTATTACCTATGTAATAAACCATAACTTCTTAAATTCTCTGTATTTGTGTTTTGAGTAAAAGTTTGTTTTAAAACGCAGATATATTCCAGTAACGTTAAGTGGTTAACTTGCCTGTTTTGCACTCAGCTTACGCAACGCGTCGTTCGTCCAGCCAGCAATAGGACTCGCCCATCAAGGAGCGCTGTCCCAAATTAGACGCATTAATAATTTATTATACATAAAATAAAGGGTATTTTAATAAAACACGTAAAGGTACTAAAAGGTGAATAATTAAATTATATTTAAATGGTGAATGTTTCAGAAAAATAGTCTTGGTAGATTTTGCGTGAATCTCAGTTTTTTATCCGCGTTAGATATAACTTTACAAATTAATTTCACTTTGTAATATAAACATAATCTAAAATATTCCTATATAAAGTTATTAAAAAAATGCTCTAATTTAACATATATATTTTCCAAATCATTAACACTACTCGTTTAGACGTGATCTTCAGTATAAAATCATTGAAATTCGAACTCAAAAACTCAAACTCAAAGCATTTATTTCAATTAAAAATTTACAGGCACTTTTGAATTGTCGGTTATCGTCGCCTTAACCTCGTTTAGAATACTGCAAATTCCGTTTAGGAATATTGAAATCTCGACCAGCAAGATATTCCTAATATTCACAGTAACCGTTACTAGTAACATTCCCAATACATACATGATTAGTACCAAAAACGTCACATCACTGATTTTGAAGCAGTTCTGATTGGAGCTTTGTCGAAGTTACGTAATATCGGAGTAATATTAACACGTTTGAGTCTTATGTCACATTAAATCGTGTCAGAGTTCAGATTTCAGGTCATAATTAGGTCAGTCGGGGGTGCGGCAAATATACAAGTATCTCCCGACTCATGGTTGTAATAGGAACAGTGGGCTTTAAATCGGTAGGAGTCCGCGTTTCAGCGTTCAGGCTTTAAGTTGGCGATATTGCGTCATGACTAGTAATTACGTGACTAGGAGAATATGACAAGCACATTATCTTCCTGTATGGTAGTGCTTTCAATCTGCTATCACCTGCATTCAACTTACACAATTTAATTATGGTCTTTTGACCATTAGCAGGTATTTAGAGCAGAGTTAACGGACGCGACTTACCGAGTTGTCGGTCGTAGATTTGGACCCAAACAGGCGCTTTACATTGTGTAAATTAATTCATCACCACTGCTTTCAAAACGGTGAAGGAAAACATCGTGTGGAAACCGGCATGTCCTAGAACCAAAATTTGAAGACAAGTGAAATCTACCAATCCGCACTGGGCCCGCGTGGTGGATTACGGCCCAATCCCTCTCACAGAGAGGAGGCCTGCGTACTAGCAGTAGGAATAGTATAGGGTGATTGTTTATGATGCGTATAAAGGGCATTCACTGGATGAACTAACATAACACATCTCACCGTTTCCCGAATTTATTGAAGGTATTATACATGTCATGGCCAGATCTTAGAATACTCAACGTTTGACGATATGACCAGTTAAACGCACGACTACTTCATGATGTGGCCAATCATTAGTGATCATATCGTAAACTAGTTACATTATCCACCGGTAGAGGCGTTGATGTCGCTTTATGTTTTTTTTACATCATGGCGGCGACATACAACAAATCAAACAAAGTAGTCGATGGACTTTTATTGGGTTTTCAAGCACTTAAAATTAGTTTATAAAAATGTACAATTTACGCCTCTTATGTGGCACCCCGATAAATGGGTTAGATTACGTTAGAACTGTGACCAACCGCGCGCGAGTCGAGCGAGCATAGCGAGCGGTGCCGCAGCAGCAGCCGGCTTGCGCTACTTCCAAGTTGGTCGAACGTCGACTGACATATCATTAAACGATGACGTTTAAACGAAATAGCAAATTTTAGCTGGCCATTTCATGAAATGGTCAGTTCTAAGATCTGGCCACGACATACATATAATCCCTCCGGAATAAATTCTCAAAATGATGGTGAAGAACCACATTAAAATCCGTTGTGTAGTTTAGACGAAAAACGCGGGCACACAGACAGACACGAAAAGCGACTTTAATTTATAATATCAGCAGTACATACAACATACGAACGACTTACGACCTTATTGCCATTACTGGGTGAAACTGTACAAGTATGTATATATCCTGGCACTAGGTATATAGGTAACAGTTCAAAACTAGTGACAAATCCCGTGACATAGTGTACGAGCAGATTCCGTTTCTCAAACGCAGTTTCTGTCTCACCCGATAAGATGACGCTCCGTAGTAAATACAATATGTATAGGAACTGTAATGTATATGTACGCGTTATAAATGTATAGTACTTGGAGGGGAATTCACGCCGATATTGGAGGCTTACTAACACTGGGGACGAGAAAATGGTAGTCTTTAATAAACTCGAGTTTCGAGGAGGCTTTTGAGATTTTTAGGGTATTTGTGTGAGCTTTCTTTTTGTGACAGAGCCTTGAAAACAAAGCCTTTGAAAAAATGAGTTACTTTAAGAAGTCTGCTTTATTTGGTACAATACAATAGACGAGGTATATTTAGTAACCTAATCCGCTTAATAACTGTTCTTAAAGTCCTAAAGAACCCTGTAAGAAATCGACACGTGTTTCACCTCTCAACGAGGCATCCTCAGGATGACGATTGACTTGTTGCGAACCCGGACACGACGTGTTGCCACGCCAAGCGCCAAACGCGCTCTGTGATCTCTCTGTGTCGATTTCTAACTGGGTTTTTTATGACTCTTTAGGAATAGTTAAGCGGAATAGGTTAATAAATATAGATATATTATTTTAAAAAAAAACGATAGACGTACTTAGATAAGTACGTCTACCGTTTTTTTTTTTTGATGTCGTAATAGCCCAGTGGTTAAGGCCTCGCCTCTCATGCACGAGGCTGTGGGTTCAAATCCGGGCAAGTACCAATGTGACTTTTTCAATTCATATGTACTTCCTGGGTTTACCTTGGACATTACTGATATCGGTGAAGGAAAACAACGTGAGGAAATCTGAACTTTATAGTTAATACTAGGATAAGTCTGAAATCACCAACCCGTCTTGAGCAAGCGTGGTGATCAATGCTCGTGCCTTCTTTGTATGAGAAGAGGCCTTTGCCAGTGGGACAGTAACAGGCTGGTATTATTTTATTTTTTTAAACTAAATAAAACAGGATTTTCGAAACTCATACTTCAAGTAACAACAATACAAGCGTTTGTTGACCCCCCCAAAAAAAACATAATACCTTTTTTCATTTTTTATTATTATATTTAGATTTCGGTACTCATCACGTCTGCAGAGTTTAGCTAGTTAATTTAATTTGACCCTGTATAACTAAACAAAATTCCTGCTAAAATCATACGATAACCTGACACCCTTCCTAACTAGGTATCAAAAATCAATTTACCAAGTCAATAAGTAAAGATCAACACATCATCCTTTGTTAACCGACCCGTGAAGTCAATCAGCAATTTGATCAGCCAATTAATTTGGTTAAAGAGTGTACCCCTATATGTTTCGTTGTCAATATGCAGTAGGTACAAGTGAACGGAAAAGTGTGACTGTAAAAAAAGGGAATATTTTTAACGACGTTCAATTTGTAAAAGTTGTTTTTTGTTGACATAACGTCAAACCCGCCATAACGTGGCGCTGTTAGATGGACCGACGACCTTTAGAAAGTGGCTGGGATAGGCTGGATGCGGAAGGCGGAAGAGAAGCTGTTGTGGCGCAGCTTGGAAGATGCCTATGTCCAACAATGGACTCCTTATGTGTGCTCCCGCTCTGGGCGACCAAACCCCTTGAAACTTGTTTGTAAATTGCATAATTATTTTCATCACATTCATACTCGTTTAATAATATAATATTTACGTATTTCTAGAGTCAATATTCGTATAATTATACAGTGTGACCTGTACCCATTTTTTATACATTTACTATTCTGGTTTCCGCAGCAGGCTATAGGATTTAGTGGAAATCCATGTGTTTGACATCCACCGTGACCCTGCGGTGTACCAAGAACCTGAAAAGTTCCGACCAGAGAGGTTCCTGCCACAGAACGCGATTGAACGTAATCCTTACAGCTACATACCGTTTAGTGCGGGCCCCAGGAACTGTTCAAGTTATTCAAAATTACTTTGATACGTCAGGGATCATGGTAAATCTTTGCAAAACCAGTTAGTTCCCAGGTATGTCTGTGTATATACACTCAGTTGATCGTCATAGGTCTCGAGTTCGAACCAAAGGCGTACCTCTGACTTTTCAGATTCATGTGCGTATTGTATAATTATTACTTACTTCAAAAACGGCGAAGGAAAACATCGTGAGGACACATGCCTAAGAGATATTTCTCGACGGCATGTGCAGCTAAGTCAGAGGCCCATGGGTGGCTTTAAAACTCTAACACCAGGTTAGTCACTAACCACCCGAAAAGCAGAAGAAGTTGAACATCAACAAAAAAAAACTTTTACAACTTTTTGGTCAGCCGACTTTTTCTAGCATCTTGATCTCTAAAAAGAAATGTCGAGACAAACTCAGAGGCGTATTTTAAAATTCAAACTTATGTTAAGATATTTTGTGAATCTAACAAAGCCGTTCTTGTTTTTGTGTATTCTTTTATCTATGGGCTCAGTTGTCTGAAAAAGGTTGATTATAATTGGTCGACTGTGTCACTATAACAAGGCCCCCAGCTTCAAACCAAAATTAACCCCGTCACAGTTGATTGGTACTTGGAATAAGTTATGCGATTTCGGTTTGAGATCACTTTAGACAGACAACAAAACAATGTTTTTTTCTGAGGCGATTGAACTCGATACCATTATCTCAGAAAGCTAAGTAGGTACTTTGATACTGGGTCCATCAATTCACATTATTATTCTAACCTTCATTTTTTTTATGTGAATGTCTTGCGTAGGCAAAGGCATCCATAAATCCTTACTACGCATAGAAGTCGATAACATCTCTTTGTAACAAGTAACGACGGAACTATTACAGGAATAGAAATTCCAATTACAGGTTATAAATTGAGAATTTATCTCACTGACATATGTAAGTAAGCAATGTAGGTATTTTCAAACCATATCGAGACTAAAATTGCTTATCCTTGGTACATGCTACTGATGGAAAAAGATCCCAGTGATAATAATATTGTAGTCATATTCCTAGTATAATTCTGCTCGCCATTTTTTTCAAGATCGATTATAAGAACTTCGGTGCCGCACACGCATATTTTTGAAATGATAAGCATAATCAGCCTATCCACCCAATCGTGGGACACAGGCCCCCTCTCTGTGAGAGGGAGTGGGCCGTAATCCACCACGAGGGCCCAGTGTTGCGGTTGGTAGATGTCACGTGTCATAGATTATTTTGTATGTTCTAGAAAATGCCGGTTTCTTCACGATGTTTTGCTTCTCCATTTTGAGATTAGTGGTGATGAAATAATTTACACAAAGTAAAGCACCTGTCAGGGTTCGAACCCACGGCCTGCAACTAGTAAGTCACGGCGGTCACCGCTGCTCTATTCTCTCTTTCTGCTGCTTTAGTATTCCTACTTAATTGGAAGACTTTATAAATAATTATGTGTATCTTCAACCAAGGAAGTAAAGAGATATATACCTATACATATAGCTACATACTTAAATTCGCGCCCCTTTCTCAATGGCATACACAAACCACAGAACGCCACTTTCCATACTAAAGTATACGCCTTTTACTTCGTACACGTTTGATATCTTGCTTTTATTTATTTATTAAAACTTTATGCACAAGTAATAAAATTCTGCCTCAGACATTTTATACCAGTCAACCTTAGGGTGATGCTGAGACAAAACATGACGTGCAACATAACTGTGCGTTTGCACAGGCGAAACATCGCAACAAAACATGTTGAAATCTCTAGTTCCTGTCAAAAATTGTATCGAACATTGACAGAAAATTGAGATTCCAACATGTTTTGTTGTGAATGTTTCGCCAGTGCAAACGCATAGTAAGGAATAGATAACAAATACATACATATAAACAGAATAAACTTTATCAGGAAAAATAACGATAGGTAGAGGAGAAAACGAATCCAACAAACAAGCGCTGGAACGTTTTTGCCAACTTCTTATGAATATATTCACGTGCCTTTGAAAGATAACCGAATGGTTGCCATCCTGATGTTCAGAGCGCATTCCGAAGAAGTAACTTTTACTAATCATAATAAAATTAAAGGAATTCTGGAAGTCAAGACACGTGCCCAAACAAAATATCACTGATTGCTAACAAACTAAGTTAGATAATGAACAAAACAAGCCTGAGGTAGAAACGTTAAGCCGTAGGAATTTCTGATAACTTAAGAGTCACCGCCCCAGAGGAATTTACATAGAAATAAATTATTTACAAATGGAATTGTGTCAATAATATTAAGTTATATTCATAAGGCAAACGGGATTTATAAATTACTGGCTATAGGTTTTTATTTTAATTTTCTTAATATTAGTCAATATAAGCTAAGCTAAATACGGAAAAATGTACTTACATTGCATAATTACCCTTAAGAGCGTTTATTCTGAAGGTGGGCAACTTCGCAAATAGATGTCAAATATTATGTACATATCACTGTTTTGATTAATTTAGCAATATAATTACTGTGTGGAAATAACAAATGTGGCTAACTAGCGAACTAGAATATTGATTATAAAATGCAATAACTAATATCGTAACGCCGAATGTTTAGTTTTAGATGTAAAAAAACTATTAGGAATTAAGAAATTAAGGAAACTTTCCAAATGCGTTTTTTACACCTAAAATGGATACAACATCAAATTCAATGTTATAATTTCAATTCATTATTAATATTCTAGTTCGCTAGTTAGCCAAATTTCTTATTTCCATTCAGTAATATTGCTATAAGAATCAAAACAGGTAAATATATGACAGTTATTTGCGACGTTGCCAACTTTTATGATAAACCCTCTTAAGGTCACAGTACACTATATTAACTTAGTTAGTATGGGTGTACGACAATGATGTGAAAGAGCAGAGCCTTCTAATACAGGCATTGTTTGCTTAAAAGGAGGCTCCAAACACGTTTAAAATGTAATTTTCTATTTACACAATAAACTAATTTGTATTTGTATTTGGCTGCGCCCCGTGGTTTCACCCGCATAATGCTGCCTGTCCACTGGAGCGGAGAGGAGAGGAGCGGAGTAGCGGTGTGCCAATATTAACCAATAGAATTGCATAAAACTAAAGGACAGTGGACAGGGATTTGCGAACAACTTTGAAAAAAAAAACAAAACCGGGAAGCGGAGCGGGGAATCGGAGCGGAGAAGCGGAGAGGGGAAGCGGAGCGGGAAAATGGAGCGGAGAAGTAGAGCGGGGAACCGGAGCGGGGAATTATTACTCGTCGCGTGAACTCGGTCTAGCTCCGGACAGTCCGCAACACCGCTCCGCTACCTCGCTCGGCACAGTCCGTAACTCCGCTCCGCTACCTCGCTCCGCATCAATGGACAGACACTAGCCGCAACTCCGCTCCACTCCGCTGCCATTCTCCTCTCCGCTGCCCCGCTCCGCTTCAATGGACAGGCAGCCTAAGTCTCAATCCCGTAGAAATATCGGAATAAAAAGCATCCTATGTCCTGATCCAGGTCATGGTCTACCACATGTGCCAAATTTCATCCAAATACGTACAGTAATTTTAGCGTGAAAGCGTAAAAAACAAACAAACTCACTTTCGCATTTATAATAGTTAGGATTAGGATTTTATTATCGTATCCTTATCCTTGGTTATTTCTTTGTTAATATTTTAATGTTCAAAACCTTGGATCTTGGAATCTCCTACTTATTATGACGAACATAAATAAATTCAGCGGGGTAATTGTGTTACACCCCTATGATGTCAACGCCAATCGTTTTGATAGTTCAACAACATTCATTGCGTGCTTCACGTTGTCGGGCAGACAAATGTTTCGAACATAAGAAGCATTTTATTATGAATTTCCTTAAAAAATCCTTCGGATTGTGATGGAAACTGTGTTAGGCAATTGGGGTACTGGATTTACAGAAAATATATATAAGTCGGTTTCCTCACGATGTTTTCCTTCGCCGTGAGGAAACCGGCATGTTCTAGAACAAAAATTTGAACTGGGCCCGCGTGGTAAATTACAGGCCACTCCCTCTCGAAGAGAAGAGGCCTATTTCCTAGCAGTGTTAACATTATAGTCTGAAATGACTAACACGACATGTACAAGCTTAGTGGCCAAGTAGAACAACTACTTACATGAAACTTATAAGTAAGTGTTGCCAGCGTGATTTAATTTATTTACCATTTAAAATCAATGCTTGTTGCGCCTCTTATAAGGCTGACAGCTGTCAGTGTCAATATTGTTGTGGAATATTGACACTGAAAGCTCTTGAACGTGATTTAGATGTGCTGATCGCGTTCAATTTCTGTAGTGGAATAAGCCCTAAGAAACATTTGAAGGTTAACTACTAACAACAATTATATTATTAGGGTAGCCACTTGGTTACCGACGTCATTTAATTAATTTAATTATTTATTGATTTATACCTTCAATTATTTATACATGAACATTATCACCTAAACGTGATAATACTGAACTGACACTGCACAATATTCTCAGATTGTTAATACAGCACACAAGAGGATTTCCGGCCATTCTACAGCCTTTTACGGCGCTCACGGGAAATAAAAGAGTGTTCTATTGATTGCTGGCACTCAGGTTTTTTATCTCTTTCAGGGTTGTTGAAAATTTTACTGACCGCTTTAGAAATCTGTATTTATTTATGTACACACAGTAAAATACATAGAGAGCTGTATTGTATGCATAGCAATTTGCAGGGTGTGCATTAGGAATTAGGTTCTTTAAAACTGTCAAAAATGTAAATCTCTTTGCAATTAATTATGAAAGATGTCTAATAATTATAATCATAATCATAATAATTTCTTTATTTGTGTAACATAGGTAGCGAATACAGTTCTTAAATTAAATATATAGGTCGCTATGTTATGCCAAGAGGCGTACAAATATGGTTGCATGCGAAATACGAACAGTAAAACAATTTCTAACAGTCAATGCATAAATAATCATAAATTACAATTAGTCACAATATTCAATAAAAAATTGTTTCTCCAGTCAAATAAATAAATAAGTCTACATTCATTTATCATTCAGAAATTCATCAGTAGTTTAATAACATTTTTCAATTAATAATAGTTTTAAATGTCCGAGAATCCTCCGTGCCTCGGAAAGCACGTTAAGCCGTGGGTTCCGGCTGTCATTCGTAGATCTTTGACAGTCGTTACGAGTCGTCAGAAGTCCGAAAGTCTGACACCAGTCTTACCAAGGGGTATCGTATTACCCAGTTACTGGGTTGTGGAGGTCAGATAGGCAGTCGCTCCATGTAAAATACTAGTATTCAGCTGCATCCGGTTAGACTGGAAGCCGACCCCAACATAGTTGGGAAAAGGCTAGGCAGATTGATTTTGAATAGTTTTAAATATTGTTTGAATTGTGTTACATTCAATTCAATTCAAGTAATTTATTATAAATGCGCGGTGCCATGCCTATAACGCTCTTTCTCACTAAGGCAGTCTTACAACGCTGATTGCTTAATTGTAATGTCCTTGATGATAATCAATGAACATAAATTACACGTAAGCACCTACTAAAAGATGTGTGCGTATGACTAACAAAAGTTCGCAAGCATTTGATGGAATTTACATATAGGTAGGTACCTAAGAAATAAATTAATACTCAAAGAATTTAATACCTACTCAATACTACACTCAGAGTATTGAGTATTAAATTCTACGCGTTCAAATTCTCCCTGCTAAGCACCTTATTAAGTGTCACTATGACCTTCGACAAAACCTCCCACATATCTATAACAATAGTCATATCACCAAGAATCGTCGGGACTTCGTGTAATTTCGGAACTTCTCGGGCCAGTTCGTATTAACATTAGGGAGACGACAACTTAATATATTATTGTCAATTACATTCCATAGAGACCGCTTTTATCGAAAGACAAAGAACGAACCCGGCCACAGGAACCCTAAAAGTTCGCCTATTGGGTTAAGGAACTATTACCGAAATTCAGTATTAAAAGCATTAAATATTAATATACGCTATAGACCTCAATACATTGGGAACGAAAAAGGTCGTATTTACGTAAAACTATTGACGTAGAAAAGGTTACGATTGTAACAAATAAAAGTAACTACCGTTTTCTTTTGTGTTTTTATTCGCTGTTTCTACACCACAACTCATCCGTCCTATACGTACAGTAGTTTTCACTGATGTTATTTTGGTAATTTATTTCTCTTTACAGAAAAATATCTTAGCATAAAGCGTTATAATTGACTTATTTTTCACTTTCATCATGAAGTGTGCTGAGTACACAAAAGAAACCACCGTAAAGATAATGAAACCCATTGAACTCAAAGCCAAAAAGTTCAAATGCGTACATTCGCAGCTTGACAAACCTCAGTTGCTAATTAAAACATCAAAAGATAAATCACTTCAGCGCTCGTCTGTACAGTTTATAGGTAGTCGCAACTCAGTCTAACGTCGGCGACGACACGGGCGGTTGTTCCGTCACGACCGCGCACGCTCCCACAAAAACAACACGAAAACAACGCGAACAACATAAAACTCCGACAAACAAAACAATTACAGCCAAAAAAGAAATCAGTGCCAACCCTAGTGTCAACAAAAAAATAGAATTCAAAAATAGAACGTCAAAAATTACGCGCGTGTTTTTTTTTATAATGTGACAGTGATCAAAAATTGCCAATTTAAAAATTAAATGCTGCCTTGATGGCAACTAAAAAAAATAATGTAGTACGTTTGCCGTCTGTGGTAAGATTTTGAGATTATAAGCGATGCACAGGATGCAATGAAAGTGTATACATAGTGGCATGTTTACAGGTTTTTACATGATTCCGACGTAGTTAGCTTTGCTTGTTTTGTTTTTTGTATAATTTAGCTCGATCTCTTTTATGTAGCGTTTTATCTACAAAGTTATTTGGTTCAGTGAAGCGAAAATAACGATCTTGGTTTATAGAAAAAGTTATTATTGCAGTGTTATTAGTATAAATATTTATCAAACCATGTAGGCATAGGATTTTTCTCCGGAATATAGTGCTATATAACATTTATATGGAAAGTGCAGTAAGTATAAATAATTATGTTTATAATCTTTAACAGTAAGTCAGTCCTATTTTACTTCTATGAAAACACAGTGTATTTTTTATATTTTCTACATTCTTGAGCAACCTAAATCTGTCTACATTCCTACCGAAATCCGAGCAATATACGCAGAAAATGCAGAAAACCCTTCATTAACCTCTTGCATCCTCAATTTACATAAACTTGGTACAAAAACATGAAAAGAAGCGTATGTGACCCAAAAAGGTATTCTAAAAGAAATTTCTATTAGTGATCAAGGCTATTGGACTTCCAGGTTAATCGCATTAACCTTTCAGAAACACGTAATCTAAATGGTTTCGTGGACGGGTTTAGCTCGACCCGGTAAAATTGAAAACATGTGACAAATTTTATGAGAGTACTTCAACCTTTTTGGGGTTTTCGAATCTATGGAACTGTACCCTAATTGCGTAATACACGATCAATCAGAATCTGAATCGTTTTAAAACAGATTGCTAATCCATTGCTTCATAACTTCGAAAAAAAATCTGCACAACAGCGTAAATAACGAATTGAATGTTGTTGAACTGTCAAAATGAAACGGATTAGTCGTAACCGCTTACAAAAATGTGTTACGTAATTATATAGCTGGTGTGTTAGAATTTAAAAAATTGTGACAAATTAATCAATTTGGGAATATTTAATTTATGGAACTGATGATTTTTGAATTTGGAGTGTTATTAACGAACTTTGTATGAAGATGAAAATTTACTGTTAGATTGAAGGACTTCGTAAAAGTTGATGTTGTTTTGAGGTTATTATTTACTTATGTTAGGTTCTTGAACTCGTGAAGAACCTAAAAAGAAAAAGACTAGGTATGTCAGTACCATAAAGATAGTTTAGAGACTATCATACTGACTCCAAGGACTTTATGAAAATCTGAAAACTAAGGAAAAGCTGATGGTAGTACAATTTTACGAAGCTTTTGGAGATCTGAAAACTTCGGAAAACTGTATAGTAATGGAATAGCTTTTCTAAAGTGTCTTAATGTAGGTAGATAGGATTAAGACACTTTGAAAAAGCTATTTCACTGTCTAAATGTGCCAATATACTCGTAGTATTCAATTGTACCACATTCGATAAACTCTTTACCCAAGCGATACATAAATGAGTGAAGGAGGGGAGAGCGACATGTGAATACTAATTCTGTACTTAAAGACATAATCCGGTCGACTTACATTCAATACTGGTTACCATGGAGTTAGAAGAGCTCGTGGCTAAGTAATAACAGCCACACGGGTCGATTCATCAGGTTTAGCTACGCTTGCCGCGGTTGGCTCGTGGATGGGTGACCATCTTTACATACCGAGACTCCTCCGTGCCTCGGAGAACATGTTAAGCCGTTGGTCCCGGCTGTCATTCGTGTATCTTTGACAACCGTTACGGATCGTCAGAAGCCCGAAAGTCTGTCAACCTGTCTTACCAAGGGGTATCGTAGTACCCAGTTACTGGGTTCTGGAGGTCAGATAGCCAGTCGCTCCATGTAAAATACAGGTATTCAGCTGCATTCGTTTAGACTGGCAGCCGACCCCAACTTACTTTACAGGTATTCAGCTAGGCAGAATACATACAGACTACACACAGACTATAAACATACTACACACAGAATACACACTGACTACACACAGAATACACACAGACTACACACATAATACACACCGACTATACACATACTACACACAGAATACACACAAACTACACACAGACTACACACAGAATACACACAGACTACACACAAACTACACACAGACTACACACAGACTACACACAGAATACACACAGACTATACACATACTACACACAGAATACACACTGACTACACACAGAATACACACAGACTATACACATACTACACACAGAATACACACTGCCTACACACAGAATACACACAGACTATATTCACACACACACAGACACAGACTACAGACATTTGGGCTTCTGACTACCCGTAACGACTGTCAAAGATGCTAGCCGGGACCAACGGCTTAACATGCTTTCCGAGACACGGAGGAGTCTCGGTATGTAATGGATGGTCATTGGTCACCCATCCACGAAGCTAGATCGAACCGTGCAGCTTTTTATTATATAGGTAGTGATCCATTTTAATAACGAATTAATACCACAGCGAAATTAAATCCGAAGAACATGGAAGTCCCTTTTATTTATGCTTTATGGGCGTTAACATAGGTACCTACAGAATTAATAAATGTCACCCTAATTGAAATTTATTCACATTTCGCGAAAACCATAATAAATGGCTTTCAAATATGAACCTCTATAATTTCCAATAATGGATTAAAATACAATAATATTTATGAAATTTGCGCAATTATTCCTTTGCTACCAATGAAAACCGTATTATTGGGAAAACTCTATAGAACTCGTTAAATTAATTCCTGTACTCTTCAAAAGGACATCCTGTACATGGAATGTATGTACTGTACAGGTTGCTCTTTTTATTCTCGTACGTATTAAACATGTATGGGATTATTCTACTAATTGGGTCTTCTGACTAAAGCCAGGATATTCTGTAATCACGTCGTGGATGTTAAAATTGTAATTTATTCATGCCGCGAGAGAGCACCACAGCTTGTATTAATGTGTGCTCTGGCAGGTGTTATACGGAGTTAAAACAAATCATGTTATTTGATTTTATGATGAAATAATTTATAAGGCTTTTTTAAGTGTTCCTTCGAAATAAAGAAATGATTCTTCTTTCAATCACCGTTTTATAGAAAGAAAATAAAGAAATAAAAACGCATTTATTGGAGTTACAGAAGAATAATACCTTAACTTAAAAAAAAAGAAAACAATGATTATAATACCAAAAGGGCATATCATCATATCATCCACATATACTAAGTGGGAAAAATACGTATTATTGAAGCTTACTCAAAAATTATCCAAGCAAAGTTAATAAAATGTATATGGGACCAATCCGGGAGCATACCCTTTCAAACAAAAAAAGAATTTTCAAAATCGGTTCACAATTGACGGATAAATCGACGGACATACATAAAAAAAACATACATACGCGTCGAACATATAACCTCCTCCTTTTTGGAAGTCGGTTAAACAACAACCGACTTCCGAAAAAAAACACAAAGTGAAAAATAACTTTGATTTCGGAAGTCGGTGGCAAAAACGAAAATTCAAAACCAAAGACAAAGACTTCCGAAATTAAAGTTATTTTTCACTTTGTAGTGTTTTTTTCGGAAGTCAGTTGTTTTTTTTTTGTAAAAAGTTTTTTTATAATCAATATTATCACAGGTACAATATTAATTTATGTGCGTGTCTTTACAGAAAAAGACTCGTTTCAAAGTTATTTATTTTCGTGTCCAAAATACACATACTCCATTTATTCAGCAGAAGATTTTTACAGTGAAAGATAGAATACATTTCGATATTTTTCTAGCATTTTCATGGGTTTTATTTGCTTAATTAAATCATGTGGAAATATCCAAAAAGCAACATATTTTTCCAGTAAGTAGAAATAATAGTACGTTATTTGTTGAACGCGGCTTTCTGTATGTTATTAATAAATATAATGACGTATTTTTATTAAAATATTATTGCTGTACAAATAATAAAAGAATATCATAAAGAGCTTATCACAGATAGAGTCTTATATAACATACAGAAAGCTGCGTTCAACAAATAACGTACTATTATTTCTACTTACTGGAAAAATATGTTGCTTTTTGGATTTTTCCACATGATTTAATTAACCACTTATATGTGGATGATATGATGATAACTTCCTGTGACTTATTTAAATAGCAGGTACTGGTATTCGAATTTGTGTGGAGTAGGTACCACAACTAAAAAGTGAAAATTTTACAAAAAAAAACAACCGACTTCCGAAAAAAAAACACTACAAAGTGAAAAATAATTTTAATTTCGGAAGTCGGTGGCAAAAAACGAAAATTCAAAACTAAAGACACCGACTTCCGAAAATAAAGTTATTTTTCACTTTGTAGTGTTTTTTTTTTTGTAAAAAGTTTTAATTTTTCACTTTTTAGTTGTGGTACCTACTCCACACAAATTCGAATACCAGTACCTGCTATGTGGGAAAAATACGTATTATTGAAGCTTACTCAAAAACTATCCAAGCAAAGTTAATAAAATGTATATGGGACTAATCCAGCAACATACCCTTTCATACAAAAAAATAATTTTCAAAATCGGTCCACAATTGACGGAGAAATCGACGGACATACATAAAAAAAAAAAATACATACGCGGCGAACATATAACCTCCTCCTTTTTTGAAGTCGGTTAATAATAACTTAAAATAATTTAATTTAATCTTTATTTATTTCTTATTTTTTATTTCTTAAATCGTAGGTCGTAGGTTCGAACGCAGACAGGTGCTTTTCTTTATGTAAATTATTTCATCATCACTGCTCTCATTACGGTGAAGGAAAATATCGTGAGCAAACCGGCATGTCCTAGAACCAAAAATTCGAAGACATTTGTGTCATCTACCAACGCGCACTGGGCCCGCGTGGTAGATTACGGCCCTCTCCCTCTCACAGAGAGGAGGCCTGTATCCCAGCAGTGGGAACAATAAAGTCTGATTATGGTTATGGTGCACACAAATAAACAGACAAGAAGAAAGGAACAGAAAAATACGTACAAAGGTGATGCTTATTTCTACAGAAATCTCTTCCAGTATACCTGCGATAGGACAGAGGATAAATCTTCTGGATTCTTCTTCTTTTCGATTCGATGTCAAAGGTAAAAATATTGTATTATGTTAGATGAGTTGGGCCCTGTAGGTGGCCACGCTAGTCGCGGCATCAATGGCGTTTTTTAGGTCCTCAGAAGTGGTCCTCTACATATATTATAAAACAAAGTCGCTTTTTGCGTTTATCTGTATGTCCGCATTGTTCTTTTAAAATACGCAACGGATTTTGATGAGGTTTTCAACACAATTTAGAGAATTTATTCCGGAAGGTTTATACGTATAATACATTAATATTAAACTTATAGATAATTAAGAAATCTCGATGTTTTGTCACGTTTTAAAAACCTTGCGAGGCAGGGGCGGGTCTCTAGTAATTAATAATTTTTAAACCGAGTATTAAAATTACGAAAAAATAATTTTAAAAGTCTCTCACGCCTGATAGGTTTTTGAATAAACTGACTTTGAAATTACCAAAAAAGTTTTTATTATTCAAATAAGTGAATTGTGGTCATATTTTATTTTAGTTATTTTCATTGAGTCTGATTGATGATCTTAAAAGTATTCTCTAATGAGAAAACTTTACTTATTCGGACTAAAAATAAATGTTAATCGTTAAAAATGTTTCTAGCAATTTATCTAACACGGGTTTAAACGCGCATTATGCTTTTTTAAGGGTAAGTACCAAGTTCATCAAGACACATTATTTATCAGCACATCTAAGGCCACGTCGCGCGAATATGCGATCGGTCGCTCGTTTATGTCACTTTTTGTTCGAAAAACCGGAAATTGCCCTCTGTCGGCGCGACAACGCATTCAGGTTCACCGAATAAAAAGTTCGAACGATCGTCAATTCGCGCGACGATCGCATTTAAATAGGACCGAGGTAAGCCGCGTTCAAGAACTGTCAGTGTCAATATTTCACAACAATGATGACACTGACAGCTCTTGAACGCGGTTTTGATGTGCTGATCGCTTCCCTTAGTGGCTTACCCGCGAAAGAATACTAAGTAGAGTTCGTCAACTCACATACGACGGTTCGGTTTGGTTCGACGTGCGGTTTCTGGAACGAAAATGATCGACGCTTCAAAAGTAAACACAAGTCGATTGATGCCATTGGCTGTTGATAAATCCTTTAACCAATCACAGCAGGTTACGTGCGCTTGACAATTTGTTAGCTGGTTTCTGTGTTGATTTTCGAAACCGGGCGTTAGGTAGGTATAGTCAGCATCAAAAGCTGATGACCACATTTAGATTTTCAAAATGGCGGTGCACTGTATTTATTATTAGCACTTCACTATACAACGATTTTGAAAATCTAAATGTGGTCATCAACTTTTGATGCTGACTGTACATACAGGTTTTTTGACCACCTCTGTAGTCCCATTCGATTCCCAGTGGGGGAAAAATTTTCTGCTCGGTTCGGTTGATGGTAGGGCTTGTTCGAAGTCCGCATGGCTAGCTACCACCATCTTATCTAAGTCTGTCGCCATAATAACCATGTTAACAGCATGGTTCTGTTTCGGCAGTTAGAGGTAAGATTCCCAGTTTCTCTGTGGTTGAGGATTCCGGGTGCAGGTCGCTTCCATCTTCGGCCTGATCATCACTTACCATCAGGTGAGATGCAGGCCAAGAGCTTCCCCGTTGTGGATAAAAAAAACCTTTTAAAGTAAAAAATTATAATAAGGAAACATACTGAACTTGACATAAACAATTTAAGTACATACAAGAATTTATAAAATAAATAACCCTTTTAGAATCTGTAAGGCAAAGTAAGTAATGAAAACTCTTCAGTGATAATAAATCACGCGGCCGGTAATTGCTGCGTGTACGCCTAATAACGGCTTAGTTTCAAGTTTCTTACTCGGGAACATTGAAAGCATTAAATAACTCAAGTTTAAGAACTAATTTCAGTTAACTTTTCACGTATCTCTGATACTGAGTATTGAACAGGGCTCGATTTTGGGTCCCTTCCTCTTTTTAGTATATATAAATGATTTACCTCATTTACTGAAAAACCGACCACAAATGGTGTTATTTGCTGATGACACATCACTGATTTTTAAGATAAATAGACATGCACAGGAGCTTGACGAAGTAAATAACGGTATGCTTAAGGTACATAATTGGTTTACTGTAAATAATTTGGTATTAAATGAGAAGAAAACTAAATGCATAAGATTCACGTTACCAAATGTTAGAAGTAGTGAATGTCATGTTGTACTGAATAGGGAGACACTAGAATTCGTCGATAAAACGGTTTTCCTGGGGATCACGCTTGACTCAAAACTACAGTGGGGTCCTCACTTAACATCACTTGCAGGGCGGCTAAGTTCAGCCGCTTACGCTGTTTGGAAAATCCGCCAACTAACAGACGTGGATACCGCGAGACTGGTCTATTTTAGTTACTTTCATAGCATCATGTCTTACGGTATTTTGCTGTGGGGACGGGCTGCAGATATTAATTCTATCTTTATTCTGCAAAAGAGGGCTGTCAGAGCCATATATAACCTCCGCAGACGCGAATCACTAAGGGAACTGTTTAAGAAAATTAACATCATGACGGTACCTTGTCAGTATATATATGAAAACATTATGTATGTTCGGAAAAATCTACATCTTTTTAGTAAGATAAGTGACAGGCATAATTTTAACACTAGAAATAGGAACAAATTAGATCAACCACGTTTCAGATTGTTTAAAGTGCACACTACTTTTATGGGGTACTGCGTAAAATGTTATAATAAAATACCACTCGATATTCTTCAACTGAATGAGAAGAAATTTAAAACATGCATTAAACGCACACTATGTAGACAAGCATATTATAAGTTGGATGATTATATCATAGATAAAAATGCTTGGCTTAATGCTGGTCCTGCTCCACAGCCACTTGGGCTCACTAGTTAAAAAAAAAAAAAAAAAATGTTTGGAAGAGTTGCTTCCCCTTTTTATTTCTCTGACATTACAAACTTAATGTTTATTTTTTATTTAAAACAAGTTTTAATTGTTGAATACTCCAATGGATAATGATTTTCTTTCTTTTTGGTAGTAACATTCTATTAATCTCTCAAATACATTGCAAATTTGTTTTGTATAATTTAAAAGCATTTTTTCAATTTTTGTAAATGTGAGTACCATGGAGCCGTTTTAATGTTATTAAGATGTATGTTGACTTGAAAGAGCATGGCAGTTGAGAGTATGTCATGCTCACTTAAATGTCTCGCTGATGGTGGCGAGTGTGTTAGATCATTCGGTTCCCTACAAAATGGTTGAGCTGGATGGTGCTGATCCATGCGTCATGTTCGTGAACGGGCGCCGTCAGTTGTGACTGGTCATCTCTTATCTGCCATGGCTTATTTTTAATCTTATATTTTGAATTGTTTTGATTATTTTTTGTACATTGTTCTCACATATAGAAGCAACAAGAATAATGTACCCAGGATTTTGTAATTTTCTATATTTAAAAGAGTGTCCTTGGAGTTTCTTGCCCGTTCTTCTCCATAAAGATCTACGTTTTGGAATGGGCAACTAGCTTCAACTATCTGACTAACTGACGCGACTATTTGACAATTCAAAAGTGCCTGTAAATGGTTTAATTGAAATAAATGCTTTGAGTTTGAGTTTGAGTTTGAAAATTTATTAGAAGATACGCTTGAAAAGTTTAAACTACACTTATTCACAAATGAATCGTAAATATCACTCGACGAATTATTGCAATATTTTCGAAATAAGCTAAGCTTTTAAAACTTCTGGAAATTACTATTCAAGTCAAAAACAACGAAGTTTCAGTTGTTAATACATACAAATACTTAGATATTATTAATTATTTCTCAAACAAAAAAGGAAGTATTGACAGTCAAACAAATCTATTTATCGGTATAATCTCCCCACTAAAAGCTCATCAATTTCGCAAAACGATCGTGGTTCTACAGAATGCTCACACCTACCTACATATCCCCTGGACAAGCTCGATGTCCACTTCGCAGAATCTCTGAGTAAAGAGTAAATGAATAGCTAACCATGCGTTTGCACTGACGAAACATTCACAACAAAACATGTTGAAATCTCTATTTTCTGTCAATTTTGCATACAATGTTTGACAGGCACTAGAGATTTCAACATGTTTTGTTTTCAATGTTTCGCCAGGGCAAACGCACAGTTACAGGCACTCGCCTAGTCGAACAGTGAAACAAATAAGTCCCTTCTAGAGAAGAGTGTATACAATTTTCTTGTAGAGGCTTAAGGCTTGTGCAGACCAGCGCGACTTGTCGCGCGACGCGACACGAACAATACAATTTCTAAGACAACTTCACAGTATAACAATAACCGGTGTCGCGTCGCGCGACAAGTCGCGCTGGTCTGCACAAGCCTTTAATTTGTTTCAATTTCCCCGTTTAGTTAACTTTTGAAGTATGCCCTGTGGTTTTCAATGATTTGTTTGGCATAAACTTTGCAACCGGCGCGGCGGCGCGGCGTCTAGATTGTCCCAACACTGTTCAATCGTTTAGTGAACTGCTTAATATTGGTCTCACGTGGCCAAATTTCATGTAATAGTTTATTTCAGGTCTGTTCTGGCGGTGATGCACTCCATTTGTGATTACTCTGTGGTCGCCCCCTTTATCTCCCCTTTTCCCCACAAACACTATCCTTGCTTGACAAGTGCTCTACATATGAAAACCTTTTAAGTTCGGATAGTTCTTAGAAGTGGTTACCCAATGGTACCTTGTTTTGTGAAACGTGGGTTTTTATTATATAGGACTTTTCATCTGAGAGTATGAGATAGAATAGAATAGAATAGAATAGAATATTCTTTATTATGTACACCATAAAAAATACAGATAAAAATGTAGTCATTTTACATAGGGTGACACAATGGGCGGTCTTATCGCTAAAAGCGATCTTTTACAGACAACCTTTGGATGGATTAAAGGGAGAAGGAGAGACAAATACTGCAGGTAGTCAGTGGTGTACCATTTACAAACACAATAAATACATACATTCATAAAGCATACACTTAACACACACACACACACACACGCGCATACACTTGAGATAATCTGAGAGTGAATATGAATGAGACCATATTAAAGAATCAACTGGCATGTTTTTTTTTTCATTCAAAATAATTCGACAAAGTCTCGATTATTTATGTAAAAAACCCTTATGTGAAATAATAAAAAATAAAAAAACATTTAATTCAGATTTTTTTTTTCATAAAAAGAACATATTTAATTATGACAACGTCGTATTTTCTTAGCTTTAAATACGAATGATTGGTTTGAATCATAGATATAAGAAAGAAGGAGATATGCCCGGTAGTTAAAAATGTATCGAAACCCAATGTCTTCTATCTATCCCTACTCTCTAGCCTGCGATCACACATGCGATCAGTAAACCCAATAAATACGAGGCCCCGCTCACACTTGCAATTTACAAATCAGAACGTACTACATAATCAATTATAAACCTTATCCCATCAAACACAGCGTGCATTTACCATGCACCGTACAACTCACCCACACGAAAACATCGTTCGCTATCGTTGTGCTGTGCAAAAGCCATTTATTTTACATATACGCTAGTGATTGACTAAATCGGAAACTTATCGATTCTCCCATTTATATTTGTATTAAAATTTTTGGAAGTTGCTGAAAAAATTATAAATAAAAAACGATATACATATAATAAGATGATATAAATAAACAATAAGTAAGTAAAAAAAAGAAATATTAAGTAAACCAAAAAAATAACAACATTATGAGAAAATCTAAATGAGTATAAAACAAGATTTCACATCGGTCTTCCAATCAGGCTATAACTGTTGACAAATTGAAGAATAAACTTTAATAGTAATATAAATTCATACGACAATCGACATTATTGTCGATAGCCTACGTTAGTGGATCTGCACAACTACATCACATGGTTTGAATGAACATGATTTACCCGGACTTATCAATGTAACTTAGTTATACACATCAAGTCTAGTGTTAGGTTATATTAAAAAAATAAATTATACGCGTGGTATATAAAAAATACACATTTTATAAGAAGGTCTCTTTTTGATGTAATAAATGTAATAATCGTAATTTATTAAATAACCCTCTTGACCTTACGTAGAAGATGAAATGGAGGTTAATACTAGTCCTACGTGATAAGACACCGACGCCATTTTTTTGATAAACGACGAGCTCTTTGGTACCTAGCCTACCATATGTTTATGCTGTGTCTAATGGCTCCTACACACTATGCCGGCAGCAGGGCCGGCGGCATAGTGTGTAGGAGTTATTAGGTGCATTTACAAATGCAATTTATACAATTATACATACTCTGAACTACTGTTTGAGTTTCTGAAGCTCGCGCTTTGTTTAAGGCGGGTTCACTGCCTGGAGCGATGCAACTTGCGACACGACTTGCGCCAAGCGATACTGTTTGGCCCTTCGTAAACAAGGCTACGCAAATCTTCGATTCCCGAAGATTTTGGTCTCTAAGCGACTACCGCAATACAAATTCCTTGAGACTCATACATAAGCACGCGTCGCCGCCATATGAACTTGTATTGCGGTAGTCGGATAAGAAATGACAAATTGGAACCGTGCACCTAGCTTCTGATGTTTCATAAGTGCCCATGTAGGTTTATGTGAAATAAAATATATTGAATTTTTGAGACCAAAATCGTCAGGTACTGATTTACGTAGCCTTTTGTATGAAGGGCCTTTCAATCTGTCGCTCGGCAAATCGCGCCGTGGTGACTCGTTGCATGCTCTAAACCACTTCTTTCCCTCTAAATGAAAGATATATCGTAAACAACTCGGTAGTATTAGGTAATACTAATTATGTTGCAGAACAGCAATTAGCAGATACAATGCGTTCTCCCTCACTACCTCATGTTTACAGTTGGTTACATAATATTCACGCTTGCTCACTTCCAGTGACTAAGGAAAACTTCTAACTGCATATAACCAACTAAATGTACTATTTAGTTAGCTTGTCACGTCCAACGTATTTCTGCCGCTAAATACACGACACTGTGTTCCTATTTGAGGGGTACCCCTCACGTACGGGTACGTGAGACATTTTAACTTTGTCTTTGGGAGCGCTATGCCATGTTTCTGGTATGTTCCGGTGTCATCATCTACCTAGCCTTTTTCCAACTATGCTGGGGTCAGCTGCCAGTCTAAAAGGATGCAGCTGAATACCAGTATTTTACCTGGAGCGACTGCCTATCTGACCTCAAGAACCCAGTTACTAGGTAATACGATACCCCTTGGTAAGATTGGTTGTCAGACTTTCGGGCTCCTGATGACCTGTAACGACTGTCAAAGATCCATAACAGCCGGTACCAACGGCTTAACGTGTTTTCCGAGGAGGGGTCTTGATATGTAAAGATGGCCACCCATCCACGAACCAACCGCGGCAAGCGTAGTTTTTCCTGATGGACCCATGTGGCTATTATTACTTAGCCGGCAGTGACCACTTAACATCAGTTGAACCGCCTGCTTCTTTACATAAAGTAACAAAAAAAGATTACCACAGCGCCCTCGTAAATTTTTCATAAAATGTTTTTGACTACAGTTTGTAAGGGAGACCCTGTAACGCCTGTAACAAATGTAATTTTCCCTATATTTCACAGCGTCGTCGCCTTTCGTTCGCCTAAAGAATAGGGTCATCAAAGGTTATCATGATGTGCAAATATGATGGACACTGCTGGATACTTACTTCTATATTTCCATTATCGTTATATTTTAATGTCACCCACATCATCATTTTGTGATGTTGACCAGCACTATATATTCAGCTATCACCATTAGAAATCTCCATCCCGGAATACTGTACATAAAGTTCAGACTGTCAAAACCTTTGCATATAATTCCTGGCATGGAATTTATTGTGAGAAACTCAAGCGTAAGCTCGCAGCTGTTGTGGACCGTTCGCTTTGTGATATCAGATATAAATGTTTCCGTAGTATACTCGTAAGTCCTATGTTCCTGGTACTCGGAGTTAATGGGCTTGGATTTTCTACTCAGTTTAATTAATTTGTTTCTAGACTTTTGTGTGTCAACATAACTGTTAGATTCGAACTTTCGAAGATTTCTATGATTTTGTTGCATGTGAAATAATTTATCTGAATTTTGAATTAAAAACGGTATTGCTAGACGAAAATGAAAGCATTGGATTTTTAGTGGGAATTCACTAGCTCTTACCGTAAAGGTGTTTATCCACCGCAACCGTCACCGACACGTCACCGACTAGCGATACATAGATTCACTGCCGCGTGTCTACCACACGTCAGTCACCCATGCGCCCCACCACTAGAACTCGGTAGGTGTGGGCGTTATTTCACGTCACAGCATGTAACCGAATAGTTCGTTTCGAGACAAACTGTAGACACGTTATTTTGTAAGTTGTTACATTTTCGATGCACTCAGTCCTAAAGCCTGAATAAAATATAAAGGGAAGTTTATTTGTGTTAGTATTACGTGAATGATGTAACTGCATTTATGTAGCTACAAAAACTTATGTTGAATCACCGAATAAAATTTGAAAAAATAACTAGTTACTTCTTCTTCTTTTCGTGTGGTTAGTGTAGACCTGGTGTCAGAGTTTTAAAGCCACCCATGGGCCTCTGACTTGGCTTCACATGCCGTTGAGAAATATCTCTCAGGAATGCCGGTTTCCTCACGATGTTTTCCTTCACCGTTTTTTAAGCTAGTGATAATCAACTACTACTACTAAAATCATGTGTTTTCAAAACAGGTGACGCCTTCGAAGTCACTAGTTACGTTACATTTCGCGAAAATCACATAATGACCCTAGAACTCGGCCCGAGATTGTGACAGACCGATGTGCCGGCGATACAAAACACGTTTAATCTTGCAATCACACACTGCCGTCGCACCGGCGCCGTTTGCCTGGCTTTTGTTTTGTCTAACATGACATATACTGAACCGCCGAGTTCGGTCGCGATGGACAAAAGATCGCCGTCACCTTGACGTTTCGTTTGATTCCAATAATCTAATTTCATGGTGATGTCCCACTGACGGCTGCGGTAGGGAACTACACTTACTGAAATATTCAAACAGCGTATTAATAATTGTAGAGAAAGAAAACGAAGCTCGGAAATAAGTAAGTTACAAGTAAAACCTAATTACCTGTTGTTATAATTAAATTACCTACATGAAACAATGATAATAACTATTTAAGTATTGTCTTTAAATTGTGGGGAGAAATATTTATAATATTTACTTTATTTGCAGTTTTTCACTAGAAATTAAATAATCTTGTACATTTTAACATCCAAAAGTTTAATTTTGAATTTGACTTTACTTTTTTCTTTATGGACAGCCCTACGTTCCCTTGCTAGTAACGATTGCTAATAAAAATCCTGTTGATCGGGGGTGACTATCTTTATGAGGCAACATCTTCCGAAAATGTCTCCTCGCCCTATTTATTGTTCTTAGTTTAATATTGACTGCTCGGTTACTACTCGTTGAACTTACTGAACGAGATCCGTTACTTATGAGTTGTTTGTTTAAACCGTGATTTCTCGTGATCGTGATGTGTAGGGGTGGCAGGGATATTCATGGTTACTCACTAACCACACAAAAAGATGAAGAAGGGTTATCGACCCGCAGACTGTAACTATGAATTCAGCACATGATTTTAGTCCCCCAAGCGTAGACATTTTTACTTGTTTTATAAAAGTGCAATACCTACGCGGTCAAAATGTATCAATCTGCTTAGCCTTTTCCAAACTATGTTGGGGTCGGTTTCTAGACCGGATGCAGCTGAATACCGTATAATTTACACAAAGCAACTGCCTATCTGACCTCCATAACCCAACACCTGGGTAATACAATACCCCTTGGTAGGTAAGACTGGTTGTCAGCAACCAGTCTTATTGCTGACAACCTGTTCTCATTGTTACGGGTCGTCGGAACCCGAAAGTCTGAACTTTCGTTTTCTGACGACCCGTAACGACTGTCGAAGATCCACGAATGACAGCCAACGGCTTAACGTGCTTTATGAGACACGAAGGAGTCTCGGTATGTTAAGATGGTCACCCATCCACAGACCAATCCCAGCAAGCGTAGCTTAACCTAATGGATCGAATCGTGCGGCTGATAATACTTAGCCACGAGCTTCTCTCGGTCAAAATGTATAGAAACGCTTTTTTTTTTTTATAACTAACGAAAAATTTCAACGCAGCGTGGTGCAGAATCATGTACTGAAATCATAGTAACAGGTAGCGCGTTGATGTCCCGCCACCCTATGTAGAAAGTGGTCCGAGAGAAGGTTCGATATAATCGATCCGATTTAAAATTAGCTTGTTCAAGCTGGCTCGACTTAGTCCAGACTTGTTCTATATTTGTTTCATGTTTGGATGTTTGTACTCGTATGTCATGTACAATAATATAGGTACACTGTGCGTACGAGTTCAACACAAACTTGTAAACTATTTATAGGGGAATGCTAGAACTAAGCTGTTAAGGTATACTAATGCCCGTTTTCACCATCACTAAGTGACACTGAAATGACTCACCTTCTGTCCAGCTTGTTGTGAACTTCGCCTGCACATTGCTAAATTTTCTCTTCAAAATTATTGCGATACAGAGGAACTCTTTTATTCTACGAATTAAGGATTAAAATACCTAACTTTTCACTTCAATGACAGATGCTTTTCTAAGTATACCACACTCACACAAACCTCAACGGACTAGTTGAACTCAACAGCAACGCACTCACACAAATACTCCTCGCAATTAACTTTTAAGCCCATTCAATAAATATGTATGGTAACTAACAAATAAATCAAAATGATTACGCAATCCTAACTATAATATTACAAATGCGAAAGTGAGTTTGTTGGTTTGTTACGCTTTCACGCTAAAACGGCTGAACGGATTTGGATGTAATTTGGCACATGGATAGGCCATGACCTGGAGAAGGACATAGGTTACCTTTCATCCTAGATGGTACACGAAGTCGCGGCCAACAGCTAGTTATAAATATTTTGTAAAAAGTCTCAATCCTACTAGAGAGAACACTATCGTTTAAGACTGTGATTTAAAATTTTGAGTCATGCAGAAACATCTCCTAGCTTTTTGTAATAAACCTTATATTAAATATGCTTCTCATTTTAGCACTTATGCAGCATAATATAAATGCGAAATTGAGTTTGTTAGTTTGTTACGCTAACATGGCTTTACGGATTTAGATGAAATTTGGCACATCGATAGATCATGACCTGGGAAAGGACATAGGATAAATTGTATCCCAATATTCCCACGGAATTGAGACTTATGCGGGTGAAACCGTGGGCTAGTAAGCAATAACATCTTAGATAATTAACTACAGCCAAATATGTAAGGAATTCGGAATTTCATAAAACCGTCTCAAATGGGAGTGACAGCTTTACGTAATGCCCGTGGGGTGGAATGCTCTTAATTTGCTAACACCAAGCCTTGACCTCGAAGTTCGATTTGATGGATAGGTATTCTTTTATCTATTTGAGATAAAAACATACACAACCGATGTTACAATTCGTCTGACCGATGACTGTTCGATACTCAAGCAATAAGATACTTAAGATATACACAATAAGGGCTATATTTATAAATGGTGCTTAAAGTTAAATAATGATTAGCGACTGTTTAACCATTTTTTTTTTTTTTTTTAAACATCCCTTAACTTTTTTTTATAAATAAAGGTAAATAAATAAATAAATATCGTCTGCGATACGGTTCTTACCGCTTCCAAGCTCTTTGTGTCAATATACTTGTGGAAATATTTAAAAAATATCCCTTGATAAATACGTATATGTAACGAAGTGACCTAAACGGTCTGATTCACACTGTTTTTAAAATCCTCTCAGGCGCAGGTGGTCTTTCAGGATTGAAAACCAGTAATACAAATTTTCATCATCAGCCATCCCATCTCCCTAGCATGGCGGGCTGTGCTGGGGCGGCTGTTGCAGGTGGGGAAACCTGAAACGGCGCAAATACTCCAATCTTATTGGGAATTATATGTTTGAGCCGTTTGGGGTTGAAACACTAGGGCCATGGGGCCCACTTAGATTTCGAGACATCGCCAAGCGGTTGGTCGACTCTTCACGTGACCAGAGGGCTGGCCTATTCCTAGGCCTAATCAGCATTGCCATACAACGTGGCAATGCTGCCAGCCTTTTGGGCACTTTTCCTGTTGACAGCGATATGGACGAATTTTTTAATGCCCTATAACTGTTTCCACTCTTTTTAGTATATTTGTACATATTATTATTACTTTTATTCTGTAAGTTTTTAATTGTGTAAATATTATTTTCATAAATAAAATTTTCATAATTTGCATTATTAGCTAAGTATGTTTTTCTGCTAAATTCTAACCCATGTTTGCCTTTTTTATTAAACAACCTACGGATAGTTGTAGGTACGTCAAAATCTGTTGTATTCACTTAGAAGTCGCTTGTTAAATAAGATGCTAATATATTCAACATAATAACACATTTTCGTACATTTCGTGAGGTTCGCAGAATTTCTGGAGTGCAAATATAGTACAATGAGGTTTTTGAATTTGAAATGAGAAGTTGGGTTTGAGCAAATTGAGCTAGTGACTTCTTGAAACTTTGATAGTTTCGTTCCCTTTTGTACGGTGAATACAATTTATATCGGGCACGAATTTCTGATACAATATTATAAGATTGGTTCGGCTTTGTCCTCTTTTTCTCGTGTCACCATGATATACGAGTGTGGGGCCTAAACGACCAATTATATTGCACAATATCACGATTTGCGCAAAGTTTTTGGCCGTTTAGGGTTAATTTTGAAGATTGCATAATGATTGAATAAAAGTTTGAGCGAGGTAAATTTTTATTGTATAGGACTTATCTTACACGGTACAGTAAAAATAAGTCAATTTAATTATTTATTTATTTATATATACTTTATTGTACACCACAAAAAAAACATAACAAAAATAATAATAATCAAACACTACAAAATATACAATGGGCGGCCTTATCGCTTTCCGCGATCTCTTCCAGGCAACCTTAGAATGGACAGTGATTTACCTGGACATAAAATGGGGCGGTCGTTGGTGCAAATTATAAGTATACAATATACTAGAATAGATACACAAATAAATACATATCCTAAATAATAGATACATAAATACATACATACTAAATATATAAGCAGCGAAAATAAATGAACACTATAGATAATTACAGTTACGAGAACAAGATCACAACGACAAGTAATGTTCCTTCACGAGTCTCTTAAACACAGGTAACGATTGCGCGCGCTTTATTTCAACTGGCAATGCATTCCATAAACGAGCAGCCTGGACAGTGAAGGATTTGTCGAAGAAAGTTGTGGAATGCGTAGGCATTCTAAGCTTCAAGTTATCTGATGACCTTAAAAATTTCGTATGGGAGTCGCAAAGAAACTGGAAACGTTCCTTGAGATAGAGAGGAGTGGAAGGGGAAAAAAGCACATTATACAAAAGGGAAAGAATATGAACATTCCGGCGAAGGCGAATTGGTAACCACTTGAGCTTCACACGATATTCGGAAACATGGTCATATTTGCGCAAACCGAATATGAACCTTATACAAACATTTTGAAGCCGCTCAAGCTTATCAAGTTGGTCTTGGGTAAGGTCAAGATAGCTGGCATCAGCATAATCAAGGATGGGTAGAAGAAGCGATTGGGCAAGCGCAATCTTGGTGGCAGTCGGTAGAAAATTACGTAATCTCTTCAAAGATGCAGCGGATGCAAATAGTTTGCGGCTCACTTCCTGTAGCTGGGCAGTCCAAGAAAAGTTCCTATCAATGAATATCCCCAAGTTTTTAACTTTCTCACTGAAGGGAACAACTGAATTGTCAAAAGAAACTTGGGGAAGAGTTGTCCAGTCGATCCTTAAGACCGTCCTAGAACTCCCTACAACCACAACCTGCGTCTTTATGGGGTTGACCATAAGTCCATATCTCTTACTCCAGTCGCATATACGAGCCAGATCACGATTAATAGATAAAATAGCCTCGGACAGATTACCAAGAGGAGCTCGCGAGTAAATTTGTAAATCATCTGCATAAAGATGGTAGAAAGAAATAAGTTCTTCGGAGATTGAGTTAATAAAAACTGCGAAAAGTAAAGGGGATAGAACGCCACCCTGAGGTACACCGGCAGAAGTATTACTCCAGGAAGACAACGTCTCTCCTATGCAAATACGTTGCCGGCGACCGAACAGGTAAGTACGAAACCAGTCAATTACCGATGGAGATATGTTAATAGAGCATAAAATGCCAAGCAAAACATCAAAATCGACAGTATTAAAAGCATTACTGAAATCTAATAAAGCTAAGACCGTTAGATTACCGTTTTCCATGGCTGACCTTATATCATCCGTAATATTCAGAAGCGCTGTGGTGGTGCTATGACCAGGACGGAAGCCAGACTGGAAGGGGTTGAGGAGATTATTTTTAGCGAGGAAAGTGCTTATTTGATTGAGAATTAACCGTTCAAGGACTTTGGATAGGAATGGTAGGACGGATATTGGACGGTATTCAGAGAAGGATGTGGGTTTAAACTTTTTAGGTAAAGGAATTATTTGAGCATCTTTCCAAGAGTATGGAAAGACACCACTAGATGCAAAAAAATTGAGGATATGACAAATGACGGGAAGGATAACATCCAGCACAGGGACTAACATATTACGGCTGATACAGTCACTTCCTACCGCATTGGAAGTAATCGACAGTATGCTTTTCTTAACATCACATGCGGAGAACTGACTAAAAACAAATGGAGAATAACTGGGAGTCGGTAGTGAAGAAAGATAATTCAGTGTATTCAACTTTATTGTCCTATCAAAATTGGACGAAGCAGTAAAATGAGTATTCATTGCATCAATATCTATGTCTTTTGGAATTGTATCTTGTCGGATTTTACCGACCCCCAATGATCTAAGAAATTTCCAAACTTTGGATGCGTCCCCATTTTGGACAGAAGTATGAATGTGGTGGCGATTAGCATTCCTACACACCTTATTACAGTGATTACGTATTGAATGGTATCTTTCCCTGTTAGCGTCATTAGCCCTACGCTTAAATTTAGACTTTGCCGTAACTTTTTTGTGCATAAGCGTTTTAATATCATTTGTGAGCCACGGCGCCGGCAAATGTCTAACCTTAACAGCTCGAACAGGTGCGTGATGATCGTAAAGCTCGATAAGTTTAGCCGCAAAAATACTAACTTGGTCATCGACTGATGCAGAGGCAAACAGAGCAGACCAATCTATGTTGTTGGCATCCTTGCAAAGATCGTCAAGGTTCATACCACCAAAATTGCGTTGCATGAGAATCTTAGCTTTAGCCTTAGGTGGACGAATTTTGTATGACAGAAAAATCAGGTCATGATAGGAAAAGGCATCGGCTGAACATTGGCCATGCTTAGCGACGTGATCAAGAGAAGAGACAAAAATCAAGTCAAGAAGTGAAGGTGTAGAGTGAGGAAAATGGTGAGTGGCACTCAGCGGAAGAATGGAAAGATTACTGGAAGCCAAAATATTTGCCAGAGAAGAAGAGCGATAGTCTTTTTTCAGAAGACAAGTATTAAAGTCACCCATGATTATACTATGACTGTAAGAAGGAATCAGCATTTCTAAAAGATTTTCAAAAGATGAAAAGAAATTAACGCGTAAAGAGGGACAGTAGTAGACGCCAAGAAGTAATTTTGAATGGTGTAGTTCGACTTCGAGGAAGAGATGTTCACCAGCATTCGATGGCGGTGGCTGAACTGACACATTGACAACAGAGTATGGAATATGCGCCCGGAGATATATGGCAACACCACCACCACCACCAACCGACCGGTCGTTTCTTATAAGCTGGAAGCCAGGAAGAGAGTAACTAGTTGAAGGGAGACAGGGTTTAAGCCATGACTCGGAAATAAGAATAGCATGTACGTTCTTACAGTCAAAGCTTGCCAGCATATCGTGGAAATGAGCCGGAATGCTCTGAGCATTAATATGTATAACGTTAAAATTCTTAGGAACATCAGAAAACTGCGCAGTAAGACTGTCTGCAAGAGAAGGAATACTCACGAAACTGTCATCATTGCTTGTTACTGAGAAAAAACTATTATCATCACAGCTTTCATCGATAGACATAAATATTTACGTAATATATTACAAATTATATAAATATATTAAAAAAAAAAAACTAATTAATAAATAAAAATAAACCGTTTAACAGCTAGTCCACCTGCCGGTTGCGTTATTAAAATTAAATACAAAAAAAAAAAAAAAAAAAAATACCTACTTACGCAGTCCGGGTAACAAAAGATTTTAAAAAAAAAAAAAAAAAAAAAAAAAAACTAAATCAAAATGTAAAAAGTATGGAGAAAACACAAAAAGAAAAATAGAAATAGAAACAAAACATTGAAAAGAAAGAATAAGATTTCTGTTAGAAAAACGGAACGCATCTCAGAGTAATAACTAAATTATTACTCTGAGGAACGCATCAAATCAAAGTGACATGTGTGTGTGACTGACACTGACAGTGACAACATTGTGACATAATTCAGTCAAGTAAATTGTGCAGCACACTCTCTAATTGAAAGTAAAAACAAAACAATAAAACATGATGTTACCCGGACATTGAATCACAAAAGAAATCACTTCTTCAAAGCACGCTTCAACCTTGCGGTCTTCGCAGCAGCAACGACCGGTACAGAGGCGTGCACAGCCGGCGCTTGATCACTTTGCCCGGGCTCACTGGGATTCGGCGCAATCCTCTCCAATTCAGCGAGGGACTCAACCCGATGCCGTGTATCATTAGGACCAAGGATATACACGCAGCCTGCCTTAGTCCAGCTCTTAGAGACACCGCATCTTTCCCTCGCAGCCAAGAACACATCATGCCGCCCCTTTGTTAGGAACTCGGGGATAAAATTTCCATTATGGGCCAACGATTTGGAAGTTCATATTTTTTCTGTAGATAGTACTCATAAATATTCGCTTTTTACAAATTTTCAAGGTGCGGACATTCACGGTTTACGAGATATAATTTTTTAAAGTTTCCATTGAAATTGGAAAATAACACGCCATTTGCAGATTTTTAGGTAGGTTCTACTGACATAGTAGACGTCATAGTTGACATTTCACGTTCCGTTGACCGTAGAGGTGTATTTTATTCAATTTTATGTCATATTTTTTACTTAAATAAAATATTATTTTCACTTATTCACTTATTAATTTGGTGTGTAATTAAGGTGCACAATAACCGTGCTGTATTAAGCAATAACATTGACTTTTTTACCCAAAAAATAAAGAATTTTTGTTTACAATTTGGAACGGAACGTGAAGCGACGCCATTCTGTTATATAGCGTCTTGTTTTTATATAGTGTCAGTCATCGTTTGTTGCTTGCCCCGTGCAGTTGTGAACGTTTTGACTACCATGGCGTCCCCGAAGCCCTATGCTTCTGTGTCTGAAGAGTCGAGTGATGTGCAAGTGTTGGACTCAGATGAGCCGCTTGTCACGGCCTCCTCTTTAGTGCTTTCTTCAGGTAGTGTTCGAGTGATGGACTCAAATGAGCCTCAGCCTCACTATATAATATCCCAAAAATACCCAAAACCGAATCAGAGCACCCCTCTTTCCACGTGTTCTTGTCTGCCCTACCCCAAGAGTGTATATAAAAAACCGGAGGCGCGGAGGGAGAGCAGCCCTCGCCCGCTGTGACGAAGCGCGGGAACCGTGCGAGGCGGAGCGGCTGAGGCTGGTCGCCGAAGGCGACCAACAAGCCGAAGCTGCAGAGCCGAGCATGAGTGACCGTGCTTCGGCACGCAAGGGCGGAAGGGCTGCTCTTCCCGTAGCGCCGGAGATAAGGCGGAGTCAAACTGGGGGAGTTTTTGTTCTAACCTAAAAAACTTTAACCTTGGATATCTCCATAACCATGGGGTTCCGCGGAGTGGGGATGGTACAGGGGTATGCCCTCTTACGCCCCCTCTCCCCCGCCTCATAAATCGATTAACAATAATGACAATTTTTATTCTAACCTAAAAAACTTTAACCTTGGATATCTCCATAACCATGGGACTCCGCGGGGTGGGAATGGTACAGAGGGGTAGCCTACCTCCCCCCCCTCCCTCCCCCTCCTCACCGTCCCATAAATCTTTGGCCCATAATGGAAATTTTAACCGGAACTCGGACATGGTGACGCCTGTAGCCTTTAATTTGGCTTTGGAAAACCAAATTTTATCTCGAACTGCAAGACTGCCTACCTTGAACAGGATAGGCCTGGTTTTATTAGCCACAGCTCTTCCCATCCTGTGACATCGGCTGATGTTCACAACAGTGAAGTCACTCAGCTGTAATTTGTTACGAATCACCTCAGTGATCACCTTGGCAGTGTCCTCCTTCTGCTCCTCATCAACACCGTGTAACAGCAAGATTTTCCTTCGTCCCCGCATCTCTATTTGGTCGACACTACGAGCTAGTAGCTCCACCTGTTGCTGAATGCTGTTGAGAGCCAGCGTGATGAAAGTCCGGAACTTTGTAAACTCCGCAGCCAGGCTAGAAGTTGTGACCGGTGATGGAGGGGCCTTCTGTAGTTCATCTTCAAAGGCGGACATCTTAGTATGAAACAGCTCCTTTAATTCACTCAGGGAGCTTGCTAGTGAATCCATTGTGATGAAGTGTGATGACGATGATTGTGAAGTGATAGTAGATTATAAGAGAATAATTGTGAAGAGATAACGCTACACCAGCAGGTACTAACTATGAACTTTTAAAATATAGCATAAATAAATTATAAATAATGTTTCTATTAAATTATATTGAATTTCAAATAAGAGCAAATTTTTCTTTGTGTAAACGTTCCAACTACCCACAAGCGAAAAAACGTCAATCGTCATTCGTCATCCTGAGGATGCCTCGTTGAGGAAACTAGGAAAATCCTATATCTTGAAGGATAGATAGATAGTGTTTTGTATGTTGAAATTACATCCAAAGCCAATCAGCCGTTTTAGCGTTAAAGCGTAACAGACAAAAAAACTCACTTTCGTATTTAAAATATTTAAAAAAACAGGAATACACCCATTTGTCAACGGAAGAAACTTTCAGTACGCACATAACATGATATGAGAGACTTCGTCGATCTGAACACGCTTATCCTTTTATGATGTCCTAGTACTTGATAAATTCTTGCTCTTGAACGTCCGATCGTAAAATGGACTCGGAGGACCAATAGTTTTCGATAAAAGCAAATATACTTCTAAAAGTGCCTACTAAAGTTTGATAATCACAATCACAATCACATCGCTGTCATTCGGAAACGTGCCCGGAAGAATGGCAGCATTGCCACGTTGAATGGCAATGCTAATAATATAATTATTTGGTCAAAGAATGAGCCAGACCAGTCAGCGAGAAATATCCATATAAAGGATTAGCATACTCGGACCCCATGACCCGAGCGTTTCGGCCCCAAATTTTGTTTTCATTGCTTGAAATATTTCGATTGAATTTTGTGATTTTTTAAATGTACCTACCGACCAAATCATTGATACCTTAACGATCTATCCTTTGAAGTGAAATTCATATATCTGTGTGCACACATAATATTCTATTTACAAAATGTAAACAACCAATCACATACATTCTGGTAATTCGAATGGTATAAATGCCAGTAATCACAGGATTTTGGATAATATCAAACGTGGATCGGTTTTGATGTTGGATCAGACAAAATACGTATGTCGGTATAGGTTGTATGTTGATTAGGAATATACCCAACGATGCGTTAGGGTGGTACAAATAGGGTCTGTGCAAATCACTTCCATTACTTTTGTAAAACGAAAGGTCATCGCTAGACAGAAAAACAAAGAGGAAAGAAACATATTTTATTTTGGATCACAAGAAATACCGACAGTAAAAATGACCGGCCTCGTGCTAGTAGGACTGGCACACGAAGAGTTCGATTGAGCAAAAACGCCGCTTGACGTTTAATACATAAAAGTTTCAACTGTCTACCTATGACGGTTCATGAGATACAGTCCGCTGACAGACAGACGGACGGGCGGACGGACAGCGGAGGCTTAGTAATAGTGTTCCGTTTGGCGATAGGAGCCTTTTTGACCTCGCACAAATCTTTTATATTTTTGTTTCGTCAATTAATGAAATAAAGTATTAGCATATAGTAGTTAACCCTTAATCAAACGGAAAGCTTTTCAAGAGATAAATAAAAACTGAGATTTGTTAATAGGTAAGTTTTGTCTGTAGATTTCATAAATTTTGATAAAAGTTGAAATAATGGTGGGAAATAATTTCCCGTTATTTGTTACTGCATATCAAAATATTATCAAGTGGGAAAATTAATCCCAATATTTTGTTATTTCAGACTAAGTGGGAAATAATTTCGCAGTATTTGATTAAGGGTTAAAAAAGTATTTGCATATTGTATCGCAGCATTAATGCTGCGATACAATATGCAAATACTTTTTTTTTAATAAATACCGCAGCGCTGGTATTCTGATAGGGCCCGCTGTGATGCCACGGACACACATACGGATCTAGATGGTACATTTTGGGACGTGAGAAACTTAAGAAGAGTTGTGAAAACTGATGTGGCAAGAGCCATTAATTCTCTTCTGGATGACACGGTATTTTTATTTCGAAAATTTATCGGGGTTTAGTTTACTCCGAAATTGAGCTCTGTTAAACGAGCTCACCATTTGCTTATTTGTAACTAGATTTTGCCCGCGGCTTCGCCCGCGTGTAGTTATGAAATTATCCCACGGGAATGTACTAGCGGGATAAAAAGTTTACTATGTCCTTACCCAGGTCATGTCACCTCTGTGCCAAATAGCGAAATTCGTTCAGTTTTTAAGGCGTGAAAACGTGACAGACAGACAGAGTTTCACATTTATAATATTAGTATGGATGTATGTAGATATGTTTTGGATTTTATTCTGAAGTCCGATGTAAAAAAACTTTTACTGAAATTGAATACTCGTATGCATGTTTATACAATTGTAACTGCATGTAAAAAATGTTACTGAACACACAAATTCCATTTGAAGTATGTTTTTTCTTTCAGTTAGGTATATTCGCTCTGCAGGATTACCTCTTTCAGTTCTATCGGGACACGTAAAGATATTTCGTTTCTCACATTCGTTCTATATTTCTAACTTTTTTCTTGAAGTCAATATTTAGGTACCTACTTTTCGGAATACTCGTAAGTCGACGTTCTTTGAAATGTATGGGATAACAAGTTAAAGGGTACTTAAAAGAATTTTTTATTTTTTTTTAAAGACGATAAACTTATGTCTAAAGGTACCATTCCGTACCCGACCGCAGGCGGCAACTGCAGGCGACGGGTGACGTGTAACGGCGTCATGTCGCTGCAATCATGATTCCGAACCCGACCGCAGGCGGAAGCAGTCCGTATTCCAGTCGGTAGATAGAAAAACGTGTTATCGCTCAAGTGTTGACGACACTACTGGTCTGCGGTCGGGCTGCACGTGTCGCCAGTCGCTCGCCCGTAGCTGCCAAAGACGTGTCGCTAGCTACGGAAGGTATTTCATAGAAATTCATAGAAACCAGTCGTGTCGCGGCAACACGTCGCCTGCAATTGCCTTCTGTGGGTACGGAATGGTACCTTTACAATGAAACAGTGTGATTGCGAGATATAGTTTTTTTTTTTTTTTTTGGATATGGTATTCAATGACACAAATCGTAGCTCCTGCTGATTAAAACTCGGGTAGTAGCACGTACATACATATTTGAAAATTGTTATAAAAGTTTTAGCGTTTCGACGACACGGCACTTAGTAAAGAAAAATATCATGTCCCAAAAACTCTTTAATACGACTGCTGTCCTAGTCTTCAAATTATATCTATCGGGTTCCTCCCCAGAGGTCGATAAGTAAAAAGAGGCCGGCGCCAGCAAGTCCGATAAATAACAACTTTTAGAAGATAAAGTGTTGAATATAAAAAAAGTTATTATTATTTACGTTTTTATCCTAAATGGTGTTCTCGAATAAATTAATAAAAGCACGCTGCATTCATGTTTAAACGAATTATATGAATTTGAGAACACCTGTATATTGTAGGTAGATAATTACACATTACTAACCTACATTTAAAAATATTGTAATATTTCTGTATGGGAAACCGGGTCCAAGCTATGGACCTATAGATTAGGGTTTCAGAGAGAGAAACCTCCTCACAATGCTTGCTATTAATATTTGTAAGAGACTAAATTAATTGTCCCCTTGTAGGGTAATCACTTCACGCTTTCTAACACTGGTAAACATTTGGAACCTCTTTCACAGTGTCCGGATACCACATAAATTAAAAAATGGAATTCAACTTGTACCTCTGAAAATTATTGTCAGCCAGGATCGTTAGCCAGAACTTGCTGTGTACTGTGGCGGCATCTACAACGCCACATGCGAACTACGCATTAGAATGACGTCACACAAATCCTGTATCACGCAAGCAGAGTTTACTGCGTGACGAGTAGTTATACAACGCCCCGACAACAATCGTCGGGCAGTAGCCCACCAGACAAGACACTCGTCTGGTCGGAGGATCCTCCCTTTTATATAGAGGATGAGTGACTTTACGCCTTGTTCCATAGAACCATGATCGTTTGCATGGCAGTTAAGACACGGCACGTCAATTGACAGAGATACCTGCACCGCACATGGTTCAAAATCGCTTGACACTTCACCTGATACCCGACTTTGTGTCAAATATTGCTATAACCGTGCATGATCATCATCATCTTGCCTTTTCCCAACTATGTTGGGGTCGGCTTCCAGTGTAACAGGATGCAGTTCATATGGCTCACACTGCGCTCGACGCTTGACGTAGCAACACGTCGTGTCCTGGTTCGCAATAAGTCAATCGTCATCCTGACGATGTCTCGTTGAGAGGTAAAACACGTGTCGATTTCTTACAGGGTTCTTTATGAATCTTTAAGAACAGTTAAGCAGATTAGGTTACTAAATATACGTCGTCTATTGTGTTTTATATAGCCCCTATAAAAAAAAATACCTACATAAATTCATCGCGTTAAGTCTCCTCATAACCTTTCACAGCTGATAATAAAATTATCATTGTTATTTCATTGAACGGCTGATGTCGGTGCGATGGCAGCTGGATAATGTCGGAAATAACGATGGGATTAAGGCTGCCCAGAGGTTTATTGTACGGTCAGAGGTTGTGTTACTCGTGGGTTAGAACTTTAGATAAGTTGGTTGAAAAGGAGTGAATATATTTACTGTATTTTTCATTTTGGTTTACATGATTTTAATTAGATGATACGAGTATATATGTGATAATTGATATTTTTGGAACGAATTTCTTTAACGCGGCTTGTAAACTTTCAGAAATTGTCATGCTAAAAAGTATGATTACTTGCGACTGTTCAAAGAGAAAGAAAGAGAGAAAGAGAACGCCGGCAGAAAAAAACAAAAGAAAAGAGTAAAGTACTAATTACAGTGTCATGGAATAAATTTGTACGCATCGGCCCGAGTACACTGCATGCCGCGAGAGAGAGAGAAAGTGTGAATTTGGTCAAAATGTAAATCCAAGATGGCGGCTGAGAAAATTTTCAAATTTTTCGTCATGTGTGTCGTTTTCATAGTTTTCGGGGGTGCTAAAGCTGATAGTGACATTAAAATGTAAATCCAGGATGGCGGCTGATGGGCACGCCACAATTGCGGCGATAAGTCTCCTCTTTGAGGAGTGGCTAGAGAGGCGTCACGGCGTCCTCACCTTCCGCCTGACGCAGGTCCTCACCGGACACGGTTGTTTCGGGAGGTTCCTGTTCAGGATAAAGCGGGAGGAAACGCCCGGGTGTCACCATTGTGTGGATCGCCCGGAGGACACGGTGGAGCATACGGTGGAGGTCTGCCCGGCTAGGGCGGGGCAGCGCCGTGTCCTCACGGAGGCGATCGGCGGCGGCGATCTCTCGCGTCCGGCCCTGGTCCGGAGCGAGAGTGCATGGGAGGCCGTCACCTCCTTCTGCGAAGCAGTTATGCTCGCGAAGGAGGAGGCGGAGCGCGCGAGGGAGATGCAAGCTGCACGCCCTCGCGCCCCTAGTCGCCGCAAGAGACGCCCCGGGCGTCGGGAGTCACGAGCCGACTTCCGGCCACCGTAGGCGCGGGCCTGCGGACGGTGAGCGATGGGCAGCTCGCCGTCCGATAGGGACCAGGCCCGGGTCGACGGCGCGTTGTGTTCCACGCGCGCCTCAAAGAGATGTCAACACCGACTGACGGGGTCCGTAAGGACCAATGCCTGCTGGGGTTGCGGGTTTGTCCGAAAGGGATATCGCGGCACACATTCAACGGAAGGAACACGGGTGGGTTTTAGTCAGTAAAAGTCTGACACTCCCTCTCGCTCCGCCCAGAGCGGGAGGAGTCATTTGATGATTTTCCACCCAAAATTTTATCATACGTGATGATTTTTTATCATACGTGATGGCCCAGTGGTTAAGGCCTCGCCTCTCATGCACGAGGTTGTGGGTTCAAATCCGGGCAAGTACCAATGTGACTTTTTCAATTCATATGTACTTTCTGAGTTTATCTTGGATATTACTGACATCGGTGAAGGAAAACATCGTGAGGAAACCTGAACTAGTAGTTCATATAAGTCTGAAATCACCAACCCGTCTTGAGCAAGCGTGGTGATCAATGCTCGTGCCTTCTTTGTATGAGAAGAGGCCTTTGCCCTACAGTGGGACTGTAACTGGCTGGTATTAGTATTATTATCATACGTGAGATGGAACTTCGTTCCTGACCAGTTCCAGGACCGCCAATGTTCTTTTTTTAAATTTCTGCAAGTACTTTTGTACAAACACCGACACTGGTCGACTTTTCCTAGATCATGTGAAGACCATGTAGATTGGTGTCTGAAATGGTCTTTTGAGGAAAGAACACACAGATTGAGTGGACCTGTCCAGTCAGTGCACGCATTTGTCAGTAATCGTGCAGCTCAATTCAGAACTTAAGAAACTCAACGATTCGACGAACAATCCAAACTAATATTGTAAATGCGAAAGTGAATTGGTTTTACCTGGGTAGTATACTTTTTATCCCGATATTCACACGGGATCGAGACTTATCCGGGTGAAACCGCGGGCCACAGCCAGTAATTTATAAAATATCACGCGGGCGATGCCGCTGCCGAAAGCTCTCTAATAATTATATAAAGTGTTCTGTTTGGTTTTTGATATTTCAGTATCCAATCAAAACAGCTAACATAATGTTTAAGGTAATAACTTTGAAAAACTATCATCATGGACGTAATATTCTGGAACGCAACGAAATAACTAAACCAACCGCTGTATCTCACAAATAAGTCGTTTGCCAGGAAATATATCCGCCAACCAGATGTCAAGCGGTGCCCGATTTGCCGACACTTGGCAACTTCGGTTTCCGAGTTTCAGTCTGAAAATAAATATCTATCTAGGTAATATAATTTTTAACTTTTGATATATTTTGTTGTTCAGAATTCATATTGTATTAAGAGTGTTTATACAGAAAGTGAACAACGTCGCAAATAGCTGTAAAATTTTCGCGTAAATGCAATAATTAATATCGTAACACCGAATATTTAGTATAAGATGTAAAAAAAGTATTTGGAAACTTTCCTAATGACCTTTTTACACCTTAAGGGTTACAACATGAAATTCAGTGTTATAATTGCATTTCAATTCAATATTCTAGTTCACTAGTTAGCCATATTTCTTATTTCCATACAGTAATATCGCCAAATTAATCAAAACAGCCTAATGTTCGACAGCTATTTGCGACGACGCCTACTTTCAATATAAACGATCTTAACTACTAATAATATTTGATTACTGTATTATTTATATACGTAGTAGGTACAGTCAGGGATATAAATTTGTAAGCAAAATGTTACTTTGCCCTACGTTAATTTGCCGTGTTATAGCCAAAAATACAACCGTCAAAGAATGACAGTTGTGATTTGAATATACGGACAAATTTAATAGGTAGTCAATATGATTAACAATAATTAATAATAATAATAATAATAATGCATTTATTTCAGACAATTAAAATTGTCCATATAATGTTAGTAACAAAGGTCTTAAAAATAATGTTAGTATGCACGCTCGAGTAAATTCACAAAATAAAATACAATAAAAATATCCAATAATGTCAAAAATCAAACAGACAAAAACAAAAATAACACATCACATCATCTCGTCACGTGAAGCCGAATAAGCCTCCCCAGCACTGCAGACTCTGGCCTATCTGATATCATCTTCAGAATTCCGTTAATATACCTAACTGTACAATAAACTCACGGAGAAAGTTATCTCTATGAAAAATAATAGGAAAACATCGAAGTTAAAGTTTGCACAAGTTTAACTAAAGTCTAATGAGGTTGAAAGTTTCTGCAGTACATCTTACAAACAATCAAAAGTTATACTTAATAACGAACATAAGATAGTACGGTAATTAATTATTTATTTATTATTGAGTTCGTGGCTAAGTAATAACAGCCGCACAGTCGATCCTTCACGTTAAGCTATACTTGCTGGAGTTGGTCCGTGGATGAGTGACCATCTTTGCATACCGTGCCTCGGAAAGCACGTTAAGCCGTTGGTCGCGGCTGTCATTCGTGGATCTTTGACAGTCGTTACGGGTCGTCAGAAGCCCGAAATTCTGACAACCAGTCTTACCAAGGGGTATCGTATTACCCAGTTACTGCTTGTGGAGGTCAGATAGGCAGTTGCTCCATGTAAAATACTGGTATTCAGCTGCATCCGGTTAGACTGGAAGCCAACCCCAACATAGTTAAGAAAAGTTTCTTAAAATTTTAGGATTTGAAAATATTAAGAAAGAAGGGGCACATGACGTTAAGGCATCAGACTGAAGAAAAGAAAACAACATCACAAAAAAGATAAACAATTTAAAAGTAAAGTCTTATCTAAAAAGAAACCACTCCAATCTAAACGTCAAAGCCAAAATCAATCACATTGATTTACAATCACAGAACTGTATCAAGCCAAACTGCCAGTAATATCTCAATTTGCCTTCATTTGTGAAATACTGTCAGTTCGGCTGGATGCTTCTGTTCACTGAAACTTAGTTCTAAATAAATTGCATTCGGCGAGAAGCCTTAAGTTAATTAAAACCTGATTTCGGTTGAGCTGTGCATTTGCATAGCAATTGGAGAGGAATTGGATTAAATCAATACGTCTGGGAATTCTCTTTATTGGGGTAGCATAAGCAGTAGTTGGTGGTGCTGATTCTTTAGTATGCTATTTACACATTTCCGAATGGTTCACCTTTGTAACAGTTCCATTTCTCGGTTGCTACGTATGTACAGACATCTAAATTGATTTGACATTGAAAAATTTGTTAGTAGCAGGTTAAAGAATTTGGTATGCACATCACTAAAACGGAAATATTTTTTCAACACATTTCCTCATACAATGCATTAACGAAGCCTGTATACATTGCTCGAAAGTTAAAAATGCGCACCATCCAATGGAATGTACGGTAAAATGGGTACTCTCATCTATAAAATAAAAAGCCGTTTAGGATATCCGTGGTATAGCGCCGTGCGTATCCTAAACGGCTTTTTATTTTTTATTTCCAAGGAGTTTCACATTACGAGAATAAATAAGCTGAATGATCGAACCTCATTGGAAGCGCTTTTGCTCAATACGTTTGTCTCACTTTAATTCTAAAGAGAAAAATAAGAAGGATGATGTAGTTCTAATTTTCACCACGCCCACGTGGCGCCATTTGGAAATTCGCGCCATTTTCATATTAGAAACGTCAAAGATTGTTGCGACTTTCCGACTGAAATTTAAACAAAATAAAAATGTGAGCTCAAGCGAGGAATCCGTTATTAATATGGAATCTACTCCACCTGAAATTAGGCGCAAAAACTATTTAATGATTTACAATAATTTTATATCATGGAGGAGTCGTAGAAACACTCTTACTCGATCATTCTCTGATTATTTTTGCTGGCATATTTCAATACATTACGTGTAAAGTATACGCCGTCCTCAATGTGGTCAATATAATTATTCAATATTAATAAAAAGCACTGACCTATCTGTATAATTTCATATTTGCTATTAAAAATAGTCTAATAAATAAAAAAGGTTTGTTTCATTACATATTGTACTGTTTTCTCTCAAATGTATTGAAAAGCGTTGTATGACACACGTGCGGAAATTGGTATTTACAAACTAATGACTATGGTAACCTCTCGACTTCGTCTTGGTCGTGCATTCGTCATCTCGTTATCTCGTTTGTAAAAACCAACTTACCACACTAGTATCATAAATAACTATTACCCACTCACTGGCACTACTTTTTTTTTTTTTTTTTGTTGGTGTTAATGGTTTTTTTTTAGTTAGGTTAATAGGTGATGAAATAATTTACACAAAGTAAAGCGTTAATCTGGGTTCGAAACTATGACCTACAACTCGTTACTCATGGGTGTTACCACGGCCACCACTGCTCTTAAAGACAAGGCACGGGCATTGATCACCATGCTTGCTCAAGGCGGATTTGCGATTTCAGACTTATACTAATTATGACTCCAGTTTCGGTATCTCTGTATTACTTCTTTGCACAATACTCATGGCTTTTACTTAGAATCACAATTTACAATATCAAAAGGTGTGAATAAAATGTAAATACGTGTTGAATGATCATCCAACATTGTCTTGAAACCTTAAGAAGTATACAATTGGATTAGTACTGACCGCTTCAGTCGTACGCGACATCGCATTCGTATTTACAGTCGTACTATCGTATATTACGTAGCATTTGTCATCATAGGTAATATTTTACAAAAGCGATGTTATTGTCAGTACCTGGGCGACCGAGCTCTGCTCTGGTAAAAATAGCAAATGCTCGTACAGGATAGTTCATACTAATTCAATTCTGTCATTATAGTAGGTACTTACTAATTCCATGCTGTCATGATAGTAGGTAATTACTAATTCCATGCTGTCATGATAGTAGGTAATTACTAATTCCATGCTGTCATGATAGTAGGTACATACTTACTAATTCCATGCTGTCATGATAGTAGGCACATACTTACTAATTCCATGCTGTCATGATAGTAGGCACATACTTACTAATTCCATGCTGTCATGATAGTAGGTACATACTTACTAATTCCATGCTGTCATGATAGTAGGTACATACTTACTAATTCCATGCTGTCATGATAGTAGGTACATACTTACTAATTCCATGCTGTCATGATAGTAGGCACATACTTACTAATTCCATGCTGTCATGATAGTAGGTACATACTTACTAATTCCATGCTGTCATGATAGTAGGCACATACTTACTAATTCCATGCTGTCATGATAGTAGGTACATACTTACTAATTCCATGCTGCTATGACATGTTAATCTAAGGTAGCCATCTTGTTCTAAACTTTGGGCGTCTGAGCTCTTCTCGGGTGAAAATACGATGAAAACTAATTTTCCTAGATATGAGATCTAGCTAGATATATTTTTCGCCCCCGTTAACCCCTATATTGCAACTTTCATCGAAATCGTTAAAGCCGTTTTCGAGAACGTGATTACAAATATATAGCAGTGATAGCCTAGTGGTGTGACCGTCGGACTGCCAACTCATAGGTGTCGAGTTCGAACCCAAGACACGCACCTCTGACTTTTCGGATTCATGTGCGTATTGTATAATTTTCACTTGCTTCAAAAACGGCGAAGGAAAACATTGTGAGGAAACTGAACGGAAAATGCCTGAGATATATATTTCGACGGCATGTGAAGCCAAGTTAGAGGCCCGTGGGCGGCTTTAAAAAACTCTGACACGAGGTTAGTCACTAACCACACGAAAAGAAGAATATATATAAAAGAGAAATATTTCGTATATATATTATGTTATATACGAAATATTGCTCTTTTATATATATTGTCATTATAATAAACGAATATTTGTGTAAACAAGTTTTTAGAAAAGACATAATCTCCTGGACTCTGATCTCATGAAATTGTTGCAAAAATAGGTGAAAAACAATTAAGTCAACGATGAAGGGGAACTGTGAAGAATGATAAATTATAATGTATAACAGTCGTTAATATTAATGGGATTTACGTGGTATGACGTCAGCTTACAGTTAAAATACCTATGAACAAATACCAGCCTTCAATTGAACAATCCTCTTCAACTCAGTCCCTCAATTTTGAGAATCTTGCGTGACTCTTTCTCATCATTTTGCAATTAATAGCGGATCTCCATTAGCTACGGTCTGTGGTTTGATAGATTGCCACGTTCTACTTCCAGTTGTTCTGACATTTGGCTGTTACCTCTTTGGATGCTACATTTATGCCTGTCCTGTTGGTCTTGTGGTCGCAAGCGCAACTGCCGAACGTGGGGTCCTGGATTCGATTTCCGGGTCCGGCAAAATGTTTTTGGGTTTTTCCTTTTGGAATTTTTAGTAACAGCCCGGAGTTTGGAAGTTGGCGGTGTGATACCCCCTTGCCTCAGAAAGCACGTTCAACCGTTAGCCCTGCGCCTGATCTCTCTCCGGTCGTGTCGGATTGCCGTCTCATCGGACTATGAGAGTGAGAGAAGAGAGAGTGCACCTGTGTCTGCGCACACATCACTTGTGCATCGCACATCTCCCGCGCCGAAGTCTGGTCTCCTCTGAGATTGGTCGCCATAGTCGATATTCAGTCTGGAGAACAATATTTTTTTGCCTGTCTCTATTTGTCATAATTATGTGTAATTCTTTTTTCTCTCACTGTCAGTCATCTAATAGTTTGATTAATGCCAAACACCTCTCAGACAGACAATTATTTTGCAGCAATGGATGCGTCCAATATAAATATAGCTGAGTCAATCCTTGGTATTGATTATGTAATACGGTCCTCACGGTCAACGAGTTACGGCCAATGTGACTAATTTAGGCCGCTCTGGAACTGTGACTGTATTTAGGTATATCGGTTTGATTAGATAGCTCACGGTGATATGGCTCATTTATTTAATTTGTGGAATACTAATGCAGCCGTCTGATTGATTCGTCGTTCCAAACTGTCTTACCATACCTATTTACACAGTAATTTGAAGATATTTTAAAAGCTAATAAATATTTAAAAAGTAACCGTGGAGTTTCTTGTCGGCTCTCCTCCATAGGAAACGAAAAAATTGGAACCTAGCTTCAGACGTTTCATAAGTGCTCATGTAGGTGTGATGGAGGATGTGAAATGAAATTTATTGTTTTTTTTTTCTTAAAATAGGTGACAGAGACTGTGTTACGAAAGAGAGTGTGTATTGAGCTTAAGAACAATTCACATTTTTTTTTTGGAATTTACGGAAACCGACATTTTAAAGAAAAAAAATCTGTAAAGCCTTGGAAAGTTTGCGCAAAAGCTTTCAGGTGTGCAAACCAAATCAAAGGCTCACTTCCTTGATGATGAAAATGATAAACAGATATACGGGGCAAGTTAGACTAATGTCAGTGGTACAGCCAGAAAAAATAATTGTTTATCAAATTGGACACACTAAGTAAATTTGCCGTAGAGCCATTTCATACAGCTGTCAATAAATGATGGTTGCGATTTGAATTTACAGGCAATTTAAGTGGGTAGTCAATTTGATAAATAATTTAGTGTGGGGCAACGTTTTGACCCTGAACCCCCAAACCCTGACTTAACGCCTTTATTACTGTTTATTCACCCGGCCACATAATATTAAGCAATACATTCCCAGTATAAGCTGACCTCTCATTTTACGGAAATCCTATACAATGCGAGATTAGCTTATACTGGAAATTTTTAGCTTGATATGTAGCCGGGTGTACTACATAAACCAAGTAAATACTTAGTTAAGCAAGACTTTAGCTATCAACTTCAATTGCACGAGATAAGCTGTTCCCAAATTTAGTGCATCACACAGCAATTTGGAATCGCCAAAGTTTTTAAGTGTCAATTATTTAGAAATCTAGGTTCAGTGCCAACGTATAGATCTGCACGTCGAGCAAGTGTAGCTGGTAGTCCCGGGGTTAGATTTCCAGGTCGATTATAGTACGTCCATTCTGTTCTCAGAGTTCAGTAGTATCTATATGCGGAAAAGTGTCCGACTTACTCTCGCTTCTTCTTCAGGACTGATTTCCGTCACCTGAACCAGTCGTGAATTCTGAGATTGACCTAAATACTCTACTAATACTACAGGATAACAGACATATTAATAGTTTTGGCCTATTTTTTCTCACAGCAGGGTAAAGGCCTACCTTTCTCCTTTCCACTGCTCTGTTTTGAGCTGCTATACTGACTAGTAGGCGCCGAGACATTGGTAATTTTTATTCTAATAAAATGTACTTAAGGTCCTATTTCATAAGTGAACAGTGCTATTTTGTTTTTTTATATGGGAATTTTCCAGAGCATTCTTGAAGCAGTTTCCATCACGTTCTCAAAATATTTGGTAGCACTCCTACGTACGCACACACATAAGCCCAGCACTTAATCAACATGGCTTCCACACGCCGTCACCGCAGTAACCGCTCACTATAGACGCCTCGCTAACAATGCGGTAACGTTCAACGTCACTCATTTTAGCGTGCAGCGTGTTTGATTGATTTCTAGCACCTATTGCGCTGCCATGTTGCCGTAATTTAGGAGGAGTTTTGTTAAAGAATATCTAATTGTGTCGTGAACTAATTCGTATCACGTAGTAATAGGATTTGCTTTGGTAATTTGGGCAAATTGAGCACGTATTCTGCAAATGTAATTCCTAAAACAAATAGGTAAACCCTATTGCCTGGTATCACTAATTTCCCTATAGCTAAGAAGTCTATCAGAGGCCACATAAGAAATATTTGGATGGAAAAATCAGATTTAAATGAAACTACAAACACAGGAGTCGCGTATTCTGCTGGGGTTGCGGGTTTGTCTGAAAGGGATATCGCGGCCCCGGCACACAGGCAACGGAAGGAACACGGGTGGGTTTTAGTCAGTAAAAGTCTGACACTCCCTCTCAGTCCACCTAGAGCGGGAGGAGTCATTTGATGATTACCCACCCAAAAAAAAAAAAACAATTCTAATACAGTATTTTTATTCACGAAGTGACGCGCGCTTTTCTTGTGGTTACCAAGTGTACAAACACGCTGTGAATTTGTGCGTAAGAGCAAGAGCTCTCGTTACCGTCCGAGACAATGGCGAAGATGGAATTATGTGTGTGCGCGTGTGAATTATGTACTGACGCTACGACGTCTTTACACACACATATATAGCGTGGTACACTTGGTTACCACAAGTAAAGCGCGCGTCGCTTCGTGAGATAAAAATACTGTAAGCCGTAAAAGAGGCCAAAAGTACTGAAAGGCAAGACACTCCCAGTCTCCAATAGCCTTTACTACAACTTGATACAGGACATCTTCCTATAAACGACCGTCGTTCCACCCGGAAACTCGGCAAAATGTCCTATCCTTCTCACCCTGAATTCTAAAAGGCCCTAACTCACGCAAGAAGTGAGCTGTGTTACGTCGTTTTAACTCTCAGAGTTTTTCAATACCGTAATATTGAAAATGATCTCGACACGAGGGTACATGTTATTTATTGCTACCATATTGTGCCGGACGAGCTACCAAGACTTCCGAAGTTTGCTCTTTTTTATTTTCATCATAAGGATTAATATAAGTTTGGTAGGAGTTTTATTAACTTCTGTTAGGTTTCATATGGTAATCATAATATTTACAGGATGTCATGAGAATTTTAATCTAATTTATTAGGACTTTGCTTATTGCTTTTGCTTGTTTTTATAATATTTCCCAAACTTATGTGGATTCAAATATTCAGTTGATGAGAGCTTGTATCAATGTTGTAAAGAAAATAGCTCCTCCCATATTTTTTTTTATTAAAATTGACTCATATTTTTTTTTTTTTTATTGCTGGGCTTATATGAGTGCGTATGGAGGAAGGCTACCAAATATTTTGGGAACGTAATGGAAAATACTTCAAGAATGTTCTGGGAAATTCTCGTAAAGAAAATAATGCCGATTTAATAAATCTTCAATTTATTAAATATTCCACAAAAATAATAAGCATTATGAGCCTCTGAACGATCTATAGCTCTTACAAGACATTAATCATAAACAAGACGGGAGCAAGAATCATATTTTGTAAAACAACATTATTTTACTGATACAAAGAAAGTTTTGTTTATGTCATGAAGGCAAGCTGTTTTCCTTTGAAAGTAATGCCACAGAATACATAAATGCAGAAGGACAATTTTAACCTACCACAAAAAAATTAAAATAGAATAGTTTTATTAAACACTATGTGTCGTCTGAAGAAAGTTTCTAACAATGATGGCGTGGTGGTACAAAGGGCGGTCTTGTTGATAATCTGCAGAATTCCTTTGGATTAACTTAAGAGTGAAGGAGAATCAATATATTAGACTATCTCATTTTGTCATAAAGACAGAAATCAGATTTTTCATTCGTTCATTCCAGACTGAAATATTGACCGAAGAAACTAATTATGTTAGATGTCTTTAATATGCTCTATCGTCGGCAAATAAACTTACTTATTATTTTTATTTAATTTGTAATAGCATTGTCTAGGTAATAGGACACGTGCCCTGGTATTGAATTAGGCCACTCGTCGCTCAGTGCTCAGACACGTTGTTATAACATAATATTTTTCGAGAGAAGTTCATACCATACGTAAGACATCAGTCTTCTGTATTTTCGTATACTGTGGTATCAGTGTAGGCGAAACATTTTAAACGACTTTACAGACTCATTTTAAAGACCTATTCAACCATTTTGTAGTCGTGGAAAAGTTCTACATTTTCATGTATGAAGAAGTTATGGAAAGTTTTGTGTTTCGACTGTTATTATTTCTTTGATGAAATTAAAACAAAACAAAAAACAAGCCCTGTTGTTTTAATGGCTTCTAAAAATAATCTTATTCATTGAATAAAAAAATACAGTACCAATAATTTATTTTAACGTTACGCCTGGATTTACCAAAGGGGTAGGTAGGGGCGTATTAAGACGTATAAGTGGACTTACATTTTGCCAGTTAACCACAGTTCTTAACATTATCACGTCGATACGTTTATTGCTTCGTACTTTTTTCTTTTTTGTGATGGCCCAACGGTTCAGACCTCGCCTCTCATGCACGAGGTTTGTGGGTTCAAATCCGAACAAGTACGTGACTTTTTCAATTAATATGTACTTTCTAAGTTTATCTTGGACATCACTGACACCGGTGAAGGAAAACATCGTGAGAAAACCTGGATTTATAGTTAATATAAGTCTAAAATCACCAACCCGTCTTGAGCAAGCGTGGTGATCAATGCTCGTGCCTACTCTGTATGAGATGAGGCCTTTGCCTTGCATTGGGACAATAAGAGGTTGCATTATTATTATTATTTTTATAAGTATTGAATCTGTTTTTTTGCCTAAAGAAATCCTCATGCATTTAAATCATTAAATATCATGAATAGGACTCTCGACTCCGACAACAATAGTAAAGTGCCAATCATCGCAGTGAACACTTGAGGCCCGATGTATCCAGCCAACATGTCTCGATACTCGCTCCGTATCGGAGAAAATTGTATCTATTTTATTTTTAGATCTTCCACTTTTCCACTTGTATGCCATCTGTATCAATATTTTAGTTGGCTTCAAACTGGTTTATTCTTTTATAACTTTAAAAGTTATAAAAGTGTAAACCAGTACAAAGTATAAACGAGTATATACCATACCATTATTGGTTTCTTTTTGGTTCTTGAAACTTTTTGCCTATCCTATTTGTTATTTTTTTTTAATCCACCTAGAATAAAAAGATGTTAAATATTGCAACAAAACTATTTAAGTTATAAAAAGGAAGGGTCCGAATATATTCCCTTGTGGGATACTTTTTGTATTTATCATAAAGTATTTAGAAATTCTTTTATAAAATAAACTTGTGACTCAATTTCTTTGTCTGCCATTATTATCGGTTTATTGAATAAGTTTTAGTAAGTAAGTAAATTATTTATGTATGTCCATAAATCCATGTATAAACAGTGTCAAAACCTTCCTTTAATGCAAACAACTAAATTTTTTGATCCAATAACAATTATAAAAGTTTGAGGAGACCTTATATATACTTCGGCAGAGAAAAGAGATAGTCTCGCCTCATGTGAGGTACTAACCATTTTCATAAACAACGTATCTCTAGAATCTATGGTGCGGAAACGAGTATCGATTGCTTAGTGCGCGGAAGAACTCGGCCAAGTCAGTGCCTGCTTTTATATTATATAACCTTTGATAGGTGTCACTTTGTGATGTACAAAAAGAAACACGATATTCACTCCTTTAACAATGTTTTTGTTTCTATGTGGTTGCTTTTTTCTAAGGTTTCAAGGTCTGCGTCATTTTGTATTTGTATAAATCTTGTATATTCTTTCATATTTTTATGACAGAAAGGCGGCTTAGTGCGAGTCGGACTCGGAAACGAAGTGTTCCGTACCGCCATACAATATTTAACACTACATTTTATTTTAAATGCTTTAGAGAAAAAACACATTCCTTGTATGAGGAGGGGATACCCTTTAATTCTTAACTTTATTTTATTTTTATAATTTGATATTAGCGTCTATGCTTTAAATTTTCACAGAGCATGAACTATCATACTCTGTGAAAATTTAAAGTGTCTACCTTTTATGGTTCAAAAGATACAGTCCGGAAACGGACGGACGGACAGCGGAGCCTTAGTAATAGGATCCCGTTAGCAGCCTTTGGGTACGGAACCCTAAAACTCATCTGTTAAAGTTAAAAGTAGATAGATTGTTAATACCAATAGCCAGCGTTTATTGTATTTTACTTACACTGATTTCAGAACTTAAGCTTTCCTAAGAGTAAATAAATAAATAAATAGCGACTGGCACAGCATAACTAAGTGGTACTCTGATCGACAGACTCGTCGTTATTATATCTAGTCTAAAAGTAACATCAGACATTGGCAAAGTGGTTGTTAGCTAAAAATAATAATCTAAGCCGACATTTCTTTCTACACGTGTAACAATTTGTCTTATACTTACACAAATAACCGAAGCTATACTGAATTTGAATTTGGGTTTCGAATCCAATATCTCACCTGGAGGCTAAAATACCTCAACACAACACACCATGATGCACTGGGACCTAAACCTTTTTTGAACTTGCAAATAATAGATTATACAACAAGTGAAAAAAAAGGGAATTTATTCGAGGGACTAAGTTGGATCCCAAGAGTAACGAGGGATTCTAGATTAGAATCCTGAGCAGAGCGAGGGATACAAGGACCGAGATGTTTTTTTTTCACGTGTTGTGTACTCTACTTTTTACCGTTGATTGCGAAAAAATAAAAAGTAGTATAGTATTTATATTTATCACATGATATTATATAATCGGTAATAAGAGAAGATTATAGCTGCAGAGTAATAATAGCCACACCTCGGTCGATCCTCAGGTTAAACTACGCTTGCTGGGGTTGGTCAGTAGATGGGTGACCATCTTTACATACCGAGACTCCTCCGTGGCTCGGAAAGCACGTTAAGGCGTTGGTCCCGCTTGTCATTCGTGAATCTTGGACAGTCGTTACGGGTCGTCAGAAGCCCGAAAGTCTGACCACTAGTCTTACCAAGGGGTATCGTATTACCCAGTTAATGGGTTGTTGAGGTCAGATAGGCAGTTGCTACATGTAATATATTGGTATTCAGCTGCACCCGGTTAGATTGGAAGCCGACCCCAACATAGTTGGGAAAAGGCTAGGCAGATTGAAGAGAACAAAAAAGAGACAAGAGAACTAGTAGTATTAAACATCGAGTGGCAATAGTAAACAATAATTTATGAGTTACTTTAATAATGTCATAAATTACAAACGTCCAATACGAAAAATGTCCAAAAATAACAATAATTCCATTCTTCTCTGCTCTGCCCAAAGTTGAATATAACTTTGTCTCACCTTTTTTCATTTTAACGTATCTAAATCAGTAACATGCACGGACTCAATAAATCAATACGTATCCCTAATAAGATTGATAAAGTTGACTCAGTTTGAATATATTCCATTACGTCATTTCCGGATCACGTGTTCCCAGCATCGATCAAACATTAAGGAGATTTTCCTTTTTATTGAACCATTCGACATGATCTCTGTAATTAAAAGTTGAAAAGCGGGATTTTAATTTACGTCTGTTTTCATTCTTATTGCTGTTTTTGAGCTCGTTACGGAGAAAACTGGTCGTTACTAATCTTTTATTGCGCTGTTTGTAACTTCGCAAGGTTGATTTTTTTATCATTTTCAGTAGGATGATTTTTTAAACTTCGGCGTTTCATCGTGCTGGCCGTGATAAAAGTAGGTATTAGACTTATATTACTTTTATCACGGCATGAGCTTATTCTCATTACAGTCTAATTATTCTGATACACGAGTAAAATAATCATAGAATTACTAATAACTCCACTTTCATGTACGAGTATATGTCAAGGGAAATCTTGAATAAACCATTAACACAAAAAAAAAAAAAGATTTGTTAGTCTCATTAATATTCTTTCAAATTAACGTAAAATCAATGTCTTAGTCTATTAGTATTTGGAGATAATCGAACTTAAAAAAATGGAAAACTTTTTTTTCGCCCCGTTTCCGGGGAAAATAGGTCATAAGCGGCATAATAGGAATACCCAGTCTTTAAAACACTTATGTAAGTTTAACCTCTTAACCGTTGCGGGAACCGCATATGCAAAATAATGCCTGTCTAAAGTATACCTATGCTGCTCTAACTTTATCAGTTTGTAGGGAAAAGAACAGGAAAGGCATGTAACAGTTAAATTCGACTCTGAACACGTGTCAATGAGTCGTCAGACGTTTAAGAGGCCGAACCGAGCCCAAAAGGAGCAAATATACAGGGACTCGTTATCATTAACCTCTTCGCCGGTACAGGAAAAGCGGGGGCCATCTGTAACATTTCTAGATTATCTTTAGATTCCTCTCCCGGTGTTCTTTTCTGATTCGTTTTTCTTATTTCTTCTTTCCATAAACTATTTTCTATGTATAAGCCTCTTCCAGATTATTCTTATAAGTAACGTTCTCAGTTCACTTCTAGTGGTTCGTTTAGAACTTTTACTTTTATTTTTGTTATTGATGATTTTTATAGACACTTAAGTCTGTTTCCAACTCCTCCAAGCTCCATTTAGCACATTCTACCTTCATTTGGTAGTGGCGAATCATAATGATGCTTGTTTTACCCAGCCCAAAACACCCCGAGGTCGTTAAAACTAAATGTTAGCACAATGAAAAGAATATTTGGTAATAGTTCACATCTCTTACTAGTTATTTAGTCACATAATTGAAAGTAGTAATTTACTTAAGATCTTAGAATTTAACACAATCACGAATTAGCTAGAACACAGATTTAAAAATGAAAAAACATATCAAAAGCGTTAACTTAGGTTATTTATTTTTTTGTTTCCTCCCGGGGTTGCGGGTTTCTTCGAAAGGGATATCGCGGCCCCGGCACACAGGGAACGGAAGGAACACGGGTGGGTTTTAGTCAGTAAAAGTCTGACACTCCGAAAGTTCTCCCGCTCCGCCCAGAGCGGGAGAAGTTATTTTATAATTTCCCACACTCAAGAAAAAAAAAAGATTTTTTTCGTTTAGTGTACGAGACACGTGCAGTTATGCACAAAAAATCACTTGTCTCGCAAGAGCCAGGTCGACTGAAACGCGATCCGACTAGTTACGACCGTTTCAATTTATTATTCTGCGAATGAGAGGGGGTGCCCGTCTTACCCCTGGAGCCCGCAATGCCCCGGCTTCCCCTACTTGACATACTCTTTTAGTCCCTCTTACCACCCAACATAATTTGCCCTATTTACTCCAAAAACTCAGTAATACTATCGCAATATCTAAAGTAAATATTGCCTCAATAAACCCAATATAAAAGTTACATCCAATATTAAGTAAGTTTCCAATGAAAACGAATTATTACAAGGAAAAATAAATCATAAGATTAATTAGAAGGCGTTACCAAGGGATATTTCATTTCACGCTTGATTTGTTTAGGAAGATCTTTTTTTTATATCTTTTGTCCGCGGCTTCGCTCGCGTGATTATCAGATAAAAAACCACGGGAACGTACTACCGAGATTAAAAGGGTTCTATGTGTTAATCCAGATTATAAACTGTCTGTGTGCCAAATTTCAGGCAAATCCGTTCAGCCGTTTTTGCGTGATTGAGTAACGAACATACAAACTTTCACATTTATAATATTTATTTACATAATAATCAGCCAAAATATTCCCAGTGCTGGGACACCGGCCTCCTCTCGGTGAGAGGGAGTGGGCCGTAATCCACCACGCAGACCCAGTGCGGGTTGGTAGATGTTCGAATTTATGGTTTTAGGACATGCCGGTTTCCTCACGATGTTTTCCTTCACCGTTTTGAAAGGTGATGAAATAATTTACACAAAGTAAATCGTCTGGGTTGGAACCTACGATCTACAACTCGTAAGTCTGTGCCACCACTGCTCTTCTCATATTTATTTGTTATTAGGCTCTTCAACAATGATTACACTATTATTTTATATTAGTAGGATCTACTCCTTCTTTTGGCTTGAGAGTAAAATATTTTTGTGCGCTGTTCCTATTACTTGAGGAATCGTTTTATTCACCAATGGTAGATAAGTTCTATTTATTTCTGTCTTTATCTACGAGAGATACTTACATATTATATATACGAAGTTGCTATGCTGCAACTCTGTTGTTTATGCTTCATAATTGGCGTGAAAGTCCTAAATAACTTTATTCAATAACGATCAAGCGGTGAAATTATAATAACCTTATCGATAATTATACTTTTGAGCCGTTTGGGGTTTAAACCCTCAGGCCGTGATGTCCGAGTGCTCATGGTTTGTTTAACGAAATCTCCAAACGACTGGTTGACACTTCCCGTGACCCAAGGGCTGGCTTTTAGCTTGGCCAGAGGCTAAACATTGCCATACAACATGGCAATCTTGGGTACATTACCAGTCGACAGCGATGCGTAGGATTTTTTCGACGCCATGTTTTAGTTTGTTGATAGTTTTAGAATATTATACTTTTATTTAAATTAATCTGTCAGAAAACTTATACATAATATAAAAAGAAACTGAAGTTGATTTTTCAATAACTAGCAATAAAATGCTTTAGCCCCCGGCACCTTTCTTCCGGCTGTGGCTCGACTTTAATGCAATTATTTAACAGTTCACTACCTATTCAGTCTCTATAGGTAACCTACACCACCACCACTGACTACCTGCAGTATTGTTTATGGTGTTACCTTTAATCCATCCAAAGGTTGTCTGTAAAAGATCTTTTTAGCGATAAGACTATTGTGTCACCCGATGTAAAATTCCTAAATTTGTCTGTAATTTTTATGATGTACATAATCTAGAGTATTCTATTCTTCTATTCTATTCTATAGGTACCGACTTCCAAGTCAGCTCTTGTTACAAACTAATTAATACTAGTGTAGGCACAGTATAATAAATTAACAGTATTATGTCTAGGCAGTGACCTTGAAATAATTTCCTACGGCCGCTTGGTATATAAAACTTCCACGTCCGTGCGTAACTGCCGCGCACTCGAGACTGTTGCGTGATATACACTGAGATTTCGAAGCGCCTCGTTTCGGCCGTTTTCTTTGAAGACATAATACTGTTACTTATTTATACTGTGGTATAGGTATATGAAGCTGGTTTGACTTTGCTTAGAATTACCTACACTACATGGTATTAATTTGGTTAATTGGGGGCCTCAACAGAGGAACTGGCTATCTTCCCTCTAACTGCCGAAACACAACAATGCTGTTAACACAGTTGTTATGGCGACAGACTTAGATAAGGTGGTAGCTAGCCAGGCGGACTTAGAACAAGCCCTATCACTAACCAAACCGAGCAGAATATTTCGTCCCCGCTCGCTAGGAAATTTATGAAACGGTGGAATAAAAATAGCCAATGTACCTATTCTGTAAAACTATTACCGTGAAAACTTAAGCGCAGTGAGCGTGAAGTAAGCTGTATATCCCAGGCACAAGCTGGTAGGACAGGTCAAGCTGGTAAGTTATCAAGGTGTATAAATCTTCTTTATCTACTCTCTTAGCGTAATATTCGAATTATAAACTTCAAAACGAGTTTATATTGACATACTTTATAAACACAATACCGAAATTTAAAAAAAGAATCATAATAAATCACTTTTTTTCTAACAAAATAATGTTATAAAACAATTTTTTTTCTATTACGAGACGGTCAAATCCAAAAAGTTCATATAACCAAGGAGTTTCCTTCAACTTTTGTAATGGAACGTTAGTGGGGGACAGCAGCGCCGCTCTAGCGCATGCGCAGTGATGTGCTGGGTGTAGACGACATTCATACGATTTCTTGTACTACGGGATTTTTAAATTCTTGATCTTTAACTTAGATTTTTTTTTTGTAGGTTCTACCCCAATGTATGAGAGTAGACAAAGTAGTGTATGAAACTGCACATAACGAGGTTTTAAAACACTCGTGTGATACACACACTCGTATTTTAATACCCCTCAATAAGCAACTGTTTCATAAACTACAATTATTTCTTGTCTGTGTGGGTCTTATGATACTTCCACGTTCTTTTAAGAAGGCAAATCAAAAGTTATATGTACTTCCTGCATTATTTCCTAACTTCATTCGTTATTACCGAGGGAGATACCTACAGAGAATTCTTTAATAAACAAGTTACCTCATAACACACTACTACAAATGTTACTTTTATTTGTTGTAAGTACGACGGAATGGGTGCCCGTGTCATAATTTATTGCTGCTACCAAATATCGCTGATGTTACAAGGGAGTTGTGTAGGATCGAGTCATACTGTAAGCGGGGATGTATACAGGGTGGCAGGGACATCGACGCGATAATTGTTACCATGGATTCAATACATGATTCAGAACCGCCCAGGCGTTAATAATTTTCGTCGGTATTTTTTTTTATCAGCTCTTTCATATAAAAGTGCAATACCTAAGCTGTTTTTTTATAAAAATCCATGGTAACAGTTTTCGCGTCGATGTCCCTGTCACTCTGTGTATTTTTGGTGTATGTGACTTTTAATAGCGTGTACTTTAGGCGAGTAGTTTAACGGTATTTTAAACTGATCTTTGTGAATTTTTTTCAAGATTTTCCTTCATAATGTCCTCTATGTTTGTCGCTTTATCTTTCTTGTTTCTACATAGAGGGCTCCAACTAGAATTTGCTTTCTGTAATTCTAGTGACCCCTGCTTTGCACGGTTTTTATATCTTGACAAAACATTGCGATTATTTACGTAATTTTAATTACATGTCGGAAATACGTTGTTGAGTTGACTAATCGGGACGCCAGCGCCGCCTAGCTGCGTTCGACAGAGTCTACAACATAACGTTCGGACCGGCCAGAGCTCGGCACACTTCATGAGTGGCGGACAAGCAGTGAAGACGTTTAGAAACTGTCGCGCGTTCCAAATAGTTGTGTCGTGTACTCGTACCTACAGTGTGTGTTCTGAATTGCAAACGGTTTTTCCATTGCGTAATAACTAACACTAGCCATAGTACGCCCGCAGTAGTTAAAATATAGGTGATATTAACGAAAGAGACGGACACACTCGTACCATCCTCCGTTATACTCGTCCATATACAACTTTCGTAATAAATTCTTTAAATTATGGAGAAAACTGCAACAAAATTCACTGCGTTGAAAAACAACGCGGCCACACAGAAAGACACAATAACTGACTTTAATTTATAAGATGGTAGATGATTCAATGAGTGTCATTTTAAAAGACTGTACAAATATAAATTGGTTGCGGTAGAAACTCATTCCAACAACAACATAAAATAACCTGCGGTACTCGAAACTCGCTCCGTTTTCCTTCTGACCAGCGCTTTACCCGGTACATTAATATGAGGTAGTACCGTACTAACACTTTGTAGCACGCGTACGGTACGTACGTGTGAGCTTTACAAGTGAATGTACGTACAGACACGAAGATATTAGGTACTAGGGCTCCATGAACGTGCGAATGTTCTAATTTATGGCACGGACTCACCTCGCCTGCCTGATACTACCAGTCTCATACGTAAAAAGTCTCTAGAGGTTAAGTCTAGCAAAGGCCCGACCCTGTACGAGTAACAAAAAAATTTTAAAACATTTTGTCGTTTTGCAGGATAAGAAAAGAGTAGAAAGGTTGATTCTTGACGAATTTTGTTTTTTTCCAACCTAGAACATTATAGTTGAAATTATTTCGCTGAAGTCAACCAAATATACCTACTCAGTACTTACCAATAGCTCGATACTTAATACCGTCTCTTAGAAACGAACTACTTTCTCATTACGTAACTAATTCCAAATAAATACAGACTTAACAACAAAACAACATGGATAACAAGCATTTATTAACGACTAAGAAATTGGGTTTAACAAGTCCGTTCTCTTCTACGAAAAAAGGCCGAAAAAAGACAGAAATTCAAATTAATATCTAACTGCTAATTAAAACAGAAGTACCGTCATAACTGTGTCATCAAAACATTCGAAAATATTTAAATCGGATACTAAAAATTAAATGTTAGACAAGTAAGACTTAATTATTAATTAACTTACTAAATTGGTTTCGCTAATCACCCAGAAAATTGTTTTAGCGCTTAGCTTTAGGAAATCCTTTGGCATAACAACGAAGTTCCTTTGCCGAGTTGTTGTGCGTCATTAAGAAGCTTGTAAGTGACATAAATTGTTTATGCCTTCGACATAATGTTTTGTAGCAAGAAATCGATTAGCAGATGAGTTTAATTACTTTTTGGAACTCTACGATTCTCCTTGAACGCAACTTTAGAGATCAAGAATTTGTATTTTCACCAAAAGTCAGAGATTAATTATTTTAGTCAAATATTTAAATGACTTTGTATTTCTAGACATTTGTATGATTGTTAATATTCAAATCAGAATATATTATTCACTTGCTTTTGCCCGAGGTTTCACCCGCGTTTATCTCGGAAAATATCCCACGGGAACCTATACCGGGATTAAAAGTACCTTATATGTTAATCCAGGTTATGAACTATATGTGTGCCAAATTTTATCCCAATCCGTTCCGCCGTTTTTGCACCAATCCGGAACATACTTCCAGACTAAGAGACAAACGGACAAAAATACGAAAAACTACGATTATTTCTAAATTATTCTACTCATTTTTTTTTCGGCACTACAGACTAGTTCCCACACCACGTAGCAATTACTTTTTTAACCGACTTCCAAAAGGAGGAGGTTATTTAAAAAAATTACAATGTACTGTTTGGATCTCATTACTTTTTAGGGTTCCGTAGCCAAATGGCAAAAAACGGAACCCTTATAGATTCGTCATGTCTGTGTGTCCATCCGTATGTCACAGCCACTTTTTTCAGAAACTATAAGAACTACACTATACTGAAACTTGGTAAGTAGATGTATTCTGTAAACCGCATTAAGATTTTCATACAAAAATAGAAAAAAAACAATACATTTTAGGGGTTCCCTATACTTAGAAATGAAACTCAAAAAACATTTTTCATCAAACCCATACGTGTGGGATATCTATGGATAGGTGTTCAAAAATTATATTGAAGTTTGCAATATCATTTAATTCTAAACTGAATAGTTTGCGCGAGAGACACTTCTAAAGTGGTAAAATGTGTGTGTCCCCCTGTAACTTCTAAAATAAGAGAATGATAAAACTAAAAAAAAAATATGATGTACATTACCATGTAAACTTCCACCGAAAATTGGTTTGAACGAGATCTAGTAAGTAGTTTTTTTTAATACGTCATATTTGCTAAATATTGTGGTACGGAACCCTTCGTGTGCGAGTCCAACTCGCACTTGGCCGGTTTTCAATATAGATAGTTCCCAATATAACATTTATGACGTCATCACAAACTTCCAGTAAAATTACAGTGTTTCCCGAAAATATTACTTACCTTGCAAAAAATATAAGTACCCACTTCATCAATTTGATAAAGGAAGACATCTTGCGTGAACCAGCACGTTTCATTGAATAGGTGTCCAGGGGACAAATGGATGTCGTTCTCAGCAAATAGTGACAGGGTATTAGCCCTCCACTTGGTAACATTATTAATCTTTCCGGGTGACAAGTTGCAAGGGAATGTTACCAGCTGTTCTGACGTTGTTTTGTTGTTCCTGTCATATTTGTCATTAGAGGGGTCAATGATTCTGATAGTTGAGGCACAGTATAATAAAGTAACAGTATTATGTCTCGGCAGTGACCTTCAAATAATTACGTACGGCCGCTCGGTAGATAAAACTTCCGTATCTGTGCGTAACCGTTCATTATTAGTTAAGTAACTCAGTATTCGTTCGAAAGTATCGTCTCCAACAGCCAAAGAAGAGCATTAATTGCTCATTTCTCACATTTCTCAAACAGAGGGAACAAAGTAAAGTCGCACAAACATTTTTAACAATGTGGATTCAATTAAAAAGGCATTATGAAGTTTGTGGAAAAAGTAAAGAAAGAACGAGTTTGATAGTGTTAGGGCAACAAAGGCAGCGGGCGAAGGACTTAGGGTTATTATGTCCACGACAAAAAGGTCATATTAACCTAAATCCCTAAAATTTCGGAGACAAAAAGGTCGTCTTTTCACTTTCTTTCAGGTTCTACAAAAATTACCAAAGGGTCAGACTGTCTGAGTTAGAAAGCCGTTTCTAATGTGTATGTTACTTCATCTAGCGTGGATGTTCAGATTTTACTAAATGCTAACACTTGCCATAGAAAGGCCGATGTTAACAAACATAGTTAGGACTCAACTGATTAAGGTAGGCCATTAACTTGGTAGACCAAATCCTTTATACTACTACCCTACACGAATTTAAAAATCGAATCAATCTGCCTAGCCTTTTTATGTTGGGGTCGGCTTCCAGTCTAAACTGATGTAGCTGATAAAGTATTATACTTGGAGCCACTGCGTATCTGACCTCCACAATCCAGTCACTGTTTAACCGATACCCCTTGGTAAGACTGGTAAGAATCTAGAAATAAACTGATAAATTGTTAAGGTTTACACAAAACCCTGCTTATGCAAGAGTTATTTTACATGAAACCTAACCCAAATTTTCTTTTCCATGGAAAAATTCTTCTAAATAAGAGCAAGACATGCATGACAAAACAAAAAATATAAAGGTCGGGGCGTAAATCCTTCATTTGGACGGTTACCTTAACCCCGTAGACACATATCTCACTAAGTATTTTTACTCAGAAAGACGTTAAAAGATAACCTTTCTAAGGTCATAACGTTAGACGTTATTCTTATTTCTGTATGTTTAAAAAACTAAGAGGTTTTATCCTTTATTTCAAAGCCATGTCCTTCAAATTAAAAGTAATTACAAAGTTATTATTTTTCGAGGGGCTTTAATTTACTGACTTTTGACTTCCAACCCTTTTTTCAACTGACAATATTTTCTTGTAGATGATAATATTTAATCAAAAGATTTTTGCAACGGTATGTCCAAGTTCTGAGACATTTCCACCACAGCTTCAGCACTTAAAACAGTTTTTTTATTGTGTATGATTAGATAACAGATAAGTATCAGCGTTGTATTTCAAAAATGTTGGCGCCCAGCACGGGACTTTGAGTCCCACGATGGGCGCCAAAATTAAAATTATATTTTATCTTTTGCGACTTTTGCTGTAAGACTTAAAATGCAACTTCGATCAAAGTTTTAGTCGCAACAAAAATGAATTAAAAACTAGTTTTATTTAAAAGTGAAAATAAAATACTACTGAAGTACCTAGCTACTTTATTTTAGGTAGTAACAGATCCATCTTAAACCTACGTTCCTTTCTATTATCATTTTCTAATTAGAAGCATTAAGTATCCTCTAACAAAACCTTATAACAATAAGATAGGTAACAAAGTATGTTATATCATCGTAATTATTTCAATGACTTTCATTATCTCAACGTATTTCTTTCTCGTCTTGAGTGATAAGAGAGCTTTATTCGGCTCTTAATGTAAGAGAAATGTTTCTGTTTTGTATCTCCGCGCCGAGATTTATACTCACATTTACGCTTTAATGCGTCCTTTGTCTCTCTCCCTCGCTTGGGGTTTGAAAGAGATAGAACTGGATTGTTCACGCGTAGGGTAGTTTGCTGTCTGTCAGAAATTCAACTGGCCGTCAAATGAGTGATGGGTTTAGGAAGAGGTCTTAGAAGAATTTACTATAACTATTTTCTTTATTACATTTTTATACATACAAATTACATTTTTAAATATTTTTATGAAAAAGAAATAAAATTAAAAAAAACATTTATATATAACTATCTATAACTATTATTATTATCATGTTGAACCATTAAATCTGGTACCTATCCAAGATAAAGGCTAAATTGGTATCAAAATCCTAAAGCACCTTCGTTACATATATTTTTATAACCATGACAAAATTATCAATAGTTAATAAGTAAGTACGTATAATAAAAAATCGTGTCTTACAAGCGAATTCAAAAATTTATCTTTTGTTAAAAAAATCTGTCTGTTAGAAAATTTTACCAGAAACGGTAACATATTCGGCATGGTCAATTTTGGTCTTACAAGAGTTGACTATAAGTTTTTTTTTTTAAGCAATTCTTATCTAACCGAGTTGTAACAGCATGGAATAGGCTCCCGGAGAGTGTTGTGATGGCTCCCTCACTGAACTGCTTCAAGAATCAACTGGACAGATTAAATATCTCCAAACTCTTTGATACACACGCATCAGCTAATTAGCTGCTAGTGTGTCTATCCAAATAATAATAAGCAAACGTGCTCTGAGGAAGGAAGTATTCCAGTAAGTGCTCGTAGGCATCTTGACCAACTTCCGGGCTCTAAGATTGTTCTGAAAGCCGTGGAATACCTCTCCACACCTCAAGCACCTCAGGACATGTTGCCCCCTTGTCGCTACGTCACTATGTGCTAGCGACAGTTTTCGGGGGCCAATTATTGAGTGTGCAAGTCATCCTGCTATTTGTTTCGTGTACATATAAAACATTGATCAGGCAGGGCCCATAGTCCTTCCATAGTTCCAGGTCACCAGTCAACGTTAAGCCACCCAAACCCATAGTCCAATATCTTTGTTTCCATATCCTGCAATAGTCCTACGCCAACCGGGGGTTGACCTTGGGTGCACTTGCATACGAGTAGTGCATACAGGGATAATTGTCGGTTGGTGCCTCATTTCTTTAAAATGCCTAACGGGCCTCTGCGAGGTAGCTTCAGCCCCCTCGTACGCCTTCCAAAGGTCCGGGACACCAGGGTCCCGAGAAATGTCAAATAACAAAAAAAAAACTATTCAGCAATCAAAATATGATGTGAATCATGATCATCGACATAACTTATGACAGGAATTCCCATTGAATAATAATCTTTAATAGATTAATTTATTATAGTCCCTTTGATCAACATTCTCTACCAATGGAATTTTCATATATCAACATTCTACACGCCAAAAAAATTCTATAATCCTTTGTACGAGTTTCGTTTATTCTGTTCACATAGCACCCAGCCCCATTGTCCACACTCCATTCATTATTCAGCTGTACCACCCACAGTGTGTGATTAGGGCGCAATTATTGGATTCCTCCAGATCGAAATAGCCATATAGCCACACTTTTGGCTATTCGGCTAAAGTGTTCGCGTAATTAGAGCTGCATTAAGAGCAGCTTAATTGTCTGCAGTGAAATATTTAGCACTCTGTTACTTGCCTTAGGGAATCTGTCTGTGTTAGATAGTAGTCTGATTTAGGAATTCCGTTAGGATGGGAATACTTATAGGATTGCATGGATTTAACCAGATTCAACCACAATACCATTTACCTATTATGGTTGTAAATATTTGTAACCTGGAAGAGATAGCAGAAAGCGATAAGGCCGCCCATTGTATGTTTTGCAGTGTTAAAGTTATTATTTACTATGCATTTTCTGGTGTACAGTAAAGTATATATATTATATATAACCTACAATGTAATAATTCTACGTGATGAGTAATGTTTGCTTAAAAACAACAATTTGTTTCTTGAACATGTGGCGGCATCTACATCGCCATATGCGAACTACGTATCACGACGTCACACAAAATCCTGTATCGCGCAAGCAAGGTTTACCGTACGATCAGCATAATAATATATAACTTCCCGACATCAATCGTCGGGCCGTTACCCGCCAGACACGGCACCCGTCTGTTCGGAGGATTCTTACTTTAATACACCATGTAAAAAAAACTGTTTCCAATACAAGAGGACGTTGTTAGGTATCGTACTGAGAGTCTATTAATGTGTTAATTTGTAGGAAAAAAATTGGCACATTTTTTTTCAATGGGGATTTTTACCGAGTTATTACATGAAGCGCGGGCGTCCGTCATGTAGCGGCTGTCTACAGATCATAACGTATGACCCCTGTTGAAAATTTTCTAATTTTTTATGGATTTTGGGGTAATGTTGGTACTAAAAACGTGAATTTTGAATAGCAATAACTTTTTTATTTTCATGAATAATAAAAAAGTAAAATACTTTTTGGTAATATCAATGCAGTACTTATGTGCTCCTTTCGGATCGGACAGGTTTTTTTTTTACATATTGTATTTAGAACCGAAAAGAGTAATTATGTTAGGATCGTAGCACGAGGCGATAAATATGTAGGTAATGTATATATGTGTGTTTATGTTGTTGTTTTATTTTCAATAATTTTAAAAATACTTTTTGGTATCATAAAAAAAAGTTTTTTTTTTTAATTGAGTGTGGGCGTTTTGGGGGACTGTCTTATGTAATTTTGACGTTCGAAAAGTGCCGATTCTCAGACCAAATAACTTGAATTTTGAATTTCATCCACCATCGTCAAACACCCATTAAAGAAAATAAAATAAAGAAGTCCCATCTAGTAAAATTCTAAACCGTGTATTCGTAATCTACATGCCATTTATCTTAAATCTTGAACAATAATGAGTACGATAAATTAACACTTAAATCTGTCTCACAACTTAAATCTCTTTCCAACATGATCTGGAGCCCGCGACACCTAGCCTAAGACCCTTCTCCATAGCCAATATAGTTTCTTTATCTCGATCCTTTCGAACAAATCTATCAATATTCGCAATAAAGCCTAAGCCGCTTTGATAGCAATATTGAGATGAAGAAAGTTTAGATTACTCCAATAAAAGTAATATTCTGAAGATTTCTGCCTATAGCGTTATTCTGTGAACAGTCCAGAAGTGTTTTTGACTATGATTACAGTTTAGGCTGGTGTTTCTGGGTATAGATATGCATATATAATATTATACCAATATAGCACCCCAATTTGTCAGACAATGACATGCTAAGATAGACCCCCAATTACAATTTCATGTAAGTATAATTTACTTAAATAATATAAATGATTTACTTAATTTATAATTTACAAAAAAAATGCGTAAAATACTTTCTTTCACAATCCGAGGAGCTCGTGGCTAAGTAAGTAATAACAGCCGCACGGGTCGATCCGTCAGGTTAAGCTACGCTTGCCGGGGTTAGTCCGTCCAGTTCGGGGGTGGGTGACCGTCTTTAAATACCGAGACTCTTTGAAAGCACGTTAACCCGATCGTTGGTCCCGGCTGTCATTCGTGGATCTTTTACAGTCATTACAATTCGTCAGAAGCCCGAAAGTCTGACAACCAGTCTTATCAAGGGGTATCGTATTACCCAGTTACTGAGTTGTGTAGATCAGATAGGCAGTAGCTCCATGTAAAATACTGGTATTCGGCTGCATCCGGTTAGACTGGAAGCCTACCCTAACATAGTTGAGAAAAGGCTAGGCAGATGGTGACTTTCTTTCACAACTCGAAGGATTCTGAAGGATATTCCTAATCCATTGCTTCATATGTTTGACAAATTCGGCTACTCAACAACTTAAACAACGCAATGAATGTTATCGAAAAAGAAAAAGACATTGCAATTGTTAGTGCAGGCAGCAGGTAGCAGGTGTATTGAGTTATTTTATTGGTTAGGAAAAATATGTTATAAATATTATCCTAAGCGCTACTTACCCTTACTAATTAGATTATGAAATTACCCATATTTTACACCCCTTATGACCAAGTTCAGCCAAAGACACATTTTATCAAACGAATAATTTAGATGACGCCGTGGTAGATACTTAACACCTGTTAATAATCTCATCAGGGGCTTATTAAGATTATTTATAAACAGGAAAAAGTTAAGGGTACATCCAAATTCTTATGAAAAAATAAAGCCTTCCCGTTTCTTCCTTCAATGTGTATCCTATACAATTAAACGAGCAATATTTGAATAATATATATTTGTAATCACGTTCTCAACAACGGCTCTAACAATTTCGATGAAAGTTGCAATACAACCTAGCTAAAAAAAAGCTAGCTAAAGCTAAACCTAGCTAGATCGATTTGTCGCCTTGAACTAGGAGTTCACGGGGGCGACAAATCGATCTAGCTAGGTCTCATATCAATCTGGGAAAATTTGTTTTCTCCGTATTTTCACCCGAGCAGAGCTCGGTCGCCCAAAGTTTAGAACAAGATAGCTCCCTTAGAAAAACATGACATGGCAGCATGGAATTAAATGAATTAAATGAGCTTTCTCTATTTTCACCAGAGCAGAGCTCGGTCGCCCAGATAAATTAAAGTCACTAGGCTATCATAGGATTTATAGGAAAGCAGAAATCCTTCATTGTTCAACTTTATTGGTTGTCTGTGGTCACTAGTGTGTTCACGCCGGGTTTGCGTACACAATCGTTATTGTTGGCCACATTGCAAAAGCTACTGATTGATTACTAAATACCTACTTCAAGTATGTATTCCATTTCCGTTTAGCCATAGACCCGTTTTGTATAGAAATTGTAATGCTCTCACAGGAGGTTATTTAGAACAATACAAATCTTATTATCGAGATTAAAATAAACTTGCGGGAACAATAATATGCCTACTGTACGGAAATTGGTTTGGACGTTTGGTAACGCTATCAAAAACACAATTGAACCATTAATTGGTACCAGGAATTCAGCGCAATGTAAGAGTCACATGTGACGTGATGAGATTTAAAAAGTATCTAGACAGACTGGCTTAGAGCAGTTCCATGTCCACGACGACTTACTTTAAACAGTGACTGATGATTGCTAGCATTTCTTGAACTTCAACCAACCCAGCCTAGTAATATATACAGGAAAAGTTTTTATCCATTGCGCAAATTTTGACAAATTAAACTTAAACGTGTTTTATTCAACATATTTTTTTATTTTGATACGTCTTAGTACAAAAAAAAAAAGTTATCGTTAACGAAAGATGTTTACTTTAAAAATGGTTGTATGGCTATCCGGCGAAACGGCGGCGGCGCACGGCGAAGCGGAACGCGCGAAAGTACCTACCTATCAGCTGTGCGCTCGCTCGATTCGCCGGCTTAGGTATTTACGTGGGTTACAATACTTACAATGTATTGATCGCTAATTTTATCAGATTCGAACTAGACTTTTTTATGTTTAGGCCGTGACCTGAAGTTATTTGAAGAGTAAATCCAATTTTTCCTTCATACTTTAATGGGCTTAGGACCATCAAAATACAGAAAATAAAGCATTATTATCAATTAAATTTACATTACTTAATACATTATGCCGCTAAAATGGTCCTTTCATTAGGGACTGCAGGGTTAAGGATTCCATGGGCTTCGAGGTAGGTACGCTCTCCGTCGCATACATTCTGCGGGCTGCTCGCAAACTTTCACCACTCAGTACATACACTCGCACCATCTCATAAAACTCGCGGTTAGTGAAGTCTGACATCGTGACCGGTAGGTACAAGTTCGACACACGTGCAGCGCGGCGCTTGCGCGGGAAAGCGATTAGACGCGACGTCACACGACCGCGCGTGCGATGAGCGATCTGTCGGTCAGTTTCACAGCGCCCGGCGCGCGGGCGTCGCCTTGCCGCCCGGGAGGGGGGGAGGTTTCACCCCCGTGCAACACCGCCGCTTGGGCCGGCCGCCGCGCGCGCTCATTGATATTATTACAAATTGATTGTGTCCATATTTTGCTGATTTAAAGTAGGATAAAAATTTTTTTTTTTTTTTTAATAAATAATGGAAATGGGTTCTATTACTGATTCGAACCACAAAAAAAAATTTGCGCACTGGTTAAAAACTTTTCCTGTATGTGAAAATTTTTATATATGCTTGTTACTTAATCACGATTAAACAGCTGAACAAATTTGGATGAAATGTCTCACACGGGTTGACTTTGACGCAGATTAACTTAAAAGATCTTTTTTATCACTATAATGAGTTCCTGTGGGATAATACAAACTGCCAAGTGGACGAAGCCGCAGGCAAAAACTAGTATTTACTTTTAACAAAACTTAATTATTTGAATGCCATGAAAGCTCTAAGTGTTAATAACAAATTACCGTAAAGTAATTTAAAGTTCTATTCGTGTTTATTTCCACATTCAAGAGAACAGGTGCTTACTTCAAGTCATAAACTTGGTGCAGGTAACACGATTGCGAAGGTTTTGACTTTAATTACTACATTAAACAGTGTTACTTGTACTTCAAGAGATAATTGCAAGACACGTTTTTTTAATTAGATAGACTAGCGACCCGCCCTGGTTTACGCGGATTTTACGACCAGCACGCGCACCATGACAATCATAGAAACGGGTTTTCTACGGATTTGGCGACGGAAGAATAGACAAAATGACAGATTGTGATTGTTTATCTGTCATTTTGTCTATTCTTCCGTCGACAAAACCCGTTTCTATTGTAGTCATGCTAAGTGTGCTGACAAAACATGCATATTTCTATATTATGTGTAAGTTTAATATTAATGTACTATACACTATACATAACATAACATTCTGGGTTCTTTTTCTAGATGATCGTGAAAACATATATGAAAACATTAAAATCCGTTAGTTTGGAAGAATGTGGTCACACAGACAGACACGAATAGCGACTTTAATTTATAATATGTATAGATATAGAATGTAGAAGTTAATATACGCCAAAATTAAAATCAAAAGGCATTTATTCAAACTAGGCTGAGAATCAGCACTTGTCGAACGTCAAAATTACTTAGAACGTCCTCCAAAACGCAAAACGCCCGCCCTTCACCGCTTCCTAGTGCTTTAGCTAGGAAGAAGAAGTGGCGCAACAACCTCCACAGCTGTCTGTGCAGTTAGAAAAATTGATTCTATACATTAGTATGAAAAATAATTTAAATTACGCAACACAAAACATTAAATTAAATTATTTGCCATAAGTCAGATAAAGCACTGGCCAATATACCACCAAAAAACATCGAAAAATATACTCTTATTTAAGTAGAAATAAAAAATAATTTTATATTATTTACGAGTAGTTCCTTACGTTTAGATGTAGGTATGTCCCTATTGGAATTGGAATTCAATAAAAACCTTATACAATGTCCTTCTGCAGGTATGCTGTCACCAGCTCACCAAAGGCCTCTGCTGCACAAAGGCCTTTGCCAAAAACCACCAAATTGCTCGTACTGTCGCTTCTAGCTCTACCGTGCGGGTGCATTGGTTGGGATGGTAGGTTGAGCAATTTTCAAACTGGACGTATTTTGTTTGTCATCAAAATGCAATGCATCGAGATCGATATTGAAACATGTTGGGTTGTTGATGTTTTCAGCAACGTCGAATGAAAATTATGTTTCTGTTGAGCTGATAAAGATGGTAGTATCTATATCAGCTCAACAGCAACATAATTTTACATGAACCCAGAATCTGAACGTTATGATTTTGAGTCTCTACTTAAAACTTTTTGTTTATTTCGTCATAGTTTCAAGAGTATCTTCAAGAGTTATTGAAGATGGTCTAGAGTCCCATCATTTAGATTAATAATATAGTTATTAATGACCCAAATGGTTAATGTTAAAAGTTAAAATTTCAATCAAATGTTTCTAAAGCAAAGTTTCTTTTAAAGATAAACTGTCAGAACAATCTCAAAATGATCGACAGGTTTAAACTATTAAATGATTTATTACTTCACAACGCAGTTTTCTTCAAACTTTTTCGAGAAAGTTCTATCTTCAACGTGTCCTACGGAGTTCTAATTCTTTTGGATTTGTCTAAAAATGGGGTAGGGAAAATCGATAGTTTGAATTTAGTTATCTATACTAATCCTAGTAATAATATGTAAAATTCGAGTAGATTTTAATACTTTTACATCTAGGTATCACGAAGTTGATCTTGCTCGATGAAGGTCCTGAGTTGATTATGTTCCTATGGATTTCGGACTTTGATACATATCAAATTGAGTTTAAGTTTCCAAAACTTGATAATCATCTAAATTTCTGATGAATTCATTCATCAGAAATTTAGTTGTTTAGTTTTTTAATAATCTCAATAAGTTAGTAAAACGTCAATCAATCTGCCTAGCCTTTTCCCAACTGCGTTGGGGCCGGCTTTCAGTCTAGCCGGATGCAGCTGAATACCAGTATTTTACATGGAGCGACTGCCTATCTGATCTCCACAACCCAGTTACTGGGTAACACGATACCCCTTGGTAAGACTGGTTGTCAGACTTTCGGGCTTCTGACGAACCGTAACGACTGACAAAGATCCAAGAATGACTGCCGGGACCAACGGCTTAACGTCCTTTCCGAGGCACGGAGGGGTCGCGGTATGTTACGATGGTCACCCATCCACGGGCTGACCGCGGGAAGAGTAGCTTAACCTGATCAATCGACCCGTGCAACTCTTATTATTTAGCCAAGATCCTCAAAAGCCCCTTAAAAAGTATTACTACTAAAATTCACTTCGATTGCATTGTAAAAGAACGCTTTAGAGGAGAGGGTTCGTTTTCGAGCAAATGTTTGCTCGAAAACAATCGCTTTTGCAGTGCTAGCGCAATTTATGAGAAGCAATCTGAAGCAATAATACTGCTCGATGTGATTTTAGTAGCTCTTGCTCCATGAAATGTTATCGTTTTCATTATTACTGATGTAAACTAAGAGTTACATAAATGTTATGAAATATTAGCTAGTTGCTGTTATGTGACTGTGAGGTCAATATCACTGTTAGGTCTATAACTCGCCAACTAAAATTACCCGTATACTCGTACAAAGCTAAGTTAACGAAATACGTATCTGTGTAATTACACAATGATAATAAATAAATTATAATTTTCAACCCGTACATGTTTAAGAAACTAGAGAGATTAATAACTATATAGGTACAGAGTAAGTTCGTCAGAATTGGACTCTGCTCTGAGACCCGAAAATTAGGTAATTATTGAATATCTACCAATGCCACAGAGTACGACTCTCCGCAACAAAGAGCGAAATATAAAACATTTAATAAATGGTTAACATAAATATTTAAATGAGTGTGTCGAGTAAACACTATAATCCACTACGTATCGACACATCACATGCGTTTGTCTAGTGGTCGCAAGCGCAACTGCTGAGCATGAGGTCCTGGGATCGATTCCCGGGTCGGGCAAAATGTTATTGGGTTTTTCCACCTGGAATTTCTCAGTAGCAGCGCGGAGTCTGGATTTTGCCCGGTTGATGGCAATAGGCTCGCCCCCTATTACATGGGACTTAAACATAACTGGTGAAATGTGGGTGTACTATAGTACACCTCTACTTAACCCTTCGGGGAATATAAGCGTAATGTTATGTGTAACAACATTTTATTTGAACGAGAAAAACACAGAAGATTATCCCGAAACACAACAATTTCTAGGCGCTCTCTAGTCAAAATTAGCGCTGGTCAAAACAGAATAAATAAATCTGGCTAAAATCCTCGCCGAGCTTACCCACGAAATCGATAGTAACAGCCGATTACACAACTTTCCACTAAGACCAGTTTTATTAAAACATTTACATTATTTAATATCACATACAAAATGACATGATTACTTGTAAATTACGAGGATTATATTATTTTAATTATTGTGAATGTATATATCAACCTCCTTATACAGTTGTACATATGGGGTGACGTCAGTTTCGAAGTGCAATGATAATTATGTGTTTTTTTGTCATTTCGTTTTCTCGGGCTGTAATAGCAACACAAAAGTAACGCGTCTCCGTGGACGCTCATTCATAAAGAACTAACAGTAAACGTCACATAATTTTCATGAAAATCTGAAGTGATAATAAAATAATATAAAATGGACCTTAAACTGAAATGTTCTGTAATGAATACTTTTAAGTACCTAGGACATGTTGTCACTAGTGACCTACGGAATGATGGCGACATAGAACGCGAGCGCAGGGCGTTGGCGGTGAGGAGCAATATGCTCGCCCGTAGGTTCGCTCGCTGCACGGCAGACGTCAACATCTTTTTATTTAAGGCGTTCTGTCAGTCCTTCTACTCGAGCGGCCTGTGAGTGTTATATACGAGCCGAGCCTACAACGTCCTGCACGTACAATAGAACAACGCTTTCAGGATGCTGTTGCGGTTGCCGCGGCGTTGTAGTGCGTCTGGAATGTTTGCTGCAGCTCGCACGGATGGCTTTCACGCCATCATACGTAAGTAAGCGGCTTCCTTACTACAATGCTTGCGTAACACTCGTAACAGCATCCTGAAAATGATTTCTGGCAGACTGGACTGCCCCATCTAAAAGCACTGGGTAAAAATAACTATAGGTTTGTGCTAAATTAACTCAAGTACTAACAACACTTAGGGCCGAGTCACACAGGACTGGCAGCGGCCGGCAGCGACGCGGCGAGCACTTTCAGTGTGAAATTATTTTAAACTTTATCTACATACTTAAAAGACCAGTATCGCTTGAAAAGCTTGAAAAGGTCGCGAGGCCGCCCGCGGTGACGCAAGCGGCCGCGCGCCACGCGCATCTTGTCGGTGGTTCTGCCCGCGGCTGCCAGCGGCGACGCGAGGCCGCTCGCGGCACCGCGAGCGGCCGCGCGTGTTTAATGTAGAATCTAAACTAGTCAAGACGAGACTAGGCTCGTGGGATCTGGAGGCCGCCAGCGGCGACGCCGGGGGCCGCTGGCGGCCGCTGCCATTCTGGTGTAACTCGGCCCTAACATAGCAAATAAGTACAATCTGTTACTAACCAGTAACCACTTATAGACTAATTTCGGTCTGAATTAAAGATATTTGATTTATTTTTATTACTATACGGTTTGTATATACGGTGCAAAGATAATATTAAAGTTTGATTATGGCCATCTACAGGCTATGTCATAATACGTAGAACCTATTCACTCCTAAACTCCTAAACCACCACTTCAGGTTAGGTTATGTTCACAAATGGTCATTTGTAACCCCTTATCGCAGTTATAATGGACTTATGAGTTCCGTAGTCATTAGCCCTAGTATTGGCTCAGTATACATGGCAGCTAACGACTTGATAAATTACTAGTGTTGTTGATATTGGAGGGACAATTATGGTACATCACTACGTTGGTTTGTGTGATTTGTCAATCAATTTTGTTGGTACTTTTAATAGATCTTTAGAGGTATAGGAACGGGATGCATTCTCTATAGAAAAAGAAGGATTCTTCGACCAGACAGGTGTCGTGTCTTGTGGGCAACTGCCCGATGATTGATATCGGAAAGTTATATACAGGGTGTCAGGGACATCGACGCGAAGCCGGTTACAATGGATTCAGTACATGATTCTGAAAAACGAAATCTGCTGCTCCATACATTTTGACCGCGTAGGTAGCAGATTTTTTTTTAATAACCTACGAAAAATTTCAACGCAGGGGGGTTCAGAATCATGTACTGAATCCATGGTAGCCGGCTTCGCGTCGATGTCCCTGCCACCCTGTGCCATGCTGATCGCGCGGTAAACCCTGCTTTCACGATGCAGGATTTGTGTGACGTCAAGTCTTTGATGCTTAGTTCGCATGTGGCGTACGCGTGTCTGCGACGGCATCGTCGCAGATATAAGGTTACCTTAGAATAGGTAGTCACTTGTTTTGATGTTTATTTTGGAAACAGTAACAAGATAGATTTATCAAAAAAATAAAAATAAAAAATAGTTCTTAGAACACTGGACATAACTAGATACCTATTTTTGATGATTGCTGATTGCACAGTTTTTTACTACTAAGATAAACTGTTAGAATTGGTAAACGAGAAATACTCGCAAGCCTTATGTATAACAATAACAATTAAGTATGAATCTACTTAATAAAAATCTTAAATTCATTCACTGACTTACGTACAACGCAAAGCCTAAACTGCTGGGTCAAGAAGCATGAAATTTTGCAAAAGCGTTTTCCATGCATAACGAAGGTGACCACTAAGAAAAGAATTTTGAAAATTATTCCCTAAAGGAGTTAAAGCGAAAGCGTTACGGCAGCCCGCGAAATTCATATTTTCTTTCGTCCATACATCTGGTCATACGCGCATGCCATTTACGAGTACTACACAGCTGACCTTTGTGAAGAAAATCACCAATAAGTTCACTATTCATGTCCTCCTAGGGCGTCCCCTTCACTTTCCACTCACATCTGCCTTGTAAATACCTTTTGTTAGTCGCCTTTCATTCATCCTCTCAACATGACCAAACCTTATAGGCATACTCTTTAAATTTTTTGTCACTACATCACAGGTTGTTTGTAAAAAAAAAACTTTACAAAAATCATCAATACATCACTCTGAAGTTCATATTACCCTATTGAATGACTATTTCACGAAATCATGCCGTTTGAGGCCAATTCTAGCTTAAAGTTTGTTGATTCTAATGATTATAATTCTGTAAAGCCATGTTTGTTACGATCGCGAATCATATTTTAATCAACACACAATCTGACACTGACCTGCAAATTGCAAAAAACGTAAGAAAATTTGAATTTCGCGGGCTACCTTAGCTCGTCTCACTTGGGATCAAAGTTCGACATTTTTGCTCGTGGGAAATCCCATGCGGCACATAGCTAGTAAGTCAATCAAACAAAACTAATGCAAGACAAATATTTCACCTGTCTTAACCTGCCACTTCAAACAACTGGCTCAACCAAATCGTTTCCTTTCATCCCTTCGTAAATGAAGCCTTAAGCAACAACAGTATTACAGACTTTGAAGTCACTTGCAATAGACAATATAATATTTTACATAATATATACGCTAACAGACTTAAAATAATAATAATTTGTACATGTATTTAAAAAAAGGAGAGAAAAGAATCATAGGGCATCAGAAATTCGTCCGCATCGCTGTCAACTGGAAAAGTGCAAAATTTAAAAATGGCGGCCAATTAAATTGTAAACAGAAGTCCAATTCTCGTACATAAAAAACGTTCACATTCAAGTCGCAATCTGTCAAACTTGACAAAAATGTTGGTAATTTGATTGTATTTTTGACAGATTGCGAATGAGATGCGAATGCGAACGTTCTTAAAAATTTAAAAATTACGGGAATTGCCCCTCAGGTGTCCTGCTGGGGTTGGGGGTTTGTCCGAAAGGGATATCGCGGCCCCGGCACACAGGCAACGGAAGGAACACGGGTGGGCCTAGCCTTTTCCCAACTATGTTGGGGTCGGCTTCCAGTCTTACCGGATGCAACTGAATACCAGTATTTTACATGGAGCGACTGCCTATCTGACCTCCAAAACCCGGTTACTAGGTAATACGTTACCCTTTGGTAAGACTGATTGTCAAACTTTCGGGCTTCTGACGATTCGTAACGACTGAACTACTTTCCGAGGCACGGAAGGATCTTGTGTAATAATAGTCACCCATCCACGGATCAACCGCGGTAAGCGTAGCTTAACCTGCTATCTCATTACGCAACACATTTTCGCTGTTTCATTTGACAGTTCAACAACATTCATTGCGTTATTTACGTTGTGGAGCAGATTTTTTTTTCGAACTTGTGACGCTGATTAGCAATCTGTTTCAAAACGATTCAGATTCTGATCGAGTATTAGGGTACTGATCGATCAACCCGTGAGGCTGTTATAATTTCTGCCGGGGTTGCGAGTTTGTCCGAAAGGGATATCGCGGCCCCGGCACACAGGCAACGGAAGGAACACGGGTGGGTTTTAGTCAGTAAAAGTCTGACACACCCTCTCGCTCCGCACAGAGCGGGAGAAGTCATTATGACGATTTCCAATACTCAAAAAAAAAAAAAAGGCTGTTATAATTTAGGTACAAGCCCATCTTCATCATGAATTTCGATAAAGCTACGATTTCCAAGAGCGGTGGCCACCTCATAGCGTCCGCAATATACCGGCGAATGACGTCACTAAAACGTTATATAGCATTTTTTGTCACCAGAAAGTCAAAGCCCGCTGCCATCATTTTTATAACAGCCGCCCCTGATAGCCGTTATGTAGCGGCAACCGTAGCTTTTAGAAGCAAAGCATATATAAAATAGTCAACCACAAAACGCAAATAGTGAAAAACAAAAAGCAACCGAAACAAATACCTCCGGCTTTTCTCGTAAACAAAACAAACCGGATTCCCTGACAACTCGATATACACGTAAAAGGGTTACAGACACGACTTGACACGAGTCTATCCGACCGTCACCGAATGCTCATGGAAATAGGTATTCACGTGTACAAAGAATATTGGCATACACGGCGGAGATCGCTGATTGGTTGGAACGGAAAATATAGCAGTGGCTTTCCGATTTTGAATATTGGAGTTCGGTTTTTTCTTTAGAAAATGTGGTACCTATGATTTATTCCATTGCTCTTTTGGTTAGTAAACATTATTTACTTAACTACGGCCCGCTCCTACTTCGCACGGATTTATGACTTGACAAAACATCGAGATTTCTTAGTTTTACGTAACTTTAATATTAATCTAATATACACATAAACCTTCCGGAATAAAGCGATAAACGATGGTGAAAACCTCATCAAAATCTGTTGCGTGGCTTAGAAGAACAACGCGGACATACAAACAAACACGAAAAGTGACTTTAATTTATAATATAGATGAGAGGAGATGAGCAATTTACTAAGCTAGAAGCGATGCCAAAATAAGTTATAATATAATCTACAGGGTCAAATTGAATTAGCTAGCGAAACTACGCAGACGTGATGGATATCCGACCGCAAGTACAGTAGTCACTTGAAATATCAGTTTAAAAAATCAGTTTTGTTTTATGTAAACTTTAGAGATTGTGATATTAAATACGATAAAACAAAATAAACAGATTTTGTAAACTCATAATTCAAGTAACAATACCACCAGCGGTCGTTGACCCCTAAATAAAGTCATCAATTTATATTTTGTCGTGCTTAGGTTTTATTTATTTTTAATTTTTTCATTTATTTACATCTTACATCTATCATTAAAGAGTAACCTATTGCTATAGCGTACTTATTTAACTCTTATCCGTACTTATTATTAACTTATTAATAAAATTTTATAATTATATAATTATAATAAAATTTTGTAACTTATTACAAATAATGCATTCTTTGTGAACTCACTTAGAGAACAACAGAATAGGTCCGTGTCATTAGCCATACACGGACCTATTCTCGGCACCAACGCGTGCACTCCGCACTTTCAACCTCATAAGGTTGAGAGTGCGGAGTGCACGCGTCAGTGGCGCCTCACTTAAAAGATTGGAGAAAGATATCGATAAGTACCTATCTCATCTGCGGAGTTTAGCTAGTATATTTTTATTTGAACCTGTATTAACAGCATGTTTCACCAACTAATGTTAATAGGGCAGAGAAGTTATTTAAAACTGCTTATTTTTTTTACTTCACGATATATTTATTCATATTTTACGGATCGCATATGGAGTAAGTACTATCGAAGAATTTCATATGTTTGAAAACAAAATCCCGTGAACGCGATGACCACATCTGTTACCGCCCCGGTTCTATGGCGGCCGAGCGCTGCAAGCAGAAAAAGTCCTTACGGTGTATAGATATGAACTTCTTCGATGGTACCTACTCGTTACAACTTTTCTATCGTTTCGCCTTTCATTATTTATGTCTAGATAGTGTCACGCTACAAAATAAATAAAACAAACAAGCCTACTTTTTTATGCTGATGCGCGTGACAGCTACGTCTTACACTCGCGTCACGTCATTGTGCTTTTCTAGTATGCGTGAATTAAGCGCCTAACAGTTGGACGCTATTTCTTTTGACGAGTTCACAGCTTTGACTGTCTGTGGGAAATAGGTCGCAGGAGAAAAGAAAAGACGTGTGTACTGTTTCATGGTCCGACTTATTATAATGTAGAAAACATTTGAATGACCGATATTAATGAATGATCGAATGAGTGAAAGATCGAGTGATTGATTCGAATAATTATTTTATTCTGTTAACACTTGGATTTTTGTAATATTCCAACACTGTCACTTGAAGGGCCTAGAAAGGAAAGACGTTTATGAGGGTAATCATACTAATGCTTATGCAAACGAAAAAATAATTCAAACATTGTATAAATACACCATTTCACGTAATACCTTAGGTCCATGAATATTTTACTACTGTCGTTCGGATACAATAGGGAAGTAAAAACATTCGAAGCCGACGTAACACGCCCATCAATGTAGCTAATAAAGCGGTTTATAAACAAACAAACTTTTTGGGTAAAACAAACTAAAAGGAAACCGACATACATACATCGGTTAAGTTTCAATTATCTAAGTAAACCAACGTTCGGTCTAAATTTCTTTGTGTAAAATGTGTTTTAAAACAATAGAGTAACGATCTTCGAAATTGAAAATTGACAGCTGAACAATGCTTTTAACTGTCAATTTTGAATTTCGACTGCAGAATTATGGATGAATTTAACACATTTTTAAAAACGGTCAAGTAGGCCTTTTGAAAGTCAATATTTACAAGAAAATGTAATTAACTCTAGGTGCCCCTTCTAAAAACTAGTTTAGTATGGAGAATGTGGAAGAAACTCCATAGTTACCTACTCTTTTAAAATCTAATTTTCTTGTAACTTTGAAAATTCCCGTAGGTACTTACATTTCCCCTCTATAAATAAGCCATTTTATCTTTTCCTGTAAGAGACACGGAAAGTGAAAACTTTAGTAAATATAAGGGGAAGACTCAATCTTTTATGCCACGTGTACGGCTATAGCAAAACCGATTTGTAGGTACATGTTGCCATTGTCACTAAAGTTTGTTACCGTCCTGACTGGATGAGGTAAAAACACCTTAAAAGATAAATTAATTTAGTCTATTGTGTGATTTGTAAAATGGTTGTGCTTAAATATGAAATTAAATATTTTAGGGGAGGAAACAAAATTTAACTAAATTATAAATACTAAAACATAAAGCTGCCGCTGGAAGAAATTTCTTAAGAAATAAGCAGTAACTTAGTACTCAAATTATGTCGTATCTCTGTGTATTTTACTGTGTGTACATAAATTATAAAATAATATGGAACTAACAACCCCAACAAAAAAAATCTAACTACATCTACTTACTAAAAATCTTAAAATTAATTAATTCACTGACTAACACAGCTCCGCTAAAACGCTGGGTCTAGAAGCAAAAAAATTTTGCACGAGAGTTTCATATATCACGAAAGTGAGCTCTAAGGAAAGAAGGATTTTTGGAAATTCACCCCCTAAAGGGGTTAAAGAGGGGATGAAAGTTATGGAAGTTCGTTATTTTTGCCGATGGGAAATTTATTTTTGTTAAGTCATAAGTCATTTGCTTAACATAGGTACATTAGTAATGGTATAAAGATAACAAAGAGTTCGCTATGTTATGCCAGTGCGCGTACAAATGTATGGAATTAAGTACCTAATCAAATCAATCAGACAAGTCTCAATAATTAAAACATACAATAAATAATTGATAAATATAACACAGACAATTTCCAGAAAGGCCAGGTGCGTAGTCCTCGCAACCGGCGCGCGTGTATGGCCAGAACACTAATTGCGTAATACACGATCAATCACAATCTGTTTCATTTTGACAGTTCAACAACATTCATTATGTTATTTTCGTTGTTGAGCAGACAAGTTTTTCGAACATAATATGAAGCAATGGATTGGCAATATCCTTCAAAATGATTCGGATTATGATTTATCGTGTGTAAACGTAAATGAATCAATAGGAGTATGTAAGGAGCGTAGTATGTCGCGTTTTGTAGTTTTGAAAACCCCCACGGGGAGAAGGAATAAACAAATTTTTTTTTTTAAATATTCTCAAAAAGTCGGATTTTTGCGAAAATCATAAAAATCATTTTAATACCCAACTTGTATTGCTTATAAACCAGTTCTATTAGGTACGAATTAACCCGTGTTTACATGTCAGTCTGGTCGGGTTTCGACACGTGTCATCCGGCTGCTGACAGGAATTATGAGCTCACTGATATCTGTCAACTGACTGATCCTCTTATTTATGTAGCATTCATATTTGAAACTTTAACGGAAAGTGTTGAATTCGCAGTCAATTCCCGGTAAAAATTATTACATATTTTGTCAGTTGTTACTAGGGTTAACAACCGTACTATACATATAATATAGTACCTATCCTGGTATATTAAAGGCCTAAAGAATATATTTCTAAAGAAAAAATATAGTAGGCGAAACTACTATATTTATATTTGCAAACAAAATGGTAAGATGATCGTAATAGGGCCAGTATTAATCTCATAAAATCTAAATTCATAGTATTTTGTAACCTTAACTCAAGAGTGTAATAGTTATTTATGATATTAGTGCGGTAAGTTGGTTTTTACAAACGAGTACCATAGTCACGAGTTTTTAAATACCAATTTCCGCACGCGTGTCATACAACGTTTTTCAACACATTAACAACAATAGTTAATGAAACAAACTTTTTCCATAGACTATTTTTTAATACCAAATAAGAAATTATACAGATATGTCAGTGCTTTTTAACATTGAATATATGAACCATAATGAGCACGACTTGTATTTCACACGTAATTCATTGAAATAAGCCATCAGAACATTTTCAGAGCATGATTTTGTATATCTTCGATTCTTCCATTATAGCTCTCGCGATTTTTCGCGAGAGCGCTATATAATGATTTACAATAATTTTTTATTTATGCTATTAATGCAAATTGCAGAAAATGATCTCTTAGAGACAATTTTCTACAATTTGCATCAATATCATTCAAGATATCAGGTGGAGTAGATTCCATATTAGTATCGGATTCCTGGCTTGAACTCATATTATTATAAATATCAGTCGGAAAGTCGCAACAATCTTTGACGTTTCTATAGTATGAAAATGACGTGAATTTATAAATGGCGCCACGTGGGCGTGGTGAAAATTAGAACTACAACTGTCGTCCCATTTTCTCTTTAGTAAAAGTATTAAATTGAGACAATCGTATTGAGCAAAAGCGCTTCCAAGGAGGTTCGATCATTCAGCTTATTTATTCTCGTAATGTGAAACTCCTTGGTGGAATTCTTATTGTTTTAAACCACGGTGCTAGACAACGTGGTATGCGGTAAAGCAGGTACTTAGGTGAGAGTACCTATTTTACCGCACATTCCGTTGTATGGTGCGTAATTTTTGACTTTCGAACAATATACGTATTATAGGCTTCGTAAATGCATATGTTGAGCAATAGTGTTGAAAAAATATTAATGAGACATAAAAAAATCTGTAAATAAAAGTTCATATGAACAAAAAATATACATGTTTTGAAAACCTATCTACTATATATTTTTATTTTTTCGCCATCTACTATATTTCTAAAGGCAATGGCTGGGAAAATACAATATTTGATATTAAAAAATTTTGGCAACCCAAGTTGTTACAATGCCGCGAGATTAGGAGCAGTTTTCTGTGAATGGCTTTGATAGCCAAAAGAAAATCAACAATGACCATACATTGAGCCCCTCTATCCCCATTTTACACCGGTATCCTCCTGCCTTTATACCAATTGATTTAGGGGCGACGTAATATGACTTCTTTCTCTATAAATCTCTTACAGCCGACATCTCAGTATACACCCTTTTGTTGTCACAAAGTATATACTAATATTATAAAGATAGAGAGCGAATTTTATAAGTTTGTGTATATATATGGAAGGTAATCTACGGTACCACAGCTCTTATTTGAAAAAAAATTAAACCGTTTAAAAGATACATTTGTGGCGACATCTACATCGCCACATGCGAACTACGAGTCAAAGACCTGACGGCACGCAAATCCTGCATCGCGCAATTAGAGTTTACCGCGCGAACGACATATATAAGACTATCCGACATCAACCAATGGGCAGTCGCCCGCCAGACGCGACACCCGTCTCGTCGGAGGATCCTCCCTTTTCTATAGAGGATGAGTGAACTTTACACCCTCTCCATACCTCCAAACATTATTCCAGATCGACATAGACTATATACCATGTAAATATATACAAATCGAACTTTTTTTTAGATTACTGATCAGAACTTTTCGTGAACAGAATACCATCTTCACATGTTAATTGCACCCCTGCGAATCCATGGCTAGTACCATAATAAAGGAATACCTTGTTAAAGCATTAGGTACCTGCAATATAGGGTGACATGTCATTGCGTAACGCAACACTTTTGTTTTCCTCTCTCGTTTTGATTCCCGAATACGTCCCCAACCGTTGAATAAACAATTACTCAAATTACACATGCGTATTGGGGTGTGTACACAATTACGAATGCGAAATCAGAACTGATTGCGCATCTATTAAAAGTTCAACCAATCAGAACTGCTCCACACTTTCATAGGCTAGCATCATCTAAACTAAAATGAGGTATTACGATTTGTTCGTATTTTCTTTTTCTTGTTCGTGTGGTTAGTGACTTACCTGGTGTCAGAGTTTTTGTGCCGCCCATGGGCCTCTGACTTGGTTTCACATGCCGTTGAGAAATATCACTCAGGTTGCCTTACGATGTTTTTCCTTTACCGTTTTTAAAGCACGTGATCATTATACACTACGTACATAAATCCGAAAAGTCAAAGGTGCGTGTCTTGGGTTCGATTTCGAGACCTATGACTTGGCAGTCCGACGGACACACCACTAGGCTATCAGTGCTGTTGAATATAGAAATGAAGAGATCCGCAAGAGAACCACGGAAACCAACATAGCCAGAAGAATTGCCAAAATTAAGTGACAGTGGGCAGGGCACATTGCTCACAGAACAGATGGCCGATGGGGCCGAAAGGTTCTGGAGTGGCGACCGCGTATTGGAAGACGTAGCGTTGGTGTGCCTCCCACAAGGTAGACCGATGTGAAGACCGCAGGATTCCGCCTGATGCGAGAAGCTCAGAACCGGTCGAAGAGAGGCGGTGCTTGGGAGAGGCCTTTTTCCAGCAGTGGACGTCTTTCAGCTGAAATGATTATGATAAATATAGCAGTAAAGGCAAAGGGCACACTAATAATAAAAGATCTTATCGAAAGACTTGCATAACAACCAAGAAGTCATTCTAAAATTGTCACTCAGAATGCTACTGCTGATCATGAGGTCCAGGGGTCAGATTCTTGGGTTGGGCAAAGTATTATTTTGTTTTTATATCTGGATTTTCTCAGTAGCAGCCCGGAGTCTGGATTTGTGCCCGGTTGATGGCAATAGGCTCACTCCCTATTACATGGGACTTAAACATAACTGGCGAAATGTGGGTGTAGTATAGGTACAGCTCTGCCTAACCCTTCGGGGAATACAGTCGTGATGTTATGTTATGTAAATTAATTTCCAATCAAACGACGATCATGCCTGGCAGATGGATAGCAAGATGAGAAATTTATTGCCCTAATTGCCTTTCATCTGTTCAAGATAATCTAGCTCTATGGTAAGAATTTCAAAGTCAAAGTCTTTTATCCTATACTATTAAATAAGGAATATTTGTATACGTATATATTTATATTTGCAATATAGGGGTTTACGGGGGCGAAAAATCGATCTAGCTAGGTCTCATAACTGGGAAAATTCGTTTGAAAATTTAACCGAGCAGAGCTCGGTCCCCCAATGTTTAGAGCTAGTACGTTGGAATAATGACATGGCTGCATGGAATTAGTAAGTACCCAGTTTCATGGCAGCATGGAATTAGTAAGTACCTGCTATCATGTCAGCGTGGAATTAGTATGTACTAATTATAATAGTAAGGTGCATAATGAAATAAGTAATTATCTACATACCTACAGTTGAAAATAATTACTTTTTTTTTTAAATCTTTCTTATATTTAAATAAACAACTAATTAAACTTCAATTAATTTATTTATTATTTATTTAAATCAAAATAATATTTGAAAACCTTCATACGCGGCCTTCAAAATTCTTGCAGATACGAACACAGCCTATTCTCAAACTCCCACACTCGATCCACATCTGACATTTTTATTCGGCTGCGTCCCTATTATGGATAATTGGGATCTATTCAACGGACAGTCGTCACGCACGGGGCCGAGATAAATTCGATTACGCAGACGCCATGTTTCGGATGGAAATATAGCGAGAGATAGCTTTAGTATAGTTATTCAAGTGATAGGATCTCAAAGAGTGTGGAATAATATTTTTTTCGGAGTGTTGTAAATTAAATCAAAGCGTGCATGCCTAAATGGAGAGTAAGACTTTTCTAAACGTGTTTCAACACGTTTAGAAAAGTCTAAGGCCTGATTTACATGGTGCGATTTAATTGCATAAGTTGAACCAACTATAAAAGTTGCACCGTCTAAATCTAAACAGTGTTTAGACGATACAAGTCAGTTTGTTGCTTAAATTTCATGGTATGCCACAGGCAAGAAACTTGCATCGGGTAAATGGGGCTTAAACCAAACGGCCGAATTCAGCAATTTACAAGATATTCTTGACTTAAACTATACAACACACTTCAAGTATACAACTACCAGGAACAGCCGGCTGATAAAGCAATAATAGTCTGTCCAATTGTGAATTCTAAATTTGAATCACAAATTCAATTCCACCGCGCCACTACGGAAGTGCGATTTGTCACAAATATTTGTCACTTGAGTTTGGCACAAACATTTTGTTCCAACAATGAAATTCAAACGTTTGAAATTTTTGAACACACATGAGGAAAGACGTTACAATGGCAAACATGATGAATGTGATACCAATATTGGTAACAGATCAAAAGAAAAATATTTATGAGAAGTAGAAAAGGATTTTGAAATCAAAAAGTGTTTCAAATAGAATTTGTTGAATAAATTAACCCGAACGTGCTTACATAGCCACAAACTGCGATTATCAATTCGTTGGCGAATCGAAACAATTCTGGTGGAATTGTCTAGTCAATAAAGCGGGCTTAGAGGTGAACCTGAGTCACCTTAATTGTTAACGGGGGTGTATCCGAATTTGCCTGTTTAAGAATAAACTTTATATAGTCAAATTTGTGTATTTAGGTCCTGAACTTATTCTGCAGACTGTGTACTTAAAAAAACGAGAATTCGTAAAACGGAGAAATATCTTTCACAGATATGTAAGAAGCTCGTAGACTCGTTCAAGTAGATTACTTTGTCCTGAACAATGTCATGATACTAATCAACGTAACTAGTACACGAACTACAAACAATTACCTATTCCAATTTTATTTTATTTCAACACGGCTATAAACTTTTAGTAGGTACTTCATAAATAAAAACAGAAATACTATCAGCTTCTAAATCGCGGTCTTGATAGCTTTATGAACGATAAAATAAAGCCTCACTGAATTGCAGTGCAGATAAAAAATAAAAAGCTACAGAAGGTTTGCTCCATACAGCGAGGAAAAACGCACGTACACATGGACACACTTCACGTACAGCGAGTGCAAGCGCACTTGCGACTGTGATTTGTTTGAGATCGCCGGCCGTACGTATGCATCTATAAGTGCCCACCTTCTACACTTATTTGTTTTGTGGCACAGATCTGGGTCATAATGAGCGGTGCTTGGCTCGTCAGCACTTGTCGAAGAGGACCAAGTTAGCTTTCGACTACAGCGGTATTTGTTTGTTTTTTTATTGGCTAGGTTCGTATTTAAAAAAAATAAAAGATAATAATATTTGCACGGTTTGATGCTGGCTAGATTTTGTTGTTTCAATTTTGGAACGAAAAAAAAAAAAAAAAAAAATCTGATCAGCTAGTTGCCCTGCTGCATTTTGAATGAATACTTGTTCTTCTGGACGTTCCATTTTACATTTACCTCATCAACATCATCAGCTTACAGCAATCATTTCTGTACGAAGGCCTCTCCAGTCGCACGACATTAATTTCGATTCTCGGCTACCACATCATAGCCTGTCATCCTACCTTACGCTTGCCGTTTCGCGGTCTCCACTCAAGAACACGTCTACTCTACGGCTAATATGGCCGGCCCATTGTCAATTCAGCTTGCTTATTCTGTGGCATCTTTGTTTCTCTATTTTATTTACTTTTTTTTTTTTTTGAACAGGCAGCGCTGTGGTTAGTCTGACGTATCGTTTCACCTCTAAAAAGAAAAACAAAACGCTATCGCGCGCTAGCCGTCACCGGTAACCGTCAGCGCGTTACCGAGGCATACAATATCTCCATTGTTCCATCGTACAGTTCACTATTTCTATTCAGATGCTTTATTTTAACGAAGCGGTTGCGCTTGTTAGCAAGCTGCTAACAATTAGTCCACTCAAAGAACTGCTGTTTAAAGCCCGATGCTTGTCAAACTACGCACTGCGTGAAATTGTTTTTGAACGTTTTGGCAAAGACTCATTGAACATGAACGAAGTAATCAATATTGTTACAAAGTATTGGTTACTTCAATATACTTACACATAGTACCTAATTGCTTCAGATCGGCCATTGTTGTTCAACAAATACTGCCGAATCGAATGTGCCAACCCGTGTAGTTACTAAACTCAGATTTTTTATTTCGTAATCAGTTTCTACTGTTCCCACTGCTGAGACATAGGCCTCATCTCTTCGAGAGGCAGTACCACACGGGCCCAATGCTGGTTGGTGGATATCACATGTCTCCGAATTTTTGGTTCTAGGACATGCCGGTTTCCTCACGATGTTTTCCTTCACCGTTTTGAGAGCAGTGGAGATGAAATAATTTACAGAAGGTAAAGCGCCTGTCAGGTTCGAACCTACGATCTACAACTCGTAAGTCGAGACCGTTACCACTTGGCCTTTTGAATAAAATAAACATCACAAAATTATAAATATAATGTACATAATAATATAATTTACCATAAAGACCATACAAATTTAATTCAGTTATAGGAACTTTTTATGCGGATCAACACTTCGTTACAACAGCCACTTGAACAAACTAATTACAAGATGACGTCACGGGCTTATCCGGATTGGCTGTCAGGAACTCGAAATAATGAAGGAGGCTTGAAAAGTGTCAGCATATTAATAATTGTCGCCTTTTACTTGGGTAAACAATGAAAAAAGATTTTAAGATGCTTTTTTTTGAGGATGAAACATTCAGTTTGAAGACGTTGTGAAGAGTAGGCACTTTTCTATTGTCAAGGGGCCAGTCAGAAATATGAAGCTAGTTGCCCATTCCAAAGCGTAGTAGAATCCTATGGAGAAGAACGGGCAAGAAACTCAATAAACACTCTTTTAAAAAAAACTGGTGACTAGCGTCCACGATACAAAACAGCACTTACAGTATCGCACTTGTCGTTTATGACATAATATCGGAAAATAAATCCAAATCCATCACTCTATCAATCATTTTATACAGTGGCAATCAAGTTTCATAACAGATTGAAACATGTCAATACTCTTCCATATTCCCAACGTTTGGCTTCGAACGTAAAACGGTATGAAATCTGTCAGCTCTGGATTGCATATAACCGGTTTGTTTGCTGACCCCTAGGGTTGCCAGTGCTATTTATATGAAAACTACAATTTGTACAATTGTTTTTTTGACACATACATCATAACATCACGCCTGTATTCACCGAAGGATTAGGCAGTGGTGTATCTATAGTACACCCACGTTTCTCCAGATATTAGGGGGCGACTGTATTGCCATCGACCGGCCGCAAACTAGGACATCTCATGCTCAGCAGCAGCGCAAAGTTGTCGCAAGACAACTAGATCAACGAGGCAGTTGATAAATACTGAAAGTACTGATCTGACATATCAGATAGTACAGTTATGTCAGTAACCTGTCACAGCCACCACCTCTGTCTGAACAACGCATTAAAAAAACGGACACAGGCAACACAAAGCCGCAGGCACTGAACTACCATGAAAAAATGCATTTTAGCTAATTAAGCAACCTTGATTTTGAAAAAAAATGCACATTTTTACCTATGTATTAATTAAGTTTTTTTGGTACTCGTTGAATACTTCCTGTTGATTTAGAAACATATTAGGTATTTAAATATAATAACTAACTACGAAAAAATTATCGATACTTTTTCTAACTAAATAAAATATTTCTCGCATGGTAACACTACCGCCAGTGAACGCAGCCGTCAGCCGTCAACGTCCCACTTCAAACATATCCAATCGGATTACGTTTTTCATCGGGTTCCTTTCTGAACAAAACATTGCCCGGACACACTGTGTTCGCGTATATTGCCCGGACACACTGTATATTGCTCGGTTTTTGGACAGACGATGTTAAAATTAGATCAAGGACTTTGTTAGACTGTAACTGTAATAGCTATGAATTAGAAAAAAGAGCTACGGGGAAGCTTATAATTTTAAATATACTATAAGGCTTTGCAGGTGCGTATTTTAAAATAAATGTTTTTAAGTGGAAATATTCTGTTAGGTATTTTGAATAATTATCACAGGGATATGAATTAAATTAAAATATTTTTAAAGCTTTCTACTCAGTCGTATTTTTATGACTATTCAAATTTTACTATCGTAGTTAGTTTTATTTGTATTTTATCTCTATTTTGATATTCATAGCACTTTCGAATTTATCTGCACCTTATACTATTATGTGTTTTACATTTTATTTTAGTTTTAACTTTTATGGCACTTCAAATCATTGTTTCATTTACACTGCATGTTTTCATTATCTTTATCTCCTAAAAGCACTTTTAGTATCAACATTTTTATGTATCATTTTCTATTGTATATAGAACTTAGGTAAGATATTATATATTTTTGTTAAAACTCAGCTTTGTGAAATTTAAGAAATCTATAATAATTGGTGTTTTATTTTTAATATTAATCACTAAATTCATCGAAAAACATAGAACACAATTGATAATAAAATTAGTTTAAAAAAATTGATGAAGATTACTACTACTATTACCTTATAAAACTGGGAAACCCACAGAGAAACCGTTCAAAGGATGGCAAATAAATTTTATGGTAAGCGCAACTAATTTGATCGAGAAATCTTACAATTCTGATTTCTTTTGAACTGTGGTACCTACATATCAAGACGAAATTAAATTTTTCATTACTTAGTTAATACTGCCAAAACAAACAAAGTAGGTACTAGTAATGCTTCTTCAGATCAAAAAACTAATATCAACCATATTTTTATCTATTGATACACCTTCACATTTACACCTTTACATCTTTTATATTTCATATTTTTTCAGTCTACTTACACATGCTACTATAGCAGCATAATTATATATTATCAAAGTCTAACATTGACACTCTAATTCTGACCCCTATATATACTGTTTACTAACTTATTTTGCCCTCCAACTGCCCTCAGTTTCATAAGGTATTTTCTCCAATTGTTAGACGTTCCATTGTTTTTCAATTACTTGAGCAAACATTATTACTATTTCGACTATCTCACAATACTATATATAGTATTCATATATTTCGGCTCATAAGTACGTAGCCAAAATTAATGTCTTATTCAAATTCAATTCGTACATTTGCACACTCTCGCCTCGGGGATCAATTCTTGTTAGCAGTAATATTTTAGTGCCCATTGGTATGGGTGTTATGGCAAGTGTAATTTAGCTGTAGGTACAAATCTGTTTTATGATCTAATTTAAAATTATGAAATTTTTTAGTCAAAATATATTATTTGCTATAAGCACCAACCATAGTATTATTGTGTTGTGTGTGCGCGTTAGTGTGTGTGTGTGCAGTTTTATCACCAATCACAGCGCTATGTAGACAAACTATAGTGAATAGTTGTTCATAAATAGTATTTTTTAAATTAGGTACACTAACATTACCACCACATTCATCACCATTACTCTCATTGTAGACCAGGAGCTCAATACTGTAATCTCTCACTCATCGATTTTCGGCAACTCTTGTCATTTTCTGTTGGTCACATTTTGCCCAATACTATTGAGCCCTTGGATCTACCAACAATAGACATATAGACAGCAAACCTAGAGCTTCAACTACATAACTTTATCATAACACAAAATCACATAGTTTGTTAGAAACAACACAATTATGTAAATTCCTGTAAAATAGACAACATTGAGTACTTTATACATACAATTTAATAAAGAAAACAAGTGATTTTAACTTTTAAACACAAATATTATGTACAAAGAGGAGACTATACCACTTATACGGATCCAGGTGAGTTTGAATTCAGGCTGCCTGTCCATTGGAGCGGAGCGTAGCGAAACTAGTAAAACTAATGAGAGCAAGATTTACGTTCCCCCTTTGCATCAGTGAACATACCTAGCTACAGTGGAGCAGAGATTATTTCTACACATTTTATCCATGGAATGTTTGCATCTTGTCGCTTGCTCTGTACCCTCGCAGCTCTGCTTCAACGCACAGTGCCTCTCAGCTACACTGCTCCCTCGCTTCGCTTCAATAGGCAGGCAGCCAAACGAAGTTGTCATCCAGCTCGGATACTAACTGCTTTAATTGGTATAATTTAAGCGCTCCTGGGAAGTTTTGGAATCATTTTGTAATTACTTAAGAGCCTCTTGAAAACTCGGTTTGCTGTAAATAGATTTTAAGTGTTTTCAGTTTTCGTTTTATTGTTTTCTGATGTTTTTAAGAGCTAATTTAGTCAAATTGTCACTCAATTAATATTACATTCAAAAACAGTCCTCCACACATCAGTAACACTTGTACTACTAATATGCAGTTGATTGTATAAGGAGTTCTACAATTTCTCTTTATTCTTTTCACGTGTCTATTAAATACCTAAAGCCAAGTCCAGGCACACTGCACACAAAATTAATGACAGTTAGCTATGGGGTAACTTAGATATACTCGTATGTCATTTGTTTGTACCTACACTTATCTCTTTTACCGTGTGCGTGTATACCTACAGCATGTTTCAGAAAGATACACCTTTCTGACTACAGTCATATTATAGACCGTCAAACTAAACAAGTTTTTCCATGGAAGAAATATCGTAATCGCGAAAAAATGATCAACTGTCTCATACAAAATTTCAATACCTACTCGACCAAAATGTATGGGACGGTAGATCTTTTTTCGCGATTACGATATTGGTCCTATAGAGAACATTTTCAGTTTGATGGTCTGCACCACACACCTTTGACCACACTTTTCTGATACATGCTCTATACACAACTGATTTTAATTGAGTTAGATTTAAGCACCTATTTTTGTTCTATCTCTTTGACTCTTTTATAAAACACGGTAAAAAAATAAGTCTCATGTTTTTTTTACTTACAATTACGTCATTAAGACCGTTCATCCAAAAAGTTGGCAACGTTGGAAATAGCTGTCAAATATTTACCTGTTTTGAATAATTTGGCAATATTACTGTATGGAAATAAGAAATATGGCTAACTAGTGAACTAGAATTTTAATATTGAATTGCAATTATAACACTGTATTTGATGTTGTAACTGTTTTAGGTGTAAAAAAGGCCATTGGAAAGTTTCCAAATACTTTTTTGACATCAAAAACGAAATATTCGGTGTTACGATATTAATTATCGCATTTCATAATCAATATTTTAGTTTACTAGTTAGCCATATTTCTTATTTCCATACAGTAATATTGACAAATTAATCAAAACAGCGAAATATTTGACAGCAATTTGCGACGTTGCCCACTTCTGTATAAACGCTCTTAATTTTAAACCACTCGCAAAGTTCTGTTGGGTAGATATTCCAATCTTCATCTCACTCAAAACGATTGCCCTCAAATTAGACACATAAATCTTGGAACAAAAATCTCACTGACAACCAAACACGTAGGCTGTTCTTCCGAAAATAAATCAACATCGTTTTCTCGTTACTTTGGGCCTGACATCGTGAATAATTAAAAATCCTACTCGTCTTTAAAGTAAGTGTAAAGTAAAGTAAAGTCAGTGTAAAGTCTGTAGGCTGACGAAATCTGATAAAGCTTCGCAAAGTTTCAAGACAGTTGAGATAGTTTTAACGTTGACTTTCCTTACACCTCTGAGACTTATCAGATAGAGAAATTAAGTCGGAGACAGAAATACAAACTACAGGTAAAGTTTTGAGTTACGGAGATTTGTAAGTAAGTTTTGACTTGTCAGTCATTTTAAGATTTTAATGAAATGTGGAACTGAAATTATTTTGACAAAATAATGAATGATAATAGACGCTGTTTATTTAATTAAACACGTCAAAGTTTGTCACCTTCGAAGCGAAATAAGGCAAAAAAAAAAATCGTTCAAAACAAATGAATAACTTTCAATCAAATGTATTGCTATCAGATCGAATAACTAAGTGGATTCCTAAAAGATAAATCAAATAAACAGGGTAGACACTTTCAACAGCAAACACGTTTTTTTTCAGGTAAGCTATTTGAATACAAAAATCTAAAATTGAATCTTATTTGATCTTCCAAATGGGACAAGTAGGTACCTACATACTTCGTAAAAAAGTAACCTTTACCTAAAGACATCTTACTAGAACCTTCTCAGTGTCCACCTCCTTCAAGTGTCGTACCTAGAGGTCAAAATTAAGGACCCTTTAGCGTTTTTCCTTGAGAAAGGACGACAGTAAATAAGTTGCATAAGTATAAAAACCTAATTCCAAGGTTATTTACCTTTTTCGGGGCCCGTAGTTCACGAGATCAGATAAGTCGCAAAAATGATCGCGAGCTCCTAAACTACCTCAACCTTGACCGACCGTCTCGACAGACAGTCAATCAATATTATCTATGGATTGCTAGTCTATGGTCTGACTTCTTCAGGAGTATTAGTTTAGACTGAATAACAACTTTGAGTTTAGTTTATTAATTGAAAAGATAATATTTTATTAAGTAGCACTCGTCAAAGTAAAAGTAAAGTCCCTATTTCCATTTAACACAGGGTGAGTTTTTAAATGAAAATGTAATTGTAATTTGTAAAAAAACAATACAATTTTAACACCGTTAGTTCAATTACAGTAAAATTTAAAAAAAAGTCAATTATAGTATCAATTATAGTAGGTACCCATCCTGTGCCACGATACAGTGGGTGATAAATCAACGTTATTTCACTATCAATTATTTACTACCACAGAATTTTGGGTATGGATAGGTGCCAAACAATTCGCTGTAGAGTGCGCGCAAAATAAGTATGCGCGCGACTGGTGGCGCTGGCGTGCTTAATTCTAACCTGTAATATTTAAAATATTAAATTTATATTAATCACTTCATCTTAATATTATTAATCTTATATTCATTTATTCGTCTAATAACTTATTGAGTACATTTTTAAATATTTTTATAAAAAGGATTTAAAAAAACATCTAAAAATATAAAAAATAGTAGCCCAGTAGTATCGGGAACAGGGTCCAAGCTACCGGCGGCGGTCAGGGCTCCAGAGAGAGGAACCTCCTGACAATGCGAGCCGTGTCCAGGAGTATCGCTTTCTGAATCAAGCCCTTGATCCAGCTGCCCAACGAGAGCCTCCTTAGGTGTTGGTCTAGGCTCTTGGCAACTAAGCCATTGGCTGATACGACTGTCGGCACAATGATCGCTGAGTCCACATCCCACATGTCGACATGTCGTGTCCCACATGTCGTGAGCCAAGTCAAGATACTTGATTTGTCGCTTTTGAATCTGCAGTGAAAGGTATTTAGTCTATTGGGGCTTAACAGGGATTACCTATAAATATCCTAGTTGTTTATATGATTTTACGTAAAGGTAGGTCCATGATTTTAAATGTGTCTGACCACCGATGTCAATCTTGATCCATCATTATTACACAACTAGGTAAAACCTATCATCCTAGCAGACAAGAAAATAACAAAATGCAAAGACAACAAGGGCCCAATTTAATAAAAATTTACTTAAGTAAATTTATATTTTGGCTTCCATCTTTAAACTTAATTTATATTTCCGATCCTCATTTAAAAGGTCCTGGATTTGACATGTTCTTTTAATTCCATTATTTTCTCTTCTGTGGGTAAAAGTACGAATACCGAATAACGTCGAGAGGAAATTATTCGATTTTACTTATTTCCGCAACGCTCCTGATAATATTTGACTGAAATGGTTTTATATTTTTATCAAAATTGCATTATCACATGAAATTACTGCCATTTTGTAGGATGATATTCAATTAATTTTAATTATAAAGATGCTTTCTGTGAAAAGACGTTGTGAATAGAAATTGTGCGCTTAATAGGTAATTCGGGCTGGCATCTGCAACTCCATGTCAAAGTCCGTGTTTTGCGTACAGGTGGGAAAATCGGTTATTCGATCCACCCCAGCTCCTCAAAGAAGGCCAGCAATGCCTTGGTGTTACTGAAAATTACACGTAGGGTACTTGGGTTACAAAAGTACTCCGCCCTGTATGTCGCGACCACCAGGCAGTTTAACAGCACATGATCTCTGCTGCTGTCTCATCGTCCTCCATGCAGGGCCTGTATAGCGGACTGTCTTCTTTGGGTGAGAAAGTTATAGCATTAGTGCATTTTGAAATCAGTTTTTGACATGGCATAAGGTTCTACAAAGATAACCTAATTTTACAATTACAATTCACGGTAGGTTTCTTTGATCTACATTTAGGCCCACTTGCACCACAAATAACTACACTAAACATATTTCAAATGATCAAACATCATTCTGTTTCTGTTAACTTAAAGCCTTATACGTCGGCGAGCACGTCGCTCGGCCAACGTATACTGGGCCTTGTTGCGTGACTTGCCGTTTGATTTGCGTGTATTTTACGTCGTTCGGCCAACGTATATTGGGCCTTTTTGCGTGATTTGCGTGTCATTACCCGCTGGCCGAGCACTCTAGGCCACGGGGCTCACACAATGTGTATTGGGGGCTTCAAACGATTGACAGAAAAACAACGATATTTCAAATACGTTTAGCGCTAAATGGTTTTTATTATTTGTGGTTATTTGAGGTAACAGTTTTTCAATGGTAATTTCGCGTCATAACAAAAAATAACTAGAAAACGTTTGACATTATGAAAACACAGTAAAATTCCGAGAAAACACAAATACAAAATCAAAACAATACAGCATGAGCGCATGTCAAAATTTTCAACAGTCAAAAAATTATCACACACAGTCCAAAAATCATTTATGTTTTTTTTTATTCGGCAGGCAGAAGAAGGCACAAACAGAACATCTGAAGGTGAAGACAATGATGGGAGTGAGGTCAACGCTGGCTCATCTCGAGTCCTATCAGCTGCCACATCTAGAGAAGAAGATGACGATTCCAGTAACAATGCTAGCAGCGAAAGCAAAAGCCCTGGACAGAGGTTCGTTGAAATTAATTCGAATTTTAAATAAGATTATGGATAGACATAAGTTAATATGATTTATTGCGATAATACGAAATATCTATAAATATATGGAATTTTCTGCTAGATATGTCAGTCAGGGGCCTACCACCAGCTCTTATAGCAGTATTATTTTAATATAACTTTAGTGTAAGAAAGAGATACAGCTCTACAGGACGTATAACTCCATCTCTTTCCCCCACTAAAGTACCCTACCACCAAGTGGCACTGCTATTCAGCTGCATGTGGTTAGACTGGAGGCCGACCCCAACAACAACAAAATAGTTGGGAAAAGGCTGGGCATATAATGAAGGGTTGCTGGTTGTCCCCCAGGAGGGACCCCAGGGCCCCCATCCTGAGATTTTATTAATGTAGACGTAGATGACGACTAATACTGCCCTGCTAAGCCGAAAGGCGCTATCTCTGAGATACGGCCTTTTTTGTTTTTTACTATTCAATAGCTATATCAATTTTGCATCTAATGGTATAAGCCAAATAGCGCTATCTAACTTAAAACATAAAAAAACCACTAAGAAGCTTTATTTTTATTTTATTTGTTTTCGGAAGGCTTACAGACTAATAACATTATAGTAACAATCATATTTACCTAAATTGCAAATTACAAGCCCCCACAGATAAAATTAGCCTTATGTTTCCTTCAAATACAATTTACAAAAAGTAAATTTTACATAACTTACTTCGATTGAGATAGCGCCTTTCGGCTTAGCAGGGCAGAATAGAGAAATAAGGAAGAAAACAATATAATGTTCTGCCGACCCCAAATAAAGTAGCATCTCAAGAGAATGATGATTTTATAAATTTTGATATCAAAACTTAGAATTTAACAGAAACATAACCATGTAGGTTTTCGTATTATCGTAGTAGACCAATACTGAGCTACAAATAAAATTAAGGCACTTATAAACATTCAAATAATTTAAATTGCTCTGTATCCATATTTGGAATGACAAAAAAGCAATAATAAATATTGCGAGGCCCCCCCTTTTGAGTAGATTAAGTTGAAAATTTATTTTTATGTTAACCATTAATTCATCAGGTTCAGCATTTTGATCATCGTTCACCAATTGTTTAAGGATTTCCATAATTTTAGACTAGATCATTTCCACAAACGTATATCAGATAAGGGATAATTGTATAACACACTTTCAGTAGCAATGGCTTTCATTTTGACAGTTCAACAACATTCATTGCGTTATTTATGTTGTTGAGCAGACAAATTTTTCGAACATTCATGACGCAATGGATTAGCAATATTATTCTAAATCATTCAGATTGTGATTAAAAGTGTGTTACGCAATAGGGATTTTGACTGAGAAAAATAAAACTATTTAGTCCGTCAGTTAATAAAAAAATATTAGACACGTATTTTTTGCTTTATCATATTAATAAAAAATGGTTTAGATAAACCGCATTAAAGTTGGAGAGTGGGGACTCGCTACGTCACAAGTCAGTATAAATCTACCGGGGAGTGACGTCATGCGACATTTTAACTTTATGTATTGCCGTAATCTTTTGATTACGTAAAAAAATTAAAAATACATGTCCAATATTTTTTAATAATCTACGTGACGGACAAAAAAAATATTTTTAGTCAATTATCCCTGGTTGAGTGCTGATCTAATCTGTAAATATCTCTCCGTGGAAACTAAGGTGCAGTGAGATTGAATGACAGCTCACTATTGACAGCTGTCAATAGTGTCAATCCCTAATGGAATGACAGCTCATTTCAATCTCACTTCACCTTAGTTTTCACGGTGAGATTTTTTACAAAATAGCACTACAGTTAATTATCAATTTTATACGGGATTTTAAAGCTATTGGAAATATGTTAAATTAAAAAGCTATTACCCAAAGCTTAACCTGGCGATTGGTAATGCCTGCTGGCGGTGTTGTGCTAAATTATTTTGAAATATATGTATAATTTCCAAAATTTTACAAAACAATCCGTTCTACTGAAAATTTGTAAATAACAGTTAGCAACCTTATTATAAACTAATGATATATACATAGGGTGGCGGTTTAGACACCTGCATCCGTCAAGGATTCTACCCGTCACACTAAACAACTTTTACCATGAAACAACATATCCAATTCATGAAATCAACAAATTCCTAAACAACAATAGGCAATTTCGATTAATTTTAAGAAAGGTTTTTGTTTTCTTAACTTATCGTTTAATACGTGTTTCATAGTGAAAGTTATATAGTATAACAGGTCAAATTACCCCCTTGACGGATGCAGGTCACAAAATGGCCACTCTGTATAATAAAAAAATCACTATCACATTTAAAAACGAAGTTAAATCATCGTTCTGTCTCTGTCTATTTCAAACGATTGTTAAAAACCGAACGATGTTTTAAATACGTTTAGCGCTAAACGCATATTTAGTGATTTGTGGTGATAGCGAGCCTTTATGTTTTAATAAATTAATGCATTCATAATTTTCCCATAAATTCGTATTACAGTGAGCTTCACACTTTATGGCGGCTCTGAAGTGCGCTACTTACTGCGCAGTAACCCACCTCTCACCCCCGCTTACACATGAACTTGTAACTGCGCAGCGACTCGCCTCATGTTCAGAGCCGCTATTAAGTTTGCATGAGGCTGTACCTACACCTTCATGTCTTAAACCAATTTTCCCAGCATTTCCAGTTTTTATTTAAGGAGTTTTATTAATAACAAACAATTTCTGGAGAAAATTAGGAATGCACCTACTAAAGCATAAATTTAAAACACAAATCACAAAAAGACATGATAGGCACACAAAATGTTTACAAACACACATAATTTATGTAAACTATATTATTTACTACGTTTATTTTCGATTTACTTCTTATGTATTATATAAATTATATATAACAATAATATATAGTTATGTTGTACATTGGGATACGTACATAACATCATGCATAACATACATTTACAGACAAGTAATAATTTCTATCATTATATTTTGATTGTCTACAAAACCTTTGGTTATAATAGGGATGATGACATTTTTAGGGTTCCGTTCCTCTAAAGGAAAAAACGGAACCCTTATAGGATCACTCGTGTCTGTCTGTCCGTCTGTCACAGATAAGTTTCTCCGAATCGAATGGACCGATTAAGTTTAAAGGTACACATATCAATTTCTGTGACCCACAATAAATACGAAAATAAATTAATTTTGAATATCACATTTTGAAAACAATTGAAAAAAAAAAGTTTTGCTAACTATACCGTGTGACATATCAAATAAAAGGACTTGTGAGGAAATCAATTTTCTTTTTAAATAAATACAAAGATATTTAAGAAAATAGACGAAAATTATTAATAATTTACATATTTAGGCTCAGTTTCGGAGATAAGTGGGCCCCTTATCTCCGAAACTACTGAGCCTAAAATTATGAAAAAATAGATAAAAATAAATCAGAAAGTAGTTCTATACTACTAATTAATTACAGGAAAACCTGTAAAAAGTCTATGGTATTTAAATAACATAGTAAATCTCCCAATATTGTGCGTACAGAGTAACATTTGCAGTGGGAATGTATGGGAGAACACGATTTTCAACTAAAATGTTAAGTTTGTCTTTGGGATGAATTCATCCCGACTACGGGGCCCTTCATTGTGCGTGGTCCGACACGCCCTTGGCCAGTTTTTTTTATTTTAAACTTTAAAACTTTTTTTCAATTAGGTAGTGTGTAATAGTACATTACTGTCGCGGCCTGCAACAAGGGCATTGATGGACGATCGCGAAAATGTGGACCGAGGCGAAGCCAAGGTACACATACGTGAGTCCATCAATGCCTGATTGCGGCCAATGCTTGTATAGTAGATACTTTTCTCAAATAAAGCGAGGAAAAATTAATTATAAATTCCAGAATGAATGATGATTTTTCACGCGCCAATTTGTTCATTTATTTCTTCTTTACTTTAAACCAAATCGTTTAAATCAAATCTTTGAAAAGTTACCTCCTTGATTGCCATACAGTTGAAGTAGCGATATCGTTCCATTTTTAAATAACACGACAGATATGAGTTTTCATAGTAATTTATTCGGCCGCTAAACACGACATATTATGGATAAACATTGCCGGCCGGGCGGTCGCATGTATTCGGCCAGCACAGCAATTTAGATTTATCTCGAAGAAGGTTGTCAAAATAACGCTTGAATTTCCAAGCATGTTTGAGAAAACAATATTATAAAAAATTATAGAAGGAAGCTTAAAAAAAATCCAAGTTATAAACGTTTTAAAATAAGTGCTAGGCAAAACGGCACTATCACAGAAGTGACGTCACGAATGTGTTTCTTACATACGCATATGGGATATATTGTCTAAACCGCGCGACAGGAACGGGAATAATCCCTTCATAAATATAGGTTCTCCATATTTCCATCGATTTTACATTTTTTTCGATTATCTCATTTTACTATGGCTTCCTTGACATTACATTATTGTTCAAACATTTCTAATATGAGTCATCATCCCTATTGTCTCTAAACTACATACATGCTAACGTAATGCAAAGACCATAAAAAATATGTCACACGTATAAAGTAAATGATGCATTCAAACGTTTATTCAGATTTAATTTCGCTCTCAAAGCGAAACGTTCCATTCGTTTCGTTTCAGATAAGTTTCTAACTGAAATGTAGTTGCGTTAAATCGCGTGCTAACCCTGTTATAGCACGTCTATAATGGAACTATTAAATGCAGCAATATTGCATTTAAAGTGTTTCTCAGGGTCGTGGAAAGTATAAAGTTCGCTACATTTAACACTTACCTACTTACATTTAAGTTTTACTGTAGATACATTTTTACGTAGGCGACCTATGTTATGGTACATTTTCTTAAAACAAATTAATTCGATAAAAAAAAACTGGATTTTTTGCTGAAAAAAGTAAATACAGACTTTACTGAAAAACTCTGAACTCAATCAAGTTCATCTTTAACTTCGCTTCGGGAACAAGTTCAATTACTGTGTACCTTGGTACTAGGATCTCATAGAAGCGGAGGAGTTTTGCTTTAAAAGAACTTCAGTTAAATATTGAGTCACTGCCTCAGCCACACTGCAATGCTCATTTAGTAAAAAGTTATCCAAGTTCAATTCACTTCAAGGAGTTACTAGGAACTCATAAAAGTGTAGAAAATTAGTTTTCAGAAGTTAGAAGTAAAATATTTACATGAACTGTGATGAGACTCACCTTACAGAATGAGAGACACTTATTTAAAAATACATTTATGAAAGAGATGTCTTTACAAGTACAAGAAAAAATTGTCACCTTATGAGCAAAGTACACTGAATTGCATTTTGTGTGACTCATAATTTAAAAGGCGTCAGTTTCGAGAAAAGCTACAATTGCATGAAGGTAACAGAACTGTATGAAGCCTAGGAGCTGTTCATTTGCACCAATTCACAGCAACCGGGACTCCTTAGCTGCTAATTAAGACCTATTAATAGTCTTCATTTGTTATATTCACACAATTAAGTCTCGGCGTCACATCAACATCAGTCGGCTCGCTCACGTTGACTTACTAACGCTTGACTAAATATAGCAGGCTGTTGGATAGCGTTTGAGTGCAGATTTGATCGATAGGTTACCAATTAACGGTCGACAGTAAGTTAGCACTTGTGTATTGATTTTCCTGGAACTTAGTAATAAGGTACTACAACTCTGCAAAGACTTTTTACATACCTCTAGGTAGGTACTCTGTTTAGATTTTTATGACCAGTCTCAAAAAGGTAAATATGTTGCATAATCCAAATGATTTTTTTTCTAAAATATCGATTATATTACGACATATTTTCGCAATCAGATTCTTGTGTACTTATGTAGCTTGCAGATTATTTAATAACTATCTTAGACTAAAAAAAAAACCGGCCAAGTGCATGTCGGACCACGCACAATTAAGGGTTCCGTAGTTGTGATGAATAAAATTTATCCCAAGAACAAACTTAACATTGTAGTTGAAAAGCATGTTCCCCCATACATTCCAACTGTAAATGTAAGTTTGTACGCACAATATTGAGTGATTTACCATGTTATTTTAAGACAATAGTCTTCTTATAGGTTTTCCTGTAATCTATAAGCAAAGAACTATGCTCTGTATTACTTTCAAAATTTTTGGATCAGTAGTTTCGGAGATAAGGGGGGGGGAATGGTAAATTTTCATCTATTTTCTTAAATATCTTTTAAAGTATTTATTTTAAAATTATTATAAAAATGTTTTTGAAATTCTCGCAATAAACCCTTTCATTTGATATGCCACACGGTACAGTTCGCAAAACTTTTTTTTAAATTTTTCTTATTTGCCCCCCAAAAGTGACCCCAATATTCAAAATTAATTTATTTATGTTACACGTCCGTGTTTGGGTTACAGAAATACATATGTGTACCAAATATCAACTTAATCGGTCAATTAGATTAGGAGCAAATTGGCTGTGACAGACGGACAGACAGACAGACAGACACACGAGTGAGAGAGTGAGAGAGAGTTCCGTTTTTTCCTTTTGAGGTACGGAACCCTAAAAGTAGCGTTCTGTAAAGATCAGGAACTGGTGCATAGCCGAGTTTTGTCCACTAAAAGATCAGCCATCATATCTATTATTATTACCTCCCAATTGCCTGCAGATGCCACTGAGTAACCACTGGTCCGGCATCGATATCTCGAATACTTCAATGTCACTAAGCGGCCGATATACACGAGAATACAACAAATCGATAAGCGACTCGATGCATAACTCGATTATACTCGTCGCTGCCGTAGTTAAGCGGTAAGCCATGCTGGAATATAGGTTATAGTGATGTCATAAAATCGTATTGGTCTTAATTTATTTTGTGAAGTTTTCAATCGATATCGGTTTATATCTAGCCTATTGCCCGTGCCTTGGGAGCTGTTTCAAGTAATTTCTTCTATGGGTGTAGGAAACAAATACCTACAACCAAAGATTTAAATCGTAGATTTGCCCTCACCATACTAAGTCGCATGAAAAAGTGTCCGTAATGAGAAGAGCGAGCTCACACATTAACAATGGTGTTTCCATGACAATCAAGTCAAGTCTCTGTGACACTGTGTGTATCAGAGGCGTCAAAATGAAATAAAAATGCGACCATTATTTGACGCGGCAGGGCAAATCTACGATTGAAATCTTTGCCTACAACATAATCCTACTAATATTATAAACGCTAAAGTTTGTGAGTATGGATGGATGTATGGATGTTTGTTACTCTTTCACGCAAAAACTTCTGAACAGATTTGGATGAAACTTGCAAACAGATAGTCCATAACCTGGATTAACACATAGGATAATTTTTTTTTCAATATTCCCACGGAATCGAGACTTACGCGTGAGAAACCGCGGGGCGCTGCTAGTGACTCATATTTTTATTACCTTTTTTTGCATATTATTCAAAACCAAAAATGCAGACATAAAAAAACTCACGACTCTTTGCCATGGGAGCAGGCAGAAGTTCTACTGAACAGCTACCTACTACGATCCAAAACCAAAAATATCCAAGATAAATACAATTAAGTCCAGCACCCATTTGCAATTTCAAATAACACAAATGACAATAATTTCTACACAAACATTTGGAATATGTATTGTATGCAACAAGCAGTGGTAGGGCGTGCAATTTTAAATTAGACCATCTCAACCCTGTAAGTAACGTAGAATGGAATTAGGTACACTTTATTTACTGTAAATGGCCCATAATAGAGCACATCAGAGACCCTTTTACTAATTCAGCACTAACAAACTTTCTTAGACCCAAAAGTAATTTTTATATTAGACGATCTCAATCCTGTAAGTAACGTAGAATGGAATTAGGTACCCTTTATTTACTGTAAATGGTCGATAATAGAGGCGCATCACAGACCCTTCTACTAATTCAGCACTAACAAACTTTCTTAGACCCGAAAGTAATTAATTGCTTGGGTTAATCCAATTAACCGGTTCAATTAAATTCATTTCGACCGAAAATTCTATTTAACTAAAACTGGTTTTACTGGTAATAACTTAATGGGGGTAAAGTTAATTAAAGAGCTATTAGAAACTAATAAAAAACAATCAATCTGCGCAGCCTTTTCTTAGCTGTCTTTAAAAAAAAAAAAAAAAAAACTGAATATCAGTATTTTACATGGAGCGACTGCAGGATAAAAAAACAGACTTCTTGCTCGCTTGTTTTAGGACGGTTAGTTTAGGGAAACTTACTTCGAACGATCGAGCCAATTGCCAGCAAATGAACTAGGGGGCGCCCTATTACATAGGACTTAAACATAATTGGCGAAAAGTGGTTGTACATTATAAATTGGTACAGTCACGAGCACCAATATGTAATGTATGTGTGTACACTTAGCAACTTTAAAAAGTGATTTTCTTCTACTGTGGTGATTGTAATTTTATGTTATTACGAACATAGTATTTTGGAACCCACACTAATATGAAATAGGTCTTATATAAAAGTTGCAGTCGTTATTCCATGCGAAAATCGCTTTTGAATTTTGCTAAGTGGATACATATTGGTGCTCGTGACTGTACACCTCTGCCTAACCCTTCGGGGAAACACAGACGTGATGTTATACATAATATGTTCATTTGCTAATTAATATACTATATACTTATTCGTTTGACTTATGAAATACTTTCAATGTCAGTGATATTTTTTTCTTTACCTCGATTAACGAAATTGTACCAGGGGACTATAGCCAGCAACATATTGTTGAACTAATAACATCCTGCCGACACCATTAACCCAACATACCAACGGGTGGTAATTATGACAATATTGCCCCAAATTGCCAAGATTAAGCGGATCCCGCCATTTTTATGTCAGATGTCTCCATAGAATGCCATAAAGAGTGATGTATGATCAAATTATTTATGAATACGACCAACACTGTCATAATTTTGAGAACACCCTTTATACAGTGGCCCATGCAAAGTAATTTGTACACAATATACATACATTTATTTATAAAAATACTAGTGACCCGACCCTGCTTACCACGGTATTTGCAACTTGACCAAACACCTCCATTTTTTTTTTCATTTTATTTAAGTTATTTTAATGTATTACACACAAACCTTTCGGAATAAATTCTGTAAATGAGATGGTGAAAATCACATTAAAATCTGTTGTGTAGTTTAGAAAAACAACGTGGTCACACAAACAGGCAAGAAAAGCGACTTTATTTTATAATATCTACAAGACCGAAAATAAATATAGGTACTATCGTTATTTATACAGATAATTAATTAAGAATTTCGTAGTAAATGTATAATGTAAGTCATACCTACATTTATTTTTCATTCATTATTTCATCATCCTATGTAAAATTTGTTAAAATATAAACTGTCTGTCTAAATATATATTTATGAATATATATATTTAAACAGTAAAACACTAATGTATTTAAATGTATATGAAATTCTTGCAGATTATATTATTTACTATTTAAAGGTACTAAGGTACCCTTAAAATTATAATATTTTGATTTAACTGTCATAGCAGAAAGGAACTTATTGAAGTGCAGAAATTACAGATCATATTTTAGTAGAATAGTCTGTAGTTTATGTACGAAAATAAGTTCTTTCTCATCAACCATGAATCGACAAAAAATTTATCATCAACTTCAAAATGGTCTACAATCAAACTGCAGCTTTAATTCTATGTCATAGCAACTGTAATAAAAATATAAAATGTAATAGAATTTGATGATAAGCAACCTTCTAAACCTGTTCAGGCTGTTGAGCAAGTTATCTCCATTCACTCCAAATGCGAAGCCTGACGATATGTAAGTGGCCCGATGTAATGGCACATTACGCTTTGGATACGCTTAGCTGCGACCCTAGCAACGAGCACGATCCAATACCAATGCTGATTACGTATGCCCGATAGATGAGCTGAATCTTTCAAGTGACGTTTGCAATGGCTATTGAAATTACTATTTAAATAAATATATAAACTCTAAATAGCCTCACTTGCTTTAAGATTTGATGAACGTTAAAAATAAACTTTAAGATATAATCGAATTTCTGATCGCCTTGCAGTTTTAAGGAAAGCCATTCCATACGTCACTTGTTTGCCACATTAAATCGTTGACTATATGAACGACTGATACGTAATTGGTGCCCTACGCCTACCACGATAATTTGTGCATAATGCAATAGTTATAACTGTTGAAGTTAGTTCACGACCTTGCACAGCTGGGCGTGTAGACTACACGTAATGCTAAAATATTGTATAAACACTTTATTACATTGTTCTGTCCGTTAACGAGGTTGTAGGCATTATGCATGTGATAATTTTGTGAAGTCTCGTTGACAATGTATCATTTACTGCGACATGTGTTGTCCGCTTTGGTGGTATGATGAACTACCTCTGTTACTTTTGACTTCTTATCTCGATGTCCGCTTAGCTTTCATAGATAGTTTTGATTAGAATTTTTAGTATCGAATGATTTAGTAGACTCATAGATATATTTAGCTCTAGATTTGGCACGTGATAATTCAGCATCTAAGAGGGTTCGAGGCTCACCAAAGCGCGCAACACAAGGTCCCAGGAAGGCTTCCACCAACATTGCACACACTACACCACTGTCTCCGTATAACACGATACATCCCTTTATAGGCGACCGATCATTGCATCGAGTTCGTCAAGCTCTCGCAAGTCCATGCAGGACACTGAGAGGGTGGAGTCAGACACAGACAAACGCGGCCATAAATGGAGACACGTCCAAGCTGTCATGGCATACTACCAGGCACTCAGGAAAATAAAGAGGTTCGAACACTATCGGACCACCGGTAAAGCCGCATCGTTGTCGATTGTTATTATATTTCATTGTTTGTTTATAATTTCCCACTAATGTGCTACCTTCGTCAGTGTATAGGAACTTCGGGAATGGTACTTTACTCACTGGATTATGTGTGTTTTTCTTGTGGATATTGTGTCTTACTAGCTCACCAAATGATTCTACTTTCCTACTGTCACTTGAGACAATAAAAACGTGTTCAATGTTATTTCATTGTTTAATTGCATTTTTAATGTTTCAATAGAAGAATAGTTTCGAACTCCTAACTTTAGATGCCTAGTTACTAGTTTTAGAAAAGATAGATTCGATTCACTGATATTTCACTCTACAAACTATCGTATTCGAGTTGGACTTTTTGTTTCTATAGTGTGAGTTGCCATGCCGCATGTCAAAATAGAAGTATTTGTTTGCACGTGTTTGAGATCTTTCTGTTCACAAAGTTCTAGTGCATCACCGCACATAACAATGTAAGAATAGAGATTTATTCCAATATGACTAACACTTTTCTTGAATTTAAATGAACAGAATCTTCCAGAAATCTGTGCTTAACAAACTGAGTAATCTGTAATTTCTTGTCTGTCTAATACTTGAACTATCTGAGAGCATGGCTACTTTTGCTTACTAAACTCCCTATTTTTGTTTTGGCGAAATTGCTCGATACTGACGATTTTGTATGACTGCAGAACAAAATCGAACCAAAGATGGATGAAGCTGCGAACGACGGTGCAGCTCAGCTCAGCGATACAGAAGAAACCTCCGTTGAAGAGAGAAGATTCCTTTCTAAAGAGATTTTCCACTAGGCAGACACCTCTAACACAAGAAACTGTGAGTAGTCCTTTGATTTACATAAGACTAAGTCTGTAAGATATTAAAGCAAGAAACTGTAAATTCAGACTGAACACGTTTTAAATAGCGTTTTATTATAGACACCCAACCCTATTTCTGAAAAGCCGATCAAATAACTGAAGAGTTAATCTAATATCAAATCTCTTGTTATCTGTTGTGATTGATTGGCGGAAATAAGAACAGCCAATCAAATCTCTTGACATTAGATTTAATTGAATGGGCTATCAGAAATCGAGGAAGGGCTGTCACAGAATAGCTATAAAATTATCATGGTACTTATCTAATTGTAGAATAATTCATCTTTTTCTTTTAATAATCTGGCCAGTAGTAGTGAACTTTTTATCACTACGGAAACGACAGTTTACACTAAACGAATTACGCGGCGCCTATGACACAACATCAAATACAGGAATTCATTAAGGGTCGGCTATAAGAAATCGTGTTATGGGTTTTGGATAAGTTTAATAGAAAACTTAAAGTAGTAGTCACGAAAAAAAACTTTTGGCTAGCTGAAGAGACACCAATCAGTGAAAAAATTTAATTGAGGATAAACCTTGTAAATGATTGCTAAAAAAAAACGTTAAAAACGTCCATAAAGCACTGCCATATTTTGATAACTTTGGCGTAAATAAAAGTCACCCAATAAATATTATACTTAAATAAAGACAACAAAGAACAGTCAACCCACTGATATACTTTAAGTTTTCTATATAAAATAAAAAACCCATAACACGATTTCCATGTTAAGGGTCGGTTAAACCGACCGTTTACCTTTCATAGATAGTTTTGATTAGAATTTTCAGTATCGAATGATTTAATAGACTCATAGGTATACGATTTAGCTCTAGATTTGGCACGTGATAATTCAACATCTAAGAGGGTTCAAGGTTCACCCTTAACATGTAACCATGTAACACCTATCCATATCGTGTAACTAAACCTGCCTACCGGTCATGCATTCGAACAAACAATATTGAATTTTGAAGCCTCACTTCAGATTAGGGTCACTATAATTACTACGATATTGGTGCCAGCTCGAATTACTTTAAAACTATATTAACTTAATAAAACCGTGCGTGACCCTAAACTTTTCGAGCTGGGCAAATTGTAGTGACACTTCCGATTAGGATGCTTTTATCAAAAAGTTATAAAACTCGTTACCTACATAATATCCGAAATATGTAACGGATTTAGTAAATAGCAATATTTGTTCATGGGTCAAATTAGTGGGATAGTTATATTAATGTTTGCGGTTTTACTCATGTATGTATTTATTTCGGGTTTGCTCAACTAGTTAGAGCATCGCGGCAAAGGCCCGAGTCAAAACTAAATTCGTGAGTCAAACCGTAAACAAAAATGTTATTAAGTATCACAAAAGTTAAGATGTCGTATTACAGAATATTTGAACTCTTTTCAGAAAAAGGTATATAAGAAAATAGTTAATCAAAAACGATAAAATCAATCCCTAAGCGAATTATATCGAAGTGATGAAGAAACCTTAATTCATAAATATAAATTCGGTTATCGGATTTGATGTTTCGTATTATGGTCATAGTAACTTTATTCAATATGTTATGAGAGCAACAAATGGGATTAACGTTAACATAATATTTTTATATTAGATTTAAATTGATTTATCGAACTTCAGAACTCCATGTTTTAATATGGAGCAGGCTTTATATTTCCCAGAATTGAGAAAATATATATTTTTACAGTAAACGATTTTACTCGTTTAATATCCATACCATGTGGATATATTTATCAATTCTCGGAAATATAAACCCTGAGCTCCATGTTAAAACATGGAGTTCTGAAGTGTGTCTGAATCACCACACGTGCAGATTTAATTATTGGATATAGATAGAACTTATCGCCAAATGCTTCTTCTTCTTAAATCATTTTTTTCGCACAAATATTTACAGCCTTATCAATGTGATACAGTATTTATGTGGTAAGAGAGATCAAAACGATACAACAATAAAAAAAATCATTCTTAACTTGCAAAGTGTACAAATATCTTGCAAGTTTTCTGTATGATTTACATCGATGATATCATACTATTCATATAAATTATAACTTATTTTATAAATTATTATTATTTGCAGTACATTTAATTAGTAACTAGTCAGGAGAAGAAAAAGAGAAAAGTTTAATACAATTACAGCTACAACTTTCCCATAGGTAGAAGACACCGGATCAGAGGGAGCGACAGGTGAACACAGGGCATTGAACAGACAAAGGCGGCGCAAGATTCGAGCACCGCGCACCGTTGTCAACCCCGACGAGAACTTCTTCTTCTATTGGCTGTGGCTTATCACCGTCTTTGTGCTGTACAATCTTTGGACGCTGATTGTTAGGCAGAGCTTTCCGGAGTTACAGGTATTTTTTTCCATTTACGAGTTATTATAATTCTCAACAGCATATTATATCGTTTCGAACCTGGTCAATATAAAGATAAAATCATGTTATAATGCTTGTTATTGTTATAAAACTTTCAAAACTAAAGTTCGGGAGTGGCCTTTTTTTTTTTGGTTGGCAAATTATCAAATAACTTCTCCCGCTCTGTGCGGACTGGGAGGTCGTGTCAGACTCTTACTGACTAAAATTCACCCCTGGCAACGTACAGACAACTGAAGGGCCAGGGGCCACGGTATCCCTTTTGGACATTTCCGCGACCCCGGCACGCATCAGTCGGTTGTGCTGACCTCTTTGAGGCGCGCGTGGAACACAACGCGCCATTGACCAGAGCCTGGTCCTTATCGGACGGCGAGCTACCCTTTGCTCACCGTGCCCGCGCCTACGGTGGCTGGGAATCAGCCTGCGATTTCCGATGCCAGGGGCATCTGCTGCGGTGGCTAGGGGCGTGAGATTGCGAAATTTACCTCTCCCTCACGCGTTCCGCCTCCTTCTTCGTGAGTATTAGTGCTTCGCAAAAGGAGGTGACGGCTTCCCATGACCTCTCGTTCTGTACCATGGCCTGGACCAGGGCCGGACGCGAGAGTTCACCGCCGCCGATCGCCTCCACGAGGACATGGTGGTGCTCCACCCAAGACAGCCAGACCGCCACCATACGCTCCAGCGTGTCCTGGCGATCCATACAATGGTGAAAGCCGGGCGTTTCCTCCCGCCTTATCCGGAACAGAGACCTCCCGAAGCAACCGAGTCCGGTGCGGACCTGCGTCAGGCGGAAGGCGAGGACGCCGTGGTGCCTCTCTAACCACTCCTCAAAGAGAGGACTTATCGCTGCAATTGTGGCGTGTCCAGTCGGGAGTGGCCTCAAGACATTATCATCCATCTGTCTATAGGATACTTACCTCATTCCTCCACCACCAAAAACAATCCTTTACATAATTTGGATTGTGTTACAAAGTCAGTGAATTAAATGTGAGTTAAAGACAATAAAATCAAAGCTAATATCAAACCTAATAATCCATTCGTAATGATAATGATTTATGAATCAAATTGAACTATTCCTACCCACACGTCCCCAATAAAAGTATCAGAAACACGATAAATAATAAAACAATTCGAATCCTTAACAACAGTGATACCGTGTCATGAAAATACAGTAGTCAATGTTACTTCACGTCTTCTATTGGTCGTTACATTATTCAGTTCGAACGTACAGTTCAATTACAGCGAAATCTAGTCCTTAATCCTAGACATTAAGTTGTAGAATTGCTTGGAAATGTTCAGGTAATAGCTTGAAATTGTTGAGTCGAAAATTGTCTTTCCGAGCCACTGTGGAAGAGAGGTAGCAGTGCAACGAAATATTTAATACTTGAGGCTAATTATAACTGGTCATGGTTATTTTGAGCTGCTATTTAAAAAATAATTTAAATTGAAGCACAAGTGCATGAAAACGAAGGTTAATTTATATTGAATGCTGGCTGTATTTTTATCTATTATTGCCATGTACACTATGGCGGAAGTCTAAACCTTGGTATGACAATAGACGATCCATAAAAACTCGCTATAATCTCAAGCATTGTCAGTGTATTAGCTGTTGCTAATATACTGACGAGCAATATAAAAAAGCCATTAACTTATCATAACATATTTCCGAAACCACACAAGATAGTTCCTTGAAGTAAGAAGCAATATCCAAGTGTATTTAATAGCGCATAAAAACACAAAAAACTGTTTACAAGATATTTTTTACTTCATGTAGCAAACTTGTGTGGTTTAGGAGATATTTCGATATTTTTGGCCCTCTGCAAATGGCTTTTTATGTCTCGTCAGTGTATTTTAGCAAATGCTATGCACTTTCAATATAACAATATAGGTAAATAAGTACCCTTGAAAAATAATAGATAGTGATTTTATCACCTAAAAAATATCAATGGCTCTATTTATATTTCCAAAACCTGCTCTATGCCATTGCCAATTTGGAAACCTTTGAAGTGTTTGCTGGAATATACTACAAAATATATATCTAAACTGCTATCATACAAAATCTATGAAGGAATACTGAATAATACTGTACTTCCGAGTATTTCTAACGACGCAATCTAAGACTGTTATTGCGTACCTACCATTGGCTATTCGACGACGATTTTACTTTTAAATTGAGAATAAAAATGCATTCGACAAAGGAATCAATTGTTCAGTTTAGTTTCTAGTTGTGTCTTCGAAACGTCAGTGTTCTGTTTTTAAATGTATAATTTATGATTCGAAATGTAGACTTGTGTAAGTGTAAAGGTGCCATTCCACCAGTGTACGGCACAGTGCAGCACTGTGCCGTTTTGTCGACGGAAGAATAGACAAAATGACAGATTCACAAATCTCAATCAGTTATTTTGTCTATTCTTCTGTCGACAAAACCCGTTTGTAATATCAGATGTATACGATCCAAAGTGGTTTGGACATACACTTTAAAAAAAACTACATGGAAGGGAGCAAGCAGAGCGCTCCCGCGGAGACTATGTTCGTGTACAAATGTGATGCACAGCACATTTACAAAAGTGACGCACAGTTTTGCCGATGTAGACAGACAAACTACATCTAAATCTCAAGTACACGCACTGCTGGGGTTCTACACAAAATGTTTGTCAACAAATGTGCTGCACACTATTTTGGTGGAATGGCACCTTAAGAATATTTTGTCAAAGGTATTTTGTTTAGTGTTTGCATAATAGCAGGAAAAATCGGCCAAGTGCGAGTCGACTCGCACACGAAGGATCCCGTACCATTACATTTTTTTATTATTATTTGTTATAGCGGCCATAATCATCGGTACAACTCTCTTATTTAAAATTAGCCTCAAATGTCATTATTCATGATATAGTCATTCAATAGGGAAATGTGAACTTATAAAATTGTATCGACGATTTTAATTATTTTAATTCTGTGAACACATATTTGTTACGGTCGTGAATCTTATTTCTATCAGCATACTCGTACACCCTAATATTAACCTGCAGAGTATAAAAAACGTGAGAGAAATATGCATTTCGCGGGTTGCCTTGGCGCTTTCGCCTTAACAATTGGGTAATTAGGGTACTCAATTCACGCTAAGAGGCAGTGTGGACAATGCTCGTTTCTTCTTTGTCTATAATCCCTACAGTGATGCCCTACAGAGGGATACTACAAGTACTCAAAAGCTTACGTCAAAGTTACAGACTAAATCTCCCAAAACTACATGTTGTGTAGACTGCAGTGTCCGAGTGAAACTGAATTCTATTAGACTATGGGAACGAGAATCACACATTCATGCAAATGTTATGGGTATATTATACGTGCCACCTTGTAACCTTTGAGAAATCAATAAAACCATGACTTGTACAGTTTAATATCGTACGAATGTACTGAAGATGTGTCTGTATTGTCTGGACAAGGTTTTGAAATTGCAAGAAGGCTTCTTACACTGAGAGCGTTATTTCTAACTGGATTAAAGAAAACAAAATTTTGCGACTCCATCTTGTCAAAATGTTTCTGTGTTTTTTAGTCATGTCAAAGAATTAGAGGGAAATTCATGAGTATGTACAATCCTCTTGAGACAAATATCTCTTCTGTTGTCAACAATAGGATTTTGGCCATATTTTCGCAAAGATGTATTTCTAAAATAGACTTTTATGTGCGTAAGTATCCATGCTGAGTTGAGCTCCTCGATTACTGATAAATGCTTGCACTGACTGGACAGGTCCACTCAAATCTGTGTGGTTCTTCCTCAAAAGACCATTTCCGACACTAATCTACATGGTTCTCATATGGCTTGACCAAGATTATGTTTGGACGTTAAAAGAGACTGCGACCTCTGAGCTTGTTTCAACCTTTCTTCTCAGAGTAGTCAGATAAGAAACGCCGACTTCATGTAGCTTATTTTTTTTAAATGACGTGTAAAAGTGATTCCGATATCCTATTTACAGAATAAGCAATCCTTTTGTTTTTGTATTTATTTGTACAGTTAGTTACGAGTAGTTAAATTAAGTCTTTCAATTTAGTTGGTACCTAGTGTAAATAGTTAGTTGTGTTAAAAATTATTAAATTTATATTACGAACAAATAAGTAGCCATTTCATTTCATAAAGCTAACATAACATTGGATATGTAATAACATTTGCTTCTTCACCAAACCAACCCAAAAATAATGAACACTGGTAGGTACCTACTTACTCCATATTAATTAAAAAAATAAACCATACTTGAAAAAAAATTATACCCAATTACCTTCATAACAGATGTATGAGTATTTTTAAATCAAAATGGCTGATCATTTGTCATCTTCCTGCCAGCTAAATTGGGAAAGCGTGCATTGATTATGTTGGTCCACTCTAATTGGTAAACTCATAATTATGTATGCACCGCTGGCCATTCCCTTCATCAGAAATATTAATAAAAAAATAGTAATGATCTTCACATGATCCGACTAAGATTATGTCTGAACTTTAAAAGAGACTGCGATCTCTGAGTTTGTTTCGATATTTCATGTCAGAGCAGTCAGAAGTGAAAAAAAAGTGTTAGTTTAAAGGTTTAAACTAACACTTTTTTTTCACTAACTTTTTTTTCAAACCGTGCGAAACAGGAGCGAGCTGCTAGTAAGTGATAAATAATTTTATTTCTGTAAGTAGGTACTTACAGAAATAAAATTATTTATCACTTACTAGCAGCTCGCTCCTGTTTCGCACGGTTTTTACGACTTGACAAAAAATCGAGATTTCTTAGGTGAAAGTAACTTTAATAATAACGTATTATACACATAAACCTTCCGGAATAAATTTTCTAAGCTATGGTGAAAACCTCATCAAAATCCGTGGCGTGGTTTAGAAGAACAATGCGGACATACAGACAAACGCGCAAAGTGACTTTGTTTTATAATAACTACGAGTATGTATAGATATCAACTGTAACGTGGATACTTAGTTTCTCTGTATTTTATACAGTAAAGGAAGGTACCACCCGACGCCACCCGTACCTTGTTTGTTTGTGATTTTAAAATTACATCCAAGTATAGACTGCCTTCAGTGCTATCTGAATCTAAGTAGGTACCATTGAAGAAGTTCATATCCATACACCGTAAGGACTATTTCTGCTTGCAGCGCTCGGCGGCTATAGGAACCGGGGCGGTAACAGATGTGGTCATCGTGTTCACGGGATTTTGTTATCAAACTGCTTAGATATGAAGTTCTTCGATAGTACATAATGACAATGTACACTATTATGATACCGAAAAATTACTTACATTGGTAGGTAGGTACAGTCAACAACGGCAGCTGCAAAACATATCGAAATTTTGCTTATTGTAGTTTTATTATTTTTATTTCGTTGTTGCGGACTGTTATATTAAACGAAGGTCTGCTAGGTTTATAAATTCTTTATTATTAAAGAACTTCTTCCCGTCCAATCCAATAAAAAGAAATAATTAAAAAGCCATTGTGTCTCACCGATATCGCGACCGTGGGACGCGAGGGGGGTTCAGTACCCTACATTTCTCAGGAAATTGTCGATTTAATGAAAACCGTAAAATGAAACTGGGACTAAAGCTTTTTGATTTATGAGTTCTAATGTTAGAAAAGTCATAAAAACTCATATTTAACGTAAAACTGGAACGAACTCATAACATTCGCCGTAAAAAAGTAATTATTCAAGAATTTAAATGTTTTTTTTTTTTTTTTTTAAGTTTTGAAACAGTTAGTTCAATAAAGTTGGGGTTGACTGAAAAACAAAGACAAATCTACTACTGTTATGTTCATAGTCTAGTGAAGCACTTTATTCAAGTTCACTCCCATGTCAGAAAGAAAACCGAAACAAACGATCTAAACATTAATTTAAAAAAACCGGCCAAGTGCGTGTCGGACCACGCACAAAAAGGGTTCCGTAGTTGGCATGAATTTATTCCAAAAACAAAACTTAACTTTGTAGTTGCAAAACATGTTCGGATTAAATCGATTTACTCGTACGTCACCATCAATTCTCCAACTGTAAATGTAAGATTGTAATGGCAGTACATTTTTTTAATGTGATAAAACTACAAATAAACGATTTTCGGACTTTTCCTTTACTTGTGCTGTGAGAGCTTGCTTTCTGTCAAATTTCATGATTCTAGGTCAACGTGAAGTTTGATATATTTGCGAGGATCAAATATGTCACATAAATGGTACTTTTTTATTGCGTTGCCTTTAAAAACTTGATTTTATTGAGTTCCAAGGCACCATTGATCTGCGTATTTGATATTAATTTTAACTTGATACTACGCATTCTTGAGAAAATGGGTCTTGACAGACTGACAGACAGACGGACAACGAAGTGATCCAAGAAGGGTCCCGTTTTTTTCCTTTTGAGGTACAGAACCCTAAAAATACGATTTTGTTAATACTCACACAACCTTAACAAAAACTCATAGGGTAGAACAAAAACAATACCAGTTTTTCTAACCCTATTATTTTCAGCGGTCTACGGTCAACGGTCAGACGAAATAACATATGTAGAACAAATCTTTTCTTGGAAAAAGTTTCGTCTAAGAATAAAAATATTCCTGAACTGCCAGGGTTCCATACTAAATAATATTTCTGTTAATAACAAGCCAGAGATCGTAAAAGTGAAAAATTGCAAAACTTTAGGTATAAAACAAAAGAGAAGTCTTTATATCAAAGTAACAGAATTCCAATTTCACGTGCCTACCTATTTAATTTAATTTCGAATGCCTTCACAGAAAGTTTTTAATTTCTTGCCTACTGTTCTTTTGTTTTTAATATATACTTTTTGTAGAACAGAATGATACTTTTTATTTTCGGCCAGTTCGTAATAAACATTAGCTCACATAGCGTCCGCAATTTACCGTCGAATGTCGTCACTGAAACGTAATTTATTAAGAGCGTTTATCCTAAAAGTTGGTAACTTCGCAAATAGCTGTCAAAAATGTACCTGTTTTGATTAACTTGGCAATATTACTTAAATGGAAATAATAAATGTGGCTAACTAGCGAACTAGAATATTGATTATGAAATGCATTAATTCATATCTCAACACCGAATATTCAGTTTTAGATGTAAAAAAAGTATTTGGAAACTTTCCAAATACCTTTTTTACACCTAAAACGGGTACAACATCAGATTCAATGTTAACAAAATATATGACTAGCGAAATATTTGACATCTATTTGCGACGTTGCCCACTTTCAAAATGAACGCTCTTAAAGTAATTGGGTGTGTTTCCCTAGAGAGCGTTTTGGACACGGTATAGTCAAACCTCGGCGCTATAATTTTCATGATGGCCGTTATGTAGCGGCCATTGCTGTAGTAGGAAACCTAAGCTGTAGCCAGACCTACTAGTTTAGTTACGGTCAGCAACGAAAGTAAATTAACACTGTTTTAATAATACCAGCCTATTATTATCCCACTGCAGGGCAAAGGCCTATTCTCATTCTCATTCTCATACAAGAAGGCACTAGCATTGATCACAACGCTTGCTCATGACGGTTGGCTATTTCAGACTTATATTAACTATAAATCTAGGTTTCCTCATGATGTATTCAAGAAGTACATATGAATTGAATAAATCGGGTGCGTAAAGTTATTCGGTAATCATAATAAAGTTATTTGGTATATTTTCATTTCAATAACGTTCACAAGATGTAATAAACGTGAGATATACCAACTGTTGATATAATTTCTTTACATATAAAATTTATATACATACTCTAAAACTTATTTCGTATAAGGTTATTGGATATAATGTTTATTTAATCGAAAATCATTAGGTCTATCGTTTTAAATATATTGATACCAATATCATTATGACGATTCAAAGCAATCCGACACGGATAGGTTAGGTTAGTAGGCTAAGGCGGGAGCGGCTGCCGAGCGCCAGATCTTTTTTGTTGTAGGTGAATAATTTGGGTTAGATTATGTTAGAACAGTGACCATCAACGCGCGAAGGCGAGCGAGCGTGCCGCGCGCCAGATCCCCTCTACTGTTGGTGAATGATTTGGGTTAGGTTAGGTTAGAACAGTGGCCATTAAGAGGGTTTATCCTGAAAGTTGGCAACGTCGCAAATAACCATCCAATATTTACCTGTTTTGATTGTTATAGCAATATTACTGAATAGAAATAAGAAATGTGGCTAACTAGCGAACTAGAATATTATTAACGAATTGCAATTATAACATTGAATTTGATGTTGTACCCATTTTAGGTGTAAAAAACGCATTTGGAAAGTTTCCAAATAGTTTTTTTACATCTAAAAGTCAAAGTCAAAGTCAAAGTCAAATCATTTATTTCAAATAGGCAAGGCACTTTTGAACGTCAAAAATTACAAAAAAATTGAATTGATTCTAGTCGCCCCTTCCAAAAGGTAGTTTTTGTATGGAGAAGAATGGGCAAGAAACTCCACCGTTACTCTTTTAAAATGTTTTACAATATTTTGTATATATGTAGGTACATTAGTTATATAATTATATGTGAAGACGATGCATCTAAAAATAAAAAAATCAAATTTACTATACCACAATAGGTAAAAAGAAATTTAAAAAGAGAGCAACAACAGATAAATTAATTACCTATGTGATAGATACATGGTTCTCACATATTTACAAACATTGTAAAAGAAGACGATTTTCCAAAAAAAAATAAAAAAAGTTACAATTAATAAGTCAGTGTGTGAGGAAGTAATCACAGAATGTAAAATCAATGTCATATAATAAAATATAATAATTTATACAACTTAAATTCGCAACCAGTTTGATTTTGTCTAGATTCTAGATTATCCTATGGAGCTGGACCAGCATGTTTCCAAGCATTTTTATCTTGGATATAATCCTCTAATTTGTAAAACTAAATATTCGGTGTTATGATATTATTTATTGTATTTCATATTCAATATTCTAGTTCGCTAGTTAGCCACATTTTTAATTTCCACACAGTAGGTAATGTGGCTAAATTAATCAAAACAGTGAAATATTTGACATCTATTTGCGACGTTGCCCACCGGACGGTTGCGGACAAAAGTAATGTCCAAGTAATGGACAATTTGTCATAATATTTATTTGTCAAACAAATAATGGACAAATTGTACTGATTTCTGTCCATAATCAGCCTATACTGTTCCCACTGCTGGGACTGCTGGGACACAGGCCTTCTCTCTGTGAGAGGGAGTGCGCCGTAATCTACCACGCGGGCTCAGTCATGTCTTCGAATTTTTGGTTCTAGGACATGCTGGTTTCCTCACAACGTTTTCCTTCACCGTTTTGAGAGTAGTGGTGATGAAAGATTTCTGTCCGATTGTACATAATAGAAGTTGTTTGTAACCAAACTTATCTTCTGAGTATGTTGCTGATTTTATAGATTCGTCTTTTTCTTGTTTCGACTCTATTGGGTACGTATGAATAAAACAGTAGGTAGTCTGGCCGATTTTATTTATAATACAAAGCTTTCACACAATTTAGACGATATACGAGCACAAGAGGTATTTCTTCTTTTGCTGTTACGAAGCAAGCTTGCTTTGCCAACAGATATAACATACGACTTGGTTCCCCAAGGGCGACGGTAGAGGTGTATCTATAGTACACACACATTTCACCAGTTAAGTTTAAGTCCCATGAAATAGGAGGCGAGCCTATTGCCATCAACCGAGGACAAATCCAGACAATTATGAAAAAAGTCTAAAAAAAATCCAGACAATTATGAAAACATATTTTTATTATGGTCTAAAAATAGGTTTCATTGTCTGCTAAACTTGCTTTTGATCTATTTATATAGAGCAGTAAAATATTTTGTAGTCTCAGTTTATTTACTTTTAATTTTAGATACCGAACGTGTTGAAAAGTTCACGGCAGGTTATTTTTGTGAACATCTAAATTAATATTATAAATGCGAAAGTGAGTTTGTTTGTTTGTTAAGCTTTCACGCTAAAACGGCTGAACGGATTTAGATGAAATGTACACATGGGTAGACATGGGTGACCTGGTTTAAGGCATAGAATACTCACAACGTCGAGATAGTTCTGGTTAATGTTTGTCTGTATACAATACAAAAAAATTATATTGCACATAACACAATAGATCATCATCATCTAGCTTGCCTCTTCCCAACTATGTTGGGGTCAGCTTCCAATCTAATCGGATACACCTGAATACCAGTATTTTACATGGAGCCACTGCCTATCTGACCTCCACAACCCAGTTACTAGGTAATACTCCCCGTGATATGACTGGTTGTCAGACTTTCGGGCTTCTGACGACCCGTAACGACTGTCAACTATCCACGAATGACAGCCGGGACCAACAGCTTAACGTGCTTTCCGAGGCACGGAGGGGTCTTGGTATGTAAAGATGGTCACGCGTTGGTCCGCACGGACCAACCGCGGCAAGCGTACCTTAACCTGATCGATCGACCAGTCCGGCTGTAGTTATCCACAAGCCCCACCATATAACAACAAGCAAATACAACTACAACCTTAGTTTTTGTTTATACTAAACCTCTTAAGGGATCATTGTACTCATCATTATGAACAACTTTCACTATGGGACCAACGCTGAAATCGCAAAAAAATAATCTGCCTTTCCCTACATTTCGACGAGATATGCGAACATAAATGTAGGGAACAGCTGATTTTTTTTCGCGATTACAGCGTTGGTCCCATAGTGAAAGTTTTTCATAATGATAAGTACATGACCCCTTAAAAGGTTTAGTATAAACAAAAACTAAGGTTGTATAGATTTTGACACAAAAAGAATGATGACGACTAGGTAAACGATATTGTAGGTAATCACTCTTTGAAAATGTTTTATATTCATAACATAACATCACACAGCTGTATTCCCCGAAGGATTAGGCAGAGATGTACCTATAGTACACCCACATTTCGCCAGTTATATTTAAGCCCCATGTAATAGGGGGCGAGCCTATTGCCATCAGCCCGGCACAAATCCAGACTCCGCACTGCTACTGAAAAATTCCAAATGGAAAATCCCAATAACACTTTGCCCGACCCGGGAATAGAACCCAGGGCATCATGCTCAGCAGTAGCGTTTGCGACCACTGGACCAACGAGGCAGTTTAAAATTCAAGACTCGTAATCTAACTCCATTCCCAAAAAAAACAAAAGGCCGAAGTTCTATAAAAACGCTACCCCGATTTATTCCAGACCGAAATAATACAATCCCAAATAGCTCCAGCCCGAAACAGCGTTCGCGTGAAACCACAAACCCAGAAAGACTGGTTCAGTCGTTACATTTTGATCAATTCAGAAAAATAATACGAAGCGATGGCCATTCTTCGTGGATATGACGCATATATTCCACCAAATTGTTTTTATTTCGTGTTATTCTTTCTTTATTTGCGTCATGTTCACCGCAAATAAACGTATTTTCTTTCTTTTAAAAAAACTGTGTATTAAGTGCTAAAGTGTTGTATTTCTTCAGATAATGTGCCACTACTTCTGGTTGACGTGCGACGGCATCAGCGACGTGGTCTTCGCTCTGGACCTCGTCGTGCAGCTGAGGACTGGTTACTTGGAGCAAGGACTGATGGTAAATACCTTATCTTTTAAAAATACCAGCCTAAGGCTGCCTGTCCACTGGAGCGGAGAGGAGAGGAGCGGAGTAGCGGTGTGCCAATATTAAACCAATGGAATCGCATAAAACCTCCGCCCCGATTCAGTGGACAGGGATTTGGGAACGAATTTAAAAATTCATACAAAACCGGGGAGCGGAGCGGGGAAACGGAGCGGAGAAGCGGAGAGGGGAAGCGGAGAGGGAAACGGAGCGGAGAAGTGGAGCGGGGAACCGGAGCGAGGAATTATTACTCGTCGCGTGAACTCGGTAGCTCCGCACAGTCCGCAACACTGCTCCGCTACCTCGCTCCGCACAGTCCGTAACTCCGCTCCGCTACCTCGCTCCGCATCAATGGACAGACACTGTCCGCAATTCCGCTCCTCTCCGCTGCCTCTGTCCGCTTCAATGGACAGGCAGCCTAATATTGGCCCACTACAGGGCAAATGCTCATACCTTCTCTGTCTGATCTTCCTGTCTCGGCTTGACGATTTTAGATTTTATCTCAACCTCATAGCTAATAACTGTTGTTCTCTGAGTGAGTTCACAAAGAATGCATTAATTGTAATAACTTACAAAATTATAAGTTAATAATAATTTAGGACTTAGATAAGTACGCTATCGCAATAGGTTACCCTCTAATGATAGATGTAAGTTGGAAATAAAATAAATAAATAAATACTAATTCCAAGTCTAGGTTTCCACACGATTTTTTCCTTCATCGACATCATTGATGTCCAAGATAAACTTTTTATGGCCATAAAAAGTTTGTAAGTTCGTTCGTAGTAATTATGAAGGGTATACCTACGATAATTATGCTATTTAAATTGCCTTCATATGAATCTTAAAAGTATTTTAACTTGTTCCCAGGTTTATGACTCAAAGAAACTAGCGAAGCATTACGTGAAGTCACGCAATTTCCTCCTGGACGTCGTGTCGCTGGCACCCCTAGACTTACTGCAGCTGCACTTCGGCACCAACCCTATCATCCGCTTCCCTAGGTTTTGCAAGGTAAGTGAACAAATATTTACTTATTAATACAACACTAGTGACCCGCGTCTGCTTCGTACAGGTGATATTTTTTTTTATTATATTAACGTTTAAGAGCTTAATGTTCCGCTTTCTGAATCAAGCCCTTGATCCAGCATTCCCATCGAGAGCCTCCTTAGGTGTTGGTCGAGGCTCTTATTATAATTATTACCTACTATCTTGTTATACCATTCCAATTTTATTTTCACGAGTCATTGGATACGATTGAATTAATTTCCAAATAAAATATTATTAAAGAATATTACTTACTTTTACCCTTACCGTGTAATTCTACTCAATTTATATACTTCACAAAATTAAACCAGTTATAATTTAACTGGTTTAAGACATCGTCAAATCGAGCATCAAACTCAATGTATTCAAATCTTAAATTAGAAATAAAACATTATACACACGTAATTAAGATCTCGCTGAAAACCGTTTCGTTTCAAACAAGCCTATAAAAAGAACAAGATATTTGCTTTCAAAACGATTTCGAGCTCGCTTTGAATAGCTTTAATTTCGATGGTAATTTGCGGGATTACGTCTCCCTTCATTCTTTATATTAATAGCTAGCAACGCACCCCTGCTTTACTAAATTATTTTATTATTGTGGAATGGGTCTGCTCTTGACAAAACAATGAGGTTTCTTTATAAAATTTAAGTTAAATGTCAATGTATTATACAAAGAAAGAAAGTAAAATATTTAATTTGGGACACGCACAGGAAATACAAACAGTAAGTAGTAATAAAAAATAATATAAATAAAAAACAAAAAGGAGCCAAATTAAAAATTCAAATTCAAAAGTCATTTATTCAAACTAGGCTGAGAATCAGCACTTTTCGAACGTCAAAATTACATAAGACAGTCCCCCAAAACGCCCACCCTTCACCGAGCATTTAAAAACTAACAGAAACCACAAACCACACACAAACCTTCAGGAACAAATTCTCTAAATTATGGTGAAAAACGCATCAAAGTCCGTCACACAGACAGACATGAAAAGCGACTTTAATTGTTAAATGTATAGATTATTATCAATGTTACACGTGTCCGTATTATGATTAAAATGTTTTTTTTTGTCAATATCGCTATCTAATACCAGTAGATACGTGAACAGATCTCGCTAGCACAACCTTTTTTGCAACAATTAATATACCACTAAAGTTATTTAAAACAGGATATATACAATTTTTTTTTTTGTAAAAACCGTAATAAATATCCTGTTTTAAATCACTTTAGTAGTGACAATAAGCATTAAAAAAAACCAGCCTGTTACTGTCCCACTGCAGGGCAAATGCCTCTTCTCATACAGAGAACGCACAAGCTTTGATCACCACGCTTGCTCAAGACGGGTTGGTGATTTCAGACTTATATTAACTATATAAGTCCAGGTTTCCTCACGATGTTTTCCTTCACCGATGTCAGTAATGTCCAAGATAAACTCAGAAAGTACTCGTACATATGAATTGAAAAAGTCACATTGGTACTTGCGCGGATTTGAACCCACAACCTCGTGCATGAGAGGCGAGGCCTTAACCACTGAGCCATCACGACATTATAACCATGTCTGTTTAAAATCCTATAGTAAATAAACCTATCCAACTTTAAAAAAAACCCGAGTACGGCTGTAGGTTACTAAGCATATGTTGGTAAGACGATAATTAAACAGAAATAAACTAACCCATAATTAACCAACTACAATCTGTTAAAATTTTCATAAAGGTCGCTGTGATTGGCACAATATGAAATTATCTGCCTTCGTGAACGGAAATGGGAACTTCAAGATTATGTCAGGAGGACTAACGTCTTTGAGACTTGAAGTCGAGATAATCTCGATTATTAGAACGGTTTGAATCTCGAAATAATAGTAACAGGCAGGGTTCCTTTTTTGGTACTGTAATGTCTCTGAAGATGAATGGTACTTCCTGCTTCGCATATCATTTATTACCAACTTCTAAACCAGACTAAGTCGTAACTTTATTTTTACGTAGATAATTTACACAATTCAGATTATTCGATGTCAAGCATTTTTTAAAGTTGAAAATTCTAGTAGTTTTTATTTGTTTGCTTTTTTATGTTTTATTTATTAATTAACACATTCAGTGCCGGGAGTCCCCCTGGAGGGTTTACCTAGTCGCATATGGGATGCCGGGGGAGCCGTCGCGGAGGGCTCATTTTAAATGTAGGTTTTTCTTAGTGAATACAGCATTATAAACCGTCAAAATAAAATCTGATGTATATTTTAACAAGGTTTATTAGTATATGCGTTGGTTTTAAAATCCAAGCATTTTTTTAAAAATTTGTCACGGTTGCAAATATTCACAAAAAAAATTAAAGTTTGGAAACGAAGTATAGCAACAAGACCCCCTCAAAGCACTACTTTACTTCGTTTTACAGTGTTTTTAAACCTAATGCCGTTGACCGTCTGCGATGGTTAACTTTAGCTCAATAATGCCGAGAACCCTCTTGGAGGATACACTTCCAATATGTATGGCGGCATGGCGTATGAGTTCTATGAGAAGTGGGTGGAGTCGAAAGTAATAATAATAATAAATTCTTTATTGACACAAAATACAGGTGTAACATACTTATTTGAAACCCTGGCTCCTGAGCTAGGGAGCAACCTGTGTTACAGGAGCCAGTGTCTTCCTCCGTTTGTGGTACATTTCATAATATATTAGCTGTGCAATAAATTAATTTAAAAACATGGTACTCGTGTAATAAAATAAATTAAAGATGCACGCTAGCTCTTTTGGTATGCAATAAATGTGCATAAATGGGTATGTATATGTGTGTGCGTGTGTGTGGGATGGTGTGAAGGTATGTGCGCGTGTATGAGCGCGTGTGTGTGATGGTGTATGTTTAAGTGGGTGATAGTGTGTGGGTTTGTGTCTTATGAGTACTGCTGTTAAAGTGTTAAGGAACAACACTAAATATAAACAGAAACATCACAAAAACCTCAATAGGTTTGTCCGGAATGTTGAAACACTTTTAAGCAATCTCAATACTAACTAAATATTAATAATTATGGTTAATACATAAAACGACTTTGTGAGGTAATTAGTAAACCACTAAATAAAAATTGAGTTTCTTAACATATCGTATGCCGTAATTATAGAAACAATTAAAAATCCATTGTGTCTGGCGTGGATCCATGTTCACTCGAAGGGTTAAACCAATCTTAAAAAAGTTGTCCAACTTATCATATCATGCACAGCTGTATTTTCAAAACCAATAACAGCTGAAATAAAATAAAATCCCCCACCGCTTGTACACCTAATTCGACACTGAAGTCTATTGACAGATAGAGAGGAGAATAAAATAGAAAACAAAGCCAATAGAGCCCAGAATACAGGCTCATGTTACCGGTAAAAGCTATCGATCAAGGACGCACTGATAGAAAAACAGATAGATAGGATACTATAGAATGTAGGCTAGGTACAGTCCACAAAAGGGATAAGGGATTTCCTGGCTGCTAACGTTGAATCGTTTTTAGAGTTCCTTAGTAAACAAGGAACCCTTATAGTTTCGCCATGTCCGTCAGTCTGTCCGCGGCTTAGCTCAGAGACTGTTAGTACTAGAAAGCTGTAATTTGGCATGGGTATACATATTATTCACGCCGACAAAGTGGTAAAATAAAAACAAGTTTTTTTTTTTTTTGGGTTAAGTTCCTGAGAGAGTCTACACGTGAAGTGGGGATGTTTTTTTCTTTTTCTTGTGTGTCCCATGGTGTGGGATGTCGTTGGAAAGGTCGTTAAAAAATATTGTGGGTGTGTCAAAATAATTTTTCAATTCATGAATCCGTTTGCGAAATATTAAGCTTTAAATTGCAAATGTTGAGTCATGTCCCCCCACCCCTGCCAGCTAAATGGTTGTACTTGGAATTGTGAAAAAAATCACAGCAGTAGTATATATAACGAAGTTCAAAAGAAAACTATCACAGCTAAGTAGGCTTTACAGTTAACGAGTAATAATCGACCAACTTAAATTTCCAGTTTGAAAAACATGATATCGGAATACATTCCGTATGGGAGAAAATAGTTTTCAACTACAATGTTAAGTTTGTTCTTGGGATAAATTCTTCCCATCTACGGAACCCTTCATTGTGCGTGGTCCGACACGCATTTCGCCGGTTTTTTAACCCATATCGTACAGTCGTGGAATAAAACACCCTTGGCTTAATTTACACTTAATATTCCAACTACTGACTAGTGACTGGGTTGTAGAAGTCAGATGGGCAGTCGCTCCATATAAATTACTGGTATTCAGCTGTAACCAGTTAGACTGGAAGCCAACTCCAACATAGTTGGGAAAAGGCTAGGTAGATTAATTGATTCGAACTACTCACTAGTTACTGCCAACTTAAAAAATTAAAATGAAACATGTGATACACGAGAAAGGACCGTGATTTAAAATGACCTCACTTTCCGTTCTTCGAGTGTAAATGTGCTTAAAAGCAGATGCTTACGTAGAAATAATATAGTGTAAGTGGACTCCCTTTTCCACACGACTCTCATTTGGTCCGTTCGACGTGAATATAGGTATAATAAATAAATACTTAAAAATTTATCACGCACACAATAACAATAAATATTGAAAGCGTACCATTTTTAACCGACTTCCAAAAAGGAGGAGGTTATATGTTCGACGCGTATGTATGTTTTTTTTTTTTTTTATGTATGTTCGTCGATATCTCCGTCAATTGTGAACCGATTTTGAAAATTCTTTTTTTGTTTGAAAGGGTATGCTCCCGGATTGGTCCCATATAAATTTTATTAATTTTGCTTGGATAGTTTTTGAGTAAGCTTCAATAATACGTATTTTTCCCACTTGGTTTATGTGGATGATATAATGATAACTTCCTGTCACTGTTATTTACATAGCAGGTACTGGTATTCGAATTTGGGTGTGGTAGGTACCATAACTAAAAAGTGAAAAATAAAAACTTTTTACAAAAAAAATACAACCGACTTCCGAAAAAAAACTCTACAAAGGGAAAAATATCTTTAATTTCGGAAGTCGGTGGCATAAAACGATAATTCAAAACCAAAGACACCGACTTCCAAAATTAAAGTTATTTTTCACTTTGTAGTGTTTTTTTTCGGAAGTCGGAATATTTCGGTCGGTGTATTTTTTTTGTAAAAAGTTTTTTTTGTATCTTAATGATATATTATTAGGAGAAAAAAAATCATATTCTTGAAGGTCTTTACATCACTTTTCTTCTTCGTTGGAGGTTATAATGGCTTGTCAATCGTGATAAATGCCTCGTAGGTTCTGTACGATGTCCTCATTACAGGGGTAATAACTTCCTTTAGCGGACTTCTGTAGCCGAGGGGCACATGTTATTGCTTTTCTATTAATATTACAAGTAATATTACAAAATGCCTCTAGGTATACCTATTTTCTGCTGGGGTTGCGGGTTTGTCTGAAAGGATATCGCGGCCCCAGCACATAGGCAACGGAAGGAACACGGGTGGGTTTTAGTCAGTAAATGTCTGACACTCCCTCTCGCTCCGCCAAGAGCGGGAGGAGTCATTTGATGACATCCCACCCAAAAAAAAAAAAAAAAAAAGGTATACCTATTTTGCGATGTGTTGGTTATTTTGACAGATTGTTAATAACAGACACAGACAAACATGCAAATTATTATATTTTATTATTTATTTACACACAGTAAAATAAGTAGAGGTACGACATAAATATAATTTTGAGTACAAAGGTACTGATTATTTCTTAAGAAATTTCTTCCAGCAGACCTGCGAAAGGAGAAATGAAAATGAAATGTAGACAATTGTTTGTGAGAACAACAAGAGAATAATATGAATATGCAAAGTCTTAAACTAAAAGATTTTATATACTTACACGTATAACGCAAAAAAAACGTATACTTAAATAAACATACAGAGCTAAAATATATAAAAAATAAACAGTATCTGGTGTGCAATGCATTTCAAACCAGATACTGTTTTCAAACAGTCATTGTAAACAAACAATTAATATGCTCCAATGACAGCTATTACGATCTGTCAAGTCATGATCCATAAATTTTAGAGATCCTACAAGACTTTCTTTAAGTGACAGTCTTTCCTGCAGCATCATCATCCGCTTCCTGCCCACTTCCCATGTTTCTTGACGGTTTTGCTGCATGTCACTTGTTAATATCTATTTAATTTGGAAAGCATGACATGTACTCACTAGAAAGTATTTATTTATTTCTATTTACTTAAGTTATAATACAATTTATTTTACAACTAACTATTATATATATTATGTACAAGAATGTAAAGAAAACAAATAAGAAAATTAAATAAAGGGAAGAGCTCATTGGGCATCAAAAAATTCGTCCGCATCGCTGTCAGCGGGAAAAGTGCCCAAAAGGCTGGCAGCATTGGCTTCCCTGTGGTCTCGGCTAAAGGGGGGCACCAACACGCTTCTGAGCGTGGTGTCGGACAGAGTGGATAGCCAAATCTCGAGGCAAAATAATAATAATTTAATTTAAATTTAAATTTTACTATCTTTCTAACATAATATGGACTTTTGTATCAATTACTGTGTGCTTAGTCTGAAATAAATACTTTCATTTTCATTTTTATTTTTTCATTGCTACGTTGGATGGCAATGCTGATTCTTTGGCCTAAGAATTGGCCAGCCCTCTGGTCACGTGAAGAGTCAAATCTCTTTTTAATTTATGTACTTAGCATTATGGATAAACCTATAATTATTCCCACTGCTGGGATATAGGCCTCCTCTTTTCGAGAGGGAGTGGGCTGTCATCCACCACGCGGGCCCAGTGCGGGTTGATAGACGTCACATGTCTTCGAATTTTTGGTTCCAAGACAGCCAGTTTCTTCACGATGTTTTCTTTATGTACTTATTAAGAAGATATTTACAGACACAGACGCACACACTTACCTTACATAGTTATGTACTTATTCGCTAAGTGAACAATGTATGTTCTTTTAGAATGACATGTAACAAATTATGTTTTGTGTTGCGTAATGTAAATTATTTTGAATACTATTATATAGAATCTTTTTTTTTTTCTAACTGGACAGACAGCTTGCTGCTGGGGAATTTTTTGCGCCACTTCTTCTTCCCAGCTAACGCACTAGGAAGTGGTGAAGGGTGGGCGTTTTGGGGGACTGTCTTATGTAATTTTGACGTCCGAAAGGTGCTGATTCTCAGCCTAGTTTGAATAAATGACTTTTGAATTTTGAATAAATAAAGAATCTTTAAACCCAAATAAAGTACAAAAAATGCAAACAAAATTGTGAAAGGGACAAACTACATTATTTATTTAAAGACGTCTTACAAAACTTCAGTATGAACGGAATCACCCGCAGTTGACCGCGATATCAAACCGTTTGTATGCTAATTCCTAGACTAACTTGCAAATATTACATGTAAATAAGAATGTTAGTTACAAACAATTATGTGTTTAGGCAAAGATTTAAATCGTAGATGTGCCCTCACCGTACTACGTCGCGCGAAAATGTGCCCACACTGAGAAGAGTGACCTCGCACAATAATAATGGCGTTTCCATGACAATCAGTCAAGTGTCTGCGATATTGTGTGTCAGAGGTGTCAAAACGAAACAGAAACGCGACCATCTTTTAACGCGGCAGGGCCAATCTACGATTAAAATCTTTGCTGTTTAGGTACTTTAGATTTGAAGTATTTTTTTATGAACAGAGAAGGGATGAAAAAGGGAGCCATATTGAGGTGAAAATTTAAATTAGATGAAGCTGAAAAAATATTTGTGCCTGCTTAATTATTTTATGTTTTGTAGAACGAATGCCAACATAAATACCTAGCTACCATACACCCAAAAAATACGGATTAGCTCGGTAATCAACTTTCCATTAAGGGATTTATAATAACAATTTGAAAATACTAATGGGGGGTATTTTTTTAAATCCAGTAGGTACCAATGGTCCATTTCCACTAAATGATTTCTAATTGAGCATTTACGGACCAGACCTACATAATATTTGTATACCTACTAAAATTAATATAAACCTTTCTTCCAGGTCTACAGAGCAGTAGACTTCTACTACATAGTGGAGTCCAGGACGGTCTACCCCAACTTCTGGCGCGTCATCAACCTCATCCATATCCTGCTCATCCTGGCGCACTGGTTCGGATGCTTCTACTTTCTGCTGTCAGAAGCTGAAGGGTTCCAGGTCAGTTGTATTTACTTAGCATATTCAGCATTTAAACTTCCCAGTACTGGGGCACTGGCCTCCTCTCTGTAAGAGGAAGTGGGCCATAATCCACCATGCGGGCCAAGTGTATACAACATATTTAAAAAAACTGTCCGATCCGGGTGTATTTAAGTATTGTACTGAGAGTCTACCTATGTGGTAATTTTCAGGAAAAAAAAAAAAAATAAGCCATTTTTTTTTTATAGTGGACTTTATCGGTGTATTACACGGAGCGTGGGCGGCCGTCGTCGTCAAGTGAAAACTTGTGTCCCCTGTTGAGAATTTGTAATTTTTTAAATGGATTTGGGGTAATTTTGTTACTAAAAATGTGAATTTTAAATAGCAATAACTTTGTTATTTTCAATGATAATAATATTTTTTATTACTTTTTGGTAATGTTATTACAGTCCCTATGTGATTATTTAATTTATTATTATTTAATCCTTATTTCGGATCGGACAGGTTTTTTTTACATATTGTAGATAGTGGCATCCACAAAGACGTGACCTACTACGTGAAATACTGTGGGATATGGCCACCCACAGCGTCGGACTGGACATATAGTCGAAATGGCATTTGCCAGCTGGCCCCAGCCTGTGCGGGCCCCCCACGGGCCTGGCTTGCGGGACTTGCGGCAACCGTAGGGCCCACGCAGGCTAGGTCCCAGCTCTTGCGACCTAAATGTAAAACTAGATCAGATAGTTCGTTCATACCATTAGAGAGAAATGAAATAGAAAAATCGAGTTATAAGAAACTCGCCTATTAAGGGAGGTCCTTTTATACTGGTAGTGGCTAACCTGATAAATAATAATAAATTATTAGGTACGGACAATAGCACTATTGTCCGTACCTAATAATTTATTACATCGTTGATAATTAAATGTTATATTTTGTTTATCTCAGTATTTTCCGATAGTATCCCATCCCAGTGGCGGACTAACAGGGGGGTGGAAGGGGTGGCCCGCCCCAGGCCTCCGGTCTTGGGGGGCCCCCAAATGCCTCCGCATTCCCCTGCTTATGGGGTTTCCACTCGAACAAATTATAATTAGTCTTGAAGAAAATTCAATAGATGGCGGCATAGGTAACAATTATGAAATTAACAATCATTAAAAGCGTTAAACGGCAGATTATGGCTGAATACTAAAGCTTCGGCGTGATTTTTATATTCGTGAACAATCATCGTCATAGATTTTTCTAAGTATGCAAAGATATGTAAGAATGTACGATTCTAGCCACGATTTCAATTGCAAATTGACTAGTAAGTAATATGTGATCAACAACAACTTATTCTAAGCTAAACACGTTTTAGAGAAAAACTCAGAGGCGGCTTTACCTATGGTGCAGGCTATGCAGCACACAGGGGCGCAGGGTCTTAGGGGGCGCCGAGCGCTGCTCGCGACAACTTTTTAATCAAATTCCAAACAAGACCAAAACATATTCTGTAAAAAGGCAGTTTGTAGTTGGAGGCCCTTTAAGCTAATAAACGTAGGGTGTTAAAATTTCGAGCTCGCTTCGCTCGCTCTTGCAACCCAACATTCTTTTTTTACATGTACAATGTATTTCCTATTTATATATGGATGGTCAAAAGAAAAACTGACTTATCCGGGACGGGGCGTTAAATTTTCGAGTTCGATTCGCTCTTGCATACTATATTTTCAAAATATTCTGTATAGGTCAACAAAGTAATTCCTGTTTCTGTATAGATGTTAAAAATATTTTTTTTACAATGCAGAGTGTAAAAAATTTCTAGCTCGCTTCGCTCGCTCTAACATCCTACATTTTTCTCATCCTTTAGCTTTTCGATTGTCGACAAAGTATCCTCTATTTCTGTATCAATGGTCAACAGAAAACCTAACCTTTTCGAGGCAGTGTGCTAAAGCGGGGGGGGAATTAACGTTTTAATTTAGTTTTGCCGCCCCGGGCCCCCGACAGGCTTAGTCCACCACTGTCCCATCTACCATCATCTTCTCGGGCCCCGGGCTTGTGGTCAGCCACCCGGGCCCTTCCGGCTCAGTCCGACCCTGGCCACCCAAATGCCTCCAAATAGCTGGGCAGTTTACTGAACTGTAAAATTTTGAATTTTGAATTTACGCAGTTATATAAATTGATCAAGCAGTAGTATTTTTATTTTTATTTTGACATGGTAATAATTAACTACAAAGGGACACAAACTCCTTAATTTAAAAACTTGGCTTAAAGTTATAAAAAGCTTAAACGCCAAAAGAATTTGGTTACGCTGTCGTATACTCATTTAACTTTGCATAATTACCACGCTGAGCCCTGTTGTCTAATCCTATCTGTTTAGTATAATGAGTAATTAAATCCTTTCTGTCGACTAAAATAAGGTACTCATTTTCGGTTTGAAAATATAAGAATATAATAATTCAACTCAATCTCTAAAATAGGTTAAAAAACCGGCCAAGTGCGTGTCGGACTACGCACAGTGATGAATGGGTTCCGTATTTAGGATGAATTTATCCTAAGAACAAACTTAACATTGTAGTTGAAAAACATGTTCGCCCATACATTCCAACTAAAAATGTAAGTTTGTACGCACAATATTGATAGATTTACCATGTTATTTTAAGACTTTTTATAGGTGTTCTTGTGATCTACTTACCATACCCTGTATTTTTTTCAAAATTTTAGGCTCAGTAGTTTCGGAGAAAATTGGGGTAATAGTAAATTTTCATCAATTTCCTTCTAAAAGTATTCATTTTAAAATTATGAAAAAATAATATTCGAATAATAAAATATATTTATATTATAAGTTACACGGTACAGTTAGCAAAACTTTATTTTAAAATTTTCTTATTTGCCCCTCAAAAGTGACCCCCTATATTCAAAATTAATTAATTTACGTTAAACTCGTACATTCATGTTTGGGTCACAGAAATACATATGTGTACCAAATTTCAACTTAATCGGGCCATTAGATTTGGAGCAAATTGGCTGTGACGGACGGAGAGACAGACAGACAGCCAGCCAGCCAGCCAGACACACGAGTGATCCTATAAGGTTTCCGTTTTTTCCTTTTGAGGTACGGAACCCTAAAAATGTAGCCAAGTAACACAAAAGTCACTTTCACGCTTGGTAAGCCGAATAGCCTTTGAATAAAATTCACGCCCGCTGAAACATTTTCAATGAAAACGAATACTTCAAGATAAGTGTATATACGTATATAGGGTGGCAGGGACATCGACGCGAAAACTGATACCATGTACCCTGTATAAGTAAGAACTAGTTACATTGTAAATATAATACCCACAGATACTCGTATTACACTCTCCAGATTGCTTATACTGACATTTTCTGAGTAGATTCCCAAAGGATGAAGGTAGGACCTCTCGTATTCACGATTTCAATTCATTTGCCTCTTATGAATATTAAAAATATTGAGCAAGATGTGTATTGATACATTTTTGACCCTCATGCAACTTTCAAGAGACACATTTTGAGTACATATTGATAATATTAGGGTGTTAATACGAAATCTGAGCGATACGGTCCAATTTCATACCAAATGCACAGGTTAAAATTAATGTTATTGGACGACTGAGGAAAGAGTTTTATGTGAATCTGTGGTGTCAATTTCAACCAATAGAGGCATGAGGAACAGGGTGTAAAGTTCAATCATCCTATATACAATGTCGCCCATGGACAAGTGCCCGTCCGTATTTTTCTGAATATTGATGACAAATTATCGAAAATTACCTAAATAATTCAAGAAAAAAAAAAAAAAAAAAAAAAAAATAGACCCAAAGGATCTTTAATTGTTTTATTTTTTTTTATTTTTCTTGAATTATTTTTTTTCAATATCCCGCTATGATTTTATGGACGTACAGTCACGAGCACCAATATGTATCCACTTAGCAAAATTCAAATGCGATTTTCGCATGGAAGTGTGTTCCAAAATACTATGTTCGTAACAATATAAAATTACAATCACCACAGTAGGAGAAAATCACTTTTTAAAGTTGCTAAGTGTATACATGTTGGTACTCGTGACTGTACACTTGTGTTTTTTAAATAAATACTGTTTTTTTTGTTGAAAAAAATGTCTTCACCTCCGTTTTGTTTTTGATAGTAAACAAATTTCAACAAAATAAAATTAGTTAATCCGATAAAATAACTCATAAGCTTTTAGAAATAATAAACAGAATCCTAATCGAGCCAATAACATAGGAGATATGGCAAACCTTAAAAAAAAAAAAAAATGTATAACATGAAAATTATTAAAGATTTAATAGTTTATTTTCGATAATTTTTCATGAATATTCAGAAAAATACGGGTGGGCACATGCCCATGCGCGACATTGTATAGAAGGGAGGATGGGTGTAAACTTCACTCATTCTCTATAGAAAAGGGAGGATCCTCCAACCAGGGTGTCGTGTCTGGTGGGCAACTAACTGCCCGACGATTGATGTCGGAAAGTTATAAATATGCTGATCGCGCGGTAAACCCTGCTTGCACGATGCAGGATTTGCGTGACGTCAGTTCTTTGATCGATGGCGTTGTAGATGCCTCCACAAACCTATGACAGGCCCGTGGCTAAATGACAGATCGATCGCAGAATGAAGCTACGTCGACGCAGTTGGTTCATGAATGGCTGACCATCCATTACCTACATATCGAGACCCTTCCGTTCCTCGGAATGCACGCTAAGCCGTTGGTCCCGGCTGACATTCGTAGATATTTGACAAGCTTTACGTACTAGCAGTGATAGCCTAGTGGTGTAACTGTCAGACTGCCAAGTCATAGGTCTCGAGTTCGAACCCAAGGCTTGTGCCTTGGGTTCGAACTCGAGACCTATGACGCACCTCTGACTTTTCGGATTCATGTGCGTATTGTATAATTATCACTTGCTTCAAAAACGGTGAAGGAAAACATCGTGAGGACACCTGCATGCCTGAGAGATATTTCTCGAGGGCATGTGAATCCAAGTCAGAGGCCCATGGGAGGCTTTAAAACTCTGACACCAGGTTAGTCAATAACCACACGAAAAGAAGAAGAAGCTTTACGTGTAGTCAGAAGCCCTAAAAGCCTGACAACCAGTTTTACTAAGGGGTATCGTGTCCAGTAACTGAGTTGTGAGCTTGAAAAATACTGGTATTCAACTGCATCCAGTTAGATTGGAAGCCGACCCCAACATAATTGGGAGAAGGCAAGGCGGATTAATTGAAATACGAACTCTGACTGTTACGGTTCACTCTCATCCCCAATTGCACAGGTTAAAATTAATGGTATTAAGGTAATAATTTTATATGAATCTCCAAAAACATTTGAATGTGTTTTGTTACGACCTTCCGTCTGATACGCTACTATACTAGTCTCGTGTTGTGGCACACGCTATTCAATAATAGCTAATAAGGAGGTGTCAGGTGAGCTCCTTAAATACTCGTGAAGGCTCTTTAGGAGCATTTTCTTTTAACAAACTACTTCGTTGGTCGCAAGCACTACTGCTGAGCTTAAGGTCCGCGGTCCGCGGTCCACCCCAGGTCGGGTAAAGCGTTGTTGTGTTTTTCCATCAGGAATTTCTCAGTAGCAGCCCTTTTTTTTTTTTTTTGGGTTGGAAATTATCAAATAACTTCACCCGCTCTGGGCGGAGTTGGAGGGTCTGTCAGACTTTTACTGACTAAAACCCACCCGTGTTCTTTCCGTTGCCTGTGTGCCGCGATATCCCTTTCGGACAAACTCGCTACCATGGCAGGCATTGGCCCTTACGGACCCCGTCAATTGGTGCTGACATCTCTTTTTTATTTTTTTTTTTTTTGGGTGGGAAATCATCAAATGACTCCTCCCGCTCTGGGCGGAGCGAGAGGGAGTGTCAGACTTTTACTGACTAAAACCCACCCGTGTTCCTTCCGTTGCCTGTGTGCCGGGGCCGCGATATCCCTTTCGGACCAACTCGCAACCCTGGCAGGCATTGGCCCTTACGGACCCCGTCAGTTGGTGCTGACATCTCTTTGAGGCGCGCGTGGAACACAACGCGCCGTCGACCCGGGCCTGGTCCTAATCGGACGGCGAGCTACCCATTGCCCACCGTCCGCAAGCCCGCGCCTACGGTGGCCGGAAGTCGGCTCGCGACTCCCGACGCCCGGGGCGTCTCCTGCGGCGACTAGGGGCGCGAGGGCGCGCATCTTGCATTTCCCTCGCGCGCTCCGCCTCCTCCTTCGCGAGCATTACTGCTTCGCAGAAGGAAGTGACGGCTTCCCATGCACTCTCGCTCCGGACCATGGCCTGAACCAGGGCCGGACGCGAGAGATCGCCGCTGCCGATCGCCTCCGTGAGGACACGGCGGTGCCCCGCCCAAGCCGGGCAGACCTCCACCGTATGCTCCACCGTGTCCTCCGGGCGATCCACACAATGGTAACACCCGGGCGTTTCCTCCCGCTTTATCCTGAACAGGAACCTCCCGAAACAACCGTGTCCGGTGAGGACCTGCGTCAGGCGGAAGGTGAGGACGCCGTGGCGCCTCTCTAGCCACTCCTCAAAGAGGGGCCTTACCGCCGCAATTGTGGCGTGCCCAGCGCTGGGTTGCGACAATCGCACTCTCCATGCCGCCATGAGATCCCGCCGGAGCTCTGTCCGCTGTGCCGTGATTTCTCGCGGCAGCGGAGTTACACCCCGGCGTTTCGCCTCCTCGCGCAACTCCCACATGTGCGCGAGGACTTTTGCCTCCAGATCCCATGGCGGTAGTCCGGCAAGGAGGCTCGCCGCCTCACGGGAGACCGTGCGGTATCCTCTGACCAGCCTAATGGCCATGACCCTTTGGGACGCGTTCAATCGCTGGGCTGGTCGCAGCCTTAATGAACGCGCCCACACCGGTGCCCCGTAAAGGGCCATGGACCGCACGATCCCCGCGTAGAGCCTCCGGCAGGAGGCGTTTGGACCCCCTAGATTGGGCAGAAGCCGCTTCAAAGCAGCCCCAGCCCTCTGCAGTTTGGGAGCCAAACGTCGGAAGTGCTCCACGAAGTTCCACCGGCTGTCGAGGACGAGTGCTGACATCTCTGAGATTCTTTTCTGCGCGTTGTGTTCCACGTCGTGGAACACAGCGAGCTACCCATTTCTCACCGTCCGCAAGCCCGCGCCTACGGTGGCCGGAAGTCGAATCTTGCCTCTCCCTCGCGCGTTCCGCCTCCTCCTTTGCGAGAATTACTGCTTCGCAGAAGGAGGTGACGGCTTCCCATGCACTCTCGCTCCGAACCATGGCCTGAACCAGGGCCGGACGCGAGAGATCGCCGCCGTCGATCGCCTCCGTGAGGACACGGCGGTGCTCCGTCCAAGCCGGGCAGACCTCCACCGTATGTTCCACCGTGTCCTCTGGGCGATCGAAGCAAGCAGTCATTTCTCATTGCCACTGTTTGTAATGAAGAACAACATTGTTGGGTTTTTCCATCCGGAGTTTATCAATAGCAGAGTCTGGATTTGTGCCCGGTTGATGGTCTGGATTTGTGGGAAAGGTTCGCCCCCTATTATGTGGGACTTAAAAATAACTGGCGAAATGTAGGTGTACTATGGGTATACCTCTGACTAACCCTTCGGGGAGTATAGACGTGATGTTATTTTATTTATTTTATTGTATTTGGGTGGCTTACAGCTATCAGTACAGAAGTAACAGTGAGGTAATTGACGACAAACCATATACAAGCCTCCACAGTTAGCAGTTATGTAATGTGATGTCTTTAAAAAATACTGCCGAAGTATATATACCACATAAAAATAAATCGCCATAACATACCTCGACCTCATTCGATGCCACGTAGCTTCCTGTTGTGGTCCACCAGGGACCACTAAACACTTATGGTGACTAATATTGCGGACAATAATCATTACAATGACCACGGTTGCCGGTAGGTACAAATGTTATTAGCACTCAAATAGATACTTACAATGTTCACAGACATTTCTAAGTTGACTCTCGACGGTAATAAGAAGATATGGACGGGACTAATAGGTACGATGAAACTGTTCATTTGGTGACAAATAAAATAGGACAAGTATCAAATGGAAGGAGAAAAGTCATCCAGACATTCATGACTAACTCGAAGTCAAAGTCGAATTTCGGGTCAAGTGTACCTACCGAAGATATTTCTATCAACTAATCAGAACGAATAACAAACCATCAACTCGATAGAAGATGAACAGCTAACATAAGATCTGACAGCAGATTTGCTGTTCAAAACTTGATCTTGACTTTAGCAGCCGAACATAAGTTTTAACTTACTTTACAATACCAAAATCACAAGGCACAATCCATTGAAAAAAACAACAGAAGGTAACTTGTATCATAGACTAGCTACTCGTCCCGGCTTCGCACCGGTAGCACTAAGTACTTATCAACGGCGCACCTACCTATCTACCTACCCTGCCCTACTTATCTACCCTACTTACCCTACCTACCCTACCTACCTACCTACCCTACCTACCTACCCTAACTACCTACCCTAACTACCTTACCTACCCTAACTACCTACCCTAACTACCTTACCTACCCTACCTACCTACCCTAACTACCTACCCTACCTACCTACCCTACCTACCTACCTACCCTACCTACCTACCCTACCTACCTACCCTACCTACCTACCCTACCTACCCTACCTACCTACCCTACCTACCCTACCTACCTACCCTACCTACCTACCCTACCTACCTACCTACCCTACCTACCTACCCTACCTACCCTACCTACCTACCCTACCTACCTACCCTACCTACCTACCCTACCTACCTACCCTACCTACCCTACCTACCTACCCTACCTACCTACCTACCTACCTACCTACCCTACCTACCTACCCTACCTACCTACCCTACCTACCTACCCTACCTACCTACCCTACCTACCTACCCTACCTACCTACCCTACCTACCTTACCCTACCTACCTACCCTACCTACCTACCCTACCTACCTACCTACCCTACCTACCTACCCTACCTACCTACCTACCCTACCTACCTACCTACCTTCCCTACCTACCTACCCTACCTACCTACCCTACCTACCTACCCTACCTACCTACCTACCCTACCTACCTTCCCTACCTACCTACCTACCCTACCTACCTACCCTACCTACCTGCCCCACCTACCTGCCCCACCTACCTACCTACTTACATACCTACCTACTTGCATACCTACCTACCCTACCTTCACCTACCTATCCTAAGAACCTTATCCTGAGAATAACGACGTAACAAAAAAAGAATTATCCAATTTGGTGCAGCCGTTCTCAAGATAAGGCGTGACCAGAAAAATTGCGATTCATTTTTATATATATAGAATAAATCCGCTTTACATCTATTTATAACTCAAGATTTTACAAATATCAAAATATTACTTTCACATTCCTATCTATGTCCTCTTCAGTACGGTATTGCGTTCAATTCAAAGGTCATTCAATTCCGTTGACGGAGGTCAAAGGGACCTGACCGAGCCTCCGATAGGCCACATCTTATACTGCGGTTAACCGCCTTAATGAAAATGGTCGCCTGTCGATATGTTCCTCTTCACCTACGTAAATCCATCAGAGTGATTTATTTAATCAAGGTATACAGCAAACAGTCATCTATCATCATTAATCTTGGGCTGTAGAGAACGGTACATGAATGACGATATATCTTAAGTGCGTCAATTTTAGGAAGCCTTGCTGCTAACCGTGCTGACTGGCTCACTCAAACTCATAGCTTTTATATAGGGATGTTGACTAGGAAAAAAGAAACTATTTACTCCGTCAGTCAGATAATAAAAAAATATTAGACACGTCGTTTTTAGTGAAAATAGGTTATTGAGTTCTGCCGTAAGTCAAAAGGATCAAAACTTTCCCAAAAAGTTACGCGACTGTTGAACCGTATCAAAATTATGTAAATACAAACAAAGGTGGTCAGGAGGTTTGTTTTACAATAAACATAAACAACAACAACAACGGGAAACGTGGGTGTCTGCCTAACCCTTCGGAGAACACAGACGTGATGTTATGTTTATGTTATAAACAACAATCACGTGTTTGAATATAAATATGAACGTGGTCTGAAAGTTAAGTAATATTTCTTTGGTAACTATTCTATTTCACGTGAAATATTGGTACTTAAAAGAAACCCTGGACCTGGAACGGTAAAGCCCGCTCCTTCTCACAGAGAGGAGTCCTGTGTCCCAGCAGTGGGAACATTACAGGCTGATTATGCCATGTTTACGCAAACACGAATAAAATTATAACGTCCACAATTTTCTAACGTATTATTATAACGTCCACAAATTTCTAACGTATAAAATTATAACGTCCACAATTTTCTAACGTATAAAATTATAACGTCCACAATCTTCTAACTTATAAAATTATAACGTCCACAATTTTCTAACGTATAAAATTAAAACGTCCACAATCTTCTAACTTATAAAATTATAACGTCCACAATCTTCTAACTTATAAAATTATAACGTCCACAATTTTCTAACGTATAAAATTAAAACGCCCACAATTTCCTAAAGCGTCACCTAATTTAATTAATCAAAGAAACAATAAAAACTTCTGATTCAATCGCTAAAAATATCATAACATTTTAAACATCATCTGACTTTCGCCACAACATCATAGAGCCTTTTCCGAACTATCTTGGGGTCAGAGCGACTGCCTATCTGACCACCACAACCCAATTACTGGGTAATACGATAACTGGTTGTCACACTTTCGGGATTCTGACTGCAACGACTTTCGGAGATCCACAAATGACAGATACCAACACACAATATGATATAGGCTCAAAAATCGGGCATCGCTTTTTTATTCTTCCAATCGATAGTATACACTGTTTTGAATGCCCGATCGACCAGTGCGATTGTAGCCACGACCTCCTCAATACCAAAACATTTAACCAATGGTACAAAAATACAAACGACTCATCAACTACAGTCAAGCCACAGAACAATAAAACTCAGGTCATGAAACAAGCCGGAATGAAATTGTAGCCGATCTCATTACGACACGTGACGCCGTAACGAGCTCTAGTTACAACTGGTTACATTTTACTTTCTTTGCGGAGAATTCTGTGGAAATTTTGTTTAAGTATAGAGTTTGTTAGTAACATGCCAGATAATCCAGTTGGTTGCAATGTGCATTGAATTCAGTGACTCTATCATTACTTTATTTCGTCTTCTAAAGACAATATGTAGCGCTCCATCAGTCACTGGTAACTACGTTTAGTACCGCAAGACTCCATCGTATTGGTGACGCAGCTATGTACCTACTCACTTGCCAGGGTGACATTTTTTAATAGTTATCCTGCTATCAGTCTGATCTACACTTGTACCTCTAAAAACGGGCTGCAAATTACTTTAGCTAGGAACTTTCAGGCCTTTTTAGGGTTCCGTACCTCAAAAGGAAAAAACGGAACCCTTATAGGTTCACTCGTGTGTCTGTCTGTCTGTCACAGCCAATTTGCTCCGAATCTAATGGACCGATTTTATTTAAATTTGGTACACATATGTATTTATGTGACCCAAACACGGACGTGTAACGTAAATAAATGAATTTTGAATTTTGGGGTTACTTTTGGGGGTCAAATTAGAAAATAAAAATAAAAAGTTTTGCAAACTGAACCGTGTGACATAACAAATGAATGGACTTGTTGCGACGATTTCAATATATTTTTTCAATTATTTTAAACTAAATACTTTTAAAGATATTTAAGAAAATTTATTAAAATTTACCATTCCCCCGCCCCCTTAACTCCGAAACTATTAAGCCAAAAATCTTGAAAAAAATGCAGAAAATGGTTCTTTACTCATAGACTACAGAAAAACTTATAAAAAGTCTATGGTCTTAAAATAACATAGTAAATCTCTCAATATTGTTGTTGTAATGTTAAGTTTGTTTTTGGGATTAATTCATCTCAACTACGGAACCCTTCATTGTGCGTGGTCTGACACGCACTTGGCCAGTTTTTTACAGACACGTTTTTCTTCACGTAAAAAACTACGGTTTATTCATACGCACGGTCGTCAGTGTTATATGGATCACTATGGAAGCTTGTTGACGGACACGTTTTTTCTACGGCGCGGTTTATACATACCGTAAAGAAACCGTGCCATGAACAGAGGGGTTTACAATGTTTATGCCAACTCAAATGAATTGTCTTCATCTAACAGCAAAAGCAATAAAAAAGAAAATATTAAGAAAGTAGAACAAACAAAATGTATGAACCCAGATTTAACAGCGCGTGGTTGAACTATGAAAGAAAACTATTTTCTGTTACATTATCATACAATTTCCGTTTAAAATTAAACTTGACTCTTTCATCCTCAAAGAATACAAGTTTATAGACTGCGCTTTTAAAAGTTATTTCTTTTTAATGATGGGTTTCTGTGGAGCTGTGTTTATGGTACTGCCATAAACTTATTGTTCGGAATTTAATTCTTCCAGTAGGTTATTTTAAAACGTATGAGGAATCCGTGTCGCCGGTGGATTGTTCAATGAGTGATTGAGATAAATGAAATCCTGAAAATGAGGAACATGGTGTAAAGTTCAGGCATCCTCCATAGAAAAGGGAGGATCCTCCGACGGGTGTTGTTGGGACGTTGTATATATGCTATTCGTGCGGTAAACTCTGCTTGTGCGACGCAGGATTTTGCGTGACGATGTAAACACGCCACAATAAACCCTGAAATTGCGCCAATATAATCAACTATGTTTATTGTTTATTTATTTATATTTTATGTTCCCTACATTTCGTCGAGTTACACGAACATAAAAAAATATACGGAGCCACTGATTTTTTTTCAGGTTTTCAGTAAATTACCATTGAATAGTGTATCAATGAAACGCTGGTCACAAAGCAGGTATTACGATATCTATTGAGATGAACTATTTGTCCAATAAGTAACAGAGTATAATTGAGAAAATTTTACGCCTAATTTATATTGAGCAATCGACCATGACAGATAAATGAGGGTTATCTTAAAAATTCACCCTACCAGTTGGCGCCACTTTGACAAGAGGTCTTCCATTTCGACAATGAATATAAAATATATATATTGACGTTCATCATTCGTTCATCATTCAGTCACGACTAAAGAAAGTATAGGCGCTTTGACACTTTTGACAGGTGCCCAGACCTGACGGCTCTGTGCTGCCACCTAGTGAACGTCATTTGAGAAAACCCATGGTATAATAATATACTTCGCTAGGTATAGCATTCCGAGACACAGTGGTCACGTGGGTGACACAAGTCTACGTCATCACATCTGTATTACCAGAAGTTTGTAGTAATAACTCCCCAACCATCATTATTACCTGTCATCTATCCGATAAAACAATGAGTTTTTAATTAACAATTACATTGGTTTATGTTTAAATTTAATTGTTTCGTTTGATTAGTCAAATGAAATGTCAATTTAAATGGTTTGAACATATTTTTTAACAGAATGGCGACTGAAAATCTTTTCAAAATTCGTGTTTTGTTGCAATAAAGTGGCAACTGCATAGTGACGTAAGCATGTGTCACTCCCGATATGCCAGACCTTGTTTTATTAGACCATGACATAGACGTAGACCATGAGAAAACCCTTATTTAGGGTTTTTTGTTATTTAATAACGGCATAGATCCCGGTATTGTAATTTCCTTCTTTTATTAAAAAAAACTTGAGAGGTGTCAAGGGACACCCGGATGAGAGAGAGAGAGAGAGACAGACAGAGAAACACGCGCACGCCGCACGGCTTACAACTATAGCAAAAAGTGTCGTTACAACTTTTGGTCTTAATTTTTTCCGTCTAGCCCCCTTTCGTAACGCGCGATAAGGAACTTCGTTCCAACTTCATAGGCTCACACGTAACACTATACTATCATATACCTTGGCCAACTCACTCGTCACAAAATTTAATTAATACACCATACAGCCTGTGCGGCGAAGGAGACACATCCGCTCTTCCTGTACAGGCAACTAAGGCAATTAATTAACAGAATGGCCACCAGCGTTTACGAGTTTACAAAGTAACTATAAAGCTATTATAAATGCTGTGGGTTTCAGGAGACCATGGGTTAATGACTGATGATACTGTGATGAGGACAAAATTCAATTTTGAATTTCAATTTGAATAAATGAACGAACACGTCATAAGCATTACCTAAAAGGAAATTATGTTTTAGCATTGTCGTCCCTGTTTCTGAGTCTCTTACGTATTGTTTTAAAGTTTTCCTCGATAGTTCTGGATTCAGTCAAATCCCTTATTTCCAATCCAATCAATATCAGCCAATCACCCATTCAACCACACAATAGTCATAACGGACAGTCCTCTGTGCAGGGCGTGCATGGAGGCTGAGGAAACCGTCACGTGAGTGTTCTTTGAATGCACGGGCGTCACCCAGATTAGAACAGAAACCCTCGGGTCACCCGGATCCTACACCCATGTTCTGAACAGACCAGGAGATTAAATTATCTTCTGGAGGAGCACAATGGTCCACCTGACGGACTAAGTGCGGAAACCAAACCCCAAACATAGACATAACAACATATCACCCATTTAAACTAGTCGAGCAATCGGCAACAACCGCTGATACTATAGGTAATGAACCTTATACCTATGCTGATCAAGGGAATAAGACTCCATAAAAATAAAACATTGTCATGAAACTTACTTACAATTCTCAGGATCGGTCACTCCTAAACAATTGAGTTTAAACTTCTCACTTTGTCTACGAAATGAATGTCCGGCGGCCTCGTGACAGTATAAAACTAAGTTTATAGCGGTCCCCTTAATGACCAGGCACCATTGTCGGATCCCTGCTAAGTTGATTTGCAAACCCTCAGAAGGGTTTTTGCATCGGCATTTCGTATTACGGGGAAGAGATAAATTAAAGTTTTTCTGGTAGGTTTCATAGCTCTTTTGTTTTGACAGACTAAATTGGACCATAATGACTGAGAAATAAGAGTAGCACTCGGTTTTAGAATTGAGAATACGGAGTTGAGAACTTGTACTACTACTTTAGTATTACTTATAGATGATTCCTTTAATATAGCCTACATTCTTACGTTATTTGCCAAGAAATTTTGAATATCACGGGCTTTCACCTTAAGACGCAGATATATGCCAGTGACCTTGAGTGGTTAGCTAGCGTGTTCTGTACTGAGCTCACGCAATGCGTCGTACGTCCACCCAGTAATAGGACTCGCCTATCAAGGAGCTCTGCTCCAAATTAGACGCATTATTAATTTATTATACATAAAACAAAAGGTTTTTTTTTTTTTTAAAGATCAATAACTAAATTCTCTTTAAAACGGTGAAGGTTTCAGAAAAATAAGCTTGATAGATTTTGCGTGATTCTCAGTTTTTTATCCGCGTTAGACATAACTTCAAATCAATAAAATTAATTTAATTATGTAATATAAACATAATCTAGAATAAATATATATATATTAAGTTATTAAGAAAATGCTCTAATTTAACATATCCTTTTTGCAAATCATTAATACTGCTTGTTTAGACGTGATCTTCAGTATAAATCATAAAAAATCGGTTATTGTCGCCTTAAGTAATGCTAAATCTTAAATCCGGAACCGGGTATAAGTCATGACATGTAGGCAGTAGCATCGGCCTTAGTGTGCTAATCACCAAGCCACAACAGACATGGTGATAATTATGTCACCTGCTATAAACCCACTCCCTCTCACATATAGCACGCCTGAGTTCAGCGGGAACATTATTACCTGATTATGTTATAAAAATCCTATGTCTCCTGTAAAGGCTGATGTAAAATAATAAACATAAACGAATCTTGAATAAAAATGATCTCATTCAATATTTACCGCGAAAACCGTAATTTAATCAGGACTTTGATGCGAGAGTCCTTTGTAAGTTATGTTGTAAAAATCTCGCGACATGTTTCAGTACATGACGTCTTATTTATGTAGTCTGATTCGCTTAGTAGCAAGTCACCAGATTCTCAACTTACCAGATTCTCAACTAACCAGATTCGCAACTCACCAGATTCGCAACTCATCAGATAATGTACTATCGAACAAAGAAATTATATAACTTTCAAATTAATATAATAGCCTGGGGAAGTTACGCCGAATTTTAGGCTAACTTTGCATTAGCGATTTTTTTCATTTAACGTGTAGGGTATGGACAAGGGAGTATGTTAAACTGTATACCGCGAAAAGTTTACACCCGCGTGTACGTTTTTTTTTTAAGAAAACATCTAACTTCAATTTTACGTGGTAGGTAAAAATATTAACAGACATGTTTGTATGGAGTGTTTGTCGAAGAGATTAGGTATCACAAGTAGGTAAAAAAAATACATTTTCATCCACAGATATTAACGTAAAAATAAAATTAAGTTTTTTTTTTTTTGTACTTCAAGTAAAAATATTAACAGCTATTACTTAATTAAATATTTTAATACGCTATTTAACAAAATTAAACATATTGTACTAGCGCAAGATATTAATAAAAGTTTTTTTGCAATAACGGTTCAGGCAAAAATGTAACAGAGTTAAATTTGGTCTAACTTTTATTTATAGGCTCTATCTGCTGTTAATATTTTTGCTTGAAGACAATTAAATAAAATCGTAATTTTATTTTTATTTAAATTTCCGTGGAGGTAAATGTTAAATTCTGAAATAATATATTAATTTTACGAATTGTTTACTTAATATAACCAAAATTTTCCTGTAAATTATTTTGCCTCAATTTTCATTCACAAAAATGCGTTTTTGTTTTTTTTACCTTGATGCGGTGCTGGAAAAGGTTATTTTTTTAAATATTATTTGAAGAGCTAAGTTCAAAAACACGATTCAGGAAAAAAATCGCTGTTACGATTTAGTGCAGGGTTCAAACCTAATTTCCCCGGTCTATACGACTATTTTACTGATAGACAACCTAATTACATAAATTTGAAAAATCCATTCAAATGCACAAGAGGTCAGATTACATTGCTGATAGACAACCTCATTTCATAAACATGTTTATTTTCTTCCTGTAGATTTATTAAGAAGTATTGTGACACTGACGTATTATATTTTCTAAAAGTTTAGTTTGCGAGTGGTTTGCGATCTTTGCTTAAATAGTTATCGATATTTGCGATTCAAAATTAACATGTACAGTATGAGGGCTATAAGTATAATTTCAATGTAAAAAACAAATCGGGAACCACTAATTGGAGATGTTGCAATCAAAAAGAATGCAATACCTCAATTACCTTGAACGCTAATAATACCATTGTAAGAGAAGGAAGACATTTGTGTACCCCAGACCAGATCCGAAATTTAGTTGATGCTACAATAGACGAATGCAAGAATGCAGTATGTGTCAATTTAAATACTGTGCCAAAAATATTCGAAGAACATTTTTATAACAATGTGGCTAATAATGAAATGGCTGTGCATGAGATTCCTCCGTTTCTTTCTAAGAAGGATACTTTATATAGGGCACGAGCAAAATATTTGAAAGTAGGTCGTGGTGTGATATCTAATACTAAGGATGTAAAATTACCGGAGCACATTGTTAAAGATTTCTTTTTATTTGACGATGGCGATGAAAATAAAATAATTATTTTTGGTACTCAATTGGCAAAACAAAAGTTGAAAACTGTTACTACATGCTACGGGGATGGCACTTTCCGAGCGGCACCTAAGCCGTTCAATCAAATTTATACAGTACATGCGGACTTATCACACAATGAAAATGCAGTTGGTTTTGTGCCTCTAGTTTACGCATTTCTTCCTGACAAATGCCAAAATACATACTATCGTTTTTTTCGGGTACTAAAGGAACAATTTGGCATGAACATAAAAACATACAATATAAATAAAAATAATATTTACGAAAAGTATTGTTAATGCACCTAGGTAAAAGAAGTTTAAGAATTCCGTATTATTTTGGTTTGTTTCGGATTACCTACTTAATTTTTTTTTTTTTTGGTCAGTAAGGTACCTATTCTGTTATTTTATGTGATTTTGTGTTTCATTGTACATTTGGTGAGTTGCGAATCTGGTGAGTTGTGAATCTGGTTAGTTGAGAATCTGGTGAATTGCTACTAAGCGGTCTGATTTTAATGCTTTCTGTAACACCAAAAGAAAATTAAATGAACTAGCACTTTTTTTATTTGTATACCTAACGACCTCTTAATGAAATTGGACTGTGTTTGCTTCCCTATGAGTGAGTAGGTTGCCCTTAACACTAGGACCACAATTCCATACTAACTAATTGATTGCTAAAAAGTAGTGAGTCGCACAAAAGTAAAGCATATTTTACTGGAGATAAAAGAGTTGGTCCACTATCACTACTAAAATGGAACACGATAAATCCGCTCGGACACTCGTCCTGAATCCTGCATTTATGTAGTCAAGTACTAACAATCAAGAGCGACCAAAGGGCTGGCTGGGAACAGAGCTAACAATGAATCCAAGTAAATATCATGGTGACTTGTGAAGCCTGGTTTTCTGCTTTGGTCATTTGCTGAGCAAACATGCGTCAACTGCTGCTGTTAAACGTACTGCTTATGCATCTCATAGCTGACCTCTGAGGTCATGACTACTTAACCGGACTATCCTGTGGCTGCCTTAAGCCTCCGGGCATGGGCGTAAAATAACTTATATACTAGGCGAGCGCTCGCTAAGGGCACCCCCTGTGGGGTACGAACTTCGGCTTAGGTCGTCGCTGGGGGGAGGACAGCAAGATGGGACAGGTTGGATCAAATCTGGATAATTATTATTAACAGGGGAATTTAAAGCTACAGGCTCAGCATCGACGCGGGCTGGAGCATCGTCGAGCAAGGGTCGGGGGGGAGTATTATTTATTCGGGGTCGCCATCGCGGAGGACCTCAGCAGCGAGGTCGGCACGTATCGTAAAATTTTAATATATAAATGATTATATGGCCACTTATCTTGCACAATGACATTAACAAAATTACCCTCTGAGTGTCAAAGTCAGTATACAGGATGTCTGAAAACAGACATATTTTTATTACCTACATGATATACTTTTGCAGGATTTGTAACACTTCTTTCTCTTGCAGGGCGACTGGGTGTACCCCCACCGTCCTGGAGACTACGCGACCCTCACCAGGAAGTACCTGGGCTCCCTCTACTGGTCAACTCTCACCCTCACCACCATCGGAGACCTGCCGACTCCTGAGACCAACGCCGAGTAAGTACACTGCATGTTTGTTTAACGATTTACTGTTTTTCTCTAAAGCAGGGTATGGAATAGGCTAACAATGGCGAAAGAACTGCCTGCGAAGGTTTTTTGCAAAGTCAAAGTAATTTATTTCAAGTCGGCCATTAAAAGGCACTTTTGAACGTCAAAATTTACAAGAAAATAAAATTACAGTGTTAAACTTTTTAAACGAGCTACTTTGTCAAATAGTTCAACAATTTAATACAGCTGAAGCAGGATCATATTATTATCTAATCTAATAGTTGTCGGTTATAGCATGGGAATAGCGGTCATTCTGTATTTTCTAGCATCTTTTATTTCAACAACTGAAATCAAATCCGTTAAGGTCCTGAATGAAGCCAACATTGCCATAAATTGCACAAAACAGAGAGATTTGGAAGGAAAAAGGGAGTCCGTTGCCCAGCAGTGGGACACAAAATACCTAATAAAAAAACGTCCTGAAGCTATCGTGATCTTCAACATATTCTAATAAAAAAACCATGCATAGTTTATTATTTGGGTTCCGACGGAGAGATAATAGGGAGAGGTCAATGACCGATATTGCCACGCTAAAATGCAATAACTACAGCAAGTTTTATTGCGCAAGTTGACGTCCACAATCTACTTGCGCTTTGTAAACATTCACTGCCAGTTGACAGGCGAGTTTAATCAGCTAAAACTGTGGAAGAACAAACTTTCGCATTAAAAATTGCCTTTAAATAATAAAAGATTTTTCTTACAGTCAGTGTGCGCTTTTATAATTTCTACCTTGACGACATTATCGTGGACGTCCACGGCATCACAATAACACAGGGAAGTATGTCTGGAAATATATGAAGACGCTATAAAATTTCAGTGTACGTATTTCCATACATTTTATGGAGGTGGATGTGTACGAGTGTACGTCAACAATAATATCGTCACGTTAGAAATTGTAAAAGCGCACACTAAACTGTCGTATTTTCATTGAAAGGAAATAAGTTCCAGCAAAAGTTGTTCTAACCCATTTAGCCCTCGTTAGCCTGGTCTGTATCCAACTTTAAAGTTGGGCACACACATCGCGGCACGTTATGTTGCTTCTCTAAAAAACTGTAATTTAGAAAATTACGTACAAATGGGGAAGACTTGGCAACACTGATATTTAAATACGCATTGAGCTAGCTTGATGCGACCGCTAGCTAGGATATACAACAAAAAATTCACTTAACAGTTAAATATTTTGCATTTTCGTCCTTGGAACGTTAGGGGAGGGTTAGACGGCGGTTTCATTATTGCAGTAAATTATCAAATTTTTTCTATTAGGCATTTTGATACCTACGTTAAAAACGTTTGTTTATATACATTTTTTCTTCAATAATATCCGCAAAAATTGGTGAAATTCCACAACAATTGCTTTAGATTTATTCGACAATTAAACAAAAGGTTCTATTTTCAATAAGAAGTAGGTACTTTTATCATTTTAATATACCTAGTACCTAAACAAATTCTGAGAATAATTTTCTCGTCTGTTATTTTCAGGCGGGTCTTACAAGATATGTATTTATAGCGACTAATTTCAAGAAACACTTTGTTTTTTTGGTTCTAGACTCTATAGCTGTTTAATATTTGACTCTTAAAATCAAGTGTTTTATACAAGACCTCCCCAATTAAACGCGGTTTTAACAACCTCACTTAACCTAAAGAACAATTCACATTTCCCTAAAACCTTTATGATACAGTCACTCCAGTTCTACCAAACTTCAGAACTCGAACAAGTACCAAAATTACGAAGATTCAAGGAGGTGACAGTTTCTAAAAAAAGGTTCATCACAACTGTTGTTGACAAAGTTTCTTTATATTCATCAAAAATGAGGCCAAGGCGCCCCCTTGTTTACACAATTACAATTATTCTGCCACTTGCTTTTTTATACTTTTTCATGTTACTTTATGATATATTTTTAAAGATAGAAAGAAGGACGCCATTTTCTTTTTTTTTTAATAACTGGCGCAAAATTTCAACGCCGGGTTCAGAATTATATACTGAATCCATGGTAACAGGTTCCGCGTTGATGTCATGCCACCCTGTATTGTGGAAAAACATTATTATTATGCCATTTTTTATTTATTAATTATGCTTCGATGAACTTCGTGAAATCTGTTTGTTTGTTCTGCGATTTTAATACTAAATAACTGTATTCATTTTAATTAGAGCAATTATTAGTCAGAGTACTCGTTAGTCGTAATTACAACAACATTTAATTCAAATATAAACCCTAAGAAGCGGGTTAATGACCCAGTAAGGAATTTGTTGTAATGCAGAAGGTCCTTAAAAAAGTCTCATTAAACCGAGCTGAATTCCAATTTCGGTTCACCCAATCATTACGTAAGGGTTAGATCATTAAAAACCGGAATTGCGTACTTACGGAATTGGCAAAACTTTTCAAGAACTTGCGCAAGTAATTAGAGTTAAGAGTTGAATTAATTGCCAAGAAAATTGATGGAGTAATTCATTATTTATTACAAAATGTAAAAATAAACAAGTTATTTGTTGCTTACGTAAGAACTAATAAGCAATTATGTAATTTGTTTACTAACAATATCTTCCAATGTTTATACCAGAAAGGAGTTATACCCTTGGTTTAAAGCACTTTTACAAATTCATAAACAAAATTACGGGTCAAATTGAGAATCTTCGTCTTTTTTTTAAGTCAATTAAAAATAAAGTTCCACGTTCCACTTTTAAAATTATGTGATACGTGGATATTAAAAAGGCGTGTACGCCCGAACGAACAACAAAATGGTGAACTCAAACATCGAACATTTTGTTCGCATGTGCGTACCGCTACCAAACAACATCAAACACTGTGATCCTCAAAAGCGATCGTGGGGATCCAATTTCGCTGTTCCGTGTGGACGGTGTTCGGAAATTTTGATGCAACATTGCAAGCCTTGGAGAATCCATGGCTACTAAAGAGAGTGGGGTGGTTGAGCGTGAACACAAGTCGAACTGTGTTCGTATGTTGTTCGCGTTGGCTTTGCTAAAATACGTTCACACGTACGAGCCAAATGTTCCGTGTGCGTTGTTCGTGTTCGCCATGTTTCGTTCGTTCGTGCGCCTAAACATGATGGTACAGACTTTAATGTATTGAAAAGTAATAAATAAATAAATAAAATTGTTTATTTGGTCTCAAACGATTACATTTTCGAAATTTTAAATGAAACAACCCCAGTAAGTTATTAATAATACTTGTGTTGGAGTAATGATAATAAAAGTATAGAATGTTCACAACTGGACCGTGTAAATTGCCTATAAAAATATCAATTTCTATTCTCGTCTCTCAATATAAAATTCTAAGAATTAGTCGACGTGTGAAAGTCTTAAATAAAAATTGCTTTATCCACATTTTATAGGAGACTTTAGTGCTAATAATAAGTCTGGACACTTTCATGTCTAACATGATATTTTATTGTAATTTCGCTAGGTAATTGTTTTTGTCATATCACTTGATATCAAATCAAAAGTACAGTGGCATTTCAAATGTATTGTGGTATTTACCTACATAATTGTAAAAAAATGTTGTACTTAAATGCATACGCAAGTATATTGACTGACTATATACAGGGTGTATCGGAAACGTGCGGTCAAATTTAAGGGTGAGGTACGTCTCATTAAACTTAACAACTTTCTCCATGGGCTCGAAATCGCGAAAAGTTATCAGCTGTCATACAAAACTTCAATAACTACTCGAGCCAAATGTATGGGACGGCTGATTATTTTAGATTACGATGTTGTTCCCATGGACATAGACGGGTCACTCCGCAGTTTAGGTATGAAGCTACAAGTACACGGCGGGCTCGACTTGTTGGGCCAATTCAGTGAGTATAACGTAGTCAGACTGAAGATCTAAGAGTTACGCGATAGAATGAGGGCAACTTCTAGGTGAATATAACTGTAGGTAATAAGCGCTGTGTGACCTGAATTGCACTTTATTTTGACGTGGCAAAAGTTGCTTTTTATTTAAATGATTTTGCGGAGTGTCCCATCTGTATTAATCTGTGCCATGGATAAAATTGTTCAGTTTGATGGATAAGTTTGACCACACCTTTCTGATACATTCTGTATGTATGCAGTAACCTAACTACAGTTCTTCCACAGTTAGGTTACCTCTGATACTGTCAAATCGTAGTGATCTTTATTTTCGTCACGATAAAATTGCTGTCAGAGGTCAAATAATTGTGAAAAGACTGTAAATCAAGATATATAATTCAATTATTAGTAAAGGTTGCCGGAAAGCTAATATTTTTGTACGTTAAAAAAACTAGGAAATTAATGAATATTTACCATTAACCAGAAAACTTCGGATAAAAGCTTTTGAAGGTAAAACTTTCACATTTTATTTGATTATGGGACTTCGTTTGGAGAATCGAATAATATATTCAATTTGATTAGGACAGTCCAAGTCGAGTCAAAGTTCAAACAAGATCTAGAAACGAATAAAGTGGGATCAATCAAGAATAAATCAGTATTCCATTAGATTTGATTTTTTAAGAATATTCTTACTTAAAACGTTTTCTGTACTTGGAACGTTAAAATATTTGTTAGAATAATTCACAATGTTTCTCGATAAACAGACTTTTTCTTATAACAAACTCTTACATAAAGCCTAATAAGTAGTTGCCTTTGTTTCGAAATAGTTAATATATCCTTGTTTCGAAATAGTTAATATATCCTTGCAAGAGCAAAAGTGGAGAACTTCTAGAACTACACATAAACAGTTTTTTTTTAGACAATTAACAATTTAAAACAAACAAAATACGTTTATACAACAAAAAAATACAGTCTTCCAAAAAAACTACGTTTTCAAATAAAACTAATTGTGTAGTGTTTTTTTTGGAAGTCGGTAATTTTTTTCTTGTTTTCAGTTGTGGTTTAGGAGTATGAGGAACAGGGTGTAAAGTTCACTCATCCCCCATAGAAAAGGGAGGATCCTCCGACCAGACGGGTGTCGTGTCTGGCGGGCAACTGCCCAGAGGTTTGAAGTTGGGAGATTCTATATATGTTTATCGCGCGGTAAACTCTAATTGCGTGATGCAGGATTTGAGTGACGTCAGGATGTTATGTGACGTCAGGTCTTTGATACGTAGTTCGCATGTAGCGATGTAGATGCCGCTACAGTGGTACCTACGTCACATAAATTTGTATGTATGAAGGGGTGGCAGGGACATCGACGCGAAAACTGTTACCATGGATTAATTACATGATTTAGAACCGCCCTGCGTTGATATTTTTCGCTGGTAAATTAAAAAATTAATCTGATTTTTCATAGAAAAGTGCGCGGTCAAAATGTATGGAACAGCAGATTTTTTTTCATAACCAACGAAAAATTTCAACACAAAGGGGGTCAGAATCATGTATTCATTTCATGGTAATAGTGTCGAAGTCCCTGCCACCCTGTATAGTACCACTAAAAAGAATACAACCGAATTGAGAATTCCTTTTTTTGAAGTCTGATAAAAAAAAGACACAATAGAAGTGAAAGTTACAGTAAATATGGCTGATGACAGCTGGAACCGAGTTTATGTATGTAATTTACCGTCACCGACCGATTGTAGCCGAGTATACCCGATTCGGCATCACCGACCCGAGCGTGGCTTTCAGTTACGTTCACTATTCAAGTAGTTTTCACTTTAATTTAGTAATATGATTATTTACAGCAGAAATTATCCGTCAAGTATAGTCTAACCTTACTTCTACGTTAACATTTTTTGTTTTGTTTCTTTGTTTTCTAATTAACTGCCTGTCTCATTCCAAGAAATAACTTTGCGGGTATCTTATCTGTGCACGAATGTACGTACAGAACAATAAATAACCGAAAAGAAATACTAACACCGAGCATTACGATCTGTAATTCAATTAGGAAAGGCGATACTGCTGTTATTAACCCTCCCTTCACGTACGCACTTTACCTCGGGAAAAGTACCGGTTTTGTTGAGAACACCGCTCTTGTAAAAATACAATTACCCGAGATTGCTTTCCGAGAGGTTTTCCGCGTCCAATCTTTCCCACAGTAAAGAGCGAGTGGTATTGTAGTGTTATACCGGGGCTTTGAAACAAGCGACGGTAAAGCCCAATGGATTTGCAAGTAATAGCGAAATATGACATATGGGCTCTCATAATCCTTAGCTGTGAGTTTGCATATTTTAACAATAAACCTTTGAATTTAGAATCAAGTCTTGCTTTTTGTTTTTATTTGAGTTTCTAAATCAGTGTAATAACTAGCATAGACCTCCATCTAAGCTTATGACAATAGACACGTTAGTTGCCGGCTCGCAGTGCTAAGAAAGCCTAAATGAAAACTATTTTCTCGTCTTCCTGGTAACCGATGTGTCTATGGCAAAAACGTAAGAGGGGTTAACTAGGCGTGGGCTCTCTCTAACATATAGGAAGTTTCGTAAGAAAAAAGAGACGTTTTTATATTTTTACGTGTTCATATTTTAAACAATTTCCGGGACACTCATCGACGTCATGACAATAAAACTTATATTGTGTCTAGTTCAGTGTCCCGGAAAGTGTTAAGGCTTCCTCTATGTTAGTTATTCCTATGAGGTTCCTACTCGTCACTTGTTTCAAAGCCTTTGTGCCAGCGGTTCTATAATGTTTGTCACTGAAGACTTACAGAATTAACAGAGGTTGTATGTGTGGTAGCACGCAAGGAGGCCCCAAATTTCTGCCGCGTCGCGGGCTCAAATCCCGCCTGCTGCAGTTCAGGTCCAATCGAGGGTATGTCTCATTACGCCACGCGATTGGTCAGATCATAAATAGTAAGCGTTTTTTAAATTCCAGCCAGTACCTATTTGAATTAAAAAGAGGTTATAATTTGATTGAAGAATACAAACTCGAGTTGACGTTTTGATTTTAGAATATCCCGAAAGTTTTCTTTCCCGTGGCCGTGTTTCGTTGTTTGGTTTCCCGAAATTATACAAGAGTTATCTTCATTAAACCGAGGTCGCAGAAGAGACAGAATTTGTGTTCGATGTTTCAAGAAGTGGGACACAAACATTGCTGCTCGGATTGAATTTGTATTTTATTTTTTTTGGTATAATGATCATAATCGAATTTAAGTACTAATTTAGATAGAAGATTGGTTTTTGTGCCTACATACCTACCAATGAATAATAAAACTAACAAAATAAATTCCTTTTTTAAAAGCAAAATAATACAATGTGCAGTTTACGTAGAGCATAAACCAAGGCTCGATAATGTGTTGAACCAATTTTAAGCCGTTAGTCCTTTTAAGCTACGGTTTCCCAGAAGTGCAGTGGCCGCCATATAGTGTCTGCAATTTACAGGCCAATGACGTCTCTGAAACGTTGTTTAATAAATTAAGTTGGTGTGTTTTCCTAGAGACCATAATGTCAAAACCCCGTTGCCATCATTTTCATGACAGCCGTCACTGCGACCGTTGTGTGGCGGCCACAACTTTTTTGGGAAACCGTAGCCGAAGTCTAAGCGTATGCTGAGACGCAGGTGACGCAGGTCCACGAAGCGCAGGGCAGAGCAGATTTTATAATGCATGAACGTACTGACAGCTGCGTACGTGCGACGCAGACATTTGTGCCTGTCCTGCCCTGCGTCTCGTTGTAGAGCCGGCACAGATTTCTGCGCGACGCGTGCAGGTTGTCACTTGTTTTTTTGCTGAGACGCAGGTAACGCAGCACAGCCAGTCTATTGTTTGTACTAGCTAGGTCGCGAATGTGTCTATGTAGCTGCATCACAGTATGCGCTCGCGGCCTATGTCTACCTCGCCTGCCCTACCCTGCAAAATCTGTACTGTGCTGTGCTGCGTCACCTGCGTCTCACCATACGCTTAGCCATAGTCCTTTGACTTCGTGCTCTTGTTAATTTTACAAGAAAATATAAGTTTTTCTCACATTACAAGTTGAACAACAACATTCTCAAACAACGTGTCAAAATTGAGTCTGAAAATTAAGCCTGGATTTGTTAATCAAAACTTTTTCACAAATGTTACAAGTTGTACTAAGTTAAGATTACATCTTACTTTTAGTAACTTGTACTGATGTTAGTGTAACATAGAACAATGTCGAAACTTTGATAAACACAATTTAGGACATTACCGCTTTAAGTTTATAATGGAAGTCACTTAGTGCTTTCAAATTTTGTTGTTTTGCAAACAACGTGTCATAAGATTATAAGTTTTTGTCGAGCTAAAATCTTTGATAAACTAAAGTGTTTTCATGAAAACTTTGAAGGATAACTCTAACAAGAAGACAACACTGAAGATGTTAACTAACACTCACACATTCTAAAAATACCTACAAATATTCTTACCTAAAAAAATAAACTATCCCTAGTTATTTTCTAAGCTAAGTCGTTCACAAAGGAAAGCATTAATAAATCTCAAACAACACTCAACTACGCGATAAGCGCCATCTTATTTTCACTCAAAACCGTTCACTGAGTGACAGGCTCCCATTACCAATAAAAGCACCCTGTGTATATCGTATTTCTGCACTCTCATCACATCACTTCCACATTGCGCAGCCTGTATAAGCCCTTTATATTTCCAAGAAATGTGTGATCTATTTGATGGATCGGAAAGATATAAGAAAGGGGACATTTGAATAATAACCAGCTGAATATATTTCTCCAATCTAGGTTCCCGAGAATAAGAAAATATTCGGATAAATCTGGAGCAAGGAAAGTCGTTTGAATTCATAAATTCAGCTTATATTTCCTTTAATGAAATGCTTCAAATTACGCACTCAAGCTCTGACGAAACAGAGGCGAATGCCCAGTGGAATGCGGGACGAAATTCACCCGCACCGATTGCTTCAACAACTTGTATTGTGTTCATTAGTTGCATGACTTCCTAGTCATAAAAACTATTGATGCGTGCAGTCGCGTTCCGCTTCCTTTGCGAGATTCACCTCAGTTTGAACAGAACAGATTCATTCTCCGTCTCACTTACGGACATACCGTAAGTTAGACAGAGAGCGAAGCGCCCGTAACGACGGCCGAACGAATGGATTTCGCTTAGGGAGTAGGCCCCCTGAGACAAAGCCCGAGCGGGATGCGGGACGAAATTCGCTCGCACCGATTGTGTCAACTAACTTGTATTCTGTTCAATCTAGCGCGAATAGTCGCGGGACACTTCATAATCACTAAAACTGTCGAAGCACTCAGTTGCGTCCGTATCGTGGTTGGGTTTACCTCAATGTCGCCAGAGCTTAAGACTAGATTCGTCCAACCTAGGTCAACCGTATATTTTTCTAGAACTCATAAATACAGCTGCATGAACCGAGCGAAGAAAATAAGATAAAAAGACACAATTTACTCATAAGACATGAACTAATTATGTCTATATTTCTCTCAGACTTGAGGCGACGATGTTGCCAGATGAGACAAGAAAATGGAGAAAAGATTTATTTTATGAAGACTTGAATGTATCAATGTGTCGGTTATTCTTTACACCGAAATTAACATACAGACATTTAAGGCAAAAATCTATACATAATATTATAAATTGAAGTCGCTTTTCAGGTATGTCTGTATGACCGACTGACTGCGTTGTTCTTCTAGACTGCGCCACGGATTTTAATGCTGTATTCACCATAATTTTGAAAATTTATTCCGGAAGGTTATGTGTATAATACTTTTATTTTTCGTACTTAAAAGAAAAAGAAGGAAATAAATGAAAAAGGTAATCGTAGACGAAATGGGGCGAAACTATGTGGAAACAGTTTGACGTGTAGTTATACAACCAAATGACGTGATACGAGTATTATATCATGTTCAAAGAGTTTCTGTTTACGTTAAAATGTTTCATAGTATAATGAAATATTTTTGTAGGTAAATGTTCTGCACTTAAAAAGATAAACTAATTCCTGTCAATATTGCTCCATAATTTGATTGAGTGCGCCGGAGAAAGGACACATTTATGTGATCAACTTAAGTATAAGTACATTACGGAAGTATATTTTTCTGAAAATAAAATATTACAGAAAAAATAGTCATGAAATAGGTTCAGAAAGTGAAGACTGTATTTTGTGTCAGAATAATCATTAAGGGTACACTAGTCGACGGCTCGAACTCGTTGGTGGGCGTCAACTACTATGCATGCTAATTAGTCAAATTATTTATTTATTTAGTTTTATTTTGTTTAGTATTTATAAATATATATAATATAAATCTAGTTAATCTATATAAATCTAGTTTTTATTAATTTATTTAGTAAAATAGACGATGATTTATAATGAAAACGAGCGTGTAAACTTTCATGAACAGACCTTTGGGCGTATAGATATTATCAAAAACTGGATTTATTTACTCAAAATAAAATTATTTAAGCTATTGAATAAATGAGCTATTCCTGTACGGTTTCTATTTTGCCATTTTCTTACTACATAAATTATTTATTTACGCCTAAAACGAATGAAAATTTGTGTTGAAATATGGAAGTTTCGACGCCCATAACTTCAAATATTTTTTTCCATATATGGCTAGACATAATTTTTAGTTTTGAACAAGTATACCTTCAAATAGACGAGTAATCACCATACTACGTTTGTATGGAAGAATGACCGACTAGCGTACCCTTAACTGTCGTTGATAAGGTGAGTATTGTTTGTATTTTCTTTTTTTTATGGAAGTTGGCAGTACCGCCACTGTATACTATTTACTATTGAAGAAGAAAAAACACTAGCAATAACGACTCTTAGTATGATTTTAAATCTTGATAAAAAATAAATAAATAAAATACATTTATTTCCGGTAATAATAACAGTAATTCTAATTAAAAGATGTTCTTAACACTGCAAGGTTTTTTATTCGGTACACAATAGTAATGAGATTTTGCAAACAAAGTCAAAGCATTTATTTCAAATAGGCCCTTGTACTCGTATGGCACTTTTGAACGTCAAAATTTACAAAAAAAATTGAATTGAATCTAGTTGCCCCTTCCAAAAGGTAGTTTTCATATGGAGAAGAATGGACAAGAAACTCCACCGTTACTCTTATAAAATGTTTTACAATATTTTGTATGGGTACATTAATTATATGTTGTTTAGACCTACAATAAAATTACTATACCACAATAGGTAAAAAGAATTAAAAATGAAGCAACAAATCAATCTGCCTAGCCTTTTCTCAACTATGTTGGGGTCGGCTTCCAGTCTAACCAGATGCAGCTGAATACCAGTATTTTACATGGAGCGACTGCCTATCTGACCTCCACAACCCAGTAACTGGGTAATACGATACCCCTTGGTAAGACTGGTGTCAGACTTTCGGGCTTCTGACGACTCGTAACGACTGTCAAAGATCTACGAATGACAGCCGGGACCAACGGCTTAACGTGGTTTCCGAGGTACGGAGGATTCTCGGTATGTAAAGATGGTCACCCATCCACTGACCAACCCCGGCAAGCGTAGCTTAACCTGATGGATCGACCAGTGCGGCTGTTGTTACTTAGCCACGAGCTCCTCTAAAAATGAAGCAACGATAGATAAATTAATTATGTGATAGATGGTGCTCACATAATTATTTACAAACACCGTAAAAGTAGACGATTTTCCTAAAATTTCACAATTAATAAGTCTCTTTGTGAGGAAGTAATCTCAGAATGTAAAATTAACGTCATAAAAAAAATAAAAAAAAATAACTTCTTCTTTGTCTCCTCAACACTAATTCATCGCTAAGCTTCAAGAATTACACAGTATTTTCAAAACCTTTTTTTTTTTTACTTCAACCATAAACAGTTTTCTCGACGCGTTGTACCGAAGTATCAGAATGCGTCACTTTTATTTCACAAGTTTCATCCAATTTTTACAGTGGAGTAAGCAAAGATTCGTCTACATTTCTTTCGGTGTTTCGGTAAACCGAATTATGAAAACGAAACTATTCGAATATAGAACGTCTATTTCCTTCTTTTTTATATAAACGTGTTTTTGTTTTCCGAAACAAGATTTCAAATGGTGTTAGAATCGTATTTATGTATAAATCAAATATGAGAACTGTGGATATGTATTTTTTTTTATTATAGAACAATTTTTTTGAATAAGGTCTCTTTTAAAGTCGAAAATTTTGTAGGTGGATTTGTTTTACAACAAATATCTAATATATGAAAAACAAGAAGAAAGAGGAATAAAAATACGAAATGTCTCTCTTACATTTTTATATTTACTGTATTTTCAGTGTATCTAAGCTCTGTATCAAGAGGTTTTGGTTTTGCCCAAACCTCTCGCTACCTGAACATAATATACTCAAGGTATTTCTTGCACAATGCAACTCTTCCATTTAGTTAAAAGCAAAACACCCTTAAATCCACAACACGTAAAAATATTGAAATAACACGAAAATACTTTCTACTTTTCAAGAACCATCTCTCGGTACCATTGTCTGTCTAATACACTGAGTCACACAGCACTCGGCAGACGGAATCGATTTAAATCACATGTCTGCGACTAAATCGAGTGACATTTCTGTCTGTTCAAGATTTCAAGGAGCAAATCGACAATACCCCAGTATTTGCTTCTCATTTGATATGAAACTCGATTTAGGAAAGAGTTTCCACCGATTTTTGATGATTACGCGAAAATATTTATTGAACAAAAATCTTGCTACGCTTTCGTAGCAGCGCGCTACGAAAGGTCTACGACGAGGTGCTACGAAAGGTCTACGACGAGGTGCTAGGACTTTCTTAATCTGCATTACAAAATAGAAACTAGTATTATTTTTATCTTGAAAAAATATCTAAAGCATAAAATAAAATACTCGTTTGTTCTTAGCCGTCTAAAGATGCTATGATTAATTACCAAGACATTACTTAGCACTAACTTTAAACTTAATTGTTTAGCGCCACGTTTTTATCTCAAGCAAACGCTCAAGCAGAATGTTTTTCTTGACATTTTGTTTCTATGCAAGGACTACGCTTTTAATTAGTTAATTTGTTTTTCTAAACAAAAGTTTGTTAATTCCCATTTAATTGTATTTTGTGATAAATGCCAATGACAACTAACGAAATCTTATCGATAGAAAATTAATTAAGCACTTTTCACTTAACGTAGTACATTTATATGCTTAAGAAATTCTATTTTTGTAGAAGAGACTTAAAAAGAAGTTATCGTTTCTGGAATCTCCAATATCTTAAACCAATAGAAGCTCAAAAAAGCTAATGGCGTTCCCCAAAATTTCCGGGCATAATACGACTGGTCATCGATAAATCTGTCGAAACGAAGGAGCCTCTCTATAAATAACCACAGGACAGACTGCCCCAAGTGTCTGCCTTCCATGTATGATTTATGACATCCCTAGGCATCACTTAGATTTGGCTATAAAACACTTTTTTGAGAAAGGTTAAGCGTCATGGGTAGGGTCGAAGAGTTATGCGACTTCTCGATTTTGTTTCTTAATCGCTTTGCACTCGGAATTACTGTTTTTACTGGTATGAATTTTTCTTTAGAAATGTGTAAAGTCAGCCAATAGTGATGCCCTGCCTCAAATAAAATAAAAAGAAATGGGACTTGTTTAAATAATATGAAAACGTTTGATATTGTAAATGGGGATAAAAACTGCGTCTTGCTCACTTCAGATGTCGCTACTGTCGAGTGTTCCTTGTGATTAACAACAGAAACAAAATAATTGACAGTAATGACAGTATAGAAACACTCAACAGTGCTGCCATCTCACGAGCGAGCTTTCAGTTATTTACCCGTTGGCATTGCAAACGATCCTACGACTTTCTACGTTTTTATTAAAAATGGTTTCGTTGGTGTCACTCTTATCATCAGTTTATAGCATTCCACTGCTGAACTCTCCAACTGAAATCCACAAAAGTTTAGACCAATCGATCCAAGACCAGTCCAATCCATTCATTTCCAACTACATTAGTTACTGACTTAAGCATATTGCGTAACATGCAAGTAAATAAATAAATAAATATCTTATCTTATTCGCAGGCACATTTTGACCTTAACGTGTACCGTACACATTTTCACATAACTTAATGAACAATAAGAAAGTCAATTCAGAATCCCTCGTATGACTAAGCCCTGGTGACGTTCTTAGTTTCATCCTAATTATTAAAATGTCAACAACTTCTGCCATACACAACTTGAACAAGGCAAGCTGAAACTTTTCTCTAAGTTCATAATTGTTCATAGTTGTATATATGTGCCCGTGACGGAGCAAAACTAACCCCGAACCCGTCTTCACAGACCTATCAAACAATATGCTCTGTGCAATTTTTTTACGCCATCCTAAACTAGCTGATACCTACCTACCAAATGGTTAAAGACCACCACCAAATATTTGCACCATAAGCTTATATCTATGTATACCGGCTCAAATTTTTTACCGTCTCGAGAATAATATGGTGTGTTGTGTAAGTGGAACAGAAGCCATACCCGGGAATATTTGCTTAGTAGTATTGACCACGCGGGCGGGTCCGATGCGCGAGTGGCTTGTGCGCCTGCGAAAGGATATCAAAGAGGCCGACAGCAAGTGCGGCGACTACCTATTGGCCGCTAAGGAAAGCTACGAATTCATTGATAAATTCCGCACATTTAGTAGGGTGCGTATGATTTGAATTTCGATATTTTTTATAGTTAATCAAATAAAAAAATATCTGTGCCATAGGCTTCTACTCCGTTCAGCTATTATACCCTATTTTTTTTCGAGACGGTAAAAAAAATCATTCGGTATATGTATGTATGTACATCTTTTATACAAATAAAAGATGTTTTTGAGAATTTTATTAAGCTCTTAATGCTAGACGCTTTGCTTTGCTAGACGTTTAGCGCCGGTGAAATTTACCGAGCACTAGGCTCGGTAAATTTCACCGGCGCTAAACTGAATGGGCTAGGTGTAATAGATATTATATAGCTATCAGCGTTGAATTGGTCTTGTGCCGTCTGCCGTGAAGTACGCTTTTCAAATGGGATTTTAAGAGGTATTTCAATAGTATTGATTAGGCCTGAAGTAGGTTGAGACTGTACTTGACATTACGAGAATACAAGTGATGTTAAGTATACTTAAATCGAGACATAGTGAAGTACATCATTATTTATTAATATCACTAAAACGTGGGCTGAACACATTTCTAATTTTGGTATTAATGCAAGATGAAATATTATAAATAATTTCGAACGTTTGACTAAAGGTGAATTTCACCAATGATCGCAAAACATGATCAGCACATCTAAACCGCGTTTAAGAGCCGTCAGTGTTCTGAACAGACCAGGAGATTTAATCAACTTCTGGAGAGACGTGGGCTGGTTGGAATAACCACTGACGGCCACCGGCCCACGCATAATGGTCCAACACCATGTCATCAACATGTCATCATTTTTGTGGAATATTAACACTGACAGCTCTTGAACGCGGTTTAGATGTGATGAAAAGGTATAGATATAAAAGCTATGACTAGTGATTTATGTTAATATGTATGGCTTTGTTTTAAGTGACTATTTTTAAGCAGCTTTAGGATCATCACGATAAGATACAGATACATATATCGTGAGATACAAGTAGTTGAACGGAGTACCTACCCGATAAAATTCAACAAAATGTCTGCCGTACTTCATCATGTTTAAAGACCTAAAACTATAATAAAACTGACAACAAACTCCCATATGTGTCAGAATGATATTTCATTTGCTAACTTCTGAATGCTTAATGACTTAGAAAATAGTATAAAATGCAGATACCTTTATAAATGTACTCAGAAGTTTGTCTGAACCTAACGAGGCAACTAATAGTTATACAAAATTCGGTGCGAGTTTGAATTAGTCCATTTCACGACTCATTGTATCGGAAAATTGTTTTGTCTAATGAACATTTTGTGGTTCTGTCCTAATAGCGTGATGTTCTAATTGTCCGAATGTTGTGTATCTACTAATTTATATAATCAAGTTTACGGAGCTTATGGCTCAAGTGTTTTTTGGGGATTACTCATATTTCTGGAAAGTTTGATTTTAAAATGTCAGCCTTGACAAAAAATAAATGAGTGAGTACTGTAGTTGCATAAACTGTTGTAACATTTGACACCTTGGCTGACAGTACCAACCTCTTGGAAAATGGGTTGGTACCATCTGATGGACTGGATGGAATGGATTGGTCAAATCAAATAGCGCGCGCTTCCCCGGCTTCCTGTTACACACTTCCGTCCCTTTTCACGAAATCACTCCCACAGAATGAAGGCAAGCGAGAGGAAAGATGTTACACATCAACTAGAATGGGTCTGAGTATTATCGAAGCAAGCAGTCATTTGTCATTGACACTGTTTGTATTGATGAACAACATAGTTGGGTTTTTCCATCAGGATTTTATCAGTAGCAGCCTGGAGTCTGGATTTGTGCCCGGTTGATGGCAATAGGCTCGGCCCCTATTACGTGGGACTTAAACATAACTAGCGAACTGTGGGTGTACTTTAGTACACCTCTGCGTAACGCTTCGGGGAAAGCAAGCGTGATGTTATGTGTAACAACATTGTATTTGGAGGAGAAAAACACAGAAGATTATCCTGAAACACAACAAATTCTAGGCGCTCTCTAGCCAAAATTAGCGCTGACCAAAACAGAATAAATTAATCTGGCTAAAATCCTCGTCGTGCTTAGCCACGAAATCGATAGTAACAGCCGGTTACACAACGTTCCACTAAGATCACTAATCCTAAGGGCGAATTTCACCCATGAAACTCGTACGATTCATCAACGACTCCGCCTTGGTGTGTAAATGTGGTACTGTTCCACAAACGATGGGACAATGCTGAGACGCCGCCGCGCCGGTGGCGCAGCACAGCACAGTACAGATTTTACAGAGTAGGGCAAGCGACGCAGATATGTCTGCGTGGCCGCGAGCGCATGCTGCGACGCATCTACACAGACACATTCGCGTCCTAGCTAGTACAAACAATCTGTCATTAAAACAAAATTATAAATCACTAATAAAAACAAGTGACGACCTGCACGCAGAGACGCAGACGAGAGATGCAGAGCAGGACAGACCCATGTCTGCTTTCGCTCATGCTTTACAAAATCTGCTCGGCCCTGCGCTGTGTGGATCTGCGTCACCTGCGTCTCAGCATACGCTTAGCCTTAATGTCGTGTCCTGCGTATGCTGTCAGCCGCAAGTTACAGGAACTGATGGAAGCTAGTGATGGCGCCAAAACAAACACAAACACGTGGCCGAATTCTGGGCCAAGTCCATTTAGATTGACATCGACATGCTAAGAAGATGACCAATGAAACTGAGTACCAATATTGCCCAACAATGATGACACTGACAGCTCTTGAACGCGGTTTCGATGTGCTGATCGCGTTCAGCCCTAAACGTCTAAAATGGAATTCCGTAGACTAAAGTGGAAGACTAAAAACAAAACACACTGTCTTGTTAGAAAGCGGTCAGCTTTAATTACTGCGATACCTCTCGACTGTTGAAGTTAGAACCGACAATCCAACATATCTCACACGTTGGGGCCAAGGTTGGGTGAGAAATTATTATTGTACTATACATACCTTTATGTTGGACGTTGTCTGCGGCATGTTTAATTTTCCGTTGAGTTTTCACGTCAAATTCGAATTACAAACGTTAACTTTCGTTCGTGGTCCTTCCGATTTGAACTTCGAATTTAATCAAAAGTTGCGTTCTAATTTGAATAGAATTCTTTTATATGTCATTCACAATTAGATATACATAATGAGTTATTATTATATTAATTAAACTTAATAATTTAAAAAACTTAGTCATTGTGTTTATTTGATTCTAAAATTAATTAATTAAATTAAACAGGAAATTGTGAAGATTTCTTAAATGTTAAAGTTAAAATTACCGAATGTTTAACCAATCTCCCTGCTTCAGATAAAGTTTTACTGTTATTCCTTGTTAGGCGATTCAAATCGTTAATTCGTTAAATATAATATTTTTTACGAAATGTATAAGTTCGTTTTCTTCGTAATTTTACCTCCTTTTCTTTCTAAAGTAAAGTACGACTGAGCCACGACTTAAATTAATCTTTCAATTAATTTTGTCTTTGGAAAATATCACAGTATCTTCCCTCAATCTGTGTAGCAATACGGATAAAGACACCAAATTGGGATGATACAAAATATCGTAAAAGCTGGATTTACTTCCTTTTTTTACGGAAAATTCCTATTTTTTTATTTTATTTATTTATTTATTGGATCTCCAACAGAGGCTACACAATTACATGCAAGTTTACAATTTAGGAATAGGGACAAATACAGTGTGCGCTTCCAATTATAGGAGACCACATCATTCTCTTATAATCTAGGTAAAACATTAAGTTTGACAAAGCGAAAATATAACAATGAATAAATCACAACATACAACATGATATCAGAGATCGAATTAAAATGAGATACAAAACAAATTAATAATAAAAACATTAAGAATAAAATAATAATAATAAAATAATAATCATAAAAGACAACATTTAGAAAACTTCTGAAGAAAATTGTTATTTGCGCTTCGTAAACGGTACAATTATTTCGTAACTTGAAACTTTATTCAATACCAGTATAATGTAGTCTAATAACTTTATGAACTTACAAAACCAAAGAAATCTAAGGCTAAAATATTTACTACTCCTTAACCTCGAAAATGTTTTGAAGATTTACAAGCACGTATTTAGCTTACCTAATTTCTTTCAATAAGTTCCGCATAACAAGGCACTTATGATAATTTTATGATAACAAACACTTTTATTAAACATCGTTATGATCTGACCAATCGCAGGCTTTCGTAAAACGTAAACACTTTATATAAATTACACCATTTTCATATAAATATAAATTATTATATCTTTAAAAATGTTTTCTTACGACATGTGTTTTGTGGACAGTGTTTACTGCATGCGAATTTAGCTCATATTTTAAAGGCAATACGGACGGAAATATAACATTAAAGCGACATATCATATTGCATCGTTGAGCATACGCAATAACGCGTTTTATTGCATGGAAACGATTTTTACAGCGTCACCACTATGCGGTAGAAGGGATTTCGCAGAATATTTCGCACACGAATTATTTGCAAAGCACACCAAATTTACTGTAGGTTTATAGTATTTATTAGGGGTTTACGAGAACAAAAAAGCATACAAGTATCGCTTAGGGCTCTGTCTCACTAGGACACCACTGGCGGCGCAACCATGGTCGGACTGCCAAAAAATATGTGTAATACGCGCAACTGATTAGACGCCTGGTGAAATAAAGCTATAATGTATATTTTGCTGGCAGCGCGATCATGGTTACGTCACTATGGTGTCTTAGTGATGCCTTAGTCTCAGAAATAAGGAGGAAACCGAGCGAGACATTCGAACAACACACTAGAAGACCAAATGGTTTGTAATTCCGTCGCATTTTACGGCAGTACATATAAATTTCTCCGTTCATTAATTCGACATAAACACTGTCTCAAACACTTTGTTGGAGGAACACAGCCAGTGTGGAGCGTAATAAAAATAAAAATGGCGAAGGCAGAAATTTGGAGGCTGTTCGCTTCGCAGCGACAAACTTCTACGACTATAAGCCCAGGTTCGCACTGGCGCTTTTTTAAGCGACGATTTTTTTTCGCGCACTGGGTTTTTAACTCTCGGTATTGAGCCGAGCATTGAGAATCCAACAGAGCGCATCCCAGCGTGTCATGAAAACACACTGTTGGGTTTTCAACTCTCGGCGCTGAGCAGAGCGTTGAAAATCCCGTGCCCGAAAAATTATCGCCGCATAAAAAAGCCTTAATGCGAACCTGGGCTTAATGTGACTAGTTTCTTCATCATAAACTGTATTTCTTTTATTTGTTACTTTTATTTATTAAATCGCTCATCGATGTCGTACAACGGGTTTAGAAAGTTTTCGAACAGCCTTCACTGATTCCGCCATTTTGTGAAACGTGTCGCTTATTTTGTCCGTTATTATTGCTTTTGGGGTGTTTTGTACTATCGCAACTGTTCGAAAACTTTGCACTGTTTTTATATTTTGTTTGTTGTTTTAGTTTAAAACTTCATTGTAGTTGGTTGTTGGTGAATAGTACCTACCTATTTGATTTCCGTATCTTCTTTTAATATTTTTCTGTAGCAACACGTTCAATTTGTCACCCAACAACACCTCAAACACCACAATCCAATTTAATTAATAAATAATTTAATATTTTTTTTTTTTTTTTTTATTTTTTTTTTTTTTTTTTAATTATTAATTAATTTAAACACCTCAATTTAATTTAACACCGCCCGTTTTAAATGCAAATGATAATATAAATTGTATTATTTAAGAATCGTAATTATAACCTGCAACTAAAGATAAACGTGAAACTTTTCCTTCAGGTACATTTTCACAATAGTGAGCTATTTGATTGGCGTGTTCATATTCGCCACTATAGTGGGACAAGTCGGCAATGTCATCACGAACAGGAATGCCAACAGACTGGAGTTCGAACGGCTTCTAGATGGCGCCAAAACGTATATGAGACATCATAAGGTAAGTAGCAATAGTACCTACTATAGTTTGACCAAGACCGCTGTACTGCGCCGGCGGGGGCTGGGACGCCGTGAGCGTTGACGAATGATCGAGCTGCACTGTCACGGTTTCGGTCAAACTATAACCCCGTGGCCCCTAGCTACACGCTCACGCGATTCGCGTCTTGCCACAGTGACTGCGGAGAAAACAAATGAATGAACTTGCTTAGCGCGTACCACAACTCACCGCGACGCGATTTGCGGAGCGACAGACGGAAACAGATGACTCGCGGTTGTCGCGTCGCAAGTCGCATCGGTCGAGGCCATGAACTGGGCCTAAGAGATATTCTTCCTATACGCAAGCAATATACGTGAAAGCCTCGTGCCAATCAGTGCCATAGCTGTCAAACAAGAATTCATCTTAGCTAAGCAAATAGATACCAAAACGGATAATATATTTTCAGGCCAATTTTCTTCAAATATATTGGTGTTTTTGATAGGTATATGAAATCTTATTAACATTATGGAATGCAAATAAAGATAGGAATACGAATATAAAATAAGGTTTTTAACCATTCCATTCCATTCTGCATTAAAAGCTTCTGCAGTTCATTTTTTAATCCGATCAGAGACTAATTTGACAGGTGCAAATGTCAAACTCCACTCACTCACCAACACTCACTTGAATTGTCAAATTAGTCTTTGGAATGAAACAACGAACTATAATGGAAGCCTTCCGGGGGACTTCTGGGCTTCTGCTTGAATCTTGATTATTTGAATGGATCCCATTTTTGCAACACTATGTTACCAAACGATTTTTAAATCTGAACAATCAGTCGACAGTAAAACGAAAAAAAAAACAGAAATGAAAGGGCAGTAATCATATGCATCCTATCGTAACGTTCAAGCACATCGACAAAACAATTCATTCACCCTAAACTCGACTCTACTGCAATGATCTGCCAAGCTACTCAAAAGGCACTGGCCAAAAAAATCCCGTATCAAATAACGACGTAATATATTTCACAGGTACCAGGTGGCATGAAGCGGCGGGTGCTGCGATGGTACGATTACTCCTGGTCCAGGGGCCGCATACAGGGGGGAGGGGACATCAACACGGCGCTGGGACTACTGCCTGATAAGCTGAAGACCGAGCTCGCGTTGCATGTCAATTTGAGTGTGTTGAAGAAGGTACTGTACTGAAATAATAGTGGTTAATAACTTTATTTTCCGACTTCCAAAATTAAAGTTATTTTTCACTTTGTAGTATTGTTTTTGGAAGTCGGTTGTTTTTTTTTTTTTTTTCGTAAAAATGTTTTTATTTTTCTCTTTTTTTTGTTTTGGTACAGCTACCCCACACAAATTCAAATACCACTACCTGCTATATAACAGTGACAGGAACTTATCATATCATCCACATAAACTTAGTAGGAAAAAGACGTATTATTGAAGCTAACTCAAAAAATATCTAAGCACAATTAATATAAAAAATATTGGACCAATTTGAGTTCAAACAAAAAAAATATTTTCGAAATCGGTCCACAATTGACGGAGAAATCGGTGGACATAAATAAAAAAAAACCTACATACGCGACGAACATATAACCTCCTCCCTTTTTGGAAGTCGGTTAAAATATATATACATATATATATATACAAATATAGATTACAGGGTGGATTTTTGAGATTAGGCAGTAAGAGCAGCCACGTGTACCGTTGTAGCTACAGGAAAACGGTCTTAGGGTGCTGTCCTTAACGTTTTGAGATATTTTAATCTGCATTCACAGATTTTGAAAAAAAAATACAGTCAGCAATAAAATGGGCGTTTTTCACAAAAACTTTTTTGATGTCAATCGATCCTGTTTCTTATAAGGATCAAAAATCTTTATTGGACCAACTGAGGTTTGAGTACAAGAAAAGTCAGAAATCGCAAAAAAAATAATCCCATACATTTCGTTGGAAGTGAGAGTCCCACCTACTTTTTACGATGTATAGACTGACCGAACATAAACAAAAAAAGGGTATTTAAAAAAGTAAGTTGGATTTTTTTCCTACTTTAAACATGGAAAAAGGTTTTTGCGATTTCTGACTTTTCTAGTACTCAAACCTCAGTTGGCCCTTTAGAGTTTTTTAATCCTTATAAGAAACAAGATCGAATGCCATCAAAAAACGGTTTTGTGAAAACTGCCCATTTTCTTGCTGACTGTAATTTTGTTTTCAAAATTCTGAGAATGCAGATCAAAATGTTTTCAAAAAGTTAAGGACAGTCTCCTAAGACATTTTTCCTTTATCTACAACGGTTAAGGTAGCTGCCCTAAATGCCCCATTTCAATCCATTCTGTATAATGCGGACAATTAAATTTTCCGAATAATACTAATCCTTCAATAATGTCAACATATCAGCCATTTGGGGCCTCTCCATTTTCTTTTTTTTTTCTTATTCGTGTGGTTAGTAACTAACCTCAATTAATCTTGTCTCAATTTTAAAGGCTTGATTGACTTCAACAATCATGCAACAAAAAACTAATCATAACATAGGTACTGTAGAAATGTCTAATTATAAAGCGAAGTCGTTAGCTACCTGGAAACAAGGGCTGACCTATATATCCCCCAGTTGACTTCATGTCGCCTGAAGGTCAGAACACACTCAACGGTTCTTTAATTTCCAGTCTGCTATGGAAATGAAAATTCTCATAAAAACTTTCGTAAATTGTGTCTAATACTACTTGACTGACTACTGACTACTTGACTGTCACAATAGGGATGTGAAAGTGTGAAAGTGAAAGTGAAAAAAGAACTATTTAGTCCGCGTCGGTCAGATAATAAAAAAATATGAGACACGTATATTTTGCTTTATCAAATGAATAAAAAATGGTTTAGATAAAATGCATTAAAGTCGGGGGAGTGGGGCTCGCTACGTCACAAGTATAAAATCTACATACTCGTGACGTCATGGCACATTTTAACTCAATGTATCGCTTAGATCTATGTCATCTGTATCATCATCGTCATATATATCATCTCATCTGTATGTGATCTGTATCATGTATTACGTAATCTTTAGATTACGTAAAAAAAGAAAAAATACGTGTCCAATATTTTTTATTAATCTACAAGACGGGCAAAAAATATTGTTTTAGTCATCATTCCTATTATGACAAACAAACCGACGACAGCCCACCAAATTCATCAATTCTCTTTTCAGTTCCTAATTTCCATCTCTTGTTTTTTAGATCTCACTGTTTAAATAGATCTCTTTACCGTATGTAAAATTAATATATTGCTGATCAGCATCACGATTTTCCACAAATATTATAAATCCGAATCCGATTTTTACAAAAACCGCAATTCAAACAAACTTTTCAACCGTAGTCTAATAAGAAATTATAATTTCAAAGAAATATATTTTCAGTGGTCAATTTCTCGTCAATGATCCAGAACACAAACTCTTCCTTGATAGTGAATTCCATGTTACAGGTGACAATATTCCAAGAATGCCAGCCAGAATTCCTTCACGACCTCGTGTTGAAAATGAAAGCGTACATATTCACTCCCGGAGATTCCATTTGTAGAAAAGGTAAGTCGTAATAACGTGCAGAATGAAACCTTGAAAGATTCCATCGTATTTCACTCTTGGCGAACGAACGATGGAAATCAGAGGATAACGTGCGTTTCACTTATTTTAAAACAATTTGGGGTGTCAAATGTCATCAAAGTCACAGAATAAATATATAGCAGTACTATGTCTCGGCAGTGAACTTGAATGATTACCTACGGCCGCTCGGTAGATAAACCTTCCGCGTCCGTACGTAACTGCCGCGCATTCGATACTGTTGCGTACTGATTGAGATTTCGAAGGGCGTCGTTTCGGCTATTTTCTATGGAGATAGAATACTTTGTCAATGTAGACTGTGTTGGGTTATCGTCAGATTAAATTAAAGTCAAGTTTATGGCTAATTCCTGTTTGGCGACGACAGAGGACTTTTGTTTAGATTACACGGTAATTTATTTTCTCCATGTTGACCTACACTCACGGAACGAAATGGTTAAGACATGAACCTGTCACATAGTTATCTAATTTTCTTCTCCATTCTCATTTAAATTGAGGTAGTACGTAATCAGGAAAAAAAATAAGTTTTACATATTTTTTCTCCGACTGTCTTTTAAAATAATATATCAGAAGAATTCGCCTTGAAAGTTAAGAGCGTTTATTCTGAAAGTGGGCAACTTCGCAAATAGATGTCACATATTTCACTGTTTTGATTAATTTGGCAATATTACTGTGGCTAACTAGCGACTTAGAATATTGATTATGAAATGCAATAATTAATATCGTAACACCGAATGTTTAGTTTTAGATGTAAAAAATCTATTTGGAAAGTTTCCAAATGCGTTTTTTACACCTAAATTGGGTACAACATCAAATTCAATGTTATAATTGCAATTCATTATTCTAGTTCGCTAGTTAGCCACATTTCTTATTTCTATTCAGTAATATTGCTTTAAGAATCAAAACAGGTCAATATTTGACAGTTATTTGCGGCGTTGCCAACTTTTAGGACCCTCTTATGAGCCAACCACAACTTTGCAAATCTAAAATCGCCACAAATACAATTATTGCGTGTACAATATTTTAAACCTTAGCGTTTTCAAGACACTTTACTTCTATTTCCACTTCGATTCAGGTGAAGTCGCTCGTGAAATGTTTATAATAGCCGATGGCATACTGGAAGTGATATCTGAACAAGGTCGTGTGCTCACCACCATGAAAGCTGGGGACTTCTTCGGAGAGATCGGGATTTTAAACCTGGATGGACTGAACAAGTAAGTCTCTTCACCAGGCTTGAGATCCATTTTTCTTTCTAGTACACAAATACAGAGAAAGAGATGGAATATTTACAAAGTTATTTCTTCAGAAATATTTTGAAAAGCACGTCCGTTAACAGTTGGCAATTCAATGCCTTATGAATATGTAGCTATGTTCATTCCGGGCTCTAATATTTATTCAAACTGAATTGAAGTAGAACTATTGCACCTTTCAGTCCTTTCAAATGTATTCAGGGTGCTCAATTTGCATTCAATTTATGAAATTATTATTTTACTTCTTCAACGCTGTTTCAATCAGTGTTCCCTTCTTCAGTTTCTCAATTTTTTTAAATTGTTCTTTCTTTTAGGCGTACAGCTGACGTTCGATCAGTAGGGTACTCCGAACTCTTCTCATTATCTCGAGAAGATGTACTAGCAGCAATGAAAGACTACCCTGAAGCCCAGGAAATTCTGCAGACCCTAGGAAGAAAGCGCCTACAAGAAGCTAAAAATATGTCGAGGAAATGCAAAGGTAAAACCAGTGACACTAACATTTTAAAGTTTGTATGCGGCTATGACCTTAGCCAAAAGGCCACAGCAGGGTAAATATAAACTCCACCAAAGAAAAGGTAAATATGAATTTATTTATAAGGATCCTTTTACTTGACTCATAAACTAATTCTCAGTAGGAGGAAACTAAATTTAAATCTCGACCCTAAATAATTTTCTCAAAATTTAAATAATATTAAGACTGAATTGGTAGTAAAGTTTATAAATAAGGAACCTATTAAAAATTTAGGGAGGAAGCCCCGTCACGACCCAAAAACAGTTTCGAAGAAAGCCAAAGGTGAGAACCAATCAAATAATATTAGAAGAATTTCATTGCCCAATGAACTCGAAGCCTTAAAGGCCGGAGCGCTTAAATACGTTAGCAAAAAGGCAAAGGTAAACAGGAAGTTATTAATAACGTCCCCATTTCTGATGTCCTCAAACTAATTACATGTGGAAGGAAGCCGAAATGAAATTACATGACAAAAAGGTCAAACAATTACAGATAATTGACATCCTATATTCAAATATTCCTCAAACTAATAAAATCCCTAAAATGTATCGAAGTATTTGTTTATTATGCCTTACAATTTGCTAACAAGAAATATAATTTCCGATATTCCCGAAGCAAAATGTTTAATTAACTGTCGTTTCTAGGCGAGATAAGCCCAGACAAGCTGTCTGGGGACGACAGTGCATCTAAAAGGATCGTACATAAACTACGGAGCGACGTAAAGGTAAACATAGCTTTTAAGCTAGGTATAAGTAGCAATCGATCTAGTATAGTTGATATCGTAATTGCTATCACTGTTGACAACAATTCCCAGTAAATTGACACTTCATTATGGTTGAAACATTCTAACTCAGTTCTAACTGTGACATAGACAAATATACTTTGTAGTTTTATGACGTGCATGGTGCAAGTGACAGTCAACCATAGAGAGGTGAAGCAATAGATTGTGGATGACTGAGGTCGACTATACGAGAAGAAATAATAATATTCGTTTAGCTCACAGTTCCATTAAATTTTAAGCAGAAACCTCTCCATTCCACGTATTAGTGAATTAAAGTTATGATAATTTCCAGCAAAATGATGCAAAGCGCATTAAAATTTCATGTCATTAGAATTTGAAAGCTGTAATTTGGAAACAAACATGGTTGTGTAATGAATGGCTCTAAAAACCAACTGTGATAACAGCAGATTTTGTGTTAATTCATTCCTGTTTAATTTACTGTGACAATATTAAAAAATTAACTGTTACGTAGTTGGTTGCTAGTAGCATCAATCTCACACCATTTAGACCTTTTAATTGAGTATTGATTCATTTTCATTGTTAGAATCTTGTTAGGATAAAAAATTGTAGGGCCTACAAACTATACAATTGAAGTATCGATATTGTTTTATAAATATAACAATATACAGGATGGAGTTTTTGAACCTCATCTGGAGGGAAAATACTCTAAATACTGGAGATAGCAAATTTTACTCAAAGGAAATATTCCTTTACTTTTTAAAAGGAACACATCTGCCTTCAAAGATTTTCGAAAATTCACTGGCCACACTCGGGAATCGAACCAGCTAAAATTCTAAAAAAATAACATCCTGTACTTTTATGGCATCAATCGATAGGGTCAATTTTATAGATCAAATCTCTCTAATAAGCGTAATGAATTCATCATTATCCACCCACCACACCACCCAATCACCCACGGCTGGGTATAGGCCTCCCCCTTTTTCCGCCATACTTCTCGGATCCGTGCGTCTCTCATCCAGGTGTTTCCCACGACTTTGACGATATCATCGACCAAACACGCTTTTGGAGGACACTGGTTTCTTTTGCCGAACCTTCGCTACCATTTGGTCACAGCTTTACTCCATCGGCCATCTCCGCGTCTGACTAAATGTCCTGCTCAACTCCACTTGAGGCGCATCGCCCTGTCTCCAACGACGTAGACTTTCGACCGACGAAGGATTTCGGTGTTACGCACTCGGTCTAGTAAGCGGCATGGCTCGCTCCATGGCCCTTTGTGCTACTTGGATGCGGTGGACAGTTTCCTTTGTGAGAGTCCAGGTCTCGGCACCATAGGAAGAAATCTGTTTGTTGGGATTGAATCTCTTTATTTCCAGAAATCTCTTTATTGGGAATTATCATGTTTGTTAGAGACATTTGATACTTATGATTGACTCTATCGATTGATCCCATTAAAATACAGGTGTTATTTTTCGGATTTAGCTGGTTCGATTCCCGATTGTGGGACGCGAATTTTCGAAAATCTTTGAACTCAGATTTGTTTCTTAAAAAACTAAAAGAATGTTTCGTTTGAGTAAAATTTTCTATCTCCAGTATTTAGAGTAATTTCCCTCCAGGTGAGGTTAAAAAATTCCACCCTGTACGAGTATACACTCGTAGGTAAACGCTTTTATTTTGCTTCGCACAGCTTCAATCATTGGAATCAATATCAGTCTAAAATCAGTTGACATTTCCCAGGGCATTCGCAACGCTATCCGCAGCAGATCTCGTGTAGGGCGTAGATCAGGGGAATCTTTGGAGCTCCAAGCTTTAGCGGGTGCCGAGAGGGCTGGCACTACTGAAGGAAAGATGTTGAGGAGAATGCCAAGAGTTGAGAGTGATGACTCAGCTCATCCACAGAATCAAGAAGTAATTTAGTTGTCCAATTCACACTTATATTATTCTTAATGCAGATATATTAACTTTTCTGTATTTTCAGGATTTTAATGGTGAGACAACATCTGGTAGCAAAGATGGTGAGAAATGCATATCACCAATAGGAGCCGGCTTACCGCTACTTTCGCGATTAAAATTACTCAAAGAAAAGCAGGTAAAATATTGCACTCAATATTATAACATAGGTCACTAAACCTTTGGATTTTACAAATATAAAATTATTATTAATTATAATTAATTATTTATCCAGGATCGTGAAGAAAAAGTAGCTAAACAAAGGCTTTCAACATCATCTGTACTGTCTCTAACACCACAACCAACCCCTTCAACCAGTTCTGCTCCAGATATTGAACCCGAAGTCATAGGAGCTGGTCTTCCTCTCATACAAAGGTTACTCTTACTAAAAGCAAAAGAAGAAAGGGATAAAAACCAACTAACACCAACTATGAGCAACCAACCTTCCAGTTCAGACACAATTAGCCCCACATCCATCAAAAGCCCATTAAGTCCTACGATAAAAACTCTTAGTCCAATCAGGAAAGGTTCAGAATCCAGCTCCCCAGGTAAACTTCAAAGTCCAACTACCAAAACATCTAGGAAAAATTCATCTGGTTCAAGTGATGGAGCATCTCGACCCAAAGTTAGTTTTAGAGATAAAATATTACAAGTCCAGAGCGATGGTACCGCAGTATGTCAACCACTCAATAAAGATACAAGTGAGAAACCAGCAGCCGTGGTTGAACCCACACCAAAAACAGAAAGCAACCTAATTTCAATACCACATTCGGTTGTTAGCAAAATTAAATCACCGGCAAAAGCAGTAGGTTCAACATTCCGTGATAAACTAAAAATGTTACAAGGTGGACCAAAAGATACCGAAACATCAGCTCCAGAAAAACCTAAACCAGTTACAATAGAAAAAGCTGCTGTAGAAATAAGTCCTATGCCACCGGCTGAAGTTAAAGAAGAACCAAAAAGTAAAAAGCCTTGGACAAAACTTAAAAAGGCAGCAATATTAGGGGATTCAAAAAGCCAAAGCAAAACTAGTTTAGAAGAAAAGAAAGATGAAAGTATAAGTGTGAGTAGTGAGAAAAAAGATGAAGGTATAGCGGAGGCAGTTGTAAATATTTGTGTGCCTATAGTTACAACGGCGGAGCTTGTTAAAATAGACAATAATAATGTTGAAGTTGCTAGTGATAATGATAAAGATAAACCTAAGCTTTGCTTAACAGGCCCTTTGGAACCCGTCCAAGAAAAATCATTAGATTTATTAACTTTATCTCCAAAGAAAAATGTTAATAACGCCACAAAACTACCTGAACTTAAGACACATATGACACCGGGCCTGCTATTGCCTAAAGTGAAAAAGTATAGGTCAATAGATGATTTATCACCTGAATATGGCGGACTACCATTTGTCAAAAAGCTTAAAATTCTGAATGAACGTCAAAAATTAGCAGAACTAGAAAAAGTAGTGAAAATTCGCAGTTCCAGCTTAGATTGCACGAGTTCATCAGAAGATTTGCTTGGTGATACATTAACTAGGAGTCATTCAGAAGGTAGCACTATGGATAAAAGAAAATTCAAGCGGAAATCTATTGATTCTTGCAGAAGTCACGAATCTAACGAAACCCTAGAAAGGAGAGAACTGAAGTCTATTTTAAAGAAACTCTCAGAAGATGTAACCCCAGCTGAAAGTCCTGAGCGTAGTAATGAGCTGAAGAGATTAATTCGGGCCCCAACTTTAGAGGGATATGCAGCGCGACATTCAAAGTTTGCAAAGAGCGTTACCTTCCATCGTCACACATTACCCTCACCTCCTGGAAGTGCGCCAGCCGATTTCCAAAATGACGACGTTTTCACGATGCCAGAAGTTCATGTAGATTCGATACCACAAATATCTCCGCCAGCCCCGCCCGAAGTCGAAGTAACAGCTCCTGAAAGTCCCAATAATCAAATTGCAAGACCAGCAGATGAAACTGCACCTCAAGACTACGGGTTAAACATAAGAGCCGAGTATGAACTGCAGCAAAACATTGACCCAATGATAGATTTAAAATCACTAAGACCTGAAGATATTAAAGTGCCTTCAGAGAAACCTAAGCTTACTTTAATATCAGCTGTTGCTAACCAAAGAAAACTATTGCGAGGTAAATATTTTTTCTACCATCTTGGAACTCATATAGGACGCAAGCATTTTTCTATCAATAATTGACTAAGGTTTATATTCATTGACAGGCTCGATCGAAGAACAGGAATATTTTGGAGAAGTACTTCTGGGTATCAAACAAGTCATACAAGGGCACCTACATGATGTCCAAGGCAAATTTCAAGAACGGTAATTGATTGCCACACAATTTTTTTCTTTTGCAACCCCTTTTTTTACCCACATCTGAATATAAGTTACATTATGTGTGGTTGTAATTTTATTACAAAACTTTAGAAATGTGTCTTTCATACGTTTCAGGTTTCAAAGTTTAGAAAATGAAGTCAGAAAACGAGATGAAATAATAAGCCAGCTACAAAAGCGTATACAAGAGTTAGAAAGACTAGGACTGGCAGGCATGAGTCCGACCGCTCAACAACCTGAAGAGGACCCTACGACGGCGGGCGAAACATTAGAAGTCACTGCTACTAGTCTACCCGTGTCTAAAAATGGTAGCTCTGGCAGTGAAGATGCTTCAGTTGCAGAAGAAGGATTCATGGTAAGAAAACTGGATGTGTAACACGCAATACATTTTTGTAGTGTGAAATTTATGTCATATAGAACATTTTTGTTTGTTCCAGAGGGGAGATTCACTGGACACCGTATTCGCAACATCCCCACCAACAGCAAGTGCTGACGAAGCAGACAAAGACAGGTCACCAGAAAGCGAAAACGCAGGCGCAAGAGAAGTCCTATCACCCGAAGACCTGACAGAAGAAAACCTTAGAGAATTGACTGAAGGAATTGAACTATCAAAGTTATCATACGCAGAACTGCAAAGCTTAGCCGTAACGCTTTCAAGAGTCGATAAAACTTCTTCAAGTAAAGAACAGTGGACTGTGAGCAAATCGAAGAGATTGGATCTGAATCTTGATGGAAAAGCTGGAACATATTCGAGAAAACGTGCAGCGAAGTTGAGGCAGAGGAAGTCTTGGGAGGACCAGAGTGACCAAGAGAGTATGGAGATGCAAGACTTAACGAGGTAAGAATCTATAAGAGAAATGTAGTTTTGACCCAAATAGGTAATATAGTTTGTACTAGCCGTCATTTTGGATATTCTATTTCAGAGTTATTAATAAGTAGTTGGTCATTCGTAACTCATGTATCTCTCAATAAAAGCAGTTTCATTTTAGCATTTTGTTCAATATCAGTTCTTTAAATCAACATACATATCAATATAGCTATGTAGCTCTATTTTATTCCCCGTAGTTCTAGTTCACTTTCGTGGACTATAATTGGAGTAGAACAGGGTACACCTACAGACGACAGAAGCGTTCCCTCTTTCAGACCGTTGTCACCGCACACTACGTCCGAGGACCGCTCGCTCCTGAGTCCCGAGCAATCCAGCCTTCGCTCCGGTCGGAGACACTTCCACTTCTTCGGATCGCACTTGGATACCACCAAATCCAAGATCAAGAAGACTCTTTCAGTGGATACGGGAATGCATCATACTGGGAAAAATGAGAGGAGTGAGTATAGTCTATATGGAACTGCTAGTCTTTTGTTCTGACTTAACAGCCTTGGGTCATATTATTCGTATTTTATTTAAATGCAAGTCTTGTTTATGATAAACTATCCCTGTCTTAATTGACCTTAAACAAGTCCTTAGTAAGAAGTCCACTCCTTAGTCCTCACTTAGAGAGTTCTTACCTTTATTCTCTTCTTTTTTCCCTTCTTTACTTCGTTCTAGGGTTCTAGGATTTTATTCGTTTCCTTGAAAAACAAAAACCCCAGCGCAACTACAATCATTTGATACCACATGAGCTAAAATTCTAAAGAACACAAAGGCTACACGGCAAAACATAATATCATCTTTAAAGAACTCACCCCTATTGAATTTTTCAGGCATCTGTTTCCCAGAGGGTCGTCCGCGACAACATCGCAAGTTCAGTCTGGGGTCGCTCTTCCATCGAAGTACGTCTCACAAACCTACGAACAACTGCAATGATATCGTGCTGGATATGGGCAGTGACTACAGTTGGAGTGACGCGTAAATAGCATTATATACCATTTTATTATTTTTCAATATCTTCTTTTATTGTGACCGAATCAAACAATGCTCTTTCACTTAAGGGGGCTGCGCTAAGCTAGCCTGCGAACATAAAATTTTCGCACTTTGAAAGTCAGTGTCAGGTTGCATCTTGAATAAAATATGATTCACGGCCGTAACAAATATGCTTTACAGAATTATAACCATTATAATCAGCAATAAAACTACTTATGTTAGAACAATCCTAAAATGTCATGATTTCATGAACATTTTACTCATTCAATAGTATTTATACGAACTTAGAGAGTTGTATTGATGATTTCTATGATTATAATTCTATAAATATATATTTGATACGGTCGCGAATCATATTTATATCAACATAAAACCTGATACTATACCCGCAAATTGCAAAAACTTAAGAAAATTTGAATCTCGCGGGCTACCCTGACGCTTTCGCCTTAAGTGTGACTATTTTTCTTAACTATGTCAATTCTTAAGCTTTTCTGTATATGGCGCAAATCTTTATATCTTAGACTCAGTTTCAGGGTCATATTCAGACTCTGTTACTACCGAAGGCTAATCTTATGATAGTTTACATTACAGCAGTTAGATCTTTTGGATGAACATTCAAAAAGTAACTTAACCAGCGATAAAGGTCCTAATTACTCGATATTCTGTTCTAGGGCTTCTACATCATCAAGCAGCGACTCGGAGTCCTTACCTCGTACGCCAATGTTTGAAGAGTTTGTAGACAACAACTCCCGAGTTAAAGGACGACCTAGCAGTTCCAGCCATGGCAGTTCTTCACCAATCAGAGGTACTTAATTCTTTACTCATTACTTGAACACTGTTTTTGCCTAACTTTCGCAAAAGTTTTGTCAGTCAAGTGACTAGAGGGCCTTGATAACGTAACATTCTATCAGAAATGAAGATGGTGGAACATTTAAAATGTATGGCGCTGACATAAGCGAACGAAAAACTAACGTTAATCCCGTTGAAAGTCCGTTGCAGAAATACGAAACGCTTTGAAAGCGATACACACTTTGTAGGGCACAAAGTGTATATCGCTTTCAAAGCGTAAGCATGTACTATCAGAGGTGGCTGACTGAATAGGTAAAGCTAAAAGCAAATCATCTCATCTTTTCCAGGGAGTGGAGGTGACTGGGAGGTCATGATGCTAGCAGACGAGCTCGAGAAGAGGGAAAGAGAAAAGGAGAGAGAAGATGCCAGAAGACACCTATATCCCACCACTCTTAGAGACTTGGAAGAGGTAAGATTTGTTAACAACTAAAATGAAAACAAAGGAGAAAAATGATAATACATTATTATGTACGCAAAAATAATAAATTCTTCAGCCACTTTATTAAACATGCATCAGCCTCCAGATTTCCAATCCAGATTCAATAACTTTAATTTTGCACGACTCATAATGCGAAGTATTAGAGAGTGCTTTGCGATCGAAAAATTTTTTTTGCCTCCTTTCTGCAACTGTTTTTATTGTTACACCCCTGCTGGTACACAGAACCTACTTAATTTATATACCATTGTATATATAATTTAATGGAGATTAATTCTGTAGTTTAAAAAATTATTTAATGCAGCAGAAACGAAAAGAATATCAAATAGTTTTAAAAAAATCGCGTCAATCAAGTATGAAACCTGAAAACATTGTAGCTTGTGAAAACATCAATTAATTGAGACGATTTTTTTTTATAGATTTGTTTAAGCCATAGGAGGAGCCCTATTGAAAATGGCTCTTTTATTCAAAGTAGTTAAATTATAATTAATAAAAAAAACTAACTAATATAATCTATATCTATAAATATTTCTAAATATTTCCAACTTCGTCCGTCTTCCGTTACCTAGCAACCAACAAAGCAAACCTAAATAGTCTTTGACAGTACGTAAAGATTAAGAGGTGAGAAATTTTACCCATATTGATGGGCAAAATTTTTAAATGGGCGTTATGAGGCATGCACTTTTGGATTTTCAAATATCTATTGATTTCGTCTTCAGGAATCAGATACCCCTCAACGCGACGATAGTCCCGACGAGTACTCGAACATCGAAGACTCCAACTCTTCCTCCACCACGCACCTGCTCTCCCAGTCCATCAGCGATGCCTCCCAGCGGTCACTGGAGACCTCCTTTACTGAACAGACCAGCAGGCCTGCCAGGGAGCCGAGGCAGAGGCGCGTTGGATCTGTGGGAGAACCGGTAAGGAATAAACTTTGTTAACACTTTTGCAAGCTACAGTTATACTGGTCTGTACAAAACCTTACCGTGATCGGATCGGCATCGGCTGTTCTATTCGTGATATCTAGCCAAAAACTTGCATCTGATTTTATTCTTCGAATATCTCAAATACCACTATTTGATCCCCACCATGTTGCGCTTATATTCTTCCTCGAACTCAAACTCAAAGGATCTATTACAATTAAGCCATTTACAGGCACTTTTAAATTATCAAGGAGTGGGTCAGTCAGAAAGATGAAGGTAGTTGCCCATTCCAAAGTGTAGTAGGTTCCTATGGAGAACAGCGGGCAGGAAACTCCTTGAACACGTCGCTGAAAACCAGCTGGGGCTCTGTCTCGCATAGGATCGCAGCATCATGCTGAGTGATAGCCGTTTTGCGTGGATGTTACGCATTATTTCCCCCAAATTGTTATTTTCGTGTTTTTGTTCTTTCTTTGCGTTATGTTTATCGCAAATTAACGTATTTTCTAACACTTTTTTAAATCAAAATATTGATTAAAAAATGTTGGTTACATCCATAGATATAAATCATTCACCATTTCATCATTCATGTTGAAATTATAAATAATAGGGATGATGCCTGGGTAAGAAAATGAAATTCTAATTAGTCCGTCAGTCAGATAATAAAAAAATATTAGACACGTATTTTTTGCTTTATCATATTAATAAAAAATTACTTAGATAATACGCATTTTAGGTTGGGGTCGCTACGTCACTAGTATGTATAAAATCTACATACTCGTGACGTCATGGCACATTTTACATCAATGTATCGCCGTAATGTTTAGATTACGTAAAAAAAATAAAAAATACGTGTCCAATATTTTTTTATAATTTCAAAGACGGACTAAAAAATTTTTTTTTGTCATCATCCCTATTATGTGTGAGATTAACCGTGTCCCTTCAGGGATACAGGCTTGGTGTTATGTTATGTTATATGAGAGACGTCCTCCAAGTGTACAGTAAAGAACATCCAGCTTTCTGAGAAATTAACTATTACCATGCTCATGCATTTATTACCATTAAATAGGTATACTGTAGTTGATTATTAATAAATAAATACTCTTCAGATGCGACCAGAGTCCTCCCTTCCTCAGTCTCGAGGCCTGATCCTCCGCGCCGCAAGCCTGGACCGCGAGACCACGCCCACAACCTCCGCAGCCACGCGACGCTTTGGCTCCCTCAAGAGCGCCAGCACCGACTCCCACAAGAGACTCTGATCCGCTTGGCCGAGCGGACGCGCCCAGTCCGACGCCTTCCAAAGAGGTCCAAATGAAAGAAATGTGATACGAGAAACGGCTCAAAGTTCTCTGGTAAATAATGATGTAAAACAGAATGATTTAGGCGAGGTTAATGATCGACATGACGGTAAATTTGATCAAAATGGGAGTAAACGTGATCTAAATCGGGGTAAATGTGATCAAAACGGGGTTAAACGTGATCATAATAGGCGTAAACGTGATCAAAATGAACGTAGTTTAGGTAATGATGTGGATCAAGGATCGACTGCGGGGAATGGAGGTCAAAACGATAGAGAGATTAGAAATAAAGATGATAATAACGAACGAGAGAATGCGAATCCGAACATATTCGATCAGCTGTCAGTCAGCGGTCAATTACTGATCGTCATTATTTTTTTTGACGATGACTTTGACTATGTAATTTTCTTAGTACTACAATAAGTGAACTGTGTTGTGTAAATGGGTGAAGATATTGTATGACTGTTTTTGTACCCGGTGCTGGATACTTTTGGAAGAATGATAAAAGTAAAAATCCGAATAAAATTTGCTCGTCCTCTAAATTTCAGCGACCACCCCCATATTTTAACAAAAATATCCCCCCAAATAAGACTAGAAAATTCTGAAGTCAATTCGTCTTTATTTAATTTTGAACATGGTATCCAAAATTATCTAGTGCCAAGTATGTGTACTACTGTTTCTATTTCATCTACTCTTATCGTAGTTCTACCCTACCTATCTAGAAATCTATTGTAGATACTTTAGCCCCTAGCATAGAGAATAGAATCTAACATTTATTTAGTGGATTAAATAATTTAAATATTTATATTCTAGTCTTGTTGTTTTATGGTGCACAAATAAAATCAATCAATTAATCAATTTGAAGTATGTTTTAAAAAACGTACTATAAAATGTTCTAAATGTTCAACATAATTTAAGCTTACTATGTTCTTTTAACGAAATGTTTGAATGAAGCTAAATGAATCTAATATATCTAGTCATTGTTTGTATAGTTAAAATATAAATCATATTTTATTTTAACATAAAAAATATATATATTATTAATATTATAGTCAGATACTTGCCTACTGTTACATATTTAGTAATTTTGTAATAAATTATACATATAATTTATTATAAGATTATAAACTCTAAAATAAAATATGTGTTGTTAAGTTTGTTTTATAATATTTTATGTAAGTTTCAAAATATTTACAGCAGTATAAAACGTTGCAGAGATAATTTATAATGTTTAAGAAAATATCGTCCGTTGGGAAAAACTATCTCATCTCTTTTTTGACCTAGTTTTATGTACCTAATTGAAAATATAGATCATGTGTCTTTGCAAACTCAAATCAATGGATCGATGAAATATAATCATAATATTGTTACTGCATTTAAATCAATGATAATTATTATAAGAACACATTTTATTTTATGTTATCTATTAATAGAACAAAATATATAGAACAAAGCTCATAGAATATTTACTTTGCTGTGTATCTTACAAAAATTTGCACAACATTAAATTATTAATATTACCTATAACATTTAATAAAAAAATCCTATTAATTTATGAAATCTTGATACTAAGTAGATAGGTAGTTGTATGAAATATTTATTTTTAACAAAGTCCGTTTGTTTTAATATTAGTGCCAAATGACTATTTATAGTAGAATCTTTTCAATTTAAATTATTTATGTAGGTAGTTGTTATTACTATTATTGTAAATAATGTATTAAATAAACCATTTATTCAAATATTACTGTAAATTAGAGTGTTATTATATAACAACAAAGATTTTAGGTAATTACTGATACTAAAAGATAAAGTTAGATAATGATAATAAATAAATTATAATTTTTAACCCGTACATGTTTAAGAAACTAGAGAGATTAATAACTATATCGGTACAGAGTAAGTAAGTTCGTCAGAATTGGACTCTGCTCTGAGACCCAACAATTAGGTAATTATTGAATATCTACCAATGCCACAGAGTACGACTCTCCGCAACAAAGAGCGAAATATAAAACATTTAATAAATGGTTAACATAAATATTTAAATGAATGTGTCGATCAAACACTTCCTATTCCACAAGGCTGCTGTAAAATGATTCTACCAACCCAGTAATTTTCTCGACAAAAATGACATTCGGTGTCGACTTATACATAACCTAGTAAATAATCTAGTTACCGGATAATTTAGTTATCAGAGTCACTGACTCTCACCAAGGACAACTGATTCATTCTCTGCACCTTCACTGTTGTCGCATTGTCTCTGTAATATTACTGATGATCTGTATGAATACATAAGTTTATTTGGATCGCAAAAAAGGTTGATCGCTGCTGTCATTTTAGTCTAGCAAATTAAAAATCTGAGTTTAGTAACTTGAAACTTGTCCCCGTCAGAACCTATAAATTTTGTAACCAAAGTACTTACTAAGTTACGTAGCGACAATTCAATCAACAACAAATAATCCAAAATTCAATCAACTCAAAGTAACATACGTGTAATACAAAACTAACGAGCAATTTCACTTGGTCGGGTTATATTTAAGCGATATAAATCGCTGTCGTCTAAAGTTTTGTGGCACTGAGTTCCAGTACCACATACCGAACAAGTGAAATTGTTCGTTAGTTTCATATTACACGTATGTTATTTTGACTTGATTGAATTTGGGATTATTTGTTTGGCTACGTAATTTAGTAGACGTTCTTTGTTGGCAAAATTTATAGCTTCTCGTGACTGGAATTTTACATACCTACTCGTTCGGGTCGGCACATTCGATTCGACAGTAGTTGTTAAACAACTAAGTTGATCTGAAGCAATTAGGTACCTACATAATGAGATTCGATTTTGCCGCCTGGCTGTGCCGATTAATGCCGACCCGAATAAGTAACACGCCTTAGGTACTCAGTTTTTTTCCTAAAAATTTGGTTCTATTTGCAATTCTCGGAAAGAGATCTAGTCTGGTTATGTTGCTGAGTTAAAGATATTTGTTTATTTTTGATTCATCAGTAATTATAATAAGTATCTAAATATTTCTGTTTTTAAGAAAAGGCAAAGGTAATTATTTCGACTAAATAACAACTTTTAATTTGATTGGGGCACATCAAGTTATAAATGTATTTTCCAGAATTCGCACCAATATAAGAAATCCGAATTTCAATATCATAATCTAAAATAAAAACTGAACATTTAAACAACTGGGTACAATTTTACACTTTATAAATGTAGGTGTACCAATATTATTGTTTTTTACTGTAGCACAAGCTTTCATGAGTTCGATGTGAAAATAATAAAATAAATAAGTAAAAATAATAATATTAATAAATTAATACCCAATTACTGGATCTATACCTACTGATTATGTTATCAATGTGCGAATTTGTATAGACAGGTCTACTCACACATAACAGGACGCCCGTTTTTCCCGAAGGGCTAAGCAGAGGAGTACCTTCTCATCATATGACACCCACATTTCGGTTTTCATCCTACTCACTTCTTTTTTTGGAACTGGATTTACCCAATGATTTATTATACTACCTTAAAAAAACTTCATTGAATTTACCTATAACCTACTTTAAAAAACGAAATAATATAAGTAATCTAGTGGCGTAAATGATACATGATAACTATCTCAAAGATATTATATTTATCTTGTATACAAATTCGCATACAATTATAATTACTTATATAATTTATAAACAAAAGAAAACGGTTTAGTTGATGAGATGGGTTTCTATTATGACGAATGTATGTTTTTAATTAATCATAAATTATTAGTTTTAGGTGTAAACTCATACGAAAAAATGAAAATAAAATATTTAAAATGAACTTGCCTTTTTACTTTGATCCCTGTCCACGCTTGCAAAAATTTAATAAAAATAAAAATGGTTGGATTCTCAGTTCAAAGGATTTCTGTGAACTCCGTGTATATAGCTTCGTGCAGACTAGCGCGACGCGACAGCGCGACGCAACACTGGTTATTGTAAATTGTATTGTTCGAGTCGCCTCGCGCCGTCGCGTCGCGCTGGTCTGCACCAGTCTTATCGCGTCAGTATGTGTAGGTATTATGATTGAGAACATTAGGTATTCGGTCCTCTTGTCATTGGAACTTGGAATCCCCTTTTTTGAGTTTTTCGCAAATACAGAAACCCTCGGTAATCCATTTTTTTCCGCCAAATATCAGTAACGCCGGATTATTGGATTTCTATTGGAAATGTCAGCTATCTAGTAAGAAATAATTTTAACACAGATTTGCAAAGTAAATAATCTTTATTCGTTTACGTAATAAGGCTGGCCGCGTACGTACGGTTTCCTGATTCGGTTTCCTGATCAGGATTCCTGATTCGGAATTCCGTGAGACTAGAGTAGTTGGATACCATTTGGAAAAATACCGGATTTACAAATTATACGTTTTCCCAAGGAGCTTAATATTTTACTATGTACATACTAATTCCATACTTCTCTTTTTATCGGTGTTTTCTTTCTATTTTCTGTGATTATAATTGAATGAATGAATGAAGAAGAACTATCTTCTGAGTTCTGTTCTGACAGCGAGAGAAGAGATTCAGGATTCTACAGACATTTCTGTCAAACGCAACGACTCGATCACAGAACATGTAACATGGACTCGATCAAAGCTCTCAAATATTAAGATATAAATTATAAGATAAACTGAATTATCATACTCATACAATAGAAACGAGTTTCGTTGCCATTGTTATTTGTTTGGGACGTCGCAATTACAAAGTACTCTGTGGGGCGTCGAGATGTCGCCTCCTAAGCAGCCCTGTACTCTATTTCAGCAGTGTGTTAAAACTTCCATTCGACTTATTAATTCAACTTGCTATGTTATGAACTTGAAGACGGCGTTTGATTTAAAATGCCAACTGATGATGATGCTGCCAGCCAGGTATACTTATGCCTTCGATCTCTATATCACTTTTTTTTTTATGTGAGCTTGTCTCCATTTCGAATAATGATTTTGAGATATAATTTCACTATCCCACACAGAAATCACAGATGGTGTGAAATGTTTTTTTGTGTAGGTATTAGCGAACAGGTTAAGATGGAAGAGGATGGCGGAGTCCAGTGACCCGCCATCCCATTCGAACCTAACCTGACCACAGCCTTGGCTTAGTAAAAAGGCAATGAGAACTTAGGCCACAGATCTGTGGTTAGGCTGCAAGAGTGACCGAAGCGAGCTTGGGACTTGGGGCAGCCCGACTCGGACAGGTTAGGTTAGTTTAGGTTAGTTATTTTTTTTAAACCACACAGAAGTAGGAGCTGTCGACTACGCTGACAAAAAAAAAATCCCTATAATATACAGGGTGGATTTTTGAGATGGGGCAGAAAGGACAGCTACCTTAAACGTTGTAGCTACAGGAAAACGGTCCTTAACTTTTCGAAAGATTTCGATCTGCATTCACAGATTTTGAAAAAAAAATACAGTCAGCAAGTAAATGGGCAGTTTTCACAAAAACTTTTTTTGATGCCAATCGATCCTGTTTTTTATAAGTATCAAAATACTCTATTGGACCAACTGAGGTTGAGTAAGTACTAGAAAAATCAGAAATCGTAAAAAAACTTTTCCCATACATTTCGTAGGAAATGTGACTCCAACTTGCCATTTTACGATGATAAACTGGCCGAAACTAAACTAAAACACATTGAACTTCAAATTTCGAACGAATAGAGAACAAAATTCGGAACCATTGTTGCTTTTGAAAAAAACTTTTTACAATAAGTACTTTTTTTTTTTTGCAATTTCTGTCTTTTGTAGAGGACGGTCTTTTTTAACGTTTTCCAAACAAGTCTGAAAGTTCTAAATCATTTGAGGTAATTTTTCGGGTTCTGTACCTCAAAAGGAAAAAACGGAACTCTTTTAGGATCACTTCATTGTCCATCCGTCAGTCTGTCACGACCCTTTTTCTCAGGAACGCATGGAGGTATCAAGTTGAAATAACATCAAATACCTAGGTCTGTGGTCCCTTGAAACTCTAAAAATATCAAGCTTCTAAGTTAACGCAACAAAAAATAGGGCCATTTATACGACATAATTATTTTGATACTGGCAAATCAAAACCGGGTACTCGTACTAACCTAGAATGATGAAATTTGGCAAGAAGTTACTCATACCACAAGTAAAGCCAAAAGTCCGAAAATCGGTAATTTGTAGTTTTACACACAAAAAATAATTCGTTTACAAACTTACACTTGCAGAGAATTGACCGTGACGTATATCGATGTAACATCATTTTATTATAATGTTACAAGTTTGTTTTTGCGATAAATTCATTCCAACTACGGAACCCTTCATTGTGCGTAGTCCGATATCCGATATATATATCCGTCATTCACCTGGTTTTTTTCTCAGAACGTCGGACATCACAAGCAACAATCTTATTCTTATAGTAAATAAAATTATAACGCATATTCGTTCGAAGTTAAAAGTTTTTGTTTATGTTTGGCTAGTCTGTTTAACATAATAAATAATGTTGGAATTTCTTTCTTACGAAATGTTTGGGAAAAGTTTTTTGCGATTTCTGACTTTTCTAGTACTCAAACCTCAGTTGGTCCATAGAGTTTGTTGATCCTTATAAGAAGCAGGATCGATTGGCATAAAAAAAAGTTTTTGTGAAAACCGTCCATTTTCTTGCTAACTGTAATTTTTTTTCAAAATCTCTGAATGCAGATTAAAATGTCTCAAAAAGTTAAGGACAGTCTCCTAAGACCGTTTTCTTCTAGCCACAACGGTTAAGGTAGCTGTCTTTACTGCCCCATCTCAAAAATCCAGCCTGTATAAGTGCCTATAAAAAATAGGCATACCCCTCAAAAAACAAAGCAAATCATTTTTTTTTTAATTTATATATAAAAATCTATGCATTCCCTAAAGTTTCCACATGCGGGGGGAAGTCATTGATAAATTTAAATATTTACTTGTTATTACATGTTTCAGGTTATTCAATGTTCTCTGTTCAGAAAGAACATGCAGCCAGTATTACGGCGACCCTCGCATTCAGCTGCAAGTACTGATGCACCCCAACATGACAGTCTTCCACAAATGTGACCTCGATAACCGCGTAGCCCAGCGCTTCTGGATAGCGACACTCTCCACCTTCAGCCGCTTAATCGTTCTCGATCTCAAGTTCGTTTGCACTGACGAGATTCTCGAGGTCATCGGCGACAGCTGTCCCTTACTCGAAGATCTTAACATTGTCTCTAGATTAGACATCTGCGAATCCCTTTCTAATGACTCAGTTTTAAGTAGGAACGTTTCTGATACAGGTCTTTATTTTATCAGGAATTTGAAACAGTTAAGGATTTTGGCAATGGATCCCCCGCGGAAAAGATGTGCGTTTCGTATGCGATACGTCACTCAAGCCGGCATTATCATGTTGATCAGTAAGCTGCCGTACTTGGAGGAGCTCCGCATCGAGTCCTGCGACATCGGCTCTACATTAATCGGTAGCGCTATGGACATAGGGCCCTTGAATCTCAGAAAAATTAACTGTAATTTCGCCTCAACTGAGGGTGTTAGGAAGTTAATCGAAATATGTCCATTCCTCAGAGAACTGGACGCAATGGTAACGCATTTATCAAAACATAATAAAGACGCAATTTTAAAACAGATTTCGGTGAGCGAGTTGAGATTGAATAGGCTGGATCTTTCTTTATTTCCCTACTCAGATTCAATGCAGCAGCTTTTAACGGTCAAAGGCAGTTACCTCACACACTTCTCTCTGTGGCAGATGGACCACTCGCTAACTTTGGACGCAGTTCTGTCGCTAGGAAGGTGTTGTCCAAACTTGATCACACTCTGTTTAATGACTCAGTCGAAATGGTTGGTAATACCCAAGTCTTTTCAGCGCCCAGATAAAATATTCTCAGAACTCAGGGATTTAACATTACGTGACATGTTTACTTTAGATCACATTCATGTTGACTTTTTTCTTAGAGTGTACAGATAATTTGGAAAGACTCGTTTTGAATTATTTTGAAACAAAGACTAAAATAGATGAAACATTATTGCATTTACTAAAGAAAGGACATTTGAGAAATGTAAACTATTTGTGGTTGGACTTGGAAGTATCGAAGGATGTGGTAAAACGAATAATACAAATGTGTGAAAGGCTTCAAATGTTCACAGTTGACTTTTCAGAGGACATGGCCGACGTACACAAGTACATAAAGGAAAACAATTTGGATTTGAAGCTTCGTCGTTCTTAGAATTTTCACTCTAAATGTATTTATTGTAATTAATCAGTAGTAAATACATTATTGTTTACATTAAATTAGTTTAATTTGTTGACCCCACACTGCTAAGATAGGACCCATCATAAAAGATAACACAAAATTATAATGTTGATAAAAAAAAAAATAGGCATTTTTACCATATTTACAACTTTTTGCAACAATGCCGAATGGCAATGGGCAGCCAGGTTTGTTATTCCAGGCCAGATACTTCTGGCCTGGAATAACAAACCTGGCCGCCCGCTGCGAATTGGAGCCGCCAGCGGCGTCTGACTCCCCACATGAAGACTACCATTTAACCATGGATACCCTACATTCCGAAGTGGTAAAACCACTGATGATGCTGTATTGGAACTAACAGATACTATTATTAATAATATTGATAATAAAAGAAAAACACTGGCTATCTTTTTAGATCTATCTAAAGCTTTCGACACTGTCTCTGTCCCAATACTCCTTTCGAAGCTGGAAGATGTTGGTATCCGCGGCACTGCCCAGGATATCTTCAGAAGCTATCTGTCAGGTCGTGGGCAGTACGTAAAAATCGATAAACACTCAAGCCGAAGGGAGATGGTCACCTTTGGGGTACCACAGGGCAGCGTGCTTGGGCCAAGCCTCTTCCTAATTTATGTGAATGAGCTGTGTCGCTTATCTCTCCCTAACTGCAAAATAGTTACTTACGCAGACGATACGGCTCTAATAATTCATGGCTGCGATTGGAGTGAAACTTGTAAAAATGCCCAACTAGCCCTTAGTATTGTCATAAATTGGTTAGCCACAAATCTTCTTACTTTGAATGTCAATAAAACCAAGTTCATCTGTTTTGCCATAAATAAGTCAGGTCAACCCCTAGCACCTATTGCCCTTCACGTTCACTCTTGTATGAACCCTGATTCTGTCCCTAACTGTGGCTGCCCTCTATTAGAAGGCGTCCAGACAATTAAATATCTTGGTGTTGTAGTTGACTGTCACCTTAAATGGCATCAGCAAATTAGCTCTGTCGTAGCACGCCTGAGAAAGCTTTTGTATATATTTAAGAAACTTAGAGGCTCAGCGGATTTTAAGACCTTAATAAGCATATATTTTGCACTTGCTCAGTCAGTGTTGGGTTATTGCCTAACGGTCTGGGGTTGTGCGCACAAGACAACAATGTTACGGATTGAGAGAGCTCAGAGAGCAGTTTTGAAAGTCCTTGCGAGGAAGCCAATCCGCTTTCCTACAACATCACTTTACTCTCTCTGTCAGGTCCTGACGGTCAGACAGTTGTTCATTTCTCAGGCAGTACTCCGTAATTTCTTTTTACTTTTTACTCCTGCCACCCCACGGTGTGCGTGCGCGTCCAGACGTTTGTCGTGGTTTGCTCGTAAGCACGTGCATCATGCGCGTCTCGTACCGTACATACATGACACACACAGCAGGGGTGTATGTATGTATGCACATTACGATGACACTAACACAATTAACACGCACCACAGTCAACAAGACACACGAACAAGCGCACTGGGTTTAACATTTCTATAGCGATATAAATAGTGTTCCGCTATATTACATATAAAAAATCACTGGGAATCGAACCCAAGATGATGGAGAACGTTTAATGAAACCCAGCTGAATTATGAACCAGTTAGATTAAGCAGCAGACGCCGTTCTGATAGAGTCTGTGATGTTAAGCCTCGTACAACTGTAGCAGCACGTCGCCATTTTACCTACATGAGCTCAAAAATATATAACACAATAAATAAAAATATCTCCATCTATTCTGTTACCAGAAATGAATGCAAGAAAAAACTCGACATTTTATTAAAATCACTTAATTATGATGCAACAGAAAAACTTGTGGAAATTTAACATCTTGGAAAACACACACACACGACACACAACTCACCACACCCTCACCCTCTCTTACTCAACATTAGGTACTCACACACACTTTTCTCAAAATGTAAAATTTATTATTTCGTTTCTTATATCTGTTAAAATGTTACCTTTGTTATGTATTCGTCTTGGAACAACCTACCCTCTCACTAGGAGTCGGGCGTTGGTAGCTGCGCCACAGTTTTAACTATTGCAGCTATCATCGTTTAACATTTTTGTCTTGTATGTATTTGTTTTTTGTTCCCAATAAAAATGATTTATTTATTTTATTAATTAAATGGCCAAACGTCGACTGACATGTTACTTAAATGATATGCCAGTCGACGTTTGACAATAGTTGATGTTTAAACGATAATAGTGCCGATCCTCTTGTACAACGAACTAAACTATCACTAAAATTCCTTACTTTAGGCTATGAGAATCTTAGAGTAGTAGGGTATTATTGGGCATTCTACCCCACCTTCCGTTCCATCGCCTCACTCCGTTCGCCTCGTCACTCTCGGTGGAGTAGAATGCCCAATAATATAAATGAAATCGTACATAGTGCTGCAAAATACTGGTTCGGCGCCTATTCCATCCGATGGAACGGAAGGTTGAGTAAAATATTGGTTCGGCGCCTATTCCACCCGATGGAACGGAAGGTTGAGTAAAATATTGGTTCGGCGCCTATTCCATCCGATGGAACGGAAGGTGGAGTAACATATTGGTCCGACGTCTATTTCAGTTCGACGTCTAATTCATCCGATGGAACGGAAGGTTGAGTAAAATATTGGTTCGGCGCCTATTCCACCCGATGGAACGGAAGGTGGAGTAAAATACTGGTCCGATGCCTATTTCAGTTCTGCGTCTATTCCATCCGATGAAACGGAAGGTTGAGTAAAATATTGGTTCGGCGCATACTCCACCCGATGGAACGGAAGGTTGAGTAAAATACTGGTCCGGCGCCAATTCCAGTTCGACGTCTATTCCACCCGATGGAACGAGTTATAAATGTTTATGTAATACATTAATTAATAATAATAATAATAAATATTTATTCAGTATTAAAATTGGTAAAATATTAATAACGTAAAAGCTTAAAAATAATTTATAAAGGTATTATAATGTTAGATGCCTGTACTAGGATAAACCTGTATCACAGGCGGCATGAGCTCACACTTTATGGTAATTGTAGGACAATATAATTCTTAACAATATTTAACATTACAAGTCTTGAAATAATGACAAAATTGAATTTCCTAATTCATTATTTTATACCTAGTTTACTTAAATACTATTTACCTTAAATATAAAAATAACAAAACGTCTTAAATACGTAATTTCATAATTAGTTTGCGTAGTATAGTTTTTGCACTTTATAGCCTAGTTGAAACACAAGATATGATTTTGCGTCAGCAAAGTTTGTGAGTGGGTTAAACTCATTGTTGCACAAAATTAAATAACGTTCGAGGCTATGTGTGTATTCGATTTTACTGCGGGCGATTAATGTGCTTAGACATCAAGAAAAACGAGTATTTGTAGGGCACAGTGCAGTGTTTTGTTTAGTCAGCAGCAGGCAATAAACACGGAAGTCTGGCCTTAGTATGACGTTCTAGGCGCCGACGTAGTCGATGGAATTGATATACCTGTACTCCGCTATTTTCCTAGCAGGGCAATCTACCTCTCCCGTTTTGTGGTTATTGGGCTTTTTAAAACGTGAGCAAGTTGCACATTTCGGTGTGTCAGCTTTCTTCGCGCACTCTAACATCGAGTGTCCTTCTTCTCCGCAGTGACCACACGTAGATTTCAGCTCTCTGCATGTTTTTGCTGCATGACCATATTGTTGGCATTTGTAGCATCTGGTAACCAGGGTGTAGTCCCTGATAGGGCAGGACGTCCAATTTATAAAAAGCCTTGTTTGTGATAATAGGGCTTTACGTATATTCGCTGTAACTTCAATGACGTAGTTACAGGTCGACGCATCTTTCTTCCCAGATTTGTGGCTTAATTTAACCATGCTCAAAAAGGACTCGATAGGCATTGCTGGAAATTTGTCGGCTACGTTTTGTTCGTAAATGCACCTGAAGACTTCAGTTTCAACCAAAGTAGTCGGCACACCTACAACCACGATCCGAGGTTTGCGCTTGTTGGGTTCGTCGGCGGTAAGACCGGATGTAGAGAGCTGGACTGCGTGCTTGAGTTTATCAGCATCGTGTTTCGTCTCTGTACTAATAATAACGCCTCCATTTTTTGTCTTGCGGACACCACGCACATGCAGCTGCATTTGAACAGGGCGAATGAGTTTTTGCACAAGGTCTTTTGTTTCGTCACTAGACTTTAATTTATCGTTGGGATAAATGGCTACAGAGCTTAAATTGTTTGGTCGAATGAAATCATTTGCTCTATTCTTCACCATATCGGCAAACGAAACATTTCCCGAACCAGAGTCCTTAATCGTCTGCTTGAGCTCCGAAATATGTTCCGTCAGGTTTCGCTTTTCTTGCAGGGCATCAACCTCGTTATAGGCGTGAATAGCTTTCTGCTTCAGCGACTGATACAGGACAGCCATTTGTGAGGTTCCAGATCCTACTTTACGGCATAGGGTTGATATTTTCAATTTCTGCTCCGAGTTGAGTTTGCCATCCGCGGCAATAGAGCAAACTTCATTTAAGTGCTGTTCGATGGTTGACATCCATTTTTGAATCTCGGGCGTTGAAACAATATCAGCCGTGGCTGACTCGAGGGCTGGATTTGGCGTCGTCGTCTTCGAGGGCGAAGCGGAGGGGTGCACTGGCCCTCTTGGATTAAAGGGGCTGTTATCCATTTTGTATTTTTACGAGTTTACTATTTCGTGTCCATTATTCACTGAAACTATACACTAAGCAAAATTAGAGTTGCATCACGTTAGTAATGCACTAAATGAGGTCACTATTATTAAAGTTGGTAATTAATAAATATTGCTAACGAGCACGTCTGTACACTGCGAATTACTGCGATCGATCAATTGTTACTAAGTTGAAGGGATTAGTCAGCCTTGAAACTGCGTTACCGTGTCAAGCTGCTTCCAGGGTGCGCCACGAGGAGGCTCCTTTCATACACCCCGCTAACCTAAAATTCAGGACAGCTTGTCTCATGTCTCTCCACAAAATTAGAGATAGCGCATATACACGCATCACTCCGTTTTCTGTGACCAGATTGGCTCGAGGACATCTGAACGTTAGGATCGCTTACAATAAAGTAAAATTCAGGACAGATAATCTCATGTCTCTTCACAAAGTAAGAAATAGCATGCACCTACAGGCACACGCACATTCTATTTCTATGACCCCAGATTGGGCACCAAGGACATCTGAACTTTAGGATACCGTAATCATTAAACTAAAATTTGGGACAGATTGTCTCATATCTCTTCACAGATCAAGAAATAGCATGCACCTAGAGGCACACACACATTCTCTTTCTATGGCCCCAGATTGGGCACCAAGGACATCCAAATTTTAATTTAATTTATTCATACACTACCATACACGTTAACAAACAAGGGCGCTCGCTGTTTAAACCGCTATCCTAAAATTCAGGACAAGTTTGTCTCATGTCTCTTCACAAAGCAAGAAATAGCATGCACCTACAGGCACACGCACATTCTATTTCTATGACCCCAGATTGGGCACCAAGGACATCTGAACTTTAGGATACCATAATCATTAAACTAAAATTTGGGACAGATTGTCTCATATCTCTTCACAGATCAAGAAATAGCATGCACCTAGAGGCACACACACATTCTCTTTCTATGGCCCCAGATTGGGCACCAAGGACATCCAAATTTTAATTTAATTTATTCATACACTACCAAACACGTTAACAAACAAGGGCGCTCGCTGTTTAAACCGCTATCCTAAAATTCAGGACAAGTTTGTCTCATGTCTCTTCACAAAGCAAGAAATAGCATGCACCTACAGGCACACGCACATTCTATTTCTATGACCCCAGATTGGGCACCAAGGACATCTGAACTTTAGGATACCATAATCATTAAACTAAAATTTGGGACAGCTTGTCTCATATCTCTTCAAAGATCAAGAAATAGCATGCACCTAGAGGCACACACACATTCTCTTTCTATGGCCCCAGATTGGGCACCAAGGACATCCAAATTTTAATTTAACTTATTCATACACTACCATACACGTTAACAAACAAGGGCGCTCGCTGTTTAAACCGCTATCCTAAAATTCAGGACAGTTTGTCACATGTCTCTTCACAAAGCAAGAAATAGCATGCACCTACAGGCACACAAAGATTCTATTTTTATGACCCCAGATTGGGCACCAAGGACATCTGAACTTTAGGATACCTTAAACATTAAACTAAAATTTGGGACAGCTTGTCTCATATCTCTTCACAGAGCAAGAAATAGCATGCAACTAGAGGCACACACACATTCTATTTCTATGGCCCCAGATTGGGCACCAAGGATATCCAAATTTTAATTTAATTTATTCATACACTACCATACACGTTAACAAACAGGAGCGCTCGCAGTTTAAACCGCTATCCTAAAATTCAGGACAGTTTGTCACATGTCTCTTCACAAAGCAAGAAATAGCATGCACCTACAGGCACACACAGATTCTATTTTTATGACCCCAGATTGGGCACCAAGGACATCTGAACTTTAGGATACCGTAAACATTAATCTAAAATTTGGAACAGATCGCTCAAGTCACTTCATGAAAGTAAGAAATAGCGCACAGGCACATACGCACATTCTATTTTTAGTAACCAGATTGGCTCGAGGACATCCAAATTTTAATTTAATTAATTCAAACAGACGACACTACCTTACACGGTAACGTACAAGTAATGTATTGAGTAGTTCTCTCACGCTCTGCTGTACGAGCATTCTGCTGGTGTCGCATGCTTATACACTTGCCATCGTTCCGTCTAGTCCGCCCGTATAATCACCGTGAAAACGGAGCATGCGCCGTTCAACGGTTAGCCGCTGCGCCGTACTCATTCGTGAAGCGCCTGACGACAAGCGTTTGGAAACGTATCAGGCAGCCGTCGTGAATGTATAAATGATCATTTACAATGTCAAAGACAGCAAAATTGCATCATACATTAATTTGCTTATTCGAACTTTATAGTATTGTAATACGATCGTCGTACATGTTGTAGACCGTAATTCAAATTTGACTTAAAGGAATCTCCCTATAATCATCTTCATCAAATTGGGGGAAGGTGTTCCTTAAATAAGAACGATACCAATTCCGTTAACTTATTATAAATGAGTGATTCTTTCCCTGATATAACTTTACAATATTATGTAATAAGCTGGTTTTAGTCTAGGAATTCTTTGAAATGGCGATCCATTAATATCATTGCTGAATTTAGAAACCGACTTCTTTTGCATGAAATGTTTTATAAAGTTTATTAGTTTCAGTAGTTTGATCATTTTACACCAGCTTTGAGTTTAACTGCAGCAAAATTGCATCATACATAAATTTGCTTATTCGAACTTTCTCGTATTGTACTTACGTCTTATTAAACCGTAGTGATTGAAAACCCCTTCTATCAAATTACACTTTTATCCTGAGAAATGAAATACAAAACCACCTTTAACGCTCGCCGACAAAGGCGAAACCGATACCAGGCCGTTACTTATATTTAATACAAAAGGTAATATAATAAAGTATGTATGTTTGTTTAATAAACCTTGATAAAAAAACTCGGCATGACATGTTTTTTTTTATTTTTTTTTTTATGGCGCAATTTGATATGAGCCGAAAGTAAAATGTCCTGAAAATATTTTTTGTGAACAACAATTCATGTGAACAAATTCATATTAAAAACTTAGTTCATTTTATGTTGCGGTTAAACTCAAAGCTGGTGTAAAATCATCAAACTACTAAAACTAAAAAACTTTTATAAAACATTACATGGAAAGGAAGTCGGTTTCTAAATTCAGCAATGACACTATTGGATCGCTTTTTCAAAGAATTCCTAGACTAAAACCAGTTTATTACAGAAAATTCGTGAAGTTATATCAAAGAAAGAATTACTCTTTTATAATAAGTTAACGGAATTGGTATCGTTCTTATTTAAGGAACAGCTTCCCCCGGATTGATGAAGATAATTAATAGTAATTATAGGAAGATCCCTCAAACTCAAATTTAAATTACGGACTACAACATGTACGGCGCTCGTCTTACAATACAATAAAGTTCGAATAAGCAAATTTATGTATGATGCAATTTTGCTGCAGTTAAACTCAAAGCTGGTGTAAAATCATCAAACTACTGAAACTAATAGACTTTATAAAACATTTCATGCAAAGGAAGTCGGTTTTCCAAATTCAGCAATGATATTAATGGATCACCTTTTCAAAGAATTTCTAGACTAAGCCCAGCTTATTACAAACATGTGTAAAGTTATGTCAGGGAAAGAATCACTCATATATAATAAGTTAACGGAATTGGTATCGTTCTTATTTAAGCAACACCTTCCCCCAATTTAATGAAGATGATTATAGGGAGATCTCTTAAACTCAGATTTGAATTACGGTCTACAACATGTACGACGATCGTATTACAATACTATAAAGTTCGAATAAGCAAATTAATGTATGATGCAATTTAGCTGTCTTTGACATTGTAAATGATCATTTATACATTCACGACGGCTGCCTGATACGTTTCCAAACGCTTGTCGTCAGGCGCTTCACGAATGAGTACGGCGCAGCGGCTAACCATTGAACGGCGCATGCTCCGTTTTCACGGTGATTATACGGGCGGACTAGACGGAACGATGGCAAGTGTATAAGCATGCGACACCAGCAGAATGCTCGTACAGCAGAGCGTGAGAGAACTACTCAATACATTACTTGTACGTTACCGTGTAAGGTAGTGTCGTCTGTTTGAATTAATTAAATTAAAATTTGGATGTCCTCGAGCCAATCTGGTTACTAAAAATAGAATGTGCGTATGTGCCTGTGCGCTATTTCTTACTTTCATGAAGTGACTTGAGCGATCTGTTCCAAATTTTAGTTTAATGTTTACGGTATCCTAAAGTTCAGATGTCCTTGGTGCCCAATCTGGGGTCATAAAAATAGAATGTGTGTGTGCCTGTAGGTGCATGCTATTTCTTGCTTTGTGAAGAGACATGTGACAAACTGTCCTGAATTTTAGGATAGCGGTTTAAACTGCGAGCGCTCCTGTTTGTTAACGTGTATGGTAGTGTATGAATAAATTAAATTAAAATTTGGATATCCTTGGTGCCCAATCTGGGGCCATAGAAATAGAATGTGTGTGTGCCTCTAGTTGCATGCTATTTCTTGCTCTGTGAAGAGATATGAGACAAGCTGTCCCAAATTTTAGTTTAATGTTTACGGTATCCTAAAGTTCAGATGTCCTTGGTGCCCAATCTGGGGTCATAAAAATAGAATGTGTGTGTGCCTGTAGGTGTATGCTATTTTTGGCTTTGTGAAGAGACATGAGACAAACTTGTCCTGAATTTTAGGATAGCGGTTTAAACAGCGAGCGCCCTTGTTTGTTAACGTGTATGGTAGTGTATGAATAAATTAAATTAAAATTTGGATGTCCTTGGTGCCCAATCTGGGGCCATAGAAAGAGAATGTGTGTGTGCCTCTAGGTGCATGCTATTTTTTGATCTTTGAAGAGATATGAGACAAGCTGTCCCAAATTTTAGTTTAATGATTATGGTATCCTAAAGTTCAGATGTCCTTGGTGCCCAATCTGGGGTCATAGAAATAGAATGTGCGTGTGCCTGTAGGTGCATGCTATTTCTTGCTTTGTGAAGAGACATGAGACAAACTTGTCCTGAATTTTAGGATAGCGGTTTAAACAGCGAGCGCCCTTGTTTGTTAACGTGTATGGTAGTGTATGAATAAATTAAATTAAAATTTGGATGTCCTTGGTGCCCAATCTGGGGCCATAGAAAGAGAATGTGTGTGTGCCTCTAGGTGCATGCTATTTCTTGATCTGTGAAGAGATATGAGACAATCTGTCCCAAATTTTAGTTTAATGATTACGGTATCCTAAAGTTCAGATGTCCTTGGTGCCCAATCTGGGGTCATAGAAATAGAATGTGCGTGTGCCTGTAGGTGCATGCTATTTCTTGCTTTGTGAAGAGACATGAGATTATCTGTCCTGAATTTTACTTTATTGTAAGCGATCCTAACGTTCAGATGTCCTCGAGCCAATCTGGTCACAGAAAACGGAGTGATGCGTGTATATGCGCTATCTCTAATTTTGTGGAGAGACATGAGACAAGCTGTCCTGAATTTTAGGTTAGCGGGGTGTATGAAAGGAGCCTCCTCGTGGCGCACCCTGGAAGCAGCTTGACACGGTAACGCAGTTTCAAGGCTGACTAATCCCTTCAACTTAGTAACAATTAATGTATTACATAAACATTTATAACTCGTTCCATCGGGTGGAATAGACGTCGAACTGGAATTGGCGCCGGACCAGTATTTTACTCAACCTTCCGTTCCATCGGATGGAATATGCGCCGAACCAATATTTTACTCAACCTTCCGTTCCATCGGATGGAATAGACGCAGAACTGAAATAGGCATCGGACCAGTATTTTACTCCACCTTCCGTTCCATCGGGTGGAATAGGCGCCGAACCAATATTTTACTCAACCTTCCGTTCCATCGGATGAATTAGACGTCGAACTGAAATAGACGTCGGACCAATATTTTACTCCACCTTCCGTTCCATCGGATGAAATAGGCGCCGAACCAATATTTTACTCAACCTTCCGTTCCATCGGGTGGAATAGGCGCCGAACCAATATTTTACTCAACCTTCCGTTCCATCGGATGGAATAGGCGCCGAACCAGTATTTTGCAGCACTATGTACGATTTCATTTATATTATTGGGCATTCTACTCCACCGAGAGTGACGAGGCGAACGGAGTGAGCCGATGGAACGGAAGGTGGGGTAGAATGCCCAATAATACCCTACTTAGAGTTATTCTGTAAATAAAATTCTCTAAACTAAAAAATAATTTTGACACAACTAAAATAGAATTTGACAATCGCGAAACCACGTGGTACCCGTGGTTTGCCCTCACCCGTGATTTTTTTTAGAGCCGGAGGCGCGCAGGGGTTCCGCCTCGACTTGTTTTATATGGAATTTTTCACCTTTTGTATGAAAAACATGAAAAAATATTACCTACATGTTCAGGTTTAGGGGTTTAAGGGCTTCATATGGGGGGTCGAAATTTTCATTATTTAGGACGCACCATTTTCTAATTATAAGCAAAAGAAAAAAAAAATACAGTACTGTTTTTGCACGTGAAGCCGAGATGTTGATGTGAATTTTAGTTCATGACAACTTATTTTACCCCACACCTTTTTAATCGCGATTAAAAATTGTCAGAATTAGTCTGGTTTGGTATTTTACAATCAAAATTTTAGGTGAAAAATGTCATCAGAATAGCAAAATTGCCATTTTCACTAAACTAAAAACTCAGTACTGTCTTAGTGTTGTCAAACTAAAATATAGTTTAATTGTGTCACTTTAGTCTATTTCAGAATGGGAAATCGTCGTTTGACAGGATTAAACTTAATTTTAGTGATTTTTAGTCTAGTTTAGAGGCATTTGTGACAAGAGAATCGGCACCAATGTCAATTTTAGCTGGCCATTTCATGAAACACAACCATTTCATGAAACACAACCATTTCATGAAACACAACCATTTCATGAAACACAACCATTTCATGAAACACAACCATTTCATGAAACACAACCATTTCATGAAACACAACCATTTCATGAAACACAACCATTTCATGAAATTGGTCGACCACTTTATAAAATTAAGATCTGGCTACGACATACAGGGTGGATTTTTGAGATGGGGCAGTAAGGACCTTCACCGCCGTAGCTACAGGAAAACCGTCTTAGGAGACTGTCCTTAACATTTTGAAACATTTTGATCTGCATTCACAGATTTTGAAAAAAAAAATACAATCAGCAAGAAAATGGGTAGCTTTCTCATAGGTAACCTAACTTGAATCGTTTTGATGAAATCAAATAATTTCATCAAAATCGGTTCAGGTGGAGGCGTGGGGGGGCACTGTACAAAATCTTGGTTAGGGCGCCATGTATTTTGTAAACATTTCCTTTGTAGGAATGCACTATAACGATCATGAGCGAGTTCATACTCCGACTCGCACTTGGCCGATTTTCGGGTGGCTGTGACCACAACCTTTTTTGAGGGCTGGATCCGCGCCTGATAAGCAGGCTCACGTGGACGCCCGGCTTGCTTTCCAAGTCTGGAGTATGTCTCGTAAACCAACTTCTGGTTCTGTATATGAACATATTTACGACACGAGAAAAGTCTTTAACACTTTCGAATCCACCCATTTTTCATAGAGCTCATCCGCCATGCCGCCATACAAATTGCAAGTTGACTCCAAGAGGGTCACCGGCATTACGTTTGCGCTTAAGTTAACCCTAGAGGAGTCTCACCGGCTTTAGGTTTGAAATCGTGTTAAAATATACGACTGATTTTATTTTCACAGTTAATAATGTCGAATTCGCTAAGAAAAACCTACATTTAAAATGAGCCCTCTGCGAGGGCCTCCAGGCACTGAACGTGTTAAATCAAAGTTAAGATGGTGTCAGACCAATCAAAATAAAGTTAAAATGGACATCATAGCTGACAATCATAAATCTAAAGATTTTTCAAGGTATTGGTAAAATACGAATAGATTGAATCCGAGGCCGGGCGTGCCCGTGAGCGTGGCGTGGCTACTGCGATAGCAAACTTGTTAGTGAAACATTTTAAAGTTGGATCTCCTCTTGACTCCGCATCGCAGGTGGTCGATGCTGAGGATTGTCTGAAGGAGTCTTAATGTCAGGTTCTCAGGAAAAGATGTTGCTACTGTTATTAAAAAAAATGGTTAGGGGCAAGTCACCAGGGCATGACTACCTCAGCATCAAACATCTGTAGCATGCAGGAGTTCACCTGCCTAGAGTACTGGCTTCTTCTCACTCTGTCATCATCCCGCTCATCTGCCCGGTGACCTAATGAAAACTGCGGTTGTACCTATTGTGAAGGATAAGACTGGGGACACATTAGATCTCACGAACTATAAGCCCAAGGTGCTGGACAGTTTGCTTGATATGCATATGGCAACCCGCATCAAACCGCATGATGCGCAGTTTGGGTTCAGACCTGGTCGCTCCACAGAAAGTGCCATACTGTCTTTCAAGTATACTGTCCAGTATAATACGTTTAGGAAAACGCCTCTTAATGCGTCTCTTTAATCTGTACATAAACCAGTTGATCGTCAAGCTCAGCAACAGATATCAGGGTTGTTATGTGGATGGAGTATGCGTCAACAGTGTTAGTTATGCTGATGATATGGTGTTGTTGAGACCTTAGATTAACGCAATGTTCAGCCTGCTTACGGAGTAAGAGGTACGTGGAGGAGACTCATGGGCTCAGATACAATGTTAAGAAAAGTGAGGTACTATAGTCCCCCGACTATAGTACCTCATTTTTTTTTATAGTTGGAGGTTTTTTTGTGTAAAGTACCCCTACTTTACACAAAGAAAACTCCAACTATTGTGCGTGTAAACTGTGTATATTGGTATATATGAAACGAAATGAAATAGACATGAAATAACACAGAACTTAAAGTAAAAACATAAATGGACCGCTCGCGAGGCGCAAGAGTACGGTCGCCGAGCGCGTGCGCGATTATTGGGTGCTTGCAACTGACTGGCCTAGCGGCGCGGGGCCGCGGGCGACATGGATAGTGTTGTGCCGGCTACTAGTCACGTAACCTCGCCGGCACACGACGAACACTAGAAGTGCGGGGAGTTGACTCTAATAGGGGTCGCGCTATAGTACTATAGTTTTCAAGGCGGGCACTAAAACTTACCCTATTGAACTACACTTGTAATTTTGCGGAAGTTCCATAAGAGGGCGCATAAAGCCAGCAAAAAATCAAATTTCACCCGCGCAACCCTTACCTACCCCTCTCATCAAACACGACGAAAACAAAACACAATCCATTCCCACCGGCAGAAACTTTTCACCCGGCGTTTATCTAGCTAGGTATAGAATTCGAATTTGAATTTTCTGTAGTAAGTATACGCAAAATAATCAGATGAAACGGCTCTATATAATTTACCAAAGTATGATCGTCGTATACAAGTAGGTATATTATTCCATTTATATTACATTATTGTATGTCCGTGAATCTGTTACCGATGCTGGTGGGCTACCATTTTAAACGTTTTTATTTGCCTCTGAACATAATTGTTATCTTATACGAGTATTTATCCGATGTTTATTAGTCAGTTATAGGCATTGATTAGAAAACCGCACAAATGCGAGCGGATCATCATCAAAGTATTATACTACATAATACATCAGCCATGATGAAAATAAACTCAATAAACTTGCTTTTTTGGCGATATGGAAGCAAATACTATCTAACTAATCGTATCACTTACTTTCCCTTTTTTACTTTGAGGAAAACAAGCCTTTTTAGAATGATAACTCCATAAAGGTCATAATTATTAAGGACGAACATGATTGAACAAACACATCAATAAACTTAGAATATTTGTTGGACCGCAGTGATCAGCAACCCTATTCGTCGAAATGGTTTTTCAATTTCAATATTTAAACGAAATATGATCATTACCCATTCCCTTTATTTTCAACGCAATTCTTCAATAGGTAAAAACTAAAAACATGACAACAACAAACTGTTTATTTTGCATATACTATACGCTAAGCTTGAATTCAGAATCTTAGATCAAATGCAAGTTTTGGAACTAGAAACTCTATGTTGACGTGACAAGGTTCAAATTCAAATGTAACCAAATTTTATTTAGGATCTTGTACAATTTGTACCTCACGACGTCTTCGTGGAAAACTGTGATACCCAAGTAAAAAAATATAATGCAAAGTCATTTAGGAACAGTGTTACCCAAGTAAAAAATTATATTGGTATAGTGGATTTAGCACTGTACTGTGCAAAGACACATAGCATGTGTCACGGAAATCTTTCCTGCGCGAATGCGCGAAGCGCGAGTAGAAACAATCCCCACCGAAAACCTTTGTGAACAAAAAAAGTAAATAAAAAAAACAAAAACCCGACTTTTTTGTTTGTGTTTTTGAAAAATAATCCGATAGTCGTGACGGCCAATGACATAATTCCTAAGAGCCTCGACCAACACCTGAGGAGGCTCTCGTTAGGCTGTTAGATCAAGGGCTTGATCCAGAAACGGCTTCAAGTGCTTCTGGACACGACACGTATCGTTAGGAGGTTCCTCTGTCAGGAACATAGATAATACACGAGCCCTGACTACCGGTTGCTTGGACCCTGCTCCCGTAAAGGATATAATAATATACCAATAACCATGCTTTTCGGGTTTCAACCTGATTTAGGGGATGGTCAAAAGTCGCTCGAAATGGTTCGTCTAAGCGTTACCTTATAAGACGTTTGTCAACAAAAGAGGGGTAAACGAATTTCGATCTTGAGTTAAACGCAATAAGATTTAAAATTTCCAGCGCAAACTTTCAAATAAACGTGGAATTGCCCAGTTGGCTATGTTGTAAATTTTCTCCGCAAGAAAATTGACCAAAATACAGGACAATGGCGCTAGTTGTACTTTAACAGTCATAAATCTGTCAAATAAAATGTATGTCATCTTGAATTTTCAAATATCAACATTGAATTTTATATTTTTATTTAGCCTCGGTATTATTTAGTATATCAATTCTGAAAGATTTTAATAATCGTTTTGGAAGTGGTTTTAGTGTTTTTTCCATGTTTTCTATTTCACAGTTTCTTTTCTAGAATGTGATAAATTACGAAAATATTATTTACGCAAATAAATTATATCACAGCGCGGCCAAAAATGTGAGCGCAGTCCTCTCGTCTCAACAGAGCGACGGCGACTGATTTGTGAAACAAAAATATGCTTAAAGTTCCCGCAACGTGCGACGGAAGATGACTTCTTCCACGAACTAAGAACGTCGTAAGTGCTGAAAGCTTATAGTCGTAATAAAACCAAAACGAAAAGGAATAAAAAAAAAGCCTACACAATTATTTTCGCCTTTTATTAATACAAATAATCATCTAATTTTTATCCAATTAATCAATCAATCTGCTTTAGCCTTTTCCCAACTATGTTGGGGTCGGCTTCCAGTCTAACCGGATGCAGCTGAATACCAGTATTTTACATGGAGCGACTGCCTATCTGACCTCCACAACCCAGTAACTGGGTAATACGATACCCCTTGGTAAGACTGGTGTCAGACTTTCGGGCTTCTGACGACTCGTAACGACTGTCAAAGATCTACGAATGACAGCCGGGACCAACGGTTTAACGTGCTTTCCGAGGCACGGAGGATTCTCGGTATGTAAAGATGGTCACCCATCCACTGACCAACCCCGGCAAGCGTAGCTTAACCTGATGGATCAACCAGTCCGCCTGTTGTTACTTAGCCACGAGCTCCTCCTTTTATCCAATTAATCATTACCATATTAAGTACAAATCGAAAATACGGGAAAATTTGTGGTAACTTCGTGATGTCTTTTTATCGAGAAAATTTTAATAGTTTGTATTTCTGTTACACAAAAAGTTTTGAAATATCATGTAGTTACTCGTATTATTTTAATTTTATACCTAAGTCTTATCAACTTCCAGAAAAATCAAATTGTAGATAGGCAATTTTGCTTACTGGGGTAGTAAGCAAAATTGCCTATCTACAATTTGATTTCTCTTAAAGCACGTCACTTCTTTCAAGTATCTTGGCCACTGGGTTTCCGAAGACCTAAAAGACAGTCTGGATATTGAGCGTGAGCGCAGGGCGTTGGCTGTCCGCTGCAATATGTTGGCACGCAGATTTGCGAAATGCACGACTGAAGTAAACTGCACCAACTGGGGGTTGTCCTTGTGTGCACTTGCATAGTGCATACAGGGATAATTCGAATTCAAATTCAAAATCTTTATTGCATAACACATGTGTTTATACAAGGTCTTAATAATTATAATAAAGTTCACATGGACCCTGTCGGGCACAACAATTTCATAAAAATATGAGTACTAACATTTTCCTTCTAAAAATATAACACAATTTTATTATCTCATTTAAATACGTGATATACGTCTTTGCAAATTCTCACTAGCACAATCGCTAATCGTTGGTTGGTGCCTCATTCCATTTAAAATTATTGTCTAATGGGCCTCTGCTAGTTGGCTTCGGCCCCTCGTACGCCTTCAAAAGGTCCGGGACTCCCGTAGCTTGCTCTCCACCAGTTCTACGTCCAGCTTCGGAGCTGCCGCGTTCTCGTTCTTTTCCTCGTAGTGGCATTCCACCTCTTCCTTATCCTGGGAAGTTTCAGAGTTCAGGAATCGTGGATAAGCAAGGGTTTTGTCAGTTAATTTAATGGTGGGATGGAAGGCCTGCAACATCTATCGGAGCAATGGTGACAGGTTGGCGAGTGAGAAACAAATGGGCGCGCTGGGGCTGTGTTATGAAGGGGCCATCATTGTCCCGTTGAGAAAAAGAGATGCGTCCTGTATAGCGTTATCTCTCTCTCTCACAGTCGAACAATCATGGTTCTAAAACGTCATAATACAATACGGCTACCGGACCAGTTTAGCAGTCGCCGCACTACCCGATGGTCGTGGTCTTCAAGACTGATCATAGTGATTAAACATTTGGTGCCAATGTTGCAAGCCGTAACTTTATGAGTAATAAGGTTAGAATGTACGTGTAGAATAATAATTAGAAGTGATTAAATACACGAATTAGACACAACATAAGTAGTAGAGAACGAAATAAGTACAAAAGAGAATAAAATTCACATGCTAATATGAAATTTAATATTTTTTTTTTTATTTGGGTCCCGAGAAATGTAAAAGATAAAAATAATAATAATAAGTAAAAGTGGTATACTGTGGAACGCCGAGTAGTCATCTCGTCAGAGAGTCTGGTGTGTCCAAAGCCCTGGAACACCCCGGAACATCAGGAACATGACCCTGTTTGACCTATTTAATTTTGTCTAATTTTGAATAAAAATAGTATCAGGTAGCCTGGCTCATTGGCAGGTTGAATCAATAATAAAATTTCCAAAATTCCATATACAAAGTTGATACGACAGAGGGGCTTTCCTTTAAACTGCCTATACTAGGTACCATTTTCAAGCTCTGTACCAAAAATCAATTAAATAGGAGCAGTAGTTTAGTCGCAAATGATTTTTTAAGTTTTTGCCCCGTTTGAACACGATGTATCTTTCCTAACAGCTGATTATGTCTATACGCATAGGTCATGCACCTTAAAACGATAAATCTGAGTATAACCTATGCGTTGTTGCCGCTGTGACGCAAGTCACAAGTACAACCAAATATTCTCGCTAAAAAGATGACAATGCAAACAAGGAAGCAATAAATACACACACACTTGCATTTTCATTACGAGAGTGGCGATCATAGCAAAACCCCCGCGGGTAAAAGAAATAGAAATAGGTCAGTGTTTGCTATTGCATCCTAGCGACGAGGGGCAGGGGTTGCGATCGGTAAGTGAGTGGGGCTTCTAAAAACTGTCTTTTTCAGTGCGCCGACGCTATTCTTTCGGAACGTACTTATTTTACGTAACACGGAAGTACCTGCGCCGCCTCCGTATTGTCGAACTCGCGCGCTGACAATTGGGATTTAGTTTTGTTATTGTGATAGGACACTAAACAAGTTTAAGACGGTATTTCTTTTTTTATTGTGACTAGTGTTAGTGTTTTTTTTTTGTGATCGACTGCTTTTATTGTGATACGACACGTAATTAAACTTTGGTTTTGTGTGTGTGTGTAATTAAAGTGTTCAACAATGCCTCGTGTAACTTACACGGCGTTAGAATACACTGACATGATTTTTAATTAGAAAAATAAGTAACAATATTCTCCGTCGGTATAATTTTTGCATTCATGTGAATGAAGGACACATCGAGAATTTAAAATTTTAGTGTTTTTGTTGTTGTGCGCGTACTTCAAAACCATACCTAACATAAAAGCCGCGAGCGAAGGCCTAAGCCGCCGCCCGCGCCACCGCCGCCGCGCGCCGGCCGCCCGCTTTGAAATGAGATAAAACACGCCGCAAGGCGCGCGCGCGGCGTTGCCACTGTTACCTAGGTATCTTCTAAGGTCAGTTAAATTAATTTACAAAGGGTGGTTGCGTTTTACTCTGATTCATAAGCTATTTAGTTTGTTTGAAAAAAAAAAAAACTCATTTTTGGTGCTTTTTATTTTTATACCGTATCAAATAAATACTAAACACGTATAGTATACGTAGTGTAATTTAATGCCCCTCTGTCATATCAACTCTGCATATCATCTCAAAAAAAAAATATATCCAAATCTAATGAGTGTTCCAAGGTAATCCTTGGAACACTTTGTGGAACCCAATCGGAAGAGGCATTGAGACCTCGGAACACATTTTTAAAGTGATCAGATAGACCGATGAAAGCTCGGTTTGAAGTTTTTAGAAAAATAGGTTTTTTTAGCAAAATTACCCCTTCCCACCATAGTAAAAAAAATTTAATAAAATCTTTCTTTTTTTATCGAACCTTGGCTCGACAGATTCGACTGTAAATGACTAGAGAAGTGTAAATGCGGTCTCAAGTCATTGACAGTATTATTATTATCCTACCGTACGTACCTAACTATCCCGTTAGCTAAGGATAAATGAAAATGAACAAAAGCCTGGTACGAAAAATGTATTATACCTATAATACTTTAATTGCTAAACAATCTATTACAATCTAACCTACTCTAATCTAGTTTTTAAACAGAAATCGTAAATCAACTAATAACAATAATTAATAACTATCAACTATTACTTATCACTATCACTATTACAGTCATCATCACTAGAATTTGTGAAATCGAGAGGAGGAGGAGTTGGCTCGGTGTTGGCGCCACGATCTTGTAAAATCTTCATCATTCTGCGGTCAGCTCTGGTCCAAGCGATTTGGTATGCTGTTCGTTCTGCGTAATTTGAAGCATCTATCGCTACAGCAGGCTGGCTACAGAGCCATTTAACAAGGATGTAATCCTCATGTTGATCGGCTAACATAAGCGCTGTATTGCCGCAGCGAAGTTCAAATCTGTTTATGTCTGCGCCCATCATGATCAGCAGCTCGATGATCTTGACTGCCAATTGACCAGTTTGATGTACCCTGCATAATCATGAAGGTTCAGTAGATCTCGATGGCCCTCTTGAATTATCGGCTCTACGCGGCAAAGCAGAGACATGCTTCCAGCCTCTCAAGCTTCGTGGAAGTAATTTGCACCTCTGGAATTTTTGTTCATCATCATTATTACCGAGAAAACTTCGGACATGATTTTAGCGACGATTAAAAGTGGAGAATCAAACTGTCAATGAATCACGTTCCCTGATAAAACCCGAATGGATACTAAAAAGTTTATACTCTATTTATACTCTGGCAATATCAAAGAGATTCTTTATCACGTAATATTGTTTAAAAAATATTATCAGTTTCGGAATATGTATTTATAAAAATCTATAATACATCCTGATCCTGGATGAGGTTACCTATCGGGAATGAAACGGATATCACATACTTTATCTTCATTCTTCGGCTGGGCTTTACCGATCACGCATGTTTATACCATACAATAATGTTAAATCGGGTTACTCTTGAAAGTACACAATAAGATTCGGAATGCCCGAAAATGATTGCTTGTATTACACTACGACCTCGATTTATGCAGCTTCGATAATTGCAAGAGCGACACTATGCGGCGGATATCGATCGACGTGGCACATGGTGTGAGAGCGCCGCCGGTGTGAGAGCGGACACGGCTCCCAACTGGTGAGATGCGCATTGCACGCACGGGCGACATCTGCGCACCTTCGATTTTTGCAAGTGTCTAGCAGTGCCAGTCCGCTGTAACAGAAAAAAAATAGTAACCTTCTGTGATCTGAGAATCAAAACCATTTTGAGGGGGATGCGCTAAGGTAGCCCGCGAAATTTAAATATTGTTACGTTTTTTGCAATTATTTGCAGGACAAAATTTATGATTCGCGACCGTAGCAAATATGGCTGTACAGAATTAGAATCAGTAATACAACTCTTTATGTTAGAATAATCCTAAAATGTTATGATTTCATGAAATAGTCATTCAATAGGATTATAATTATGAACTTACCGAGTTGTTGCAGCTAACGCACTAGGAAGTGGTGAAGGGTGGGCGTTTTGGGGGACTGTCTTATGTAATTTTGACGTTCGAAAAGTGCTGATTCTCAGCCTAGTTTGAATAAATGACTTTTGATTTTGATTTTTTTGATTTTGTGTTGATGATTTTTATGATTATAATTCTATAAAAAAATATTAGATTTCGCAGGCTACCGTGTTTTTTTACACAGAATAAAAAAAAACTGGCCAAGTGCGTGTCGGACCACGCACAATGAAGGGTTCCGTAGTTAGGGCGCGTTTGCAAATCGGAAAAAATTATGCTGTTTTTCAGTACATTTTGTGACAAAACTAAACCGAATCAAATATAACTAATAACTACCACATACAGGTTGGACCTTCATCTTCAAATGATTGCAACTTTATTGTTCAAAATAAAAACGATCTTCCGTTGCATTCATTTTCCACAAAATTAACGATACCGGGTTGAGTTTAGGTACATGTTTTGTTCTATTACTCGTATCAATATATTTAAACATTTCTAAAAATACTATTAGTAGGCAGACACATTCAATTGTAAAACTTTGTTGTGTTTGTGTATGTAAACATCATAACTAACCGAGTCCAAACTCGGCAGACCTAGTTCTACTCGTCGAGGCGTTCCAGTAGCAGTCACCCAAATACACTTTCCCAAAATAAACCCCAAAATTCATTTATTTACGTTACACTTCCGTGTTTCGGTGACATAAATACATATGTGTAGCAAATTTCAACTAAATCGGTCCATTAGATTCGGAGCAAATTGGCTGTGACAGCCGGACAGACAGACAGACACACGAGTGATCCTATAAGGGTTCCGGTTTTTCCTATTGAGGTACGGAACCCTAAAAACGCTTTTTATTGCATTACGTTTACTTATCACGACAATAAAGAAAGAACAAAGGTAAAAAAATAATTCTTATTTTATTTTTACTCCACCACCCGCACTCCACACATAATATAAACATTATCTTCTTCCTAGTGATTATCCGCATACCTTACAGAAGCTCTCTGGCCTTCCAACCCAGAGGTAAAATAAGCGTAAGCACATTTTCTTGGTCACATGGATCTATCTCTTCACGCTGTTTTCCTCCACTTTAATTCCAAATGCATTTGGCGAACTAAGAGTTTTAGGCGCGATAAAGCGCCCGTTAATGAAACTCGATCCAGTTGTAATAGACGTGTATTTGTACCACACTCACAGTATCCAAGCGACAGCGGGAGATTACATGTACATACGAACACAGGTTAATAAACTTGTTAATCACACGTAACACAGAGTCTCGTAATATTATTGAGCCTGAGCCAATATCATTTAAAATCAGATTCCAAAATCCTCTGGTGGTTTTATATACCATAGACTATCCCCTAGACAAACTAGTGTTGTCAGCTTATCTCTTACAGTGGGAACCATAGACAATTAGTTGGTTCGCCACAGAGTAAGTATTTATTGACTCATTAAGGCGAAAGCACAGTGTTTTATGAAGCCCGATTTTCGGACATCCCATTTTTATTGCAAAACCTGACAGAAATGATCATTTAAGAGCGAGATTTCTTATCCCCATTTAGCTACCAAATCTAGTTTCAGAGTGATAATTTTTTGAAAATCGTAATTTTTCCATCCGGATATTAAGAAAAAAAATAATTACGCTTAAAATAAGCGTGATACGAAATAATGATGTTAGGTACATTGATGGCGCATCTTATGTAGAGTATTTTAGTCTATAAATGAACCTCGCACCATTGTTAGATCGAGATTTACACGGGTTTTTCGGTTTTTAGTTTTTCTTAATTTTCTAGAAAATTCCGCCGTTTCGGGAAAAGTTATCGATACAGAAATAATTCTATTTACTTTCCCAATACACCACATAATTATGACATCCCAAATCCATGGAACTCAGAAGTTATTTCAATTTAACTATTTTTGTTAGGGTTGTCAATTTTTTTAATCCTAGTTTTGTGGATAAAATTTTTCGTAAAAGTAAAAGTTCCGTAGACAGAATGACAAACAGAACGTGAATCAGTTTACTGGCAGCCTACCGAGACCTTTCAAAATAATATTTTTATTTATTATTATTTGTTAAAAACTATAAACACTTTGAATTTATTCGTAAACAAATTAAAAACCTTTACAAGATTACTTGTCAACACTTTTTGTGAGGGCTGATTTTCCACGGCCTGTGCGTTTGGTGCTACTTCTACGAGTAGATACTGAAAAGTACCGACTTCGGTGCTATCCATAGCTTCGTTTGACATAGAGGCCACTTGCTAACTATCATGTGCATAGGGATTGTCATGCCCCCCTGGCATTAAAAAGTCATCTGGTCGGGGCCCAGAAAGACCATCTCCAGCAGAGCGGGTCAGGTTCTGCTGAGGTAGAGTAGTCCCATGGGTCGTGACCGGCTCCATGATTACTAAAAAAATCTGCTTACTATTGAGTTAAATATTTGGTGGCTGCTCCCCTGCGTTACCGGGTAGGCTACCGTGCCACTAAACAGATGTACGCAATAGACAAACGAAAACAACATAAGCCCGAAGGCATAGCTGGTGGTAAAGTTAAAAATATTTGCCCACCGCGTGGAGGTACTCCCAGCTTATGTTATTGCTATTGCATTATGTGGATTTTGCTTGTCATTTAGCAGTATTTAGTACGTACTACAAAAAAACTTAAATAACACGAAATGCCTGAATATGCCTCTTAACGTACATCGATGAATAATATTTTATTTGGATACCAAGCTGGTATCCTGGCTTCTTCACGTCAGATAACCCATACCACCGATTTTACTACAAGGTAGATATATTTTTTGGCAAAGTTATATAAAATCCGGATATAAATAAAAATCTGAGATTTTGACAGCCCTAACGACGTAAAATCCGGATAAAACTTAAAATCGTTGTGGTTTCCAAGTTCCATGGAATTGGGATGTGAAATTTATGTGGTGTGTTGGAGAAGTTATCGAAATAATTTCAGTATAAACAACTTTTCCCGAAATTACGGAATTTTCGAGAAAATTAAGAAAAACTAAAAACCGAAAAACACGTATATATCTTGATCAAGCAAAGTTACGAGGTTCATTTATGCACTAAAATACTCGGCATAAGATGCGCCATCAATGTACCTAACATCGTTATTTCTATGACGCTTAGTTTAAATGTATTTTATTTTTTCTGAAAATCGAAATAAAATTTGGTCGGTTTTCAAAAAATTCTCACTCAGAAATTAGACCTAGTAGCTAAATGGGGATACGAAATCTTGCATTTAAATGATCATGTCTGTCTGGTTTTTCAATAAAAATGGGATGTCCGAAAATCGGGGTTCATAAAACACTGTGGAAAGGTAGAATTTAAATATTTAGAAGAATTGCTGAAACTTCAAGAAAAACAGGACCTACATCTTGCAAATAAAATTAAAAAGCCGCATGTATTCTATCACAAACAAAAGATGAAAGTGTGAGTGGCGACACAATTGTTCAGTAGCTCAGTAGCAGATGCCTTGGAGTATTACCGCAGTGAAATAAAATTAAAACATGTAGTGGCACTATCAATTTCATTAATATATTATGAACGACGTGTTTGGGGAGTGATAGGAAGATTCGTATGACGTTATTGCGACGCACGTTATTTCGAAAAAAATTAAGAGAGCCAGTTCGAAACGAAAACCGCTATAACGAATGACGTTGTCGCGAACACGCTGATTCGAAAAAGTGTTTGAATGCGCTAGTACGAAAGTCTTGGCATTTAAATCCACTGTTGCGAATAGCATATTCCAATCTGAATTTGTCTGGGGATTTAATTCGCGACCCAGTGATTACCAAGAACTACCTACGCTACGATGATAAAACTGACACTGAGCTAGTTGTATATACTACCTACTAAGTCTTTATGATTAATATTAGTACTTATTATGATTTAGCTATGTATCCCTAGCATGCTTCCCGTTTTGATAAGCCAATATCATTACAAATACTACAGTACCTATTTATTATAATACATTCACAACAATAAAAAAGTTTTTTACTCGTGTAGCCTTTGGACTAGTTTCACGAGTAAAAAACTTGACAATATTCCTTAAAAGTGTTATATTTAACCGCATAATACAGCGTGAGAACCTTCAGATCAGCATTATTACATTACACTGCTAATGCTCTTCACTCCCGGTCTACATCTAGATTATCCCACAAATCCTCCTCCACAATGTGCCCTAGATATTTAAACTGAAGAACACGGTTCCAGACACCACCATTTAAGGTGACAGTTGGGTATCTCTCTTCTCCTTTTGGCCGCCTTAAAATCTCAGAGTAAAGCTTAATCAACTGACTTTTGTCCGTGTTATATCTCAAACCGTGCTCCTCCGCGTAATACCTCCTACACACTATGCGACCGAGCACTATGTGAGCTATAATAGTGTGTAGGCGCTATTATTGCTCCTACACACACTATACCGGTGGCATGGGAACCGATCACTTTTCCGAATTGTTTTTGTTCGAATTTCATTTTACCGAAAACTATTGACCGACGTCTTTTTTGCTACATGCATTATTTGACATATTTTTAGATCATCGAAGGATCAAGTGTCATAGGTATTATTTTACCGAACTATATTTCGCCGATTTACAAAATAACTTTTTGCTATTGGCCGAAGCCTCTTTTGAACTTTTTTCATTTGCCCAATGATTTATTTACCATATTTTCACCACACCGAAACAATAGTTTTCAATATTAGGTTAGGTTAGGTTAGAACTGTGACCACACAACGCACGAGCCGAGCGAGCGAAGCGAGCGGTGCCGCGGTAGCGGCCGGCGAATGCCAGAAACATATTTTTGAATGTACAACCGAACCACGGGGACAACAGGAAATATTTAATTTAAGTACCGCTGTCCCCGTAGGACGGGGTACGGGGACAACGGGAATAAACGCCTGCGTACATGTTGCATGCTTGTTAGCACGCTGCATGCTTGCTTGCATGCTGGATGCCTGCTTGCATGCTGCATGCCTGCTTGCATGCTGTATGCCTGCATGCATGCTGCATGCTTGAAGCAAGCATCCTTCCTTCACCCATCCATACCTCGTGGTATAATAAATGTTCGGAAACATAATACTTCGAACACATGTTATTTCGGCTAAGTGTAACTTCGGTAAAAAAAAATCGACCAAATGAAACGTCGGAGTAACGAAAAAAATCGAATTGACAATAGATCAACTGATACAGTGGCAGATGTGACTTCTATGAAGTAAAAAAAAACGAAACGATAATTGTTGAAAAGTTTTAGGTGAAATGAAATTCGGTCAAATATTTTTCGAACTTATGATAGGTAACCCGGTGGCCTTGCCGCACAAAGGATCGCAAAGGAATTGAAGGCGCAAAAGCCGGGGGTACGTGCCACGTGACAAAAGCCGGCGGCCATGCCGCCGGCTTAGTGTGTAGGGAGTATTGCACTCACAAACTTTAATTGAAGATAATATGACCAGAACACTATCGTTCCAATGTTTTCGTCTTGGCTATTGCGTTTTTATATTTAGCGGTATTTTTTTTAATCTTTTTATGTCAAAGTCTGACTTCATTCATCATCAGAATTTCAATTTCATCAAAAAAATTGCAGAGTTTAGCAGAATTTAGGCGAGCAACTGGCGTAATGTTCAATTTAAATCTGGTCACACTGGTCTGACAGCAAAAGATTTGAAGGATTTCTGTAATTCTGACAAACACAACAACACGGTAGAGCTGTCAAAAATTAAGAAATCAATAGATGGCAAAATATCGCATATTATCAAAGTAAAGTTACAAATTAGTTTTATTGGATGATGTTTAATTAATTCTATTGTTCGGTTTTAATAAACTCAGTTATCATACTCATACACTACGAAACGAGTTTCATTGCCATTGTTATTTGCTTAGGGCGTCGAGATGTCGCCTCCTAAGCAGCCCTGTAGTCTATTTCAGTTGTGTGTTAAAAGTTCCATTGGTCTTATTAATTCAGCTTGTTATGTTATTGAAAAGACGTATCCTGAGAATCAGCTCCAAGAGTGTGAGAGAGAGGCGTTTGATTTAAAATGCCAACTGATGATGATGCTGCCAGCCAGGTATACTTCTTTGTTTATAGCTTCGATCTATGTATCACTTTTCTTTTTATATCATATAGACTAGTCTACTTTTCGAATAAATATTTTGTAATTTCATTTCACTATCCCTCACAGACGTCACAAATGATGGTGTGAAATTAAGTTTTTGTTCTTATTCATCTTGTTTTTAATAGAATTATTCCTTTGTTATTATAAAGATGTGTTAAAAAATTAACTTAAGAAACTTTAGACCGTCATACTGAATAACTTTTACTATTGGACCAATTCTGAAATTGCAAAAAATATATCTGGTTCCATAGTAAAGTTGAATACCTACTACTTTACTAAAGTGCCGTATTGCAGTTTTGTGTTCATGTTTAGGTACATCTTTTATTAAATAGACACAATACAAGAGGCCTTTCTAAAAAAGTCTGCCTTTCAAAAAGATTGCAAGTAGGCAAAGTTCAGAAAACTAGATTTCATGCCGTCACCGAACAAGAATTCAATTGATAACAATATATTTATTTAATTCTCATAGAATAAAATAAGAATGTGTTAATAAATCTGTCTCCTGAGTTGACATTTCAAAATTGGCACAGTTCCATAAATAGTTTATGACTGCGTTGTTACCATGATAAAATAGAATTATTGTGCAATGCCTAAGATTATATTTCAAGGCTATAAAATTTGCATGGTATGTACAGGCACCTGCATTATTTGGTGACCCCCTTTTCTAAGGAACGATGTGTGCGGTACCAAATAAAAACGTATAAATGCAGTTGCTTATACCTACTCTGTTTACAATGTAACCTTTGCTCACCTTGAATGTTTAGGAGTTTTCTTTTTTTTAAATAGATGGCAGAGTCATAGAATTTAATTTGTTCTTTTGCTTCATTTGATTTTATATGCAAAATTATTGCTGTTTTAATGTTGTGTCTGAGTAACGAGACAACTTTGTCAGAAAAAAAACTTGATCTGTATCATCTTTCTATTTTCCTTAATTAAGACAACATCCAAATACATACTCAAGCATTCTAATCAGTAATCACTATCATAAATTACCAACTGCATAATAATATTCAACAAATAATCCTTGACTGCAGGATTGCTGAAGAATTTATATATATTTATTTTTTCTTTTCAACCTTTGTTGTGCCACTGGAATGCAATCTCGAATAGAACTCCATTTTTTGAGATTTAATCTCGTAGGTAGGTACTCTTGTTCTTGAAATGTCATTCCTAATCTCGACCGAACAGGTCGAATGAATCAGGTGCGAATATTACGTGAAACGGCTCGTATTCAACCAGCCCGCACTGTAGCTTCAGGAACTACGCCATCAATATCATCACTGCAGTGCAAAAGCAATTACAAAACGCTTAAGAGCAAGTAAAGACACAATCTGAAGCTATTGCTCTCCTGTCTGTTGCTACAGACAGCATGGACAGCCTGCTGAGAAAAGAAATAAATTTGTACGAGTACAGTGGAGAAAGAGTACCCTCTTATTTCTGAAATTCGCCTACAACAGCCTAATTACCGTAGTCCCAACCCGCGTGGAGGCTGAATGGGCTTTCTCAGCTGCAGGCTATCTTGAAACAGATATTATTATGCGTCCTACGAAGTTATATCAAAAATAAATTATTTATTGCAGTGTGCGGTGCGTTAAGTGCTGATTTGTTGCGTATTGCAGGCAGATCAGATGATTACTACTTTTAATAAATAAATAATTCAATTTAAGTTGAATTTTATTTGCAAAATATAACAGCAATACTATGTAGATAGTTTTCATTGAGTGTAAACATTTTTATTAAAAATACTACATTATAATAAAAAATATAGGCGTAATCTCGATATTGTCGAGATTAATCCAGATCTCGCCAGTTTGTTTGGTGAGATCTCGAATGGCTAATGTCGACCTCAGGGTTATCGCGCGAGATCTCGAATTGCCAATCTCGGCTCGAGATTGCATTTCCTAGTCCCACTGCTGGGCAATAGTCTCCCCCACAGCTTTCCACTCCCCCCTATGTGTTGCCTTCTCCGGCCAATTTAAACGCCTCTCGCCAGCTTTTCCTTGGCCTTCCTTGGCGACGACGCACTGTGGAACGAAAAAATGCTCTCGAAGACATTGGAGGACAAGCTTAAATTTTAAAGTGTAGTTTTTTTTGCTTGAAATGGCTTCTAATAGCCAATATTATTCATAAATATACTCGTATCATAGGATACCTACAATCTTGTAAGTGAGCAAATTGGCAACTAATATTCTTTTCTTATATCTCCGGAACGGAGAGAATAAACGTTATATCCTTGCACACAATGATATAACAACTTATGATTTTTTCAGATTAGTGCCGTTTCTTTTTTCAAATAAAAAGGCACAAAATATCATTATTAAATGACGTATTTAAAATTTAAGTAAATTTAAGCTCCAATGTCTTCGAGAGCCTTTTCTCGATCCACAGTGCGACGCCCGTCTTGTGGCTCCAATGGTCTAGTAAAACAAGGTCTGGCATTCCGGGAGTGACACATGCTTACGTCACTTTCCAGTCGCCACTATAATGCACCAAAACACGAAAGATTTTCAGTCACCATTCTGTAAAAACATATGTACAAAGCATTAAAATTGTCGTTTCGTTTGTCTAATTAAACGAAACAATTCAATGTAGGTATACATAAACCAACGTAATTTTTAAATAAAACCTCATTGTTTTATCGGACACCACAGGTAATAACGGTGGTTGGGGAGTTATTAATTTATTATTACAAACTTCTGGTAACACATGGGATGTCGTACACTTGTGTCACCCACGTGACCACTGTGTCTCGGAGTGCTATACCTGGCGAAGTATTATTATACCATGGTGGCTCCCACTGCGTGATGACTTTGACCTATCTGTCCCGATGCATCCAATTTGCTTTTTATTTACCTACTCAAAATCAAGTTATCATGGTAATGATGAAAATAAAACAAGATTATGAGCAGGAAACAGATTTAGACTAAAAACTAGTTATATCACTGTTAAAACATTCTGAATGTCAAGGTTCATTTAATTATTTTGCCATTCAGAAGTCACTGATAAATTAAAATATTGACTTGTTATTACATGTTTCAGGTTATTCGATGTCCTCTGTTCAGAAAGAACATGCTGTCAGTATCGCGGCGACCCTCGAATTCAGCTGCAAGTACTGACGCACCCCAACATGACAGTCTTCCGCAAATGCGACCTCGATAACGGCATAGCTCAGCGCTTCTGGATAGCGACACTCTCCACCTTCAGCCGCTTAGTCGTTCTCGATCTCAAATTTATTTGCACTGACGAGATTCTCGAGGTCATTGGCGACAGTTGCCCCTTACTCGAAGAACTTAACATTGTCTCTAGAGTAGACATCTGCAAATCTCTTTTTAATGCCTCAGTTTTAATTAGGAACGTCTCTGATGCAGGTCTTTGTTTTATCACAAATTTGAAACAGTTAAGGATTTTGGCAATGGATCCCCCGCGGAACGAACGGGCGAATCGTATCGGGCGGTGCGTCTCTCAAGCCGGCATCATCATGTTGATCAGCGAGCTGCCGTACTTGGAGGAGCTCCGCATCGAGTCTTGCGACATCGGCTCTACGTTAATCGGTAGTGCTATGGAAATAGGGCCCTTGAGTCTCAGAAAAATTAACTGTCATTTCGCCTCAGCGGATGGTATTAGGAAATTAATTAAAATATGTCCATTCCTTAGAGAACTGTCGGTAACGCATTTATCGGAACATAATAAAGACGCAATTTTAGAACAGATTTCGATGAGCGAATTGAGATTGAATAGGCTGGATCTTTCCTTCTTTTCCTACTCGGATTCAATGCAGCAGCTTTTAATGGTCAAAGGCAATTACCTCACACACTTCTCTCTGTGGGAGATTGACCACTCGCTAACTTTGGACGCAGTTCTGTCGCTAGGAAAGTGTTGTCCAAACTTGATCACACTCTGTTTAATGACTCAGTCAAAATGGTTGGTAATACCCAGGTATTTTCGGCGCCCAGATAAAATATTCTCAGAACTCAGGAATCTAACAATAGGTAATGAAAATTTTTCTATAGATCACATGTTGACTTTTTTCGTAGAGTGTACAGATAATTTGCAAAGACTAGTTTTGAAATATCAAACAAAAACTAACATAGATGAAACATTATTGCATTTATTAGAGAAAGGACATTTGAGAAATGTAAACTATTTGTGGTTGGATTGTACCTTGGAGGTATCAAAAGATGTGGTAAAAAGAATAATACAAATGTGCGAAAGGCTTCAAATGTTCACAGTTGACTTTTCAGAGGAGATGGCCGACGTACACAAGTACATAAATGAAAACAATTTGGATTTGAAGCTTGGTAGTTATTAGAATTTTCACTCTAAAATGTATTTATTGTAATTAATTAATTAATTAGTTATAAATATATTATTTTTTGACATTAAATTAAGTTTAATTTGTTGATCCCACGCTGCTGACAGAGAACCCATCATAAAAGGAAACAAAGTGATGATTTGAAATAATAAAATTATTTTATTAGGCATTTTTACAATATTTACAACTTATTAAACAATGCCGAAACAAACAATATCAAAAACAAGATAATTACCTAAAAAACGTCATAATAATAATTTATCATACGTGATTCGGACTTCTTTCGAACCTGACCTAGCCTAATGTTTTGTATAAAAATTATTTGTAACACATACTTAAAAGCTATGAATATTACTATAGATTGGTGTATCTCGCTGTTTATTTGGACAATAAAAAAAACATATCACTGTTGAAATTGATTTCTAACAAACAGGAAATATTAATAAATAAGGCAACACCAACCATTTACCTACCCACCTACCATAAATATACAGGAATGATTTCACTCAATTTTCTGATTACGTTTACGAAACATAATTTTAACTATCCTACACTTAAATTACATCTACTAGTCACATGTGCTAAAATCTTTGATGAGGAAGACGACGGAAAAAAATGCTTGTATGAATACATTATTATAAATACGTTCATATCCCATACTACAAAATTAGCACAAGCGTGCTTGCGTGGCCCAAGTAAAATATCTATAATAAAAAAAATCAACTTGAATTCCACAAGAGGCTATAGGTACTAGAGGTAGTCGCGGAGTTATAAAACGTCCGAGTAGGATAGTGAATATTAAGTACGGTCGCGGTCGTTTTCTCTAAAAACTGGGTGTCTCTTGTCTCGCTCCCACGCCACGGTTGAGGAGCGCTACAGCCACGAACTTCAGTGTTTAGCACAAATTGTTCCCAGCACAGAAGTAATACATAATTTAAAAGTGGCAACAATAAGTTTTGCCCCCAGTTTAAAAAAAGAACATATTTTTCTACCAATTAGATGTCCGATTTTCTTTATAAAAAAACTGCACTAGTAGCATGACCACAATAGAAACGTGTTTTATAAAGAATAGACAAAATGACTGATTCACAATCTGTCATTTTGTCTATTCTTCCGTCGACAAAACCTGTTTTATGGTCGTCATGTTACCCGTGCTGGGTTATTCAAATTATTTGACTATTAACTCCAGTTTATGGATATTTGCTTTTTTGAACGTCAAGGAATCTAAGACTTAAGGCGATTGTGTGTTTGCCTTGCTGAGCAGCGGAGAAGAGAAAGAAGATAATGTCTACCTATTTAAGTAACTAAGATTTAAGTATCATATTTTGCAGTTGTATGATAAAGGCTCTCTAGGCGGCACGACGCGGCGTGACACAGCAAAACATTAACATTTGTATTGCCCTGCATGCCTAAGTCTTCCGCGGCATACCGCACCTTCCCCTTGTCACGATACATATCACCGTAATGTTAGTGCTGCGTATGAAAATACGATTCAAAATCATTTCCGCTTACGAAACTCTTTACCATGCCATGTCTCGCTTTGCCGCCTGGTGGGCGCCCTTAGGCTGCCTGGCCACTAGAGCGAAGAGGGGAGCGGAGCTGTGCCTGTATTAACTTAACTGTTCTGGCTTCTCCGCTCCAGAGGACTGGCAGATTACACACAGTAAATACATATTATTAATTGCACGTTTAAACTGCATAGCAAGTACATGACTATACACTAGTGGACAGTAAAGATTCTATTCCGTACCCGACCGCAGGCGGCAACTGCAGGCGTCGTGTCGCTGCAGTCATAATTCCGAACCCGACCGCAGAAGAGAAGATAGAAAACGTGTTATCGCTCGAGCGTTGGCGGCACTACTGGCCTGGCGACACGTCGCCTGCAGTTGCTGCCTGCGGTCGGGTATGGAATGGTACCTTTAGTTGCAGTTGCTAAACTACACAGTTAAATCATACATTCAAAAACAATAAATAACGGTTTTATTGTACAACCTTCAGCCTAATCTTAAGGGTTTTTAAAAAAATCATTTTTTTCAGTTCATCATGTTCGTATGCAAATTATCAATATATCTAATTTATGTACTTAATTTATTCGTAAGACTAATGCCCGTTTTCACCAACACTATGTGACACCTAAATGAATCCCTAAACAAAAGTGCACTGTTGTATTTTCAACTCTCAGTGCTGAGCCTAGCGTTGAAAGTCCAACAGTGCACTTTTATTTAGGGATTCATTTAGCTGTCACATCGTTTTGGTGAAAACGCGCATAAATCATTCAGATTTTACAGTAATAAAATTAAAATCATCAACCCTTCTCTAACGGCACCAAACCTTTTACCTGACTGTGGCGGGCCCCAAAAGGAGAGTAATATTTTACATTCAATTTCGTGAAATTTCCTATGTTATTTTAATCAATTAATTGAAAGAATAAAGACCTTCTACTTCATTGTAAATTGAGAAAAAAAAAACATATTTGGAAGTTGAGATTGCATTGGTCAAATTTATCAAACCAGATACATCCACAGCCGTATGAGAAGGGTTAAACCAGCAAACATCAAACAAGAACTGACAAGCAAAGAACAGCTTGCAACAAAAAACCACCAAATAGTCACTCACTTTCAAAACGTAAAAAAAGTAACATTAAAACGTCATTCTCGCACTCACAGAAACTTATTCCTGTATCTTCTGTAACCCTTTTCTTGTCAAATGGCCAGGGGGTCAGTCAGGCCATTCGTATGCTATGGGTCCTTGTTCTCGGCTGGTAGTTCTTTGTCATTGTCTTTCTCATCCTCATAGAATTCGTTCTTCGGTTCCACTATTTTGTCCGCTTCCTCTTGACTGATTCTCACGTCTGGGTCGGGCTCGTCTTTGATTCTGTATTCTTCGGGAAAGAAGTCACCTGTGGATTAATGATTATTTAGTATTAGTGAAAAGTTAAATAATTACTGACAGATTAGTTTTTTTTGCTATAGAACAAGTAGGTTTGCTGTCTATTTTTATTAACACGCTTTTATTAGGTCAACCTGTATGTAACTAACTATGTAATGGAATCTAAGGTAACTAATTTAACCATCTTCCAAGGGTCGTAGCGTAATGAAAATTGGCAGCTGTATGTAGTTCTGATGAAAATACAATAATATGGTACTGGCGAACTGATCTGATGATGGAGCCGGAAGATATGAACTGGAACTTCATGATGGAAAATCGTATCATAGCTGTTTTGGATTTCTTAGAAAAGTCTTAGAATTAAATTGACTTGTATCCAATGATTAAATCAAAAAGCGTGGAGCGCTTTGTTTAAATAAATTTAAAGTATACACCACTAAAACACGCTTTTTGATTTAATCATTGGATACAAGTCAATTTAATTATTTTATAATTTTTAGTTCCTTTAAAAAGCGTGTTGTTTAGTTTTTTTTAAACTACAATTTTATTTTTATATCCTTGTAGCCATTTACGATTACATGTGGAGTTTTTTGGGGAACTGCAGTTTTAGGGAGAAAACGGTACAGTTCAATATCTGTAGGTATGTACCATCAAAGAAGTTCATATCTAACCAGTTTCAAAACAAAATCCCGTGAACACGATTACCACATCTGTTACGGGCCCGGTGCTATAGCCGCTGAGCGCTGCAAGCAAGAATAGTCCTTACGGTGGTTAGATATGAACTAAGAAGTTCATATCTAACCAGTTTCAAAACAAAATCCCGTGAACACGATTACCACATATGTTACCGGCCCGGTGCTATAGCCGCTGAGCGCTGCAAGCAAGAATAGTCCTTACGGTGGTTAGTTATGCACTTCTTAGTTCATATCTAACCAGTTTCAAAACAAAATCCCGTGAACACGATGACCACATCTGTTACCGGCCCGGTACTATAGCCGCAGAGCGCTGCAAGCAAGAATAGTCCTTACGGTAGTTAGATATGAACTAAGAAGTTCATATCTAACCAGTTTCAAAACAAAATCCCGTGAACACGATGACCACATCTGTTACCGGCCCGGTGCTATAGCCGCCGAGCGCTGCAAGCAAGAATAGTCCTTACGGTGGCTAGATATGAACTAAGAAGTTCATATCTAACCAGTTTCAACACAAATCCCGCGAACACGATGACCACATCTGTTACCGGCCCGGTGCTATAGCCGCCGAGCGCTGCAAGCAAGAATAGTCCTTACGGTGGTTAGTTATGCACTTCTTAGTTCATATCTAACCAGTTTCAAAACAAAATCCCGTGAACACGATGACCACATCTGTTACCTTAGTCCTTACGGTGGTTAGTTGTGAACTTCTTTGATGGTACATTATATTATTGTAAATAGTTTAGTACCTGGAACATGCGTCATCTGCACCGCAGGCGAATGCTGGCACATCTTGAGGTTGTCGTACACATGCTTTGAGATCGCCTCTAAGTACTGTTTGCTATTCGCATTGTTTGAGCTGCAAAACAATAAACAAATATTTTGTTAGAACTAGATCTGTACCTACCAAGATAAGCTTAGTACTCGGAAATGTTCTCGTTGTATCCCCAGAGAGCATGCTCGACGCCAGTACTTGCCCGTGGTCCCCCAGTCTAGTTCCCCTTGGGGTACCACGAGCAAACATTTTTGCCCATGGAACCCCCAAGGGGGACAAAGGGGTACCATGGGCAAATTACTTGGCCCGTGGTACCGCCCCGCTAACCGCTATATAAAGGCAACTTATAAGAGTAATAAAAGCGTTTACTCAAAAACATATTTTTATTCATGCATTCTATATTTCATTCTCGGAATTAATACCAACTATGACCTAACTCTCTCTTACTTTTTCTAAATTTTTCTAGTGCCAACATTATGTTTTTTATTGAAAAATCTCAAGAAGTGGGAAAACAATTTATTAGTATTTTTTTTATTTCTCAATAAAAAAAAACATTAAAAACATATTAAGTGTTGCACTTCATTTTTAAATTTTTAATTTTAAGGCAAATTGCAATGTCTGAGATGGGGTAACACGGGGAATAAAAATATATTTAAGAAGAAGATTGTTATTCAGGGGGTTCCATGGGCAAAAATATTTGCTTGTGATACCCCAAGGGGAACTAGACTGGGGCACCACGGGCAAGTACCGCTCGACGCGTATAGCCTTTAGTAATACAGCAGATAAACACTGCAATTTATCTCTTCCCTATTGCTTTTTTTTTCGTTAGTGGCAATTTGTTCACAGGAGACAAAAAGTTTTCATGTTTTTAGACTTTCTTATGGTGGTTACCATGCACTCCATATTTGATGAAAGGGAAGTGTCACGCGATTTTGAACCTTGTGCAGTGCAACTATTTCTGTTAAGTTGACCTCTCCTGCAAATGATTCTGGTATGGGAACATTTGGCGTTGAGTGGAGTATTATTTATATTCACCATCATTTAGAGAATTTCTTCCAGAAGATGTATGTAGTTTAATACATTAATATTCAACGTACATATAATAATAAAAAATCCAAATGTTTCGTCATATCGTAATAACCAAGGAAAGCTATGGCGGGTCTTCCTATATTATAAAGTATGTACCTGTTGATTTCCGGGTGCAGTTGGAAGTCCGGCGCGAAGAACTCCAAATACTCGGTGTAAGGCAGTTCATTTGAAATGTTCTCGTCTACTAGCAATGAAGTTTCGAAGGTCCAACACCGCGCCACGTTTCGTAGAGTGTAGCTGAAATGTAACAAATATGAAATAAAAGCAAAACAATATTAGTTGGTACGAGTAGCTAAGTTCGTTTTGTCTCCAAGTAACTCAATCTGCCTAGCCTTTTCCCAACTATGTTGGGGTCGGCTTCCAGTCTAACCGGATGCAGCTGAATACCAGTATTTTACATGGAGCGACTGCCTATCTGACCTCCACAACCCAGTAATTGGGTAATACGATACCCCTTGGTAAGACTGGTGTCAGACTTTCGGGCTTCTGACGACTCGTAACGACTGTCAAAGATCCACGAATGACAGCCGGGACCAACGGCTTAACGTGCTTTCCGAGGCACGGAGGATTCTCGGTATGTAAAGATGGTCACCCATCCACTGACCAACCTCGGCAAGCGTAGCTTAACCCGATGGATCGACCAGTGCGGCTGTTGTTACTTAGCCACGAGCTCCTCTTTGTCTCCAAGTAACTATTTCAGGTTATTATTGAGAAAAGGATATCTTATTTAATTTTATCTTCATTTGCATAAGTAGTAGATACCCTTGCAATGACTCTTTGGTACTTACTATTTAAAGATCTACCAAGCCTATTTCAGTAGTTAATCACTTACGAGAGAGACAGGATACTTTCCATTCAGAAAAAAAATTGTAATCCTAACTAATTATTATAAATGCGAAAGTCAGTTTGTTTGTTTGTTACGCTTTCACGTTAAAACGGCTGAACAGATTTGGATGAAATTTGACACATGGGTAGACCATGACCTGGGTTGAGACATAGGATACATTTTAGCCCGATATTCCCTCGGGATCGAGACTTATGCGGGTGAAACCGTGGGGCGCAGCTAATAAGTACATAATTATTTTCGGTATAAATGATAAGTATACCATCCCTAAAAATTTGTATCTTCCTGCATATCAATCCCCAAAGGTACCAAAAAAAAAAAACTTTCCGACTCGCTCTCCCCGACCAACAACTAAAGTTCATAAAACATAGTACATTCAAGTTCTTAACGAACCGCCAGCGAGTCGGCGTTTTTTTTTTGGTGGGAAATCATCAAATGACTCCTCCCGCTCTGGGCGGAGCGACTTTTACTGACAAAAACCCACCCGTGTTCCTTCCGTTGCCTGTGTGCCGGGGCCGCGATATCCCTTTCAGACAAACCCGCAACCCCAGCAGACGGGACCTGTTGGTGTGGCAATGTTTCAGAGAGGTCTATAGAGGCTAATGTCCAGTTTTGTGTGTGTTATTATTTGGTTGAATAATAGTGATGCTGATGCCCCGAATAAATAGCTACAAAACCACTCCTGCCTGTATAAAAGTTCAAAGATAACAAAAAAAAACTTCTTTAGAACTTACCCTCCCCCACCCACAACTAAAGTGGGCACATTCAAGTTCTTAACGAACTTCACGCACTCGCCGTGCCCTCGCGTGGACAGTGAGAAGCAACCCAGCCTATCACCGGCCAGCGAGTCGGCGCCGCACTGTAACACGATCGCGGTTGGACGGTAGAACTCCATCACGTTGGAGATTACTGGTTTGAACACCTGGAATTCAAATTCAAAATATTTTATTTCACCTAATCTTTTAAGAACTTACCAAACGTCAGACGTAATGTCCAATTGCAATTGGACACAGCAAAGCAAGAGCAGTGGTGTGGCCATCAGACTACCAAGTCATAGGTCTCGAGTTTGAAGCCAAGGCACGCACTACAGATTTTTGGGAATCATGTGCGTATTATTTGAATATCACTTGCTTCAAAAACGGTGAAGGAAAACATCGTGAGGAAACCGGCACGTCTGAGAGATATTTCTCGACGGCATGTGAAGCCAACTCAGAGTCCATGGGCGGCTTTAAAACTTTGACACCAGGTTAGTCACTAAACCACACGAAAAAGAATTGAACACAAGGAATCAAAATTTATAGCCTGATATCGGAATACCATTATATAAAACCACATCCCTTTTCAGGATTTCAGGATTACCTTTGATGACCTTGTTGGTCGAAATAAACGTCATTTATTTATTATAGTTATTGTAAGTACAAAATACAGCATTCACTCTTCTAAAAACACAACACAACATTTTTAAGATAACATGTAACGAATCCATCAAATCAACCAAGAGTCTTTGATTATTTACATGTCTAGACAGTGTCGCGCTCCAAAAGAACTATAACAAACAAGCCAACTTTGTATTCTGGTGTGCGTGATAGCTACGTCTGACACTCGCGCCAAGTCATTGTGCTGTCATTATACTTTTCTAGAGTGCGTGCAATTAGCAGCCAACAGTTGGACGCAATTTTTTTCGACGAGTTCACTGCTTTGACTGTCTATCTAGACATATTTATATCTTTGCCAAGAGTAATGATTATGGTAAAAGGTACCTAGGTCTGCTGTAGCAGTAACCAGCAGAACCAAATCGAGCAGTGGAAGTACATAGGATACCAACGAAAAAAAATCGTGATTCAAAGATTATATTTTAATTTTTATAAACCAAATTACCTGTACATAACTCTGATCGTCAATGCCCTCTTTCAGCGGCACATTAACTGAGTAATACCTCCCACTTTCAGCTCCGATCTCATACATATCACCCGTTCCAGGGAAGAAGTAATTTCCATACTTATGGAAACTGACGGTCATCACCCTGTCAGTCAGGTAGAACGCTTCTTGAACACCGTCTCCATGATGGACGTCAATGTCTATGTACAATACCCGAGGATGGTATTTTAGGAGCTCTAGAATAGCTATGACTATGTCATTAACATAGCAGAAACCTGAAATAGATAAAATAAATAAAATAAAAGGATTTAGGAGATTTTATGATTTCGAACAAAAAAAAAATCCAGAAAGTAAATTATTAACTAGATATGACGTGATGGCACCGATGAATACATATGGTTTACTCCGCATTTTAGGCATGAAGCTACAAGTGCGCGGCGGGCTCGTCTTGTCGGGCCCGTTCAGTAGGGCTGCCGCGCCCCCGCCGGGTCGGTCGCACGTTAATTCGATACTCACGTGCCACGTCGCGTCGTCCGTTCGTTGCAAAATATTGTGAAGGCGAAAGCATTATTGCATCGCCATCGTAGGGTTGCCAACTTTAATTAGAAGAAATAAAGTATTTCTGATTTCAGAGAGGGTAAATTATAGAGTACAGACTTATAAGAAATAGTATAACTTTATGTTATTTTTAAAACATAATTTTCATTAATTTTTGCGGATAATAACAAAGTATTGGCTTTTTTTAAATAATTATACTACTCTAGAAGTCTAGACTACTCATTCAGAGTTCAAATTGATGAGGTACTCAGTTATTATCAATTTCAACGAAGCCCTGTTTCTGTCTTCCCGCCAGTTAGGTAGGTAGGTTAGGTTTTCTGCAGTCTCTAACTACGACGCCGGCAGGAACTAGGGGGCCCCATAGATCGCGGGGCCCTGGGACACTTGCCCAGAGTGGCCGAAGGAAAAGACGGCCCTAACCGAAAAGAGTCTCAATTTATTTATTATTTATTTATACAATACATACAGATTGTACATTACATAAAGAAAAAGTAATACCCACACTACCAGATATACAATGAGAGGCCTTATCGCTTACTGCGATCTCTTCCAGGCAACCTTGGAATGGACCATAGATATAAGAAAGAAGGAGATATGCCCGGTAGTTGAAAATGTATCGAAACCCAATGTCTTCTATCTATCCCTACTCTCTAGCCTGCGATCACACATGCGATCAGTAAACCCAATAAATACGAGGCCCCGCTCACACTTGCAATTTACAAATCAGAACGTACTACATAATCAATTATAAACCTTATCCCATCAAACACAGCGTGCATTTACCATGCACCGTACAACTCACCCACACGAAAACATCGTTCGCTATTGTTGTGCTGTGCAAAAGCCATTTATTTTACATATACGCTAGTGATTGACTAAATCGGAAACTTATCGATTCTCCCATTTATTATTGTATTAAAATTTTTGGAAGTTGCTGAAAAAATTTTAAATAAAAAACGATATACATATAATAAGATGATATAAATAAACAATAAGTAAGTAAAAAAAAGAAATATTAAGTAAACCAAAAAAATAACAACATTATGAGAAAATCTAAATGAGTATAAAACAAGATTTCACATCGGTCTTCCAATCAGGCTATAACTGTTGACAAATTGAAGAATAAACTTTAATAGTAATATAAATTCATACGACAATCGACATTATTGTCGATAGCCTACGTTAGTGGATCTGCACAACCACATCACTAATCCGTCACAAGACGCTGCGGCCGTACTAACGATGCAACCGCTTAAAGTAAACATCGTTTTGTAATTTTTACATTGCTTGTCCAGTTACTTAGCGACATACTTTGGTAGTGGTAAAGAAGCAATGTATTTACTACAATAAAAGTACAGTCGCTGTGATATATGAAAACAAAAATAACGTAGTAAAGGCAAGAAATATTTTACGATTTGTTGTTTTTCATGATTTTCAACACAAATATAGCAAAATACTTGTGCTGATTTATGAAAAGTGGTTCTACGATTTATAAAGTTTATAGTTTAGCTTCGATTTTTACAAGAAACCACTGAACAACACGGTATTCTTAAATGTTATCACGATCGCGCTCGAAAGCGCACTAGTTAGCGGAGACGGCCATTTGCCTGAGGCATGAGCATTGTGATCAAGACGCGCGGACACAGACACGCCCCCATACCACTTCTCCTGTTATTTATATTTCTATGGAATGGACAGTGATTTTCTGGACATAAAATCAATGAAAGCTGAATTAATTCAAATCAAATTGAGTCAATATAAATAGAGTATTTTACCGTACTCTATTGCTTTTGTAAATTATAAAGTACGTCCACGCAAAATAGAGTACAAATTCTCTAAATTACGCATTTAGCTAATTAAATAATAACAAGGATCCGAACCTAACGTTTTTCAAACTTCCAAATGTCATCGAAAGGTAAAGATATGCACGTCTACTTATATGTAACTGGCTAGGCCCCGCGTTTTCACCCGCATAACTCTCGATCCCGTGCCAATATCGAGATAAAAATCCAATGTCCTAACCCAGGTCATAGTCTACCACTGTGCCAAATTTCATCCAAATCCGTTCAGTTGTTTTAGCGTGAAAGACAAACAAATAAACAAACTCACTTTTGCATTTATAATATTAGATATAGGATTAGTAATTAGGTACCTACCTACCAATTGTTACATTTGTTATTCTTATTTATGTCACCTGTATTACGTAGTTAGAATATTAATGATTATTATAGAATAGTTAGGTACTTACAAGTTCTGTTTACAAGGTTAGGTTTAGCTAGGGTTGCCAACTTTTTGTACAAGACATAAAGTATTTATGTTCAAAGAGGGAAAATGAACAGTATATCGGAAAAAAAACTGTTTTACAAAAAAAAAAGTCTTATACACTACAAAATGAAAAATAGAAAACTTTAAGTCGGTGTCTTTGGTTTTGTATTTTCGTTTTTTGCCACAGACTTCCTCTTTATTTATTTATAGCTTTGGATATCAGTGAAAACAGTATAAGTATTTCTATATTTTATTTTTGTTGAACATTAAACAGTATTTTAGAGTGAAATACGGTATGGTTGGCAACACTGGCTTTGCTTTGATAAGTATATGTAGGAAAGTAGGTACCTACCTATTTAAATTGTTTATTTTTTTTTTGTAAGTGTAGTTGGACAAAACACTTTTACACATCAATCATATTTTTGTTTGATGGGTATCTACTACCATGGACTAACTATAAGTAAATATTATGTAGTAAGATTTTGATTATGTAGTCAACAGGGTACTTCTCGTAGGTACATACTTTTATATTTTCCCAATTAGATAGACAAGGAACACTCTAACGTATGCTGTATGCCAATTTTTTGATAAGGAAATTTAAATTTGTACCCTGTAACTGGCAATAGTCTTGATCCATTGGATTAATAACTGGTTATATTATGTGGTTGTACTAAACACCTCTGCCTATCCATTCAGATGATACAGGCATGATGAAATGGTAATTTTACAAATGTTCCATTTGAAGACCTTACCTGAAGGTTCAAATTTCTTTGCGTGATGCAGCCCACCGGACCAGTTGATGGCAATATCGCATGCATTATTGTTGAGCTTCATAGCACCCTCCAGGGAAGCTCCCGTATACATTGAACAGAAGTCAAACAGGCCCTCAAACACAGGACAGTCATCACCAACATTGTAGTGAAGTAAGTCTTTGGAATAACCTGAAATTAAAATAAGTTTTTATATTCATTCTTTACATGTCCACCCAAGGGAGTTTCCCATCAGCTAAACTGACAAACTTTGATCCCCTAACCCATTTAGGGGTACTTTTCAAAAATCATTCCGTATTACTCACTTTCCCTCATGTGCAAAATTTCATGTTTCTAGCCAGCGTTTAGGCTGTGCGTTGTGAGTGAATTTAAGACTTTTACTAAGTAGTTTTGGAGTGTTTAAACAAATTGCATCCTAAGTCCTAATAGAGCAACAGTCATGAATACAGCAAGAAAAATCTCATTAAACCAACATTATGGAGGGTGTAACTTCGGTTATGAAGCTTTTGGCAGACTTAAGAGCGTTTATTCTGAAAGTGGGCAACGTAGCAAATGGATATCAAATATTTAGCTGTTTTGATTAATTTGGCAATATTACTGTATGGAAATAAGAAATGTGGCGAACTAGAATAGTGATTATGAAATGCAATCATTAATATCGTAACACCAAATATTTAGTTTTAGATATAAAAAAAGTATTTGGAAACCTTCCAAATGCCTTTTTTACACCTAAAACGGGTACAACATCAAATTCAATGTTATAATTCCAATTCATTATTAATATTCTAGTTTGCTAGTTAGCCACATTTCTTATTTCCATACAGTAATATTGCCAAATTAATCAAAACAGGTAAATGTGTGACAGCTATTTACGACGTTGCCAACTTTAAGGATAAACACTTCAATGTTTCTTATTTTGTCATTGCTATCTGAGAATTTTCATAGTGTGTACCTAAGCATACAGTAATTTTAAAAACTGTGATACACTGTGTCTCATTAGTAAGCTAATAAATAAATGACTATGCAAATATTCTTTTCACAATTAGTTGTAGAGTTGTTGCTAACTTTACATGTTTTAGAAAATTTCATCATCATTTCAGCTGAAAGATGTAGACTTTTAGACCTCCCCAGACTTAATTTATAATGTGGTAAATATACAATACTTGTAAAAACACCAGCACTAGCTCCGGAGCTCTGCCTTATTATTAAAATATTGATGCAAACTTTTTACAATATTTTAAAGCTGATGATGACAATGCCATGATGATATCTGAAGAATGTTTCCTCATCTATGTGTATATCCTAGTCATGATGACAGTTTGAGAGAGATGTAATGGTTGCTAACAAACTTTTATTATTTGTTTACTTACTTTGAATATTTTGAGGTGTTACATTTTGCAAGAATTCTATGTAGTCCTCACTGTGGAAGCGACACATATCATGAGCACTGGCTCGGTACGGTTTGTATATTTGCATTTTTTTGTGGAGCCCATAGTTTAGCACCAAACTGTGTGTCACCGACAGTCTGTGCGGTTTCATCGGGTGCCCGGGCCCGTAGTGGAAGTTCCCCACGTCAGCATTATAAAAATAAGCTACTTTATGTTGAGTCATATTGGATAAACAAATACGTATTCCTTCAAAACCAAAATAATGCCAAGAACGACAGCAATAACTAGCAAGCGTTTGGTTAGTTCGATGTCACCGAGTAGCATTTTACACAGTTTACGGCATTTTTATGACCATATTATGACTGGACAGGATGAAAATTAAACTAAAAGCAGATAAAACACTTTTACATTATTATCGTTCGCAAGAAATAAATATACAGGAGAAGCGAAGCTTCTTTCATCCATCCATGACGTTATTTGACATTGACAATATTGACATTGCAAAATTATTGCCAGGCTAACTCCAAAAAATACTTAAAAAACCCGATTTTTACTCATAACTTTTTACAGCTTTTTACAGAGTTCTTTGTCCGATTCTTTTTTGTATTCCATTTTTTTTTCTATTTACGTAAATTCAATTATTTAGTCAGATAATATCTTTGTAACTTATCAGTGTTCAGTGCCCATCATCTTGACGTTTGATAAAATAAAACTTGTCAAACCTTGTCTTGTCTATTACTTGCCGGCTTAAAACTACTTTACTTAATACACTACGTTTTTGTCGAAGTTCTAAGTTTTTTCCACGTCGTTGTCTTTTATTGATACAAATATCCAGGTAAGATGTGCACCAACTTTTATTTGCATAATATCAACCATTTACATACTTTCACATTACACAAAATAAATAATAGACCAAAAAGTTAATGATTGCATGCCGCCGGCAAAGCTATGCATTTAGATTTATTTATTCTGTTACGTAATACGTACCTACATAGCTTCTATGGTAGGTATTGGTTAGTGCAGTATTGAAATTATTTTCACAAAATTCATAGTAGGCCTGCATCAAGTTGAATAATTAAAAGGAATTTTGTGAACAACTCATCCAACCAACAAGATTGTCCTTAGAACTGAAAATAGAATTTCCTAATGTAGGTAGATAAGTACCAGTACAATGCCCATCTTTCACATCCCTTTAATGTTTTTTTTTAAGACACAAACACATTTTAATACAGAAACTTCTACGAACCTACCTATTTACTTTTTTAGTAATGTTTACTTACCCAGACTACCTATTGCAAAATGTAGGTCTGTATACATTTTAATGATACTAGACTTGTATGTTTCTCTTGAATAAATAATGAATAATGTATTCTCTTGAATCTTGAATGTTTAATGCAACAAAATATCTTTTTATCAATTTTACCTATTCATTAATAAAAATTATTTTATTCACAAATGAATTTATAAGGTCCACCAGTTAATTTTATACTGTACCAGCTTTTGCCCATTTCTTAACCCACTCGGAAGTAAAAAAAAACCTGTAAAACTAAGTAAAAATTCCAACTTTCATGGTGATTGGTCAAATGGTGTTGAGAGATAAAAATAATCTAACTGACCAAGTTATGTACTAGTTAAAAAAATGGGACAAATTAATGTAAGTAATCTATTAAACATTGTAACAGCAAATCAATTTTCACGCCTCCCGCTATACTATTATTATATACCTATGCATGAATATGAATTAAACAAATAAGGGAAGTTGAAGCAAAAAAAAAAAAATACAGAATACTTACAGAAAACAATGTTTAAAAAGTAAAAATTCCCTTTTTAATTGAACATGGTAGCCATGGCGTCCTGATGAGATATGGCTCTTATGGAAATAAAAACAAGCCACAAAAACTATGGATTTAGCAAAATATTTTAATGTCAGTGAATTTTAGTTTATATTTGTACAGTTCATGACAATGGTATTGACTTCCATTGGTGAGGCACACTGACTCCCATACTGCACCAACAGCACAAAATACAGAAAAAAATCTTAAAACGTAAAAAAAAGACAGATACAATGGATTTTGTAAAATATTGTAGTGTCAGTGAATGATGAAAGCCCCACTTGTTTGGTTTACATTTATTTTGTACAGTACATGACAATGGTGTTGACTTCCAGTGGAGAAGCACGCTGAACAGTACATGACAATGGTGTTGACTTCCAGTGGAGAGGCACACTGACTCCCACACTGCACCAACAGTAATTTTACCTGATGTTTGTCAACTGAGGATGGTACTGTTGGTTACAGAAGTGCAATCTCTGAGAAATTGCAATATTGTTTCATATACACCTTATTTCCTTGTAAATTCTAGGTATTTTAAATACCTATTTTGTTAACACAGAAATGTAGGTTCATTTATTGATTTTATTTATTCTGATTTAGGGAGATATGGTGCAATATTTTAGTTAAACAAAATAACCAATTTATTCATTGTTAAAGTTAAGTAAATTTTTACCCTTCTTTTATTCATTCATTAATTGCAATTTAAATTAATAGGCCTTTGGAAGGAAAATCTATTTGTTCAGGTGGAAAAGTATTTTCTGAGGCCTAGAAACTATCTACCGACTTACTTTACACACACAAAATAAGTTCTACCGATAAACACACATTTTAATTATATTAAAACTCAAAGAAACAGACATTTCTTTCCTCATCTGTACCTACACCGCCATCATTATATTGGAACCTGCCGTCAGAGTAGAACTTTATATAACCAGTAGCCAGTCGGTAGGTAGGCTGCAGAGGCCAGTCACTTGCCGCACGCAATCATTGTCCGTCGCCATAAACGAATTTAAAAAAAGTATTTGTTTATGACCTGTCCCTATGTTCAAAATGGCGCGAATATTGAGATATGCGATTGTTTTGTTAATAGCAGACGGCACTATGGTCAATTTTAGGGTGTTTGCGAGAACCATGTCGACGATTGCGAAGAGTTTTGAAACGCAGCAGGTGGTGCCCGACGTCGTGTCCAGGGCGCCCTCTGCATTGGTGACTGTAAGTATTAAACCTTTTGTATTGTATTTAATCGAAGATTGATAACAATCTAGTTTTATTTAAATTCAGAATTGTAAAATACCGTGGTCAGTAAGTCAATCGGTGTTAAACGTATTTGAGAAAGTTTTGTAGTGGCTGTCTGACCTAGTCACCTAGTTTACCTTTTTGCTTGTATACCTGTTCAGCTCAATACTGTAAGATGTTCCAAAAATAAAACATCCACTTGAAAAAGTACCTACTAGTGGTTTCGATTTAATTAGGTACAGTCATGAAAAAATATAACTGAATAAAACTTGTACAAAAGTTCTAAAGAGTTAACTATTTCGTTTATGACGATACTCCAGGGTCCGCTTACAAGTTATAATACTGTCATGTCACTCTTAGGTCACTTAAAAAAATGATTATTTGGACGCAAGACGACACACAACTCGTATCAAAGAACTTTTCCTCGTAAATATATTTTTCCACATCTGTAACGTTATTTTACCCCTTCAGCAACGTTACTTTATCCCGCTAGGAACGTTATTTTACCCCTTAAGTAAGGTTATTTATATTTTACAACTTCAGTTAAATTATTTTATCATGTCAATTATGTCATTCTTCTACGTCGCATGCATCAACTGAGATCACGATCAGCTCTTAATTTCATATTTCATGCCAATCTCATTAAGATTAGCTTTTATCTATAGAATAATTATGACGGTTTGACATATTTCCTAAACAAAAGGTGTCAAAACACATTTTTCTATTCCTCGAATAAAAGTTATCTGAAGATTGCAAAATCACCCCTAAATCAGGTAAATACTGATTTTAAGTACTTTGGGTTGAAAAGCGATGTTGCTACCTGCTGTTTTTGCGATCGGTGCCTTCATCATATCAGGGGTCTACTCCCGTTAGTTACGCGCACTTCGTTCTCCCTCACTTACGAATGAACGTAAGTGAGAGAGAGTAGAAAGCGCCCGTAACTTTCGATTTCGCTGAGGGAGTAGACCCCCAGGTTAGAAAGAAAAATTATTTATTGTGATTCGCACAGGAAAATCACAAACTAAAACTAAACACACAATGATAGAAGTATAAAAAACAAAAAAATGTAAGTAAAAAAAAACGTAAGGTCATGGAGGAGGCCAAAAAGCTCACATTTCAGCACGATGCTGCCACATTTAAAAATAAGTGTCGCAGCGCTGGTATTCTAAGCCCGATATATACTGATAAGTTATGTGGAATTCATGTTTAACTTACCAACTGGTCACAATGGGTACATACACAGGTTCTCAGTCACTCATGGGAAGAAAGCTTTGCACAGGGGAAAAAATAGGACGAATTTTCTCGACAATTTGCTTTGCATTCCAATAATAATTTTCAAAACATCCTGCAACGATTGTTTAAACGATTTCATATAATACTTAGATTATTATAAAAACATCAATTCGCACAAAATAAATACCATTGTCCATTTAAAATAATTGATACAAATGGTTAGAGGTACTGCGAACCCGCTAAAAGTGCTTTATTCAAATGAAAAAGTCATTTATTCAAACTAGGCTGAGAATCAGCACTTTTCGAACGTCAAAATTAGATGCGACAGTCCCCCAACACGCCCGCCCTTCACCACTTCCTAGTGCAGCTGGGAAGAAGAAGTGGCGTAAAAATCTCCCACGCAGGGGAGGGCAGAGGGTTTAGCTAACTGTAACTAATTTAAGTATTTAGGTTAAAGTATTCGTAATTTTACATATTATCACTTCTATCGCACTCACATTTTTTTTTAGTAATACCATAGATTGTAATACAATTTTACACGCAATATAAAATCAATTAATCCGGCGTATTATCGAACAAAGATACCAAGTTTAATTTAATGCACGAAAACATTCTTGTTTCAATATTTAGATAAGTTTAGTAGGTACTTTCAAACCGGTTATAAATGTCAGACAAATACACGATTATATATTTACTTTTTTTATTTATTATATATTATATGAGATTATACGAATATTGTTCGAAAATGTTAGCAAAACTTGGGCCACCAGTAGACGTTGGGCGAGACCGTTGCTCGGCCAACGTATACTGGGCCTTTTTGCGTGATTTGCGTGTATTTTGCGTTGGCTGAGCGCGCTCGGGTTCGCCCAACGTGTACTTTTACTAGATAAAGATTAAAGCGTATAAAAAAGTCCGCTTACTGCGAGCTATGACGATAACTCCGGAATTCTCCGGATCTTTTCCAGATAGTTTCATTTTTAATAAAATCCAGCTGTCCCAACTTGGATATCTACGTACAGGTTTCGGTACTGATGAGCTGGATGGCTAATTGAATGTAGAAACACCTAGATGGAACCGTTGCAAACTGGATGGTCGACTCAATTACGGTTGACATGACGACACAGGAAAACAGCTGTATTATATTGGCTCTTCCTCTTAAATTCTGGTAAAAAAACACTTCCTCTCTCCTTAAACATCATCATTACATATAGTTCCTTGATCTTGTTTCATGTTTATTATTGTATATATATATATATATATATATAGATAAGTGTATGCTTTATGAATGTATGTATTTATTGTGTATGTAAATGGTACACCACTGACTACCTGCAGTATTTCTCTCTCCTTCTCCCTTTAATCCATCCAAAGGTTGTCTGTAAAAGATCGCTTTTAGCGATAAGACCGCCCATTGTGTCACCCTATGTAAAATGACTACATTTTTATCTGTATTTTTTATGGTGTACATAATAAAGAATATTCTATTCTATTCTTCCGCATGTTTACGTCACGATTAGACTAAAATTCTGAGGGAAAAAAAGCAGAATCAATTAATGATTCTGCAACATTAGGCTCGTCTGTCATGTCTTTTTGGTTTTTTTACCGCTCTCCACAATGTGAACTGTTTTATCAATAGGACTAGACTACGAATATGTATTTACTTACTTACATGAAAACCTGGCTTATACATATATGAATAAGGGCATCTACTGGGCACAGGTCTAAACTCTTCCAATGCTGACATTTTAATTTATGCTCATAATAATAAAATAACATATCTTATTATCACGCCTGGCAATCACGCGTGATATTGCATCTATAGTGTACACAATGACATTTCGCCATTGTGCTGAAAATAATTAATTTCAAAATATAAAGCTGGCTGTTGGAATGCAGAAACACTACTGTTCTTCGTCCTGAGATGTTATCGATGTGGATGTAATTATCATTGTCTTCCATTCCCAGGCTACTAGGAAGAACAATGAATAGGTAATATTGTTTTGCTTAACAACTATCAACCAGTAGGTGCACTAAAACTAAGCTTTGTCTATAAATTCACGCCTTGATAGTTATGCGTTTCGTAATCCCAAATTCCTCTCGCATCCTGGGAAACATGTATATCGGGCAAAACTATAACTAATTTTGAGTAAATACTAATATTGACATAAGTTTAGTTTTTTTTTTTATATACTCATGTAAGTTATTTCAAACCTCAAATCATGGTCTTCACTTATTTAATCAGTTCTTATCAAAGAGTTATATAGCGTTACTTCACTGAAAACGACCTTTCTCAGTTTATCACACACAAACCCGAATAAGGTTTTTATTTTTATGCATTGCTGTAAGTAAAGGCTTCCAGGCCGTCACTCGTAGATCTTTGACAGTTGTTACTGGTACAGTCGGCTCGTAGCTTGGCAAGGTTTTGGGTTCGTATTGGGAGTTTGCGAATGTACACAAAAATATTGACACTTTTATTGCATGCCATTATTCTATGATTATTTTTGAACATGTTTGTTAAGAAAAAGTAGCGAAAACTAATTCTGCGCATCTAAGATTCTTGCCAAGTTACGTGCCAGCGACTATACCAGAAGCCCGAAAGTCTGACAGCCAGTCTTGCCAAGGGTTATCGAGTTACCCAGTAACTGGGTGTTAGAGGTCAGATAGGCAGTCGATCCATGTAATATACTAATATTCAGCTGCATCCGGTTAAACTGGAAGCCGACCCCAACATAGTTGGGAAAACGCTTGGTAGATTGATTGGTATAGGCTGCAAAGATAACCATAACCATAAACTTAAATAGATTGGTTTACGTACCTACTATCTATTTTTAGCTTAACAACCATAATAGCGAAGATAGTTAAAACATTATATTAGGACATAATAACATACCTATATTTATCTCAATATAGCTTTCTGTGATAAATTGAACACGCAGTTTACAAATACAATCATCCATTAGAGGGAATCAGAATAAAATGTCATTAGCGATGCAATGTCGTTAACGTTTGCCGGATATGACGTAGGTACACTAGGTACTTCATGAAGTTGACAGGCACTGTGCACTGCAGCGGTACTTATCTTACCCGTCTGTTTATTTAATCAAGGTTTTAATTTTTCCAGAATTTTCCGTACGTGGAAGGATTTTTTTCCTTTGTCTTATGTATGAGGTAGAAATGCTAGGAAGAGGAGTGTAAAAGAATTGTGGAAACGTTCGGTAGGATTTTAGTTTAAAAATCTTTAACGGTACCTATTTCAAAATATCTGGGTCGGACATCAAATTGGCTTCTATCTCTACGGTTAGCATAGCCGCTACAGAGATTCCCATTTGAAAATTCAACCTGTTTAGCTGTTACTATGCACTTGAAACGACTACATTACCGTTTTTATTCAGAACTTATCTTTATCTCACAAGGTAATATTTGTTTTTCCCAAATCCAAAAGTTACATAAATGATAGCATGATAACTAAAGTGCAGATTTATTTATCTGAGATAAAAGTATCAAACAGATAACGACCTTTTCGTGTTATTAAGATGATGATGAACATGAGATCTAAGTTATATGTACTTATTATCTCATTTCCACCTCGTTAGTCTGAAAACGTGTTTGCAAAGGCAAGGAAATGCATTAACTTCATTATTTCATTTGCTTGGTCACTCAGATATGACGATAAAGCATAATGATGTAATAAGCAGGTGTAATAGTTACAAAAAATTACTAGAATTTTCCGGATAACCAGAAAACGCACTACTTATCAGAACTTTTACTCGTGAGAGGAAAGAAGTACTTTACAAACAAACACGATACATTTTTTTTCTTTCTTACGATTCAACTAGCTCCCCAAATAAATAAATTGACTTGGCGATCTTTATGCGCGTTATAGAGACCTAACATCACGCCAACATTCCAATTCCTACGTTGAATAGATCTCGAGGAAACCTCTGTGACAAACGGACTCGAAAGTGATCTTAGGTTCCATTTTGCCCTTACGGGCCAGAACCCTTAAAATCAATATAAAAGTCAAAATATTGAAGCTGAAGGACACTAGGCAAAGTAATTGTTCTATGAAGCTAAAGAGATTTTCTTTTCTCCTCATAAAGTAGTGGTAAATGGTATATTTCGGCATGAATTAAGGACTTCAGTCCTTCTATCGATCACCACTTGTTTACCGATTCACGGTCTCAAGGACTCGTCTGATGTTACTACCTATTAGGTCCACAAATAATGTACCTACTTATTATCTCACTTCTTCCACCTCGTTAGTCTGAACATCTGTTTACAGGCAAGCTGACGAATTATCTTCATTATTCTAGTCGTTCACGCAGATATTATGACAGCATAATGATGACCTGCGAAGTACGGCAAGTGTAATAGTTACTAATGACGAGAATTTTCCGGATAACCAGGAAAGGGCCTCCTTAGCAGAAGGTTTACTCGAAAAGAGAAAATAAACTAATCATTTACAACCAAAACATATTTTTTTCTATTTTCTTTTGATAAAAGAAGTATTCATTGACTTTACTTCCACTTTTTTTTGTTTAGCTTTTTTGGATTTAGAAGCGGACCCTGGACTTGCAGAACTTTGCTAAGATATTATTTGGATGATTTATAATTTCTCAATTATAATTTGTTTCATAGGTAAAGTACCCAAGCGGCGTGGAAGTTAATGAAGGCAACGTGCTGACCCCTACTCAGGTGAAAGACATCCCTTCAGTCTCGTGGGATGCCTCCCCTGAACAGCTATACACCTTCGTAATGACTGGTTAGTATTTCGTCGAGTTCTTACCCTTTGCTTACGCTATGGAAGCAACTTGCTGATCCCCACTCAGGTAATGGACATCCCTTCAGTCTCGTGGGAGGCCTCAATGATTGGTTAGTATTTTGTCGAGTTCTTACCCTTCATATAAGATGACAGGATAAGTAAAGGGTACTTACCCTAAGACAGTAACATGCTGAATTTACCTATTGGAAGACCATCTTTACAGTTATAGGGCAGACAAATTCTATTGTATAATGTCGCGATGACTAGTTATTACTGTGTTGTGTACTATACTTACCCTTTACTTACAATATGAAGGTAGCATGCTTCATTCCGATAGCCCATTGTTTGCTAGGTGTGTCATTGTGTCAAATGAAACCAGAGTAGCATGAATCACCAATAAAGTGACAGACTAGTGCTACAAAGGTCTTTTGGCGCCTGGTTGACACTGAAGGGGGGCGTAGTTAGTAAAAAAAAATTGAAATTAACACCGAAATTGTATTGACAAAACAGGATGGCAGTGTTAGTTCCGATTTTGGACACGTGCCAAAAGGACCTTGTAGCGTTGTAGTTACAAAACATTTTGTTTAAAAACGTGATTCTTTTTACGGTAGAAATGTAAATGAAAACATATTAGCTGCGCTTTTACCCGTAAAATAGTTTAGATCAACATTTTAAATTTTTACTATTTATGCAAATTCAACTCATGTTATATAAATACGTTTTGTCAAGCTTAACGCTTATAGAAAGCTTGATTGGCAATCAGATAATGTTAAAAACATAACAATGTTATTTAAAAAACTACTTCGTTGATTGATCGCTATATTGGATCTATTAATTTAAATTAAACACTGCCAAATTAATTCGTACAATCATTAATTAAATGCAATAACATTAAATATAATCTGATTTCGTTTAATAACCATAATTAAACATAGTGAATGTGGCGGCATCTACAATCGCCACATGCGAACTACGCATCAAAGACCTGACGTCACACAAATCCTGCATCGCGTAATTAGAGTTTACCGCGCGATGGACATATCCGGTCTGGTCGGAGGAACCTCCCTTTTCTATGGTGGATGAGTGAACTTTACACCCTGTTCCTCATACCCCTAAAGTGAAATGGTTTAATTTAATATTATTGCATTAAATATAATCTGCCTATCCTATAATATTCCCACTATTGAGACACGGGCCTCTTTTCTGTGAGAGGGAGTGGGCCATAGTCCACCACGCGGGCTCAGTGCGGGTGGATGTGATTAATAGGTATCTTATCTTCGAATTTTTGGTTCAAGGACATAGGAATATGAATCATTTGTTTATTGTTACAAAAGATGACCTTACAACTATAACATAATTGTTTTATCTGTCTGCCGGTTGCCTCACGATCTATGCTAACTAAAGCTTTCATTTTAAAAACATTTTATAAAGGTTGATTCGAGAGGAAAGTATTACGTCTGCTCAATATATCGTTTTCCATTGTTGGACATCACTAGCAGGATAAACACGTTCAATCATTCCCTTCCCACTAAGCCCTCGAACCCACCAGCGATTTTTCCCTCGGCGATTTTTTTATCACACACTGGATTTTCAACACATTGCTTAGCGCCGAGAGTCGATCGCGCTGTGATCATTGAGGTTCAATGTAAACTAGAGAAGACATCACGAACAGAGATTTTGCGCAACATTTTGTTATCCGGGACAGCACACGTCTCAGTTTACTACCTACCTGAGTATGCATATACCGCGGTTGTCACATTTGACATCCGCGAGACACAGCTTTAGTTTGATAAAGCTGCTCTAGTTTACATAGCAACGTCAATAGCTGTGATACACTCTGTTGGATTATGAATGCTCGGCTCAACACCGAGATTTCAAAATCCAGTGTGCGATAAAAAGTCGCCACGGGAAAAATCGCCCGTGGGTACGAGGGCTAAGTGGATTATTTCTGTTTATGAGAATCTGCACTGAAATTGTTAAGAGTACTTTCAAGGTAAAGTGAGTCGGATTTCATTAAGTGTTCCGTTTTAGGTTGTAAAGTCATAAATTGTATGGTTAGGAATGTCCTGAATGAACTGTAATGAAAATTGTAATGTTCACATTCGCATACAGCCAAAGTTTGCCACAGGAAGAAAACAATTTTAGATCAGAAATGAATAAGACATTACATAATTTGACATACAATAATAATTTATTTCATTTAATTGACACTAACAATTATGTTGGTAATCACTTTTATTTGACAAAAGATAGATTTTTCGTGGAAAAGTACTATCTTTCAAAGTATTTTAAAAGACAGATAGCTGTGTCGCTATCATATTACTTTTCTATTACAGCCAAGAATTTGGCTAAACAAATGGCTTCTATTGAGCAATGCTGTGACATGTTAAATAATTCAGACAATAATTTGGTATCAAAAATTGACATTGATAATAATTTAAATTAGAAATTAAGACAATAGAGGCCACCTCTTGCAATAGTGTACAGAATGAGAATTGTAAAATAAAATCAAATAAAAGTTTAAAATCAGTAAATAGTATTAACCTGGTGCATCAAAATATTCAAGGATTTATGAATAAAGATTTAGAAGTAGAATTATTTATGAATTTTAACAGTATTGATATTCTTTGTATAACTGAGCATTGGCTTAAAAACCACCAGTTATTGTTCAATTTTAATAATCACCATGTTGGTAGTTCGTTCAGCAGAGTTAATGCTATACATGGTGGCTCATTAATTTTAGTTAGTAGACAGCTTAAATTTAAAGACCGTAAAGATATAGTGAGCCTATCTGTTGAGCGGACAGTTGAAATAGCCTGTATAGAATTGGAGCAGTTTATTGTATTAAGTATATACAGACCACCTTCAGGATTGTATGACTGCTTTGAAAAGGTAATGGATGAGGTGTTACACAAGATTTGTAACTCGAACAAGTCCATTATCACTTGTGGTGATTTTAATGTTAATTTATTGGAAAACTCATGTTCTTGTACAAAAATAATAAGTCTGTTTCAGTCCTACAATCTTGTAAACCTATTTTTGGAGCCTACAAGAATAACCCCTACTAGTGCCACATGCCTAGATAATATTTATACAGATGTTATACCAAGCCACAAAGAAATTATAAATTTACTAGATTCTGATCATTGCGGGCAGAAGATTACTATCCCAAACCAAAACAATAAAGTGGCTAAAAAGGATATCACTGTTAATCCCAAAACTGCAAGCCGCTTGGAAGCTTTTAAAGATAAACTAGTTAATAAATTACCACTTTTGTCAATTCATGCTGATCCTAATCATCTATATGATGAATTTTTTAATATTTACTGTAAACAATTTTATTCCACCTTTATTCCCAAGATTATCTCGGTTAATAGTAATGCATCTTTCAGTGATTGGGCTACCATAGGTATTCATAAAAGTAGAACACGGCTTTATGGGCTGTACAATGAAAGGACTTATAAAAAAGTAAAAGTAAAAAAAAAAAAAAAAAAAAAAAAAAAAAAAAAAAAAAAAAAAAAAATATATAAAATAATAGTAGTGTTTTTTAAATAAGTAATAATAATAATGTAAACACGGCTGAATTTAATTTATATGTTAGAAATTATTCAAAATTATTTAAAAAAGTTTGTTGTATAGCCAAGTCGCGTTATTTGAGTTCGAAGATTAAAAACAGTAGTAATGTAATTAAAACGACTTGGAATATTATAAATAGTTAAACGGGAAGGTCTGGTAACCGAAATATTGATTACAGCCTATCTATTAATGATAACATCATAAAATCAGATTCACAAGTCGCAGTGGCCTTTGAAAATTTATTTTCGGATATTCCCATTTCAACTACAAAATCTCTAAACTCATCACCTTCTGTTGCTGAGTCTTTGCTAAAGGAAAATGTTAATGTTTGCGATTCGGAATTTCTTTTTGAACATATTACCTGTAGAGACATCATTAAAACCTTTCACACTTTAAATGTAAAAAAGACTGCAGATCTGTGGGGTAATTCTGTAGAAGTTGCGAAGTCTATTATTGACATTGTAGCACCTAGTTTAGCTCTTATCTTTAATAATTGTATCGACTGTGGGGAGTTTCCTGACCTTATGAAAAATAGTAAAATAATACCTTTGTTCAAATCAGGTAGTACATCAGACCCCACACATTATAGACCCATTTCAGTACTACCTACCTTTAGTAAAATATTTGAGAAATTAATTTTAGAGCAATTGCAAAGATTTTTTAATAAACATAAATTATTACATAGCAAACAATTCGGTTTTACAAGGGGTCGTTCTACTACTGATGCCGGTGTTGAACTTTTAGGACATATTTATAATGCATGGGAAGATAAATGCGATGCCTTGGGCATCTTTTGTGATTTGTCCAAGGCATTTGATTGCGTTCTTCATGAAACGTTAATCAGGAAACTCCGCCACTACGGGGTCCGGAACACCGCTCTGGATCTTCTTTCTTCATACTTGAGTAATAGGATTCATCGCGTTGACGTAAATGGACAAAGATCTCCTGGATCTATAGTAATAATGGGAGTCCCACAGGGCTCGATTCTTGGTCCTTTTTTGTTTCTTATTTATATTAATGACTTGCCTTACCTCATAAAGGATAACCATGATATAGTGTTGTTTGCGGATGATACTTCACTTTTGTTTAAACTTAAACGTCAGCAGTTGGTTACTGACGACGTAAATAGCGCGATCTCAAAAGTAGTTCACTGGTTCAATGTTAACAATTTACTTCTTAATGAAAAAAAAACCAAATGTATTAAGTTTACCCTACCACACGTTAGGCAGGTGAAAACTAAGGTGTTGATAAGGGGCGAAGAATTGAATCCTGAAGATAGCACAGTATTCTTAGGCTTAACTTTGGATGCTAAGCTTCAGTGGGGCCCACACATAGATAAATTGTCAAAAAAGCTAAGCTCCGCTTATGCTGTTAGAAAAATTCGTAATTTAACTGACATAGAGACAGCCCGTTTAGTGTACTTTAGCTATTTTCATAGTGTAATGTCGTACGGTATTTTGTTGTGGGGAAATGCCGCCGACATTCAAACTATCTTTGTTTTGCAGAAAAGAGCCGTTCGCTCAATTTATAAATTAAGCCCGAGGTTTAAATTTCTCTCTGAGAGAGTGTCTCTCAGAGAGAAATTTAAGGAAATTAATGAAATGACCTTTCTTATGCCTTCTTCTTTTTTTATGCCTTCTCAGTATATTTTTGAAAATCTTTTATATACCCATAAAAATATAAGATTGTATAAAAAATACAGTGATCTCCATAAGATAAACACTAGGAACAAACACAAATTTGTAGTACCTACAACAAGGCTCAAGAAAATAGGTAGCTCGTTTAGATGTCAATGTATACGCTTTTACAATAAACTCCCAAGCCACGTACAATATCTAAGCCTTAATAAATTCAAATCATTCATTAAACGTAAGTTGTGCCAGAAAGCGTTTTATACCATTAAAGATTACGTTGAGGACAAAAAGGCCTGGGATTAAGCTGCTCCAATTTTTTTTTTTTTTTTTTCCATCATTTGTACCACTATATGAATATTTACTTTGTGAAGTATAATATATACATATTTTTTATTTTTTTATATATATTATTGTGAACGTGAGGACTATGTGGATCATATATTTTTTATTTTTTTTTTCTCAGTAATTATTAATGATAATCTGGCAATTTGAGTACTTTATGCCTGTGGCCTACCCAAATGTCCTTTCTTTGGTATTGTTCGTCGAGTCGTTGAACTCCTTAAGTTCTGAGTTGAGCTACACGATTACTGACAAATGCGTGCACTGACTGGACAGGTCCACTCAAATCTGTATAATACTTTCCTCAAAAGACCATTCGAGACACAAATCTACATGGTCCTTCAATGATCTAACCAAGACTATTTCTGGGTTTTATATACACATTGAAATTAATGAATTTTATATATACAATGACATGAATATTTACTTTTTAAAGTATTATATTGTTTTAATAATTGTGAATGTGAAGACTATGTGGGTCATTCCTTTTATTTTATTATTTAGTTTTTATCACGGTCTGGCAGCTTGAGTAATTTATGCGGCCTACCCAAACGTCCTTTCTTTGGTATTGTTCGTCGAATCGTTGAGCTCCTTAAACCCTGAGTTGAGCTGCACGGTCACTGACAAATGCGTGCACTGACTGGACAGGTCCTCTCAATCTGTGTGGTTCTTTCCTCAAAAGACCATCTCAGACACCAATCTACATGATCTTCACATAATCTGACCAAGATTATGTCTGGACTTTAAAAGAGACTGTGACCTCTGAGTTTGTTTCGGCCTTTCTTCTCGGAGTAGTCAGATAGGAAACGCCGACCTCATCTAGTTTAAAAAATATGATTGACGTGTAAAAGTGTTTTGTCCAAACCCACTTACAGAAATAAAATCATTTATCATTTATCATTTATAACTCATGTAGCTACCAACTCTTCAAATTACTAAAATGACGTTATAATCTGCATAAAAATAATGACATCATGTTGAAGATTTACAAAAACTGCTAGATTATTATACCTTATTGCAATATGAGTTTTTGTGAAGGTGCTTATTCGTTTAACAAAATCAGTATTTTGTTTTATAATCGTCGACTTACTACGAGTAACATGGACCACCCTCAAAGTACGCTCATAGGAGAAAGTGCCACTACTAGTGATGGATTAATTAGCATTCGCGTTCATTGTTAGCATGCGAATGCTCATTTAGCATTTAGCAAATGAAATGTAGTTGCGAAATTCTGTGAAATGCGAAGTGAATTTATCACTTCTTACTTTTTATACTATCATACGTCAGAGCGTCGACGCACGCAGCGGTAGTGTGCGCTCTCCTTCGCACCCACGGGAAGTCGGGAATACTAAATCTATCGGTTTCACTTGACCGTGACCTCGTTGCGAGTGAAATTTATTAGTAGATGCTGCGAACTTGCGAAGAATGGGTTAAGCAATTGTTTTGTTATTATCTTTGATTTGCGCGTACTTAGGGTTGTATATTGAATGAATGCGTGAATTCGCATATTAACAAATATCACATATTTTATTATTATCAATTATCGTCATATTAGCGAATAGCATAGCAATAGCAATTAGCATGCTAAGATTCAAGAATTCACATGCTAACGAAATTTATGCGAAATCGCATTAATTGACATTACTAGCCACTACCATAGCATTAGGGTGACAAATCAACATCGAGCTATGCTGCGCTGTACTGCGCTGTGCTATGTTTGGTCAACTCGCTCGTCTAATATTTTAATGAGGATACAAACAAACCATGCTGTGCTGCGCTGTGTGAGGCTACGCTCTGTTTAAAAACGCAGCAGTCTCGAGCGAGGCGCGCTGTGCCGAACTGTGCTATGTTTTTATAAATATCCATATCCGCTTCTTCTTCACTTTCATCTTCATCGGATTCAACTATGTCGTAAAGTTTACGTTTTTTTGAAAATAAAGTCATTTTTGACGAGATAAACGACTACACGAGCTGCTGATTACTTTTAATACTGAGCTAAGCAAAGCGCAGCACAGCTTGATGTTGATTGTTAAAAAAACGTAGCTTAAGAAACACAGCACAGCACAGCGCAGTACAGCGCAGCATAGCTCGATGTTGTTTTGTCACCCTTACACTTGGAAGACATATTGGCAGTTATTCATAACCGGTCCGTCGTAACATGCTCTTCTTTACCTTGATCCCAGGGCTGATTTTTTCAACGTCAGCATTTTATTAGTGAAATAAAATGGACGTCTGACAGATTTTGTATAGAAGATTCAAAATTATTCTTCGGTTATAGATATCTGGCGTTGTAAAAATCAGCCCTTAGGGTACCTGTAGCGCGGACGGTGGGTAATGGGTAGCTCGCCGTCCGATTAGGACCAGGCCCGGGTCGACGGCACGTTGTGTTCCACGCGCGCCTCAAAGAGATGTCAGCACCAACTGACGGGGTCCGTAAGGGCCAATGCCTGCCAGGGTTGCGAGTTTGTCCGAAAGGGATATCGCGGCCCCGGCACCCAGGCAATGGAAGGAACACGGGTGGGTTTTAGTCAGTAAAAGTCTGACACACCCTCTCGCCCCGCCCCCGGGAGAAGTCATATGATGATTTCCAATGCTCAAAAAAAAAAAAAGAAGGGTACCGGTAGCGCTACAAAGTTCTTTTGGCGCGTGGCCAAAATCGGAACTAACGCCGCCATCTTGTTTTGGCAATAACATTTCTGTGACAACGTTACAAATCTTTACCAACAGCGCCCCCCTGTTAACGACATTCGAGCGCCAAAAGATCCTAACAGTGTACCTACCTACATCTTTAAATCTATTACCTTCTAAATTCCAGACCCCGACGCGCCTTCCCGAAAGGAGCCGAAGTTCCGCGAATGGCACCACTGGCTGGTCGGAAATGTTCCCGGCAACAACATAGTGGCGGGCGACACTCTGTCCCAATACGTTGGCTCCGGGCCGCCCCAGGGTACTGGTCTGCACAGATACGTGTTCCTGGTCTACAAGCAGCCTTGCAGGCTAGAGTTTGACGAGCCTAGGCTTACTAACAGGTTAGTTTATGTTTAGATATTTCTTCAGCCTGAGAGCCAGGTTTTTTTAAAGGTTACCTTAAATTGAATACAACCAGTATTAATACCGGTTACCGAAATAAAACGGCATTAGTCAAAGGGCGCGCATCGCCTGTACACACACATCACATCATACCATCTATGAGTCGTATAGATGCAAAGGTATCAACAGCCAGTTATACCAAAATGGCGGTAAACAATATTTTTGGTTTCAAAGCAGTGCTGTTACTATTTGCTGCAAACCTATAATTTCAACGGTTATTTTATATGAGTTATTGTTGTTTTTGCTACAAACTTATTGAACCTGGTTTGACATTGACAGGCTGCATTCAAAGTTGATATTCTTGAAAAACAGGATGTTGCTGCTTTTGCACTTACATTACACATTTAATAAAAATGAAATGCTGTTCGTTGGCAAGCGCATTACTTCAGAACACTGTCCATTGTGCGTTCGATTTGGCAAAAATATTTTTTTTAAATTTACCGGGAAATTTTGAAATTCTGGATAACTGAAAGTGCATTTTCTATGGAGATTTTGTATGAATAATTGATATTTCGACAGGACAACGTGTGTCGGGTCAGCTAGTTAACAATATAATATAAATTTTCCAGGTCGGGCGACAACCGTGGAATATTCTCGATTGCCAAGTTCGCCAAGAAGTACAACCTGGGCGACCCGATCGCGGGCAACTTCTACCAAGCTGAATGGGACGACTATGTGCCCATTCTGTACCAGCAACTCGGCGCTTAAGCGAACGTTACCGTGCTATCAAGATATAAAGACTAACAACCACAGAGGGGAGAGTAAATGGAGTAACTATACACAATTTACCACGGAGGAGAAAACAAATGCATTAACAATATAATTCATAACTTTGCCCATGAACATTGGTCGTTCCATTTAAAAAAACTGAGTTCAGCCAAAAGAAAATCGTAACTATTACACTGCTATGGATCAGACAATCAGTTTAGTGATAAAAGTAATTGTGCAAGAGGCAATAAAGATGGGGCAATTATTTGCAACTTCATGTCCTTGTATAAATATTATTCTGTCTTAATCAGGATAGTCCATCGATAAAATTGAGAAGAATTGTCTACATTCCGGTCCTCCATACAGTGTGGTCACTCCATTTATTTACTTCTCCTAGTTCCGTCGCCTTGATTTGGTAATTATTTCGTATTTTAATAAGACAATACAGTTTGTATGTAAAGAGTTTGACTTGATGATTGTAAGAGTCGTATTCGGATTGTATAAGCATTTATTGTTTTGTGATTAATCTTTTTGAAGCACACATTTTGAATGAAAAATCATAGACAATTAATTTTAGAGGATCCTTTGTTTATGGCCGGTTTCCTAATTATATTTATGTGTAGTAAACATAAATATTTTATTCAAAACTTTTAACGTGTGTGCGTGTTGCGTCTATAATAATGACATTGAAATTTGAAACCTTGTAATATTCCATCGCCTTGTAATTTGCTCCCATTCATTGATTCAATCTTTCGTGTAGATATTTAAAAAACTTAAATGTAATCAAACTGTTAACCCATTTGCGCTTAAGATTTTGATAAATCTCGTGGATAATTGGTGCTGAGCACTTTTCTCAATCAATGAGGTCAATACGGGCGCAAATGGAATGAATTTTAAATATGTTTAATATTTTTACCCCTGTAATTGTTTTTTTTTTTTTGCTAAGAATGTATAACCCGATCAAGAAAAAAAGTCTTGCCATCTCAGGCCTCGTGTTTGTCATAATTAACAAACGCATCACTGACAGTTGTCTTTTTAACATGGTTGGGTAGTAAGTATCGATACGACTAGAGCATTAATAATCAGTATGTAAGCGAAAGTTTTGTATGTAGATGATTATAAATTGTCTTCCAGGGGTTATTAAAGTGGTATGCACTGTATCTGTTGTTTTGTTTTATTATTTTTTATTTAGCCCATTGCTTTTTTAACGCCAATATCAATCAAACTGCCTAGCCCAGTGGTCTGCAAACCGCGGCTCCCGAGTCTCTTTGGCCTATAGAGTGCGGCTCTGTACATATGTCGATGAGTGCGAGTGTAGATACGCGGGGGTCGGGTTTTCGGTCATTAAGCAAGATATCAAGTTTTATTCAAAATTTAGTGATAGTGAGCAGTGATAGCCTAGTGGTGTGACCGTCGGCTTGCCAAGTCATAGGTCTCGAGTTCAAACTCAAGGCTTTTATGCAAGGGATTTTACGCATTCATATGCGTATTGTAAAATTATCACTTGCTTCAAAAACGGTGAAGGAAACCGGCCTGAAAGATATTTCTCGACGGCATGTGAAGCCAAGTCAGAGGCCCATGGGCGGCTTTAAAACTGACACCAGGTTGGTCACTAAACATACGAAAAAGACAAAGAAGATTCAAAATTCAAACTATATTTCAAAGATTTATTTCCGAAGTATTTTCACTAAGAAATCGCAAATTTATTTGTACCTTTCAGTTTCCAAGGTTAACTTGTTAATAAGTAAGATGCTTTCATCATATTATCAGCCGATATGATGATGATGAAGGCATCCTACTTCTTAGCAAGTTAATTTTAGAAAGCGTTGTGGAGTGAAAGAGGATGGGAGTTTTAAGGATTAAGAAAAGTGTATTGAGACAGTTTGGACACAAAGAAAGGATTGGCTGATAAGAAATCTTAGTCGTTATATTTGGTATATTTTTGTTTATTATTTTGGTTTATTATAGTAGTGATATTTGGCTCTATTGACTAATGAGTTTGCCGACCACTGGTCTAGCCTTTTCCTAACTATGATGGGATCGGCTTCCAGTCTAACCGGATGCAGCTGAATAACAGTATCTACATGGAGCGAATGCCTATCTCACCTCCACAACCAAGATACTGGGTTACACGATACCTCTTGGAGTCTTGGTAAGACTGGTTGACTTCTACTACTGGTTTGTTTCAAAAATTACGAATGACAGCTGGGACCATGGATGGTCAGGGATGGTCATCCATCCACGAATCAACCGCGGCAAGATAAGTAACCTTCGATCGACCCGTACCTACGTCTGTTATATCATTTAAACACGAATATTGACCAACAGATTTCAGATTTCATTTTTATCAATCTTGCCAACGAATTCTTTGTTACTCTAGTGATCAGTTATGATCACTAGAGTAACAAAAAATACGAGTGTTAATAGTAATGTTAATTGTTGATTTATTTATATTAATATTCTTTGATTTATTTATATTATATTTAAATCTTATTGTCTTTCGACCTAATTTGTACACCAGCCATGGTCAAACATGTTGAGCCAAACATATCTTGGAACACCTAGGTATATTAAACATCATAGTAGGTATATTATCTACACATGTTTTTGCAAATAAATGAATCTGAATCTGCAATGATAAATGTTGTAGGATAAACCTATTATGGAGATGTCCTTTGGGACGCATATGGAGGAGTTGCATATGGGATGCCGGGAGGCCTCGCGGAGGGCTCATTTGTAATGTAGAGTTTTCTTTGCGAATTCGGCATTAAAAACTAAAAATAAAATTTGTTGTATATTTTAACAAGATTTCAAACCTAATGCCGGTGAGACTCCTCGAGGGTTAACTTTGGCTCAAACGTAATGCCGGTGCTCCTGGAGTCAACTTGCAATATGTATGGCAGCATGGCGTATGAGCTCTATGAAAAATAGGTGGGGTCGAAAGTTAAACTAGAACTGATAAAGAGTAGTTGCACGTTTATATCTCCCGCAGACAGGCGCGACGCGACTCTGGTGGAACAATTTCTAAGAAAACTTAACGGAAATTGTTCTATCGGTGTCGCGTCGCTCTTGTCTTTACGAGCCTTTAGTTGTAACTAGCTACGGCCCGCGTGGACCATTATTTTTTTTCTAAAATAAAAGTAGCCTTAGTTACTCCTTAATTCCTTATAACATCAGCTTTGTGCCAGTGACAGTCCCATCAAAATGAGATGTATAAGTACTACGTAGAAGCTGTTTTGTAACAAACCGGGATTTTTTCATAATGAAGATTTAATTTATTCAAAAAGGCATGCGTTTAAATGTTATCGTGGGATTTTTCCAAGTTAAGATTTTGTATTTGCACCGGAATTTCCGATCTTATCTAATACAAGTTGTACCTATTAGATATATCTTATCTGTTATCTCCTCTGCCTCCGCTGTCCGTCCGTCTGTCAGTCAGCGGGCTGTATCTCATGAACCATAATAGGTAGACAGTTGAAATTTTTGCAGATTGTGTATTTCTAATTTCTATTGCTGGTATAACAACAAATATTAAAAAAATATAAAGTTAAAAATTAAAGGGGTAGTAGAGACGGGCGGTGTGTACAAAGGGCAGGGACGTAATCAACGCGAGCTTATGAATCGCGCTTACTAGGAATTCCTCGTTTATGGGGGATAATTGCAAACCCCAATCCCCGGCACGAAGGAGTTTCAGCGGGTACAATAAACATTTGAATTAAAAAAAAAAAAACAATGCAAGTCGGATGTAATTTTTTTAACTCATCGACTTTAGTAGATTAGAAACAGGGGTTCGTAAAAGTTATCAGTTTTAGACCAGGTACAATAAAAAAAATACAAAAAACGCCGATTCAAAAGATGATGAACTACATGAATGATGATGAATGATACCTGAAATTTCCGCGGTACTGTAGCGCGTCGAGCATGTTCGCTGAAGCGAGAGTGACTTTTATTCGATCTTTTATTCGATTCTCTCTTTTATTTGATCTCTTTTTATTCGATTTTTTATTCGATCGCGCATAGCATCGTTTTCCAGCACTTTACGAAAATCTACCAATCAACTGTTGAGAGTCATTAGTGGGGATGGGAGCAGTCCGATCCACAGGTATTGGCTCGAAGTCCATCGGAGTGCCAACCGACGATAAAGATTGTGGTATTTATATTTTTTTAAGTGATAATGTAGTGTAATGTAATGAAATTTAATTTTAATGACTACTCAGTTTAAATGTAATTTAGTTTGTGTCTGTATGGAATTTTGAATTTGAATTTTAATGTGCATATTTAATTTTAAATGATCGATTGCATTGTAATGTACTTATTTTATTTTAATGATATAATGAATTGAATGAATAATATGTATTTGTGATTAGTATATTGGGACTTGGTGCCTTAGTAAATAAATAAAATCATCAGAATCAATCAGAATTTTCTCCCCGCACATGTTTTACATAGTTTGATATTGCTGCTGCGTTCGCGTATTTTGTACCGAATTCAAAAAAGCTAGTGGTTCTATGTTCGTCTGTATGTTTCTTTTTTTAACCGGTCACGTACTGTTAACGTACCCGTGCCGACCGAAACCATACCGAAGTTTGTGTATCAATATTTTCGTCAATTTTGAAAAATAAAAAAAAATCTAATTTATTAAGACTTTTCAAAATTGATCCACAATTGATGAAAATATCAGTCAACATTGTAAACAAAAAAAAACTACTGAACATAGAACCTCGAATCCTTTTTAAAGTCGGTTATGTATGATAGGTACAAAATTCAGGGCCGCGCAGCGCGATTTTTACTAAAATAATATAATATACTAGACTGTAGGTACTGTACTGTTGATTGATAAATGTAATTGTAAAGTAAGGCATAGCGTGACTGTAACATAACTTTTATCGACAACAGTACCTAAGTACTTAGGCATACGAAATCCAGGGTACGCCCCCCTGGGTACCATGCATAGTATCAATAAGAAATACAAATTAATCATTGCGATTTTCTAAATTAAAGATGGCCATGTCCGACTCGCACTTGGCCGGTTATTTTTTTTTGACTTCAAGCTATTTTCGTTTTATCGTTACAGCAGTTTAGCGTTTACGTGCAGGCCGACAGCGATACTTTCGCATTACAATATCAGTTGGTACTTATTGATTTTATCACATCATCTTTATAATCGAAAAGGATAAAGTATTTGGACAGGGGAAAAACATCTGTTTTGTACTGTCCATTAACATTCAAGTATCAAGATGAGTCGGTTGTGTCTCTTAGTTCTTATTGCTTGTGCAAATAGTTATGTGGCAGCTCAAGAGGTTTCAATACACGCTTATTACGAACATGAGATTATTCCTGATGTATTAAGTGAACAACCTGCAGGATATTTGAGAGTAAGTTTTAGACATTTTTTTTCACAATTTAATGATCAATTCAGCCAAAATTGTATTATTTATGATCCACTTTGAATTAAATGAAACAACGTGATTTGCTGCAAGAACGGAAGGAAGTATATTATACTTTTTAACCGACGGCGAAGCAAAAAGGAGGGTTATGATTTTTATAACAAAGCAGTGGTGACTTAGCCTGTCTGTGGCCCGGGCCCCCGAAATCCAGAAAAGTTTGAGAATTAGGAGAACGTGGGAAGACCGAGCTCGAAAAATTTAGCACCCCACTTCAGAAAGATTGGGTTTTCTTTTGGCCTTTAAAAAAGAAACAGTAAGTACTTACTTGTATATATACTTGGTCGACCTAAGCAGAAAAGTTTGAGTAAGTACCTACCTATTAGAAGAACATAGGTTGGAAGAGCGAGCGAAGCGACTTCGAATATTTTAGCTCTGGCAATTTGAGTAGGTACCTATGCGGCCTACCCAAAATGTCCTTTCTTTGGTATTTTTCATCGAGTCCTTAAGTTCTGAGTTGAGCTCCACGATAACTGACAAATGCTGACTGGACAGGTCTACTCAAATCTGTGTGGTGTTTTCCTCAAAAAACCATTTCAACACTTATCTACATGGTCCTCATTATGGCCAGATCAGACTTTGATCCCTGAGTTTCGCCATTTCTTCTCAGGGTTAGTCAGATAGGAAATGTCACTCCATCTAGCCTTTTTTTTTTATAGGACGATAAAGGGATTCCGATATCCTAGTAACAGAATAAACAATTTCATTTCACAGCGTACGAGTAGCGCCCTAAGTTTCTAATTTGCAAACGTAGGAAGCCTCCAACTACAAACTGCCTTTTACTTACTAAACATATTTTAGTTTTGGTTAGAATTTTATTAAAAAGTTCTTCTCGAGATTTGGGGGCCCTCCAGCAGCAGCGGCCCGGGACAGACCGCTTATCGCTTGGATACCTATCTATCTACTCTGAAAAAACACATTGGTGCGAAATGTTGTTGATTCAGTTGATGCGATACCGTATCGAATATGTGCTATATTACCAAATACAAAGGAAAATACAGAAAGATACACCGACGCATACGTTTTTTATACACATCACCAGTTTAAGCAAGAAAAATTCCGTCATTTCTAAAATGGGCCTACTAGAGGTGCTAGTGGTGCTACACATGGTCTAATAAAACAAGGTCTGGCATTCCGGGACTAACACATGCTTACGTCACTATCCAGTTTCCACTCTATTGCAACAAAACACGATTAAGGAAAGATTTTTAGAAACCAAAGCTTTTAAATTGTCGTTTCGTGTATCTAATCAAACGAAACAATTCAATTTAAACATAAACCAACGTAATTGTTAATTAAAACTTCATTGTTTTATCGGATTCGCACAGGTAATTAAAGTGGTTGGGGAGTTATTATTACAAACTTCTGGTAACACAGATGTGATGACGTAGACTTGTGTTGCCCACGTGACCACTGTGTTTCGGAATGCCTGGCGAAGTATATTATTATACCATGGTGCTACACACTTACATATGTGCGGGACTGCGGGCGCCATGATTCGGCACAGGGCGGGCGCCAAAATCGAATGTTATATCCTGCCGGCTGTGCCGAATATTGCCAACCGTAGCAGGCCTTATCTATTGATATGGTAATGCAAGTGTATTTGCAAAGAAAGTACAATAGGTAGCCACCTATGTACTCGGCTGCGTTCTAACCAATAGTGGTCGTCGCACTCTTTTATATGTGAGCATGACTTATATAACTACCTATTCGCGCGATCAATTAATAATATTCCTTGACATTTGCACCTAATAATGTTCTTACCATCTTGCATTCATATATTTTCTTGTATGCATGACACATGTTTAAGCAAATAAATATTATCTTATCTTATCAATGTCGCGTTTGTACATCATAAATTCATAATTCATGCATCGCGACGATCGCCTACTGCTGCGAAGATCGCTTTTGGTTAGGACGCGGGGTTATGCTGTCCTATCTACCTTCATTTTATCTTTTGTTATCTGTTAACCACTTATAAACAATACTCAACCAATAATCAATATTCTATTCTATAATTTTTATTCAGTAGTTCTGTAAGAAACACCAAATGATTTATAATTTACTGCGGCCTTCCAAAAACAGGTGCAGCACCCCAGTGGCACAGAAGTTGAGGAAGGCAATGTGTTGACTCCAACAGAGGTGAAAGATATCCCTGCCATCTCGTGGGATGCCTCCTCTAAAAAGTTTTACACCGTAGTGATGGCTGGTTAGTATTGCGTCGAGTGCTTACCCTTTAGTTACCCTTTTAACGACGTGGAGAAAACGTGCTCACTCCAACAGAGTTGAAATATATTTATGTATACCTACTAGCTTTCGCCCGCGGTTTCACCCGCGTGGAGGTCGGATATGTATTATCCCACAAGAACGTACTACCGGTATAAAAAGTCCTATCCTCTAAAGGGTGTCAGGGACATCGACGCGAAGCCTGTTGCCATGGATTCAGTACATGATTCTGAATTACCGACGAATAATTTCAACGCAGGGGGCGTTGAAATTATTCGTCGGTAATTTAAAAAAAAAAACAGCTGTCCCATACATTTTGACCGCGTTGGTATTGCATTTTCTATGAAACACAACGCAAGGACTTTCAGAATAATGTACTGAATCCATGGTAACAGGCTTCGCGTCGATGTCCCTGACACCCTGAATGTTAATCCAGGTAATAAACTAACTGCGTGCAAAATTTCAGCCAAATCCGTTTAGCCGTTTTTGCGTGATTGAGTAACAAACATCAAACATACTTACAATATAGTATGTAGAATACCTTCGTCTCGTGCGCTGATTCCTCTGGCTTGCAATAATTGGTTGTTTTCTGTCGAGTGCTTGTGCCTATAACCTATTTAATAAACACAACTGCAACCTACTAACTCCTTAAGTTCTGAGTTGAGCTACACGATTACTGACAAATGCGTGCACTGACTGGACAGGTCCACTCAAATCTGTATAATACTTTCCTCAAAAGACCATTCGAGACACAAATCTACATGGTCCTTCAATGATCTGACCAAGACTATTTCTGGGTTTTATATACACATTGACATTAATGAATTTTATATATACAATGACATGAATATTTACTTTTTAAAGTATTATATTGTTTTAATAATTGTGAATGTGAAGACTATGTGGGTCATTCCTTTTATTTTATTATTTAGTTTTTATCACGGTCTGGCAGCTTGAGTAATTTATGCGGCCTACCCAAACGTCCTTTCTTTGGTATTGTTCGTTGAATCGTTGAGCTCCTTAAACCCTGAGTTGAGCTGCACGGTCACTGACAAATGCGTGCACTGACTGGACAGGTCCTCTCAATCTGTGTGGTTCTTTCCTCAAAAGACCATCTCAGACACCAATCTACATGATCTTCACATGATCTGACCAAGATTATGTCTGGACTTTAAAAGAGACTGTGACCTCTGAGTTTGTTTCGGCCTTTCTTCTCGGAGTAGTCAGATAGGAAACGCCGACCTCATCTAGTTTAAAAATATGATTGACGTGTAAAAGTGTTTTGTCCAAACCCACTTACAGAAATAAAATCATTTATCATTTATCATTACTGATTTCAACCCAGTTGAAAGACTTCTCGTCCTACCTAAGTCAATTCAGTTATTCGGACACTTCAGTAAAAATTAAAATGTAAAAAGCATTTTCCAGCAAGCTGACTGTTTAATTAAAATTCCAGACCCCGATGCACCATCTCGCGAGTTACCGACGTCACGCAATTGGTTACATTGGCTGGTCGCCAACGTGCCCGGAACCGACATCAAGTCCGGTGAGAATATTGCCGAGTACATCGGCTCCGGTCCAGCCCAGGGCAGCGGCTTGCACAGATATGTGTTCCTGATCTACGAGCAACCTTCCGAACTTGAGTTTGACGAGCCGAGACTTACCAATAGGTCAGTACATCGCATCTCGTCCAATACTATAGTACCTACCCAATAACTCGATTTGTATGTGTGTTGTTCTCGGCCTGCACAGTTATGGGTTCTCTTGTTTCATGATAATGGATATCAAACAAACTGATGGCCCAACTGAGAGTAAATGACTGAGGCATTGCAGGTGTGCTGCTATCCCAGAGGCTAGGCTGAAAAGTCTTATAGTTATATGCCTATATAGACCGCCTCCCATACCTACCCCCTTTTATCCTTGATGATCATATGAGTTGCACAAAGTAGCGCAAGCCTTCCTGAGTTTAAACACACAACCTACAATTTGAAGGCGCGATCGTTCGTTCCACTAGGCCGTCACTGCTCCTCCATTCTTAAGTTGATCATTCTGCTATCCATGTATGGAGCTCAGACCAAATAAAAAACCAAGACATAGTGCTGCGAACAATACAGTGAAGCATGCGAAAACTACACCTCCGCTCTGTGCATACACGCTCACACGCACATATTTACAACCATTTACAATGAAACTACACCTCACTAAGTGCACACAGTTTACGTAACCGGTTTTACGTCACTGTTGACAGCGCTATGTCTTGGTTTTTTATTTGATCTGAGGTAATAATTATAAGTCAGATATAGGTTAATACCTATGTCTGACTTATATTACGCTAGACTTACAATATACCTACCTAATCAATTTTTTCCAGGTCCCCTGAAAACCGTACATTGTTCTCGTTTGGGAAATTCGCCGAAAAGTACAACTTGGGCAACCCGATCGCGGGCAACTTCTACCAAGCTGAATGGGACGACTATGTGCCCATTCTGTACCAGCAACTCGGCGTTTAAGCGAACTATGAAGATATAAAATAATATAGTACCTACTAACAACCACAGAGGGGAGAACAAATGGAGTAACTATAGCTTCTTTCTTATATCTATGAACTTATAGTACACAACTTGCCACGGAGAAGAGAGCAAATGCGTTAACAATATGATTCATAACAATGATTTTCTTACCGATCTACATTATGTACATCCTGTTATAATTGGTAAAAAAACCTATGTTATGATGGTTTGAATGAGTTTTGTAAGAAACGCAATACGATAACTAAATGTTTTTCATGGTTAATTCGAAGCAGTCTTTGTAGTACATAGGTAGGTCCTATGTACTACAAAGACTGTTTCGAATTTACCATGAAAACTATTTTATTTAAATCAATTTCTTGCCCAAACTTATGTGTGAAAATTATGCATTGATAAGTACTGTAAGATCTTATTTATAGAAATGTATGGTGAATACAATAAATGTAGTTTTATTTTCTAAAGGCTACGCACCCTGCCCTTTTCAACGACTGCTCATTACAAAACATCTCAACAATAAACCAATTTTCCTGTCAGAAGCTTTATTGCTTACCAGTACCCTAAAAAAAATCTGCTTAACAACGTAAATAACGCAATGAATTTTGTTGAACTGTCAAAATGAAACAGATTAGTCATAATTGTTTACAAAAATGTGTTGCGTAATTAGATAGTTTACCATAAAACACCAAGATCATCACCATGTGATTGTCCACTTAAACACAATAAAATGGTCCACTCTCATTAGATCAAACATACCAATATCTACGGCAGATTCATAGTCTCAAATTATCAAGAGTTTTATTACAATAATTTATCTCCGAATAAAATAGAATTAACTATACAAATACAGGACCTTTTAAAATTCAGCGTACAAGACTTATGTTGTTCATTAAAGTGTTACTATCAAGATGACTCGGTTGTGTAACTTAGTCGTAATTGCTTTCGTGAATAGTTTTGTCGCAGCTCAAGAGGATAAAATAAGTTTGCCGCTGGCTTTTGAACAAAGTGAGATTATTCCTGATGTGTTGTCTGTCGCGCCTGCAGGTTATATGACAGTAAGTTTTATATATTTTTTATAAAAACTAGCGCTAGATCAAATAATCGATGGATGGTTTATGTGAGAAATATCATAGACAAATAAAAATCCGGAGGCACACGTGTTAAATAATAATATATATAATAATAAATAATATATTTTTAATTTTTCTGTCTATGATGTCTTGTTTAAACCGTTTTAGATGACTTTTTTGTCGTAGTTGGGTTTTAGTTTTAGAACTGTTTTTTTATTTATTATTTTTTTGGAGTTATAATATAAATATATTTTTGATATGTGCAAATTAACCCCTTTCATTTGATATCAAACATGGTATCAAAAAAATAAAACATGACCGTATGTCCTCTAGAGGGCGCCATATTCAATTTAATGTGACGGCACATGGTGACATGGAATATAACGAGCGAACAATCAAGACTCTACCAACGATACCTCATTTGTCAAATTATAATACAATTATGAAAAATCTAATTATGTCATTTGTAATTATTAAACAACAGAGGGGCAATTCCAGTAAATAGAAGAATGTTCATACATTCGTAATCTGTCAAAAATACAATCAATTCACCGATATGTTTGACAAGTTTGACAGATTGCGACTAGAATGTGAAGTGCACGTCTTGCCGTCTCAGGCCTCGTGTTTGTCATTTAACAAACGTTGTCTTTTTAACTTGGTTGGGTAGTAAGTATCGATACGACTAGAGCATTAATAATCAGTATGTAAGCGAAAGTTTTGTATGTAGATGATTATAAATTGTCTTCCAGGGGTTATTAAAGTGGTATGCACTGTATCTGTTGTTTTGTTTTATTATTTTTTATTTAGCCCATTGCTTTTTTAACGCCAATATCAATCAAACTCCCTAGCCCAGTGGTCTGCAAACCGCGGCTCCCGAGCCTCTTTGGCCTATAGAGTGCGGCTCTGTACAAATGTCAATGAGTGCGAGCGTAGATACGCGCGGGGGTCGGGTTTTCGGTCATTAAGCAAAGCAAGATATCAAGTTTTATTCAAAATCGAGTGATAGTGAGCAGTGATAGCCTAGTGGTGTGATCGTCGGACTGCCAAGTCATAGGTCTCGAGTTCAAACTCAAAGCCTCGTGATTTTACGGATTCATGTGCGTATTGTAAAATTATCACTTGCTTCAAAAACGGTGAAGGAAACCGGCCTGAAAGAGATTTCTCGACGGCATGTGAAGCCAAATCAGAGGCCCATGGGCGGCTGGCACTAACCACACGAAAAGACAAAGAAGATTCAAAATTAATACTATATTTCAAAGATTTATTTCCGAAGTATTTTCACCAAGACATCGCAAATTTATCATTTATTTGTAACTTTCAGTTTCCAAGGTTAACTTGTTAATATGTAAGATGCCTTCATTATATTATTATCAGCCGATATGATGATGATGAAGGCATCCTACTTCTTAGCAAGTTAATTCTAGGAAGCGTTGTGGAGTGAAAGAGGATGGTAGTTTTAAGGATTAAGAAAAGTGAATTGAGACAATTTGGACACACCAAAAGGATTGGATCTCATAAGAAATCTTAGTCGTTATAGTAATGATATTTGGCTCTATTGACTAATGAGTTTGCCGACCACTGGCCTAGCCTTTTCCCAAGTATGATGGGCACGGCTTCCAGTCTATCCGTCTGCAGCTGAATAACAGTATCTACATGGAGTGACTGCCGAGCTGACCTCCACAACCCAGATACTGGGTTACCTACATGATACCCCTTGGTAAGACTGGTTGACAGACTTGGGCTTCTGGCTACCCGTAACGACTATCAAAAATCTACGAATGACAGCTGGAACCAACGTATTTTCCGAGGCACGGAGGTGTGTCTCGATATGGAATGGATAGTCACAGGCGCGGTCGCAGCCTAAGATTTTGGGGGGGGTCACCATGGGTGCCGAGGAATATTGGGGAAATATTTAATAGTTACTCTAAAAACTTTTTGACTATCTAATGATGCATACTTTAGAATAAGTAACTTTTTGACTATCTGATCTTTTCTCACAGTTGGTCGCAGTAACTAAGCTAGGGTACTTTATGATGCTGCCAAATTGGTCACCTTGGCTTTTTGATAAATATTAGGACAGTAGATTATGTAGGGTGAGAAGAATGAGCGAAGCGAACTCGATAATTTTAATACCTTGTCTCAGATAGGTTAGGATTTGATTTACATTTTCAAACAGAACTAAGAGTTAAAATGGTGCCGATTCTCTTGTCACATATGCGTCTAAACTAGACTAAAAATCACTAAAATTAGGTTTAATCCTGTCAAACGACGATTTCCCATTCTGAAATAGACTAAAGTGACACAATTTAACTATATTTTAGTTTGACAGCACTAAGATAGTATTGAGTTTTTAGTTTAGTGAAAATGTCAATTTTGCTATTCTGAATTTGACATTTTTCACCTAAAATTTTGATTGTAAAATACTAAACCAGACTAATAATTCTTAAAATTTTTAATCGCGATTAAAAAGGTGTGGGTTAAAATAAGTTGTCATGAACTAAAATTCACAACAACATCTTGAATTCACGTGCAAAAACAGTACTGTATTTATTTTTTATTTTGCTTATATCTCGAAAATGGTGCGTCCTATCGCAAAAATAATGAAAATTTCGACCCCCCTGTATGAAACCAATAAACCCCTATCTATACCTGAACATGTAGGTAATATTTTTTTTATGTTTTTCATACAAAAAGTGAAAAATTCCATATAAAACACGCCGAGGCGGCACCCCCTGGGCGCCTCCGGCTCTAAAAAAAATCAAGGGTGAGGACAAACCACGGGTACCACGTGGTTTCGCGATTGTCAAATTCTATTTTTTTATTCTAGTTTAGTTAGTTTAGTTCGGTGTACAAGAGAATTGGCACCATTGTCGACTTATGCAGGAAAGGTCAAGCAACTATAAAAATTTAGAATACAAGAGCGAGCGAAGCGAGCTCAATAATTTTGCACTCTCGGGTACGTTAGATTTTCTTTTAATCATTCCAAAAGAACTAAGAATTACTTGCTTTGTCGACTTATGAAGAAAAGCTCAAGAATCAAGACAAGCGAGCTACAACATTTTAGCACCGCGCCTTCAATAGGTTCTGTGTTTTCTTTTGACCATTATACAGGAAGACAACTTACTTTGTCGAGAAGAAAAGCATAAACTCGTTTTACAGCAGTTTGGGTTTTGAAAGCAGGCCCTAACCCGAGTGTAGTGGTGCCCAAATTCCCGAGTTTGCTTAACAGGTTTTTTTTTCATATTATTTTTGTATAGAATGCCCATAGCGGTCACTGTGGCTCAAGTACCTACAGTTTTTAGTTAGTAAGATACGTAAATCATTCAGGTTGTCGACAGCATGAATGATTTTGGGGGGGGTCATGACCCCCAGGACCCCCCCCCCCCCCTCGGACCGCGCCTGGATGGTCATCCATCCACGAATCGACCGCGGCAAGATAAGTTAACCTTCGATCGACCCGTACGATTGTTATATCATTTAGACACGAATATTGACTAACAGGTTTCAGATTTCATTTTTATCAATCTTGCAAACGAATTATTTGTTACTCTAGTGTTTATGATCACTAGAGTAACAAAGAATGCGAGTGTTAATAGTAATGTGAATTATTGATTTATTTATATTAATATTCTTTGATTTATTTATATAATATTTAAATCTTATTGTCTTTCGACCTAATTTATACACCAGACATGGTCAAACATGTTGAGCCAAATAAACCTTGTAACACCTTTAATGAACATCATACCATGTAGGTACCTATACTATCTACACATGTTTTTGCAAATAAATGAATCTGAATCTGCAATGATAAAAGTTGTATAAACCTACTATGGAGATGTCCTTTTTAATTAATTTACCATTCACATGCGTCCTGCGAAGTACCTACCTATATAATTAACAAAATTCAAAAGTCATATATTCAAACTAGGCTGAGAATAAGCACTTTTCGAACGTCAATATTACATAAGACAGTCCCCCAAAACGCCCACCCTTCACCACTTCCTAGTGCGTTAGCTGTGAAGAAGAAGTGGCGCAACAAACTCCCCAGCAGAGCAGCACAGCTGACTGTTCAGTTAGAAGTACAAAAAAAAAAGATTCTTTATAATAGTATTCAAAATAATTTACATTACCTACGCAACACAAAACATAATTTAAATTATTAGCCATATGTAACAAGTTCAGTGCCGGTTGCCCTCCTGGAGGGTTCACTCAAGTTGCATATGGGATGCCGGGAGGCCTCGCGGAGGGCTCATTTGAAATGTAGAGTTTTCTTTGCGAATTCGGCATTATAAACTGTAAAAATAAAATCAGTTGTATATTTTAACAAGATTTCAAACCTAATGCCGGTGAGACTCCTCGAGGGTTAACTTTGGCTCAAACGTAATGCCGGTGACCCTCCTGGAGTCAACTTGCAATATGTATGGCAGCATGGCGTTTGAGCTCTATGAAAAATAGGTGTAGTTGAAAGTTAAACTAGAACTGATAAAGAGTAGTGCACGTTTATTTCTCCCGCAGACAGGCGCGACGCGACTCTCGTGGAACAATTTCTAAGAAAACTTCACGGAAATTGTTCTGCCGGCGTCGCGTCGCGCCTCTCTGCGCGAGCCTTTAGTTGTTACTAGCTGCTGCCGGCATGGACCATTATTCTTTTTCTAAAATAAAAGTAGCCTCAGTTACTCCTTAATTCCTTATAACATCATATTTCTGCCAGTGACAGTCCCATCAAAATCGGTCTAGCCGTTTCGGAGATTAGCCGGAACAAACAAATTGACAGAGTAAAAAAAAAGTTTTTTTTGTTTAGCTACTTTCATAGGCATTTAGTAAAAAGCTGTTATTTTGACATTACAAACACGTCTTATATTTATTTGTATTGTATAGATGTATAAGTACCTACGGCTACGTAGAAACTGCTTTTTAGTGTATCGGGATTTTTTCGAAGATTTAATTTATTCAGAAAGGCAAGCGTTTAAAGGCTTGTACAGACCAGCGCGACTTGTCGCGCGACGCGACACGAACAATACAATTTCTAAGAAAATTTCACAGTACAACAATAACCGGTGTCGCGTCGCGCTGGTCTGTACAAGCCTGAAATGTTATCGGGGGATTTTTCCAAGCTTAGATGTTGTATTTGCACCGGAATTTCCGATCTTATCTAATACAAGTTGTATTAGATATATCTTATCTGTTATCTCCTCTGCCTCCGCTGTCCGTCCGTCTGTCTGTCAGCGGGCTGTATCTCATGAACCATATTATGTAGACAGTTGAAATTTTTGCAGATTGTGTATTTCTAATTTCTATTGCTGGTATAACAGCAAATAATACAAAAATATTAGACCATTTTTGTACCTACGAGCTTAGTTAGGAATTGAAAACTTCTGTAAGTAAGTATATCATGTACCTACCTTATAATACCTACTGTATAGGTACAATAAAAAAATACTAAAAACGCCGATTCAAAAGGTACTTAATTTGTTTAAATATGGGTGACTTTCTGCAACTGCAAAACATTACTTTTTAATTCATAGTACCTATCATGGGCGTACCCAGCTTTTGGCCCAGGGGGGGCAAATCAGAATTTTCCCCCGCACATGTTTTACATAGTTTGATATTGCTGCTGCGTTCGCGTATTTTTTACCGAATGCAAAAAGCAGGTGGTTCTATGTTCGTCTGTAATAATAAATAAAATAAAAAAAATATATATACAGGGTGGATTTTTGAGATGGGGCAGTAAGGACAGCTACCGTTGTCGCTAGAAGAAAACGGTCTTAGGAGACTGTCCTTAACTTTTTGAAGATGGCCATGTCCGACTCGCACTTGGCCGGTTATTTTTTTTTGACTTCAAGCTATTTTCGTTTTATCGTTACAGCAGTTTAGCGTTCACGTGCAGGCCGACAGCGATACTTTCGCGTTACAATAAGGTACCTATTGATTTTATCACATCTTTATAATCTAAAATGATAAAGTATTTGGACAGGGGAAAAACATCTGTTTTGTACTGTCCATTAACATTCAAGTATCAAGATGAGTCGGTTGTGTCTCTTAGTTCTTATTGCTTGTGCAAATAGTTATGTGGCAGCTCAAGAGGTTTCAATACACGCTTATTACGAACATGAGATTATTCCTGATGTATTAAGTGAACAACCTGCAGGATATTTGAGAGTAAGTTTTAGACATTTTTTTTCACAATTTAATGATCAATTCAGCCAAAATTGTATTATTTATGATACACTTTGAATTAAATGAAACAACGTGTTTTGCTGCAAGAACGGAAGGAAGTATATTATACTTTTTAACCGACGGCGAAGCAAAAAGGCGGGTTATGATTATTTTACGTAAGAATCCTCCAACTACAAACTGCCTTGTTCAAACTAAACATACTCGTATTTTAGTTAGAATTTTATTAAAAAGTTTTTCTCGAGATTTGGGGGCCCTCCAGCAGCAAGGGCCCGGGACAGACCGCTTATCCTCCCCCTCCCATACTGTGACCTATCTATTTACTCTGAAAAATCACATTGGTGCGAAATGTTTTTGATACAGTCTTATTGCTGCGATACCGTACCGAATATGTGCTTTATAACCAAATACAAAGGAAAATACAGTAGAAAGATACACCTACGCATACGTATTTATACACATCACCAATTTAAGCAAGAAAAATTCCGTCATTTCTAAAATGGGCCTACTAGAGGTGCTAGTGGTGCTACACATGGTCTAATAAAACAAGGTCTGGCATTCCGGGACTAACCCATGCTTACGTCACTATCCAGTTGCCACTCTATTGCAACAAAACACGATTAAGGAAAGATTTTCAGAAACCAAAGCTTTTAAATTTTCGTTTCGTGTATCTAATTAAACGAAACAATTCAATTTAAACATAAACTAACGTAATTGTTAATGAAAACCTCATTCTTTTATCGGATTCGCACAGTTAATAAAGGTGGTTGGGGAGTTAGTATTACAAACTTCTGGTAACACAGATGTGATGACGTAGACTTGTGTTGCCCACGTGACCACTGTGTTTCGGAATGCCTGGCGAAGTATATTATTATACCATGGTGCTACACACTTACATATGTGCGGGACTGCGGGCGCCATGATTCAGCACAGGGCGGGCGCCAAAATCGAATGTTATATTCTGCCGGCTGTGCCGAATATTGCCAACCGTAGCAGGCCTTATCTATTGATATGGTAATGCAAGTGTATTTGCAAAGAAAGTACAATAGGTAGCCACCTGTGTACTCGGCTGCGTTCTAACCAAAAGCGGTCGTCGCACTCTTTTATATGTGAGCATGACTTATATAACTACCTATTCGCGCGATCAATTAATAATATTCCTTGACATTTGCACCTAATAATGTTCTTACCATCTTGCATGCATATATTTTCTTGTATGTATGACACATGTTTAAGCAAATAAATATTATCTTATCTTATCAATGTCGCGTTTGTACATCATAAATTCATAATTCATGCATCGCGACGATCGCCTACTGCTGCGAAGATCGCTTTTGGTTAGGACGCGGGGTTATGCTGTCCTATCTACCTTCATTTTATCTTTTGTTATCTGTTAACCACTTATAAACAATACTCAACCAATAATCAATATTCTATTCTATAATTTTTATTCAGTAGTTCTGTAAGAAACACCAAATGATTTATAATTTACTGCGGCCTTCCAAAAACAGGTGCAGCACCCCAGTGGCACAGAAGTTGAGGAAGGCAATGTGTTGACTCCAACAGAGGTGAAAGATATCCCTGCCATCTCGTGGGATGCCTCCTCTAAAAAGTTTTACACCGTAGTGATGGCTGGTTAGTATTGCGTCGAGTGCTTACCCTTTAGTTACCCTTTTAACGACGTGGAGAAAACGTGCTCACTCCAACAGAGTTGAAATATATTTATGTATACCTACTAGCTTTCGCCCGCGGTTTCACCCGCGTGGAGGTATCCTCTAAAGGGTGTCAGGGACATCGACGCAAAGCCTGTTACCATGGATTCAGTACATGATTCTGAAGACCCCTGCGTTGAAATGATTCGTCGGTTTTTTTTTTAAACAGCTGTCCCATACATTTTGACCGCGTAGGTATTGCACTTTCTATGAAACACAACGCAAGGGCGTTCAGAATCGCACGGTCTCCCGTGAGGCAGCGAGCATTCTTGCCGGACTACCGCCATGGGATGTGGAGGCAAAATTCCTCGCGTACATGTGGGAGTGTCGCGAGGAGGCGAAACGCCGGGGCGTAACTCCGCTGCCGCGAGAAATCACGGCACAGCGGACAGAGCTCCGGCGGGATCTCATGGCGGCATGGAGAGTGCGATTGTCGCAACCCAGCGCTGGGCACGCCAGAGGCGCCACGGCGTCATCAAATTCCGACTGACGCAGGTCCTCACTGGACACGGCTGTTTCGGGAGATTCCTGTTCCGAATAAGGCGGGAGGAAACGCACGGGTGTCACCACTATGTGGATCGTCCGGAGGACACGGTGGAGCATACGGTGGAGGTCTGCCCTGCTTGGGTGGAGCACCGCCGTGTCCTCACGGAGGCGATCGGCGGCGGCGATCTCTCGCGTCCGGCCCTGGTTCAGGCCATGTTCCGGAGCGAGAGTGCATGGGAAGCCGTCACTTCCTTCTGCGAAGCAGTAATGCTCGCGCACGATGTGTATATGATGTGTATATGCAAAATGCACGCCCTCGCGCCCCTAGTCGCCGCAGGAGACGCCCCGGGCGTCGGAAGTCGCGAGCCGACTTCCGGCTACCGTAGGCGCGGGCTTGTGGACGGTGGGCAATGGGTAGCTCGCCGTCCGATTAGGACCTGGGGGCCTACTCCCTAAGCGAAATCCGTTCGTTCGGCCGTCGTTACGGACGCTCCGCTCTCTGTCTAACTTACGGTATGTCCGCAAGTGAGTAGGGAGTAGGCCCCCAGGCCCGAGTCGACAGCGCGTTGTGTTCCACGCGCGCCTCAAAGAGATGTCAGTACCAACTGACGGGGTCGGTAAGGGCCAATGCCTGCCAGAGTTGCGAGTTTGTCCGAAAGGGATATCGCGGCCCCGGCACACAGGAACGGAAGGAACACGGGTGGGTTTTAGTCAGTAAAAGTCTGGCATACCCTCTCGCTCCGCCCAGAGCGGGAGTAGTCATTTGATGATTTACCACCAAAAAAATAAAAAATAAATGGCGTTCAGAATAATGTACTGAATCCTTGGTAACAGACTTTGCGTCGATGTTCCTGACACCCTGTATGTTTATCCAGGTAATAAACTAACTGCGTGCAAAATTTCAGCCAAATCCGTTCAGCCGTTTTTGCGTGATTGAGTAAGTTCTGTCACATAGGTAAAATTTCGAATTTAGAATGCAAGCCGAGGAAAATATTATGGGCATTCGAAATTTGAATATTTAAAGAAAATAAAAACAAAGGGTTTCTGGAATGTTCATTTTCTAAAATGGAGTGGACGCGCAAAGATGACAGAGTCGCAGTAATTGCATTGCATCGTTGCGGTCACGCGCCAACTCAGATTTTCAAACTGCTGAAAAATTTGAAAATTCCACTGAGATTTATTTATCGTACTATCAAACGATTCAGGGAAGATTCAAGATTAGAAGATAAACAAAGGAGCGGTCGACCTCGTACTGTTCGGACTCCAGCGGTCATCAAAGCAATGGCTTGGGGTGTCCTATTTGGGTCCAACGGAGGTGATTTTTTGTGAAAAAGGAGTGAAAACCAGTGCCCTCGTATATCAAAACACAGTCCAAACAAACATTGTGGAACCTCTTTCACAAACAATGTTCGAAAACAGGCACTGGGTATTCCAGCAGGATTCTGCGCCGGCTCATAAGGCGAAAAGTACCCAAAACTGGCTCACGACCCATGGAATCGACTTTATCAGGCATGAGGATTGGCCCTCATCCAGTCCAGACTTGAATCCCTTGGATTACAAAATATGGCAGCACTTAGAGGAGAAGGTCTGCGTTAAACCCCATCGCAACTTAGAGTCACTTAAAGCATCCCTGATTAAAGCAGTCGCCGATATTGACATGAATGTCGTGCGTGCTTCGATTGATGACTGGCCTTGGAGATTGAAGGCTTGTATCGAAGCAAGAGGAGGACATTTCGAATCATTTTAATGTGGTTTAAATCTGTATTTTATACCCTGTTATTTGATATATAAATGGTTGTAGTGCGTAACTCATTGTGTCATTTATTTAACTTTCCATATGTGACAAAACTTATGACCAGACTACGTAGTATGTAGGATACCTTCGTCTCGTGCGCTGATTCCTCTGGCCTGCAATAATTGGTTGTTTTCTGTCGAGTGCTTGTGCCTATAACCTATTTAATAAACACAACTGCAACATACTGATTTCAACCCAGTTGAAAGACTTCTCGTCCTATCTAAGTAAATTCAGTTATTCGGACACGTCAGTAAAAATAAAAATGAAAAAAGCATTTTCCAGCAAGCTGACTGTTTAATTAAAATTCCAGACCCCGATGCACCATCTCGCGAGTTACCGACGTCACGCAATTCGTTACATTGGCTGGTCGCCAACGTGCCCGGAACCGACATCGAGTCCGGTGAGAATATTGCCGAGTACATCGGCTCCGGTCCAGCCCAGGGCAGCGGCTTGCACAGATATGTGTTCCTGATCTACGAGCAACCTTCCGAACTTGAGTTTGACGAGCCGAGACTTACCAATAGGTCAGTACATCGCATCTCGTCCAATACTACCCAACCAACCTACCCAACCAACCCAATAACTCGATTTGTATGTGTGTTGTTCTCGGCCTGCACAGTTATGGGTTCTCTTGTTTAATGATAATGGATATCAAACAAACTGATGGCCCAACTGAGAGTAAATGACTGAGGCATTGCAGCTGTGCTGCTATCCCAGAGGCTAGGCTGAAAAGTATTATAATTATATGCCTATATAGACCGCCTCCCATACCTACCCCTTGTACCCTTGATGATCATAAGAGTTGCACTAAGTAGCGCAAGCGTTCCTGGGTTTAAACACACAACCGATGTTGGGAAGTTGTACTTGAAGGAGCGATCGTTCGTCCCACTAGGCCGTCACTGCTCCTCCATTCTTAAATTGATCATTCTGCTATCCATGTTTGGAGCTCAGACCAAATAAAAAACCAAGACATAGTGCTGCGAACAATACAGTGAAGCATGCCAAAACTATACCTGCGCTCTGTGCATACACGCTCACACGCACACATTTACAACTATTTGCAATGCAACTATACCTCACTAAGTGCACACATGTTTACGAAACCGGCTTTACGTCACTGTTGACAGCGCTATGTCTTGGTTTTTAGGGTTCCGTAGTAAACAAGGAACCCTTACAGTTTCGCCATGTCCGTCTGTTTGTCTGTCCGCGGCTTAGCTCAGAGACGGTTAGTACTAGAAAGCTGTAATTTGGCATATGTATACATATTAATCATGCCGACAAATTGGTAAAATTAAATCAAGATAAATATTTTTTTTAGGGTACCTCCCCTATACGTAAAGGCTTGTGCAGACCAGCGCGACTTGTCGCGCGACGCGACACCGGTTATTGTTATACTGTGAAGTTTTCTTAGAAATTGTATTGTTCGTGTCGCGTCGCGCGACAAGTCGCGCTGGTCTGCACAAGCCTTAAAGTGGGATGTTTTTTTTTTCTTGTCTACCCCATGTTGTGGGATATCGTTAGAAAGGTCGTTCAAAAATATTGTGAGTTTGTGAAAACCATTTTATTTGTTTTTAACTATTTTTTTTTGTTAGAGTCGAGTGTCCCTCCCCCTGCCAGCTAAATGGTTGTACTTACTTGGATTTGTGAAAAAATTCACAGCAGTAGTATATATAACGAAATTAAAAGGAAAACTATCAGAGCTAAGTAGGCTGTACAGGTTAACGAGTAATAATCTACCAACTTAAATGTACGGTTTGAAAAACATGATCTCCCATACATTCCGTATGGGAGAACATATTTTTCAACTACAATGTTAAGTTTGTTCTTGGGATAAATTCATCCCAACTACGGAACCCTTCATTGTGCGTGGTCCGACACGCACTTGGCCGGATTTTTTAATTTGGTATGGAGTTCCGAATATAAGTCAGACATAGGCTTAAATTACGCTAGACTTACAATATACCTACTTATACTACCTATCAATGCTTTCCAGGTCCACTGTAAACCGTACATTGTTCTCGTTTGGAAAATTCGCCGAAAAGTACAACTTGGGCAACCCGATCGCGGGCAACTTCTACCAAGCTGAATGGGACGACTATGTGCCCATTCTGTACCAGCAACTCGGCGTTTAAGCGAACTATGAAGATATAAAATAATATAGTACTAACAACCACAGAGGGGAGAACAAATGGAGTAACTATAGCTTCTTTCTTTTATCTATGAACTTATAGTACACAATTTACCACGGAGAAGAGAGCAAATGTGTTAACAATATGATTCATAACAATGTTTTTCTTACCGACCTACATAATGTACCTACATAATGTCATAATTGGTAAAGTGGAAAAAGAAAAAACCTATGTTAAGATGGTTTGAATGAGTTTTGTAAGAAACGCAATACGATAACTAAATGTTTTTCATGGTTAATTCGAAGCAGTCTTTGTAGTACTTAAGTAGGTCCTATGTACTACAAAGACTGCTTCGAATTTACCATTTAAACTATTTTATTTAAATCAAATTCTTGCCCAAACTTATGTGAGAAAGTTATGCATTAATAAGAGTAATGTAAGATCTTATCGAAATGTATGGTGAATACAATAAATGTAGTTTTATTTTCTGAAGGCCTCACCCTGCCCTTTTTAACGACTGCTAATTACAAAACATCTCAACAATAAACCAATTTTCCTGTCAGAAGCTTTAATGCTTGCCATTGCTTCATAAGTTCGAAAAAAAAATCTGCTCACTAACGTAAATAACGCAATGAATTTTGTTGAACTGTCAAAATGAAACAGATTAGTCATAATTGTTTACAAAAATGTGTTGCGTAATTAGATAGTTTACCATAAAACACAAAGATCATCACCATTGTCTACTTAAACACAATAAAATGGTCCACTCTCATTAGATCAAATATCTACCAATATCTACGGCAGATTCATAGTCTCAAATTATCAAGAGTTTTATTACAATAATTTATCTCCGAATAAAATAGAATTAACTATACAAATACAGGACCTTTTAAAATTCAGCGTACAAGACTTATGTTGTTCATTAAAGTTTTACTATCAAGATGACTCGGTTGTGTATCTTAGTCGTAATTGCTTTCGTGAATAGTTTTGTCGCAGCTCAAGAGGATAAAATAAGTTTGCCGCTGGCTTTTGAACAAAGTGAGATTATTCCTGATGTGTTGTCTGTCGCGCCTGCAGGTTATATGACAGTAAGTTTTATATATTTTTTATAAAAACTAGCGCTAGATCAAATAATCGATGGATGGTTTATGTGAGAAATATCATAGACAAATAAAAATCCGGAGGCACACGTGTTAAATAATAATATATATAATAATATATTTTTAATTTTTCTGTCTATGGTGTCTTGTTTAAACCGTTTTAGATGACTTTTTTGTCGTAGTTGGGTTTTAGTTTTAGAACTTTTATTTTTATTTATTATTTTTTTGGAGTTATAATATAAATATATTTTTGACATGTGCAAATTAAGCCCTTTCATTTGATATCAAACATGGTATCAAAAAAAAAAAAAAACATGAACGTATGTCCTCTAGAGGGCGCCATATTCACGGCACATGGTGACATGAAATATAACGAGCGAACAATCAAGACTCTACCAACGATACCTCATTTGTCAAATTATAATACAATTATGAAAAATCTAATTATGTCATTTGCAATTATTATACAACAGAGGGGCAATTCCAATAAATAGAAGAATGTTCATACATTCGTAATCTGTCAAAAATACAATCAATTCACCGATATGTTTGACAAGTTTGACAGATTGCGACTAGAATGTGAAGTGCACGTAAGTACGAGAATTGGCCTTCGTTGCGCGTCGATATTTTCGAGACCATATAATTATAGTTAATGCCATGCAATTAGACAGCCTAATATATTTATGTGTATATGCAGAGTTAAAATTCTTCATTATATAATCTTTAGCTAGCAAGATAACGAACTGCACGCTAATCTGTAAGGGGCATTAAAACAAGTAAATATTCAAGAGATAGATAACCTTTTAAGCGCAAAATTGTGCTAATTATCTTCCTACGGTTATAATTATTATTATTCATTTGAGAAACAAAAAGCCCTAAATACAATAAATTCTATTCTAGCATCACGTCAGAATTCTCCTAAGGGGCAGACTGGTGCATCTAAAGATCACCCTCGTTTCCGTTTCACCATGGTACCTTTACATTATGTAAAAAAAAACCCAATCCAATCCGTGAGGGTGTTGTTAAGTCCTGAGAATCTATTTACTTACCTATGTGAAAATTTTCGGGAAAAAAATTAAAAAACATTCGCAATATTTTTTTTCAACGGGGAATTTTATCGGGCGCATCATGGGTGGCGCATCATGCATGGCACATGTGGCGCGGGCGGCCATCGCGTCGCGCGTCGTTTAGCGGGTGTCAATATTTGTTAATTTTTAATAGATTTGGGGTAATTTTGGTACGTACTTTAAAAAAAAAAACTTACATACGCGTCGAACATTATAATAACCTCCTCCTTTTTGGAAGTCGGTTAAAAATGTGAATCATAACTTTTTATTTTCAATTAATCAGATTTTTTGTTACTTTTTGGTAGTATTATAGCAGTAGGTACCTATGTGCCCCTTTCGGATCGGACAGGGTTTGATTTACATATTGTATAGCAAGGAGTGGCCTGCTGGGGTGGCGGGTTTGTCCGAAAGGGCTATCGCGGCCCCGGCACACAGGCAACGGAAGGAACACGGGTGGGTTTTAGCCAGTAAAAGTCTGACACACCCTCCCGCTCCGCCCAGAGCGGGAGAAGTAGTTAGACAATTTCCCAAAAAAAAAAAAAAAAAGAGTGGCCATCTTGATTAGTCCAAAAATCTACTATTTACCTACTGAAAAACCCCTGTGCGATCTACTAATTACATACTTACTTCCTGAAATGTTAAATGAAACATCAATGCCCGGTTGTCACATATTATTAGGATATTAAACTTTTTGCCTTACCACGATCCACTCGACTAATAGCCGTAATCGACCAGACGATCGCAAGCGACCGGTTGGTCACTCACACATAAGAGATTATTGCCATAGAATAGGATATTTACCAATTTTTCCTAACTACTCGTATTGTGTAACTTAAGTCCTATGTTTGATATCCTATCAGGGTAGTAGATCCAGTGTCATATCTAAATATTGTAACGTTTGTTTATGAATCAATAAACTTTTTATTATTATTTTTTATTTTTAACTGGGTTGTGAAAGTCAGATAAGCAGTCGCTCCATGTAATTTTTTTTTATTAAGTTGCTTATTGCATTTATTTATGCTTTTAGCCGCACCATGTCATTTCCATGTATTTGACATTTTTCTAAGTTGATATACCTACCTATATCAGAGTGAATGATTTCATATACAACCATTTAACTTTAGGTGCAGTACCCCAACAGCGCGTTACTAAGTGCAGGCGACGTTTTGACTCCAACTCTGGTTAAAGACATACCCTGGGTGACGTGGGACGTTACCCCTCCCAAGTTTTACACTGTCGTAAAGACTGGTTAGTATTATGACGAGTTGTTACCCTATAGGTGCATGTAACATGCTTAAGTTTAGGCACGTGCGCAAGTAGGCGTTTTAAAAATGTTCGCTTACATCGTATACTTTGCCAAGATTTTATGTATTGTTAAGGTTTTCCATAAGATGATTGTTCCTACTTGTTAAACTAGTGTGTATAAAAAAGGCTCACCTACCTAGGTACACGCTGTGCATGTGTAAGCGAGACGTTACCCTCGCGAGTAGCCCACGCATATTATGTAGCGTCCGTGGTCCATGCACCTATGTACATCCTAGACTGCCTAGAGCGAGGTGCTGAAGGCAATATGTACCTACATGGTAGAAATTTCACACACCCGGCAGCGGGAAAATGTTTAGTATTTTTTTATTTACCCTTCACTGTCCCACTGGTGGCAAAGCGGGGGGGTCCCCCAAATTATTTCACGATCCTTTTCCTGAGCTGTATCAAACCAGCCCTTGCAGTAGGCATCTATGCCGTCTCCGTCGTAGTCGCGACCTCTTCCTGGGCCTACCTTAGTAAATATGAATTTAAAAAATTCCAGATCCCGATGCCCCTTCCCGCGAAAAGCCGATGTATCGCGAGTGGTTACACTGGCTAGTAGTAAACATCCCTGGCGATACTATCAATGCCGGCGACACTGTCGCCGAGTACGTCGGAGCAGGCCCAGGCAAGGACACCGGCCTGCATAGATATGTGTTCCTAGTCTACGAACAGCCTTACAGGATGAAATTCGATGAACCTAGACTTACGAATAGGTGAGTATAGCAAATGACGTATAGCGGTACAAGATTATTTTTGGTTTCGTTAGTTCCGATTTTGGCCACGCGCCAAAAGATCCTGGTACAGCTACATATAATGGAGTTCCTTTCCCAGGTCAATGGCCAACCGTACACCGTTTTCGGTTAATAAATTCGCCAAGAAGTACAACCTGAGCGACCCGATCGCGGGCAACTTCTACCAAGCTGAATGGGACGACTATGTGCCCATTCTATACCAGCAACTCGGTGCCGGCACAAGCGGCGGTCAGCGTTCAACTCTGAACTCGAATATGATCGTACTTTCGAGTGTTGTAATAGTATTGACAATGACACTAACGAAGTAACCATCGATGGAGTAAAACCTCGTTATGTTTGTTAATTACTCCTACTATTCATAAGGCGAACTTCACCGATGAAACTGAACACGATCAGCACATTTCTTAGAGCATTTAAACAGCGTGCAGCGTTCAAGAGTTGTCAGTTTCAATGTTCCACAACAATGGTGCCACTGACAGCTCCTGAACGTAGTTAAGATGTGCTGATCGCGTTTAATTTCATTGGTGAAGTCCCTAGGTGGTTACCATGATTACCTATGGTTCGGTTAAAGGTACCATAGAATATTCTATTCATAACTCACTGGGGTCTGACCGGTGACCAGCGTATTTATTATCATTTGATATGTTAGCTGTGGATATTCTAAATCTATATTTTTTATAGTTCTCATTAAAAATTAAATTGCAATTTATCACATACGTTTTATTTTCCTGTTCGTATCTGTCTCGTCTTCGTATCAGACTTTCGGGCTTCTGACGACCCGTGACGACTACCAAAGATCCACGAATGACATCTGGGACCAACGGCTTAACGTGCTTTCCGAGGGACGGAGGAATCTCGGTATGCAAAGATAGTCACCCATCCACGGACCAACTTTCGGCAAGCGTAGTTTAACCTGATGGATCGATCCGTGCGGCTGTTATTACTCAGTCACGAGCTCGAAATAATAAATATAAATATAATCTAGTATAATTCCAATTTTATTGGGACTATTTGTTCGAGCCGTTTAGTGTTGAAGCACTAGGGCCATGGGGTCCGAGTGCCCTTTTAGTTTTTCAAGCCATCACCGCGGTTGGTCGACTCTTCACGTGACCAGAGGGCTGGCCTATTTTGGCCGAAGAATCAGCATCGCCATACAACGTGGCAATGCTGTTGCTGCCAGCCTTTTGGGCACTTTGGGCATAGTAATTTCAAATTATAAAGTGCTGCTTTAATTTCCATATTTTATTTTCCATGGCTACTTTTGCTTAGTTGTGGGTTGAAATTCTAGATTGTGGGTATCTAATCCGGGTAAGTACACACGGCTACACATCAAGCTATACATTTCCAGTTTATGCTGATCTCGCATTGTATAGGATTTCCGTACAAATGTGAGGTCAGCTTATACTGGAAATTTATAGCTTGATGTGTAGCCGTGCGTACCAATGTGTCTTTTTTCGTTCAAAGTTAATCCTGGACACTGACATCGGTGAAGGAAAACATTGTGAGGAAACCTGGACTTCATATTGGTGTAAGTCTGAAATCGCCAAACCTCCATGAGTAAGCGTGGTGACCAATGCTCATAGCTCATGCCTTCTTTAGAAGAGGCCTTTGCCCTTCAGTGGGACAACAATAGGCTAGTACTATTATTATTTTAATTAAAATGAAACTCCACACACATTAAACGAGTATACTTAGGTATAAAAACAATAACTATTTACATGACATGACTATAGTAGAACAGCCTAAGCGCCTAAACTCTTGTACAAGAGGGGCACGTAGTCGTCGAACTGTGCGCGGTAGAAGTTGCCGGCAACAGGCGCTCCGAGATTGTATTTCTCAGCAAACTTCTTGGTTGAGAAGGCGGCACGGCCGTCGATGGATCTGGTGGCAAGGAGATTAGGAAAGTATAGTGTGGGTTGGCTCTACGACTTTTAGCTTTAGGTTTCAAATAGTTAATTGATTAAGGCGTGACTTTGCGGAAATCCATGATAAAATACAATAGACGACACGTCGGGTCTGGGTTCGCAACAAGTCAATCGCTATCCTGAGGATGCCTCGTTGAGAGGTGAAACACGTGTCGATTTCTTATAGGGTTCTTTATGACTCTTACGCGGATTGGTTACTAAATTAATATACGTCTACTGTTTCTTTTTTTTATATTTCAAATTAACTCCTGCGTCCTAAAAAAATGATCGTTCACGCGAATACGCGATTTTCACGTTCATGTCTTTTTGTTCGGAAAACTGGGAGGTGCCCTCTGTCGGCGCAACCACACGTTCAAAGTGACATATGAACGCAACAACGATCGCCTACTAGCGTGACAATCGTTTTTGGTTAGGACGCTGCAATTATACGTCTCTTTTCTTTTTTCCACCATGACAATACGCAAACGACTAAGGCGCAATAAATTCACTCGTAATAACCTCCTTAACACAACATGTTTTTGATAAGGTAGTAAGGTACTACTCTATTTGTGGTCTATGGTAGCTAATCCATTGGTCTACGATTTTAATGCAAGTTGTATTAGTAAACGAGAAGCTATCAAACTGTTCTAGTCATCGTATCGTCAGACTTGTATCGTCCTGAAATATACTTAAACATATTGGCTATTTCCATTTTAAATTTTTCTTGAATATCAGTAGGTACAGTAAATACAGGGTTTATATTTTATATTTCGTTATATTTCGGCAATCCATTATTGGGATGTAGGAGAGGTCATTTACAACCAAATTACCCCTTTTGACTCCTATGCAAATGTCAAAAAAAATCGAGTCAGTTTTCCCATAATGGATTACTGAAAACCAATAACCCTGTATTTACTGTGCTGATATTCAAGGTTTTTTAAATAGTGACGGCCATTTTTTTTTCCAAGTGAATGTCTTTGAGTGACTTCTCTTACTCATTGAGATTTTAATAATCTGGCTTCAACATCACATGATAACTGAAAAAGTATTTTTTTTAAATGGCGCTATACAGGGTCAAACTACAGACAGTTACTTGGAATTATAAGTAAAATAATCCGTGTTTTGTCGTGTATAGATATAATAGATATTAATAAGAAACTTAAGAGACGTGATGATGGAATCACGTCTCTGAAGTTTTGTCATTTAGGTACTTACTTGTTAGTCAAGACCTTCTCATCAAAGCTGAGTTTGCCCGGCTGCTTGTACACGATGTACACGTATCTGTGGATGCCAGTGCCCTCTGGGGGCCCGGAGCCGATGTAGCCTGAGAGTACATCTCCCTTGCTGACGTCACCGCCGGGAATGTTCACTACGAGCCAATGGTGCCACTCGCGGTACACTGGCTCAGGACCGTCGTAGTTGTCGGGGTCTGGGGGCAATTTATAGCTGTGTTAAATTGTGGTACTCGTGAACTAATACAAAAAGGAATATGTAGAGAGCATCTGTAAGTAACAATAAAATTAAAAACCGCAACGCTCATAAATTCTGCGGTTAAATCAAGACCACACCATACAACTGAACACAGTACAATACCTATATCTATTTATTAGTATTTCAAATCGACAAGATGTCATAGATGAACTTATATTATTTTATTTTATTGTGTTTGGGTAGTTTACAGCTATCAATACAGAAGTATGAGGTAATTGACGACAAGCCATTTACGAGCCTCCCCGGTTAGCAATTGAGTATACTCAATACTCAATACTCAATTTTTTATTGCATTCCATATGTATTACATAGATGGTATAATAAGTAAGAGAGCAATATGGACCCTGTCGGGCACAGTATGGTATCGAGAGTATGGTTGAACAAGTTTTCAAATTGATTAACTATTCATTAACCATAACACTAACTAAGTATAACATTAAATTAAGTACCTGCATAGGCAAACATGCATGCGCAACCGCTATTAGAAAGCATCAGAAACAATATTACAGTTTTTAGATAAAATAGTAGCTTAGTTACTTGCAGAAAATTTATTCTTTGTAAATTGTTAAATGTGGTTAAATACTTTGACTGAGCGAATCATATAAGAATTACTACGGTAATCTGTGCGAGAAGATTTTTCAAACGAGAATTTCGAGGTGGAACATTCAGAACAAGTGTTTGTGTTAAAATACTGTAAGCTTAAATTTTGAATAAATGAGTCTTATAAAGAATTTACATGTAGCATTAAGCACAAACCTTAGTGGTTTAAAAATGCTATTCTGCTGAAACACTTTGTATTTTTTTTTTTTATCGTAAATAAATTAAAAAAAAAAAAAAAAAAGAACCTTAACTTGAAGATGAATTGTCAATAGCAACAACCCATCGTATTTGCGTAATGACTAAAAACTCTTCGAAGAAAGTCGGTTTGCAGTGAATATTTTCGCAGTGGGATGAGTTAATTCTATAAATACTGTTACTGACCTGAGAAGATGAGCGTGTAGAAGCTGTCAGGGTCAGCGTTGAAGGACACGCTGGGCTGTTCCTTTACCTGCGTGGGAGTCAGCTCATTGCCCTGGGAGGCGATCGCGCCACTGGGGTACTTCAACTGGAAATATTGAGATAAAATTTGAAAGCGTCAGGACAGAAGTACATACATTTGTGTTAAAAAAAAGTAATTTAAAAAACTAAAAACCCAACTTCAAAAATACATAAGTAAAAAGAGAAAAACAAACAAAATTCTATAGATTATAATGCTTGTTTTTCTCTTTTCAGTTATGCAGTCGGGTTTTTTACTTTTTTTATTTTTAGCTTTTTCGCTTTTTATTATGTTTCATTCCAAATTACATTTAAACATATAATTTGTATATATTTTTGTAATAACCTTTTAAAACCCTTCATTTTGATCCCTCCCCACTCAAAAGGAGTGCGAGTTTTTTGCGGTACATTTTGAAGCCAAAAATCCTTTTCGTTTTTTTTATTATTTTAATATACCCAGTGACATTTGCGCAATAAAGATGAATCTAACGACATATCATTAATCAAAATCGGTTCAGCCGTACAGAAGTTACGAGGGAACATAGAGTCGGAAATATACAAACATACATGTCAAACACATAACCCTCCTTTTTTGGCTTCGCCGCAGTCGGGCAAAAAATGATCCGTCTAGTTCTTTGGTGGTCTAGTTTAGCAGACCGCTAGACCACCAACGAACTAGACGGATCCTTTTCACATGGGATTCTAGTTGTGTTATTGGGCTTTTGAATTAGGAAATACTCATTAACAGCTGGTTTATTTTTTTATTTAATTATATTACTTCTTACTCTAATAAAGGCGATGTGTTTTTTGTGTCTCACACCATAAATTATTATTATAAGTCACCAAAGAGCCAATTACAAATCCTCACGTATACGTGCGGATTTGTAATTGGCTCTCTGGTGACTATGGTCTCTTTTTTTGACTGTTTTTATTAACCGTAAGTCCTCCATGTACTAAATAAATAAATAACAAATAAATAAATTTGTGCGCGGTTTAAGGTAAAAAGCTCCCCCCCTTATAAAAGAGCATAATGAGTGATGACTGATGAGCAGAGATCGGAATAGGTAGAGTATATTTGCCTAAACGTCAAGGATGTAAGTAACATAGAGTTGATAATACCGGCTTCTGAATTCCCGGAATAATAATCCAGAAAACAATATTTTGATTTTAAAGACTGGCCGTGTAGTTTCTCGTCCGTTTTTTTCCATAGGTAGCAACTACGCTTTGAAATGGGCAACTAGCTTCGTCTTTCTGACAATAGGGAGGAAGACTGATATTTTTTTTTAGTTCGTCTTTGAGATTATAAAAAAATATTGGACACGCATTTTAGGTTGGGGAGTGGGGGCGAGCCCCACTCCCCAACCTAAAATGCGTGTCCAATATTTTTTAAAATATGTTATGTTTAAAATGCGTTTTATCTTATTTACATCACTAGTATGTGTAAAATCTACATACTCGTGACGTCATGGCACATTTTACCTCAATGTATCGCCGTAATCTTTAGATTACGTACAAAAAGAAAAAAATACGTGTCCAATATTTTTTTATAATCTCAAAGACGAACTAAAAAAAAATATCAGTCTTCCTCCCTATTGTCAGAAAGACGAAGCTAGTTGCCCATTTCAAAGCGTAGTTGCTACCTATGGAAAAAAACGGACGAGAAACTACACGGCCAGTCTTTAAAATCAAAATATTGTTTTCTGGATTATTATTCCGGGAATTCAGAAGCCGGTATTATCAACTCTATGTTATTTACATCCTTGACGTTTAGGCAAATATACTCTACCTATTCCGATCTCTGCTGATGAGACATGAGTAAAATATTATGTGTGTAGGAAGTGTAAACAATTACGACGATTTTCAGCCACATATGTTAAGCCAATAAATGAACCTATACCTATCTCAGAAGAAGGCATGTAACTAGAATTAGACGTAAATCCCTACCTGTATCTAAATACCCAGTACGTTTACATCTCTAGCTTGTTATTAAATCTCTGTAGTACAAATTCCATACCACCATTGTTAAAGTACCTATAAAATACTGGTATGTTATCGTGTTAGCGCGTACGATTTGAAAACAATTTAGCTACACATTTCTACACTAGGTAGGTAATGCCTGCATAACATTCGACCTTCAGTTCCAGCTTATCAATGAATTCATTTGTATGCATTTTTGTATCAGTTATTCTGTGATAATTTCAGTAATACCTATCTTAGTATACAGTGTCTATGGGCTGATAAATTGCTGGACATTATCACAACACAATACCCTAAATCTATAGAAGACTTCTTCCCGACGCGACGAGTATAATATTATTATTATTTCCTTAATTCCATTGTAAATACTTATAAATTATATTTTTAAATATAAGAATATAAAAAATTAAAACATTTAAAAATATAAAAACTATTATATATATATTATTATTATTATTAATACGAGTAAGTCATTAGTTTGACAATCGAGTGGTCGACATTTTATAGTAAAGTTCATTTTACATTTTTCTGCTATGCTATAACGCAGTAAAGACAAAGCCTATGAGATAGTTATGATAAGTTTAAAGAATTAAATTCTAATAATTATTAAGAAATATTTGTTATAAATCATTATTAGATTATTATATCATTGATTTATTACCTACAACTTATCATAATGAGTGAATGATTGTCTTACAACTAATTAGTAAATGTTTTCGCATTTTAGATGATAATGACATAATTTGTATTAAATAATAATTAACATTATTATCTCGTCTACAATCTGTCTACTTGACAACAGGCGTTTCGAAAATCAGTTATCAGAATGTAGGTACTGACACTGATTATCAAATTATATAACACTAGCTGCGCCCCGCGGTTTCACCCGCATAAGTATAGATCCCGTAAGTATATCGGGATGAAAAGTATCATATGTCCTAATCCAGGTTATGTTCTACCCATGTGCCAAATTTCATCCAAATCTGTTCAGCCGTTTTAGCGTGAAAGCGCAACAAACAAACAAACTCACTTTCGCATTTATAATATTTTATTATATAACATTTGTAGTGAGATATTAACTGATCACAAATCCAGACTACGTTCGGACTACAAAAAAATGACATAATTGGAAAAGCCCACAACACTGCCCGACCTAGAGTTCGAACCCAGGATCCATCGTTTAGCAGTAGCGGCTGTGTCCATTAGTCTTACGACGCAGGAAATAGCAGTAGGACATCACATGCCCTTGCCCGTACCATGACAGCCGATTTCCACACATTTTTCAGTCACCGGTGCCACTTTCAGACTTCCTCTTTTGAAAATGTACAATTAAAAAGAAAACAAAACACTGTTGATTCTGAAGACCATATCTACCGTATGCTCTTCAGAAACAGCGTCTTACCTCAATGTTGACGGTGGGTGGGGTCGGGATGACATCCGGCACGATCTTGCTCGCCTCAAACGCTTTTGCTACCAGGGACATGATGACTGTCACGGGAAAAATTACATTAATTAAGAGCTGATTTCACCAATGAAACTAAACACGATCAGCACGCTTAGCCACAATAGAAACGGGTTTTGTCGACGGAAGAATAGACAAAATGACAGATAAACAATCCAGATTGTGATTGTTTATCTGTCATTTTGTCTATTCTTCCGTCGACAAAACCCGTTTCTATGGTTTTCATGCTACGCGATTAGCACATCGAAACCGCATTCAACAGCTGTCAGTGTCTTCATTGTTGGGGAATATTGACACTGACAGCTCTTGAACGGAGTTTAGATGTATGTGCTGATCGCGTTCAGTTTTATAAATCAGCCCTAAGTAAACCTGCTTTGTACCTGATACAACCTATGAAAAGTGGTGCATAGGCCGAGAGTCGCCCTGAATTAATGCAGGGCGACTCTTGGCCTAGTTTTTTTTTTTTGTAGATATTGAAGTTCAAAAGTGCCTTAATGCCTGATTGAAATAAATTATTTGACTTTGATTATGACTTTAATGATTCGCAATTGTGTTTCTGTTATCTCTAGACAAAACTCCCAATCCAATCCCAGTTAATTTAGGAAACCATGGATTAAGGTTTTCTAAATTACCTGGGAGTCTAGATTTTATTAGGTCGGTACCAGATGTTTTGTGAATGTAAATAATATCAACATCTACTGAATGAAAATCGATAAACTATCTTCTACTTCGAATCAATAAATCTCGAAAATAATACAGGGTATCAGGGACATCGACGCGAAAACTGTTACCATGGATTCAGTACCTACTTGATTCTGAACGCCCATGAGTAGAAATGTTGCGACGGTTATTAAAAAAAATCTGGTGTTTCATAGAAAAGTGCAATACCTACGCGGTCAAAATGTATGGAACAACTGTTTTTTTTTTAAATAACCGACGAAACATTTCAACGCCCCGGCGCGCGGCGTTCAGAATCATGTCCTGAATCCAAGGTATCAGGCTTCGCGTCGATGTACCACCGTGTATTATTTTCGAGATTTACTGATTCAGTTTGATAAAAGAAATGCCACTATTCACATAGGTACGTATGTAGCGTACCTAAATAAGGTTGCTACTATAACATGCAGGTGTTAACTCTTAGTCTAGACTACGTAGATACTAATAAATCTATAAATTAACATACCTACAATTGATATAAATGATTCAATATGTGTGAAAAATTATGCAAAAAGGCCTACCTTTTTTCACGGCTGCTTCAACAACACTGAATATAAAACTTCATGAAATCACATAACACCAATATGATTTTACACACAATCGGCTTCACGTGAACAAATCTATTCACCTCTCTTTCATATTCCGATATAAATATAGAGACAGAGCTTGGTGTACTCTCAATGCAAATAAAAATTACCATTTGGTATTCAAGATTAATGACTGTTGATAATATTTATGATAACCCTGACATTGTCCTTTTAATTTGATAACTTGTTCAAATAAATGTATGAAAAGTGCTTAATCACATAATTATCTCATTGTTTATGTATTATGATAATATTTGACTATAAAAGAGATGTTATTGCGCTTTTATTATGTCTGTTAAAGTATTATAATATAACGTAATGATAGATAATTTATGAGATGACCAGCCTTTTCGATTTGGTAGGAAACATTGTAGATAGAGCCATTAGAGGAGGAGCGTTGAGCAGTGGTGGTAACGGCCTCGACTTACGAGTTATATATCATGGGTTTTAACCCAGACAGGCGCTTTACTTTGTGTAAATAATTTCATCACCACTGCTCTCAAAACGGTGAAAGAAAACATCAACATCATCGTGAGGAAACCGGCATGTCTTAACACAAAAAAATCGAAGACATCTGACATCTACCAACCCGCACTGGGCCGGCGTGGTGGATTGCATCCCACTCCCTCTCGCAGAGAGGAGGCCTTTGACTCAGCATTCGGAACATTATAGGCTAATTGTAGATAGAGCCTGGTTTTATGGTGCGTAGCTGACTCCCCAAGGCGGCAGGTGGCGGTAGTCTTTTTCGCCATGTGTCTGGCACGACAGTGTATTAAATATTGCTGACCCAAAACTTCGCCATTTCCACGGCATCGTCGGTGGCAGCGCAGACGTCGCTATGGCTGCATTTTTTGAAGTCAAAAGTTTTCTAGGCGCATTGAGCGATTTTTGGTAGGGGGTAAACTTATGGATTCGCGTCACGTAGTTCTTTACTATAGAATATAGATGGCGCTAACACCAGTTTTAAGTTCTTTTTGTTTCATATTTATTTATGGCAGTAGTCAGGATGCCATTAGTTAGTAAACACAACTAGCTGCGCCCCGCGGTTTCACCCGCATAAGTCTCGATCCCATGAGAATATCGAGATAAAAAGTATGCTATGTCTCAATCCAGGTCATGATCTACCCATGTGCCAAATTTCATCCAAATCTGTTCAGTTGTTTTAGCGTGAAAGCGTAACAAACAAACAAACACACAAACTCACTTTCGCATTTATATTTTATTTAGTTAGGATTGTGTCCTACCATTTTGACGGCTTGACATATAAAAACTGGGCTACTTAGCCATAGGAATTGATAAAGGAGGAAAAAAAGTGCAAAGGTTTACATTGAAATTGTGATGATCATCATCATCATCATTACAGCCGAAAGACGACCACTGCCGTATATAGGCCTCCCCCAAGCATCACCACTTCAACCTCCTTCAAGCCCTGTAGTTCTCGCATCCAGCGTCTTCGCCTTCGCACCATTTCATCGGTCGGGTCACCGCGGCGATCATTGAAATGTAATATTGCTTTATTGCCGGACAGGTTCGACGTTCCAATGTTTCCATCTGAATTTATCTCAGACACCACTTCCTTGTGGAGGGATAAGATCGTAAAATCTCAAATACTCATAGCTAACAAGCTTGCAAAACAACTTGCAGTATATTAGCTCCACGGCCATCTCTAGGACTGCAGTTCTGGAAGAACCTCTACCTACCTACTAGTAAACTGCGATGTTGGTAAACATGCAGTTGTAGCAGTACCTACGGGATAATTAAGAGAATCAATTTTACAAGAGGTTCTCCTCCACCTCTTTTCGCCACAATGCACCGTCGCTTTAGAGTTCGTGGTAAAAATTTCAAACAGAGATTTTTCCTTCTTGGATCTGTAAATTTTTTGGCCTTAAGACGCCTCTAAATGCCAGTGGCCTTGAGTGGTTAGCTTGCGTATTCTGTCACGCGTCACGCGTCATACGTCCAGCCAGTAACAGGACTCGCCCATCAAGGAGCGCTGTCCCAAATTAGATGCTTTATTAATTTATTATACATAAAACAAAAGCTATTTGAATAAAACACGTATACTAAAAGATAAATAATTAAATTATCTTTAAAATGGTGAAGGTTTCAGAAAAATTGGCTTGATAGTTTTTACGAGATTTTCCGTTTTTTAATCCGTGTTAGACATAACTTTACAAATTGATTACACTATGTAATATAAACATAATCTAAAATATTCACAGATTAAGTTATTAATAAAATGCCCTAATTTAACATAATTTTTTTTAAAATCATTAACACAACTCGTTTAGACGTGATCTTCACTATAGAATCATTAACAGTTGGTTATTGTTGCCTTAAAGATAGTTCTCGGAAAGCATTCAATAAAAACGAAATCATCGACTGCTATCTTGTTATCTTAAGAGTGCGCCCAATGGTCCACTAGCGCCACTGTTTAAAAAAAATATAATCTCGTGACTGAGAAGGAATTATGAATAACGGCTAGTAAGAACCCTCGGTAAGTGTGTCTAGAATTTTCTAATACCTTTTATAAAGTTTCATATTGAGACACGAAGCAACAAAATACGATCTAGAGGAATGTGGCCGCTTTTCTTTAGATCGAATTTTGTTACTTCGTTTTAAAGGAGTGGCGCTAGTGGACCATTGGGCGCCCCCTTAATTAAAATGCGCCAGTACATATACCTAATCATGTTAAAAAAGATAATATTAGACCTTTTGCTACTAAAGTCTGCTGTGCGTCGCTAGATTCGTGCCTTTATTAATCAACTGTCGGGAGAATGAATAAAACCATGAAAATATTTTTGATAAACAAACATTTTATTATTTTTCAAAACAAAATCTAATGAAACAAGTAGTAACAACAAAATATATCAAACAGCGTTATTATTAATGCACACACAATAATTAATACAAACAAACTTATTCGAAATATAATTCTATGCGAATAATTATTATGCCAAACTAATTATGACTTTTATTCATATAATAGAATAGAATAGAATAGAATAGAATAGAATATTCTTTATTATGTACACCATAAAAAATACAGATAAAAATGTAGTCATTTTACATAGGGTGACACAATGGGCGGTCTTATCGCTAAAAGCGATCTTTTACAGACAACCTTTGGATGGATTAAAGGGAGAAGGAGAGACAAATACTGCAGAATAAATAATAATAATACTTACAGTAGTTACAATTTTACAAGTATGAATTATATTATTATTCTAATTATTCTTATAGAAATATTTAAACACTCTTATGATAGTAATTATTATTATAATAATAGAAATTCAATTACATAGTTTATACACATTATATTATTAAATTGCTATTAAAATTTTGACAAATGTGCTTCTGTCTAGGTTAATAACACAAGCGAATCAATCACACAAAGAAAATCTAAATCTTTAGAAAAGGCTTTAAGCTTTTTTTTGAAAATTAGTCTAAAATTTTAATTTTATTTCAAAATTTTAACGACTAGTACACCACATTAATTATGTTCATCAATATTTCTCGCCAGTCAATTTAAGATTATATGCTCACTTTCGTTAAATCTGTATTTTTCTAGAGAATCACCATTCTCATCTTCTTGCGTAACACACTTTTTTCAATCACAATCTGAATGATTTTGAATAGCAATATGCTATTGCTATTCCATTACTTCATGATGTTCAAAAACTTTGTCTGCTCAACAATGTAAATAACGCAATGAATGTTGTTGAACTGTCAACATGAAACCTATTGCTACTGTGTGTTACGCAATTATACCCTCTGGCTGATCTCCAAGTTCCACATTCAAAACAGCAGATATTTGATCAATTAGGTACTTAAGTATTATATAATTGTAAGATTGTCAGAGACAAGTGAATGTGATCGATGTAATTAGGTAACAAGCGTTTAGTTCAGATATTATATTAACGATATTCCTGGTTTCATATGAACTATAAGTAGTATGAAGTATAAATAAAGGGAATATTACGCTCATGAAAGTTTTAGACTTACAGGAATGTTCAGAAAATAGTAACTTTTCACAAATTCTTTAAATATATTAGGAGAAGCAGTGAACTAAATATAGACGTACTCGAACAAAAAATATCGATCAAAATATTGAAGCCTATATTGTCGTTACTGTCTATAATATATATTCGTAAAGAATAAATAAATAACAATAAATATTTTTGTCGAATAACCATGATTTGTCTGAAACTGACCGACAGCAATCTCTCACACAAAGATTGGTGGCATTTCATTATATCAGCGCAACAGAGGGACTTTGAGTTGTAAGACAAAACTACTATAGTAGTTACATTTCACGAGCGCACGTCTATAATTGCAATTTTGAACTTTGACATGGCGCACACTCTGCGACATGCGACTGCGACAGCTCGGCGACTAGACGAAATGATAAGCTGCGACCGAACATTTTCAAATTATATTTTGTTCAAAGCTCCGCGTCGAGTTGCAGAGTCGCAACGACAAGCTTGGAGTCGCACGCTTTCTCTACTTGTCGCTGCAACTAGACGCACGGTGCACGCGCATTCCCAAAAACAGTTGCATGCGCCAAGTCAGCGTCCAGTCCACAGAGTACATTGTATATAGGGAGACTGTGAGTGCTGAGGAAGATGCATGTGTGTTTGTATTGCGAATCTCAACATGGATACGTACGATGTCGACTTTTTCAAATCGGACATCAAAGCGCGTCGAACTCTTGAAAGAAAATGATTGCTTCCTGCTCGACGTCTCTCGTAAGAACTAGCCGCAGACCCAAACGACAACTCTGCGTATTGTTGCAGCGACTAGACGTAGGGACAAGACGCACAGTTTGCGCTGGCACTTATTGTTACTTAAATAATGGCCACATGACGCGCGCTCGTGAATTGCAAACACTATAATTATACTACGTCTTTAATATTGTCAAATCATGACAAAATTGACAAAAATATTTTGTTATTGTAATTATTTATGAGCACAATATTATCACAGAATGTGATCAACATTCATCAACATAAAATTAAAGCAAAACTTTGATTGATATCGACCTAATTTTTTTTTGCGAAACATGGAATTTATTACTTAATTTATTTTTGTTTAAGTTACAACTTTCGTCAATTTTGTCGTAATCAAATATTTATGACATCTCAAGATATAGGTTTTACTTATCTTTCTCAACTGTCAGATCAGAATCAAATGATAACGGAATTTTAATGGGAATTACATAAATATAATTATTTAAACATCAATCAATCTCTCCTAGCTTTTTCCCAACTATGTTGGGGTCGGCTTATTTAATCATGTTTTAAAATAACATATTACTACACACATATATATTTATTTTATTTTAACAGCGGAATGGAATTTAAGATCTAAGATGCATAAAATACTGAAGATGCAAAAGCCTAGAGCTAAAGCCATCACTAGATGAGACTGTAAGACAAGCAATCGTTGAACAGCTTTAAAAGGAAGGGGATAATTACGAAAACTAAACATTAAATTACCTACGCGTTATGACTTGAAACGCCATTTTAATTTATATTTACACAGAATTCCCGGCCTGACCTCCTCGTTGTTTAAACTTTACAAATTAACTTTGACCGACGATATTTACAATCTATTATTACATTGGATAATATTCTTATAATCAGTCAGTCCTTGAATTAATATGTTAGATATAATCGATGAACTGTGTCTGATCTCACTAATGTCTGCTGAATTTAGCCTCTCCTTTATTGTTTGAAATAATTCCATCATCAGAAATGGAGATGACGAAATAAAAGCAAAATAAAACAAGAACATTGGAGACATCAGACCAGTTGGCACTAAAATCAATATCAGTAATATCATTTACACAACTTGGACGGTAGCAAAAGCGCTGAATGTAACTTTCTTTGGTGGTTCCGCACTGCAGGTCCTGACTACCGACCTCTTTGCTCCGTCGTGACCGTTCATCTTCAGCACTGGCTTCAGATTCGCTACATCACCGTGAGACTGAGCCTTAAATCTACCAATCGTGTTACTAGGGTTACCCAAATCTCTTAATTTATTCGTCAGACCAGTTATTCTGTGCGTAATATTCGTGTAGTTATGCTTCTTAGGATCCAGCTGCTGCTTCTTAGGTTCACTTAACTTCTTAGGTATTTCCAAACTCTGTAATGAAGTGTATTTCCTGTGGTCTGTGTTTAACAGGTTTCTTTTCATATCTGTGTTGGGTCGTGGCAGCCGCGGCGGTCGCTGTAGGAAGTTGTTCGGTCTAAATGGCATTGGCGTAAGTTTTGGCTTCTGTTCGCTCGGCATTCGGTAATACTGGGGTACTGGTTCCAATCTTTGGGGTTTTCGTAGCGTGAGCGCCATCGCCATCTTCGTTGGTCGTGCGAGGCTGTCGAAGGCCGTCGTCGAGAACTGGGATCGGCTGCTCTTCCACTCTTCGCGGTCTGACTCGTAGCCAGTCACTGAAATTGAGAAACAAACTGTTAACATACTTGTTACATATTTCATGATCCTACACGCAAACAGTATTAACTAGAATAACATCAATAGTATTGCTGAGCCGGCAGCACGTAGAACCAGTTTTCAATAAATTCCGTACTAAACATAACTATTTGCTATCAACCAAGGTGGCTCTTTACCAATAACTACCGTAAAACATTTAAACAAGACGTGCTTAATTTGCAGGTTGGTTGTTCAAGATGAACCTTCACTTCCTACATTTAAAAATAAACGAATGTATCGGAAATATATTATTATAATGAGTACGAATATTAATGAAGCTAGTTTAGATAGGTACATAATTATATGTTAGAACTGCGTAATTTGTGGGTATGTAAATAAGTCCGAATTGGATGCAAGCGTTACATCAGCTGTTCGTTTGAATTCGGAACACGCACGCGCTTCCGTGCTCCCGCGCATACGAATCGGTTACGAGTTTGAAGACATGAGTGATGGAGATGACCTAGCTGATCATATTGCAAGGATGCCGCTGTTTACAGGAAAATGTTGAATTTTGACGTTAATTTAATGAATTATTTCTTTGTTCTTACTAATATAGGAGGAACTCTAGATGTTACGTAGATTTTAGAGATAAGACTTTACTAAGACGTTTTCTACATACTCCTATGTGTGTTCTAACAGAATTTCTTACTTTCTAATCACATCTGTGAGATGAGCGCAAACTTAGCTCGTTAGACGTGAATCCCATTCATATTAATTAAAGACAAGACAATAAGAATTCTGATTTAGTGCCTACTAATATTTTTTGTTGAGTCTAGTTGATCACCTTTTAAACAGAATTTATGTTGATTTACTACTCTTAGGCTTTCTGCTCAAGTGCGTGTAAATGAACTCTTTTGTCTTACTTTGATACTAATAATATCTACCTCATCACTTTTATTGCAAATTTCTCGCCGTCTGATCGACACTTCATGTGACCAGAGGGCTTGCTTATTCTTTGGCCAAATAATTAACATTTCCATTCAACGGGGCAATGCTGCCAGTCTTCTGGACATGTTTCTGGATGACAGCGATGCGGACAAGTACTTCGACACCTGTCGTCCTTTTGTGTTTGTATTTATTTGTATAGTTAGTTATTTAGTCATTTATGTATGTTATTTATTTAGTGTTAGATTATATATTGTATATAAAATTTGGCGTAAATTACCTGAAAATAAATGTATTTGACTAAACCACATCACTTGTCTTTCATTAATAAATATAACGTACCAGTAGTATTCAAACCATTGACGTTGATATCATCTGAATAGATGATTTTATGAATCAGATAATTTAAAAGTTAGATCTGCGATAAGATCTGAATTGAAAATAGCAAGGCGATGTTATTGTTTTTGAACATGATAAACATTATGCAGATGAAGAAAGGTACAATAATTTATTATTCGATATTTTCGGGTACTGGTACTTGTGGCTTAGTAAAACAGCCGCACGGGTGGATCGATCAGGTTAAGCTACGATTGCCGCGGTTGGTTCGTGGATGGGTGGTTAAGCCGTTGCTCCCGGCTGTCATTCGTAGATCTTTGACAGTCATTACGGGTCGTCAGAAGCCCGAAAGTCTGACAACCAGTCTTACCAAGAGGTATCGTATTGCCTAGAAACTAGGTTGTGGAGGTCAGATAGGCAGTCGCTCCATGTAAAATACTGGTATTCAGCTGCATCCGGTTAGACTGGAAGCCGACCCCAACATAGTTGGGAAAAGGCTAGGTAGATGATGATTGTCGAGTACAGTTGGACGACAGCAGAAAACAGAAAAACATTGGCCAATGCGGAATCAAGGAATTATCTATTTACGAATTTTCAAAACTATATCAAATCTGCCTCAGCTGTATCAACCATTTTTAAAGTTCAATATTTCCTCCATAGTCTTTTTTGGAGTACCACAAGGGACTATACTACGTCCGCGTCAACTGACCTTTGATTTTACTCGTCACTTTAGCATGTTATTATAATACGAGTATTAAAAGTTCATTTATTTCGCAAGTTTGCCTTCTGAACTCGACCGGTACACAATGCGACCTTCAAATTAACAAGTGAATTTCAATATGGAAGTTGAGATGAGCTTCGAAATTCAATCAGTGGGCTACAACTAAAATTTAAATAAAGCCTTGATATTTGGACTGAATCTTTGGGAATCTGTGCCAAATTCCACATTGATCATGACAGTTAATAAAAGTTTATAAATCACAGTTTTTGTGTATTGGCTAATCTGAGCAATACAGAACATGGTGTCAAGTAGAAATTCATTTTCGTAATGGGTGAACAAAAATGGCAAGATTGCATCCTAGTTAGAGAACAAGAAAAAGTCATAAAAACATACCAGAACAAGCGGAATATATTGGTGAAAATCACATAAAGTAAGTTAAATAATTGAATAGATACGATCTAAATGTTGTACCAACACAGGTCGTAAAAATGTACCGTTATCCATTAGCATAAAAGGAGTAGAATTTTATAGCTATACTGAAGTACCTGCATTCTGAGCATCAAACACACAGCATTAGTACTCACGACGACATATTAAGCTATATATTTCCAGTAAATGCTGGCGAGGTCAGCATTTTTATATAGGTTTTCAGTCTTCTGTTTGATTCGACGGTACATCTAATGATGTTTGGTTCCAAAAGTTGGCCACGTTTATTGCGAGGTCAGAGGCGTTATCCAGGTCATCAAGGGTACAATTATACGGGCATTTGGGACACTCCAACAGATGGGAAATAGCAGACTATGTCCCATCTGTTGGATTGTCCCAAATGTGTCAAAAGCAGTGCGAGTGCGGTGCTCCTGATCAAAATCAGGAGCACCGCACTCGCAGTGTTTTCCGTACAATAAGAGGTCAGCTTATATTGGGTGATATAGCTATTTTGCATGCAGAGATACTATTCTGTGACTTAAGATACTACAGATGTTAGAGATAAGGAAATGTTAAACGACAAACTATTTCTTATATTGCAATAAAACCTTGATTAAGTTGTAACTGAACATGGCCGTTGATACTGGGAGTGGGAACGTTATGCATAATATTAGCAATTATATCCATAGCCTTAAGGACTTCCTTAGTAGAATGCTCTAAAAAACTTTAAAATTATGGTCTAAGAAAGATGAACTCAGTTACTAGATCCTTTGGATGTTAATCAAAGAACGTAAGTATACTTACAATAATGAAAAGCAAATTGGAAGAAGGTTATAGTCTATTCTAGAATAATCAAAGATGATCGTTTTCTGAAGATGGTTTTCTGTAGATTAAAAGCACTAACATAGGTAGTAATTCAATTAGAATTATCTTATGTATAAAGAAGTGAATAGATTTTAATTGGCGAATAGATTCTCTGAATTGTTTATGAAAATCATAATGCTCTTAAAAAATGTATAAAAGATTGTTATAATAATGTAACAAGAGATCAGGGTTAAAGTAATCGTATATGTTACATTATCCGACCATGAAGGGCAGGTTCGATTCCCGCGCGTGTCATTTTACTCCTCGCTTCCGTAACTACTGGCAAATGTTGCATGACATTCTGTGTCACTAGAATTATTATAATAATATTAGCTTTTTCCCGCGAATTCGTTTACATAGATACGAGACACGCATTAGACTTGCTAGACTTAATCCAGGCTTTGATAGTCCTTTTATTGTGCTTCATTACACTTTGTTATTCTTCATCATGATACGATATGTTTTTGCAGTCCACTCGGTATGTTTTGCTTTCCATTTTCTTCAGTTAGCAACTCATCCTTCATCTTATATTATTCATTTTTTTATGTTATCACTTACACAAGCCATCCATCGTTTCTTTATTATCTACATAATATCTTACTCTACATTTCCTGAGAAACATATTTCCGGATTTCATGTTTCTATCTTTAGTGCTCTAGTCGGTACGATATTTGTCATTCGGTCACGGTGGAACTGTTTGATTTTATACTATCTTCTGCTCGCGTGAAATTTCTTTTTCCCGCATCGCATCGTCTGCCCGAGCTATTACTTCGTTTCTGCTTTCTTTCTGACTTTTTTCTTTTTGCTTACAAACAAATTCTTCAGCTTTATTATTAGTATAGATTTAGGTTTCTACACTAATTCTAGTAACAGTGTAAGATGAAGCGTTAAGAAATTATTTTACCACTTTCACTTTCAGGTCAATATGACTGACTAATTTATGCCAGCGACATTTCTGACTGTCAATTTAAAAATCCCACATCCGTATTTGCATATTTTTATGCAATGGTTTATGCTGTTTGCGTTTTACTTATTATTCGTCATCTTCATATCCTACAGGGATCTGTTATCTAAATGAAGAGGAAAACGTTTTAAATATTTATATTGATGTTGCTTTATTTGAGAGCAGCTTGTGACATCTTGTAGCTGCGCTTTGAAAATCCATCGTAAACCAAATTCGTATTTTTCTGAATATTCATGAAAAATTATCGAAAATTAACTCTAATTCTATCTTCCTTTGTTAGTTTTTAGTTTTTTCTAATTATATGTTTTTTTTCCAAATCCCTTTATTTTATGGACTGTGTTTTTGTGTTTTCACTTGTGTTTTTTTTTAAATAAGTACTATTTTTTTTAGAATAAATTTCTTCACCTCTCTTTTTTTTTTCTTAGTCGACAAATGTTTACAAAAAATGTTAGTTAATCCGATAAAATAACTCATAAGCTTTTAGAAATAATAAACAGAATCCAAATCGAGCCTATAACATCGGAGATATGGCAAACGCAACAATTTTTTTTTTTATTGAATTACATGAAAAATATTAAAGATAGATTTTAAAGAGAGAATTTATTTTAAATATTCAGAAAAATAAACGCGCGGTCATTTGCCCATGGGCGACATTATATATGTACATAAATATTGAATATATATATATTACTAGTAGTGACCGATAACTCGTGTGTGGTGCAAACTGTAAATATTCAGTGTATTATTGCCAATTCAAATAAAACGCGCGCAATCGTTACCAGTATTTAAGAGATTCGTGCAGGAACATTACTTGTTGTTGTGATCTTGTTATCGTAGCTGTAATAATCTGTAGTCGTCATTTATTTTCGTTGCTTATGTAAATGTTCTTATATATTTATTATATCTATTATATAGCATTTATATATATCTACCTATCTATGTATCTATCATATCTATATAATTATTATTTTGCACCAATGACAACCCCATTTTTATGTCCTGCGTGGACATAAAAATCACTGTCCATTCCAAGGTTGCCTGGAAGAGATCGCAGAAAGCGATAAGGCCGCCCATTATGTTTTGTAGTGTTAAATGTATTATTTACTATGTACGAGTATTTTCTGGTGTATAATAAAGTATATATAAATAAATAAATAAATATCAGTTAGTTATAAATAAATAAATATTCTTGATTCATAGTCCAAAACTTGGCGATAGCTTACATGTCTGCTTACAAAAAGGCTTTATAGATTCTAGATTTCAGGCCAGATATTTCAATATTACTACTTCGTTAAGCAGTTGGAGCACTTTTCTAGTATTTAGTCCATGTTCAAACGAAATAAACATAAATGAGTTCATTTAAATATTGCTAATAAAACTTAATGATAATTCTCCTATTTGTACTAAAATCCATTCTTTATTGCTATTGCTTCAATTAACCGCATTTTCTTTCACAATCAGAACCTTATGTTTTACACAATAGAGACTATAATACGATCACTAGTCGCTACCTTTGACATTTGCAGTGCCTTTGGCCCATTGTGGTATGGACCAATCAGCAATAAGCGGTTTTGCAAGTTGAAGTACTTGGATTTAGACAGTTCTCAACTTACAGACATCCATACACAATAAAAACAAGTACCTCTACCTACCTAGATATATAAAAATGGATGTTGGTATATATGAGATTGATAAAACTCTCACACCGTTTTACAATTTTTTAATTTTGTATTGTTTGTCTAGTGCAACTAATTTTGTACGCCATAAATGGCAAAACATGTAGCCACCACATATTAATTATAAGACCTTCATACTTTACTCATGTTTTAGAAAATAAATATTATCTTATCTTATCTTACTGATCATGACGTATATGTTTGGCACATATATGATATTTGCATGGAGAAGGTTTTTAGAGGGTTCCTTTCAACCTACATGCGGGCGAGGCCACAGTCAAAAGTTAGTGTATTATACGTAATGATTACAAAAAAAAATTATTGATGTCTCTGTAAATGCAATTTGTCAAACATTTACGTCAGTACAGTTAGTCTGTATTTTGTATTTTCTTCTAAAGGGTGAGGCCTAACAACTATTTGTCTCTGGTACTACTTAGTTCTATGTGCTTTCAGGCTATTTTCACAAGGTGTTTTATTACAAGGTGGGTTAATGTCTAGACGTTTAGAGCTGCTACCGACAGTGATGTTTTAATTAGTTACGGGTGCTCGTGGTTACAAGGTTGTTAATTCGTTTAGAAAGAACATAAAATATGGATCTTTATTAATCTTCTCTGGTGTCATTTTGGCACTTTGTTTTATATTTATCTTCACTATCAAAGTTGTCTGTTTTTAAACGATCGTTTCTGTTTTTTTGTTTCGTGTTTTTTATTCTATTAGGTCATTATGTCTTAAATCATTTAAATGGTCTAACTACTCTTTAGCATTTGCGTTGTCAGAACAGATCTTCTTTTGTTCCCTACCTAAAACCCACTGTACCTATGTACATATGATAATGGATATTCTAACAGGAAGCATGCTCAATCAAATGGCTGTTTGCCATTATCTACAAGTTTATTATCCTCTAGATTTCTTAAAACCTTTACTGTTAAAGATCCATCGTCTTTTCCAGTATAACTGGCGTTTGTCTAAACGCAATCCTCTTTTACGAGCCTGTCCTCGTCTGTGGGTTGCACAAACAGTTGAACTGACGAGTTGCCATCGGTGACACGGATGCGTGTGGGTTATGACTGTTTGCGGTTGTTCCGTGTGTTGTACTTTGGTGTTTTACAACAGTCTGGCTGGGATGAACTTTGTTGTTGAGTTTGGCAGGAGGTTAAGTTAGCCAACAACCTAGGACTCTTATTATTTGATTTACCGATTTTTTACTACTAAAGCGATCGGAACCAATGCAGTCACCAGATTCAAATTCTTTACTCTGATTTATTAAAATTCTTGGTTTATCTTTAGAATATGTACGAGTCCGAAAGACATGTTAATAGGCAGTAGGTATACTGACCATACGGGAATGATCGTTTCTATTACACTGATTAAGATCAATGATCTTCATGATGAAAATTTATGCTAGAAATGAAAAATTGTGTGAATTTCTGTAACATGAAATTATCATCGAGCGCGAAGACTCATATTCGGTTTCTGGTTTTCTGTATCTAATATAAAACCTTCTCAACACAAACCTCTTTATATAACTCCTACCATATCAACATAAGGGTCGGGTTAGTTGCACACACGCTGATTGCAAGACTATGATTAGCCACGCTAAGTTCAGGCACGTGACTGTACCATGCAAGTTTATACGATAAGCCTTATTGGGTAGTAGGGACTGATTATAAGATTACTAAATTATCATTTGCAAAATATCTAGCCATTGCAATGTACGATTGGAGCATATATTTCCGTATGTAATTTAATGCAAGCTAAATATGACACGAGAATGCAAAACACTCGTGATGACATCATAGATAAGACTATCAAAACATTTAATATTGGTCTATAGGTCCATAAGAAATTTAAAACTGCTGAAAAGAAAGAAAAAAAATAGTGAAGTGAAATAGACAGCATAGTCTTCTTGGGACAGAAAGGCTAATGACATCATAATGTGAAAATAAACTTTCCCAAAGGTTGTATGAGTTTACATCCAGGGTCGACCGACGACGACGTTTCACGTAAAACCACTAATTACAAATTATTTTTAGATGTTGAGGAAAATCGAGATTAGTTACATGACCAATCTTAGAAAATAAGATATAAGCTACACATTAAAATACTACAAATATATAGCCAATTAAATTTATTGATAACTATAGCTAGCGAACCAAGAATCGAACAATGTAAATGAAGTAGAAAAATATGAAGTCAATACGACTGAATCTGACCGAAATCTAAAAATACCTACGTACAAATAGCGCGTGATCAATTTCCAATCCCAACGAAATCAATACATGATCATAATATTTTACTTAAATCAATCTACCATGTTAATTCAGGCTAAAAAAATATTATTCTAATCACCCTTATGTATATATTGGCTTTATATAAACAAAGCTAATTGTTTAGCCACTGACCTTGAAGATATATGCTGTCGAGTGATTTACGTACAAACAGAGAGTTTTCTTAATTTCACTAGTGGAGAACTTTTGAGAAGGTAGTGTAAAGATGTTGGCAATAAAATACAGAAGCATAAATTAAATAAAAACAACAATGAGAAAAATGTTTCGATTGACACTTTTGAATTTTGTAATAGAGTTAATAGAGATCGCAAAAATAGGCAGGTTAGTGTCAATAGATTTAGACAAAATTCACAGTTTATCTCATGTTACGAAACTGTTTGACATTCAATATACGCAGTATTATCTATGGACCATAAATAAGGACCGAAAAAAAAATATGATGGCTCTCACACTAGACCCGGTTAGTATACATTCTTAAAAGATATTTACACTAAAAGAAAAGCCACAAAAGGTATTACTTATTTCGTAATATAGGGACGTCAAACTCATTTGAAATAAACGTGTGTCTGACAACAATCTAAGCTCTAGCGAATGACTGAGGACACAATAAAGCACGACTAGTTTTCTCACAGCCACAGCTGCGCCGTCTTTCTCTCATTGTTAACATTCAACAATTCATTATTGCCGAAGACCAGTAACTATTGCGAGGAATAATCAAATAGAGTGATTTTATGACGAAACCCTGAATTTTGATAGATATTTTAATGGCTTCTAAGTTCTAGGCATAGTGGAAGCTAAAATTAGACTCTTGGTTCTCGCGACCTTCAGACCACAAGCCTATAACGCATATATTAGCATATGCTTATGTTACTAAACTGATTAATAATTGGCTAATTGGCGTGTCTGGAGTAAATTCAATAAAGTATAACCTCGAAAATTATAGATATTACAACTGCGTGTGGTAGGTTTATTATTCACACTTTTCAAAGTACTTTATTTGGAGATTTTTGTCTGGATTAAGTCTCCGTAAAGGATTTGTGCTTCATATGACACGTTAACAGATTATTCTTTTCATCTCCATCTTCGCAAATTCTAGGTTACTCATCATTAAGTTTCAGGATCCTTTATGTCCTTGTCCTTTAAGTTTTCATGAGAATGAGCTCTCGTTCCTTCATAAGCCGTTATAGGCTTGAAGGTATAATTTCCTAAGTCAACAACATTTCAGTAACAACCTACCGTTTACCTAAGTCTGTCTGACGGCATGGCATGTTTATTTTTAGAACTCAATATATTCACAGGACGATACCAGTTGAGGCATCGTGACAGCACGTAATACCCTATATGGAGATTTAGAATACTTAATTAGCATGTATAAACATCTGTGTCGTCCGAACTCGAGGTGTTGTAATAGTGACGTCAGTAACTGTTGATAAATCGGTTCCGCCAATCACGGCGCCTGTATTTGATTAGCCCTTCGTGAGTAATTTTAAATTAACGCAATGGGCATTGGAACTTTTCTCTTGCATTTGTTTCTGTAGAATTTTATCACATCTTACAAAATCCCGATCAGTCTCGTGTTAAAATGCTTATGGTATTGATTGGCTGCGTTTTCTCTTAGTAACAGCATATTATGATGTTATATTGTGCTGTCCATGGACTATGGACTATGGTTAGATCATTATTACAGTCATGTTAATTTAGAATTTTAGACGATAAAAATGAAACTACCAGTTTCAACCGAAGTAGCAGAAGTATTTTTTTCTTATTATACCTGATGATTAGGATACGTTGAGTACCTATATTGACGACATATTGCGTAAAATAAAGAACTCCTGAGAAACAATTAATATCTCTGGTGGTCTCATTAAAAAATTTAAACGTACGCTTATGACCTATGAACCGGCGCCATTCGTTTTTATCGAAAACAACAAAGACTAGGTCGATCGTGATGCGGCTTCTAAACAAACCTACGTGGTACGCAATGTTGTCCACACGATACTGCAACGTAATGACTCAAACACTGACCATACCAAACAGGACTACATAGTCACACGTAGAACTTTGTAATAGAATTTAGGATTTGTGGGGACGGAGAAAAATAGAAGATTTATGAGGATATCTACTGAGGGATACGACCAAATCATCGCGCTTAGAGCTATATTTTAATTATGTTGGTCTAAGTTTAAGTATATATAACCTTTTTAGTTTATAGGGCTTTCTATGTTCGATACATTGGACTGAAATCTTCAACATAATCATGTACATCGGGAATTCGGGAAATGTAGGATGGAGGCAATGCCGTGCAATAGACTGTTTTATTTCCATTCAAGACTCAAAAAGGTAAGGAAATCTGCTCGCTTAAAAATGACAAAAAGCAATACAAGACTGTAACGTTTCTAGTTTAACAACGCGCAACTGGTAAACCATTTGTATGGACAAAATAACAATGTCTAGAATAAGGTAATTCCGTCCTATTTAAAGACCCATAAGACTCTTTGCAACGACTTTATTACATGTTTAAAAGATGAACTCAGAGTAACTTTGTCCATACAAATGGTTTACCACAGTGACACAGTCAGAGATGTAACTGCAAGTGAATGACCGCTTACGCAAACGCGATGGGCAGCAGTGGCCTTGGCTTGTTTACGTTTGAATTCAACTCAACAACGATTTCTGTAAGATAGGCTGATGAAAGTAATTAAAACGGCTGATGAAGGCAAAGATATGGAAGAGATTTTTTTTAGTAAACCTTTGGCAATAACCGATATTATCATAACATCACCATCACGTCTATTTTTTCCGTAGGGTTAGGCAGAGTTTTGCCTATCTATTAAGTACATCCATATTTCACCAGTTATGTTTAAGTCCCATGTAATAGGGGACGAGCCTATTGCCATCAACCGGGCTCAAATTCAGACTCCGGGCTGGTACTGAGAAATTCCTGATGGAAAAACCAAATAAAAATTTGTCGGACCTGGGAATCGAACCCAGGACTTCATGCTTAGTTGCTCAGGAGTAGCGCATGCGAGCACAAGACCAAAGAAAATTACACAACCTGTCAAATGAATCAGGAACTTTATCTAGATCCGTTACCCAACCAATCTATTTACCTTTTGCTGTAGGGTGTAAAAGTGGGATATATCTATAGGAACTAATAAAACCTGTTCTAATCTGTATATCTGTATGTTTTCAAAAATCTTGGAAGTTTTAAACAAGATGCTGAAGACAACAACAATTATATTTAAATAAGGAAAGGAACAAACTAAGAATATATTCATTTTACTTTATTTTACGAAACCAGGAAGCAGTTCTGTAGAACAATAAGTTGTAGTGATGAAATTGACTATTGTTTTGCCATCCTCACCTTTACTTCACTAATGGATGAACTAATCATAGGGGCAGGAACTCATTAGAAGTTATAATAAACAGCCCATAATATAAATTATCTTTGAAAGATGGGAATTTGATATGATTAACTTCTACGTAACTACTGACATCAACATTTCCTAGAACTTATATAACAATATTGGCTACTCCATGTTGTCTATTGATTCCTCTATAATGATGACATGAACTATGGTATTTTCAGACATAAACTATCCATTCGTTTTATGCGGTAACCGCTAGATTAATGGGTGTGAACCTTCAATGACCACACTAATATATTTTTTATCTTCTAGTTTAATTCTTATTTCTTACAGTGAACCTTCTATTTGCTAGTCATTTTGGAATACTTATAGCGAATACTACTATTGTAAAACATTCGACGATGTTAATACATTTATTATTATTTATTTATTCTAAACCCAATCGAAAAACATGGATGACAATTGGAGTAACCGGAAACACATACGAACAGAGCAAGCTAATATAAAGCTTGTAAAAAGTGCACACAGCCGCACTGATCGTATCGTTATGACATAATCAATTAGTTCAGCTGTTCAGATTCAGCTTCAATTGAAATGTTTTAAACCGTCCGCGATTGAGATAATAAAAAGAGTGTAGATAAGATTGATGAAATTCTGATTAACTCACCTTTATTATTGGGTGGCCAGATGTTGTTCGTCTTTTTGTTATTTTTGTTCTCTCTGAACATGAGAATATCCGGTACCTTGTTCAGTTTATTATCCTTCGGTATTATGTCCGGCGCTCGATCGACGTTCACTCTCACGAATTCACCTTTCAACACCTTTGGATGATTATCTTTTAATACTGGAGGCTGAGGAGCTTTAGGCTTCTTATGGAATAATCTCTTTCTGTCTGGCTTTGATGGGATCTCTATATCAGTGTATATTATGCTGTCGATTTCACCAGCCTCATCGTTCCTTATTCCAATCAGGCTCATAGGCTGCTCGTATCGATTATTTAAATTATTCTTCTGTTGCACCGATATGTGTGTTATGCCATCGTTATCCGTAGTTTGCATTAAGTCGTAATCATTGCGTCCCTTGTCGAATAGACTATAGTCGTCCATACTATTCTTTCTGCTTTTGAAAATGTCATAAGTTTTCTTTTTAGAAAACAAGTTTTCACTGCTCGAATAGTTGTTCGTGTTTTTCGTCAGTCGGTTCCGCATTTTGAAGTATTTGTATGTGAAGTATATCCTCTTGAAGTCCTGCTCGTTCTCGAACTTGAGCGCGACGGCTTCCTTGTTCAGGTTTTTGGCTATGTAAAAGACTAGAGTGTTGTCACAATTGGGATAGTTCTCGATATTGACACAATTTGAAATATCATCTATTGAGATGTTTTCGCATTTGGTAGGCTTAAGTTCTGTGTAGTCTTTGATTTGTTTTTTGTCTTCGTCTGTGATGTCTTCTTTAGTGAGTAGTTGTAGTTGGTCCTTCTCGTTGAAGCCGACGACGATATTGTAGGCTTGTAGGGAGGTTGGTTTGGTGATGGTCATGATGTCGAGCTGTTGGCTGGCGGTGTGCATCTTCTGCCGCGCGACCATAGCCGCGAAGCCGCCCGTCCGGGCGGTTTTCTTTACGGTCATTGTTCTGCAACAAGAGAAAGATTTTTTTTTACCGTTCATATAAGGTTTTGTTTTCTTCATATTTCCTTCATTCAAAATAGGTACATCAATGTTTTATAGTGCAATCAGTCTAAGTCTAGATGCGATTAATGTTGACCTACTAATCCTTTTCAACCTAGGCATTTGAACTCAAACGATATTAAAAGGAATTTATTGCACCCATTTTGTGTATTAATTTAAAAGATGCAATTAGAAAGCTTTTTTAAATACCAATTTACTGAAAAAATCTAGCGTTCTTAATCGTCAAAATTCTCATAAAACAATATAAAACGCATCTGTAAAAATCATGAATGCTTCGAATCTAATCGATGTTCAAATAATTGCGATCAATCACAGACTGCATGATATTTGAAATGATTCCAATTCGATTCTCGTCTTAAACGATTGGCAATCTATTTCGGATCGATTAACTACCAATATTGTTCAAATGTGTTAGCGTTTTAAGTTTAAAAGTAAACGTAATTATGACTTTAACACCTTTTGCTTTCACTTGCTTTCTTCAAATATTTTTGCTACGAAGTGATAGAATTGGCTACTCTAATGGAACCTAAAAGCTATGAGTAAATTGCTCTAAAAATCATATTTCACACAGAAAAATGGATGCTTTAATACATACATAACCTTATGCCTTCTTCCCATGGGGATAAGCAGAAACTACAGAATGCCACCTGCCCATCCTTACATACTTCTTTTGGTTCGTTTCCGTTCATACATCTGGTCATAGACGCACGCTGGTTGCGAGTACTACACACCCGACCTTACTAACACACACACAAATCCACACATCCACACACAAACACACATTCACATCCTCTAATAAACCTCCATTTCCTTCAATACAAAGATCTAAGTTTTTTTTTTGTATTCCACAGTTTTAATTCTTTTGAAGTATTATTTCTCCGTTCTATAGAGAAGTCTCGTAAGACACTATATGGTACTAAATCATCAATGATTATAGAAGTCTGAGTAGCTTTCCTCGCTGCGTTGAAGCAAGTACAGCTTTCAGTTCATTTAGTGCCTCTTATATCAACTTATCAATCTTCTTGTTAACTACTTTTTCATCAATTACGTCTCCAACTGATTATACAACACCATTTTTCCTCATCTCACCACTAGAACTTCCATTTAAATTCTTAAATGAAGCTAGTATATGTAAGAGAAAGCGTAATAACACAAAAAAACAATAGTTGGTCGTAAGCGTGCGACATTTTGTGCAAAAACACTTCCTAGAGATGAGCAATGAATTAGAGAACATAATTATGATGTGGTGGAAGATATAAGCGAAGTTACTCAACTGTGTGTGAAAATAAGGAGGTTATGTAAAGTATTTCAAAACAAGCCTATGTGTAAAGCAGGCAAGGATCTTGTTACGTACTACGTGTTGCCTACTTTCTTTGAGTTGACAAATCTGTGTATTTATTGATGTTATTTGTATATGTAATGGGTATTTAAGTATTATGTTTCGCAATATTTTGTGTTAAATCAATCATGTCATTTGACAGAGTGTAGAAATTTTGGTGCAAAACAGTGGCATAAACATTTTGAAACAGGGTTTCCAGTCCTCTTTAGAAAGATCTATTAAGGTGCTTTACTGGAACTAAACTGTGGAGTTGCACACATAAACAAATTACATAATAGCCGTTAGATGGTAACAACCATCAAATATTGCCATAGCCCAACAAATACCGATTAAACAAAGCAACATAACCCGATTACAAACACCATAATTACCCCGCTAATGCCCACATCTCGGGCCACACTTCCAGATGTTTCCACAACAATAGTACCTCTATGAGAGATCACTTTACATAATATCTAGTGCATTTCCGGCTTAAAAGAATCCGAGTTATGACCCAAGTAACTGGGTGAACTTTTGTAACGCACTAGAACGATGGGTTATCTGATTACCGAAGTATTGTTGGTCACAATACTAATTATGAGTTATCATCAGCAATGGGGGGCTTACTTAATTTAGTTTAGTTACGAAAATTTCATGTTTTTTGGGTTGTTTCGTTGCGACATTGAGTTATGTATCTACGTGTGAATCCGCGGATTTGGCAAACGCGTTTTTAAAGTAGGTGCCTAAACCTAAAAGCGAGAGATATAATCGGTAAATGACAAGATTTGAATGCTAATTTTACAGAATTAGATTTATGAGTATAAATATCTTTACTGGTATGAGATAAGTAGGTGGATCAGAATCTTGAGTAAAAACGACATCACAGGAAACTGAGCTATTCACTAAGTAACTAAGCTTTTAAACATACCAACGTAACGTACAGTGTTGTTATGCAAATACATGAATATAATTTAAAACGTGGAGTCCTAGCTGTTGCTAGGGCGTCAAACGCTAAAGTAAATTGCGGCTAATAAACCATTGATTTAAGGATTAGTTATAGGTATAAGTAAAACTTAATATATTATACGTATTTTCCGGAAAAATATTTTTTCCCCGCGAACAAATATGAACAGTAGGCGCTGTATTAACATTAATAATGGCTTATTTTACATAATATCGATTTCCTTATTATAATGTGACAAGAAAATGGTGCCGCATATTATTTTATAGGTTACTGAGACCAGTATGGACCGTCATTATATTAAACAATACTAGATGTCATAGGACATAAGCCATGTGTCCAGTTTTTGATGCTGTATGGTGATTCTTGGCAAATATCCATCACTTGGGTGTTGAAAAAGGTATAATTGTGTCAAGGAAAATGAATAATTATTTATTTATATTTTACAAAACTTTGATTGTGATATCATTTTTCTACATTTATTGATCAACTCAGCCTATTGCAGTCCACTGCTGAACATAGGAATCTCCCAAGTTGCACCACCCGATAGACAAAATATTACGCTAAGAAAAAAAATCGTAACAGTCTACGAATTTATAACCTCCAAAGTCAGTTCAGAAGAACCCATCAGTCGTGAAGAAAGAAAGAGACCAACAGAGAGTGAGTGAGAGAGAGTTAGTGTAGCCTCCCAGTCCAATAACAATACTAACGATTTCAAAATTTCTTAGAATTTAAATTTAATTTTAATAATAACGAAGACGCGGAAACAATTTTCACAAACTATCGTCATCATCGCAGGAGTTCTCATGTAGGCATTGTACTGTTTTCACTGTGACAATGCCTGTTCTCATAATTATACAGTTTGATATCACGTCACTATTAAAATACAGAAAGCACCTGTTTGTTTGTCTCTGGCTGTTATTATACGTGATTACTTGTATAATTTAGGTGGTACGAAATTAATGTTTTGTCTAGTTTATTTTTATGAAAGTGCAGCATATTAGATGATAGATAGAACACACAACAAAACATCACGCCTGTATATCTCGAAGCGTTAGGCAGAGGTGCACCAAGAGTACGCCCACCTTTCGCCAGTTATGTGTAAGTCCCATATCATACGGGACGAGCTTCTTGCCATCCTCCGGACAAAAATCCACACTCCGGGCTGTTACTGAGAAATTCCAGACGGAAAAACCCAATCACACTTTGAGGGAATCGAACCCAGGACCTCATGCTCAGCAGTTGCGCTTGCGACCAGACCAGACCATACCGACAAAGCACCCATAACCTACACAATACGTAATATTAAAATTATTTCAATAGACCGATGCACCCTTCGATCAAGTATTCTTGATTGAAGACTGCACCAGCATCATGACCTATAACTAACCTCATAAATAGACGCCATTTTTTTACTTTTCAATGGAAGGAGATCGTATTTAAATGAAGTTTCACGGCATACCAAAAATACTGGCGAGAGAACGATTGCAGATTGCAGTTCATGAGGCTTCTAAATTCAAACATAAATCTATTTTTAAAACGTAACCCACTAGCGCCATTGACAGTAACATCACTAATTGGACCTACATTACTAAAGCAGGGCAGATATTCTCGACATTGTCGGGACACGGCCATTTAAGGTGAGGCTATAAATAGCCCGGCCTTTACACTAGGTCAATGACTATAATAGCCAGAACGTATGTGGAAGTGGCTCTTATCCTTATACATCTCTTCCGAGATGAAAAAGGGCAAACAGAGTGGTAGGCCTCGCTAAAAAGAGATGGAATGACCCCTCTAGGGTTGCTAGAGCCAATATTATATATAAGCTAGTAGTATACCTTGACTTCTAAACAGAAATGGAGGTAATGATCTATGAATCAGTGAGAAATGTTTTATGAGGTCTAGGTTTCTATGCAGAGCTAGTTTCTATCGTAAATCATAATGAGTTGATGACTGTGGGTATCGTCGCAAATAGCTGTCAAATATTTCGCTGATTTGATTAATTTAGCGATATTACTGTATGGTAATAAGAAATATGGCTAAATCGTGAACTAAAATATCTATTATGAAATGCAATAATAAATATCGTAACACCGAAAATTTTGGATGTAAAAAAAGTATTTGGAAACTTTTCAATTGCCCTTTTTACACTTAAAACGGTTACAACATCAAATTCAGTGTTATAATTTCAATTCATTATTAATATGCTAGTTCAATAGTTAGCCATATTTCTTATTTCCATACAGTAATATTGCCAAATTAATCAAAACAGGTAAATATTTGACAGCTCTTTGCGACGTTGCCAACTTTTTGGATGAACGCTCTTATCAACTCATGTTTTGATTTATTTATTATTATATTTTCGCTTTGTCAAACTTAATGTATCTACCTAGATTATAAGAGTGGTCTCCTATAATTGGAAGCGCACACTATATTTGTCCCTGTACTTAGATTGTAAACTTGCATGAAATTGTGTAGCCTCTGTTGGAGATCCAATAAATAAATAAATAAAATTACAATTTATAAATTGATTGATGTTGAATTTTTAGTTTCAGTAAGGACAACTAAGGTACTGGAAACGTATCTTTTATTAGAACCACAAAAAGCCTCACCAAATTGTTTTTCAACGAGGTCGCTCGAAACTTTTTGTCTCTAAACATTTTGCTGGCCAATTTGATTAGACTTTAATTAGACAATCACCATAAAGGTACATTACATAATTACGGACCTAATCACTACTGAACAAAAACCTACTAATAATCTTCGGTTTATCCAACCATCACTAACCACAGTTTAACAAAACGTTAATAATGAACACAACAAAAACAAAATCTGGTGGCAGCCCTGTCAGTAAGTGCAAGGACGAGGACAGGTCATGCGGAAGCGATTCAGTCGCCTGATCGCAATGAACTGTGAAATTAATTCACAGCTGTTTAAGTGCATCGGTTTTACGGTAGGTACGAGTATGTAATTAAGTGCATCAGTATGGGATATAATTAAGTGCGTTCTTGAAGATTATTGGGCATTCTCTTTTAATTGAGCGTGAACTGAAAATCCCTTGATGGGATACGTTTATTAGAGATTATTTAATTCTAGTTTTTTTTTTGGCATGATTAGGTTAGTAGGATGTATTAACAGAAATAGCAAAGGGCAATTAAAGCTGGCGACGTAACTTTTAAAAATAAAAACATTTCGTTTCTTCATAGCTTAAGGATTATTTATAATAAAAGTTAAATACTTAATGAATAAATTAATATTTTTTATTGACATAGAGTTTATTTATTTATGGCTTCCAACAAAATGCTGTTTTATTCCAATTAAATGTTATAAAATGTGTATAATATAATAATAATGTTATGTTTTTCAAATAAAAAGCAATGTTATTATAGCCGCGGGCAACAATTGGATAAAAGTGCCTGCAATTTAATAATAAGCACCCGTAGCTATATTCACATTGCCTTTTGCAATATATTCAAAAGATCATATACAGGCTGTCAAAAATAATGACATTCGAAAAAAAAATACAAAATTTATTAATGAGAGAAAATTTGCGTCTAGTCAATGGCGAATCGGCGACACGGCCCGTGACTTAATTTTTATTTTATTTTTTATTCTGGAATTGCGCAGTATACAAACGATGTTTTTTTATAATTACGTTACAGGCTTGTGCTTGACCATGACATTTATTGTAATATTTCACATACCAAACGTCATTAACGCATTTTTACATATATTTTTTTTAAGAAGCAAAAGCATATTGAAATGGAACTCAAAGGGCCATTTCTGTATAAAAAACATTAACAATTTTGATGTAATTAACTAAGGACAAAGTGGCTACCTTTTTAATAATTTAATAGTTATAATAACACGTCAGAATAACTTTGATTTCAAACTCACCTCGTTGCATACTATAGTCATTACTTATGAATGCAGAATGATTATGATTCCTATGCAAATATATCGAACTTAGCACTCTAGTCTTAAAGTCTTAATTACACTTGCCACAATCTGATGAGGAAGCAATCTCTTAAGCAATTTGAAGCTAATTGTGTTCAATCTTGTTCTACAATTAAATAGACAAGCAACATCTACATCTGAAATCTCCACAAGAAAGCCAACTTTCTCGATCTTCTCTGGAAACTGCGATATCTCCCTGAGAATAGCATACAATACCCTTATTGTGTAACTAACCAACTTATTTATACAACCACAATTGATTACATGAACCGTATGTGATGGAAACAAAGCCTGTTTTACGTGGTGTGACGTGAAGTGTTAAGTTTGTTCGTCTGCTGTGTTAAGTGTCACATCGTTAGAGCAATGGCGTATGTGACACTTTTAAGGTTTAATTCCGGTTAAACAACATTCCGGATTAGACATTTTAATTACTTAGGCAAATTAAATATTATTGACGTATTTACGCAAAAGTCAAAGGAAAAAACATATCTCACCTGCACGCGTAGCGTGACAACCAAAGAAAAGGGTTTTCTACGAGTTTTGTCGACGGAAGAATAGCCAAAATGACAGATTGTGATTTTTTATCTGTCATTTTGTCTATTCTTTTCGAAACCCGTTTCTATTGCGGTCACGCTAATCGTGCTGGTTTAGAACATGCAATTAATATGTTTAAAAAAGTATCCGGAATTTCTGCGACTTTTGTGGGAAAAAAACCTGAAAGATAGAAAAGTTAAAGTTCAAGTAAACGGCGTAAACTCATTGGGGTCTGAAATGGCAATGGGCGTTCCACAGGGTTCGATATTGGGTCCATTCCTCTTTTTAGTTTATATTAATGATTTACCCCAATTACTTCAAAATCAACCGAAGATGGTGTTATTTGCAGATGACACATCGTTGATCTTTAAAATAAACCGACGGTCACAAAATCTTGACGACGTTAACAGCTCTATTTTTCAAGTCCAAGATTGGTTTACGGTAAATAATTTGGTACTAAATAAAAAAATAACCATATGCATTAGATTTAAATTACCTAATGTTAGAAGTAGCGAATGTGACATCATATTGAATGGAGAAAAACTAGAATTTATTAATCAAACGGTTTTCCTAGGAATCACGCTAGACGAGAAATTACAATGGGGACCTCATATAACATCTCTTGCGGGGCGGCTAAGCTCGGCCGCTTATGCTGTTAGAAAGATAAGACAGTTAACAGATGTAGAAACCGCACGTTTGGTCTATTTTAGTTACTTCCACAGTATTATGTCGTATGGCATTTTACTGTGGGGTCGGGCTACTGACATTGAATCCATATTTATTTTACAAAAGAGAGCTGTCAGAGCTATTTATAATCTACATCGTCGCGAATCTCTCAGGGAACTATTTAAAAGGATTAATATTATGACGGTACCTTGCCAATTCATATATGAAAATATTATGTATGTAAGAAAAAATCTTCATATTTTTAGTAAAATAAGTGATAGACATAATTTTAATACTTGAAATAAAGATAAAATAGATCAACCATTTTTCAGATTATCTAAAGCACATACATCTTTTATGGGGTACTGTGTTAAATGTTACAATAAAATACCTTGTGATATATTACAATTAAATGAAAGAAAATTTAAAACTCATATTAAAAGTACACTCTGTAAACAAGCATATTACAAATTAGAGGATTATATCCAAGATAAGAATGCTTGGAAACATGCTGGTCCTGCTCCGTAGGACAATTTAGAGTCTAGACAAAATCAAACTGGTTGCTTATTTAATTATATAGTTTGTTATTTTTTATAACTCTGATTTTACATTCTGTGATTTCTTGAACTCACACACTGACTTATTAGTATTACTTGTTAAAATGTTAGGAATATCGTATAATTTTGCAATGTTTGTAAATATGTGAGCACCATGTATCTATCTATCATAGTTAATTTATCTGCAATTGCTTTATTTTTTTTCATTTTTTTTTACCTATCGTGGTATAGTAATCTTATTCTAGATGCATCGTCTTCACATATAATTAATGTATACAAAATATTGTAAAAACATTTTAAAAGAGTAACGGTGGAGTTTCTTGCCCATTCTTCTCCATACGAAAACTACCTTTTGGAAGGGGCGACAAGAATCAATTCTATTTTTTTGTAAATTTGACGTTCATAAGTGCCTTTTATGTGCCTAATTGAAATAAATTGTTTGACTTTGACTTTGACTTTGAAAAGGTAAATTCCTTTTGGTAGGTAAACGGTAAATTCAGGATAACTTAAGCTAAAATCTGACAAATTTCCACCTATCATATTTAGAAAACATCAAAAATCTTAATCTGTAAAGAGTATCACGTCCAATGATTATAATGTATGTAGATGGATTCATTAACAAAAGTGAAAACTTCACCTGTACCGACGAGTTTCTCATTATAAATATAAGAGGTTATATGTTCTTTCTTATGCGTTATGATTGCATTTCTAGGAAAGGCATCTCTCTGCCATTTCTCTATACAAATGACTAGGGCCCTCGTTTCCTAGTTATTGACGAGATAAGTTCTAAAAAGTATTCGGAATAGGACCGCTTCGATTGACTTTTTCAATATGGAGTTTATATCTAATCATTTGTATGTAGATTATTGACGCGGAAGTTCCGACCAGGAATTGGCTCTGAAAGATAAGGTACTGTTTAGAATATATAATATAATATATATGATTTTAAAATGCCTTTGGTGATTAGATCAGTGCTTTGATTTATTTTACGACTATAGCTTTAGCCCGCGGCTTCAACCGCGTGAAGGTCAGAAATTATCCCACGGGAACATACTACCGGGATAAAAATTATCCTATATGTTAATCCAGGTTATAAACTATCAGTGTGCCAAATTTCATCTAAATCCGTTCAGCCGTTTTTGCGTGATTGAGTAACAAACATTCAAACATACAAACTTTCACATTTATAATATTATATAATAAGGATATACATATTATAATACGAGTATATATACATATATATATAATAGGATATTATTCGAATGTGGGATCAAAATACTGTTTGGAAGTTTTAAGATTGCCCATTGTCACCCTATGTAAAATCTCTACATTTATATCTGTAATTGATATGGTTTATATAATAAAGAGTAATCTATTATATTCTAAGATGAAAATGCAATTGGTACCTAATCACGGTAATTTAAATGAAACCCGGATGGACAGTCGGGTGACTTGGTATCCTATCAAAAGAGTTGGGTTACCACAGTTCCAAAGAGCAATAAGGATAGGTAAGTCCAACGAAGGCTAAGACACTGTAACTACTGTTTATATACATGTACATTTTTTTCGGTCCTATGGAAGGCATACGAGGGGCCGAAGCCAACTCGCAGAGGCCCCTTAGACAATTTTAAATGGAATGAGGCATCAAGAACAACCCCCGGTTGGTGCAGGACTATTGCAGAATATGGAAACAAAAAATATATTGGTTTGGGTGGCTATAGTGGATTGTTTACCTAAAACTGTGGAAGGCCTTTGTCCCCCTGCCTTATTATTATTTTAAGACTGTTAGCTTATATTTTATGTAAATATTATCTTACTCTATAAAACTTATATATATTACTAGCTTTACCCGCCCCGACTTCGCACGGGTAGCACTAAACCCTACCTACCCTACCTACCCCTACCTACCTACCCTACCTCCCCTACCTACCTACCCTACCTCCCCTACCTACCTACCCTACATACCCTAATTTTCTCACCGCTTAAACCTTCCCTGGACTATAACAAACATTTCAAAACCAAAATCAGCTAAATCGGCCCAGCCGTTCTTGAGTTATAAAATTACAACGAAAAGTGGCATTGATTTTTATAGATATAGATTCAAGCCTACCTGTAAATTGTACCTCATTATTGTTCAGGTATTTGAAATCAGTTCAATGACCTTTTATCGGATACGCTTTGCTCTGGGATTTCCAAACGTTGGAGAGCGCGTGCTCAGTTGGGCACATACATAATGTTTTACATGGATAATTGCTGTAACTAGGTTACCATAAGGTGTCTTAGATAAATATCATGGTTATTCTATTCAAGTAGGTTTGTTTAACACCTGTTTACAACACCTTGCTTGTCATGTTTTCCCAGTAACCATTATTTATTTATTTAGGTTAATACCTAAGTTAAAATTAAATTAAATTACCTTACCCTACATGTTAAAGAAATTTTCTTTTCTATAATTAAGTTTGTGCAAATACAGTGGGTTGCCATATTATTAGGGACAGTCACAATTTTTTTGTATTTGTGAAGTATGAGTCTTAAATTAATTAGGAAAACACATTTTTTGAATGATAAAAGCTTTAATTATACACAACAGTTAATACGGAAGTAAAATAATAACAAAATAAAAATAAATAATAATAATTAAGTACATAAATAGGCGAAAATAAATGTTACTTAGTAGTGATCAGTACTTAGTGACATTTACTTTCGCCTCAATTAGTGCTTCTCTACCCCTGGGCATGCTTTCTATGCACTGTTTGGCACTTTCTTTTATCTTAGGGTTGTGATGCCAAACATTAATGAGCTTTTCTATCAGCCTGACCTTGGTGGTTATCATTTCGGCCTTGGTAATCTCCCATACATTTTCTATGGGGTTCATGTCAGGAGAATTACCAGGTCAATGTAAAAACTGGAATGTTGTGGTCTGCCAAGAACTTGGTAATGCTTCTGACTTTATGGCATGGTGCTGAACCATGCATAAACATAAATTCCTCACCATCAGGGAGCCATTCTTCAAGTGTCGGTACCAGGCGAGTTTGTAAAACTTGTCTGTACTGGTCTTGTTTCATGGTTCCCTGGACAATGTACAGGCGCTCAACCCCCTTGGCTCTTATCACAGACCACACCATTATTTCAACAGGGTGTTTTACCCTCTTCACGATTCAGTTGGGATGGTATTTTTCTCCTGGACGTCCCCTGACGAAGCTGCACTTGTCGGCTAGAATGTCAAACTTTAACTCATCCGAGACACAAACCTGAAAAAAAAAAAAATGTTGTTTATTATATAATTATTTTGAAAATTATTATTTTAAGTGGTGTAAAATACCAGTAATAATGCAAACTGACCTTATTCCAATCCTCAACGGTCTTTTGGCGGTGTTCCCGAGCACATGCTAGGCGTTTCTTCTTTATTGCATCAGTCAACCATGGTTTTATCACAGGACGATGACCTGTCAAGCCTTCTTCTGCCAATCTGCGCTGCATAGTTCTCTTGGACACTAGTATTCCAGACACCTGGACTAACTGAGTTAACAGTAAAGCACTTTTATTTCTGCTTTGAAAACAGATATCTCTAATTATCCAATCTGAACGTGGGGTATGGCTGCGTTTTCGGCCGCCATTGCCTTTTTTCTTAGGCGAAATTGGCAGATTTAAGTCCAATTTAATTTTTATTTTATTGACTGCTGAATTAGAAACACTAGCAATGTCTGCTATTTCCGTTTGGTAATGATTGGTATGCTGGAATAGGATTTTATTGCATTTTTTTAAATATTTTTTTATCATTTCGCACCCGATTCATACTGAAAGCAAAAAAAATAAAAATAAATATTATTTTTACCATCATTTAATAAATCATTAAATTTTATAATAACATAATGACAATACTTACATTTTATCAAAATTTTCTACCATAAATATAAAATTAACTTTGTTATAATATTCAAATTCATCTTTCACTGATTAGCTTATAAAGTTCACTACGGCTCTTACGTAACTTAAAAAATTGTAGTAAATAAATATACACTTTAAAAATATCAACAACCACTTAAAATTTGAGTTACAGAGACATGACGAATATAAATAATACATTTCGGGAACGCTTGTACCACTTAAAACTGCAGTCAAGTGCGCCCAAAGTAAGAAATTGATAAAAAATGTGACTGTCCCTATTAATTTGGCAACCCACTGTACTTTTCAATCTGCCTAGCCTTTTCCTAACTATGTTGGGGTCGGCTTCCAGTCTAACCGGATGCAGCTGAATACCAGTATTTTACATGGAGCGACTGCCTATCTGACCTCCACAACCCAATAACTAGGTAATACGATACCCCTTGGTAAGACTGGTGTCAGACTTTCGGGCTTCTGACGACTCGTAACGACTGTCAAAGATCCACGAATGACAGCCGGGACCAACGGCTTCCGAGGCACGGCGGATTTTCGGTATGTAAAGATGGTCACCCATCCACTGACCAACCCCGGCAAGCGTAGCTTAACCTGATGGATCGACCAGTGCGGCTGTTGTTACTTAGCCACGAGCTCCTCTTTGTTCAAATACACGTCAAAAATGTATTGTGTTTTTATAACTAGATCAGTTCGCTGTTTCCTATCTGACTACTCTGAGAAGAAAGACCGAAACAGACTCAGAGGTCACAGTACTCAGTGTCTTTTAAGGTCCAGACATAATCTTGGTCAGATCATGAGGTAGCACGATGTAGATGTAGTCTGAGGAAAAAACCACACTGATTTGAATGACTGAAAATATCCTGAAAAAGTAAGTCACGCCCTTTGCAAAAATATTTTTATTAAAATCACAATTTTTATTATAAGATAAGATGAGATAAGATAAGATAAGATAAGATAATTGTTTTTTATTTATAATTATATAATTGTAATAATTATTTGTTATCCTCTAATAGCCGTCGTTTCAGAATTCACTTGCTTAGCAATAAAACATATCCCGGAATTAATACACACCACCAAACACCCTAATTAGAATTTTATGTTATAATCATAATACATACACTGAATTTTAGTTTTATGTATAAAATATTGTTTATTTATTAAATTAGTTATACTGATTTTGGGAGAAAAATCACAGGTCATATTACAAATCTACGCACGCACACGTATAAGGGTCTACCCACTACTTGGGGTACTTCGTCCATTTTGATTTGTTTTGACTGTATAGCAGAAGTGTAACATTTACGTAGTTCAAATTATTTTTGAGATTTAAAATTACATATCTTAAAAACTGAGCCCCCACGGTTTCACCCGCATAAGGCTCGATATCAAAATATCGGGATAAAACGTATTCTATGTTCTAACCCAGGTCAAAGTCTACCTAGGTTCCAAATTTCATTCAAATCCGTTCAGCCATTTTAGCGAAACAAACAAACATACAAAAAATCAAATCTTTTCTCTTTACAATACTAGTTTAAATAACAGAAATTGATTCAGTAAACGATTCTGAACAAACCATTTTCATAATGTGTATTTTCATTCAGTTATGTACACATTCATCATCCATCTTTCACAAACTCCATCTTTTCTTTGGTCATCTTTCTCTATGTTTACTGAATCATTGTTTGCCTAAATAAATGTCGTTAAACTCAAAAGTAATTAAGTATGTATCAAATAGGTTTGGACATGTTAAAAAACATTAGAAATCAATAGAAAGCGTTAGTCACATAATTCGGAGATAATTAGCCAATCTCGTTTAAACGCGTTACCCACAGTTGCGCCTGCGCATTCCGACTGATTAACGCTAAAATTGATGCTCACACCGCTACGTAACGCTTTAAGTTGTAATTAATTAATTATTTAAGGTTTTGTAATCAATTTTATTATGGCTAATACAATCATGGTCATTCTTATGTTGTTTTTAATTATTTTATTCTGCAAATTATGCAATGCTTGTAGAAGTGATTACTTAATTAATTAATTAATTACGTAACAAAAATCTTCTGCTTTTTGTACGTTGTTGTTAATTGTTTAAAAGATTATAAAGTAATAAAAAGATATAAAATGAAGTGAAATAATAAATAAAGTTATAAGTAATTAATATTGCCGTGCTTTCCTATAATTTAGATATATCTTCTTATTCGTAACACTCTTGTCAGAGTGGTCGTGGTCTTCATGTAGTTTCTCGCCATCCACTCCGATTTTTGGTATTTTTTGTGCACTTGTGGCGGCATCTACAATCGCCACATGCGAACTATGCATCAAAAACCTGACGTCACACAACACCCTGACGTCACACAAATCTTGCATCGCGCAATTAGAGTTTACCGCGTGATGGACATATATACAATCTCCCAACTTCAACCTCAGGGCAGTTGCCCGCCCGACACGACACCCGTCTGGTCGGAGGATCCTCCCTTTTCCATGGGGGATGAGTGAACTTTACACCCTGTTCCTCATGCCCCTAAACTCTCTTACACGGGTTCGCTGCAGATTTAATTTACACATACTTGCGAGATCTATAATTATGACAAAGACTATGGGTTAATTAATCCTGTGTATGTATTTAGTTGGTAACCCTTTAAATAAATAAATGCTTTATACATCAGAGTCGTTAAAGGCATTCGGTCATAGTGATATAGACAATAACTACAATCGAAGATCTATATCTACTCGGCACTGGAAGATTGGAAAACTAAGATATCTCCGATAGCAAAATACTACCGATAAAAAGTATGATAAATTGATAACACACGTAAAGTTACGCCACGGTGTGACAGATGTCTGCGCCGGCGTCACAGACGCGGCAAGTTCTTCTACTTTTACTTTATATCATGTCGAGAAAGTAGTGGGTGATAAACGTTCACGCGGCACCCATGTTTCATACACACACACAACACATATTTACAACTCTATATTTGTAAACATAAAGTCTAAAATCAATCGACAGTAGTGGTTGTTGACTATCCCTTATAATTATGATCGTAGATACATCGGACGGTAGTTTTTTTGTAGATTAATGGCTTTGGAAATTGATGGCAATGCGCAAGTTGGACTTTTATTATGTAAGTATCGAATAAACAAATAAGTGCACGGTGGCTGACCAGTAACCACCGCATAGTTAACCACCAGCCTGGTTATTTAATGGATAGCTATTTGTTTGCTGTGTAAAACTCGCGGTGGAAGTCATGATTCAATTCAACTTCCATTGGTCCCCTTTGGCGTGAACACACGTCAAACAAATGGTGTTGATTAAAATATAGCTGTACAAGGGTTTTCTGGCGCGCGGAGAAAATCGGAACTAACGCCACCATCTTGTTTTTTCTATACATTTCACAAAACAATTTGCACAATTGTTTACCAACAGCGCCCTCCTGCCAACGTCATTCGAGCGCCAAAAGATCCTTGTAACATTTTAAAAAGCAGTATATATATATATTCTTCAAATTTCAATAAAATATTTATTGTTTAATAAACAAAGCTACCAGGAAGCCAGGCATACAATAATGCTGACTAGCCACTTGCGTGAGATTGCGCGCGCAGCCGCTCCCACGGGCACCAGATGCCCGCGTCCGATGTTACACGATTATTTACGATGCAACCCGAACGGAATGCACTTGCTTGTTTATTGGCAGATTTGAATTTAGAATTCTATTTATTGGTTAAGTTCAAACGGGTCAGATGGTGAAAACGTATTGAAAATTATGCAACTGCTATGACGTGTAAATCTGCGGGTACTTTGATATACGATAACATTTTCCTAGTAGGAAAAATTAAAGAGCGTTCATTCAAAACGTTGGCAAAGTCGCAAATACCTGTAATTTTTTGATCTGTTTTGATTAATTTGGCAATATTTGGAAATAGAGAATACTAACAATGAATTGCAATTATAAAACTGAATTTATTGTTGTACCTAACCGTTTTAGGTGTAAAAAGGCATTTGGAAAGTTTCCAAATACTTTTCTTTAAGTATAATCAATATTTTAGTTCACTAGTTAGCCTCATTTCTTATTTCCATACAGTAATATCGCCAAATTAATGAAAACTGCAAAATATTTGGCAGCTATTTGCGATGTTGCCCACTTTCTGTATAAACGCTCTTAAATACTGAAACTAAGCAAAACACTAACGTTATAACACGTCAACTCAGTCATAAATAATTAAAAACCAATCACTACTGTAGGTATAAAAGGATGTGCCTTAGAACAAATTATTCCAAAATTTGCATCTAGAACTAGGTGGACAGTTACATAATGTTATGTAGGTAACACGCGTCAGTCCATCAATTAACTTATGATGTAATAGTAAATAGTCGTCAATCAACTTTATCTAAGACAAACAATACTTTATATTTTTCCGCGCTAAGCAATTAACAGGTTTTAATGGGTTATTAGAAGCATTCATTTCGTAATCTAGGTTGAATCTCAGTTTATTAAACACGCAAGTTAGATAATTTAATTAAGACATTTCATACATCGTAATTATAAAAGAATTTTTGATGTGAATTCCTGATAAACATAACAAACATCACGCCTAGTTTCCGCCTAGTGCCCAACCCGGGCAGAGGTGTACTACCTTAGAACTTCATATCTAAGCAATTTGAAAACCAAATCCCGTGAACTCCCGTGATCTGTTACCGCCCCGGCAGCCGAGCGCTGCAAGCAGATATAGTCCTTACGGTGTATAGATATGAACTTCTTCGATGGTACCTATATTATATATCTAGTATACCCACATTTCAGTTTTTTGTAGCAAGAACCCCTTTTAGTATAAGTTGAAGAGGTCACTAGAATAATAAAACTATATTAGGAGGAAACTCCCGACTCGACTGCCTATCTGACCTCCACAACCCGGTAACTGGGTAATACGATACCCCTTGGTAAGACTGGTGTCACACTTTCGGGCTTCAGGAGGAAACTATAATAATAAAAAATAACTATAATCTAAGAATAGAAAAGTAACATATTATTATTGATTGATTAAACCTACCTATAAATATTTAAAAAAATGAGATTGTTTATAAAATGAATATTTATGAATTAGAAATGTTATAATATTATTTAATTGTTTTATTGTTTTTTTGTTTTATTGTTTGTTATGTTATAATATTATTAATGATTGCGTACACTTTATAAATTATTTTTGTAAAAAAGCAAGAAATCCATAATTTCAGCCGAAAGACGTCCACTGCTGGACATAGGCCTCCCCCAAATGGGGGGGTTTGCCATAATCGCCACGCTTGGCAGGCGGGTTGGCGATCGCAGTATGGTGTTAAAATGCATAGGGAACGCTGCTGCCCATTCTCTAGTGAGCTCCTTAGTCGCCTTTTACAACACCTACGGGAAGAAATTAAATGGTACTATTCTTTACGTCCGGCACCACACGGAACACTGATTTTAATTATTTATCATTATTCATAACTATACATCTATGTCTTTATACATATTATTATAAATTAAAGTCACTTTTCGTGTCTTTAAGTGTTACCGTGTTTTTTTCATTCATCTAAACTACGCTACGGATTTTACTGCGGTTTTTACCATTATTTAGAGAAATTATTCCGGCAGGTTTACGTGTATAATATAATAATATTAAAGTTACATATAGATAATATAGAAATCCCGATAATTTGTCAAGTCGTAAAAACCGTGCGGTCGCTAGTCACTGTATAAATTAGTATCAGCTAGCAGATTTTTCTTGTTAAAATATAATAAAAAGTGGAACAAAACGTGACATTGAAATGTTAATCCGTGATAAGTGAGCGAATTTAACACCAAACAGAAAGTATAAATTAGAAAATAAAACCGTCTGCCAGGTGGTCTAATGTGTCATTTCCGAAAAAAGCGGTTGCTACCCTTGAAATTAAAATTCAGTTTCGCTGTACAGCGTGTAATGGAAAGGGTTGACATAATCAAGTGCACGGTTTCTTTAAAAATCAATCTGCCTAGCCTTTTCCCAACTATGTTGGGGTCGGCTTCCAGTCTAACCGGATGCAGCTGAATACCAGTATTTTACATGGAGCGACTGCCTATCTGACCTCCACAACCCAGTAACTGGGTAATACGATACCCCTTGGTAAGACTGGTGTCAGACTTTCGGACTTCTGACGACTCGTAACGACTGTCAAATATCCATGAATAACAGCCGGGACCAACGGCTTAGCGTGCTTTCCGAGGCACGGAGGATTCTCGGTATGTAAAGATGGTCACCCATCCACTGACCAACCCCGGCAAGCGTAGCTTAACCTGATGGATCGACCAGTGCGGCTGTTGTTACTTAGCCACGAGCTCCTCGGTTTCTGCACGGTTTCTTTAGATGATGATAATAAACTAGTAGGGGATGTTTATTTATTACGTAAGACAATTTGAACCACTTTCTGACCTCCCCCCTCCTAAGTAAGAAAAAATTAGACTTGGATTAACCCCCTCGCCCTTTCAATATTAACTACCAAAATTGCAAAGAAAAAGTAGCAAAAATAACATAACGCGTTGGTTTAACGTCATGTCACGGCTACACGTCACCTGCAGTTGCCGCCTGCGGTCGGCTACTGAATGGTACCTTTAGCAACCCGCCCCGACTTCGCACGGGTAACAGAGCTTACATATATATGTAATGGCAATTTTTTCTTTTCTGTCTTGTGATCTTATCAGCCTGTTGCGTTCATCCTACTTGGGTTATTTTAAATCGTCATATTACACAAAACTTTAATGAATTATTCACTCCGTCAATTGGTAAAAACAGTATGAAAAGCCGTTCGGCAGTTTTTGGGTTTATCGAGTTCAGACAGACAGACGGCGGGGGGACTTTGTTTTATAATACGAGTATGTAGTGAAGTTCTACATTAGGTATACTATACAAAACACGATAAAACTAGTTAGCAGTTAGTAATGAAAAGCCCAGAAAACACTCATCCGCCACAGATTTTAATCAAACCTTCCACTAGCAGCACCTCAAGCCATTTAAAATCAATTCCACATCACAAGAACATGAATTATAAAACAATTTCATAATGATCGAATCTTCGCTTGATCTTACATTATCAATAATACAACACATCATAAATAACATATTGACAATTTGATGACCGAGTGAGCGCATCACGATATGCCAACATTAGACTCACGACTTCATGAGTATGTACAAATGATTGTGGACAGTTTTTAGAGTAATAATATTTTGGTGTAAATGCGTAATTACTATCCTCTTCTATGTATAAATGACAACAAAAATATCGTCACTGCTTTAATCTTAAAACCCGATTTAGTTTCCGGACGTCATATTCGGATGACCACTTGAAAATCAGCGCTGTGCTGTCACCCATAGCACAGCATCATGTTGATCATCAGCTTCCGACAATTTCTGTTCTGTGCTCGTGAATCTATGTTTTTTTTTTCTTTCTCAATTTCTGTTCTGTGCTCGTGAATCCATGTTTTTTGTTTTCTTTCTCAATTTCTGTCCTGTGCTTGTGAATCTATGTTCTTTTTTTTTTTCGCAATTTCTGTTCTGTGCTCGTGAATCTGTTTTTTTTTTCTTTCTCAATTTCTGTTCTGTGCTCGTGAATCGGTTTTTTTTTTCTTTCGCAATTTCTGTTCTGTGCTCGTGAATCTGTTTTTTTTTTTCTTTCTCAATTTCTGTTCTGTGCTCGTGAATCGGTTTTTTTTTTCTTTCGCAATTTCTGTTCTGTGCTCGTGAATCGGTTTTTTTTTTCTTTCTCAATTTCTGTTCTGTGCTCGTGAATCGGTTTTTTTTTCTTTCTCAATTTCTGTTCTGTGTTCGTGAATCTATGTTTTTTTTATCTTTCTCAATTTCTGTTCTGTGCTCGTGAATATTAAAAAAAAATTTTTTTTTCTTTCTTTATTAGGATTTTTTTTATGCACTTGTTTCTGTAACAAATAAATCTAGTTTTCTTCTTTTCTTAGTTTCTTTCATATGTGTAAATGGGAAAGGACATCTACTGAAACATGATATTGGATGATCATCAGAAGATAAGTATTCACTTCCAACAATGGAAAGCTGCAATACCAGAGACACCGAAGATGCGTTGCCAGCCCACAGACAAGTATGTAACGTCCCATGTGCCCAGGTGTCTATCATCTATATATTCAGATCATTTGCATAGATAGATAAACCATTTATTTAGGGCACACAAAAGAAATACCACAAACACAAAAACACAATTAAATGAATATAAACAAAATAGAATTAAAAATAAAAAGAATTTTGCCTGTGATGTGGTTCAAGTGATCAATTCTCTATCTTTTATTGCAAGCCTCTGAGCCATCACATCACATCTGCAATAACTTCAGGGATATCTTGACTTGTAGGATATTAAATGCTAATGAAGCAGCTGCCGTATATTTTAAACGTCTTTTAGTATAGCTATAATATTAAATGCTCAGTGACACCTATGCGACATCATACCGCAATCATCAAAATATCCTGCTGAATTACTGTCGAATTACTCATTTGGCCTTCTTATTGTTCTTGGAGTAAGCATATAAAGAAGAGCGTGACCGTACATACTCGTAAAGGAAAACATATTCAAGACTTATTACTCAAGTATCTATATTCTAAAGCTCCAAGGATTGCTAATAAAACTCAAAGGGAGATGCAATCTAGGTAACTATCAGCGCTAATGTCCACGACCACGTCCAATGGCGGCGATGCGGCCAATAAATCACTGGACATCTCAAAATGTAAATAGACGGCAGGCGATTACTTCACTGTCCAGTTCCCGCTACACGATAATCGTAAGTGAATGATAGATACGCTCGAGGAAGTGTCGAGGCGTAGGCAAATGAGAAATAAGTAGAAAATGGCGCCTACGCTGCTGTGTGGTCCCGGCTCCCACAGGTGCGGGCTAATGCCGTGATAAGGCGCGTTTTTGTACGCAAATGCGCCGGAGACACTGATGTGACGTAATGCGAAGATGATTTTGACATTTCACGGCGATCGGGAAGTGAAGGTTTTAACTGATCGTCTGTAAAGTTGGGAATGTTGGCGAGGAATGCGGAGAAGTTTATGACCATGTAAGTTAATGCTGATTTTGCCCGCTGTTAAGTCATGTTATTTAAAATCTACATAGTAATTACGTGACATGAAAGATCACGTTCGCTCCATTAGGTCAGAAGTCAAAATACTCAAAAATACTTAATAGCAATTTGATGATGCACTTCCCCACTCTAAATCGGAAACTGAGCCGAACACATCGTTCTTACATAATACAAATACAAGTTTATATGATTCAACATACAATTTAACTAAATGATGTTACGGATTGCATAATCAATTCGAAAAATGAGGCGTATAATTGAGGATATAAAAACAGAACTGTAATTGGTCAAAAGGTAGCGCCGGCATTGCAAAGACGATCTAGCTGTAAGGTTTAAAGATGAGTGCACATTACAGCATTTACTTGTAACAGAAACTCAAGCCGCTCCAATGAGTTGCCCGAACAACAAACTGAGCTTTAAGCACAAGGTTTGGATCTTCTTCTTTTCGTGTGGTTAGTGACTAGTCAGAGTTTTACAGCCGCCCATGAGCCTCTGACTTGGCTTCACGTGCCGTCAAGAAATATCTCTCAGGCATGCTGGTTTCCTCACAATATTTTCCTTCACCGTTTTTGACGTAAGTGATTATACAATACGCACATGAATCCGAACTCAGAGGTGCGTGCCTTGGGTTCGACGAGCTCGAGACCTATGACTTGGGATTCCGACGGCCACACCACTAGGCTATCACTGCTATTTCGATGTAAATGGTTTTTACAAACTCATCATCTTCCTGCCATTGTCCCATGTTACTTGAGGTTGGTGCAGCACGTTTTCTTCTTCCACTCTCCCCTGTCAACCGTCACGCTGTCATTCACTTCCTTCCTTTCATATCATTCCTCACACAATCCATCCATCTTAGGCCTTCCTCTCCCGCTCCATCCATCAACATTTATATATATATTCATCACTCTTTTAGTCACATGCATTCCCTCCCTCCTCATCACATGGCCATCCAAGCCAAACTATTTCCTATCAACTTTTCTGTCACAGGCGCCTCTTTAAACCTATATTTTTTACAAATTATGAGCGACTTTGAAAAAGGGCGAGGGCGGGTAAAATGTTCGTTTCGGATTGGAATGCATACGCGAAAGGTTACTGTGGCTAGTAAGCTTTAAATTAAGCTTAGGTACTTACAACAATATAGCGAACATGGAAAATAAATGCTCTAGTGTAAACGCACCTAAAAGTTATATAATTTGAAGAGCTTTGGTATTTCATCGTGAACATTAGGAAGTAAGGCTCAGTGATGTGGACGTGGGAAAGTGCTGAATTCCGATGTTACGCAGTTAGCACTTGAGATGAGAGCTTTCAAAGATAGACATTCTTGACACTGAGTTTGTGGAATTTGCTTTTGTGGTATTTAAATTGTCTTTGTATATGAGACGTCTAAGTGTCTTTGAAATTAAGGAAATACTTGTAGGTAATCTTTGTGTTCCACGTCACAAATGGCATGTAATTTTCAATTTTGCATTGAGCAGTTCAACATCGGGCGAATATAATGATTTGGGATTTAAGGTGCGATTAAACATAGATCCTAGTGTCCTAGTACACCAATGCTACATCGATCCTTTGTTAAATTACAGAATTACTTACTATACATTTTCAATATCCACAATATGATCATTTAGTTTAACGGCCACTACGTTCTGGTATATAAGTCTAGTAGTATAATATACAACCCTATACAATTCTCGCTCATTTCAGCATAACAAGAAAAGGCTTTGATATTGAAAGGCACGCAAGTCTACTTCAATGCGTGCAGACAATTGTAAATGACAGTAACGGATAATACGAATGAATGGAACGGTGCGCCACAGATTACCCATGGCGAATTAATGACGTAACCAATTAAAAAGGTCGCCGACACCTCGACAAATCGCCAACAATCAGTAACAAAGTTTTTGATTTCTCGCCGCTTCTTAGTGAAATTGTTAACGTTTTCAACACAATCAAGGAAGTAATTGGAACGTACAATACTTAACTATCAGCATTTGTTTGCAATCGTGCCCAGACCAATCACTGGTTTTCCACTAGACGGTCAGTGACTGTTGCAAAAAATGATAATATTGACAGCAAACAATAGGACGATGTGACAGCAAAAAGGTCTTATTGTTTACGGATGAGAATGTTATCATCGTTACAACAAAATTGCCACATGAAGTTGGTCAAGGTATTGGATAGAAGTTTACTAAACACTGTAGACACGAAAACGAACACGTTTTGTTAAAATCTTCCATTTTCAAAATCGACTGGCTGGACGTGTTGCAGTAATCTAGTCAGGTAAAGAACCGTGTCTTGTTACAAAAAAAATAGATCTAGAAACAGTAACGTTTTACGGGTATAAAATATTCTTTTCAGCTATAGAAAACTGAATGTTATCAATCAAAACGTGACCAAAACTTGGCCATTTGCAGAAAAAAAAGAAATAAACATTTGAAAACAGAATTGCCTAAGGAGCAATCAGCAAGCAGTGCGCTTTACTTTGGCACAATGGTCTGATTTCTTTGCCTCTTTTCACGTTCCCGCGCACAGATGATAAAGATTACTTTTTTTTAACGGTACAACTATGGCGCGTACAATAAGATGAAAATGAAAGTTTCGATTAGTTTTTGCTATAATTCACTTTCGTTGGGTGCCATAGACATAATAGACAGATGATAATGAGATGGCGGTACTGTTATTTTTATGGCCGGCCTTGTGATATATCGAGAGACTGATTTGATGACTCATTGAAATTGTAGGTTCACAATGATTGGCTTGGAGAAAATATAGAAAATATACAGTGTGTAACGATAACAATGATTTAATTAGTATCATCACTTGAGTTCAAATAATGAAAGCTATTATTGGCAATTCTTCGATGATATTTCAATAACTAACCTGATGTAGAACTGACACTGTTTTTATTGCAATCAATTAGGTACCTACTTACCTAACCTATTCATCTAAAATTATCTCAGCCAAAAGTAATTACAGGCTTCATTCGTCATCAGCCAGGCACAACAAGGAAATAGACTTGATATTTCCAAACATCCAGAAGAACCGTAAATATTATTCTTAGAACCTCTACCTCGATATGCAGATGCAGCTGACCCAAACAGGTACAAACAATGAACCGAAGACAATCAATACTTACTTATAACAATTCGCTATAAAATAGAATGATTCACGTCGCATTGTCTATGCACGGTGCGTCAATCATAGGAGGAATTCAAGGGCACGATGACAACATATTCGCTGCAGTTCAAAATACAATAAAACATAGAACTTCAACATAAATATAAATTGGCGGGAAATAAAATGATGTAAGTAGCTATAATAAAATAAGACAATCATGGTGAGATAAATGATGATCCAAACACGATTGTTTAACTTCTTCGTGGAGCAACAAAGTCTTAATAAATAAACAATATTTATATCTTGCATTCATACCTATCATAATTATCATAACATCATGCGGTCCTGGCATCCGCATCCGCACGGGCGCTTCGCTCTCTTTCCGTAAGTGAGACGGAGAACAAAGCGCCCGTAACGACGGCCGAAACTACGGATTTCGCTTATGAAGTAGGCCTCCTGTATTCCCCGAAAGCTAAGCAGAGGTCCAAGTATACTACCTTTATAACACATACATACATTTTACCAGTTATGTTTAATAATAATACCAGCCTGTTACTGTCTCACTGCAGGGCAAAGGCCTCTTCTCATACAGAGAAGGCACGAGCATTGATCACTACGCTTGCTCAAGACGGGTTAGCGATTTCAGCTTATATTAGAAAAAAAATTGTTTTATAACATTATTTTGTTAGAGAAAAGGTTGTATTATACTCGTATGATTACTTATATTTTTAAATTTCGGTATTGCGTTTATAATGTACGTCAATATAAACTCGTTTTGAAGTTTATAATTCGAATATTACGTTATGAGAGTAGATACATTTTATGACACCCAACCCAGTAACAACTAACACTTTTCCCGACCCCAGAACCCAAGACCTTCTGTTCATCAGAGCGTTCGCGACCGCTAGACCAAGGAGGCAGTCAGATACATTATAGATGTTAGTATAGTGTTTCCCGCGATTTCGTCTGCGATCCAGGATGAAAATTAGCCTATATCCTCATAACCCGCTAATGTCTCGCTGATGGTGGCGAGTGTGTTGGATCATTCGGTTCCCTACAAAATGGTTGAGCTGGATGGTGCTGATCCACGCGTCATGTTCGTGAACGGGCGCCGTCAGTTGAGACTGGTCATCTCTTATCTGCCAGGGCTTATTTTTAATCTTATATTTTGAATAGTTTTGATAGTTTTTGTACATTGTGCTCACATATAGAAGCAACAAGAATAATGTACCCAGGATTTTGTAATGTTCTATATTTAAAAGAGTGTCCTTGGAGTTTCTTGCCCGTTCTTCTCCATAAAGATCTACGTTTTGGAATGGGCAAGTAGCTTCAACTTTCTAACTGATCGACTATTTGACAATTCAAAAGTGCCTGTAAATGGTTTAATTGAAATAAATGCTTTGGGATTGAGTTTGAGTCATGGTCTACCCATGTGCCAAATTTCATGCAAATCCGTTGAGCCGTTTTAGCGTGAAAGCGTAACAAACAAACTCACTTTCGCATTAATGATATTAGTTAGGATTCACATACGGATCTTTACTTTATTATGTAAAATAAAATATAACAATAATTCTTAACCAAACTTTGAGAGCTTCGAGTATCTATCAATTTAAATTAAGCATAAAGTCACGATATTTAAATTTACTTGAAGTTATAAAAGCTATCTAAAGATCACCTTTCCATGTAACTGTTGATTTCAATTCTCCGAGCATTTAACTAAATTGCACTATTATGTAAAACTAGCTGCAGCCCGCGGCTTCGCCCGCTTGAACCCTGATTATTTTTCAAAAATAAAAGGAGTCTAAGTTACTCCTTATAACATAAGCTATCTGCCAGTGAAAGTCCCGATGAAATCGGTCCACCCGTTTCGGAGATTAGCCGGAACAAACAGAGGGACAACAATTTTTAAATTGTTTCTTTCTTATAAGTACTACGACACAACTTAGATGTAGCATCGGAAAATTTCGTGAAACCGATCACCATCCGAACTGAGTGCGCCTTCAAAATTACCAATCTTCATTACAGCTTTAGGTAATAATGATCTTTACGCAAACGCAATAACTTGTATAGTCATTTAACAGAAATACATTCGTAAAATTGAAATGAAAGAATGCAAATTATGCTACATCTAAGTTGTGTCGCAATGTACCGGATACTTTCATATTAGCATTTAGTAACAAGCCGACATTTTGACATTACAAACAGACACTTCAATTTTATTTATTTGTATACAGATACATGTATATGATGGAGAAGGGGACAAATATGATCAAGATTACTGTTAAACATTTAAGTACCTACCTACTTTCCTAAAAGTCTGTTAAAACTTTTGGGACAAATCTGCGGGACTAGGAACTCCACGAAGAACCTTACTATGAATTATATCGGTAAACTGTTTACCTAAATCTTCTTCTTCTCTCGAATCACTGCTGTCATTGATGTGGTGAAAAGATTAGCCTATTAGCAAGGACTTGACGATTAACACGTTCAGTGGGTTCACTCAAGTCGCATATGGGATGCCGGGAACCGTAGCGGAGGGCTCATTTTAAATGTAGGTTTTTCTTAGCGACTTCTGCATTATAAACTGTGAAAATTAAATCAGTTGTATATTTTAACAAGATTTCAATCCTAATGCCGGTGAGACTCCTCGAGGGTTAACTTTAGCGCAAACGTAATGCCGGTGACCCTCCTTTTTTTTTTTTATGACTCCTCCCGCTCTGGGCGGAGCGAGAGGGAGTGTCAGACTTTTACTGACTAATACCCACCCGTGCTCCTTCCGTTGCCTGTGTGCCGGGGCCGCGATATCCCTTTCGGACAAACTCGCAACCCTGGCAGGCATTGGCCCTTACGGACCCCGTCAGTTGGTGCTGACATCTCTTTGAGGCGCGCGTGGAACACAACGCGCCGTCGACCCGGGCCTGGTCCTAATCGGACGGCGAGCTACCCATTGCCCACCATCCGCAAGCCCGCGCCTACGGTGGCCGGAAGCCGGCTCGCGACTCCCGACGCCTGGGGCGTCTCCTGCGGCGACTAGGGGCGCGAGGGCGCGCTTCTTGCATTTCCCTCGCGCGCTCCGCCTCCTCCTTCGCGAGCATTACTGCTTCGCAGAAGGAAGTGACGGCTTCCCATGCACTCTCGCTCCGGACCATGGCCTGAACCAGGGCCAGACACGAGAGATCGCCGCTGCCGATCGCCTCCGTGAGGACACGGCGGTGCCCCGCCCAAGCCGGGCAGACCTCCACCGTATGCTCCACCGTGTCCTCCGGGCGATCCACACAATGGTACCACCCGGGCGTTTCCTCCCGCTTTATCCTGAACAGGAACCTCCCGAAGCCGGTGACCCTCCTGGAGTCAACTTGCAACATGTATGGCGGCATGGCGGATTAACTCTATGAAAAATAGGTGAAGTCGAAAGTGTTAATGAGGCTGCAACACCAGCAGCCTAATTGCGTACAACACACTATCACTCACAATCTGATTGGTTTTGAAGGATATCGCTAATCCATAGTTTCATATGTTTGGAAAATTTGTCTGCTCAACAACGTAAATAACGCAATGAATGTTGTTGAACTGTCAAAATGAAAGCCATTGCCACTGTGTGTTACACAATTACCCCGCAGGGTGCGTCAGACGAAGTTAGAGTGCTACAATGATATTTGACGCATGAATGATATTTACAGGGGGGCGTAGTAGGTAAACATTTGGGTTTAAAGTGAGTCTGAGTTTGAGAAATTTGTTGGGAAAACAAGATGGCGACGTTAGTTCCGATTTTGGCCACGCGTCAAAATAACCTTGTAACGTTGTACATTTAAGTTTTGCCTCTCGTCGAGGAGTTTTTAATTATGAAAAATTAACCTAATTATTACCATGAAAACCAAAACAGTTTGTTATCGTAGGTGGCCAAAATCTTCCCAGATGAAAGATAATGTTAATGAATGTTTCTCCAACCAAACAATATGACGTTAGTTGATTTAATTACGAGTGTGTAAATGGAAGAAAGTGTGAGACGCTAATATACAATCTAATGTCATTAATGTAAACGTATCGTGTGAACTCCCTCTTACAATACTGCTTTACTTTTTTAAACGTCAGCTAATGTTATATAGCCATACATTATCGTCACGATAATGGAGAATTAATTATTAAAGATGGTAAATTACGTAATGTATAAATAACACATGACATCACGCCTTTATTTCCCCGAAGGATTAGGCAGAGGTGTACCTATAGTACACCCACATTTCACCAGGTATGTTTAAGTCCCATGTTATAGGGAGCGAGCCTATTGCCATCAACCGGGCACAAATCTAGACTCCGGGCTGTTACTGAGAAAATTCTAATTGAAAAACCCAATATCAGTTTGCTCGACCCGGGAAACTAACCCAGGACCTCATGCTTGCGGCCACTAGACCAACAAAGCAAAGAAAATTACATTTTTCCAATCTAAAAATAAAAGAAACCTATCCGATAAAGATCGCAAGCAATGCAATGTTGGCTGGTAATATTTCACAAACAAACGACGAATTAATTGAATTTAAATCAAGTAACAGGACAGTAAAGTCCTAAATTGATTGGCATTTGTTTTACAATGTACCTAATGAATTTGTTGGTAACACTTCATGGCAGACAAATTGTTGGGTCGATGTAATGCACGGTAATTAGAACATTGGAATAATTGAATACTAGTGGACTGTGAAAGCACTGGCGCTAGCTAGTGGCTAACTGGCTACTAACAATACGACTGACGATGTGAGGAATTTGGTGAAAGAATACAAGATTGATTTAATTAAAAAGGATTTTATTGGATCTCAGCAGAGCACACAAATACATGACAAGACAGTTGACAGCGCAAGAGAGAGACAACATAAAATAAAGTGACAGAAGACGATTGCGTTTCGTTAATATTTCTAACACTATGAACCATGACCTGTCTGAACATGGGCTCTCCAAACTTTCGCGCATGTTCTCTCACTCACACTCGCCACATGTCACCATTTGGTTCCTAAAAAATGTTATTGCGCAGCCTTCTGTGCAAAGTTCGCACCAGCCATTCATCGGCCGTAGTTTATTATACTCGTAGTTTGCTTACCTGCTTGGCGTGAGTAACGCATTGCATGTTGCACGAACTAAATAATTCCGAAAATCGCAATTTCACACAAATATTTTAATCAATTGCGAGAACTTCAAATTCCTAAGTATCGTTGATTTGTTGCTACTGGTTAAAGACTATGTAATTTGAGCTCACGTCAGGACCTTGAAGGAAATCGTTTAACAAAAGGTTGTTCTGATCAAAATTCGGTTGATAATTGAATAACATGCAATATTTACGTTTACAAGGCAAACTTACAACAATTACTACAATTTTTTTAAACACTTCTCCGTTTATTAATTTGCAAAGCAAAAATGCATTTCACAATTTTTCACATTCACTGTGGGCAAATTTTGCAATAGGCCGAATTTAATGCGACCTTGGGTTGATTAAAAAAAAGTACTGTCAGAACAGAACGTGCATTCGGATATCCTGATCGAGTAATATTGTTCAATTTTTCTAATCGATGAAAAACGTGATGATAACGATTCTATATGGGCATCACGCACGATTGAGGAATAATTGACAATCGTAAAAGTGTATTATTTCATAATGGCTATTGTGTTTGCTATTATTAGCGTATGTAATGTACGTTAAATCGCTCGTGACCCGACGTACGAGGGTGCAAGTTATTGCAATAGTAATTTATCAATAATTGCCGGTCCCTATTATTATACGAATAATTGCTCACGGCTTCATGGCGAGTAATATTCGTCTTTGTAATCGTTCGAATTTCAAAACTGTCCATTGGCAATTTTGATGGAAATACAAACGAGACGTCAATCACGTCGGCGAATAAAAAGTTTTGATTATCTATGGTTATTATATAGTTAGTAGTTATAAAAGTGAAAAATAAAAACTTTTCCAAAAAAAAAGCAACCGACTTCCGAAAAAAAACACTACAAAGTGAAAAATAACTTTAATTTCGGAAGTTTACACAAAGTGTCTTTGGTTTGGAATTTTCGTTTTTTGCTACAGACTTCCGAAATTAACTTATTTTTCACTTTGTAGTGTTTTTTTTTCGGAAGTTGCTTGTTTTTTTTTGTTGAAAAGGTTTTTTTTTTTCACTTTTTAGTTGTGGTACCTACCCCACACATATGCAAATACCAGTACCTGCTATAAATAACAGTCACAGGAAATTATCATCATATCATCCACATATAATAAGTGGGAAAAATACGTATTATGAAAGCTTACTCAAAAACTATCCAATCCGAGAGCATTTCATACAAAAAAGGAATTTTCAAAATCGGTCCACAATTGACGGAGAAATCGACGGACATACATAAAAAAACATACATACGCGTCGAACATATAACCTCCTCCTTTTTGGAAGTCGGTTAAAAACTTAAAATTATAAATAAATCTGAATTTTAAAAAAACTTTTCTGTCTTGTGTGTCTGTTTATGTCTTTTTAGCCGACTGTCTTGATTTTGAAATTCTAAAGAGCAAAAAAACCTATTATTATTCATATTATTATTATATCTAAAATCTTTTTGAAAATCAGTCACAAGAAACTTTCAGAAAACAGATTCAATAATATAACACGCTTTTATTTATAAAATGTAATGTTTGTGCTTGCCGGCATTATAATTACAATTATATACTTCTTTTATGTTAATACTATTTAAACTATATACTTATTAAGACGACACTGTAAAACACGTCTTGATAAGTCGCATTTTATTACTCAACCAGTATCTATTGTTATGAATTTACCATTTTTTTTTTTTTTTTTTTTTTTTTCATAATATAATAATTGTTAACATTATTGGCTGTCTGCACTAATTTGGGCATCTATTAAGGCGACGATAACTGACTTTTAATGACTTTAAACTAAAGATTACGTCTAAACGAGTGGTGACGGTGTTAATGATTTGGAAAAAATATATGTTAAATTAGAGCATTTTCTTAATAGCTTTATATATTAATAATTTTGATTATGTTTGTATTACATAGTGAAATTAATTTGTAAAGTTATGTCTAACTCGGATAAAAAACTGAGAATCATGCTAAATCTATCAAGCATATTTTTCTGAAACCTTCACCATTTTAAAGATAATTTAATGAATGATCTTTTAGTATACGTGTTCTATTAAACTACATTTTGTTTTATGTATAATAAATTAATAATGCGTCTAATTTGGGACAGCGCTCCTGGATGGGCGAGTCCTATTACTGGCTGGACGTACGACGCGTTGCGTGAGCTCAGCACAGAACACGCAAGCTAACCACTCAAGGTCACTGGTGTAAATCTGCGCCATAAACTGTAATATAGGGCCAGTTTCACGAACAAAAATTATCGCAAAAAAAATTGTTCCCTGTTGATAGCAATAGTTTATTCAGCCTACAATTTTCCCTCTGGTGGGCCACAGGCCTCCTCTCTTCGAGAAGGAGTGGGCTGTAATCTACCACGCGGGCCCAGTGCGGTTTAGGTGGCAATAGGCTCGCCCCCTATAAACTTAACTGGCGAAATGTGGGTGTACCTACCATGGGTACATAGCTACCTCTGCCTGATCCTTCAGGGAAACAAGGTGTGCTGTTTTGTTATATAAAAATAAAGGAAGAAAAACGGCTTATTGCCGTTCATCGTCCGCTCATACTTACCTATGTAAGTAAAAAGAAAATGCATAAGAATGAGAAGGTCTTGACATTCAATAGTTAACTAATTCTATCTAACGGATGCTCAGTGTCATGTAAATAGGTGAAATGAAATCACTTAGTGCTGCCAACCTCCTTGCTTCTCATTGCTCAAAGTTGCCAAGTTTAAAACTATTTAGAAAGACTTTTCTTTCGTTAAAAGAGAAAAAGAAATGCGTTAATTCGACATTTAAAAGTTTATGTGACTTTTCTCGTGATGCTCTGCTCAACTTTCGAGATTACATAATATTAATTTATGTTTATTTTCAAACAAGATAATATTTACATAATTATAAGCTTACAGTCTTCAAATAATATTCATCAAAAAATTCGTCCGCAACGTTGTCAACAGGAAAAGTGCCCAAAAGGCTGGCAGCATTGCCGTTATTTAAATTGTAATTCAATTTTGTGCGTTGCTTATTAGATGTAAGTGTGTATTTAAAATTCTTTCGCAAATAGAATGCCAACAATATTGCAGAAATATAAAAATTCCTACCTACCTAACTTATTATTTACCCGCAACGTACCTACTGATACTGGTTGTAAACTTGATACTTTACTATTGCAAAATATATTACTATCCGTTGGTAAGCACACTACCTACATATCAACGGTACTCTTTACGAGTCGTAGGCAGTAACAGCAACAGAACAGGTGACTAGGACATGTCGCATTTTATTAGTGTTTTTAGTACTTAGCGGCCATTAAAATATTATAGGAAGGTAATAAATACTTTAACTAAGATAAGCAACTGAAGTAAGTGTTACTTAAAAACGAAATAATAAGTAGGTACTACGTGTGGAAATCGGACTACGGTTCGTCAACTATAGCATTCCTCTGCTGAACATATGCCTCTACCAGGCTGCACCACAACACCCAGTCCTCCGCCTTCTGCATCCAATCTGCCCCTGCCACCTTTTTCAGGGCATTGCTCCATCTAGTTTGGGGGGCATCCCACACTACGCTTGCCCATACGTGAACTACGGTAGCGGCTCTGAAATGTAGGTGGGCAGGACTTGGGTCGACTTGGTGATCGCTGGTGTAGCAGAGTGATTGCCGAGAAACGGTAGAAAGTGCGTTGGCAGACCAACAGCCAGGTGAGTGAATGCCCGAAGATCGCGGGAAAGACCAGAGAAGGATGGCTCAACAGGGAGGAGGTATATACTCAGCAGTGGGTGGAACAAGACTGCCAATGATGATGATGACGTGTAGAAGCGTAATTGGGCGTATCATACTCCCCTAAGTTATAACGTACGTTACGTTCAATAAGCCGGGATTATACCTGAAGGCGTGATTCTGATTTTGAACTTGTTTGACAGCAGACGGGCGCGACATGACAGTGCGACGCGACTCCAGTAGAACAATTTCTATGAAAACTTCATGGAAATTGTTCTACTTGAATAGGTTCGCGCCCGTTCTTAATATGAAGTAGGTAGGTAAATTCAGGGAGTAGACAGGTAGTAGTAGGTATTATATAATTTTCTATGGTAACCTACGAACAAAGATTATGTGAAAGTAAAGGAAACTAGAGATACGTAAAGACATGCTCTCTTCATTTAAAGGTGTGAATACTCGTACAAGTTCGTGCGGCTTCAACACGACTTGTAATTCGAATACACGAGTAGTTTGAATGAATGTGTTGGATTCTTGGGAATAATCAAGAACAAAGAGAATGAAAGTAAACAGAACTAAGGACACGATTTTCGTGAATATCTGCCTAAGTACAGTCAGGGAGATATTAGATTGGATATTCAAATCTCAACGGTCATTCTTTGACAGTTATTTATTAATGCGTGTCAATTTGCTTCACAATGAATTCCCCTGAGTTTTAGAAAAAGTTTGCTTTTATCGACCGTCGTCTCTGTCACATATAGCTGTGTAAGGCCTTTTTTACACACGGCTACACATCAAGCTATACATTTCCAGTTTATGCTGATCTCGCATTGTATAGGATTTCCGTACAATGCGAGGTCAGCTTGTAAAATTAATGTCATGTCACCTCACCATAATTTTGAAGGATATTGCTAATCCATTGCTTCATAGGTTTGAACAATTCGTCTGCTCAACAACGTATATTAACTCAATGAACGTGGGTGAACTGTCAAAATGAAACCCATTTCAATCAATTGTCATTTTATGTGTGTTACACAAATACCCTGCTGGATACAGTATATGGGAATCGCCCTAGAGGCTAGAAAGAAAAGTTCCTCTAAAGTGAAAACATAATTTGAACTTACCGATTTCAATGTCCTTCGCTTTTATCACCTGTAACAGAAAAAAAAAATCTAATTAATAGGTATACTTAATCAATTATTTTAATGATGTAGATTTATCAAACAACATCACCCTAATTAGCAAACATTAACGAGGTGAACAGCATTAATTAATTAGCATACCAAATACCTATGCAATAATATTTTTTATCAAAAATATTATGTCATCAATCTATATCCGTCAAAAAAAAACTTCACGTTTTATTTCTTCGTTTATTCACGAATCACAAAACGAACTTAGCAAATACAGTATTCTTCTGCTGTTTTGTGTGGTTATTGACTAATCTGGTGTCAGAGTTTTTATACCATCCATGGGCCTCTGACTGGCTTCGATGTTTTCCTTCACCGTTGTTGAAGCAAGTGATAATTATCTATAGAATACGCATATGATTTTTTTTTTGTTTTGTTGAAACTACTGTTTGAAATTCATAATTCATAATTTTTAGCTATATCTATTATGTTAATTAATGTACAAAATATTTCAGACACAATGCGAATTGTTATATGAATGAATAAATAAATATCCGAAAAGAGACAAAGAAAATAGACAAGAAGATCCGAAGAGTGAGTGAGTGAGTGAAAGTGACTGTGTTTATTTATTTATTTTGTTCACCAACAATTGTATGCACTGGTAGTTTATGCAAATTAAACAGAAGCAACAAATCAGAATAAAGTGTGTGTGTTTATTAGATGATATTTACTGAATTCCTTTTAATGATAATATAATGAAGGTATGAGGATCATAATTCGTGATTAATTTAGTAGACTAATTAACTATCTCTTTTAAATTCGAGATTTTTTTAATTTTTTTTTTTATTATTAAACGAATTTTATTTCAGAAGTTTATTTGAAGATAATCCTAAGAAGGTGGATTGGGATTCAGACAGCAGAATCCGTTTATTGATAATCAAGAATAAGGCTGCAAACAGATTTTATTTGTCAATTTGAATCAATGATCTACGAGACAATACAAACAAGACAATAAAACAACAATAAAAACAGACAAGACAGAGATCGTACATAGCCAAATAACAGCAGCAAAAAAAAAAACAATTTAGCTAACGATATTGTAGCCTGTAGTAGCGCACACATTTGATTAAAGAGCAGTTATATCACAGATTATGTAACACAAGGCACTTAATTATCTGACTATCTCGGTCTAGAGCTTGCGCGCGCGACTGCAGAGCGTGGGGATCGATATCCTGGCCGGGAAAAGTGTATAGGGTTTTCCATCTTATTGTTTTCCGTAGCAACTTGGAGGTTACAAGCCCGTTTAATGGCAACAAAGTCACCTCCTTGCATGGGAACTATTTTTATTAAACGTATTGGCGGATACGGTGATATGATGGTGTACCTTTTTGCTTTCGGGGGCAATTCTCCAAAAGGCGCCCGGGCTTTGTGGATAAGACCGGTGCGAGAGATTTTTTCCTCACTAAAACCACCCATGTGGACACCATCTGTTACGGAAATCCTCTTCCTAACCCTTTGAGGTTCTAAACGAATACAAATCTAAACTAATACAAAGTGAAAAGATTAGATTTTTTGTATGTTTGTTTAATACGTTTTACTAAAATGGCTAAACAGATTTTAATGAAATTTGGCACATGGGTAGACCATGACCTAGGTTAGGACGTAGGACTTTTTATCCCGATATTCCCACGGGATCAAGACTTATGCGGGTGAAACCGCGGGGCGCAGTTAGTATTATACAATGTGTAATAAAAACCGTCCGATCCGAAAAGGGCACATAGGCAACACTGCAATAACTTTACCAAAAAGTAATTTAAAAAAATATATTAATAAAAATAAAAAGTTATTGTATTTTAAATTCACGTTACCAAAATAAAAAATAAAAATAATATAGGTACCTAATAAGTATTTATAAAAAATTGGTAAATTTTCAACAGGGGTAAAAAATTAGGACCCGCTAAACAACGGCCCCCGCGCCCCATACCACATTGAAAAAAAAATGCGGCGAATATTTTTTTTTCTTTTTTCCTGGAAATTACCACATAAATAAACTCTCTGTACGATTCTTAACAACACCCTCCCGGATCAGACGGAGTTTTTGTTACACGTTGTATAATACCAGGCACAATCATTATTAGATGCTTTACAACAAACAACGGAAACTGTTTGCCGAAGTTGTAACCGTTGTTCCCACATCTATCAGCCGGCAGTGAAAGTGAGATCCCAGATAAGTGATTGATGATACCATTATTAAATTGTTTTATTATTGTCTTGTGTGACAGTTCGGTTAATTTGTACTGGCGTTTTATTATCTGTGGCGCTGATTGATACGTCAAAGTTTGAGATGAATTGGAACTATCTTATTTATTTGTTGCGATCTTCTTTCCTTTTATAGCTTCATGTTTTGTCATGTAAATAAAAACGCGACTTCGACTACAAATGTTCTTTCTATGTTCTAGAAAAAGTATAAAAGTAGCTGACAGCGAAACAATTTGCATTTTATGTACTTTTGTCTCATATTTTGTACTAAATGATTATTGTAATACATTCTACATTTTACGGCTGTACAATGTACATATTTTTCTTTCATTTTCATTCTATTCCAATTCCAACCACAAAGCACAACAAAAAAGCCACAACTAAAAAGTAATAAAAGAGGGTGTGTGCATATGACACACGATAGAAGTGAAAACTTATGACTAGAGCCGAGTATATGCGATTCAGCGTTACCGACCGACTGGAACCGAGTATACCCGATTCAGAAAGAGCGCTAAGTGAGCCAAAAATTCTCACTCCAAAAAAACATACGACCGCGTTCATAAATAGAATGCTAACAAATCTAATTCACACATCGCGTACTTTCATACGACGACACTGAAGTCTATAGGGACGTCACATATGTCACTAGGAAGAGTTCTCCCGTCAACTTGCGCTGGCGCGTGACAACACGATTTCTATGATACATCGCGCCTTTGTATGCAATCGTATGCATTCAACTACATATCAAATTTAATGTAAGCTCCGTTTCTCTGAAGAAAAGAGTACGCTAATGTCAGTTTGCATTGAAGATGCTGTGATGTGGCTTTGTGAACTTAATTCATAGTGGTTAAGTTTTTTTAAATCTTTCGTTATTGAAAGCTGGTAGGAATATTAGAACAGTTATCAGGAGTGTTCAGCCTGATCTAACCTGAGTTTTTAGGAGAATCTTAACTACTTTGTGACGCTTGATCAACGTTACAAGATCATTGGACCAAGTGAGGAGTAACGTAAAATATAACTAAGTAGGTGTAAGCAAAACTCCTTTGTTACAGTCAAACTATCTAGTTATACTTACCTTCAAATAGTAACAATTCTATTGGGAAATATTTACTTGATCCTCTAAAACCTTATTGACCTTCTAATGATGAACGCTGTGCCAAATTAGTCACAGTTACTTGGATATTTGGTATTTTTAGGACACCAAAATAGGAATTATCTGAGGTTCACAAAAAGAGGCGCATTCCTTATATTAGAGTCTCATTAATATTTTTAGGAAAGCAAAATGGGAATTATTCGAGGTTCGATACATGCCAATTTTATCGAACAGCGTGGTTTGTGTGAGCATATTTGAAATTCACAAAAAGAGAGATTCATTATATTAGAGGCACATTAATATTTTTAGGAAAGCAAAATAGGGAAATATTTCAATGTGGATTGTGTGAGCATAACCCGCTACAAGTTAATTTGACGGTCTTAGGGCAATTAACTTTAAATAGCGCGTGGATAGAACATTTCCTCGTTTCCGATTCATTTCACTGACTAACTTCCTTCAATTAATGTATCATCACGTAGGTAGCTAGTCATTACCTCTATTTACATAGACCACAGCTATAAATATCACTACGCTTGCCGCGGTCGGTTCGTGGATGGGTGACCATCCATTACATATCGAGACCCCTCCGTGCTCGGCAAAGCGCGTTAAGCCGTTGGTCCCAGCTTTCATTCGTAGACCTTTGACAGTCGTTACGTGTAGTCAAAAGTCCAAAAGTCTCAAAACCAATCTTACCAAGGGATATCATGTTACCCGGGCCAGTTACTGGTTTCAGTCGCTCGATGTAAAATACTGGTAATAAGCCATGATAGGTCTATGAGATCACCTCATAGGTTGACCAATGAGATGCCATACAGAAAAAAAAAGCAACTGCCCCAATATGAAAAGGAATAGTCCGTTCCGTGGTCCATTCTGAATTCAAAATTAAAACAAAGACTTACCACACACGGATATTCATCTGTATTTCGTTTCCAAACATAGGTAAATATTAGATAATTACTTACCGCGAAATATTATGAAGATCAAATTACGTAAGGCAATTAAGAACTAAATATTTGTTCTAGAATTCTGTTTAATTATTAATTTTATTGTTATGTTTGATAAGTAAGCCGTAATAAAATTTGTTGAAAATAAGTATTCAAATAAAATTATACTTTTATGGAATGAAAAAAAATTGTTTTTTTGTACCGTAGAGTAATTAGTTTTAGATCCCACAATATTATGGATAAGTACTTAATGTGGAAATTTAATTACGAAGCAAATTGACACCCTACCACTCCAATTTGCGTTATTATAGCTATATCAAACAACTGTCAAAGAATAGCAGTTGTGATTTGAATATACGGATAATTTAAGTTGATACTCAATTTGCCTAATAATTAAATTCCTAGACATTACCTACTCGACCTATTTCACGAACATATCAATCGATAAATTCTTCAATAAAATAGGTAAGTACCTTGTTTTCTGAGGAAATCCCCAAGTAGTAAATAAAGTCAGTTATTTATGGGGTAAGCATAAATAACTCATTGCAAAGGACTACGGTAACTAATTACAGTAACAACACATTTCCCTAGCCACTCGGAGCTAGCTTACAACCAGACAGGTAGAAATATAAATCGAACTGTCGACAGCTTCAGTCAAGTTTAATGTTAACCCGTAACTTAAACAAGTTATAAACTCTTAACTGCATAACCGTAAACGGTAACAAATTAACTTGATACCGTGAACCGTCAAAAAACTTGATATGAATGGCCGAAAATATTTCTCATTTAATGAAATCTCTACCATCTCGCCCACCCTTCCAAACGCAATCGCTTTTATGTAACATATAATTATCGATTACTTTCACATTGAAAGTTCTCCGAAGGCGAGAACCATAAAGTATTGAAAAAACAAACGAGCAATTATTCTTAAAGCGTCGATAATCCATTATGAGCTTTATGTCCTTTCTGAATCGAGTATTCGATTCGATTCTTAAGGCTTCAGTAATGTGTCAGAGGAAAGCTGACGACCACCGGGGCATCAAGCTTTGCAGCAATAAAGCATTAGTGTATTGAATATAGATTCAACTTGTAAATGATATACAACACGTCCAGATATTTCGCTTTGAACTGTGAAATAATGCTTCTGGATGTCAATTTACATCTCATCCATATTTCATTTTGTATTTTATGTCCGAGGTCATACGTACCCATAACACTGTAAAATATGTACCTGCTTAAAATATCTCAATTTAATGTAGGTACCTATAGGACTTCTGCTGCGCAACAGGATATGCGTCGAAAATAGGAACTAAATACGGAAAATTGGTAAATTTTATCGTGGGTACCTTATGGCACAGCGATGTTTGGTGGTCCGATCCATTGCTTATAAACGATGATATAAAGTAAATAAAACAAAAAAAAATACTGCTTAACTTGCCAACAGTCATTAACAAATCATATCAGCCGATATACAATGACAGCAAATTGGTTCCGTTCCGATTGCATAATAAAATACATATGGCTGCCGTGTTTTGGCGCCAATCACCCAATCGCCCCACTACATTCCAATTTCAAAAGTCGCTATGTAAACAAGTTGTAAGTGGCCAGTGTTGTCCACAGTTCCGTGTGGAGCGGAAGCGATGATGGGTGCGATTCGTAAACTACATAGGAGTGGTGCGATTCTATGTGCATCAGCTTTCATTTCTCCGAAGAGCCGCCGGCCGCAAAAAGTTGCGGAACCACCGTCCGTCGTGGCGGGTCGGCCCGCCTTGTGGGAGTGACGAGTTTACAGTGTGAAGTCGATACGGTACGAAAGTTTATTAAGCGAGCCTCTGAGGTCAATGCCCGCGAATCCGGAATAAACGATAAATTCCTAATTTGGTCTGTTGACCATAAATGGCCTGAAGTGCAGAAGGCTAATCAATCTCTTCATTCATTTGGATTCTTAATATTTTTTAACAACAGCTTTTGCCATTAAAAGAGGTCAAACGAATCAGTAGGCAGCTTGGTACAACATTATGAAATATAATATATATATTTTTTTTTATTTTTTATTTGATTTCCTATAAGTAATATAGAAAATCAAATTTAAATATTAATACATAAATAATAACATAATTTAATAATAATGAAAATACTTTTAGGAATTTAAATAATAACTACCTACATTATTCTTATGCAATACACAAAATTAAAATAACTAATATAATATATATACACAAACCTAATAATATACAATATATACATAATTATACACCCAATTAAAAACATCTAATAATATTGTAAAATAACCTTTATTATTAAATTGGTTACTGGTTGGTTTACCTAAAAAAAAACACATGAAGCCATAACATATTCAAAAAAGTAAATGTATTTAGTTCTAAAAACTTATTGTCATCCTCTTTTTGTCATGAACATTGGCCAATGTTTTGTTTATCAAGAAGGTGTTTTATTATTATATTCTCATTTATTCTAATAATCATTATTTATACGTATGTATATTGCAATAATGGGTACAAACAATTTATAACTAATTAATTTATAAAAGTAGCAAAATTATATACTAACTTAACTAAAACTATATTATTTTTATTTTATTACTTATTCTAATAATATTGAATTACTGCTTAGCCTTCTTCCTCTCTCCTTTTTTTGCTGTGCCCGACAGGGTCCATATTGCTCTCTTACTTATTATACCATCTATGTAATACATATGGAATGCAATAAAAAATTGAGTATTGAGTATTTTCTTTATTTAAAAAAACAATGCATCAAAAAATTATCATCATTAAAATTAATGATCCAGTAGGAATGTAAAACAAAACACGAATTGTTTTGATAGACATCAAAATAACGCATGAGAACATAATCATTAATCTTTTTTCTGACCTATTCATAATCATTACGTAATTTATGTAATGCCATGGTCAGCACATCCCGTGCTCAGTTCATTTTTACAAAATTAAAGTCAATAAACAAAAATAAATTAAACGATCTCGCCGTGAAACAATGGAGCTGCGCTACGGGAAAGTGAAAGGGCACGGATTCACCGGCTCGGCCGGAGTGGTTATAGCATCGTCGGCGAGGCCTTTGATCGCGGACGCACGCGCGCACCGTGCGAACCAACCTCATTGGGTCACCGGTGGTAATACACCTGACACCTGTCAAATAAAGCTGTCAAAATGACGTTGGGTGTATGGATGAACGGTATTGTCACGTGCTCGTGGTGAACTCTGGCAAAGTACGTAATGATAATGAGGTTCTGTCGTATGTCTGTGCTGGGTTAAGTGGGTAGGTTACTCGTCTTTGGCCTACTAATAAGTGGGCATAATATAATAGCATATTCATTCATATTGAGGGGACTACCACCAAGCTATATTACCTTTTTATTTTGGAGGTTTTTAATGTAGAGGACAGAAACAATTTTACAAGAGGTTGCATAAAGATGAAGATAACAAACTCAAGACGATCTATTTTAAATGAGCTACGCTGATTGGTTAAATCTTGTCAATAATAACTTACCTTCATTTATCAAAATAATTGCCTTAATCGTTGTGGACGTTATACAACACGTACGGAGCGATGCCATAACATACCACTTGTCAAAGTTGCTAATTAGTGGGCACGAATTCTCACTTCCTGACCGAATCAGTTACGTAATTCGTATACCTACATGTCGCATCCGACTTATTGATTTATTGTTTGATTCACACAGAACGTAAGTTATTATATCTACTAGATAACTGTTATGAAACTGCATGGGAAGTTGAACATATTTCCTTAATAGGTGATAGAATTTTCAACATCATTATTCTTTTGCCTTTATCCCGGGTCGGCATAACATGTTCTTGTTCCATACTAACCCATATCATAGAATTTACAAGATTTCGCGCGAAAAAACCCGTCCGCATAGAATTTACAAGATCTGGCGCGAAAAACACCGTCCAGTGTAAAACTGTAAATAAACTGATTAACTTGAGTTTACAAGATATCGCGGGAAAAAACTGTAAATAGACTGATAAATATGAGTGTGGCTTTTCTAGTGGTCTGTGATTCTGGGAGTCAAAAGTTGCAGTGGTTGGGAATAGAGTGGCGAGCTTGACAAAGTTGAAAGTGCTTGTGGCGAAAATGAAAACTAAAATGGCTCGTCCTGAATTTGACAGATTATTAACATTCGTGCCACGCAAAATCAGTGTGTCATATAAAAACGTTGGGTTTGACAAAAATCTACCGTAACCTTTTTTGACACAACAGGCATCTTTAAATTAAAATCATATGAACTTTACACCGTGGATAAACAACGGAATTAGCTTCAAATTACAACATCGACCTTGACAACTGTATAAGAAGTAGATAATTTGAGATGGTTAAGGAAATTAAATAATAGCGTTTTTGCTATAATACATCGTTTCAATTGAGGATATGGTTTAGGATTCTGCGTGTGAAGAGTTTAACAGAGTCCTTTGTTTGTTACGTGGTGCTCCTACCGATTGAAATGTTGATTTTAGGAAACACATTCAAGTGCTTTCACTTCACTATTATCGAATGTTGCATCAAAACGTTCAGCGTCTTGAAAATGAAGGATGATTTTAGAATCAAGGATTTTCCTAGCCTCCCAAAACTCGCAATATGCAAAAGGTACTGTTATCTTAGAATCTTGGACAAGAGTTGACAGCAGGATCCCGGCATAAAAGCGTTTCTTCATGGGCTGGTAACATCTATCCTAAAGATATCCTACATACTGTTATGACTATTTAATTTGGTATTTCCGGTAACTTTAAGTAAGTATCAAGTAACTCTAACCGGGTCTCTAATAAAAATCTGTTCTAAGAAATTCTTCACATTGTACGTCCTACTCGAAGCACTCTCGCTTGATTATTGTCCTGACGTACCAGGCAAACATAGAAACTAGCGATCTTTTCCTAACGAGGTGAACAAACGTGAGACCACGTACTTATCAGTTTGCCGTCAGTCAGTACGAGGTAATAAAGTTATTGTGTACGGAAAGAATTAGGACTAGAAGCAACGAAAGTTCGAGAATGACGATACTTTCAAGAATATAGCTCTAACTGTCAAAAGCTAGCACAGAGTATACCGAATAAGAAAAAATAATTAAGACAAACATACAAATTCCTACTGTTGTTGACTTCTAAGCTGTTTTGTAATAAAAAATAATCAAAAAAATCTCGTCAGCACGTAAAGGAATCAGTAGCATCAAATTATTATTCTGGCAATACTGTCCCTGGCTGTGATACTGACGTTTGAATACAGTGTAGCGTAGATTTTGACGTTTTGGCATGAGTCTGTTCCTGATTCATGAAATTGATGCTCATTGTATGGTGGACAAGTACTTTTAACAATATAAGTATCTTGTAACAATAACATCATAAGAATTAGAATATTCTTTATGATCATTGTCACAGTCATCAAACGACATTAAAGATAAAAGATGTGTCTATTACATTATATCTTTTATCTCTAGTCTTTCGGGACAGTTGCCTGATGGACGCTAAAGATTAGCATCGTTCGTCATCAGTAGTTTGTCATTGTGTCAATCAATTAGCATCTATACGAACGTCGACTGTCTTCAAGTCAAGATGACATGAGATGAATGTGATAAAATTCTATAGAATAGTAAGCTTTATTTTTCATTTATTGTATTAACTGGCCATCCATAATAAAAATAAAAATAAACATTAATTTATTACGAACAACCAAAAGATTCAGTAAGTGTTAGTAAACAGGTTTGTACTTAAAATACTATTGTAAGTAGCTGAAACTAACGAATAATTCAAGGAAAGACCACCTGGATTCTAGGGTATAAGTCTTTGCACACATTGCCTTATTATAGCGGAGGAAGTACCTGCCGCTACACCCTTTCTTTTTTTTTTTCTTTTTTTTTGTGTGGGAAATCATCAAATGACTCCTCCCGCTCTGGGCGGAGCGAGAGGGAGTGTCAGACTTTTGCTGACTAAAACCCACCCGTGTTCCTTCCGTTGCCTGTGTGCCGGGGCCGCGATATCCCTTTCGGACAAACCCGCAACCTCAGCAGGCATTGGTCCTTACGGACCCCGTCAGTTGGTGCTGACATCTCTTTGAGGCGCGCGTGGAACACACCTGCCGCTACACCATCAGGATGCTATTAGGACTGCCTCATATTCTTCTTAGGAGTGAAGCCGAGTTTTTGCGCATGATGGCATGACACCCAGTGGTATGAGTTCCCGCGAAGGCGCGAATATTCCTGAGGCACTGCAAAAACGAGGAAGTCGCAACAGCTTCCTAAAGACATTATTATATTGGTCTTTCCTGGTCGAGATAAAATAGACAAAAGAGGATTCATTCCATTTTAATTTATTGTTATAAGATCTGGCTGAATACTAGTAAAGAAGAAAAAACTTTTAAAAGTAACAAAAGATACCTATTCCATTTTCAAAATTAATTTTCATGTAAATTGAATCATTAAGATGCAAAATACAAGTTTTATTATCAAGTTATTAAAATTATAAGTAGACGAATTTTCAAGAGTTTGTCTTAATTTAAAGCAAAACGTTACCTAAACGTAATCTATTTTTTGCAAATCACGTTTTAGGTAATTACAACCATTAAGTTAACAATGATAGTAAAAAAAACTAAACGCTGAAGTAACTAGTGCTGTGTTTTTTGGCATGAATACTTATACCTAAAGGAAATACCTATGTAATGATAGTTTAATAAAAAAATGGTAGAAGCATGACCAGGAATTAGGAAACCTAGTTTATTACCTATATCATAATATGATAATTTGTTATAAACTTAAGTTGTTTGAGATGAAAATGGCGCAGTAAGTATCGTAAGAAAACAGTTACCATAGGTAGTATATTCTATGTTATAAACTGCAGGTTAGAGGAGGCAAATTATCACTACAACTTAGTGAGAAAGCGCATTAAAACCTAAACAGATTATTAAAATGCTTTTGGTTTTTAAAATAACACTCAAAATGTAAATTAAATAGAAGATACTCTCATAGTGAAAATCTAAAAGCTATTAGCAATCTGTTCACACTGGCAACATTATTATTTTCTATTCCGAATTTAAATTATTTATTTGAACTAGTTTTTATTATTTATTTTTTTACTCTGTTCGCACAGGCTACATTTTTATTTATTATTTTCTATTCCAAATTAAAATTATTGAACTAGTTTTTTTTTTTTTATTTAACTTTTGTTTATTCTCGTCTACTAAAATAATATTTATAGAATGTATAAAACTTTGCATAGTACAGCAATAAAAATATGTTCAAAGACTTAAAATAGTTGAGGAAATATTTCACATTCATAATAATACCTAGCTGTCGTGTACGTGAATTATGTTATTACCAGTATCGTGTAGTGTATCGTGCAGCGAAGGTGCCCCAGTTGCAACTAGTTTGAACTAGAAAATTTGTCCGTAATGCCTAATCTACACCTGCAAAGTACTTGAATGTAAGCATTGTGATGTAAAGGCACTGCAAGCGATGCATTTTGGGGTATTTTCCCCGATTTTTTTTCCCACAATACGGTCAGTATTCCTAGTTCTTCTACTCTTCTTAGGTGTTTTTTTAAGCATTCTTTTTTGCATCACAAGTCATACGCCAACTGACCTTATGCTTCTACGTATAAACAGCTTGCTCACCCGATTGCATGTCGTTTTGTTTGCTACTTCCGTTATGCTTGTTTTGTGAAAAATCTTCTTTTGTCACTTGCTTGGCGTACTATGACTTCCTACAAGCAACTTTAAATTATAGGGTTGACATCTTCTCAAGAAAGCTACGCTGTTAGTCGCCACGCTATGTCCAGCAGACTTAACGTTGATTTACGGAATCAGCAAACTCAGCTATAAACCGTTTAAATTTTCGACATCGCGTGTGTACACGATAGTTTGCCGGCACTCGATCGTTTTAGCGCGATTATTATTCATAGGGGAATTTTCAATTAATATATTTGCTGTGTTTAGCAAAAACAACACGTTTAGTTGACACATTTGGCCATTAAATCATATTTTCGAGATTGGAAGTTAACGCGATGGAGTAACATACCCCGACAAACTGACTTTTACACATAGATTTAACTTTTATTGTTAAAGAGGATCATCGTAGCGAAAAAAGCAAGTAAACTTTATTTTTACTCCCGAAAAAATAATAAATAAAATACAAAAAAGAATAGGGAAAGAATAGAAGTAAAAAATGCAATTCGATTTTTCTAATTTCGTGCATTACATTTATTACATTTTGACGACACGGTTGGCGCAGTGCCTGAGCGATCGACGGCTGCGCAACGTGTCGCGGGTTCGATCCCCGCACGGAACAAATATTTGTATGATCTGCAAGTAGTTGTTCCGGGTCTGGGTGTTAGTGTATGTGAGTTTCTATGTTTGTAAACACACCCACGATACAAGAAGAAATTCTTAGTGTGGGGTAACGTTTTAAAAAAAAAAAAAAAAAAAAAAACCTTCACTTCACCGCAAAGTTTTGTCAAGTTAACCAGACGACGCAACCCGTACATTGCGTCAAACTTCCTTCAAGAAAACTTGTCGACATTGAAACTAAACTTATCAGTAGGACGGAGGATTGCGTGACAAACCCTCATAACAGTCAGGATTGAAGGCGGAGTGTTATGTGTAAGATGTTAGAGGGCGCGAACCATCACCTTGACTCCTGGCATAGAAAATAATGTAGTTCTGCCGAGACATTTGAATAAATTCTTTTTTTTTTTGTAAAACTTCTGTAAAGTTTTCATAGGAACTTTTAGAAACTTGGTAGTACACCATGTTGTAAAGGCAAATTAGGTTGATCGGATGACAAAGATACAATTCTCATCAATCCTTAACGGCAGTGCAAATTCATGTAATAATATATAGATACTACTTACTTTTAATAATTGAACGTGCAAAAAAATTAAAACTAGAAATTCCTTGAGCTCTATCTTTACAACGTTCTTAAATACAGAATCATTGTAATTTAAAGCATCTTTAATAGTTTAATCTCACGTGAATCAGAGCTATTTAACCGCTAAAGTATTTATAGCTTGATATTAAATCTTTATAACTCTTAATAGCGTAACAGGTGGTGTCAAGGCGAATGTCGGCACCTACCCTTATCAGACACTGCACGCTATGGCCTATGTCCTTAATAGCATCATTAAAACTATGATTTGAATTGTCTTTGGTATTCTATAAGTTTTGGCGCGATTCCATTTTCTGAATGTTGAAATTGGAACTAGTAAAGCGTGTTTACAAAGATAGGCGGCACATAAGAAATACAAAGATTTTTGCAGATGCGCTGCGCATTACGAAGTGCAGATTAATAAGCGCCTTGATTTTTAAGTGTAAGTAATGAATAGTATATGGATACCAGAATAAAAACTGTTTAATAATTGGTGGATGCATATGTAATGCATAGTTTCGAATTTATTACAACGTTTAAATTAGGCAGGAAATATGACTTGGTACAATAACTACCTATTGAGGAAATTCTTCATGAATTCAGGAAATTGCTTTTTTGTTTTTGCAGCTGCTGCGTGTATTTAAATGTTTTAGTCATAGTTTTACACATGAGGCGCATTATTACTTAATGTTTACCTACCGAATAGTTTTTGCAAAACGTATAGGTATCTAATGTTCGTTTTCCGTGAAGAAATAACCCTGCATCTCCAGTTTTTTTTTTCAATAAACAAGTCTTCAGGTTTAAATCCCTCCAAATTCGAATTCGAGATCATAGTTCCTTTGAACATTAAAGTTACAATAACTCAAAAATTTAATATATCAATAGAAAGAACATAAACGAGAACGCACTCAATGCCTATGCCTAGATACATTTATTACAAACATGATGACGTAATCTAGGCAGAATGAGAGCAACGAACCTCATCAAGGTACCGGATGCGGCTGAACCGCCTCCTCCAGCCATTATCATGATAAAATAATTAAAACAACTAGATTAATTAAAATAATTAGGAACAATGCACGGGGGTCAGAGACTCTTGGAGATTTTTTTAAAGAAAACGTTCCTAACGACCATTTAAAAAATTACCGTTAATTTTCTATAGAACCTAACTTTTCACATTGTTAAGGAAATAACGTAACTTTTATGAACTGTATTAAATCCTTAATTTTGTTATTCATTATATTTTTAGTAACTTTATAACAGTCACGCATATATTTTTCACATCAGTAGGTCTAATAAACTAGGCCTTAGTTTACAGACCTTTGTTGGACTGAATTTCCAGAGTGAACAAGACTTTTCCGAGGCACATGAGATCATGCAATAAATCTTTGCCACTTAATCTTCCCAATTATATACCAGCCTGTAAACTAGCACTTCTGAACACTGAAAACGAGACCAGTTCCACCAGACCACATCTAGAATGAAGGACTATCCTTCAAAGTGGACGTAGACTTTAAACAGATGTCAAAATGACAGTTTGTCATATACTTAACGGTAAGTAGTTCTTTATTCAGCTTTCAGGGCACTTTCAAGCCTGTTATTAACTTGTTTTACTACTTACCGGTCACAAATCTCGAGATTCAAAACTGCTAGGCAGATTCTTTAAGTATCTAAAAAGACCGACAACACGTTCTGTTCCTGTGAACTTTAGCCAGAAACTCGCGCTCAACCTCCATGCTTGCAACCCACAGACTAATCGGATCAGCCAGTAATTTTTACCAAAGACAAAATAGAAAAAAGAATGGCGCCATTTAAAAGGTTCAACTGAATCGTTTATACTATGGTTACTGAGGGCCCGCAGCCATTTTTTTTCTCGGTCATGCCTTCCGATCATTTCGTTATTTCCAGACCATTCGTGCTCGTCTTATATAACAATTTCTTTACAAATATCTTGCCAGAAATAAAAGTCCTCGATCAAAGATAATGTTTCCTAAGTTATTCCTAAAATGGTGCTGTATTTTTAGAAATAAGAAAATAGCAATAGTTAGTTATTTTTGTACGGTTCGATGTATTATTTTGGTAGGTTGTTCGCTTTCTTATATACAAAACTTGCGACACACCCTGCTTCACAGGGTTTTATATCTCGAGAAAACATTGATATTTCTTTATATTAAGTAATTTTAATAGTATAGTATTATACACATTAACTTTCCGTAATAAATTCTCTAAATGATGGTGAAAACCGCATCCGCAATCCGTAGCGTAGTTTAGAAGACCAACGCGGTCACACAGGCAGACACGAAAAGCGAATTTATTTTATATTATACATACAACGTATTCCTTTGGATCCCATAACCGAAGAAATATTTAAAAACTCTTATTTTTTTTTTTTTTTTCATTTTTATACAAAATGAAGTCCAGACAAAGTCTCGATTATTAATGTAACGTAAACCGTGTAACACCGTTATATGAAATATATTTAAAACTACTAATTCAGACTATTTTTGCCCGTACAATAAAAAAAATCTGACAACGTCACATTTTCTTAGCTTTAAATATGAATGATTGGTTTGAATGAAAATGATATACTCGTACTTATCAATGAAACTTAAATACACACATCGAGAGTCTAGTGTTATGTTATCTTCGAAACTATGTATTTTTGGAACACTGTAGATATAAGTATAGATGAAAGATATTGTTGAAAATGATGGTCAAATAATGATGAGCTCACACATACCTACCTAAGTCACTAAATCAACATATTCACAGAAATAAACTGTCGGGTTCCCATTCAAAAATGGTTGATGGTTTTTTATCTTTTGTTAAACGATAGAGCAGTTTTTCACACGTTTTAAGGGTGACTGAACTTATTAAAACGAATTAAAACTTTTTTCGCAACATCTTCACATGTAAGTCATTGTACGTATTAATGCTAAAACTTACATTACAAATTACAGTTTTAAGTATGTGACAGACACATTGCTTGTGAGGCCTTTGACCTTCACCTTAAAAATTAACAAATGTTAATTACTGCGGGCAAGTCCGTAATTTTAAAAACTGCAGTTTTTTCACCATTTCTGCACTTTTACTTCATAGTTTGCGGTTTTTTTTCAAAATTGCCTTAAACTTACCGCAACTCTATGCAGGTAAATCGATTATGTCTCTGAGTATGATGTTGAATGTTGACGTTACTGGCCACGGCCAAGGAAAATGATGGTGGTCAAAAGCAATCTCGATAAAAGTTGAATACAGAGTGTGTCTGAATAGTTCTCTTCAAAGTATACTATTATACGACAGAATGTATCACAAATCGTGCAATTTCTTTAAACTCACAAAAACAAAGAAGTCATATCTTAATAATCTGATAAACTTTAGGATTGAAGATCTCACACTATTTTGGAAGCAGCCTCTATAAGATGATTTCATCAATTAGTCGATGAAATCGGTCTATAAAACTCCCAAAGGCTTGCTACCAATCAATCGAATAAAATCTACACTTTTATCGTTGTACACTCTTTTATTTACAAATGTAATCCATCGCATACACCGTAAACCTTCCTTAGCGACTGGCCACTAACCAAATAAAATAAATAAAAAGCAAACGATATCGCTTTCTCTACGAGTTTAGTATGAAACCTGTTTGGACGATGTTATAGGTTATTGTCATAGGTTATGTGTAGAACAGCGCTTTTATTTTACGGTACTGCTTCGGTGTCGACACGCCCTAGAAAAGGTCTTATTTAAAGGAAAGAACCTTCCTCAAGACATAAACCATAGATAACTTGTGAATGCTATAAAGACTTCAGGGTTGATTGACACTTGAAGTGTTTTTGCCAGCCAGTATGAAAATAAACGAAACATTTAGTATTCTTTCGGACGATGAAGGTCTTATATCGTATTAAAAGTCACGTCAGAAGTGAATACGGAATCGGAAGTTCTATTTTTGTCATCGAAGGCAAGCAACACTGATGAGGTACCTGCAATGATTTTTAGAACAGTCTAAAATCTAGATAAAAAAATCTGCTTAGCCTTTTCCCAAGTCCTATGTTGGGGTTGGCTTCCAGTATAATCGGAAGCAGCTGGAAACCAGTATTTTACATGGATCAACTGCCATTTGACCTCCACAACCCAGTTACTGGGTAACACGCTACCCGTTGGTAAGATTGGTTGTCAGAATTTTGGGCTTCTAGTTACCGGTAACGACTGTCAAAGATTCACGAATGTCAGCTGGCACCAACGGCTTAATGTGTTTTGTGAAGCACGGGGGATCTGGATATGTAATCATTGGCCACCCATCCACGAACCAACCGTGGCAAGCGTAACCTTAGCGTTAACCTTCGTTTAACCTGTGGGGCTGATCAGAATTAAAATAAGTACTTAGTGGAAGGTAGGTACTAGGTACCGAAATAGGTGACACATCAACCTACATTCAGATAGTAAAAAATATTTAACAAAAAATACAATTATTTTGGCAAGTCATTAAAATCTTTTGAGGTGCCATAGAGGTCACGATATGCTCAATTAAAATTTCTTCCAATAGTATAGCATTCATAAGTGAGCTATTTATGAATCTACTAAGTCATTATATAGTTAGTCGATAAGTGAAAGAAGTCAGTTATAGTTAATAGTGTCACCTCATCCTCTATGCCTTTGTAAAAGTCGCGGGAACTGGTCGTCACTAGTCGACGTTTTCTAACAACATGTAGGTATAAGTGACGATAGGTCAAGATGTGTTCCTGCGCACATTTCTAATCACGACTTTACTAGTGCGTAAGTAAAATAGATGTTTCTTCTTCTATAAGCTTGATTTACACGATGCAATTAAATTGCCTGTGGCATATCATACATTGAAGCAATGCTAACTAATATTATAAATGCGAAAGTGAATTTGTTTGTTTGTTTGTTACGCTTTCACGCTAAAACGGCTGATCGGATTTGAATGAAATTTGGCACATGGGTAGACCATGAACTGGAGAAGCACATAGGATAGTTTTTATCCCAATATTCCTACGGGATTGAGACTTATGCTGGTGAAACCGCGGGACGCAGGTAGTACCTAATAAAAGTTGCACATTCTAAACAGCTGTGGTTAGACGATGCAAGTCATTTTCTGTTACAAATTTATTGTATGCCACAGGCTCTTGCATCGTGTAAAGGGGGCTGTAGCCTTTAGAAATGCAAATAAGCCTCTATTAAGGTAAATGATTAAATGTTTACGTAACTTTTATTTAATTAGTATGCCAATAAAGAAAATCTGATAGCCATGTCCCGTACCCATTGCATTATGAAAAGACGTTCACCAAACTTTGTAATCCATGGTCTGATGCAATATACCACAACAATAACTTTATGTACCTACCTACGTAAAAAACTACTTTAATCCGTCAAAACTAAACTCCAATATTATTAAATCATTAGCAAAAACCGGTTCAAAGCATAAACACTCGAATTTTAATTGACACAGAGATACATAATAGTAATACCTACTCATTAACGCCATAACAATAAATTAGATACTTGTAACAATTGCATAATGTCTTAAATAATTAAGAAAGGTCAATTGTATTTAAAAGGTCAATCAAAGTACTTCAAATAGAGTAAAGTAGGTTAGGTGCATACACGTTACACGCTGTCATAAAAATAAATAGGTACTTAACTTAATCCGATCCAGCCTGTACCTTGCTGTCCTCCTCCAGCGACGCCCTAAGCCGAGGTCCGTACCCCACAGGGGGTGCCCTTAGCGTGTAGTCGCTAAGTTTCTAAGTTTTATACCCTGGCTGGTGGCCTTTATTTATTGGGGCAACCACAGGAAAGACCTGTGAGATGCCATAAAAATAAAAAAACTTAATAGCATTGTTTCTGTTACATTTTTCTTCTTAAATTATCTAGAACGTGCTCAATGACCATTCTTTTTTGTGATGTTATTTATTTACTGAACTAATATCCAGTTCCATTACTGAAAAAAACCTAAGCGAAACATGAAATACGGAATCGTTTTCCAACAATAACGTTATGTGAAATCCATTTCGTATTTTAGTCTCGGTAGTTAGATATTTTATAGTTTATGGCAACATTTAAATATTATTTGTAAAAGGAAACTATCAAATGAAATAAACTTTCTTCTGTCTTTCTTCCAAATCAAAAAAACTTCAAAATTTGTGGGTTCATTCACAGGTGGTGCTAAAGCCAAGGTATATACAGTGAGCTTATATTTTCTTCGGAAATCCCGGAGTCAAAGACTCCGAAACTACACAGGGGTGGAAACCACTTTACAATAGTCTATAGTCATTCCAACACCTCACTAGAATTTATAAAGTTTCCCCTTAAAGGTTGTTTGTTTCAAACTTATACGACGTCATGTCACGACAGGCTTTCAGTTTTCCATTTTAGTTTTACAGACGGAAATAAACCTACACGTCGCCGCGTCGGTAGGTACTTAACACTTTCGACTCCACCCACTTCCATAGAACTCATACGCCATGCCGCCATACGTATTGGAAGTGAACCCTCCGGTAGGGTTTCATTACGTTTTTGCATTGCATTACGTTTTCGCTAAGGTTTTAACCATGGCGGACGGTCAACGGCATTAGGTTTAAAACCGTGTTATAAAACACTGTAAAACGAAGTGTTTTAAGGGGTCTTGTCGCTTTAAGTAGTTTCCAACCTTTTAATATTTTTGTAACCGTGAATAAAAATTTCAAAAAGAAAAATGCTTGGATTTTAAAACCTACTTACATAAACAAATAGATCTTGTTAAAATAGACCTCAGATTTTATTTTCATGGTTTATAATGCTGTATTCGCTAAGAAAAACCTACATTTAAAATGGTTGCTCCGCAAGGGCTCGCGGCATCCTATTTTTTTTTTTTTTTTTTGCGTTTACGTGAACCCTCCAGGAGAGCTCCCAGCACTGAACGTAATAAGGTGTTTTCCACTTGTATACATTCAGGAGCTCTGATAATATCATCAGGTTTTTTTTTATAAAAGAAAAACTACCTGCAGACACAGGATTAGGGAACTTCTAGGACTTCAAAAGCTCGCAGGCACTCATTGGTGAGCCCCTCTTATGTACTATAGTACATAAGAGGGGCTATACTTTATTATATAAAGTATATAATATATTATATACTTTATATAAAAAATTGCTTCAACAACGGTGAAGGAAAACATCGTGAGGAAACCGGTATGCCTGAGGCATATTTCTCGACGGCATGTGAAGCCAAGTCAGAGGCCCATGGGCGGCTTTAAAACTCTGACACCAGGTTAGTCACTAACCACACGAAAAGAAGGAGAACAGTACTAGTCAATCTAAATAGACCTTAGGTACCTACATATTTATGGATTCAACAAAATATTTCCATCTACAAACAAATCTTCATGCAAAACCTTTGAAACTTCGCGGCGTCATTCTGACAAGACTAATAATACCTTAACATGGGAACTCGAAAGCAATTACTTATCTGTCGATCATCAAAGTCGGGTGAGTCAGCAGTTGTATGAAAAGAAGAGAACTTTAGCCTATTGTACGAAAATATTGGCTGGAAGAAAGTCATTAAAGTACCAAGGTAGTACCGAACAAAACTGCTATTTAATTTCGTAAACGATTACGAATTATCTGTTTCATTTTGGCAGTTCAACAACATTCATTGCGTTATTTACATTGTTGAGCAGAACTTTTTTTCGAACTTATGAAGCAATGGATTAGCAATCTGTCTCAAAACGATTCAGATTTTGATTGATCGTGTATTACGCAATTAGGGTACTGGTTTGACGTACACAGTGCCTCGTAGGTTTAGTGGTCGCAAGCGCTACTGCTGAGCATGATGTCCTGGGTTCGATTCCCAGGTCGGGAAAGTGTTATTGGGTTTTTCCATCTGGAATTTCTCAGTAGCAGTCCGGAGTCTGGATTTGTGTTCCCAATTACATGGGACTTAAACATAACTGGCGAAATGTGGATGAACAATTGTGTTCACCTCTGCCTTACCCTGCGGGGAATACAGGCGTGATGTTATGATCATACGTAAAGTAACCAGTTACGAACCAAAATTACCAATAAGTAACCAGAATGTCACAGCACTAGTATTCCAAATGGCGGTCCGTACCTACACGTACTTTTGAGTAGCGTTGTAGACGATGGGCCTAAAACGTGTGAGATTTGTTTTTTTTTTTAAGTACGTTGCGTTTTTATGTAGGTAAACAAAAAACTTAACGTCACGTCATCCTTTATATCAATAAAGGAGGTGTTGTAGGTACTCTCAGTTTTCGAATGACGTCATTTCACATACTTTTTGTACGGCTTTCGATAACAATATAGAGTACAAGTATGCGATTGCGGTTGACTTTCTGGGAGAATCACCAGGTAAAGATAGGTATACTTAATAGGCTAGCTATATCCCAGTACCGATTATAGGGCTGCCCTAAAGCAACTTGAAAGATGCCAAAAGACCAACAGACTGATAGAGACAAACTTCAATAGACTGAGTACTAAATAAAGCGCGAGTTCCAGTACCACAAAACATTAGACGACAGCGCTTTATATCGCTAAAATATAACCCGACCAAGTGAAATTGCTCATTAGTTTCGTATTACACGTATGTTACTTTGAGTTGATTGAACTTGGGAATATTTGTTGTTGATTGAATTGTCGCTACCTACTTAACTTAGTAGAAGAACTTATTTACAAAATTTATACCTTCTCGTGACAGGGACTTTAGCGGTCTCCTCTTTACCTACTTGCGTCGAGATCCGAAGAAGTACGAAGGTCTACGATATCGGAAAACGTATTATGGAACTCAAATGGAGTTAGGCAGGACACCTGGCAAGACGTAGTGATGACAGGTGGAGTAAGACTGACCGAGTGGGGTCCAAGGACTGGAAGACGGAGTGTCGGTCGTCCAGCGGCGAGATGGGCCGGCGACATTGTTGCCATCGTAGGCAGAAACCTGGATGAGGCTGGCAGAAGAATGTGGAGATAACAAGAAAAGAGAGGTCTTTGCCTGCTGATGTGGCGGTATCTATAACGCCACATGTGAACTACGCATCAAAGACCTGACGTCACACATTTGTGTGACGTCAGGTCTTTGATGCGTAGTTGCTTGCTTGCATGTAGTTGCTTGCGCGATGCAGGATTTCCTGCATCGCGCACGCAGTGTTAAGGCGCGATCAGAATACATATAACTTTCCGACATCAATCGTTGGGCAGTTGCCCACCAAACACGACACCCGTCTGGTCGGAGGATCCTCCCTTTTCTATAGAATGAGTGAACTTTACACCCTGTTCCTCATACCTCTATACTGACAAAAACTAGACTCGAAAACCCAATTAAGCATTATTTATAAATATTTCTGACGTCAAAGTATTACTCAATACGTGTTTAGAACTTGTCACACCTATAAATTCAGACGCAAATTCCCAAATACTGCAATGTAGGTATTTACTTTCGTAACAACTTAATTTTAACATTAAGATGACAATAAAAAGCGAAGGTCGCGATTGGTAGCATTTAATAAGGATAAATACTTTTTTATGAGGGTATTTGCTTTCAACATTTTAATAATATGCCAAATTTATTGCAAAGAGAAATATGTTCATATTTTTGCTGAATTTCTGATAAAGATCTATGTAGGTACCTAGTTAAAGCTACTAAGTCAAGTTAACATACAACTCTCGATTACTACAGCTTTTTAACCGATTTCAAAAAGAGTAGGAGGTTTTTAGTTTTTCGGAATATTTTATTGAATAATAAAACTTTTTTACAAAAAAAAAAAACATCCAACTACCAAAAAAACATTACAAAATGGAAAAAAAAAAAATAGTAATATAATAGTAATAAAAAGTTGGTGTCTTTGGTTTTGTATTTTCGTTATTTGCCAGTCTTTTTTTCTCGCTTTTTCGTTGGTCAGTTTGTAATTTATCTAAGTTACAATAGCCTAATGTCAACTACTCATCACCTTATGCAAAATATTGCTTTTCCCGATGCAGGGATGTTAATCCTTGAGGAGTTCTCCTGGTACTGTACCATCAGCTCTACTTCTCCATAAATGCATTGTGACGAGCATAAATTGCTTGGTAACCATATTAAAGCAATCGAATCGCAACCCGAGAAATACTTATTATTGATCAGTTTCGGTGGCCATATGTGGTCTTCATCATCAGTTCCACTTAACTAAATGGTGCTTTCCAAGAGCAACTGCACGAGTTACTATAAAAATACCCAAATCGCTTTGTATGCCTATAATATTTGAAGAGTTCCCTCGATTTCTCCAGGATCCCATCATCAGATCCTGACCTAATGACAATGGGACCATCTCGGAAATTATACCCTTTCAAACAAAAAAAGAATCTTGCAAATCCGTCTATATATGACGGAGTTATGCCCGAACATACATAAAAAAAAAATATATAAGCATCCGAATTGATAACCTCCTCCTTTTGGAAGTCGGTTAAAAATTCTTCTTCATCATTATCATCATTGGCAGCCTTGTTCCACCCACTGCTGAGTATAGGCCTCCTCTCTTTCGTGCCATAATCCCCTGGTCTGTGCGAGTGTCTTCCAGGTCTTCCCCGCGATCTTCTCTAGGTCGTCCACCCACCTGGCTGTTGGTCTGCCAACGATTCTTCTACCGTCTCTCGGCAACCATTCTATTAGGGCTCTACTCCATCCGCCATCACCACGACTAGCCAAGTGTCCTGCTCAACTCCATTTCAGAGCCGCTACCCATAGTCCTAATAAAACTCATATCTAGACTAAATATAAAAACTGCTCTTCGATAGTTAGCAACCAAGTAGAAACCTTCAAATACATAGTATGTTACATTTTTGCCCAATAGCCAGTCGCCCTCAAGACGGAAACAAATAACTTAACCATAGTTTTAAGCTGATAAGTATCTTTACCTAATGAAATGCAAATAGTTCTAGTTAAGCTAGTATATAATTTTGCTACTTTTATTAATTAATTAGTTATAAATTGTTTGTACCCATTGAAATAAAGTTCTTACTGCCCATTTAATAAAAAAAATAATTAAATGCAATGACCAAAATGCTCCGCTTCCATCTTTTGCTACATACAATATCGTTCCGTGAGTTTCCACTTCCGTGAGGTTCGACTCAACCTCCAAAGATTTGAAGCTAAACAAATAATTAAATCCAGTGTGAAACCCCTAACAAACAGACCGTTTCTCTCCACAAAGCCCCTTAAATTAGGCAGGTCGGTAGGTATATTTATAGAGTATTGTATGAACACGTCCCCACTGTTTATATCTTCTGCGAACGCATCGGCTTTCTCCCCGTTCACACGGCACAATGATGGAAACATAATACAAGTCTTTAGAGAAGGTCCACGTCTAACGACTGACACAAGACTCTTACGAATATGTAAGACGATGTTGACACTGGCAGGCTACGAGTAGGTAACACCATGGTCTAATAAAACAAGGTCTGGCATTCCGGGACTAACACATGCTTACGTCACTATCCAGTTGCCACTCTATTGCAACAAAACACGATTAAGGAAAGATTTTCAGAAACCAAAGCTTTTAAATTGTCGTTTCGTGTGTCTAATCAAACGAAACAATTCAATTTAAACATAAACCAACGTAATTGTTAATTAAAACTTCATTGTTTTATCGGATTCGCACAGGTAATAAAGGTGGTTGGGGAGTTATTATTACAAACTTCTGGTAACACAGATGTGATGACGTAGAGTTGTGTTGCCCACGTGACCACTGTGTTTCGGAATGCCATACCTGGCGTACATCATATTATTATACCATTAGTAAAACGAAGTTGTCCTGAAAAAACATACTTAAACTACATTTGAAATAAGATTAGACATTTAAACAAACCTTTTTACAGTCCATTCAACCGATTCTGACTTCTATACCGTAGGCATAAGGATGGCATTAGAAGCAAAAAAGTGGTTACAATACCAACTGTATACTGCAGCTGCCATTTGTCATGCCTCCAATGCAATAGAAGTCAAAATCGGTTGAACGGACTGTAAAAAAAGTTAAATGTCTATTCTAATTTCAAACGGAGTATATTACCACTGAATTGAAGCAGTTCATAGTTCGCAGGAAACTTAACCATTGCTGAAAGTTACCCTCCATTAAAACGGTATAAGAATATTAGGACTTATGAGTTCCCGATTTAGACATTGATCAATCGAATCGGTGCACCTGCTGCTGTTTATCATTCTTGTCATTCATTCATCGCCTTTGAAGAGATAAGAGTGAGCGAGAGAAAACTAGCACACCTTCTTGTAGCCAAATAGTGAGCTTTGTTTCTATTTTCATTCGTCTGAAGCAGCGTATTACTCTGAATGTTTTGAAGACTCACAATAGTATAGTCTGAAAAGTTCAACAAAAGCGCTCACAACTTTTTTCATTTATGCGTAACCGCAACACGACTGGATATTTCACTCAAAACACGGCCGTAGAGCCGCGCTTTCCTATAATTTAGATAAATGTGAGATTTTTAATTATGAAAAAAAAATTGTTACCCTATTCGACAAAATTACGCGACGTATATTATTTCGTTAGTAAAAACAATATTTCATGCGTAAACACGCCTCCAACTTTCCGTCGCGTATTTTCCGTAGGTGTGTCGGTTCGGCAGACTAAAGAGTATACGATTATTGCCCATCGTATCAAAACACAAAGTAAACCTTCTGCACCTCTATATTTACTGTCGTAAGCGTGACACTTGTGCCGCACCCGCCGCATGCGCAGCGTCGCGATTAATTAATGAAATTATTTCACGTGTCAGTGAAATTATGTTCACTAATTAATTACTTAGTATTGAGCAGTGGGCGGCTTTGTATGATGAGAATATGAAAGCTATGTGTACTTTATTCCCTTGTGGATGAATAGATATAATAGGTGGTAAAAGAATACATGGTTTTTGAAAGTAGAAGTATCAGTAGGTAATTAATTATGCCCTATGAACAACTGCAGACAATGGCGGTCGACCTTTTTTATCCTTCATCATCATCATCATTTCAGCCAAAAGACGTCCACTGCTGAACATAGGCCTCCCCCAAGCACCGCCACTAGGGGCCATTTCTTTTTGGTGCTTGTCATTTTATGGGGGGGGGGGGGGGGGGTTGCCATAATCGGGTATGGCAAACCCCCGGGTTGGCGATCGCAGTATGATGTTAAAAATGCATAGAGAACGCTGCTGCCCATTCTCTAGTAAGTCCCTTAGTCGCCTTTTACGACACCCACGGGAAGAAATAGGGTAGTGCTATTCTTTAAATCCAGCACCACACAGACCCTTTTGTCCTTAGCCCTTACTAATAAGGTCGAAAATTGCTTCACCGCCAGTGTCCGCGATCGTACATAAGTGTTATGATATTCCTACTTTCAAAATGCATGTATGTTTTCTAATGATTACCCGCTGTACGCGGTTTCGTTATAAAACTGATATCAGATACGTAAATAAAACAAAATAAACATACATGCATCGAAATCGCGACGCTGCGCATGCGGCGGGTGCGGGAGGGATGACATAATTAATTACCCTCTGATACTTCTACTTGACGGATGTAGGTGACAAAATCTCCACTTTATATAAACTCTAGAGTTGGGAGATAAAGGTCTTGGACGTAAGAAGACATTTCTAAAAATACAAAGCGGTCATTTAGGTCAACATTTTTCCTCGTGTCTTTTCCTTTATAAGTAATTGAAATGCCCAACTACATTGCTCTCACTTTTAACGTAAGTTAATTTGTCAATCAAAACCGAATAACCTTTTACAAAAGTTGTATACAATTACCTGAGCTTTCTTCGACATTTCCATTGTACCCAAACGTTTGGTAGCGAGAATGAATACTTGAACAGATGTTGAAAGATAGCGGAAGATGAAAGCACTGATAATAAATCCAATCTTAAACGATAATCCATCTTTAGTTCAATAAGAATGTACAATAGCCGTGGTAAAATTGTGAAAACGCGTCAATCTTCGCGTGCTGTAATTGATAAAACTGTTTTTTTGTGAACAGACGTAAACCAACGACTAATAAAAAGCGAATATGTATTAATTGGCTAGCTGTGTTATCCGTGACGCATAGTAATTGCAGTTTGACATCATCATTTTTTTAATCTGCATTATGTTTGACCTGCACCTTAATTGCGTAACACACGATCTATCATAATCTTAATCATTTTGAAGGAAATTGCTAATCCATAGCTGCATTATACTCGTATTTATTATGTTCGAAAAATTTGTCTGATCAACAACGTAAATAACGCAATGAATGTTGTTGAACTGTCAAAATGAAACAGATTGTTATTGATCGTATGTTACGCAATAGGGATATTGACTGGGAAAAAAAAACTATTTAGTCCGACAGTCAAATAATAAAAAAATATTAGACACGAATTTTTTGCTTTACCAAATTAATAAAAAATGGTTTAGATAAAACGCATTAAAGTTGGAGAGTGGGAGCTCGCTACGTCACAAGTCAGAATAAAATCAACCGGCCAGTGACGTCATTCCACATTTAAACGCATTGCCTACTCAATGTGTTGCAAGAAAAAAGACGTGTCAAATATTTTTTAATAATATAACTGACGGACAAAAAAATAATTTTCAGCTTTATTATGGTGGCGATCATGGGAGAAGTTTCGAAAAATCCTTTCTTAGCGCACATCTACACCTGTGTAGGTATATATCTTTTATAATTATTATGTGTTTATCTTCAGTAGTTCAGGCTTTGCAATTCGGTCAAATTATTCAGTCAGAAAATCAGTGAGATAGTCACGTATCTTTACACATAAAAAGAATTCACAATGAACATGAACCTATGCTTTTAACTGACACGTTTATTGAACATAGTGAGTACAAAATGTACACGCGAATTTCACGCTACTCAAATCGATAAATAACAATCTCGTTTCAATGGCGTCAAAAACGACGTAAGTTTACTTATTGTATGCAAAAGAAAGGCTGAAACCTTGTGGAAGTGAAGCTCAAAGAATAGTAGCTATTGAATCCATTATTGTGATGTGTAAGCTATAAAAGTTGTGTACAATCCTACTCGCGTGTGTACTGTTTATTCATTATTTTTAAACAGTCTTTTGTTTTAGAACGGCTATTTTAGACAACTTTGAACAATGCAAATACCTTAGCGGTTCGATCCAGCTATTGGTATTTTTTTGAGATTCTTTATTTTTACATTTTGTTACTTAAATTTTTTTTCACCATTTGAATCACTTGGCTGAGTCTTGGTCAGTCATCTTCAAAGGGCTGACTTTCAATATGCCAAGTTGTTAAACATTAAATGATGCTAGTTCAATTAACTATCGGCCTAGGCATCCAATAGGATGGGAATAGGAATAGGCGTGTAATGAACGGCCTAGGTGTCCAATTAGCTGGTTAATTTAACCAGATGGCTGCGACATATAATAATATACGACTACTCGTTTCGCGAAATTGGATTTTCTTGGAATTATTTCGAAATCCCGTTGATCACAAAGAAGATACATTTAGGTGAAGGCCGGCTGCTTCAGCCAGGATAAATAAAATTGCAACGCTTAGGAGAAAGCCTCCGGCCAACAAAGCACTATCCATTCTGTCGTCGAAAGACTTGATTGATTGTTTTACAAAGCATTTATAAACCGCTTTAGTTTACCACTTCATAATGAATGCCCCCAGCAACGTTCAACATGGCCCTTGTTTTCGACGCGTCATTTATTGTGCTCCAAGCTTGACAATATGTTGATACTAGAGGTCACCGTCACGCTCCACTACGCTCACTGGAGTAAGGTTAAGGACCTACACACAACAATGTCACATAATAAAAGAGCATTATGTGCGCTTTATATTCATGTAAATGACAATAAACAGTGTATCGAAAGACTCTTGATTGGTAACGGCTGTGACGTTAGCAGGTTTAAGTGGAATGAACTTCAATAATCATCATTCACTATTTTTTTTTTAAGGCATCACGAAAGTTAATCTGAAGGAGGTGGTCGACTGCTTAACCGGACTTTCATGTGACTGCCTCAATAAATTAAGGCCTCCAGCCAGGGTATAAAACTTAGAAACTAAACGACTACACGCTAAGGGCACCCCCTGTGGGGTACGGACCTCGGCTCAGGGCGTCGCTGGGGGGAGGACAGATGTTCTCTTGTCCTTATCTAAATTTATTTAAGCTCGGCGTAACGTACAGTCCTTTTATTTATTTATTTATTTATTTATAACATCTTAAACTACCATTACAGGGTTTACCCTAATGCGACAGCTAAGAACCTAAACTAATATTACTTACAACCAAATTAGAAAAAATTAAAACTAACAACATTATTAATATTTAATAAAAATAAATGTAAACACAAAAACAGCATTACATAATTAATTCAAATTCAAATTCAAATAATTTATTTCAGACATGCGTCCATAGTGTTAGTATACAAGATAACTTAAAGACTATTTTTAGTAAACATGAAAATGAATTAAGTTAGTATACAAAATAACTTAAAGACTAAGTGTTAGTAATAATAAAAATTAATTAAAATCGCTAATTGGTGTGGATTCTCACCCAGTGGCGCAGCAGAGGGGAGTCCCACCGATCTGAAAAAACGCTCAGGAGACTGTTGGTGGCGGTGCGCAGCCGGCCTTGGCTTTTGCGTATTATGGCGTAAAAGTCCTAAAAAGTCCTAAAAAGTCCTAAAGTATGCGCCTCCGCAAACATACCGGACGCACTACATCGCCACGCCCGCCCCAACAGTATCCTGAACGCGTTATTATATTGGACACGCAGATCACTGTATGTCCTCTGCGTAAAAATGGTCCAAAGACTGCACGTGTAAAAAGACTGGCAAAAGGCTTTAAAAATAGTTATTTTTACTTCAATAAAATATCAAAACATAGTAAAAAATAAATTTAAAAAAAGAAGTTAAAATTAAGTATTATTTTGCTTGTAGCATAATATAAATAAGAATTAGAATAAGAATTATTTAAGAATAAGAATAAGAATTATTTATTGGTCCATTGTTACAAAATAAATTTCAATAAGTAATGACATTGTATGCTTACCACTGTAACTAGAATATTTAACAAAGTATTAAAACAGTGGTCCCCAAACTAGGCAGCGCCTGTATCTTGGGGGCCTGAGTTGCGTGATCTTAAATTTTAATTCGAAACATTTTTGCGTTAGCTTAAATTTTATATCAGGATGTTTGAAAATGGACAGGGTAGTTAATTAAATAAGGATAGCGAATTACCAAATAAAAATAAATTGAACAAAATAAAAATAAATTGAACAAAATAAAATTATTCTAAATAATATTATAGTGTGCGTGTGTGAGAGTGCGTGTGTGTGTGTTAGTGTGTGTGTGAGTGTGGGTGTGGTGGTGAGTTGCAGGTGTGAGTTTTGAGTGAATGACTTGCTTGTATATTTTGGTGTTAACTCACTATAACCTCTGTGTCGTTGTATGACAGGGAGAGAAGCCAACTTTTTATCATTCTTTTATACGAGTGGGTGTTAAGACATTTAGTATTACAGCGCTTGCTTATTTTATTGTAGATATGAGTGTGTGAGTATGAAGGGCACCGTCGGGCCAGAAGACTGTTTGCATTAGGAAGAGGGACGTGTAAAATAGTAATACCCTTGCGAATTCACTAAAACAACATGTAAACACATCAGTCTGAGTTTGAAGGTCGTTAATGGTACGGATAGCTCTGGTAAGGGGTGCCTTGGCAAGCAGGTTAGTTCTGGCTGTAGGTACCAGTAGTAGTGGCGGGCTGTGGTGGTTTTCTATCATACTACTCTATACGTCGTCATCTACGACGACGACGTAATTACTAAAACAATCTTGCTAATTTTCTGTAAGCAGGCATTGCAGGTTTTTTTTTGATTACTCTATACGTAAAGGCGAGTAGCATACGGAATACGTATACGTACGATACGTACGGTACGTACGGGATACGTAGCAGCGGCCTTTGTGGAAGATGTCATGGCTAGCCATGACATCTTCCACAAAGGCCATCATCCATCGTCTCTTTGGTCTTCTCCAAATAAAAAAATATTCTTTTACTTCAGACCCATAATGTCCATTTTGGTGTATACGTAGACTTAGAAAATAGTGCTGAATGGACGCTGCGTATCGGCAAGGATAGTGTGGGACGCCCCCTAGATGTATCGATGACCATAAAAAGATGGCTGGGACAGACTGGATGCTTCTTCTACCTCTTCTTTTCGTTTGGTTAGTAACTAACCTGGTGTCAGAGTTTTAAAGCCGCCCATGGGCCTCTGACTTGGCTTCACATGCCGTCGAGAAATATCTCTCAGGCATGCCGGTTTCCTCACCAGGCCTATACCCAGCAGAGGACTGCAGTAGGCTGAGTCGATTGATTGATTGAATGGGATGTTGATCAGTGATCAGGAAACGGGCGAACACGGACATGCACTGCTATAGAAGCGGATGATGTTAATGACATTATTTATTTAATCGTCAGTTACTGATATTGCTGCAATACTTTTTTCTGATAAAGGATATTGCCAAAAGATGCACATCTCTTTAAGACCACTGAAAACACGATCTCGTGAAAGCTTCCTAATTCTTAACTGACGAGGTCTTTTTCAGAAAATTACCAAAATATGTCTCTTTTTACACCTATATTTTTTATTCAGCACAGATAAGGTTAAGATTCGTTGAATATCGCCGACCACCGCGGGCGCATCGTAAAAGCCAACGAGGGAAATGTGTTATAATTATAAAACCGTAGCTACGAGTAACCGACAGTAACTACTTACGAGCAACCTGTCGTTTTATGCACAATTATGATAATTAATCTCGTCTAGTTTGACACGCCTTGTGACGAAATCCTCAGCATTCACGACTCGAAGCTGTTTAAATACATGTAGCTTAGTTTCGTGGCTAGGGAAAAAGGTGTTGACATTATCAGCACACTAGCTTCTGCCCGCGGCTATGTTCGCGTGAAGATTCTTGTTTTAACACTAGGCAATACTGTAGCTTCCTAATAGTGAAATAATTTTCGGAATCGAAACAGCAGTTCCGAAGATATATACAAACTCACAAACTCACACTCACACTCACACACACCCACACCCACTCACATTCACTCACTCTCTAGGTCAGATGTCGTAACTCCGCAGACGATATGGGTATCCTACACTATGGATACTGACTACTATGAAACAACTGTTATGAACATGAGACCACGAGCAATAGTGAAGGACGGCTTACCTAGTCGGTCCCAACGCGATAGAATATTATAATTCAAGCATTTTCTTACAGCCCTCATTTAACAACCTCCAACTCCTACCCTGCCCTCTGTATACCAAAACATGCTGTCAAAGTGACCTCTACGCTGCTATCGACAATGCCGTGGAAGTGGCGAAGACGAAGCCAACCAGATTTAAAATACTGTCGTGACAGCGATACGAAGACAAAGAATCCTCATTTCAAGACTTGATCGTATCTCTTCAGTGATTGAAAGATAAAGTAGAAAATGCCTGTTATGACCCTAATGCCCGATTTCACCGACAACTAAGTGACACTTAAATGAATCCCTAAATAAAAGTGCACTGTGGGATTTTCAACTCTCAGTGCTGAGCCTAGCGTTGAAAATCCAATAGTGCACTTTTATTTAGGGAATTTAAGTGTCACTTAGTTTAGACACTTGAAGTCGCGCCCTTTCTTTTGCCCAATATGAAATACTAACTGCGCCCCGCGGTTTCACCCTCGTGAGTCTCGATCCCCTGGAAATATCATGAAAAAAAGCATCCTATGTCCTAACCTAGGTCATAGTCTACCCACGTGCCAAATTTTATTCAAATCCGTTCAGCCGTTTTAGCGCGAAAGCGTAACAAACAAACAATTATATTTATATATCTCTTTATTGTTTTCTTGTCTGGTCGTCCTCTGCATAGAATGTTCATTATTTCAAATATTTTAAATCAATACTACTAAAACTAGAATATAAGCTGTTTTGTAATACGAACACAATATGGATCAGTGTTGTCCGAAATAAATTAATTTTAATTTAATTTAATTATATTATTTTAGGAGTTTGGATGACCAAAAAAATCCCCACATATTTGTACGCCGTATCATCCAGCGGAATAGACGCACCCTACCTCATTTCCTAATGCACTGGATTGCACACAAATATGTGCAGTGCAGTGCAGTAAAAGGAGTGCAGAACATTCGGCGCGAGCGACTGGCGTCGGACGCATGCCCGGAATGCGGTCAGCCGGTGTAAACATTTCGCTTGGATTGCCGCCGCGTTAAGTAAGTGAGACCTTTAGAGTTAATGTTAGGTTTGTGTACTTTTAGGTTTTAGGAAACTTTGTGGGCCTGGGTACCTCCTTTCTATGTTCTGTACCGGTAATTAAGACAATGAAGTTGATTATTGACCTGAGAAAAGTAAAGGTTAAACTTAAAACGGCAACCTTTAAGATAAGAGAACTTCATCAAAGCTTAGTGTTTAGAAGAAACTCTTTGAATGCACTGCAATCAAGTTTAGATTAGTGAAACACAAACCAAAAAGGTACCTATCTATCTACACAAAATCACAGACATAGGGAATTATATTAAAACGAGCGACCCGTCTTTACTTCTCGCGGTTTTTATTACTTGACAAAACATCGAGTTGTCTTTATTATAGTAAGTATTACTAGTATAGCGTAGTATTCAATTAATGATTTATACGAGTTAACCTTCCGGAATAAAATCCGTTGCGTAGTTAAAAAAAACAAAGCGGTCACACAGATAGACACGAAAAGCTACTTTAATTTATAATATGTACCTATAGGTATAAATAATACAAAACTAAACTACTGAGCCAATTTTCGTTACAGGAAGTGTAAATCGATTTCTCTCGCCATCGCAGAGAGATCTAAACATAATGAATCAATCGATCAATCTAAGCGGACGGCCATCCGTAAAAGCTTACATTTATATGTATTTATATGGATGTTCGTAATTTTCTCCTAAGCCCTTCGTTCTGTATGACAAATAAGGTATTATTGCTATTTATTATGAGATTGCGTGATGCTTTTTGCGAGACTTTCCTTATATGTTTGATATAAATATTTCTAAGTGCGTCAGTAATTTTGCACGGACGTATACTGTAATTATCAAGAATCATAAAATGGTTCTGTGTCTATGCAAAGACTGAAAAAAAAACACCTATGATCGTAAAATATAGCTTTATGCAATCTATTATTATACATTGTTTAATCGAATCAATTTTCACGGCAGACGTGAGAACTTAAGACCTAGGCCAAATATTTTTGATATTCGGATAGCTCATTACCTAAAGAGGTGCCATAAAGAATATGAATTAAAAATCTAAATATAAATCCTTTAAATTTCGGGGCTACACATCAAGCTATACATTTCCAGTATAAGCCGATCTCGCATTATATGGATTTCCGTACTATGCGAGCTCAGCTTATACGGGCAGCTTGATGTGTAGACGTCTGTACAATATGTACAATGCATAGGTAAATTATCTCGCTCGAAAGGAAATGTGTTTACAATAGTAAGTACCTTATACAGGGTCATATTAAATTAGCTAGGGAAACTCCGCAGACGTAATGGGTACCGATTTAGATATCGATAGACACCCATCACGTTTTCAAGAGGAGCTCGTGGCTAAGTAATAACAGCCGCACAGGTCGATCTATCAGGTTCAGCTACGCTTGCCGGGGTTGGCCCGTGGATGGGTTAACATCTTTACATACCGAAACTCCTACGTGCCTCGGAAACCACGTTAAGCCGATGGTCCCGGCTGTCATTCGTGGATCTTTGACAGTCGTTACGGGTCGTCAGAAGCCCGAAAGTCTGACAACCAACCTTACAGAGGGGTATCCTATTACCCAGTTACTGGGTTGTGGAGGTTAGATTGTTGAAGTGGTCGCTCCATGTAAAATATTAATTTTCAGCTGCATCCGGTTAGACTGGAAGCCGAGCCCAACATAGTTGAGAAAACTTTGACCCTGCATGTATTGTTATATAAATTGTTTAGACATTTAGATAAGTTTTTTTTATAATTTCTTTAAGCATGAGGAGTTTGCCTGTAAGTGATGGTTGCTTGCATTGTTGCATATAATATATTTTTGCATGTTATTTTTTGCACAAAACCAATGTAAACAATTGTTGGTGAAGCAATAAAATAAATAAATAAAGTTTAGTTTATTCGGTACGCAAAACAAATCCTACCTTGAAATCTCCGAAAACAGCGCTACAAGTAGAAAAAATGAAAATTATGCGTTACCTGAAACAAAAGAATACATTTTGTTAATTAAAATTATGTTATAAACTTTGATTAGTTAGATAAAGCGTTGGGTTTTAAGCGAAATTAGTGTGAGGCATGCACTATAGCCGATATGGTGGAGCTGTAGACTAATAAATCTTAAATTTAATAACCAGGTACAATACGGCCGATGAATCATGGCCGATCTGAACACAGGCTCTCGGAACTTTCGCGCATGTCACCTCAGTTACACTCGCCTCATGTCACCATTTGGTTCCTAAAAAAATATATTGCGCAGACTTCTGCGCAAAATCCGGACCGGGCACGATTCATCGGCCGTATTGTACTTTATTATCGATATTGCCTGCGTCGGTCTTCTTTAATAGTCTTTTGACAATGACAGTATAAAGTGAGAAATTTTCAAAATAAGTAAGGAAATCCTTTATCTTTATTGAACTACTTGGAAAATCCTGAAACCTATTTAGACAGAACCCGTTCACAATACCCTACTCTCACCACTAAATACTAACTATCTCTTCTATTCTTAAACGTATTTGCATTTGCTTAAGCAAAATATCAAAGAGCATCCACTTAACCCTTTAAATGCTGAGAACATCCGTTTGCATTGTATATGCAAGGAGGTTCACTCACCTACTTTAAATTACAACGAAGTGATTAGTCAGAGATCAGAAAATCCTAATCACGCATGCGCCGTGTTAATCTATCTAACTATTCGCCCTAAGTGCATTCTTCGCACTTAAGTTCTGTTATACGCAAATAGGGTTAAAAATAAATTGGCCTTTGAATGCAAAGAATGTGTTGTTTATTTGCCGGTTTCGTTCTGTTTTCTTTCATAAATAATGTTTATAAATATCTCTTTGTTTGTTTATTTGGCTGACATGACAGACAGTATAACATTCACACAATAAACATAAAGCATATTCAGCCTATAATTTTAGCACTGCTGGGACACAGGCCTCCTCTCTGTGAGAGGGAGTGGGCCATAATCCACCACGCGGGCCCAGTGCGGAATCCCGGATGTCACATTCTTTTGAATCTAGGACATTCCGATTTCCTCTCGATGTTTTTGTTCACCGTTTTCAGAGCAGTGGTGATGGTGATTCCCAAAAATAAAGAAACAATTATCATTTACCAAACAACCTAGAACAAGAACATATTTCTATTTTGCCTTCAATTCCGGCCAGCACGGATGTGGCGATACCTACCACACTTTTTATGTTCGTTGATCAACTATTTTAAAATGTGTTATAGCCAATAGTGTCATCATTTTGGTATGTTTTCTTCCCCATTTTTTTTTTTTTGTTTATTTGTGTACTGTCAACACCTTGCAGCTATTTCCTAATAGCTAATTAGTTATTATTTAATCGTGATTTTGTATGTTGTGCTGTCTTTTGTGTGCACTAAATCAACGATTTATCTATCTTTATCTACCTATCTACTGATTGCCTTCGTATTTTTTTCTTCAAACTTTTAATTAGTGGTGACCTCCTTTTATTTGAATTCAGCTTCATCTTCTTCTCTACGAGATACTTACACAACTGCCGAGTCTAGGCTGTCCTCATTACCACTGACAAGAATTAGGTACCACCGAAGAAGTTCATATCTAAGCACCGTAAACTCTGTTCTTGCTTGCAGCGCTCTGCGGCTATAGCACCGGGCCGGTAACAGATGTGTTCATCGTGTTCACGGGATTTTATTTTGAAACTGGTCAGATATGAACTAAGAAGTTCATATCTAACCACCGTAAGGACTATTCTTGCTTGCAGAGGTCAGCGGCTATAGAACCGGGCCGGTAACAGATGTGGTCATCGTGTTCACGGGATTTTGTTTTGAAACTGGTTAGATATGAACTTCTTTGATGGTACCTATTGGGCGTTTTAATAACGCCGACCGCGGCATTATAGTAACACAGGGAAGTAAAGTGTATGGAAATATATGAAGACGGTTTTAAATTTCCGTCCACGATAACATTATAACGTGCTCGTATTTCCATACATTTTATGGTCGTGGAAGTCCACGATAATATCGTCACGTTAGAAGTTAGTACCTGGCCGACCGAGCTCTGCTCTGGTGAAAATAGAGAATGCTCATTTACTAATATGGGAAGTTCATACTAATATGGAGTTAGTTAGCTGCCATGATAGTAGGTACTTACAAATTCCATGCTGCCATGTCATTATTCTAAGGTGTCATTATTAATGTTCTAAACTTTGGGCGACCGAGCTCTGCTCGAGTGAAAATACGGAGAAAACGATTTTTTCCAGATATGAGACCTAGCTAGATCGATGTTTCGCCCCCGTAAACCCCTATATTGCAAGTTTCGTCGAAATCGTTAGAGCCGTTTTTGAGAACGTGATTACAAATATTATTATTATAGACAAATATTGCTCGTTTATTAGTATAGGATAAAAGCGCATATTATCTTTTCTGTTGTAGGAACTTCGCATCACCCCCTATACTGCTTCCTTTTCTTTAAATAATAATTATAACAGTCGATTTGATAACAACTTTACAGTCGATTGTAAAGTTGGTGAGAGTGTTCAACGCGTGGTAAAGACAATGGCGTATAAACGGAAGAATCCGCGGAAATTATTGTTGCATAAACATAAACAAAGTAGGCGTTTAGGAAAAATGCATGGGTTCAGTTCAGGTGCAGACAAAATAAAAATACACCGAACGAACATTTTGCAATAAAATAAGTTTTCTGAATGCACTTTCATAGAGTAGATTATGTCTTTTTTTTTTTTTACGTAGACTTTTAATACGAGAACGAGCTGAAACTAAGTACCTACCTTATAAAAGCAACAAATACAAAAGTTGAAACGTGCTTAAAACTCTCCGTAGAAATCGAAATCGAGTAAATAATTAAGTTCCTAAATTATTTACTCGATTTCGATTTCAACGTAGAGTTTTAAACACAGAACACGACGTATGAAGCTAAGTATCATACAAATCTAGGAGACAGCACAACAGCGAATGATCCTGAGGGATAATTCGATAATCACTACGATCCAGGAACGCGAGACGCATCTTAGATTACTGCAGGACGCATTACCACAAAGATGGACGCGCTCCTGGCCGTGATATTTATAATCTGATGGACACTTCGAAGAAATGTAGGTACATATAGACGAACACTTCATGGAAACATCAGAAAACCGTACGAATGCAACATTTAAAGCTTTCCCATTGAACCCTAACGAATGCTGTATCAGAAGGGCCGATGCACGTTATATGCAGTTCACATCACACGTTGCGCAACGCGTTTGTGCATAATTTGCGCAAAAACAAGGAGCATATGCGCTGTCTGGGCGACATTTGCGCTAAAAGTTTTATCCGAACCGCTATAAAAGATATCATTTTCATAGTAATAGATGTAAGGCACGCAGGAGCAGCACTTAGGTTCTAAATGACTATAAAGTGTGCCTCTGTAAGTATAGTTTAACCGCAGTTAATAACATCGGCGTGGCATTGACCGATGACTTTTAAAGTTCTTCAAACTCTGTGAATCTCGAGTGGTGTGTTCTTGAAATGTTCGCATCTTTATTTACGTAACTTATTCAGTTATAGATTTTTATGTAGATACCTATAGATTTAACTTCCTTTACTAATTCAGATCCTGGTAAAATCTCCGGAAAAGTCTATGATGTTTATACCAGATACCAATCTAGTTAATGGTAGTAAGGAGATATACAGGGTGGCAGGGACATCGACGCGAAGCCGGCTACCATGGATTCAGTATATGATTCTGAACCGAAAAATTTCAACGCAGGGGGCGTTGAAATTTTTCGTCGTTTATTAAAAAAATAATCTGCTGTTTCATAGAAAAGTGCAATACCTACGCGGTCAAAATGTATGGAGCAACTATTTTTTTTTTTTGTTTAAATAACCTACGAAAATTTTCAACGCAGGGGGGTTCAGAATCATGTACTGAATCCATGGTAACCGGCTTCGCGTCGATGTCCCTGCCACCCTGTATAGTTTTAAATCAAAGAACTCTAGATTTGTATTTCTACCAGTTTCAACCAATAACGCTTTAAGATCGTAAAAACAGAAATTGTTTCATTGTAGGTAGGTATTTTATAATTAACAAAAAACGCATCGTTGTGTTAAAAGTCATCATAAGAGAAGTGATTGTAAGTTTAAGCCCATTATTATATGTATACTTAATTTAGTTCCGTTTCAGTACCTTCATTTATAGTTATGATAATATCTCTTATATTTCAGATATCATCATCCTACTGTATAAACTCGGGGTTGATAGCAGAAATGAAACGTCTGAAACCTATGTCCCAGACAACCTGTATATTAGGACAAAAAAAAACATATAACATCTTTCTCGAAATCATGATAAAGTCAATTAAAAACGACCACTTGAATGAAATAAACCTCTCATACCTCGATACGAGCAGCTACCATTTTTATCTCTCCGATCATTTAATTCAACCGCTCCAAAGTTATTTGCCTAGCTCTAAACACTTCCAAGATATCGCCAGTTATATGCAAAATGGAAATAATTTACGAGACATTTAAGGTAGTTGCCACACGCAGTGAGAACTCAGAATTCTCGTGGCTTCCTGCGAGCTGCGTTCCTAGGCCGGAACGGGCCTAGATTGCAAAGCCATGCACCTGTTTTGGTATCTTCTATCTAGATTTTATTAAATGTGAACGATACTTCCTTTAGAATTTCCTTCGATTCCGCTATAAAGAGAGAACTGTCGGCTTAGATTTGATATGTCAGTTTGATTAGCGTCTTTTATGAGAAGCTGTAAATGTGGTGTTATTTGATGAATTTCCAAGTTATGCTACCGTTGCAGTCATACCATCAGAGAATATTGAACAGGTAAGCATACCTAATAAAAATCTTGAACTAAATATTAATAATTTCGAAGACTTTCTTAATATCGTACCTGTCGGACTGCAGAGAAAAGAAAGAGATGCTCGATGACACAACGCAGGTAATTTATTGCAAAATATGAAGCAATTATCTATTTTTTTTTTTATATATTCATTGGACTAAAAAATTAAAACAATATTACGTTCTTCTTCTTTTCGTGTGGTTAGTAACTAACATGGTGTCAGAGTTTTAAAGCCGCCCATGGGCCTCTGACTTGGCTTCACATGCCGTCAAGAAATATCTCTCAGGCATGCCGGTTTCCTCACGATGTTTTCCTTCACCGTTTTTGAAGCAAGTAATAATTAAACAATACGCACATAAATCCGAAAACTCAGAGGTGGAGGAGGCCTTTTTTTTTTTTTTTTTGGGTGGGAAATCATCAAATGACTCCTCCCGCTCTGGGCGGAGCGAGAGGGAGTGTCAGACTTTTACTGACTAAAACCCACCCGTGTTCTTTCCGTTGCCTGTGTGCCGGGGCCGCGATATCCCTTTCGGACAAACTCGCAACCCTGGCAGGCATTGGCCCTTACGGACCCCGTCTGTTGGTGCTGACATCTCTTTGAGGCGCGCGTGGAACACAACGCGCCGTCGACCCGGGCCTGGTTCTAATCGGACGGCGAGCTACCCATTGCCCACCGTCCGCAAGCCCGCGCCTACGGTGGCCGGAAGTCGGCTCGCGACTCCCGACGCCCGGGGCGTCTCCTGCGGCGACTAGGGGCGCGAGGGCGCGCATCTTGCATTTCCCTCGCGCGCTCCGCCTCCTCCTTCGCGAGCATTACTGCTTCGCAGAAGGAAGTGACGGCTTCCCATGCACTCTCGCTCCGGACCATGGCCTGAACCAGGGCCGGACGCGAGAGATCGCCGCTGCCGATCGCCTCCGTGAGGACACGGCGGTGCCCCGCCCAAGCCGGGCAGACCTCCACCGTATGCTCCACCGTGTCCTCCGGGCGATCCACACAATGGTAACACCCGGGCGTTTCCTCCCTCTTTATCCTGAACAGGAACCTCCCGAAACAACCGTGTCCGGTGAGGACCTGCGTCAGGCGGAAGGTGAGGATGCCGTGGCGCCTCTCTAGCCACTCCTCAAAGAGGGGCCTTACCGCCGCAATTGTGGCGTGCCCAGCGCTGGGTTGCGACAATCTCACTCTCCATGCCGCCATGAGATCCCGCCGGAGCTCTGTCCGCTGTGCCGTGATTTCTCGCGGCAGCGGAGTTACACCCCGGCGTTTCGCCTCCTCGCGCAACTCCCACATGTGCGCGAGGACTTTTGCCTCCAGATCCCATGGCGGTAGTCCGGCAAGGAGGCTCGCCGCCTCACGGGAGACCGTGCGGTATCCTGAGTTGTCCACCTCGAGTCCCAGTTGCCGGATCCTATCGACGATTGTCGCAACCCAACGTGTCGCTAGTTCGGCCGCCGCCTCATGCGACCTCCCCTGCACCAGGACCATGAGTTCGAACTCGAGACCTATGACTTGGCAGTCCGACGGTCACACCACTAGGCTATCACTGCTGTAGCAATTCGTATCATTAATACGAGTATATTGCTTGTAGAATAATTTGACAAAAAAAACAGAATGATTGCATTGTGTAATATAATATGATTATTGATCGTTTTTTTTGTGTTAAATTTGTGATTTTCTTCTATCGTTTAATCAGTTATGTTTTGAACACACTATCTAACTAGCTAGCATATAATATTCTGAAGAATATCATATGTTTTTCTGATTTTATTTACTGCAGTTTATTATTTATATACTTTCAGGCATTATAAAACTTGCATTTAGCTCCTGTAGTTCCCGTAAGTGAAGAATGATTGCAATTTAGCCTTAGCATTCAAACATATAACTGACAATCTAGAAACATTCATAACTATAACATAATTCCAAATTTTCTATTTTTTTTTATTTTCTTTTTTTTTCTTTGTTCCTCTCAAACAGAGCACCTGCCATCTAATCTCTTCACCACCCTTGGTTGACTGGTAGAAAATGCTTAAGGCATTAAGTCCGCCTTTGTACCTTTATGAGTGTGAAAAGTTTAAATAAATAAATCAATTTTGGATGAACTTTGAATTTTGATTTTAATTCGAATTTTTATTATTTTTAATTTGTGTGTATTTTAATTTTTTTAAATCGTGTTTTTTTATGGATCACGGGGTCTACAATAAAGGTTTTTATTTATTTATTTATTTATAAAACAAATAATACGTAATAAATAAATAATAATGTAATAAATAAATAATAATAAAGAGTAATAAACTTTAAGTAAGTATGCCCACAGACTAGTAGCAGTATGCCTGAAATATTTAACCATAATGTTTGCTTGAAACTGTTTCAGATTACATTACAAAAACAGATCCAAAATACGCAATTCTAGATTGATTAAATACAATACAACAATTTAAATTTTGATCTTTTGTGCGTCAACTATTAATTTTGACATTGTTTTCCACAAAACCATGGCCAAGTGACGTCACATATTTAATATCTACAAAATTAAATACAGTTTGAACAGATGTACAAATATTGCAAGTTCTTATAACGACGTACTCTATAGCTGTGTAAATTTATTAAAACTTTGAATAAACCTGGGCAATGTTTGAGAAGATTATTTGTTGAGAATTCGCCCTTCGACCTACATACCTGTCTAACTGTTCTGTAAAATCTCACCGCTACAACTTAGATGAAGTGAGTTTGAAGTGAGTTATTAATAATGTCAATCCCTAACATCAGGTGGAATGACAGCTCATTTCACCCAAGTTTTAACGGTGAGATTTTTGCAGAGACCGACTCCTTTCAAAATAAAAGTAAGCCTAAGTTACTTCTCATAACATCTACTATGTATATGCCAGTGAAAATCGGTCTTGGTCCACCCGTTTCGGAGATTAGCCGGAAAAACGGAAAAAAAGAAAAAAAAAGTTTTTTTTTTTCATGTTAGTACCGTATACTTTATTTATAACAGTAAGAAGCTATTTTTTTTTGACATTACAAACAGACACTTCAATTTTATTTAGGTATTTGTATTTGTATAGATAGATCAAGGAAATGCTTTAGAAATGGCAAGTGACAAAGCTAAATCAAAATGAAATGTTCCTAATGTTATTTTTAGCAAATGCCTGTAAACCTGAAACCCATTTACATACGAAAGCCTCTTTTAAGTATAACTGTGTTTTCTAAGGAAAACAGAATGTAGGTACAGTACGGCACAACTTAGATGTAGCATCGGCAAAATTCGTAAAACCGATCACCATCCGAACTGAGTGCGCCTTTAAAATGACCAATCTTTGTTACTGCTTTAGGCGAAAATGATCTTTACGAAAACGCAATAACTTGTAAAGTCATATAACCAAATACATTCGTAAAATTTAAATGAATGATTGAACATTTTCAAATTTATGCTACGTCTAAGTTGTGTCGTACTGTACTTAGTTTAACTTTATCGAGTCTAGAATGCCTTCTTAAGTAGTTCTCTTACAGATCCGAATACCGGACTTAAGAAAACGCAATTGAAAAGATACGTCGAAGTTTTCCTATTAATACTTACCTACACGGTTTTTGGGCCTGTGTCCCTTTTACCCCCAACCATTCAAAATAAAACCTAGCTACAACACAAAAATAAATCTTAAAAATAACAGACATTTTTTCAACATTAATGCGGATGTAGCATTTTAACAGTTTAAAATTTTAAACAGATTGTATTATTCAGTTGAAATGAAAAATCCAGTTTTGTCCGATCCTTATTAGCTCTTTATTGTAATCAAGTTTACAATGATGTCATTGTATCAACATATTCTATTTTTAAAATCGAATAGATTGTTATTTAGTCGTTCTTTTGTTAAAACTCTCATCAATTTAATGTGGTATTGTCTTGTTTTCCATAAAATTATTTGTACTATTATTGTTTTCCATAATCGTCCCCCCCTCATAATATTTACTTGCACTATTATCATTTATGCTAATAACGCTTGTCATATCAACTTATTAATCATAACTTTTATTTGCCATAAAATAAGTTTCCATAATAACATGTATTATAATCATTAGTTTCTATAAGTAACACATTACATAATTGATACTTGACATAAGCTACATTTAATATAATTTAGAAAGGTTTATTGTCTGTAATCAAATGATTTATTACAGCAAATAATCTTTAGATAATAAACAGTTTGTCAAATTCGAAACGGTTAGGTTAGGTTAGAACTGTGACCAAACAACGCTAGATTTCCTCTTTTGCAAAGCAAGCATGCATGGTAGATTAGGTTTATAATTAGGTTTCCTTGATAATAAAAAAATCTGTATCGTATAATCATATATTAATCAACTGAACTAGTATTGTTGTTCTAGTATGGGAAAATTAATATTATGGTGAATAAATGTAAGGGAAAACGAAATTATTGAAAATGAAAAATATAGTATATAAATTTATGGATTAAAATTATTATGACACTTGATCGATTATGACCAATGAAATTAGTGAAAATGATTTTTTGTAATTTCACGATTATAGCAACTGAAGCGTTATTTCTAATGAAATTATGGCAAATACAAGTATGGTATATAAAATTATTGCATTTTAAATTATGGCAAACATTAGTAAACCATTTAATGTAGTAAGTACATCATTTTTATTTAACCTGCCTGTACTCAATACATATTTGAAGATACATACAAAGCAGGCTCACAGAATAAGCACGCTGAAGTGTCAATGGTCCGGCCATATTAGCCGTAGTACCGTAGTCCGGCCATATTACCGATGGCCGTTGGGGTAGACGTGTTCTTGTGTAGAGAACGCGAATCTGCAAACGAAAGGTTGGACGCCTTCAGGCTAGGTGGAGCGACGATCTTCGCAGGGTGGCAGGTAGCGGCTAGATGAGAGTTGCTGAGAATCGAGCGGAATGGCGTGCAATTGGAGAGGCCTATGTCCAGTAGGCTGTAGGCTGATGATGATGATGACAACATAGGTAGGTAAAATATAAATACTAAGCTACCAGCCTATATATAGTTAATTTAGCAAGAAAATTACACGTCAAGAAAATGCCTACCTACGAGTAGCTACCATATTGTAACAATATTGTCAAAATATTACATTGCTCTACAAATCACCAAATTAAGTGGAAGCCACATACCATCACAAAGGAGGCTATCATCAAATTTCACTGCATTGCATGGTTACGCAATTATATCGACGATCAAGTGCAGTACAATCAGTTGCGTCATGATTCTTTTGTTGGCGACGTGCAGGGTTGAACGAGTTGCATTAGGATGTTACAAAATACGATGACTTGATGGATCATAATAAAAATATAGGTACTGTAACTTTTTTGTATACTGAGAGGAAGATCTTTAGGAATTGACACATATTGGTACCTGCGGTATAAAGGATATGGTCCTAAGTATCACCGAAAGCATTTTCATTAGACATGCATTCGATTATAACTACTAGGCTTAAAAACATACTTCACCCTATTATTGATAGATTAGTATTAAGAACTTTTCTTTAAAAAAATGTAGTTCGGTTTGTCATTTATGATCATTATAATCACTTTCAAATAATAACATAATTTAACCAGTCCACGGGTTGGTATCAGAATCACTGGAACGCAAATTGACCACGTCGCTCTTAGTCCAACTCTCAAATTCAGTGTAGCAAAAGCCTTATTGTTGCTCCACACACTTGTTTGTAACTAAATCGATATTCAGATTTTCGAAAGTAAATTAATTCTCGAAAGATATTAATCATATCATTGGGCAACCCTGCCGCGCTGAGGTTTATTGTGGACGAGAGTCACGCCTTTCCGCGGTTCGACACAAACACATCGCGATCGACACGACATTGTGTTTATTTTGACAATTGAAGCAATAGTTCAAATAAGGCCAGCGTGAATAAAATTAATATTATTGGCTTATTTGTTGGGAATCCTCATTCTCCTGTTCTTAACCCAGTTTATTTGAGGTCGGTGGAACATGTATTTTTCTTCCATACTGCTCCATTAGTCTAGCTATGTAACATCTTTCACGCAGTCCATCCATCGTTTCTGTGGTCTTCCTGTATGGTTCTGTAAAGCTAAGCGCACAGTACAACCGCCTCGGGCCGCAATGCATCACATTTGAATACAACAAAGCGCGGTGGTAGTGTGTGATGGTTCATACAAAATGTACGAAGCTGTGGTTTTTAGGAGGATGCTATTTTGTAAAAGTATCACTGTGAACACTTAGGTGAAGTGAACTGTCAATATAGTGTCAATCCCTAGCATCTGGTGAAATGACAACTCACTTTAAGCTCACATCACCTAAGTTTTCATAGTAAGATTTTTACAGAAAAGCCTGGCTGCGTGTATTGAGTCTTGCTGTGGATTTCTTCAGAGGCATCTTATACTTAATTCGTATAACAATTTTCTTTCACATAAACTTCGATCAATAGTGCATTATTGATCGAAGCACATAAAGTATCTATTGATACCACTACGACTAAAAACGCTTCCCAAAAGCTCACAAAAACTTAACCACCACAAGATTCGTTTCTAACATATTATCATGTAGGTAGTCAGACCTTCCAGTTGGACATTTCTTATAGAATTTTCATGATTTGTCCTAAAATCACCAATTTCCACTTTCATATCAATAGATTACACAACACTTTCAAAATATTTCCAATTACATTACAAAATCTAACTCAATCATACTTAGTCTTCTTAATATCAGATATACTCCTTCAATATTATGTAAATCAATAGTTACACACTTCGTAATCACATCATAATATTTTATACTGAAGTAATGATACAGTAACACAATTTTGAAATTATTTATTAGTGCAGTTTTATAATCGATGTTACGTTTAGTTTTAGATTTTTTTGCGTCATCTTATATATTCTATTTTGAAATAACATAATTGTCTACTTAACTAAAATCTTAAATTCACTGACAGATAACACAGCCTAAACACTGGGCCTAGAAGCATGGCATTTTCCTTAATAGTTCCTTATTAGTGAGCCTTAAGGAAACATTTTTGAAAAGTCATCACCTTTTTTTTTTTTTTTTTGGGTGGGAAATTTTCAAATTACTCCTCCCGCTCTGGGCAGAGCGAGAGGGAGTGTCAGACTTTTACTGACTAAAACCCACCCGTGTTCCTTCCGTTGCCTATGTGCTGGGGCCGCGATATCCCTTTCAGACAAACCCGCAACCCCAGCAGGAAAAAAAAGACGTTAAACGGGGGATGAAAGTTTATTTGAATGTTCATATTTTTAGCCGATGGGAAATACCATCGGACATACGGCTTGTGCTCGTATTTAAAAGACCTTCAATTTTTTTTTGTTTTACCCACAGTTTTTGAAAAACCAGCCTATTGTAATTTACCGGGCTCAAATCCAGACTCAGTGGGATTTAAAAGACTCAACGACTGTTTTGCCTGACCCGTAGATCTAACCCAGGAACCAACGTTCAGAAGTCACACTTGTGGCTACTAGACCAACTAGGCAGTCTGCATAATAAAACAAACTTATTTTATTGTAGTGTTGATCTAGCTAACCAAACGTATTCCTATCCTAACTAATCCTAACTAATATTATAAATGTGATCACGCAAAAACGGCTGATTGGATTTGGATGAAATTTGGCACACAGATAGTTTATAATTTGGATTAACATATAAGATACTTTTTATCTCGGTAGTTCGTTCCCGGGGGATAATTTCCGACCTCCACGCGGGCGAAGCCGCGGGAGAAAACTAGTATATTAAAAATACGAAAGTGAGTTTGTTACGCTTTCACGCTAAAACAGCTGAACAGATTTGAATGAAATTGTATACATCGGTAGACCATGATCTGGATTAGGACATAGGATACTTTTTATCCCGATATACCTACGGAATCGAGACTTACGCGAGTGAAGCGGCGGGGCGTAGCTACTACTTAATAATTGCGACTCGCCCCAGCTTTGCACGGTTTTGCGACTTGACAAAACATAATTTCTTTATTAAATATAATTAACACATAAACCTTCCCGAATAAATGCTCTAAATGATGGAGAAAACCGCATCAAAATCTGTTGTGGCGTTTAGAAGAACAACGCTGTCAAACAGACAGACACGAATAGCGACTCAATTTAGTTGAATATAAATAGTCTCGCATAACAGTGAGTATATTAAATTTTAAAGCAGAATTAAAACAACTTCAGATATTTTATTTGCTTTGATGCAATACTTTGACACTGATTGAATTTCCTCTATTATATAACACAAGATTGATATTACATTAGCCAATAATCAACACTACTCACAGCAAACAATTATTATTACAATTGTAATTATTTCCTTATTACTGAAGATTTCTTCTTTTTGCACAAAAATCACGCAATCAACTTCAGAGTTCTCAGTTAATTTCTCAGTAGCAGCCCGGAGCCTGGATTTGTGCCCGGTTGATGGCAATAGGCTCACCCCCTATAAAAAATCAATCTGCCTAGCCTTTTCTCAACTATGTTGGGGTCGGCTTCCAGTCTAATCGGATGCAGCTGAATACCAGTATTTTACATGGAGCGACTGCCTATCTGACCTCCACAACCCAGTAACTGGGTATTACGATACCCCTTGGTAAGACTGGTGTCAGACTTTCGTGCTTCTGACTACTCGTAACGACTGTCAAAGATCCACGAATGACAGCCGGGACCAACGGCTTAACGTGCTTTCCGAGGCACGGAGGAGTCTCGGTATGTAAAGATGGACCCATCCACTGACCAACCCCGGCAAGCGTAGCTTAACCTGATGGATCCACAGCGGCTGTTGTTACTTAGCCACGAGCTCCTCACCCCCTATAACATGGGACTTAAACATAACTGGCGAAATGTGGTTGTACTATAGTTACAGGGCGAAATGTGGGTGTACTTAAGTACACCTCTGCTAACCCTTCGGGGTCGTCATGTTATGCATGTTAGTAAAAAGTAAGTATTGTTAATTATGGTCGTTTACTTACGATAATCATTTGGCGTCCCAATAATTTAGCAATTGTTTTGTTCGCACGCGACGCTCTTAAAAATGGTGGTCAGCCGCATACCAATCAGTGTTAGTTAACGATGTGGTAAAGATGCGTTTACTTAATTGCAAAGTAACAAGAAAGATTAAATATATAAGGTGTAAGAAAAAATACTATAGAAACTTTAAGAGGTGCTTTAGACTATCGAACTGAATAATTGGTCCAACTTTGAAATTGTGAAAAAAATACCGTTTAGAACCTAAACCATTATTAGGTAGGTATTAAACTTTACAATGGAATAGTTGTTTTTTTTTCAAGCGATTTCAAAGTTGCCAGCCAAACACTGATCTACCAACAAATGTAGCCGGAAAACACAGGCGCTTATTGCACGCCTCACAACGCTTCAGCGTGTGAGAGTGCTCTCTCTCGATATGTCACCTTGTCAAACTCCAACATAAAATCGTCACTATACTCTCAAATAAACAGGATTATTGGTTATACGTCGGCAAACCATTAAGGGGATGTAGGAGAGGTCATTTGCAACCAAATGACCCCTAATGAAATAAAAATATAAAATGTCAAATGACTCGAAAATTGTTGACATTTGCGTAGGAGTTAAAAGGGGTAATTTGGTTTTAAATGACCTGTCCTACATCCCCTTAACGGGTTGCCGACCTATAACCAATGACCCTGTTTATGGAATTCATATTAGCAGTTCATTTTTAAAACCAAGAGACTTGACATTATCAGATCAATATATTTTTAGATACGTAGATATACCAATATAATAAAATAAAAACTGCATTCCGTTGAGAAGTGTGTCTGTTTTTCGCCACGATTCACGTTGGCACACACAATGGATGAATCTAAATCTTCTTCTATAAATTTTCTTTCATCCTTATGAGCTCTATTGATTTTCGTTATCAAACTCATAACCGTTCAAAAGATAACAAAAATCGATGGATTTGCTTAGATTTTTTCGGTAAATTTTTTTCAACATGTCTGTGAGGCGTGCATTTTCAGATTTTTCGTTTTTACCAAATAACTACTGGGACTTTACTTGACTGGTATTTCATAGGAAGAAATTATTCAAGATTTTCAATAACATACATTATCAAATTGGTACTTGTTGATAGACACTGTCTTCTCATACCATTAACACTGTAATTTCTAATATTGTAAAAACCATTTATTTTTAAAAGAGTAACCTTGGTTTTTCTTGCCGGCTCTTCTCCATAGGAAACGAGCATGGTTTTTATCATAGTTATTTTTTATAATATTTATTCAGAAGGAAGTTTGAGAAACTGCCTTTACGCTGCCGCATGAGTGCATCACACACAGAGCATTCACAAAGACATAGTGCAAATTATTACAACTATGTATTTTCCTTCCACTGTTGCAAAACGCAAAACAATTAACAATAAATAAAACAAACAGTACTTATTTAATGTGTTTCATGCTTTCTACACGCGTTTGTATTCAATTCAATTTACAAGATTTATTTTGACAATTTTATTTGCAGCCAGCATGCGTGAGCTCTGAGAAAGTTCCTAGATTTGGTATTTGAACACTTAATTTTGATATCTGATTTTCTTTGGGAATATCTCACGTTGTGAGAGTTATTGGGTGCTAAGCAGGATTTATTAAATGGCAATTTTATATCTTTATTCAGGTTTCTCCATTTTCAAAGGTTTTACTCAACAACTGACAGCGTTCAGTATATTCACTCATGGATGAATTGTAATTTTCCAACATAACATAACATCACGCTTTATTTCCCCGAAGGGTTGGCAGAGGCGTACCTATAGTACACCCACATTTCGTCAGTTATGTTTAAGTCCCATGTAATAGGGAGCGAGCCTATTGCGATCAACCGGGCACAAATCCAGATTCCGGACTGCTGCCACGCTTGGCAGGCGGGTTGGCGATCGCAGTATGGTGTTAAAATGCATAGTTGATCAAATCGGATAAAAATAGCACCAATATTTAAAAGAAAAAAAAATAATAAGTGTTTATTCTGCACAAACTAAACACACATCACAAAAAAAAAACAAAATGCAATTTGATTTAGTAGAAATTAATACTAAATATTAGCGTAATCCAAAATCCTGCACATTCTGATTATTGAGGAATCATTTTGTTTAACACCATTCTTTCAAAAATTCAATCGGTCTCGAGGTGTGAATCCAAGATGATTGACTTTAAAAACAAATCAGTTCGCCGATTTGAATGTGTTTCGAAGGGAACTTAACGGCTGCTTGCTGTTGCTTATTTGCTTCAAACTGCTGCAATTTACTTAAATTACTTCAAACTACGCTTTTCATAACTAACTTGAACGAACACATACCCGTCAAACCTCTTTATCTTACCCAAACCAATTTGAATAAAACAATTCTATTACACTATTACCCCATAAAACATTAGGCTGCCAATCAAAATTAAGCACTAGGTTTTACCATCTTACCCTTACGTCATAGTGATGATACCTTACTTATGGTAGGTATATAACACATAGCATTTTCTCAGTCTATCATGTGTACGGTCAAACGACGTGGAACAACTTATTACAAGCGAGGTTTTAAGGTAACGTAACGTACGCGGAAGATTTTCACAAGAGGGTGATTAATTGAACTGTACCGTTACGATAATATTATGTTTCGATCTTTATAAGTGGGGTAATGTGATGATTTTCATTTTTTTTGTAGGCATTTTCGTACTTTTAGGATTTATGTGTTGTAGTTGTGATATCATGTAGAAGAGGTATATTAATACGAATATTAATTTGAAGCACTGGACGGGGAGGTTGAGATGATGAATTACCTAATGAGTTATACAGCATGTATGAAGAAGCTGTAGTCAAATTTAAGGTCAGGTAAGACCATCAAACTCCGCAACTTTCTCCAATAGGACCAACACCGAAATCGCGAAAAAATTACCAATTCTCCCATACAAAACTTCAATACATACTCTTATTTAAATTTGACAACACCTTTCTGATAAACGCTGTATTGTATATTAACGATGTCTAAATAAAAAAGGTCTTCTATACGATTTTTTATGGTTCTGGTGAAACATAGAAGCTGGATACTTCACTTGTCTAGTTATCCATTAGAGTGGAATTCCTTGAACAAAATCATTCCTTTTAAATTCGTCGCATGATTTGTTATTGACATTACCACGACACACATTTCCGAAAGACATTATCTACAATCTACATATGTATTTATAACCATTAATATACATTATACCTGTAATTAAATATTTTAACGATAATGTATTCGCTCCAATAATAAAGACTATTACGAAAGAGATTGGAAACACGTTCTGTTATGTTCTTTAAAAAAAAAAATGTGACTGCCTTTATGATTTTTTATTATGACGTAAAAGTGACATATTAATTAAATCAAAATTAAATTTCTTACTTTCGTAATTCAAACTTCGAATGTCTTAACAACAAACATGGCGGAATGTTAAAGGCTTGTGCAGATCAGCGCGACTTGTCGCGCGACGCGACACGAACAATACAATTTCTAAGAAAACTTCACAGTATAACAATAACCGGTGTCGCGTCGCGCGACAAGTCGCGCTGGTCTGCACAAGCCTTAAGGAGCGTCTGCAATAGTCAATCGAACGTGCTGCATACCGCGTCGCATCGCGTGTCAACGCCTAATTATCGGCAGAAACGCTGCGTTTTATATTACACCGATGTGCATTTCATTGGTGTAAGTGTCAGCTTTGAGATTAAAGGTATCGTTTTATAATTGTAGCGGCTAATTAACGTCGAATTGCTGGGTACTAAATTACGATTGTGCAGGGCTTTGTAAATCAGGGTGTTTATTTGTACAATCGTGGTGTAAAAGTGGTTATTCCAGTTTGTACTGGCTGACAAGACATGCAGCCATTACACATGACGCTATTCACGCTCAAAAAAGATACACAGAGAAGGTAAAAACCGATGGCAAAAACTTCTTACAGCATGAGGAATTCAACCGCCTCCACTCATAATACAGTTTCCAATACTTGTGCGTTTTCGCTTAAATTACGTAGACAACTCAACTGTCAAGTTATGCGGACTTGTTAACCGACATATTATAATAGCTAGCGTTTTTTTGCTAATAGTCTATTTAATGCAACACTCCAATTGATGGCACACGCCCCCAAATTATTCCAACCTACTTTCACTTAGACGAAACGAATCATATCATGTTCAGTAAAACAACCAACGTTTGACAATTTGATATCAGACTGTCATATATCCATTTCGTAACGTTTCAAGTTACAAATTATATGTTTGAACGTATTACGTGATTTTCGAACAGATTGGAACGTGGTTGCATGCTTGAAATACTATAAGTATGATTGCTGCTTTAGAACGCGATGACAGATGTCACTCCCTTCTAATCGTAATGTGGGATGAAAGGACGAACTTTGGTCCCTCAAAACCGCTCTCATTTGAGAATAAGAACTAGGTACCTTAGCAGATCTGTCATAATGTAAATAACATAAAATCACGCTTCTATCAGTGAAGGGTTGGGGACCTCTGCCCATAGCCCAAAATGTCAATATTTTCTGAATTTTTGAAGAAATCATGAAGACTTTTGAGAGATAATTTATTAATAAAGACAACAATTATTTTAAATATTCGTTACCTTCACTTAACAAAAAACAACAATTCGACGTCGTGCACTGGCCTCATTATTAATAATTCAATCAAAACTAAAGTAAAATACACACCGACCAATCAAATTCAAAAAACTTTTGTTTTTATTTGAAACGCAAACTAACCCATGCGTTCTTGTATCATTAAATCAAATGTTTCTGGTCTAATTTCCTCAGTGGGCTAGAAAAAAAAGTGAGAGTGGCTTCGCTGCTCATCATCCCGTGCAGACTGTAAGAGTTAATTGAGGGAGACGGATTACCGCGGTGCAGTGCACGGGTTAACTTCTAACTATCATCGATTTTTTTAATGAAAGCGTTGGTTTGGAATTACTGTTGGGATACTTCGCAATCCAGAGACGTGTTGCATCAACCCCAAATAAATTGGTATAAGGGATGGAGAATGATGATACTTCGCAATCCATTGCGAGCTTGATTTCGAGTTTGGCTCCAAATATTAATGGAATTCACTTGGGTACTTACAGCAAAGATCGTTTAGGTACATAATATATGATGGTATGTAAATAAAAAAAAACAAAAACAAAACGAGCCTTATAGTAGTCGAATATGTTGTGTAACATCTGACATCTTGTGTAACATCTGGCAGTACCAACCTCTCGGAAAATGGGTAAGTAGGTATCTGACAGCCAACTCTAACACCATTCGCGCTCATTGGTCAAATCAAATAGCACGCGCTTCCCCGGCTTCTTGTTACACACTTCCGTCCCTTTTCACGAAATCACTCCCACAGATTGCAGGAAAGCGAGAGAAAAGTTCGTTTTCTTTTTGTGTTACAACACATAAAAAGAAAACATACTACCTACATAATCATGAGATTCATCACGGAGGTGTAAGGATATCTTACGCAGCTTTTTACGTCGTACATTCCGTTTTCCCTAGGTATTCAAGTTTCCTACTACGCTTCAAACAATATTTATGACAGCAGACAGGCACACCGCGCCCAATGATGCGTCTCATCACGTACATCCATGCCCATGGGAAGATTATCAAACAAACGCAAAAATTTAACATTCACGACGTCTATTGTTACAAACAATTCCATGTTTATTCATGTCTGTATAATTAATGAGTCAATTATTCGTTTAATAATGAACGCAATCGGGCGATGCGTTCCCAATGCGTCGCGCATTGCGTGCATAGATTGATTCCTTGATTAACAACGTTACGTTGTAATAATTTCGACTACACTGTGTCTAATTTATATGTTAACTGATTTATATAAAAGTTTACGTGTGAAGTCGAGTAATTCGTTCCATTGCGTTCTCATTTCTCAATATAAGTGGATGGGTATTGTTAAGAAATAAGACAAAATTGAAAAGAATGCATGAGCTTGACGTCTTAACGCGGTTACAAATTATCTTGAACAACTTGATATGGACCTAATTTTTTTAAACAATTTGTTGTATGTATGTAACCATAGTGTGAATGCTTAGATACGGGATGCTGTTACTAAGATGATGGCTGATAAAGATGACGAACTGGCTAAAATGACTGAATAACTCAGTGTGGAACTAGAATTTCAACTAAGTAACTCACTAGCCTCTCAGGGATTAGTAGGCACTTCAATGCTTCTTAATGTTTCGTTTTGAAAAGAAATCATTAATACAGACTGGTTAAAGAGAAGCGTAATTTTGATTGACATATTACAAAGTATTGTACTCGTATGTCGAGAGTACCAGGCTATCAGAAAACTAAAGTAGATTTGATGAAACTTTTAGTGGCCGATTTTGTGCACTTTTCGTACAACGAAGTAAATCAGATAGGTAGGTAATTGGCTCGATACAATTTTTCTGCCTAGACAAGATAAATGACTAAAAACCTAGTTTCTGGGAAATCAAGAACGATTTAGAAGTGTGGCAGAGTTTATTACTTTAATTTATAGCGTGGTTTTCAAATAGCTCGCTACTGTTTGGTATTTAGAGCTGCTAGAGCTGCTTTCATTTAAGTATCCATGCAGGTTTTAGTTCACTTCAATACTCCTTGAATTCTTTTATGGTTTATGAGAAAACAAGCCTGCAGTTATACCTACCTATATGTAGCTCTACACCTAACTTTGTTTGCTCCACACACCACAGTGATAAGAGGATGCATCGTCATCGTATCTAAACGAATAAAATTTTTGAAAAAGAATGAGTTAAAAAAATGGAGCTACGGCGTAGGGCGTAGCGTAGTGTTACCCTACGGCGTAGGGCGTAGCGTAGTGTTACTCTACAGCGTGGGGGTAGCGTAGTCTTACGCTACGGCGTAGGGCGTAGCGTAGTGTTACTCTATAGCGTAGGGGTAGCGTAGTGTTACGCTACGGCGCGGCGGCGTAGGGGTAGTAGTACGCGGCTATTTAATTTAATTCTGAACAATTAATTATTCTGTTACATTACTTACATTTTTCATTGTCAATAACTTGGTTTGATGTATGTAATGTTGTGCATGTTTTTCTCAAATAAATTTACGATCCATTTTACTCATTAGGGTGTCTAGTTGTTAGTTTGTAACACACGTCTTTTCACCGCATTACATATTAGCCCACCTGCTGCCTGCTGACCGTAGCCCTCTAGAAGCAACTATGCTAAAGACCGTTATAATTTATTTGATTCAATGTTATAATGGTTGTGCTTAGGTGTTGCTTGGAGGTCAATTAGTAGGTAGGTTATATACCTTTGAATTTAATATTTCGTAATTTATTTTTAACATTTCTAAGATGCAGTTCTACAAGTAGAGAATATCAAAGAAAATTCAACACACAAGGGTTAAATTAACCTCGAACTAAAGCCTGGGTTACACGAGGCTAGTTTTGTAAGCTAGGATTGCAAGCAAGTAATATCCTGGCTTACTATCCTGGTTCGGCACAAGCTAGAAATGTTTACACGAAGCTAGGAAATTTTTAACCCACAGTATTATTAAAAAAACGAAAATTCAAAACCAAAGACACCTACTTCCGAAATTAAAGTTATTTTTCACTTTTTAGTTGGCTACCTACCCCACACAAATTCAAATACCAGATTTTTTTTATTGGTTCACAATTGATGGAGAAATAATAAAAAAATAAAAAACATACTCGTACATACGCGAAGAACATAATAACCTCCTCCTTTTTGGAAGTGGGTTAAAAAGTAAAAAGCCCTTGGAGTAAAATTATCTGATTGGGTACTAGCTTCGCTGATAAGCCAAGATAGTATCTATAACCAGTGGTGGATCGCGCTCTAGCTTTAAAATAGAACCCCATCCTATTAAACTACCACACTAGCTTACTAGCCTAAAATTGAGGATAGTTCTGTACACACGAGGCCAGAGTGACTATAGCTTACTAACACTTTCTTGCAATCCTAGCTTTAAAAACTAGCCTCATGTAACCCGGGCATAGGTGCCCAGAATTACCCACAAAGTACTAGACATGCGTCAGATGTAACAAAACAAATCTAAAATCCGATTTCGGTCAGAAATCGAATCGTATCGGTAATCCGAATTAGACAAACCGTTTTTACAAAACAACGGTAAGAGTAGATTTGCGTAAGCAAGTATTTGTTTATATTTGGATAGTTATGATCGATTCACTTACAACCGAACTATATTACTAGAGACGATCGAGCCGGAGGCGCCGATACTTCTGCTGAAATAGATTTCTAAAGATGGATTTTGAAAACGATTTCAAAATCCGAAACCGGATATTTAACCGTTTGCGTAAAAATCCAGAAACGTACACACGTCTACAAAAGTACTAACACTGAAAATAAAAACCACAGCTCATCTTACATTGGATCATGTTTTGTTCCTTTTTTAAAGTCAACGTTTTGTCGCCAAACATCGCATTGTAGGCCCATTCACAATTTTACGGACGTCATTCTCGATAACGATTCAATGTAATCTAAAATCGATTCAACAATCGAATTCAAGGGCGTGTCATCGGTTCCCATGATGAATTTCGACACAACGTTTCCGGATGATCGGACTTCCGTTTTTTAGAATGTAAGTAAACAGTGAACATCGTGAACGAGTTTCTGCGTTACGTAAATATATGGACTAGATACATAGACATAATTACATACATACGGAAAACGAAAATTAATGGTTTCCTCATCAGCAAGTAAAGCATCTAACCATAGATAGAGATGTTATGGTTTGTTTTGTTTATTTATTCACTAATGTAGGTGGGCCAAGGTCAAAAGCCATACAGCCTTGTCGAATTATAGTTTTCTTCCTTTTCTAAAAATATTTGCATACTCTTTACATAATATCTGCTTAAAAAATGTGTAAGTCCTTCTGGTTGACCGTGTTGACCGTCGATTATTTATTAGCAATTTCAAATTGATTGGCATTGGATACAAATTTTACTGACATCGCTATGTTAATTTACACACACACATTTTTGATTTTGCTACGCAATAATAATCCTTACTGTCAATAAATAATAAAACCTTCCACGGGTTAAAAATATCTCAAGAACTTACTGTGATATCAACAAAATAAACAGTAAAAGTGATATCGGATTATAAATCTTATTTCCTAGTAATAAGAGTGAAAGATTAAGAATGATAAGGTTCTTTATTATGTCAATGATTATTTTGCTCATGAGATATTATGTCATCTTTGGCACTGGACCTCACTGGTCACACCTCGATGATGTTTCATTTAAAAATAAACGATTACATACTGACCAGAAGACTATACCTACCTAATTACGATTTGTCTGCAATTTAATTATCTTTTGTCAACTCCTTATTAGCAACAAACGTGAAGGATCTTTATTAAATGCTAGCAGCGCCCACGGTTTCACCCGCATAAGTCTCGATCCCGTGGGAATATCAGGATAAAAAGTAGCTTATGTCCCAATCCAGGTCAGGCACTTTCGCATTTATAATATTAGTTAGGAAAGTTTTAATTTTATTCTTATTTTCCAGAAGAAAAAAGATACATTGACATATGTATGTAGATATTAACAGCTATATCAAATAGTATGAATGAGCAGACGAATTTAAATGGCATTTATATTTTTTAATAAAACCAGTTCAAATGTTTTTATCAACAACACTGAATTCAAAATAACGATCAGGAATTTGCGCGCCAAAACTGACAGGTGACACGAGTAACGAAAAAATGGAAACAGCCTAGTTTTTTTACTAACAGACTACAGACTAATAGGTAGGCTTATTATCATTAGCATTTGAAACAAAAGTAGTTGTAACCACCAAATTTGGCAAGTAACTTCAGCAACATAATCAGTAATAGGTCATTTGATCAGATTATTATAGTATTAATAGTCGCCAGCGAAATTCCAAAGTGGCTGTTTATTTTACAAATGCCAGACTAAGGTCAAATAACTAAAACATTGGCGATCACTTGCAATAGGAATACATTAATATTTTACAGAACAAGTTTTAGATACCTACGCACGCATTGATAAAACTTACTTTTGGATTAAGTATATCAAGCAGTGATCAAAATGGCTATCACAGTAACTAACTTGATTTGTATTTCGAACTGTGAGCTCGTGACATAAGCAGATGCTATCAGTCGCTATCACTTGCTATGCCACATAAGTGTGTTAATTTGTTCTACGTCTGCGGCTCTGTTAATAATGATGATGTGGTTTATTCTATTATGTTAATTAAATGTTATTTGTTACCACCGGAATGCCTTTCACGCCGGTCTAAGAGTTTTATTAGACAGACTATTGGCTGGTAGTCTGGGAAACAGTCACTTGTGGGTATGTAGGTGTGTTATAGCTTTATTAAAGCCACTGTCTATGCAATACAAATTTCCAATCAACAGACTGTCAATCATAAAAGAAAAAGAAAAAAAAATACATAAAACAATGTTTACAGCCAAAGATAGAATTTCTGACTCCTGCGCTAGTTTAAACCGTGTTGCGGAGCGAGTGTCCTTCCGTTGCATAGAGACACACTTTTTTTTTGTTTTAGGTTTATGTTTTACTATTCTCTTATGCTTGGGACCCTCAACCATTTCAATAACTAATTATAATAACAAGGACAGACTAATGAACCTAATGATACACAAGTTATTTGATTCGCAATCAAAACAACACCTCAGTTTACAAAACATTCCTATTTGGAAGCCTCACTGGACTTTGATTTACAATTGAAACGACATGAACATCTTTAGCGAAGACATGACCAAAGACATACTATTACGATCCATGTGTAAATTATTAACACTATATTGAGAAGTGGGTACCACGCAGGTAACCATGAAAAAGTTCGTTATACCTACCTAAATAGAGGCCTTCGTAGATCCAAGTCTGGACAGAATGTGCGTGTTAGCATTATAAATGCTAAAGTTAATGTTATGATTTTTTGGCTTAATGGATCTCCCATCTTATTTTGGTGAACATAATTTAAATTGAGAATCAAAACATTCAAAAAGCCAACGTTTAAACTTTTTTTGGCCAAGGCATCCACTACTTGCAGCCTTATTATAAAGATCCCTGTCCATTGCACTATAAATACAGTGCGCTCTATGATTTTCTTGTTTATACTACTTAGTTGCACATTAACGGACCACAATCATGTTTTAATGGTAAAAATCTAGTTTTTCGCTCCAAATTTCACGGCCGCGATCGTTTGTTGAACACGCCATCACACGACATATGGCCGACCCTCTTATCCATTGCGAGAAAATTGTAAATAATTGCTTTTTATAAGTTATAAACCAATAAATAAGATCGCGTCAGCCATTACCGTACGACGTTATGAATGGGTTTTTAATTATGAAAGAGATTGTTGATAGTAACCGGGATATTTCGCACTGATAATTGTTTACCTTCACAAAACAATTATTTTGAAAACACTTTTTCTTATGGCCAAACTATTGTGATTTTTCAAGCGATGAAACGAGATATTGGAGTTAATTAACATATTAGGTAAGTACCAACATTATGTAGGTTCATTGCTATGAAAATGCCGGGAAATGGGAAAATATTTTCTATTTCCCTGCAGTGTAATAGCATTGAATTCCAATAAAAGGAAAATAAATCACATCCTTGACCAAAAAGTCGTAAAAATAAATCAATATGAGGAAAACGTTCTTCAATGTTATTTGCTAGTTGTATTGCTTAGCATTGAAAAGTACGTGATATGACGGGTAACATTGAGGAAAGTCTGCTAATTCTTTTATTTACACAAGGATTTATTTTTAACAATAGCGCACATGTATACGTTTAAATTTAAGCACCCACTATAAATATAAATCGCTGCCTTAAAAATTTCTCTTCCTTGTTCGTAATTAGGTGTATTCAGAAAAAATCTATCGTTGAAAAAAACGCGCAAAAAAAGTTGCCAATTCAAAAAATAGTTCTAAAAGATTTAAAAACTTTTTGAAACAGGTCTTCGTAATTCGAACTACAAGATCTACGAGTATAAACACAGGGCGGGAACAACGTTGATTATACCGCTAGCAGACGAAAGTGAAAAGAGGTACAGCCTTGTTTTTTTTTTCAACTTTTTTTCTCCTCGCCCGAGCTTAGCAAACGTGCTTGACACGCTTACCGAACTTACATGTTGGAGCTGTTTTTGTTTATAAGAAATCTTTTCGCTTTTACTCTTTTAGCATATTTAATTTATAAGATTTTAATCAGTTTGCGTTATGAATGATGTTTTCTTATGGTTTATTTCTGGGTAAGTTGGCAACCAGAATAGAAATGCAACGTTGACAAAAAAAAAGTAGAATAATAACTTACAGCCATTAAAACCATACTCACGTCTTGACATAAGCAATTAAGAAAAAAAAAAGTATTTCTAACCTCAAAACACAAACAAAACAAAGAGGTCCACATAAAACGCGTGCCATATATAAAAAATAATAATGGCACTAAAGATGAATTAGCTCGTAATCACCCATTCAAATAACAACAGAGTGGTCAATGACCCCCGCTGCAGCAATACTGTACGCCTTTACCGACACAATTGGATTGCAGATACGGTTTTATTAATATTGAAATTACATTTGCAAGCTGGTGTTATTGGAGCTACTTTGTAATTTGCATACTAAGCGGGGATAAAAGAAGCGTCATGTAAACAAACTGTGCAGCAAATTGCTCTGTGTAGCAAAGTTTCTGCAAATTGGCTCAAAAAAACACTTTTACACGTCAAAAATAACTTCTGTTTTCAAACTAAGTGGTTGAGTCCAGTTTCCTAACTGACTACTATGAGAAGAAAGACCGTGACAAAATCAGAGATTCATGACTGTTTAGATTCTTAAGTACTTACCTATAGGTAGTTTATTGAACTAGGTTGGATACTTAATTTTTAAGCTGAAGTAAAAACCGCTATTTCCTCCTTAAATACCTCTCTAAATAGTAAATAGACCTATTACTTCATTATACTCCAATATATCTATAATGAACTAATTCGTGATTAATTCCCATTCGTCGTGCATCTTCCGAAGTCGGGTAACTGCGCCGATTACGACATCGATAGACAAATATTTCACTCGAACGTGAAATCTCTCGCTTAGGATCGACATTGCCCAACTATTTACCTATTCAGCCAGCAAACGTGAACTATTCGCGACAATTGACCAATAGACACAAAAGCTTTTCTTACAAATCTTTTATAGGTTCGAATTTATAAAAAGAACACAAAAGTAGCGGTTGATCTTGTTTTTTTTTTTGCTTGTCAATCGCTCGGGTTCGAAGTTCAAATCTTGTTTATGTAATTGAAACTGATATTTCGATAAAATATTGCGCGAAACCTTTTATCAACTGTTATTTATATAAACTTAGGGACCTGCTTATTCTTTCAAATTTTTTTTATTTTATAGAATTCTTTACAAGCTCACATTTCTTAAAATTATTTCTCCGCAGAATTCCACATGAATAAAAGTGCATTTCTGCAATCATCATTAGTTACATAACCCCTGTTATTATAAGAATTGATGTCATTGATTTTAAATGCACAGTAAACAAACATGGTGTACCTTATGTTTATTGTTATGAAAACTGAGTGTCATCCATTCACCACTGAAGGTAAATAGTACCTAAGGCAAAATACAGACCATGAGTTACAGCAAGTTTTTCTCTTTAACACTTGGAAAACCCTATGTAGGTCTTCTAAAATGGTTTGTAACAGAGCAGGGGGCTATTATCACATTCGTGCGATAGACGCAAGTTAATTAAATCAATAAATTTTTCATTATAGCTTTGAATTTCAATTTTGAAGTTCTAATACTGTTAACTTTAAATTAAACTTACTTCGAATTTGAATTGGGTGAAATCACCCCAGAAAATGTAGGGTCGCCTTTTGACATTTTTGTGCCTAAAATATTAAATAAATACCTGGGTATGTAAATATCCATGCAGCAAAATGTGACTGTAAAGATAAATTCTTAAAGATGATTTTCCGAACAACTAAGATAAATGGTCAATAGCCCTGACGAGCCTGCTTCTGTAACCTTTTAGAAAAGGTGAACGCTTATACTTTCTGATCTTAATTGAACATTTCAAACAGCATGCTAACCAATCTAATCGATTGAACCAAACGCAAACAATACATGTTGCGAATGCTATTGTTAACCCCCAAATAAAGATAGATGCAGAATGATTTGCTAAAAGCGTTTGTTCGTGTGTAGCCGCTTTATCATTATTTAAAGCGTTGTTCTACGGCCATTACATTTTATGACTCCATTCGTGATGCAACTGGCCGCCTTGAACTTTCTTGGTGTTTGCACATCAAGTCACCAAACAATGAGCTGCGAGGAAAGTTCAAACTGCAGCTAAAGGAGTCGTTTTTCGATTTGCGATGTGTGAAACGAGCTGAGTGAAACTCGGAATAGAAATGTGCTAAATTGTTATGTGATGTGGGGTGTCTGCACGAACGATTGGAAAACAAATGTCTGAAAACAAGCTGAAGCTACTGAAAGTTATCGTGTTTGTAACTGGGGAAAAAATCGTATATTATAATGTATACGTAGATAAATACCTACGTCATCATGACATCAGAAGAAAATTGACGATAATATTCAAATGTTAAACAAGCAAAAATTCCTTTCGTGACAGTAAAATTATCACTTCAGAACAGCATGGTAACAGATAGTCTCCATTACAGTGTAACGGATAAAAAATGGATAAGTACTAAAGTATTTAAAACAAATTAAAAGAGGATTCACGCTCGACTCGGACGCGCCAAATGTCAAGGTAAGTTACAAGATGGCGCTATTAAAACAAAAATGGACGACGAATGCGGAGACTCGAAATTCAAATTTCTTGGACGTTCTCCCTTTTTATTTTAAAACAGGAAGGATTTTTAATTTTAATTACTTACTTTGCGTCTCGGTCTGAAAAGGGTTTTCTAGCATCAAGAAATGTATAGGACCTAAACATAGGTCTATTTGGATATTCAAAAAAAGAAAGGCCCACTATTTCAGGATTCGGGATGCAGGACGAAAGAAGAACCACAAGATACAGAGTTCCTTCCAAGGACAATAGCAAGGGGACAGTTTTCAAAGAAAAAGCGATTCTTCAACATCTCTCCAACCTAAAGCTGCTTAAAAATTCTCTGTTTACAAAGCTACCTAAAAAAACTAACTGCTAATTTACGAAACACGAATTTTGTGTATCTTGTAAAATCAATTATTAGGGTGAAGGCTTCGACCACACGTAAGCAAGATACGACGACTGTCCTTGCTTCCTAACCAGCTATATTTGACAATCATTTGAATATCGTGTTGGTTTGGTTTGTTGTACGACTCGAGTATTGACTTATTTGGTGACCGTAGCGTATTAGGATGCCGTGGGCTTACAAAATTGAGTTTATTTGACTATTATAATATAATGCAAGAAAACGAATAGGCGATTACACTTTTAATCAAATTACAACTTAAACAACGTGTTGTTGTTTTTGGTCTGATTTTAACAAGCCATAGCAGTAATGAGGGTTTGGACATCTTGTACCTATAGTGCCAAACTTTAAACCAAAAAATCTCGATGGAACAGTCTCGCTGTTGACTATTTTCTTTTCGTTTAAAAAATAAACTCGGTTGCAAAATAGAATGCTTACACATACTCAAATTGAACCGTCAGTCATCGACAATCGATCAACTTTTTCACGCTCCCGGATCTTTCCAATTCTAATTTGAAACCTAAACAAAAATGGCGCCCAACCTCACTTACAGGTCGCACTTGACCGCTGATTGATTTAAATAGTATCGTCAAAAACTGGAAATTCGAGGTTTACGTTTGCATCGGTTTTATTATCAAATATTATCATATTCCGGAGGCCACGAGGCGGGGAGCTCCCACCACGTGTGTTTAGAAACACAACTGACGGTAATTATATATTAGAACACGTTCATATCGTGTTTTATAATAGGATTTCCTCGACACCTTTGTTCGGCATTCAAATAGATCGTTATTGGCGTTGTAATCATGATCATTGTCGAGGTTCGAACGTTTACCTATATGATCCAGGTAGGTATACAATTGGTGCATTCACATGGAGGACGAAATTGCTACTGCACCTTATACCAAAACTGCATAAGCAGAGGTATACACTAGAATACTTTCCGATGTCTGCGGAGACTACGAAGACGTTCAATCTCTATAACACTTTACGCCTATACGTAAAAAAAAAGAAAAAAAAAAGTGGATCTTAGTATAATAGACCACTTTAATAAACCTACGCCTTATCATAAAGTGCATACTTCGAGACTAGAGTAGACCTTGATGAATATTTGAACCTCATTTAGATACCCCAACTAAGTTGACACAAATAATTCAGACGAGCGTTCTTAAATTCATGCTTAACTCAGTTTACCTAATTAGATAATTTGGTAACCTCAGTTAGATAACTGAGGTATCCTCTAAAAGAGGGATTTACAAAGACAGCTTAATGTGATGATGAGATGGGTGAAGTCTAAAATGTCAACATCTTTAATGATCTACAGCCCCGTCGAGAGAATGCGTTTTTAACACCTGTGAGTTTCATACTAACGAATACGTGTTTTGTGAATTTCATCCATAATACTAGAATTGTCCAAATGACAGGTGTCAGGCACGCGTTTTCTCGACGGCCGGACTGTACTAAATAAATGCACTAAAAGCGACTAGGGACATCGACATCGACATCTAACTAGGGAGCTTTTGTGGCGCTACTTCGAAGCGTGCCTATGTTCAGCTACGGACTGCAATCGGTGAGCTGATTGATTGATTGACAAGCCATTTAAGTAATTGTTACAAAATGAGCACGATTATGAAGTCTATTCACGCAAATAAGTTTGCAAAATAATTTAAAAACTAGTGGACAGTTCGCGTTTGAGCATCGTGAGTGATTAATGGATGTGGACAAAGCTCGCAGTTGAGGTATGCACAAGGACGGAGTGAATTTTGTTGCCCTTCTCTTGACTCTGTGAAGATATGTTCTAACTCACAGACTAGACTACCTACGAGTAAAATATAACGTGAATATTATGCTTTCTGGAATGGCTAAGGAAAAAGAAATGAAGGACGTGTGCAAAGTTTTTAGAATTAAAGATGGATATAAGAGTAGAGGAAGATTATAGGAAAGATGGATGGATTCTGTTAAAGATGATATAGCTAGAAAACGGGTGACTACTAAAATAACTGCTGATAATGTTGAATGGGAGTGAGACATGCTGTGCTGATCCGAAATAAATTGGGATATCTATGGGTGAGAGGAAGATGAATCGCGAAGCGCCATTCCCGAAGAATATTTAAAAAAGACAGGAGAAGAAAGTGAGATATTTACTCTCGAAATCTTTGACATCTTTTTAAAATTAGGTTAACAAGGTTCTTGATGTATCCCGAATGACACACGGATTCAGGATCCCAAAACCTTACAGAACTGTCAAAACATTACTCATGTAGTCATGAAGCAAAGTTTACTCACATATAAAGTGTATATTACAACATATAGTGGATGGAAAACCCTCGACTAGCGAGCCGGTTTTGGAGGGGTCAACACTTTCACGAGGCATCCGCGAACATTTTCGTCTCAATATATTCTCAACGTAATAATCTCATAGATATGTTAAACTCAGTTTGCATTTGTGACATCCGCGTTTTCTATCCATCTACATAATGCAGTTCATAAGTCAATGGACAGTTGAAGAGCTCTTCAGTAAATGTCAGTTACGTCGAAATGGCATATGTAGGTACTGTCTTTGTTTTGAAAGACGCTTAAGTAGTTTCCTGTTTAATTAGGAACGTATTCTTTAGTTTTCAATTGCATTAGGTCCTTGTGTCCTTGGTCTTCCGTGTCTTTCATGGTTTAAACTTATTAATGAATGTAGAAAAGTTGACGAAAATCACACCCCAAAAATAAATGTGGTAGCGACCTTTCCTTTACACTTTTATTTGTGAGTAAGTAGGTGCGTTTATAGTTCTTAGACTATATTATTTTTAGGTAGTTTGCAAGGACCAAACGTATGCTAGAAAATATCTGATTTAAGTATAGTTAACAACTTTAGAGCTAAACCAGCCCTTTTTACAACACCTAACGAATGATACAAATTATCTTATAGAGTAGGTACCGGTTGTCAAAAACTAGGCTCAACTATAAAATTCAACGAGCTATTATTTTTCTGCACGAGTAAATAAACACTCGGTTACGAGTTCCAAACGATTCGATTTGCAATTAATTACCAATAACATTTACCACAAATTGCTGGTTGAGTATTAAAAACGCAGTTATGAGTTTTGCGAACCAATGCAATTATGTTTTAACAATACTACTACCTACTTCGTATGTTATTTCTTGGAACTAGAGAAATAGGTCCTACCTACTCAACCTTCGATATTGACAACTGATCTAAGTCACAGAATAGAATAATACCTAACATTAAGGCTGTTTCCCGTAGGGTTAGGTGGGGGTGTTAAACACCCATAGTTTGCCTTTGCAGGGTGAGCCTATTGCCATCAAACGAGCTCAAAGAGTCCGGGCTGCTCTTGGGAAATTCCTAATGGAAAAACCTTTTGCCCGATCTGAAAATCTAACCCAGGACTTCATTTAGAGCAGTTGCATTTGCGGCGAAACCCAACGACGGTTCTAAATTACATTATTTTTTGTGTCTCAATAATCTAGGTAACAGAGAACTATAGTTTAAAATGTTGGTTGTTAGGAGAACGTCTGCATTTCTATAAGCGAAGAAAATCTTTAAAGATGGAGGGAAAGAGCGGTAGGGCGACCGGTTTTCACCTCTCCTGTTCATGCTATTGAATATTTTCAATTTTCTCTAAAAATACATAAAGTCTGAGTGCTATTCGCTTGGCTTGCTTATTATACGAGTGTAGTTCAATTATAACTAAGCAGTACTAAATGAGAATATTGAATTTTCTTCGTTCTTGGAGAGAAAATCAGGTGCCTCATGCTTTTCAATCGGAAACTAATTAAATCCCTAACTGGTACCTACTAAGGTATGTAATTATGGAAAGTTGCTAGTGATAGAAGCGAAAACCATTGTTTACAATAATCAATGCCGCGTAAAACTGGGAAATGACTGGGAAATCCTGCTCCTGTGTGACAATCCGTTTGCCAACTTGTAGCGATAAAGAACTTAAAGTTTTAATTAATAGGTAATATCGGGTTTAAGCAATGTAAACAATTATTATTTTCAACCAACCATCACCTAATGAGGTTTATATCCACATACCTGTCGCGGAAGCGCGAAGGGAGAGTAGACCCGTCCTTCCGGGCCGTTACCAATTTTCACATTCACTCCCTCAACACTTTTCAGGGAACAATCCCAAACGAAAATTAAAAAATAAACACTTATTAATAAAAAAATAAACAGTCACACAGTTCAGAGTCCAACATTGTAGAATTTTTAAATATCGAACACGAGTTGATGAACGAACGGGGTTGCATTCGAAAACTTCGAATTCAAAATCGTACGTCACTAAAGAGGTGCGATCAAAAACCGGTAGCGTAAAGCGTGGAGCGTGCTCGCGGCAAAGAGGTTGGTTATCAACTGCAGGTGAGTGAGGCGTCGATGGCGGCGAGAGGCTGGGTGCGGGCCGCGTGTGAATGTAAACTTGTAAAGGTTCTTCGAGCTTCAATTCGCGGCCGGTTTGAGCCGGACATCAAGGGACAAAACCAGGATGGTTAGAGAGAAACTTCCTTTCCTTCCTTCCTCAGAAAAAAGGTTCGATGCGATTTCCTTGGAAATGTGAAAGTGTTTACAAGTAAATACAAATTACTTGATGTAGCTCAAGGCTATAAATCATAAATGAGCGTTAATTAAATGTTATATAATTCAATTTTATCCACCTAATCATGAATAGTAATAATATAAGCTACCAACCAAACCAACCTACCTAAATCTGACACCCAATTTCACAGGAAGAGCCCTTCTGATTACGGCTAGAAAGCCGATCACAGATCATAAAAGTAAAATACAATAAAAAATAATATAAAAAAACCGGAGACCTGTGTAAAGAAAAAAAACCTTCATTATGAGAATCAGAAAAATAATCATTTTCGCAATTCAGAGTAAATATTTAAATGTCAGTAGCTCACTCTCCCTTTCTTCCTAAAAAATATTTCCAACTGAGAATTCAAGTTCAATTAATTAGCACTACCTACTGCGAAGTATTTTCTAGATTTAATTAAGACGGCAACCTTTCAAGCTCGAAACTATGACCTATTCTCATCAGAGTTGATAAACTCGCTTTTATGGAGGCAAATACAGCTCACTATGAGCGTAGAGCGTCAGCGAATTGTATTGTCTGCTTACCCCCGCGAGCAATAAAATATAGCCGCTAACTAGCTCACATATCTATAACGACATCTATTGCATTTTTTGCGAACTAACATTTGGAAACTTCAGAAGTATTTACTTTTGACACTAGATGGCGTTAAAACTCTGAATACTATACTTTTACTATTAGCCTACATTATCCCACTGCTGGGCAAAGGCCTCCCCCATAAATATTTTATTTCAAGATAAAATACAGCGCCGTATGTGTGACTCTGCTCTGACTAAATTAATGTGAGCATGGAGTTATGAAATAGTAGTAAGAAAATTGGTTTTTAGTTGGGTAACATTAATTTATTTAGTCCACACATCTTTATTTACATCAAAAACACACAAACAATTGGTTCTTTTTTTGCTGGTACAACTAAGAATTACGACAGTAATAAATATAATATTATCTATACCACACCAAGGTTATTTTTATACAAAGTAATAAATACAGGTACAGATACGCAGTTGCTCCATGTAAAATTCTGGTATCCAGTTGCATACGGTTAGACTGGTAGCCGACCCCAACATACTTGGGATAAGGCTAGGCAGAGAGCGGTCTTGAGCTCACAAATCATTTTACTATCATATAATTTGATCAACAGTGTTGAATGCCCTCAGAATATTGATAAATAAAGTAAGTAATATAGCTCAAGTATGTTAAACAGGTTCTATCTCCAACAGTGAATGTACTGTCCTATCCAACAATGAATACTTTTGTGCCCATACAAATTATACTTACTAACTAAGGTAGAGCAGACTTAAAAGAATTGTAGGTAATTACTTTTAGGTGCAAGAATCATAAAACACATAACAGTTTGTATTATAGTCCATATCCGATCATCACCAACGGTATTCCCTACCGTGCTCCCATGAGCCCTATAACTGGGGCTTCACATCCTTGTTGAGTATCAGCAATGGGTTCTGCATGTCAAGCTGACATTGAGCAATGTCACTTAGGGCTCCTTGGATCTTCTCTAGAAGAATCTCACCTTGACGTACCACCTGGAACAAAATATTTCTTCAATTATAGAATAGTGACTGAATATACCAACAAATTGGACATAGCATTATAATGACAGGTTGAATAAATTATTAGTTATTTTATTGAAGATTTTTTTAATGGATTGTAAATGAAATGATTGTATTATGCATAGTGTACAGTCACAAGCACCAATATGTATACACTTAGCAACTTTAAAAAGTGATTTTCTCCTTCCTACTGTGGTTATTGTAATTTTATGTTGTTATAAACATAGTATTTTGGAACCCACACTAATATGAAATAGGTCTTATCTCAAAGTTGCAGTCGTTATTCCATGTGAAAATGGCTTTTTAATTTTGCTAAGTGGATATATATTGGTGCTTGTGACTGTACCTATTGTGTTTATGGTTACTTTACTCTGACAGTCCAATAACCAAAGTGCTCCATCGCTTACTTCTGTCTTATAGATCTCGTATGGAAAGAGAAAGAATTCGATTAAAAGTAACCAACTGGATCTTAAACTATCAAGATTTTTTAACTTATACCTCTTCGAGTTGCTCAGCAGCCTCTTTATTCTCAGCCTCCAAACGCCTCAAGCTTTGCACCTGCAGCTCCGTCGAGCTCTCTTCACTCGGCAGCGACTCAATCAACGTGTCGATATCTTTAGCACATCGAGATATCAACGCAGCAAAGAGCACAGCATAGTCCTCCTGATTTTGCTGTTGTTGCGGCGTTTGTGACCCGCTGCGGTCGAAACCAGGGAACTTGCTTGGCGTAGAGAACTGTTGCAGTATACCTATGCTGTTGCAAAAGTGCTCAGCTTGCTGTAAAACAATAAATAACGATGTAAATACAGTTGAGGCAGCACCAAAATTAAGACAGTATTCTCATTATGTTACCTGGTTTATGGTGTCCTGGAGCTGGGTAAGACGATCTGCCATGACTGGTATGTGATTCAAACACGTTTAATTATAACTGTGATTACTTAAAAGGTGAAAATTTAATTGAAAGTAGAGCAAACGAAAAAAACCAAACTGACTGATTCACTGAAGTGAAATCAGCCGCATATCGATGACATGACAGTGAAAGCTTGACAACAGCTTTACAGATTATAAATAAATAAATAAAGCCGTTAGTTTCTCAGAATTTAGTCGATTATGGAGGGCGTGATCATGCATGACCCAGATAGGTAATGGAAGACTTCATGGGCGCGATAGGGTTAGAAAAGTTATTTATTTATTTGATGTCATAAAATCTTCCACGTGTAGTTCATATTGTTTTGCCATATTATACAAGTACAGCACCGAGACAGTCCATTTTGAATTTTTAAATTTTCCGAGGTTTTCATGTTCTTCTTCGGAAGTGTATGGTTTTGAATTTTCGTTTTTTACCACCGACAGTTTTTTATTTTGTAAAAAGTTTTTAGTTGTGGTACAGCTACCCCACACATATTTGAATACCTGCTATGTAAATAACAGGGACAGGAAGTTATCATATCATCCACATAGACTAAGAGGGAAAAATACATATTATTGAAGCTTACTCAAAAACTATCCAAGCAATGTTAATAAAATTTATATGGATTTAACTTGGAGTATACCCTTTCATACTAAAAAGAATTTTCAAAATCGGTCCACTATTGACGGAGAAATACATACGCGACGAACATACCTATAACCTCCTCCTTTTTGGAAGTCGTACATGGAATAATAAAATATTCTTTTGCTTATGCAAAAGGATATTTTATTATTCCATGTACTGTTAGGTCATTTTTTACCTTGTTTTAGATTCGATTTTACTAAATCGAATCTAAAACAAGGTAAAAAATGGAACACTCTTTTTTGGTGCAGTCGTGAAAAAAGATAAGTAGATAACTAAACCACTATAATAATATTGAACATTATATTTATTAAATTAAGCAGTGTACATAGTATTTATGACTAGAAGTAAAAATATCACAATCCAATCAATTATGTACAGTCAACACCACCAATTTTGCCGTATTTTTTTTTAAGTATCTGTATTACTATGCATACATTCAATTTAACAAACTATAAAAAGCTTGGCATTAAAACAAATATAAATTAAGTATTTCAGATGTGTTGATTGTACCTATTAAAGTTATTGCATTTCATGAGCACTCGTCATTGTAATTTAAACCTTATGTCCATTGGCTTAAGTCACAAAACGCGTCGTCTCGATTTACAACGACTAAACCTACATGGTGTTCAAACATTCCTTGGATTCATAAATTATTAACAAACTATACTTTACTATTGTGCCAAAACTATATTATTAATGACTAGTATAACTTTTGAATTTCAAAACAAAATAGAGCCCATACCTCATATTTTATTGGACTAACAACTTGATTATTAGTGAGATTTAACCAAACTGAGTACCTAGTGTTCAAGCTCTTCATTCTATAAAAATATCAGATTTCTATCTATTAAGAACAAAAAATATCTAGATTAAAATGACTAGTAGATACTTACACATGACTAGGTGATAATGACAATATTTACTTAATTTGATGCTTCACAAAATAATTCATATGTAACAGCTTATTGTTAGGTATAAGGAGTTCATCTATTAAAATAAAAGGACATTTTAATGAACATAAATAAATAACTTTGGTGATATGTAACTATGAAATGTAGACATTTAGAGATCATTACGTGACAATGATAGGAACACTATAACTAACGCATAAAATCTAAGCAAATTGATTCAATAGAAAAGCTTTTTGACAACAATAAACTTTAAATAATTATTAATAAATATAAGGACTAAATTATTAAAGCCGATGAGGAACACAATGACTAGGCAAAGTGATATATAGAGGCCAACACACACAACGCAAGTTCAAGTGGACTTACTTAACAGTCTTTTAGGGTGAAAGGTTTTACTTAAATATTACAATTTATAATAGTTATTGTTTCTGTCCCTTCTTATACATACTTTAAGCACTTAAAGCAAAACTCACTACGGTTCGTAGACTGAAGAGATGTGTGTAAATAAAATGGCTCTTAAACACTTGAAAATAAGAAACATAAAGAGGACCAGAACACATAGACAATCATTGACTAGGCTTCTTGTGCAGATGAGTTGTGGTAACACAGTTAACCTGAATTTTACTCTTAGGAATTATAGGAAGAAAATAGTACACCAAGTTACTAAGCAGCTAAAGTAGTAGTACTTGTATATTCTTATTTTATCCTGAATTGATAATACCATCAACATAGAAAGGAAAGCTAGCACAGATGAAGAAATACACAGAAGTACAGAGGTGGAGAAACTCTATAAATAAAGTAGAGTAGTGAGAAGTGGTGGTCGCTGATTATGATTATTAGCAAAATTACTCATATTGAATAGCCAGAAAACTGATTCCAGTTATTATAAACCACTAACACAAATGTTACTCAAGTGCTTTTGAGCCATTCACAACTGAATATCAAGTCATATGAATACACAATCATAAATCAATGTGGCAATTTTACGTATGCAAGTGAGATTCAATAAAATACTGTTTATCGTGCCAGTGCACCCAGTTTACTTCTCAGCTGGGAATCTTTGGGCAAAGCCAATGCCCACTTACGTAAGCCAACTAACATAACTGAACTTAAAACTAAGACGGCTCCACAAACAGAATACTTGCTTGGGATTTCATTGAAGAACATGACTTGCCACAAAAATGCAAACACAATATCAGCAGATCTAGCAATAGCCACAGGACCAGCCTGCTCCATTTGCAAAGACATTGTCAACAGGATTTGTCCCAAATAACTAAACAGTGCCAGACAAACAACTAGGAATCTCTCCGTGCCACAAATAGGCATACACAACACACCAAACACATATGAGTAAAACAATGTTTGTATTATAGCAATAGCACCAAAGTTTGTCATAATAACAGAGAAATGCAAGCCTTTGAGCACTCGAAGCAAAACATATGCATTAGCGCCAAATATTGTTGAAATAAAGGCAGCCATGGCACCCCTAAGACTATTATAATTCTGGTTATGCTCTGCAGTTGGGTCATTACCAAATAAAAATGGTGGATGGGTAATCAATATCACTCCAATAAGAGTTAATATAATGGATATTGTATTCCAGATACCACATGGTTCTTTCAAGAAAACTCGAGCAAACAGCGCAACAAAAACAGGCACTGAAAATACTATAACAGATGCATCTGCTAATGGCATGTTTCGAAAAGCATAAAAACTTAACATTAAGCCTACTGTGCCTACAATGGACCGCAACAGCAGGAGGACGCGTTTCCCTTCAGGGAATACAGGTTGCTCTGTATATATCACTATTGGTATGGTTGGTAACAGTACACCAATGAACCGGAACATAGCTAGCTGCATGGGGTCAATGTTGACGAGGCTCTTAACGATGACCGAGCACAGTGAGAAGAACAAAGACGATAGCGTCGCCAATATCAGGCCGAGGTAAGGACATCTTTTTATGAGAGGTCTCTTGTTCTCAAGTAGATTCGGTAGTGTCTCGTCGCCGCTTCCCGCCGACAAGTCCACAAGGTGTTGAAGTTCTAAATGTTCCGGCATAGCTCCACATAAGCCACCTGAAACCGCACCCGCTATGTTATTAGAACTAAAATATTAATATCTATAAAAATGTATTTTCGTAACATTTACAAACCTTACGGGAATTCCTGTTTGAAATATGATTTATATTAGTTTTCTCGCAATTAAATATTCAGCAATCCCATTATAAAACAAGACCGATAAAAATAACACTCGGTCAAAGAGATTTTCAGGATTTTCGTAGATATTCCAACAGTTTGACGTTTTCATTTGACAATTGACACTATTTTTTTTGTCGGAAAATTACTGAAACTGAAATGATTTTCATACGCTTCGTTTCACGTAGGATGTTACCTTTTTGGTTGGGAAATTATCAAATAACTTTTCCCGCTCTGCGCGGAGCGGGAGGGCGTGTCAGACTTTTACTGACTAAAACCCACCCGTGTTCCTTCTGTTGCCTGTGTGCCGGGGTCACGATATCCCTTTCGGACAAACTCGCAAATTGGCCCTAACGGACCCTGTCAGTTGGTGCTGACATCTCTTTGATACGTGGAACAAAACGCGTCGTCGACCCGGGCCCATAGCGGACGGCGAGCTCATTGTGAGCACCATGTATCTATCACTTCATTAATTTAACCGTCGTTGCTTCATTTTATCTTTTTTTTATCTTTCCGTGACATCACTACGGGCCCTATCAGAATACCAGCGCTGCGAGATTTGATTTTTTAAATGTCGTAGCATTATGCTGAGATAGGAGCCTTTTGGCCTCGTACAGGACTGCATAATTTTTTAATTTTACTTAGTTTTTTTTTTGTATTTTTTAATTATGTTTAGTGTGTTTTTAGTTTTAATTTGTGATTTCCTGTGCGAGTCTCAATCAATACTTTTTCTTTCTTTCTTTATTTTTCATTCTTTTTACCAATAAAATTGTGGTATAGTAATTTTATTCTAGGTGCATCGTCTTCACATAAAATTATACAACTAATGTATGTACAGACGCCAGCACATCAAGCTACTACAATCTGTCAAATTTATTTAATAGATTTTCAACTTTAGCACTACAGCATAAGGTTCAAGGTTGATTGCGAATATTTGACAGTTTCGGGTAGCTTGACCTGCTGGCGTCTGTACCTATACAAAATATTGTAAAACATAAAAAAGTAACGGTGGACTGGTGGAGTTTCTTGCCTATTCTTCACCATACGAAAACTACCTTTGGAAGGGGCGATTGTTTTTTTTTTTTGTTGCAAATTTTGTCGTTCAAAAGTTTCTTACAAAGGCCTATTTGAAATAAATGATTTGACTTTGACTTTGTGCATGTGCATGGCATGGCATGAATTTCTATCACTTACTTTAGCGTTGTGTTCACAGATCGAGAACAATAACTGCACAGAACATAATTATATGAATAACTGGCTCGTTGTACACATAGCACCACGCCTGTCTTCTACTGTATCCCAAAAGTGGATAATAACCAAAAGAACTTCAATCTCTATATGGTACAGGTTCTAGGACAAAGGGTCCTAGAACCTGTATAGATTAAAGACCCTTGCTTACTACTCTGGTGATTGTAAAAACAACAACAAAAGTTCTGAGTTGACTTACCATTGACATTTTCTTTCGTTTACCGTGACGTTTCAAATGTTATGAAAAAAATAAAATTGTTAAACATTAACAAAGTTGCGGCAAATATAATTATTATGAAAACACATGCAATGAACGTTTAGAATTGAAGATATGAGCAATTCTTCTTCGTCTAGAATACCGGTTGTTGCTGAGTGTGTTCTAAATCACGTAGAAAAAAGAGTGAAAGAATCTGAAAGTAAACAACGTAAGTTTGGTTATGTTTACAGTTTTTTTTAAATCAAACGTATTATAGAACCACTTATTTTATTTACATTGATTAGTTCTAGATGAAGAGCTGCTATCCTTACACTCTATGTTCGGAGCAGTTCTAGAACGAGCATTAGACATTTTGGAAAAGTATCCAACATTCGTTGCATACTCAACGGCGAACAAATCAAGAACTTTGATAGAGATCAAGGGTGAAAACGACCGTTGTTATCGTATTTTCCCGCGCATTAATTACTGTCCATGCCAGTCGTTCAAGCACCAAGTTCTTGAAAGGAAAGCACAAGTACTTTGTAAACACGTACTGGCAGCTAGGATTGCTCAAATTCTCGGCAGGGTTACTGACCATGAGGTAACACAAGACCAGTATTTGATGCTACTGCGTTCCATGTACAATATTGAAGAGAATAATGGATGAAGGAACTTCGCAGTACTATTTTACGGCTTCAATGGATTCTGGGAAAACATTATGCAGCTTATTGAAAGCTATACAGTTTCAAGAGGTAGGTAATGTCTGTTCTGTTACCTATTCTTAATTTGAATGTGAAGTAATCTTATAGTTATACCTATGATAAAAACATTTTGTTTTATGTGCCAGCCAAAGCTACAACAGAATTGATGGCCTTAATCACTCTGCCTGCAATTTGTTATCTCACATAAATTCACTAGCTGACTGAATTCATAAAATCAGGATATAGAAGATACTACAACATGTTTTTCTATGTTTCAGACTGCAGTATTCTGTGCTTTACCAGAGGGTCTGAAACTGACGGTGGAGGAGGGCAAGTGTGTTCAGGCCTCTGCCTATGTCCCCTCTGATAACTTCACTGAGTACCATGTCAGAGATGATGTGGATGTCATGTTCAAAGTAGGTAGCTGATGATAAGATATTATGTTTTTGTTATATCAAATTTTTTATGCCTGGTGCAAATCTGAATAAAACCCTATTGATATTCATTCATTCAAAGGCTGTGAGTTCCAGCATGTCCTGATAGCATCCCCATGTCATGTCATCTGAACACGTCTTTACAGGCTTTCAGACAGTTGGAAATCAATGACCGCATGAATTCCTGATTGTACTGGTTTGATGTTGCAGATCAGCATAGCAGTTTTATCAGAATGTCTGAACATATTTGGTTCAGGTGAGGAATCCAGTTTGAAGATGTACTACAGAGGAGAAGGATCTCCTCTGCTTTTAGTGTAAGTTAATGCTATTAATTTATCATCCTCTACATTCAATATTTTTTATCATTGGCCTTCCACAGGAACTATTGCTATAGTGATGGCATGGTGCCAGATGTTATTGGTGCTTAGGAAATGCTACTGCTTAGTGCCCATCTTCTTCATCTTTTGCAAATATCCTGATAAAAGCTCATATTATTACGAAAATCTTTCCGAGTTTCCAATAATCCGTTTTTTTTTCAAAGATTCGATTTTTCCAATGACGCGACTTATACAAGACTTACTACGACACTTAATACTCGCTCTTTTTGTCTTATATGGATACCCCACTTTGTACTATAACAAAACTAAAATCATATACAATAAAAAACATCTTTTTTTTCAGGTTACAGCCCCAATCAATGCACAATGTGATGACAGACTGTGAGATATCCACCCAGACAGCTGACTCAGTGCTTGAGCTTCGAGATGAGGATGCTGAAGAAATTGCCAAGCTGGTGCTAAAGGCCCCCGCTTTCTTAGGTCTGCTGGCAGACATCGAGAGGTCCTGTGAAGTGTTCGAGCTCAATCTGTCACCTGAACATCCCAATGTCAGCATTGTTACTTACGGCATGCAGGTAACAATAAAAAAAGCAACATAGTATTTTGGCATGCTGGCGAAGTGGTTGTGAAATTGACAAGTGCGCTATGTGTCGTGAGATTGATACCTCTATGGAATAAATATTATTACATACAGGTGGAAAAATACACAAAAAATCCTTACTGTACTTAATGCGTATTTATTATCGAGTGATTAGCCTTGTGTTTGAAATTAAAGATATGAACACATAAGAATACAATCCATATCATTTCGCAATGGAAAATATGAATACAACGTACAATTTGCACTTAGTGGAGACTTGCAATATACATACTCAGCAGTGATAGCGGTTTATCCTGTAATTATTAACATACAATAATGTATTACACAATCCTGTAAATAAAAATACAATTCTCCCTTTTGTAAATAAAAACCTTATTCTCTTGCAGGATCGTTCTTGCATTGACATGCCGAAATCCTCAGACATGGTCCAGAGCTTTAGTTGTGAAGCACCCGTAACACTGAAGTACCAGCTACATCACATACGAAGCATTATGAAAGCACTCGCTATTTCTACCAAGGTTTGTTCATAGTAATATCCTTCTCTCGGTAGAAAATAAAGTAGCTCTAAATTGTATAAACATATACTCAGCCTTTAATGTTGCTACAGCTGGGACACAGGCCTCCTCCTCTCTGTGAGAGGGAGTGGGACGTAATCCACCACGCGGGCCCAGTGTGGGTTGGTGGATGTCACATGTCTTCGAATGTTTGGTTTCCTCATGAAGCGATGTTTTCCTTCACCGTTTTGAAAGCAGTAGTGGTGAAACAATTTACACAAAGTAAAGCGCCTGTCTGGGTTCGAACCTACGACCTACAAGTCTTAAGTTGCGGCCGGTACCACTGGGCCACCAATGCTCTAAACTGAATAACTTTGGCGAAAAATTTAAGTCGTACAGACATCATCCATGGTCCATGGTAATAATTTGTCTTTCACAGCGCCTTTATTTCATTGCAGTAAAGGCGGTTTTCGTAGTTGCAAGTGTTATGAAATGCGGTTGCGGTTGAATAAAGCTATCTTAACTTCCTTATGCCATAGATGAATACAGAAGGTACACTCCGCAAAAACATTGAAACAAATATGACTCTTGCACGGCACAAAAAAGTGCAATTCAGGTCGCAAAGCCCTAATTACCAACAGTATTAGCTTCTCTTTCAAACTCAAAGCATTTATTTCAAATAAACCAATTACAGGTACTTTTGAATTGTCAAGAGGTCAGTCAGTCAGAAATATGAAGCTAGTTGCCCATTCCAACGCTTAGTAGGTTCCTATGGAGAAGAACAGGCAAGAAACTCCACGGTCACTCTTTTAAATCAGAATATTTTTACAAAAATTCGTTACATCAATTATGTTGTAATTAACAATGAACAACAACAGAGAACAATGTAGAAAGACGTGCACATTAAAACGTCCGTAATAAAAAAAACAAAAACAATTCAAAAATTGAAATAAGCCGTAGCAGCTAAGAGATGACCAGTCCCCACTGACGGCGCCCGTTCACGAACATGACGCATGGATCAGCACCATTTTTTCAGCATCATTTCTATAGCATAGCTCTTAAATCTTCTGACTACGTTACACTCACTGAATGGCTCGGATATCAGTTACATTTTAAAACCGTTATTATGTACTTGACGCAAAAACCTTTACATTCGGTTTCGTACGCGTAAACCGGTTTTTTTAAACCGATATTTGTAAGAGTATTTACATAAAGGATTTTTCGGATTAAACGGTTTAGAGCAATAAAAACCGGTTAATACGGGCGCACTATAAATAAACGTCGCGCGCTGTTCAGTTTTTATTCAGTAGTAAATACGGCGCCGCTATGCGCGGCATCCTTACAAGTAGTCACAAGTTGCACCGCGTTTACCGACATGCCGTTCGTCAAATAAACCGGTTAATTTAAGTTAAAATAAAGCTCTTTAAACGTTCACGTTCTTAAGAAAAGTTCGGAGGAAAACCGAAATAAACCGGTATTTCTTAAACCGGTTCCGAGCCTTGACTGAACTGACCCGACCCAACAAGTCGAGCGAGCCCGCCGCGTACTTGTAGCTTCAAACCTAAAATGCGGAGTGAACCATCTGTATTATCTATGCTTATGTGTCTAATTATCGCTCATAAGCTCTCGTACCTACGGGCGTTTTTTTTTCGCACACTGGATTTTCGACGCACTGCTTAGCGCAGAGAGTTGAAAATTGATAACTGATATAGAAGTATGGAAGTAAAATACATGTTGCGTCGAGGCAAAATAGTAATAAGCATGGTCTAATAAAACAAGGTCTGGCATTCCGGGTCTAACGCATGCTTACGTCACTATCCAGTTGCCACTCTATTGCAACAAAACACGATTAAGGAAAGATTTTCAGAAACCATTATGTTAAAAAATATGTACAAAGCTTTTAAATTATCGTTTCGTGTGTCTAATCAAACGAAACAATTTATTTTAAACATAAACCAACGTAATTGTTAATTAAAACCTCATTTTCAGTTTTATGGGATTCGCACAGGTAATAAAAGGTGGTTGGGGAGTTATTATTACAAACTTCTGGTAACACAGATGTGATGACGTAGACTTGTGTTGCCCACGTGACCACTGTGTTTCGGAATGCCATACCTGGCGAAGTATATTATTATACCATGGTAATAAAGGCAAGAGAATGATGAGGAAGTGTAAATTCCCCTATTATTTGTTTACAGGTGGTGCTAAGATGCAGCTCCAACGGCCTCATGTTACTACAATTAAAGTTAGAAAAAGAAGACCAAAGGCAGATGTTTTCCGAATTTTATATAGTTCCGTTACTGGACGATTGACACTGTTAATAGGTTATAAGATTATTTTTATACGCAATAAAAAGATACTTGCAAATTATATACCTTCCTTCAAAATTTAACGTCTATAGTGCCAATAGTCTCCGATTAAAGTGGCTGTGGGCCAGACAAACAGGTCAAAATTAAAGTGGCTGTGGGCCAGACAAACAGGTCAAAATTATAAGGGTTATTTTTTGCCATTTGGCTACGGAGCCCTAAAAACTGCCTAAAACCACCGTCAGTGGATTAGTTTCTTCGGGACTTACTGTGACTTCACCTTTCCATTGACTTTATATCATTTCAAAATAATTCACAGCTACGTGAGCGAACCTCGGATACATACAGGGGGCCTATTCCTTAAGCGAAATCCGTAGTTTCGGTAGTTACGGGCGCTTCGCTCTCTTTCTCATTTACGGACTGTCTGTAAGTGAGACAGAGAACAAGACGCCCGTACCGACGGCCGAAACTACGGATTTCGCTTAGGGAGGGCCCCAGGAACAAATAAAAAATAACCTGCAAAATATATTGACTATATTTCGTTCTCAAAAAATTACATACAACTTGATAAGGAATGTTTGTTAAGTAAACACTGGTTGAACTGTTGATGAGTACATACAGATCGTCAATACGACTTCGCTTGGCTTATTCACATACAAATTAAGCCTAATTAAGTCTAAGTTACATTGTTTCCAAGATAAATTTTATTCAGCGTGATGCAGTTTTCGAGAACCAACAAACATGTTATATAATTTTGTTAATGAGTTAATTACCTTATAATGATCGTTATCAATTCCAACAACATTAAATTTTACACGTAATAATGTCTATACTTATTTTATTCTAAACGTTGTCAGTTGTTTGATTCCTTTGTAAAGGACCAAAAAGTTTTTTTTAATTGATCGAAATGGTAATTCGTCATTTCGCGAATATTGATACAAATTGCACCTTCAAGAAACATCCAATGTATCTATGTTAATAGAAATTGTCATTGACTATGCAATGTTTTGTTCTAGTATTTTTCAGTACGTATGTATAGCTTTTCGTTATGATAGTTTTTCATACAAATTAAATACATTATCCTATTAGATAAATTACAATACAGACTAATAGTGTTCCGATACTGACTGTATCGAAAAGTTGATTTAAATAATCATTGCATACTAGGAAAACGATATGCTCCCTTTTTGTACCTGTCTATATAGATACATAATGACTCAGTTTATTTACACGAGGAGAGTTTCTCGATTGTCGAGAGACCAGAATATCCATACGATATTCTGGCCATGGACATTACCGCACTCATGAGGTGCCATCTTCACGGACCTGAATCGCGGCGATAGTCACGCTGTGCCTTCAAATGATCGCCGCGATGATATCACCGGCGCGGTATGAAGACTGATTCAAAGAGTTTTTATTAAATTTGATGGCATGGCGAGACTATCTATAAATATACAAAATGACTCAGTTTTAAGGGTCATTTACAAGAGGAGAGTTTCTCGACAGAGGCCAGAATATCCATACGAGATTCATCAGACCGAGTCTCGCATGACATTACCGTACTCATGTGGCGCCATCTTTACGGACGAGAGAATCGCGGCGATAGTCACGCTGCGCGCTGTGCGTTGAAATGATCGCCGCTATTATAATAATATATAAGACTGATTCAAAGAGTTTCTATTGAATTTGATGGCACGGCGAGACTATCGCTGCGATTATCTCGCCCGTGGAGATGGTGCCTGATAGTTTCAACACTCAAGCGAGAATAAAAAACTCAACTACTAAAAGATCACCCATAAAGGAGCGCTGTCCCAAATTAGACGCATTATTAATTTATTATACATAAAACGAAAAGATATTTTAATAAAAAAACATACTACTAAAATATCAATAGTTAAATTATCTTTACAATGCTGAAGGTTTCAGAAAAATACGCTTGATAGTTTTTACGTGATTTTCCGTTTTTGTTCCGCGTTAGATATAACTTTACAAATTAATTTCACTATGTAATAAATAAACATAATCTAAAATATTCATATATTAAGTTATAAAGAAAATGCTCTAATTTAACATATATTTTTTCCCAATCATGAACACCGTTTAGACGTGATCTTCAGTATAAAATCATTAAAATTCGGTAAGGCGAGAAACTCTCTTCGTGTTAATGAGCCATAAGTTACTAAACTTGACAAGTGGAAGGTATGGAACGTTACTAACACGATATATTCCACCTACCTATTTCTAATTAGTATTACAATCAGACTAGCCCCTGTATTCATTCTTGGTTTAGTTTTAAAGCCTCTTAGGTTTACTAAAACTGCTTAAAAACTTTGCAATTATTTTTGAACGGATTATAATAATACCAAGTAAAATGGCAACTAATTCCAATAGTTATTAAATTATTTTCATAAAAAATTGCACAAGTTTTTCGAGCCTCATAAGCATTGCAAGTATATTTTTTCTTGTCTAAATATATATTTTTAATAATTTTGTCTATTTTGTTTAAGGGGCAGTTTGGCAGTGAAGAATACATAAATTGTTACTTAATATCTAAAACATTAATTTAAGTACATTAAATACGTAACATAGATTTGGCTAAGCCTTATTATGACAATAAATTAATTCTAGAATAAATATACTAAACCTATTGCACAAATAAATAATTGCAGAATTTTCAGGCCATATACTGGGCCCGATTCCTATAAATTACCAATCGGTATTAGTTAAAACTAGGCGTCGTGTTTGCAAATATGTGAAGCGTATAGTATGCATGGCATAGTTTTATGTTTGTAGTTGGACATTTCAGAGAACAACATTTTTTTATTATTATATAAGAACCGAGCAATAGTTAATAAATAAAATATGGCCTGAATTAGTTGATTCTAGAAGTCTCGGCCTAAGAATAACAAATGAGCTACATTTTGCAACGGACTGCAAAGTTATGTTACACAAATTATATTTGCAGTCCATAAACTACATCAGATTCGCACCTGACAATGAAACTAATTGGCCTACAGCAGTACATATAATAATTATATTAAATATTATTTTCCTATACTCATACTGTGGAGTAAACTCATCCAGCATTCATTTTATACAACCTAACTACCCGATTTCACTTTGTGCTTATGAAGACCTTAATTAGGTACAAATACTAGGTAGAAATAAGTGTGTTCGATATAAATACACATACACTTTCTAACAGAGCAAGGGATATATATTATGACACATTTACACGTCTCCAGTATTTAGTTGAAAAAGTCTTTAGTCTAATTTATTTAGTGACAACAACCGATTAAACTACTGACCAATTTGTCAGTACATACAGTTGCAGATCAGTTTACACCGTTCGAATCACTAAATTATATTACCATAGACGTGTAAACGAGCTAATAGGGCCCACTCACACTTGTCAGCAGCTTGTCACTTCGACAAACGTCAAAAAATGGCTGACAAATATGAGTCCCTTACTCTGTCGTAACAAATCGTCAGTCTCGATCCACTGTACCTAAAATTTACTGTAAATGATATACATTGACTTGTGTCAGACACATACAAAAATTGGCTAAACCTACAGTGTGTTTTTCCTTACATGTCTTTTTGGTAAACAAACATTTTGAAAAATTCAGAGGCTTTGGCATGAATCAGACACTTTTAAGGTAGTAATAAATGCCTTGATCTTTATAAGAATCACATAGGATATGGAATACATAAAAAAGCGCTTCGAATTAACCACTTCAACACATTTACATAGCAGGACGCTTGCATACCCCGAAGCTCTGGTCACAGGTACACCAACATTTTGCCAGTTATGTAAGTTCCATGCAATAGAGGGTGAGATAATGTTAAAATTTTCTTTGTTTACCAAAAAAGACAAACTATTAAAAGCACACTTCACACAAGAGTAATAGGTACAGTACCGTATTCGTTGCAGCAGAGTGCTCTGTTGATGACACTTAGCACTCCGCCATCAGTCGCTCCACAGTAGGGTGATTGTTACACGAAAGTGTACTGGTTGTCCACGGCGCGGATGTCGTGGTGCGCGCCGCTAGCGACCAGCAGAGCTTCGAGCTCCGCCCGGCGCATGCGCACGTCACTACCGTGGGTCACGTCCAGCTGGGGAGTATAGTAATCAATAAGTATTGAAAACGTTTTTTTATATCTCTCATGGATTTTTTTGCGAAGTTATTAAAGATTGAAAAGTGGGATAAGGGACCTGCCAATCGTAGTATAATGTGTTTGGACACGTTAATAGTTTCCTTTAGTGATTGTTTATTTCATCGTCTTAGCCAGTTATTAGTTAGAAAGCACTACTTTTACTATGCGGATCAATTATATTTGCATCAAAAGCTACGCGGCTAACGAATACAATTACAAGCTATATATAAAAGCATAAATATTGTAATAAAAAACTTACCAATAATGAGTATGCTTGCAACACAACACACAGACAAAAAAAAACGAAGAAAAAAACACAGCAAAATAAAAAACAAAGCCATTCCATAGAACAAAGTTTAATAATAAAAATTTACAACCAAGAAATTAAAATTAAAGCTCGGAAGAACATGATTTTGTACAAATTATAAACAATATAATTATTTTCTAAGTTTCATTGTTAGTACATTATATTAACAGTCCATTTTATCAAACTTGAGTTATGACGATAAATAAATTCTACAACAATAAAGGAATAATTGGGTCCCAACTAGTTTTTTTTTCAGTAAATTTCTCCCAAAGAAACTTAGTTTACTTTCAAGTGCAATTTTTAATAGGTATTTTATAAATATCTTATTAAAATACTAGGAACGTTTATTACTATTTATTTTGTAATAAGTTAACATTAGTGGCAGGTCGTAAGGGCAATGTGACATTTCTCCGAGGAAGCCACAAAATATAGTAGAAGCATTTCAAAATAGATAATTATGTCAGATTCAGATCTATATATTTTTTTTTTTTTTCTTTGCTCACTAGAACCAAACTATTCCTTTGCAAACCCAACTATTTCGGGTATACTACTTTTAGATACCTACATAACTGGCATATAATGTTAGTTTCATAATGAAATCAATGAAATGCAAACGAATTTGTGCCCTACTACACATACAATACGTACTAAGTTTAAATGCGATTATTCAATAGAACATTGTGATTCCTTTACACCTATATCTATATAGGCACTTAAGTATACACCTAATAATATCTTAATTTTATTTATTTTAAATATGACGTATAAATAAATTTACATTTTATTGTCATCAATAAATAAAATGCACGTACAGGAATCGTGGGTACAAGAGTAACTAGACTTAATCGTAATATTGTTCGTAATAATCATATTCAAAAACCGTTTTTAGGTTCTAGTACATAAGGGCTATTTTTTAAAGCTATAAGACGTAGCAATCTTAAATTAAAGCATGGTCACCGTGGGTTTATTGGCAAAGATTGGCGAACTGTGTTTTAAAAGATTAAGTTCTATTTAAATATTGTTTTCTAATGCGTACAAGTGATTCACTTACCAGCCCACGTCTTATGATGGTTTTCTCTTAAAAATGGACCTTAATTTCTAACTTTTAAAGTATTTTTTTGATTGTCTTCTAGAAAATTTAAGACAAAGCACCTCCTCCGTTTTTTGAAGTCGGTTTACTTGAGACTATATTTGAAATTTTTATTTAGGCTACACTAGGCCATCTTGGTAAGTCGTGGGCCATAAATAAGTATGAGAACAAACAATGCTGAGCAAATATAACTACAAGCTACATACTAACAACATCAATAGCAACAAAATATGAACAAACGCTACTTGAAGGCGAAACATAAAAATAAAAAAAACATTTCTATGTATAAAAATATAACTCAAGCTTCGAAAGTAGCATGGTGTGTATAATGAAATACCCAAATTATGGGTAATTTTACCATAAAGCTTCTGCTTGAAGCAAAAATGGCATGGAGCAGTATTGAGCCTCAAAAGTTTCTTAAATCAACGCATTTTAGACCTTAATGACAGCACATATTTTAAAACAAATCTCAGATCTATTGGGTCTTAAGGCCTGTTGATTTAAGTTTAATTATTGCAAATTATAATTACATTATAATTAGCTTGTGAACCTTAATATTCTTTGTCTGATTTTAAAGCTTGTAGCAGTAAGGTTCGGTGGGTCAATATGCCTCATTATTATAACTGAAGTACAGTATTTTTATCTCACGAAGCGACGCGCGCTTTACTTGTGGTTACCAAGCGTACAAACACGCTGTGAATGTGCGTGTAAGCGCATGAGCTCTCGGTACCGTCTGAGACAATGGCGAAGTCGGAAGTGTGTGTGTTATGTGCTGTCGCTACTCATGTTCACGCACACATTCACAGCGTGTTTGTACACTGAGTGGCCATAAGTAAAGCGCGCGTCGTTTCGTGATTTAAAAATACTGTATCGTAAATATGATAATATGTACACATCGAGGTTTAGACAGAGGTCGTGACGACGCTCTTCATGGCCAAACTTTTTCTTAAAGCGAAAGCGCCTATAAAGCCAGTGCAATTCTAATTTTCTAACTTTTTTTGCAATTTGCTGGTTAGTAACAACCTTTGTACACAAGTTTTTCTTGCCGTGGAACACTGCGGTTTATTCGCCGCGTATAGGCACGGTCGTCAGTGATATATGGATCAGTATGGAAAATTGTTGACAGATTTTTTTTCTACGACGGGGTTTATACGCCGTACCGTAGACACCGCCGTGTACAAAGTGCCTCAAGGTGTACGTTGATCAGAACATAATTCCCGACTGTAACAAATATTTAATTACATAACTATAATCGTTGAAATCATCAATACAACTCTCGTTCAAAGTACCCTAGTACCAATTCATGAAATCATGACATTTGAGGCCAATTAATTGTAACTTGAGATATAGTTCTGGAAATACATATTTGTTACAGTTGCGAATCATAATGTTGATCAACATACAAGCTGACACTGAACGGCACATTGCAAAAAATGTAAGGACATTTGAATTTTGCGGGCTAGCATTCCCCTTACGATGTGACAAATACGTACAGTCTGGCAAAAAAGAGTTTAACGCGGTGACAAATGAAACTATTTTGTTTACTTAATGCAGATCTATGATCATGGGTGTACCGGGGGGGGGCAAATCATTTTCAGAAGTCGGGTCCCCCGCACATGTTTTACACAGTTTGATATGGTTATAGAATGAATATTTTTCGTCGCCTATGTTTGGCTCCTTCAAAACCGTCGGCCCGGTAGTTGGCGAGCGAGTCTAAAGTGCTTGCTAGCTGCGTTCGCGTATTCTGCATGATACAACATGACAGACTAAGCAGCGCGGTTTTTTCTAAAAATTAATGCATAATATATTGTAATTGTAAAGTCTTAACGTGACTCTAACATAACAGTAGGTAGGTACTTAGCCATACAAAATCTAGGGGGGGGCAGCTGATCTTCCCTGCCCCCCCCCCCCCCCCCCGGGTACGCCCATGCCTATGATGGTGGCACTACTTTGCCGACAAGTGCTAGTAGTTTTTGATTTGACACAAGCAGCGTTTTTAGTTGCACATTTATTTTAATAATTTATTTCCCATTCTAAGTGACCTAAGTGCGATAGTGGCGCCCTCATTTTTTCCAAACTCTTTTGCCAAGCTGTACTTTTGCTGTGCTGGCCGGGTATTATAGTGTGTCATCAAATTGCGTTTGTTTGTGATCAACTTCTCTATTCAAGTGAAGATCAATGAATTGGTTTTGTGATGATTCTCGATTGTTTACAAACAACATTGCACGTCTCGGCATTCATCGGTAAAACGTTCACAGACTGAGCCAATGTTTAAGAATTTGTACTATTCAAAGTCATGATAAATAGCTCTATTCACTGGCATACAATTTAATATGGATACAGATTTTAAAAAAAACAGGCAGAATAACCAAACAATCGACAACCATAAAGGCTACCATACATGATCAGGTTTACATTCAGGAGATCATAGGGGCCCAAGTCTGTTAATTTAAGTAAAATAAAAGTAAATGCAGTTCTTATCCCAGCATAACACTTTATTGAGATTCATTTACGATTGTGATGGAGTTTCACTACATTTTTAACGTTAGATAACAACCACGAGAACAGAGGCGACACGGTTTATTATTGAGATATTTTTAGGGTTCCCTATATCGAAAGGAAAAAACGGAACCCGTTTACTTTAAGGGTTCCGTTTTTTTATAAGGCTTATAAGATCACTTTGTTGTCCGTCTGTCGGTCAAGACCCTTTTTTATTGGAAATATAAAAACGTTCAGTAGGAAGCCAGTGGTCATAAACTATGTTAACTTCACTCTGTTTAACCGTTTGTTAATCAGCAGAATCCCAGGCCAAATTGACGCATTTTCACCTATCCATGTATGGTAGCCTTATCAATCTTTTAGATAGCTAAGAAACCATTTGTGCGATGCTCACTTGTTGTCTGTTCCCCTCCTGGCAGACGACGTACTCAGTCAGCGTGACGTCAGCAGCGCCACCAGATTCGAGCGGGATCGGGTTCGCTCGGAAGTGTTCGAGCATGTCGTGGACGTTCGGGAACCAGAGGTGTTGCACCCGACACTGGCCGGTTTCGCTTAGGGTCATGCGGAGGTGCTTTGCGCGACCCTGGGGAACATCGTATGGATTAAACTTGGCATTTAAATAAATGATTCATTGCGAATTCTCCTCACTCAGTGTCATGTACCATCAAAGAAGTTCATAACTAACCACCGTAAGGACTATTCTTGCTTGCAGCCCTCGGCGGCTATAGAACTGGGCCGGTAAAAGAAGTGATATTAGTGATATTTTCTTGGAAATTTACCGAATTAGTAGAGCAATAACAAAGTCTAATATTAAGTACAGACAGACAGAACCAAGATGTATTCTAATTCCAATTTACGACATCTAATCACAATTGGAACCAAGGAGGGTGTCCATGGTTTACTGGGTCAGGGCCCAAGTAAAACCGCAAAAAGTTAAAAAATTGTCTAACCTGAAAGTTAAACGTCAGCACATACTCCCCGCGTCTTGTCTCACTCTGTCGCACGAGGTAGCATCCATGTCCGGACGCGCCGCCCGCCAACACGCATGCTGCCGCCGCCGCCCGGGCCAAAGTACCGTGGAACCACGGCCACTCGGCAAGCGAGACCCGGGATGACTCGCATGCTTCTTCTGCTATTGAACCTGGTTGAAGTAGAAATTGTTGAATGTTACACGTTTTTTGAGGCTCTGAGTGTTTCGGGACCAGTTTGATATAGATCTGGACCAGAAATAAAAGGCGGTTGAATGTTGAGGAAACTAGTGGCAGTAGCCATTAGCCAGTTGTCAGTGACCTATTCAAAAATAAATAATTGTCATAGAAAAATCGGCAACATAACTGTTTCTTTAAGGTTTCAGATCGAACTATGATTTTGTCAAGATAGGAAGGGGTCAGATTTTCAAGAACAAGGAAATCGTACCGTAGCCCTTGAATCACTATACCTTAATCATTGGTACAATGAAAGAATAACAAAGTTTACGTACTTAACATTGCTACGAAAACTTTTCGACCAGTCACAGGTTATAATTTCGTTCAAAACACCGACCTTCTTACTCCTCAGTTCGCACTGCGCGACAAATTAAAATAACAAAACGTAAACTTTAGTATCACGCGCTGTAGTAGACAATAGACTGATTGCAAACAGCGAGATGACCCCAGTTATCATGAATGAATAGAACTATGATGAGTCGATACCGTGATTGTCTCCTGACCGTCAGTGTAAATAAATGCAGTCAGTGGTTTGCTCATCACTTGTTCCAACTATGTATGTGTATGGTCAGCTGATTTTTCTGCAGTAGTATTATTCTCTAACTTATAATACGGCCGATATAATTTGGCAGTTCCGAATATCGCGCAGAAGGCAGCGCAATAACATTTTTTAGGAACCAAAGGCTGACATGTGGCGAGTGTGAGTGAGAGAACATGCGCGAAAGTTCGCAGAGCCTATGTTCAGACCTGCCAAGTTATATCGGCCGTATTTTAATTAACTTCGATATTTAAAAGGCATCGCGGTGCACGCCCGCAACTAAAACTGTCAAAGAGTGTGGCTCGATGTGAATTTTATAGAACATGGGATGTTTGAAAGCCAACATGTTATTCGCTGTAAGAATTGACAACCCAGCAATAGCAACAATAAGTTTAATTTGTATGTATAATAGGTACCTATTTTGTAATTTATCCTCAATAAGCAAAATATTTCAATCGAATTTTCAACAAATAATAATAATCTAGAAATGTCCAGATGGTAGATACAGCTAATGGATGGATGTTTTGCTGATGTCCATTTAGCAACAGCCTCTAATTTGATTACCTATGGTGGTAGGAGCTGTCAATCCAAGTTACAACAATTGTTGGTAACATCACCGCGAGGGTGATGTTACCAACAATTGTTGTAACTAACACAGACAAACAAAAAAGCTAGACTTACCTAATTCAGCCTTTTCAGGAGTATCAGTAGCTAAGTCAACATTGCTGGTACTGGCTGGCAAGCCCTCTTTGGGGGCAGGTCGAGTGGCGCACCATAGCCAAGGCAACCCAAAAAGCGAAACTTACCTAGTTGAGCCTCTTCAGGGGTATCAGTTACAGCTAAGTCAACATTGCTGGTACTGGCTGGCAAGTCCCTCTTTGGGGGGTAGGTCGACCATAGCCAAGGCAACCCAAAAAGCGAAACTTACCTAATTCAGCCTCTTCAGGAGTATCAGTAGCTAAGTCAACATTGCTGGAACTGGCAGGCAAATCTCGCCTCGGGGGCAGGTCAGGCGGCGCTGGTTCGGGCATGCCAGGAAGTGCGTCTGGAGGAGGCTGCGTCGTCGGCGGCGAACGCATGCAGTACTTGATTGTTGCTAGCCAGGACTTCATGTCATCTACATCTGCTGCCTCTATTACGTATTCCATGTTGTTGTCTGCCTGTAATGGGAATGGGGTTATTTTTTATGGGGCTAGAACTCTTTATAAAAATATTGCAGCGGCACCCCACGGTCTCACCCGCATAAGTCTTGATCCCATGGGAATATCGGGATAAAAGGTATGCTATGTCCTTCTCCAGGCCATGGTCTACCCATGTGCCAAATTTCATCCAAATCCGTTTAGCCGTTTTAGTGTGAAAGCGTAACAAATAAACTCACTTTCGCATTTATAATATTAGTTAGGACTCTTAATAATCGGTTATAATAATTCAAAATTTGCCTATACTGGAGTGATATAGTTAGTATTGTGACAAGACAAAGCTCCATAATAAAGATTTTTTTTTAATGGGGTTATTAAGGGTTGTTTTGTCAATATGGAGGTTATGAGAGATGACTGAGGAAGGGTCTGGAAGTACATTCCTGTGTTCTTTCCTTTTATTGTTTAAATATTTGACTACAATAAAGTAGGAAAAAGAAAACATTTTGTTTTATCAGTTGCCAAGCTAGTTTTTTTTTTTTATTGAATGTCACAATGTTAATAAGAACTAATTAGTAAAACCTCCAACTACTTATATAACAAAATCATATTGAAAAGATTATTATTATCCTAACAATATTACAAACTAATAATTGTGATTGTTATCTAAAATTAAAGGTAGGAAACCGACCCATTAATTTATTATGATTAGACCATCAGCCTGCCTTTTCCCAACTATGTTGGGGTCAGCTTCCAGTCTAACCGGATGCAGCTGAATATCAGTATTTTACATGGAGCAACTATCTATCTGACCTCCACAATCCAGTTACTGGGTACTAAGATACCCCTTGGAAAGATTGGCTTCTGATGACCCATAACAACTGTCCACGAATAACAACCGGGACCAACAGCTTAATAGGCTTTCCGAGGCACAGAGGGGTCTTGATATGTAAAGATGGTCATCCATCCTTGGACCAACTGCGGCAAGCATGGCTTAACCAGACCGAATATTAAAAAAATTGATACAAAGAGAATGAGGAAATAATTCTATTATAGATCTATTGTGATATAATATATAACCTTACCAGCTGTATATGGCTGACCTGGCAGTTCTTATTAGTTTTTATGAGTAACGGCATACTATTACACGGCACACATTCATTCCTATTTTAACACAAATTCCTATGATGTGGCTATAACTATGACTCTCACAGGAAAAACTAGAATTATTACAAAAAAAAATAGTATATCAGTTTATGAAAATACATGACAGGAAAATCTTAAAACGTAACATATGAACTGGTTACTTACAATACTAGAATGCGTAAGTGCACATCTTAATATTAATAATTATGAATTATTGTAAAATTAATTTGATTTTAATTCTGATTCTCATTATTGTTCTGTTGAATAAAAGCATGTTTCTCACACTTGTTAAATTCAAACTGGAAACCATTTATTATGACAGGATACCATTATTTCAAACAATTAAAACAATTACCTTCAACACAAAAGTATTTTCATGGTCAGGCATCTCCAATGCAGTAGTTTCCCGAGCCTCTGATATGAGAAAACAGAATACTCCACTGCGAGGTTTCTGTGCCTTCGGAGGAGAGTAGAATTCCAGCATGTATCCCCCAACAGTCTTCACTAACGCTAGCCTGCATCTCTCCCACTTCTGGGGGCCTCCGGGTTGCTCCAAGCTCTCAGGAGTTAAATAATTTACCAACCCTTCCTTCCTACATTCTACAACTATCTTAGCTAATTTAGTCTTGTTGTGTTTGTTCAGATTAGATGAGAGCTCCACCTCGTCCGAATGTTGCTTGTGGAATAACCCCTTTCCACGTCTCAGACCCTTGAAAGATAACCTTCGGAAAAATGGTTTGTGCTGCGTTTTTGGCGAGTCAGTGTCCTCTGAGTAGTCACTCTCATCGTGTCCCGTGTGCGTGCCATTAGGAAGCTTGTGCAGAGCTTTCAGCTTCCCAATTTCATACTCGAATTGTTCCGAAAAACATTCAACGAATTTCTTCAGCAGGTCCTTGTGTGAAGGCTGCGGCCGGGCCGTGGGGTCGTTGGCACCGGTCTGTACGTACTGCAGGCAAGCCTTGGCGAAGTCCTGAGCGGCGGCTTTGGCCTGACGCTCGCAGAACTCGACCCATCCGTCGGGATCGCCGTCGGACGGGCCCGCCATGGCAAGCAATTTCTTTAGCAGCTCCACTTGGAAGGCGGATATACAATACAGCACATTAAACACAATAACTAAGCAATGACGATTCACTATTTTTCGGTTTGTTACCGAGTTTCATGCCAATTTTGTAATCAAAATAAAATTCACGATGCCATCACAAGTTTTCTCGCAAAAACAAGTTTTGTTGCCATACACGAAAAATAATGCGTTTGCTCCCTGTCTGTATAATTTTTTTAAAGTTATCAATAAAACAAAGATAATGTTTATTGCTCAAGTGAAAATTTTATAACATTGATATTGTTAATATATAAGTAGTCTTTTTTCAAACTAAAATTGAAACCAATTTTTTTTACACAAGTTAAACTATATTTGTACTGCTAGACAGCAGCCAGCACTAGTTATGAGAAGTTTTCCAATGGAAACAATAGATGTCATTGTTTCAAATAGTTGGTGACATAAAATTTAGATGGCGTTACTAACCATACTAAAAACATAAAACATTTTACAGGTCTTGGCGCCCAACACTCAAAAGTCCTTTTTATATAGGTGTATCAAAAACATTGAGCGACAAGCTCAGAGTAATAACTTATTACTCTGAGGCGACAAGCATTTGCAGGACACATTTCTGCCACGCTCTAGTTAAGACCAAACCGACGAATGTTTGCACGGCAGTGCTGCGTGGCACTACTGCGCGGCATATCCGATACACACCGCGTACTTCAGTTGGCAATGGTGCCGATTCTCTTGTCACAAATGCCTCTAATCTGGACAAAAAATCACCGAAATTTAGTTTATTCCTGTCAAAAGACGATTTCTCATTCTGAAATAAACTAAAGTGATACAACTTAACAATATTTTAGTTCGACACCACTAAGATGGCACTGAGTTATTAATTTAGTGAAAATGGCAATTTTGCTATTCTGAATTTGACGTTTTTCAGCAATTTTTTTTATTGTGTAACAAAAATCTGACTATTTTTTATCACGATTAAAAAGCGCAAGATCGTGTGTTAACATTTTGTTGTCATGTAATAAAATTCACACCAACACCTCAACTTCAGGTGGAAAAACAGTACTGTATCTTTTTTTCGCTTCTTTTGCCTATATCTCGAAAATGGTGTGTCGTATCGCAAAATGTAATGAAAATTTCGATCCCCTTTATAACACCCCTACACCCCTACAACTCAACGTGTAATAATTTTTCATATTTTCCATACAAAAAGTGAAAAATTCCGTATAAAACACTTTGAGGCTGCCACCGCCTACATCACATACGTACCACGTGGAGTCGCGATTGACATATTTGATTTTAGTTGTGTCAAAATTATTTTTAAATATAAGTAGTGTTTTTTTTGCAGAATCGGTAATCATAGCGTAAGGAAGGTTTCGTTCCGTGTACAAGACCACCGGCTCCAATATCAATCTGCCTAGTCTTTAATACGACCGCAGAAGACACAATTCACGTCAAGACGTCAAGACACAATTAGTGACGAATGTTTCCTAAAAATGTTTGTGCGCGGTAGGTAGACTGAAGCGTTCGCGCGCTGCAGAGTCGTCCAAAAACAGCGCGGCAGGCAGCGCGCGGCAGCCGAGCACGATCACCGCTCAATTTTTGGACACACCTTTAGAGTTGGGGAAACGGAAATTCATTCATTGTCTTTAAAGTAGGGGAGAGGTGTGTCAATAGTTACAGGGAGGCAATTGTAACATATGTTGTTTCAGGACATCTATTGACGAGTAGCGGTAGCTCTTGGTGGCAATCGAAGCTTTATTTTGTGCTGTTTTACCGACCGAACTTAGAACTAAAACAGTTCACGCATGCGCTCTCAATACATGAAAGTTTGAAATCTTTCAAGTTCAGTAAGATTATTGTTCGGCTCGGTTTTTCTTATTAAAATAAAATTAAAGAGTTTTTTATAGTTCAGTGGTGATTTTCGGATAAGTTAACATCCAATCTATACGTGCAGATAAGTGAGTTGTTCAAATTTACCATAGATTTTTGTTAAATAAGTTTTCATTGCAAAATGGCGGCAGTGGTGCAAAAGTAACAAAACAAGGAGGGGCAATTGTAACATGTTACATTTGACACGCTGTATTTTTCACACTAGATAATTATTTAATAGTACCATTTTATTTTCAGAATTCATACAAAATGGTTTATAAACGACCTCGGAAGGACTTCACTAGCAGATTTAGTCCCGCTTCCAAAAGCACCACCTCGAGTCAAATCTAAAACTACGAGAGCTAAAGGGAAAAGTGCAATATATACTGATACGCCAGAAAAGGAAGCGTTACAGGCAAAGCAAAGAAAGATTAATGAGAAAAAGATACCAAAATTAAGAAATTTGGAATCTAAGCCGACAGGGAAGAAATTGACCAGAAAAAATACTGTAAGAACTGAAAATAATGAGACAGAGAAAAATATAAATGAAGACACAGACGAAGACGATAATTATTGTATAGTCTGTTTTGAACATTATAACATGAACATTATAAAACCAGTAGAGAAGATTGGTTGCAATGCACAGACTGCCATAAATGGGCACACTCCAGCTGTGGAAATAATAATCTATTTTTTGTGTGTTTAAACTGTTTGTCGGAATGACTGTTATTGGTTTTTATAATTTTTTAAGGGTTTTAAGTTTTTTTTTAGGTATTTAGCGTGAACTGCTGACAAGATTTTGTTAGAGGTATTGTTTTATTGTTGACGATTTCTTTATGTTACAATTGACTCTCATTGCTGTTACAATTGACTCTCTCGGTGTAGCAATTGTAACACTGTTGACTGATCTCATTATGTGCCATTTTCTAGAATTTTATCGATATTTTTGTTACTTTCTGTATTGGATTTTATAATTAGATAACTCAACTATAATGTGACCAAAAATGATTGCGCTGTGATTTTTAATTAAAATATTATGAACGATTGTTTTTTTTTTGTTACGATTGACACACCTCTCCCCTAGAAAGTAAATTAAATACATGTGAATTGTGAATGGCCACACATGCGAATGCGATTACATAGTTTCGTAATAGCTATTACACTAAAACGGTACACTTGGAGCCCTGAGACAGCTAGATGGGGCCGGGATCACGAGACGCGACGACCGACCGAAGAGAAGATGCTGGGATGGCTTCGACTGCGGCTAACTTTGTACTAATTTAGAGGATGTTGTCCAAACGCCATGATTGCTTGGCAAACTGAACGGTGTGTAGTAGGTTTCTATCTGTTCTCCGATTGTCTTAGTCGATCTACTTGGAACCTAAATGCCTTCCTTGTCAGAAAGCAACAGTCGCCACAAGAACGTGTCACTCACTTCGCTATTAATTGGTCCTAAAATGGTACCCTGCGAAAGCCCTCAAAATGATTGACAGGAGTTTATAAAATTATGAAGGTAAGAAACGAATATTTTTAACGAGGGGAAGGAGGACAAAAGGAATGAAAATAGGAATGGGAATGAGTGCACCTACCTACCTGGTTCCTGAATATCACCGGATTACTGGATAGCTTTTTACCAATAACAGTGGTCGTCCAGTGGTAACGGCACCGACTTATGGTTCGACCCAGGAGGCCTAGTCCCTTAGTGAAATCCGTAGTTTCGGCCGTCGTTACGGGCGCTTCGTTCTCCGTCTCACTTACAGACTTAGGTACCGTAAGCGAGAAGAGAGCGAAGCGCCCGTAACGATGGCCAAAACTACGGATTTCGCTTCGGGAGTAGGCCCCCAGTTTCGGCCTGGGTTCGAGCCAAACCATAAGTCTTTTATTTTGTTTAATTTACCTCGTTAGGAAACCGACAATGTCCTAGAAGCAAAAACTCGAAGACATGGACATTTACTGTTCTACTACCTAACTATACACCAGCCTGCAAGGGGCCCTTATTCCCTCTCACAGAGAGGAGACCTATGTCCCAGCAGCGGGAACGATATTATAGGATGATTAAGTATGTAGGAAGGTAAAGAAAGAAAATAAAAGAAAGAAAAATCGTTTATTCTGCACAAAAAAAACGCACACAATACAAAAAAAAAGTTTGCACTTATCAGAAATGAGAATAACGTGCTTAGTCCACTTGGATAGTTTGGCAGAAATAAAAAAAAGCGTAAGTACCTACCAATCCAAATGATAGAACAAAATTTTATTGAGCAGCGCTCTTCCAGATCTAATTTTTTTTTTAAACTTTAACTACAAGTTCATGGCAGAAAGTACAGGCAAGGTGCCCTCAGAAATTAATAAAAATACTCCAGAGCATCCAGAAATACCCAAGGACCACTTACATGCGTCATCGGCATCAGATCTTTTCTCATAAACCCCGTCTAGCGTCGATCGTAAAGTGTGCGCGCTCGTCTCTGTCAAATTTCCAATAATCTTATTTTGGCGCGCATCACGCACCCCGATGACGGATATATGGGAGCCATCTTGCGAACGACGCGCATGCGCCCGGCCGTTCACCTGAACCGCGACGATAGTTTTACGACATCCCTCTATATTTTGCGATGATAAAAATAATAGTAACACCTTGACCACGGAGAGAATATCGGTCAAATTGTTACGTTTTTGTGTAACACAAAGAGCGAAGTTGAATCACAGTTTTGCTAGTATTTTTGTGGGTATGGCATCAGTATTGCCTAATTATTTTAATTGGCTTCACCAATCGTCAATGAATACTGTAGTCCTTTTAATATCTTAATGACCTGCACCCTTAGCGTGACCAGAATAAAAACGGGTTTTGTCGTCGGAAGAATAGACCAAATGACAGATACCTAAACAATCACAATCTATCATTTCGTCTATTCTTCCGTCGAAAAAACCTGTTTCTATGGTTGTTATGCTACGCGTGCAATAATCAGCTACATTTGGTTAGACAGGACGCTTAGGGAAAACATGTTAGGAGCGGGAGTTTTAAAACCCAAGGGTGTAAAGGGATGAGGTTGATAACATAATGAATTCGCTATTCCTATCAATGGGTCATCTTTTATTATCGGATAGAAATACTTATTTACTTATTTATAGTTACTGTCTATCTCCAAGGAAACGGCGCGTATGTTAATAAATGTATTTTCTTTCGTTCTTTTTTTATTTCTAATACTTATTTGCCTGAAAGTTTAAAGTGCAACATAACAACACCCCTCTAATCCCAGAAGGGTTAAGCAGAGATGTATATACAGTAGGTACACCCACATTTCGCCAGTAACTGTAAGTAATTAGGTAACCAGTCGTGGCCTCGTTGTGCGTTTTCGATATCTAATGCAAATAATGCACGCTTACGTTTTTTTTTTACTAGGTATATTTTTTTATACTAGGTACATACAAAATCATACCTATCGCTAATTAAATTTTTTTATTAAAATGTTAAACGAATCATTATTATGTTTGCATTGCACACAAGTAAAAATAGGTAGGTAAGTAACAACTATACGTAAGTATGTACTTAAAGTATGATCTACGACGTAAGTATGAAATTCTTTAAGTTTTTCTTGTTTTGGTTTTTTCTTTGTTTCTAAACGGTAACGTCAGATTTGCAATAGGTAGGTACCGAATTATAGTAATTATCTTGTAGGTGGCTGGCAGTTTATCAGAATGTGAATTCTTTTTTTCTTAAATTTTAAGTTAATTACTTTCCCTAAAATATTATTTCTGAGAATTTTTCTTTTGAAGAAGGCTGTTTGAAAAACAAAATTAGCCGCGCGCACACTCTCGCGCCGCTTTACGATCTCTTCCAGTAAACAAACGCTACTGTTTCGTGTTTACAGAGAAAGTTTTGTTACGATAGGGTCTCCATGTTTAGGATACAGATTCTAGGGAACTCCACCTTTAACTGAAGGGAACGCAGACCACTACTTAATATAGAATAAAAACTGTTCGTTTTATTCAAAATATTCGAGACTATAACTAATCAACAACATTTACTCTGCACTATTTATTAATTTGACAAAAGAGTATTCACAGATAAATAAGATATAAGATGATTTCTAAAAGCTTAAATTGGTCCTCTTGCACATTACTTGTGTATGCGTATCGCTATCGTCCACATAGCTATGTGAACAATAGCGATAGCGTAAGATTGAACTAATCTCAAGGTTGATATTACATTTATTAGACCGCCTGCAAACTTTAGGGCCATTTAAATCGTAAATTTTACATCAGATCATGCAAAAACAAGCTTTCCTTGATAAAGCAGTGCTAACGTCCCCCCTGCCCAGTATATGTTTGTAGTGTTCAATTTGTTTTTTTGTTATGTATTTTCTGGTGTACTTACAATAAAGTATATATAAATAAATAATCATAATTATAATCATTACAGTCAGCAATACAACTCCATAAGTAAGCCCAATCGCCAAATGTCATGATTTAATGAAATAGTCATTCAATGCGATTATATGAACTTAGAGAGTTGTATTGATCATTTTTATGATTATAATTCTATAAATAAACATTTCATACGGTCGCAAATCATATTTAGATCAACATACAACATGATACTGACCTAAATTTCAATAAACGTAAGAAAATTTGAATTCCGCGGGCTACCTTGACGCTTTCGCCTTAATGAATAAGCTATGCGTTTGCTGTAGGTAGGCAATAGTAGGTAGGTACTTTATTCGTTTTACATTAACACTGAATGTCTCTAACAAGATTAAGTGAAAACAATGGGAATTTGTGGGCATGTCCGGAATAATGTATGATTATTCATCCACGTTTGTTATAGCGAACGTTGAATATCTTGGTAAATAAGTGTAGCTGTCTAGTACTTATTACCTACATACATATTCAACGTTAGTATTTCATAGTTAGTTTGCTTTAATCTCATGGTTCTTGATGTACCAAATATTTTAGCGATAAGGCCGCCCATTGTATGATTTGTAGTGTTAAATTTACTATTTACTATGTATTTGCTGGTGTACAATAAAGTATATATAAATAAATAAATGTTTTCTTAAAAAATCCTCCCAACCATGTCCCAACTTTCCAAAAGCACGTAGTCTTACTACGAAGCCGTTTTTCTGACAGTGCATCCGGCGCAGGAGAGGCCGCTGACAGACAAACGCTTGCAGGAAGACCGCGTCGTTAGCGCTGTCGTCGCCCGCGCACTAAACTTAAATAAAACCAGCGCTCAGTTAGCTCGCGAGTGGTTTTTCACTGCATAGATGCGAGCACTTTATTTTGAGATGTATTTGTATGTGAAAGTGTTTGAAGTTTTGGGAGAGATTTTGGGGAAAAGGGTTTTTAGGCTGTCTACAATTTTATTTTGATGGCAGTAAATACGCCCTCAAAAAGGCTTACACAAATTACGAACACGTATAAAAAAGAAAAATGTTATTCAGAATTTAGTATCTACCTAAAATTGAAAGCTGAGGACGGAAATTTGTAGCAGTATGAAATTGTACAATCTGTAAATAAGTTCTTTCTTTGCTTGCTCAGAATAAACAGTGTTCAGATATCTCAAGAATGTCTTAAGGCTCGTTTTGGAACAAATTGTCTCCAAGAATACGCGTCTCAGCGACCTAGAGTCAGACGCATGCGCACGTAGGGTCAACGACTAGACTCGGTACGTCTTGACAAATGACCCGTTGCCACACCACACATTAATTCTTTGCATTCAATACCCAAATAGACTGGTACATTAAACAACCTATTAACTGGTGATTTGTTTTATTTTTTAACCGAACTGTTTGGTACCATGCGTGGGATGATCTTTGTGCACGCCGAAACTCCACCTATTATAACCCCATCTCTTTCAAACTCCCCATCTTAACGCATGTTAGAGTGAGAGAAGAATATGTAAGTCACGCCTACAGTTTAAAAAAGCTTTTCTCCTGACTGAAAATATTAACAGAATATCTAATGTTAGAGATAATAGTATTAAATATTATGAATTATTATGTTGTTATGTTTCGGTCGGATATCATTCGACAGGATTGTTTCGAATAAAAAATTATGTGATAATAAAAATAAATTTGGCTCGTGTAATTTTTTTTGTAATATTTGACAGTTACATGGTTCTTTTTAGGGTTCAGTACCCAAAGGGTGCCAACGGGACCCTATTACTAAGGCTCCGCAGCCTGCTGTCCGTCCGTCCGTTGATCACAGGGCTGTATATTTTGAACCGTAATACATAGATAGACACTTGACATTATTACAGAGTGTGTAGGTACTACTACGGCTGCTATAAAAATAATAAATAAAAATAAAATATGTATACTGTTAAATATTGTACGCAACCCGTTATGTACGAGCCCGAGTCACACTTGGCGGCTTTTTTTATAAATGGCTGATGTTCTGTATGTAAGTATCTTAACTGCTTATATTAAATTATATGTCAGTAATTCTTTTTCTTTAAAACCTACTCAGAGTTTTGTGTTTCTTAGAGAAATATTGTTCTCTTGGACGTGTTACTGGTTTCTTCTGAAATTTATTACGACCTATTATTAGAAAAAGAAACGATAGTTACTAAACAAAATGTTATAGATGATACAAGTTAATTTAAAGCAGTTTTCTTTGCAGTTAAAATAAAATTCTGTAAAAACATTTTTTGTGTTCAAATAAAATAAAAAGCGAGAGGTTAAATAAAAGAACCCAATGTTAAAATGAAAAACACTGGTTTTCTATTCAGAATTATAACAACTTCAGCACTGAATGCGTCGGCGCTCGGCGCAGTTCGATACAAGTTTTTGAATTCCACAAAATGTTTGTAAGTAGGTCCTGTCCTTTTGTTTATGTTGGTGGCAGTGTCCTATTCCTATATAAATCAGTATTCTCCATTATAAATCTACTTGTGTAAAAATCCACAAATTTTTGGTTATGGAAATAAATGCTATAATATTATTCCCATTACATTTTCACAATTTATGTAAAAAATTCAGAAACATTCTTTTTCTTCCGGTTTAATGACAAAATGTTTAATTATTTGCTACGAAAAGTCGTAGCCGCGTAGCGATCGTAGCGTGATCGTAGCAATTTATAAATTCATAATTTTTTAATTCTATTTCCTCTTCAGTTTTTTTTTTCTTTCTGATAGTATCCGATCACACTTACCACCATCACACCACAACGACAGCACGTGGATGGGCGCTAATTTGTATGAAAATGAATAGTCTATTCACACGGACAACATCATCGCAACCACAACGTTGCGTCAACGGACTTTACGATTTATCTGTCTGAAAACACTAACCACATCGCAACTTCTAGCGAAAACGCAACTATGTACATTGAAATTTTGAAGTTACCACAACGCAACTGTAAGAAGTTGCAGCGACATTATTCACACGTAACCACTGCTTGCCCACATTTTGTCGATGCGATGTGGTGTGGTTTTGGTATGTGTGCACGGGCCCTTAAAGAGGTACGTATAAAATAATGTTTTTATTTAATAAAATGTAATAAATGCTGTGTGTAGAGTGGAGTAGACTACTTAACTGGTGAAAAGTAATTTTCTAACTTTATTAATAACAATTTACAAAGAAGATGACCGACTTTTATGTACTAAAATAGTAATCTACCTACAGCCTTACTTACCGTAGTGATTTAAATGTATAATTTCTTAAAACCCAGCTCCAGCTCCTGTCAATGAAAAATGATCTTTGTCAATTTTGTCCACCGGTATTTTCTTTCTAGTACAAGATGGTTTAAAATTCTGTATTTAGGTACTAAATTGCCTATATGGCTTTTATCTTTTGTAAGGGTGATTTACCTATTGCTTTTACGTTTTTTAAGGGTAATTTACCTATATAGCTTTTATCTTTTGTAAGGGTAATTTATTTATATGGCTTTTTTCTTTTGTAAGGGTAATTTACCTATATAGCTTTTACTTTTTGTAAGGGTAATTTACCTATATGGCTTTTACCTTTTGTAAGGGTAGTTTACCTATATGGCTTTTACCTTTTGTAAGGGTAATTTACCTATATTGCTTTTACTTTTTGTAAGGGTAATTTACCTATATGGCTTTTACTTTTTGTTAGGGTAATTTCAATAGAAACAGATCAACCAATATCATTTTCCTGCGCTAATCCTAATTTATTTGGAGTCTGCAGAGCATGTCATCTTATTCCATACTTCTCTATTAGTTGACATATCTGTAGTCTTCACACAGTCTATCCATTGTTTTTTATCAACCAATCCCATTCTATTTCCGCTCTATGTACCATCGAAGAAGTTCATATCTATACACCGTAAGGACTATTTCTGCTTGCAACGCTCGGCGGCTATAGAACCGGGGCGGTAACAGATGTGGTCATCGTGTTCACGGGATTTTGTTTTCAAACTGCTTAGATATGAAGTTCTTCGATAGACAATCCTAATCCTAACTAATATTATAAATGCGAAAGTGAGCTTGTTTGTTACGCTTTCACGCTAAAACGGCTTAACAGATTGAGATGATATTTGGCACATGGATAGACCATGATCTGGGTTAGGATATAGAATACTTTTTATCTCGATATTCCCACAGGATCGAGACTTATGCGGGTGAAACCAGCTGGTAGTTTTCAATAAAAAAGGTGAGCTGCATCCATAGGGAGATATTATCTGTATACCTAGTCTACATACAACCAATACATTATGTTGTTTACACTTAGCATTCCTACCTGTGAATCAGTAGCTGCACTGAAGTGGCACAGTGTTTACTGCACGGATTGATCAACGATCTCGCTCAGATAAACAGAGTTCACACTTACACACTTATGCGTTGAGAGATTGCTTGTTAGAAAAAACTGTAGACTACCTACTAAAGCTAAGAATGCACTGGGATTTTGTAAACTTTATTCGTTAGTAGAATAAACCCAAATTCTGCGAACAAAAAAAAAACGTTTTTTTTGTTATTGTTAATTATTTTGGTTGATAAATGAATTTCAAATCAAAGATTTAATTATTTTATAAGAACGATAAGATGCATCTTGCAATAAAAGTTAGTTTCGGTACCGTGACATATGGTAAGCGAAACAGTTTTTGGTTTTAAGACGCAGATTTATGCCAGTGACCTTGCGTGGTTAGCTTGCGTGTTCTGTACTGAGCTCACGCAACGCGTCGTATGACCAGCCAGTAATAGGGCTCATCCATCAAGGAGCGCTGTCTCAAATTAGACGCATTATTAATTTATTATACACTAGCTTTTGCCCGCGACTTCGTCCGCGTAGAAGTCGAAAATGGTTCTAATAGGATTTTTTATTGGTTTTTTACGTTATAATTTTTTTTATAACATATAAATTATTATGTTTAAATGTTTGAATAATTATAAAATATAACAATCTTTATAGTGTAGGGATAAAAAGGTTAAATAAATCTGAAAAAAATAAATGTTATATTTTATGAACACGAAGCTCGGCCTTTGATCTGGCGAAAGTTACACGGGTGTATTATCTTTTTACAACGAAATCGAAATACTAATTTTGTTTTTCTTTCAGGTGCTAGAATCACCAGGCTACTCTGTGCACTTACTCTGGAGCATGCCACATACAACTGGCCGTGGGAGAAGCAGCTTTCCCTCAAGTCTGCTCCCGCTACCTTGAGCTTTGTTTATAGTCATTGCGAAGCATACTTTGATGGGAAACTGCACTCTCTTGAATGCGAAGGGGTGATTTGATGGTGTTAGGGGAATCCTAGGAATAATAAATACAGACCTCTGTAAAGCTTAGAAACCTTATGCGGTAACCTAAATGCGGTACTAATATGTATAGTACGTTGACTTTCAAGACATTCCAATTTTAAAGAGTATTTGCATTGCAAGCACCAAGCCTTTAAGTGAGTTCAACCTTATTTGAATAAAATCGGATTGACTTTTCAAACATGTGTCAAAATAAAATGTAATTTAAATCAAAAGCACTAAGGAGTATTGTTATCAACTTCGAAGCAAATCACTCCCAAAATAACTTTCTACCCCTATTTAATCCCGTTAGGGGATGAATTTCAATAAAATACGAAACAGGTTTTCCATTAATTCTGTTAAAGAATGTTTATGCAAAATTTGAATTAGATTGGACCAAGGAATCACGTTGTCCCATACAAACTTTGCCCGCCTTTTTCAACCCCTTAGGGGTAGAATTTCGAAAATTCCTTTCTTATCGGATGCCTACGTCATACAAAGAACACACACTCCAAGTTTCAGATCTGTACGATCCGTTGATCCGTCAGTCAGTCATTCAGGACAAAGCATTTTACATGTATAGATAGATAAAACAAAACGTGTTTTAATAAAACTAGTATACTAAAGACAATAATTAAATTATCTTTAAAATTGTGAAGGTTTCAGAAAAATAAACTTGATAGATTTTGCGTGATTCTCTGTTTTTAATCCGCGTTACACATAACTTTACAAATTAATTTCACTATGTAATATAAACATAATCTAAAATATTCATATATTAAGTTATTAAAATAATGCTGTAATTTAACATATATTTTTTTCCGAATCATTAACACTACTCGTTTAGACGTGATCTTTAGTATAAAATCATTAAAAGTCGGCTGTCGTCGCCTAAATGGTCCCAGTGATTTTAAGCTCTCAAAATTGCTTCAGGCATCTTCCTAATTATTAACCGACTTCCAAAAAGGAGGAGGTTCTATTTTCGTCTGTATATTAAAAAAAAAATGTTTTTCCAACGATATTTTCGTCAAATGTGGACCGATTTTGAAAATTATTTTAGTAGAGGTAGCTTGCGCGTTGGTATCATATTTTTATTAATTAACTTTGCTTGGGTAATTTTTGCGTTAGCGTAATGAAATTATACGTATTTTTCGCACTAGTCTATGAGGATGATGTTATTATAACTTTCGGTCACTGTTATTTACACATGAGGTAGTGGTATTCGAATTTCTGGGGTATGTACTACAACTAAAAAGTGAAAATAAAAACTAAACTATTAAGAATTAAGGTTTGGTTTTGCAGTCGTTTGATCTTGAGAACAAGAGTAGGTAATGTACTATTTTTTCCATTAAAAAAATGTCTAGGAAACTCTGGGTAAAATAGATAATTATGTGTAAAACAGGGCAACAATCTGAGCAGTTAAACCTTGATATGGCATCAAGCCAATGTAAGTTCCTAATATCCTAATGCTGTAAATTCTAGGATAATTATTGCACATAACAACATTATTTATTTGGGAACCGTACCAAAGGACCCCTAAGGAACCTACATCCTTTGTTGTAAATGAAGAAACAAAGGCGCATTGACACTTGTTCGTTAGCCCGCATTCGGGCAACCGACAAGTTAACTACAACGACATCCTTGAAGATACAGCTTGACAAACTTGATGGAATTTGGCTTCATTTATCAACACTTGGTCCTTTCATCGTTCGCCAGATTCTAAAGGCATTCAAATTCTTAAGAAGGACTTTGTAATTGAGCAAAAAGCGTTGAACTTACTTGTCATAAGACAAGTAACAAGTATTTTTCCATTTCAGGAACTTCGGTGCTTTTAAAGGTATAAAATTAGTGAGTAAACATAATTCTAAATAGGTTCTATGGTTAGTCTTTGACAAAAAGCTCACACTTCTGCGGCTTTCCATTACCTACCTATATTGTTTTCCAAAATATAGGTATCAGACATTGGTACCTATCTATGTTTTGTTGTAACACTGCATTTTATGCAGATTTAATACCTATTGAGTTGGATACTTTGGCACCTACCTATTTTAACACGAAGGTATTTAGGACCACGATGTTTAATATGTTTGATTTCGACTGTGGGTATAATTTTATTTTTTATTGAAAAGTTTCTTTGTTGTCCTGAAATTTTTCAGATACTTTTTCAGTACTTGCTGTAGTACCTCCCTGCCTATTCCAAACATGGAAGCCGTCGCTAGCCTAGTTTTCATACAAGTTTATTTATAAAACAATATCTATGAATTAACTTTGTTTTTCACAGATACCTATTAATTCTGTTTTGTCTGCATAATTAATGTTGTCAGGTAGTTAAGAGGCTGAAATATGGTCAATATGCATCGGTACCCTGTTGTCTTGATTTTAAAAATAACTTAGTCTCAACAAACACTTCTGGATAATATCACGATACGAGTGGGCTTGAATAGGTATATAAGTTTAGAGTTAAATCAAAACGTACATCGTCGATAACATTCATCTACCTACCAGTTCAGGTAAAGTCGAACCAACAAACAGTGCAGTACATAATTCAGATGAAAATAAATAAAGTGCTGTGGGAATGAAAGCTCTCGCGATTGGGCGGTGGGCGGAGCGGGGCGGGCTCGGCGCTGGCGACGCGCGCCGACGACAGAAGCGTTCTCCTCGCGCCGCCGTCTGCGCGCGCGCATAACTTGATTAACGCACAGAAAACTGATTTATTGTGTCGCGTTGAAAAAATAATCGGCCGCCGGTGAAGAAATGTGATGGAGGGACAAGAGTGGCGGGGCGAATGGCAGCAGCCGCGCCAACTCGATGGTCAGTGAGTGATCCTGTGTGTCTGCATGTCTTTTGTGCCGATTGATGGAGATCCAATAAGAGAAGTCCTGGCTCTTGAACCGGTAAATTGCCTTTGTTTTGTCTAAGTCCTGGTTGAGAGAAAGAGGGTAAAGTTCAGTTGAGTTGCAGTGAAACATTTAGTTTGTTGGAAAAGAGAAAAAACAAAATTCTATTTCTTGCTCTCCCTTGACACCATGATCCGCGGCCCGTCGAAGATACCTTTTTTATTTATGTCCATATTGTGCTAAAGTTTTCAAACACTCAGTGTAGTGCTAATTGTGAAGATGTATTTCAGTCGCCACTGTGACGGTAATTACTTTTTTTTTTAATTATTGAAAAAGTTAAAACCTCTTGACTGGACCCTCCAAGACGTCGGCCCAAAAGATTAGCTCTAACTTTTTGCATACATAATGACTTGCATGAATTTAACAACCTACAGAGAAGATGGATGTCAAATTCTTTAGATTTTCAGCATTCCATTACAAACCCAAAAGGTATTCTTGAAATACATATAAGTTTTTCTCTTGATAAATAGATACACCAATTTGTGAAACCGTTGTTTATAAATTCTGGAAGATTTTTTAAAGTGATTTGTGCGATCACTAAATTTATGTTATAACTTTGTTCAATAGTTAATCCAAAGCCCAAATAAGAACAGCTTCATAAATCAAACGCTAAAAGTAAGTTGCTGATTAAAGACTGTCTCTGAAAAGCTTGTGAAATTCCTATAATATTTTTATTTTTATCAATTGCACACCTAAACGTTCAGTTCTTGAAATCTTACACTTAATTTAATTTTAGAAAATAATTAATGGCACGTAGATTTTGCAAAAAAATCAAAAGAACAAATCCTACCCAAACATATCTCCAGTCTTATATGGCGATAAGCAAGCTCCTCAACAATTCACGGTCGCTGGTATGTGTGACTCAAATCGTTCGCGTTCCCTTCGTGGTTGTGTGATAGTGTTCATTCATCTATCCGTCAGCAGCGCGGCTGCGATCGACGACCGCCTGACGATTGACACCCAACCATGTCGCACAGCTTTCAGATCTTTTAGCCCACAGTTTTAGAATCATCTTTTTGTCTCGCGAACATTTTGTGACTGCTTCACATAATGTTCGGATTTCAAATCGGTCGCGAGCTTTGTAAGCGCAACATCAAAAGTTTCAGTTCAAAATGATTGAACGATTGTTGAGTGAGGACTATTACTAAAAAGTAGTACAGTAAATGTTAGGTGGAATTGTTTTTCGACTGAAAGAAAATAAACTATTATGTAAACGTCGATAGTTACACGTGTTATTGCTATAATTTATTTAACATACTCATTACTCGTTTTGATAACAAATAGGCATGATTCGTTATGAATTATTTATAAATTGCAACTACGATATTTTAGCAAAACTTGTTGTTACTTCGTCCATACGGCACAAATGTTGCCCATACGTAACATTTTATTTTATTTTTATAAAGTCTTATCCGAACTTGCTTGTGCTCAGTATTACATGTCTTTTTCTTCAATACATCTCTCTCAGCCGCCATATTAGTATTCACCACGTTTCTAGCCATCAAAATTTTTCGACAATACATTCACTGTTTCATTGTTCTTCCTCATTTTGATAGCTAGACACCACGCTTGGTCTACATTGTTTCTTTAGTCTACCTAAATTTTATAGCTGGACACCCATGGTCCACATTAACATTTTATTTTTCGATATCATACGCCATTTGTTTTGTTTTTAAAACAATAAAGCGAGGAGCACATAGTCCAAAACATGTCAATCTAGATTGATGACCCGCCAGGGGTGGGCAACATTTTTTGTGGTAATTAACCGACGCGGCGACGCCCGGCGGACGTGAAAAAACTTCAATGTTACTTGACTTGGATACTTCCAATTCGACCGTTTTGTTATTTCAAAGGTTACTAATTACTGTTAGTTTTATTTTTGGTTTTGACATATTTAACTTTTTTAACTCATTTTATTCTGTAAAATTCCTAATGAATATTTAGGCATGTTGATTTTTACGTGATTTTTACCGATGATTACGCTTTTAGGAAGCGAGTATTTTTCCTGTATTAGAATTAGTCTCAATGAAAAATTAAAAACTTACCGATTTTTTAAATAAATCATGCAAGAGCTTCCTAATGGGTTCTGGAACGTTTCTCTAAAAAAGTGAATTCCAACAACAAGCCATAGACTAAAATGATACAACATACAATCTCTACATACCTAATAGTTACTTGAAAACAGAAACATCAACTACTAACTAGACATCATCACTACCCACCTTTTCAGAAAAACATAAAAATAGTAATGAATCAGCAGTTGGTTAAATTAATGGTTTCCCTAATAAATATCGTTAAGAATTTAAAGAAGATATACATTTTCCGGTAGGTACCTATTTATTGTGTCGTAAACGTTTATGTCTGTGACGAGAAATGGTTTGACATTCTGCTAGAATGTTTTTCTAAAGTATCTTATACTACACAACTCACAATTTAACATGAGATACTTCAGAATCAGATTGGCTTACTTAAACCGAATATTTCGAACAACCACAATTTTTAAGTGATCCAATATATTTAACACCCTAAGGCCCACTTGCGCGTTAACAGTTCACTCCGAGTTATTTAGCTAACCCATGAGTGATATAAGTTTCATCACAGTTAAGAATTCATAAAAATATAAACAAATACCTGTAATACACATGTACAAAAGTTTCAAACAATCTTCTCGCCGTAGCGCCATCTAAAGTCGCAGAAACATTGTTTTCACGCACCAGATTTTGCATCTTTAGCAATTGAAATTAATTTGGCAGTTTATTACCTGGCAACCTACACTTGAATTCTCCAAAACTTGCATATCCAAAGCACCCAACCCTACCCACCTCAATATTCAAGGGTTCCGTAAATCTTGTAGAGCAAAGTTTTTTCCTCCAAGGATACGCGCCACTCCAGACCGTCACACGTGGTCCCGATGATAAACGTATTGATTATTATTGCAAAAACTGTAATGTAAACTAAAGATTAAGAGCTTCAGAGAATTATGGAGCAGTGGGTTATGAATTAATTACATCCGGGTCGCAATATTAGGATGACTTAAATTTGGAAGATTATTAATATTCTATGAAAATTACAAACTTATAAAGTATAGAATTATGGTTTTGTTGACAGTCAAGTATTCAAAAATAGTGACAAATTATGATATTTTATTCAATATCCATTTAATTTAGAAAACAAATGATCACAGATGCATTTCGCGAGAAGATGCATGCATAACAATAACAACATGCAGTTTTACAAAAGTCACAAATCAAGATTATCTGAATCTAGTGAATCTTAATAAAAGCCTGAAAAAGAAAAGTTTACGTTTCAAAAGATATGTACCAAAAGAATACAAATTGCAAATACGAACACGCAGACAGCTTTACGACCAACAACTGTAAAACTTTTACAAAGGGGGAAGAAACTTAACACATTGCAGACTCATCGTTTACACGTGGCTGTTATCTTATATCTAATCTATGAATTTTGTTTTACAACCCTTCGATACTTTCTCCTAAACTTGACGTTTTAACATTATCTTGTGCAATTTGTCGTCCAAAAATAGATTTTTCTCAACCGAGTGTTGAGTGTGTATGCGAACGACTTTTTTTCAGGTTCAGCGATACTCTTAAAACGTCTATGGGTGTTATGGGTTATTTATTTAATACTTTAAGCACACAAATGTACAGAGGCGGACTTAATGCCATAGGCATTTTCTACCAGTCAACCTTTGGGTGATGCAGAGATAAACAGTGGTAGGTGCAATATGAAAATTGTGGAATAAATATTTATTTAAATATAAGGATATACATATACCTATTAACTTATATATTTAATAAAATATAAGTAAATACAAGAACAGATAAATACACGAATATACTAAAACAAATAAGACAAACAATGGGAAAACATTGACAACATTTATTCAAGTTTACATTTCTATAACTGTTCGTTATTAGGTAATACTATCCAAACTTGATGTTATTTTGCATTTTTAGCCGTTCGTATATTTAACTAGAAGATAATCTTTTCAATTTTACTTTTTGGGACAGACAAACATAGGTAAATCACCATTGCATTGGGTCGAATATATTAGTAAAGTTATATGTTACTATGGTTGAGTTAGTATAACAATGATTTTAGCTTCGATGGCGATGATTGAATCGTAATCGGAAACAACAAATTCAAAACCCAGAATAATCACAAATATAAAGGTGTAAAAGCTCTCACAACCATCTTAATCGGACCACCTACATAACACAATATCAATCACTAATCCACCGTTGACATGCCCTTTCAAATTCTCACGGCTCACAAACAAACCATCTATTTTGAGTGCTCGGAAAAAATATGAAACAAAAAATATACAGGATTACGAGAGCTCATAATGAAAACAAACAATTGGGGCATAAGTCATGATACGACGGACGGTGGCGGCCGCAGCTGGGAGGATATTCTCGAGATGTGGAATAAAGTTGCGAGATGATTGAAATATGAATGGAATTAAAATTCACATGTGGTTTGTAACGAAATGCGATCGAAACTTTGAAAGGACACTGTGTTTGATGATATGATTAGCATGCCGAATCTTATAAAGGTAGTTGGACACGCTATTTACCCTAAATGCATAAATTGCAAAATGGTGCCTACCGCACAGGGCATATGGGTCATACAAATGGGTAAAGGACTAAAGGAAATTGAAATGTAAACAATATTCTGAATGTTAAAATATCTAATTAAATGTTTTAATCATCTTCCTGCCCTTATCCCATATCTTTTAGATCAACGAACCATGTCTTCTTTTCTTCTTCAATACTTCTCAATGGGCCGTCATCAACATTGAACCCCTTAGCTATATCATCTTTAACACTTCTAAATTCATCCGTCTTTTCTTTGGTATTCTCCTAGTCTTATAGCCATTCACATTCTTACTCAAAACAAATCAAATCTAGAAAATATGTTAGATGTTGTTTTTCACAGCTTTCAGAATAGTACCGTCGCTCGGTCACAGCTAATTTAGATTTAACTCTCACGCACATCTTATGATTTACCAGGAATTTATTATTATCCTTAACGGTTAGCCCAGCTTTAACACATTTTACTTTTATTGCGGCTGGATGATATTTTATTTCACATCAACCTACATGGGCACTTAGGAAACGTCAGAAGCTAGGTGCCCGGGTCCAATTGGTCGTTTCCTATGGAGAAGAGCCTGCAAGAAACTCCACGGTTACTCTTTTAAAAATATTAGATTTTTACATATTTTCGAATTAAAGTGTTAATAGGACAGTGTAGGTCTTTCAACAAGTACCAGGTACTTAACAAAATGGAAGATGGTCAACAAATCAACAGTCCACTAAGCCTACAGCGTTCTCAGATTCCCAAAATAGAAAATAATTGAAAAGATAAATAAATAAATAAATAAAAATAAACACCTATTTTAAACGAAATGACATGATTGCTATTACAACTGTAACAAATCTGAATAATTATCATGTCCACAAATATTATCTTTGAAGTCTTCAATAAACTGTAGTGGATTAAATATGGTCATATTAAAGAAGATAGCTTATTTTCAAAATACTAGACTAAATATTACTAGCCTAGTTTTATTCGATGGTTTATCATGAACTACTAGAGCACACTAGAATTATGAAGTGTGTGTAACACTAAAGAATTAGGAAGTGTCTTGACTCTGCATTGCCTAATATATGTTGTGATCTCAAATGACACAGTTATGTGTCATTAAAATTACAGCCTTTGATTTAAAAAAGTATTGATTATGTTTAAAAATAAGAACACATTTTAATTAATTGCTTCCATCACAAATCATTTGTTCTCTAACCATAACGTGTTTCATATCCAATAACGAATCGTATAATTACAATCACCCATAAATTATAAACGAAATTACGTTCCTATTCAAAATTCTCATAAAACTATTTGTTTTTACTATCAATAATAAAAACAGTGTGAAGAAATTTATTAATTTCTGTTTGTTTTGTTAGATTTTGTAGGAAACACGATTAAAATCACAAAGGAATAGTGTTATAATGTATTGTGGCGCTGAAACCGCGTTCGTCTTCGGTACAGCGCGATATAGCATCGTAAGTAAAATAAACAGAAGCTCCGTCGTTTGTTTGTTTTCGTAATATTTTAATTTTGAACGCGTTTGTTATAAGCGCCTCGTCTTCAATCTTTGAAGTATCACTATCTATATACAATGTTTGTTTGATTTCAATTATAGTAGCATTTGATTTTAATTTACGGCTCAATCGTGGTGTGTTCAAAATCCATTTTTTATTGATTTCATTGGACAGCTTTATCTTTTCTTCAACTGTTTTTTGAGTCTTTTTCTCAGATTAAAATCACAAAATGTTCTTTTGATTGCATTTAAACATCAAAAAATTGTTTATTTTTAGCAACCTTTCTTGTAGACAAAGTTAGACAGTATTTGTTAGCCAGATCCAGCATTTGCGGTTGTTTATAAAACGTATATTATTCTCATAAGGATCGCGACTCACGCGCATAAAGCATTGATATCGTTAACACGTGTGTCATTGCTATACATTGTGGACAAGGCGCCGCCAAACGGTATTATGTCGCGCCTACGCCTGCAACAAATGTAACATGAAGATACTTTTATTAAGTTTTATTATTATACTCTTTTTTCCTTTCTTCTATTCCCTTCGTAATTTTTGCCAACAAACAATTGAACTTTCTCCGTTAAGAAACATGGAACTTCATGGAAGTAAACTTGAAAGCTGTTACAATAAATATGGATTTAGGTCTCTGTATCATTATTTTGTCAGTAGATATAGTCACAACAGTGTTAAACACAATAGACCAACTATTGCTTAGATTTTAATATTTTAATTATTAGATATCAATTTAATCGAAATCAAAATAAACGAGGTTATAACTCTGAAGATTAACATAGTGCTGTCATGATAAGTTGCTGATAAATTTTCTCCTTTCGATAGTGTGGTAAAAAAGGAACGAATTATGAATACATTGAACACCTCGCTATTTCATGTAATTGACATATAAAGCACCAGAAGGAATGCCCAACTAATTACTTCTGCCGCATATTATTCCCGTATATACAAATCACCAATCTTCCTCGTAATACGAACTATGCGAGCCGACGTGCCTCATATATCGTCCCAGTCCTGTCCCGTTACCGGCCTGCCACGTTACCGTCCCGTCACGTTACCGCTCCGTCGCCATCTCGTCCCGGTATCGTCCCCGTGACGGTATTCCGGATAAATTAGCCCAATTAGTTCCGATGTCGAAACGGCGCTGCGGGTGCGCATGTTGTTCCTTTTTTGAAAGATAGGGTTGCTGCGTAACAGCGGTTATTTATTGGCTGAAATTTTTCATTGTGAGTGATGTAATCTACTTGAGGTTGGTATTTGTGTTAGTCTAGTATGTGGAAGTAGGTAAATTATAATTAGGGAAGTATTATTTCCAAAATTACCATCATTCCTTTAAATTTAACCGATTGAGACGATGAGGATCTCCCTAATGATCCCAGAACTCCCAGAAGTAAAATATTTCAATATACATATACGAATCAAGAAAAATGTGTCTATTAATAAAATTTATGAAATTATTGACGGAAGTATCCAAAACTGTTATATTATGAGTAACAATTTCCAAAAGTACAACAATACTAATGAAGAAACATTCCTCTCCAGACTATTTTTCTCATAAACTCACAACACCCCTTCCCAAAGACTCAACAATCAAAACTAAACCCTCTCCTTTTCTTCTCAAGTTTGAATCTCCCTTAGCAGTACCCAGTAAGTTATTCAAACAATCGTGTGTGGTAACCATCATGTCCTGAAGGTTTGATTTACGCGTCGGTCAGGTCTTCACTTCCCACCCGGCGTCATAATTTTATTCTGTGGCATCGCATCAATTACTTCAGGCATTGTTTGACGGCTCTTTCATATATTTTGCGAGCAAAGTATCGTCTTTATTGGTGGAGTGATCGTTTAGCTAATATGCGTATTGGTTTTGCAGGAGGTTAGCATAAATATTGATGTCACTTAGCCTGGCAGAAGGAAGATTTTGGAATTTAAGTGAATGTTCGAAATAAAACGTTATGCTTTTTGAAGTGAAAACTTCTTTAGGGTAACTTTACGCTATTTCTAAACAGTGAAAAAAACTGAACCGTCACGCTTGGGTCAGTAAAACTGAATCGGGTATACTCGGCTCTTAGAAGTTTTTTGAGTAGACCAAGAGACCCAGTTCTCGTACAATATGTTTCTTCTTTTTTGACGTTACTAACTAGGTCATCTAGGCTAGGAGCTGCAAGGTATTAAATTTATCACATCAGAACTTATTTATTAAAGTCATTATAATAGATAGGTAGCATGTTCAATCATACTTGCTTCTATAGTTCTAAGTACATCTCGATATGAAAACACTATTATTTTCTCATAGCAATGATTCTACGAAAGAAAACTTTTTGTATTCTTTGCAAAACATAACCGGGTACAAAATTAGTTTTTATTTGGTACTTCTGAAATAGTAATCCTTTTCCACCCACACTTATGTATCCCTGAGTAAGTAGGTACCTAATTAAATCTTTGAGACATTACTTTTTCTGTATGACGCGTACGATTTATTTGTTTGACATTTAGTCGGATTCCACGGGATAAATAAAAATACGAGAATGAGTAACTCCGTGATCGGGTTTCTGAACTTCTTTCTTTTTTCTTTGATATTTGGAGAACGGTTTGTAATTAGCCGAGTTTTGGTAGAAAATATATTAAGTATAAGTCTAACTAAGGAGATTCATAGTACCTATGTTTAAATCTTCTTCTTTTCGTGTGGTTAGTTACTAACCTGGTGTCAGAGTTTTAAAGCCGCCCATGGGCCTCTGACTTGGCTTTACATGCCGTCGAGAAATATCTCTCAGGCATGCCGGTTTCCTCACGATGTTTTCCTTCACCGTTTTTGAAGCAAGTGATAATTATACAATACGCAAATGAATCCGAAAAGTCAAGAGGTGCGTGGCTTGGGTTCGAACACGAGACCTATGGCTTGGCAGTCCGACGGTCACACCACTAGGCTATCACTGCTCTCAAGTTTTAAATAGAAATAATCAAATCAAGTGCCGTGTAATTTGAAAATTGCTTCGTTTTCTCCAGTAAACAAATTATCTTTCTTGGTGCCAATCCTAACCATAGGTTTTAGATGTAGCCTACCTATATAACATTTTTCTAGTGTTAAATGAACCAGAGTAGAGCCCCGTTCACACGGGTATGATCACTATGATATTTTACTGTAGTTTAAGACACCTCCACGCTTAACATGACCACAATAGAAACGGGTTTTGTCGACGGAAGAATAGACCAAATGACAGATTGTGATTGGTTATCTGTCATTTTGTCTATTCTTCCGTCGACAAATCCCGTAGAAAACCCGTTTCTATGGTACGCGTGCAGTCCTACCGCCGGCGATCAACGAGAAGCTAGTAGAGATTGCAACAAAAAACGAGCTGGCGATCAACAAGCAGCGAGTGCGCGATGGCGACGAGCCATTACTCGCTGGTATGCGTATGACCAAGCATGAGTCTCTCAGCGCGTTCTACCCGCCAAGCGAGCGGCGCTGAGCGAGCACTCTCTTTGATTGATAGCTCTTGTCGCTGCGACAAACAAGTACTTGCCGGCAGTGTGAACAGTCAGTAACCTATGTCTTTTCCTTACACGGAACTTACAATCTTTTATACGTTTCGTCGCTTTCTCGTCGGCAGCGGTGGGACAGAGCCTCACATTGTATTGGTTTTTAAACGTATACACAGTGGGATGTTGACATGTGATTCCAACTTTTCATCGGAAAATATCGTTACTGATCGTCACCGTGTCAACGGGGTCTGGACCTAACAATTGGAGAAAAGGTCCTTTACAAGTTCGTAACACACTAAAACAACGCTCCGATGAAAAAATTGCTCTAATAAATCATGCAATTTACGAGTATTTTCATCAATCAAGTGAAATTTTTGGAAACATATAAATACTTGGTTACACAACAGGGCTGCAATGTTTTAAAAACCGCGTCTAATGACATAGTGTGGGATCAGTTAACAGCTAACGAGGCCTGCGACACAAATCACCATTAGCGTTGGTGATGGACCGTGAGCGACTTACGAGCGAACCGATATTCGGTAACACTTTGGTAATGTCCGCCTTTTGGACTAAAATAAAGGAAAGTTTTTGTAAAACCCTTTGTTTGTATACAATATTCCTTAAATTTTTAATTTTTTTTTCTGCACAAACCAAGCAAAAAGCTTCGTATTCATTATTAACAAAGAAAAGTTTGACACATTTTGTCTATTGCTTGCTATATCTTTATCTATGGCTGTACACATTATAAATTCAAATCGCTTTACGTGTTTGTCTGTGCGAACGCGTTGTTCTTTTAAACTAAGCAACGGAATTTGATGCAGTTTTCACAACCATTTAACGACTCTAAAAGCAACAACCTCCTAATTCAACATTTGTTAAATCACTTTTATTATTATTATCATGCAATGTATCGAACTGCTAGAGGGCGGAGACCTTGTGACCTGAAACACAGGCCCTTAAAGCCTACCTTAGGCACCAGTCTCCCTGGGCACGCCACAATTGCGGCGGTAAGGCCCCTCTTTGAGGAGTGGCTAGAGAGGCGCCACGGCGTCCTCACCTTCCGCCTGACGCAGGTCTTCACCGGACACGGTTGTTTCGGGAGGTTCCTGTTCAGGATAAAGCGGGAGGAAACGCCCGGGTGTTACCATTGTGTGGATCACCTGGAGGACACGGTGGAGCATACGGTGGAGGTCTGCCCGGCTTGGGCGGGGCACCGCCGTGTCCTCACGGAGGCGATCGGCAGCGGCGATCTCTCGCGTCCGGCCCTGGTTCAGGCCATGGTCCGGAGCGAGAGTGCATGGGAAGCCGTCACTTCCTTCTGCGAAGCAGTAATGCTCGCGAAGGAGGAGGCGGAGCGCGCGAGGGAAATGCAAGATGCGCGCCCTCGCGCCCCTAGTCGCCGCAGGAGACGCCCCGGGCGTCGGGAGTCGCGAGCCGACTTCCGGCCACCGTAGGCGCGGGCTTGCGGACGGTGGGCAATGGGTAGCTCGCCGTCCGATTAGGACCAGGCCCGGGTCGACGGCGCGTTGTGTTCCACGCGCGCCTCAAAGAGATGTCAGCACCAAGTGACGGGGTCCGTAAGGGCCAATGCCTGCCAGGGTTGCGAGTTTGTCAGAAAGGGATATCGCGGCCCCGGCACACAGGCAACGGAAGGAACACGGGTGGGTTTTAGTCAGTAAAAGTCTGACACTCCCTCTCGCTCCGCCCAGAGCGGGAGGAGTCATTTGATGATTTCCCACCCAAAAAAAAAAAAAAAGGCACCAGTCTCCCACAGTAAACTAAATCAAATACCAAATAACCATGTGTAACAATGTCTGTAATGTTTATTGTGGTGAGAAAATAAAATACTTATTATTATTATTTAGAGAGTTTATTCTTACCATATAAAAAAAAAAATCAGTATGTTTTGTCAAGTCGTAAAACCCGTGTAAAGCAGGGCCGGTCGCTAGTAATTGATAAAACCATAGATATAAGATATTTCAATGGATAAAAACTATAGAGCAATTCAATACTAGAGCAGTAGAGCAAATAAGTGAGAAGTATTCTGAATTTCTGACAGATACAATATCGGTTTCTTAAAAATCATTTCTGTATTAGAAAAGTACTCAGACTAAAAATATTGTAGGCATTAAAGTCCGCCTTTATGCAAGTTTTAATACAAGTGCATCAAGCTTTTTCAATTTGAATAAAATACTAAGTAGGGTTCAGTAATTTATTAATCCTCAGCGGGGCAAAAGTTATAGGGTAACTTTTGCAACTGGCGGCAAATGTCAATACTGTTTTCAAATTCGTAAAGTAAACTTACTTGAATCCCGGGTTTATGTAAACAAGCCTCAGACTCTTGAAGCCCTTAAAGAGAATATCTGACTGGATAGCGAGGACCTATCGCCGGAAGTTCTGATACAATACAAGTGATGGAAAATGCCAAAACGAGCCCGTATGTTCATCAATTCTGACGGTGGCCATTTGACCGATATCATTTTCTCCACTTGATGAAAAAAAAGCAAATTCATTAAATAAACATAATACACAAGTAAAACCATTTTTTTTATTCCTAAAAAAAATTACAGCAAAACAACATCGGCTGATTACTTTTGCCTTGTATTAATAAATTATATATAATATATGGTGAAGAATCGGCGTTTTGAGGATTATCTATTGTAACATAACGTTAAAATACTGCGAATTCTCATCTAAGTCTGATTTGAATAATACCTACCTGCCAAAGCCACAAACCTCTGAAACTGTTACCGACAGAACCAACAATCAGCATGAGCTTTTCTTGCAGTAGAAACAAATTCATTTGGCTAGTTATAACTCGAAACAACAGTCATAATGATCTAATTAATAAAGTGTAATGGTTGATAGGATCAGTTAACAGCCAATGAGCCCTGAGACACAAATCACTATTGTCTATTAGCGATGGCGTTGGTCCGTATTACTAGCTGCCAGAATAGTTACTATAGCAAGTCTGGCTCGCATTGTCTTATGAATTTGATGCAGTTATACATCGTGAGGAAACCGGCATGCTTGAGAGATATTTCTCGACGGCATGTGAAGCCAAGTCAGAGGCCCATGGGCGGCTTTAAAATCTGACACTAGGTTAGTCACTAACCACATGAAAAGAAGGAGAAGATGCAGTTAGTTTATATTTTATAATCAGTCGAATATTCCCACTGTTGGGAAACAGGTCCTCTCTGTGAGTGGGAGTGGGCCATAATCCACCACGCGGGCCCAGTGTGGGTTGGCGGAAGTCAACTGTCTTTGATTTTTTTGGTTCTAGGACATACTGGTTTCCCCACGATGTTTTCCTTCACCGTTTTGAGAGCAGTGGTGATGAAAATATTTTTTACACAAAGTAAAGTGCCTGCCTGGGACCGAACTCACGACCGTAAGTCCCGGCCGTTACCACTGGGCCACGACTGCTGTAGAAACAGTGGTGGTTTACATTTACAACCCTTGGATTCATCTTTTAAAACATTTATAACCTAACTTGGTTTTGCCCGCGAGTTCGGCTGCGATCCAGCATGAAAAGTAGCCTATTCCGTCTTCAGGTCACAGATAGGCAGCCATCTGTCTAATTTCATGTTACTTTCTCATTTATAGGGTTTTTTATATATCAATGTTTATAATATTAAAAAAATTGTATGGATTCGGTTTCTACTTTTCGCACTGATATGCAACAACACATTTTATATTATCTGGACTCAATCTGCGGCCCATTTTAAAGTTGTAGAAATGTAACACTTGATAGAATAGTTCATTTAACTACTGAAATAATGATCATTTTACTTACCTACTATCATTCAGTATCAGTAGGTATCAGGTTAACAGTATGTACCATCGAAGAAGTTCATATGTAACCACCGTAAGGACTATTCTTGCTTGCAGCGCTCGGCGGCTATAGAACCGGGCCGGTAATAGATGTGGTCATCGTGTTCACGGGATTTTGTTTTGAAACTGGTTAGATATGGAGTTCGATAGTACCTATCACTTGCTTTAAAACGGTGAAGGAGAACATTGTGAGGAAACCGGCATGCTTCAGAGATATTTTTCGACGGCATGTGAAGCCAAGTCCGAAGCCCATGGGTGGCATAAAAACTCTGATACAAGGTTAGTCCTCACAAAAAAGAAAGAAAGAAAAGTGAGAATACAAATTATCATTAGTGTTACAAACGGACCGTGTGAAAGGTGAAGGGCGTACATTCTGCGGTTGAAGTAGTATATTTTAAGTGGAAAGTACTAAAGTTAAATAATGTTCGGCACAAGTACGCCACAAAAGATTTCAAGAATTTGATTAGAGAATTTACATTATGATGTCAATTATTGTTTGTTTGAGTGACGTTGTCTCAGTATACAACCTCGAATTAATCAAAGTATATTCCAAACAATACAGCACTATTGAGTGCGAATTATGATTATTAAAATGAATCCTTTAGATTTACATGATACCTAATGCTTTCATAAGATCAAAGTAAAATGTTAAAAGTCGTATTAGTTACTATATCTCACCACTCTTATTGTATAACACATTTTGATGATGCCAGCAACACCGCAGCCAATCGGCAGCCTCGTCGTCTCAGAATAGAAGTTGGCACCTTCTGTCAGCAATCACAACACTTCGGTACTTTGCTGCATGAGTACCTGGCATTCTTATGTTTGCGAGTATTAACGGGAAATGCAGGTACAAGTGATGATGGATCTGCTGTGAACAGATACAGGTACTAACGATGCAGATAATAGGGATGATGAGAAATTTTTATTTTAGTCCGTGTTGGAGATTATAAAAAAATATTGGACACGTATTTTTTCTTTTTTTACGTAATCTATAGATTATGGCTTATACATTGTGTTAAAATGTGCCATGACGTCACGAGTATGTAGATTTTATATTTACTTGTGACGTAGCGACCACCACTCCCCAACTTAAAATGCGTTTTATCTAAGTATTTTGTTATTAATAAGATAAAGCAAAAAATACGTGTCTAATATTTTTTTATTATCTTACTGACGGATTAATTAGAATTCCTTTTTTTTACCCTGTCATCATCCCTATTATGATGATCAATGTAGAATTGCAGTTAGGGCTGAAACAGTTCGTGAAAAAGAAAAAAGGGTCTCTTACTTTTAGTTTCTGAGGCATTTTTGTAATCAGTACTTACGTGTTGGCAAAAAAACCCGTAATCTGTATATCGAATTATGAAACGTGTGCGGGTTGAAAATTTAACCCAAAAAAGGTCTTGATCCCGTAACTGATCCTATTTTCATCAATTCATAAGATCTTAAAACATTAGGTGCAGACTGAGCTCACATAAAGACAGATCGAATAACCAACCGTCATGACGTTACTGTAATCAAAGATCTAATCGGCAACATTGCAGAATCACGTGCACATTACTGCAGATATAGAAACGAGCATGTAAACATTGATAGTATCAAACGGAGGCATATTTGTGCGGCTCCGAGAATAGCGTAGGAATAGCATCGGATTAGTTGGCAGCATCAGTCAATCAGCAGTCACAACAGAGGCGACACCTCGCTTACACAATGCGCTTCCTAGAACACATCTGCTACGTGCACTAACGCCTGGTTTATTCCAGAAACGAATCGTTTATCTGTGGAAATAAGTATTTTTTAATATTGTTACGCTGTTAAGAAAAAAAAAAAAAGTTGTCTTTATATAATTTTGCAACTTGCAAAAAAAACCCTTCTGGAATAAAGCGTGCTGACCTGATTAACTTTTGGTTTTTAATAGAAACGAATCGTTTTAACTAACTTGAACGAACTGTTGTTGCTATACAGGGGTCCGGTAATTAATGGATACCCTAAAAATGGGTCATGGTAAAACTAATGGCCATTCAGAAAAAAAAAAATACAGTTGGTACCAAAGATATGATTTTTTTAATAATCATCGGTGTTTTTTGTTACCTTATTTTACATTTTTATACACCACGGCCACAGATTAAGGAATTCTTTATGTTTTTTATTGTTATAGTAATTTTCGTTAACTGAGCTGATAGATAGGCAATAAATAATATGACGGTTTTTTTTATTAAAACAACTTGAATGTTTGTTCTGGGGAAAAATTTGTGAAAAATATTTATTTATTTATTTATTTATATATACTTTATTGTACACCAGATTATACATTACATAAAGAAAAAGTAATACAATACAAAATATACAATGGGCGGCCTTATCGCTTACTGCGATCTCTTCCAGGCAACCTTGTTACCAAAATATTCAATTTGACAAAGTTTAACGTTTAACGTAGCATCCGTAACTTTAAAAAAAATCTTTTTTTGCTTTTAGGTATTTGTATTTTTTTTTTGAATGGCCATTCGTTTTATCATGACCCATTTTAAGGTTATCCATTAATTACCGGACACCCTGTCTGTATATGTATTTCATCAACGTGAATCCAATTTATTTTTTTGCGGTCGCGTTTGCTCCTAATGATGATAAAATTGTAACGTGTGTCTAAATTATAAAGCTTATGCTTCATTATTGGTACACAAGACTCGATTAAACGGTAAATTTGGAATTCACTACGTATCTATAGTTGAATTAAGTCAATTGAATCGCTAATGTATGTTACCAAATCATTCACCTTCGTCGCTTTCGTAGTAGATTGTGTTCTGGGAGTTGGATAAAATCTTTGTTGTCAATAAGACGGAAAAGGATAATAATTATGTAGGTATACTGAACAACACCAATGTTCAATACCTATGTGATCACCCAAAGTATTTAAAGATAATAGTTTTGAATCAAATTAAGATAAATGGCTTTTTCGATTTAATTGATTAGACAAGAAGATACATTGTTCTGTCAGGATAGCAGAAATAGAAAACGTATAATGTGCATTGTTTATTGAAACAGTTTTAAATGAACATAATAATAATTACGTGCCCAATGTGCCTTTAAATAATCTTCCATTATTTTTTGTATACCAACTAACCTTGGTGAGGTTAGTTGGCATTTTTATTAATGAAATTAGATCAAAACGAAATAAAACAAAGTACCTAATCTAACAAAATGAAAACAGAAAAAACTGTTGAGGATAGCTTTTTTGTCAAGTAAAAGAGTGATGCAACGAATACGAATACGAATATTCGTATTCGCCGAATACCATCAAATAGGGATGATGCCTGGGTAAAAAAAATGAAACTCTAATTAGTCCGTCAGTCAGATAATAAAAAAATATTAGACACGTATTTTTTGTTTTATCGTATTATTAATAATTACTTAGATAAAACGCATTTTAAGTTGGGGAGTGTGGGTCGCTACGTCACTAGTACTCGTATGTATAAAATCTACATACTCGTGATGTCATGTCGCATTTTACCTCAATATATCGCCGTAATCTTTAGATTACGTAAAAAAAGAAAAAATACGTGTCCAATTTTTTTTTATAATCTCAAAGACGGACAAAAAAATTTTTTTTAGTCATAGATAGATAGATAGATAGAATATTCTTTATTATGCACACCATACAAATTACAGAAATAAATTTAGAAATGTTACATAGGGTGACACAATGGGCGGTCTTATCGCTAAAAGCGATCTTTTACAGACAACCTTTGGATGGATTAAAGGGAGAAAGAGAGACAATACTGCAGGTAGTCAGTGGTGTACCATTTACATACACAATAAATACGTAATATAACCACATAAAATAAATATATACATAGATATATATAAAATAATAAACATGAAACAAGAATAAGGAACTATATGTAATGATGACGTTTAAGGAAAGAGGAAGTGTTTTTTCACCAGAGTTTTAAAAGTGGACAAAGATTGAGCACGCCTTATCGACACGGGCAAGGCATTCCATAACCGTACTGCTTGAACTGTAATCATCCCTATTACCGAATATTCGTATTCGCCGAATACTTCCATGACATTCGTAATTGGTGACTTCCTAGAAATCCCATACCTATAGATATTTCGTTGCGAATTGCGAGTTTGCGACCGAGTTGACAGACACAAAGATCATTTATAAAATCACCTACTTACATCCACATCTCTTGTTTACATCCACAGATGGTCAGCAATTACAGCGACCATTTTGTTTTTTAAATAAAAAAATACCTATAGTTCATTTTAATTATTAAATTACATGTAAATATTTATATTGCCTAAGCTTTCACCTTCTTTGACTAATAATATAGTGCAGCTATAGTAGAATCAGGTATTCGTATTCGGCGAGTAGTACAATCGGTATTCGTATTCGTAAAAGTAGTATTCGTTGCACCACCAAGTAAAACTCAAGATATAGATGAAGTAAGCACAGTTGTAGGTGCAACAATTTCTCTGGAATTCCCACCTATTTTAACACCTATCTCCGACTCCATACCCGTCCATACGTTTTAAGAAGCCACCGAAGTGACGTCCGTCGATCGGCTTGTTAATGAGGCTCGCAAGCTATGTTGACACCACTCCGTGATCAAAGTGCTCACTCACTTGCTTGCTAATTCGTTAGTGCTTCCTCTGAGCATTGTCTATTTGTAAGCAAAACGGATTTCAACCCGCCAGCTCAATGATTCACTGAATCGTTTTTCTTTGAGTCTCCTTTAGCATAAACAATGTGGCCAGTTATTTGTTTATTCATCTTTTGATGGGGTTTGTGAAATATGTTTTGGTTTTTTTGCACAAAATCGGAAGTTTTAACAACACCTAGGTACTTTTTTGCTGATCTGATATTTTTCTGACACTTTATTATCTGACCATAGATTTTTGTTATTAAATGTTCTCTTCGATTTCCTATTTGTGAAGTTCAATATTTTCCGAAGCCCTTCGTTCCCCACATTTTCATAAACAAACCAGCACGGCATTTTAGAAAGAAAGAAAGAAAGAAAAAGAAAGAAAAATGTTTATTTGGACACAGTTCGTGAAACACAAAATACAAAATAAAAAAGTGACAATAATACGAGTAGTGTGTGCCTCACGGCTGCGCCAAAAAGGTTCATTTCAGCATTAATGCCAGACAGATGCTGTCTGACGCTGGTTTTCTAATGAACCTACATTTAATTATATTTTTTTTTAATTTTAGATACAATGTAAACATCAACAGATAAAATGTTATGACAGGTGGACTCGTAACACGCTCCTTAATCATATTTTTCCTCAAGAAGAAACTTATCATAAGAAGACTTAAAATAGGTGTTTGCCCTTCATCACATTAGAGTTATTGCTGCGTAGTACAGTCAACCGATATAACAATTTGACTTTGACATCTTTGAAAGCGCCTTTATTTCGAAGCAGTGGTCAAGTTTAGTTTAACGTTCAAAGGTCCAGTTTTCGGTTCTTCCGAAGATAGATTATGTACTCGATAGAGCTTTTGAAATTTCGTTAGTACTGATGTGCATTTGACCTTAGCTACCCATTCACTATGAAACCAACTCTCTGGTCAAACTTCGAAAGACAAGCATAATGATCAATGGCATATCTCACGTTACGTAAAACATCACATACTAGGCTAATACCGTAGACGAAACATAAAGCCAATAATTAATTTATGCAAGGAAACAATGTAACCAGCAATATCATATCATACCACATTGCTCATCAAATCGGTATATGATAATACCGCGTTTGTTAGCGGTATGAGCGGCAATTTGTAGCGGGCTGGGGGCGCGTAAATCAAACGTGTCTCCCGACTGCGCCTGCGCTGCAACACACGTGTTGTCGTAGAGTAGGGCTGTCCTCTGTTACAGTTTCATTAAAATAATACAAAAAAAAAAATTGTAACAATTGAATTTGCATTAGTACCTAGAAACTCTAAAGTTCGTTTTTTAATCCCAGAGAATAATTTGACATTTCAAGTGATTGTTGTTTGTTTTCAATTTCGAGTTTGAAATTTGTACCTGTCAAATTAGTCTCTGGGATTAAAAACCAACTATAGTTGTGGAAAATGACAGATTCAAACTTGTGAGGACGATCCTCTCTTTTACTTCTTTTTCTCTCACATCAGCACAAACTGTATGGGAATAGATGATCATCATCATTAGAAGCCTTGTTCCACCCACTACTGAGTTCAGGCCTCCTCCCTTAGGCAAATTTCGCGCGTTCATGCCCCTAACCGCCGCAAGAGACGCCCCGGGCGTCGAGAATCGCAGGCCGATTTCCGGCCACCGTAGACGGGGGCTTGCGGACGGTGAGCAATGGGTAGCTCGCCGTCCGATAAGGACCAGGGCCTGGGTCGACGGCGCGTTATGTTCCACGCGCGCCTCAAGGAGATGTCAGCACAACTGAAGGAAGGAGTCTGCTAAGACCGATGCCTGCCGGGGTCGCGGGAAAGTCCGTAAATGATACCGTGGCCCTTGGCAACGTACAGGCAACTGAAGGAACACGGGTGGGTTTTCTGACACGCCCTAAATAACTTCTCCCGCTCTGGATGGAGCGGGAGAAGTTATTTGATAATTTCCCAGGCCTCCTCCCTTTGTGCCCTGCTTCCCTGGTCTGTGCGAGACTCAACAGGGCTTACTAAATTATATACTTATCTATGGTCTTACCAGCGATCCTTTGTAAGTCATCCTCCGGTTGGCTGAAGATAACTCACGCTCGTGCTACAATTATTAGCTAGTCAGCACGGTGGCAATTGGGCAAACTGACTATGCAAGGTACGCCGTACGGATATTTAATTATATCGTAGTAAATTTTATGGAATTTCAAAAGGATTATTTTTAGACTCCAAATTACAATGTTTTAAAGATATGATTGAGGGTTCAAAGTTCAAATGGAGTTAACGAAATTGATTGACCTTTATTTCTCAAGATAATCGGAATCACAGCGCTGATAAGTAAGTATAAGTAATAAAATAAAGGTGTTCATAGTGTTATTGTTACTTTCAATTCGTCAATTACTGATAATTGATAAGTAAATAGGTATAGGTAGGTAGGTACATCGCAATTCGTTATTTGAGATGAGAACTGCACCCGGATTGCGCTAACACTGTTTTTTTTACTGATGATCACTAAACTAACATTAAACAGTATCCATTAGGTACTATCCAAATGCTACATGCATTTGGATAGTACCTAATGGAGACACGTTAACGTGCGTCGTCAACAGTATCTACCAAGCATGTTTAGGGGTATGAGGAACAGGGTGTAAAGTTCACTCAACCCCCATAGAAAAGGGAGGTTCCTCCGACCAGACGGGTGTCGTGTCTGGCGGGCAACTGCCCAGAGGTTGAAGTTGGGAGATTGTATATATGTCCATAGCGCGGTAAACTCTAATTGCGCGATGGAGGATTTGTGTGACGTCAGGATGTTGTGTGACGTCAGGATGTTGTGTGACGTCAGGTCTTTGATGCGTAGTTCGCATGTGGCGATTGTAAATGCAATGACATGTAATGCTGTTCAGCGCAATTTATGTAATGAAAGTGAGAGTCTTAGTCAATTTAGATATGTACTGTTTTTTTCTGCTGACCAAGAGGTCTTGCAAACCGTTCACCTTGTATTATGTACATAAGACGAGGTGAACGGTTTGCTTTGAAGACCTCTTATTTAGTCATAATATTTTTTGTGTCAATAATATTCTTATTTATAAATGTGTTTTATAATTTATGGGTTCCGTACGTATAAAAAAAATCGGCCTAGCCTTTTATCAACTATGTTGAATACCAGTGTTTTACATGGAGTGACTGCCTATCTGACCTCCACAACCCAGTTACTGGGTAACATAATACCCCTTGGTAAGATTTGTTGTTAGACTTTCGGGCTTCTGACGACCCGTAACGACTTGTCAAAGATCCACGAATGACAACCGGTACCAACGGCTTGACGTGCTTTCTGATGGCCACCCATCCCCAACCCCTGCAAGCGTAGTTTAACCTGATGAATCGATCCGTGCGGCTGTTGTTACTTAGCTACGAGCTCCTAAACCGATTAGGTTGAAATTTGGCAGTAATATATGAATTTCTGTGACCCGTACACAGAAGTGTAACGAAAATAAATGAATTTTTAAAATCGGGGTCCTTTTGGGAGACAACGAAAATTTTACGAAGCTTGTAGACTGTACCGTGTGACATATCAAATGAAAGGGCTTACTGTGAGGGTCTTGAGTATATTTTTTTAATAATTTTACAATAAATGGTTTTAAAGTTATGTAAGAAAATAGATGAAAATTTACTATTCCTTATCTTACTTATCTCCGAAATTTTAGGCTCAGTATGAGCCTAAAATTTTGAAAAATACATAGAAAACAGTATTTTTCAAACTTTACAGGTTATAAGAAATGTTTCGTCTTAAAATAACATTGTAAATCTCTCAATATTGTGCGTACAAATTTACATTAGCAGTTGGTATGTATGGGACATGTTTTTCAACTATAATGTTAAGTTTGTTCTTGGGGTGAATTCATCCCAACTACGGAACCCTTCATTTCGTGTGGCCGGCCCGCACTTGACCGGTTTTAATTTATTTAAGTAATTAAAAAGGCGACGCGTGACAATTCAAGGTTTTCTTTCTTCAAACCAGTAACTCATTACTTGTCAAACTCTATTTTAAATACTTACTTAAATCTTAAAATCAATAGGTATACTTAATAAATAATAAGAAGGAAGGAACAAGTACGAACAGTTTGGAAAATCACTAAAATCTTAAAGTCTCTAAAATATTTTATGACAATTCTCTTGTAGCAACCCTATAAGGTGTAACCGATGCGACGGCGCGGGCGCACAGTAGATTTATAGCGCTCAATCAATGCGGATTTATTGCTGAGGAAGCGACCAGCACTCGCCTTTTGTTGCGCCGTATATATAGAACTAACTCCAATGTAATTGGCTCTATAATTTACCATAATTACCGCCGAACGATTGTAGTTCATTTGTATGTGATGTCATTATTATTGAATACTGGCTGTGGCAACGGTTCGATATTACGTGAACAACGTTTCAGTTTTTTCTACCAAAATAATCTAATAACCGTTTGGAATTAAACAGGTGATTTCTTATGAATGTGAATTAGTGATATTCTTATGAATGCTTCTGAAACTACCACAATATGAAATAAGAAATCTAAAGGTCCAATTCCATAGTCGACCGCAGACGGCAGCAGCAGGCGACGTCACACCAATGGTATACAATTTCTATGAAATTATATACCTTCCGCAGCTAGCGACACGTTCGGTTTCATAGAAATTCATAGAAACCCGTCGTGTCGCGGCAACACGTCGCGGCTTCGCTTGCTGCTGCCGCATGCGGGCGGCTACGGAATTGTACCTTAAGCTAGATACAAAAACATATGAATTAATTCGCAGTTTTTTTCTTATAAATGTTTGTTCACCAATGCCAATCAATCTTTTAGCCCAGTCTATATCGACACAAAAAAATGCAAACATCGCAAACGCGCATGTAACTTCGATTTTTTATGTTGTTAGGTCCCCTTATAGTAATTTATACCCAAGTTTACAACCCTGAAAACCTTGTGCTACTCCCATGGTGCTCGAAAAACCGTGAAATTCTGACACTTGTTTCAATTTTCTTTTTAAATATACCTTATGAACGCATTTGTAGGTATCATTGTTCAATATTTTTGGGAAGCAAGCTACAATTTGAGCCAAACCCAAGCACTCTAGATCTATTGGTTGCGAAGATGTTAGATGCTAGTTAAAGATGGGCATTTTTTAGGGAAAGTGCAGTTTATCAAGAGAGTTTATTAATTTCTCAATATTTACATTTAACAACTAACAATTTAAAAACTAACAGACTTAAAATAATAATAATATGTACAAGTATATAAGAAAAGGGGGGGGGGGGGGACAATCATAGGGCATCAAAAAAAGAGAGTTGATGTTGATCCCCTTACCGTATTCCAATGGGTCTGCGTGATAACAAAACAATCAGATGAACAATTGATGCAGCATTTTGCGTATGAGCTAGCACCGTATCCCTTGTCCTTGTTCACTGAAGAAGAAATGCGCAAGGGCACGAAATGTTCCTTCTACTCAATAAAAAAAAAACTGAAACAAATGCCAGAATTTCGCAGTTTTTTGAGTTCAGGGTTGTAAACTTGCGTATAAACTACTCCCAGGGGACCTAACAACATATATAAAAATCGTAAATACATGCGCGTTTGTGATGTTTGATGTTGTTGTTTTGATGACTGGGCTATTTTGATTCTAACAAATTCCATTTCCGAAATTAGACTTAAACGCTTACTTGTTATGGGTATATCAAGGTGACATTTTATTGTTTTTCATTTAGGTACTTACCTACATACTATAATCAGGCAACCATAGGCGTCGCTTCTAAATAGGAAGGCCGCCACCATGAAATTTCTGGTGAGAAAATCCATGGTCAGCTATGGATGATTGCGGGCTGATAACTAAGGCCTTGACGTATCAAGTCCGCGATCGTGACAACAACAATGTGATTTCGATCGATTCAAGAATGAGGCATGACTTAATTGATTTTGATTGTTCGATATCGCATTGATTTGATTTTCGTCGAGCCTATTTGTTATATCTGTTGATGCTTAAACAAAGTTGACGTCATGCCATGCGATATTTTACTTTACATAAGCAGCCTATATATAGTATTTCACTGCTCTCCCTCTTTGTGAGAGGGAGTGGGCCGTAATCCACCACGCGGCCCAGTGCGGGTTGATACGAGATAACCGGATACAGTTGATAGATGTCCCATGTCTTCGAATTTTCGGTTCTAGGACATGCCGGTTTTTTCACGATATTTTCCTTCACCGTTATGAGAGGAGTGGTGATGAAATAATTTACACAAAGTAAATCACCTGTCAGGGTTCGAACCTACAACTCGTAAGTCGCGGCCATTACCTATGGGCCTCCTCTGCTCTCCATTTTACCATAAAATAGTTACATTTGAAATAATATTAGGTAATTCAAAAAGTTGATAATATCACGGATAAGTTTTTGGTGCAGCATTTTCCACCTCACAGTCACGGCATAAATATAAATGAGTTAGCTACTAATTAATTATAGATCTATGGTATGATTTTCTCAGAAATCTTAAAAATATGTATAAGAAGTTTAAAAACAATTATGTAACATAAAATTTAACGAAATAGTCAATGATCTGAAAATAGATTGAACAATATAAAAATTTGGTGTAGGTATTTAAAAAAATCCATTCAAATGATATTTAAAATAGTTTTTTGGATCGGAAAAAAACCACTTGGAAAAAACTTGAGATTTACATTATTATCTTAATTGTGTCACATACCTAAAGAAATTACGGTTATAAATATTTATGTTTAAAAAGCAGGATGTGTTGAAAAGCCATTTAAAACAAAAAAAAACTATTCATAAATATAGGGAATAAATCGTCTTAAAGACTACTGGACATGTATGCACATCACTAGTATCTTTCAGGACAGGTCTCAATTCTCCAATGCTAAAGTTCAGTTATGTACGATCGTTGTCATGACCTAAAAGTAAGCAAACGTTCCACAATACCTTTCTCTTGACTATCATTTTTACTACTTGAATATCGAATTAACCACGAGTTCACACAACATTCCACAACAAACAGGACAGGTGCAATGAAGACACATAATTCCTACATTAAAATTAAATATTTATTTATCATCGTTCATCACACAAGTATCACCGACTCTGCTCTGGTTGCCAGGACACGCATCTCCTGTGAGTGCATTTCCTGGCCCTGTAGAAGAACCATCACTTTGACTTGGCACGGTCCCCTCAACGGTCATCGCACCAGTTCCTCGATCACTGTTAGTTCCGACTCCTCGACTGGGAACTGTCACCTCATCCATCACATCGGTGTCTTCATCACCGTCGTCCTCGTAACACACACAGTCCTCACCAACACATTGTGCCTCATCATCATATGGGATGTAAGGAAAACTCGACTCAACTCTTGGGATTGCAGGAACCCCTACCACTACACAGTACACTGACGTGAGCAACACGAACAACACTACCACATTCATCCCGGACCACAGAGCAACAATGAATGATGACTATATTTCTATTAACCATACTTATGTATGAAGTTTCCGACTTTGTCGTTTACATAAAGGCCTTGTACGAGGTTAAGGCAATGAAGGTTCTGTACCTATTAAAAGAGTTAAGCGTTGAGTAACTTTGTTGGACCACGCTAACAAATGCTCGAGGTTGTGATCGAAAACCTGTTAGTGAAATAATCTTGTCTTATTAAAATCACATTACGCATCTTCTTCAAACGAAGTAATTTGTTTGCATTCAAAATTGCTTTTGTGTTGACTTGACATTTGATCAGGCGGAATTGATTGATTGGGTTTTTTTTAGACTACAATAATAATACACATAGTAATAATTTCAAAGATTCTACTGTAGAATTATGTACTGTGATCATAGTATGTTTAAGAGAATGAAATAGACCATAACCATGGGGTTTTTGAAGTTTTGACGGAACCCCAAATAGTAACGTGGGCCGATCCTTGCAAGGTTTATTTCGTCGAAATATTTGATTATTCTCCAAATCAAGATATGTATCTGTAACTAGAACAATTTATTGATAGGAAGTATATACCTACTTATGTCTGTTCGTCTGTTACCTATGTTTTGCTATGGAAAAACCTAAATTAAAAACGCAGAGTACCTAGTGAGATTTTGAAGCTTTTCATAAATTTTATTAGTTTTAACATTAACATGGTTAATAAGAACCATGACATGATTGGATGGCATGACATCCAATCATGAACCTGTAAAAAAGACGATTAAAGAAATGAAATTATATAAAATGACGAAATTAAAAGTATTTTCCCCAACAGTCAGTCTAAAAACCGTGAGGAAGTTTAAGGAGCTCGTGGCTAAGTAACAACAGCCGCACTGGTCGATCCATCAGGTTAAGCTACGCTTGCCGGGGTTGGTCGGTGGATGGGTGACCATCTTTACATACCGAGAATCCTCCGTGCCTCGGAAAGCACGTTAAGCCGTTGGTCCCGGCTGTCATTCGTGGATCTTTGACAGTCGTTACGAGTCGTCAGAAGCCCGAAAGTCTGACACCAGTCTTACCAAGGGGTATCGTATTACCCAGTTACTGGGTTGTGGAGGTCAGATAGGCAGTCGTTCCATGTAAAATACTGGTATTCAGCTGCATCCGGTTAGACTGGAAGCCGACCCCAACATAGTTGGGAAAAGGCTAGGCAGATTGATTGATTGAGTCAGTCTAAAAACCAACTTCTTCAAATTGGTCCCTAACTACAACATTTGTTAAGTGTGACAAATGCGGACATATCCGGCGGGTATTGTATTACCATTATTTGAAAGTTGTCGACCTTGGCGGCAGCTGTCTTTGTCATTTGACGTAGGTACATAAGTCCCTCGTACTTGTAATGAAGCATTAGGTATCTGTAGTTTTATATAGCGCTGAGTTCTTACAATTCTGAGACATGAGACATGAGCAGTACCTACATTTTCTTTCGATGTTGTGGTTCTTTCTGAATGTCATTACAATCAAACCAATTTATTATTTGATTCTACATAACATCACGCTTGTGTTAACCGAAGGGTTGGGCAGAGGTGTACCTATACGCCCACATTTCGCGTCACCTAATTGCTAACAATCGGGCACAAATTCAGACTCCGGGCTGCTACTGAGAAATTCCTGATGGAAAAACCCAATAACACTTTGCCCGACCCGGGAATCGAGCCCAGGACCTCATGGTCAGCAGTAGCGCTTCCGACCTCTAGACCAACGAGGTAGCATTAACAGTTAGGTTAGTAGGATTAACAAGGCAGTATATATTTGATTCTAGATGGCAATAGGCTCGCCCCCTATTACATGGGACTTAAACATAACTGGTGACATGTGGGTGTACTATAGCTATATCTCTGCCTAACCGTTCGTGGATTACAGGCGTGATGGTTATGTTATGTGATATAAATAAGAAACATCGTTATAAAAATCTGAGTGCAGACAGCTTTTTTTCTATTATATTTTTATTAGTAACAGATGCTGCTTAATGACTGGGTTGTAGAGGTCAGATCTATGGGCGACTGTCTATCTAGAACGACTGCTCCATGCAAAAAAAAAACTATTCAGCTGCCTCTTGTTAGACTGGGAGCTGACTCCCACATAGTTAGGAGAAGACTAGGCAGATGATGTGTGCACTAAATATAAAAAATAGAATTATATAAAAAAAAATATTCTAATATATTTTGCACACACGTTAGGGTCTATCTCTATAGTTGACATTAAAGCACACACGCACAGTCTTGGCAAGTGCATCGAATATGACTGCAACTGGAGTGGAACGAACGTTCCACCTTGTGCTGGCTGTCCATGCCGTCAATATTTATTGTCCAACAAACTATCGGCCCACATTTAATCGATTCGTCTAATTATACCCACTGAATGAATGGGTCTACGGTATTTGCCATTCAGATATGTGATTTACGGCTGGTCATCCATTTTGTCATTATTTTATTGCGCTGAAATGGGGCAGAGAGCTGAAAGTTTTTGGTCTGTGCGACGCACTCATGGCTTAGGTAAGCGATACTGGGAAACCCTGGGGTTTTTTAATACATTAAGAATGATCATCCAAAAAATTGGCAACGTCGCAAATATTTACCTGCATTTATTATAAAATTAAGTTGTTACTACAGCCCAGTGGGTAGAGTTTTGTTATTTATGCAATACAAAGTCATCACTGGGTTGATATTATTTTCAGGAATTTGATGATTACACTTTTCAGGAATTTGATGGCGTTCAATCATACCAGAGATGACATACAAACAATTTTAATCTGAAATCTTCAGAATTTTCATCTAGTATCATCTAAACTCAGCTTCCTACTTAACGATGCGGATATTAGGAAAAGAAGAGTGCAAATTGTATCTGAGCGTGCGTTCTGAAAGTGGGAAACGTCGCAAAATAGCTCTCAAATATTTACCTGTTTTTATTAATTTGGCAATATTACTGTATGGATATAGCGTACTAGTGACCTAAAATATTAATAATGAAGTGTAAATTATAACACGGAATTTGATGTATTGCATTGCATTTGGAAAGTTTCCAAATACTTTTTTACATCTAAAACTAAATATTTGGTGTTACGATATAAATTATTGCATTTCATATTCAATATTTTAGTTGTCAATATATATTAAGAATATTGCCAAATTAATCAAAACAGCGAAATATTTGACAGCCATTTGCGACGTTTCCCACTTTCAGAATGCTCGTTGATATACAATTTTCACTCTTTTTTAAAAACTGGGGCTGAGTTTAGATGATACTAGACGAAAATTCTGAAGATTTCAGATTATAATTGTTTGAATGTCATCTCTGGTATGATTAATCACCGTCAAATTCCTGAAAAGTGTAATAGACATCGACTCATAAATAACTAAACACTTCCCACAGGCCCGCAGTAACAACTTAATTTTATTATCATCACATTATTGAGACCCATTGTTAAATATGACAACATAACTGGAGAAATATGAGCAAAAAATTCTTAATGCAACATAACTTGTTGATTTACTCACAAACGCCACATTAGCGCTCGTGGCACCACACAAATAACTCATAAAGTGACAATTATGCGTTCTTCAACGCGTATGCGAAAAAATTTATCGTTTCCGATTACATGCACCGGGACATCGCTCGGTTATTATGATTCCAATAAAAATGTCTCACGTTATAATTATATTGTTGTCTGATGAAGTAAAATTACAAATGATAGATTTAAGTTTCTAGGTAAATCACAAATGTTACTATTACTCCACAAGTATGTTATGAATCGGTTTAAAAATAGTGCATCAGTGAAACAAGAATAAAACTCGATTGCCCACAAAAATAAAACTAAGATCATTGTCGTTTCTACGTAAGTATAGTTTTCATCACCCGTCTTATTTATAATCCCCGTCTTGACACCGCGCGATGAAATTATTGCCGCCATTTTGGACGCGTTTTGAGTTTTCCCGCCATTATAGCAATTAGTTGAGAGAGATGTCCGCGCTCGGGTGGACGCTTTACGGTTTTTATGGGACTGTTTGTTATTTTTTTTCTATAGTGTATGCTTTTATGTGTCCAAATGTCGTTGTGCCTAAAGTGTGTGTGAGACTGTAATGTCAGTTTTCAGTGTACGTAGCGTGATGAACAAGGTTCGATAGTTAATATAATTATTATTTCTTTTTAACCCCGGACGGAAACAGTATTGGTGTGTTATCTTATAATTTTTTGTTGTATATTGTGTGAATAACCTAAACTAATAAAGCATTGTCATGTTTACTAACGTATAATGTATGATTTAATTACCGTAGTAGCGTGGAGAGAGATGACCTGCCGCTGGAACTACCAGACAACTTGAGATGTTCGAAATAGACTGAAAGCTCTAACCTTCCATGGCCCAATCGTCGATGCGCGGTGTGGCGATCAATAGGTCGTTCGTGAGTTTGACTCCCATTCGTTGCACTACGGAAGTAGTCCAATGATAACAAAGAAGGAAATCTTAGTTAACATTGGAGAGGTCAACAGGACTAGGTACTAGTAAAAGTTATGTCCAATTTATGTAGATTTGACATAATAGTTAGTAATCTGACTGTCCTCCCATACTTATTAACACTACAATTTGAAAACATTGTAAAAGCCAATTATTTTTAAAAGACTAACCGTCATTCTTCCCGGCTCTTCTCCATAGGACGTACCTTCTGTCGTTAAATAAGTGCCCATATAGGTTTATGAGAAATAAAATATATTGATTAGATTTTTGACATGAAAAACAACTATGTAGTTACTGTTCATAAAGAAAATACGGTTTTCCGATACTGCTGCGGCTAATCATCTGTATTCATAATAATATATCACTTAATATTAGTACTTACCAGTTTTTCTTATCTGAATTCTACAACGGCGAATACATTTCCTACTACACTCGATATAGAGCTATCACTAAAATGATTTACGACTACAACTGAAAAAAACGTACCAACTTGTTTAGAGCAAAATGGTTTCTATCGATGAAAAGCATATTTTATTATCGTTGGTTGAAATATGCACGTTGGTGGTAGGTTAGTTACGGTACGTTACTCATATCTACCGATGACTGTACGTTTCAAAATAGTATCTCCACAGTTCCATAATTTACATTGAAATCAACGGGTTTGGACAAAATGTTTTAATTAGATTTGTAAACTGCAACGAAAAACTAAACATTGGATTTCCTAAAATTTTCAGACCAATGAAAACTCACAACTTGCAACTTTATTCTTTCTTTCAAAACAAGGCAAGTCATAGGTCTCGAGTTTTTGGACGCACCTATGACTTTTCGGATTCATATGCGTATTGTATAATTATCACTTGCTTCAAAAAAGGTGAAGGAAAGCATCATGAGGAAACCGGCATGCCTTTTTTTTTTTTGGGTGGGAAATTTTCAAAATGACTCCTCCCGCTCTGGGCGGAGCGAGAGGGAGTGTCAGATTTACTGACTAAAACCCACCCGTGTTCCTTCCGTTGCCTGAGTGCCGGGGCCGCGATATCCCTTTCGGACAAACTCGCAACCCTAGTAGGCATTGGCCCTTACGGACCCCGTCAGTTGGTGCTGACATCTCTTTGAGGCGCGCGTGGAACACAACGCGCCGTCGACCCGGGCCTGGTCCTTATCGGACGGCGAGCTGCCCATTGCTCACCGTCCGCAAGCCCGCGCCTACGGTGGCCGGAAGTCGGCTCGTGACTCCCGACGCCCGGGGCGTCTCCTGCGGCGACTAGGGGCGCGAGGGCGTGGTAGGCCCCCTGGGCTGCCAATGATAATGCTTTCGTCAATCTTCAGAAGCTTTCACAGAAATCGTTCTCTGCCTGTGTGCCGGGGCCGCGATATCCCTTTCAGACAAACCCGCAACCCCAGCAGGCATTGGTCCTTCCGAACCCCGTCAGTTGGTGCTGACATCCCTTTGAGGCGCGCGTGGAACACAACGCGCCGTCGACCCGGGCCTGGTCCTTATCGGAACCGGCATGCCTGAGAGATATTTCTCAACGGCATGTGAAGCCAAGTCGGAGGCCCATGGGTGGCTTTAAAACTCTGACACCAGGTTAGTCACTAACCACACGAAAAGAAGAATAAGAAGTTGCTGGTGTAAAATATTGTTACCTATTTTAAAGTACCTACTTGCTATTATTATATGGATTTAACTCTATGTAAATGTTTTAGCAACGCCATCATTTTCGCGAACGCGACACCTGCTTGCATAACATGACGCCTTCAATCAGTGTGTATAGAGTTGTACCAAAATATGCAGACCTACATAATTGTCTGTGTGTCTGCGGATTCTAACACGGTTCATTAGCGTTTCTACATTACGCTGACGATTACCGTCGCGATCCCGTCCCGAATACTTCTTCAAACATTATGTTCCACAAGTTTTCTGCTTGCTACGGTGGTGTTATGAAAATGGCGTTAAAGTAGGTCGCTTCAAACACAAACTCTAGAAATGGGGGATTGTGTGCTCCTGAATAAACCATACCCCATCTGTTGGACTGTTCAAAGTGCAGTTAAGCCTGAACTTTTGAGGACCTAAAAATGCAACTGACGCCGCGATTATCGTGGCCACCTACTGGGCTCATTTACTGGCCACCTGTTGGGCTAATTTACTGGGACTTACTGGGCTCAACTCATTTAATACGAATCCATCGACTCAAAAAGAAGAAGGAGAAGACGTTAAAGTGTAACACAAGTATGTTTGATGAAATCAAATCAAAAGTCATATAATCAAACTAGGCTGAGAATCAGCACTTTTTGAACGTCAAAATTAGATAAGACAGTCACCCAAAACGACCGCCTTTAACCACTTGCTGGTGCTTTAGCAGGGAAGAAGAATGGCGTAACAAACTCTCCAGCAGCACAGCTGTCTATTAAGTTAGAAGAACTTGATTCTACAATGCGCGATGTACTCGTAGCACGAAGGTTGGGGTACGAGCCCCTCTCCGCCGACTTCTAGAAACCTATACTAACAATTAATTTATTTTGATATTTTCGCGCTGTCGCAAACTAAATTTAAAAGAATGGTTTCACAATCTCTTACAAGTCGCCCATAAGATGGATGCTCTTGGCATCCGCTTCCTACGATTCGTGGGTATACAGGGTTTTTCTTCTAAATATGTTCTTCTTTTTTTTTCATTTAACATGCGTTCGTTTTCTTAATCCGATGCAATGACGTAATAGTTTATAATATCATTGCTTTGATGTCTTCATGGACTAGTGTGGGTTATACATTTTTTCGATTGTAATATAACTACTAGCTTTATACTCTTTAACTTATAGCTTTTTGTAAATGCTGTAATGTATAACTGTTTTTGTCCCAAATAAATAAAATAGTATGCAAAGTAATTGACATTACGAAACACATTGTTATCAGGTGTTGTATCATCAAGCGGATGTCCTCGTGGCGGGTTCTCGCTGTCACAGTCCCTGGTTGAGAGGCTCGGTCGCGACCATGAGCAGCTCCCCGTGTTACCGCCGCTGCACCATCCCATCAGAGATGTAAGTACCACACTTTCTTGTATGTTTGGATCATAATTCGCATGACTAATAAAAATATGTCCACCGATAGCTTATTTGCAACAAATATTTATGAAATCATACCCCTAAAAACCCGGTTGTCGCACGATGTAAGGGTTGGTCTTACAGTATTACAACACAGTTCCGGAACACTTTCTGCTTGTTTATTCAGACTGAGGCAATTTTACTTGATGATGGATTATTTAAAAGTTGTGCATTCGATCTTGGTTGGTTGGTCTTATGAGAATACAACACAGTTCTGAGCTCCGTTGGACTTAATTTTTGATCCATTCAAAAGTGGTCATAATGTACTAGTTTGCATTGACTCTTATGACATTGTTAGCAGAATTTCTTTGAGATTGTGTTAAATTGAACATTGTTCTGCTAGAATTCAGTTTGCGCGCGCAGCACATACTCACCACTGCAGGCGCTCAGTGAAAGCACATGTCGGGATCCGAGCGTATCCGCGCCGCCGCCGCCGCAGCCGCAGCCGCCTCGTGTACAGGTACCAATCTTAAATTTACTCATTGACAGACCACGCACAGTCTAAACAGCTGGGTCTAGAAGCATACAAGAGTTCATTTTTTTTTTTTTTTAGGAAAGTGAGCACTTAGAAAGGATGATTGAAAATGTTTCCTCTAAAAAGGTTAAATAGGGGATGAAAGTCAACTGGAAGTCAGGAAGTCGATTGGAAATCCGATCGGGCACCAAGTATACTGAATTCCTCAACCATTGTTTAACAACATTATGATACAAACACACTTTCGTTACCAGGCTTCGAACCAAAACGTGACCCTCCACCCGGCGGTGGCACGCTGCATGGCCACATTAGAGCTGTCAGCACTATGGCGCAGCTTCCACGACCTCGGTACTGAGATGATCGTCACCAAGGCTGGGCGCCGCATGTTCCCGGCGTTGCAAGCTCGGCTGTCGGGACTGCTGCCTAATGCAGACTATCTGCTGCTGGTCGACTTCGTGCCTCTCGACGATAAGAGATATCGATATGCCTTCCACAGGTAAAAGATTTGGTTTTTAGTAAAAACTAATGAATAGTATGCTACTTATTTATTATATTTTAACTTACACGCAGTTCTTAACCAAACAAGTAACAAAATAAAATAGTAACTAACAGAAGACTTTTGACAGATTTAACAGCGGGTCCCAAACTAGGCACAGCCTGTATGTATTCATTAGTTCATTACATAAATTAAATTAAATTAACAACATTTTTAAAAATATACAAAAATGTAAGTACAAAAAAACCAATAGATTACACACACAAAACAGTTAATGTGAGTGAGTGTGCAGGAGTGTAAGCCTATTTTACACGGTGTGATAGGTATAATTGCCTGTGGCATACCATAAGTTGAAGTAAATATAAAAGTTGCACCGTCTAAGCAGTGTTTATACAATATACTCGTAAGTCATTTGTTGCTTCAATTTTATTGTCGCCACAGACAAGACACTTGTATTGTGTAATAGGACTTTAAAAAGCTGGTGACAATGGTACAGTAAGTTTTGAAGGATATCCGAAAGGAATCCCTTGTAATTGTAACGTACGATAACACGTATGAAAGCATTATCTGTTTTATATATGGCTACAGGACGTATAGCCCCATCTCTTTCCCCCAATGAAGTAAGATTAAAATAACACTGCTTTAGAGGTGGCCTTTTTTTTTTTTTTTTTGGGTGTGAAATGATCAAATAACTTCTCCCGCTCTGGACGGAGCGGGAGGGCGTGTCAGACTTTTACTGACTAAAATCCACCCGTGTTCCTTCCGTTGCCTGAGTGCCGGGGCCGCGATATCCCTTTCGGACAAACTCGCAACCCTAGTAGGCATTGGCCCTTACGGACCCCGTCAGTTGGTGCTGACATCTCTTTGAGGCGCGCGTGGAACACAACGCGCCGTCGACCCGGGCCTGGTCCTTATCGGACGGCGAGCTGCCCATTGCTCACCGTCCGCAAGCCCGCGCCTACGGTGGCCGGAAGTCGGCTCGTGACTCCCGACGCCCGGGGCGTCTCCTGCGGCGACTAGGGACGCGAGGGCGTGGTAGGCCCCCTGGGCTGCCAATGATAATGCTTTCGTCAATCTTCAGAAGCTTTCACAGAAATCGTTCTCTGAATTTAATATCCATGACCAGTAATGACCACATTAGTGTATCAATTGTTTTACGCTTGCCGCGGCCAGTCAGTGGATGTTTGACCATCTTTACATACCGATACCCTTCCGTGCCTCGGAAAGCACGTTAAGCCGTTGGTCCTGGCTGTCATTCTTGGAGCTTTGACCCCATAAGTCTGATAACTACTCTCACCAAGGGGTATCATATTACCTTAACTGGGTTGTGGAGGTCAGATGGTATTCAGCTGCATCCGGTTAGACTGGAAGCCGACCTCAACAAAGTTGGGAATAGGCTAGGCAGATGTTGATGACATTACTATATCAGTTTAATAAAACTACTTTGATTGTAGCTCAAGTTGGGCGGTGGCGGGTAAAGCGGACCCAGTATCGCCGCCGCGCATCCACGTGCACCCGGACTCGCCCGCGCCCGGCTCCAACTGGATGCGCCAGCTCGTCTCCTTTGACAAACTCAAGCTCACTAACAACCAGCTTGATGATAATGGACACGTGAGTAGAGTACAACTATATACTCAATCATTAATAGCATTCCACAACGTGTACATAAGTGGTAACTTAAAATTTAATGAGATCATTATGGACTCTGTTGGGCTCGGCAAAATAGTAGGAAAAAACTTAACTTTTTAGTCTTCTTAAAGGTACGATTCCGTAGCCGAAATTCCAGAAATTCATAGAACCCAGCCGTGTCGCGGCGACACGTCCCTTGCAGTTGCAAAGTCGACTACGGAATGGTACCTTAACTACGAGATATCTAATGTTATTAGGGTTTTGACATAATATGACATTCATAAGTTAGACGATTTGAGTTGCCGGGCGTCTATTTCTACTTAGTGTACTTACCTACTAGTTACTGTTTCTTTGAATTAATTATTTACCTTTTCCCATTTGTACTTTCTCTAGATACATGATATTTCATGTCCTTCTAAAAGGTAGATAATGCAGTAACTACGTTATTCTTTCCGAAATGTTGCTGATAATCGTCAATAATGTGTTGTTTACGCTTGCGTATGTAAAAAAAAGTGCTTAGAAACTTTAGTTAGCGCTGTGACCTAAAGTCTCCAAGTCCAAGATCTGAGTATAGTTTTGACCGTTCCCACAGATAATCCTGAACTCGATGCACCGCTACCAGCCGCGGCTGCACGTGGTGTACCTGCCGGGCGAGGGCCAGAGCAGCGCGCACCGCACCTTCGTGTTCCCGGAGACCGGCTTCACCGCCGTCACCGCGTACCAGAACCATAGGGTGAGTGTACTACTGTCAAGTGAAGATACTCCTGAACTTACTGATATAGTGCACAGCGCCGACCGGGGGCCGCTGCCCGAGGCGCCACCGACAACACTTTCCATGCCAACCAAGCGTATCACTGTTTACTAGCTCTGCGACACAAAAGGTCGTATAGAATCTGACAGCTTTGAATGGCGGCGGTCGTGGCAGAAGTTGAACGCACAACGCACATTCGATATATGCCACGAATTTTATTAGTACTACCGTGTCTTATAGATGTTGCCGGCGCTGCCGTACTTTGTGGTTACTATTAATGCACGAAGTTTTTGTAAAATTGTATATCTGCCTAGTATACGTAGTTATCGCAGCCATCTCGTTAAATTAGCCAGATAATTGGACGCCTAGCCCGTTCATTAAACGCTCATCCAATTAAATAGCTGGAGGACAACTAGCCAAGTCATTGAGCGCAACGTTTAACCAGATGGCTGAATGCCGTGTAGTCATTTAGTTAAACTGGGTGAAATAGATTAGGTTAGGTTAGAACTGTGAAACACCGCGCGCGAGCCGAGTGAACGAGACGAGCGGTGCCGAGGCAGCGGCCGACGAGCGCTATTTCAAAGTAGCTCGCAGATTTTTTTTCACCATTTGAATCACTTGGCTGAGTCTTGGTCAGTCATCTTCAAAGGGCTGACTTCCAATACGACAAGTTGTTAAACGTTGAATGATTCTAGTTCAATTAACTATCTGCTTAGGCATCCAATTGGATGCGTGCGTTTAATGAACGCTCTAGGCGTCCAATTAGCTGGCTAATTTAACTAGATGGCTGCGACATAGTCATCGCCATCGTGTCGTTAGCCTTGAGACTCACTTTTTTGGTAAACAATAACTTTTGTGTACAAAATTCCATAACAATTTTGACACTGACAGCTCTTGAACGCGTTTTAGAAATGCTGATCGCGTTCAGTTTCATTGCTGAAATCAGCGCTAAGTGCCGCTGGTAAGTTAAGTAAAAGTTTTGTTTTTGTTTTTACAGATAACGCAATTGAAAATAGCGAGCAATCCCTTTGCGAAGGGATTCAGAGACTGCGACCCCGATGATTGGTGAGTTTGACTACTTATCACTTGAACTTAACGCTAAGTTAGTATGATGAGTCAATCGTACAGACTGGTTTAAAACTAAAGACGGATGATCTAATTTCCATAAAATGTTTAAGATCAAAAACAAAGCTTAGCATTATGAGTTTTGAAATATCTCCACAATTTATTTCCGCGCCATATTTTGACATGAGACCATCTTAAGAAATTAACGAGACATTAACGGTCGGGTAAACGTAACCACATTTCTCCTGCGCTCCACAGCAGGGCTATGAATCAATTTATTTACAAAGTTTTCATGCGACGCTTCAGAACTCATTTCAACAGCCGGTGACAATTTACTTTTACGACGTGCCCATAGAGTAAAGAGTTACGCACGACAGTTATGGCGGACACGGCTCGTTTCCCGTTCCCGCCAAAATAGAAAAAATATTTCTAACCTTAAAATTTATTGTTTTATAGTTTTCTGTTTCCAGTAAATTAGTTTGAAGTGCGTGATTGGGAAAGATTTAAGCTTTAATTATTTACCTCTGGTGTTATGTCGTGGCATCCGTTACCTTCTACATATTTTGACTCACTTAAGACTCAATCATTAAGAACTGATATATATTTTTGGATACTGTTTTCTGAACTTCTAATTATCTACATTCATTGTTATCTAAAAACCAAAGGCTTAGTAATATTTATACAAAAAAGATTTTTTTCTTGGAAATGTTACAAACTTAACCATTAGGGTATCTATAAAAAATAAGATTAGGTAAGATTTACCTTATATGAAGCAACTAATTTAAAGTAAATAGAGATCAGTACCTACAGCTCGAACGCCTGTTTTGTATCATCAAACGGTGGGAGGCGGGGCGTTCAGTAAGATGAATTCTTTTATAAACATCTACTCGACAGATGTTTATCTACCTACTACGGGTGAGGAAGAATGCATTTTATATAAAACTGTACAGACAGGTGCAAAATACTTCAGCATTTTGTTCGTCCGATTTTTGTTTTGGATATGTAGATTCGGCAAATAAACTGAATAGGTTTTGAGCAAAGAAAATTTACCGAGAGAATTATACGAGTATATATTTTTAATTTAGGAGTATTTTTATTTGTAATTTATCAGGATTCAGAAATAACTGCATAAATTGTAGTTTTACATAATTTTTGGCATTGTCATCGAAAACTATAATTTCCGTTCTTAATTTACTACCAGAACGTAAACAAAACTTAATTCCCAATTAAAACAAAGCCCAAATTGTTTATATTCCACATTAAAATCCACTTACTCAGCCATAAAAGTCCAAAGTATGTTCTTACTGACTGTACAGCATAAACACTAAACAGTGTGCGCCTGCGCAACGATCTCCTTGTTTACGGCGTACTCGGTTACGGCCATCCTGCCCACTGTATTGGCTACCAGTGTTGTCATAAATCTGGCCTGTCAACCATTTATTCTCATGGTACGGTAAACTGCATACGTTTTATGTACCGTTTATAGCATTTGAGTGTCTATGGTCAGCCAATAGTGTGTTCAAACTGTTTTAGGTAAATTGATTGTTTTTGGAATTCGCTAATGGTGGTAAACAGTGAAGAATTATTATCATAATTAAACAACATATATTCCTCGGAAAGCACGTTAAGCCGTTGGTCCCGGCTGTCATTCGTGGATCTCTGACAGTCATTACGGGTCGTCAGAAGCCCGAAAGTCTGACAACCAGTCTTACCAAGCGGTATCGTATTACCTAGTTACTGTGTTGTGGAGGTCAGATAGGCAGTAGCTCCATGTTAAATACTGGTATTCAGCTGCATCCGGTTAGACTGGAAGTCGACCCGAACATAGTTGGGAAAAGGCTAGGCAGATTGAAACTATATTCAAATCATATGTAATATTGCATCGAATATTTGAATAATAATTAATAATAATTGGCAAATCAGTAAGGCAGAGCGTAAGCAACAGCATGCTATCGAAAAAATAACATCGACAAAAATTCATGACCAACTTTTCATCTAAGTAATTAAATCAAGTGATAAATTATCCGCAGTTCTGTGAAAACTCAATGCTACTACACATGCACAAACAGTTAGAGGGGGACAAAAAATATCAAAATCTTTTTTCCTTGTCCTACTTCCTGGTACCATAGATTAATAACTCCGGGAGGGACGTATGAGTGCCATTTGTCGCGCGCTGTCAAAATAGTGAATTAACGCGAAGCTGGTAATACGACCCCGCCTACTGGGCGGGCGAGGCCATTATATTGTTTTTTTTTTATTTGTATCATATGTTGATAGTTGCCAGTCATTAATTTAGTTGGACAGTAAAGATAATTAGTGATATAACTCCATTTATTTATAAAACGTTTTCTTTCCTCGGGACGTTTAAGTTAAAATATCGATTTCTAGGCGTTTTTCAGCATAACGTTTTAGTTAGGAATATAATTTTCTAAGCAGTTGTTACTTCGAAACTGAGGACAAACAGTTTTCAGTAATAAATTAGTAGCCGCCGCATTGTAACTGAAATAAACGAAAAAAAAAAAAAAATTTTACTTACTCGTTGGTCTAGTGGTCGCAAGCGCTACTGCTGAGCATGAGGTCCTGGGTTCGATCCCCAGGTCGGGCAAAATGTTATTGGGTTTTTCTATCTGAAATTTCTTAGTAGCAGCCTGGAGTCTGGATTTGTGCCCGGTTGATGGCAATAGGCTCGCCCCCTATTACATGGGACTTAGACATAACTTGCGAAATGTGGGTGTACCTGCTACAAGTACACCTCTGCCCAACCCTTCGGGGAAACAAGGCATGATGTTATGTTATGTAAATTAGTATAATTTTAAAACCAAAGGGTGACATGAGATCTTTAAAAGTTAACTGCATAAAAGCTCCCGCAGACATTCTGGTAGAACAGTTACCGTGAAGTTTTCATAGAAATTGTTCTACTTCTACTAGAGTCGCGTTGCGCTTGTCTACAAGAACCTTAATTGTTATTGGACTGTGAATATAATTTGAAGCTTCAGAACGAGTGCTTAGCTTTAGAACATCAATATGAGAAAGGAGACGGATTAACAGTCCTTCCACAGTTATTTAACCTCTGATTTTGAATCACTTTCAAATTCACAGTGATGTTTATTTCTCGGTTCAATAAGGTTGATGTTGGGTTGCTGGTGGCAGAGGTAAAATAACTGTGAAGGGTTGTGCGATGACGTCATGTATGCGTAAAAACAGCTATGAGTTGTAGCGAATATTCTGTGAAAATTTTGCACGACCATCGTTTATGATTGTCAATAGGCACAACTGTCCTTTAACACAGATTAATACAGAATGATTTACTCCGCAAAATCATTTGAATAAAAAGCGACTCTTGCTACGACACAATAAAGTGCAATTCAGGTCGCACAGCGCCAATTACCTACAGTTATATTCACCTAGAAGTTGCCCCTCTTTCTATCGCGTAACTCTTAGATCTGCTGACTACGTTAGACTCACTGAATTGGCCAACAAGTCAAGCCCGCCGCGTACTTGTACTTTGCTTAATTCCTTAGAGAATTACCCGGTCCGTCTGTCGTCAACGCGAGCATGGTCGAAAAGCTTGTTATTTCATCGAACGCAAGTGAGAACTGCTAACAAACAAGCGAGAACGCGATAACATTTTACGAAAAATAGTGTGTAAAAAGTTGTATCAGGAAATACGTGTTTTTGAGTGAACCTTACAAGTTTGTGAAAAAAATGTTTGGTATTTAGAATTTCCATTACATGTGCGAGGTTTATATTCAGATGTTTTCTTTACTTTTACCAATTATGAGTATATCATGACCGGCCAAAGTTCGGGTAAAATTTGTGCAAAATAGCAGATTTTTGGAGGCTTATACTGAATTTGTTTCAATTTTTTTTTTTTTTTTGCTTTCATAGAAACCTAGATATAGTGCACAATATACATATTAGTTTAAAAAATTCAAAGAAAGATGTGCTACGACGCCATAATCACGTACGAGCGTTTGTATAAAAAGTATGACGGGTTGGCCGCTCTTAAATGCGGAGTGAACTATCTTCTTAAACTGTGCCCATAACTTAACTGATCGGTATGTTCGTGTGCAGTCCCCCCGAACAGAATCAGCAGCGCGGCGTCGCGCGGCGACGCGAGCCGGTGGCGGAGGTGTGCCCGCAGCTGGCGCAGCCCTACGCCGCCGAGCCCAGCGCCTGCGGCCCGCTCTACCCGCCGCACGCGCATCCTGTGCGGTCAGTCTTATTATTGTTATTATGTTCTTACGTCTATTTACAGCCAAGAAACTGTTTATTTTGGAAAATTGACTTTTACTACAATTGTCCGCTAATTCAAAAAGGCAGCTGTCATTTTTTGAAAGTCGTATGAAACGTTAATCAAATAGGGTGCCAACCCTACGTCAATTTGCCGTGATATAACCATATTAATTACAGATAATTTAAGGCTATAACTTGGACACCATGGTGGCGCAACCATGGTCGCGCTGCCAGCAAAATATACACAGCTTTATGGTGGGAATCCAGGCGTCCTATCGGTTACGCAACCAACCATAAATTTTTTGGCAGTCCGACCATGGTTGCGCCGCCACTGGTGTCCTAGTGAGATAGAGCTCTATGTTGGGAAACAATTTGCTTTTCCCTGATTTTGCATTGGTGGTAAACATTTGGTTGATTTCATGCTAGAACCTACCGGTCTAAATCATGTCAAGTATTTTTGAGATCAATTATTTAAGCACTTTCATTTATTATCTACATCAACTACTGCCACATCTTGATAAACAGATTTATACCAAGGAATCTGCATTTTAAATTAGTGATAGTGTGACTGATGTGGCACATATGAATAAAATAGCATAGTTACTTTTAGTTCCGAATATCCACCTTATTCTCTGAAGCTTTCTGGATTATATGAGTGAGTCTTGTGGTGTTACCGTCGGACTGGCAAGTCATAGATATCGAGTTCGAACCCAAGGTTCCTACCATAGATTTATATGAAAGAAGTTATTTATATTTCTATGGTTCCTACGCACGTCTAACTTTTCGGATTCATGTGCGTATTTTATAATTATCACTTGCTTCAAAAACGGTGAAGGAAAATATCGTGAGGAAACCGGCATGCCGCAAAACTCTGACACCAGGTTAGTCACTAACCACACGAAAAAGAAAGAAGGATTATATCTACAATAGGTGCTTACCTTTAGTACGTGCACCTTATGTGAGAATCCTAGTATTGGCTTTGTTTTCGCTTAACGTGTCGTTAACGCCTTTAGGATATTTGAACGCAACGATGCATTCAGTGCAACACTCAATTAGAGTTGTAAGGCGTTTCATATTTTACTCTACAAATAACAAAATGGCGCATTTATTAAACAACAAGAACTGCCTCGTTAAGTAGTCTAGTTGTCGCAAGCGCTATTGCTCAGCATGAGGTCCTAGGTTTAATTCCCGGGTCGGCCAAAATGTTAGGTTTTTCCATCTGGAATTTCTTAGTCGCTGCCTGGAGTCTGGATTTGTGCCCAGTTGACGGCTATAGGCTCGCGCCCTATTACATGGGACTTATACATAACTGGCGAAATGTGGGTGTACTTTAGGTACACCTCTGCCTAACCCTTCCGAGAATAGGCGTGTTGATTATTTATTCAACAACAAAATAATAACGCAATGTATTTTTATGTATTGTTTCAGTTACCAACCCCATTCGGGCCACAATAGCGCGTACAGTGCTTACTACGCTCACAGATAGCTGGCTATCTGACGGCGAGTGATAGCTAGTGATTGTAAAGACAACGGCCGCCCGCTAACAACATGCGACAGATATGAGCGACCGCGTCGCTGGAACGCGCACCATCTGTCAATATTACCGCCATAAGGGGGGAAATAAAAAAAGTGGTGAATTTATTGCGGCTCTATGGTAATGGAACATTTTGAGTGAGGCCAAGTGAGGCCCTTCCAATTCCAAAAGCTCTTCAGTGAAAGCTAGAGATTCTAAAGAATAAAATATGTCTAAAATAGTTCTTGTTTATGTCCGTCGAGCCGTAATATTTTGTAACGCGTAGTTTATTGTGATTTTGGATTAATATTCTGATCTTGAAATTATTGGTGAAACGTTTTTTTTTATGGATTTGATGTAAGAATCTTGTATAAATTCTAAAAAGAAATCAATTAGTGAGTAATTTGTGTAGGCAGCGACAATGTGGTGTCGTTCTTGGATGTTTAAAAAATTAAACGTGAAGGAATTTTTAATTATATTTTTTGGCGTTAGTGAATAAATGTGTAATTTGCGGTTATTTGTCAGATGGTGCCTAGGCAATGTATAAAAGTTGGTTTGAAAAACGAAATAATATATATTTTATATTGTTACGCACACCTAATTTAATGTTGTAATTTGGTTTAATGAAAGAGAGATATATTATAGAGAAATGTAAAAGTTACCCTGTATTTGTAACCAAAGGAACAGATTTATATAGAACCGCAGAATGTGAACCAAATATTTTATATAAATTCTACTAACAATTTGTTTAATCACAAATATTACATATTATTGGTAAAGCACTGTCTACGCCCATGCAATAAATGTGCCTTTTCTGTCACAATATTATAAATAAAAAGATAATGAAACTATTTTGTTACCAAATATAATGTATTTATTAGTATAGTATAATATAATTTTAGTAATTACCAAAAACTCGCGCATTCTTCTTCATTTTATTAGAAAATGAAGGGTTTTGAATGTACCAGTCAAAATGCCAAGTGCCAAATATAACCAAAGGAACATAGCTAATGTTAAGATAGATTAAGATTTAGTAAATATGTTTGGATATTTATTTAAATCTATTAAAGTTGACGCAAGTCGAAAACGTGATTTTATTTTCATCATTCAATTAATATAAACAACCATATTAGTAATTACATGCACGGAATAAAGAGCCTGAAGGGCACAAATCCAGACTCCGGGCTGCGAATGCTTTTTTTTTTTTTTTTTTTTGGGAGGGAAATTATCAAATAACTTCTCCCGCTCTGGACGGAGCGGGAGGGCGCGTCAGAATTTTACTGACTAAAACAAAACCCACCCGTGTTCCTTCTGTTGCCTGTGTGCCGGGGCCGCGATATCCCTTTCGGATAAGTACTGACCAACCTGGGAATCGAACCTAGGACCCCCCGTGCTCATCAGCAGCGCTTGACCACTAGACAAACGAGCCGGACAACAACTCGTTGGTAGGTTGAGAATGTAGAGAATAAAAAAAGTAATTTCATCATAGCATTTAATTTAATTAATTCATTTTGTTTAATTATTTGCTATTTAAACACACCATTTTCAGCTGCAATATAACACAATTTATTTACAAAAAATAATAATAAGTAAATCTATTCTAAGTTGAAGTTTACATAAGGAAGAAACAGTACTGCATTTGCTGCGGTAACCTCTCAATCTCGGGGGTTCTAAAATATGACTTTTCACCGACAGTGTATGTCATGACATGGTTGACAGTTGCTGAGCCGGGCTCTTCACCTCTATCTACGTACACTTTAGAAGAAACAGTCTCTTCTAGCTCTTCTCCTACTAATTCCGTCTCAGGTTCCACAAACTCTTCGATGGGCATGATGATAGTTGAAGCAGAAGTGACAGGTTCCATGGAACAGTATGAGTAGTCTTGAGGAGCGTAAGATACGGTATCGTAGAAGTTGGGGCGCTTGGTCACAGGAGGGCTGTTGTAATAGTTAACGGGAGGAGGGATCTGAGTCTCATAAGGATAGTTGTAGTAGTAGTTGTAGTTTGGGTAGGAGTCAGCGTGATGATGATGGTTCACTGTTGGTTGAGCATTCAGAGCAACCGGTGTCTGTTCAGGATATTGGACAGAGTACAAGTAAAAGCCATCATTATCTTGAGCTTGAGCCGGTGCGTCTACTGGTACATATTCAACTTTCTGTGTAACATTCTTCATATCTATCGAGTCTTGTAATAAGGAGTTCATTTCCTTAGCCTGCTGGTTAGCAGCAAACGCCAAGTCGGAAAGAATTTCAGTGTCAGGGCTGAATTCAACTCCATATTTGTCAGCGATTTCTTGCGCGGTCATCATTTTGTCAATAGCAATGTTCTGGAATTCGTTGTTAGACTTGATATGATTGAGCAGTCTCGTCACCAACTGGGTGCTGGCCATAGGAGTATCTACTGATCTCTTCTTACGTTGGTTTTTGTCTTCTTTTTCTACTTCTTCTTCTCCGTCTCCCTTGTCACAGCTATTGAGCGCATAAGTCAAGAGGTTAGCCATTTCGCTCTGTATCGCAAGAGTGATCTTCTGGGCAATTTCCTTAATTTCATCCAGCTGTTCTTCGACTGATTTATCTGAGTTGGTAGCTTGAGTCATCATAGCGACTGAAGAGGTCGGATACAAGTGTGTCTCGGGAAGGAGGAGGAAATCGATCCAGTCTTTCTGACCGCCGGGAAACTCATTGATAACTTCATCGTTTACTTCTGTGTTATTGTTTGTAACTTCACCACTGTTGACATGTTCTTCAGAGTCGGTTACGTTAGCATGAGTTAATGAACCCTGAAACAAAAAATTATCAATAAAATACTTGATCCTGAATATAATATTAATTAAATGTAGGTCCGGAGTTATTAATTGATTATACACAAATTAATTGCCGTAAATCAGTAAAAAGCACTTTGCTGGATTATTTAAGGAATAGTCCAGTTTTGAATAGATATTTAAAGAATAGGATCAAGTTCTTGGGCGAGTTTTTTTTGAAATATTCAGACATAACGGTTTCGGAACTTACCTGGATGGCCAAGCCAATGATAATGTACAAGAGGCCCATGGTGAACAAGTTGTGCCGTTCCACGTCCAACACATACATTTATATGTAACACTATCAATTAATTAGGAAATTCTTTTGAAACTTTTCAAGTAACAATTTTAAAGTTAGATAGGACATGTTTTCCAAACTTGAGCAATAATGCAACATGTATTTTACAAAATGTGTTATTAATTTTGTGGTGAAAGAGCACTATGCAAAACTTCTGTTTACTTTATCATCTGCAATGGTTGTTTCCATGTGAGTATACAGGGTGTTTGGTGCATCGTGTGCCAAATTGAAATGGTCGACTGAAGGGGTCACCTGCTAGCCTTTCAGACCCCTTAACACCCCTCATGCCCTGTAGATTTTTTTTATCGACTTTTTATTGTTTTACTAAAAAAAGACCCAAATTTTACATTCAAATAAAAAAAAAATAAAAAAAATAAGGCATAGACTGAATAAAATTTTATTTCGATGTGTATTGTTTAAGAGTACTTTTAAATACAAAAGTAGTGACATTAGTCACCTAGTTTTTTTTTAGTTCACTCACAAAGGTAAAACTTAAATTAAAGCTGTACATGTTACAGCTGTTTATATGGCTACAAAAAAAAACCAAAAGCGACGGGGATCTTCCAAATCCCTCATTAATTCTCCAGTCTATCCTATTGCTAATGATGTGCCACATGCCATAAAAATCTTTTAACAACTTTGTGAATTCGCTAGAATCGTGAATCAAGTCACATAAGACTACATTCCAAATTCTAATGATTTTTTTTTATTGCGTAACTGTTACTTGAGAAAGAGGTAACATTTGTTTTCTCACTCTTGCGCAGTAAAATCTATCTTCTATCTCTTTCTTGCATACCTTAAATCGGTTTGAACAAATCACGCACTGCCGCCGTTCCGTCATTTTTTTAGTCGAGTCTACAGGGCGATGGGGGTTGTTAAGGGGTCTGAAAGGCTAGCAGGTGACCCCTTCAGTCGACCATTACAATTTGGCACACGATGCACCAAACACCCTGTATATTGTATGTAGTATATATTGGGTATTGTCTTAGGTATAAAGCAATGTTGTTTGGCACAAACTCTTAGATTCGTTACATTCCTCAAAGTAATTTCCTTACTGTCAGGAGCGCTATCTATCGAAATTCTTAGTTTTATAATAAAACAACGAAAGACAGTATGTGTGTAGTGTTTTGTATTTAAAATGTTTCTCATGTAATTTTTAGGGTTCCATAGATCTATGATAGGGCTTGTGGCTAAGTATTAACAGCCGCACGGGTCGATCGAGCAAATTAAGGTACGCTTGCCGCATTTGGTCCATGGATGGGTGACCATCTTTTTTCCTCCGTGCCTCGAAAAGCACGTGAAGCCGTTGGTCCCAGCTGTTTGTAGATCTTTGACAGTTGTTACGGGTCGTCAGAAGCCTGAAAGTCTGATAACCAGTCTTACCACGGGGTATCGTGTTAGCCAGTAACTGGGTTGTGGAGCTCAGATAGGGCAGTCGCTCCATGTAAAATACTGGTACTCAGCTGCATCCGGTTAGACTGGAAGCCGACCCCACCATAGTTGCGAAAAGGCAGGCAGATGGTGAGATCTATGACAACAACGTTCTCTTTGCTCGATTTAATGCAAGTTTTCATTTTGTAATTTCCGCCTCGCAGTAGTTTTGCACGCTTTGATTGACAGATTTGATTGATCGCTTTGATTTTTTATTGGTGCTAAAAATACTGTAGTGAAAGAATTAGTTCAATATTGATATGATTTTTCTAAATTAACGCATAACTTTCAAGGCAAATGAAAATTCCACACATTTTGCTATGAATTTTGCCTGATCGATAAAGTTGATCTAGACACTATGAAAAAGTACTAATAATAAGAATCGTACCAACCTACGAAGCATTTTCCTAGATTAGCTTGAATATGCCAGTTTCGTTTGTTTCATAATAATAGGTATATACTTACGTATCATTTTCGAAAATTTGCATTTTATTACGATGTTGTGACTTAAATATCACAATGAATAACGTTCAAAGGTTAAACAGTTAGTACAATACATTATGCATCGTGCCTTGATCGTGAATGTACTTACTGCATAAATGTATGACGACAAAATTGACTAGGTATTGAAAGACATTTTATACATTTTCATATTGTCAATGATGGCTGACGCTATTTATAGAATCATAGCACAACAATATGAATAAAATACAGGAAGTAAATAAATAACAAAAATTTATTAAATAATAACAAATTAGACCTAGTTAAGACATTCATACGTAGGAAAATATTATAAATAAGTTCTTCTACATTAACTATACCGTGGCCTTTCAGAATGTTTAGGGTAATATGAGGGATATGATGGTGGCGCTGAACTAGTCGGTGGGTATCCAGGCTGATACTGGGGTGGGTAAGGTGGCACTGGAGGGTACGGAGCGGGTACGGGTGGGTATGATGTAGGGACTGGTGGGTAACAAGCAGATGTTTGTGGGTAAGATGCAGGAGCTGGTTGGTAAGGCGCAGGAGCGGTTGCGTATGTAGGAGGCGGTGGATAAGCGGGCGTCGGTGGATAAGCGGACGCCGGTGGATATCCAGGTGCCGGTGGGTATGCAGGTGCCGGTGGGTATGCTGGTGCTGGTGAGTATGCAGGCGGTGAAACAGGAGGATACGGCCTGTACGAAGATGGCGGATACTCATGATGAGGAGGCGGGTAAGGATGAGGATACGGCGTGCATGGCGGAGGGTAAGCAGGCGCAGGAGGCCCGTACTGCGGGTAAGGATGCTCATAACTATACGGCCGTGGTTGAGGAGGCAGTGAGGAAGTAGGACTAGAATATTCAGGTGGAGGAGTTTCGTAAGTATAATGTGGGCTCAGAGCTGTTGTTGAAGTTGTGGGTACAGCTTGTGGAGGGTTTGTTAAAGGAGGCGAAGCCGAAGGAGGCACATATATCACTTGTGGGTAGACATAGCTATACGCAGAAGGGTCGTAAGTGGTCGTAGATGGCGTTGAAGGGAGCTCAGTGGACGATGTTGGTGTGGCGTCGGACGGTAAGCTTGATGTAGCTGGCTGCACTGCACGCAGTAATGGTGCTGAAAATTAATTGACGAATTAAAGCTCTTCTTGAATAAATTGTCACTACCCCATGGAATGTCGCTGTTTATTTACCTAGTCAGAGCTCTTGATTTAAATCGAATAGGTATACTATAAAATATATATAATTTATATTATAAGTGCAAAAGTAACTCTGTCTGTTTCGATCATTATTGATCGAAGTCTGTCTGTTTACTTTTCACGTCTTAACGACTGTACGGATATAGATGAAAGTTAGCATATAGGTACACCATGACCTGGTTAGGCCATAGGAAACCTATTTTTATCCTGGTAGCTCGTTCCCGTGGGATAATATTCAACCTTCACGTGGACGAAGCCGCGGGAAAAAGCTAGTAACAATAATTAAGCATTTCCGCCCCTAAAGGTAGGTAACGAAGATGGTTACAACCACTTTGTTATTCAGGTATCTCCTTTGTTATACAATATTAGTTTATTAACCTTTGGTCTTCTTAGTAATAAAACAATAATTAATTAATTGCATTCCATATAAAATGTGTCGTCAGCTGGGACCACGCGGTAGTCTTGTGAAACAATAACAATTATTTTAATGTCAGTTGCACATACATACCTAATGATTGTATTAATTTAGTTCGCATTGTGAGTTGTGTCTCTGAAACTTCAATGTTTTCAAGTTATTTACTTTAAAAGTGTTACTAGGGCTCTTTAGAGTTTCTCGCCGTGTGTTCATGCAACATTTTTGAAAATTAAATGAACGATTGAGTTTTAGAAGAAATTAAACATAAAAAACAGGCATCTGAAGTCCGACAGTCTTGACTTTAAAAATGTCTAGAAAAAACAGAAGTAATCCCTTAACAATGGAATTAGCATGTATATGCATAACTATAGTATAGCCCCTAACCGTCTCATCACAAAGGGAGTTAAACCTTACAGCCAGATTTTGTATTTCCAACCTTATTCCAGCTGATGCATGACGTTAAGGTTAATACAAAATTGACAACATAGACTCGGATAAAAAAACAGTTTTTGTATTTTGAGCTTTAACAATTTCAGAATAAAGTTAATAATTCAAAAATGGCTCGCTGTTTTAAACCTTGATCGAAATTTAAAGTCTGTTTTGTAAGAAGACAGTGATAAATGAAGAGACGAGGAATAGTTTCAAACTCTTGAGGTGATAACCAGTAAACAAAAATATTGATAGGTACTGTTAAGTAACTGCCCTTTTGTTGTTAGTTTTAATTGCACAAAAGCATAAATACTTACATGATGAATATAGAGCGCTGATCATTTGATTCATTCGCTCGTTAAGACCCGCCATCTGCAAACAAAATTTTAATATAGGCTTTTTCTTATAGCTTACCATTTTTTAAAGAATTGCTCTTGAGTACGTACACTGAAAAGTATAAACTTGGCCAAATCGTGTTTACACAGAAATATGAATATTTCAAATACGTATTTAATGTTTCCGTTAATAGCCATATACTTATTTACGGAGTGGGTACCTAAAGGCTTTTAGAGAGCAGTGATGCGTTACGTGCGTATATGGGAGAATACGTAGGTACCTATATAAATAAAATAAGCATTATGTAAAAAATACAAGCCCTAGTTAAAAGAAAAACCTTAACAAATTTACTAACAATTCTTGTGTTTCTACAAGTTTGGATAACCAAACTACCAATTACCAATACCAATCATACCAATTTTGCACATTAGGGAAACATAAGACTCGTCATTTAAAATTAAAATTGTGAAACTCAAGGGTTTTGTAGAGTCCGGATATTAACAAAAACCAAAAAAAGAAAAAGAAAAAAATAACATGATTCAATCTGAGAGATATTAAGTTAACCGAAACTCATCCGAATGTCGTGAGTTCGTATCGTAACACAGGCAACTTGTATATTGAACATAAGGTCATGGTCATGTACTCATAAGTTTTAGCCTAGCCTCTAACAGAGTGTACATTATGCAACAATAAAATAAATAAAACCTCTCAAGCATAAAGGACCTGTGACGTAATTGCGAAAGACACTCATAATACCAACACCATTCATTTTGGCAATTCAACAATATTCTTTGCTTTATTTACGTTGTTGTCGAGCAGACGAATTTTTCAAACATTTATGTAGCAATGTATTAAGAATTACCTTCAACATCTTTCGGATTGTGATAGAAAGTGCATTTTCAGGCCAAAGAACCTCAGCATTTGTAAACAAACTCACCTGTGATTGCTGCAAGCTGTGGCAGCTGCTCGAAGTAGCATAGCAAAGGCCTATCGACAGCGCACTTAATGTTACTAGTATCTTCAGCATTTCTGCTGCCTTGGTACACCTTACTGCAGAAAACTATCGACAAGTCAATTCCTTTCACAACATTACTCCATTACCGACGTTGCTATGATATTTAAAGTATAATTTGAACTGCAATCTGATGGGAAACGTGATGTTGTTCGCAGAAGATCTGATAATAAGATGATAAGGTCAAAAGTGATAAGTTTGTTCTCAGCGCGTGAGGATAGTGTAACAGATAGGTTAGTTGGAAATTAGATAGTCCTTGGAAATGTTAGTGGTCTGTTTTCGTGACCTATGTCTCGTTCTTTCTGTGGTTTCGTAATAGGTAACTAAATGACGTCATGTTGCATATATCTTTGCTGCTCATACATACATAGACTCACGCCTTCTTCTCATGGTGTAGGCAGAAACTACAGAATGCCACCTGCTACCTTACATAATCCTTTTTCCTCGTTTACGTTCAATTGGCTACTCAATCCTCCTAAGAGAGAGAGAGAGAGGTTGAGAAGAGATAATGGTGTAATTAGCAGGCGAACACTGGGGAGTAAATTAAAGGTTGAACTGTTGAATGAAATGGTTGCAACATATGACAATAATTAATCGATTGAGCCCTGAACTGAACTATCGAACATAATATTCTTACCGTCCATTTGAACTATTTGTATCTACCTACTTAGATGTTAAATTAGGTTCAAATGTTTTAAGACGAGCGCTAATCCTGCCGACAAACTGTGACGCAGTTTGGCAGGTTTATAAAATGTTTGCAAGTGTTTGGTCCAAAATAAATGATTTATTATTTAATTAAAATGGGATCATGAACCGGATTGCTTGATAAAGCAGAATTAGCGGCTGCTACTTTTCGATTGTCTCCTTTGCTGTTTCATATTGATGAAGGGCTATTTAAACTTTCAGGTTGGACCAAGTATAGCATGGTTTTGTATTTTAATGGATGTACAAAACTTCAACTTCGTGCACGCGAAATGTCTTGTATGAAAATATATCCTATAACATTCGAAATGTCTTGTATGAAAATATATCCTATAACATTCGGTAATACTTCCCGTTAATGAAATAATTTTTGGAATTGGAACAGAAGTACTGAAGATTACCTCCTACATACAAATGATACCTCTTTAATATTAGACGTCTTGAACATCGTGGTTATTTACCACACCAAGTAATAATTGGTGGCACAGTAATAAAGGTGGTAGACTATAGCTTAAACCAAGCTTTGCCAAATTTGAGAATGGGCTTGAAATCGTCACTGCGAGTAGGTATCTATCCTTATTTTGCCATTTCCATTACCGTCCTTCTCTTACTAATACGACGACGTAGTATATTAAAAAATATTATCATCACGTGCAAAAAAAACCCACCCGTGTTCCTTCCGTTGCCTGTGTGCCGGGCCGCGATATCCCTTTCGGACAAACCCGCAACCCCAGCAGGCATTGGTCCTTACGGACCCCGTCAGTTGGTGCTGATCATCACGTGCAAGGTTAATGAAAACCGAATGGTAATTTAAATGTAATTTTATTTATTTGTACATACCTACTAATATGAATTTACGGCTGCGGTGTGAAAGCAACAATATTAAAACAATTAATAATTTTCTGAAGTGCTACGATTAATTTTATTTATTTCATGTGCTAAATAATTAACAAGATCAAATCCTCACGGCTCTATATTATTATCATCATATTCAATAACTTCTAACGCATAATCAAAATTGTCTAATGAAGGTTTAGCGTCACCCTCACGCAACCTGCCCCTCTTAGCCTTGCCAACCATGATCTCAACCCCCAGTAACACTACAGACAAAAAGGCTCCAAAAACAGACAGGGCTATCAACGGTGCTATATCGCCCATTTTAACCCTCTCAGCGAGAAGAGACGCTCTGCAAGGAGGTTGAGGAACCCTCAAGCGGGCCACCAGCCGCTTCCCTAGTCCAGTCTCCAGTAACCATCCTCCAGCTGTGCGTAAAACTTCCGTCCACTGCCCATTTTTGGTTGATTGTATCCAAGTTAGCGTCTGAAGAACAAACTGTTGATTAATATATTTATCTACCATTATATGTATAACATGAATGGGCATCAAGACTTCTTTGATATCATGAGTGGGTTTTGTTTCTAAAGTTTTAAGCAGCTGTGTCATTGCTGTGTTTTGAGGATCTTCTAGATTTGTAATTTTACTTTTACCAAAAAATACTATTCTAAACAAGTTGTATTACTTTCAATTCCTCATTTGGATCGAGTTTCTTTTTATGCTTTGTAAAGCAGATTCCTCAACTTACTTCAGGAATGGTATCAACGTGCTGTAGCTTGCAGATATGCTCATCACTGAAGGTTTTAAAATGCGGGTAGATCTGGTTGTACTCGCTGTGGAACGCGGTGCTCCCTTGCTGAATCAGCTCCACGCCACGCTCCAGTTCTTGGTAGAAATATGACGTCATCTTCTTCTTTTTCAAGTATTCGAGGTCGTCCCATGTGGTTTTTACCTGTAATAATGTTAGTACGGATATTGTGTTGCATGTTCAGGTTCGTTTGAGCAAATAACCGAAGTAATCTAATAGAGTATTGCAGGACTTATTACCTTTTTCTTAATCCCAATCCTCTAGCTGACTGGGTTTTCTGATTTACACTGATTTGATTGACATTTAGGTCTAAAGGGACTTTAGGTTGTACCTAAGTGTTTATAAATTTTTGACAGTTCGACAGCCTAGTTTGGATATTAAGATCATTATCTATAAATTACTTATTTATTTATATTCTCAATCTTGTGACTTTACTACTAATGTTCAATAATGTAACTGTGTATTGTATTTTTGATTTCTCTATTTATGCTGCACCGGTTGACTTCTGCTGTCGCAGAAAACCAGCGCTGGGGTTCTGTCTCGCATAGGATCGCAGCATTATGCTGAGCGATGGCCGTTTTGCGTGTATGTGACGCATATTTCCCCCCAAATTGTTATTATCGAGTTTTTGTTCTTTCTTTGCGTCAGGTTTACCGCAAATAAACGAATTTTCTTTCTTACTTACTACTGTCCTATTGCAACAACTTACATCAAAGAACAAATATCGCATATAATCGTAATCTTCCGACCCGATTGCATACTTGGAGTCTCCAAGAGCCTTTAAGGAGTCAGGTCCACCACGTCCGGTGCTCATCAGTGCTGAGACGATGGCAGACGTATAGTACGCGTGTACCAACATCGCACTCACTGAGAGTACTGTGAACGCGAAGCGGCCTGATCCACCTTCGGGTACTGCACTGGCATCTGAAGGAAATATTATAATATAATATAATATTATAATATATTAATATCCCAAAAAACCAACGCGCGATGATGAGATCTAATATAGACCTGTAACAACCGTGGAAGTACTTGCCTATTTTGTATTATCATCTATTATCATAGTAACAAAGCTATAGATTAACAACTCTATGTAATAGGGATGACGACAAAAAAATTATTTTAGTCCTTCTTTAAAAATAATGGACACGTATTTTTTCTTTTTTTACGTAATCTAAAGATTACGGCGATACATTAAGGTAAAATGTGCCATGACGTCACGAATATGTAGATTTTATCCATACTAGTGACGTAGCGACCCCCACTCCCCAACCTAAAATGCGTTTTATCTAAGTATTTTTTTATTAGGTAAAAAAATACGGGTTGGGTTTAGGTAGGTTTTTTTTTTTTTTGGAATAAAGTAAAAATACGTGGCTAATATTTTTTTATTATCTGACTGACGGACTAATTAGAATTTAATTTTTTTTACCCAAGCATCATTCCTATTCCAAAAAACTTATCAAAACTTTTGAGTGACAAATGACAATCTGCGACCGGAGTAGGTAACCCGACGGAGAGAAAACTTTAAACAAACGCGCAATAAAAGGTGCATTATTACAAGCGCAGCAGTACATAACCACAGATGAAAAAAGATGGGACAGTTGGGACACTACGCATTTTAGGTATTTAGTTATGAAGCTAAAAGTAGGTACGCCCACTGAATTTGACAAGTCAAGCCCGCCGGCTTGACTTGTCAAATTCAGTGGGCGTAGCGTAGTCAGAAGATATAAGAGTAACGCGATACAAAGAGAGGCAACTTCTAGGTGAATATAACTGTACCTAAGGTCTATTCAAGTCATTGTTTCCAATTGATGTTATTTCCATTTAAACAAACAACAACTTAATGCAAGTATAAATAAAGTTGATTTTAGACTGACTAGTACTGTTGAAAAAGTCATAAAAAATATGAAGTTGTAGCGCAAAACTGAACCTTATGTTTTTTTTTTTTAAACTCGTGTTTGTTTACATGTTTGGCAAATAAATTGGGAACGCAGATTATGTAATTAGGGCTGTGCGACCTGAATTGCACTTTATTGTGTCACAGCCAGAGTCGCTTTTTATTTAAATGATTTTGCGGAGTGTTCCATCTATACTTATCTGTGACATAACTTAGAAGCCTCTGTGGGGGGTTACTGTGTGGCGCGACGTTTATTTATGCTAATTTGGAAACACGGAGATTACTGAAGCACTTATCCTTTTGTTGTTTAACTGTACGTACATTAGTTCACGCCTTTTTCCTATGCGTGTTGCCAGAAACTATAGAACACCGCCTGCTACGATCCTTACTTACTTTCTGCTTATGCTTTGTCCACGTTCATACGTCAAATACGTGCGCCGGTTGCGAGTACAACGCACTATTCTTCTTTTCTCTTTCTCCATTGAAGCGGAGCGAGGCAGAGAGGAGAATGGCAGCGGAGTGGAACGGAGTTGCGGACAGTGTCTGTCCATTGATGCGGAGCGAGTCTGCGGAGCGGAGTTACGGACTGTGCGAAGCGAGGTAGCAGAGCGGTGTTGCGGACTGTGCGGAGCTAGACCAGAGGTTCCCCGCTCCACTTCTCGGTTCCGTTTCCCCGCTACGCTTCCCGTTTCCGGTTTTGTATGAATTTTTAAACTAGTTCGCAAATCCCTGTCCACGGAAGCGGAGCGGAGATTTTATGCAATTCCATTGGTTAATGCGGAGATGATTGATTGATGATGGTTGATGCTCCAGTGGACAGGCAGCCTTAAGGGGTACATGAAGTCGTCACAATATTTGTGAATGAATATGGAGAAATTGTCGTGTTTAGGCTTAGAGAAAGTTTTAACAGTAATAGGGTAAATTGAGTTTATAATTAGAGCTAAAGTCGCGCCAGAAACGTAACAGCTGATATGAGTCCCAAAAGGAATGCATTCAAGAGAGCCTTTTGCTAGTAGGCTTACCTTGCTGCAGCCAGGTTGTAAGTACAGTATACAATGCCCCGTCCTTCTCTTTAGGTGACTTGGACGTTATCCACCCGACCATAGCCAGGATGGCCATCATGGCCAGGCAAGTCCACCACACAGCAGGGGAGAATGGCTCCAAGAACATGTTGCTGCTGCTCTCTCGCTCTGCTAAGTACGTGAAGCCTACCCTGTTTAGTACCGTAGGATAAATTATTTACCGAGAGACATAAAAAAAAAATTTTTTGTTTGGGAAATTTTCAAATAACTTCTCCCGCTCTGGGCGGAGCGGGAGGGTGTGTCAGACTTTTACTGGCTAAAACCCACCCGTGTGCCTTCTGTTGCCTGTGTGCCGGGGCCGCGATATCCCTTTCGGACAAACTTACAACACGCAGGTTACTTGAAGTCAAAGAAAAAAAAAAAAACTTCGGTCTACCACAGTGCTGGGCATAGATCGCTCACAATTTGTGCCATGACACTTGGTTCTCCACTCCAACTTATGCATTCAGTCTCCCTCACCACTCGTACTATACTCGTACCAAGGCGTTGGTCTATATGGCCAAGGGCATATTGGACATACTGTAAGTTTTCCAGATAATTAAAAGAGTAGGAAGAACAACAATCCTGCCACGACCAGGCCCGGGTCGACGGCGCGTTGTGTTCCACGCGCGACTCAAAGCGATGTCAGCACCAACTGACGGGGTCCGTAAGGGCCAATGCCTGTCAGGGTTGCGAGTTTGTCCGAAAGGGATATCGCGACCCCGGCATACAGGCAACGGAAGGAACACGGGTGGGTTTTAGTCAGTAAAAGTCTGACACGCCCTCCAGCTCCGCCCAGAGCGGGAGAAGTTATTTGATAATTTCCAACCGTCAATAAAAATAAAAAAAACAAAGAACAACAATGTCTGCATCGTCGTTTAGAGGTCGCTACTGCTGCGCATGAGGTCCTGGGTTCGATTCCCAAGGGCAAAGTGTTAATGAGTATTTCTATCAGGAATTTCTCAGTAGCAGCCCGGAGTCTTTATCCGTGCCCGGTTGATGGCAATAGGCTCGCCCCCTATTACATGGGGCATAAACAAATCTGGCGGAATGATGGAGGTGTACCTCTGCCTAACCCGTCGGGGAGTTACAGGCGGTATGTTATGTTATGAAAAACAACAAAATAATGTTAACAAATATATTTTTGAAAACGTCGGCCATACGAAAATTGTTGTACACATATTTTTTTGTTTTCTGATTCTTGGCGAAGAGTGCATTTAATAATGGATTTTACTTGTAATACCTGAACGGCCATATCGGTATGACATAGTCAAGAGTAAAGGTCCTCTCGTATAAAATGCGCAGTATTGCCCCCGAGATGTCCGCTTCGCCGGTCGAAACCATCACGTACATACTGTTGTTATTGATCACGGCCGCCCATAGCTCGTTCTCTATTAGAACATCTCTGAAAAGGTATAATGAGGATATTTATTTTTATTTTTAACTATCTATCACCCACAGCTTCGCTCCCGGGGTGTATCCGACTAAATCAAGTTATGTAATTGTTCAGGTGACTCCCTGGCAAGTAAACTATCGCTCTGCAAATCCACACCCGTCGATCTGCTCTGTTATTACGTGATTAGAAGAACGAACAAACCAACAAAACAAATATTTTCCAGATGCTTTAAGAGGGTTTATCCTAAAAGTTGGCAACGTCGCAAACAACTGTCAAATATTTACCTGTTTTGATTCTTATAGCAATATTACTGAATAGAAATAAGAAATGTGGCTAACTAGCGAACTAGAATATTAATAATGAATTGCAATTATAACTTTGAATTTGATGTTGTACGCATTTTAGGTATAAAAAACGCATTTGGAAAGTTTCCAAATAGTTTTTTTACATCTAAAACTAAACATTCGGTGTTACGATATTAATTATTGCATTTCATAATCAATATTCTAGTTCGCTAGTTAGCCACATTTTTTATTTCCATACAGTAATATTACTAAATTAATCAAAACAGTGAAATATTTGACATCTATTTGCGACGTTGCCCACCTTCAGAATAAACTGTCTTAACTTCTTGGCAACTTAAAAGTTCAAAAAAATATTACTAGATATTTGTAAGTAAAGTGAACATTGGCATTAAATATGTAAACCTACTAAAGAAAAAGAATTTCATACCATACCGAGTTACTTACTGTGCATTCAACACTTCAGTGAGAAGCATAGCTGTTCCATACCCACTGCGGATGCCAGGATCCTGATCTGACATCGACTCGTCCTCCAGGAAGTCCACGAATGTTCCGTCATACTGGTCACTAGAATAATGACCTAACTGCAGAACAAACGTTATTGTAGTCCCACTTGAAAACCAGGCATATTCGATGAAACAATTCTTTGTAATTTGTGGTCGACTATGGCGCAGCAAAGGAAACCCCGAACTGTCTGGAGGCATAGCCGTAATTGCATGTGCTGTGCCCTGTGGGTTTCTTTACTATGCGATCACTATGATTTCTTGAATTTTTTTTTGTTTGAAACTGTTCGGTTTTTTCCATAGCAGGTTTTTAGATATTTAATATTAATTATTTATTGAATCATACGAATAGTGTACTAATTAATAATAATCCATTTATTTCAGGCAACACAGGCCTATTAGACATCCATAACCCAAACATGCATTATTTTAGTATTTATGTCGTAGGATGATTTGATAATTCGAATTTTCACGAAAACCCTAGGGATTTTGCGAAAACACGGCGAGCGGTGCGAGCGGTGCCGGCGCTACTTTCGAGTTGCTTGCAGAAAGTTTTTCACCTTTTTCTAATTATCCGTGTTTTCGCAAAATCCCTAGTTTTTGCGAAAATTCGAATTATCAAATTTTAATAATCCTACGACTTATACAAACTTGTGTTATTAAATAAGGCTTAATAGAGAAACATACTGGGGTAGCTATTCTCAGAGCGAATTTCTTCAAATCGAGTCTCCTTAGAATTCTTTGACGCTCGTGCATTAGAACCAAGCCGGAGGAGATGGACCAATGCGCCCAGACGTTTATGGCTATGCCATCTCTGGGGTGCACGTATGCGTCGAAAATGTGGATTGAGGTCCTTGTGTCCGCGATTATTGCTAAAATAATAAGGGTATTAGATACACGAAAATTATATCTGTAAATTGGTTTTAACAAACACTTTTACATGTCAAAAACATATTATTTAAAAACTAGATGTGATTAGCGTTTCTCCGACTACCGAAATAAAATTGTTTATTCTGTGAAAAAAATATAAGCTAAGAAGTCGACATTTCCTATCTAATTACCCCTAAGAAGAAACGTCGAAATAAACTTAGCGGTTAAAGTCTCTTTTAAAGTCCACACATAATCTTGGTCAGGCCATGTGAGGACCATGTAGATTAGTGTCTGAAATGGTCTTTTGAGGAAAGGAATTTATACTTTTCAAAGTAATCATGTCATTTTATTTTACTCTGAGAAGAAACACCGAAACAAACTCAGAGCTCAGTCTCTTTTATTTTGGTCAGGCCATAATACCTATATGATGACCATGCAAATTAATGTTTGTCATAGTCTCTGAAGATTCTGTGGAGAAATCTGTGAGGTTTTACATAACCACACAGATTTGAGTGGTCCTGTCCAGTTAATGCACGCATTTGCCAGTAATCGTGTAGCTCAACTTAGAACTTAAGGAGCTCAACAAAGCCTAAGTCAAATCCTTTATTTCATACATGCTCATAAAAGGCAATTAGGACGTCAAAATTTACAAAAAAATATATATTGATTCTAGTCGCCCCTTCCAAGAGGCAGTTTCGTATGGAGAAGATTGGGCAAGAAACTCCACCGTTACTCTTTTAAAAATGTTTTACTATATTTTGTATTCATTAATTATATAACAACATAATTATGTGAAGACGATGCACCTAGAATACAATTACTACATCACAGTAGGTAAAAATAATTAAAAATGAAGCAATGACAGATAAATAATTATGTCATAGATATGTCGCAGGCAAATTGTGTGATTCGTCATTTTACAAACACCGCCGTCCGTTTAAAGAAAGAAAGAAAGAAAAATATTTGATTTAGGACACGCACAGGAAATACAAACAGTTAATAATAATAAAATATAAAAAATGAAAATACAAACATAGTAACGACCTGTGCGAGGCCAAAAAGGCCACTATCTCAGCATAATGCGGCGATATTTAAAAATAAATACCGCAGCGGTGGTATTCTTTACAAACGCTGGCGGTTTTACAAAATGCCTAAGGCAAATTGGCAATTCGTTCAAATTTCGGCATTGATTGTTATTGTAGGGTCACCATCATTAAACAGGTTGGACAAATCAAACTTTATTCCAGCAATGGTACTTATTAGTTATCTATACCATATAAAATGCTTTGTCCTGAATGACTGACTGACGGACCAACGCACAGCCTAAACCGCTATCGTAGAGACCTGAAACTTGGAGGGTGTGTTCTTTGTACGACGTAAGCATCCGATAAGAAAGGATTTTCCGAAAATTCTACCCCTAAGAAAAAATGAAAAACGAGAAAAAAAAAAAAAAAATTGATGAAAAATGGGGGCAAAGTTTGTATGGGACAACCATACAAACTTTGCCCCCATTTTCCATCCCCTTCCTTCTTCTTCTTTCTTCGTGATACCTCGGTCCAATCTACTTCAAATTTTGCATAAGCATTCTTTAACGCGTTAAGCGTTTTTTTCTTTTTCGTATTTTATTGAAATTCATCCTCTAACGGGTCTAACGGGGTTAAAAAGGGGTAGAAAGGTTTTTTAGGTGTGATTTGCTTCGAAGTTGATATCAATACTCCTTGGGGCTTTTTATTTAAATTACATTTTATTTTGACACATGTTTGAAAACTCAATCCGATTTTATTCAAAAAAGGTTGAACTCACATAAAAGCTTGGTGCAATGCAAATACTCTTTAAAATTGGAATGTCGTATAACAAAATTATTAACGTAAAAACCAAAAAAAAATCCTATTAGAACCATTTTCGACTTCTACGCGGACGAAGTCGCGGGTAAAAGCTAGTGATACCATAAAATTGTGAGAACCGTTAGTTTATAGGCTATCTGTATTATTTCCGTTAGATTATAAACAATTGAAAAATTGTGAACACCACGCGCGAGCCGAGCGAGCGCAGCGAGCGGTGCCGTGGCAGCGGTCGGTGAGCGCTACCTCAAAGTTACTCGCAGCTAGGTAGGCTATTTAGTATTAACGCAAGGTGTGTTACGTCTCACGCAAGTTTGATACTAGTTCACAATTTGTCGATATTATTTCCCTTAGAGTATGAACTATCAAAAAATAATACGCTAAATTGTAAATTGTTTCTTGCAGTTCTAAATTTTCGACAATTTGCTATCAATAATATTCTGCAGGAGGCCTCCGAGCACCAGATTCCATGGACACCTTACCTTTTTAATTTTTTTTTTTTTTAATTTTTGGAATTTGCCGCTCCATTTTGTAAACGGCGTTTGAATTATCCATAAAAATGTTGTGGCTTATTATAAAGTGACTAGGCAACTTAAATTTTGCCTTAGGCATTTGGTAAAACCGCCAGCGTTTATAAACGGACGGCGCCGTTTGTAAAATGGCAAATCATACGATCTGCCTGCGACAGATATATGGTGCTCATATATTTACAAACATTGTAATAGTAGACGATTTTCCTATAAAAAATACAATTCATAAGTCATTGTGTGAGGTGTTAAAAAGGTGCTTTGTTGAAGACATTTACGGAGTAGAGTACCTACTCGTAACTATAATTTATTTTTGCTACAATACCAATTAGTAGTAGTAATAGCTACCTGTAGAGTCTCTAGTTTCATTACTGGCGATGTGTTCCCATTTAAGGAAGGCTATGTCAGAGTCGTATCGAATCTTACGCAGAACGTCAGGCACATGGTTACCTAGTATCAGCCACTTGTACTTCATCATGAAGTGGGTTTTCTTAACCTAGAGCGGATTGACAACTTGTTATTAGAGATTTTTTTATAAATATGCTAGAAATAAAACGGTATCTGTGAAAGATGTGATCAGCATGTATAAAAAGAAAATTGAATAATAATTTATATTACTTTCTTGGCTGTACTTCTCATATTTAGAGAAAATCATATTTTATACATATTAAACATACATAAAATTGGAGAGTCTGTTTGTAATGTCAAAGTTACAGCTTTTTACTACATGCTATACGGTACATATAAACAAAAAAATAAAGAAAATAAAAAATACTGTCTTTATATTTGCTCCGGCTAATCTCAGAAACGGCTTGACCGATTTTGACGGGACTTTCACTGGCAGATAGCTGATGTTATAAGAAGTAACTTAGGCTACCTTTGTTTAAGAAAAATAATTTGCGTCTACGCGTGCGAAACTGCGAGCAGCAGATTGTTATTAAATATCATTCACAGTCTTTAAGAGCGCATAACCTAAAAGTTGGCAACGTCGCTAATAAGTAGCTGTCAAATATTTACTTGTTTTGATTAATTTGGCAATATTACTGAATGGAAATATGATATAAACTAAAATATTGATTATAAAGTGCAAATATCGTGACACCGAATATTTAGTTTTAGTTATAAAAAAATATTTGGAAACCTTCCAAATGCCTTTTTTACACCTAAAATGGTTACAAAATCAAATTCAGTGTTATAATTGCAATTCATTATTAATATTCTAGTTCGCTAGTTAGCCACATTTCATATTTCCATACAGTAATATTGCAAAATTAATAAAAACAGCGAAATATTTGACAGCTATTTGCGACGTTGCCCACTTTCAGCATAAACGCTCTTAACGACACAATACAAGACGTTAGCCTGCTTTTCTATAAGCTATTAATAGAGACCAATCTCCAAACTATTATTTATAGCCTGGTTTCTTGTGTATGAAACTCTTATCTATTCACTACGCTGTTATCTTTAATTAACTTTATAAAAGATGAAATTAAATTATTGAATGAAATTTCAGTCATAAACACTAAAGTATCTAAAACCTTTTTAAACATAGGCATGTCGTCATGTGCATGAGTCATGTAAAGAACTCCTTGTAAATACTCATGCCGAATGTGGTCCAGTATGGCCGGGTCACAAGAGACAGTAGCTGTCATCCCATACTGTGAGAGTTGACGAATGAACTTTATTTGATCTGAAACAGAATAAATTTATGTCAAGGTTGTAGAAAAGGAGTAAAAGATTATTTTCATTATAAAGAAATTCTTTTCCGCTTTTTCGGACACAAAATGATTCACAAAAATTTGGTGTTTGAATTTCACCATATTTATGTTAAATAAAATTCTTTTACGATGAGTCAAACCTTATTGCAGTCTATTTTAATTAATTAACAATCTAAGCTGGCCATATTTCGGGAAAAAAATGTGTTAACGCCATTTGTGATTTCTTCATATTTTTTTTATTTTAAATATGTTTATATGGCGTCACTTTTTTTCAGATCTGATGGCCTGTTTTAAATTAAGCATCAACCTCCATAGTGATTAATTTGACATTTTATTAAAAAAAGTAAAGCCTTTTTGCTCACGTGTCTTTTGGCGTCTGAATGACATTGACAGGGTTTGTTGTTGGTAAACATTTGTGAAGTTGCGCCGCAGTTGTATTAAAAAAACAAGATTTATTTCCGATTGTGGCCACACGCCATATGATCCTGTACCGTAATAGGTAGAATAGACGATGTATATTTAGTAACCTAATCCGCTTAACTGTTCTTAAATAGTCATAAAGAACCCTGTAAGAAATTGATACGTGTTTCACCTCTCAACGATGCATCAGGATGACGATTGACTTGTTGGGAACACGACCACGACGTGTTGCCACGTCAAGCGTCGAGAGCAGTGTGAGCCACTTGAGAAGGGCCTCGTTGAGAGGTGAAACACGTGTCGATTTCTTACAGCGTTCTTTATGACTCTTTAGGAACAGTTAAGCGGATTAGGTTACTAAATATACGTCGTCTATTGTATTTTATAATGGATTTTCGCAAAGTCACGCCTGAGTCAATTAACTACCGTAATAGGTATTTATTTTGTGTTTGTAAGCGGTTTTTGTCTCTTTAATTTACCTGAAACTTAAAATATTTAACTCAATATGACCTTACTCACCTACTGGGGACCAACATGCCAATACAATAATGCTACTGACAACTTTATGCTTGAAGAATTCTACCACTGCCTGTGCCAACATCTTTCCAACATAGCTTTCTATTTCTAACCATTTATACCATGTTTAACTGGTACAATGGCAAACTTCAATGTTAAATATAATTTTAGAACTGAATAATTGTTTGCAATGTTTGATACATTAAAAAACAAACAACGTTGCAGATCTAATTTACTTATTCAATAATAATTTTAGTAAAGCTGGTATATACTTTTGCTACTTTTATTAATTAATTAGTTCGAAGTGGTTTGTACCCACTTGTAAATATGTATATTTGCTTATCCAATGACAAATTTGTAACATCGCACATATAAAATGACTATGGTGAAAACCTAAACATGGAGATATTTGATTTTCTTTCACAAATAACTGCACATGAACAAAACACCAGTACTGAAGTTTAAATAATTTATTTCTGTTTATTTATTGTTTCGCCAGTACCGCTGCATACAAAATGCGTTTGCACAGCAATTTGGGCGTATCCACGGCCAAATGATAGGGTTCTGGCAAATAACCACCTACGGTAACGACCCCCTTTGTGACTCACTAAATAAAACAAACCTTTGTTTGAGCCAATGTATTTATTTATATATGAATGTGGAATAAATAAAACTAAACTAAATTTTTGACTAAGAATAGATTAATAATACTTATATGAACACGGGCACGGAGAGGGAGGGAGCTCCAAGGGTTTTGGCTCTAAGGTTATAGGTACTGGAGGGGCCACCATATAAGCTGTCATAGGATATCCAGGGGGTGGTGATGGTGGTCCATAGCATGATGGCGGGGGAGGGGGCGGAGGAACGAGGGAAATAATCAGCGGTGCTGCTGGAGGCACTGCAGGTGGCATGCAGAACGGCGCTGGTGGAGGCGCCGGCAGATACATAGGCGCCGGTGGAGCCGGTGGAAACATCAGCGATGGTGGCGGCGCTGGTAGCATGAAAGGAGGTGGTGGTGCTAACATCATTGGAGGAAGAGCTGGCAAACACATTGGAGCAGGTGGAGGTTGAGATAAGCACAGTGGAGCTGGCGGAGGAGCGGGCAGCATCAATGGCGCTGGCGGAGGCGGCAACATCATTGGCGGCAAGCAGACTGGAGCAGGAGCAGGTGCGGGTAGGTACATTGGTGCCTGAGGGGGAGCCGGCAGCATGAGGGGAGCGGGGGGCGCTAGCAGGAACGGTGGCAATGCCCCACATGGTGGTGGTGCAGCTGGCATCAGCATAATCGTTGGAGGTGGCGCCGGCAGCTCTTTGCAGCATAGTTTCTTTTCTTTAGCTGAAATTAAGTAACATAGTGTTAAATATACAAAACTATAGTTTATTATCACTTGCTTCAAAAATGGTGAAGGAAACCATCGTTAGGAAACCGGCTTGCCCGAGAGATATTTCTCGACGGCATGTGAAGCCAAATCAGAGGCCCATGGGCGGCTTTAAAACTCTGACACCAGGTTAGTGACTAACCACACAAAAAGAAGATTTGAATATTCTCATAGAGGTTTCGACTAAATACATACCGAGCAGCTTGGTAGTAAGAAGCGGCTTCAGCAACCTGTAAAATTGTAAATATGTTACGATTATGGTTGGACATATTGTTAGTAGCTTTTGACCATCACGAAGAATTACTTACGAAGCCAGCACTGCTTTTTGGCATTCTTTCATCTCCTTCAATGCCTCGAGCTGTAAGAAGAACAAACATCGTTAATGTATGCTTATGAAAATACGTGTGCGTATGAATATAATGTATGTTACTAAATTACATTTTGTTCAGGTTTTTTTAAAATGCTATAACGTTTAACTATTTCAATTTACCATAAAAAAACCTAATTTTGCATTAAACCGTTCACTATTTTTTCGTTTACGAAAATTTCACAAAATTTATATAAAACCTTACCAAGCATAGTCCTTTCTCGTCACAGGCGATGACGTAACATGAAGAGATCAGCAAGATCCCTATGGAGGACCAAAACAGTTTTTGACCCCCCATGATCAAAGTTCACAAAAACAATCTCAAACAAATTATGGTTAAAAAATAAAATTCTATTCGTATTTAAAGAGATCCTTATGACATCCAGCAGTTTCTACGTGATTATCGTTATTAATTTTATCTAGAACTTATGTAATATTGATAATAGGGAAAGTTTAAACTTGGAGCCTTTGTCCTGATTAGATGAAACGTGTTGATAAAGCACGATGATTCTTATTTCAAACTCTTATCTTCAGTGATATCATTTGAATATAGATTAAGTTATATGACTAAAAATAAATGTGGGTTTTGCAATATAAATGGCTGGCAGTGATTTTAAAATTATTAAACGCCTGATAAAGTTGATTAAATTGGTAGTGATGTAGTTATATATGTAGTTTACATAGTATGTGGGTATAATATGAAATTATTACTCATGACAAATAATTTTTTGCTTGGAAATTGTAAGTCGGGTCAAGCATACGTGCGGGAAAGTCCGAAAGGGATACCGTGGCCCCAGGCAACGTACAGGCAACACTGAAGGAACACGGGTGGGTTTTAGTCAGTAAGAGTCTGACACGCCCTCCCGCTCCGCCCAGGGTGGGAGAAGTTATTTGGTAATTTCCTACGCTAAAAAAAAAACCACACGTACCTACCTATAATTTTTGAGTTACCTACGTTTCTTCATGCGGTTATCTTCATCTTTGGTATGACTTAGGTATTTATTAAGATTGATAGAAAATCAATGGAACGTGCAAAGGGTCGTCATATATAACATTTCTAAGAAAAAAAAAAGTTTATACTAATGACACAACTCCTTACTCCTTACTGGCGACAGTGAGATTTAGGGGGCTGACGCCCGATCTCCCCAAGTTCCAAGTTCCCCAAAGCTATTAATTAAAAGTTGTACGACTCTGTCTTTACCGAAATCGTGAATGGTACAGCCGCCGAATCAACACTTACGTACGTATTGTTTTTGTTATTTATTTATTTGTTATTATTAATTTAATATTGCTTGAAATACCCAATGGGTTAATAAAACGTGTTTTTTTCATAGCAATTTACGCTAAATTTATTAAATATTACTAACATTAAGCAATACTGATAAGTGATATCACATAAACAACATGTTCCTTTTGATCATAACTCTAAGGTTATATGTGTTCCAAAAATAAATAGTTTCGAAGATAATATAACACTAGACTCTCGATGTGTGTATCTAAGTTTCAAAGTTAAGAAAATGCGACGTTGTCATAGTGTTTTTAATGGACAAAAATTGACTGAATTAAATGTTTTACATAAATAATCGTGACTTTTTCGAATTATTTTGTAAGAAAAATGAAAAAAAAATATTGATGAATAATTCATATGCCGTAGTAATTATACATAGAGAAAATATATTTTACAAAATAAGGTTAACTAGCTGTTACCCGCGACTTCGTCTGCGATCTAGGATGAAAAGAAGCCTAGATGTCCTTCTCCAGTTAAAGGTCAACCCCTGTGCCAAATTTCATCTAAATCCGTTCAGCTGGTTTAGCGTGAAGCCGTAACAAACAAACTAACTTACTTTCGCATTTATGATATTGGTTAGGATTTTTACTAGTAGTACTGATTTTATTAACCGACTTCCAAAAAATAGTATTTATGTTTTTTATTTTTTATATTGTAACATTTTTGGACACGTCAGTACGAGGATTGGTCAAGTTTGAACTTTAGAAATATATTAATTTTATGTTTTGGGAACGTTTAGAATTAATGTATGAAAAATCATTTTGAGGAGCTTGGAACTTGCGGACATCGGGCATCACCCATTTAGAGAACCAGTTTTAGTAATGTTTCAAATGAAAGCAAAATAACAACAGACAAATTCGTTAAAGTAATTTTCTGCATTTTTCATTAATTACTAAAGGAGTGAATTTTGCTGAAATTGAGAAACGATGTAATGATTTCATTTTCTTCTAAATAGTCTGACGGACATAGTAAGTAGACGGCCTAATATGAAAGAAATATCGTGAAGTGGACTTATACCATTTTGAAATCACTAAAGACTCCCGTTGGTAGAACAATTTCCATGAAATTTTCATAGAAGTTGTTCTTCTAAAGTCGCGTCGCACCTGTCTACGGAGCCTTAACACGTAATGAGCAAGCGTGTTGAACAATGCTTATTCGTTATCTCCATGAGAGTCTTCTTTCCCTTGACCCTAGTGGTTCAATAACGGTTTAATATTGTTTATATCTGAAATAACTTTAAAAAAGGCATACACATATACGAGTATTAGGTGAATTTTAAAGAAGTTGCATTTTTATACTAACATTTTCTTAATTTATATAACAACCACGAACACGAATGTCTTAAAATTTTGATGCTTGTTTAAAAACTAAGTTAACGTAATATGCCACTTAGATTAAGCGACAAAAATAAGTTTTGGCTAAGTAAAAAAAAATAGTGGTCTTTTCTACTAACAAAATGAGGAGTAATTTTTAAGGTATTTTTATGTTTATAAAACTATAAGTAATAAGGTTTTTTTACTATTGGTAGTTGTCTATGATGGTCATTATTCGATATAATACCAAGCAATTGATGAATATTTTAAATCATAGAAGTGACGAGGTTTTCTATTTTTGAGAAAAAAAAACGCCAATTTCATAGGTGGGCACCCAATATTTGAAAGAGAAACATTATTCTATGAAACGTTTCTGTTCCATGCAAAACATATACAGGTGGCACGGACATCCACGCGAAAACTGTTACCATGGATTCAGTACATGATTCTGAAACCCGCTGCGATGAAATCTTCATCGGTTATTAAAAAAAAAACTGCTATTTCATAGAAAAGTGCAATACCTACGTGGTTAAAATGTATGGAACAGCTGATTTTCTTTTAAATAACCGACGAAAAATTTCAACGCAGCGGGTTCAGAATCATGTACTGAATCCATGGTAACAGTTTTCGCGTGGATGTCCGTGCCACCCTTTATATAACCTTAGTTTTTGTTTACACTAAACCTCTTAAGGGGTCATTGTACTCATCATTATGAACAACTTTCGCTATGGGACCAACGCTGAAATCGAGAAAAAAAATCAGCTGTTCCCTACATTTCGACGAGATATGCGAATATAAATGTAGGGAACAGCTGATTTTTTTTCGCGATTACAGCGTTGGTCCCATAGTGAAAGTTGTTCATATTCTCCACGACCTTATTTGTATACCTGCATTCTAGCAAATAAATTATTTGATTTGATTTGATTTGATTTGATGAGTACAATGACCCCTTAAGAGGTTTAGTGTAAACAAAAACTAAGGTTGTATATATTTCCTACTATAATAATATTATAAATGTGATCATCATTATAAACCGAAGCATGTCACTGATAGGCACGGTACTATGTCCATCCGCACGTCATTTATAACTTGATATCCGGCTAGTGCTAAAGACCGTTCATTATAACTTGTCTCTTGCCGTCAAGTTGGCACCATTGCTTGTGAAGCTGTTTTCAATACTAATAGAGTTCAAAATGGCGATTGACAGAACAGTACTACTAATAACATGACTGCAAAATTCAGTGCTACCAATTGCGTCACGGGACCAATTATATTGAACGCACATGGATCGTAAATGGATCATTTGGCGCTTGAATGACAGTGGCAAGGGTTGGTGGTATTTATTTTTGTGAAATTGTATGGAAAACCGGCCAAATGCGTGTCGGACCACGCACAATCAAGGTACCCTGTAGGTTTTGATTTATTTGCGAGTATCAAAATATGTCGCTTAAATGGCCGTAGTATTTTGTTATTGCGTTGACTTAAATAATACCAGCCTGTTACTGTCCCACTGCAGGGCAAAGGCCTCTTCTCACACAGAGAAGGCACGAGCATTGATCACCACGCTTGCTCAAGACGGGTTGGAGATTTCAGACTTATATTAACTACAAGTCCAGGTTTCCTCACGATGTTTTCCTTCACCGATGTCAGTAATGTCCAAGATAAACTCAGAAAGTACATATGAATTGAAAAAGTCACATTGGTACTTGCCCGGATTTGAACCCACAACCTCGCGTTGACTTAGGAGCTTGTTTTTTTTTTGAGCTGTATTTGACCACAGACCTACGTATTTAGATAATTTCAATTTGATACCTTCACACTTTCCTGAGAATAAGGGTCTTGACATACTGACAGCCGAATGGACAACGAAGTGATCTATATTATATTAATTTAGAATAATATAATAAGGGTTCCATTTTATCTTTTTGGGGCACGGAACCGTAAAAACAAGATGGCGGTGTTAGTTCCGATTTTTACCAAGCGCCATTAGATCCGTGCATCTACTCAAGTACATGTCGATGTTGTGTGTTATCTGTAATGCTCTACTAGATGACTACAATAATACCAGCCTATTACGGTCTAACCGGGCAAAAGCCTCTTCTCATACAGAAAAGGCACGAGTATTGATCACCACGCTTGCTCAAGACAGGTTGGCGGTTATGTTTATCCTTCACCAATGGCAGTAAAGTCCAAGACAAATTCAGAAATTACATATAAATTGAAAAGTCACATTGGTACTTGCCCAGAATTTAACCCACAACTTCGTGCATGAGAGATGAGGCCGCCATCACGACCCTACAATGATTAGGTACAATATAAGTATGCTAATAGCGTATTACTTCATAGAATTAACAATCGACAGTAGCAGATTTTTTGGTTATTATCTTACTACTTTTCTGTATGTCTCAAGACTAGGGTCGAATGCTTCTTGCCTATTGTGACAGATGGTACCGAGATCTGGAAATTGATAATTGGGTTCGTCCACTAATTCAAAATTTCAGCGTGCAATGGGGCGGTGCTCGGAGTTTCCTTAAATAAAACGAAATTGTCTGGTAAAGAACTGGAGCCACCGACATAACCTGCAGGGTTAGCATGCTGAAGTAGCAATGTGGTGGCTCTGTTTATGGAAGCGACAATTGCTAGAGCATATGAGTCCTGGAGTGGAAATGACGTATTGTATAGCATAGCGTGCTTCCCAGCTAGATGTATCACATTAAAAAGATGGCTGGGAAAGACTGGATGAGGAACGCGGAGAACCGGGTGTTGTGGTGCACCTTGGAAGAGGCCTATTTTCAGCATCGATTGATTATTAGTTGTTTAAAACAATTGACAATTCAAAGACGTGTTTAATCATTGATATTGTGAGATAGCGAGACAATGATGTTTTCAATACAGATGTCTTTATATACCGGTGCCAAAATAAATTAAGGGTTTTAACAAATCAGCAATCGTAACAAGATGGTGGGTCAAGTATACAGTGTAAGGAGCATTAATGTCTTCGTGGTCTTAGTAGGATTTGTAAGTATATAAATTTTTTGTAATTCCCTATTTATTTTATAAGTCTAAGTGGGGTAGAATTTGTTTGTAAGGTTCTTGAACGTTATAGAAAGATTTTTTTTTCAAAGTCAAGTAAAGTTTTCCTTCCAGCAAGCAGTGTATGTTAAAACAAATTTTCAGTAGCTATAAACGCAGGCTGGCTTTTAAGATTGGGGTCCTGAAAATTTAAATACCTATACAGGGTGGCAGGGACATCGACGCGAAACTGATACCATGGATTCAGTACATAATTCTGAATGCCCTTGCGTAGAATTTTATCGTTGGTTATTAAAAAAAAATACTGCTGTTTCATAGAAAAGTGCAATACCTACGCGGTCAAAATGTATGGGACAACAGATAAAAAAAAAAATAACATACGTAAAATTTCAACGCAGGGGTGTTCAGAATCACGTACTGAATCCATGGTATCAGTTTTCGCGTCTGTCTGTATGTCCCTGCCAGCCTGTATAGTTTTAAATCAAAGAACTCTAGATTTGTATTTCTACCAGTTTCAACCAATAACGCTTTAAGATCGTAAAAACAGAAATTGTTTCATTGTAGGTAGGTATTTTATAAGTAACAAAACGACGCATCGTTTTGTTAAAAGTCATCATATATGAGAAGTGATTGTAAGTTTAAGCCCATTATTATATGTACACTTAATTTAGTTCCGTTTCAGTACCTTCATTTATAGTTATGATAATATCTCTTATATTTCAGATATCGTCATCCTACTGTATAAACTCGGGGTTGATAGCGGAAATGAAACGTCTGAAACCTATGCTCTTCAAGAAGTACTCACAGAACCCACCAGTGTTCCTAAACGTAAAGTCTGAAGGCCAGCTTGTCACAGGAGAAGTGGTACATAAGATACAAGCGAAGCCGCCGCCGTTGACGATGAAATCAATGAAGTTGACCGGGAGGTCTTCTCGGTCTATATGGCCTGTGCCGAAGTTACCTCTTACACCCCATCTTCTGCCTCTGTTCCCACAGACGCCTCTCCTCCCGATGTTCCCCAATTGGCTACCGCAACCTACAAATTCTGTCTTCCCTGTCAAACTAAGCCCCTTATTAAAGTTATCCCACATGTTGCGCTGGCGCAATCTTAACGCTCAGATTCATGAGAAACTCTTGGAGCTGAATCATAAGAGCTCCTTGACCCCCGCCGAGTATATTAGATTTCAGAAATTATTGTTGAAGTATTAATGTTAATTACTCGCCCTTCAAGTTAATTAGATAACTGACGATATTTTACGCTACAGTATGCGATTGTCGCGCGAGTACGCGATTGTCGCGCGAGTACGCGATTGTCGCGCGAGTATGCAATTGGCGCGCGAGTATGCGATTGTCACGCGAGTATGGGATCGTCGCACTCTTCTCGCGCCATCAATCCAGTCACGTGTGTCCGTCATTATTCAGGTAAGCGATCGTGTAATCGCGTATTCGTGCTGCAGTCCCTTTTGATTAGGACGCAGGGTTACACCCAGTTTTCTAATCGTCGGTTTTAGTCTGAATCTGATTTTTTTTAAATGCAATGTTTTTTTTTTCTATGCAAAACTATTTTTTTAGGGAGAAATAATGCTCGAAATAAATGTATCATTAATGTGTAAAATTTATGTTTTTTACGTATTTTTTGTAAAATAAATTATAGATTAGATGCAATACCTATCGTTTTTCTTATCATCACCGTCCGCGTCTACGTTTTTTCACATTATCGGACAGAGCGTCGTAGAGCGTATGATTATTATATTTCATCATTTTGTCAATAACAGAACAAGTCTGGATTTGTGCTTGATTTATGGCAAACGGGACGCCCCTACTACGCTTTGGAATGGGCAACTAGCTTCATCTTTCTGACTGACCGACCTCTTGACAATTCAAAAGTGCCTGTAATTGGTTTATTTGAAATAAATCCTTGAGTTTGAGCTTGAGTTAAGACTTAAGCAAAATTTACAAAATGTACTAATTTAGTATACACCTCTTTTTACGAGAAACCGATATTATAATGTAGATTGGAAAAGTATAATTAAAAAATTAAAAATCTTTAATACAACCTTACATACAAATAACAACCTTACATATTAAACATTATGATCTATTTGAGCTTGTTCTTCTTAGCGTTGGCCACGACGGCGTTGAGACCTCGCACGATCATGTCCTTGACCTTGGACAGGTAGCTGATGAGTGGGTAGGCGAAGGGCCGGTCCTCGGTGCGGCAGGAGAAGCAGGGCTCCGGCCGTCGGGGAAGCAGCAGCGATTTCTTTAACAGGATACTGCTCTGAAAGAGGAACAAACACGTTACAATTATTATTTATCACATAAGTACAGTACAACAATTTTCTTAATATCCCTCGGCAAACTTTGTGTTTCGTCAGTCATCGAATTTCTATCAGTTGCACTTGGTAATTATGGTTGACGGCAACGCGGGTGCAGCGGTAGGAGTCAATACGTACAAGCACCAAGTGCAAAGGGCAACTGATAGAAATCCGACGACCGACGAAACACGAAGTTTGCCGAGGGACATTAAGAAAATAGTTGTACTGTATATTAGAGAGACAGGAATGGAGAAGGTCTTTACCAAATGGCAAACGGACATACAAAACATAAAGAAACGCCAGTTCGACTAAAAGGCTAATAATAAATAATAAGTACTGTCGACTGCCTCGTTGGTCTTTTGCTGTGAATGAGGGCCTGGATCCGATTCCCAGGTCGGCCAAAGTGTTATTGATTTTTCCATCTAGAAGTTCTCAGTAGCAGCCCGGAGTCTGGATTAGTGCCCGGTTGATGGCAATAGGCTCGCCCCCTATTACATGGGACTTAAACATAACTGGCAAAATATGGGTGAACTGCAGGTACACCTTTGCCCAACTCTTCAGGAAAACAAGGCTTGATGTTATGTAAATAATAAGTATATTCGTACTAGAGACACGTTCGTGTGCTGGTATTCAGCTACATCTTGTCATCTGACTGCAGGATGTATCTGATGCCATTACTCCACCCGGATGTTCACTCCACGACTGTTTAAAGGCCTCTTCAGTCGCACAACAGTTGTTGCTGCAGCAACAGTGGTTGATATGTTGTGTGCCTTTTAGTCTGTGCTAAATAAATGTAAGTATGGTCTTTTTTTCTTTCTTTGACAGTACTGAGCTCGATTTTCTGTCATTGGATGCTGTTAAAATCCTTATTTTTATAATAAAAAATGAAATTGGTCAAGTGTAAATGTACTTTCTTGGCACAGTCAATCCAGTAACTTTTGGTGGACATTTCTTTTAGCAAAAATCTCGACAAAAAATCGGTAAAATAACAAATAAATTACTACTGTTTTTAATCATGTTCACATACAAACTATTTTAAACGAACGTGCCTATTTTCATGATTTTAGCGCCATGTTACAACATAATATATGACAGTTAGTATAAACAATTAAACATAGCTATAGTATCGAATACTTTTTTATTTACACATGTTAGGTGTAGTGTAGAATACAGTAGAAAAGACGAAAAAATCTCCACACAAATTAAAAGATTGGCAGATGACCACATCTCCCAATCTTTTTAACTACAAGTTTTTGGTAAAATGGCCTGATGCAGTAAAATCCTACACATATTGCTTCACTCAAATGTAGATTAGATGTGCGAAAATTGTTTACACTTTTCTCCTATGGATGTTACCTTGGCCAAAAACAACAGAGGCAAGAAACAAAAACAAATATCAAACCTCCACAACAGTCAAGGCAGCCACAGCGATCACCGTCCACATGAGAAATCTTCTTAACTTCATTCTCGTAGTACAACTTGACTGCTAGGTACACCACTACGCTGCAGGCATAGCAACTACTATACACCCACTGCATGTCACAGCCTAACTGGTAGAACCTTATACGACGCCAATCATGCAGTAGGTGAACAATCTGCGTGAATGAACACGTAAGATAGATAAGATGGTCTGACATCTCGTTTCTTTGTGATTATTTTAGTAATGTGACCTTGTAGAGAAAGGAACTTGGATTGACTGTGGGGTTACCATCCTTCTTAGGTTTTATGGATTGTTTTTTTGAGGCATTATGTATGCAATCTCTAATACAAGATCTGACAATAGATGTTGAAGCAATTTGGTTTGGAATTTGCAAGGATAAATATTTCTGAAAATCGTGATTCAAAATTGGTGAGTGACTGCAGTAACCGGATAGAAACTGGTGGATTATAGATCTATTTAATAATCTTACATCCCAACCTAGGTGGACTGACGACCATAAAAGGCGGCCGCGAGAGTCTGGTTTGGGAAGGCGAAACACCTGGGGGCCTACCAGCACCTCTAAACCAGTATTATTTTAATATTACTTTAGTGTGGTAAGGAGATGAAGCTCTACATAACGTAAAGCTGCACCTCTTTCCCCCCTACACTGTAATAAATGGAATGAACATTATCAACTCTTCTCAATTGTCCTAAACAAAGAACCAACAGATGGAAACTCTACTACCAACCGATTTTGTGCTGACTCCGCTGGAATCGCAAGCGCCGATGTTATACGTGATCAATGGCAGTTACGTTCAGCGGCTAAAATGTCGTGACAGTGCGCAAGAGGCGATATGTGTCGGTACGTGGCGGTAGCACTCTTACTGGTTCGTACCTTAGTGATTGATAACGAGAATATCTTAGATATTGATATGGGAAGTGGAACTTTTGGTCCCGATTGTGTGATGTGCTTTGATTGTGCAATTTGTAAAGATATCTGTGTTGTTTTATCTTAAGGTTCTGGACAACGTAGTTGTGAAGGTTTTTTTGAACCGTGTTTATAAGTTAAGGTTTTTTAAGTTAGGAGGCACTTCCTTCAATTACGTAATCAATTACTCAAATATTAAAGCATAATTTTTATTATATATTTTTTTTTTTTTATCAACAAGTTGCACTCAAACACACATTACGTCAACAACGATTACATAGCTATAATATTTTAAGTTTATAAAAGTTTGTGAATTAATTGGTAATTCGAAGGTTGGATCATTTATGGATTCATTTATTGGATCTATCAGCATATAGAATGTCATGACTGTTTTTTGAGATCCAAAGTTAAAGCTGAAATATTTCAGAAAATAAATATTATAATACCTACCAAAAAATGTATCAAATCAAATTATTAGGAAGTGCTTCAAAATTGATATTAAAACGAAAGGAAGTCCAATGTTAGGGACATTAGACTTGGTGAATATTTGATGAATTTCAGTGGAATTTGTGTGCGAATTCTTATTAAATATTAATACCGTTTCAGGTAAATTACATAGCCGGCGCTCCCCCGCCCCTCCGCTTGACAATCGACTGCTCCGATGAAAGGGTAAGGTAAATTATACCAACATTCTACAAATAATTAATATTAACAATAGAAGGACGTTGTAGTTTTACACTTCTCAACATACGATTTTTTATCAACATTATTATTTTCATCACAATGTAAATGCAATTTAGCTTAAGTACCTATCAACAGTTTCGTAGGATTCCAATATATATAACTAGCTGCGCCCCGCGGGTTCACCCGCATCAGTTTCGATCCCGTGTGAATATCGGGATAAAGAGTATCCTATGTCCTAACCTAGGACACACAAACAAACAAACTCACTTTCGCATTTATAATATTAGTTAAGAGCGTTTATTCTGAAAGTGGGCAACGTCGCAAATAGATGTCAAATATTTCGCTGTTTTCATACATTTGGCAATATGAAATGGTGGTATGGAAATATGAAATGTGGCTTACTAGCGAACTAGAATATTAATAATGAATTGCAATTATAGCACTGAATTTGATGTTGTAACCATTTTGGGTGTAAAAAAGGCATTTGGAAAGTTTCTAAATAAGTTTTGTTATTTTCACCCATTTTTCTCATTCAAGAACATAAATACCAAATATCTGCATATTTTTACATTATAAAATCATTTTTCTACGAAGATACGAAGAAATAACAATAATTCTTATTGGAAAGTTATTATTAAATGTTCAAATAACGAATTGAAACGCATCATAGAATTTCGCGGCGCCAACCCGGCTCACTCAACGCTCTGTAATTATTGTAAACATGTCAAAGTTGTTTATGTTGAGAGATAAGTTGCAAGTTTGTGGGATTATCTAAATGTTACAAACGCTTAAACGTTCAACTAGATTAAATATTACCACTTAACATCACAAACAAAAACCACTTGACCACGATAGTTCCGACTCACAATTTTTTTTTATAAACAAAGAAACTTTTTGTTTCATAATTATTTATAAATTTTAATTAAAACTACATTAAATTACCTCTCTATTGAAAGCAGATCTATTTTTATGATTTATTTGAGAAATAAAATATAAAAATATTAATTCGCAACATTTGCGAATTGCCGCCATTTTGTTTGCAACATTCGGAAGTAACTTCCGAGTGCCATACATTCGTTTTAATGCTTAAAATGTTGATAGTATGGCATACTTTATTGCTATCTCTGTCTTTTGTGCTCACAATACCACAAGAACGATAGAGATAGGGCGCTTAGTTTCATAGATAATCGCAATAAACTTGGACCATAATCTACCCTTCGTAGCACAGCAAGTATCAGTAGATTATGACTTCTGTCATGCCGTAGCACGGAGGTTATCATTGGAAGGGATAATCAATATTTTAGTTCACTAGTTAGCCACATTTCATCTTTCCATACAATAATATTGCAAAATTAATCAAAACAGGTAAATAATTGACAGCTATTTGCAACGTTGCCAACTTTTAGGATAAGCGCTCTTAACATCAATAATACCACTGACCGATTACTGGACCTGTGTATTGCCATAGTCACTACTCATTGGCAACACATTTATCAGTGGTAGGTATCACAACAAGAGTCTTGACTAGTCATCGGTGACCCCAGATAAGTATTTACCTCGACAAGTTAACTGCTAGGAATGGTGAATGGTGGAGACTAGTTTGTTGCTCGCCCTGGCTTCGCACGGGTAGCACTAAGTACTTATCTACGGCGCACCTACCTACCAGTCTACCTACCCTACCCTACCTATCTACACTAGCTACCCTACCTACCTACCTACCAGTCTACCTACCCTACCCTACCTATCTACACTAGCTACCCTACCTAGCTACCTACCAGTCTACCTACCCTACCCTACCTATCTACACTAGCTACCCTACCTACCTACCTACCTACCAGTCTACCTACCCTACCCTACCTATCTACACTAGCTACCCTACCTACCTACCTACCTACCTACAGTACAAATATCGCTATAAAAATAGGGGTTGGTGGTAGAAGGGAATTTAGGATTGTATGTATTTTGTAATGCCGAAAAAAAAAAGTAGTCCTAAAAATTTAAATACAATTTTTGGGGTGGACCACCCTTATCCCTTATGAAAAATAGTTTACGTCCTATTCTCAGACCTACTGAAAATACACACAAAATTTTATTAGAATCGGTGAAGCCGTTTCGGAGGACTTTTGTTAGACACACTGTGATACGAGAATTTTACATATTAGAAGATTACACGAATCGTGTTCTGTTTCAGGTCCCGTACGGGTCCGCATTCCGTTCGTCCACCTACAACAGGAACTCTCGCTTAGGCGTCGACTCGTTCTGCAGCCTCATCCACAATGCGTTCCCAAAATCGGTTCAAGACGGCAAGTTCATACTCATCGAACCAGAAGACCAAACAGGATACAGTGACACACAAGTACCTATATCAATCGCCCCACCAAAAGGCTTCATACCAGGGCTAGGAATACCAAAGTTAAAGATCCCGAAACTAAGAATACCATCACTGAATATACCAATATTAAAAGAAAATCCCGGTCCGTTCAAGCCTCCCAGAATAGGTTCGCCGATGACATCCACAGCAGTAATGAGAATAGGAGAAGAATCCAGTGTAGAGAAGATGGAGAAGTTCAAGAAGGGCGTTCAGAAGATGCTGCACGTCGTCAAAGTGTTGGGGCAGATTGACCAGTATCTGTCGGAGAGGACGCGGATCATTGTTGATAAACTTACTAAGGCTTTCGCTGAATAATATAATTTAATGTATTTCTTGTTTCATTGGAATATCTACTCCCACTATATTTCGGCATTTATACACTGTTAAAAAACCGGCCAAGTGCGTGTCAGACCACACACAATGAAGGGTTCCGTAGTTGGGATGAATTTATCCTAAGAACAAACTTAACATTGTAGTTGAAAAACATGTTCTTCCTTATGGAATGTATGGTAGATCATGTTTTTCAAATTTAAGTTGGTTGATCATTACTCGTTAACCTGTGTACGGCCTACTTAGCTCTGATAGCTTTCCTTTTAATTTCGTTATATAAATTACTGCTGTGAATTTTTTCACAAATCCAAATACAACCATTTAGCTGGCAGGGGGGGGGGGGGGTCACACTTGACTCTAGCAATTTTTTTTAGTTGAAAGGTTAATATTTCGCAAACAGATCCTTGAATCCAAAAATGGTTTTCACAAACTCACAATTTTTTTGAACGACCTTTCTAACGATACCAAACATTCCTAACATTACGTGTAGGGGAGGTACAATAAAAAAAAAATCTTCTTTTTATTTTACCACTTTGTTGTTATGATTAATATTTAAACATATGCCAAATTACAGCTTTCTAGTACTAACCGTCTCTGAGCTCAGCCGCGGACAGACAGACGGACAGACAGACAGACAGACGGACATGGCGAAACTATAAGGGTTCCTTGTTTACTACGGAGCCCTAAAAAGGCATTTGGAAAGTTTCCAAATACTTTTTTTTACATCTAAAACGATATTAGTTATTCATTTCATAAGTTCACTAGTTAGCCATATTTCTAATTTCCATACATTAATATTGCCGAATTAATAAAAAAAGCCAAATATTTGAGAACTATTAGCGACTTTGCCCTCTTTGCTCTGCCATACGTACAAACTGTTTGAGAGACTGTTGCCGACCTGAACCGACTGACGAGCTGGTTTGAGACCCGTCAAGTCTTGCTGTAATCAAACCCTCAAACTCGTTCAACACATTGAGGATGGTTTCGAGACGGGAATGGTCACAGGTGCTGTATTCGTGGACCTGTCAGCTGCCTACGATACAGTCAACCTCAAACGGTTGTTGTGGAAGGTGGAGACATTGATCAACGATCAGAATTGTATTCAAATACTCCGAGAACTTCTCCATAACCGCCGTTTTCAGGTCCATCTTCTTTCGGAAAAAAGTCGTTGGCGGGCGCAGAAAAACGGCCTACCTCAAGGTAGTGTCCTGGCACCGCTCCTTTTTAATATACATATATACCAATGACCAACCATCCAGCCCAAACACGGCCCGCTTCCTTTATGCAGACGACCTTGCCCTCACCTCCCAAACCACCACCTTTGCGGAAGCTGAGGTCCTCCTGTCAGACGCTCTTGGTGACTTAGCCACATATTACCTCGCTAACTCACTTAAGCCCAATCCGAGCAAAACCCAGTCTTGCATATTCCATCTCCGCAATAGAGAAGCGCCCCGCAAACTTAATATCGTTTGGGGTGGGGTGCCCATCGAGCACAGCAACTCCCCTAAATATCTTGGTGTTACTCTGGACAGGTCCTTAACTTTCAACAAAAACTGTAAAAAAATCAAGCAGAAGGTGCACTCTCGCAACAGTCTTCTTCAGCGACTAGTCTCATCGAAGTGGGGTGCTTCGCCTGAGGTTATGCGGACTACTGGGCTGGCTTTATCTTTTTCTGCGGGTGAATTCGCGTGCCCCGTGTGGAGTCGTTCTGTCCATACAAAGTTGGTGGATACAGCTTTAAACGAAATGTGCGATCCTCACTGGTTGCCTAAAACCGACCCCGGTTCAAATGCTTTATCCACTAGCGGGAATAGCGCCACCAGTAGTTCGCAGAGCGGTGACAAGCTCCAGCGAAAGATCAAAAATGATCTCCGACCCACGACACCCTTTGCACGACAAAATCCTTGTGCCACAGAGGCTGAAAAGCCGAAACAGTTTTTAAAGTGTGTCGTCCCACTCATTGACGAACGACCAAAAGAGAGACCGAAGTTGTGGCGAGACAGTGCTTCCTTACCCAAACCATTCGTTCCACCTGCTGAAGATCTCCCACCTGGACATGAGTTCCCTTGGGTAACCTGGAAGTCTCTAAACAGCAGAAGCAAGGAAAATCTGTTCAGGTGGAGATTCATAGACGAGTCCGCCTTGGAGTGTAAATGTGGTGCTGTTCCACAAACGATGGGACACTTAATATCATGTCCTGCGTGTCCAGTCAGCTGCACGTTACAGGAACTGATGGACGCTAGTGATGGCGCCAAAAATGTGGCCGAACTTTTGGGCCGAGTCGATTTAGATTGCTATCGACACGCTAAGAAGAAGAATGCAAAAGTGATTTTGTTTGTTTGTGTGTGTGTCCTAGGTTAGAACATAGGATACTCGTTATCCCGATATTCACACGGGATCGAGACATAAGCGGCTGAACCCGCGGGGCGCAGATAGTTATTATTATATTGGAAACCTACGAAACTGTTGGTAGGTACACACGGCTACACATCAAGCTATACATTTCCAGAGTTTATACTGGAAATGTACAGCTTGATGTGTAGCCATGTGTACCTACCTACCTACGCACAGTTATTAAGGTCAGGTCACAGATTAATAAACGTTCAATAATAATGGCGAATATATAATTATGTTAATAAATTACACTACGTTATATATGTTTGGGTAAATGGTTCAATGCTCAGTGCACTCGACGAGTTCCACGAATCGATTTTGGGTATTTGTGCCAGTTACCATTTCTTGTTTCTTCGAAACGTGAGTATTGACAGTATTAAAGTTATTCGCTTTGTTTATTATAAAATATGACACGTACCTTCACACGATCCTTTCATATCCTTTTTTAAATGGTAGGTGTCCTCTAACATTTGAAATCATAATTATTTCTACGACAAATAAATTAGATAGGAAAATTTGGCGTTTCGAAAGACGACGTTAAATAAACAAAAAAATAATAAGGAAGAATACGAAAAAAAAAAATGAAACACATTGTTTTCATAGTATTTGTGTCCTAAAATAATCCAGTAATTAGTCAATATTACACCTATCCACTTTGCCAAATATACAATGAATATGAAATTGCAAATTAAAAAAAAACCCCGATCATATTTTATTATTTATATATATTTGTGGTTGTTTTTTGTTTATATATTTTTATTGCATATTATAATTTAACTATTGAATATAACAATGATTGTGAAAACTATAAGTGGCTTGCTTTGAACGTGTGGAAGTTTGAGTCTATGATTTAAAAATCTGACATCCTCTGACCAAAAACCTTCTTGCCTACATCATCTGATCATTTTCACCGTCTGTCTACCAACTTCTCATCTTGACCAATCCAACGAACACAAAAAGCATAGGATATCGTAATTCAGCAGTACAATACAATACAATAAAATAAATTAAATAAAACTTGTCTGTAGCATGTCTCCGACCCCTGACGAAGGGTGCCCGATGGCTGGGCAGCATACTGACCCGAAAAACCCTGATGCGCCGATGTCTGACGACAGTGTCGTCATCTCTGGGATCTCTGGGCAAATGCCTGGCTGCCACTCTCTCGACGAGTTCAGTGAAAAACTCTATAATATGGCAAGTTGTCTCACAAATTATTTACTTCTAGAAATAATATGTCACAATACACATAGGGCCGATTGCACCACAAATCGCTAAATACGTGTGGCACTAAAAAATATCCTGTTCCTGTCAATCGTTTCAAGGGGACAGAAGTTCTGTTTCTGTTTTAAATATGTTTAGAGGTAAAATATTTAGTAAATAAAACAGAAAACAAAGACAAAAAGGAGGCCTTAGCCCTGCAGTTACCCCGCAGTTAGCCCGGGTGTTACCATTGTGTGGTTCGCCCGGAGGGCACGGTGGAGCATACGGTGGAGGTCTGCCCGGCTTGGGCGGGGCACCGCCGTGTCCTCACGGAGGCGATCGGCAGCGGCGATCTCTCGCGTCCGGCCCTGGTTCAGGCCATGGTCCGGAGCGAGAGTGCATGGGAAGCCGTCACTTCCTTCTGCGAAGCAGTAATGCTCGCGAAGGAGGAGGCGGAGCGCGCGAGGGAAATGCAAGATGCGCGCCCTCGCGAGCCGACTTCCGGCCACCGTAGGCGCGGGCTTGCGGACGGTGGGCAATGGGTAGCTCGCCGTCCGATTAGGACCAGGCCCGGGTCGACGGCGCGTTGTGTTCCACGCGCGCCTCAAAGAGATGTCAGCACCAACTGACGGGGTCCATAAGGGTCAATGCCTGCCAGGGTTGCGAGTTTGTCCGAAAGGGATATCGCGGCCCCGGCACACAGGCAACGGAAGGAACACGGGTGGGTTTTAGTCAGTAAAAGTCTGACACTCCCTCTCGCTCCGCCCAGAGCGGGAGGAGTCATTTGATGATTTCCCACCCAAAAAAAAAAAAAAAAAGCCCTGCTGTTGTTAAGAGCGTTTATTCATATAATTGTTTGGATTATTTCATTTGACTGTAAGTTAATAAATCAAAACAAAATTAAAATAGATATATTTTAATTTTGTTTTGATTTATTGTTGACATAATCTACTCATTAAAGTGTTTTTATTTTATGAGTTGTATTGCAATTTGTGGTAATGTAAATTATTTTTGCATGCACTATTATATAGAATCAAGTTTTTCCAACTGAACAGACAGCTGTGCTGCTGGGAACTTTGTTGCGCCACAAATAGATGTCAAATATTTCGCTGTTTTGATTAATTTGGCAATATTACTGTATGGAAATAAGAAATGTGGCTAACTAGCGAACTAGAATATTGATGATGAAATGCAATAATTAATATCGTAACACCGAATATTTAGTTTTAGATGTAAAAAAGTGTTTGGAAAGTTTCCAAATGCCTTTTTTACACCTAAAACGGGTACAGCATCCAATTCAATATTATAATTGCAATTCATTATTAATATTCTTCTTAGCCTCATTTCTTATTTCATACTAACGAATGTGTTTTGCGAATTTGGTACTTATTACTTACTACTAGAAATTGTCCAAGCGACAGGTGTCAGGAACGCATTCACTCGACAGCCGGACTGAAGGTTTTAAAATTTTGGCGGGATCTTTTAGACTGTCAAACCTCTCGACTTAACTATTTTTCATATGGCAGGAGAACCTGGTGGCCAGCCAGAAACCTCGATGGAAGTGCGACCACCCGGAAATTACGCCGTTCACGGGAATAATTCCGGATTTGCAACGGTTTGATGCGCAGTTCTTTATGATTCACTATCGGCTCAGCCAGTCCACCGATGTCATGTCCAGAAAACTACTTGAGCAGGCGTATCAGGCGATCATTGATGCAGGTTCGCGTTTTAGTTATGCACTACTCGTATTCTTTTCAGTCGGGTGCAAATCCAAAAAAGTGTAACGGTTTTCATGGGACTTCTTTTTGTCGGATTCCTGGAGCTGAAGAAAAAAATGAGTTTTGCCGCCGAAGACTTATTTTTAGACTTATTTTTTTTCCGTATCTCAACAGAAAAAACGGAACCCTTAAAGGATCACTCGTGTGTCTGTCTGTCTGCCTATCTGTCCCAACCAATTTGCTCCGAATGTCATAGACCGATTAAGTTGAAATTTGGTACACATATGTATTTCTGTGACCCAAACACGGACGTGTAACGTAAATAAATGTTTTTTTTATATGGGTCACTTTTGGGGGGTGAATAAGAAAAAAATTGAAAAAACTTTTGCTAACTGTACGGTGTGACATATCAAATGAAATAGCTTGTTCGAGTATATCTAATATATATTTTTAATAATTTTAAAATAAACACTTGTAGACATTTAAGAAAATTGATGAAAATTAAACATTCCCCCCTTATCTCCGACTCTACTGACCTTCTATTACTACCGACCTACCGACCTAAAATTTTGAAAAACGTGCAGGGAGTGGTTCTTTAGTCATAAATTACAGGAAAACCTAAAAGAAGTTTATAGTCTTAAATAACATGGTAAATCTCTCAATATTGTGCGTAGAAACTTACATTTGCAGTTGAAATATATGGGAGAACAGGTTTTTCAACAACAATGTTAACTTCTCTTCCTCTTCGGTTAAATTGATCCCAACTAAGAAACCCTATATTGTCCGTGGTCCGACACGCACTTTTTTCAATACAATTTCACAAAAATGTTTACCACCAACCCCTGTCCAGTTTTTTATATAAAGATCAGGTACAGTACTCTCGCAGTTATTAGATAATTTATTAACTCTGATTTTGCATCACTGTCAAATAAAAACCACAGGGATATAACTATGTTCTTATAATGAGGTTGCTGTCGGGTTGCTGCCACTGACCAGTCTGTCAAAATTATCTTTATTTTCGATTCCAAAACACGAGCTTTTGGGTTGCTCCTGTCAGAGGTGAAATAACTGTGTAATGACTGTAGTATTGCACTCGATTATTTCTTACGCTGGGGCTTCATTGTCGCGTTATCGCGAACTAAACTTCGCGCGCTCTCTGTTGCTCAGCGAGACGTTGAGCAATGTAAGAGAGAGAGTGCGCGAAGTTTTGTTCGCGATAACGCGACAATGTAGCCTACATCAGTGATCCAAATTGACGATGCGACGTAGCTCAAAAGGCTGAAGTGTAAAATTTGAGTTCGTCCACTTGGACATGTCTGCTATAAGCGAATGGATCGTGGCAGACTGCGATCAAAGATGGTTATTTGGTATTAAGAAGCGTATCATCGGTGAATTGGAAAATAGGGGGGTTTTGTAAGTCGACCCACTGACCTAAAGCTTACTTTGAAATGTATGTTTTCAGGAGTTTGTCCAACCGAGCTTTCGGGCAAACGCGTAGGAGTTTTTATCGCCACTGGTTTCTCTGAGACGCACAGATTTTATTATTCATTCAGCGCAAAAGGATCAGGATTGCTAGGGTCAGTAAAATCATTTTATTATTATTTCCTTTATTTATCAGTCTCCTCCCGGACGCGTAAGCGAACGGGTGCAGAATAAAAATGTCTACCGAAGTTGTGAAGTATTCACAGTGTAACATAGTTATAAATGAGCTATTATGTTTTACACAAAATAAAATCTGTGATATGGATGAAGCGATTTCTCCGCATTAGAAATCAGTGTCACGAAGGAATTCCTTTTTACGTCTTTTTCAACTACTGTCAGAAAGGTAGCGCGACGTAAAAAAAAAAAAAATTGCCACCAGTATGTTTTGATCACACAGATGCAACAAGGTTGTCAAAAGGTATTGTGTTACTACAGTCGGAACTAAAACTAATTAAGGAAACTTATGTTACGAGTGCGTACTTGAAAACTGAGTTGAATAACATGAAATATGTATCATTATTAAATTAAGAATCCAATGTAAACAATAGGTGCTTACTTATTAGATAGCGGGCCGCCCGGTTTTTTGCATATTGATGACGCGTCCGCATCAATAAAGAATGCACCGGAGGTAGAAGCAAGAAGTGCAAAACAGCAAGTGCATAATTTGCCGTGTTCGACATTTACACAATCAACTGGTATACTGCATGAGTGTAATCCTACCGCCGCCGTCGCACCCAAAACAGCTGATAACGCGCGCTCGCATAATATAGCTTGTACGCATACAGACGCCACAATAGCAGCGACAGAACAGCTGACAGGACCGGCCGCTAATCACACCTTAATGAACACGGCTAGTGTTACGAACGTAACAAATAATGATAAGTCAACGGCGGAAATAGTTATGTCGAAAGTTGAATTGAAACCATAACCTTCTTTCTACATTAAGTAATGAGTGATCTTTGGTACAGAAAAGAAGATACAGAAATAGGACGGAGGGCATCAGAGGGAAAGCTTCAATTAAACCTGAAGATAGATTCAGACCAGCAGATCTTAAAATCCCATTGTTCGTGTCTAATCTGCACAAAAATACCTCTGAGAAGTACATAATCGAGTATATTTTCATAAAAATGAGAACAGAAAGAACTTAAAGTGCCTACGAAATGACAGTTACGAAGCATAAATTAGATGTTTTCCTAAATGATGAGATCTTGGTAAACGGTGGGACACGTCGTCGCTTTATGCCGTACAAACAAGTTTATGATGAGAAGAAAACAAATATTTCGACTGATAATGTATAGTGCCACTATGGTAACATTTAACTGCAAAAAAATACAATTGTACGTCTGTGGACGGTATAAAACAGATATGCGGTTTTGTAAATATCATTGCCTTACAGGAGACGTGACTGCTGCCCTGTGAACTGTCTTACCTGGCAGACATTCACGAAGACTTTGGCAGCACTGGGACTTCCGCGGTGGACACCAGTGAGGGGATCCCCACGGGCACACCCTTTGCAGGGGTGGCGCTCTTATGGTGTAAATCTGTATTCCAGTTTGTGTCAGTGTTACAGTTTACATGCCTACGGACTGTGATGAGAACGTACCTGAGTTCACAGACTGCCTAAGTGCGATTAGTGCTATCATTGAGGAAAGTGGTGTTGAATCTGTTTTCATTCTCGGAGACGTAAATTCACATCTAGGTGAGCGTTTTTACACTGAACTTTTGGAATTTTCTGAGGAACAGGGTAGGATATGTGCGGACACTAATAAACTGTGTTTATCGTCCGATACTTTAAGGTAAGCTTAAGTGGTGTCAAAACCATCAAGAATAGATAAAAATGGACTTAATGGCGACGCACTACACGAATAACGATTTAATTTTTTTTTGGAAGTGTGGGATGCCAGGTCTATTATTCAATTTAATAAATTGAATATTAGACCTGATATCCCAGTTCCGTCCCGTTTTTGTATTCGGGGGTAGATGTTGAAAAGTATAGACGTTTATCAAATTCGGAATTATATTTAAAATATAATTAACAGTAAATACTGATTAAGTTTACTTCAGTAAACACGTTTGTGGCACATTTATGTCACATAGGCACATTAAAAATACCACCTGCTAGCTCATTCACTGCACTATCTCACAACATTGGTTAGCACTTCACATCATAGAAAGTCACAGTTTGCGGAAGTCCTTGCTGCACAGAAAACCCTTGAAGATAACTTTTTGAGGAAGATGGGTGAGCTCGAAGCACAAATCCAGTGCGCCGGTCCTGCCAAGGATACAGTGGCAAAGATAGCTGAAGAGTTCCGCAGCTTCCGTGAGCTCATCTTTTTTATGCTTGGTCTGCTCCGAAGCCAGATCGGTGACTGTGCCAAACAAGTCGATGGCTTAGAGACCAGGCAGCGGCGGAAAGCGTTGGTTTTTCAAAGTCTTGCTGAACTCTAGAACGAGGACAGCACAGCAGTGAATCTTGTTTTTTTTAAATCAACTAGGTAGTATCATAATCACCAACAATGTTAATAACTACAATAAAATTTTACAAAATAGTTTGATAATAAAATCTATTCCAGCGGTAGCAAGACGATGATAGCGAACCGCATCTCCTACTGGCTGAACGCGAAGGGTCCGTCGTATACTTTGGACGCATCATGCTGTAGTTCGCTAGTGGCCCTCGAGTTGGCCAACCACGCCATTACAAATGGCCACTGCGATGCGGCCATCGTGGGCGGGGCTCGGATCATGCTACATCCGCACTACTCCATACATTACAGAAGGTAGGTCTGAAAGAAGTTGATCCTTCTTTGAATATAATAATATGGCCATAATCTTGTTTGGCAGTAAAATACTGAATATTACTGGTAGCAGTAGCCATTTCTAAATTCTGGTGAGTAATAGAGGTATATGTAAAGGTACACGGTGGAACCCATCGTAATTAAAACTTTTATGATAGATTGATAAAAAACAGCTGTTCTATGTAAACTTGTAATACCCACAGCTACCTACACGATAAAAAAGTATACAATTTACTCATCTTCAGTGAAGTTGAAATTAAAATTACCATCATCAAAACGATAGAGGTTGCATATTAACCGTTACAATGCAATCCTAACTAATATTATAAATGCGAAAGTGAGTTTGTTTGTTTGTTTTTTAATCAATCACGCAAAAATGGCTGGACGGATTTGGATGAAATTGGGCACACAGATAGACCATGAACTGGCTGAGAAAATAGGCAATTTTTCATCATGGGTCGCAGATGAAGTCGCGAGCAACAGCTAGTAGAATATAATTGATTGTTGTTACAACTATCTGTAATTATTCTAAATCCATAAATTAAATTAATTAATCTATTATATTACCTATACATCAATAAAAAGTATAATCCTTATTATATTGTTATTTGCAGATTGGTACCACTGAACCTTGATGGCAAAAGTAAATGCTACGACGTGAATGCGGATGGTCAGACGCTGGTTGAAGCAATCACTACTCTGTTTTTGCAGAAGTATAAACACGCAAGGCGGTAGGTCTCACACAGGTGTTGAGGCGTGTACGCACGAAAGAACAAAACATGGTGAACGCGAACATCGAACATTTGGTTTATACGTGTCGACGTAAATTCGCAAAGCGAACAGGAACACAGTACGACTTGTGTTCACGCTTAACCGCCCCGCTCTCTTTAGTAGCCATGGATTCGCCGTTGGAAGTGGTCGACAGTGAAGTAGCCACAAATTTCTCCAAACACTGTCCACACAGAACAACGAAATTGGATCGCCACAATCGTTTTTAGCGAGCACAGTGTTTGATCTTCGTTAGCGGTACGCACGTGCGACCAAAGAGATTGATGTTCGTGTTCACCAGAAGGCCAATTCTCGTACTTAAAAAACGTTCACATTCAAGTCGCAATCTGTCAAACTTGTCAACAATGTCGGTAAATTGGTTGTATTTTTGACAGATTGCAAATGAGATGCGAATGCGAACTTTCTTAAAAATTATGGGAATTGCCCCTCAGGTTCTTGTTCGTTCCTGCGTGCAAGTCTTTTCACATTGGCCTTTTTTATTTTATTTAAAATAAATTAGGAATGATTTGAATAATCATTGAGGCTTTACGTAAATATTATATCCAACGCTACAAGGGTATTTTGGCGCGTGATCAAAATCTGAACTAACGCCGCCATCTTGTTTTTTTTTCAATACAATTTCTGTGACAATTTCACATAAAGAGTCCGCGCCACCACTGAAGTCTTATGGATAATTGTGGAACTACATTTTTTTTAATGCAATTTGCTACAATGACACTAGCGCCGGGACTTAAGTGGTAGCAACGGACTCTATTTACCAACATCACCCCATCTCAATGTCATTCATGTGCCAAAAGATCCTTGTAGCACTTTACCTATAACCCCAGGGAAGTGTGTGTCCGTTTTAATAAATTAACAGAATAAATAAAAGGTAATATATGATAGGATAATATAAAAAAAGCTCACAAAATAAAATAAAATTTATGGATTTACACAATCAACTACAATCAAATACGTATATACGTATAATAGGGCTTCGCCCGAGTGGAGGTTGGTAATTATCCCACGGGAACGTACTTCCGGGATAAAAAGTATCGTATATGTTAATCCAGGTTATAAACTATCTGTGTGCCAAATTTTATCCAAATTTGTTCAGCCGTTTTTGCGTGATCGAGTAACAAACATCCAAACATACAAACTTTCACATTTATAATTTTAGTAGGAAAGTAGGATACATTATGTAATATATGTATTTGTTCCAACTTAAGATTCCAACAGAAGCCATAACTTTTTTAAATTACGGGCCTTTCTTGGGGTCGAGCCAAAGTATCAGTTTTAATAAAAATACCAATTAGAACAAGAACATTATTCCAGTGTTTACGCCGAAGTATGTCACGTAAAATCTGACTACGCCTACAGACATGGCACTGAAATGAATGAGGAATTTGGAACCTACAGAGATCCAGCAAAGCTATCAACGTTCTTGCGTGGATTCTATGAGGAAGCTGGAGTGTCACCATCTGTTGTGGAGTACGTTGAGGGATTTGGAGCAGGTAATAATAATAAGCCTTTAATTCTGAACATATGTGCAGTATTATTTTCAGAAGTAGTTTGCAGAATGTCTCATTGTTCAGTGTGCCTCTTGGCAAAGGCCTCCTCTAACAACTTCCACTGTTTCCTATCTCTCACAACTCCTCTCCAATTTGGACCCGCTTTAAGCTTTAATTCATCTTCCCATCTTTTTGTCTTCTTTTATTCCTTTGCCATCTCTGAGGTATCATTCTATCACAACTTTACTCCACTTGTCTTGAGTGCCTCTTATATCCATCTCGACATTTTTGGGCAATTTTGGTAAAAACATCAATAACTTTTAGCCTAGGCTGTTATTTCAAAAACTGGCTTAAAGGCTCAAACCATGTTTAGAGAAAAACCTCGTTTTGTAATAAGACCCGTTTGTTGTTCTTCTAGCTCTGCCAGATACTGACAAAGCAGAGTTACAAACGATGGAGCAAGTGTTCTGTGAGGATCGCTCGAAGCCTCTGCTGGTTGGCAGCGTCACGTCCAACATGGGGTTCGCTGGTGAAGCTTCAGGGTTATGCGGTGTTATGAAGGTAAGATTTTCAGTCTCAGAAGATCAAGAGTTATGTCGCTGCTGAATTTTCAACTTTCGGCGATGAGGTGAGCGTTGGAAATCAAACAGCGCGCTTTTATTTAGTCATTCATTTAAGTGTTGCGAAATAAAAATCGTAAATAAAAAAAACACGAACAAGCTGGAATATTAAATTTTTTTAGCCTTACCGGCCCATTGCCAACATTCTCTTAACCGAATGATGCTAAGCAAGACACTCACGCACCTCTTTCATAGAAGATTATTGTAATAAACTAACTCTTAATTTATAACTGCAGCTGCTACTAGCTTACCGAAGAGGAGAGTTAGCAGCTAACCTGCACTGTGACAACCCGAGACAAGACATACTGGCTCTCCAAGATGGTCGCATGAGAATAGTGACGAAACACGAGCCGTTTGATCGGTCGTTCACAGCCCTTAATAACTTCTCGGTCACCGGCATGAATGCGCATTTACTTCTGAAAGGTCATTATAAAAACAAGGTGGGTTTTAGTATACAAATGAGTATTAATTTTCTAGAACCAGTTGAAGAAGTAACTAGATGTATATAATATCTCTAGTCTAGCAAAATAACTACAGTTATTGTATATTAAAGTTGAAGTTGTTGTTGGTGTTTAAGAGATTTTTTTTTTTAACGCAATTGGTAAATAGATTAAATTGATTTGTATGTATCGTGAAATAAAGGAGCTTAATTAACGTTTATACTCTCAATATAACGAAAGGGGTATAACCGTTATTTGTTCAATGTTAAAATAAATGGAGTATATAAGTTACTTCGGAATATGTAGGTGCCAAACAGAACACGTACAGTAAATTTGTTTCCTTACCAATTATATTTATATTCGTATATTTCTAGAGACATACAAATACTTATGTATTCAATTGTTTAAAGAAGCAATGAAATTAATATTACATACATTAAGAAACAGGATTATAAAACATATAAACAGTTAAAAAGGAAAAGAGTATATTGTATTCTACAAAATAATATAATATAAGAGCAGTGGTGGTTACTTTGTGTAAGCAATTTCATCACCACTGCTCTCAAAACGGTGAAGGAAAACATCGTGAGGAAACGGGCATGTCCTAGAACCAAAAATTCGAAGACATGTGGCATCTACCAATCCGCACTGGGCCCGCGTGGTAGATTACAGGCTACTCCCTCGCGAAGAGAGGAGGTCTACGTCTCAGGATTGGGAACATTATAGACTGATTATGCATTATGCTACAAAATATTTCAGAAACTCGCTCGTTACCACTGTGACATTCCATACTTGGTGATGGTATCAGGGAGACAAGACTCTGCAGTACAGAAGATCATGGACCATATAAAAACGAACGAGCTGGATCCTGAGGAAATTGCGCTGTATCATACTATTCACAGGAAGAGAATACAGAAACATATGGCCAGAGGGTATGGGATATACGGTAAGGACACTTACTAGTTAACCAGTACTACTAGTTTGATTTGATACCTGCGTCGTGACGTCAACCGATTATTTTATAAATTTGAATGAAGACGAACATGGAACCAGAGGCGTTAGAACTAAACCGTTTGTGGACAGCATTTAGGAGTGTATCTATAGCCTCTCTTTTCACTGGTTTGGTTATCAAAACAAAAAGGTTAGCACTAATTAGGTTGTGCTTACCAAGTGTTTTTGTAAGAAATGCATTAGGTACATTACCAATCTACTATATTCTTCTACTAAGTAAAAATGGTAAATTTATTCACTGACAGACAACGCACTGCTAGGTTTATACGATTGAAATTCTTAAATTGTGAACACTAAGGAAGGATTTTTGAAAATTGATTCCCTAAAGCTTCGATCAATAATGCATTTGATCGAAGCCCTAAAGAGTTAAACAAGGGAAGAAAGTTTGTATGTATTTTCGAAATTTTGCCGGTGGAAAATTTCAACGGGCACACGGCGTGTAGAGACCATATATTACATGCCTACTGATAAGAAAAACTAAGCTAAACAAAAAACAAAAACAATTGTTTATTTTTAGAATCCCTAAATCAGAAGACAGTAACGCACTGTGAGAAGACGGATTACTCCGATGACGCTCGGCGGCCGCTGTGGTTCGTGTACAGCGGGATGGGCTCGCAATGGGCTGGTATGGGCACGCAACTCATGCGCATACCGATCTTTGCAGCTGCTATAGAACGGTACCCACTTTCGTTTTAGTAAGGTTCAGGAGGCTCACATTAGCCATATTCGTGTATACTGAGTGTACAGTATTCATTTAGTCTTTTAAAGTGTACGAGTATACTGCTTGCTAACCAAACTAAAAAGAGAGGCATTGGGTTTTTGAACCCTTAAAAGGCAGTCTTTTCGTTTTATACACTATTAAAATTATGTCGCATGTCCTTCAATGTTTTTTTTTACTTCTTATAAGACAGAAAGTCCAGCAATTCAGCCATTGCACTAAGCCGTATCTTATCGAAAAAGACCATGCAGTGTCTGTAGGAAAGACTCAAGTGATATCACAGTGTACGTTCTATCTATGCTAAATTATAATTGCGATGTGTCCGTTCTCCCTTGCAGATGTAACAAAGTGCTCCAGCCTAAGGGTGTGGACATAGTGGACATTATTACAAACCCCGATGTAACTATATTTGATGATATCCTCAACTCGTTTGTCGGTATTGCCGCCATCCAGATCGGGTTGACTGACGTCTTACGGGCTGTGGGAGTGGTTCCAGACCATATTATTGGTAAATAAGCACATTTGACATTAATCCGCTCAATGAATACTTCAACTTTATATGATTACACTCAACAATAAAATATCCTCCAATATTAGCGGTAGATAATTAAACGTTCGTCCAGCGCATCCTCAACGTCTGACAGCCCTGATTACCACATTAAAGACAAACCAATAATTTTACCATAGCCACAGAATATCTAATTCACCACATGAGCTAATTTGTGAAATTCAAGATAGTATTGGGTTTATAAAAGCTACGTCTAACTGTGAATTTTGTAAAAAAATATCATTGTGATAAAACATTTCAGATTCTTAGAAACCACAATACTTTATGTTTTGCAGGTCACAGCGTTGGGGAGCTAGGATGTGCGTACGCAGACGGCTGCTGTACTGCTGAGGAAATTATCTTACTCTCCTACTTTCGGGGACTCGTCTCCACGCAGACGAAGTTCATAAGAGGTGCCATGGCTGCTGTAGGAATCGGATATAAGCAGGTATAATATTCTTCACCATATAATTTTGCCAGGTGTTATAATGCAAATATCTGCCAAGCTAGGCCGCTACTATATTGCTTACTGGTTATATTGTAACAAGGTATGAATTTTTTTCCTATGGGCCAAGTTTTTATATTAACAATATAAAAAAAGAACCCGACTAGGCCTAATCTTGTAAGGATAGATGTTCTTACTCACCAGCTTACCCAGTGGTCATATTACCACTGGGTAAGTTGGAGAGTTGATGACTTTACTTACTTTAATCAAAACTTCATGCATATAATTATATGCATGAGACTATTAGGGATGTTTTCGCATGAAGTGAAAGACTTTACTTACTTTAATCAAAACTTCATGCAAAAACATCCCTAATAGTCTCACGCATATACAGGGTTATTGGTAAAACACCAATAACCTTTTAAGGGGTCATTGTATTCCTCATTATGAACCACTTTTACTATGGGACCAAACCTGAAAAATATCAGCTGTTCCCTACATTTTGACGAGTTATGCGAACATAAATAAAGGGAACAGCAGATTTTTTATTCGTGTTTTCAGGTTTGGTTCCATAGTAAAAGTTGTTCATAATGACGAGTACAATGACCCCTTAAAAGGTTGTTGGTGTTTTACCAATAACCCTGTATATGCATGAGAAGACCAAGTGAAAGACTTTACTTACTTTAATCAAAACTTCATGCGAAAACATCCCGCATATATATGCATAACTAATTTAATCACCAGCATAAATACAGCCAGTCACCTAAGATCTTCCTGATGTATACAAGAATAGATGAGAAGAACTTACATTAAGAGGGATACATTTACCCTTAATAACCAACATTCTTGAGGTATGCTGTCACATCCATTATCATAAGCCTGTGCGTAATTGTGAGTATCAAAATCAGGTGGACATCTATATTCGGAACCCGTTGCTTTGTGTCTTTGTTATGATGTGATAAACTCAGATCATCATCCACAATCAAGTAGTATACATTGAGCTGGCGTTGTCAATGAAGATAAGTAGAAGAGATGACCACTTAAATAAAATAAAATAAACTTAAGTCATCAAACAAATCGAAAATCATAATACATTTTTCCAGATCTCGAAGTTGTGTCCACCGGAGATCGACGTGGCTTGTCACAACGGACCTGACTCCTGCACGATCTCCGGCCCGGAAGAAGCAATGCGCAAGTTTGTTGGTCAGCTGACTGCACGCGGCATCTTCGCTAAAGAAGTCAAGTCCTCGAACATTGCTTATCATTCGCGCTATGTCACCGAGGCTGGTAAGTGAACAAAGTTGAGCATCATTGCAGATTTAAACTGAGGTGAGGTGATCCCGCGCGGGGTATCGGATGAAATTCGCTCGCGCCTATCGTGACAACCAACTTGAATGGAGGTGTTTAAATTGGTGCAAATAGTCGCGTAACTTCTTAATCATGAAAATAATTCAATCAAACAACCTGCGCGGGATTCGCTCAGTGTGGCTAGGGCATACATAACAAGTTAATGACAAAGCTCGCAGAGTTAGTCATCTGACGCAAATTATGAATTGAGCAATCGGATGGGCTGGATTGGGAAGGCGCAAAGCCGGGTGTTATACTGAACCTGGGTGAGGCCTAAGGACAACAGTAGCAGTGATTGTTAATAATATTTATTCGAAATATATTTTGGCACACACAACAGTTTTATATCAGATCATGTCAGATAGAACATCATACAGTCTTCGCATATTTCAGGGCCTGGGCTACTGCGAACAAGTCAAGAAATAATCAAGGAACCAAGACTTCGAAGTGAGCGCTGGTTGTCAACATCTGTGGGAAAAGACCGGTGGCATGAGCCCGCTGCTAAATATTCTTCACCAGAATATTATACTAATAACATGTTGGTAAGAAAGACATAAAATTTTATAAAAATGTAATCTTCTAGATACCGGATAGATAAATAGAATGAAAGAACAAAAAAACGATGGATGAATGGCACTTGAATGGAAAAAAAAAAACAATAATTAGGTGATGCAAGCCGAGCAAATTCAGGATCAAAGAACTGAGAGTTGAGAGTTGTTATTAATGAAACGTGAGATAAAATGATAATGAATTGCAGAAACATTGAAATTATGACAATTTCAGCGAGCGATTTGCGCGATTTTGTTTTTTGCCTACAACGAGTGTAATAGGCCCTGAGACGAAGTCACACATTAGAGCCAGCGGAGCGTTTGGACCGGACCTAACGGACTAAACGCTGCGCTGGCTCTAATATGAATTTTAGGTAGGATTTTAGGGTAGAATAGAATACTATAGGTTAACTTACTATTTGTTATTATAGGGTAAATTATTTAACTAATAGCTTATTAAGTTTTATAACGTATAAAACTGTGCAGAATCCAGTGCTGTTCGAGGAGACGTCACGGCTGGTGCAGAGCGGCGCCGTGCTGGTGGAGGTAGCGCCGCATGGATTGCTGCAGGCCATCCTCAAGCGGTCCTTGCCTGCAGACTGTCGACACGTGCCTCTCACCAGGCGCGGACACCCAGACAACGTGCTGTTTTTATTAGAAGCTTTAGGGACGTAAGTGAGAAAAAGTTTAAAGGAAATTGTAATTACAAACACGCTTCCTGGAATATTAACACACTATATTATGTTTCTGCTCTATACATTTATGTTAATTCATCATAATTCGACGAATGTAGGGAAGTGCAGATTTTATTTTAGGGGTTTCAAAAAAGAGTAATAGGTGTGTATAAATGTGTGTGTGTAAATGTGTATGTGTAAATGTTGTTAATAATGATTAGTACCCCACAAGAAGTTTTCAGTTATTTCAATTACAACTTGTATCGATCAAAATATATTAAATAATTTCACAGGCTTTACATGGAAGGTTACGATATAGACATCAGCGCTTTATATCCAAGAATTGAGTTCCCTGTATCCACAGAAACACGACAGCTGTCACATTTAGTAGAGTGGGCCCACACGGAGGAATGGTAAGCATGAAGGAAGAATAAAAGTAAGAAAAGCGTTAAAGGTTAAGTCTGACACGAATATTAATGATTTCAGGAATACATATCTATATCAGACTCCTGATCGTCAGTATGCGGCTATATACAAGCCGATAGTAACGTTATATGATGAGGAATATAAATTCTTGGAGGGCTCCATCGTTGAAGGTAAAGAGTATTTTAGAACTGGATGAAATAACAACATTGTACGGATAACGTTTCAGAGCCATATAACTGACTACTTCAGTAATTATCTCTTTCAACACATTATTTGACAATTTATAACTACGTGTCTCATACAATGGTTTCAGGTGTCAGGATATTCCCGCTTGCTGGTTCACTAATGTTGGTTTGGGACACACTGTCGATGATAACTGGCAAGCCATTACGAGATACATCAGTCCAGTTTCATGATGTGAAGTGCTATAAACAGCCGGTGTTGAACGATAACCAAGGCCTTCGACTGGTGGCCATGGTGCAGAGGGGAAGTGGACGGTTTGAGGTAAAGAAGAAGATAAGACACATATCATCACGCCGTGTTTCCCCGAAGGGTTGGGCAGAGGTGTACCTGTAGCAGGTACACCCACATTTCCACGGTTATGTTTAAGTCCCATGTCCCCCCCAGGAGGCGAGCCTATTGCCATCAATTGGACACAAGTCCAGACTCAGGGCTGCTACTATGAAATTTCTGATAGAAAAACACATAAACCAACAAAGAAAAGCTTACTAAACCTGCACTACACTCGACACTAATATGCAAGAAGTCGCACATACTGCCGAAACAAACCTCGGAGTACTGATGATAGATAGCAAGTGAGCGGTGCGGTGATCGCATCGTGATCCATCCCGGTCATCCGACATTGAGCAGAACGTAACGGAGAAAGAGGTTCAGTTGAATGATAATATTCACGTTTCAGGTAACACATGAAAATATTCTGGTGGTCGAAGGTCGGATAGTAGCAGTAAGAACGAACATTGATATTCCCTTAATCGAAACAGAAAATGCTTTGACGCTGAACAGTTCAGATATCTACAAATTGTTGTTTGAAAGAGGATATCAGTATAGGTAAGTATTGAAGTTGCAGGCACAGATGGTAGTGCAGAGTTTATAATAAAAGATTTATTTTGTATCTGTAATTTTTTTTTTTAAAACACTTTTATTCGTCAAAAAGTAACAATAATATTTTAAAACTAGATGAGGTGAGCGTTTTCTTGTTCCTAACCGGCTTCTCCGGGAAAAAAACACCGAGTTTAAATAATTAAAGAAATTTAAAGAATTTTGAAGTTAAAACACGGGAAGATCACTATGATACGAGTACTGGACAATATGAAAGCATGATACGTTTCACTAATAAAATGTGCAATCAAAATTACAGGGACGACTTCCGCGCCATCCACAGTTCAAATCTCACTCTAACAAAAGCTCAAATAATCTGGCGAAACAATTGGGTTACTTTCGTCGATGGAGCTCTTCAGTTCTGCACCTTGAGACATGACCACACCGCAGTTTCTCAACCACAGTATATTAACCGTATATGTATTGATGTCAATACTCATCTCTTTGAATTAAGAGATGCCGGAAATATGAATGGTACAATACTTGATGCTGTAGCTTTTGAAGACCAATATACTGTCAGGTGATTTGCTAAAATAATTAATGTTTGGTTTTTACTATACTTTAAAGGCTGGAGGATACTATAATAAGTCACTGGAAATTTCAGATGCGGTGGATTGTCCATCGAAAATATTTTATTTAAAGATAAACCACTTCTAAGACAGCCTGTAGTGTTGAAAACGCTGAAGTTTATACCTTTCTTTCAAGATGCTAATGGAGATGTTAGTATATCATTAGACTCATTAGATATTGGTATTTCGTTCTATAGTAGTATTGGTATATATTTTACAAGTTTAAGCAGAAGTTATGTTAAGTTAGCACTAAGGCTGAGTTCTGGGTACTATCCATCGGCGAAATTTACTTTCCTAATGCGAATGCGTTCGCATCACAGAAACACGCGGTGCAGTGAAAGATGCAACAAAATTGAGGATGTGCATCATTTGTTGATGGAGTGTGTTAAGAGCAAGAATGAAAGAGAATCATTGATTAAAGTATTATTATTAAGAACATTTTGGACGTTGGGCTAATTCAAAACATTTTAGCAAATCCTAAATGAACGATTGCAAAGAGGTTGTGGTGAAAATTATGCCAAGTCACTGAATTATTAAATTTCTGTTACAGTTTATCATTATAGTAATTGTAGTTACTTTAATTACAGTTAAATAGTTGATAAGGTAAGATGAGGTTGGTATATCCGTATGGATAAAAATACCCTTTTTGTTAATAAATAATAAAAAAAAAAAAAAAAATAACATTTTCAATTTATGTACTAGAACCTAATAATTATTTTTTATTTATTTATTATTATTAAACTTACACACTATCCATACAGGATGACCCCAATACAATAGTGATGAAATTATGTTTCACAGATTCCGACAACGCTTTACGTTTTCATGCAAATTGTTGCCGAACATGTTGATAAAGAAAAACTAACCATTTTCAATATTGACAACTCAAATGAACCTTCTATTTTGGATCAAATTAATTCAATGATAAATGGATCTCCGATTGAACAAATTGAAGTAATAGACGTCAAAGAAGAAGATGTAAGCAAAAAGAAAACGAACGTTGATAGAAATCCAGATGTTATCGTTTTGAATCGTACCACTTGTAATGTTAATGTGAGTAAGCTGTTATTTATTGATTATATTCCAGCCACCGCGCGCCGCCCAGAGAATGCGTTCAGTTGAGTACAAAATAATACCTGTTTTACGAATTAATACTTTATTTGTTCCGAATTGTGTCCAACTGAGCGGTCTCAGGAACGAATTCTCTCGGCGGGCGGAGTTTAATCAAAGTCATAAATTTTCAGCATACTCGTAATATTTTTCTTATTTTTTTTTTTTTGTTATTTCCAGCTTTTGGAAACTCTATACCATCTTTATCCTGATGCTTTCCTAATAACTATTGGCGTCAATGTTCAAGAGTATATATCTTCATTATACGTACGAGTTTCTGCGGTTGGCAAAGGTCTATCGAGATTGGAGTTGGCACGTTGGAAGTCAAAGCATCTTTCTGCCGTTGCCGTAACAGTGGCGAGACCTGAAGATCTTCAGTGCTTGATTGTTTCAAGGACGAACTTACAACCCCACCAGAAACTGGTCATATTCACTTCGTACCCGCTACCAAGTGATTTAAAGAATCTCGTGAAGCAATGGAGAAAAGATGTAGATCGCAACCAGGTGTACCTAGCGATGGTGAAAGACAAGCATAGGGTGGACATGAAGCAACTTCCGAGCTTTGAGTTACCGTATAACACATTTTACCAGGTTACTAATCAATCTTAAAGTTAAATGGCTTTCTACAACTTTTTCTAATTTGTTAGTCATGTGTGATTTCCTTACAGGAAACATGGGGAGGCGAATATTACGTCCCGCTGACTAGAAACTATACTAAGGAAAGTGTCGCAGCGCTTCGGTGCAGTCAACTGGGTGATCTCAATTCTTTGTATTGGGTACAAATTCCCAACGTTGCCCAACAATTAGGTGACGTTAAAGTGCAGGCACGTGAATTTTGTCATATCTAAGGTTTTCAATATGAAATGGTTTAGTGTAAGTAATAAAATTTATTTATTTATTTTGGTTTAGGTTCACTATGCTGAACTCAACTGCTATGATGCACAGCGAGAATTGGCTCGGATATCGATAAAAAATACTCAAGACCAGGGTTTTGGAATGGGTTTTAGTGGAATTACTGAAAGGTATGTTAATTTAATATCAGTTTTCGTATCCTCGGGTACGAAATTACAGCTTTGATTTCGTTACTCTGTTTTATTTTGCAGTGGGAAATCTGTTATGGGCCTAATGCCTTCATCTGGCAGTGTGTCTCAACAAATCTGCTCAAGCCCGGAGTTTCTGTGGCCAGTACCAACACACTGGAGTTTAGAAGATGCTGCCACCGTACCGCTTGCTTACGTCATCGCATTTTATATCCTGGTATAACATAGTTTTTAACCATGCTAAATCATAATCTTTGTTTACATCTCGTATACTACAAAATTAAAATCAATAATATTAAGTAAATTTACCAACTAATGTCTGCAAAAATAACACTTTTGAAAAATGCACATTTGCAAAATTCTTTAGTAGTAAGTTAATCACCAACAGTAGAATCTTATGAGGAATCTTATGTTTTATTGTAAACGAAACCTGATGAATGTATCGTCATAAACATGAATACTTAATTATTTGTTTTTCTTTACTTTCATATCAATAATATTGTGTCTACAGGGTACTAAGAGTAGGCTAGTTCCTGGGACGAGTCTGTTGATACATGGAGGAGCTGGTGCCGTGGGCCAGGCAGCCATATCCATTGCGTTGGCTTTCGGCTGCACAGTCTTCACCACCGTCAGTGACCACAGCAAGAAAACACTCCTGAGGAAATTGTTCCCGAACTTACCGGGTTGGTATTTTAAGAGGACAGTGTTAGGGAGTGACCACACTTATCGACTCGGAATCGGTTAGATCCAGTCAGAAAGCTTTATGCCCATGCAATATAAGCGATCACCAGATGACACCAAGAGCGAGCGAGTGATTACCAGATTACATAAATAATATAAACGCCTCTTCCTCCTCTCTCCTACTATGGTGTGCCCGACAGGGTCCATAATTTAATTAATTTTAAGCCTATCAACTGTTTTTTCCAACATTATGAAATGCAATAAAGAATTGAGAATTGAATAGAGATGTTGACTGGAACATAAAAAAATCTATTTAGTCTGTGAGTCAGTTAATAAAAAAATATTAGACACGTATTTTTTGCTTGTATTATATTAATAAAAAATGGTTCAGATAAAACGCAAGAGGAGCTCGTGGCTAAGTAACAACAGCCGCACTGGTCGATCCATCAGGTTAAGCTACGCTTGCCGGGGTTGGTCAGTGGATGGGTGACCATCTTTACATACCGAGACTCCTCCGTGCCTCGGAAAGCACGTTAAGCCGTTGGTCCCGGCTGTCATTCGTGGATCTTTGACAGTCGTTACGAGTCGTCAGAAGCCCGAAAGTCTGACACCAGTCTTACCAAGGGGTATCGTATTACCCAGTTACTGGGTTGTGGAGGTCAGATAGGTAGTCGCTCCATGTAAAATACTGGTATTCAGCTGCATCCGGTTAGACTGGAAGCCGACCCCAACATAGTTGGGAAAAGGCTAGGCAGATTGGTTCAGATAAAACGCATTAAGGTTAGGGAGTGCGGGCTCGCTAGGTCGATAAGTCAGTATCGAATAAAAAAAGACGTGTCCAATATTTTTTAATAATCTACCTGACGAACAAAGAAAGTTTTTTTTGTCAACATTCCTATTGATTTGAATAGTCTGACGCGAGGTCGAGTCGTGTCTGAATGATTTGTTTTTTGTTTTTATTGCTTATACATAAAGCTCATTGTCTGTCTCGTGGTAACTCCCTTCAACAGCCTTTTTAGCTGGATAATTTAGCTTACTATAATCAGCTAGATCAAATAAAATTGGTAATTTTGTTTCAGCTGAACACATCGGAAATTCCCGTGATAATACTTTCAAAGACATGGTCATGTACCGTACCGAAGGAAAGGGCTGTGATATTGTCGTCAGTTGTGTAAAAGGAATGCTCAAACAAGTAAGACTTAGCCCTGTTTCATCTTTAAGTACTTATATGCTAAATTCCGATTTATGGGGCAAACAATTTCAAGCAATAGCTGATTGATCTATTTATTTTAATTTGTTGTTTTTATTTCTAACTTTAATCTGAGAGGAGGAGCTCGTGGCTAAGTAATAACAGCCACACGGGTCGATCCATCAGGTTAAGCTACGCTTGCTGGGGTTGGTCCGTGGCTGGGTGAGCATCTTTACATACCGAGACTCCTCCGTGCCTCGGAAAGCACGTTAAGCCGTTGGTCCTGGTTGTCATTCGTGGATCTTTCGACAGTCGTTACGGGTCGTCAGAAGCCCGAAGTCTGACAATCAGTCTTACCAAGGGGTATTGTGTTACCCCGTAACTCTAAATACTGTTTTCTTTATATAATATAACTTTTTGTCAATTATGTATGTGCTTTACCTGGCGTGTTTGGTCTCCACATTCCCTGCCTAAGTAGAATTGTGTTGGAGGGCAGACGCACAGACCTTGCAGCTATAATTTTGTGAACTAAGTTTTTTACTGCAGTTGTCATCTTTATTGTTATTGTTGCTAGTTATGTTGTGCGATTACGCTTTGGGTGATAATCAGGTTGAAACCTATAATGTGAATCTAGTGATATACTGTGATTGTTACCTGTTGTAGTTGCGTTGTAATAAATAAATAAATAAATAACTGTGTTGTGGAGGTCAGATAGGCAGTCTCTCCATGTAAAATACTGGTACTCAGCTGCATCCGGTTAGACTGGAAGCCGACCCCAACATAGTGGGAAAAGGTTAGGTAGATTGATTGATTTTTAAGTTTAATCTACTCCAAATATATACTATTTTTAGGTTTCGTTGGCTTGTTGTGCCATGAAGGGTACAACTTTTGATATCGTTCAGTTACACACCCGAGAGAACACCGAGCTTGGAATGTGCGACCTGCTGGGCTGGTTAAAACATTACGTAATGATTGATGTATTTTCCATATTTTATAACCAGAATATGGAAGATTTTAAAGTGAGTATATTTATAGACTAGTACCTACCTATATATAAAAATTTATTATTATTACTTTGTTTTTTTTTCTTCAGAAAATACGATTAATGTTGAGCGATGGCATTCGTCGCGGCTACGTGCGTCCTCTGTCGCGCGTGTCGTACGCGCCGCACGACGCCGCGCGCGCCTTCCGACTGCTCGCGGCCAGCAGGCACCGCGGCCGGGTGCTGCTGAGGATGCAAGACTCTGTTTCAAACGCTTACCCCAGGTAAACGCCGTGCAGTGCTTCTTTTTCATTTCAAATATCTCATTCAGCAGTCATCTCAGTGTTCACTTCCTTCCTAGCCAACTCATCTTTCACACTGTGATGTACTCGAAAACACACACCGCTGATCCAGGCAGCGAGCTGAGCGGGCGCGTGCCATACCCAATATCAAGTATATAAACTATACGTATAGTGTTTTATTGAAGCTCCCACACTTGCGAGACCTAGCACACAGAATATAACCATCTTTACTTTCTTCTTTCTTGCAGCAGTAAAATATACTTAAAAACTACAAATTTAATGTTTTCTTGCAGATTATCATTTTCACCTGATTCATGTCACGTTCTGCTGTGTGGCAATGATGGATTTGGTATAAATCTTGCTGATAGACTGGTGCAACGGGGAGTTAAGCAATTGTACCTACATGTTCCAATTATATCAAACTATTTATTGTTCAAGAAAAAGTAAGTGTTCGATAAAAAAACCTTCATTATATGACTGCAGAAATCAATAAAATATAAACCATTATACTTTCAGGCAATGGGAACGTCTTGGCGTTGAAGTAAGAATGGTTACAAATGTTCTTAATTCGATTGAAAACGTACAAAAACTTTTGAATGAAGCCAGTGTTTTTGGTCAAATTGAAGCGATTTACTTGGTAGCCACAGATTCATTGAATACGGACGCCGAAGAGAGGATTAACTCGACAGTACATACCTTTGACGTTGTATCTAGAGAACTTTGTTCAAGACTTAGGTAGTTGTTAAGAAATTTAGATTTTGGTCACAACATTAAAGTTTTATTAATACATTACACTAAAAGGTATCACAATGATTAAATAAATAATATTATTTCAGATACTTTACCGTGATTTGCGAGAACGATTCTATAGGTCGTAACGTTTGCCTGATGAGAAAACAATGCAATCTGAAATCTTTATCAATTCAACTAAAACTGGAAAAGGTGTGTATTATAATCTTGTTTTCAATTTTGTACTTAATTAAATTATGATGAAAATTTATGACGTCTTTAAATAGTTCGTAGATTTAGGGGTGGAAGAAGACAAGACGAACATGGCTATTATGTGGCAAACTGCTGTTGAAGCCATTGAGTCAGCTTTACTAAGCAGTGAAACCTATGTGGTAGTTAACCTTACCGATCAACCACGTGATGATGTCCTTAAAGAAGTCGCTATGATTCCAGGTGGGAACTTTATGTTTCTTAACAATGATATAGTGAAAGGGTGATAAAGGTGCCATTTTGTAGCCGACCGCCGCCGGCGGCAACTACAGGCGACGTCTAGCCGCGACATGCCTGGTTTCTATGAATTTCTTCGCTTGTGTTTGCCGCCTGCGGTCGGCTACGGAATTTTACCTTAAAGGTTTTGAAATATACTTTTGCATTGAAGTACTCGTATAATTATCGTAGAAAGGTAAACATAGACACACGGGATTATTCTGTACTAATTATTTCAGGAGTCGTCGTAACAAGTGATACAGATGAGAGCGCAACACTAAGTGAAGTAGGCATAGCTCAAGGTAGTGATCAAGAACTATGCACCATCTTATCAGAGAAGTTCAACGTTAATATTCCTAAAGAAAATGTTCCATATATGACTGTTGGACAGTGAGTTTATGATTTATTTGTTATTTTATGTATATCTCCTACGTCTCTCTATAATATTATTGTTTAGATAATACGAGTAGATGAGTGCACGGTCAGTAATGTCCAAATTGCATCACCTAAAAATAAAGCGTTACAAATAATTGTTTTATCTTTTTTCTCAGAATTTATATGATTGTTAATTATATATGTGTTAGGGCACCTTGGTAAGCCCTGCGACTTCCACGAAGCACGAATTAAGATGGCTGTTAGGCGTCCTTTTTGGTTTTGTGGAAATTCGTATATTTATGCGATGAATGTATGCGAGATGGACGATGAAACGAATAACGACTTTAGTACTGCAGTTATAAATATACTGTATTTGAGACTTTCACAATGGCTTTATTTCACAGGCTAAAGAATCTAAATATGCCAATGATGGAGATAGACAAAGAAGTGCCTGGTTACGGCGGATACATCTCTTACATTGATGGCGATGAAATGCTTGCGAGTAGCGAGCTTGTCTTCATGCCTACTCTGACACATACACCGAACATGGTAAAGTGATGAATACATTCTTATTTGTATGTTAGCAACAGGAAAGAAAATAAGTACCTAATACGAAAACAAGAATATTAAAATTAAAAAATCTAACTAATAACGCAAACAAAGCTACGGCCATAGAAATAAATGCGTAGATCAAGGTAATAATTCAAGAAGTAACTGATTTTGCCCTGTTTTAGAAACTTGATGAATATGGAGACGATGAAACGTATTTATGCATAGTGCCGGGCATAGAAGGTAATCACGAGCGATTTCGAACGATGTGCGAACTTCTGAAGCTACCAGCTGTGGTCCTTCAGTTGGGGGTCGAGAAATATCGAGAGAACATACAAGAGATAGCTCAACGACTAATTAATGTAAATATATTTAAAAAAATTAAGCTTTAGCAAGTGAAATAATGTGACATATAGAAATTGTAAAGAATTTGGTTTGTTGATTGCAGGTGCTGATGACAAAGTTAAAAATACACAATCAATTCTATCTGCTGGGTTATGAATTTGGTGTCCCAATTGTTATAGAAATGGCTTCAATATTAGAAAGCTTTGGTAAGTTAAAAATTATTCACCTTACGCTTGTCAAGTTATTTGGGGATGGGAATTAGTTTCTGTCGTTAGCATTTGTTTAATTACTTTTTCCATTGACAGGGTTAACCGGCACAGTGTATTGTTTAGGTGGTACACCAAACGAAATTCGTGCAAATCTTGAGCACAAATTACAAGGCATGATGGAAGAAGCTTTACAAGTGTCACTGCTCCAACATCTGCACTATTTAATATTAGGCGAGAAAACTCCAGAATTGGAAGAGAATTTGCGAGACATGGCAGAATACTCAGATAAAGTAAAGTATTGTGTTGATAGTCTCCGTGGACGCGTACCGTATACGAGTCACTACGTAGAGACACTCATGGAAGTTGCCTATTCAAGAATTCAGTTGATGCGTCAATGTCATACAGAGTTCAACGTTTTGAGAGCTAAAGTGATCATTTTACGAGCCAAGCTGCCTAAAATGATGCTAATGGAATCATGGAAACTATCACATCAGGATATTGTGATTCATGATCTAGAAGCCACACTTGAGCAAGCGCCGCGGGATTTAAGATGTTCTTCCCTAATTAATAAGTATTTGGGCAGCGAGATATTGACAAAGTTTCATAAAAGAAACCGTTGTGAATGCCGTACCGTAAATATAGAAGCTTTATAAATTCAAAAGAAGATGCTAATAATGGGAAGTGTCTTAACATTTTTGCCTATCACATGTTTAATTGTATTTGTTTTGTAAAACATAAAAATAGTGTGCTGTGTTCTTTGTTGTTTGTGAATAAAAATAATATTTGAATTTTTATCCTGCTAAACTTTTATCAAGCGTAAATATGGACCTATTTGTACTCTATATAAACCTTCGAATTCATATATTTTAGGTAGGTACTGTTTTTTTACCTCAAAAGTTAGAAACGGAACCCTTATAGGATCACTTCGTCGTCTGTCCGTCAGTCTGTAAAGACCCCTTTCCTCAGGAACGCGTGGAGGTATCACGTTGAAATTAATATCGAATACGTAGTCTGTGGTTCCTTGGAGCTCTAAATAAAGCTTTAAGTCAATGCATTAAAAAAATACGGCCGTTTATGCGACATATTTTGATACTCGTAAATAAATCAAAACCTACAGGGTACTTTCCGTTAACCTAGAATCATGAAATTTGGCAAGAAGCGAGGTCTCACAACACAAGTAAAGAAAAAGTTCAAAAATCGTAAATTTGTAGTTTTATCATGGTTTTTTTTTTGCGATTACAAACTAACATTTGCGGTTTGAGAATTGACCGTGACGTATATCGATGTATCGGAGAACACGTTTTTCAACTACAAAGTTAAGTTGGTTTTTGTGATAAATTCATCTCAACTACGACACACTTCATTGTGCGTCCAAAACGCTCTTGGCCAGTTTAAAAAAAAAAAAACTACTACATATGTAATATCGGGATACGGAAAGTAATTTATTAAATTCGTCAAGAGAAGTTTACGGAAAGTTCCTTTACTTTTTGTAAAGGCTGTAAGCGTCACACAGATTCATTATTGCAAATTCAGATTTTATTTGGGTGTCTAAGTATCGGTTAACGATGACCGGACACTCCAAATCGTATAAGACGTAAGACAGGGGTGTACGCAGCTGGTGTATGGCGACCGGTCGCTGCGAGTATCGTTGCAGCTCTTGCGGCGCTGACGTCACATTAGTTGCAGCGTGCAGCAGTATCAGCTGAGAGCGAAGCGCGCGCACTGGCGCCTCGTGGTTGCGCGTGCGCTCGATGCTCGCCAAAGCAGCTTCTATAAGTCCACGGGCGTACTGCGCCGAGTGTTGCATATGTCCCAAAAGAATTCTGACACATGCGTCCACTTTCTCAGACCAAGTGATGGCATTCTGCAACACATCCTGCAGACCTACTATATCTTCACCAACTATCAGCTTGGCCATGTGCCGTATAATGGCATCCTGAAGGTGCTCCTTTGGCTTGAAATCGCGTAGTTGTTCCTCGATAATTACTTGGAGCTCATCAGGTAAACATCCCACACAAAAAACTGTTCCTGTTAAACCTACAATTAAACGATATTTATGAAACCCTGGTCCCGATGGTGTAGGTAAGACAATAATTAGCAAAGAAACATTGGAAAAAAGTACCTTGATCTTCGAGTATTGCGGAAAGTTCAAGAGCCACAGGTACTCCACTTTCGTATCCCAACAAGTAGAAATTATTTTGAACCTTGGTTTTGTTTATGAGGATCTGCCAACAATGAAATAAATTCCTTATGTATCAGCGATCTATTTTTATGAACCTAGTGGGTTCGGACAAGATTTCATCGCCTCTCTAGTCCCGTCCACGTATTAATAGCTGCTGCTTATGTAGACTCCGTACAATCTGGTGAAGATCGCGGAAATCCGATGGATGTGGAGAGACGAGGACTGGACGTTATGGCGGTGATTGCGGGAGGAGTATGTCCAGCAGTGGACGTCTTTCGGCAGAATGATGATGATTGCATAATATTATAACAGAAGTATGTTTTACCTGAGCGTATCTCTGGGCAGTCTCCCGCACGGTCTCTGTCGGGCGGTCGAGTCCCGGCTGCAGCACCAGCGCCGGCAGCTTGAGGCGTTCGCACAGTACGCGGAACCTCTCGTGGTTACCCTCCATGCCCGGCACTATGCACAGGTATCTCTTATTCACGTCAAACTCGTCATTGGACTACGAAATAAAGAAAGAACAATCCTGTAATAGAGGCTTTACGTATCCAATCTGATGTGATATTCACTATGTGATTTTTTATTTATCCCCTCCAAGGGAAAGGGAGGTCTTCGCCCAGCAGTCCTTAATGTACGAACTGGCTTATTTTTACACAGGCAAGAGATATGATATACATTTATATTCGTGCCGATACGTGATATAAAAGAAGAATAAATTAGGTACAATTACTAATAGGTTTGTTTACTCTATACTCACTAACGTGATGTCTTTATTAAGTGTCGTTACCACGACGAGATCAACTGTGGCGAGGAGCTCGTCAGGACTAACGTTGGAAAAGAATGTTGCTAACCCAGTTACATTTTCTGGGACTATATCAGATGCAGACTCCATCAGCTCATTTATTCTAAAATAAAATCATAATTTGTAGATTAGATAAGAAGATTTTAGAAAGGTGTAAAACTTTGATTAATAGGAAGAGAAGTTTTGGATGATAGCATGGTGGTGACTACTGAGACGACGGGTGTTAATAGGTATTTGGAAGAAGAAATGCTACCCTGACGCCAAATAATTTGTGTTTAGGGTGAAAATAATATACAAAAGGATGAAGATATCGAGTAAGTCTACAATAATATCAACACAAATAGCTTGAGAATTGATTTATAATTTAAAATTTGATTTCCTTATTGAGGTTTAGTATAAAATTTACCTGTTTATTGTCAACAGCGGTATTCTGTCTTCCTTCAAAGATATATTATACGCAATATTCAAGAAGGCACTAATTATTGATATTTTTTCATCTGCCATCCCTAACTCTTGCAAAGTGGTGTCAGGGTTTGTGTTTTGTGGGATGCTAATTCCTGAAACATAAGTTGTATTATAGACTGTGGCTTTGTTACTAAGCTTTTGTTTTTGCTACAACACTATATGCCTACAAGGTATGCTGATGACAAAGTACGTAGTCATTGCTTGTTAACAGATTGCCTCTTTGGTCTCAAGTGCGCCGCTGAGCATCAGGTCCGATCCTGTGTCGGCAAAGAATTATTGTTGTTTTTTTCGGAGTCTATATTTGTACCCTGTTGATAGCAATAGGCTCGACTCCTATGTTATTGGTGAATTGTTAGTATTCTGTTCACCTCTGACTGACCTTCCGGGCACAAGCGTGCTGTTATTATCATTCACATTGAATTCTGTTCTTTATTTAAATCAAAGTCTGTCATAGTCCTAACTTTTTTTCTGTAAAATGTCTTTTGTTAGATTTGCATATTGGCACCTTGTATTTTCTTTATATTCAAATAATATTAGTTATTATTTCATTGAACTTTTATATGTTAGGCTATTTCTTTTGTGTGCACTAAATAAATGATTTATCTGTCTATCGATTTATCTTATTAATTTAATTGGTTTTATTACCGGCTAATGCAATGAGTTTTTGTAACAATCCGGCTGTGTGTGCTTTCGCAGGTTTCGCAAGTAGTACGGAAGATGTGCTGCGCAGCGCTCGCTCTACGGTCTCTGCCAAATCGTGAGAACTTGGTTTGCTCTGCCAAAAAGTATATATTATGTAGTGTACAACTGATTTACTCTGTGCTTTTCTTTGGTTGTATTAACTAGTTAATAACCATAATCGCATGATACTTCACTTTCTGTTTATTCTTTCTATAAGATTGTAAGTTAGTAAAATATTAGTGTAAAACCAATCCTTACCATTAAAATTAAATCAATAATTCTTAGGCGTGATGGATTACATAACAGGTAAAAGTAAATTCACTTTGCGTTTGTTTCGTGATTTACCTAGTAAGTGTCTATGTAGAGAATAAAACTGAATGTATAAATGAACTTACTTCGCTTAAACCAGACAAATCCAAAGTTGTCGCAGTAAAACCACACTTTGCTCTAGCTATACATATGTCCTGGCCCGCAGAACTGACTGTTGTCACCACTGCAAAGTACCTGTGATACATTAAAGTTATTAAAATATAAGCATTTTCTCAGGCTTTGAGTCCACCTTTGTACAGTATTTGTTTTACTTATGTATAAAGTTTTAATAAATAAATGAATGGAACTGGTATCTTCGCATGCCAGAGGAGCTTAGGCTAAAACAAACACACAGTGGGTACCAAACAGCAGTAAATATAAAGGAGCTAGCAAGATGAACTTGACTCTCGTCTCAAAGAATGAGCAGAATATGAGACCAGCAGTGGGTCACTTAAAACGGTAATAATGACGATCAACAGTTTGTCTATGTACTCGTAAAATGAATATTGTAATATACTAACTTTAGTTCAGGACATAACGATCTTGAAGCTACATCTAAAGAATTGAGAAGTGTTGTCAGTTGATCTTTATGTTTATCGTCCGAGACTTTTGTTATAGTTACGTAAATGCCTTTAATGGTTCCAAGACTTGTAGCATCGTTTATTACAGCAGAAATTTGGTTTTCGACATCATTTTTTTTTTCCAGAGTTATTACTTCGACGCCATGATTTCGCCAAGACCTGAAAAAAAAAAAAAAAAAATCGAAAATTGTTTCGAATTAATTTGGTGCTATGGTTTGTGGCATATGTATGTAACAATCTTACCCAATTTTATAATTTTGGTACTGATTTAAGCTTGTAGAGTGAATAAATAGTTTTTTAGCTCCGCGATGTACTAGTTTGTCGGCTAGTTGAACTCCAAGAGCGCCATCATCCCAGAACATTAAATGACTTTCATCAGGATTACATATTAGTCTGAAACAAAACACGACTTACTTTGAAATTAATATCCTAAAGGCGTTAACACTTGGCCGGACAAAAGTATTCGGATGCTTACGGAATACTATAGTACGAGTATAGGTAAAATTCCGTAAAAACCGAGTACGCTAACGCTGCCATGCAAATATCGTGTCGGATGTCCAAATTCGTGAAAAGACTTTCAGATACCCCAATGCGAAGGCCTAATGTATCTACGACAGTATTCGTAGGCGTAAGTCACATTACCTGGGGTATGCATTGCTCACAGAGTCTTGCATCCTCAGCAGCACCCGGCCGCGGTGCCTGCTGGCCGCGAGCAGTCGGAAGGCGCGCGCGGCGTCGTGCGGCGCGTACGACACGCGCGACAGAGGACGCACGTAGCCGCGACTAATGCCCTCGCTCAACATCCTCTGCAGATACTTCATTTCATCATATTTTTGTTGCGTGAATAGAGACGACAAGTCACTTGCGACGTATGACCTTTGAAGATTCATAAAAAACATTCCAAGTTCGTATTCTTCACTATCCTGAAGTTGAACTGTGTCGACAAAGACTCCAGAGAATGCTACGCATTTGAGAGATGTCTGAAAAAGAAGAATAATGTAACAATAATAATTATTATATAAAATTTCACGTGTTGTTGTTTATTTAGTTAGGTATATTATGTATAAAAACGTACACTTTTAAGTTGCCCTTTAACGCAACTTACGACAACTTTACAACCTTTTCCTTTTGTTGCTAATAAAACGTTATCTGAAAAACTACTGTCGCGGGAATTTCCAATGTATTCATCTGGAAAAGAAATATAAATATTTTTAGTGTACAAAGCAAAAATTCAAAAGACGTACTATAAAGTTTCATTATTGTTTCCTCGCGAAAAAGAAATGGTGCTATGTGCAGCACTATAGAAATTGTTGGCGGTAAAAAAAACTTGTGTATCCTCGCAAAATCATTGAATATCATTGATAGATTGAATAGAAATGTAATCATTGATAATATAAGCCGCTATTCCAAATAAAACCACAATAATGCAAAGTTATGGCTCGCCCGTCGTCATAGAACTGTCTCAGAGCACCAGAATTATCCAAATTGTCTACCTTTTAACTCAGGGTACAGATGCTGCAAGAACTTCTTTTTCCGTGAATCGCTGACTGTCGTGAACACTGTGCACCCGTGAGCGAGCGCGATGGCAATGGCCGCCTGCCCCAATGCGCCTATGCCTCCGTGCACAAGCACGTCATTACCAGGTAACATTCCACCCTTGATTACCTAATAACAGATCAATTTAAATGGAGGGATAATATTAGGTTAACAATGTAAAGCGACTGGATTTAGCCATTTTTTATCCAATTACGCAAACTCACGAGACAGTAGAGCGCGTGTGCGTAGGCGAGCGGCACGGTGGCGGCGTCCTCCAGGCTCCAGTGCGCCGGCACCGGCCACAGCAGCTCCGGCTGCGCGCGCACCACGCTGCCGGCCGCGCCGCCGCGCACCAGCCCCATCACGCGCTCGCCACTGTTGTGTAAATATAACTTAACGTCAGACTTGAATTTCCGAATTCGCCAGCTACGTTTAAGTCCCATGTAATTTTGCCTATTGTCATAAACTTCAAAACGCTATTGGCGTGTTCTGTGATCGCTAAAAAGCGTTTGACTGCATTCATCATGACATACTTACTCGCAATCTCAATCACTATTGTATCAAAAATCTGGGAGTCTGAGATTGAATCTAATCCCTTTTTATTTAAGTGGCAGGGTACAGCATGTGGATGTTACCGGTACACCATTGCCTGGATTACCACTGGAAATAGTCGTACTGCAAGGGACAAGAAACAGGGGTTGGGCGAGTCTAAAATTCGCATTAATCACTAATTGTGGACTTGACCGTATTATTATTCAGCGTACAAGGTAGCATTTTTTTCATTTCATTTTTTTTTTTTAGGTAACATTTTTGTAAAATAATTGATTAATATTGTTTTCTAGATAATCTGTAGCGGCGCGTGCGCCCTGTGCCGTGAAATCTTTACTAGTAAGATCAGCATTACTAAGTCATTAATAAAAATGGAATATCTAAATGTAAACACTTGCCTCTCAGTGGTTCCACTGTAATCCATTCCGTACACATTGGAGTCGCAAGGCGTCACGCCAATCGCTCTCTTCACATCGGACGTACAGAGCCCGGCGTAGTGAACCTGATAATATGAACACCTAATAGAACTGTTTTGTAATACTAAAGCTCAGCCTAAACCGTTCCTAAAACGTAATCACTTTTCAAGTTACTTTTTACTTATTTTTTTACTTTTCACCGTCAGATGTAGTTGGTGGACGTAATTTTAGTTCAATATCAGTTTTAATGCCTGAAAACGTTTGAAACACATTTTTTTTTTTTTTCTTTTCAAACGTTTTCAAACAGTAATAGATAAAAAAAAACGTTTTGCAAACTGTACCGTGTGACATATCAAATGAAAGGGCTTGTTGCGAGGATCTCAATATTTTTATTTTTATTTTATAATAAATACGTAAAGATTTTTAAGAAAATTGAAGAAAATTTACCCTTATCTCGGACTCTTACTGAGCCTAAAATTTTGAAAAAAATAAAGAAAATGGTTCTTTTCTCATAAATTAGAGAGAAACCTATAAGAAGTCTATGGTCTTAAAATAACATGGTAAATCTCTCAATATTGTACGTACAAACTTACATTTGCAGATGGAATGTATGGGAGAACATATTTTCCAACTACAATGTTAAGTTTGTTCATGGGTTAAATTTATCCCAACTACGGAACCCTTCTTCTTAGCGTGTCGATAGCAATCTAAATAGACTCGGCCCATTTCGCTACGTGTTTGGCGCCATCACTAGCGTCCATCAGTTCCTGTAACGTGCAGCTGACAGGACACGCAGGAGATGACATTAAGTGTCCCATCGTTTGTGGAACAGCACCACATTTACACTGCAAGGCGGAGTCGTCTATGAATCTCCACCTGAACAGATTTCCCTTACCCTTCATTTTGCGTAGTCCCACACGCACTGGGCCGGTTTTTTTTTTTTTTTAATACTGGTTTTTTCAATAATTTTTATTTTCAGGTTAGGTTTTAGTAATCTTCAAGTATCAAGTCAATGTGAGTAAACCTCAAGATGAGCTTTCTTAATTATGATATCCTTACACCCAGTTGTACCAAGCCCCATTACATGGATCATTATTACTAATGATTTCATTAATTTATCAATGAACTATTAAAATCGAGTCTAATGTTGCTTTCTGCAACAAGTTAATGTAAGATTAGTATTTAATGACAGCTTTAAAAGTTAAAGTTCGTTTCTGTTACTGGCTGTTAGAGTCTAGAATATATTTTTATTGCGTTGACAAAATGGCATCTTACAGCCACAGTTTGCAGTGTGCAGTTACTTCATACATACCGTCACCGCCAAATCAGACTGCTGTAACGGAGAAGCCTCCACCCAGTGTAGGGAGTCAAAATCGCCGATTTGTGAACATTGTAGTGTTACAGGATTCTGCACACTACATGAGGTTTTCTGTAATAAAATCTTTTATAAGCGTAGGTACTAAGAAATAAAAGGTTGTATTCAGCTATAGATTTATTTTGTCCAAAAAGCTAAATAGAAGGGGCTAAGTTTCGCAGCTAGAGTTTTCGCTACTCATAGCGGCAGTGACTAGATGATCAAAATAAGCCTTAACAAATCCTTTTAATTTATATTGCACCTAAAAGAGAGTTTTGTCAAAAACACATTAAAGAACCCATTTTCCTCAATAAAAAGTAAAACTATGAAAGTAATTATAAAAGAACCACTTACGTTTACGCTGCTAACTTGTGAAGGTGGTACAACCAGGTCCACCCTTGTTTCGTCTTGACTGACGGGAGGCAGATTACGGTATTTAATATTCTGTAGAGTTACTCCTCCACACCTGAAATTATACAGCTCAACTTCACACAATTTTGAACAAGCGCTATATAAGCCCTCATCCACGGCGACTTTTTGTAGTGATGCTGTCACGCGTTTAATAAACGCGCTTCTGCATCGGTACTATGGCGCGTTAGTCGCGTTTGCAACGTACGACAGAAACGATGCAAACGCGCGGCTGTATCGATGCAAACGCGCGACCGTTTCTGACGACATCGGGGGAACGATCGCGACTGAAGCTCGACAGCATCGCGATAGTAGCGATACAGAATCTGGGCGAAGGTACGCAGCCAGCGACAGGCGGCTGTATCGATACACATGCGCGACAGCATCGCTACTGCATCGCTATAAAAAGTCGCCGTGGGCGGGGCCTCTAGAGAATCGTTCAGGAACATGGTTTTTATTGCACCTGAAGCAGTTCTAACGGTTGTATTTAACCGACTACAGCAAAGCCAAAGGGGGTTATGCATAGATATAATATTTCTATGGGGCTATGTATGTATATTCATCTGTTCCCTCATAACTCCGAAACTATTCGTCATATTTTGACAAACGAGGTATCATTATAAGCGTCATGTTAACCGCTGTGTCGCCACTACGATCGTCCGGGCCTGTGGGACATGGGGGTTCAGGGGAACCCCACGTAGCCGGCTTCGCGGAATCGCGAATCCAAGTGTCGCGGCTCCGCGTAAAGTTGTCACTAGCCCTAGCGTACAGGTTCTAACATACCGACGTACTCCAATTTGGAATAACTGCAATTTCGATCCATTTTTGCAAATCACGATATTGCATTACGCGTCATACGACGATCGCGGGTCAACTGGGAGAACAACAACTGTGCTCTCCGCCGCTGTGTGCGTTCGGACTAGATTATGCCGTATTACTACGCGCGACACCTTATTTTGGTCTGAACATTTACGAATTGATCTTCGCTTTGCCGGAACCGCGCAGCCGCGCATGCGGTTCGAGTAGTACTTACGTTATTTCTAGTGGACTACTATTGTTTCTCACTCTTTCAAGTTTATGCATATTTTTTTCAATTATTTGAAAACAAATACATATTTTTTTAAATTTAACTCTATGATTCAATAGTACTACTTAGCGGAAATCGTTTTGCCACGAGAAAACAACCATTAAAAATTTCAGCGTGTATATTTACTATAATACGAGTATTTATACTTATCCAATAAATACACAAACAACCAGAGAACGCATAGGAGAAAGGAAATTGTGAGTGTGTTTGCGCACACATTTGCACTTGAGATTGGCCGCCGTGACCGAAATTCGATCTGGAGAATATTAATATACTATAATACTTAGTCACCTTGTAAGATCATGGACATCAGAAAAGTATGCATTCACGACAGTCTTCCCATTCAAGTCGTAGGCATCTTCAAGATGTTCCCTGGTGTCGATGTCTAATCTCCTGATTTGTGTGGGCAGTGATACTGCGTCGTGTGGTTGTCGCAGCATGTTCAGCTGTAGCAAGCCGTCAATGAACGTGACCCAGTTGTCGCGCCACACCACTGCTGCCTGGCTCAGTGATGCACTCGCTGCCTCGACGCTTACGAACTCACCGCTACAAGATAGATACATCGAATAAGTTTAATTGAATATGAATAACATTGATACAATGCAAGGTTTATGGAAAGCTTTCGTAAAATGGTGTTAAACTTTTGGGCGTGTAGCAGTTTCATTATGTATAAAAATGAAGTCCATTGCAATGCAGTTGAACACGCTGCGCTCGGATGGATGGTATGATTATTGACCGATGAGTAGACCGAGCAGCCCAGCTACAAAAGCTTAGCTCCATAATCTCGTTTAAGAGGACTGGGGTGGGAAGGGAAGTATCTCCGGCGATGATTGTTCATATAGCCATGGATACATCGATGCGCAGCTTATGCTGCAGTGGAAAGTTGGCACACTCGCAGCCAGACAAAAGCAAAACGTGCATCAACAGTAATAGAACCTTTTAAACAGACGGCCCGAAAACGAAGCAATGTTTCTAGACTAACCTGTAATTATAATCTCTGTCTTGCAGCAGTTGGTAAATGTCTTTTGAACTGAGCACCATGTCAGTATCATTAGCTTTTGTCACGCTTACGTCGAAACCACTTTGAATGTACCCTGATGCCACTCGGTTATTCTCGTTCAAGATCTGTTGTAGATAAATATTGTTCATGATCATAACATCACGTCTGTATTCCGTGGAAGGCTTGGCAGAGGTGTTTATAGAAAATACATAGTGCACCAGTTGTACTTGAGTCTCACTGGTCTCATGTAACAGGGGGCGAGTCTATCACCATTATCCGGGCAATTGCTACTAAAAGATTCTGGAAAAACCCAATAACACTTCGAAAACTGCAAATCGAACCCTATTTCAGCAGTCAGTGCGACTGCCGATATGTTTTAATAGCATGCATGCAATAAAACTTTTGCGTCAAAACTCAAACTCCAGGCATATATTTCAATTAAATCAATTCCAGGAACTTCTGGAATGTCAAGGAGTCCGTCAGTCAGAAAGATGAAGCTCATTCCAAAGTGTAGTAGCTTCGTATGGAGATGAACGAAGAAGAAACTCCATGAACTCTTTATGGGATCTCGCGCACTATTTACCTGGTCGGTGCGACTACTGGTAGTGGTCGTGGACGTCTAGTGCGTGAGATCCCTATTATAATGAATATCTACTAAATATCAGTATACCTCAAACTTTCCGGTTCCCCTGTGCAGTGCGACGCTGAGCCTCAGCGGTCGCTGGTCGTGTAGCGTGGGCTGAGCGTACAGGTGCACGTCTTGGAACTGCACCGGCGCCTGACGCTTGGCAACCCCTGAGTGCATCGCGAGGGTATCCCATGCCGCCATCAGAGCAGCCGCAAAAGGATAGCACAGTTTTTCTGGAATTCACGAAGATATTGGATTTACTACATTCATCTTACTTATTCAAGCAAACTAGCATCACCACCACATTTGCATTATAATTTCTGCATTAATAACAAAGGAATTGCAGAAGCGTTGCCATCTCAAAGACTAAGCTGAAATGTCTCATGAGCCAATTTCACGTTATTTCACTGCCCTTAATTATACCGTTCAAACAGGAACCACAGATAAATACAGATGCTTCACTCCGCATTTTAGATAGGAAGCTACAAGTACGCGGCGAGCTCATCTTGTCGGGCCAATTCAGGCTACCGTAGTCAGAAGATATAAGAGTTACACGGTACAAAGAGAGGCAACTTCTAGGTGAATATAACTGTAAGTAATTAGCACTGTGCGACCTGAATTGCACTTAATTGTGTTAATGCACTTAATCTGTGCCGGAACGGAGTGTAGCAACGCCGCTTAAAAATGGCTCCAATACTGAAGATATTGTACCTAGGCAGTGACACCGCGGAGTTAGTCGGTATACTAGCTAGTTTTACCACGGACGGTAGAAACAGATTCCGGTTAGGTATGTTAGATGATTAGCTATCATACACGGAAAAGCCCTTTTTTAAGAACAATGACAGACTTAGTCACACATCCAATATTCCATCCCATGGACAATTTAATTTAATTTATTTATTTAATTCAGAGTGATCCCTATTTTTTTGTAGTATACTTCAGAATTATGTTAGTAAACAAATATTCAAATACAAACCACAATCATACTATTATAACAAAAATTTAATATCAGAAACTTGAAAGACACACGCCATAATATGTCCCAACTAGGAATTGCAATCCCGCAGCTCATTCAATCCTACAGGATTGATATGCGGGATTACTCAATCCCACGCGGGATCACGCGGGATCCCGCACCTTTGAAATTATGTTATAAAATCAAATTGAAACTACAAATTTTTGTGTAAAAATCAACTTTTATTAAACATTTCTTACATTAAGCAACATAAAGAAAACGCTCTCTCGGCTTCTACGGTAGTAGGCTGAACCGTCAGGATATATTCATAGGCGAGCGTCACCCCGCCAACCGTCTGCTAGTCGCCGGCGCGGCGCGCTGTGCGGAACGGCAACGTCGCGCTCGTGCTACTCGAGATTTACGCGAAAGTTTTAGAGCCAAATTTTTTATTTGCGGGTTCCGTTGATCCGCGCTTTGAAGGTGCGGGATCTAGTAGATTAATAAAAGCAGCGGGATCCCGCGGGGATGCGCCATTCCGTTTTGCGGGATTGCAATCCCTAGTCCCAACCTTTTGAGGTTGGGACAACTGTGAGAGCGTTCATATATTAAATCTAGTTTGGTACCTCTAACAACGTGACCTTGCAGGTAGCTGTACTCATCATCATGAATGGACTTCAGGAACTGGCAAGCTGCAGCCGCTCGTTTGTTATCACCGACAAAATGTGTAACGTGCCTTTATGGAAATAAAATTTTATTGAACTTAAATTGTCCGTATATTCAATTAATTCATTTCCCTGACTTTACCTAATTAGCAAGTCTGGTGATCAAAGCTCGTGCTTCAACTAATAATCAGCTTTAAATGTTCCCACCACTGGGACACCGGCCTCCTCTCTGGGAGAGGGAGTGGGCCGTAATCCACCACGCGGGCCCAGTGGGGGTTGGTGGATTTTTAATATCTTCGAATTTTTGGTTCTAGGATATGCCGGTTTCCTCACGATGTTTTCCTTCACCGTTTTCAGAGCTTCCTCTACACTAATAAAATACTTTGCCTTTAGTAGGATAATAACGGGCTGATATGTTTTATTTGGTTTATTTTGTAATCAAATTATTGGACTTACCATGTTTCACTATGGTTCCATTCGACTAAATGTGACAACATAGGTGTTTCTGTAGATACAGGGAACTCCACTTTCGGGTACAAGGCTTGCACCTTTGGAGTGTAACCGTGCATGTACAAACTGTAAAAATAAAATAATTCATTACCCATAGCACACAGCATAATCAGTTTATAATGTTGGACACACCAAATTGCATTATTCTCAATACATGGAACAACTGCTTCTTACGTATCTTTATATTAGCACTTTCTAATAGACAGTACTGCCAACAGTGGGACTGTTGGTAGTAACACTCCTATCACAAAACGAGTACTAACTTTAGTCCAAACCCAAGCCTTCGAGCTCGTTATTGTAATAGTATGATAAACTATATTCAGAGGATAGTAAATGCTCCCGGAGACAGGCACGTGTTGAGAACAATTTTTATTCAAACTTCATGAAATTTGTTAGAATCGCGTCGCATCGACGCGTCGTGCCTGTTAGCAGGAGCCTTAAAGCATGTAAGATTTTTATATGTCCGTGTCTATGATGTTCTATAAAGTGCATACTAATTCCATGGTTTGTGACAAATAAACCAATTTTTCATTATTTCTTTCATAATACTAAATCGAGATCTTGGAACTTGAATTTTGAATTTGAAACCTTTTATTGCAATATGGCCGCAAAAGTCTTTCAATATTATATAAGAATTTCTAAGTACTTACTCGCCAACTGCCTTAAGTAAGAAAAGCGCGTTGTCTGGATGTCCGCGCCTGGTGAGGGAAACATGCCGACTTTCCGCCGGCATGGCTCGCTTGAGAATGGCCTGCAGCAGTCCATGCGGCGCCACCTCCACCAGCACAGCGTTGCTAGGTATCAGCCGCAACGTCTCCGCGAATAATACCGGGCTCTGCGATACGCAACGAAAATAATTTAGAAATCGGCCAAGTGTAAGTTGGACTCTCGCACTGCCAAAAATATAATACACACACACACACACACACACACACACATTGACATTGTTGAAAATTATAATCAAAATGACACGATTAATTTGTAAAGTATGTATTATATTATTTTAATTATTGTGAATGTGAGGACTATGTGGATATTTTTTTTTCCCTTTTCATTTTTTTTTCTTTCTCAGTTTTAATGATGGTCTGGCAGTTTGAGTAGTTGATGCGGCCTACCCAAATATCCTTTCCTTGGTATTGTTCGTCGAGTTGAGCTCCTTAAGTTCTGAGTTGAGCTCCACGATTACTGACAAATGCTTGCACTGACTGGACAGGTCCACTCAAATCTGTGTGGTTCTTTCCTCAAAAGACCATTTCAGACACTAATCTACATGGTCCTCACATGACTTGACCAAGATTATGTCTGGACTTTAAAAGAGACTGTGACCTCTGAGTTTGTTTCGGCCTTTCTTCTCAGAGTAGTCAGATAGGAAACACCGACCTCACCTAGCTTATTTTTTTTTTTTTTTTATATGACGTGTAAAAGTGATTCCGATATCCTACGAGTATTTACAGAATAAACAATTTCATTTCATTTCATAAGAGTGGGACCTTTTGATTATTATTGTTGTTTGGATATTTATTAATTTTTCGTTAATGGCCAACCAACAATTGTTTAAACTGTTACAATTTTATATAATGGTTAACTAAAAGCCCCTAGTATACGTTGGGCGAGCCCAGGCTCGGCCAACGATAGGAGTGCAGAAAATGCACTCCAATCTTCTTCAGTTTACGTTCATACGGTCCAATTCAGTCAGAGATTCGCCCAAAAGCTCCGCTTTTTCGCTGGACGCATCCCTGATGCTGGCTGAGGTACTCCCACTCGACCTCCAAGAAGCAGCCGCTCTGTATCAGGCAAAGAGTACCTCAGCCACCCCTTGCGGGCAGGGAGATTGAGCGTGTGGTGGCGTTTGCGAAAACTCCACATCCGGCGAACCAAGGTTCCCTCCGCTTCCTGGTGGCGGAGCCAAGAGCTAACGTGTGCGCGGCCTTATCCCAGAGCAAAGATGTTTCCTTGTTCTCGGTAAAAGCGCATGCAGGGCTCTCCAGCCAACGAACGCGAGACCACCTTGCGAAAGAATACCTACACTCAACTTGAAAAAGAAGCTGGACTATGACCACTGGCTGGTTTCATTCGTCAAGTGGCAGATCCGTATGGAGTCGCCCGACAAATGGAACCGAAGATACAAGAACAGCGAAACGCGCTCCGTCTAAACAAAATCCTCCCAGACGCGATAGATGTCTTCAAGGTAACTAGATTTTTCAACTCTAAAAAACAGCTGACGGAATGGTCGTAGAGATTCGGTGCCATAGTAAAAAAAAAATATAAGGAGGACTTCCCCGACCAGGGTAATAAATTTTTTTTCGCTGGCCAGCACTTTGGGTTTTAGATAGTAGCATACCTGTAACCTATTTTCACCTATTCTCTGAAAAAATCAACTGGCTAGCTAACGGTTCTAAAGATCTACACACACACAGTCCTTAACAGATAATCAGACGGTGTAGGCTTAGTAATAGGGTTCCGTGGGGACCCTTTGCGAAAGGAACCCTCAAAAAAGATATGACACGGTCATGGTTTCACTCCGCGTTGGGTCGACACTTCGTCATTGGGATTTTTATGGGCACGTTTTGACTTGGGAGCAATGTGGAGGATTACAGTTGAGTTACATGAAATATGACTGAATCAATAAACAAAAAACCACCGCTACTCACCAGAAGGTTGTTAGTTTGATATTCCGCCGAACAAGTTTTAACTAAATCTTCGTTCCATTCGCTCTGCGGAATAGAAGTTGATAGCCAACGCTCACTGCGGGGCTTCGGATTCTTTATTACTTCTTTCAGTAACTTGAGAAGTTGAGGACCTGAAAAAAGTTTGCCATTTAATCTTTCATAATATTATGTGAATAATTATATTTCCTTTTGAACGCCATGGGTCCATGTAAATGTATCGATATGACCTGTAGTAAGTACAGGCCGCAACCTATTATTCTTAATTTGTGACCGTACCTAATTTTTGACGTCTATTTGACGTCGTTGGCGTCCAGGGTACATGTCCATTCATTGGAGGCGTTCAAAAGGTTAAATATGATGCTAACTCTTACCGGCACAAGAGATGTATCGCGAATGATACGGTATATTGGAACTCGGCACCTCCTTCGCGAACACGCCCTTCGCCAAAAGCTGAGCGACAAACTTCTTCATCACGCCAGCAGGTCCAGAGATGGTGCTAGAGTCAGGCCCATTATGACACGCCACGTCGATCTCAGGCGGACATATCTTCGATAACTACATTTGAAAATAAATACCAAAATGTTGAGAACAGATAAGGTGTTCCGAACACACTTGAAAAAAGGATTTTGCTTCACGGATTTTTGTAAAACCCTTGGGTTTTAATTGTTTATACATATATTTCATGTTGCCCGTGATAGAGGTTATAGTAACACGGATTCTGAGTAAATTAAAAATAAACCTTTTACAGGCAGACATACGGCGGCGTAGGTTTAGTAATAGTGTAGTAAAATATAATATTAATGGATGATTGGATTTACTTGTTCATATCCCAGACCGACAGCAGCCATAGCACCATGTATGATGGGAGTCTCCAGCGTTACACGTCCACGTAGGCAAGCGCACATCATCATTTCTTCTGCTGTTAAGCATTCATCGGCGTATGCGCATGCCAGCTCACCGACACTATGACCTGTAAGAATTAATGCAACGATCAAATAGGGCTAAATTATTATGATCCCCTTAAATACGGCAAAAGGGTAAGTATCTGTTCGCATAAACCACCATTTTCTGGTGTAAGTATGAGATTTCAAAGAGTCGGAATTGTATCGGGCATAATTCTGGCGCACCATACACTTTGAACGCATTCGAAGTGTTGAATTGTTTCCACGAGCTTGGGTAAATCAGATTAACTATCTATGTTCTATGTTTTATGGTTTGGTGTCCGCATTAAGGCCGTCAGGAAGATGATTGTGTGTGGGCCATGGCAGCCGTTTGGTGGTTATTCCAACCAGCCCACCTCCTTCCAGAATTTAATTAAATCTCCTGGCCTGTTCAGAACATCTGTGAAAGATCTGGGTGTTCCGAGGGTTTGTGTTCTAATCTAACCCTGACGCCTGTGCATTCAAAGAGGATGTGCGCGATGGTTTCCTCAGCCTCCATGCACGTCCTGCACAGAGGACTGTCCGTTATCCTAATGTGTAGAAGTGTTTGTTTAGCGAGCAGTGTCCCGTGATGGTCCCCGTCACCAGGCCCAGGCCGTTCCTGTCCAGGCGTAAGGATGGCATAGCTTCCTTGAACTGCCTGCAGCCCAGGTTTCAGGTTCACCAGTTTCCCGCTTGTGTGTTGGTGAACTCCTGTAGCCACATGCGTATTTGGTTGAAGGGGATGGGTACGATAGGCTCGGGTCCACATACTGCCATGCTGGATCCTCGTCTAGTAAGTTCGTCAGCTGCGTCGTTACTTAGCGATCTACTGTGTCCTTTTATCCATTGCAGTGTCACCATGTTGCGGCTAGGTACCGTTAATTGTTCTAGTGCATTGTGGAATGTCACAATGCACTAGAACAATGTTAGTTTCGAGGTTATATATTTTTTCTGTAAGGATTGGAGAACTGAGGCGCTATTGGAGAGTATACGTATCTGTGTGTCCATAACCGTCCTGGCTTCTAGGACGTGGTCCGCTTGTATGATGCCCACACACTCCGCCTGCTAGACGGTGTTGAACATTCCCAGCGGTCTGGATATATTTATGTTGAGGTCGTGTGAAAAGACTCCGACTCCGGTACCGGAGTTGGTCTTCGATCCGTCGGCGTATACTCTAATCTCATTCGGACCTGAGTAGTTACACTGTTCTTCTGTAAGTAATATATTGTACTGCCTTTGAAAGTGGTGTGTTGTCGGGGCTTTGTCGCAGGGTGATACCATCATTGGCCTTCGTTTAATCGCATCTTCCCTTATACGTGTGTGCTTAACTCTGGAGTCTTTGCTTAGGGTTCCTGATAAATAGAGCCTAAAGGCGGCCAGGGCCGCCTCCTCCCGCACGATGAGATGCAGAGGCGGCAGTCCCAGCATTGCCTGTAGGATAGCGGTGGGTGCAGATGTCATACTGCTAGTGATTGCAACACATGCAAACCGCTGCAGTTTTTGGAGATCTCTTTGGGCTGTCCTCAGGTCTGTCCATGGCCACTAGACTAGAGACCCGTATGTGATAATTGGTTGGATAACTGTGGTGTATAACCAGTGGATGCCCTTAGGACTAATTCCCAAATTCCTGCCAAGCACTCGTATGCACTGCCACAGGGATATGCTGGCTTTTGTGGGGATATACTCGTAGTTCGTGCGTTTTGCCCGGTTCAGTTGCTTATCCAAAAAGATGCCCAAATATTTGGTTTCAGTTGAGAGGCTTAGGGTTGTTCCAAAGAATCGTGGTAGTTGTAGTGTCGTCAATTTTCTTTTTTTTGTGAAGAGAATCAGTTCGGTTTTTGTAGGGTTAACTGAGAGTTGGTGCTTGTTGCACCATTCCTCTACTAGTTTCAGGGCTTGACACATGAGGTTGCATAGTGCTTTCGTGGGACCCGTTTATTATTATGGTTTAAAAATCAGACTTACAATACTAGCATACTTATTAAACCTTTGAACATAAAAGCGACTTACCTATAATTCCATCAGGTTTCAAGCCCAGTTCATGAAGGACATCTGTAAGTCCGATTTGAATAGCAGCGATGCCCACGAAGGTATAATCGATGTGGTCAAATATGTTTTTGTCAGTAGAAGTTATTATGTTAACAATGTCGAAACCTTCAGGTTCCAACACTTTATGACAACTGTAAAAAAGTATTCAGTTCAATACCTGTAATTCAATAATGTATACGGGATGAGGGTTGCAGAATTGGGTTAGTACCTCTTTTTAGGGTACCTTAGTCAACAAGGAAACCTTATAGTTTCGCCATGTCCGTCTGTCTGTCTGTCCGCAGCTTAGCTCAGAGACTCTTAGTACTTGAAAGCTGTAATTTGGCATGGGTATACATATTAATCACGCCAACAGTGGTAAAATAATATTGTTTTGCAATTTTGCAATCATTTTTAGGGTACCTCTACACATAAAGTGGGGGCGTTTTTTTGTTAGGATGGTGTGTGTGCCAGCTAAATGGTTGGTTTTGGATATGTAAACAAAATTCACGGCAGAAGTATATATAACGAAATTAAAAGGAAAACTATCACAGCTAAGTAGGCTTTACAAGTTAACGAGTAATAATCAACCAACCTACATTTGCAGTTGCAAAAACATATTCTCCCATACATTCCGTATGGGAGAACATAGTTTTCAACTACAATATTAAGTTTGTTCTTGGGATAAATTCATCCCAACTATGGAACCCTTCATTGTGCGTGGTCCAACACACACTTGGCCGATTTGCTGAATAAACTTCCAGAAGATTGCGAGTCTTCTGGAAGTTTATACGTTATAGAAAACGAGTTCGAAAACTTATAATACGAGTAAGTACAAATCAAAACGTTTCCTCACACAAAATTTGTCCTAACGTTGTATGTACCTATAAATTGCTAAAAAACATTATTAGTTAGTGCAAGTGCACTGTTAGTGCAAGTTGGTGATTAATAAATAAATTAATAATTTGTTTTAAAAGTATTATATTATATAATTATCATTGTAGTAATTAAAATTTTAGTAAAAATTAAATGAACGGCTCGCCAGCACACAGATAAACGCTGAGAGGTTTTCGTTGTGTGTCCAAAACCAAACTGTAATTTAATAGGCTAAGGGCCGATTTTTCAATCCTCAGATAAATAATCGAATAGCGTTTATTCCATAGATAGCGTGATTCTGGATTTTTCAACAGTCTGATAGTCAGTATCGACGGTTAAAGCCCGTAACTGAGCAATAAAGTTAACTGTCCCTTCAAGCCTCAGTTAGTACGTTATTCTAGGGAATAAATAATGTTTTGACGTTTGTTTTGTTTGGGGTTTTAAATGTGCTTTGCCTATGCCTGTTTTCGTGCTCTTGTGTTGATGTTTTTGATTCAATTGACGATAGTTTTTTTTCAATATTTTTAAATATCACTTTACTTACATTTTCTGGGCGACATTATTTTAACAATTTAAAACCACTAAGCTCAACTTTTAGTACCAAGTCGAAAACACCGTTAACACACAGAAAATTTGTTTGTAACTGATCCTTTTTAACTAAACACATACCCACTTCTATCAAGATAGATGCAAAAAATTACAAAAAAAAAAAGGTCACCATTATTGCTGACCATCTGTGGATCTAAACAGAAGATAAGAAATCTCGTCGAAATGTCCAACATACGTTTTGTTTCTATTCTTGTCTAACACGTTGAATACTGTATCTGTGCAGCTCGCTTGCACATGATAGTGTGAAGTTGGTTAAGAAAGACCACGGATAACTATTCTTCAGTTATTATACGATTGAAAAATTTAAAATATTTATTCGCCTGATAAACAGCCAGATAATTTTATACGCTAGATAAATATTCAACGATTTAACTGAGAATTTAAAAATCGGCCCTAAGTTTTTTAGAAATAAATAAATAATGATAATAAGTATGCGTATAACGTTATGCTTAAACAATTAAAGAGAGAAAGAGAGTATGCAAAATGGCTGAATTAAAATTCCCCGTGCTACTTAAACATTTAAAAACTTCTGATTAAACTACTGATGTTATACGAGTATAATTACCGTTGTATAGCAGCAGCGAAGGTCGGTATGCGCATGAGTTGCGCGCCCATACCAGCCCACTGCGAGCCCACCCCGCTGTACACGAACCACAGCGGCCGCCGAGTGTCGTCGAAGTGCTCAGCCTTCTCACACAAGCTTACAGTTTTTTGGTTCACGTCCGTGTCTGGCAAGATAAGAGTACAAAATTGCATTCTTCGATACAGTGGTCTAAGTAAAGAAAAAATTATCTTCTTCTTCTCGTGTGGTTAGTGACTAACCTGAAGTCAGAATTTTAAAGACGCCCAATTTCCTCTGACTTTGCTTCACATGCCGTCAAGAAATATCTCTTAGGCATTTGCAAGATTCGCGCCCTCGCGCCCCTAGCCTTTAGTCGCCGCAGGAGACGCCCCGGGCGTCGGGAGTCGCGAGCTGACTTCCGGCCGCCGTAGGCGGGGGCTTGCGGACGGTGAGCAATGGGTAGCTCGCCGTCCGATAAGGACCAGGCCCGGGTCGACGGCGCGTTGTGTTCCACGCGCGCCTCAAAGAGATATCAGCACCAACTGACGGGGTCCGTAAGGGCTAATGCGCGCCAGGGTTGCGATTTTGTCCGAAAGGGATATCGCAGCCCCGGCACACAGGCAACGGAAGGAACACGGGTGGGTTTTAGTCAGTAAAAGTCTGACACACCGTCCCGCTCTGCCCAGAACGGGAGAAGTTATTTGATAATTTCCCACCCTCAAAAAAAAAAAGGCAACCCGGTTTCATCACGATGTTTTCCTTCACCATTTTTGAAGCAAGTGATACAATACGCACATAAATCCGAAAAGTCAGAGGTTTGTTCATGCTTTGGGTTCGAACTTAAGCCATTGATGTAAATCATATAAATCGATGACTTAAGCCCTATGACTTGGCAGTCCAACGGTCACACCACTAGGCTATCACTGGGATATATGTTTAGTACAATATAGTTGCTGCTAACATCATGGAAACGAAAAGTTCTGAAGTGGTGACCGCATCTTGAAAGGCACAGCGTTGGTAGGCTTCAACAAGATGGACAGAGCATCTTGTGAAGGTCACGGGTATCTCCTAGATGCGAGAAGCACAGCACCGGTCGTACTGGCGATACCTGGGGAGGCCTATGTCCAGCACCGAGTTTCGGCTCAATTATGATGATAGTTACTGTAAGGTCAATTATGATGATAGTTACTGTAAGGTCAATTATGATGATAGTTACTGTAAGGTCAATTATGATGATAGTTACTGTAAGGTCAATTTTTCCATACCTAGTATCGCATATCCCCTGGTTAAATGTCCAGAAATGTTGTGCGTATGAATGTTGTGCAACAGAGCCAATTCTTCAGCATCAATGGGTCTGGATTTGAGGCTTTCAAATATCTTAGTAATGGCAGATTCTTGTCTGCCTGATAATGTGACCAAGCGTGGAATAGGAGACTGGTAGCGAGAAAGGTCCTGGAACATTTAATAAACTTGTTAGGGCGCGTCTGGGCAGTAAATCTGTCGTCATTAGCAGCAGCAGCCCTAGCACTTGATCAGGGTAGAGCGAGATTGTCCCCTTGATCCCTTGTGCCCTTTGATCGACCAACGCTTTCACTTCACGTAAATTCTACTTCGGTTTCATTATAAATAAATAATAAAACCCAAATTTTCAAAACTCAACTTTTGTTGCAAAGATCAACTCCGACATATCAACTCCGTATCATAGTTGCGACAAATATTAGGGCGACAGTACGATATATCGACCATCAGTAGTGTGACAGCGTACGTTAGTGCGACAGATTGTTTTCGCGACAAACGACAGGACGACAAACGAAAGCGCGACACAACTTTCGCTCGACACTAAAGCGCGACAATCGTTTATATTTTGTGGCAGTATTTTTTTTAAACTATGTATAATTTTAGTAAGTATCCGCACGCCAAAGACGGTACTTTTCTAATCTGACTTACCTGCAACCTAGCCAAGTAGAAAAAAACAGCAGGTTGGAATATACCTGCTGGTTACAATTATCTCTCTACCTAACAGTTGACGGCCTTCGGAGTCTAGTGGCCACTGTAACGGCTGGGACTTTGCAGGTAGGTTAATATACGGCTAGGTCGCGAAAAAAGGTCACAGTCTGTACTGAGTACTCGCACACACTTAGGATAAAGGGTACCGTCCTTGGTAGCACGTGCAGACGTGGTGGCCTGTCAGCACAGACTCCGCAAAGTAGCAACAAAATATAGAAACGTTTGTCGCGCTTTCGTTCGTCGATCAAAAGTTCCGTCGCCCTGTCTTTTGTCGAGAAAACACACAACATTCGCACTAACGTATATCGAGCTGATGTGCTGTCGCACCACTAATGGTTGACATATCGTACTATCGCCCTAACATTTGTCGCGTAAGTATTTGTTTGTCGCAACTATGATACGGAGTCCATAACATGATCCACGTAGACTAAGTGGGAAAAATACGTATTATTGAAGCTTACTCAAAAACTACCCAAACAAAGTTAATTTTATATGGGACCACCTCTGAAGTATGACCTACTAAACAAAAAATCAATTCTTAATCATCAAAATAAATTCATGATTGGCGGAGTAATCATGTAAAAAAGAGATTTAAAAAAAGGTTACAATCGAATTGAGAACCTTGTACTTTTGGAAGTAGGTTAAAAATGCTCCAGCGCCTCTCAAAAGGCGCTATCATAATTTTATTTTGCGCTGGTTATTGCTTTTGCATTTAGCTTGCTTATCTGGCGCTTAGCGCAACCGCTCCACTCGCTCTACCCTAGGGTCATTCGTTATTGAACGTGTTACTTCTCATCATTACATTTCCAACGTATTATATCACTGAGTAAGTACCTTGGGTTTATAGTGTCCATGCAGCAACACGTGTGAGTTGATGCCGGTGACGGACATGCCGTTGACGGCGACGTAAGAGCGACGGAAGCGCTGGTGCTCAGTGACGATGCGCATGCGTCCCTCGCGCAGCGCCATCACGTCCTGCCGCGGACTACTACAGTGCAGATTGGCGGCTATTTGACCGGTGTGGTAGCCAAGTAACACCTATGTGTTTGGTAAGCATAAAATTAATAAATAATGTGTTTATTTCAATAACTTAAATTATGTTTACATTAGGTCTTTAGGGGAATTTCCATTTAAGTAAGAAATATACTTGTGTTAGGAAGTTCCACTCTTCCACTAGTTACAACTTACAGTATAAGCCATTGAATAGACATTCCATTTCAGGAGGTATTAGGAAAAGAGCATTATAAAACAAAAATATAAAGAAAAATTAAAAACAAAGTAATCATATTTATAGACGCGCGGAGGTGTGTATGAGTGCGTGGGTGTGCGTTTGTGTGCATGTGTGTGTGTGTGTTTGCGAATGAGTGTGGGTGTATGTGTGTTTAACAATAGTATATAGCATAATTATAATGTATGTTAATACTTAATGAAAGTGAGGGAGAAGAAGTCTCAGAACATATTGAACCGGAACTGTTAGTGTCTATAAGCTTATCGTTTGGACCATATTTTCAATCTCATCGTGAGTTTTGGACTTTAGCCATTTAGTCAGAGCATTTTTGCAGTCTCGACACGAAAGTAAGTAAATATTTAATTCCCTGTTTATCAAGTTATATAAGTTAGTGGATTGCCTAGCGTATTGTCTCTTAGCAAAAGTTAATTTTACAGGAACATTGGGGATCATGTATTTCCTTCTTCCTTGCCGAGTCGTGGGATCGAAAGTGAGAGATTTATTAAATAGGTCCACTAAAATGGTCGGTGCGATACCTACTTCCCCGGACAAGCTCATTTGCAAAAAGATCTAGTACTAGCTAGGTACTAATACTAACCTTTGTAATAGCAGTCATGCCAGATGCTCCCGCTGTCAAGCCAACGTTAGATGTGACACTGCCGACTAGTAGGAGATCCTGCCTATCTTTGCAGTAAACTTCTTCAATTGCTTCCAGCTCAGATTTGTCAGCATTCGGTACGCCTACAAACCCCCGAAATGTGGTAAAATAAAAATGTTACAATTTTTTTTTTAAATGTACAAAAAAGTACAAAAATGTACAAAATCTTTTAAACGTGATCACCGTGGAATTCATGTTTTCCGTTATTTACTTAGTGATAATTACTGTTCTATATATACTTTGTGCTAAATCAGCAGTGGTGGCTCAGTGGTAACGGCCGCGACTTACGAGTTGTAGGTCTTGGTTCGAACCCTGACAGGCGATTTACTTTGTGTAAATTATTTCATCACCACTGCTCTCGAAACGGTGAAGGAAAACATCGTGAGGAAACCGGCATGTCCTAGTACCAAAAAATAAGAAGACATGTGACATCTACCATGCTGCACTGGGCCCGCGTGGTGGATTACGGCCCACTCCCTCTCACCGAGAGGAGACCTGTATCTGAGGAGTGGGAACATAATAGGCTAAAAGTCGGCAGTAGCTGTGACCCTCCAGATAATATCACCCGGCTGGCTGGAGGATCCTCCCGATTCAATGGAGCATCCTAACGTGGATCATTATCATCATCATCAGGATGAGGAACGAAGTGTTCCACTACCTTTTCTCACCTGTGCCATATCCTTCTACGTATTCTACCTCCTGTGGCTCTACTTGTACTTCCTTGTAGAACTGCCTAATGAACCCAGCCGTACTCTGAGGGTTTCGACGGTACCCGAATTGGGGTCCCATTTCATCGCTCAATACAGAAACGAATTCATTTTTGACATGTAATAGTTCCGCATAGATTCTAAAAATACAACAATACTATTGTCAAATAAACAATGTTTTAACTTCTTAACAAATTTTTTAGGAAGTGTTTATAGTACCGCTACTGGACTTTATCCCTATCGGATAAAGTGTCGCTATTTGCGGCATTATAGTGGCGCTGCCTTGGCCCGGTTAAAGTGCCGTAACCGTAACCGCTAGCGGTACTTTATCCGATAGGGATAGAGTGCCGAGTGCACTATATACACTGCCAATTTATTTATCCACGAATTAATTTTTACCTGTTCGCATCTTTTGCTTTCTGCAAAAATACTACACTGATTGCGTCAGACAAAATAAACCCATCGGCGTCTTGCGCGAATGATTTTGTAGTTCCATCTTGTGAGACAGTAGCAGAAAGCCTGAAAATTTAATAAAACAATTGCTGACTGGCAACTTCTACCCTTAGACCAAATATAAAGATCATGAAATCATGGTTAGTTATGAGACTGACCTTGCATGATGTACAGATCCCTGCGGATGGAGGCTTAAAGATGCACTTCCAACAATAGCTGACTCACATTCCCCACGTTTCAGGGCTGAATATGCCATTTCTAGTGCACTGGTGGCACTACAGTCAGATTCATCTATTGTTAGTGACGGACCCTTTGCATTCAGCCAGTACGAGATGCGATTCGCGGACATAGTCTTACTCGCTCTGTAAAAAAAAATTACGTATAAATCGAATGGCTTGTTTCACCACCTCCGTACAGAGTTCGGTAAAACAGGTAAATAATGTGATAAAATTCTTTATCATTTGTAAAAAGAACTAAGTTGTTAACTAACGGCGATGTAACTGACCCTAATAAGCCTAGACCGGATGTGGAGATCGAATCCACGGTACGTGCTTCCGTGTCAGAAAAAGATGATCCCACAAAAACTGCAACTTTTTTCCCATCGAGATGAGCCGGGCTAAGACCTGAAACAAACAGATAATTTTTTAAGCTTCAGCTGTTAAGGTGGATCCGCAGTTGTAGCCCGCGAAATTCAAATTTTCTTACGTTTTTTGTGATTGTGGTACAGGTCAGTGTGAGGTTGTATCTTGATCAAAATATGATGCGCGACTATAAAACAACATAGGACTCGTCACAGGTTCATGGTGACTAGCGCGAGATGTCGCGCGACACGACACTGGTAATTGTTCTACCGTGAAGTTTTCTTTGAAATTTTGTTAAAGTCGCGTAGCGCTGTCACGTCGCGCGAGACTGCACGAGGCTTTATTAAGTTTTGGATAATTTTAATTGTTTATAATATAATAACCACCGACCGATAGAGACCGCATGTTAATTATATAGTTAACATGCGGTCTCTCGTCTCACATAATCATAAGTATAGTTTCAATATAAATTATGTTACCAAGATGTTATAATATAGGTATTTTGATTAAAAAGTTATTTTGTAGGTAATATACGAGTATATAGTATTTTATTCCGAAACAGATTCTTGAAAACGTTTTGGGTTAAAAAAATACAACTATCTGGAAACACTGATTGTAGTTGTCATACGCTCATTCACCCACTTTGTCACTCTTCGCCTTAGGAACCTACTGCTACGTTCAAACTTGAGTTCTGTGCGTGTGTTATTGTTTGTTCGTTTATCAATTGTTTATTAAATACTTACCCGTACCTTTTTTGCAGATTTTAGCTCGATACAATTACGTACATTACATATTCTTGAAAGCGATATCTCATTATTGATTTTGGTTTTCGTACTGGACAATACGTGTCAGTTTATACATGAAATACGATATTGCGGTGCTGAGTCGATTTAAATCATGCATCAATGTTTCGGTGCATCAAATGTGTAGTACGCTTGCGACGTATTTAGAGACGTGCAGCCAGTTAATTATCCGTGCAACTGCAGTTGCACGGATAATTCACTGGCTGCATCTTGATTGAGAACAAAACAACATGACGTGTTGAAGCATTCAGTTCAATGTGCTTAAGCTAAATAGTGCTGGGACTAGGTTTTTGGGACTGGCCATCTCTTCAAATAAATATTTTGATTTTTAAATAAATGCTTAAAGATTGAATAAAAAAGGGGTACCTACGTTGTTTGTGAGAGATTTGTTTTATTTTCCTTTACACTGTTTGATCGCTTTATTAGTATGTGGAATTCTCCCATGGTACTTTATTAGTATGTAGTTTCTCCCTGGTAGGCCAGTCCAGATGTTTATTACTATCCAAACCCTTTTCACCAGAGATGTACTAAGCTGCTTAGCGATAGATCTAATAGGATCATTTGATTTTCATAGCATAGTTTGGTTTAAGTTTGCTCGAAAAGGGTTAATGAAACGAAGTACGTACCTACACATAGTTTCGTAGCTTAGCTTCTCCGCTTAGCGACCTCACACATTCCTGATGGAAAGACTGCTTAATTCTCAGACCCGCCGGACCTAGTGGTGAGTTGTGCCACAACATTTAGTTTGTTACAAAATATTGCAAAATATTGTTATTTAAATCGAAATTCGATACTGAACTAATTGTCTAAAAAACACCTGACAGAAAATTATTACCAATCAATAGTTTTTGGAAGTCTAACGAATGAGCTGTTTGGCAGGAAAAGTACTTTTTTTATATGAAATACGAGTATACAAACCATTGCGCGTTAAAATAATTAATTAATTATTAATAGTTAAAATAGAGGAATTCATTCAAAATCTAGGTCTAATATGCTTTTAAATAAAATAAATCAAATGAAATAAGTTTATTTCATATAACCATTTGGCTTACATTGCATTTCGCGGAGCCTCCAAATAAATGGAGACCAATGCTCCAATTTCTTAAATGCACCGTGTGTAGCTTTTGGACATGATTGTTTTGGTTTAGGGTCTGCATGTGTACTTTGGTCATGGTCCTTTTCATATAGTGTGTACTGCTATGGCCAATAAAACAAAAAAATAAAATAAAAAAATTTTTGGTTGTCGCCATACATGAAAAAGAAATGTGGTGTTAAATATTGTACGGTGGTACGGAACCCTTCGTGTGCCACTGTGCATTCTGCGCTTTTTTAGGGTTCTATAGTAGGACCAGGAACACTTATAGTTTCGCTCAGTCCGTCTTTCTATCTGTCCATCGGTCGTGTCCATTTCTTACAGCAGGGGTTCCCAAAGAGTGCGCCACGGTGCCCTGGTGCGCCGTACAGAGTAAAGAGTAAGAAGGTGCGCCGGGAGGCGATTCTGTTTACCGTTCTCCGGAAACAAAGCTTAGGTATTCGCGAGTTGGGCACGCCACAATTGTGGCGATAAGTCCCCTCTTTGAGGAGTGGATAGAGAGGCGTCACGGCGTCCTCACCTTCCGCCTGACGCAGGTCCTCACCGGACACGGTTGTTTCGGGAGGGTCCTGTGCAGGATAAAGCGGGAGGAAACGCCCGGGTGTCACCATTGTGTGGATCGCCCGGAGGACACAGTGGAGCATACGGTGGAGGTCTGCCCGGCTTGGGCGGAGCACCGCCGAGTCCTCACGGAGGCGATCGGCGGCGGCGATCTCTCGCGTCCGGCCCTGGTTCAGGCCATGGTCCGGAGCGAGAGTGCATGGGAGGCCGTCAGCTCCTTCTACGAAGCAGTAATGCTCGCGAAGGAGGAGGCGGAGCGCACGAGGGAGATGCAAGCTGCACGCCCTCGCGCCCCTTGTCGCCGCAGGAGACGCCCCGGGCGTCGGGAGACACGAGCCGACTTCCAGCCACCGTAGGCGCGGGCTTGCGGACGGTGAGCAATGGGCAGCTCGCCGTCCGATAAGGACCAATGCCTGCTGGGGTTGCGGGTTTGTCCGAAAGGGATATCGTGGCCCCGGCACACAGGCAACGGAAGGAACACGGGTGGGTTTTAGTCAGTAAAAGTCTGACACGCCCTCTCGCTCTGCCCAGAGCGGGAGAAGTCATTTGATGAATTCCACGCTCAAAAAAAAAAAAAAAGGTATTCGCGGGTACAAAATAAAAGCTCTAAGAATTCTCATTATCTTTGCAACATCTTTTTTATGTCTTGTTTATGTTTATGTGGAGGAGCTCGTGGCTAAGTAACAACAGCCGCACTGGTCGATCCATCAGGTTAAGCTATGCTTGCCAGGGTTGGTCAGTGGATGGATGATCTTTACATACCGAGAATCCTCCGTGCCTCGGAAAGCACGTTAAGCCGTTGGTCCCGGCTGTCATTCGTGGATCTTTCGTTACGAGTCGTCAGAAGCCCGAAAGTCTGACACCAGTCTTACCAAGGGGTATCGTATTATACCCAGTTACTGGGTTGTGGAGGTCAGATAGGCAGTCGCTCCATGTAAAATACTGGTATTCAGCTGCATCCGGTTAGACTGGAAGCCGAGCCCAACATAGTTGGGAAAAGGCTAGGCAGATAGATAGATTTATGTGATGTAGATGTAATAAAGAGCAAATATCGCTCAAACATTAATGTGGAGCAAGAAATGAGAGCAGTGGTGTCAAGCCTTGAAAAAATGTGTGGACATCAAGCCTCACATTGTCTAAGTTGCAAATAAATAAAATACAATGGTATTTTATTTCCTTTTTTTCTTAAAATAAATGTACTCGATTCTTGTGTCAATATAAATATAAAAACTCAGCTTCATATCGTGAATGTTTAAATTTTTGTGCCTATCTATCCTATTTCAACTAGAAAGGGCGCCGCCGAGACAAAATACTAAAGTTGCAAGTGCACCGCGAACTGTAAAAGTTTGAGAACCCCTGTCTTACAGGGTTCTTTATGACTCTTTATAACTCTTTAAGAACAGTTAAGCGGATTAGGTTACTAAATATACGTCGTCTATTGTATTTTATAATGGATTTCCGCAAAGTCACGCCTGAGTCAATTAACTACCTGTCAGTAATATATTTTTTCTTATTATTTATCAAACCATATCAAGAAATTTAAAAATAACACATTAGTCTTCAGTTCAGCTATCCTTGAAATAAAATCAACATTTTATTTTATGATTATGCAATATCTTCATTATGTAAATCAAAGGCGAAATAACCCATATTTTCGAGAGCGCAAAAGTGATGCAACTATTAATAAGTGCTATGACTGACACGAATGGTTTAGCACCACGAATACGTTTATACTTACACAGACTTAATAGTTTAAATTATTTCAAGCTTTCTTACAATTAGATAAGTTAATGACGAAAAAGGGTTTTTTTCGTGCAAGGAGCCTTAAGAGATCTTAAGGCTCCCTGTCCCCTGGAGCGGAGAGGAGAGGAGCGGAGTAGCGGTGTGCCAATATTAACCAATGGAATTGCATAAAACCTCCGCTCCGCTTCAGTGGACAGAGATTTGCAAACTAGTTTAAAAATTCATACAAAACCAGGAAGCGGAGCGGGGAAACGGAGCGGAGAAGCGGAGCGGGGAATCGGAGCGGGGAAGCGGAGAAGTGATGCGGAAAAACACGTGAACACACGCTACCTCACTCCGCACAGTCCGTAACTCCGCTCCGCTACCTCGCTCCGCATCAATGGACAGACACTGTCCGCAACTCCGCTCCACTCCGCTGCCATTCTCCTCTCCACTCCCTCTCTCCGCTTCAATGGACAGGCAGCCTTAAAGTGGTAATTTTTGTAGGAGTCAAGTGTGTGTACCTACCAGCTAAACCGTTGTTTTTGGATTTGTGAAAAGTACTCACAACAGTCTCGTATATTGAGTAAAACGAAGTTAAAAGGAAAACTATCACAGCTAAGTACTCGTAGGCTCTACAAGTTAACGAACAATAGTGAGCCATAAAATTAACTTGGATAAGTCAAAAGTTCGTAAACAATATATAGAAAATGACTTAAATTGCGTTTTTTTTTTTCGAAAAATACTATGGAAATATAATTTTATTATTGCGATAAATTTTATGCATGCGAAATATTCATCGCTAATACGAAACCTTTCACTGTGCGTGGTCCGACACACACTTGGCCGGTTTTAATGGATTGCAAGATGTTTAAGAATAACACTGAGTTTTTTTGGGGGATATTCGAGAAATTCTGTTGGTTTTTTGTTTCTGACCAGAGCAGACAAATAACCATCTTAAATAACAAAGATCAACCTACCCGCATCGTAAATAGCCTGATAAGTATGCTCGAGTATCTTGCGTGACATCGGATCCATGCAGTTCCCGAGGCGGTAGTGCACAGCGAAGAACTGGGCATCGAAGCGGTCTAACTCGGGAGCCATACCAGAGGCTTGTGCCAGGTCGGGATGCTTGTAGTTCCATCTTGGCCCCACCGATGTAACTGGGTTCTCCTGTTTGCCAAATGCCAAAATTAAAATTGTGTGGTGACGCTTAATTTATGATTTGCAAAGATGTGGCGAACGTTTAGAATATTGTCTTCCACTGGCTTATTTTTGCCATTGGGTAGAACTAGTAATACCTACTGTAAACTTATCGGATCCACCCAGAGATCTTTGATGACTTTAACACAGTTGATGGGCTTAGTCCGTAAATTAATGAGTTGCATCTTAGAAGGTGCCAAACAAGTGATAAATCGATTGATTCATTCACAGACGGAACGCACAGCCTAAACCGCTCGGCCTAGAAGTATACAATTTTGTACAAGAGTTTCTTATAATACGGAAGTGGGTACTAAGGAAGGATTTATGGAAATTTATACCCTAAAGGGGTTAAATGCCCCCCCCCCATTTAACCCCTTTAGGGTATATATTTATTTATTTATTTATTAAAACTTCATGCACAAGTAAAAATATACCGTACAAAGGCGGACTTAATGCCTGAGGCATTTTCTACCAGTCAACCTTAGGGTGGTGCAGAGACAAAACATGGCAGGTGCAACAAAAGGGATTGATAACACGAAATTAACTATAAAATACAAGAATAAATACATACATAAATACATACATATACATAGTATAAACAGAAAAATCTTTGTCAGGAGAAATAACGATCGGTAGAGGAGAAATAACGATCAGTAGAGGAGAAAACGAATCCAGCAAATCACCGCTGGGATGTTTCAGCCAACTTCTTGCGTATATGCTCACGTACCTTCACTTTAAATGACAACCGACTGGTTGCCGTCCTGATATTCAGAGGTAGCGAATTCCAAAGAAAGACCGCCTGGACAAAGAAAGAAGAGTGAATGAAACCAGAGCGGTGAGAAGGACATCGTAGAAGACGATTGTTGGTTGAACGAAGATTTTTGCTATGGGCAGAGCATAAGTATTGAATATGGGAAGTCAGGTAAGAAGGAGAGGTGGGTTTGTCGAGAATAGAGAACAACATAGACAGAGCCCTCACCTCTCTGCGCTGTCGAATGGGTAACCACTTTAAAAGCAATCGGTGCGCGGATACATGGTCATACTTACGAAGATTGAAAACGAATCGAATGCAATTATTGAGAAGGCGGTCAAGTTTATTGAGGAGATCTGCATTCAGATCATAGTAACACACATCACTATAGTCAATTATGGGAAATATTAGGGACTGTACAAGCATTGCCTTTATGTGTGATGGGAGAAGATTTTTTAACCGATAGAGCGACCGCAAAGTTCCGGTAACTTTTTTACTGACGGTTGTTACCTGCCTTCGCCAGTCAAGACAAGTGTCGACATGCAGGCCAAGATCCTTAACATCGGAGCCAAACGGAATGACTGAGTTGTCAAAGATTACAGATGGCACAGTTAAACCATTCAGCTTCCTTATGCTGTGTGGGCTCCCTATTATGATAGCCTGACACTTGGTAGGGTTAACCACCACCCCAAATCGATCAGACCAGTTTTTGACTACACCTAAATCCCGAACAACGAACGTATATAACGTTTTTATGGCATTTTGTCATACTGCCGATGGGAAATCCCGAAAATATTTTAATTCCTTTGGTTTAAATGCACAACACAAATCAATTCTTAATCAAAATCAAACGTACCTTATTGTAAAGAATGTCGCAGAGTTGCTTAACGTTGTGGGACTGTGGGAAGAGGCCTGACATGCCAGTGATGACGATCTTCTCGCCATCTAGCGGTAGATCATGTATAGCTGGATCAGTTACCAACATGTCCCTCTGAGTCGATACGGGTTCCTGAGGTGTAGGCGCCATCGTGGTACACAGATGATTTTCTAGAAATAAAACGAGAATAGATGTCTACCTTGGCAGTATGCTTATATATTATAGAAACCCGTTAGAGCGCTTAAATAACACATATCATCACGCCTGTATTCCTCGAAGGATTTTAGCCTGTACTCTCCCACTGCTGGTCAAAGGCCTCGTGGTACGCGTCTAGGTCATCTCGCCACCTCTTTGTGGATCGGTCTTCATCGCCGTCCATCTTCAGGCACCCATTGTGTGAAGACTTTTGCCCACCGGTCATCGTAGATACATGCGGCTAATGTGACCCGCCCAATCCCATTTGAGCCTGGCAACCTTCTTGCCTACGTCCATTATACCCGTAAACAACCGTAATGGTCGTAATTGTACCATAATGGAACGCAGCGTGGTGTCCCGAATGTTTTCCTGTGTTTTTACACCCATAATGCTGCATTCCAACGCTCTTTGGCAAACACCAAGGCGGCAGTTTTAGTCTGAACTCCGTAGGCTAGGACGGGCTGGGTACACATGTCGATGAGTTTACGCTTCAGCTTCGCTTTGACAGGCGTTATCGAAAGAAACTAACAGACCCCAGTAGATCTACTCGATATAACCGATAGCTTATAAGCATTTATTAGATTTGGGTAAGTGATTTTTGTTTTGCTTGGATATTTATTTATTTTTATAAACCTCATTGTACACCAGATTATACATCACATAAAGAAAAAGTAATACACTACAAAATATACAATGGGCGGCCTTATCGCTTACTGCGATCTCTTGCAGGCTATGTTGTATGTTCTCTGGCTAGGTTTTAGTAAAGGTTAATTTTGTTACTTATTTATTACACAGTTATATATTAATAATAAGTAACAAAATTAACCTTTACTACTTTATTACACAGTTAAGAGGAGCTCGTGGCTAAGTAACAACAGCCGCACTGGTCGATCCATCAGGTTAAGCTACGCTTGCCGGGGTTGGTCAGTGGATGGGTAACCATCTTTACATACCGAGACTCCTCCGTGCCTCGGAAAGCACGTTAAGCCGTTGGTCCCGGCTGTCATTCGTGGATCTTTGACAGTCGTTACGAGTCGTCAGAAGCCCGAAAGTCTGGCACCAGTCTTACCAAGGGGTATCGTATTACCCAGTTACTGGGTTGTGGAGGTCAGATAGGCAGTCGCTCCATGTAAAATACTGGTATTCAGCTGCATCCGGTTAGACTGGAAGCCGACCCCAACATAGTTGGGAAAAGGCTAGGCAGATTGATTATTACACAGTTAGTAATTTTATTAATGACCGCAAATTATATTTACAAGATAGAGGATAAAATCCTTATATATATATTATATATTTGAACTTTAAGAGACCTCTGAGTTTGTTTCGGCTTTTCTTGTCAGGGATCAGTCAGGTAGGAAATGCTGACGCCATCTGGTTTTAAAATATTGACCAAAATATTGAAGTGTCTTATAAGATCTACTTACAGAAATAAACATTTGATTTCAGAGAAGTGGTCGAAAATAATAATAATTATTATTATATTCTAATATTTAAAAATATAATTTACTAGCTTTTGCCCGCGACTTCGTCCGCGTAGAAGCCGAAAATGGTTCTAATAGGATTTTTTATTGGTTTTTTACGTTATTAATTTTGTAATAATTTATATGTTAACATATAAAAGCCATATACATATATATGTTGTTTTACATATAAATTATTATGTTAAAATGTTTGAATAATTATAAAATATAACAATATTTATTATAGTGTAGGGATATTTTAAATAAACTTGAAAAAAAAAAAAAAATATTTTATGAACACGAAGCTCGGCCTTTGATCTGGCGAAAGTTACACGGGTGTATTATCTTTATAAAACGAAATCGAAATACTACACCTACACACACAGAATCTCTTCAGTACTCAGTACTTGTAGTTCAGTATTTGTAGTTTTCTACAGTATTTCTTTGTAAACAATATTTTTTATTTTTCTTTCGGGTGCTAGAATCACCAGACTACTCTGTGCGCTTACTCTTGAGCATGCCACATACAACTGGCCGTGGGAGAAGCAGCTTTCCCTTAAGTCTACTCCCGCTACCTTAAGAGTTTGACCTTGAGCTTTGTTTATAGGTAGTCATTGCGAAGCATACTTTGATGGGAAACTGCACTCTCTTGAATTCGAAGGGGTAATTTGATGGTGTTAGGGGAATCCTAGGAATAAATACAGACCTCTGTAAAGCTTAGAAACCTTCAAATGCGGTACTAATGTATAGTATGGTGACTTTCGAGACATTCCAATTTTAAAGAGTATTTGCATTGCAAGCACTAAGCCTTTATGTGAGTTCAACCTTTTTTAAATAAAATCGGATTGAGTTTTAAAACATGTCTCAAAATAAAATTTGTAATTTAAATCAAAAGCACTAAGGAGTATTGATATCAACTTCGAAGAAAATCATTCCCAAAATAACTTTCTACCCCTATTTAACCCCGTTAAGTGATGAATTTCAATAAAACACGAAACAGGTCTTCCATCAATTCTGTTAAAGAATGTTTATGCAAAATTCGAAGTAGATTGGACCAAGTAATCACGTTGTCCCATACAAACTTTGCCCCCCTTTTTCACCCCCTTAGAGGTAGAATTTCAAAGAATCCGTTCTTATCGGATGCCTACGTCATACAAAGAACACACCCTCTAAGTTTCAGGTCTCTACGACCAGTGGTTTAGGCTGTGCGTTGATCCGTCAGTCAGTCATTCAGGACAAAGCATTTTATATGTATAGATAAGTATTTACAATGAAATAAAGGAAATAATAATAATAATTCCATTTATTTCAGGCGACACAGGCCCATAGAAAAATACCTTAACCTAAACATACATATTTTAATATAAGCAAAAAACGAGAGAGGAGAGATGTTTGATGTGAGACGAAATGGGCTGTTAAGAAAACTTATGGACAAAAATAACTTCTTCTACTTACATGGAGCAATTTCAAGATCCTAACAATGTTAATGAATGAATTCCATAACACTTCTGAAATCAGGTTCTTACCTACGCAACAGTTTTATTAACTGTTAGTGGTGTAGATGGTTTTTTTTATATAAGAAATAACTCATTTCAAATTCGGTTTGTTAGAAACACAATGATTAATTTGCATTAAACAAGTGCGAAGTGGGATAAATAAATATAGTTCGATTAATTGAACTCTGAACTACCTACAATAATTGAACTGCAAACTGTATGTTTACTTTATATCATAATTCAATTAATTATTTAAAAAAAACATTTTTACAAAAAAAAAAAAGATATTTTGGCACCAATAATTATACTTATAATTTTTTTTGTATGTTTAGATGTTTGTTACTCAATCACGCAATAACGGCCAAAAATTTCATTGGATGAAATTTGGCACACAGATAGTTTATAACCTGGATTAGCATAGGATACTTTTTATCCCGGTAGTGTGTTCCCGTGGGATAATAAATTTCCGACCTCCACGCGGGCGAAGCCGTGGGCGAAACCTAGTAATAATATAATAATTAAACATTTTCATGCAAGTAAAATAACTGTATATGTGCAAAATTATACCTCTGATAATGTCTGCTCGATCTACCCTTATATCCATCATTATAAAAAATAGACGCAGACTACGAATCACAACTACCCGGCTGCGTAATTAAGAGATAGTGTGCAGTTTTGTATTAGGTTAAGCAATTTTTTTTAAATTCCCTTTGAAGATCTATTCCGAAGCCTTCAATTCTTGGTTGCAAACTTGTGAGAAGAAAACGAAAGTGCTCATACACATGACCGGCTCGTTGCCTCTGCAGGATTCAATGAAAATTAAAGGGCTTTTTTTTTTTTTTTTTTTTTTTTAACTTTTTCACGGCCTGTCTTGCAGCCGAAGTGCGGGTCGCTTAGCGCGGCACGCGAACATTAACGACATCATCCGACGAGCTCTTGTCACCGCCAGCGTTCCAGCTGTATTAGAACCCAATGGCTTGGCATGCGACGATGGCAAGAGACCGGACGGCATGTCTTTATTTCCATGGAAGGTGGGTAGGCCTTTAGTGTGGGATGCAACCTGTGTCGACACTCTTGCGCCATCCCATCTTCCTGGCTCAGCGTGCTGTGCTGGTGCTGCCGCTGCGGCTGCAGAAAACCTCAGCGTAAGTATAATAACCTTGTTGGTAATTATATTTTCGAGCCGTTTGGGGTTGAAACCCTCGGGCCGTGGGGTCCGAGTGCTCACGGCCTCTTTAAAGAAATCTCCAAACGGCTATTTGACACTTCCCGTGACCCAAGGGCTGGTTTTTACCTTGGGCAGAGGCTAAGCATTGCCATACAACGTGGCAATGCGACCAGCCTCTTGGGTACATTACCAGTCGACATCGATGCGGATGAATTCTTCGATGCTATATTTTAGTTTGTAAATAGTTTTAGTTAAGTTAGTATATAATTTTGCTACTTTTATTAATTATTAGTTATAATTTGTTTGTACCCATTTAAATATTTTTTTTTGACTTTCATCGAAAACATTAAACTTTTCACAAGGGCATTTAAATGAACCAATTTCGCGAGTCAAAAACCCGAAATCCATATGGACGCCGTCGCAAGCAAAAACTAGCTATAAGTATAACTACCATCCGGTATGACTCGCAAATTAATTTACGAACCGACTTTAATAACTTAGTGATAACATTATTTTAACGACACTCACGACACACACACAATGTGTTATCTTTAAAATATGTAGTAAAATTTAATAACTCTGTTATAATGCTGATATAGTATCTAACAACAGCACACGGAAGAATAGACTAAATGACAGATAAAACCTTCGACAAAACCCGTTTCTACGGTAATCATGCTACGCGTGCTGGTATTCCACTTTTATTTAAATAGATTTCATAATGAACTAGCTTTACCCGCTACCCGCCCCGACTTCGCACGGGTAGCACTAAACCATACCTACCCTACCTACCCTTGTTTTCTCACCGTTTAAACCTTCCCTGGACAATCGGCCCAGCCGTTCTTGAGTTATAAAATTACAACGAAAAGTGGCATTGGTTTTTATAGATATAGATTGTATTTTTATAAAGTAATTTAATAGTAATAGGTGCCCAACGATTTCGGGAGCAGCAGTGGGGTAATTGCGTAGCACTGCGGTAGCAATGGCATTCATTTTGATAGTTCAACAGCATTCATTGCGTTATTTACGACGTTGAACAGACAATTATTTCGAACATATGAAGCAATGGATTATCAATATCCTTCAAAATCATCATCATCATTCAGATTGTGATTGAAAGTGCGTTACACAGTTTGGATGCAGGTCTCCAAAGAGAGGAAACTCCTAACAATACGTGCGTGTCCTTGAATACTGTTTTCTGGATCCGGGTAGATTTAACTGCCTCTTTTTATACATAGATGTTCTATGAATATATAAAAAGGTAGCTGAAGGAAAATTGTGGGTTTTCAGTCAGGTAGAATTCGGGATAACCCGCAATTCCTCGGGCGATAAAATATATGACATCTAAGAAGAATTATTTGTAAAATGGTCCTAGAAGAACACCCCGCACCTAATCTCTCTTATATTTCTATTTCCTTTGTCTGTGATGTGTAAAAAAAAGTTAATAAGTAAATTAATAAACCTCGGCTGAAAGAGTAGGAAATTATTTAAATAATAAGTAGGTAGGGGAAGCCCATTCTGGGCCCCAGAGGTAGGACGGACACGCTCCTTCGCAGAATAAAAACCGAGCAGTTCGGATCTAGTCGTATCGAATTCCAGTCGACCTCGTGCTTACGAGACAAGTGGTTTTGCATGTGTAACTGCACCTCGCTCGTGGAAAGAACGAAAAAACATAACTAGACGCATTTGTAATATTTCTTTCGTTTTTGATTCTGCGTTGCAGCTAATTCGTAGAACAGTTGTGTTAAATTCTACTACGTTCAGTTATGTTACGAAATAACTAGAAAAAGTTGTGAACTTATTACGTAAGTTTATTCAAGTAAGGTTCGCCACTACCAAAGGAAGACAAAACGTGACAAATGGAGCTTGGAGCAGATAGAAACAGCCCCTGATTATGACGGTCCCTTCATATTTGCTACTTTTCTGCTCCGTTTTAGACTATAAGACTGGGTTTGCCACATTTCACATTTCCATACAGTAATATTGCCAAATTAATCAAAACAGTGAAATATTTGACATCTATTTGCAACGTTGCCCACTTTCAGAATAAACGCTCTTAAGGGGCTTTGGGTTTTCCCTACATATCTAGATTGAATATTTAAATTATTTGTAGGTACGCCAACAATGTAGCAGTATTTACCTATGCTCAAAAATAAACAATGATTATGATTTCATAATATACATGAGTAAATGTAGTTGTGACGTACATGTTAATTTCCGTTGGCAAATCTATTATGTTACAAAGACGTCACATGCATTCAATGTGTCAGGAGTTTGTTAATTTAAATCAGTTAGATTTAAGTCATTTAACAATTACAAAAACTTGGTACATAATACTTATAAATGTTAAATCTGTATCTATTTTAATGGGTGCACATAAAAAAAAAAAAAACGTGACAGATGGAATGCATGTGACGTCTTTGGAATCAAATTACAACAGGGAACTCGTATTGTTGTTATACTTAAGACATTAATTCAAGCGACACGTTGAAAGGACGTGAAATCCAGTTTTGTATTATGAAATTCAAAATTCAAAATTCAAAAGTCATTTATTTAAACTAGGCTGAGAATCAGCACTTTTCGAACGTCAAATTTACATAAGATAGTCCCCCAAAACGCCCACCCTTCACCACTTCCTAGTGCATTAGCTGGGAAGAAGAAGTGGCGCAACAAACTCCCCAGCAGCACAGCTGTCTGTTCAGTTAAAAGAACAAAAAAAAAAGATTCTATATAATAGCATTCAAAATAATTTACATTACGCAACACAAAACATAATTTAAATTATTAGCCATATGTTAGACAGCACACGCCAATATACCAAACAAAATCATCGAGAACTATACTCAGGCCGAAACAAAAAAACTAAACGTAAACAGAACTTAATATCTAAATAAAAAGCCTCCAGGCATAAAGGACGTGCCCGCTTACATATAGTTGTAACTGGAAGTTATAAATGATAAACTAGGACCATCGATGTAGAATAAATAAACAAAGAGTTAATTACTAATAACAATAAATAATATGATCAATTGTCGAGGTCACTAGCTAACCACATATTGCAATACGACTCATAAAAAAACACTGATGAGTAGATTTTGTCAACAATAAATTAAAGTTAAATTAAAATAACTTGACTTAAAAAGTCAAGTTATTAAATTAAGTTATGATTATTAAAAACACAAAAACATATGTTTCTTTTTTACGTAATTGCTAAAAATGGTTTATTGTCACAGTAAAATTGTCATAAGTTCACGACGGGTTATGATGTGTATATTATGTACCTGTGTCAAATAAATTTATTTTCTTTAATTGTTCGATTAGAATGAGACATTTTCATTTTATAGTTGAAATCCTTATGATTTATCTTCGCCCTGGCGGGTGGTATCAGTGCTTGGCAGGGGGCGATACCGCTCGACTATTCAACTCACCTCCGCCAGGTTGCTAGGTAGGCCACACTACTGGTGGAATTCAGCTGATCTATTCTGTAAACATCTCACCGTGAAAAGTTAGGGGAAGTGAGCTGTAAATAGTACAAATATGTAGGTATCATACCTGGGAACCTTCTGGTTACGGAGAAATTGAAAGTCAACTTAATTTTTTTTCACGAAAAATGTCATATTTACCTTACTTAACTTTAAATACCCACAACTCCTATAGGTACCATTGCATAATCACAGTGTTCTGCGTGCTTTACATTACGCGCTGCCATAAACAGCCATTTAATAAAAGTCGTTTCCCAGCAATTTGTTTTCTCTTTTTCACTTAGTTTGATGTACAGAATGCATAGATAACGGCTTTGTGATGGGTCTTTTTACACTCTGTTTAATTGTTCAGTCTACATTTCTCTAGTTATGTTACAAGTTTAATTTTAATAGGAGGTGAGCCTGATGCCATAGCCGGGTAGAAACCGAGACTCAGTCGAACTAGGTCGTGCTTCCTGATGGATAACCTCTATAACACTGCCCAACCGGGAACGAAACAACCTGGACCAACGAGGCAATCTACTACTACAGTGTTGATATGTTCCTATATATACTCAATATAGTACATTTTGTACAGCCTGCAAAATGGGCATTGATGGACGAACGTGAAAATATGGGCTGAGATTGATCGTGTGTACCGCAATTAGGGTTCAGATTAATAAATTTTGCTGTAACACATAACATTCTGCATCGAGCTCAGTACCAATAAATTTCGTATTGTGTCGCATTTACTTTGCTTGATGGGATTTTAATATTATTTATACACTCATGGACAAATTTAGATGAACGCAAAAAAAAGTGTGAATAAGACAAAATAACATGGATATTTGTGACAATTTAGTTTATTCATTTGGATTCTGTTTAATATTCGTTAATTTAAAATTGCAAACGTCAAAAAACAAACGATCAAATGACAAAAGTTAACCAATTCAAGAAAAAAGGAACTGCTTTTTTTGTACTTAACAATTTATTTATATTTTTCATAAATACTTAGGAAAGGCTAATAAGCTATTATCAGTATTTAGTGTTGCCCCCTCCAGCTCTTCGAACTGCTTCTAGTCTCCTTGGCATACTCCTAATCAAGTTATCGATAAAATCTTGAGAGATTGCGTTCCATTCTTCCTGTAATGCGTTTTAAAGATCTCTCAAATTAGTGGGGGCAGGATTTCTTTTCTTAATTTGTCTTCCAAGCTTATCCCATACATGCTCTATGGGGTTTAAGTCAGGTAAACGCGCTGGCCACCCCATAACATTGATTTGAACATCTCGAAGGTATTCGACAACTACAGCCGCAGTATGGGGGCGTGCATTATCATGCCTAAAAACAAATCTATCTCCTATAAAAGGGGCAAATGGCACTGCAATTTCTTCCAAAATCTCAGTTACATATCGCGCCGCTGTTATTGACCCATTCTCAATGACCTGGAGTTCAGTACGTGCCCCCATACGAATACCTCCCCATACCATAACTGGCCCTCCACCATATGCCTCTTTTCCAATAATGTTGCACTGAGCGTACCTCTCTCTTGGGTGTCTCCACACTTTAATCCTTCCATCATCTGACTTCAGGCAAAATCTGGACTCGTCTGTGAATAGAACTTGACTCCAAGCTTTGTCATTCCAATTTTCGTGAATGCGAACAAAATTAACTCGAGCTATACTCGATGGGATGTGGCAAGAAGCCTCTGGCAGGCAAGTGTGAATTTATTCCGGCCGATTTCAGTCTTCCTCTCACAGTTTTTGTACTAACTGACCCCTCGCACTTCTTGGAGCTTCGTTCTTACCTCAGAAGAAGTTAAATTTTTTCCCAGTGAGAATGAATGAATAATAATGACATAAAAATAAATGAGATTCGAAAAAAGAACATTCCAAAAGCATTTACTAATGTTTATGGCCAGTACGCACGTTAATTACAACAGGAGAATTTAAACTCTTTTTTTGCGTTTATCTAAATTTGTCCATGAATGTATAATAAAACTTCTTGCCGCTTGATTACGTTTGAGTCATCATCATCTTATAGCAGATAACCTATGTAACGAGTCAAATCTTATAAATCAGCGTGTTTAGTGTGTCTTTGACACCATGTAAGAATTATGTTTTTTTTTTTTTTTTTTCATTTGTTTGAGGTCGATAAAATATATGTTCATCCTACACGATTTTATCACGTTTCGACTCATATGTTTTTAAATTATGATATATCTCTGAAGTAAGAACATCAGAATCTATATTTATAAAAATTAATCCCTATTTTTCTGGTCACGCCATAACTTGAGAACGGCTGCACCAAATTGGATAATTATTTTTTGTTGTGTTCGTTATTCTCAGGACAAGGTTTTTAGGATAGGTAGGTGAAGGTAGGGTGGGTATGTAGGTAGGATAGGTAGGTAGGTATACAAGTGGGTAGGAATGTAAGTAGGTAGGTAGGTATGTAGGTAGGATAGGTAGGTATGTAAGTAGATAGGTAGGTATGTAGGTAGGTAGGTAGGGTATTTAGGTAGGTAGGTAGGGTAGGGTGGGGGGTAGGTAGGTATGTAAGTAGGTATGTAGGTAAGGTAGGAAGGTAGGTAGGTAGGTAGGGTAGGTCGGTATGTAGATAAGTAGGTCGGTAGGTATGTAGGTACGGCAGGTAGGTAGGGTAGATAGGTACTAGGTACTTAGATAGGTAGGTAGGGTAGGTAGGTAGGTGCGCCGTAGATAAGTATGACCGACATCAGGATGGCAACCAGTCGGTTTTTTTTCAAAGTGAAGGCACGTGAATATATTCGTAAAAAGTTGGCAGAATCATTGCAGCGCTGATTTGTTGGATTTGTTCTCTCCTCTACCTATAGTTATTTCTCCTGACAAAGTTTATTCGGTGTATATGTATGTATGTATGTATCTATGTATTAGTATGTATTAATTTTCAAGTTATCTATCCCTTATGTTGCACCTGCCATGTTTTGTCTCTGCATCAAACTTTTTTTTCTTATTTTTTTTGAGTTTGGGAGTTTATCGAATAACTTCTCCCGCTCTGGGTGGAGCGGGAGGGCGTGTCAGACTTTTACTGACTAAAACCCACCCGTGTTCCTTCCGTTGCCTGAGTGCCGGGGCCGCGATATCCCTTTCGGACAAACTCACAACCCTGGCAGGGATTGGTCTTTACGGACCCCGTCAGTTGGTGCTGACATCTCTTTGAGGCGCGCGTGGAACACAACGCGCCATCGACCCGGGCTTGGTCCTTATCGGACGGCGAGCTACCCATTGCTCACGGTCCGCAAGCCCGCGCCTACGGTGGCTGGAAGTCGGCTCGTGACTCCCGACGCCCGGGGCGTCCTGCGGCGACTAGGGGTGCGAGAGCGCGAATCTTGCCTCTCCCTCGCGCACTCCGCCTCCTCCTTCGCAGGCATTACTGCTTCGCAGAAGGAAGTGACGGCCTCCCATGCACTCTCGCTCCGGACCATGGCCTGAACCAGGGCCGGACGCAAGAGATCGCCGCCGCCGATCGCCTCCGTGCAAGCAGGGCAGACCTCCACCGTATGCTCCACCGTGTCCTCCTGGCGATCCACACAGTGGTGACACCCGGGCGTTTCCTCCCGCCTTATACGGAACAGGAACCTCCCGAAACAGCCGTGTCCGGTGAGGACCTGCGTCAGGCGGAAGGTGAGGACGCCGTGGCGCCTCTCTAGCCACTCCTCAAATAGGGGACTTATCGCCACAATTGCCACAATTGCTCTGCATCACCCTAAGGTTGACTGGTAGAAAATGCCCCAGGCATTAAGTCCCCGCCTTTGTACAGTATTTTTTTTACTTGTGCATGAAGTTTTAATAAAAATAAAAAAAGACGTGTGGCACTCGGAGACTGCCGCGGTAAAGCTATTGCATAGCATTTTTTATCAACTTATACAATTTGTGTCACAGTGATCGCATCGCGCATCTTAAAATTTCACTCTCATCATTTTTTCATAACGCGCCTAAAGAAGTATAACTTCAAAAAAAGTATCACTGCTGTGCCGGTCGGAGTGGGGGGGTGTTAGGTTATTTTCGTTACGGAATTTCTGGATTCGGTCTCCACGCTCAAGGCCCGCGATAGAAGCTATGCAATAGCTTAATAATAAATAAATAAGTATTTAGTCCTGCCCGTGCGAAGCCAGGGCGGGCAGCTAATAACTAAATAAATGGGTATTCAAAAGCTTCGTTTATTATTTTGATTATTTAAGCTCGGAACGTCGTTATTTATCTGTATTTACGGACATCGTGTAAATATAAATTATTGGAATATTTGGCTTTTTGACTTTTACTAATATCTACTTAACATAACACTTGACTCTTTTTTAGTAATAACAATATAAAGTTTAGTAAAAAAAAAATACTAAAATAAGACAGAAGAAGCCTTAGTTTTTTACCCGACTTCGGCGAAGCAAAAAGTAGGGTTATTAAAGTTGAGACTTGAGATCTAAAGGAAATAACGCTCATTTATTTTAAGATATAATTAGTCTATGGATAACCGTGCCAAGCCCTGAATCAGTTTATATTATTATTCCGTCGCACATATTATTATGACGGTTCTCAACATACTACACGAATGAATCTACGTCTCCACCTTGAAATATTTATAGTTACTAAGGCTGAACATGGTAAAGGATAGTCTCACTCAACCACTGCATGCTGCAATTTTACAATACTTTCAATAGAGATATGTTCATAGAAATTGCCTCTTTTTATTGTTTTGTTTTTATTTGTTGTGCTTTGATTCTGTGACAGAATCAACCTCGTAATTATTTAAATATCTACACAGAATTTCTGTGAAAATGAACGTAGCTATTCATAGGGTACGTAGGTATAGCAATAAATATTAGAAAACACCATTGAGCAACTAAAATGTTTATTTAATCAACATTTCATATACATGGCCGGTTATTACAAAATAGCCTTGAATGTTGTATGACAAGCAATATTTACCTTTGTATTTTTTTAAGTCTTTTTTTAAATTATTTCTGATTCAAATCCCATGAAGGCATCAGCGTTTTTAAGATATGTGTTGCAAATATTCTTTTTATTAAAACTTTCTAATATTGCGGGGTCTAAGTATGTGTTGACGATGGCCGCACACTGCAGATCTGTAAGTGCATGTGCTAACGGTGCGCTTAGTTGGTGGACGGCGACCGGGCGCTGCGAGTGGCGCTGCAGCGTGAGTGGAGCCGGCACAGGGCGCGTGGACGCGGGGCGCAGCAACACCAACTGAGAACGCAGCGCGTGCTCTCGCGGCACGTAGCCACGCGCACGCTCCACACGCCTCAGCGTAGTTTCAATAAGCGATCGCACGTGTTGCGAAGAGTGCGGCACGCGACCCAATAGAGTCCGCACACACGCATCTACCTTCTGCGACCATGTGCTCGCAGTTTGCAGTGCATAATCAAGACCCGTTGTGACTCCTTCTGCCATCAACGTTAACATGTGACGAGCCACGCCATCTTGAAGCTGCTCTTCTGTCTCAAATTCAGCGAGGTGCTCTTCAAAGTGTACGTCGAATTCGTCCGGTGCGTATCCAACACAATAAACTGTGCCAGTTAAACCTACAAAAATATATTTTACGTTACAATTGTGTTTTAAGAACTGCATGATCACGTGTACTCTGAACATACAATTTGTCTTACCATGACTTTCCAAGATAGCAGCGATTTCTAAAGCTACGTAAATTCCACTTTCATATCCTAAGAGATAGAAATGGTTCTTCAGCCCCGTCCTCTTCAGGAAAACCTGAATTAATAAAAAAAACAATAAGTAAGTTTGCGGCCGTTGTTGTTTCTAACAATGCATTTCATCAGCAAGCCATTTTCACAAGCAATACTAGAGTAGGAGTTCCTCAGGGATCTATACTGGGTCCTATTCTCTTTATTATATTTATTAACGATGTAGTAGACTATGTGGAAAATATTTTGGGGGGACATTTAAAGTTAGTGGTATTTGCAGACGATACTAATGCTATTATTTCAGCAGACAACATACAATCCCTTAACTTGCGCGTAAATCAAGCTTTAGAGGTATTTCACGATTGGTTCTCTATCAACGGACTCAAAGTGAACGCTAGTAAAACAAACTTAATGTTATTTCGTACGACTTCCAAAAATAAAAGCCACCTAAATTGTGCTTTAGATGGAGTCCATGTCAGTATGGTAGAGGCAGTAAAGTTTTTGGGAGTACATGTTGATTGTTATTTAAATTGGAAACCAGAACTTGAAGGCTCGAATAACTAAATCAGTTCGGCATGTTATGTTCGCTGTTACGGCTGCCACGCTTCTGCAGTGCGTCAACAATGTTTGCTGAGTCGCGTACAGACGGCTTTGATGCCACCTGGCGCAAAAAGACAGCCTCACTACTAAGTAGATTGCGTGGGAGCAGTAACAGCATCCTGAATGTAATAGCCAATAAGATAGACAGCCCACTGGTGTGGAGGCTCATCCAGAGGACTAAGTCTCTCTTAGTTATTAGGTACTAACATAGTTTTTTTAAGTTCACACTAACAATATAAATGTAATTATCTAATGGATCTTTAGTTGTCTGAATAAATAAAATATATTATTAGTACATAATAATATATTTTGATTATAGATGATATAATTTATTTGAGAAGCCTGCGAAATGATGTTGACATTTCACAGTTAAAAAAGGTCTATTACGAATCGAGAAGAAGATTAATCGAGTCAAGGTTACGATACAGCATCTTATGCTGGGGTGGCAGCTACGATTACAACATACAGAGAGCATTTGTGTTACAAAAAAGGGCCATTCGCACCATGGTTTGCATCCGTCAGCAGGAATCTTGTAGGAGACACTTTGTAGATTTGAATATCCTCACTGTACCTTCCTTATACGTATTGGTGCTCCTAACACATTTTTCTAAATATGTACATCACTTTGAGACTGAAGAGGAAAGAGAGCTTAGAGAGAGTACGAGAAGAAAAGATTTCAAAAGCACAAATATTCCTGAACTAAATATAGTCGCACACGGTACCGGTCACATGTCAGTGAAAATCTTCAATAAGCTCCCCGATGATATAAAATTATCTCTTTACAAACGGGACTTCAAAACTAAATTGAAGCGTTACCTACTGGAAGGCTGCTATTATTCGATTAATGACATTTAAATTGTAAACATACATAATATACTAGGAATTTATCAAGATAATTATTGCTGCTACTATTGGTATATTTATTTATGATTAATTACACATCTGACATAGCTATATTTAATTATTTGTGACATTGATAATCTGATTATTTAAATGACATTTATTTATTATTATTACTCTCCCTCATAGTAATTAAGTGCCATGTAATTTTTGTATTTTTAATTTTTGTAGTAATTAAGTAGCATGTATTTTTTGTATTTTTTTAAATTGTAAAATCTTAATATTCGACACAATGTAAAAATTGTTATGAATAAATAAATAAATAAAAAGTTGACTATAACATAGTGTTGATGGACGAGATCTTGACCATCGCGAAATGGACTGCAAACGTAAAGAAGTTTGTGATGCAACCAGTGACTACCAGGCTACCACACTCTTAGGCTAAGTATGACAAGCATCGTGAAACGATTCCATACCACTGCTAATCTCTCGGCTGTTTCTTGTATTGTTTCGTTTGGCTTGTCAAGTCCCAGCTGCAGCACCAGCGCGGGCAGCTTGAGGCGCTCGCACAGCATGCGGAACCTCTCGTAGTGACCCTCCATGCCCGGCACGACACATAGGTATGTTAGGGTCGAATCAAATTCATCGTCTCTCTGCAACAGTCCAATCAGTTGTCGTTATTTTATTTTGCAAACCACTTTTTTATGTACTTACATCCAAAGAGTACTGACAAAAAAAAAAATACAAATCGGATAGACATTTTGGTGGAACTTATTTAATGTAACGACTGTGAAAAAGATAAAACGTGGCCAGCTTGAGATTGATTTATTAGCATACCTAGCTACAGTTACCTACACGGAAACAGTATTGTGACAGACAACAAAATCGTTGCCAAAATAACATTTGGCATCCTCTGGCTAGGGACCCTAAATGATGAGAGGCAAAATTGCGGGTGTACCATAGCGAATTAAATTATACCAATTATCAAACAAATGTACCTAAAACATACTATTTTGTACCTAGCTCTTCGTGTTTTCTTATAGACAAGACACGGTTGTTTTATTTCTCAGGAACTATCCCACTGATCAAGTGTGTTTCTATTTACTTGAGGTACTTTTTAGGTACAATTTTTTTGTGTAATTACATTTTATGAGTAATGGTTAAATAATAAAATATTATAGAACACCCGCCATTTTGATGTCAATATGGCGGGTGTACCTTAATTTCGAAATAATTTCATTCTGAAGGAGGTACAGATTTTTTAGAGCTAGGTACAAAATAGTATGTTTTAGGTACATTTGTTTGGTAATTGGTATAATTTAATTCGCTATGGTACACCCGCCATTTTGCCATCCTAAATGAGAACTTATCATAATCATCTTCGTCTTTTCTCAACTACGTTGGGGTCGGCTTCAACATAAAGTAAAAAAAAAAAAAAAGTATGTACCATAGATGCATTGTTAGCGAGTGTCGGCATACCCACGATGTCAGTGGTAGCAAGCAGTTCATCAGAGTCTACGAAGGTGAAGAAGGTAGACAAGCCCTTAACATCTTGGAAATCGGTTTTTAAGATAGATCTTTCTACTTGTTGTATCCTTAAATAAATACAAACGGTTTAAAATTAAACTAAGTCACATGGTGACTCCTTAAAATAAAAAAGCTGGCCTAGTGCGTGTCGGCCCACGCGCAATTAACGATGAAGGGTTCGGATACTTGGGATGAATTTATCCCAAAAACAAACTTAACATTGTAGTTTGAAAACATGTTTTCCCATATATCGATAAACGTCACGGTCAATTCTCCAACTGCAAATATAAGTTTGTAATCAAACTCAAACTCAAACTCAAAGCATTTATTTCAATTAAACCATTTACAGGCACTTTTGAATTGTCAAGGAATCGGTCAGTCAGAAATATGAAGCTAGTTGCCCATTCCAAAGCGTAGTAGGTAGGTACCTATGGAGAAGAACGGGCAAGAAACTCCACGGACACTCTTTTAAATAAATTGTTACAAAGTATTTGTTACATCATTCATGTTGAAATTAAACATGTGAGAACAATGTAGAAAGACGTGCACGTTAGAAGCGTCCGTAATAAAAATATAAAACAAAGAACAATTCAAAAATTTAAATCAGCCAAGGCAGCTAAGAGTTGACCTGTCCCAACTGACGGCGCCCGTTCACGAACATGACGCATGGATTAGCACCATTCAGCTCAACCATTTTGAAGGGAGCTAAATGATCCAACACACGCGCCACCATCAGCGAGACATCTGAGTGAGCATGACATACTCACAGCCGCCAGGGCACATTCAAGTCAATAAAATACGTATTACCCGGTAAATGTTAGCTCTATAGTACATAGTACTCACACCTGTGCTCTGAAATTATATAATACAAAGGAAATTGATTTTATACAATGCAAAAATAGTCTTAAACTCTTCAGCAGCTCCAACAGTGTTTTCAAATGTTAATCAAATAGTTGTGGTTGTGGAGCAGGACCAGCATTGAGCCAAGCATTTTTATCAGCGATGTAATCCCCCAACTTATAATATGCCTGCCTGCATAGTGTGCGTTTTATACAAGATTTGAATTTCGTCTCATTCAGTTGAAGTATGTGGGGAGGAATTTTGTTATAACATTTTAAACAGTATCCCATGAAAGATGAGTCCACTTTAGCCAGTCTGAAACCTGGTTGAACTAATAAGTCCCTATTTCTTGTACTATAATTATGTCTATCACCTCTTTTACTAAAAAGATGTACATTTTTTCTTACGTGCATGATGTTTTCATAGATATATTGACAAGGTACCGTCATGATGTTAATATCCTTAAACAGTTCCCTTAGAGAGTCACGCCTGCGGAGATAATATATGGCTCTAATCGCTCTTTTCTGCAGAATAAAAATAGACTCGATGTCTGCAGCCCGTCCCCATAGTAAAATACCGTAAGACATGATACTATGAAAGTAACTAAAATAGACCAGCCTCGCGGTATCCACATCAGTAAATTGACGGATTTTTCTGACAGCATATGCTGCTGAACTGAGCCGTCCTGCAAGAGATGTTAAATGAGGACCCCATTGTAACCTTGAGTCGAGCGTGATCCCCAGGAAAACAGTTTTATCGACGAATTCTAGTTTCTCTTGATTCAATACTATCTCACAATCAGTACTTTTGACATTTGGTAAAGAAAATTTTATGCACTTCGTTTTTTTTCCATTTAATACTAAATTATTAGCAGTGAACCAACTTTGGACCTGCATTAGGGCGTTATTTACGTCGTCAAAATTTGTGGCACGTCTATCTACCTTAAAAATTAAGGAAGTATCGTCAGCAAATAACACCATTTGTGTTTGATTTTTTAATAAATGGAGTAGATCATTGACATAAACTAAAAAGAGGAATGGACCCAATATCGAGCCTTGTGGCACGCCCATTTTTACTTTTAAACCTATTGAATTGACACCGTTTATTTGGACTTTCTGTTGTCTATCATTTAAATAAGATTTTACTAAATTGAGCGCAAGTTTTCCAAGTCCGTAATGCTCAAGTTTCAAGAGCAAGGTTTCGTGATCGACGCAATCAAATGCCTTGGAGAGGTCACAAAAGATTCCTATGGCGTCTTGGGCCTCTTCCCACGCGCTAAAAATGTGTCTTAATAAGGTTACACCGGCGTCGGTCGTACAACGTCCTTTGGTGAAACCATACTGTTGATCATGAAGGATTTTATTTGTGTTAAAATGATTGAGCATTTGATTAAGCATTACCTTTTCAAACACCTTGCTGAAAACCGGCAACACGGACACGGGTCTATAATTATTAGTGTCTTTACTGTCCCCGGATTTGAAAAGTGGTATTACCTTACTGTATTTCATTAAATCCGGGAAGACTCCTTGGTCCACACACAAATTAAATATTAATGCTAAGTAAGGCGCTATGGTCTCAATTATGGAAGTACATACTTTAATGGACATTCCCCAAAGATCTTCGGTTAATTTGATCTTAATTTGCTTAAAAGCTTTTATTATTGTTAAAGGGTTAATATGCTTAAAGTTAAATTCAATCGGGCAAGCTGAAACATTCGCCCTTACTAAATCAAAAGAGAGCGAGGGCGAGGAATTTAAGGTTTCAGTAGTTTTAAGTGGGATACTGGTGAAGAAATTTACAAATTCTTGAGCAACTTCTTTGCTATCGCAAACGAGACCACCACATGACGTCTTCAGTGTGTAGTCAGAATTATGCTTTTTGTTCCGGTTCGTTTCATTATTGATAATTTTCCAAACCGTCTGTATTTTATTGTCTGCTGACTTAACCTTGTTGCTAATGTATAAGGCTTTAGCTGTCTTACAAGTGTTCTTAAAAGTTCTAGAGTAAGTAGCAACATACTTATTAAAAGTTTCCGTGTTAATATAAGGCTTAAGGCCATACAGCTCGAACAGTCTATCCCTACTTTTTCTGAGTCCTTTAGTTGCCCAGTCACTAAATAAAAACTTAGGGCTGATAGTTTTTGTGTTCTTCTTAAAAGAATTATTGAACTCGGTCTGGACTAACGAAAATAATAATAATAGAAAGAAAAATATGATAAAACAACAAATTAACTATTTTCGGACTTTTTCCTTTACATGTGCTGTGAGACCTTACTTCCTGCCAAATTTCATGATTCTAGGTTAACGGGAAGTACCTTTAGGTTTTGATTTATTTGCGAGTATCAAAATAAGTCCCTTAATAAGGCTGTATTTTGTTATTGCGTTGACTTAGAAGCTTGATTTTAGACCTCCAAGGGACCATAGACTTTCGTATTTAATATTAATTTCAACTTGATACCTCCATGTGTTCCTGACAAAAAGGGTTTTGACTGACTGACGGACGGACAACGAAGTGATCATTTATGGGTTCCGTTTCTTCCTTTTGAGATACGGAACCCTAAAAATGGGGTTTAAGTAACAAATAAGTTTAATAGAGTAACTTTGAAAGGCGCCAGTGAAAGATAGTTGAACGGGAATCGTTTGTCTTGGTATATTATGGGCATGTGAGGAGGAGGGCTGAAACAAAATATTTGACTTAAATCGAGTGATGAATTACACTGCGACTAAGAGAATGTCTTGGTATATTATGGGCATGTGAGGAGGGCTGAAACAAAATATTTGACTTAAATCGAGTGATGAATTACACTGCGACTAAGAGAATGATGGTCCTACGTGTTGAGATATGGAGGAAGAATATCAAAGATGAATGAATTGTGTGAGGAAGGAATTATGAAGGTAAACTGAGTGAATGATAAAGCAGTAGATAAGTGAAAGAGAAGAAGAAAAACGTAGGACTGCAGTCAAAAGAATACCGATAATATCCGAGACTTCTACTTACGTGTCAATAGTAATCAAGGGTATTTCTGTCTCTTCGAACACAAGATTATAATAAATTCTTAGGAAATTATAAATTAATGGTATTTTATCGGTTTCTACTCCCAATTGTTTCAAAGTAGTATTCTTGTCCGTATCCGCCTTTATGGTTACATCTATAAAATAGTGAATAGAAAGCCTTTTTTACTTCGCAAAACTTCACAGATTTGAAAAAATACTACAATCAGCTGACGAAAAGCAGCCGACAAAATTCCTTCACATAGAAAGAATTTTTCAAACTAATTTAAATGACGTAATTACCAGCAATAGCAATTATTTTCTGCAGCAGCGAGGTTTGTTGCGTAGGCGCCGTGCTTGCTAGAACAACGCTTTGAGCTCCTCGCAGTGCCTTCTCGGTCACCTCTACTGCGCCACGGTACCATGCACCAATGTGACACGATTCCTGTGATCAAAAAGTGATAAATATGAGCATAAATTAATCAACGGTATAAAAATCCGAAAGACGTTTGAGTTATTAGAATATCTTCATACAAAAATTTAAATAAATGATAAAATCATAAAAATAAAAAATAAACTTTTTTTTTTTTCTATCACATTATTATGACGCTACGAACGCTATACGACATCAGATGGATAATCATTGACATTATTGATGGATGAAGAATCATGTGAGACAACTCAGTATTCTTCTTTCGAGCGTCCATAGATGATTGACTGAACTTACATGACTAAGTTCCGGTAACGACAATATAGTTGCGGGTAAATTGTTCTGTACCCGATGAAGACACACTTCCTTCCCAATAGTATTGTCACCAGTGTTCAGTACTGCGAAATATCTGTCAAACAAAACAACAATCTCTGATTAGATAAGAAAAAATTAATAAGGGGTTTACATACTGTGTTTAGAAAATGACTACCGTAAAGAATAATTATAATTACTTACTTAATATCCGTACACAATTTCCTTGACACCAAATCTAAAGTATTCAGTAGAGTTTCGCCGATATCCTGTTGCTTATCGCCCACAGTCACATACACTCCTTCGATGGGACCAAAGCGACTTGCATTATTTAACAGTGAATTGACGTCTTTTTCTTCTGATAAGTCATCAGAAAATACTACAACTTCAACACCCAATCGTTGCCATGAGCTAAACAAAATAATAATAATTATTATATTTTAAATAACTATAAAATTGTACAGGGACCAATCTATGATCACTGACAGGACTACTTTAGTCAATAAACCCGATGTTATAGTGATATCTATCGACAACAGCGCCGTTCCAAAATTGTTGGTACCTATCACTTGTTGATCCATCTTGGCGAGAACCTCGTGGAAGCCGAGAACGATGAACAAATCTGAATTATTTACCGTATTTTTATTTGAAGGTAGCTCATGGACTGCCTCTTGTAATGTACACAAAGCTTCCTAGCACCTCGTTCTACAAGTCTGTCACCTAGCTGTAGTCCAAAGGTTTCATCATTGCAGAGTATTAGATGGGTACGATCAGCCCTGCAACACAACCTGTAAAATAATTCTACGAATTAATACTCAGGCATCATTCACAATTGAAAAAAATAACTAGAATCAGACATGACTGTATTATTACGTGGTCCTGGTCAGTAAAATATTCTTTATAAGCCGAAAAATAAAGTGTTACTTGGCTATTTTCGAAAAATTACTTGGGCTAACAGAAATACAGGTTTAAAAAAATACCTGGGCTGAACCTCTAGTGTGGACTCTTGAATCCTCAGCAGCACCCGGCCGCGGTGCCTGCTGGCCGCGAGCAGTCGGAAGGCGCGCGCGGCGTCGTGCGGCGCGTACGACACGCGCGACAGAGGACGCACGTAGCCGCGATGAATACCATCGCTCAACAACGTCTGTAAGGCCTGCGACATATAAAATTAGATGCTTTAGTAACAGTAATATTTAAACCATCTTTATGTGAACAATGTTAATTTGGAAATGTATGAAAAATGCGAATAATCACGTAGTTAGATACATAATATTTATTACTTAAGTTGTATTTAAGAGTTGGTCTCTTATTAAAAGTTCCGTATTTACATCCCCAGGGAGGATGCCAATTATTTTGATAACAGTCTGTATAGCAATTAAATGCATGGTACCTACTCGTAATGAAAAACGACTTTTGAATTGAATTTTTTAATGTTGGGGGAATTAGTTTTAGCAATATAAGAAATGTGATTTATTTGTTTTTTGGCTCCTGAAAGGTACAATCACCTTAATTCCAAAATGAAAATGTGGCCAGTGAGTACCTAATTCAGGTACAACTATGAGACTTACCTTAGCATCCTCAATATTTTCAGGATCAAATATGGAAGTTATATCAATGGCGGTGTAGGCTCGCCCCTTAGTGAGATTGTACATCCCATAAGCGAAATCGTCTTGATTTTGCAGCTGAGAAACATCAATAAACATCCCGAAGCTTTTAGTACAATTAATTGCAATCTGAAATAGACAAGAGGTCAGTTTTATAATATACTTTCATAATTTCAAATTAATAAAAAAAAAATACATTAAATACGGTAACCATACTTTCTTCAGGTCTTCTCCAAGGCAGCTAATAATTATGTTACAACCCTCTCCGTTTGTACCGCTTCGAACCATATCCGCAAAACTGTGATCCCGAGAATTTCCGATGTGTTCAGCTGGAACAAAGAAAACAGTAAATAATCATATTCATTTCTAACTGCCTTAGTGAAACTGAAACTCATCAAAATACCTTTTAATCCTGGGAATAATTTACGTAAGAAATGTTTCTTCCGCATGTCACTAACAGTTGTGAATACTTCGAAGCCGTGAGCAAGAGCTATTGATATTACAGCTTGACCTAAAGCCCCAGCCCCTCCATGGACCAACACAGAGGTATCAGGTGTCAACCCATTGGGATTTTTGATTGCCTTAAAATAAACAGGATTTAATGTGAGATTTACAATAACGGTGACGTTTTTTCGGGTACATATTTGAACGTCGAAAATTAAAATACCTACGGGTAAAATGTCAATGTTCAAATCATCGAAAACTTAAATATCGAACGACCATATAACCGAAAATTAAAATTACGTAAGTTTATAATGTCGAATAGTAAGATAACCTACGTCCAATATATCTAAAATCTAATTATCTACAAAAGTGACATGGAAATACCAAAATATCGAAAGTACAGAGTATCGAATGTCCTAAATATCGAAGTACAGAGTATCGAATGTCCTAAATATCGAAGTACAGAGTATCGAATGTCCTAAATATCGAAGTACAGAGTATCGAATGTCCTAAATATCGAAGTACAGAGTATCGAATGTCCTAAATATCGAAGTACAGAGTATCGAATGTCCTAAATATCGAAGTACAGAGTATCGAATGTCCTAAATATCGAAGTACAGAGTATCGAATGTCCTAAATATCGATATTTATTTATTACTAGCTTCTGCCCGTGACTTCGTTCACGTGGAAGTCGTAACACACCACAATATACTACAATAATGTAGCCACATTTTTATAAAACTTCCCTGTATACTATGTACGTTTGTAGTTTTGTATTCAACATCCAAAATATACAGAGAGTCAGACTGGTGAGGCGGGAGCAAGCGACGCCGACGTAAAGTTGTCAACACCCGCAGCCTTTAGTGTCTGCCCCTATGACTTGTTGATGATCATCGCAAAGCAATACTGACAAGGAACTGCACAAACTGGAAGACGTAACTGTGGCGAATTAGTGGTATACGCGGTATAAACACTGTCTAAAAATTAATGCCTCAATCCCCCAAGGGAGTGTAATTGGATGCCTATTATTTATAATTTATATAAACGACCTCCCAAGAATCATAAATGAGTCATGTATCCTGTTTGCTGACGATATCTCAGTACTAACTTCATGTCAAAACAATGGTAACCTAACTGAAACACTTACAAATACACTTAACAAAATAATAATGTGGATGACAGAACACTACCTCGAGATTAATTTTAATAAAACTAAAATCATGTCCTTCCACCCACGCCAAAAAGCACCTCTAGATATAAATTTTATTTACAATGACATAAAAATAGAGACAGTACAAGAATTCTCCCTACTCGGTCTATCCATAGATACAAATTTAAATTGGAAATCACACATTAAAAAAATTCGGTCAAAATTATCTAAATTTGCTTATGCCCTTCGCGAAATTAAAAAAACCACTAACCTTCAGACTGCCCTGGTTACGTATTATGCCTATGCATACGCATGGTTAAGCTATGGCGTAATATTATGGGGAAACAGTACACATGCACCTACACTTTTTACACTACAAAAACGACTAATCAGGATCCTAGTTAACATAGAAAATACAGACAGCTGCAAACCACATTTCCAAGAACACAAACTTTTAACACTTCCCTGTATTTATATATTAGAATTATGCAAATTTGTGAGAAACAACCAACAATTATTCACTACACAAACATAGACTAAACCTACCTGGTGGCTCTAAGCTGAAAATGCACTCAACAAGCACTTTAGTAATGTCAGTTAAAATATATAATAAATTACCAGAAGTAATTAAAAATGAACAAAAATTAAATATATTTACAAATAAACTAAAACAATACCTAATCCATAAATGCTATTATAATATTAATGAATATTTTAATGAAAATTTAAAACAATAATTTGAAATAAATACCAAAAATAATAAATAAATTAAAGTGGAAGTGAGTAGTGGAAAAACATCTATATTTTACTTTTTTTCAAATACTAATATAATATAATATAGCCCTCTTTCTCTATCCTATCTTGCTGTGCCCGACAGGGTCCACAATGATCTAAAATTATGTATATTTTATAATGTACCTACCACCTATGCTAACATTGTGGAACGCAAATAAATATATTGAGTATTGAGTATTATAAAATGTAAAAAAAAACACAAAAAATACCAGTAGTTGGGAATGGAACTTACAAAAACAGGTTTGCAAAGCAATAGTCAACCCGCTTATTTTTTTGCTGTTCTTGAAAGTTAGCTAAAATAGTCGTTCTCATAATATTTCATGATTGACTGCTTAGCTCAATAATAATATAGCGTGATGATAATCATTTATTTAAAAAAGTTAAATCGGTAACTATCGGTAACCTAACCTAACCTCGCGTCGCTACAGGTAGTGTTTGCCGGAAATCGCTACTAAACAGAACTGTGACACCACCCATCATTGCTTGGTTCCTGCGGAAGTCCTGCAGGGTTTTGTTTACAGTTACCACTGCTTTCCTATTTGCCATAATCGATCCATCCCATACGATGAAAGCCTAACACCTCACAAACGGGGGGTCGTTGCACTCTAAACCGATGGGAATTTTAAACATGGTGTGCGCTGTTTTGCCACCAGGAATCAGTTTGGCAACGATTCTGTAAGACGCTACCGTGATTGCAATTTTGCCTTGCTTTCTGACCTCTACAGGATGTATTAAATGTTTTTTCTGTTCCACCAGGAGCATCCAAGAAAAACATTTTGCCCTGACTGAGCCCAACACTTTGGAGAATAGTAGATTATTAACCAAGGGGATAAAGCAGTGTCTTCTGTCGCGGGTGACGATTTAAATCGCGAGCGTAACGAAGGACTCGAGGTTTACTCCCGAGCGTAGCGAGGGTGTTAAAAACTTAAATCACGAGCGAAGCGAGGGATTTAAGACGAGTCCTGAGGGTAGCGAGGGATTTAAGTTCACCCAAGACTAAGACAGCTTTATCACCGAGGAAAATACTCTACTTTTCGTACCATTTGCGAAAAAATTAACACAATAATAATATGAGATAAGCATTTATTAAAAATAATGACAATTAAAAGTAAAAGTTAACATTCGAAACATTGGTCCAATTATTGGTAGAGAGAGTTACATTTTTGTTTGGTACGTTTATTGTTGATGAGTTGATTTGAGTATTTCTCTGTTCTTGCGTCTGAGGAACTTGCGTTTCATTGTAGATAGTATACGTCGGAGATAGTGGTGGTGGTGCATCGTGAGTTACGGACGAAGATAAGATTCCGGAAGTTGATGGTTGTGGCTCTGATGGATTAAGTTTTATATTTTTGTTAATTTGACTGCTTAATATGGTTTTATTCGCCATTGAGCTTTCGATATAACCCTCAGCTACTCCATCAGAGCTCCAACCACCGTGTCTTTTTATTGACGTAATATCCGCCCCTGAATCCGCCAAGAAAGTCGCCGAAGTTCTTCTAAAGCAGTGACCGGTGTAGAGTTCAACATCTTTAAGTTTTAAATATTTAACAATTTCCTTTGGCATATTGCTAATTTTATTTTTGCCGATGGCTTGTCGAGTACATTTCCCATTCCGATAGTTTATAAAAAATCTATTGTTTTCCATGTTGGTGGGACGTAATGCTTGGTATTTATGAATGATTTTAGTATATTGTCCTTGTACAATGAATGATCGATTTTTCTTTGTCTTAGTTTCCTTTACATTAATCAGCAGCAACTCATTGGAATGATTTTTAACGTCCTCCACCTTTAAGTTTACAAGTTCACATCCGCGGCAAGCACCATTGAGTCCAAAAATTAAGGCCACCTATAACAAAGATAAAAAACAGGTAAATATATAGAATAATTACCATTACTAAGATACGAAATATTCATAGTTAAATCATGTATACTTACTTTTGTGACCAGAAAAATTTCGTCAGGAGCTTCATTAAGAAATTTTTCCACATTTTGAGTCGTAAAAATTTTAGACTTCTTTGCGCAATGCCCTTCTAATTTTCTTTTTAAAAAAGCCAGTAATTTCGTGAATCTATTTATTTCAATGCTGTGTTTGATGCTTATTGTAGCTTTCAGTTTTGAGTATATGCACCAAAGTGTATTCGGATTCTTTGTCTTGGATAAATAATCAAAATAGACAAGAAGTACTGATTCTGAAATTGATAAGCCTTTCGCACTTCTCCACGTTGAAAATTCTTCATAAGTTTTTAAATAATTTTCCTTGGATTTTGTTGGAAGCAAATTATTTATAATTGCGGCAGCATTTGCACTGATGGAATCCGACAATTCACTGTCACTGTCGCTTTGATTTAACATCGTAACGTATTTTTAGAACATTAACTTATTTATAAAAATAAATTAAAATAAACTTAACGTTTATGTGTTTGAAGAAAACAAAACGCGGCAAATTCCTAGACTAATATTTTTTTGTCGGAAAAGCAAAGGCATCAAGCTCATACAGCCTCGTCGGTTTTCGTAATTTTATTTAATAATCATAACTGCATAATAAATGCGTATTCCTTTTTCAAAAAGATGTATAATGCCTTATATACAAACTCTATGGTGTAAACACAGATGTAGTTCAGTATAAATTTCGGTAAGTAGGTATTCCAAATCTAAATCACATTCCCCCTAGAGAATGAATGAAATTCAGTACAATTTTCTTTCCCTGTTTTTAACAGATTAAAAATGACTATTGTTATGTTCGCTTTCTGTGGCATAGAATGTCACTTTTTTGAGCAAGTGGTACGAAAAGGTCCTTTTACTCTGAGGTGAACATAGATATGTGGTTATCGTAAAATATGGTACTCATGGCGCCTGTATCATAATTAGTTTTGGGTTCGGCGGCGTATTCCCAATTTCCGCGGTCTGAATTTTCGTGCCCATGATTGCGGAGCCGGTAACCCATACTCGATCAGTGGATTGCCACCGATGGAAATTAACACGTCTTGCTATGTGAATTAAGACAGCTGTTAATAATGCGTTCATCATTTTGTAAAAAGTCTTCGGATAGATGATGCCAATATTTCTCTCATAACAGAACTGGGTTTGCGATTCCACAAAACACTAAAATTATGGCAAACAAATGCCGCAGACTACTGGGATTGTCGCTGACGCTGGCCTTCTCTCGGTGTTGGTCACCGTCGAAAAGGTGACGTGCTACGCAGGCTGCACGGAATTAGGGATGCTCTGCATCATCAACTGTCCTCAGGAACGCAAATGACATGGGTCCTGTACTGTGTGGAGTAATTACCGCAAATAATATAAAAAATAGTGATTGTTTATTTCTCTTAGTAAACTTTTACCACTCTCGTAGCGACTTCAAAATTTCACGTCCACACACAGGTTTTAAAATCGCTAGGACAAATCTGTATCAGTTTCTTTTTGCTTACCAACTTTACCTTTTTTAGTGAATTAAGTATTAATTAATTACTGACTATTATATACATATTAGTATTAAAAAAATGTAAAAAAAATGTAAAGAAAAAAAAAATACTAATAGTTAATGTAAAAAAAAGAATCACAAAAAATACCAATAGTCGGGAATCGATTTTACAACCACTGCTTTGGAAATGAAATGAAATGAAATGAAATGAAATTGTTTATTCTGTAAATAGGATATAGGAATCACTTTTACACGTCATATAAAAAAAAAAAATATATAATTAAAATTTGCTAGATGAGTTCGGCGTTTCCTATTCGACTACTCTGAGAAGAAAGGCCGAAACAAACTCAGAGGTCACAGTCTCTTTTAAAGTCCAGACATAATCTTGGTCAAGCCATATGAGGACCATGTAGATTAGTGTCTGAAATGGTCTTTTGAGAAAAGAACCACACAGATTTGAGTGGACCTGTCCAGTCAGTGCAAGCATTTGTCAGTAATCGTGGAGCTCAACTCAGAACATAAGGAGCTCAACTCGACGAACATACCAAAGAAAGGACATTTGGGTAGGCCGCATAAACTACTCAAACCGTCAGACCATTATTATAACTATCTGAGAAAGGAAATAAAAAAACTGAGTAGAGAAAACAAAAAAAAAAACCATTAAAAATTAAAATATCCACATAGTCCTCACATTCACAATAGGTAATTAAAAAAATATAATACTTTACAAAGTAATCATGTCATTTTGAATGTAATATTCAATAATATGAATGTTTAAATAAAACTGGTATATTTTGATGATTTTACTAAATAATTCTAATGTCAAGTTTTATGGTTTTATCACAAGGTTTAGCAGAGCGAGCAGCTCAATCCCAAGCTTTTTTATCTTCTAAATAATCAGAAATTTTATAGTACCCTTTTTTACAAAGTTTGGTTTTAATACAATTTTTAAATCGTTTAATGGGTAAGTTTCGAATGTCAATGGGAAGTTTGTTGTAAAAGCGTATACATTGACCCATGAACGAGTTGCCTTCTCTGTGGAGACGAGTGTGATGTACAGCAAGGTTGTGTTTATTCCTGGTATTTATACTATGAATATCGGACATTTTCTTAAAATTCGATATGTTTTTGTGTACATACAAAAGGTTTTCAAATATATATTGTGAAAGAGTTGTGCAACCCCCTTAGTTATTTGATGTTGCTGAAAATTTGCTGAAATGGCCGTTCTTATATTTCATGATTGACTGCTTAGCTCCATAAAGGTTGGCGTGATGATAATCATTTAAAATGTTTAAATCGGTATCTATCTGCAATATCCTAACATTTTGGCGCGTCCTTTTAAGATTTTTGGAGAAGAATACGAACATAATCTAATACTACTCATCCCCCATAGCAAATAGCGTGATAGTTTATACCCTACAGCTTGACCAGACTTATAGGCAATATCTGTGCCAAATTTGAGCAGAATCTGTCCAGTAGAATTTGCGTGATGCTGGAACATACATACGGACAAACAGACAAACAGACAAAAATTCTAAAAACTATATTTTCGGCATTAGAATCGATCCAGGATCTCGTAGCAATTACTTTTTTTCAAATATATTCAATGTACAGTTTTGACTTCGCTACGATTTTATTATATGTAGATATAGATGTATGTCACAGGGTAATTTGATAATTCGGATATTGCGAAAACCCGGATAATTAGAAAATGGTGAAATAATATCTGCGAGCAACTTGGACGTACCGTTCGCCGGCCGCTGCCGCGGCACCGCTCGCTTAGCTCGCTCGGCTCACGCGCGGTTGGTCACAGTTCTAACCTAACCTAACCTATTTCACCCAGTTCAAAATTATGAATGAAGTACTCGTATCATGTGTCATAGGTACTATTTTACCGAACTATATTTCGCCGATTTACTTAATAACTTTTTGCTATTGGCCGAAGCCTCTTTTGAACTTTTTTCATTTGCCAAATGATTTATTTGCCATATTTTCACCACACCGAAACAACATTTTACGGAATATTATTTGGTTACAAATACCTAGGTATATAGCCGGTTACTTGGTAGCATTTTCAATATTAAATTAAAATAGTGTAATAAAAAGTCAACCGTATGCTATGTGTGCTACAAAATTGTGATACAGAAACAAATCGCTGCAAAATCGACTTCACGCAGTTTTGTCTGCCCTACCCCTAGAGTGTAATTTAAGCCCGCGTAGACGCGGAGGGGTGGAGCGGCCCGCGAGCTGAGGAACAGGTGCGACGATAAGCTCGCGTGGGGCCGCCAAATCTCGCAGCGCCGGAGCCGTGCCAGAAACAAAATTTGTTTGATATTTTAACGAGTAGGTATTTTTTACGTAAATATTTTATTGAACTTGGTGTATTCAATGTTGACATTTTGAACACAATTTTCGATATTTCGATACAATCCATATTTAAATTTTCGATGTTTTGAACAGTGATTTGGATGAAATTTGGCTCATGGGCAGACCATGACATGGGTTAGGACATAGGATAGTTTTTATCCCGATATTCCCACGGGATCGAGACGTATGCAGGTGAAGCCGCGGGGCGCATCTAGTATAAATGAAAACCAACCGGGAAACACAAAAATGAAAATGCGCACAGAGTGGTAAAAAGTTATGAAAACAAAAAATATTGCATGTAAAACACAGATTCATCACAAGTCAGTTTTATTGTATTGGGAGACTTGCTTTTTGTTATATCTGATTATATTCTTTGGATTGACACAGGATCGATTTGCATCACAATGGAATTGATCATCATTATCGTTTCAGCCGAAAGACGTCCACTGCTGAACATAGGCCTCCCCCAAGCACCGCCACTTCGACCGGTTCTGTGCTTCTCGCATCCAGCGACTTGAATAAATGGAATTGATGAACTCAGTATAATTCATCAAGTAATGGAATTGATGAACTCAGTATAATTGAGGAGCTCGTGGCTAAATAATAACTACCGCACGGGTCGATCCGTCAGGTTAAGCTACGCTTGCCGGGGTTGGTCTGTGGATGGGTGACCATCTTTACATACCGAGACTCCTCCGTGCCTCGGAAAGCACGTTAAGCTGTTAGTCCCGGCTGTCATTCGTGGATCTTTGACAGTCGTTACGGGTCGTCAGAAGCCCGAAAGTCTGACAACCAGTCTTACCAAGGGGTATCGTATTACCCAGTCACTGGGTTGGGTAAGTCAGATAGGGTTCCATGTAAAATACTGATATTCAGCTGCATCCGGTTAGACTGGAATCCGACCCGTAGGTATTTTAATTTTCGACGTTCAAATATGTACCCGTTTTTTCTGTAAGTAGCAAAGAATTCTAAACTTTTGTCGTGACGTGCGTGTTAAAATATGCAGGAGAAGAGCTGAGTAAGAATTATTGTCGGGATACCAACCAAGTGCGGATGGTACCCTGCACTACGTTTGGAAGTCTGGTAGTAAAAGGGAGATCGTGGGATCCGTTTAACAGTTACCAGTGAAAGGATTGTTGTAAGTATCTAGAGTGTAGACTCACGAGACAGTAAAGTGCGTGTGCGTATGCGAGCGGCACGGTGGCGGCGTCCTCCAGGCTCCAGTGCGCCGGCACCGGCCACAGCAGCTCCGGCTGCGCGCGCACCACGCTGCCGGCCGCGCCGCCGCGCACCAGCCCCATCACGCGCTCACCGCTGCATGGCAAAATAAATTGGTTAAGATTTGTATAACCATCTTTACATGATATTAATTTGAAGCGTATAGAGTGCCGCTATCCATTAGCGGCACTTTATCCACCGCGGTTAAAGTGCCGCATACTAGTAGCGCTGCCTCGGCCCGACTAAAATGCCGTAAGCATTGCATTGTCAATGTCATTGTTACTGTGACTGTCACTTGTCATTTTGTTTGATTGTTGAGGTTAGTTCGCTGCCCGTTGTATTGATTGATTGTATTTGTTTTTGTTAAATATAACGAAAGTCACTACAATGACAGGATTTACTGTCAAATATTGATGAGTATGAAAATCAACATTTCATACAGTCATGGAAGTGTGATACTTGTAACATAGAATCAATGAAAAAAGTATGTCCTCAAAAATTTATCAATTGTTATGCAGAATTATAATACTATAGTGGATATAGATAAAGATACAGTTGGTGAAAATATAACATTAATAGACAATGAAAATTGCTGAAAGGTAGGTTAGGTTAGGATAGAACTGTGACCACACAACGCACGAGCCGAGCGAGCATAGCGAGCGGTGCCGCGGCAGCGGCCGGCGAGTGTCAGGGTCCATTTACGCACAAGAGAATGTAATGTTTTGGGAATGTGGTGTTTTACATTCTCTTGTGCCTAAACGGACCCTAATGCGTTGTTTGGCCACAGTTCTAACTTAATCTAACCTACCTTTCAGCCATATTCATTTGCTACTGCATTTTTAGCCAAGGGGTGTTACCCCTTGCGTCTTTTAAAAATAATGTAGGTACTAGTATGTCGCAAACTGACTCTCTATCTCGGCAGTGTATTAAGTGCCGCTAGCAGCAGTCTATACACTGCCTTAATTTTATAAAAACATCATACCATGTCGTGTACCTTTCAAATCATTAAAAAAGATAACAAATAAAGAACTCTTCTTCATTCAGAGAAGAAGATTAAAACTCCTGGTTGAATGACTTGTTGTAGGTACCTATCTAGATAATAATTGAATGGCGTGGTCGCATATAATTGAAAGCGCACACTTGCATTTGTCCCTGTGCATGTAATTATGTAGTCTCATTTGGCGATCTAATAAATAAATAAAAAGCCGTTTGATCTACAGCAAGCTTTTGACCAGATCTTGCACAAAAAATAAACCTACTGACCAAAATACAGGAAATTCTACTGAATATTTTCCTGCTCATCCGGTCGTCTTTATCCGACCGCTGCTTTCAGGTGAAACGGGTCGAAGCACGATCAATATTGTATTTAACAATCTGACTCTCAACTTACTTATGTATCTACCAAACTGCCCCAATAAAAAATAAAAATCTGTGATAAAATGCTAACTAATATTATAAATGAAAAAGTGAGTTTGTTTGTATGTTTATTTGTTTGTTATGCTTTCACGCTAATACGAAAGAACAGATTTGGATGAAATTTGGCACATGACTAGACCATGACCTGGGTTATGACATAGGATACATTTTTATCCCGGTATTCACACGGGATCGAAACTTATGCGGGTGAAACCGCGGGGAGTAGCTAAATAAATCAAACGAGTCCTTACTTTGGAAAATTGTATTGTTGTTAGCTACTGACCTGTTTGTAGTTCCACTGAATTCCATTCCAAAGCTATTTTTAATGTTTTGTTTATATGATAAGGAGCCACTGGCCTTTTTGACGTCATCATAACTTATACCAGCATATAGAACCTGGAGATATTGAAAGAAGAAGTAAGTATGTGTTTTGATAATAATGTAAAAAGACTGCTAAATATAATGGTCAAAAATATTGGTATTAAATCATTTTCAAGGTTATTAAAATAAAATTCAGGTATACCTTCACAGGGACTCCAGATCCGGATACTTCAGGCGCTTCAACCCACGTGAGCGAATCCAAGTTTCCAAACTGGCTACATTGTAAGGACTCGTTGTTGCTCACCGATGCAGAGTCTTCCAAAGGTACGTAGTACTCTCCTCCCCACTTACCCTGATGAATAAATGAGAGTTATTACATTAAATATGAAGTAATTTTATTTTAATTATATGTGTTCCGATGCAGTAAAATGAAATATCAAAGATCCACTTACATTGTCCACTACGTTGAACGCCAGGTCAACATCTGGCATCTCGTCGACATAAAAACTTTCGTTGCTTTCTTTAGTGACCATGATTAGATGGATCATGTTACGATTAGCTTCTCTACGCCAGCCGCTTACAAGTTCTTTAAGACCTGGCAGTGCAGGGTAAGGTGCAATAATAAGGAGGCGATATCCCAAAGACAGGTTATTGCGCGTTGTAATGAGGAGTAGGATATCAGAGTTGCTTCGAACTGTGATAGTTATTGTAGGTACGGCTGCAGATGCACCCCACCGGACCAACTGCAGTTGTGACTGCTGTTTGTTGCCATTGCTAACAATTGACTGAACGGAAATTAGACGGTAAAGTGACGAGGGGCGCGAGTGACCACCAAATGTTAGGTCTTCCTCGCTCGCCACAAACTGGTCTTTCTGTAGCAAACGATGTAGCAGCTGGCACATCTGTTGAATGGTCAAATTAGTTACATTATAATGTAACGCAAATAATACAAATGGAAAATATAATATTTCAAAACTCAAACTCAAAGCATTTATTTCAAATAAACCAATTACAGGCCCTTGACTATTCAAAAGGATAGTCAAGGGGCCAGTCAGTCAGAGACATGAAGCTAGATGCCCATTCCAAAGCGTAGTAGGTACCTATGGAGAAGAACGGGCAAGAAACTCCACGGACACTCTTTTAAATCAAGATATGGTTACATCGTTCATGTTGAAGTTATACATGTGAGAACGATGCAAAACGTTAAAAGCGTCCGTAATAGAAATAAAAAAAAAAACAATTAAAAAAATTAATTAAATTAAAATAAGCCGTGGCAGCTAAGAGATGACCAGTCCCTACTGACGGCGCCCGTTCACGAACATGATGCATGGAGTAGCACCATTCCACTCAACCATTTTGAAGGGAGCTAAATGATCCAACACACGCGCCACCGTCAGCGAGACATTAACGCACATTCAAGTCGATGAAATACATACCCAGTACCTAAATGGTAGCTTTATAGACGGTACTCACACATGTGCTCAGACATTATTAACTTACGTTATCGTCAGTGGACAGGTTTTGAACCAGCACCAGATCAGCACGTTTTAGCAAGTAGTTTTGTTTCTTCAACGCCGATTCGTGGTTAACTTCTTCGTATATTACATTAACTCCAAAGATGTTTCTAATAGCATTATTTATTTCCGAGAAAATGGATCCTTTTCCCGGCTGATTAACAAACCCAACGATGTTTATGTTTGTTTTGTTCACATTTTCTGCTACTGTTTGTAAGAAAACTTGAAGTGATGACGACACCTGCATGAGATTAAAAATTATACTGTATTTTATATTTCTTATTTGTTTCTTATTTGTTCCACATCACTTGATAACAGAAAGATGTACTTACATCTACGTCCGCGAGGAAATAAGGAACGAATTTTAAAGCTTTTAAAGTCATCTTTCTGTTGCTCACTGGAGGCATATTTTCCAATTTAACATTGCTTATTGTAACACCTCCACACCTGGAAACAGAGAACACAGAAATGATTTATTTCACTGACAGAGAAACACGGTATCTTCGGTGGTAACAATAGAAAGTAAATAATATTTACCTGGTAATGTCAGAATTGTCTAATACTACTGCTTTCATCAGAACTTTGGAATCCGACACGACAGAATGTTCTACAACATCTTGATGATATTTAACGTTGATTTTCATACTCCTGATGTAGGAGACTAGTGATACTCCATCGTGTGGTTGTCGCAGCATGTTCAGCTGCAGCAAGCCGTCGATGAACGTGACCCAGTTGTCACGCCACACCAGCGAAGCTTCGCTCAGTGATTTATTAGCACCCTCAATGCTAAGGAACTCACCACTGAAATAATTACATCGTTCATCAAGGAACACATTAAATCAATCTATTCTACCTATTTTATATTTTCTTTCTTTATTTCAAACTTACCTGTACGAGTAATCTCTATCGCTGAATATATGATAAATATCTTCAGCCGTGAGGTCTATGCTAACTTTAGTTCCAGGTATTTTTTCTAATGATTTTTGTTTCGTTTGTTCCACATAATCCAATGCGTTTATAAAACCTGTCGCGACTTTAGAGCCTTCATTGAGAATCTGTATTAAAAACAAAAAAAAAACTATAATGTATGAACTTCTTTCTAAATACAAATGAAGAATAGTGAGAGATCGTGAATTGTACTTTGTATGGGAGGCCGTGGGTAGGTGAAGTGAGGAGAAAATGTAGGATTAATGCCCATCAGTGGACTGCAAAAGGTTGATCACGGTGAAATAGTAGACTTCTGTCTAGCGGAAATAATTATTACCTACCTCGAAACACCCATTTCCTCTATGGAAAGCGACGTTAATACGAATCTGACGTTGATCGTGTATTATCGGTTGAGCATACAGATGCAGGTCACTGAACTCCACAGACATTTGTTTCTTTGGACTTCCCGTCGTCATAGCAAAGGTGTCCCACACCAGGGCGAGTGTGGCGGCAAACGGGTACACGTTGTGTCCTAAAGATGAAGATCGTTAGTATTATTCTACAAGTAAGTACGTACCTACCTACTATCTAAGTATGATTTATTGGGATACCATTTAATAAATAAGCAAACAAGACGAGAACTTTTCATCAAGGCGAGGTATTAAAAACCAGTAGGTATTGATCAGTGCGTGGTTTAATTTTAACTGCTTCGCATGTTAAATATACCATTATAACTCAAATGTTGGTAGTTGAAAACGGAGTTTAACTTTGTGTTTCAAATATTTTCGAACCTCATATTGGGTTTAAGATTAAAAGCAGCATACGATTAGGGTGTTTATGTTACCTCTCATAGAGTGGCCTTGCAAGTAAGCGTGTTCTGTATCTTGCACAGAGGTGATATAGTCAAGGGAGGCAGATGGTGTCCTATTGGCTGTGAAATACTCTAGCAATGGCCTAAAACAAAAAAAAACGATATTCATAATTTGCAAATACGAGTTTGACGTAGTAACTGTATAATTTTGTTCGAAAATGTGCGAAGAGTAACAACAAGAAAGTGCTAGGTACTTACCATTTTTCCCCATGAGCCCATTGAACTAGATGTGACAGGAAAGGCGTTCCCGTAGAAACTGGTAACTCAACTTTCGGATAGAGAACATGAACTTTAGGATTGTAACCCTCCATAAACAACCTGAAAATAATGATGTTTTAAAATAACACAAACGTTCATATCACGCACGTATTTGTCCAAGAGGCAGAGGTATCAACTCGGAAACCTTGGCTAATGCGTACTATAAAATTAAATTAAACGTGTCCTTCACCACACAATCCTCACCTTTGAAAAGTTCATGAAAATCAATTTTGAAAACGCCAAAAAATAGTCAAGAAATAGTCATATTTAGTCACCAAGGTTAAAAAAATAGTCGCATTATGGTTCCGAAGATACAGCTATAAGTTGGTGAGGATTGTGGGGTGAACGTCTCTACACAATCCTCACCTCAGTCACCTCAGTGCAAGCAAACGGCTGGGAAACGACTTGGTTTCAATTCCAAAAAATAGTCAATAAATAGTCATAACGCTATGCCAAATCTCGAAAATAGTCATTAAGGGATTCCAGAGATACAAAGGGGTCTTGGTGAGGATTACGTGGAGAGCCTTTCTCGCCACAATCCTCACCTGATTACCGCGGAACGCCTAGGTTATCGAATTTGAATTTGGTGTCAAAAAATAGTCAATAAATAGTCGTCTCTAACCATGATAATTTCGAGTTGGTTTACTAAGTAGAAGTATGTTAAACTTCCACGTCAACTTCTACATACATTTTGTTTTGGTACAGTCGCGAACAGTAAAATTGTAAATTTATTATAATAGTGTTGTGTTGTTGCGTTAATTTAAAACAGTCATAAAATATTGTCGTTACTTACGTATAATTTTTTTGTTCCCTTGAACCCTACCCACTTAACCTACCCACCAACCTACCCACCAACCTACCCACCAACCTACCCACCAACCTACCCACCAACCTACCCACCAACCAAGATACTACCAACCCACCCACCAACCAAAGTTTAATAAATACCTACCAAGCTGTACATAATATATAAGTAGATAGATAGTCTTAATTTGAGGAATATTATGTACAGCTAGGTAGTTATTTAGTAAACTTTGACAGAAAAAAAATATATACGTAAGTAACTACAATATTTTATTACTGTTTTAAATTATTATACAACACTATTAAAATAGATTTACAATTTTACTGTTCGCGACTGTACCAAAACAAAATGTATGTAGAAGTTTACGTGGAAGTTTAACATACTTCTACATAGTAATCCGGGTCGAAATTATCATGGTTCGAGACGACTATTTATTGACTATTTTTTGACACCAAATTCAAATTCAAAAACCTAGGCGTTCCGCGGTAATCAGGTGAGGATTGTGGCGAGAAAGGCTCTCCACGTAATCCTCACCAAGACCCCTTTATATCTCTGGAATGCCTTAATGACTATTTTCGAGATTTGGCATAGCGTTATGACTATTTCTTGACTATTTTTTGAAATTGAAACCAAGTCGGTACTCCCAGCCGCGACAGCAACTTTTCTTGCACTGAGGTGAGGATTGTGTAGAGACGTTCACCCCACAATCCTCACCAACTCATAGCTGTATCTTCGGAACCATAATGCGACTATTTTTTTAACCTTGGTGACTATTTATGACTATTTCTTGACTATTTTTTGGCGTTTTCAAAATTGATTTTCATGAACTTTTCAAAGGTGAGGATTGTGTGGTGAAGGACACAATTAAACGATCCACGCGAGGTCCTACCTCGTGTTGAGGGTCGTTTTTAATATAATGTTAATGTATTGTTTGATGTACTTATGTGTGATGTTTTGTATTGTATATGAGTCATTGTAACTCGAGTGAATAAATTAATAATAACATCAAAAGAGATCAAAATGCAACAAAATGCAATAGAATTTATTAAAAACTACCGAATCTATCGGAGGTGACATGCCAGATGTCACCTCCGATAAAATCACAATGGACCAACAAGAAAAATAGGAAAACGAAGACAATGTGATAATGTTGACAAGATCAGCAGCTCGCCGTGCACGCCTACCACCCCCGGACTCGTTGCTCAGCTCCGCCTCGCCGCCGCCGGTACCCAGCCCCATCGTGAGCGCTGCGTCAACACCGGCCGCGGTAGTCGCCCACAACGCCACCACCTGCTCGCCGACGGGGAGGACGCCGGCCGCCGGAAGGCTAAGGACCTCGAGGCCCACCGGCCTCTGATAGGGTCCCAGCCCCCGGCGGAAGTGTACACCGCATGAGATGGACACGATCCATAAACGAAAACGTCATGCGCTCATACTATGGGGCTACAGAGGGGGGCAACAATCTGACCGCGTACCGTGTCCGGATGCTCTCACTTTTTCTGGTGCTTGAGCCAGCTGTGAACGTTTCGGCACAACGACTGTCGGATCAGGTGCGGGTCATCCAGCGTAATCATATGTTGGATGACGCTGTACTTGATCGCCTGCGAAATGAAATGCAGAGTAGCCATGTCATCGCTCCCCCAACGCAGAGTGTTATTGTAGTGCCACCACAGGACACTACAATTCAAGCTGACGAGAGGGTTGATGACAGGGCTACAAAGGTAGATAAGTACCCAGTGCAATGAGGAACTGAGGAGTGCTTTGGAGGGTGCGATTCAGGAATATCGATTCATGTCGCCCGAACTTAGACCACGTTTACCTCGTTTGCATGCATAACAAAAATAGGGCGCTGATGGCGGTTCTGGATTCGCAGTGGTCAAACTACATATTTTGATGACTGCGAAGACTTCACTGATACTCATTCAGTTCTGTACTGCGCGGCTGTAGCAGCATGTCGTGTAGCTCACGTAGAATTTGCAAATGACTCTAGAGCTACACGACCGAAACGAGCCGTACCAGCTTGGCAGTGCAGAATTGAGCGCCGTATTGGTGGGGCCAGAGCGCTCATCGGCAACCTAATCTGCTTCAGGGAGTGCAATACTCGCCCTAGAGTCATGCGCTTTGTGAGGCGGGCGTTCTAGGGACTGATATTAGCCCTGAGGACTATGTATCCAATGCGCATCGACTTCCTGAAGCAGAAAGTGTATGCATGGGCGAACCGTATTCGTAGGTATAAGCGGCGAGTGGAGCGATATACTCAGAATCGCACCTTCCAGAGTGATGAAAGATGGGTTTATAGGGCTTGGGAGCGACCGGACTAAGGTGTGGCTGACGCGCGCCTTCCAGATGATGATGCCATGTGTTCTTTCTGGCGGAGTATCTGATCGGCGCCTGTCAACCACACCGAAGGTGATTGGACTAGGGAAGTCGAGCTAGCCTGCGATCCAATACCAGAAATGGGGGCTATTACCATCTGCCCCCAAGATGGGTACAGTTCGTCCGTTGCCCAACTGGAAGTCTCCAGGGCCGGACGGGCTGCACAATTTCTGGATCAAAAGGTTCAAAAGGTCGCACGCTCGCTTGGCGGCTCAGTACCAGACTGCTTCGGAGTCTGGTTCGCTACCCCAGTTTCTAACGACAGGAGTTACCCACCTGCTCCATAAATCTGGTAGCACCGCGGAACCCAAAAATTATAGGCCGATCACGTGTGTACCGACGGTCTATAACGTTCTTACTTCCATTTTGAGAGCTTAAATTAACAAACATTTAGATACCAACTCCATCATGTCTGCCTCTCAAAATGGATGTAGGAACGGGTCCCGCGGTACTAAGGAGCTACTCCTCATTGATATGGCCATAAGCCAACAGGTTCGCCGTTCCCGAAAAGATCTATCGACATGCTGGACAGATTATAAGAAGGCCTATGACTCGGTGCCACATACATGGCTCAGGAGGATGCTGGAGTTGTATAAAGTAGATGCAACTCTGCGCACCTTCCTGATGTCGTGTATGGGGCAATGGAGGACGGTCATTCGCTATCCAGGATGTCGAAATATCCAGAGGAATAGCGAGCCGATAAGCACATTGCTGGAGGATTCAGGTCTAGGCTATCGGCTGAGGAGAGGTGGTCAGGTTACCTTCTCTACATGGATGACCTAAAACTCTTTGCCCCCATCAATTTGCAACTGATGGAGCTACTGAAAGTAACTGAAACTTTCAGTAGCGCCATCAGTATGGAATTTGGAGTCGACAAATGTGCGGTCAAGCATGTAAAGCGAGGGTATTCCATAAACCTTAGAGCCCTCTCCGCATCCGAAACCTATAAGTATTTGAGTATGTCGGAAGCGTTGGGTATCAATGTTACTGACATGAAGCAATCATTGAAGGAGCGCCTCTTTGGCCGCCTGAAGAAAGTATTCAATAGTCTTTTATCAGGCGGAAATAAGGTGCGCGCCTTCAATAGTTGGGTCATGCCGGTTTTGATGTAATCTTTCGGCATACTCAAATGGACTCAGACTGAACTCGACGCCCTGGATAGGAGGGTGCGTACGCTGCTGACTGCATATCGAATGCACCACCCACGGTCATCGGTAATGAGACTGTATATCCCGCGAAAGTGTGGAGGTCGAGTCTTTTTAAACGCTAAGACCTTCCACAATCGCGAGATATGTATGCAGTCTCAGGGCATATTTCCTAGAAGCCGACGTGGGGATGCATCGAGATGTGGTCGCGGTGGACAAGGGCCTCACCCCGCTCGCCATGGCTAAAGAGAACTGGCGCAAGCCTGTAGTGCTTGACACTAACGATCGCAGGGAGGTATGACAGAGTAAGGAACTTCACGGACGCTTTTTCCGGGCCCTACATGGACGCGATGTAGATTTTCTAGCGTCCATAGCCTGGCTGCGTTTTGTTGACCTCTTTGGAGAAACCGAAGGTTTTGTCTGTGCAATTATGGACGAAGTTATCATGACGAACAACTACCGTAGATTTATTGTGAAAGACGGCACGGTTGACATCTGTCGGGCATGCCACCGTCCTGGAGAATCTATCCGCCATATTATTTCTGGCTGTTCTCGTCTGGCTAACGGAGACTACTTGCATGGGCACAACCTTGTAGCCAGGATTATCCACCAGAAACTTGCTCTGAAATACAGTCTTGTGGAATCGGAAGTACCGTACTATACGTATAGGTATGTGCCCGTCCCAGTTCTCAAATATGACAATATCACGTTGTATTAGGATCAATCTATCATCACTGACAGGACTATTGTTGCCAATAAACCAGACATAGTGGTGATAGATGGATTAGAGCGTCGCACAATGATTATTGATATAGCGGTCCCGCATGACGAGAACCTCGTGAAAGCCGAAAAAGATAAGCAGATTAAGTATCTTGACCTGGCTCGCGAGGTTGTCGACATGTGGGATGTGGATACAGCAGTCATTGTGCCGATAGTCGTGACGGCCAATGGCATAATAGCCAAGAGCCTCGACCAACACCTGAGGAGGCTCTCGTTAGGCAGCTGGATCAAGGGCTTGAACCAGAAAGCGGTACTTTTGGAAACGGCTCGCATTGGTAGGAGGTTCCTCTCTCTGGAGCCCTGACCTGACTACTGTCAGGGAACAGGGTCCAAGCTACTGCTTGGACCCTGTTCCAGATACCGGTGGGCTACTATTTTTTATATTTTTAAATTCTTTTATTCTATTATAATTTATATGTATATAGTTAAATAAAGGAAATAATAATAAAAGCTAGTTATTGGATAAAATTGTGATATTAACATTTTATTTAGATTGTGCTTATCATTTATTTTCACTTACTTGCCAATACCCTCGAGCAGTAAGAATGTATTGTCAGCATGCTTCCTCCTGGTTAGTGCGATGTTTTTGCAGTTGCTAGGTAACGATCGCTTGAGGATGGCCTGCAGCAGTCCGTGCGGCGCCACCTCCACCAGCACAGCGTTGTTAGGTATCAGCTTCAACGTCTCCTCGAACAACACTGGGCTCTGTGAAAATGTATATAATATGAAAAATTTTAGGAACTTTCAGTAGACTCTTCGTAACGTATTCAGTTAAATACATATTTGGCGGCTACGTAGCATCTCTGCCACTTTAAGATCTTAACAAATAACAGGGAAAGGGACTACCTATCTCCGGGCTCAGAGTATCATCAAGAAGTGGTAATGAAATTTACACTCTGTTCCTTATACCTCTTTACTTGTTGGTATACATTTTGTGTTAACTTTTGTGTTAACGGCCCATGTGAACATGGCCCGTACGTGAACTTGTTGGTTTCGGAACATGGTCTGACGTTAAAAGCCCGGACCACTGAGAGTCTGAAAGACACGAAACCTGGGAAGTCCGTAATCTGGAAGGTCGTGGGTAGAGTTTTAATAGCTACTTGCACCAAAACATCACTACTTACCAGCAGGTTGTTGGTGTGATATTCAGCTGAACAGAGCTTTGCAGCCGGATTGTCCCACTTCTCTTCTGGTACAGAAGTTGAAAACCAACGATCGGTTCTTGGTTTCGGATCCTTGATCACCTCCGATAGATACTTGAGTAGCTGAGGTCCTGTATTTTAATTTAAAAATTAAATGAAAAAAGCTAGTATGAAATATAAAAAAGAAGAGTATTGCTCTTCTTTTTTATATTTCATACTAGCTTTTGCCAGCGGCTTCACCCGCGTGCATGTCGGACGTTATCTCACGCGAACGTACGAGTACTACCGGAATAAAAAGTATCCTATTCCAGGTCATGGTCTACCCATGTGTTTCATCTAAATCCTTTCAGGCGTTTAAGCGTGAAAGCGTAACACACAAACAAACTTACTTTCGCATTTATAGTATTAGTTAGGATTTTTAGGTATTACGAGTATATTATATTATACTAGCTGCGCCCCGCGGTTTCACCCGCATAAGTCTCGATCCCATGGGAATATCGGGATAAAAAGTATCCTATGAGTTAATCCAGGTTATAAACTATCTGTGTGACAAATTTCATCTAAATCCGTTCAGTAGTTTTTGCGTGAAAGAGTAACAAACATCCATCCATACATACAAACTTTCGCGTTTATAATATTAGTAGGAAGTAGGATAGTAAGAAGGCAGTAGGATAGGAAGTAGGATAGTAGGATAGGATTGTAGTTAGGATAATCTTGCTTCCCAAACCGTGGAATGAATAGCATTCAATTATGTCAAAAATTCAAAATATTTTATTTCACATAAACCTACATGGACACTTTTGAAACATCAGAAGCTTCTGCACGGTTCCAATTTGTTGTTTACCCTCATAAAAATAATTGGTTTTTGCAATATTTTCAAATAACAATATTAATAGGTATGGGAGGACAGTGTAAGTATTTCAACAAGTTTGTAATGCCGATAACATCTTTATTTGTCACCTACATTCTTTAATGATTCTGATTCTAATAAACAGACTGGGTATCAGATGGATGACAAAGGACCAAATCCACCTTCAAATGTACCGTAAACTGAAATGGTAGGTATGCTTAATTTTTAATGGTGTTTAGAGATGCCCAACGCCGCCATATCGACACCTCAGTTGAAAACGGAGATCCAGCTAAAGTCTGGAAACTTAAATCCTTGGGAGTTAGAAAATCACAGCAAGAATCGATTCCTAAAAACCTAGATATTGATCTACTAAATCAACATTTCTCATCTTCGTCCCACTGTAATGGGACCATGAAGGCAGCCACAATAAACTATCTTTCAAACCTTCCAACTCCGGACCATCACCCATTTATTTTTAGTCAATTGTCTGATTGTGATGTTAAGAAGAGCGTAATTTCAATAACATCTAACGCAGTTGGTACTGATTGTATAAGTCGGAAAATGATACTTCCTGTCCTCGATGAAATCCTTCCTATCCTATCCTACGAGTATGCTATATCCTAAACTACTCAATAACAGGTGTTTTTCCATCGGTGTGGAAAGAGGCAAATATCGGAGTGATTTTTTTGATAGGATAGGATAGGAAGGATTTCATCGAGAACAGGAAGTATCATTTTCCGACTTATACAATCAGTACCCAAAAAATCGAATCCTACTTGCTTTTCCGAATACCGTCCTATCTCTATCTTGCCCTTGCTGTCCAAAGTCCTAGAACGCCTTGTCCACAATCAGCTAAGTGCTTTTCTTTGTAAGAATAGTCTACTGAATCCTTTCCAATCCGGTTTTCGTCCTGGTCACAGCACCGCTACAGCCTTAGTTAACGTCACCGACGACATACGGTTAGTCATGGAAGTAGGAAATCTGACGGTTCTTTGCTTACTGGATTTTTAGTAACGCATTTAACACTATCGATTTCGATATCCTGCTTGGCATGCTTCGCTCGCTTAACATATCTTCAACGGCGATTGACTGGTTTAGTAGTTACCTGTATGGCCGCCGGCAACGTATATGCATAGAGGAGTCTTGCTCTTCTTGGTGTTATACTTCTGCCGGTGTACCGCAGGGTGGCGTTTTATCTCCTTTACTCTTCGCAATATTTATAAACTCTATTTCCAAAAAACTTCTTTCGTCCTACCACCTTTATGCAGATGATTTAAAAATATATAAAAAAGCTCCCCCCCTTTCGAATTTGGCTGATGCAATTAATAGCATAGACAAGGATTTGGATTCAATCTGCGAGTGGAGTGAGGCACATGGGGTGCAGGTCAATCCATCGAAGACTCAGGTCATTGTTGTTGGCAGCTAAATCAGCTAAGATGATCCCCAAGATAAACTGGTCCCAACTTTTCACAAGTTAAATTTAAAGGAACTGCCATTCCAATAAGCGAAAAGGTTAAGAACCTTGGAGTTTGGATCGACAAACATGTTTCTTGGAGTCCCCAGCTACAGGACGTAAGCCGCAAATTTTTTGCATCTGGTAAGTCCCTGAGACGATTGCAGAACTTTCTTCCAACCGCCACTAAAACTGCGCTTGCACAATCCCTTTTACTTCCCATCCTTGACTACGCTGATGTCAGTTATCTCGATCTCACCGAGGCACAACTAGATATACTTGAGCGACTTCAAAACTTTTGCATATGATTTATATTTGGTCTGCGCAAATATGATCACATTTCTGAATTTCGTACTAAACTCAAGTGGCTTCCCATACGTATTCGCCGGAATACTCATATCTTATTTCAGCTCTACAGTATACCCTACAACCCCCTCTTATCTTAAAAACGTTACAAGTTCCTTCATGACACACATAATAGATATATGAGGTCATCGGAAAACTTGAGACTAGAGATGAAACTTGAGACTGATGCATTCCACCAGCTTTTATGACCAGTCTTTTATAGTTCAAGCAGTACGGTTATGGAATGCCTTACACATGTCGATAAAGCGTGCTAAATCTTTGTCCACTTTTAAAATTCTGGTAAAAAAACACTCAACCACAACCTCTCTCCTTAAACATCATCATTACATATACTCCTAGTTCCTTGATCTTGTTTCATGTTTATTATTGTATGTATATATATATATATATATATATATATATATATAAGTGTATGCTTTATGAATGTATGTATTTATTGTGTATGTAAATGGTACACCACTGACTACCTGCAGTATTTGTCTCTCCTTCTCCCATTAATCCATCCAAAGGTTGTCTGTAAAAGATCGCTTTTAGCGATAAGACCGCCCATTGTGTCACCCTATGTAAAATGTCTACATTTATATCTGTATTTTTTAAGGTGTACATAATAAAGAATATTCTATTCTATTCTATGGTAGCACAATGTTATGTGTCGCTATTAATAAGCCTAGGTAAAACGTAGTATACAAACTCACCGGCATCAGCAATATAACGCGAGTGATATGCGATATTGGAGCATGGTACTTCTTTAGCGAAAACACTCTTAGCAGTCAACTTTGCGACGAACTCCTTCATGACTTCAGCGGGTCCCGAAATTGTACTAGATTCAGGCCCATTGTGACAAGCAACTTGTATTTCAGGTGGGCACAATGGTAAAATCTGAAAAATAATAGCACTATTAATACACATACCTACTGCTTGAAGTGTTCAATAGATGAGTCGCCTATGTTCATCATTCTAGTGTAATAAAATAAAATTATTATCTCCTTAATTTCATTTATATACATATAATTTACATTTTTAAATATTTTTATAAAAACAAAAGAGAAAACATAAACATTTAAAAATATAAAAATAGTAGCCCACCGGTATCGGGAATAGGATCCAAGCTACCGGTGGTCAGGGCTCCTGAGAGAGGAATTTCCTAACGATACGCGCCGTGTCCAGAAGTACCGCTTTCTGGATCAAGCCCTTGATCCAGCTGCCTAACGAGAGCCTCCTCAGATGTTGGTCGAGACTCTTGGCTATTATGCCATTGGCCGTCACGACTTTCGACACAATGACTGCTGTATCCACATCCCACATGTCGACAACCTCGCGAGCCAGGTCAAGATACTTAATCTGCTTATCTTTTTCAGCTTTCACGAGGTTCTCGTCATGCGGGACCGATATCAATAATCAAAATAAACATAAATTATTATTATTATTATTTTAGTATCTTTGACATTTCGCGGGACCCTGAGGCCCCGGACCTTTGGAAGGTGTACGAGGGGCCGTAGCCGACTCGCAGAGGTCCGTTAGACGTTTTTAATCATATGAGGCACAAACCGCCGATTATCCCTGTATGTACTATGCAAGTGCACCCTAGGACAACCCCCGGTTGGTGTAGGACTATTGCAGGATATGGAAACAAAGATAATGGACTATGGGTTTGGGTGGCTTAGATTGACTGGTGACCTGGACCTATGGAAGGACTATGCCCCTGCCTGAACGCCTGCCAATGTTTTATATGTACATGGATAAAATGGCAGAGGGTGACTTGCACACTCAATAATGGGCCCTCAAAAAACCGAATAATAATGGGCTCGAAAACTGTCGCCAGCACATAGTGACGTAGTGACAAGGGGGCAACATGTCGTGAGGTGCTTGCGGAGTGGAGAGGTATTCCACGGCTTTCAGAACAATCCCAGAGCCCGGAAGATGGTTAAGATCCCTACGAGCACTTACTGGAATATTTCCTTCCTCCGAACAAGTTTGCTCTTGCGAATTTCCACTCAAGCCGGCCAATTAAAGCAAGAATGAGATGGGAGCTCTGTTCCTCGTCAGTGTTCACTCCAGCCGGCCAATAAAGGCAAGCCAGAGATGAGGAACAAGATTTCTCCCGGGAGATAGGGTTCGTGGGGTCGCTACTGCCCAACAGCTCGCCACATGCTGCCCTGAGGGTTTCTGTATCTCTCTTGGTCTAGCTCCTCATCCTAGACCTGTTCCGGCAAAGTAAAATCTACCGGCACAGACTTAGACTTTGGAGCGCGCAAGGCCCACCACGACGACAACGTAGAGATACGGCGATGGGGTTATTATTATTATTATATTAATAAGTGAATCAAAAGCTTTGTACCCTTTTTTACGAAAATTACGCGGAAGGAAGAGTATGAAATTCGGCACAGTTAAAGTATATAGTATGGAGAAGGAGTGCAGAAAGCTAATAAAAACATTACACTACCATGCGTTTGACACAGGATGGCTCCCTTAGAATCATGACATTTAAATGAATTATGGTCGAATTTCGACCTCTGGGCGACCACTACGTAGTTATAATTATTTATAAAAAAAACTAAAATATTTTTCATAAGAAAATGTTATAAGTATAAGTACAATAAACTATACATGTATAAAATACCCGTAATATGATAATTTAGATTTAGTTCAGAAGACCGATAAGCTAAATTTTTCAAAGCTTCCTCTCTCCTACTATTTGCTGTGTCCAACAGGGTCCATAATGATCACATATCATTTTAAGTTACCATCTAAGTACACATTGTGGAATGGAAATAAAGTATTGAGTATTAAGCTGTTATACCGGCTGATTTTTTTTACCGTCTCGAGAGATCTTCACGCGCGCTAGGGAGGAGGTGCCCAAGTTCAACCCAGAGAGGCCCAGGGAGCGCGCCTCGTGGTGAGACTAGATTCGTGAGCGGCTTGTGCGCCTGCGAAAGGATATCAAAGAGGCCGACGGCAAGTGCGGCGACTACCTATCGGCCGCTAAGGAAAGCTACGAATTCATTGATAAATTCCGCGCATTTGGTAGGGTGCGTATGATATGAATTTCGATATTTTTAATAGAATAAAAAATAAAAAACAACTGTGCTATAGGCTTCTACTCCGTTCACCTATTATACCCTATTTTTTTCGAGACGGTAAAAAAGTCATGTGGTATAGCAAGCCGATCAGATGCATAATCAGCCTTTAATGTTCCCACTGCTCGGCCACTGGCCTCCTCTCTGTGAGAGGGAGTTGGTCCACCACGCGGGTCCACTACGGGTTGGTAGATGTCACATGTCTTCGATTTTTTGGTTCTAGGACATGCCGGTTTCCTCAAGATATTTTCCTTACTCTAATTAAATTACCTGTTCATATCCCAGACCTACGGCAGCCATGGATCCGCGGATTAATTTAGTCTCCAGGGACACGCGCCCGCGACTGTAAGCTGACAGTATCATCTCTTCTGCCGTCAAACAACCATCAGCGTACGCGCATCCCAACTCTCCTACACTGTGACCTGTTCGATATTGTTATTATTAGTATTTCCTTTATTAATTTCTATCACATAGCCCTCTTTCCACTTGTTACTCTCTACTGCCAAATGAGGCCAGTTCTTGAGAAAGAAGTCCTACGAGTATATATCCCACCATCTCAACAATAAACTTCTATTTTCAAATAATCTTTGAATTTATCTCTTACCTATGATTCCATCTGGTACAAGTCCAAGTTCATTAAGAATGTCAGTCAGACCAATTTGTACAGCAGCTATTCCGACGAACGAGTGTAAAATGTTGTCAAAGGTGGTTTCATCCGGTGACGTTATTATATTAACAATGTTGAGTCCCTTTGGTTCTAAAACTTTGTGGCAGCTATAATTATTAAATATAAATGATTAGAATGTTTCAAGTTTCATATCCACTGTGATTCTTTTACTTAAAATATGTGAGTACCGTTGTATAGCAGCTGCGAACATCGGTATGCGCATGAGTTGCGCGGCCATACCAGCCCACTGCGAGCCCATCCCACTGTACACGAACCACAGCGGCCGCCGGGCGTCGTTGAAGTACTCAGACTTCTCAGATAGACACATAGTCTGTTCCCCGTCCGTTTCTAGAAAAAATATTAAGGTATGAAGATTGTGTGCATGTATTTTTGACCAATTTGCATTACTTTGGAGATCGCAGTAAGCGATAAGGCCGCCCATTGTATATTTTGTAGTGTATTACTTTTTCTTTATGTAGTGTATAATCTGGTGTACAATAAAGTATATATAAATAAATAATAAATATTGTAAGTCTGTCGCACACTGCTTTCCCTGCTATATTTTTTGCCACATCTGACCTATCTTTAGGAATAAGACAAGTGCTTCTGCTATCTTTCTGGCTCTGACATTAGCTGATAGTCGCTTTCTGCACTTTGGAGGTAGGTTCGCACAAAGTGCTTTCGGCATTTCCCATTTAAGTTGGTTTAGCTAATACTTAATAAAGATATATTCAAATTGATAAAAAAATATGTAAGTATGTGTTTACGTAGAATGGCGAATCCTCTGCCCAAATGTCCTGAAATATTTGCCTGGTGTATGTTGTGCAACAGCCTCAATTGTTCAGGATCTATAGGGTTGGCTTTCAAGTCGCTGAGACAATGGGTCACCGCTGCTTCATGTCTTGCCGAAATAGTAACTAGGTGAGCAATGCTCGACTTGTAGCGGTTGGGGTCCTGAAAGGCAAATTCATTATGATTATGAAAAACTTCTCTTTCTTACCAGTAATTTATTCAAAGTAACGCTAAAGGGGGTAATGCTAAAATATTGAATATTGATATAAATAGCTATAAGAATAGATGAAAACAAAGGAAACTTGGGTGTATCTGTATTTTGTGAAAGGGGATTTGGGTTGAAAGTGTCTGAATTCTCAGCGACGTCTGATAGAAATGTAGCTATGAAAGAGAGAAGAAACGTTGCGTGGGCCATAAATAAATTGGGATAAGGCCAGGTAGATGCTGAAGGTATGTAATAGGTTTACCTTTGGTTTATAGTGTCCATGCAGCAGCACGTGAGAGTTGACGCCGGTGATGGACATGCCGTTGACGGCGACGTAAGAGCGGCCGAAGCTCTGGTGCTCGGTGACGATGCGCATGCGCCCCTCGCGCAGAGCAACCACGTCCTGTCGCGGATTGTCGCAGTGCATGTTGGCAGCTATCTGACCAGTGTGGTAGCCAAGTAATACCTGCGAGAGAAATGCAAATAGTGCTGTTACTTAATACTAATAGTTCATACAACAATCGAACGTATCTTTTTTTATGCACCTGTGTCTGTAGCAATGAACCATTTTTTCTTTCATTTTTTCTTTTCACTTAGTGTAGCGGTGTAATAAACAACCGGCTATTGGCCAAGCTCGTATCGGCTGGTTCCGTAGTTGCGATCAATTTATCCCAAGAACAAACTTAACATTGTAGTTGAAAAACATGTTCTCCCATACATCGATATGTCAGGGTCAATTCTTCAACTGCAAAGTTTGCTATAGCAATTTCTTTTTTAAATGTTATAAAGCTAGAAATTATCGATTTTCGGAACTTTTTCCTTTACTTGTGCTGCTTCTTGCCAAATTTCATGTTTCTAGGTCGACGGAAAGTACCTTACAGATTTTAATATATTTGTGAGTATCAAAATATGTTAGAGGTCCAAAGAACTGCAGACCTACGTATTTGAAATTAAGTCAAACTGACAGACAGAGAGACGGACAATTAATTAAGTGATCCAAGAAGGGTTCCGTTTTTTTCCTTTTGTGGTACGGATGCCTAAAAAGCAGCGTTTATTAAACTTAATTTAATTTACTACATTTTAAAGTGTTTCAGAATACTTGAATTCTGAACGCAAAGGTGTCACTTTTGCTTAAGATCTTGTTGGCCAAGAATAATAAAGTATTGTGAGACACGGCTTACCTTTGTAATAGCAGTGATACCAGACGCAGCTTCGTTGTAACCAATGTTGGACATAACACTGCCCACCAGGAGAGGGTCGCGTTTGCCATTACAGAACACCTCCTCTATAGCTTCCAACTCCACCTTATCAGCCTCTGGTACAGCTGTCAAATTAATTAATTCGGTTATTCTTTAGGTCTGCTTTTCAATTGGTCTTAAATCATTTGTTTTTTATGCACGTTACAAAGGGGCTGAATTAAATCCAGCTGCCCTAACATTATTCTTTGGAGGTCATCATTTGTAAAGTAGACCATTAGAAGAATATTCACTGATGTAAATATTCTTCTAATGGTCTACTTTAACACAACTTTCTTTTTCTCACTTTGACTCAATGGTGTGTGGTCCAAGAGTGTAATTTTTTTTGTTACTGTATTTAATTTGTGTATAAGTACTTACCATAACGAGGCAAAAGGAGTATGTAAGGATCTCAGCAGGTGGCGTTCAGTAGTTTCTGCCTACCCCCATGCGAATGAGGCGTGAGTTTTATGTATGTATGCGTATGTACTTACCACAGCCACATGCTTCTACATATTCGATGGCCTGTGCCGGGATTTTTGCCTCCTCGTAGAAGTTCTTAATGAAGCTGACTGTTTTACCGAAGTCTCTGAGGAATCCAAATTGAGGACCCGTTTCTCCAGGCAATATGCATGTAAACTCTGTTTTAACGTGCAATACGTCGGCGTAGATCCTGCAAATTGATAAATAAGTGTTGTTTTTAAAAGTATGTCTCAAAATAAACCTTCTATGATCCAAATCAACCTCAAAATATAGGTATTTTATCTACCTTATAGCGTTTTTCGCTTTTTGTAGGAACAAAACACTGATAGCTTCAGATTTAGCACATCCATCGGCATGTTCATCGAATGATTTAGTTTTACCATCCTGACAAAGGTTCAAGAGCCTGTAACCAGAGTTAATCATTATTGAAACCCCTTTTCTGGATTAATAAGTAGCAGAAAAGTATACGTCTTTGAGAATAAATGTTGGAAGTAATATATGAAACAATCTTTGGACAAACTTAAAAACACTGCAGGTCTTGATAACGTGGGTAAAAGTGATATGCATTTCTATTTCCACGTTGTAAAAGCTGCAGGGTTGTAGACGATAGCCAGGTGAATAAATAAGGTAACACTGAAGATGACTAGATGGTTCTATAGGAAGTTTTGAGGAATAATGTTATATCGGCACAACGGAAAATCGACGACCTCCAGGAAGAAGTTAAGATAAGTCAGAGGCAGTCGATAATAGATCAGAACTGTTCAAAGGAATGAAGGTGACATTATTAAAGGAAATGAAAGAAAATAAATATTTATTTGACCCAGATTAAGGCCTACAATATTCACATATAAACAAAAAAATACGTCATTATTATCATTATCTCTCTCCTGTTTTCAATTCATCCAAAAGAAAATTTATAAAAGATCGCCTTGTAAGATCAGACGATTGTATGTTCGTATTCTATTATAAATGTTTATCCTATTTTGTATCAGTCGTATACAATAAAGTATTAAATAAATAATAAATACATATATGTAGGTTTTTGTTTCCTGATAGTACCTTCCATAGTGCACGTCCGACTGTGGGTGAAGACACAGGTAGGCGCCTCCAATGACGGCCGCCTCGCATTCGCCTCGACTTATAGCGAGGTATGCCTGCTCCAGCGCCGCGGTGGAACTGCAGCACGCCAGGTCAATAGACATCGAAGGACCCTTCGCGTTCAGCCAGTAGGAAATGCGGTTGGCGAACATAGTTTTACTGCACCTGATTTACAAAACGACAACAGTTTTCATTAAATTCATGAATTTATTTGTGTTTGGAGAAGGTATTCCTAAAGTAGCTGTAGTTGTAGCTGTAGAGCTATAATCAGAGCCTAGTAGCCGTTAACATCATAAAATCACGACTTGTTTCACCAAAGAGAGGCTTGGGCAGGGGTGCACCTATAGTACAGGGGAGCCGATCCTATAGCCATCAACCGGACATAAATCCAGACTCCGGTCTACTACTGAGAAATTCCTGTTGGAACTCCATATCACTTATCCCGATCTGGGAATCGAACCCAGGACCTCATGCTCAACAGTAGTGCTTGCGACGACTAGACCAATGAGGCAGTAGCTGTTAAAGGGTTCACTAATGTTTCACCAAAACTCCATTGTCAAATTTTTAGTTTATAACCAACGTTTCGTATACTATTTATTTTACAAACAACTTATTTCGCAAATATTTTATTTTATAAACACTCGTTTTAAAAACATTTATTTAGCAAATGCTTCTCTTGACAAATTTTTAGCATGATATTTAATCATTTATACATTTTTCATTTAATATTGTGATTATTTTGGAAAAATCACGTTTATACTAAGTATAATTTTATAATACATTTTATAAACCAGACACAAAGGGATCATGGTTGAAATTTCCATTTGGGTCTGAAGTTCTTTAAACCTACAAAAAAAATAAAAACTATTTATTCTAGTCGTTTTTGGGGGTCACAGTTTTAACCTAACCTAATCTAACCTTTTTCGAGAATAAAAATATTTTACCTAATCTAACTAGTTAGGTTCCGCGTAGCCTACTAAAATTATATATTTTTTTCTGCTATCATAATAATATGTCGTTTCTGGCATTTTTTTAATTTTTATGGTTTATATATTAAAATTACCCTTTTGCTTATTGAATGAGTTTCATTTTTAGGAAATTGCGTAATTCAATATGTAAAACGTTTTTATTCCAAACATTGTTTTATGAGATAACATGAATAAAAAATGAATAATTTGTCAAATAATACGTTATTAAAAAAAAGTTTATCGGATAATGATTTTCTTAATTTAATTATTTGGTAAAGTTGTTATTGTGTAATGATGAAATTACAAACCATATTTTTGTCAATCATTACTTGTCAAATGAAAATTTGTAAATTAAGTTTTGGTGAAATGACTGATCACCCTGTTAAAGAAGTTATAAACGATGCTTGAGCCGATACCAGCTGTTGCTACGGAGACACAGTTGTTACAGTAAAAGTAACCTTAGCGTGTCGCCGTAGCAGCAACCGTAGCGCGTAGCGTTTAAGATTGGTGATCAAATCTTTCGTGATCTAATAAAGTACGATTTCTTTCGACCGGCACAAATTCCCTTAACGAATTATTGAAAAATCTTAACAATGTTTATTTTATTTTTTTATATCTTGACTTACCCAGCGATACCGAAACCATTTTTAAAGGTTGAACCATAGATGAAAGCTTTTTCAGTTTCAGAGAAACAAGTGCCAATATACACGCCGATCTTCGTACCGGATAGTTCTTCCGGATTTACACCTAGAAAAAAAATCAAGGTAGTTCGTTTTACAAGCAAAAGTGGGGTATTAATATACGAGTATGTTTAAATTTTGGATACAAACAAATTGTTGTGTAAACGAAATACGGAAGTGCGAGTAGAGAGTAGTAGGTTTATTAGTCAACTCCTTCGCACTTTAAATTTTAAGATGTTAACGTGACTAACTGACAAGGAACAGTCTAAACCGGTAGTGCTAAATAAATAATTGTTAATGTTAACTTAAAAAGGATTTTTGAAAATTCAGTTCCCAAAGGATTTAGAAGGGGATGAAAGTTTAGAAGGTCGTTTTAGCCGATGAGAAATCTCATCGACCGCACGGTTTGTTGTTATAATCTCTAAAAAACAATTCGGGTTAGTTCCCTACACCATTATATAACTGAAGAACGGCTGTACCGATTTTATGATCTGGAATATGTTGGATTTGTTTCCGCCACGAATAGCAGAATAAGTATTAAAACAAAAAAGAACACATTCACACCTACACAAGACATGACTTACTTATTCTGAAAAGGACAGTCAAAACGTACAGCTATTGCGTTCAGAATGCTGTTGTTGCTACCCCATATACGGGCCAGCAGGGAAGCTGCTTTATTGCTCATGATGGCCTGGAAACAATCAGTGCGCGCTTCAGCAAACATACCAGACGCGCTGCACCGCCACAGACAGGCAGACCCAACAACATCCTGAACGCATTATTGTACTGAGTGCGCAGGGCTCTGTAGGCTCGCTGCGTATATCTCACCCACAGGCCGTTCGAGTAAAAGGACTGGCAATAAGCTTTGAATAACGAAACCTTCACTTCTCTTGTGCATCGTGTGAACCTGCGTGTGAGCATATTAGCTCTCACCGCCAGAGCCCTGCTCAATATCCTCATCGTCCCTGAGGTCACCTGTTACAATGTGACCCAGATATTTAAAAGCTTGAACCTGCTTTAGGGCTATTCCATTGAGAAATACAGGAGGCACATGGGTAGGCTGTTGTTTGCCTGATTTAAATACTAAGATTTCACTCTTTTTAGAGTTATATTGTAACCCATGCACCTCTACGTACTTCTCACAAATAGACAAAAGTTTCCTTAGCCTGCTTATGAAAAGGCTCAGCAGCACCATATCGTCTGCATAACTAATATTGTTAAAGCAAGTGTCATCGATGTAACAGCCGACATGAAATGAAATGAAATGAAATTGAATCACTGTAACAAGTCTTAAAAAAATAAAAATAAAAATTGCTAGGTGAGTTCGGCGTTTCCTATCCGACTACTCTGAGAAGAAAGGCCGAAACAAACTCAGAGGTCACAGTCTCTTTTAAAGTCCAGACATAATCTTGGTCAAGCCATATGAGGACCATGTAGATTAGTGTCTGCAATGGTCTTTTGAGAAAAGAACCACACAGATTTGAGTGGTCCTTTCCAGTCAGTGCAAGCATTTGTCAGTAATCGTGGAGCTCAACTCAGAACATAAGGAGCTCAACTCCCATCATTAAAACTAACTGAGAAAGGGAAAAAAGAGTAATAAAAAAATATATGAAAAAAAAAAATATCCCCATAGTCCTCATTCACAATAATTAAAATAATATTACTTTACAAAGTAATCATGTCATTTTGTATGTAATATTCAATAATGTGTTTGAATAAAACTGGTATATTTTGATGATTTTACAAAATAATTCTAATGTCAAGTTTTATGGTTTTATCACAAGGTTGAGCAGAGCGAGCAGCTCAATTTCAAGCTTTTTTATCATATCAATAATCTGAAATTTTATAGTACCCTTTTTTATAAAGTTTGGTTTTAATACAAAGTTTAAATAGTTTAATGGGTAAATTTCGAATGTTTGTTGTAATAGCGTATACTTTGATTATTGATCCATAAACGAGTTGCCTACTCTGTGGAGACGAGTGCGATGTACAGCAAGGTTGTGTTTATTTCTGGTATTTAAACTATGAATATAGGACATTTTCTCAAAATTTGATATATTTTTGTGTACATACAATAGGTTTTCAAATATATATTGTGAGGCTACAGTCAAAATATTTACTTCTTTGAATTATTCTCCAAGGGAATCTCTCGGACCTTGATTGTAAATAGGTCGAACAGCCCTTTTCTGCAGAACAAAGATAGAGTTAATGTCCGAACAGGTTCAGAGAAGAATCCCTTACGACATAATTATGACTATGAAAGTAACTAAAATAAACAATCCCTGCTGTATCGACGTCAGTTACCTGTCTAATTTTTTTAACAGCATAGGCGGCCGAACTTTGGGTACGCCACCATTGTGGCGATAAGTCCCCTCTTTGAGGAGTGGCTAGAGAGGCGCCACGGCGTCCTCACCTTCCGCCTGACGCAGGTCCTCACCCGACACGGTTGTTTCGGGAGGTTCCTGTTCCGCTTAAGGCGGGAGGAAACGCCCGGGTGTCACCACTGTGTGGATCGCCCGGAGGACACGGTGGAGCATACGGTGGAGGTCTGCCCGGCTTGGGCGGAGCACCGCCGTGTCCTCACGGAGGCGATCTCTCGCGTTCAGGCCATGGTTCGGAGCGAGAGTGCATGGGAGGCCATCACTTCCTTCTGCGAAGCAGTAATGCTCGCGAAGGAGGAGGCGAAACTCGTGAGGGAGAGGCAAATTTCGCGCCCACACACCGCCACCGCAGGAGACGCCCTGGGCGTTAGGAATCGCAGGCTGATTCCCGGCCACCGTTGGCGCGGGCTTGCGGACGGTGAGCAATGAGTAGCTCGCCATCCGATAAGGACCAGGCCCGGGTCGACGGCGCGTTGTGTTCCACGCACGCCTCAATGAGATGTCAGCACAACGGACGGGGTCCGCTAGAACCGATGCCTGCTGGGGCCGCAGGAAAGTCCGAAAGGGATACCGTGGCCCCTGGCAACGTACAGGCAACTGAAGGAACACGGGTGGGTTTTAGTCAGTAAAAGTCTGACACGCCCTCCCGCTCCGCCCAGAGCGTTATTTGATAATTTAGCACCCTCAAAAAAAAAATAAGAAAAGGCGGCCGAACTTAGCCTTCCTGACAATTTTGTGTTGTAATTTACCGTCAATAGTGATTCCAAGAAAAACTGTCGATTCAACAGGGTCCAGCTCTATTCCATTCACTTGAACATTGGTAGTTAGCTGCCTGACATTTGGCATTGAAAATTTCATGAGTTTAGTATTTTTTTCGTTCAGGAGAAGATTATTTACATTAAACCAATGCACAACTTTAGAGAGACCATCGTTTACTTGTTCAAAGTTGACTACCTGACGTTTGAATTAAAAAATAAGGGAAGTGTCATCTGCGAATAATACGATCTTATGATTATCCCATATTGAGGTAAGGTAAGTCATTTATATAAATAAAAAATAAGAAAGAACCTATAATTAAACCCTCTGGAACGCCCATGGTGACCGCAGATCCTGCAGATTTCTTGCCATTAACATCGAACCTCTGAATTTTGTTGTTCAGATAAGAAATCAGAAGGTCGCGAGCCTTGTCCTTCGTGCCATAGTGGTACAGTTTCCTGATGAGTGTATCATGATACACTCATCAGGAAACGCTGTACGTTTCCTGATGAGTGTTGCGTACATCATGGTACGCAATCGAAGGCCTTGGACAAGTCGCAGAAAATGCCAACAGCATTTTGCGAATCATCCCAGGCCTCGAATATGCTTTTCAGTAATTTCACGCCCGCGTCTGTAGTTGAACGACCCTTTGTTTAAAGCAAAACAGATGTAGTAAATTATGTGCATTATGTCCTAACATTTGTTTCAAAACAAAATTTTCAAAAATTTTGCTCTTTGTGTAATATTGAAATAGGCCGAAAATTCGTAGGATCAGTCGTGCTGCCAGACTTGAACAGTGGAATCACTTTGCTAAGTTTCATCAGATCAGGAAATACACCAGAAGGCCAATTCTCGTACTTAAAAAACGTTCACATTCTATTCGCAATCTGTCAAACTTGTCAAAAATGTTGGTAAATAGATTGTATTTTTGACAGATTGCGAATGAGATGCGAACGCGAACGTTCTGAAAAATTACGGGAATTGCCCCTCAGATGCAACACAAAAGTTAAAAACAATTGCTAAAAAGGGTGAAATAACATCAATTATTGAAGATGATATATGTACTGATATGAATATAAGTACTGATAATAGCAGATTTTTCCAGTATGTTAATGTTTTAATTCCTTACATATAACACCTATTTTGATGAACTATTTGAGAATATTATTATTACATTTATTTAGGTTACTGCAATTTGATGGGTGTGATATTAAACCAGTATTTAAATTTTCTTCATTTATTATGCAAGAGGTTTCCTCTATTGTCTTAATTTCTAATTTAAATGATAATCAATGTCATTAGCTGTTGCCAAATTATTGGCAAAAATATTTAAAATGTCTTTGCTCAAAAGAAGCAAGTTGTTTAGCCAAGATTTTCTCTGAAATAGCAAAAAAATATGATAGCGACACAGCTATCTGTCTTTTGCAATAGTTAGAAATATAATACATAACATATTATGTCTATCTCTTGTCAAATACTATCTAATTATTACCAACATAATTGTTGGTATCAACTAAATGAAATAAATTATTATTAAATGTCAAGTTATGCAATGTCCTATTCATTGAATATCTTAAGTTATTTTCTTCCTGTGGCAAACTGTTACCATATGGGATTGTAATTTTTTTCTTAAATTAAGATTACACAATGTTCTATAGTATTGGAGCAGTTCTCCCTTGTTCACATTTTCCTTGTTACCCATAAAAATTTATAATATAGTGTCCTGGTTAAAGTTACATTTAATCATTTATTTTATAATATCAAATAAAAAACAACTAGGCATACAGTAATTTATTATGGAGTGTCCCGGATATTCATCTGCCAACAAGTGGCCTAAGTCCTTTCCAATCTCATCGCAAAATAATACTATAACATTTTTTACAATTTGTTTACATTGTTTACTGGAACCAATAATAGCAGGAAATGTCAAATCAACACAGGGCTGCGGTAAGGTGGTATTGCATGTTGTCAATGAATGGTCCGGTGTAAGTACATTGTGAATGTTATATTGCATTCAACGCATACAGACGTGCTCATCAATGCATAATAAATATCAATAAAATAAATTAACGCTTGCATAAACAGTGACCTAGTTTCAGTGTATTAGCGTGTTATACAAATAAACATTATAGTGATAAGTTAAAATTATGAACTGAATAATATATTATTTTTAAACTGAAACATGGATGGCAGCCCCTTTAATCGGAGCTCGATAATGCGACGCAGCCCTCCACCGACACCAACCCCGGTACCGACACCAGCACTGACATCGCCCAGACAACCAAGACAGGACCAAGATGAGAAAGTTGAAGTTGTGTCCACTCCGGAGATTCAGAACTGGATGGGGTCTATTGAGCAGTGCCTGAATGAGGTTTGTGCTATTACTTCTGAGGGAAAGCTAAACGCTGATCAGAAGCTAAAAATAAATAATCTTTGCCGGAAAGTTGGACATGGAGTTTCGCAAATGGCTGTTCAATACCAGTCACTAAAACAAAAAGCCATCCAAACCCATACCTCCCTTAAAACCATGACCGAAGCTCGAGACCTATCAGACTGTCTAATGGAGATGAACCGTACGATTCAGGAGTCCTGCACGAAGCAAGAAGCAGCTTCTACATCTTTTGCAGCTATGGTGAAGAATGGGTCCAAAACAGTTGTTCGTCCTAATACTCTTAGCTCCGTGGCCATTTATCCCAGTGACATCTCAAAGACCAGTGACGAAACCAAGAACATGGTCCAAAAAATCATATGCCCTGGAGAAATGAAGCTGAAAGTACGAGGCGTACGCAAAATTGGAAAAGGAGGTCTCATAATCAGCACTGAGACCAAAGATGACCTAGACAGGCTCAAGCAAACAGTCCAACTCGCTTCGTCAGGGCTTACTGTCGACGAACCTAAAAAGCGCAAACCTCGCATCATAGTAATAGGAGTACCTACATCAATGGCTGAAAATGAGGTTTATAAATGTATTTATGAACAAAACTTGGCCGACAAACTGCCCCCTATATCTCTAGATACATTTTTGACCTCTATAAAACTAAGCCACAAATCTGGCAGGAAAGATGCTGAGAATTGCAACTTTATTATAGAAGTTCCAGCCGTCATACGTAAGGCCCTCATCACACAAGACAGATTATTCATTAATTGGTCATCCTGCCCGGTGCGAGACTTCACACTAGTAACAAGATGTTACAAATGCCAGCAGTACGGTCATGCAGCCAAAACATGCAAAATTGCTGCCCCTACATGTGGACATTGCGGTGAAGAAGGTCACACACTTCAAGACTGCGTAAAGAAAGCCGGAGCGCCGAAATGTGCTACATGTTTGCGCTTTAAAAAACAAGCAAACCACAAGACGGGAGACGCAGATTGCCCGGCTAAAAAAGCTGCCGAATACAGGTACATAAACTCGATCGACTATGAAGGCGCCTAAGAGCGCCACTTACTTGTGTATATTTTAGACTTAACTTGTTATTTTTCTAGTTTAGTATGGATAATAACTTATTAACCGACATAGACAACACATTTTTAACTGTATCAAAGACATGTGACGTTGAGGAATGCAGACAATATTTTTCCGACTATAAAAAGTCACTAACCGTACTGACCCAAAACATTCGTAGTATTTATAAGAACATAGATAGCTTTAAAATTTTCCTTCATAGACTTAACTTTGATTGTGATATAATGGTACTAACCGAGTGCTGGCTAGCTAACCGCATCGATAACCTCCCAGTTATACCTGGTTACAACATATTGCATACCACAAGAAACCACAACCAAAATGATGGTGTAGTAGTCTTTGCTAAGGAATCACTAAAGGTCACAGTCGAGGAACATTCTCTAGAAGACTGTATGAGTAACTGTTTAGTCATCAAAATTGGTACAACAACAGCGATAATCGCTATTTATAGATCCCCTTCCGCTAGACACTTAGAACCTTTTAACAATTCCTTAAACAAGATTTTTCAAGTACTAAGTCCATTTAAGAATGTTATACTAACAGGTGATTTAAATATAAATATTGGCTCCGAAAACTGCGATGCAGGGACACAAGATTACCTTAACATCTGCTCATACCATGGTTTTCTCCCCGCTCACACATTGCCTACTCATCAGAGCGGTTCCTGCCTCGATCATATGATGATCAAAACCAGCCTATCATATATTACGGTTGTTACTAACTCAACAATTACTGACCATCACGCTGTCCTACTTAACATAAATTTAATGCTGTCTAAGCAAAATCGTCCCCAGACTTTGAGCAAATTAAACACAAACAAACTCGAATATGATTTATGCAACATTGATTTTAGCCTAGTTTACAATACTGCTGACGCTAATTTGGCTTTATCGTACTTAATAAAACATGTGCAACAAGCAATATTACGTAACACGACAGTTTCTGCAGTAAAGAAGAAACTTTATAATATTAAACCTTGGATTACTCCTGGACTAATTCGGTGTATAAGGCACAGAGATAAACTTCATCAGAGAGCAAAGAGATACCCTAATAATTTAATAATCCAAACCACCTATAAAAGATACAGGAATTTCTGCAACAATCTCCTAAAGAATTTAAAGAATAGTTACGATAAAAACGAATTAAATAGAGCAGGTAACAATAGCAAGCAACTTTGGAAACATATTAAAAATGTCACCAATATGTATAAACAGCGTGAATCAAATTCGAGTTTACTGCTTACTAATCCTTCACCACTCTTGTCAGCTAACAATGTAAATACCTTCTTTGTAAATGTTGGAAAAACTCTTGCCGAACAGATTCCGAAACATTGTTACCAACCACCTTTCCAAAAATCGAGAAATAGCTGTAACTCGAAATCTTTTGCTATGCTGGACACTGATGAAGATGAAGTAACTCGAATAATTTCTGGGCTAAAAGATGACTGTGCAGTTGGATGGGATAATATTAGCAATAAGATCCTTAAACTCCTTAAGCGTTTTTTGGTACCTCCCTTAACGCATATTTTTCGAATATGTCTTTCCGATGGAATTTTTCCAAGTTGTCTCAAAAAGGCAGTTGTAATCCCTATCTTTAAATCTGGAAGCCAAGACTTAGTTAATAACTATAGGCCAATATCCTTACTCCCCTCAATATCAAAAATACTAGAGAAAATTATAAACAGTAGACTAGTTAACTACCTAGAAAAAAATAACTTGTTATCCCCTGCGCAATTTGGTTTTAGAGCTAAACTATCGACAGCCGATGCGGTACATAGCCTGACTGATTATATTTCAGAAGAACTTGGCAAAGGAAACCAGACCCTGGGAGTCTTCCTTGATTTAGCCAAGGCTTCCGACACGGTGTCTGTTTCTGTTCTGATAAACAAATTAGAGACCATAGGAATAAGGGGAACGCCGCTGAAACTCTTTGCTGACTATTTAGACGGCCGGTTCCAATGTGTTAGAATTGACAATATTACGAGCGATGAGCAGAAAAATACTGGTTTTGGTGTTCCTCAGGGGAGTATTCTGGGCCCTACGCTATTCCTGATTTATATTAACGACTTGTGTGGTCTTAATATAAAAGACGGCAAAATTATATCTTACGCCGACGACACGGCGTTAATATTTAGTGCTAAAACCAGTAGCGAACTGTTCGAAATCGCTCAACTAGGTTTCAATACTGTGACTAATTGGCTTCATAGCAATTTACTAACATTAAATGCTGACAAGACAAAATATATTCACTTCTCCATGCGCAAACCTCCACTTAACATTACTAACCCTCATTTATATGCCCATCAATGTGGAAACCGTACAGTCAACAAGTGTAATTGTCCTTTTATCCTCAAAACGAGCAACTTAAAATACCTCGGGGTAATAATAGATGACACACTCTCTTTTAGAAAACATATTGAAAGTCTAGTTAAAAGAGTGCGCAGACTAATATATGTTTTAAAAAAATTGCGATCATTTGCAGATTCAAAATTAATCACACAAGTTTATTTGGCCCTATGTCAATCTATAATTCAGTACTGTATCACTTCTTGGGGTGGTGCACCAAAAACTAATTTACTTCCTCTTGAAAGAGCTCAAAGAGCCATTTTAAAGGTAGCAAACTTCCATCCCTTCTTCTTTCCCACAGTTCTGCTATATAAATCCTGCAACTTACTGACGGTTCGCCAGCTTTTCATTATGCACCTAGTATTAAAACAGCACACCATGCTTACCTACAATGCTGACAAAACTAACAAGAGACGGAATGATATAGTTTGCATATCTAATGCAACCTCAAAACATGTTTTTGTAGAAAGATTTTTTACATTCTTAGGACCATTTCTGTATAATAGATTAAATAGAAAACTTTGTATTTATAATTTAAATTATTTTAGTTGTAAAAAAATATTCTTAATTATTTACTAACCATAGATTATGCACAGACAGAAGATCTACTTGTTGTTTGCAAATAGAACCGCTAACATACTATTTTTGCTTTTATTTACTTAAATTTTAATTTAGTTTTTACTTTAAACCCATTGTTAATTTATTGAAATAAGTATTTATGCACTTTCTAGCCTGAAACACAGGTTCAACCTAGTTCAGGCAAATAAGCAACTGTGCTATATTTTAAATTGTTAAGGTTATTGTAAGCGTGTCCTTTTTTATAAATAAACGATTATTATTATTATATTATTATTATTGGATAATATTTGACACTGCTCACTGTTGTTTGTTTGTGAGTTTACTCATTGCCAAACATATTCCCTCATTAGATGTTCAGAGGTATGTATATTTGTTAGTCATTGAACTAAGTTTCTCCTTTAAGTGGTCAAGTTCATATTGCAAGTACTCTGTGTCAATGTTGTACTTCTTAGTAGGTACTTTGCTCCAAATTAAAAGAACACATAACTAATTGTTTAAATAAATTTAGCCTTTTTCTATTATGTTTAACATTTTTAATAAAGAACTTTTGTCTTTTAACCATCTTTTGTGGTTTAGACAATAACATTATATTGCCATCCAACGTGGCAATGCTGCCAGGCTTTTGGGCACTTTTCCCGCTGACAGCGATGCGGACGAATTTTTTGATGCCCAATGAGGTCTTCCCTTTATTTTATTATTTCTTATTTTGTTTCTTTACATTCTTGTACGATACATATATAATAGTTAGTTGTAAAATAAATTAAAGTAATAAATTGTATTAAATTAAGTTAGTAAAACCAAATACTGGAAAAAAGTTAAATAACATTACCGAAAAGTAATAAAAAATCTTATAAATATTGAAAACAAAAAACTTATTGTTAAACTTCACATTTTTTGTACCAAAATTACCCCAATTCCATAAAAAAAAAACATGTTTTCAACAGGGGTCATAAGTTATGACTTGTAGACACTATAGGCCGCTCAATGACGGCCGCCCGAGCCCCGTGTAAAAACCCGGTAAAATTCCCTATTGAAAAAAAATGTGGCAATTTTTTTTTCTGTTTTACAGAAAATTACCACTTATATTAGACTCTCAGTACGATACTTATCAACACCCTCACGGATCGGACTGCCTTTTTTACATGTTGTATTAAATGCACCCTGATGGTAAGTGATGAGAGAGGGCGCTACTGTGCGCAAAGTAAACATCAGCTGCGTAGGTATATTTAATTCTTTAAAAATAGATAAAGTTAATATCCAGTGAAGAAAACTTAATATATCAATAATGTGTGAAGACTAGTAGTGATTTATGATATACATAGTTCACAAGTTTCCACCAAGATTCCGCAAGAAAAATTAAATAGTGCAGTGTAACGAACTAATATTTGAATTTGAGCAAAACAAAAAACAAACTGGACCAACCACAATAAACTGTCCTCAGATGCCAAGGACAACAATAAGATGCTCTAAGGAATAAAACGTAGGAGCAAACATTTATCATTCAGTGTTTGTACATTTAAATGCAAATAATATCCATTAAAAAGTGCACTATCATTTGGTCTAAACACAATTCAACGCCATCTGTGTTCGATACGCTCAAACACTTACAAAATCAATAAACCGAACTGATAACCAGACAAGATACTAAGATCTGAGCTAATTACGACACATGCAGATAGAGGGCGCTTTCAACAAAAATCACATCAAAAGCTACTAGATGGAGTCACTGTGCGCAGGATGCCTTCAAGTCTTACCTAATAAAGAAAAGCTCACTTGTAAATTATGTAAAAAGTCATACGACTTACAATGTGCAAATATAGCTGTCACATATTTGAACAAAGCTATGACAGTAGCCCAAAAGAAATCATGGAATTGTCAAACATGCAATTGTAAAATGCCAAAAACTGAAAATATAAACACCCCTATACGTGCGCCAATCGAATCACAACCTACGAATTCCGAAGAAAACAATGTCACTCATAGGAAAAGGCCAACTAACTCCATCCTCGACACTTCTTCCTCACAAGACCTGAGTTTATTAGGTGATACACAATACTCGGAAGATAAAGAAACACCATTGAGCACAATTATCCAAGGAGGACTAACATTAGAGAATCTGAGCGAAATGATAATTCTTCGTTTACGAGAAAATAATCATTCTATAATAGCGGAGATACAAAACACTATCCAAATAGAAATGAATAAGGTGATTACTAAAATGAGAGAAGATATTGAAAGGAAAACAGACTCACTTTTTAAGGAAAACGAGCAAAGAGTAAAAGATATAGAAATAATAAACAGAAAAATTGAAAAACTAAACATAGAAAACGAGAAATTGAGGAATGACATTAAAGGCTTAAACAAACTAAAAACGGCAAAACACATGAAATGTACTGAGAACGACTGCAAGAAAATAGTACTCTACGGTTTTCCTGAATATTATGAAGAGCCAGTTTATGACCAACAATGTAGATTAATTGATTTATGTTATAAAAAACTAAATATTGACCTTACAGGGTACATAGAAGAAACTTATAGACTAGGTAGAAACTATAATCAAAACCGACCTCTAGTAATAGAACTCATTAGTAAGAGGATGGCTAAATATATTGTAGAAAATAAACGCTGTCTCCAAGGAACAAGATTGTTTATATCTGAATTTTTAGATGAAAACGCAAGATTGGAAAGAAAGGAAATGCGTGAAGAAATGCTGAGAGCAAGAAAAAAGGGATTGTATGCAATAATAAGAAACAATCAGTTGTTTATAGAGGGTAAAAGAACAGAAATACAGAAGGAGCAATCCGACATATACACTAACAATCAACAAGGAAATAATGAACAGAACCAAACTCAACATATAATTATAAATGAAGGTAGCGACGATCGTACTTTTCGAAACCCCAGACCAACAATTTAGAATTTTGTTCCAGAATATTCAAAGCATTCATAACAAGCAACACCTTCTAGAGGCTTTCATTAACGATCAACCCACCCATAAAGCAATATGCATGTGCGAGACCTGGCTCATCAAAGATAAATTAGAAACTGTTCAATTTAGTGGATATAAAACTGCAGCATCGTATTGTCGCCGCTCTCGAAGTGGTGGTGGAGTCTGTATTATTTTAGAGGATAGTGTAGAATGTATAGAGTGTTGGGATATTAGAGATATGACTATTGAATATTGTATAGAAGTATGTGCATGTAAGCTACCAAAGCAAAATCTGCTAATAGTCACCATGTACTGGAATAGAAGAGAGGAAGAAATCTTTATTAGTCAGCTAAAACAAATATTGTAATATATAAACAATAAATACCAAAAACTTAACGTCATAATAGGAGGAGATCTTAACATAAATACCTTAGAAAATAGCGTAAAACCAACCAATTAATCGATCTCATGTTAGAGTTTAAATTTGTACAACATATAAAAGAACCTACGCGTATCTCACAAACCACGTCAACATGCTTAGATTTGATTTTTACAAACTTTACTGATAATAAAATGTACACGACGGTAGAAGAATTGGGTTTTTCCGACCACTGCGGAACAATAATACATATGATACTTGAACAACAAAGTAAAGAATCCGTTTGGTTTGTTAATAAAAGACTATTTCATAGTAGTAACATTAAAAAATTCAAATCCAAACTAAAGACACTAAACTGGAACGATATTATACAGCCGAATAAAAATGTCGATGAGAACTATCAGTTGTTCCATAAAACTCTGATAGATATCTTAGATGCATGTATCCCTAAACGTAGATTTAAACTAAAAACAAAACTTAATAATTTCTGGTTATCTGTTGGTATTAAACAATCTTGTAAAAATAAAAGACTACTAAAAGTTTTTTCGTCTAAAATTAATAATCCAATATTTACAAAATACTATAAAAAATATGAAAAATCTTAAAAAGATCTGTAACAGCGGCAAAAAAAATAAATTACATAAATAAAATTAATAAATCATCCAATAAAATTAAAACCATGTGGAATATTGTAAAGGAACGAACAAATAAAAAAAGAAAAACAAAATATAACACTACAAACAATAAACCTAGTAAGTGAACCTAGTAGCTAACGTTTTCAATAACTTTTTCGCGTCCATTGGGGAAAATACCACCCACACATCCGGCAGTCCACAGAGAGAAACATCAGTGATTAACCCTACTGAAAATACCATGTTTCTTACCCCAGTCGACGGATACGAAGTAAACTAGATCTTAAAAAACCTTAAAAATAAAAATAGTCACGGCATAGACGAACTCCCACCGACTCTGTTCAGACAGTGCGCTGATGAACTTAAGAAAGAAGAGGACACTTTCCCCAATCAACTAAAAAAAGCTTTAATAAAACCTATCCATAAAAAGAACGCAAAAACAGACCCAAGTAACTATAGGCCAATTTCCCTTCTTCCTACAGAATCCAAAGTCTTCGAAAGAGCAATGTGTGATCGTGTATATTCCTTTTGTGAAAAATATACTATTTTCGATGACTGCCAAAAAGGATTCCGCAAAAACAGATCTACAACGCTAGCTGTTTATAAATATATCCAAGAAGCATTAAATATTATAAATAATAAACAATATGCAATAGGGATATTACTCGACATGACCAAGGCCTACGACAAAGTACAATTTAAAATATTATTAAATAAGCTATACGGAATAGGAGTACGCGGGAAAGCCCATGAATGGTTCGTATCATATTTAAGGGATAGAGAGCAATTAGTTGAGATTGATTATTACAATCAAAAAACAAAAGAAGCACAGCTCATTCGATCTGATGTTAAATCAATACACGCTTCAATTCCCCAGGGAAGTGTTATAGGTTGCCTCCTTTTCATCATATATATAAATGACCTCGCCAAAACCATAGCCGGGCCATGTGTACTTTTTGCGGATGATATCTCGATCTTGACTTTATGCCAAACAAATGATAATTTTAATGACAAACTTACGACTATTCTTGGAAAAACTGTAAGCTGGATGAGTGACCATAATCTCGAAATAAATTTTACCAAAACCAAACTAATAGCGTTTCACCCTTGGCAGAAAAAGCAAATAAATATAGATTTTACTTTTAATCAACATAAATTAGAAACAGTAAACAATTTCACTCTCCTAGGTTTAACAATAGACACTCATTTAAACTGGAAATCACATATACAGTCAGTAAAATAAAAAATTCAAAGTTTTCATATGCTCTCCGCGAAATAAAGAAGACTACAAACCTACAAACCGCACTAGTCACATACTACGCGTATGCCCACGCTTGGTTTAACTATGGCATCATTTTATGGGGAAACAGCACAGACGCTCCCTCCCTATTTACCCTCCAAAAAAGCTAATACCAATAATTACCAATATAGAACCAACAGATAGTTGCAAGCCTTACTTTCAAAAACACAAGATTCTCACCTTGGTTGGTATTTATGTCTTGGAATTATGTAAACTGGTCCGTAAATATCCAGATTCTTACAGCACACGGGGAGACATCCAAACAAATTATTCGTTGCGCCATAAAAATAGACTAAATCTGCCCCCCTCCCGCCTTAAATTACACTCATCTAGTCCATATTCAATGTCAATAAGAATATACAATAAATCACCAGAAGACATAAAACAACAAAATAAAACCAGTATATTTTTAAATAAACTAAAACTATACTTAATTTAAAAAAGCTATTACACAATACAAGAATATCTTACGGATAAATTCGATTAATTTATGATACACACCTATGAATAACAGATATATTTAAATAACTCAAATAGCAAATAATAAGTTGTACTATAATATTATAAAATATTAATAGAATAAATGAATGAATGGAAATATAAATACATAGGTAATAGGATATAAATAGTTCTTAATTTAATAATAAGGAAAATTGATAAAGCGCTCTCCCCCTCTACCTATTTAAAAATTTGCTGTGCCCGACAGGGTCCATAATTGTTTCTGTTATATTTTTATTTACCACCTGTAATTGTACATTATGGTTTGCAATAAACGTTTTGATTTGATTTGATTTGATGCCCTATAGATATCTTGAATTACACCGGCATCCATACCTACTCCTATAGTCCTACTTTTAACTAATAGTTATAAATACGAAATTGGGGTTTGCTGGTATGTTTGTTTGTCCTGCTTTTACGCTACAATAGAGCAACTGATCGATATGTTTTTTTGCATAGACATAGTTTATGGGCCGGAGAATTACATAGGCATTTATCTAGGATAAAAAAACCTAGAAAAATGTACTGTTTCTGAGTGCAAAACCACAGCAGCTAATCCGCGGGTAAAAGCTAGATACTACTAAAGCTAGATTCTTCTTCTTTTCGAGCCGATACACGATGGTGCTTTCTAAATTGTTTGGGCCCGTCTGTCACGATAGTACATAAATACCTCTGAGATAAATACTTATAATTAATAATTAAAGTAAGAGTGCTCCAAGGATCTTTTGGCGCCTTGATGACATTGACAGGAGGCTGTTGGTATTTTTTTTGTGTAATTAACAAAACAAGATTGCGCCGTTAGTTCCAATTTTGGCCACGTGCCAAAATAACCTCTTCGCTTTGTAGTTGTTAACTAACCTGCATCATAGATCGCCTGGTATGCCTGCTCCAGGATCTTGCGGGCCATAGGTTCCATGCATCTGGCGAGTCGGTAGTGCACCTTGAAGAACTGTGCATCAAAGAAATTGGCACCTGGAATGGTGCCCGCATTCTGCACCACTTCTGGATGGTTGTTCTTGAAACGGAGCGCTGCCTCTGATATCGGGTTAATCTGTGTTGCATAAAAAATTGTTTTAGGTTTATTTTTGGTATCAGCAGCCCTCGCGATCACTGGACTAACAAGTCCAGTGATCGCGAGGGCTGCTGATTTGTTGGTTCGATCCTCGTAAACAAAAATGTTGTACCTATTGGGTTTATCCCTTCAGAAATTCTCAGTAACAGCTTGGAGTCTAGAAATAGACTTGCCTCTACATGGGACTTAGACATAATTTGCGAAATATGAGTGTAGTATAGGCTTACACTTTACACATACACATTCTTCACACACATTCTTGCTACATATTCCTTCGGGGAAGTAGTAACTGCGATGATAAGATAAGTTTCAGAATTATGAAATAAGTCTGTAATATAAATGTACAATGGGGCAATCCCATTGTACATTTCATATAAATTACAGAGTTGCTAGGTACAATAAGTGGTCGTGAATAACAAAAAAACATAACACATTTTTAGCGCACGACTGTTTTCAACAGTCAGTGCCAACATAAAAAAATACTTTGCATCACAACGAACAAGCACTCATATTTTTCACAATAGTTGTGTAACGTTAAAAAGGTTTACCTTATTGTACAAAATGTTAGAAAAATCCTTGACGCTGTGGGAGTCCGGGTAGAGTCCCGACATGCCGGTGATGACGACTCTCTCACCATCCAGTCCCGGCGTGGCCGGCATCTCCTCGCGTGTGGCATGCTCCTGCGGGGTCGGCGTCATCGTGTGGACCGTTCGTGTTACTGTATCTTTAAAGGATAATGTCGAAAATTAGTTGTTTTTAGCGTAGTGATGGCTAACCCATCTTCAGCTAGCCTGGCTGTCAATGCTCGTTCTCTATGAGAAGAGGGTTTTGCCCTGCAGTGGCACAATAATAGGCTGGTATTATTATACGCCCTCTAGCTGGATGGAACGACGTCCTTAAAAGAGTAGCTGGGACAGACTGGACGCTGTTCATAAATATACATTAACAAATTGATAGTCATTCCAATATTATGATCATTGCCGTGTGAACGGAGCCTAAGAGAGGCCTTTGTTAGGCAGAACACTGCGACAAGCTGAGTTGATTAAACAATTCGTTGTTGTACGAGTATTAGGTACTAAATACACTGTGACACAGTTTGTTTTCTCTTTCTTGACTCGAGCTACACAATAATACATTAGCCAGGCGACAACTTGTTACGCGGCTGACTGCTCGTGGCCCCTACACACTATGCCGGCGGCATGGCCGCCGGCTTTCGCCGCGCGGCTCGTACCCCCGGCTTTTTCGCCTTCATTTCTTTTGTGCGGCTTTGTGCGGCATAGCCGGGCGCACCGCGGCTTGCCCGGCGGCAGTGCCGGCGGCCAGCCCGCTGGCATGGTGTGTAGGAGCTATTAAGAAAATAGGTTATTGGGTTCAGCCGATAGTAATGAACCGTATCCCACGACTGGACGTCAGGTCAAGGGGCAGACTGCTTTTTTAAAGAAGCTTATGGCAGTCCAGTTGTTCCTCAAACTGACAACAAAGTCCCAGTATCTTATCTTGCTTTCCTATTGATTTCTCAATTATGCTTTTCCCGTTGCACTTTAACAAACGTACGCTTTTTATTGGCGAACGACGGACAACGGGCACAATTTTCAGTTGGACACACAAACACCACGCAATATTAGGTAAATTTTAAGAAATCCATAGACAATTTCCATACCATTACTATAAACTATAATATTTTATGTAATTATTGTGTATGTAACCGATTTAATCCGCAAAAGCTCACCTAATATAGAGATTCAAAAAGTGCACACTTCAGGACAGACAATGCAGTATTATGCGCTGTTCTGTAACAATTAGGCGTATATATAAACAGTGTATAATGTATGTTAATATCGATTTTTGAATGATGTCCGATAATGTATACATTCATATCGTTACAATTAATGTGTTTGTGTAAACTTTACATATTACATTTTAAACGGTGGAATTTTTATGCGCAAGGGCGCGTGCAAAAAAGTTTGTGAACAGTACTTACGTTATTATTATTGATAACTATTACGAGTACTCTAAGGAAAAAAAGTTTGTGAACAGTACTTACGTTATTATTATTGATAACTATTACGAGTACTCTAAGGAAAAAAAGTTTGTGAACAGTACTTACGTTATTATTGTTGATAACTATTACTCTAAGGAAACGTTCCCTTTCCATAATACAAGTGCTTTTACTAACTGCTTTCAACAATTTTCTGCAGTCGCTTTGCTTCTGCCGGGAAAAGTAGCGACACAAATGCGTAGAAATGGCTTTTTTGCAATTGATTTTTTTAATCATAGCTCGATAACAGACATTGTGTTTTAAGTTATATACCACGAGATCTTCAATTGAATGCAATTTCAAGACATAATACGAAGCAGGAGACGCCCCGGGCGCGGGCTTGCGGACGGTGAGCAATGGGTTGCTCGCCGTCCGATATGGACCAGGCCCGGGTCGACGGCGCGTTGTGTTCCACGCGCGCCTCAAAGATATGTCAGCACAACGGAAGGGGTCCGCTAGGACCGATGCCTGCCGGGGTCGTGGGAAAGTCCGAAAGGGATACCATGGGCCCTGGCAACGTACAGGCAACTGAAGGAACACGGGTGGGTTTTAGTCAGTAAGAGTCTGACACGCCCTCCCGCTCCGCCCAGAGCAGGAGAAGTTATATGAAAGCTTCCCAACCTCAAAAAAAAAAAAAAAAGACTACGAAAACAATAACTACCTTAATTTATACGTAAACAAAAAGGTTCCCGTTGAACGAGGCGCGCTAACCACAGAACTCATGCACTGATAACAACAGCATATAATGTCTGGTTTATACAATGGCAGTGAATGGACCCAGTGACTCCGAATTTTGGACCTAGTCAGTGGGTTCATGTACACGAGATCGGCAGGCAGTAAGTTAGGCGGAGGAAGCTACTGGGGCCGAAAACACACGTGTAGGTTAGTCAACTGGACTAACTTGAGGGCGCGAAGTCAGCACTGGACTGAAAAAAACGAAAATACAGAACCAAAGACACCTTCAATAAATCCATCGGTCAACAAAATAATAGTAATATTTTTGTGTTGCTTTTTCGGTTTCGGGTTACTTGTCATTGGCTGTCCTAACTCATATTCTAATCTAGACTTAGGAATTATGCTAGTGACCTATGACATCGTTGTAATTCGTCACGAAGTATATAAATTGCACTATTTGTAATTCAAATTTACATTGTAATCCAAAGTTTAAATTAATTGGTATTCCATTTGCAAATAAACGTTACAACAATCTAGAGCAAACAAGACGGAATACACTCTTGTTTTTAGAGGCAGTCAAATGGTAGACTGAAAAAACTAACAAATCAATCAAATCGTCACATTTCGCTATCACTGTACCAATGAAATTGCCAAACAATAATTAAATACTGGTATTCAGCTGCATCAGGTTAGAACGAAACCCGACCCCAACATAGTAAAAATAACCCTCCTTTTTGCTTCGCAGTAGTTGTGTAAAAAGGCTAGGCAGATGATTATAGTACTTAAATTGTGTAGATATGTGTCGCTCGCTTGTTTTGACTGACTGGAATAGTACCGAAGACATGACGCCGCGACGTGTCACCGTACTCGTAATATGACGCCGCGACACGTCGCCTGCAGTTGCCGCCTGCGGTCGGGTACGGAATGGTACCTTTATGGTTCGCCACTACTAAAGGAAGACAAAACGTGATAAATGGAGCTTGGAGCAGATAGAAACAGCCGTAAGCCCCTGATGATGACGGTCCCTTCACATTTGCTGCTTTTCTGCTCGGTTTTAATTATCATTAATTTCCGTTGGCATAACTAATATGTTACAAAGACGTTACATGCATTCAATGGGCCGTGAGTTTAAAAAAATTAAATCAGCTAGATTATTTTTTTTTATCAATTACAAAAACTTTGTACTTAATTAGTATATTAATACGTGAAGCAAAAACTTTGTACTTAATTAGTATATTAATACGTGAAGCAAAAACTTTGTACTTAATTAGTACATATATTAATACGTGAAGCAAAAACTTTGTACGCCTTTTTACGAAAATTACGCGGACGGAGGAGTATGAAATTTGGCACAGTTAACGTTTATATATGGAGGAGTGCAGAAAGCTAATATTTTTATATAATATACATTAGAAATAAATTAAACGAATAAAAAAAACATTACACACTACCATGCGTTTGCGACATCGAAGGAGCCTTCGACAAAACCAACTTCTCCAGCATTAGCAGCGCCCTCTCCAGACATGGAGTAGAACAGGTACTAACGGACTGGATTACAAACATGCTAAGCAAACGAGTGGTTCGCCTTGAGGATGAGCGGCGGTTGGCTATGATAGCCAGAGGCTGCCCACAGGGAGGGGTTCTGTCCCCCCTCTTATGGAATCTGGTCAGCAATGACCTTATCACTAAACTCAACGCCAACCGCTATTATACAATAGGGTATGCAGATGACCTCGCAATACTTGTATCGGGGAAGGTGACGGGAACGATCTGTAACCTCACTCAGCAAGCACTACGTACTCGTATAGTAGAAAGTTGGTGCAGGGAATTTGAACTATCAGTGAACCCCACTAAAACTGAACTAGTCATGTTCACCCAAAAACGAGCATTAGGCCCCTTCCGCCTACCCAAACTGTTCGATACAAAACTCCAGTTGGCCAGTGAGGTCAAGTACCTCGGGGTCATTCTAGACAGTGAGTTAAACTGGAGCAGTCATGTAGACAACAAGCTAAACAGGGCCTGCATCACCTTCTGGCAGTGCAGGAAAATGATAGGTAAGAAGTGGGGCCTGTCCCCCAAAATCATACTGTGGCTATACACAGCAGTGATCCGCCCTATGATCACTTACGGGGCCGTGGTCTGGTGGCCCCGAACTCAGCTGGTTACAGCTTCTAACAAACTACAACGCATAAAAAGACTAGCCTGCGTGGCGACCTCGGGCTGCATGAGGACTACTCTGCAGCAATCGAAGCCATGCTGGGACTGCCCCCGCTCCACCTGTTTATACAGCAGGAAGCGACAATGGCAGCGGTACGTCTTAATGCAATTAATCTCTGGGGTAAGAGAGACACACAACACACCGCGCTGCTTGAGGGACTCAATAATGAGTTCCCTATTACGAAAGCCATCAATGATCGGGTACCCAAACAATTTATCTTTGATAAAAAATACAGAATCCAACTTCACGAGGATCGCCGATGCGAGGGTTTGCGTCCCGCAGAACTACGAATCTACACTGATGGATCCAAAACAGGTAGTGGCACAGGTGCTGGAATCTTCTCTGAGGACTTCAACATACATATAGCCACACCATTGGGAGTCCACAATACAGTAGTACAGTTTTGTTCTTCTAACTGAACAGACAGCTGTGCTGCTGGGGAGTTTGTTGCGCCACTTCTTCTTCCCAGCTAATGCACTAGGAAGTGGTGAAGGGTGGGCGTTTTGGGGGACTGTCTTATGTAATTTTTGACGTTCGAAAAGTGCTGATTCTCACCCTAGTTTGAATAAATGACTTTTGAATTTTGAATTTTGAATTTTGAGTATTCCAGGCCGAATGCATGGGTATATCCCTTTCCGTTTTAGCCATTATGGCCAGGGAAGTTAAGGACCACTCGATACGCATACTCTCAGACAGCATGGCTGTTCTGCAAGCGCTAAACAGCCACACTGTTGACTCTGGGCTGATATACGAGTGCCACCAGCGCCTTAACCAGGTGGGTAGCCTCAATAATATTACCATGCAATGGATCAAAGGACACAGTGGTTCGCGGGGCAACGACGCTGCCGACGAACTTGCCAGAAGGGGATCGAGCATGGCACCAGTGGGGCCTGAACCCATTGCGCCACTCCCCTTCGGGTACCTACGCACTCTGGTAAGGAAACGAACCAGGGACCAACATCACAAACTATGGTCGGACCATGGTGAGTGTAGGCAGGCCAAGGAGGCACTCCCTACAATTGATGGCCGCCTCACGAAACAGGTTCTTCGACTAACGAAACAACAGCTGCGTGCGGTTACGGCAGCTGTAACTGGCCATGGGTCATTTAATAAACACCTCTTTGTCATAGGAGTTACAGACAGTCCGCTGTGCAGAGCCTGCATGGAGGACGACGAGACAGCAGCTCATGTGCTGTTACACTGCCCGGTGGTCGCCACATACAGGGCAAAGTACTTCGGTAACCCAGGTACGTGAGATTGTCAGTGACACCAAGGCGTTGCTGGCCTTCTTTGTGGAGCTGGGGTGGATTGAATAACAAATTTTCCCACCCGTACGCAAAATACGCGCTTAGACGTGGAGTTGCGGATACCAGCTCGTATTACCTATTACCTATTACCATGCGTTTGACTAGAATCATGACATTTAAATGAATTATGGTCGATTATTGACCTCTGGGCGACCACTAGTACTTTAAATGTCATATCTGTATCTTTTTTACTGTGTGTACATAGAAAATAAAATAAAACTCGTGACAGATTGAATGCATGTGACGTCTTTGGAATTAAATTACACCCGGGAACTCGTATTTTTGTTATACGACACGCTGTAAGGACGTGAAATCCGATTTATGTAGTTTTGTTTTATGAATATGAGGCACTATTAATCGACGTATTATTAAAAACACAAAGATATATGTTGTTTTTTTTTACGTAACTGCTAAAAATTGTCACAACGGGTTATTTTGTGGATACAGGGTGACATGGATGTTCGACCTATTCCTGGAAAGGAGTTAATCTAGAGGTCATTAGCAACAAATTACGTTCACTTAATTAGGGGTCAAAACTGGATGGTTACCGAGCTGTGACGGTTCTTCGAATTTTTTAAATTATTTCACTTTTTACCAAAAACGATTAATTATGAAAAAAATATTCCACCCTAACCATTTAATTGATACTTTTGTGAAAGCTGGAAAACACGGGACCATTAAAAAAGAAAATGCTTGCTCAAAACTTTCATAATCTCAGAAATAAAAGGGTCTTTAGTAGCAATAATCTAAATTTTTTGTATTTTTCCCGAAAATCGACGTGTAAATATTGTAGTATTGGCGTACAAACTAGTAAAATGACTAACTGGTTTTATAAGCTTTCCAAAAAACTACAATTGTCAAATCATCTTCCGTTAGAGTTAGAATAAAAAGTCGTTGATGCATTCCGTTTCCTAGAATCGAGCAGTGCACAAAAAATTCAAAGTTTGAGTCAGTCGTCAGTCACCTCTCATCGACATTTGAGTATGAAGTAAAATGTTTCCTGTGAGTTATTTTTTCCGCGAACAGGCACGTTCCAGCATTCCTAGTTTTAATTAGGTCTCCTTCCTAGGGACCAACCGGGATATTTTCCCCCAAAAGGTATTCATACACACAGAAAACACACACATATAAAAGAAACACACACACACACACGCACACACACACACATATACACACACATATACACATACACATAGAAAAGGCAGATTTCCGCCGTACCCTTGGGCTACAGCTGCTCCACTGGGCCCTGTGCATCGCCGGCCCTGCCCTACTGCGGGCTGTGCGGATCCGACTACCGTGCTCCGGCGCCTCGACGGCAACGGGGCCAGTTCTGCGGATGACGCTGAGGCAGCGAGTACAGTGAGCGCTTGCCGCTGCCGGCGGCACGGTGGCTTCTCCTGATGCAGGCAACTCCGAAGCGGTTCCACTTCCATCCTCACATCCACCTACTATTTCTTTAATTAACCTTTTGTACTATTACTAGCTTAATCGAATTTTTTAAATCGTAATTATTAATCTCGATTAGCCTTCGTTTCCTTTAAAAAAAAGGCTTTTAGGTTCATCGCGACGAGTATCAATTACGGTATTGAACGTGAAAATCGACGGAGGCTTTACGAAGCACTACGCCGATGATATAAACATAAAAATAAACGGGACCCATGACAACACTCTATGCAACCTCAGGCGTCAAGCCCTAAAAATAGTAGAAGAATGGTGCAACAGGCACCAACTCTCAGTGAACCCTACAAAAACTGAACTGATTCTCTTCACAAAAAAGAGAAAACTGACAACACTACAGCTATCAACAGAAACTATATACCTGGGCATATTTTTGGACAAACAGCTGAACTGGGCTAAACACACCAACTATATCACTTCAAAAGTCAGCATATCCATGTGGCAGTACAAGTGACTACTTGGCAGAAACTGGGGAATTAGCCCCAAGGTCACCTAGTTAAACACCACAATAATCCGACCAATTATCACATACGGCTCACTATTACTGGTCTGGTGGCCCAGGACAGACCTGAGCACAGCCCAAAGGGATCTCGAAAAACTGCAACATGTGTTGAAATCATTAGCAGTATGAGAACTTCACTCACTGCCACTCTACAGGCAACGCTTGGACTCCTCCTCTACACCTCATCGTGCGGGAGGAGGCGGCCCTAGCCGCCTTTCAGAAACCCTAAGCAAAGACTTCAGAGTTAAGCACACACGTATAAAGGAAGATGCGATCAAACGACGACCAATGATGGCATCATCATCGTTGGCATTTGGCATGGCTTTATCACAGGATAAAGCCCCGAAAACACACCATTTTCAAAGGCACTACAACATAACACTAACAGATGAACAGTGTGACTACTCAGGCCCAAAAGAGATGAGAGTATACGCCGACGGATCAAAGAACGACTCCGGGACTGGAGTTGAAGTCTTCTTGCATAACTTCAACATAAAGATATCCAGCTCGCTGGGAATAGGTATTCAACACAAGACTATGTTGAATATTCCCAGCGAGCTGCTGCTTTTATCAGGCGGAGTGTGTGGGCATGATACAAGCGCTCCACGCCCTAAAAGCCAGGAGAGTTACTCAAACTCAAAGCATTTATTTAAATTAAACCATTTACAGGCACTTTTGAATTGTCAAGGAATCGGTCAGTCAGAAATATGAAGCTAGTTGCCCATTTCAAAGCGTAGTAGGTACCTATGGAGAAGAACGGGCAAGAAACTCCACGGACGAGTGTCCGTGGAGTTTCTTGCCCGTTCTCCTCCTTTTAAATAAAATGTTACAAAATATTGGTTACATCATTCATGTTGAAATTAAACATGTGAGAACAATGTAGAAAGACGTGCAAGTTAGAAGCGTCCGTAATAAAAAGATAAAACAAATAACAATTCAAAAATGCAGGGCGTGCATGGAGGCTGAGGGAATCGTCACGCACGTGCTTTTTGAATGCACAGGCGTCACCCAGATTAGAACAGAAACCCTTGGGTCACCCAGATCTTTCACAGATGTTCTAAGCAAACCAGGAGATTTAATTAACTTCTGGAGAGAGGTAGGCTGGTTGAAATAACCAGCAACGGCCGCTTTGGACTTAAAACTAATTGGTCACAAAAAACGCCTGATGAAGTCTGCAATGCAATAAGTCGCACGAAGTTGGAGTAGTATAATATTTCTTCTTAGAATGGTTTCTAAATCTAAACATGCTTCTGGGCGTTGAAAGGCAATCTTTCAACCAGAATCTTCATTTAATGACAGTGGGCTTATTTTGCTGCATGCACTAGAGTTTTATGTTTGAATTCAAATAATAGTTTAGAAAATCGATGAGTGAACTGTATTACTAATGGATGTTTCTTCTCATATGAAAATTAAGAATTTTGTAAGCGACCACCTACACGAATTCATTTATTTTTATCTAAAAATACTTTAAGTTTAGTCAGTGGACTTCCTTTTGGCAAGCACAGATTTTTTATTAATATTTCATATTCGGGAGATAATTCTATTTGAGTGAGTTTCACCATTTAACGCATTTTGTCATTCATTTTCATTGTGCATGTAGCATTTAAGCTACTGTGCGTTTAACTCGAGAAAGGTTTGAAAACCGATTAAAATCAATTATTGAAGTCTTAGAACTAGTTAAAAAGAAATCTCACTTTTACTTTCAGGTAACGATTCTACTGCGGTGGTTGGAAAAAAAAGCCAGTCGCTTGTATCTTGGTAAAAAAATTAAGTCCTGACCACCATAAAAATTCAACTTTGAATTTGACTACTATCAGTTCCACGAGAAACAAGATCAGTGATTAAGATGTGTGGGAACATGTCTCCAGGTACAATTATTGGTATTTGTTTTTTCAACTACTTCTGCTACACGATTGCGCATGAATGGTTGCAGCTTGCTTGGTAACATTTTTAACCTCTCCAGCACTATTTTAGACCCACTCCAAAACGTACTTCTTTGAATTGGCGAGCCATATGACTCAATCACCTTTTGATATAACTCCAACCAAGGCGGCGCAGAGCTCGAGGCGAGGAATTGAAGTTGATTTGATAGGAGTCACTCTACTCTTTGCTGTAAGCAAACGCACCATAACTTCATTATTATTATTAATACTCCTTACATAGATGCATGCACCGTAAGCAGTTTGTGATGCTTCACAAAATATGTGTAATTCTATCATCTTCCAAGAATCAACAAAAACTAAACGTAGCGCGTAAACTATTCAAAATAAATAATCTATCAACAATATATTTCCATGTCTTAGCGACATCTGGTGGTAAACATCATCCCATGATAATTTGTGTAATATTTTTGCATTATTACTTTCATTGGAATGATACAAGGAGCCAATAGACCTAAAGGGTCGAATATTTGGGATGTAAGTGACAAAACTTCACGCTTTGTTACATTATTCGATATTGACGTATTAATTGAAAAACAGAGCTCATCGGAGTCTGTTAGCCAGTTAAGACCCAAAGTTTTACTTGGCTCATTTCAACCAATGTTTATATTAAATGATGAACTTGTGCCTTGGTTTGATATAACCAGGGTATTGTTGGATTTCCACTTCCTAAGTGGCACACCAGCGGCAGCCAACTCGGCAGTGACTTTCTGGCGGATATTTATGACGTCAGATTGTATCCCCACTTGTGAGCAAGTCATCGACACAAAAATCGTGGATTTATAGTACGAGCAATCCTCTCATCCTTACAATCAAAGCCAACTTATTTAAACACCGAGTTGCTAAAAAAGGTGCACTTGTTGTTCCATATGTCACATTTCTCTCGCCACATTATTCTTTGTTGTCTCTCGTCAGGGTGTACTCAATCACTTGCCGATGCATTTTTTCTCCATCACCAGAAATACATTAGTTATACCCCGGCGTGCATTCCACGCAATGAATGCGTTATACCTCGCCTATTCGTCTCACCTCCGGTAAGTTGCTAGGTAGGCCACACTACAGATGCAGTTCTTGACTTGAACGTATGACCTAGAACACAAACTTCGCAGTAATTTGATGTAGAAAGAGGTACCTACTCCTGGCCTGAGTTTTTGCGTGCTATATTTTCTCGCCCATCTAATATACATACATTTACATCTATTATAAATCAATATATAGCCGTATTACATGGGACTTAAACATAATTGGCGAAATGTGGATGCACTATACATAGGTACACCTCTGCTTAACACTTCGGAGATTACAGGCGTGATGTTTATGTTTATTTTATAAATTAAGATACGGGTACTAAAATTGGGGTTCGTCATCGAAAGCCTCACATAATGAATCGAAATAATTAAAAACTTGGTAATTAATACAAGGAAGTAACCACATTTAAATCAAGCGGTAAATACAATTACGCAAATGTCGTCGCATTGTAAAAATAGCTAGGAGTTCGATTTCAGTCATTAAAATTCCACAAGTGTTTCGCAACTGTATCAAATTTTTATTTATAGAACTTACTAGCTGCACCGGAGGTTTCACCCGCATAAGTCTTGATCCCATGGGAATGTCGGGATAAAAAGTATCCTATGTCTTAACCTAGGTCATGGTCTACCATATTTCATGCAAATCTGGTCAGCCGTTTTAGCGTGAAAGCGTAACAAACAAACAAACTCACTTTCGCATTTATAATATTGCATATATATTTAGGATTACGATAATTTGTGAATGTTTAAATTGAATGCAATCATGACATCTGAGGCCAATTCTAACCTTTTTATAATGAGGGTGGGAAATTATCAAATAACTTCTCCCGCTCTGGGCGGAGCGGGAGGGTGTGTCAGACTTTTACTGACTAAAACCCATCCATGTTCCTTCCGTTGCCTGTGTGCCGGGGCCGCGATATTCCTTTCGGACAGACTCACAACCCTGGCAGGCATTGGCCCTTACGGACCCCGTCAGTTGTTGCTGACATCTCTTTGAGGCGCGCAAGGAACACAACGCGCCGTCGACCCGGGCCTGGTCGGGTTCGGAGCAATGGGTAGCTCGTCGTCCGATAAGGATATCGGACGACGAGCTACCCATTGCTCCGAACCATGGCCTGAACCAGGGCCGGACGCGAGAGATCACCGCCGCCAATCGCCTCTGTGAGGACACGGCGGTGCTCCTCCCAAGCCGGGCAGACCTCCACCGTATGCTCCACCGTGTCCTCCGGGCGATCCACACAGTGGTGACACCCGGGCGTTTCCTCCCGCCTTATGCGGAACCAGAACCTCCCGAAACAACCGTGTCCGGTGAGGACCTGCGTCAGGCGGAAGGTGAGCATACCGTGGCACCTCTCTAGCCACTCCTCAAAGAGGGGACATATCGCCACAATTGTGGCGTGCCCAAGGCAAAGATTTAAATCGTAGATGTGCCCTCATCGTACTACGTCGCGCGAAAAAGTGCCCACACTGAGAAGAGTGACTTAGTGACTTAATAATGGCGTTTCCATGATAATCAAGTCAAGTGTCTGCGATATTGTGTGTCAGAGGTGTCAAAACGAAACAGAAACGCGACCATCTTTTAACGCGGCAGGGCAAATCTACGATTGAAATCTTTGGCCCAAGGCCAATTCTACTCGTAACATAAGGTTGTATTACTGATACTAATGATTATAATTCTGTAAAAAAAATATTATTACTATATTTTATATTCTATTAATATAAATATAAATATGATTTACGACCGTAGCAAATATGGCTAAATTTGCTACGGTCGTAAATCATTATTTTAATCAACATCTACAACCTGACACTGACCTGCAAATTGCAAAAAAACTTAAGAAAAATTTAATTTCGCGGGCTATCTTGACGCTTTCGCCATAAGTTAATATAAGTATAAAATCGCCAATCCGTCTTGAGCAAGCGTGGTGATCAATGCTCGAGCCTTCTCTGTACATATGAGAAGAGGCTGCCGAGAGGCCCTGCCACTGCAGTGGGACAATAATATGCTGGTATTATTGTTATCTTCTTTCTTAAAACGTTAATGAGGTAATCAACTTCTACCAAACTCTATGCTCTCTTTTTTACACGAAACAGAGTAGGTACCTTAACAAATCGATCTTTTTCTTCATCTTTTCGTGTGGTTAGTCACTAATTTGGTGTCAGTTTTAAAGCCGCCCATAGGCCTCTGATTTGGCTTCACATGCCGTCGAAGAAATATCTCTCAGGCATGCCAGTTTCCTGCCAGGGTTGCGAGTTTGTCCGAAAGGGATATCGCGGCCCCGGCACACAGGCAACGGAAGGAACACGGGTGGGTTTTAGTCAGTAAAAGTCTGACCCACCCTCCCGCTCCACCCAGAGCGGGAGAAGTTATTTGATAATTTCCCAGGCAAAAAAAAAAAAAACATGCCAGTTTCTTTACGATGTTTTCCTTCACCGTTTTTGAACCAAGTGATCATTATACAATACGCACATGAATTCGAAGGTGCGTGCCTAGGGCTCGAACTCGAGACCTATGACTTGGCAGTCTGATGGTCACACCACTAGGCTATCACTGCTTCTAAAGCTTCTTCTGCTTCTTTAATAAGTCGATAATACTTACGTTACTTTCAAAAACTTTACCCATGAGCAAAATAATTCTTAATTATTTACTATTTTCATAAAACATGAGCAAATGTCCACAAAAGCGCTTTGGTTCATAACTAAAAAAAACGCATTTTCTGTCCAAGCAATTTGCTTTTAATGTAAATTAGGTAGGTACGGTTACCGATTAGGTATTGTGTGTAAATAAATATTTATTTATTTAATGTAGGTACCCTTGCACGTGCGTGTGATGTTGACTAGGAACACGACCTTGGCCTGTTTACGTTACGCACCTTGTTTAACAGTAGCACAAACAATACGGCTAAACACTAAGCTAGTTTTTTTTTTACATTATGCAATGAAATGTCTCTAAAAATGGTATACATAATAAATTGTTCTGAATCGTCATGCCCGAAATATAAATATTTTCCTTACGTTTCCAACATTTTATGAGAGCCTAGAAAAACAATTTTGTACTGCTGTATTTAGTAATAAACGGTCCTTATGGACGATCGTAAAGACATCCGTAGCACGGACCGGAGGCGTATAACATATATTGAAATGTGATATTATATAATGTAATTGTATTTGATTTTTTGAACGATAATGTTACTACTCATATTTTTATGAAATTGTTGTGCCCGACAGGGTCCATGTGAACTTTATTATTATTATTAAGACCTTTGTAAACACATGTGATATGCAATAAAGATTTGAATTGAATTGACCGTCCGTACGGTTAACGGATTAGTGTTCCCCGGACCAATCAACGTACGGTTTGGACTATTAGAGCCACGCACGAATGTATCCGTTTTTAAATGTCGTACGTCATTGCTTCCTACTACCTAAGGCGACTGCATAAAAAAAAATATAAGAGCACCATGTCAACTCAATAATTGCAGAGCGATTACTTAAAGGAGAATTTCATACATTGTGTTCACACTCTGCGCTCGGCATCGAACGCGGACGGACGTGCTGCTGCTGCTGCTAGTGTGTGCGCGTGTGTTCCAGATCTCCTGAGTTCCGGCTCAGTGGCTCCTCCTGCTGTGGTTCCTGCTACGTGTATAGTCTGGGATTATCTTCAGTTATTAATTGTTTACTGTTTCAAGACACAATTAATAAGTTTCTTATTAGAGTTGTCATCTGAACGTATCCGTCGCGATTAAATCCCCTTCAGGGTAAATCCACAGTTTCGTGGTCCTCGGTGGAAACCTTTACGGTGCCAACGAAACCGAGTGGGGTGTTGACCCAACACACCCGCCGAGCCCCTTCAGGGTGAGGCAGTCAATTGGACGGGTCCCAGTGCTCGGCCTTGGGGGATCTCCTAGTCGGCATTGGTGACAGTCTTTCTTCAACAGCCATACACCTAGTGTCGGTCGGGTGTGTCTACACCCGGCGCACTAGACTGGATAGGACCCCGTTGCACAATAAGATAGGCAACGGGCAAAAGCAAGCTTAGGGCTCACCCTAAGTACTCAACCTCCCTGTCTAACCCGGCAGGGAGGGTTTTACACATCCCCGGTATTCCCCCGGGGAGATAGGTGTAGGAAAAGTTAGGAAAAGAAGTTCCCAAAATTAGTAGTTAGTAGTCAGTTTTTAAACTCCATTATGGAGTCGGACCTCGTAATTTCCGAGGCGAAATTAGATGCGACTAGACGCATAAACACATCGCTTATCGATGTGATTAGGCAGATGGTCGCCCTAGAACCAGCTCTATGGCGGCAGTTCGCCGTAGAGCTCCAAGTCCTAGCTCAAAATCAGGAGTGCTTCGAGTGCCCTCCTGGTAGCTTAGAACCCCCCCCCCCAGTCCCCTATCAAATCCTCTGAGGAACTCACGACGTTCAGTGATGCCTTAGAGCAAACCCCGATAGCAGCCAGCCCAGTCGTGTCAATGGACACCGACAGCCAGGCTATCCCCCCAAACCGCCCCCCCCACCCCCTTCCCCTACATCACTATCTCCGACTCTGAGGACCAAGTCGCCTCTACTTCCCAGTCCGACGACAACGACAATTTTGTCCGAGTCGAAGGTAAAGGGAACAAGAGGAAGATGCGGAAGCAACTCTCTTCGCAGGCCACTAAGGTCGTAGCGTTCGAGGAGCCCTGCCTCACCCCAGTCATTACCACCGACACCCCAGCTACTTGCCCCCCCGTAGCTTCCCCCTCCACCTCCCCCCGCCCGATTACGTCATCCTCTTCGCAGGATGCTCCCACCGCCCCTACTTCTGGCCAGAGAAAGGTCGCGCCTTCACCTCCTGTGTTCATTCAGGACAAGGAGAAGTGGACGGCCATTTCCAAGTGGTGTGTCGATCTCAAGATCGGCTATACCAATGCCCGTTCTACCCAACAGGGTATTAAAGTCATAGTCCCGACCTCGACCGACTACAGGTCCCTAACCCGACTTCTGAGAGACAGGAACGTGTCATTCCACACGTACTCTCTCCCAGAAGAGAAACAGACAAGAGTAGTTATCAAAAAGATCCCGAAGGAGATCACTCCCTCCGAAATTCTAGCCGACCTTAAGTCGCAAAATATCCCAGTAGACGAAGTGCACCGCATGCACCGTTCGCGCGGTAGGGAAGCATACGACATGGTTCTCGTCGTGTGCTCCCCTATCGAAGGGCATAACCCTATTTTTAATGTCAAATCTATTTGCAACCTCATGGGCTTCACAATAGAGAAGCCCTGGAAAAATCACGCGATAGGGCAATGTCATTGTTGCCAGTTATATGGGCATTCGCAGAAGTTCTGTCATGCGAAACCCAGGTGCGTCAAGTGCCTGGGTGACCACGGCACTGCTGAATGCACCCGTCCAAAAGACCGTAGCCAGTGTGACAGCCCACCTAGCTGTGTGCTATGCGGGCAAGAGGGTCACACAGCCAATTACCGTGGCTGCTCCAAAGCCCCCAAAACTACTTCGCCCAAACTGACGAAACGTTTAGACGATCGTCAGCAAAAGCAAAGGGAATACTTCCCTATCCCGTCATCTCAAATGCCTGAGCGGCTAAGCCCTCAGAGACCTAGCCCCTGGAATCAACTCCAGCACCGTCAGGCCTTCCCAGCCTTAGCGAACGCGACCCCCTCAACTCAATCTCCTCCTAATAAAATTCCCTCTCTCATGGATCAGCGCATCCACCTCCCCCCACCCCCCGCGATCGCAGGCCCTCCCGCGGCCCACTACGAACCCGCTCCCGCTCATAAAGCACCGCGCCCCAGCACCGTCGCTCCCGCGGCCGCTCAGTTGTCCACTTCGGACGTCTATAACATAATCTCAGATACCTACATGGCCTACTGTTCCCCTCGCGCTATACAGATGGCTCAGGAAATCCTCGTAGCCAGACAAACCGAAAACATCCCTATGTTGCAAAGAGTATTATTCGAATACTCTGACGTCATGCAAACAATCCACTCTTATAAACCTCATAATGTCTAACACCAGTACAGCGAGGCATAAACCCCGATCCCTTAAAATAAGCATCTTCAATGCAAACGGCATCCGCGGTCAACGCGATGAGATTTCGGAATTCCTCCGCGACCATCAAATTGACCTACTCCTCGTTCAGGAAACGTTCCTTAAACCCAGTCACCGAAACCCCTCTATAGCTAACTACCGTCTCATCCGTAATGATAGGACGCGTTGTCACAAGGGCGGCACCCTTATTTATTACATAGGCTAGGCAGATGATGATTGTAATGCTACGGCCGTATCTGCGTCTATCGTGACGAAGCTTCGCACAATGATACGATACACGCAGATGTGACCAACTATTATCGGCTATCGCTGCGACAGTTCGGGCTGCATATCGCCCGGGTACACCAAAGGGTTTTAGCACGGTAATTAGCGTGGCGGGTGCTCGGACTACCGTTGTTCATTTCGACTGTTGTCTCCAGACTGCGTAGATGCTCTGTCGAAATAATGGAGACCCATCTATATTGTAAGATAATTCGTTAAAATTATGAAGCCGCTAATGTGACCACCGCATTAGCGCGATAACTTCTAAGCGAGCAAAACATACGAAGCTTCGGCACGCATTGCTTGGTCAAGATAGACGCAGATGCGGCCAGGGCATAATAATTAAATTGTGAAGATATGTGTCGCTCGCTTGTGACTTGACTGTCTGGAATCGTACGGACAACACAACGCAAAAAAAAATTAAATAACTATGTGTTTTTCATGTAAAAAAAAGTTCTTTATTTAAATCGTTTATACATTTGTATGTAAATAATAAATGACAAAATAATTAAGGAACTTTTTGAATAGTGAATGGTAACATCTACATATTTTTGCATTAGGCTGAGTACAGACGCTGGTCTAAGGACGGTCCGGAGGTATCGTATAGAAATCAACTATTGCGTTTAGTAGCCCACGGACCGCGGACCATCCGTTCATCCGTACGAAGACTATCCGTAGAGTGCGTACGTGCTGTGTTCGTCCGCATATGGGGGTCTACTCCGTAAGCGTAATCCGTAGTTTCATACGAAGTTACGGGTGCTTCGACCACAGCCGTACTTACAGACATAAGTGAGACGATGAACGAAGCACCCGTAACTTCGGCCGGAACTACGGATTTGACTTAGGGAGCAGAACCCCTGATTGCACTTGGCATCTAATCGACGCGTTTAGTGCTGTGCGGTCGCAAAACCAATCAGTGTGTACTGTTAATGTCTGTTAATCAAAATACAAGTATGGAATGCAAACAATATGTTAGCGGCAGGTGCTAGCAGTTCATCAAAACTTTCAATTGTTATTCCAAAATAATCGAAATATCAAATTCGAACACAATGTTTTTTTTTTTTTTTTTTTTTTTTTTTCCTAACTGGGGCATCTCGCAGATTACCACTAAGGTAGTGACTGCTTAACCAGGCTTTCCTGTGGCTGCCTTAAGAGGGCGCCCAATGGTCCACTAGCGCCACTCCTTTAAAAAAATATTATCTCGTGACTGAGAAGGAATTATGAATAACGGCTAGTCAGGACCCTCGGTAAGTGTGTCTAGAATTTTCTAATACCTTTTATAAAGTTTCATATTGAGACACGACGCAACAAAATTCGATCTAAAGAAAAGCGGCCACATTCCTCTAGATCGTATTTTGTTGCTTCGTGTCTCAATATGAAACTTTATAAAAGGTATTAGAAAATTCTAGACACACTTACCGAGGGTCCTGACTAGCCGTTATTCATAATTCCTTCTCAGTCACGAGATAATATTTTTTTAAAGGAGTGGCGCTAGTGGACCATTGGGCGCCCCCTTAAGCTTCTACACTCAAAGCCTCCAGCCAGGGCATTATACTATTCTAATTAAAACTAGGCGAATGCTCGCTAAGGGCCACCCCCTGTGGGGTGCGAACCTCGGCTTAGGGCATTCGCTGAGGGGAGGACAGCAAGAGGGACAGGCTGGATCAAAATGGTGGTTTCATGATTATTGATCGGGGAATTTAAAGCTACAGGCTCAGCGGCAACGCGTGCTGGCGCTTCGTCGACGAGCAAGGGTCGGGGGGGAGTATCGTTTACTCGGGAGGTTCGCGATCGCGGGGGACCGTTACGGCGAGGTCGGTAACACGGGTGTCGGTTGTGTTTGTGCACTGTACTCGTGGCCCTATTACTTTCCTGGAGGAGGGTGATGGGGTCATCTGGGTCGGAGAGGATATGCCTTGGGCGGCGAAAGTGACTGATTCTAGAGGGAATGTAACTAGCTGCCTCGACAACCAGAGGGTTGCGATGTTTGACGGCTGAATCGAAGTAACGCTTGGACATGCGTTTGAGAAACTGGTGTATGGTAGGTATTTTAAGATCGAGATGGAGGATCTCATTTCTAACATACATGGGGGATCCCGTGGATCTACGGAGGAATCGGTTCTGTAGGGTTTGCAACCTATGGATGAATCGGGGTTTGGTATGTGCAAAGACGATACCCGCATAGGTCATGATTGGGCGAATGCACGTGGTGTAAGTTCGCAATTTGCACCTGAGTGACATTTTGCTACGTGCATTTAATATGAAATGGAGTCTACTGAGAGCGAAAGAGGCTCGCGAGTGAACCGCCTTTATGTACTCTGAAAACGTGAGATGCCTGTCTAGGATCACACCTAGATATTAGGCTCGCTTAGCCCAAGGGATCGGCTTGCCAAACATGGTGACTGATCGGGGCATGATCGGATCACGTAGCAAAATGTCACTCAGGTGCAAATTGCGAACTTACACCACGTGCATTCGCCCAATCATGACCTATGCGGGTATCGTCTTTGCACATACCAAACCCCGATTCATCCATAGGTTGCAAACCCTACAGAACCGATTCCTCCGTAGATCCACGGGATCCCCCATGTATGTTAGAAATGAGATCCTCCATCTCGATCTTAAAATACCTACCATCCACCAGTTTCTCAAACGCATGTCCAAGCGTTACTTCGATTCAGCCGTCAAACATCGCAACCCTCTGGTTGTCGAGGCAGCTAGTTACATTCCCTCTAGAATCAGTCACTTTCGCCGCCCAAGGCATATCCTCTCCGACCCAGATGACCCCATCACCCTCCTCCAGGAAAGTAATAGGGCCACGAGTACAGTGCACAAACACAACCGACACCCGTGTTACCGACCTCGCCGTAGAGGTCCCCCGCGATCGCGAACCTCCCGAGTAAACGATACTCCCCCCCGACCCTTGCTCGTCGACGAAGCGCCAGCACGCGTTGCCGCTGAGCCTGTAGCTTTAAATTCCCCGATCAATAATCATGAAACCACCATTTTGATCCAGCCTGTCCCTCTTGCTGTCCTCCCCTCAGCGAATGCCCTAAGCCGAGGTTCGCACCCCACAGGGGGTGGCCCTTAGCGAGCATTCGCCTAGTTTTAATTAGAATAGTATAATGCCCTGGCTGGAGGCTTTGAGTGTAGAACCTTAAGGGGGCGCCCAATGGTCCACTAGCGCCACTCCTTTAAAAAAATATTATCTCGTGACTGAGAAGTCTCCTTCTCAGTCACGAGATAATATTTTTTTAAAGGAGTGGCGCTAGTGGACCATTGGGCGCCCTCTTAAGGCAGCCACAGGAAAGCCTGGTTAAGCAGTCACTACCTTAGTGGTAATCTGCGAGATGCCCCAGTTAGGAAAAAAAAAAAAAAAAAAAAAAAAAAACATTGTGTTCGAATTTGATATTTCGATTATTTTGGAATAACAATTGAAAGTTTTGATGAACTGCTAGCACCTGCCGCTAACATATTGTTTGCATTCCATACTTGTATTTTGATTAACAGACATTAACAGTACACACTGATTGGTTTTGCGACCGCACAGCACTAAACGCGTCGATTAGATGCCAAGTGCAATCTGGGGTTCTGCTCCCTAAGTCAAATCCGTAGTTCCGGCCGAAGTTACGGGTGCTTCGTTCATCGTCTCACTTATGTCTGTAAGTACGGCTGTGGTCGAAGCACCCGTAACTTCGTATGAAACTACGGATTACGCTTACGGAGTAGACCCCCATATGCGGACGGACACAGCACGTACGCACTCTACGGATAGTCTTCGTACGGATGAACGGATGGTCCGCGGTCCGTGGGCTACTAAACGCAGTAGTTGATTTCTATACGATACCTCCGGACCGTCCTTAGACCAGCGTCTGTACTCAGCCTAATGCAAAAATATGTAGATGTTACCATTCACTATTCAAAAAGTTCCTTAATTATTTTGTCATTTATTATTTACATACAAATGTATAAACGATTTAAATAAAGAACTTTTTTTTACATGAAAAACACATAGTTATTTAATTTTTTTTTGCGTTGTGTTGTCCGTACGATTCCAGACAGTCAAGTCACAAGCGAGCGACACATATCTACACAATTTAATTATTATGCCCTGGCCGCATCTGCGTCTATCTTGACCAAGCAATGCGTGCCGAAGCTTCGTATGTTTTGCTCGCTTAGAAGTTATCGCGCTAATGCGGAGGTCACATTAGCGGCTTCATAATTTTAACGAATTATCTTACAATATAGATGGGTCTCCATTATTTCGACAGAGCATCTACGCAGTCTGGAGACAACAGTCGAAATGAACAACGGTAGTCCGAGCACCCGCCACGCTAATTACCGTGCTAAAACCCTTTGGTGTACCCGGGCGATATGCAGCCCGAACTGTCGCAGCGATAGCCGATAATAGTTGGTCACATCTGCGTGTATCGTATCATTGTGCGAAGCTTCGTCACGATAGACGCAGATACGGCCGTAGCATTACAATCATCATCTGCCTAGCCTATGTTGGGGTTGGCTTTCATTCTGACCGGATGCAGCTGAATTCCAATATTTCACAATGTTTGCCAATTTAATTCGTACAGTGATAGCAAAATGTGACGATTTCATTGATTTGTTTGTTTTTTTAGTCTATAATTTGACTGCCTCTAAACACAAAAGTGTATTCTGTCTTGTTTGCTCTAGATTGTTGTTACGTCTATTTGGAAATGGAACACCGATTAATTTGAACTTTGGCTTACAATGTAAATTTGAATTATAAATAGTGCATTTTTTTATTATATGACGTATTAAAACGATGTCATAGGGCAATAGTATAATACCTAAGTATCGATTAGAATATGAGTTAGGACTCACAGTCGAAAGTAAGCCGAAACCGAAACCGACAAAGCAACACAAAAATATTACTATTATTTTGTTATAAGCGTTAGATTTATTTAAGGTAAAGCAACCAGATTAAAAAAAAAAAACATTACTAAGTGAAAAATAACTTTAATTTCGGGTGTCGTCTTTGGTTCTGTATTTTCGTTATTTTCACTATTTTCAGAATTTAAAGTTTTTTTTCACTGTGTAGTGGTTGTTTTTGGGAATCGGTTATTTTTTTCTGTATTTTTTTTCACTTTTTAGTTGTGATACACCCTACATCAATTCAAAATTCAAAAGTCATTTATTCAAACTAGGCTGAGAATCAGCACTTTTCGAACGTATACGGTAGGTATACGTTCGAAAAGTGCTGATACTACTTGCTATGTAAACAACTGTGACAGAAAGTTTTATAACAACATCAACATACACCAGGTGGATTAAATACGTATTATTGGAGCTAACTTAAAAACTACCCAAACAAAGTTAATAAAAAAACTATGGGACCACTGAACAAGCTTCCTCTTTTCAAATTTCTTAATAGGTCCGGTAGTAGGTAGTATCCTTAGTAGGTAGGTAATTGATGAAAATATCGCTGAACGTACAAAAAAGAAATATTTGTACTAGCGAATTGGAACGTTCTCATTTTTTTAACTCTGTTAAGCACATATCATAAAAGGTACGAGTATTATATTACGCAAAACTTTACGTAAGTATTGATCATTATTTCCTATACTAAACTAATGAAAACATGTATGTATATTGCTTATTATCATTTATATTTATGTCATTCACAATCATAATTCTTTGTGAATAATAAAAAACTCGCACAAAAGTTTTCAAAAGTTTTTAGTCTTTAAAATAATGAACTTGAGTTAATACACTAAACTCACAATAGTACATTATGATACGAGTGTGCTGTATTGGTTATTATCCAAGAGGCGGCATTGGCGCGCGAGCCACAGGCGAGCGCGATAATTTAGCCGAGTGGGTAATGATCAATGCACACGCGTTTCATACGACGTTTTTCAACTAACTTGCGAGGAAAAAAACAGACTTGTTGTAAGAACTTATGCTGGAATAACGTAACTATAGAGATGATAATTTAGATTTATAAAGTTCAACTAACCTTTGTTGCCAGGTACTGTCAATCGGAGCTTCTTTTAAAAACTGTTGTACGTCGGTTGGTGACAATACTTTAGATTTTCGTATTTTTTATAACAACAAAACAAAAACGTTATCAAATATTTACGGAAAATGGCGCGCTGGTTTTTTTTTCTGCTAGCGATGCGCGCGCCATTGTAAATAAAGGCACAGGCAAAACCGCTGAACAGCCTATACAAAAATATAATAAACACAAAATAATAATTTGAATACGCAAATTAAGATTAATATGTAGTGAAAATGATATGTAAATTTATCACATTTTATTTATTTACACAGTAGGCATAAAAAAGGCAAGAAGTACACGCACAATGGTCCACCTGAAGGAAACCAAACCCCATAACATAGAACATAGAAGGCAAGAAGTCTCTTTGATGAGATAAAAAATAATACAAATCTCTGCTCGGGTTAAAATAGAGAATGCTCATTTAATAGTATAGGATAGTTAATACTAGTTCCTTGTATTCAAAGTCAATTTCTTTATACAAATTCCATGCTGAAATGATAGTACTTACTAATTCCATACTGCCATGTCGCGTTTCAAAATTTATCAAATACAATGGCCGCTAGAAATTGTCTATGGTTTTAGTGATGTGGTAGTATGATCTTTTCGTTTTGGTACTTTCGATGTTACGATTTTTTTGTAAGTAGTGTTTCATCATTATTTTTTATATTGAGTACTAACGTAACTTTGAAATAAAAAACAAATCCATTGAAATATGTTCGAAGTTGAAACCGTCAAAACGAACAAGATAGCACGGGTACTGACGTACGTTTGGTATGTCAAAGATAAAAAAAAAACTTATTCTAACCAAATATAGGTATTTGGGTAGAATAAGTTTTTTTTTAAATCTATTTTTTTAATGTACTGCCTGACAAATAATACGAGACGAGCTTGGAGATATGGTGTAGCTCAGGAGTCACCAAATGTTATGATTCGTAACAAATTCAGTGTATAATAAAGTAGTATAATATTCTAAAACTTGAGGGGTCCCCATAATACATATAGACCTACGACATTATTTAATAAGAAAATAGGACCGCATCTTTAAACGCGGGCTAGCTCCAACAGCATCTTGAAAATCCTAGCCGAAAAACACGTTGTTGTCAGTATAATAATTATAAATAGTTTTTTTTTTCAATAAGGGATTGATAAAATACTCCTTGAACAAATAGTCGATATTTATTATGTCAATCACTAACTTTTCAATGACAAGATAAATTTAGACCAGTTAAAAAGGATGTCGGTTGCCTATGGTCGGTTGTTTGACTTTTGTAAAAATTCAAAATTTATTCCAGTTTTCGGTTTTATTGTTAATTAATTAAAAGATAAGAAACACGCATAGGATGTTAAAGTGGGTGTGATAATACGTGTATCCTAATTAGTGCGTATTTAATCAGTGACACGTAGATATCGCTTTCAATTCCCAGGCAAGTCCAATGTTATTGTTTTTAGCGAGTCGCAACCAAATCCTGATTAGTTATCTGTGGCATTACAGCACTAGTCCGATAATATAAAGTAAAAAGCACGCGTTTTTAATACATTGAATTATGACCCTTAAAACGGTTCAATAAGAGCTACTTTACGAGCAAGTGTGTTGGAAAATTCTTCCCGTGCTGTATAGTGTGAGAAGTGACAGATGGGCCAGAGTCGAAACCCAGTAGGTGCCGGAACATGGGTGTCGTCATTGCCGAGGGAATGACGGATTGGTTTAAAAAGGGCAACATGTAGGGAAGAGTGTAAGTCTGTGGAAAAGATCTTTGCCGAGCAGTGCAAGCCTTTGCAGTGGGACCTAATAGTTGCAAAAAAAATCCTTAAAAATCTGTGTCTACAATTAACAATATTATTATCTTATTATGATGACACACGGGGATAAGTTATGGAACAACCGTGTCCGGTGAGGACCTGCGTCAGGCGGAAAGTGAGGACCCTGTGGCACCTCTCTAGCCACTCCTCAAAGAGGGGACTTATCGCCACAATTGTGGCGTGCCCAATGCCTATGCCCTGACTTGTAGACCGGGGTTATATTTGCAAGTTTCCAAGCTTGTGGAGATATCCCCTGTGAAATAGATAAATTAAATATGGTAGGCAATTATATACAGAGATTAGTGGCAGTCTTTTTAATAAAGATTACTGGCAAACCATATGGTCCAGGTCCTTTACAAGGGTCTAATGACTTAACTTCACTCAGTACATCAGCTACCGAAAATTGAATGTCGCTTATCGGCGAGCAATTAGGGAAGCAATCGGTATGTGAGGATACACTTTTTAAAGTATGGTTCATAAACAGAACTAAAGAATTCAGAAAAAATATTGCAAAATGTCTTCCGGGTTATTAGATGGCTGAATTTTGTATTTCACAGTGGAAGGAATTCCAGTAGTGGATTTTTGCTTAGAAAAATGAACGTCCAGAAATGTTTAATGTTGTCTCGAATACCATCCTCTACAGAATTAATGTATTTTCTATATGATTTTTTGTACTCAGACTGAAATCTTGTTCGAAATAGTGAAAACTGATCGTAGTCAGACAAATTCTTAGAAATAAAGACCTGCTAATAACCAAAGGTAGGTGTTTTCTTATTATGCCAAAAATTATGTTATAAAACGTACCTAAACACTCGTCAGGTATTTGATAATTTTAAAAAGAATCTTCCCAATTTATTTCTTTTAAATCTTGATTCATGTTGTCGTAATTTGCTTTAAAATAATGTTTTTTTTTTAATTGCCTTACGAACCATGGAATTATTGGGTAATGAAACAGATATCAAAATGCTAACTGCTGGAAATAATCCGTGGACGAGTATGTGGCACAGTCGTCATTACTGATGACCAAATCCAATATTCTCCCATTCAGATTCCTTGCATGATTAAATTGATGAGCGTTGAGAAAGGACATGAGCTGACCTAAGTGAATACATATAGGAGAATTACCTCTACAAGTCTTAGCAGTTTGTGAGGTACCCGCGGCGCACGTGAGCCAGTCAATTTCGGGTAAATTATAGTCTCCTAACAGATAAAAATATTCAGGATTATTATGCCCAAGTAGGTGTTGTAATAAATCGAAATATTCAACCTAAATACTTTCACGCGTTTTGGGTGGTATATAATCTGCAGCAATAATTACATTTCCACCTCGACCCGAGCATGGCAACTGTATTAGTATGTGCTAAATATGCGTATTTATAGAGGAACATGGAAGTAATCTTACTGAGCTTAGTCCTTTTAACACAGCGACGAGAACGCCACCTCTGTCTTTCCTTTTGGTGGCAGCGCGATCTCTGTCACATCGGTGTACTTACAGTATAATGTCCGTCGATGAACTCGCTGTCAGCCATATCGGGCGATAGCCAAGTCTCGGTCAAGATTATTACGTCATAAGAATTAGGAAGGATGTTCATATACAGGGTGTCAGGGACATCGACGCGAAAAAACAGCTGCTCCATACATTTTGACCGCGTAGGTATTGCACTTTTCTATGAAACAGCAGATTTTTTTTTAATAACCGACGAAAGATTTCAACGCAGTTGTGTTCAGAATCATGTACTGAATCCATGTTAGCCAGCTTCGCGTCGATGTCCCTGCCACCCTGTATAGTGTATGCAGCTTCGTACGGACTCCCCTGCAATTTTGCTAATATATTATTAAATTATCTGTCATTGTAACGTTGAGCTATACAGAATAAAATAGTGCCAGCATTATTCGTTGCGAATAAAATTAATAATAGTATTGTAGTCATAAGGTATTCATTATATCAGAACAAAATAATATAACTTCCTATGAGACATGATAAAGATACGGTACAATATTAGTTTGCATTTCAAAAATAATATTACAGAGTCCAGGTAAATATGATCTGATACACCACCAACGCCCAACGAATAATACATTGCAATCACATCGAACAGATTATTTACCACGTAATTAATTAATTCAATTTTAAAAGTTGAATAAGTCAAGTTTACACAAACACATTTGTAATTATATTAATTTATACATTATCGGACATCATTCAAATATCGATATTAACATACAATAAACACTGTTTATATATACGCCTAATTGTTACAGAACTGTGCATAATACAGCACTGTCTGTCTGAAGTGTACCGTTTATCAAATCTCTATATTAGGTGAGCTTTTGCTGATTAAATCGGTTACATACACAATAATTACATAAAATATTATAGTTTATAGTTAGGGAATTGTCTATGAATTACTTCATATTTACCTAATATTGCGTGATGTTTGTGTGTCAAAATGAAAATCGTGCCCGTTGTCCGTCGTTCGCCGATAAAAAGCAGTGACGTTTGTTAAAGTGCAACGGGAAAAGTATAATTGTGAAATCAATAGGAAAGCAAGGCTGGGACTTTTTTGTCAGTTTGAGGAACAACTGGACTGCCATACTAGCTTCTTTAAAAAAAGCAGTCTGCCCCTTGACCAGACGTCCAGCCGTGGGATACGGTTCATTACTAACTGCCGAACCTAATAACCTATTTTCAGTAAAAGACTGATTGCTATTGATGGTAGACAGTATAATTCTATCTGTCATTGATGTCATTCCGTAAGATTCCTTATTCTATGACAGATTATTGGGACGTTTAAACTATAGATAGATAGGTTTTCTATCTCCAGTGGGCCAAAACTGGTGATAGCCAGCTATTGGGTGCGGCCGTTAGGGTGCAATAGAATAAGCTTCCGCGTGATTCTAAGCAATCAGCCGCGGTACATGTTGCCTACTGGATAATGTATTATTGTGTAGTTCGAGTCATTAAAGAGAAAACAAATTGCCTCACAGTGTATTTAGTACCTAATACAACAAGGAATTGTTTAATCAACTCCCTAACAAAGGCCTCTCTTAGGCGCAGTTCACACGGCAATGATCATAATATTGGAATCACTATCAATTTGTTTATGTATATTTATGAACAGCGGGATGTTAATATTATATTTTATCTTAAAATATCGTACTATCAGTTAGGTTTGTCGTGTGAACGGGGCCTCAAGCAGCACCACGACACCTTTTTTACCGTCGGGTCCAGTCTGTCCCAGCTACTTTTTTAAAGACGTCGTTCTATCCAGCTAGGGGGCGTATAATAATAGCAGCCTATTATTGTGCCGCTGAAGGGCAAAGGCCTCTTCTCATACAAAGCAGGCACGATCATTGATAGCCAGGGTGAAGACGGGTTGTGCGATCACTACGCTAAAAACAACTAATATTCTACAATAACCTTTAAAGATACAGTAACACGAACGGTCCACACGATGACGCCGACCCCGCAGGAGCATGCGAGACGCGAGGAGATCTCGGCTACACCAGGACTGGATGGTGAGAGAGTCGTCATCGCCGGCATGGCGGGACTCTACCCGGACTCCCACAGCGTCAAGGATTTGTCTAACATTTTGTACAATAAGGTAAACCTTTTTAACGTTACATTATTATTACACACCTACGAGTACTGTGAAAAAATATGAGTGCTTGTTCGATAGCGACTTGCAAGTGCAAGTGTGTTGCAAAGTATTATTTTTATGTTGGCACTGACTGCAACAGCATAGTCGTGGGCAATAAAAAATGTGTTATATTTATTGTTATTCACAACCAGTTATTGTACCTAGCAACTCATACATGTACATTTCATATATAAATTACAGACTTATTTCATAATTCTGAAACATAACATAATATCACGTATACTAATTCCCCAAAGGAATATTTAGCAGTAGTTAAGTGTAAACCTATAGGTTATATTTCGCAAATTATGTTTAAGTCCCATGTAATAAGAGGCAAGTCTATTTCTAGACTCCACGCTGTAACTGAGAATTTCTGAAGGGATATGAGACCCAATAGGTACAACATTTTTGTTTACGAGGATCGGAGTAACAATTCAGCAGCGCTTGTGATCACTGGACTAACAAGGCTATAAACCTAAAACAATTTTTTTAATATGTTTACAATGCATTTGCTCGAAAAGAGCCTTTTCCAAGCAGTAAATTAGTGCGGAAAGTGTCACTTTTTTCACTAGTGCTTTTTACTTTTCTGTTTTTTTTTAATTTTGTTGGCCGTCGTCAGCCCGTTGCAGAGAGTTTTTATTATTTGAGAAAAGTTTTACAAATCAGATGATGATGATAACGATGACGATGGCGATGACGATGGCGATGACGATATCGATGACGATGGCGATGACGATGGCGATGGCAATGGCGGCGGAGTCAAAGTCGAAGTCGAAGTCGATGTCGATGTCGATGTCGATGTCGATGTCGATGTCGAAGTCGAAGTCATGAATGTTGTTTTTATCATATATACGTCGTAAATTATGTAGATGGTAGGTAGTCGCCTATGATGTACACATACATCATATGCGACTACCGTACGACTCGCTCGTTTTTTTTTAATTTCCTCGCACAATGCATAGTAAAACGTTGTATGATACACGTGCGTAAGATGATTTCCGATTCGTGTCGACTTATACACTCGTCGGAAATCACCTACCTTCCGCACTTATAGCATAAATAACTATTTTGATGCAACGCAGATTAACCCGATATCAGAGGCAGCGCTCCGTTTCATGAACAACCATCCAGAAGTGGTGCAGTATGCGGGCTCCGTTCCAGGTCTCAGTTACTTTGATGCACAGTTCTTCAAGGTGCACTACCGACTAGCAAATTGCATGGACCCCATGGCTCGCAAGATCCTGGAGCAGGCATACCAGGCCATATATGACGCAGGTTAGTTTACAACTATAAAGCTAAGAGGTTTTTTTGACACGTGGCCAAAATCGGAACTAACGCCGCCGCCGCTATCTTTTTCTATGAAAAATCCACAAAAAAAAAATACTACACCGCCTCCTGTCAATGTCATAAAGCCGCCAAAACATCCTTAGAGCAGTTTACTTTATTTATTAATTATTTGTATCTAGGTATAAAAAAACCCCGGCCAAGTGGGAGTGGTACTCGCACTCGAAGAGTTCCGTACCATCGCACATTATAAGTTATTTTTGCAGTTGCAGAAAATCACCCATAATTAAATTAATTATTAAAAAAAAAGCAGTTTTTTTTTTTATAACCGACGATTTTTTTTTGTGCGCAGTGGTGTTCAGAATCATGTACTGAATCCATGGTATCAGTTTTCGCGTCGATGTCCCTGCCAGCCTGTATAGATGCCAGTGTAATTACAGATATCCATAGGGCATCACTTACCTTCAGGGTGCTGAAAAAATTGTCACATTATCACGATAGTCGTGTTTAATAAAGTAGAAAATGTATGAAAAAGATAGCGTTCATAGTTTTCGTTTTTTTTTTGTAAAATTGACAGATATTTCCGGCAGTAGTACAGACGCCAGCACATCAAGCTACTACAATCTGTCAAATTTATTTAATAGATTTTCAACTTTAGCACTACAGCATAAGGTTCAAGGTTGATTGCGAAAATTTGACAGTTTCGGGTAGCTTGACCTGCTGGCGTCTGTACATATAACGAAATTAAAAGAAAAACTATCAAAGCTTAGTAGGCGCTACAAGTTAACGAGTAATAATCGACCATCTTTACATACATTTCGTATGGGAGAACATGTTTTTTTTTAAAACTTTTATATAACTTCACTTTTAAGTATGTCCTGGAATATTGCAATCAATATTTCACCCACTTCCACTGAAGCTATCAGGCTGAAATTTGGCATACGTGTTTGGTTCTCGTGACAATGCATGATTATTAAAATTAAAAGCTTAAAAAAAAAAAAAAAAACAACTACAATGTTAAGTTTGTTCTTGGGATAAATTCATCCCAACTACGGAACCCATCATTGTGCGTAGTCAGGCACTTGGCCGGTTTATTATATAGGCCTCAGATGCGACGTCGGCTTGTAATTCAATAACATCCAATAACAAAAAGAAGTTAATTATTTATTAATTTATTACATAATGGTTACCTAATTACTGTACAGCGATTGAAAAACAATACACAATTAACGTTTATAGGTAGTTCAATGATAAAAACAGGAAGTGGTCAATTTGATTGTGTTTGATGCAGTTGTTTGTTGCGACATTTCTTATTCATGGCGATATCACTAGGAATTGATGATGAGTCCAGTGAGTATTGTGGGGGCTGTTTATGTAACCTATACGTTCAAAAAAGCTATATTCTGTAATTCAAATGAAACTAATTTTTAACCTAATTTGAATGATCGAATAAAGGGATTATTTGCTTTTGCATATCCTTTTCAAATCTTTACTAATCATTTACTAGCTTTACCCGACCCGGCTTCGCCCGAGTAGCACTAAATACTTATTTAAGGCACAACTACCTACCTATCTACCTACCTACCACCTACCTAGTACCTAATTAATTATTTATGTAATTTTTTTTCGTGCGTTGTCTGTCGGTGATTTTAAATCGAAAGTGCGAAGTACTACTAAACCACAATAAATAAGTACCAGTATTCTATCTTCATAGAAAATGGCCGAAACGACGCACTTCGAAATCTCAGTGTACATCAATACGCAACAGTATCGAGTGCACGGCAGTTACGCACGGACGCAGAAGGTTATCTGGGTGAATTCCAAACAGAAAATTTTCGTGGCGTGGATGAAAATGCAACTGCAGAAAGTTAAAATAAAGTCGAAATATTTTTTTCCTCCTATCCTCCACTCCTATTCGCGCAATATCCCATTCGCAAAATGGTCCCATTTGATCAACATTTTCATTTCACTGACGTCAATCTAATTTCGGTGGTAAGATATTATAATTTCGGTGGGCCGCTTTATCATTTCGGTGGCTACAAATTGACCGAAGATCTATGGGGATTATCTATCAAAGTTTGTACATTCATAATCGAAACTATAGCACCATATTTGGCTATAATATTTAATTTGTGTGTGGACCAAGGAGTCTTCCCGGATTTAATGAAATACAGTACGGTAATACCACTTTTTAAATCTGGGGACAGTAAAGACACCAACAATTATTGACCAGTATCCGTGCTGCCGGTATTCAGCAAGGTGTTCGAAAAGGTAATGCTCAATCAAATGCTTTTTTAATAATTCTAATACCAACCATACCTTACACGATCAGCAATATGGGTTCACCAAGCGACGTTGTACGACGGACGGCGTATCACCTTATTAAAGCACATATTTACGACGTGGGAAGAGCCCTAAGACGCCATAGGAATTGTTTGTGACCTCTCAACGGCATTTGACTGCGTCGACCACGAAACCTTAATCTTGAAACTTGAGCATTACGGGCTTGGAAAACTTGCGCTCAGTTTCGTAAAATGTTATTTAAATGATAGACAACAGCAAGTTCAAATAAATGGTGTCAATTCAATCGGTTTAAAAGTAAAAATGGGTTTACGACAAGGCTCGATATTGGGTCCTTTCCTCTTTTTAGTATAAATTAATGATCTACCCCATTTATTAAAAAAAACAACCACAAATGGTGTTATTTGCTGACGATACTTCTCTAATTTTTAAGAAAATAGACGTGCATCAAATCTTGACGACGTAAATAACGCCCTACTACAAGTCCAAAATTGGTTCACTGCTAATAATTTAGTATTAAATGGGAAAAAAACTAAATGCATAAGATTTGCTTTACCGAATGTTAAAAGTAGTGATTGTGACATAGTATTGAATAGGTAGAAATTAGAATTCGTCGATAAAACTGTTTTCTTGGGGATTACGCTCGACTCAAGGCTGGAATGGGGTCCTCATTTAACATCTCTTGCAGGACGCCTAAGTTCAGCAGCATACGCTGTGAGAAAAATCCGTCAATTTACTGACGTAGATACCGCGAGGCTAGTCTATTTCAGTTACTTTCATTGTATCATATCTTATGGTATTCTACTATAGGGACGGGCTGCAGATATCGAGTCTATTTTTATTCTGCAGAAAAGAGCCATCAGAGCAATATATGATCTCTGCAGACACGATTCTCTAAGGGAACTGTTTAAAGATATTAACATTATGACGGTACCTTGTCAATATATCTATGAAAACATCATGTACATTAGGAAAAATCTAAGTCTTTTCAGTAAAAGAGGTGATAGACACAATTATAGCACTAGAAATAGGGACCAATTAGTTCAACCGGGTTTCAGACTGGCTAAAGTAGACTCAACCTTCATGGGGTACTGTTTAAAATGTTACAATAAAATACCTCCCCACATACTCCATCTGAATGAAACGAATTTTAAATCTTGTATAAAACGCACACTATGCTGCCAAGCATATTATAAGTTGGGGGATTATCGTTGACAAAAATGCTTGGCTCAACGCTGGTCCAGCTCCACAAGGGCGCATAAACTAATTGATTGGCATTCTAAAATATTGTTGAAGATTGTAAGACTATCTTTAGATTGTATAAATTCAATCTCATAGTATTATATAATTGCATAGCACATGTGTGAGCACTATGTACCTACTTTAAAGCTACCATTTACTGGGTACGTCTTTCATTGACTTGAATGTGCCCTTGCGGCTGAGAGTATGTCATGCTCACTCAAATGTCTCGCTGGTAGTGGCGTGTGTGTTGGATCATTAAGTTCCCTTTAAAATGGTTGAGCTAAATGGTGCTAATCCATGCGTCATGTTCGTGAACGGGCGCCACGGCTTAAGTACTTGTTTTTATTTTATTTTTTTATTGTTTTTATTTATTATTACGGACGCTTTTAACGTGCACGTCTTTCTACATTGTTCTCACATGTATAATTACAACATGAATGATGTAACCAATATTTTGTAACAATATTCTGATTTAAAAGAGTGTCCATGGAGTTTCTTGCCCGTTCTTCTCCATAGGAACCTACTACGCGTTGGAATGGGCAACTAGCTTAATATTTCTGACTGACCGACCCCTTGACAATTCAAAAGTGCCTGTAATTGGTTTATTTTAAATAAATGCTTTGAGTTTGAGTTTTGTGGCATTTAAAATGAATCTCAAATATCTCATATGTTTCTTACGATATTTTGATCCCATCTAACATACGAGGGGTGTTCAATAAATAGTGAGAATGAGTAAGACGCAATTATCTTTTATTATATGTTATTTTATTTTTCGACGTAGTCACCTTTCAGGTTTATACACTTTGTATATCTTTTCTCTAATCCTAAAATTCCCTTTCTAAAAAAATCTTCTTTCTGATCCCTTAAAAAATCATTTACGGCGGCGACTACTCCGTCATCATCTTCAAATTTCTGACCCCTGAGATGTTCCTTTAAGCGCGGAAATAGGTAGAAATCACTAGGAGCAAGGTCCGGTGAATATAGAGGATGTTCCATCAATTCGAAGCCAGCTTCTTGAATGGCAGCCATCGCAACTCTGAACTTGTGCGCAGGGGCGTTATCTTGGTGAAACAAAACAACTTTAGCGAGTTTGCCACGCCGTTTCTTGCGTATTTCCTCACGCAACTTTGTTACTTGTCCTGCGTACATAGTCCCCGTAATAGTGGCTCCATGATTAAGATATTCGATCATTACCACCCCTTGGCTGTCCCAGAAAAGAGAGCCCATGATCTTTCCGGCGGATGGAATCGCCTTAAATTTCTTTGGAGTTGGAGATGACGATCGCTTCCAAGTCATGGACTGTTGTTTCGTTTCCGGGTCATAATGGTGAAGCCATGTTTCATCCATAGTTATGAATCGAGACAAAAATCGGTCAGGATCTTGTTGTAACAAATCCAAACAGCTTTGTGAAATTCTCAGTCGAGTTTGTTTCTGCGCGTCAAAAAGCATTCTGGGCACCCAGCGCGCTGACACTTTTTTCATACCCAAATGGTCGTTTATAATATTATGGACACTTCCTATCGAAATCTTTACTTCTTCAGCTATAAAACGATCAGTAACACGACGATCCGCCAAGATAATATTTTCAACTTTTTTAATCATTTGTTCAGTCACTGCCGATATGGGGCGTCCCGTTCGTGGGTCGTCGTTAGTGGAAGTTCTTCCTCGCTTGAACTCAGCACACCAACACCAACGCGCAACCGTAGAATATGGAGGAGCATGAACCCCTAATGTTGCTCTGAAGTCTTGATTTACCTGCTCCGTAGTAAAATTTTTCAAGCAGAGATATGTTATTACCGCGCGAACTTCAATTTTATCCATTTTTAAGAACACGTTCCGAATCGACGCAAACATTATAGACTTCTACTTTTAAAAAACAAAAGAGAATTAATTGCTTTTTTTATTATCATCTTAACTAATGTCTGGGCTATGCCTGCCAGTATTTATTTTTTTTCTTTCCAAGGAGAATGTATTGCATTCTCACTATTTATTGAACACCCCTCGTATATCATAAAATAGACTGATGGACAATTTAAAGTTAAAAACAAATAATAAAACCGTGAAATAAAAAAAACACTGAAATGAGAAAAAATCACCACATGTTGAAATTGACCCATCTACGGAGCGGCCGTAGGTAATAATTTCAAGGTCACTGCCGAGATATAATACTGCAAATTATTTATTCTGTGACTTAATCTAGTTCTTGTCTACTCTATACTCGCACTTCCGTGTTTCACTTACACATTTTGTTTCTATCCAAAATCAAAACTTTTCTCCCTAATCCTCATCCTATGCTTGCAAAATGAACTGCCAAAATGTTTTATTCTAGGTGTAAATCCGGAAGAACTCTCCGGTAAGAAGATCGGCGTGTATATTGGCACTTGTTTCTCTGAAACTGAAAAGGCTTCCTTCTATGATTTGAATTCTAGAACTGGTTTCGGTATCGCTGGGTAAGTCAAGATTTTAAATGATTAAAATTAAGTTTGTTGAAAGATTTTTTCTATATTTTTCTTATGGGAATTAGTGCCGATATCGAATCAAATCGTCCTATATCAGATCACGAAAGATTTTCTCAAGCATCGTTTCTTTAACAGCTACTGCCTCGTTGGTCTAGTAGTCGCAAGCGCTACCGTTGACCATGAGGTCCTGGGTTCGATTCCCAGGTCGGGCAAAGTAGTATGGAGTTGTCCAACAGGAGTTTCTCAGTAGTAGCCCGGAGTTTGGGTTTATGTCCGGTTGATGGCAATAGGATCGGCCTCTATTACATGGGACTTATTAAATGTGGATGTACTCGTACTATAGGTGCACCCTTGCCCAACCCTTCCCTTCATTGAAACAAGTCGTGATTTTATGTTATGTTAACAGCTACTAAGCTGTGATTAGCTCCACAGCTGCAACTACCACAACTTTAGTAATACCTTCACCAAACACAAATAAATCCATGAATTTAATGAAAACAGTTGTTGTTTTGTAAATCAGGTGCAGTAAAACTATGTTCGCCAACCGCATTTCCTACTGGCTGAACGCGAAAGGTCCTTCGATGTCGATCGACCTGGCGTGTTGCAGTTCCACCGCCGCGCTGGAGCAGGCATACCTCGCTATAAGTCGAGGCGAATGCGAGGCAGCCGTCATTGGAGGCGCCTACCTGTGTCTGCACCCACAGTCAGCCGTGCACTATGGAAGGTACTATACCTACATATACAACGTGCCAAAATTCAACGATAAGCGGGCACCCTAGAAAAAATAATGATCAAATATATAATTTTTTTTTTGGAAGTTACAAGAGATACATTGAAATCCTTCGGAAATTTACACCCCTTAAGATATTTTTAACTACCATGACCACAATTTTTCTAATATTTCTGTTTTTTTTTCCTATCGGCAACCTAAGTAGCACTGCTATCCACCACAACCCTTAAAAATCCCAGAATGCCTGAAGCTTTTACACAAAAATCAATCCAAATTATTTTTTTCCTTAAAATTTTCTAAGTTTATTACTTTCAGTCGTCGTGGTGTTTAAAAAAAGTATGAACACTACAATGGCAAGATTAAAAAAAAATTGAAGCAACTAATCAAGATTCCAAAATGGTATAATACTCTAGGAAAAAAATTCTATATCATTTTGATTGATATCTTAAGGGGTGTCAATTTCCAAAGGATTTCAATCTATGTTTTGTAATTTCCAAAAATTAATTGTTTTTTTTTTCATTATTTTAATAATGATTAACTCTGGTTACAGGCTCTTGAACCTTTGTCAGGATGGTAAAACTAAATCATTCGATGAACATGCTGATGGATGTGCTAAATCTGAAGCTATCAACGTTTTGTTCCTGCAAAAAGCAAAAAACGCTTTGAGGTAGATAAAATATATTTTGAGGTTGATTTAGATAATTTATCTAAGGTTTATTTTCAGTCATACTTTAAAAAACATTTTTACATCAATTTGCAGGATCTACGCTGATGTATTGCACGTTAAATCAGAGTTTACGTGCATATTGCCTGGAGAAACGGGTCCTCAATTTGGATTCCTCAGAGACTTCGGTAAAACAGTCAGTTTCATTAAGAACTTCTACGAGGAAGCAAGAATCCCGGCACAGGCCATCGAATATGTAGAAGCATGTGGCTGTGGTAAGTACATACACCTACTCGTACATACATAAAACTCAAGCCTCCTTCCCATGGGGGTAGGCAGAAACTACAGAACGCCACCTGCTGAGATCCTTACATAGTCCTTTTGCCTCGTTGTGGTAAGTACTTATACATAAATTAAATATAGTAACAAAAAAATAGACACTCTTGGATCATTGAGTCAAAGTGAGAAAAATAAAGTTGTGTTAAAGTAGACCATTAGAAGAATATTCACATCAGCAATGATGAACATCAAAGAAATGTTAGGGCAGCTGGATTTAATACAGCCCCGTTGTAACGTGCATTAAAAAACAAATGTTAATGATTTTAGACCAATTGAAAAACAGACATAAAGAATAACCGAATTAAATTAATTTGACAGCTGTACCAGAGGCAGATAAGATGGAGTTGGAAGCTATAGAGGAGGTGTTCTGTAATGGCAAACGAGACCCTCTCCTGGTGGGCAGTGTTATGTCCAACATTGGTTACAACGAAGCTGCGTGTGGTATCACTGCTATTACAAAGGTAAGCCGTGTCTCACAATACTTTATTATTCTTGGCCAACAAGATCTTAAACAAGAGTGACACCTTTGCGTTCAGAAATCAAGTATTCTGAAACACTTTAAAATGTACTAAATTCGATTAAGTTTCATAAAAGCTGCTTTTTAGGATCCGTACCACAAAAGGAAAAAATGGAACCCTTGTAGGATCACTTCGGTTTACGTCTGTCTGTCTGTCTGTCAGACTGTCAAGACCCTTTTTCTCAGGTACGCGTGGAGGTATCAAGTTGAAATTAATAAGAAATACGTAGGTCTATTGGAGCTCTAACATATTTTGATACTCACAAATAAATCAAAACCTGCAAGATACTTCCCGTCGACCTAGAATCATGAAATATGGCAAGAAGCAGCACAAGTAAAGGAAAATGTTCCGAAAATCGATAAATTGTAATTTTATCACACTAAAATATATATTTTTGGGATTACAAACTTTGCAGTTGAAGAATTGACGTAAGAGAAAACATGTTTTTCAACTACAATGTTAAGTTTGTTCTTGGGTTAAATTCATCCCAACTACGGAATCCTCCGAAACGCGCTTGGCCAATGGCTGGTTGTTTATTACACCGCTACACTAAGTTATAAAATGTTCAGCATGACGTTACTTGAAGATGGTTTTTTTTTTTTCAAAGAAGATTATAAACAAAGCGATAAAATATGGTTTATTGCTACAGAAACAGGTGCTTATACAAAGATAAGTCCGATTTTTGTATGAATTATTAGTATTAAGTAACAGCATTATTTGCATCTCTCTCGCAGGTATTACTTGGCTACCACACTGGTCAGATAGCTGCAAACATGCACTGCGACAATCCGCGACAGGACGTAGTTGCTCTGCGTGAGGGGCGCATGCGCATCGTCACCGAGCACCAGAGCTTCGGCCGCTCTTACGTCGCCGTCAACGGCATGTCCATCACCGGCGTCAATTCACACGTGCTGCTGCATGGACACTATAAACCAAAGGTAAACCCATTACATACCTTCAGCATCTACCTGGCCTTATCCCAATTTATTTATGGCTCACGCAACGTTTTTTCCCTCTTTCATAGCTACATTTCTATCAGACGTCGCTCAGAATTCAGACACATGCAATCCAAGTCCCCTTTCACAAAATTTTGATACACCCAAGTTTCCTTTGTTTTTATCTATTCTTAAAGCCATAATTATTAATCAACATTTTAGCATTTCTCACTTTAGCGTTACTTTAAATGAATTACTGGAAAGAAAGAGAAGTTTTGAAGAGTTGTTTTTTTTTTCATAATCATAATGAATTTGCCTTTCAGGACCCCAACCGCTACAAGTCGAGCATTGCTCACCTAGTTACTATTTCGGCAAGACATGAAGCAGCGGTGACTCATTGTCTCAGCGACTTGAAAGCCAACCCTATAGATCCTGAACAGTTGAGGCTGTTGCACAACATACACCAGGCAAATATTTCAGGACATTTGGGCAGAGGATTCGTCATTCTACGTAAACACATACTTACATATTTTTTTATCAATTTGAATATATCTTTATTAAGTATTAGCTTGTCCAACTTAAATGGGAAATGCCGGAAGCACTTTGTGCGAACTTGGCTTCAAAGTGCAGAAAGCGACAGAATGTCAGAGCCAGAAATATGGCGGAAGCACTTGACTTATTCCTAAGATATAGCACTAAATGTAGCAGGGAAAGCAGTGTGGGACAGACTTGTAATAACACCAAAGTAATTTAAACTAGTCAAAAATACACACAATCTTCATACATAAATATTTTTTCTAGAGACGGACGGGGAACAGAAGACCGTGTGTCTATCTGAGAAGTCTGAGTACTTCGACGACGCCCGGCGGCCGCTGTGGTTCGTGTACAGTGGGATGGGCTCGCAGTGGGCTGGTATGGGCGCGCAACTCATGCGCATACCGATGTTCGCTGCTGCTATACAACGGTACTCACATATTTTAAGTAAAATAATCACAGTGGATATGAAACGAAACATTCTAACCATTCATATATAATTATTACAGCTGCCACAAAGTTTTAGAACCAAAGGGACTCAACATTGTTGATATAATAACGTCACCGGATGAAACCACCTTTGACAACATTTTACACTCGTTCGTCGGAATAGCCGCTGTACAAATCGGTCTGACTGACATTCTTAACGAACTTGGACTTGTACCAGATGGAATCATAGGTAAGATCGATAGATAGAAGATATGTAAATTCAAAGATGATATAAAAATACAAGTTTATCGTGGATATGGTGGGATATACAGAACTGCTTTCTCAAGAAATGGCCTCATTTGGCAGTAGAGAGACAACTGGAAAGAGTGTTATAGAAATGAATAAAGGAAATACTAATAACAACGATATCGAACAGGTCACAGTGTAGGAGAGTTGGGATGCGCGTACGCTGACGGTTGTTTGACAGCAGAGGAGATGATACTGTCAGCTTACAGTCGCGGGCGCGTGTCCCTGGAGACTAAATTCATCCGCGGATCCATGGCTGCCGTAGGTCTGGGATATGAACAGGTAATTTAATTAGAGTAAGGAAAACATTGTGAGGAAACCGGCATGTCCTAGAACCAAAACATCGAAGACATGTGACATCTACCAACCCACAGTGGGCTCGCGTGGTGGATTATGGCCCACTCTCTCTCACAGAGAGGAGGCCTGTGTCCAAGCAGTGGGAACATAATAGGCTGATTAAGCATCTGATCGACTAACTATATAACAGCTTAATACTCAATACTTTATTTGCGTTCCACAATGTGTACTTAGGTGGTTACTTAAAATTATACGTGGTCATTATGGACCCTGTTGGGCGCAAGAAATAGTAGGAGAGAGGCAGTTTTGAAAAACTTAGCTTATCAGTCTTCTGAACTAAATCTAATATTATTATATTAGGGGTTTTTTATACATGTATAGTTTATTGGACTAATACTTATTAGATATGTAAGCACTTATATTTTGTCGTTTAAATATTCGTTTATACTATAATAACATTTTCTTATAAAAAAATGTTTAAGTTTTTTTATAAATAATTATTTTAATTTTGTCTACCATTTTTAGGGTTCCGTAGTAAACAAGGAACCCTTATAGTTTCGCCATGTACATCTGTCTGTCCGCGGCTTAGTTCAGAGACGGTTAGTACTAGAAAGCTGTAATTTGGCATATGTATACATACGAGTATTAATCATGCCGACAAAGTGGTAAAATAAAATCAAGAAAAATATTTTTTTTAGGGTCCCTCCCCTGCACGTAAAGTGGGGATGTTGGGGGGTATCGTTAGAAAGGTCGTTCAAAAATATTGAGAGTTTGTGAAAACCATATTTGGATTCAGGGATCTGTTTGCTTTTAACAGTATTTTTTTGTTAGTCAAGTGACTTCCGTATGGAAGAACATGTTTTACAACTACGATGTTAAGTTTGTTCTTGGGATAAATTCATCCCAACTACGGAACCCTTCATTGTGCATGGTCCGATACGCACTTGGCCGGTTTTTTATTCATTCATGTGGCTTGTTCTATATTTTTATGGACATTGCATAGGGACTTGTAGAATATCTTTTAAGTAGAGAAGAGAAAAATAGAAAGAGAGTACAGGCTGACGTACACTCGAATGATGAACATAGGCGACTCGTCTATTGAACACTTCAAGCAGTAGGTATGTGTATTAATAGTGCTGTTATTTTTCAGATTTTACCATTGTGCCCACCTGAAATCCAAGTTGCTTGTCACAATGGGCCTGAATCTAGTACAATTTCGGGACCAGCTGAAGCCATGAAGGAGTTTGTCGCAAAGTTGACTGCTAAGAGTGTTTTCGCTAAGGAAGTACCATGCTCCAACATCGCATATCACTCGCGCTATATTGCTGATGCCGGTGAGTTTCTAGACTACGTTTTATCTGGGCTTATTAATAGAGACATATAACATTTTGTTACCATTAAAGTTTACGGTACATTTGAAGGTGGATTTGGTCCTTTGTCACCCATCTGATACCCAGTCTGTTGATTAGAATCAGAATCATTTATTTGCAAAGAATTAAGGTAACGAATAAAAATGTTATTGGCATTACAGAATTGAAATCATAACATTCCAAGATTTGACAAGCAAGATTATTCTAATAAATATAATATAATAATAATAATATAATATCCCACATGACGGGAACCTCGTGAAAGCTGAGAAAGAGAAACAAATAAAATATCTCGACTTAGCACACGAGGTTGTTGACATGTGGAATGTGAGCTCGGCTATCATTGTACCGATTGTCGTAACGGCCAATGGCCTGATGGCCGAAAGCCTCGACCAACATCTTTCGAGGCTCTCGTTAGGCGGTTGGATCAAGCGCCTGATTCAGAAGGCAGTACTCCTGGATACGGCTCGCATTGTGAGGAGGTTCCTGTCTCTGCAGCCCTAACCACCGGTAGCTTGGACCTTGCTCCCGACACCGGCGGAATACTATTATTTATATTTTTAAATGTTTTTTATATAGTTTTTAAGAAATATTTAAAAATGTATTTTATATGTTAAAATGTTAATAAAGGAAATAATATAATATAATACATAATTATATAAAGGCAATACGTCGTCTTTATCAGAAGAGGTCTTATTGTCTCGTATGCGTGGGTTTGCGGACTAGGAGATGTAATTAAATTAAACACAATAATATTCTGAATAATCACAAATCTCTGATCACATTAACGTATAATGAACAATAATGTAAACGACATTCCCCCGATTGCGTAAGACGCGAGCGCACATCAATCAACTCACTGCACTGCAAGAGTAGTCTAGTCACCAATCACCATGATCACTATTATCCCAGCACGCGTAGCACAGTCATTATTAATCAATGCCTGCTTCGATCCAACTTCGCGATTCTTTCTTCTGACAGGGGGCTGCCTTCTTAGCACTCGGGGTTACGTCAAATTGACGGCTGTCAAAATTGTTCAAAAATCAACTCCTGTTTAGCGTCGTAAGACCTTTAGACGCGCCGTCATATAAAATCCTAAATAATACTTTAAATGTGAAAGTGAGTTTGTCTGTGTATTTGTTTATTACGCTTTCACGCTAAAACAGCAGAACGGATTTAATTTTTGAATAAAATTTGGGACATGGGTAAACCATGACCTGAATTAGGACAAAGGATACTTTTTGTCCCGATATTCCCCCGAGTCCGAGACTTAGGGTGCCTTTCCACCAGAGATGTGCTATGCTACGTTGCTATGGATGCGTTTGATATCCACCAATCATATTCATTGGTCCCCTATTGGTCCACATAGCAAATGAAATATGATTGGTGGATGTCACACGCATCCATAACAACGTAGCATAGCATATCTCTGGTGGAAAAGCAGCCTTATGCGGGTGAAACCGCGGGGCGCAGCTATTCCTAACTAATATTATTAATGCGAGAGTGAGTTTGTTAGTTTGTTACGCTTTCACGCTAAAACGGCTGAAAGGGGTTGGATGCAATTTGACACATGGGTAGACCATGACCTGGAATAGGATATAGGATACTTTATATTACGGTAGTACGTTCCCGTAAGATAATGTCTGACATGCACGCGGATGAAGCCGATGGCAAAAGCTAGTATGAAAAATATAAAAGAGAAGAACATTGATTTAATTTTTAAATTAAAATACAGGACCTCAGCTACTCAAGTATCTATCGGAGGTGATCAAGGATCCGAAACCAAGAACCGATCGTTGGTTTTCAACTTCTGTACCAGAAGAGAAGTGGGACAATCCGGCTGCAAAGCTCTGTTCAGCTGAATATCACACCAACAACCTGCTGGTAAGTAGTGATGTTTTGGTGCAAGTAGCTATTAAAACTCTACCCAGGACCTTTCAGATTACGGACTTTCCAGGTTTCGTGCCTTTCAGACTCTAAGTGGTCCGGGATTTTAACGTCAGAGCATGCTCCGAAACCCTTGTTCACGTATGGCCTATGTAAACAAGTTAACACAAAATGTATGCCAGCAAGTAAAGGGGTATGAGGAACAGGAGTCAGGAGTGTAAAGTTCATTCATGATCCATGGAAAAGGGAGGATCCTCCAACCAGAGGGGGGCCGTAGTGGGCTACTGCCCAACGATTGACGTTGGGACGTTTTATATAAACTAGTCGCGCGGTAAACCCTGCTTGCGGGATGCAGGATTTTTCGGGACGAAAGTGTGATGCGTAGCTCACATTGGCGATGTATATCCACAGCAATCTCTTTCCACTTCTTGATGATACTCTGAGCCTCCAGATAGGTAGTCCCTTGATATTTGTTATGATCTAAAAGTGGCAGAGATGCCACATAGCCGCCAAATATGTGAAGAAGTGCAGGTAACTCACACAGGCGCATGGATTTAACTGAATACGTTACGAAGAGTCTACGGAATGTTCAAAATAATTTCACATTATATAAATTTTCACAGAGCCCAGTGTTGTTCGAGGAGACGTTGAAGCTGATACCTAACAACGCTGTGCTGGTGGAGGTGGCGCCGCACGGACTGCTGCAGGCCATCCTTAAGCGATCGTTACCTAGCAACTGCAAAAACATTGCACTGACCAGGAGGAAGCACGCTGACAATACATTTTTGCTGCTCGAGGGTATCGGCAAGTAAGTAAAATGATAAGCACAGTCAAAATTGAGATTTAATAACACTCTTTTACACATTAACTAGCTTTTATTATTATTAGTATCCATTTATTCACTGGAGTTACAATGACTCATATACAATACAATACATCACACATACATCAAACAAAACATTATTATTACATTACATTACAATACAATACAAAAAAAAAAACCACTGTACTTTCAACACTTAAACTAACACACCATCAATGCCGACGACTGTAGGGGATGTGCAAGTCACTACTGCTTTTGCTCGTGGCTTAGAACCTCGCGTGGAGGATCGTTTTATAAACTCGGAAACCGAGCGTAGGTTTCCAAGTCGATACCTCTGCTTCTTGGACAAATACGTGCGTGTTATGAATGTTTGTGTTATTTCAAAACATCCATTATTTTCAGGTTGTTTATGGAGGGTTACAATCCTAAAGTTCATGTTCTCTATCCGAAAGTTGAGTTACCAGTTTCTACGGGAACGCCATTCCTGTCCCATCTAGTCCAATGGGCTCATGGTGAAAAATGGTAAGTACCTAGCACTTTCTTTCTGTTACTCTTCGCACATTTTCGAACAAAATTATACATTATCTACGTCAACCTCGTGTTTGCAAGTTATGAATATTATATATTTTTTCTGTTTTAGGCCATTGCCAGTGTATCGCACAGCCAATAGGACAACATCTGCCTCCCTTGACTATATCACCTCTGTGCAAGATACAGAACACGCTTACTTGCAAGGCCACTCTATGAGAGGTAATATAAACACCCTAATCTCATGCTGCTTTGATTTCTAGACCCAATATCAGGTGCGGAAGTATTTTAAACACAAAGTTAAACTCCGTTTTCAAAATGTTGAGTTATAATGGTATATTTAACATGCGAAGCAGATAAATTAAACCACGCACTGATCAATACCTACTGGTTTTTAGCACGTCGTCTTGACGATGAGCTTTCGTCTTGTCTGCTTATTTATTAAATGGTATCCCAATAAATCATACTTAGATAGTAGGTAGGTACTTACTTACTTGTAGAATAATACTAACGATCTTCATGTTTAGGTCACAACGTGTACCCGTTTGCCGCCACACTCGCCCTGGTGTGGGACACCTTTGCTATGACGACGGGAAGTCCAAAGAAACAAATGTCTGTGGAGTTCAGTGACCTGCACCTGTATGCTCAACCGATAATACACGAACAACGTCAGATTCGTATTAACGTCGCTTTCCATAGAGGAAATGGGTGTTTTGAGGTAATAATATTTCCGCTACAGAAGTCTACTATTTCACCATGATCAACCTTTTGCAGTCCACTGACATTTTCTCTTCACCTCACTTACAATTCACGATCTCTCACTATTCTTCATTTGTATTTCTTATGTAGTTCGTACCTTATAGTACTTCATAGATATATTTTTAATATACAGATTCTCAACGAAGGCTCCAAAGTCGCGACAGGTTTTATAAACGCATTGGATGATGTGGAAGAAACGAAACAAAAAACATTAAAAGAAATACCTGTAACCAAAGTGGGCATAGACCTCACGGCTGAAGATATTTATCATTTATTCAGAGATAGAGATTACTCGTACAGGTAGGTTTGAAACAAAGAAAAAAATTATAAAATAGGTAGAATAGCTTGCATATTGTGTTCCTTTAATGATGAACGATGTAATTATTTCAGTGGTGAGTTCCTTAGCATTGAGGGTGCTAATAAATCCCTGAGCGAAGCTTCGCTGGTGTGGCGTGACAACTGGGTCACGTTCATCGACGGCTTGCTGCAGCTGAACATGCTGCGACAACCACACGATGGAGTATCACTAGTCTCACACATCAGGAGTATGAAAATCAACGTTAAATATCATCAAGATGTTGTAGAACATTCTGTCGTGTCGGATTACAAAGTTCTCATGAAAGCAGTAGTATTAGACAATTCTGACATTACTACGTAAATATTATTTACTTTCTATTGTTACCACAGAAGATACTTTGTTTGTCTGTCAGAAAAATAAATCATTTCTGTGTTCTTTGTTTCCAGGTGTGGAGGTGTTACAATAAGCAATGTTAAATTGGAAAATATGCCTCCAGTGAGCAACAGAAAGATGACTTTAAAAGCTTTAAAATTCGTTCCTTATTTCCTCACGGACGTAGATGTAAGTACATCTTTCTGTTATCAAGTTATGTGGAAAACAAATAAGAAATATAAAAAACAGTATAATTTTTAATCTCGTGCAGGTGTCGTCATCACTTCAAGTTTTCTTACAAACAGTAGCAGAAAATGTGAACAAAACAAACATAAAGGTCGTTGGGTTTGTTAATCAGCCGGGAAAAGGATCCATTTTCTCGAAAATAAATAATGCTATTAGAAACATCTTTGGAGTTAATGTTACGTACGAAGAAGTTAACCACGAATCAGCGTTGAAGAAACAAAACTACTTGCTAAAACGTGCTGATCTGGTGCTGGTTCAAAACCTGTCCACTGACGATAACGTAAGTTAATAATGTCTGAGCACATGTGTGAGTACCGACTATAAAGCTACTATTTAGGTACTGGGTATGTCTTTCATCGACTTGAATGTGCGTTAATGTCTCGCTGACGGTGGCGCGTGTGTTGGATCATTTAGCTCCCTTCAAAATGGTTGAGTTGTATGGTGCTAATCCATGCGTCATGTTCGTGAACGGGCGCCGTCAGTAGGGACTGGTCATCTCTTAGCTGCCACGGCTTATTTTAATTCAATTAAATTTTTTAATTGTTTTTTTTATTTCTATTACGGACGCTTTTAACGTTTTGCATTGTTCTCACATGTATAACTTCAACATGAACGAAGTAACCATATCTTGATTTAAAAGAGTGTCCGTGGAGTTTCTTGCCCGTTCTTCTCCATAGGTACCTACTACGCTTTGGAATGGCCATCTAGCTTCATCTCTCTCACTGACCGAGCCCTTGACAATTCAAAAGGGCCTGTAATTGGTTTGATTGAAATAAATGCTTTGAGTTTGAGTTTTGTAATATTATATTTTCAATTTGTATTATTTGCGTTACATTATAATGTAACTTATTTGGCCATCCAACAGATGTGCCAGCTGCTGCATCGTATCCTACAGAAAGACCAGTTTGTGGCGAGCGAGGAAGACCTAACATTTGGTGGTCACTCGCGCCCCTCGTCACTTTACCGTCTAATTTCCGTTCAGTCAATTGTTAGCAATGGCAACAAACAGCAGTCACAACTGCAGTTGGTCCGGTGGGGTGCATCTGCGGCCGTACCTACAATAACTATCACAGTTCGAAGCAACTCTGATATCCTACTCCTCATTACAACGCGCAATAACCTGTCTTTGGGATATCGCCTCCTTATTATTGCACCTTACCCTGCACTGCCGGGTCTTAAAGAACTTGTAAGCGGCTGGCGTAGAGAAACTAATCGTAACATGATCCATCTAATCATGGTCGCTAAAGAAAGCAACGAAAGTTTTTATGTCGACGAGATGCCAGATGTTGACCTGGCGTTCAACGTAGTGGACAATGTAAGTGGATCTTTGATATTTCAGTTTACTGCATCGAAACACATATAATTAAAATAAAATTACTTCATATTTAATGTAATAACTCTCATTTATTCATCAGGGTAAGTGGGGAGGAGAGTACTACGTACCTTTGGAAGACTCTGCATCGGTGAGCAACAACGTGTCCTTACAATGTAGCCAGTTTGGCGACTTGGATTCGCTCACGTGGGTTGAAGCGCCTGAAGCATCCGGATCTGGAGTCCCTGTGAAGGTATACCTGAATTTTATTTTAATAACCTTGAAAATGTTTTAATATCAGACCATAATATTTAGTACTTTTTAAATTATTATCAAAACACATACTTCATCTTTCAATCTCTTCAGGTTCAATATGCTGGTATAAGTTATGATGACGTCAAAAAGGCCAGTGGCTCCATATTATATAAACAAAACATTAAAAATAGCTTTGGAATGGAATTCAGTGGAACCACAAACAGGTCAGTAGCTAACAACATTAAAATTATCCAAATTCGGTATGTAAAGTAAAAATGTTTTACGTTGATTCCAAAACCATTTCGGGCTTTTAGGTTTCATAACCTTATTTTTCTATTTTTGGCGCTTAAAATTATAAGATGGAGTTTATTTAACATAAACACATAAAACCACTTGACTTTCATATGACCTCCAAATGACGTCAAAACACCGGAAGTTACGTACTACTCCATGATTAAAAAATCGGGTTATTCCACTAATCCCCATTGACAATCCCCATCAATGGGGATTTGTGAACTTTCCTGTCCGCAAATCCGCATCAATGGGGATTTGAGGACAAGAGTTCACAAATCCCCATTGGTTTAAAAATAAAATACAAACAACATAATTTATAAGTTTAAGAATCATGAAGTCTTTATTTCTTACGGAGGTAAAGACTCATTGATTATTTTTATAATCAAACAAATTAAACCACCGACAGATAGCAGGTAGTTGGTTAGTTGTGGGTTAGTTGATTTCTGTTTAATTATCGTCTTGCCACCATATGCTTTTTTGTAACCTACAGCCGTAGTCGGGTTTATTTTAAGTTGGATGGGTATAGGATTTTAATCTGACGTGGTTATTTTCACTAATAAAGTTATTTAAAACGGGATTTATACCATGTTTTTCAAACAAAAAACATGGTAAATATCCAATTTTAAATAATTTTAGTGGTATATTAATTGTTGCAAAAAGTTTGTGCTCGCGAGGTCTACTGTTTGCAGAACTACTAGTTTTTAAACCGATGGGGATTTGTGATCTTTTTGTGCACAAATCCCTATTGATGGAGATTTGTGGACAAACATTCACAAATCGTTAACAATAGAACGATAGCTTAAAGAAAATCCATTCCCTGTAAACAATAATCATTATAAAATCATTCGAACTATTTTGTAACTGGTATTAAAGGCGTTAGAAACTTGCAAATATAAATGTTATTTGTTGATTGGTTTGATAAATAGTTTAGAAAGAAATCATTCACAGTCGTGCACGGATAGTAGGTATCTACTTATCTATACCATGTGGTAGTTATGTAGATACCTACTATCCGTCTTCATTCGACAAGACTAATGAACTCGGATGTTCAACGACAAGTAAGGACAGATTAGTAATAAAAAATTAGTAACTATGTATAATCGATTAAAAGTAATCGAGTTACTAATTTCATATTGATATACGTAATATTTCAATTATGTCGCTCATTCCCACCTCTAATTTCATGTGTCCATCAACTAACTGTCAAGTGTCATGTAGAGATGGGTTGTAACAGGTATCTGTTATCACTGTTACTGTTACAGAAAAATAACAGATCCAAACATCGGTTTTGAAATAACTGCCTGTTATTTTTGTATGGACGATAAATACGTATTCACAACTCAATTGATTAGCTTCCTTAGTTTATTTCGTTTAAAGGCGAAAATCGAATCTGAAGTTTTGACTAGGAATGACGGGATAATGTGAAATTATAGAATTACGTTTATTTATATTTTTTTTTAGTCATTTGGTTAAACTGGAAACCGACCCCAACATAATTGTAAAAGGCTTAGGCAGCTTGTTTGATGAATACACCATAAACACAGAAATGTTTTGGAAAAAAATTAAATTACAATTCACCAGTTCTCTTCCGTTAGAAAGCAGTGAAAGCAATTAAAATCCTAAATTTCAAAGGTTAAAAATTTTAAAAAAAAACAACAAACTAACCAGCCAAATTACTTTCAATTGAGTATCATCTTTATTTCTATTAAAATAAAGTCGTACATGCATAGAACCTTTTGCGACCAATCCCGTCAAATAAAGGTGATTCACGATCACTGAATTATTTGGTTGCATCACAAATTTCCATGAGGATATATATATAATATACAATTAAGTAAAGTAAGTAAAAAGGTATTTTTATGAAAAAAAATAGCAAACAAACCAAGCAAATTACTCTCAATATAATTGAATAACATCTTTATTGGTCAAACAAAGATAATAACCAAAGATAATAAAGACATTCGGATACGATCACAATTTTTTTTGGTTGCCGTAAAGTAAAATATTATAAAACACAGCCGTGGTAACTGTTTGGGGGGGATTGCTACGAGTATTTTCAGTAACAGATAAGTTATATTATTAGGAACGGTATTTGTTATTTTTTAATATCTGTTACGATAAATATGCCTCCTCCCTACTGTCATGCTTGAAGTTTCTGATGTCAAGCAAAAAACGTCAAATTTATTATTTTTATTATTGTGCTACAAGTGGCAAAGATCATATTATGCTATTCAGCCTACGCAGCTACGTTATGACGTCAGAATGAAGAAAACTTTAAAAATATATTAAAAAATAACTACAGCTTGGAGTAACAAAATATTGAAATTAGTTGCTAGAGCTCCTCCCCGCTGCGCGTGCGATAACCGTTGAGAACCGAACGACCCCCCGCGGTGACAGATTTACGACCGCACTTATAAATAAACAAAACACTCGGGGTTTTTTGTTTCGCCTCCGGTGTTATCGCTAGTTGATTTGGGTTCGTGTTTAGACAAATGATTCTTTGTAATACTTAGAAATGTCGAGTGGAACCCCTTGAATTCACAATTACGCATTGTAATCGACGGCTGCGCCGTTTAGTGATAAGACGATTTGTGATAAAACTACTGTTCCAATTTACACGAAATTTTGCAGGGTACATTATGAATAGATAAGTTATATAAAGAGAGCATTTTTTACAGATAAACACAGTAAATAAAAACACGAAAAATTACGACTTTTGAATAGGTACTAACCGTCTGTTTACGTAAAATTATTTTCGTGTTTTTAAATTTACGATGTTTATATTTTAGTTCATTTATCGTTTATAACGATATTTGAACTATTTATATGAAAGAAAATAAGCACTTACCAGCGATTACAGACACAAATCACTCACAAAACACAAAACAACACCACAATCACTTTTTCCACAGACACTTTTGCTCACATGTTTTTGGTTGCCCAAAATAGGTATCAAACGATGTTATTTAGTGTAAATATTATTAATAATACGATGTAAAAACTACTTAGTAATGCAATTAATATCACTTCCCGTCGATTTACACAAGAAAACCATTTAAAATAACGAAATACATGCAGACCGAGCACTCATGACCAGCGTAGTTTGACTCGCGTCTGACGTGCGTGAACTGTCAATTTCAACATATTTTTGCAATTTTGTCCATGAATATTTTTGTCTGCCAATGATTTAGTCGACGAGATCCGTCAGGCCCATAAAGAAATAATCCACAGACCAGATTAGCACTTTATAATAATAGAAATAGAGATTAAAGCCGCTTGTACATGCCGTCGCCTATAGGCGACGGCGGGCGGTAGCCGACCGGTAAAATAACTAAATCTATCAATTAAAAATATAAAAAAAATACCTGAAAAAAATTTTACATACCGAATTAAGGACTCGTTTGATTTACTTATTTGCATATTTACTAGCTGCGCCCTGCGGTTTCACCCGTATAAGTCTCGATACCCGTGGGAATATCGGGATAATAAGTATCCTATGTCGTAACTTAGGTCATGTTTCACCCATTTACCAAATTTCATCTAAATCTGTTAAGCCGTATTAGCGTGAAAGCGTAACAAACAAAGAAACTATCACATTTATAATATTAGTAAGGATTTTATCACTGGTTTTTATTTTCAATCGATGGTCAATCCATTAAGGCAGTTTGGTACATAAGTAAGTTGAGAGTAAGATTGTTAAATACAACCTTGATAGTGCTTCGACCAATTTCACCTGAAAGTTACGGTCGTATAAAGATGACCGGATGAGCACGAACATATTCAGTAGATTTTTCTGTATTTTGGTCAGTAGGTTAATTTTTTGTGCAAGATCTTGTCAAGAGCTTGCCGTTGATCAAGAGACTTTTTATTTATTTATTGGATCGCCAACAGAGACCACATAATTACGTGCATGTTAACACAAACAGGCAAAATACAAGTGTGCCCTTCCAATTATATGTGACCACAACAGTCACCTTCCCAGATAATAATATCTGGCTAGGTACAACAAGTCATTCAACCAGGAGTTTAAATCCTTGAAGAAGAGATCTTTATTTGCTATTTTTTTAAATTATTAGAACCTAAAGGTACATGACTTGGTATATTTTATGTTAAAAAAAAAATTATATCATGTAAAGATATACTCTGGATATACAAATCTGAACCAATTTATTTCGCCTTGCAGTGGTGAGCGAGTGATGGGACTGGTGCGCGGCGGCGCGGTCGGCAGCGTAGTGCGCGCGCAGCCGGTGCTGCTGTGGCCGGTGCCGGCGCACTGGACCCTGGAGGACGCCGCCACCGTGCCGCTCGCCTACGCACACGCGCTCTACTGTCTCGTGAGTCTATACTCAAAATACTTGCAACAATCCTTTTACCGATAACTGTTAAACGGATCCCAGCATCTCCCTTTTAGTACCAGAGTTCCAGACGTATTGCAACCTGCACTAAGTCACAATTGCTTACCCCGACAATCCTTCTCCACATTTATAATGCGCACGGCAAAAGTGTGGAATTCTCTGCTACTTACAGGAAATATTTCACCGTTATTTTAAAACTCATATTAAATTCTGTTTAAGGCAATCAAATATCACAGCATCAGGTTGACAAGTGACACCTCTGTGTTGGTCCATGGAGGGGCTGGGGCTTTTGGCCAAGCTGTAATATCAATAGCTCTTGCTCTCAGCTTCGAAGTATTCACAACTGTTAGTGACATGCGGAAAAAACATTTCTTACGTAAACTATTCCCAGGATTAAAAGGTATTTTGATGATTTTAGTTTCACTAAGGCAGTTAGGGATAAACATGATTTTTTGTAAACATAACACTGAATTGTCACTGTTTTCTTTGTTCCAGCTGAACACGTCGGAAATTCTCGGGATCACAGTTTTGCAGACATGGTTCGAAGCAGAACAAACGGAAAGGGTTGTAACATAGTTATTAGCTGCCTTGGAGAAGACCTGAAGAAAGTAAGTGGTTACCGTTTTTAATATTAATTTGTAATTTATGAAATTATTTTATAAAACTGACCTCTTGTCTTTTGCAGATAGCAATGAATTGTACCAAAAGCTTCGGGATGTTTATTGATGTTTCTCAGTTACACAATCAAGATGATTTCGCTTATGGGATGTACAACCTCACTAGAGAGCGAGCCTACACCGCCATTGATATTACTTCGATATTTGAACCTGAAAATATTGAGGATGCTAGGGTAGGTCTCATATTAAAATTTGTATCTAAATTAGATACTCACTGACCGCATTTTCATTTTGGAGTTAAGGTACAATCAGGTTCAGGAGCCAAAAAAACAAATAGTTAAATCACATTTCTTATATTTCTGAAACTAATTCCCCAACATTACGAATAAGTACCATGCATTTAAACGATATACTCGTACAGGCTGGTATCAAAATAATTGGCATCCTCCCTGGGGGTGTAGATACTCTTAACTACAACACGAGTAATAAATATTATGTATCTAACTATGTGATTTTTGCATTTTTCAGAGATTTCCAAATAGTAAAATTGTTCACATAAAGATTATTAAAAGATTACTGTTCTACAAGCATCTAATTTTGTATGCCGCAGGCCTTGCAGACGTTGTTGAGCGATGGTATTCGTCGCGGCTACGTGCGTCCTCTGTCGCGCGTGTCGTACGCGCCGCACGACGCCGCGCGCGCCTTCCGACTGCTCGCGGCCAGCAGGCACCGCGGCCGGGTGCTGCTGAGGATCCAAGACTCGACACTACAGGTTCAGCCCAGGTATTGCTTAAAACTTGTATTTATGTTAGCCCAAGTAATTTTTCGAAAGTAGCCTAGTAGCACTTCCGGGCTTATAAAGAATATTGTACCGACCAGGACCACATAATAATAATGCAGTCGTTTTTTTATTGTGAATGATGGAGTATTAATACGTAGAATTATTTTACAGGTTGTGTTGCAGGGCTGATCGTACCCATCTAATACTCTGCAATGATGAAACCTTTGGACTACAGCTAGGTGACAGACTTGTAGAACGAGGTGCTAGGAAGCTTTGTGTACATTACAAGAGGCAATCCATGAGCTACCTTCAAATAAAAATACGGTAAATAATTCAGATTTGTTCATCGTTCTTGGCTTTCACAAGGTTCTCGTTAAGATGGACAGTGATACCAACAATTTGGAACGGCGCTGTTTTCGATCATCGGGTTTACTGGCTACAATAGTCTTGTCAGTGATCAAATATCGATCCCAGTACAATTTGACTTGACCATTCTTGAGAACAGGGTTGGATAATATTTTATTATTATTTAAAATATAATAATTATTATTTTGTATCCTTTTGTTTAGATCATGGCAACAATTGGGTGTAGAAGTTGTAGTATTTTCTGATGACTTATCAGAAGAAAAAGACGTCAATTCACTGTTAAATAATGCAAGTCGCTTTGGTCCCATCGAAGGAGTGTATGTGACTGTGGGCGATAAGCAACAGGATATCGGCGAAACTCTACTGAATACTTTAGATTTGGTGTCAAGGAAATTGTGTACGGATATTAAGTAAGTAATCATAATTTACGTTAGTCTTTTTCTAAACACAGTATTTATACCCCATATTTGTTTTTTCGAATCTAATCAGAGATTGTTGTTTTGTTTGACAGATATTTCGCAGTACTGAACACTGGTGACAATACGATTGGGAAGGAAGTGTGCCTTCGTCGTGCCCAGAACAATTTGCCCGTAACAATGTTGTCGTTGCCGGAACTGAGTCATGTAAGTTTAGTCTGCCAGCTCTGGACGCTCGAAAGAAGAATCAAGGAATCCTGCTGAGTTGTCCCACTTGATGCTTCATCCATCAAAATGTCAATCCATCGAATGTCGTATGACGTTCGTAGGGCCATAGTAATGTGATATCAAAAATATTTTAAGGCGGAGATTTCTTGAAAACGGCAAAAAGGTGTTTTTTTAAAGTAGTGTATAAACCGTAAAAAAAATGCCATAAAAAAAGAAGGATGTTCTCCAGTTTTTTTTGCATACAGTGATGGAACTCAAAACGTAATTAAACATATTTTAATACATCACAAAAATCTTCAAACACACCTCTCAATTATCTTTAAAAGCAGTTTGTCTCTTCATTAACAATTATAATATAAAATTAAAACTATACCATACAATTTTAAATGCCAAACTGCATCCAGTGATCGATTAGTTATTATGAAATAGTTAATATCTAAATTCTTATTAGTGATCGATTAGTTATTATTAAATAGTTAATATCTAAATTCTTATTAGTGATCGATTAGTTATTATTAAATAGTTAATATCTAAATTCTTATTTATACGCTTGCTCATTTCCTTACCGCTCGCACCACGCCAGTGTTCTTTGGAACGTTATTGAGAATGGATGTGTCGCTTTTCACCGTAGCGGATTTTTTTATTTTTTTTGCATGTAAATAAAACTACATTACTCACTTTGTAATATATATGATGATGATGTTCGAGGGTCAAGTGGTAGTATAGCAACGAGCGCAATATTACTACTATAAAAATTTCTATCGAGCTCTAGAAATCTATTTATTCAGTGGTAACATCACACTGAATACTCTGCTCATAATTACAACGGAATTTACTTTTCCTTGCGCGATGTAGGATTTTTGGTTATAACTTCTTGGTTTTTAGGAAAGTTTTGAGTTATTTGATATCAAAAAGTGTCTGACTAATATCATAAACGTACCCTGCAAAAGTTTTATTTAATAATTGTATAATTAAACTTTTATTTTTATTTTTTGAAATCTTATTATTTTTTTAACAACAGCTCCATCTAGGGAACGGGAACTAATGTCGAAGAGTTTGTATAATAGCAATTTTTTTTTTTTTAAAGTCATACTCTTGCCTGATTATAGCTGTGTATTTTATTTAGTAAAAATTACAAGGAGTTCTTAGTTTTTAATTTTTTATTTTTTATAGACGCAATTATTGGTTCAATTATAACATTCAACTTTTAACCTAAAAGTATTCTGAACCACTGCTGGTCTGAAATATGCTACGGGCTACCTATATGCTAGCGTCGCGAGTCATGGCACTATGGCAGCCCTGCAAAAAGAAACTTTGTGGCCGCTTCGCGCGTAATTATGATGAGGATAATTATGGTGCGCGGGGTATTCTCAGCGGTAACGCCCATTTGTGCAAGGTCAACGGCATGATACTAAACCTTAATACCTACTTTTGATTTTTACATTTAGCTTAAGTTTTGTATGAAGATGTTCTAATAACTCAAACGTCTTTCGGATTTTATAAGGTTGATTAATATATGTTTATATTGATCAAAGGAGTCGTGTCATATTGGTGCATGGTACCGTGGCGCAGTAGAGGTGGCCGAGAAGGCACTGCGAGGAGCTCAAAGCGTTGTTCTAGGAAGCACGGCGCCTACTCAAAAAACCTCGCTGCTTCAGAAAATAATTGCAATTGCTGGTAATTACGTCACATAAATTAGTTTGAAAAATTATTTCTTATAACACCAGCTGATTGTAGTATTTTTCAAATCAAGTGTAAGTTGCTAAGTAACAAAGACGTTCTATTCGCTATTTTACAGATATAACCATAAAGGCGGATACGGACAAGAATACTACTTTGGAAGAATTGGGAGTAGAAAGCGATAAAATACCATTAATTTATAATTTCCTAAGAATTTATTATAATCTTGTGTTCGAAGAGACAGAAATACCCTTGATTACTATTGACACGTAAGTAGAAGTCTCGGATATTATCGGTATTCTTTTGACTGCAGTCCTACGTTTTTCTTATTCTCTGTTACTTATCTATTGCTTTATCATTCACTCTGTTTACCTTCATAATGCATCCCTCACACAATCCATTAATTTATTATTTGGTATTCCTCCTCCCCTCCATATCTCAACATGTAGGACCATTATCCTCTTAGTCACAGTGTAATTTCATCACTTGATTTTAGTTAAGTATTTTGTCCTCCTCATCTCATGCCCATAAAATACAAGGACAAACGATTCCCGTTAACTATCTTTCACTGACGCCTTTCAAAGTTACTCTTCTACACTCATTTGTTACTTTAAACCCATTTTTAGGGTTCCGTACCTCAAAAGGAAAAAACGGAAACCCTATAGGATCACTTCGTTGTCTGTCTGTCAGTCACTCAAGACTCTTTTTCTCAGGAACACCGGGTGTCAAGTTGAAATTAATATCAAATACGTAAGTTAAGGAGTCCCTTTTATGACGTTTAATGTCGAGTTTTTAAATGCATACCCTCTTAATTTTTTTTTTATATACGGCATCTCGCAGTTGACCTCTGAGGCAGTCGTAGCTGCTTAACCGGACTTTCCTGTGGCTGCATTAAGCTACTAACTTAAAGCCTCCAGGCAGGGCGTAAAATATACTTATAAACTAGGCGAGCGCTCGCTACCGGCACCCCCTGTGGGGTACGGACCTCGGCTTAGGGCGTCGCTGGGGGCGGACAGCAACTTGGGACAGGCTGGATCAAACAATATTATTATTGGTCGGGGAATTTAAAACTACAGGCTCCTGACTTCGACGTGGGCTGGCGCATTGTCAAACAAGGATCGGGGGGGAGTATCGTTTACTCGGGAGGGTTGCGATCACGGACCTCGGTGGTGAGGTCGGAACGTGTGTCGGTGTGCGTGTTTTTTCACTGTGCTAGTGGCCTTATTGCTCTCCTGGAGGAAAGTTATGGGGTCATCTGGGTCGGTGAGAACATGCCTTGGACGGCGGACTTTACTAATTCGAGAGGGGACATAGCTGGCGGCCTTCACAACCAGAGGGTTGCGATGTTTGGCGGCTGTATCAAAATAACGTTTTGCGTTTTAGCAACGGGGGTATTGTGGGGATTTTAAGGTCGAGATGGAGGATCTCGTTCCTAACATACCAGGGGAAAGCCGCTGCCATTCGAAGGAAATGGTTTTGGAGGGCCTGCATCTTGTGGTGGTGACAGGGTTTGGCTTGTGCCCAGGCGGCACACGCATAGGTCATAATGAGAGGAGATAGCCCTGGGGGACGCCCGCGCGTATGGGTCGGGGGGAGGAAAACGCTCCTTCGATGCGATTGCGGAATGTGCGATTCGTCAAAAAGTCTCGTTAGATGAGCACGAGACAATCTGGCACACCGAGTTTATATAATAAGCCGTTGTGCCAGACTTTGTCGAACGCTTTCGCTATGTCGAAGAAGATAGCACCCTTCATCAAGCCACGCTGTAAACCAGCTACTTATATCCTTGATGATGCGGTGGACCTGATGGTGGACCTGAGCACTCTGGAGTGCTATGTTTGAAAGCCAAACGCTCGTTGGGAATGAGAAATTGGTATCGGCGTATTCTCTGAGACGCTTATAAATAAGCCTCTCATAGATCTTGCCAAGGACCTTGAGCAGACTAATGGAACGGTGACTGGACTGGCTCAGACTTGGGTTTGCCTGGCTTAGGGATACCGATAACATTGGCTTCTTTCCACGCTTGTAGGAAGATATTGTTACCTAGGGCACCATTGAAGATGGTGACCAATAGCATTATCAGGTGGGCAGGGAAAAGTTGGACCACCATATTGGTGATGGATGAACCGGGGGCTTTACCTTTGATGATATCGTGCACTTCGTCTGGAGTGAAGGGAGGCAGAGGATTCTCAGGGTCTTCTACGGGAGGGAGTCTCTACGTTCGACTTCCGCGTCTACCTCTGCGAGGTGCACTTGGTCTACTGGTAGGGAGCTAGGTGAACACTGAACTTCTAGACTGTCGGCTAGGCACTCAGCCTTGTCGACGTCATCGCATGCAATGGTCTTATCGGGGCGTACTAACGGGGGTATGGAAGTGACTTGCAGGGACTTGAGTTTCCTCTGAAGTTCCCAGAAGGCTAGGTGGGTTGGCTCTAACTCGCTTAGCATCTTGTCCCAGCCCGCGTTACGCAGCTCCGCTACACGTTTCCTTACATACCTCTGTAAGTAGCGCATATGAGCTTTATTCGCGTCGCAGGGAAAGTTACTGTATGCACGGATAGCCGCGTTCTTCTCAGTCAACAGATCACGTACATCGTCAGGTAGCTTCCAGCGATGGTCTTCCGTCACTGGGACTTCCCTTGAACAATCGTTCAGGACAGATTGTATGTGACCCGTGAATGAGTCGATCGTGGCCATCGTGTCAACGATAGAGTCGAACTGATCGGGGATGGAATCTAATTAGGGGGCGTGTTGGTTTTCAGCTGAGTGCTTACTTTCTTCCAGTCCCTTACCACCCTTACCTTCCAGTTACCCTTTTGGTGACAGGAAGTTGATTGGTGTTGGAGATCTAGATAAGACTAGTCTTATGACTATGGGACGCTGGTCAGAGTTAAGCTCTTGTACCGTCTATATTGAGTCTAATCGTAGATGGACGTTCTTAAGGAGTGCCAAGTCTAGGACATCGGGGGTATGGGTAGGGATATGAGGGAAGTGGGTTGGAGTCATCGGAGCGATGACGTCAAAGAGCATAGTGGAAGAGAGGTCAAACAGGTGTTGCCCTCTGGTTGAGGTTCTGGTACTATTCCAGGCGGGATGTTTGGCATTGAGATCGCCCGCTATGATAACGGAGTCACTCAGGCCAAATAGGATAGTGAGGTCATTTGAAAAGAGGCGAGGGTCCTCTGAAGCGGGTTGGGGAGGAAAGTAGACCGATATAAGGGTGATCGGCTGATGGCCTGACATGCCTAGTCGGCAGATAGAGACTTCTAATACTGAGCGCGGGGGAGGATCAATGGGGATGCAATAGAGGTCTTTTATAATCGATAAGGGTGCCGCCCTTGTGACAACGAGTCCTATCTTAGCGAACTATACGATAGTTGGCGATTGACGGATCTCGTTTATTAGGTTTGAGGAAGGATTCCTGTAAGAGGAAGACGTCAATGTGGTGGTCGCGGAGGAATTCCGCGATCTCATCGCGTTGACCATCAATGCCGTTTGCGTTAAAGATGCCTAACATGAGGGATCTGTGTTTGAACCTAGCTAAGATTTTGTTAGACATTATTTGGGGAACTAGAATTATTGGCGAGCCAGGACAGGGCCAGCGTAATGTCTGGGTACGCATTGTAGATGGCTTGGAACTGACCGATATTGCCGGTCGCTTGAGCAGCATTGTTTTCCCTAGCCATTTGGGTAGCGCGAGGGGAAAGGAAGGCTAGGTAAGCGGAAGAAATGACATTGAAGTTCATGTTGATGTCTGAGGCAGCCACGACTCACACACTGACTTATTAATTGTAACTTTTTTTTTCTTTTTTTTTGGAAAATCGTCTTCTTTTACAATGTTTGTAAATATGTGAGAACCATGTATCTATCACATAGGTAATTAATTTATCTGTTGTTGCTCTCTTTTTAAATTTATTTTTACCTATTGTGGTATGGTAAATTTTATTTTTTTATTTTTAGATGCATCGTCTTCACATATAATTATATAACTAATGTACCTACATATATACAAAATATTGTAAAACATTTTAAAAGAGTAACGGTGGAGTTTCTTGCCCATTCTTCTCCATACGAAAACTACCTTTTGGAAGGGGCGACTAGAATCAATTCATTTTTTTTGTAATTTTTGACGTTCAAAAGTGCCTTGCAAGGGCCTATTTGAAATAAATGATTTGACTTTGACTTTGACTTTGACGAGAGTGGTTGCGGGTAGGGGGCGCGTTGCTGTAGGAATAGGTGCGGGTTTGATGAGGGGCGCGGAAACGCGGATACCGGGGTCCATAAGACGGGGGATAGTGGTGGGTGGGGAGGGTGCGGGTTGGAAGGTGGCCAGGGCTGAGAAAACCTGCTGGCGGTGGAGGTAACTCCATGGACTTGGCCTCTGAGGGCTTAGTCTCTCAGGAAATTGAGAGGAAGGGATTCTATAGTTAGTTAGAGAGAGATTCCCTCTGTTGATGGGTGCTTGCGCGCTTTGTCAACTTAGGGGATGACGATTTGGGTGCCTTGGGACAGCCACGGTAGTTGGCAGGGTGGCTCTCTTGCCCGCATAGCACGCAGCTAGGTGGCGTGAGACAAAGGGAACGGTCTTTTGGGCGCCCAGGCACTTTACGCACCTAGGTGTCGGGTGGCAAAACTTTTGTGAATGGCCATATACTTGACAATTGTGACATTGTCCTACTATGCCGTTTTTCCTAGGTTTCTCGATTTCGAGACCCGTGAGGTGCCAGATGGATTTGACCTTAAAAATAGGGTGATAACCCTTTTTTTTTTTTTTTTTTGTTTGGGTGGGAAATCATCAAATGACTCCTCCCGCTCTGGGCGGAGCGAGAGGGAGTGTCAGACTTTTACTGACTAAAACCCACCCGTGTTCCTTCCGTTGCCTGTGTGCCGGGCCGCGATATCCCTTTCGGACAAACTCGCAACCCTGGCAGGACAAGGGTGATAACCCTAAACTGGGGGATAGATAACTAATACTATATCGTATGACTCACCGCCTCGAGTGCGGTGCATACGATGGATGGATGGTTTTGCGACTGAAGGTCGGCTAATATGTCTGCGGCTAAGATTTCGCGTGGCATCCTTTTGATAACCACGCGGGTCTGTTTTTCCTCTGGGAGAGAGAAAGTGGATGACACATTTCTCTGTCTGAGAAGACTAATAAGGTCCCTATAGTCGCGGGACGTAGGGACATTGACTTTTATACCCTGGTGTATGCGGTCTTTTGGTCGCAAAACCATTTGGAGACGTCCGTCCACTTTCCCTTGTCCTGTATGAACACGGGTGGTGGAGGGGAGACCTTCTTAGGGCCAGAATTAGGTGGGATGGGAGTATCCTGCAAGGAGGATGACTCAATCGGGCAGGGGGTAAGGGAAGGGGGAAACTACGGGGATGGAAGTTACGGGGGCGGGGGAGCGGGAAGAGAATTCAGTGTCCTCTACCGCTACGACCTTGTTGGCCTGGGTAGAGCTCTGTTTCCTGTTCTTCTTCTTCTTCCCTTTTCCATGGACTGGAGTGAATCCACCGTCCTCGGAGTGGGCGGAAGAGGAACAAGAGGAAAACCTGGCCTCTGGTTTGGAACTGTACGGGTAAGGGGTCGTAACGCGTTTCCATGAAACGGCCAGCTCGTCAGTGTCCATGGACACCAATGGGCTAAGAGGGCTCTCTAACTGGGGAGAGCATAGGCTTACATCGCTGATTTCAGCGATGTTCGAGTCGGAGGGAATAGAGGGAGTGGGCCGTCGTAGAACTACGATTTCCGAGCCAAACTCTTTTTTCAGGGAGGCGTGGGTAACTATCCTTTTTAGGACGTTAATGAGATCCAATGTTTTATCTCAAACAAAAAACGGGTTAATTGACGAAAAAAAAACAACATAAATATAAAAAATAAACAAAAAGTAGATTTAGCTTATTAAACAACGTTTGGGATATTTCTTCCTTCAATGGGATATAGCGTTTGCCTTAATCTGAGATTAAATCCCTGTTTTACAATCATTTTTATCTTAGTTTGGCTATCAACTTCATTGTCAAAAACTGATAAAATGACTGTCTGTTTACATAAATACCACGGGTGGGAGGACTGGTGGCTAAACTTGCTAACAGCAGCATTAGAAACTGATGTGTCAACTTTTTCGTTGTCTTTTATCGCCTTCAAGGAGCACAAATCTTGGTTAGGTGTTATTGATCGAAGGTTAGGTGCTTTAATAGCCACTGTGCATCGAGCCATGGTTTTACATACAATGTGACGATAAATAAGCAATATCTTGTAGGACCTTTTTGTCCTTCGCAATCATTCTGAATTGGGATTTATGTAAACATGGTTTTAAAGAGTAAATCGCTATCACTATCCATCGTGCCTGATGCATAGCTCCAGGCGGCTTGATTTTTATTTTCTTCTCTAAATCTCCTCCCAAAAATACTATGCATAGTTCGACCAATTTGCGATAATCGTCTCTTATAAAAGCTTTGTCTAGTTCTACTTTATTAAAACATTAACAAAGATGTAATGATTGTCTAAGCAACATGTTTTTTTTAAGAAATCATAACATCGATTCAAATGACATTGAACTATGCATTAGTTCAATGTAATTTGAATCGATGTTATTCCAATTGACTCAGAACGTTTTGAAGGTTGGAAAATATGGGCTGCTATTAATTTGCTTTATCTTAGTTTCGAACACAGCTTTTAGGACCAACTCATAAACATGATAACGACAAGCAAAAAGTAACAATTCTCTTTCTAAAGTCTGCTCCAAAAGAGCACATCCACTCCATTGAAACGGCCAGTATTCGAAGCTGTTGTATCGCAACACATTATTTGTACCTTGTCATGAAAGTTCCAATCATAGAGAGCAATTGAGATGGTTCAAGGTTGATGTTTACCAGAAGAACTCTCTAGTTTTGGTACTGCAAGAATCTGTTCTCTGTCGTTAAATGAAGTTATAATTGACAAGCGTTCGTCTTTTGAACTTTGCATATTCAAGCCTGGTAATAACTTTCAATCCCAATGGACTGTGACTACGTCAGGTACATTGTTACATTGCTTCTGCCCTGGATTTTCTCGTCTGAGTACGAATTCGCTGGATCGAGGATTTGTTAATGGGGAAATCATCGCTGCTCAGCCCAAGCGCTTCTACGACCACATGAAGAATGTAAACCGAGTCTCTTTTACTTAGCTGGCATCGATCAAGACCTGCGACAAATTTAGATGTTATCAGATTCTTTCTACCTCTTTTCGAATTCGTTTTAGGGCAGGGATTCTCTGACAAGCTAACTTCAGAATTCAGAATCAGTTCATCGTCTGAATCTTGTGGGTGTTCCAAGTTACGTGTTGTAGAAGTCGATGCAACAGCCAATAACTCTCTTTGTCTAAGTTTTCTTTCCTCTTCTTCTAATCGTCTTTGTCTACCTCTTTCTTCTTTGTCCGCCAAATTCTTGTCTACACCAGCTAAGCATTCCGGTCGACCTGGCTCTCTCTGCTTTTTCTAAAATACCTTGTCTTCCTCTATTTTCATTCTTTTAAAGGCATCCATGCATGTCCAATATCAAATAACTTACCAAGGTCACTATCAAAATTATTATTCGGCTCTTAAAAGTGTACTGAGTTTAAAAAAAAAACATTTGCAATAGCAATTCTCTCCAAACATGATATAAATCAACAAGTTTCTTAACGCAGTTAGAAAATGCCTTTGTGGGCATTCTTACTTTTTCCCAAAATATAGGTAATGCACTCCCTAATCACAAGATTAGCACTTTCCACTATTTATTTGATGGGTAGGCAGTCCGATAATGAAAATAATTATTTTGTTTATCACTCCATAATGAAAATATCGATTGAACATCTGCAATAAATAACACCGTAATCATGATCTTAAAATCACGTATGAAATGACAGATAAAACACGTAGTTACGGGTCGCAGTGCAGTACCCGCGCAACTTGTATGAACAAGTTGAAATCGCAACTCGGCACGGGTTTATCGTTCATCAAGGCTCGTGCAGACCAGCATGAACAATACAATTTCTAAGAAAACTTCACGGTATAACAATAACCGGTGTCGCGTCGCGCTAGTCTGTACAAAGCTTCAAACGGGCAAATATTTTTTTCTAGATTATATTGGGTTATTACGAAACTTTTGAGAAGGTATGTGTAAAAAAAAATCTAACTTTAAATTTAAGGGACACCCTAACGTAAGACTGTGGTCCCTTGGAGCTCTAAACATAATTATCAAGCTTCGCAATTTCAAAATACGGCCATAAGCGACATATTTTGATACTCGCAAATAAATCTATACCTACAGGGTACCTCCCGTTAACCTAGAATCATGAATTTTGGCAGGAAGCGAGATCTCACAGTACATGTAAAGGAAAAAGTCCGAAAATAGTTAATTTGTAGTTTTATTAATAAAAAAACTATTACGAACTTACATTCACAGTCGGGACAGTCGGGAATTGACCGTGACGTATATCGATGTATGGGAGAAGATGTTTTTCAACTACAATGTTAAGTTTGTTTTTGGGATAAATTCATCCCAACTACGGAACCGTTCATTGTGCGTGGTCCGACACGCACTTGGCCGGTTTTTTTATTTTAAGGAGTCATAATGTAACTTAAGTTTAGTTTATAACCGTTTGTATTTTTTTAAGGATAAAACAATTAGAAAAATCTATCTTAAAAACCGATTTCCAAGATACTAAGGGCTTGTCTACATTCTTCACCTTCGTAGACTCTGATGAACTGCTTGCTACCACTGACATCGTGGGTATGCCGACACTCGCTAACAATGCATCTATGGTACTTAAATGTTTTTTTTAATAATAAGTTAAAGCCAACCCTAACGTAGTTGAGAAAAGACGAAGATGATAATGATTAAGTTCTCATTTAGGATCCCTACCCAGAAGATGTTATTAAGGCTAGTTTGCCACAAAGCTGAATCTGTGTAGGTAACGGTGCACAATGCATGCTAATAAATCTTTCTCAAGCGGCCCACTTTATCCCCCATATTCATAAACACTGCTTAAAGTTAAGTGATGATAAGCGCCTGTTTAACTATACACTTTTACCGTTTAAACGTCTCTTAACTTTAAGCAACGTTTATGAATAAACTGAACAGATCACTCTTTATGAGGTTATTATATCTTTTTCACAGACGTTAGATTAAATAGTTCTACCAAAATGTCCATCCGATTTGTATTATAATTTTATGGCAGTACTGTGGTTAGGATTTATATTTTAAAAAGTGGTTTGCAAAGTAAAATCATGTCAACTGATTGGACTGTTGCAGAGAGGCGATGAATTTGATTCAAACCTAACATACCTATGTGTCGTGCCTGGCATGGAGGGTCACTACGAGAGGTTCCGCATGCTGTGCGAGCGCCTCAAGCTGCCCGCGCTGGTGCTGCAGCTGGGACTTGACAAGCCAAACGAAACAATACAAGAAACAGCCGAGAGATTAGCAGTGGTATGGAATCGTTTCACGATGCTTGTCATACTTAGCCTAAGAGTGTGGTAGCCTGGTAGTCACTGGTTGCATCACAAACTTCTTTACGTTTGCAGTCCATTTCGCGATGGTCAAGATCTCGTCCATCAACACTATGATATAGTCTACAGCCGCAAACGTACTTATTGTATTTTTTTATTCAGGTGTTCCTGAAGAGGGCGGGGCTGAAGAACCATTTCTATCTCTTAGGATATGAAAGTGGAATTTACGTAGCTTTAGAAATCGCTGCTATCTTGGAAAGTCATGGTAAGACATAAATTTTATGTTCAGAGAACACGTGATCATGCAGTTCTTAAAACACAATTGTAACGTAAAATATATTTTTGTAGGTTTGACTGGCACAGTTTATTGTGTTGGATACGCACCGGACGAGTTCGACGTACACTTTGAAGAGCACCTCGCTGAATTTGAGACAGAAGAGCAGCTACAAGATGGCGTGGCTCGTCACATGTTTACGTTGATGGCAGAAGGAGACACAACGGGTCTAGATAATGCACTGCAGACTGCGAGCACATGGTCGCAGAAGGTAGACGCGTGTGTGCGGACCCTATTGGGTCGCGTGCCGCACTCTTCGCAATACGCGCGTTCGCATATTGAAACTACGCTGAGGCGTGTGGAGCGTGCGCGTGGCTACGTGCCGCGAGAGCACGCGCTGCGTTCTCAGTTGGTGTTGCTGCGCCCCGCGTCCACGCGCCCTGTGCCGGCTCCGCTCACGCTGCAGCGCCACTCGCAGCGCCCGGTCGCCGTCCACCAACTAAGCGCACCGTTAGCACATGCACTTACAGATCTGCAGTGTGCGGCCATCGTCAACACATACTTAGACCCCTCAATACTAGAAAGTTTTAATAAAACGAATATTTGCAACACATATCTTAAAAACGCTGCTGCCTTCATGGGACTTGATTCAGAGAAATAATAAAAAAGGACAAAAAAAAAAAGTCTAAAGTCTTGTCTTACAACATTCAAAGCTTTGTAATAACCGGTCATGTATGTGAAATGTTAATTAAATAAATAAATATGTTTATTTGCTCAATGGTCTTTTCTAATATTTATTGTTATACGTACCCTACGAATACCTACGTAAATTTTCACAGAATTTCTGTGTACTCATTTAATATCTACAACAAAGCAATAAAAGGGTATTGCTATGAATACATCTATTGAAAGTATTGAAAAATTTTGCGTGCAGTGGTTGAACACTTCAGTATTTAAACAGAGCGACCAGAAAAGACGATTTAGTTCTTGCATCATCATAAAAATAACCACTGAATTAAATTTTATAGATTTCAATTTATTTTATTGGCAGAAACACATTGGTCGATACTTTACATTGGCAACGTTAGTTTTAAAATCATGTTTGTTTTATTAATAAGTTTTATTTTCGTCTTAATCCTATCGCTCGGCCGAAGTAAGTAGATTATTGTCAATTATAGAACAAATAATGAAGGGGAGAACGCATTAGTATTGAAAACCACGGAATCAAAATGCGAGTTTGCGATTTCAGCACATATACTACGTGTTTTTTTTTCTCTGGATATACCTACTTGATGTACCTACGTAAGACATAACATACATCTCCTTTCAATGTAACATGATTAAATGTTAATGAAACACATTGATGTTATCGAACACTTTCGTAGTTAATTGATTCAGGCGTGACTTTGCGGAAATCCATTATAAAACAACACATTATACATTTATCATTATTGCATTTTGCTCAACACTTAATCAATTCAGGTCATTCGTTACATAATAATAACACTTTCAAAATTTTACACACATGTGATAAAGGTTTCAGAATGTCAGTACTAGAGAGTTTAGAAATTGCTAAAAATAATACAGGGAACGTTACACTGTTGAATGAATTAAATACAACAATTCCAAGGTCACCTTTATTGCGTTTGTTCGCAGCCCCTTATCGCGCTGATAACGATCCTAGCCGAGGTGGGCGGGGCAGTAATCCTATATAAGTGGGGTTGGCGGGCGAATTGACTCACACTGCTCTCGACGCTTGACGTGTTCACACGTCGGGTCCGGGTTCGCAACAAGTCAATAGCCATCCTGAGGATGCCTCGTTGAGAGGTGAAACACGTGTCGATTTCTTACAGGGTTCTTTATGACTCCTTAAGAACGGTTAAGCGGATTAGGTTACTAAATATACGTCGTCTATTGTTTTTTTTTTTTTTTTAACACTTTCGTATTAAATAATAAAGCGATAAGGCCGCCCATCGTATATTTTGTACAAAAGTATGTATGTATAAATAAATAAATAGGTATCCGACTACATACTTACCTACTTATCAAGCCCTCATTTTCAGCAACAGTTAATAAAAACGTGCTGTTAAAAGATAAGCTTACACAGTCATTAACACACTTAAAGGATATTTTGGTTAATATCGAAGCCAAAATAGAACACGAGACAAAGACGCTGTCCGAGATCAACTACGATTTGAATCACAAACAGCATCCTGCAGTTGGAAGAATTGATTACGACCAAGTTACTAATATTTGGTGGAAATCGGAAAGCCCAGTAGCTCCGGCTGATGGCATACCAGGTTAGAGTTAGTTTTCATTATTTCGACAAATTTAATAAAATACTTATAAGGCCCCGTTCCCGGCCGCGAGCAATGCGACTTAACTCCGAGACTTGCGTCAAGCGACTCGCGTCACCAGTTTCCGTCGATACCGTTCGCAAGAACGTGTAGCAGAGCTGAAATGTCTGATGGTCCTGTAATTACACCGAAACCGAAACAAAGCAACGCTGCTTCGCGGTAGAAATTAATATGGTCGACCTCCTTTACAATGAGGTCTTACTTTGAAATTAATAACTTCGAATAAATTACACAAGCAAGAATTAAAAATCATCAGAACTCTTCCTACCTGTATAGCTTGTTCAGTCTGAAATGACAACAAAAATAAAAGCAATTCCCAGCAATTGATGTACAGAATGCGTACTAAACTAACGATTTGCGAAAAAAACATATTATTGGAAATATTTATTTCGTTTTTCCTCAGTTCCCCATTACGTACACTCCGTTACAACCCAACATATTCGGGAAAAGGCTAGGCATATTGATATTTATAATACTTACAGCTCAGCCGGGCGCCACTAGTAGCCTGCGACCTGATGACACGCCAACGTCGCCCGCCACACTTGCGGTTATCATTTCTTATGTATGTGTGGCCTCAGGCGGACGCAACAGAATTGCCAATCTTTACAGAAAAGTGCCTAAGACACCCGTCCGACGAAGAAGCGCCTAGCTACTCTTTCTCACTCAAGAAACGTACATGTTACAACAACATATTATGCCAGAGATGATGATCAAAATCTACTTAAAAATGCTTTTACGTATAATTGCCATTTTTTGACACGCAGAAACTAAAACGGAAACACCATTCATCCAAGATTTGAAAAAGACCATGAAAGAAGATAATCACAATTATCTTACTGCTTTCCTGAAGAAAATCATACAATCGATAGCGACAAAGAACATAATGGAAACAATGCCTGTGTTAAGTATAATGAGGTCTGAGGCCGAAAAGTGAGTGAGATTATGCTGTACCATGTTCAACCTTAGTAACTTTCTGGTGGTAGCTATAAATATTTCAAGGTGGTGACGTAGATTCATTCATGTAGTTTGTTGAGAACCGTCATAATAATATGTGCGACAGAATAATAATATAAACTGATTCAGGGCTTGGCACGGTTATCCATAGACTAATATAAAATATTGCGTATATATTTTTTATTATTTTATTTTATTTATTATATAGATTAATTAAGAGGGTTTATCCTAAAAGTTGGCAACGTCGCAAATAATTGTAAAATATTGACCTGTTTTGTTTCTTAAAGCAATATTACTGAATTGAAATAAGAAATATGGCTAACTAGCGAACTAGAATATTAATAATGAATTGTAATTAAATTAAGTAGTCTCTAAAGAAACATATTTTAGCGGATTTAAAATTTTAAGCTATCTGCTAGTACTTTACTAATCTTAACTTATTTTTATTGTGTAATGGCCGCGTCGTCGCCTAATGTATACTAATTAGAAATAAGTTTTTTCTCATCTATGTGAATGTAATTCTTTTTGAGAAATAAAGTTCTTAAACCATAAACCATAATTATAACATTGAATTTGATGTTTTACCCATTTTAGGTGTAAAAAACGCATTTGGAAACTTTCCATCGTTTTCATTCGGTGTTACGATATTAATTATTGCATTTCATAATGAATATTCCAGTTCGCTAGTTAGCCACATTTTTATTTCCACACAGTAATATTGCCAAATTAATCAAAACGGTGAAATATTTGACATCTATTTGCGACGTTTACGTAATAAACGCTCTTAATTAATAACACAAATTATTATACCTGCCACTATTTAACCGTTATACTGCCTACACACTATGCCGGCGGCATGGCCGCCGGCTTATGCCGCGCGGCACGTACGCCCGGCTTTTGCGCCTTCATTTTCTTTGCGATCCTTTGTGCGGCAGGGCCGGGCGCGCCGCGGCTTGCCCGGGCTGGGCCGGCGGCATAGTGTGTAGGAGCTGTAAAACGTTACAGAGAACTTAACAAAGGAACATTCAAAAATATAGATGAAAATATAGTTACAACATTAAATGAGTCTTTACTCGCATTGAGCAACATACTGCCAAATTTAAAGGGTGAGTTGGATTATTATTTTGTGTTTACTGAACTCGTGAAGAAACCACTTTTTTTAGTTTTTTTTTTTTTTTGGGAAATTATCAAATACCTCTCCCGCTCTACGCGGAGCGGGAGGGCCTGTCAGGCTCTTACTGACTAAAACCCACCCGTGTTGCGCGCGGCGCGCGTGGATCACAACGCGCTTTCGACCCCGCCCTGGGGGCCTACCCCCTAAGCAAAATCCGTAGTTTCAGCCGTCGTTATGGGTCGTTACGCTTCCCTCTCCTTCTCACTTACGGTATGTCTGTAAGTGAGACGGAGAACGAAACGCCCGTAACGATGGCCGAAACACGGATTTCGCTAAGGGAGTAGGCCCCCAGGTCCTTATCGGACGGCGAGTTACCCATTGCTCACCGTCCGCAAGCCCGCGCCTATGGTGGCCGGGAATTGGCTTGCGATTCCCGATGCCCAGGGAGTCTCCTGCGGCGGCGTGAGGACGCGAAATTGACCTCGCCCTCACGCGTTCCGCCTCCTCCTTCGAGAGCATTACTGTTTCGCAGAAGGAGGGGACGGCTTCCCACTCCCTCTCGCTCCGTACCATGGTCTGGACCAGGGCCGGACGCGAGAGATCATTGCCGCCAATCTTGTGAAGTAACCTCACCTCACGGTACAAAGCCTGCCGTTTACAAATAGAAAGATCATTGTCAATTTATCGGCCGAATGCTCTACTGCTGGACATAGGGCTCCTCCAAACATTGCCACAACTGCATACATCCGTCAAAGTGTACTGATGACGGAATGAAGGTCATGGTAATAGGGAGATTTGTTAGCAATTGACGATAATAAAGAATATCTGATTGTCTGCGAAAAAAGAACTTAGCCTAAGTATTTATTTAAATACAAATTAAAATACTTAAAATTGATTGTTACAGAACATGCATCGTGGTTTTACCTCGTAATCAACAACAAAGACATAGTTTTGAATCCACAGTACCAACATATTGATGTCTATGGTACACGTTTCACCGAAGCAGACGGAGAAAAACTATTCGAAGCGATGGAATCTTTTAATGATTATCCTAATGGTATACTCACTTATTATTATATGTATTATGTTCATAATAAACGTCATAAGCTATATTTTGTACAGACAAGGAAATTAATTGTTTATCGAATTGGCACAAACATGGATTTGTTGTGGTATAGCCCAATTTTGAATAAGCGGACAATTTAAATTACTCTCAATATAAATAGATGATTACAACCTATTCAGCATTTCAGTATTTAAGTTTCCGATTTTTTCCTATAAGCTTAATTTCACTTTATTATTTTAGGAACAAAAACTGCTGCAGAAGTGAGCGGTTTGATATTACAAGCGTTGTGGACTCCTCTCTTAAGAAAACAAGGTACGGTACAACACTCATCCTACTATCCTACTAATATACATACATAATATATTATCATATATAATATATTATAATATATAATATAATTATATCATAATAATCCTACTAATATTATAAATGTGAAAGTTTGTATGTTTGGATGTTTTACTCAATCACGCAAAAATGGCTAAATGGATTTGGATGAAATTTGGCACACAGATAGTTTATAACCTTGGTTAACATAAAGGATACTTTTTATCCCGGTAGTATGTTTCCGCGGAATAATTTTCGACCTCCACGCGGGCGAAGCCGCGGGCGAAATCTAGTACAGCATAATTCTACACAAAGTGTAAAAAGTATGTAGGTACCTAATATCTGGGAAACACTAGACTCTTAAGGCGGCTTCCCACGCGTGTGCAATATTACGGACGCATGCGCACCAGCTCGCACGGCGGAGGGCCATGGATAGCCACGTACCGTGCACCAAGGCCTTCCAACGATGCGCGATATTGCGGACGCACGTGGATTCAGGTGTTGGTAGATCTCTCACCGAGCGAGACACCGAAGTCATCGACTGAACAGTTCTTTCGGCTCGCTTCGGAATACTTCGAATCGCATTATTCGCTCGTCCGACAATAGCTCTCGAGCACAAAACGTTATTGTAAACTTTTTAAAATTGTATTGTTTTTGAGTTGAAGAATGAAAATAAAAATAGTTTGGCACATTATTAAAAGGAACTGCATTGTTTAATTTTACCTGTTGTTTCATCTTGTCATAATACAATAAAACAGTAGTACTTAGTACTTTTTCGGTTGTTTGGACGAAATTACTTGCATGTCACTGCGTGCAAAATAGGTACCTATAGTGTATTTACTGTATTATCATAAGATTTATTAAGCGAGCCGAGCCGTCTCCTTCGACTTCGACGCACGTGCGGCATGAGTCAAATGAGCTAACAGTCGGTGTCTGATCGACTGTCGACAGATGGTATAATTTACGGACCGTTATTTGGTTAAAATTAAAACTCTTGTATCTTTACCAATAATGAAGCAAAGACTTCATAGCTTTGCATAGTAGACCCTCCCATATGAATGTCAGTATCAAAGGTACGTAAAATTAGTAGACATGCGTCAGATATATCGAAATGTATCTAAAATCCGATTTGAGTCACAAATCGTATCGCATGGAACGTCCGAACTAGACAAACCTATTTCATAAAACCTCGGCAAGAGTAGATTAGCGTAAGGAAGTATTTGTTTATGTTCGGATAGTTTTGATGGATTCACTTACAACCAAATTATAATATTCCTAGAGATGATCGAAACATCGAGCCAGAGGCGCCAGAGCCGCTCTAGAAATCAATTTCTAAAAAAAGATTTTGAAAACGGTTTCATAATCTGAAATCGAACGTTAAAATCCAAAAACGCCCATGTCAAAAAATTCAAATCTATTTATATCCCACATTGGGCAAAAAAATGAATGAAAAAAAAATTTTGTTTATAGGAACTGAGCATACCTCGTGTACCTTTGAAGTTTACCGACTCGCCGCGGATCGGGCGCACCGCCACAGACGCGTCTGCGCTACAATGCTCGTTACCCTTCCCATCGTGCCGTGTCCATGCGAGCTGGTATGCGTGCGTCCGCAATATAGCGCACCATGGGCAACAAACATTAGACTGTTGCGCGTAAAACGTAACTAACGCAAAAGACTGCTGACGTGTGTCACGTTAGAACATACATAGGATCATGAAAAACTTGCATTTGAAAAATAAATATAATGAGACTTTGACCAGTCAGTCCCAAGTTCCCACGTTGTACATAAATTGTAACGCAATGACGGAACGAATATTAATTTGTGACTTGATGTTGGGTCAATTTACACCCGTTATTCATTACCTACTGAAATTATAACCGAGTTGGCGAACAACGAACAGAGACTGAGAGTTGTTATCATTATCGCTTGATAACCTTACTGACGCGGGACGCCACTCACATTAAGAAGTTTATATAAAAATAATTTAATTAATAACATATTATACCTTAACTTTCAATTTGTTCTTTGCAGTAGGTAGTATATACGTATACAATACCACTGAGACTGCTGAAATTGTAACCAAGTCCCCGGCACAGAGACGAAGTATGAACTATGAAAAAAATGTTAAACATTTTCTATTAAACCATCTTAATTTTAACAAAATGAAACAACAGTATACAAGTTTCAAGAAAAATAAACATCATCACTTGTCTCATATGCAAAAGCTTGATCAGAACTATCGTAGAAGCCATGATGGAAATTTGAACAAGCGCCATCAAACGAGACAAAGAGCGCATATACCTTCGGAAGATTACAATCATTCTGAAAACTCTCAAGCTTCTGTAGAAAAAGATATGTTTCATAAGTTAAGAGACGCTTCCAGCTACAGCGATGAAGAAGACCACTTAAGAAATAATTTGTACGATGCATTAAGACATGGTAACAGGACATTCGTGTCGTTTAGAAAGTCAGATGGTGGTGTAAATAACAAACAAACACTCCTGGCTTTATCTAGTGAAACTGATGATGAATGGGTATTAAAAAAAAATATCTACAAAGTTTTTGAACAGAAAAAAAAATGCTTCATTAATTAAGAGAGATATGCCTTAAGTTGTAAGAGAGGAAAATAATAAATCAGTCTACATTATGTACATGAAGGTATCTAAAACAGTAATGTGGTAATTATTTTCAAACTTTTAGTTGTCTTGTGACCATTATGTTGGCTTGTTATATTGGTACAACTTCCTTTTGGACTATCGATTATCCAAAACGGTGAAAATTATGCATTTATGTTAAAGAGATGATCAGATAGGGTGTGTAAGCAATGAAATATTACGTTTGTAAACTGGTTTTGATAACAAAATGGTACTGGTACTGCTTGTTTTGTTTTCCGCCATTCACGGCGCATGCGAAAAAGGCTAACGGTCAAAAACAATCATCATCATCGTTTCAGCCGAAAGACGTCCACTGCTGGACATAGGCCTCCTCCAAATGGGGGGTTTGCCATAATCGCCACGCTTGGCAGGCGGGTTGGCGATCGCAGTATGGCGTTAAAATGCGTAGAGAACGGTGCTGCCCATTCTCTAGTGAGTAACTTAGTCCTTTTATGACACCAACGGGAAGAAATGGGATGGTACTAATCTTTACGTCCGGCACCACATGGAACCAACACTCAAAAACACTACTTTCCTTAAGAGCAGGTTTTCCGGGGGTTAAAACCCCTTTAGTGGCAGAATTGACAAAAATCTTGAATTAAGATTTTTGGTAAGCAGAATTGGCTAAAAATGGTCTTACTGTTTCGCTTATACTGTAGGTAAACATATTCTTTTGTTTTGGATGTTTCCCACGGCTCATGAAGATCCGTAAAAATTGACAGCTACATACCTACAAATGAAGTAACAATTACTATACTTTATTGTCAAGTGACGTACCTACTGCTACAGCTATAATTTATCGAATCTATTATTTTAGGACATCGACATTTTAGAATTGCATTTTATCGTATACAGTAGTAATTTTTTTTTGTATTCAAAACTGAAAGTTGGTCACACAGAGCCAGTACGATAAAATCTCGGATTCAACGTCGGTTGTACTAACACGGCTAAATGTATTGAACACGTAAAAAATCGCACTTTTGTTTGAAACAGCATTTTTTTTTTTAGTTGTTTGAAATATTAATATACAACCGACAACCGGACACAATAGGTGTTCATGTGTTTATTAATGTAGGATATGATAGTAACAAAGAAAGTTCCATGGAGAGCGAATATGGTAAGATCGATGAACCTAATTAAAAACTTAGAAAAACGTGTTTTATTATAACTTCTTCATAAACGACGATAAAATAATATATACGACTCATTTGACTATAATTTTATCAAACTCAAACAAAAGAATGAATCAGAGACTCAAACTCAAAGCATTTATTTCAAATAAACCAATTACAGGTACTTTTAAATTGTCAAGAGGTCGGTCAGTCAGACATATGAAGCTAGTTGCCCATTTCAACGCGTAGTCTATTCCTATAGAGAAGAACGGGCAAGAAACGGATACTCTTTTAAATCAGAATATTTTACAAAATATTGGTTACTTCATTCATATTTTAATTATATATGTGAGAACAATGTAGAAAGACGTGCACATTAAAAGCGTCCGTAATAAAAAACAAGCACAATTCAAAAATTAAAATAAGCCGTGGCAGCTAAGAGATGACCAGTCCCCACTGACGGCGCCCGTTCATGAACATGACGCATGGATCAGCACCATTTAGCTCAACCATTTTGAAGGGAACTTAATGATCCAACACACACGCCACTACCAGCGAGACATTTGAGTGGTGAGCATGACATACTCTCAGCCGCCAGGGCACATTCAAGTCAATCAAAGACGTACCCAGTAAATGGTAGTTGTAAAGTAGGTATATATATAGTGCTCACACATGTGCTATGCAATTATAAAATACTAAACTACTACTAACTTGCTGCGTGAGGCGCCGCTGACGAGCGCGCTCCGCACTCTCAACCTCATTGCTGATGACATAGACATATTTTGTTGCGCTCTGGGTGAATTTGAAAGAATAGCTTCCTATAGAATTTGTTATGGTATAAGCAGTAGAATTTGTAAATTTTAAGGGTACTACAATATCGCATTGGGTCTAGCCTGTAAGGATATTGCAACTACGAATGTATTCGATCTGACCTGCGGGGCATTGACTGGGACGACATAATATTGAAAGGCACTGTTGAGGAAGCTGTAGAGAATTTTTATTCAACGTTTTTCGATATCAGAGATAAGCACGTTCCTCAGCGTTTGTGTAAACTCTTTAAGTATCCATCTTGGTATAACTCGGCGCTCATTAAGATACTTAAAGAAAAATTCAAATACTATAGGAAATTTAAAGTCTACAGTAATATTTCTGATCGCTTATCATATCAATTACTTCGCGACAGAGCCAATGATGTTGAGCAGCTTTGTTATAAGTCTTACATGACTAAAATTGAGTCCTCAATAGGTACTAACCCAAAGCTGTTCTGGTCATATGTGAAAAGTAAACGCGTAATTTCCCATCGAGTATGTCATATGGTGAAAATAAAAGTGACTCAGGGGGGGAATTTGTGAGCTTTTTTCTGATTACTTTCGCACAACCTTTCTGGATGCTTCCTCTGCAAGTCACAACTGTGGTTCGACCAGCTGTGTTTCCAACTGTGATTTGAGTACAATTGAAATTGACGTAGTGGTTGTTCATAGACATTTGAAATCCCTTGACTTAACCAAATCTGCCGGCCCCGATGCCCTACCTGCTGTGTTCATAGTTAAGTGCGCTGAGGAACTAGCTCTACCTGTATCACTTTTGTTTCAAAGGTCATTATCTGCCGGTATTGTGCCTTCTCTATGGAAATCTGCTTTCATATCGCCCATCCATAAGAAGGGTGCTAAAGACAAAATTGAAAATTATAGGCCAATTTCAAAACTCTGCCTGCTAGCCAAAGTATTGGAACGCATAGTCTATAATCAGTTGTATAGCAGCGTGGTTTCTAGCTTGAGTCCTCATCAACACGGATTTCTGAAGGGGAGGTCTACAGTCTCTAACCTGGTTCTTTTCACAGATTATATTACTGAGCACATGGATAATGGGTCGCAGGTGGACGCTATTTATACTGATTATAGCAAGGCTTTCTATAGAATCGACCATGACATTCTTCTGAGGAAACTTTTCGACTTGGGCATTAATGGAGACCTATTCAGATGGTTTTCGTCTTATGTGCTAAATCGGACACAAGCAGTGGTCCTTAGTGGCTTTATGTCCTCCTGGTCAATCATCCCTTCTGGTGTACCACAGGGCTCCCTACTGGGGCCGTTATTATTTGTACTCTTCATTAATGATATCGGCGAGTGTATCAAACATTCTAAATACCTAATGTTTGCGGATGACATGAAAATTTATACATCAGTTAAGAGTTTGAATGACGCTAGACTTTTACAGGCGGACATATCTAGACTGGTAAGCTATTGTAGAATAAATAAATTAGATCTTAACATATCGAAATGCTTAGTTATCACCTTTACCCGGAAGAAGCTATCAATCATATTTGACTACTCAATTGCAGATCAGCCTTTATCTCGAACTCATGTCACCAGAGATCTTGGTATCCTGCTTGATAGTAAGCTCACCTTCGAGGTCATGTCGACCATATCGCCAAAAAAGCATCCAAAGCCCTGGGATTCATTATCCGTAATGCCAGTTCGTTCAATAAAATGAAAACATTGAAAATTTTGTATTGTGCCTATGTCCGCAGTCATCTCGAATATGGGAGTCAAATTTGGAATCCAAATTATGCAGTGCATTCAGACAGATTGGAACGAATACAACGGAAATTCACGAGATACTTAGGCTACAAATTCAAAATCCATCATCTGAGTTACAATGAACGATGCGCTCGATTCCACTTACTCCCGCTCGTAGCTCGGAGAAACATATCTGACTTACGGTTCCTAGTGAAAATAGCACAATCAAGGATTGAATGTCCTGAACTTCTTTCTAAGCTGTCTCTGAATGTTCCACCTCGTCATTCTCGTTTGAGAAATCTCCTTCATGCTCCTTACGCTCGCACAGTTTACCGTACTAATTCTTATATAATTCGCTCAGTCAATGTATTTAACGAAATTATTAAGAATAAACACCCCTCAATCGATTTGTTTGCAAGCAGCTTAGCATCCATTTCTACTATTTTATCTAAACACTATATTAATGTTGCTGATGTATTGTAATAGCGGTTGCGCATGCATCTTTGCCTATCCAGTACTTACTTAATTTAATAGTTAGTTTTAAAAGTATACTTAGTGTTAGTGTTATATACATAGTGTTATAGTTTTTGAATTGGTATTCAATTTGAACATTTGTACAACAATAGTCTATTGCTAACTGTGGAGGCTTGTAAATGGCTTGTCGTCAATTACCTCACTGTTACTTTTGTATTGATAGCTGTAAGCCACCCAAATACAATAAAATAAAATAAAATTTGTATGTTTGGAGTGAATAAATAAATAAATAAATAAAAGACTGAATTTATACAATCTAATGATAGTTTTACAATCTTCAGCAGCTCCAACAATATTTTTGAATGCTAATCAATTAGTTTATGCGACCTTGTGGAGCTGGACCAGCGTTGAGCCAAGCATTTTTGTCATCGATATAATCCCCCAACTTTTAATATGGTTAGCTGCATAGTGTGCGTTTTATACAAGATTTAAATTTCGTTTCATTCAGTTGGAGTATGTGGGGAGGTATTTTATTGTAACATTTCAAACAGTACCCCATGAAGGATGAGTCTACTTTAGCCAGTCTGAAACCCGGTTGAATTAATTGGTCCCTATTTCCAGTCCTATAATTGTGTCTATCACCTCTTTTACTGAAACGGCTTAGATTTTTCCTAACGTACATGATGTTTTCATAGACATATTGACAAGGTACCGTTATGATATTAATATCTTTAAACAGTTCCCTTAGAGAATCACGTCTGCGAAGGCCATATATTGCTCTGATGGCTATTTTCTGCAGAATAAAAATAGACTCGATATCTGCAGCCCGTCTCCATAGTAAAATACCGTAATACCTCCTACAAACTATGCCGGCGGCATGGCTTTTGCCGCGCGGCACGTACCCCCGACTTTACCGTTTTTCTTTCACGTACCCCCGACCGGCGGCCATGCCGCTGGCATAGTGTGTAGGCGCTATAAGACATGATACATTGAAAAAAATATTATGAATTAAAACTATAATATAATTACGAGAATTTTTTTCTGAGCTATCGAAATTTCATATCTAATGTGTTCTACTTATATTTTTTTTTTTTTAACAACGGCAGAGAGAGCGTATTTTTAAAAAAATTGACACACGGCCACTCTCGATGACGTCCCACAGGACTCTGAGCCAGTGAGCCCGAGCCGATTTAGCCTGATTTACTATTTTTGGGTTTATAAAAAAAAACTAGTAAACTCTAAAATCCAACCTTTAAATTCACTCTAAAATACGATTACCTACCTCATCGTACATGCAATTTCATATTTCATATTATTTTGTGCTGTAATTAGGAAATGAGACGAAAAATGGTTTTGAAATCGACCCAGTTTCGAGTTTTTTTTTTGGTCAAGATAATTACAATTTATCGTGTTTTGAACCTTTAATTTCCCTCAAACAAGGATGTATCTATGACATATAATTTTTTCAGGACTTATATACACTAATTTGACTAAATTCATTCTAACTGCTCCTACACACTATGCCGGCGGCATGGCCGCTGGCACTGCCGCCGGGCAAGCCGCGGCGCGCCCGGCAAGCCGCGGCGCGCCCGGCTTTGCCGCACAAAGGATCGCAAAGGAAATGAAGGCACAAAAGCCAGAGGTACGGGTCTCGCGGCAAACGCCGGCGGCAATGCCGCCGGCATAGTGTGTAGAAGGTATTAGATAGGCAAATTCGGATAACCCCCCGTTAAAATATCTGTTATCGATTTCGATGAATCAACACGGCGGCGCGGCGGCGGCGCGGCGGCGTAGTTTTCTAGTTTGTTATTTCAACATAATTAAAATAGGTACTGAAAATATATATTTTATGGATTTCAATATATTTTTTTAGCTGTAAGACTTACTTCATTCGTTGATATATTTTGCAATTGGCAGTGTAAGTTAAAAATAAATGTTTGTTTCATTTATAAATTTTGTTTTATTTTTAAGCGTATCGGTAAGCCGAGGTAAGTAAATTTGTATCATCTCAAATGCACTAGTAAAGCAAAGAATCAAGCAGCCAGTAACAGTTCGCCAGTAGAAAAACCTCTTCTCATAATTATAGAGAAAGCTTTAGCATTCATAACCACGGTTGGTACTGTAGACTACGGACGCGAGTCTACGGTACCGGGACGAATAAAACACTTCCATATGCATAGGATAATATTATCTCTATAATTGGAGCTACGCTAGCTACCCCCCACCCCCCTCCTGATAGCCCGGAGGACTGACTCTCTCCTGTCTTATCCTATTCTAAATATAAAACCAATATTTGTTTCGTATGTGTGCCATTATCTTAACCCGCAGAGGTTGCATGCTATAAGCTTGTTGGATTACAGCCTCTACAGTACCTACATGCGTGTTGGCAATTTAATAAAGTAATCTAAAGGCGTGTCCAAACATTGAGCGGCAATCGTGCGCGTGTTTGGACGGCTGCCGCGTGCGAACACTTCTATGCCTGCCGCGCACAAACATTTTTAAGAAACATTTTTCACTAATTGTGTCTTAACGTATTTCTGCGGACGTATTAAAGGCTAGGCTGATTGATATTGCCAACTGATGTGCGCGGCAGGTCTCGGATGCCGCGCAGTACTGCCACGTAAACATTCGTCGGTTTGGTCGTAACTAGAGCGCGGCAGAATTGTGTCCTGCAAAAGCCGCGTGTTGCTGCCGCGCTCTTGTTTGGTCGTAACTAGAGCGCGGCAGAATTGTGTCAAGGCTAGGCTGATTGATATTGCCAACTGATGTGCGCGGCAGGTCTCGGATGCCGCGCAGTACTGCCACGTAAACATTCGTCGGTTTGGTCGTAACTAAGCGGCAGAATTGTGTCCTGCAAAAGCCGCGTGTTGCTGCCGCGCTCTTGTTTGGTCGTAACTAGAGCGCGGCAGAATTGTGTCCTGCAAACGCCGCGTGTTGCTGCCGTGCTCTTGTTTGGTCGTAACTAGAGCGCGGCAGAAATGTGTCCTACAAACGCCGCGTGTTCCTGCCGCGCTCTTGTTTGGTCGTAACTAGAGCGCGGCAGAAATGTGTCCTGCAAACGCCGCGTGTTGCTGCCGCGCTCTTGTTTGGTCGTAACTAGAGCGCGGCAGAAATGTGTCCTACAAACGCCGCGTGTTGCTGCCGCGCTCTTGTTTGGTCGTAACTAGAGCGTGGCAGAAATGTGTCCTACAAACGCCGCGTGTTGCTGCCGTGCTCTTGTTTGGTCGTAACTAGAGCGCGGCAGAAATGTGTCCTGCAAACGCCGCGTGTTGCTGCCGCGCTCTTGTTTGGACACACCTTAAGGGTTGTGTCTTCTCCAGATATACCCACGCGGACAGGAAAAAAATACACCCGTAGATATAAAACATAGTCGAATTATTTGTTATTACCTATCAGATTCAAGCGAAAATTGTAATAATTTCTTTTACATAATCAAATGTAGATAACCGTCAAGCCCATTGTACTTTCAGCTACAGAAAATAAAAATGTGGTGTTAAAAGATAAGCTTGCAAGGTCATTAACACACGTTCGTGAAATGTTGGTTGACATGGAACACAAAATAGAACGGGAAAGGAACATGCTGGCACAGATTAATAACAATTTGACTCAAAAAGGAGGAGAAGGAGTAGTTGACTACGATAGCTTGATAAACATTTGGAAGGTGGACAACAAAACTGGAGACCAGCCGGGTGGTGCAGGTCATATGAGAATTACAATCAAATTTTTGTTAAATAGCTCACTAATGAGATAGTAAAAATCATTATGGATGGTTTCGACTCTTCGCATACAAACTGTGCTCCTTCATCCGTGCGTCTGTCGTGGTGACTATTTTTATGCAAACACAAAAGAGATACGCGGAGCACAGTTGGTGCGCAAACATAATGACTTTAACCTTTAGTACCTATTTGATTTGAACTCATTTTGCATCCATGGTAGATAAAATATGGAACTTTGGGTAAATGCTTCTATTAATTTACCGAAAACCTTATAAATACAATACGAACCGTTACCGTTTTTTTTTTCTTCATGACGATTGTACATTACTTACAGCAGCAGCACCAGAATTCGTTCCGATTAAAACTACTCCCTCATTGTTTCCAAGACCTACGAATTTTTTAACACTTCCACCAAACAGTAAGTGCCTTACACATTAAATGCGTTTCAAAAATTCACTGCGAGGATTTGAGAAGCAATACCATCGCTTGGCGTATAAGTATTATATTTTGAGGAGCTCGTACAAACGCGTGACAACAGACCTGCAAGATTAGGCTATGCTTGCCGCGGTCAGGCCAAAGATGGGTGACCGGTGTCTTAAATTACCTATTACTAAGACTACGCCCGCCATCTGACTATCTGAACGTGTCTTTTAAACCAATTATACAATTAACTTTTCCCTGAATACGTTACTATATGACCTATATCATGGCCTTTAAAAAAACATACAAAATTTTTGGTGGTGGTAAATATATAATTCCAACTTATTAAGCAAATAATAAATATTATACCTTCATCTAATGGGCAATTTTTTTCAACAGTCAAGGTAGGTACCTTCATAGGAAATTTAGAGAAGAATATGTTATTGAACCGCCACGGTTATTTCACTGCCTTCGCAGAACGATTCACGGAGTTGGTATATACAAAGAATGGGACTGAGGGATATCTTGTGGCGCATCAATTGGCGGTGTTAACGCACAAGTAAGTGAGACTTTACTCTTGACCTTACACTCTAATTGCGTAACACACTTTCAAAGAAAATGCGATCAATTGCCATTTTATGTGTGTTAAGGGGAGTGAGGAGAACCGAGCATTACAGTGTCTATCATACTTTGATACAACGTAATGCTCAAAATCGAATCTGAAATGTTAAATTACTAGTGAATGGTCGTCAGTCTGGGAGGCAGTATTGGTAACATAATGCTCCTAATCGAATTTGAAATGTTACATTACAAGCGAATGCTCTCGGTGACGGAGCACCTTTACGCAATTACGCTGTTGTTCAGCCTTAGTACAGATATTGCAATTCACGAGTGCGCGTGGCCTTTAGTTGTGGTAGAGACGTACACTGCTGCAAGGATCTTTCGCGCTGTCCTATAGTCATCGCTCGCGCGATAATGCGTGCGTCCGATGCGTTCAAACATATTGATATCTACTGAATGTCCTAATAGACGGTCGCACGATCATGCGATTTATTCTTTCTTTCATCGCACGACAATAGGACGGCGCCTTTGGTGCTCGAATGACGTTTTGTGAAACGTATTGAAAAAACAAAATGGCGGCGTTAGTTTCGATTTTGGCCACGGGCCAAAATATTTTTGTATAGTATACGAGTATCATGCTAATGTGTGTGTACAGTAGCACCGGATACGGAAACAAATGAACAGTGTGAGCTCGCGCTCGCTTGGTACTATCGGGTCCATCAGGCCGCATTCAAACCAAAAGTGATCGTCATGCAAGTACGCGGTCATCGGGCTCTTATAAAAGAATACAAGCCTTGCTTTCGATGGGATTTTGACTAACTCGACGAACTTCAAAATAGGGGATGAAAGTGTGTATGACTTTCATCCCCTATTTAACCCATTAGAATGGAGGTGGGATAATTTTTCAAAAATAATACCTTAGTGCTCACGGGTTATTCCACTAATCCCCATTGACAATCCCCATTGGTGGGGATTGGGGGACTTAAAGTTCACAAATCCAAATCGACTTCAAAATGAAATACAAACAACATAATTATTATATAAGAATCACGAAGTTTTTATTTCTTACGGAGGTCAGGACCTATTGTTTATTTTTATAATCAAACAAATTAAAGTAATGGCGCAATAAAAGTAAGGCTAAATTAATAGTGTAAAATATTAGACGTAAAGTGGAGTTAAGTAAGTTTTTTTTTTCTCGTTTATCCCATTGTGTGGGGTGTCGTTCGAAAGGTCGTTCAAAAATATAGTGGGTGTGTCAAAATCATTCAGGAATCCGTTTGCGAAATATTAAGCTTTAAAGTGCTAATTTTGCCTGCCGCCTAAATGGTGGTACTTGGATTTGTGAAAAAAATTACAGCAGTAGTTACACAAAACGAAGTTAAAAGGAAAACTATCAAAACTAATTGTCTACATTTCTTTCTCATTTCTCCTTTCGCAGGTCTGCTGGAAGAAATTTCTTAAGAAATAAGCAGTACCTTTGTACTCATAATTATGTGTATGTCGTATTTGTATCAATTTTACTGTGTGTACATAAATAATAATAAAACTAAGTAGGCTTTACAGGTTAACGAGTGATAATCGACCAACTTAAATTTGCAGTATGAAAAACATGATCTCCCATATTCCTTATGGGAGATCATGTTTTTCAACTACAATGTTAAATTTGTTTTTGGGATAAATTCATCCCCACTACGGAACCCTTCATTGTGCGTAGTCCGACACGCACTTGACCGGTTTTTTACGTCTGCCTTTTAACTCGATCACGCCTCTACCTCCGTTAAAAAGTAGTTACAGAAAACTAATCATTACTCACTTTTTTATTATTTACGTTGATGCTAAGTTTAAAGTTTCAGAACTGAAGGAGTGAGATTTTTAAACAAACTTTAATCCCCATTTTCACACCAACGTTTCCATAGTTTGATCCTCAGGTTATTTACACCAATATTCGATTAAATCGAAACCAGCAGTAAAATCATCCCCTAAAAAACTTGATTACCCCTTTTTATGTAGTTAAAGGTTGATTTTCGAAAAATCCAAAAACCTTAATCTATAATTTTTTGCCAAAATCGTAAATACCAGGTTTGAAGTTAATCTTAACGCGCGTTAAGATTCTTCCATACAAACTTGAAGACCCACTAAAACCCCAAAAAATAACTAATAATGTTAAACGTTGTGTCGTAGCTTTTTAAAGTTTTTCATATTCGTACCAAGACCAGTCATCTAGTTTTTCATAACGAAATCCCCCCTTTTCACCCCCTTAACGGTACAATTTCCAAATATTTTTCCTTAGCTCAGTATCGTTATATAACCCTTTTGTGACTGTTCCGTAATTCATATAATCAGGCCGAAGGTGGAAGCGACCTTCACCCGGAATCCTCAACTATCATGGCTATCGTATGTTGTTACTTTATTTTAGCTTTTTGCAAAAGCGTATAAAAAAATTAAGCTTCTCACATACGGTCCTTATAGTTGAGCATATTTATGTTACTAACCTAAAAAATTCCACATATTATTTTTTCAGTTAAAAATAAAAGCGTCTCTGGCAAAAAAAAATTGTCGTGGAGGCTTCAGCAGACCCTCTAGAACCCCCAAATAGCCTCACATTTTTTTTAACGTGACAGGACGTTTTTATACCCTACCCTTATTTTATATTGACATTGTTTCTTGTCCTCTAGCATTCCAAATCGGGACAAGGCAAAATACTTCATGGGAATTCATTAAAATTGGTGGGAGTCTGGAAAAAGCCCTACAGGGCCCAGCGGAAGGTGGAGCTCAGGCCTTTGCCCTAAGGGGGAAACCGACGTAAATATTAACATTAACAAAATGAGGAAAAACGAAAATTTTATCAGCCTAGGGTAATTTAGGAACAGTCACACAAGGGTTTCATAATTAACGAAAGTGAGCTTAGGAAAGCTATTTGGAAATTGCTAAGGGGGGTGAATAACTCTGCAACCAGCAGTAGGTCCGACTCCTCCTGCTGGAGTTGTACCACAGGTCCTGCTCTTGACCCGCGTCCATCGTACCTGTCGTCTGCCTTGTTGCCGACATTTCTCTAACATACGCTTCTAAATCCTCAATAAAATGTTCGTCTGAAAAACTGAGTGGCACAGGAGTCTTCCTCGTACCACTTTTACTTGTACTACGTCTGTGCTTGTTAATAGGTGTTGATGTTCTTATGTCTCCGTTACTAACAAATTCAGTTTCGTCTGTTATACTACCCATCAAAATAATGGGGAGGGATGGACGAAAGTCCAGTATGGGCGCAATAAAATAAAGAATAGGCGAGGTGTGGCGAAACCACTGAATCAGTTTAACTTTAGGGCAGCGCGGCGGATGGAACTGTATCCCTGTACGTATCTAGAGTGCACATAGAAACGAATTCGATAGATATTGTGGGGTTCATCAAACATAAGACTAACGTCGCGGGTGAAAATCATGAGTTCATTTTATTATGAAAGTGAGCACTAAGGAATTGTTATTGAAAATGTGTTTAGGTTAAATAGGAGATGAAAGTGTGTATGGAAGTTCGTAATTTGTACCGATGGGAAATCCCATCGAGAACATTTTCTTGTATTCATATTACTCGCGACGATCGCTTTTGCACCGATTTTAAAAGTCGATCATAATTATATTAGTTCGGTACCATGAGCTCCCATTATTTTAACGTTATCTATAGACACGTAGGAAGCGGAATGTTCAAAAGTCTGGGTGAGGATTTAATCAAAGGAATGGACGGGAAATTAACTTGGTTTGAAAGCCTGTCGCCTGAGCGACTCAAGAGTAAGTTGGATAGTTATATAATGTCATATTGATAAAAAAAAACACAACTGACTGACTGCCAAAAAAAAAGTAGAAAACAAGTCTAATAGTTAATTTGTACTTATAAAGCTAAAGGTCACTCATTTACTCGCTGACTAAAAAGATACCTAAATAAAACCGTCATTGTTGTCGGGGGACCAACGGTCCCCCGGCAGCAAGCTCGTCAAGCAAGGCAAGACAGTTGTGTTTTTTAATTATTTATTTTATACATTTTATTTATTTATTGACAAGAATAATTAATTTAAGTATTGTTTTTATTTTTATTTTTGTGATCAGAGTCATTTTTATTTCAAAACATTTCAGTGGCTTTAATTTTTAAGCACTAAAGGTGGTTTTATACTCTCTCGGCGATGCGAGACGAGGCGTGGATGGCGTGGGGATGAAATGTTTGTTTTGCATGTACACTCTACCTATGTAAAATGTATGCCAATAAATTATACAGGGCGTCCCACGGATATGCCACATAGAGGGAAAGTACCTTGAATATTTGTAGATTGAACATTTTACTGAAAGAAGACATTATTTGAATTTAAACTGCATTCTTATATATTTAAATAATTACATGGTTGAACCAGAAATCGAACCCGTTACACGAGAAAAATAATCAACCTGTAGCTTTATCATACCGATCGAAAGGATTCATCATAAGGATTATTTTTTGCTAAATAACATAGTGTCACAAATAAAAGGAAGACCATGAATTTTAAAAAATTTAATACAAAATTAATCAATTTATCAAATGCTCAAAATTAGTCCCTTCCTGTTGAATACAAAGTCGTACTCTTTTGATTATTTCACTCCCTGTCGATTTTTTGATCTTGTTGTGGTGGATATTTAGAATAATACGTCTAAGTTCTGCTTGTAGCTCGTGGACAGTTTCATACTGGTTCTTGTAAACTAAATTTTTTACATAACCCCATAAAAAAAAATCTAACGGGGTTAGATCTGGGGATCTCGGCGGTACAATTTTCTGAACCAAATTTCACATCAAATGTTAAAATTCATGGTCTTCCTTGTATTTGTGTCACTAGTGCAACTGCATGCAGTAATATGATGAAGCCTTTCGATCGGTATGATATAGCTACAGGGAGATTATTTTTCTCATGTAACGGGTTCGATTCCCGGTTCAACCATGTAATTATTTAAATATCTATGAATGCAGTTTAAATTGTTTTTTTTTTTTTCAAATAATGTCTTCTTTCAGTAAAATGTTCCATCTACAATATTCGAGGTACTTTCCCTCCATGTGGCATATCCGTGGGATGCCCAGTATAGTTGTGGAATGTGCAGACTCGTATAAGGCTTATAAGACCTTCAATTGGATACCCATATTGTAATAAACGGTTATTTTTTTCACTCGGGATGAAGTTAGGATTCTAACGATACCCCATACATCCAAATCTGTTCAGGCATTGATAAGATATGGTGGAACAAAGAAACTCACATACTTACATACATGAACACTGAAAACATTACACTCCTTTTTGGGCAGTCGTGTGAATAGTAAAGTAAACTTACTTTACGGCACTGTAGGTACCTTCCTGCCGCCTATGAATACAATAGTTATTTATGCTATAAGTGCGGAAGGTAGGTGATTTCCGATGAGCCGCATTTTATTCACGAGCGAGCGTAGCGAGCGAGTGTATAAGTCGACACGAGTCGGAAAGTCGTCGTCGAAGTAGAAGTCGAAGTCGAAGTCGAAGTCGATGTCGAAGTCGAAGTCATGAATGTTGTTTTTATCATTTATACGTCGTAATATATACGAGTAGATGGTAGGTAGTCGCCTATGATGTGTACATCATATGCGACTACCGTAAGGCTCGCTCGTTTTTTTTTAATTTCCTCGCACAATGCATAGTAAAACGTTGTATGATACACGTGCGTAAGATGATTACCGACTCGTGTCGACTTATACATTCATCGGAAATCACCTACCTTCCGCACTTATAGCATAAATAACTATAGTATCATCATGTTATCAGCCGAATGCGCCACCGATGGACATAGGGCTCCCCCTTCCATTGCCATAGCTACCTGCCGGTATTGCCGGTCTGCATGCATCCGTCAAGGTGGACTGATCGTCCAGTGAATGTCTTGAGACATGTTTTTTTATTATCATGCCTGAATGGGCCTGTCTTGACTTCGATCTGGCTTGATGGAATGGGATGGTTTAGATCTACGATGGAACGAGCGTCCCCAGAAGATGCCTGATCACTCGTCCTTATTTTTTGCTCTTGTATCCTTTAGCTACTTAAACATACAATGTCAAATTTTGTCTAAAAAAGATGTACCTCACTTAATGCTCAGTCTAAGTAAATTCATATTAATATGGTTGGAATTGGTACAGATCAGGCAGGAGTGTTACACTTCATGCTCAAGGTCGTAGAAACCAGTATGTCTGCTGACTACAGAAATCTTTTGAAATTCTATGATAATATGTTCACGAAAGAAGAGGGACAAGAACTGTTCGAATCGCTGGAACTTTTTTATTTATTTCCTGAAGGTAGGTAAACACGCTTTATTGTATAGCATTATTTAATGTCAAAGCAAGACTACACTATAATGTATTATATAAAATAACATGATAAGTTGGTATTCGAAGAACCAAGTTTCTATGTGAGTCAAACGCCCGCACCACAGCTCTCAAATTATGAACACTATAGAAACGAATACTTTTAAGTTTTAAGCATGTCATATTTCACATCAATTGTACTATAAACGCCCAATCTTACCTGCACAAATTCCGATGTACCTATATACTGTGCAAGCGCCTAGCACAATCGCCAATTTGCTCAAAATGAAGTTCCACAAGCAAGCATGTAGGGTACGTACTGCGTAACTGAATAATGCGCAAACTGTTTACTGTCGCGTGGGTGCCACATGATGACACATGCGTCCTTTGCGCAAAGAAGTCGCTGCGTGTAGGCAAGCCTTTAAACTCAGGTCTAAGGAAAATGTGGTCATTACTTTTGTGCCACCCTATATTAATTGAAATCTTCCAATTTCTCTTTAGCTTAATACATTTTTTTTTTCAGGAATGTCAACTATTGAATTAATAACAGAAAGAATATTTAACGCGATGTTTGCTCCATACTTTAAATCAGAAGACACAAGAAAACAAAAAAGGCTCATTCAGTATATTCTCATGGCAGTGCATGACGCCGATCCGCATTTTCGAGCACAGACAATGCCATTGCTCAAGAACAGTGACACCGAAGCGATTCACTCAATAAAAGGTAATCTAAAGCCCGTAGTACAAGTTGGGCGAGCCTGTCGCTCGGCCAACGTATACAAAGCCTTTTTGCGTAATTTGCCGATTGATTTGCGTGTATTTTGCGTTGGTCGAGCCCGCTCGGCACTCACCCAACGTGTACTGGGCTTATCGCTTATTTCAATCCATAATTATCTTCCTAGCCTGTTTCCAACTACGTGATTGACGGCTTTCAGCTGAAAGCCCCCCAATACGTTGGGTGAGCCCAACGCAAAATAACGCAAATCAAACGGCAAATCACCCAAAAACGCCCAATATACGTTGGCCGAGCGACAGGCTCGCCTAACGTGTACTGGGGGCTTAGAGTTTACAACACTAGAGTAGCCTTAAGCACAATATTCCGAACAAAAAAGTCTGTCACTTTTAGCGGGGGAAAACTCCCTCGCCCGGAAAGAGAAGTCTGTAGGAACCATTAATTGTTATTTTATCGATATCGATATTCATTCGGAATATTGCTTGAATCCATGAAATAAAACAGCTGTTGCCTAAAATAGTTACATTTTAATAAGAAGATAAAATAACTACAATTAAATAAAAGTAACTAAATTTGTAATAAGTAAGTAACCTCAATAATAAATTACTTAGGTCAAGATCAAAAAAATTAATATATATGTCACCGCGAAAGCGTCTACCTGTACAGATTATAACATAATCTTATACGTAACTATTTATTATAATTGTTATTCACCATAAAGTACTATACTGTTACAAACATTTGTGTGCACCTGTGAATGCTTAGAGGATATAACACTGGAGAAGCCATAAGCACAATATTCCGAACAAAACAGTCTGTCACTTTTTGCGGGGGACGCGGTAGCGGAAAGAGAAGTCCGTATCATTAATTTTTATTTTATCGATATCGATATTCATTCGGAATTTTGCTTGAATCCATGAAATAAAACAGCTGTTGCCTAAAATAGTTACATTTTAATAAGAAGATAAAATAACTACAATTAAATAAAAGTAACTAAATTTGTAATAAGTAAGTAACCTCAATAATAAATTACTTAGGTCAAGATCAAAAAAAATAATATATATGTCACCGCGAAAGCGTCTACCTGTACAGATTATAACATAATCTTATACGTAACTATTTATTATAATTGTTATTCACCATAAAGTACTATACTGTTACAAACATTTGTGTGCACCTGTGAATGCTTAGAGTATATAACACTGGAGAAGCCATAAGCACAATATTCCGAACAAAACAGTCTGTCACTTTTTGCGGGGGACGCGGTAGCGGAAAGAGAAGTCCGTATCATTAATTTTTATTTTATCGATATCGATATTCATTCGGAATTTTGCTTGAATCCATGATATAAAACAGCTGTTGCATAAAATTGTTACATTTTAATAAGAAGATAAAATAACTTCAATTAAATAAAAGTAACAAAATTTGTAATAAGTAACTAATCTCAATAAAAAATTAGGTCAAGTTAAATTTTTTTTTTATATACAACTTCACTGGAACACCACTTCAATGGACATAAACAAATTATAAAACATTGAACATTAAAAAAAAATATTAACAAAAATAATTACTAAGTAATTTTTACTAGGAAATTATCGACATGTCAATTTTTCAAACATGACCTCAACACTACGGTAGTCTCGTTAACATTTTTACTAGAGGACATAATCGCATGTCAAGTGCGTGTAAGTTTTGCTGATTTTCGTAATGCAATAGAAAAGTATTTTGATCTTTACGAACATAAAAACGAGATGTAGTGAGACTCGGTGACGTCACAGAAGCAACGTGAGTAAAATACTCGATTCATGCTACGTTTTATATTGAATCATGGTTGAATCGAATGAAAAATCGAATTGTATTATGAGGTTAGGATTTTAAATTTCAATAAAAACATGACAAAATCTTAGAAAAAAAAATGCATATGGAAAGTTATTCAGTTCTTTATGTAAATTTGACGTATTTGAACGCTTTTTACACCATTTAACGGCATTTTCACGGAGCTCTGCGCGCCTTTAAAACGATTTACGAAGTGCGTTAGAATCGATTTGAAAGTAGTTTTTATGAACGTACTAGAACATTTGTTCTTGTACTTTTACAGAGGGGAAGTGTTCGTAAGGCTTCTCCAGTGTTATATACTCTAAGTGTGAATGCTATCAGTTCAGACACCATCTATTGTCCAGCTGCGGCTCGAAGAGAATTAACTATTAAACTAATTTCGATGTTGGAACTAAAACTAAAGTTAAAATTAAAAGAGAACATATAATTAATGATTTTTGGGTTTTTAGTCATATTGCAAGTGGTCATTTGACAGTATTTTTTTTATGACAAAGCGCTATCTAATGCCACGAAGATGGCGCGATTTGCGAATATTATGATCACTAACTGAATGTAATAATTTAATACGAGAACTAAATAAGTTTCAATAATAGAAAACCAACTATAAAGTAATAAGATTATTTTACTCTGCAATTTACGAGTACTAATGAATACCTGTTGTTTGATTAAATTTCTTGAATCACAAGAAGTGTTGTAATGTAATGAAGGTTTAGCTTTAATTCTGAATAACTGACTGGACTGGTGTAGCTGGTGAGATCACTAATACAAACTGGGATCGACTTACTAGCTCATCTTATGTAAACACTGCTTTAAACTACTTCAACGACATTATCTCACGCGCTGCTGACAAACACACAGAAAATGTTAAAATTAGTTGTAGAATGGCCAACATCCAACCCTGGGTCACTCCTGGTTTAATTAGATGCATGAGACAACGCGATAAACTTCATCTTGAATGCAAAGCCGACCCTGAAGATATCACAAAGCAACTAAAAAACACCAGATACAGAAACTTGGTCTACACACTTCTTCGGAAACTCAGAAACTTACATACCAGACAGGAAATTGAAGGGAACCAGAAAAACCCAAAAAAGCTCTGGACGGTTATAAAAGATATATATGGAACTAAAACTCGTCAAAATTCATCATCGCACCTAATTGCGTCCAGTATTTCCCCAACTTCAGCACTTGACAATTGCAATCGACACTTCGTATCTGTCGGGGAAAACCACGCAGCCAAGATCCTAGACAAACTTTCTACCACTCACCACTCACTAATAGAATCAAACATAGCCCCAAGCTCTATCTCATAATCTTTATATCTGCATCCGACCGACGAAGAAGAAATGTACAACATAATACGCAACTTGAAAATAGACAGCGCACCAGGGCCAGACCAATTAACCGTTCCATTACTAATAAATTCCCTAGAAAGTATAATCAAGCCACTTACGCACATCTTTAATTTAAGTTTAGAATCAGGTGTCTTTCCCGATTCCTGGAAAATTGCTGCAGTGTGGTATCTACAAAAGTGGTCCCAAAGACTTGCCGGAAAACTATAGACCTATCGCCCTGTTGAGTATAGTCTCTATTTTAGAAAAAATTGTAAACAAGAGATTGGTACATTTTGTAGAGAAGCACAACATTGTCTCAGATAGGCAGTTCGGATTTCGCCGGGGAAAATCCGCCGGAGACGCGGTGTCACTTTTTACAAATCAAGTCTCCCACCACATAGAAAATGGAGAATGCTGTGTTGGTGTCTTTCTTGATTTGGCAAAAACATTCGACACCGTGTCACCTGGACTGCTTTTGAAGAAACTCGATAAGAGGAAAACCTCTAGAATGGTTTTGCAGCTACTTAACATCGCGGTATTAATATTGTAAAATAGGCAGTCACCAAAGCAGGCCATTCCCTATCACGTTTGGCGTTCCGCAGGGCACTACACTCGGCCCAACGTTGTTTACGCTGTATATTAATGACGTAGTAAATCTCCCTCTTAGAAAAGCTACAGTGATATCCTACGCTGACGACACAGCCATCGTTTTCCACAACACGTCATGGGACCGATTGTATCAACTGGCGGAGCAAGGCCTCACTCAGATAGCGCAATCCCTAGACACTAACCTACTGACACTAAACGCTAGTAAAAGTAAATATTTTGCTTTCTCCAAAACAAGCTCCTCCAGCGCCTCTCAGACTAAGTCCTTAAAAAAACCACACCTGGTCACAGGAACACAATACTACCTCACACCTGACACACCATCCCCTGCACATGCATAATCCTTGAACGTACTGACACGATTAAATATCTCGGGGTAACCATAGACAACAACTTAACGTACAAAGCCCACATTTATGCACTTTCTTCCAGAGTACGAAAACTAATACACGTCTTGAAAAAACTCCACGACTGTACTCCTAACGATATTTTTGAGAATGGTCTACTTCGTACTCTGCCAGTCAATCATGCAGTACTGTATCTGCATTTGGGGACGTGCTGGTAAAAACACATTTATAACACTAGAGACAACGGGCACTGATCAAGTTTGCACTAAAAAAACCTTTCATATTCCCTACAAACCTTGTTTACCATGAGTTTCAAGTTCTCAGGGTACGAAAAATATTCGTACTCCAAGCTACGCTTAAATAATACGATACAATAAAAAAACATAATAAACAAGAGTGTCTTCAGAGTACCCATACCAAATGCCATTTACACATTTCGTTTTCTTGGCATTGAGAACTAGGTTATTTGTCGTAAACCAATCCGTCACCATTGAGAGTGCACTATTTACATCGTCAAAATCTTGTCTATTCCTGTCTACTTTAAAAATAATAGAGGTATCATCTGCAAACAGTACAACTTCACAGATATCCTTTAAATAGAATGGTAAGTCATTGATATATACTAAAAACAAGAATGGTCCCAGTATTGAACCTTGAGGTACACCTAACTGAACTGGTAGCCCGATATTTCACACCATTAACATCTACACATTTGGACCTATTATGTAAATAAGAATTTATAACGTTGAGAGCTTCGTTTTGCACGCCGTAATGAAGCAGTTTACGCAAAAGCGTGTCATGGTGCACGCAATCATAGGCTTTGGAGAGATCACATAAAACCCCAATAGCATTTTGCGAGTTTTCCCATGCGTTAAATATGTGTTTAAGCAGCGCAACACCCGCATCTGTAGTCGAACGACGTTTTGTAAAGCCATATTGTCCATTATGAAGGAGACTATTTAAATTCAAATGTCTTTGCAATTGCTTGAGTATTAACTTTTCAAATATTTTGCTAAATTCTGGTAAGACAGAAATAGGCCTGAAATTGCCAACGTCATTTTTATTACCTGATTTAAATAATGGTATGACTTTACTATTCTTCATAAGGTCAGGAAAAGTTCCTAAATCAACACATTTATTAAAAGTAACAGCTAGATAGGGAGCTACAATGTCTATTATATTACTTAAAAGTTTAATGGAAATGCCCCAGTAATCACCAGTGTTTTTAAACTTGAGTGTGTTAAAAACATTAACTACATCGCGAGGCGTTACATGTTCGAAGCTAAATAAGCGACTATTTTTAGACACACTACTAAGCAAAAGGTGTTCAGCTTTAGACGGGGATGAATTTAAGGAGCGAGTCGTAGTTACAGGTATGTTGGCAAAAATTAACTAATTTATAGTCGACCATAATCTCAAGTTCTTTATCTTGTTTAACCGACTTACCCGTTTCATTGTTAATAATTTCCCAAGTGGTTTTTACTTTATTATTGGATTTTTTAATTGTATCGCTTAAAAATTTAGATTTAGCAAAAACACTAACCTTTTTCAATCATTTTTGACATACTCTAGGAAAGGAGTATCAAACCTGTATTTTTTCAAACCATATAACTCTTATATTCTCGCTCTAATTTTATAAATTCCTGGAGTGGCCCATTGGTTAAAGCCAACCAACGTGCCATTAATTTGAATAGTTTTGATCTTGAAAGTAAATTGGTACTCTTTTTGCACAACATCAAAAAGGGCTCCATGGATTTCATTGGGATTCTCGTGTTCTACTATAGATGGTGTAATTCTATGAGCTATATTATTTTTAAACTTATTGCAATGACTAGCTGTATAAGGCCTGCATTCTATTTTATGCGGCTTTTTATGTAATGGCATGGGGAAGCTAGCTAATAAACCACAGTGGTCAGACGTTAAGTCACTTAACACTATTTTATTTTTGGCATCACAATCACTAAATATATTAACAAGACAAGTTGAAGAAGATGCCGTGATCCTAGTAGGTTCAAAAACAAGTTTATTAAATTATAAGATCTAAACAGATTAAGAAGTCTAATACTCAATGCAGTAACATCTAAAATATTAATATTAAAATCTCCACATAAAAGTATACTTTTCTTACTTGATTACCTATTCGAAACTAATAAAATCACTAGACCGGTCAATAAACGCAAATTATAACGTATCGCTTGAGTTCAACACATGACAACTCAATAGTGCGCTCGATGGAAAGATTAACTAAATCTAAACGTTCGTTGTTTACATTTCAACTTGCTTGAAACAAGAACTAAAGATCCACCGCGAATGGCGCTTTTCCTTACAAAAGCACTTTGTACAGTAAAATTATCATCATTGATAAACACTACTTCATGTTCTTTCAACCAGTGTTCAGTCAAACATAACACCTGAACATCATAGTTCTCTATAAACAAACTTAACTCTAGCTCTTTGCCGGACAGACCCTACATGTTTTGATGAACAACATTCAAAATATGCGGCTCACCCGTTGTCGCTCCTAATTGTTTAAACTATATGGCGTATCAAAAGTAGTGTTAGTACCACTACTAACAGTAATCGGTGGTACACTACAGGTACCAGTGTCACTGTGTATATTGTGTGCTAAGAGATTAACTATTTGTCTCTTACAACTAGGTGGCAAATACATTGTATAATTGGTCAGTTTGTAATCAGTAATAAATTGATGATTACAATATCGATATTCATTGTCATTGCAGGGGATTTCAATATCGACATTCTAAAAAGGAACCTTCAAACTATTCAATTTGAGTGCATTTTACTCAACTTTAATTTAAAGTGAATCAACCTTCACGCCTAAAAAGTAATACTTGTATTGATAATATTGCTTGTAACTCATCATAAAGACTGCAGGTGATCGCAGACTCTTCACTGGCTTTGAGAGTTTTATTGAGATTGATATCACTCTGATATGGTGAAGCATTAAGACAAGCTTGCCCATTACACTGGCCGCAAGCTAAAGAGCACTGCAACCCTGCTTTCCTGCATCCACATCGCGAACCACAACCATTCTTGCATTTGCAGACTATTGTGTGAAGCAACTCCTCCGGAGCTAGTGGATTCGTTGTCATAATAGGTTCCATTAATTCATCAAGCATTATCCAACCCCAATTCTGGGGTTCTAAATCATGCCCTAACCATGTCTGAACTTGATAATAAACACGGTTGAAATGTTGGTGAGTTGCTGCACTCGTTGGTGGAAGATTTCACAACTGCACAGGTCTATTCGAATAGATTTGCATAGCGAAACGCGCTCTGCCCTTTCGAAAATGGTTCAAAATATTAAAAAAATGTCTAAACAAAAGTTGTAGAATATTTAATCTTATAAAGTATTTATAATAAATACTAACTAGAAACTAGCATAAAACCCGTTATTTGCAATAAATGTCTAAAAAGTCTTTTTTTTTTACTTTTTTTACCTTAGAATATCTGTAGTCGCGGACACCCTACGTTAAGTAGGTTTGGAGACAAGTACTAGGGTGCCAAAATAAAGGTTTATACAAGTTTATAGCTGACTATCTCTCATTCCGAGGCGAAACCCCTAATATTCCTGGACTATACGGTAGTCTTGTTAACATTTTTACTAAAGGACATAATCGCATGTCAAGTGCGTGTACATTTTGCTGATTTGACGTATATTTTCGTAATGCAAAAGAAAAGTATTTTGATCTTTATGAACATAAAAACGAGGTATAACGAGATTCGGTGACGTCACAGAAGCAATGTGAGAAAAATATTCGATTCATGATACGTTTTATATTGAATCATGGTTGAATCGAATGAGAAATCGAAATGTATTATGAGGTTAGGATTTGAAATTTCAATAAAAAAATGACTAAATATTATTTAAAAAAAAATATATATGGAAGGTTATTCAGTTCTTTATGTAAGTTTGACGTATTTGAACGCTTTTTACAGAATTTAACAGCACAGCTAGGCATTTTCACGGAGCTCCGAGCGCCTTTAAAACGATTTACGAAGTGGGTTAGAATCAATTTGAAACTAGTTTTTATGAACGTGAAAAAAAAAAATGGCCAATAAAAGTGTTGGAATAGGCAGTTAGTGAAGTAGTTCATAAGTTAGGTTGGAATTGTGACCAACCACGCGCGAGCCGAATTAGTCGCAGTAATTAAGCCAGGGCACGCTGACCAAATGGGTTAGGTAAGGTTAAAACTGTGACCAACCGCTACTTCCAAGTTAGATTTCTCACCGACTAATTCCGATTTATCATTTATCCTATACTAATAAATGAGCAATATTTGTATATAACCTATACTATTAAATGAGCAATATTTGTATATAACCTATACTATTAAAATAGCAATATTTGTATATATATATATTTAATCACGTTCTCGAAAACGGCTCCAATGATTTCGATGAAAGTAGCAACATAGGGGTTTACGGGGGCGAAAAATCGATCGAGCTAGGTCTCATATTTGGGAGAATTTGTTTTCTCCGTATTTTCACCCGAGCAGAGCTCGGTCGCCTAAAGTTTAGAACAAGATGGCTACCTTGGAATAATGACATGGCAGCATGGAATTAGTATGAACTTTCCTATACTATTTTATGAGCATACTCTATTTTCACCAAAGCAGAGCTCGGTCACCCAGGTACTTATATGTATTTATAAATACTGAAATGGTTAACTGCCCGTTAACCATTTCAGTGTTTAATATTTATTTTATTACCTATTTCAATATTTATTATGACTCATTTTTGTTTAGTTTACGGCTCAGTTTTTACTGCTGAACTTGTAACCAAAACTACTCGTACAATAAACAACTGCCGCTTTAAATCAGTGCCATTTAAAAACAGTTAAACGCGTTGTTGCATAGTATTATCTTCGTGTTGTAAGCCAGTTTGCTACGCGTGTATGAAGCTACACCTCCGTAGATAACATCAGGCATTGACTGTGCACTGGCTGTGGTGCCTTTGGATTTGCAGACGTCTGTAGGTGGCGGTGACTACATACTCGTACATATGTACCATCTGATGGGCCACCCGCTTGTTTGCCACTCTATTGCATAAAATAAACTGTTTAATGACTAAGTACATGACGTAAAGTTTCTTCTTTTTCAGATCATAACCAGTCAGTCTTTCCAGAGAGACGAAGTATGAACTACAAAAAAATTGTTAAACATTTTTTAATAAAGCATCCTAAATTATTTAGAAAAATAAAACGACAATATAAACATGACAAGAAAAATGAACATCATCGCTTCTCTCACACGCGGAAGCGTCATAATAGCTATCGTAAAAGCCGTGGACATCAAAGACGTGAACGATTATACGACCGCGAGCAAACACGACAAAGGGCTTATACAGGAAGTAGTTATGATCCAGAAAATGAGGAAGTTGAAGCAGACTCCAGCGAAAGTGGTGCATATTATCGTGAAAATTCTAAAGCTTATCAACAAAAAAACATACACAAAATACAACGTGCACAAAAAACTGAAATACGACTTGATAAACTAAAACAACATACTCAAAAACAGCATAATGCAAAACAAAAACAATGGACTATTCTCAAAGCAGCAAGAGCATCTACAAAACCTTACCAGGATGGTCCACAATACTTAAAGCAGCTTGCAATTCGTTTCTTGAGAAATAACCAAAAAAGGCGAAACTTTTATAGAAACAGAAGATTCAATATTCCATCTTCGGAAGAAGAAATTTGCAATCATTCTCAAAATTTTCAAGATTCTATAGAAAATCACATTATGCTTAATAAGATAAGAGAAGCTTCCAGCTACAGCGATGAAGAAGACCACTTAAAAAATAATTTGTACGATGCATTAAGACATGGTAACAGGACATTCGTGTCGTTTAGAAAGTCAGATGGTGGTGTAAATAACAAACAAATACTCAGGGCTTTATCTAGCGAAACTGATGACGAATGGGTATTAAAAAACAATATCTACAAAGTTTTTGAACAGGCAAAAAAATAGTTGCTTTAAATATAAGAGATTGCCCGAAGTAATAATATAAAAAAAAATAAGTGCAGACATGAAGGAATTTATATTATCATGGTATCAGTATGTCCAACCACGAGTATCAATCAAGGCAAAAAAGTTATACGAGTACTGACGACAATTTTACGAGAAATAACAATTTTAAAAGTTATTAGACTTTAACTTTGTCCTTGAACACAAGACTAACAGACAGCCAATTAGGCGTTTTGGTCATTATACGCTTGATCTACGCCTGCTTGCAGCTGAATACGCGTCCATGAAGCTATGCCTTTGTAGCCAGTAGGCCTAACTAGCTGTCTTCCAATCATGTGTGGTCAAGGGCAAAGTTGAAATTGAGTTACTTTTAAAATCCATATGTATACAAACAAAGAAAGTAGGACAGTAAATAGTCGTCATTATTTACTTGTTTTTGGTAAATTTCCACCATGTATTTCTGTCACAGGGACCAGGTACTTGAACTAATACATTGAGCTCTAAGATCTGCTCAATTTATTTAATGTTCTTTTAAATAAAAATGCAATTCTTAAAATAATTATCGTCACGATACTGATGTACAATCAAAATGCAATTTAATAACTAATCATAATTTTCACCAGGCACATAACCTCTTTGCAATCGTTGATCTAGGGTTTGCTTAAATGTTTTGAATTAGCCCAACGTCCAAAATGTACAATTTAAATTCTTTGATCAATGATTTCGTTTAATTTTTGCATTGTACTGCACGGCCACACTGTGCAAAGATTTAAAAAAAATAGAGTTCGCCTTTGGACAGAGCATCCACATAGTCCATAATTTTTTCTCGGAGTAACCACAACGACGATGGACTTGGATGTCACCTGACGCCTTCACGCGTAATGAAATACTGTACGAGTACTAATACGACTACGTTTTATCATCTGACAGTCTTATTATAAAAAATATTTGCGTCATTAATAGACTTAAATACAGCTCAGACCACAGACCTATTTGAGCCAAATTGTTTACGAAACAAACCAAAATACTTTCCTAAGAAACACTTATTAACAATTCCGAACTTTACAACCTAGAATGATCATGAAACAAGAAACTTGATGAAATGTACGCAGAAGAACAATACATTGCAATAGTGACCGGAATAACCAATACTTGTAAAACCATAAAAGCAAACCCAGAAATAGAAATAAACTAACAGCTCATAGTATTGATTTGATAGAAAACGAACTAATAATAATAATAATACCCCAACAACTTGCTCTGAAATACAATCTTGTGGAATCGGAAGTACCGTACTATAGGTATGAGCCCGACCCAGTTCTCGAACATGACAATATCACGTTGTATTGGGATCGATCTATCATCACTGACAGGACTATTGTTGCCAATAAGCCAGACATAGTAGTGATAGATCGATTAGAGCGTCGCACAATGATTATTGATATAGCGGTCCCGCATGACGAGAACCTCGTGAAAGCTGAAAAAGATAAGCAGATTAAGTATCTTGACCTGGCTCGCGAGGTTGTCGACATGTGGGATGTGGATACAGCAGTCATTGTGCCGATAATCGTGACGGCCAATGGCATAATATCCAATAGCCTCGACCAACACCTGAGGAGGCTCTCGTTAGGCAGCTGGATCAAGGGCTTGATCCAGAAAGCGGTACTTCTGGACACGGCTCGCATTGTTAGGAGGTTCTTCTCTCTGGAGCCCTGACCGCCGGTAGCTTGGACCCCCGATACCGGTGGGCTACTATTTTTTTTATATTTTTAAATGTTTTTATATTTTTTTATTCTAATATTTAAAAATATAATTTATATGTATATATAGTTAAATAAAGGAAATAATAATATAATAATAACTTTATTTCAGACTAAGGTCCATATTTTTGTTAGTATTTTGGTTTTAGTAACAATGATGCTTAAAGTAGGTTAATATTGTTAGTTTACACGAACTAAATTCATTTATATAGACATATGACTGTCCCCACCCAGTGTCCCTGAAAGGGACAGTCCGGTCTGGCAGCGATCATTTTTAGAATGCTGTTGTCACTACCATGCAGGCGCTGTAGTAAGGAGGCCGCTTTCTTTCGCATGATGGCATGGAAACCATCTGTGCGAGCCTCCGCGAACATTCCCGAGGCGCTACAACGCCATGGCAGTCCCAACAGCATCCTAAAAGCATTATTAAATTGAACACGCAAGACGTTGTATGCTCGGCGCGTGTATAATACCCACAGGCCACTCGCGTAAAAGGACTGACAGAACGCCTTAAACAGGGTTACTTTGACGTCTGTAGTACAACGAGCGAACCTACGGGCAAGCATATTGCTCCTCACAGACAACGCCCTGCGCTCCCTCTCTATATCTACGTCATCTCTTAGGTCGCTCGTAACAATGTGGCCAAGGTACCTAAAACTATTAACAATTTTCAGTGCTACTCCGTCGAGACTTATGGGCGGAACACTGCGCGGCTGCTGCTTAGGTGCCTTAAATACAAGAAGCTCACTCTTCTTCGAGTTGTATATTAAGCCATGCTCCTCCGCATAGGTCTCGCAGGCAGCGGCGGGCCGTGGCCTCAAAATTAGGGCAAGCCAACAGATTTTTACGATTAATAAAAAAAACAGTGTGCGATTGACTGATTTTCATATGTTGTTCATGGTACAACATTATTATAATGTTGGTTAGAAAACCTGTATAAAATGCGAAGAGTTCTAAATAAGTATTATCAAGCATTAGTATGTAATTTTCATAAGCGCCATCTATATTAATGAATGCGCGTTAACACACCAGTTAGCCGAATCTTTTCACCTTATTTCATATTCACTTGTCACATACAAAAAAATTCAATCAAAAGCCACTAGATGGCTCCCAAATGATCGATTTGTTGTTCTATTGCCGTACGCATAATTTTATCAGTTTAATTTAAGTCTATTGAAAATGTTAACATGAGATACTCGTAATACCAAAATAACATTTTATAATATATCATAATGACAATAGCCAACTCTTATCTTTATTTCAAAACACCTAAGTATGAAGAATCTCTTCGATACGAAAATTATTGTGTTTTGTGATCTCAATGAGAACTTATTATAATAATAGGAATTATGGTTTGTTTTTCAGTGGTTAACCAAAACTACAAATGCCATGTATACAACACTCATTATGTGTTTTCATGGCACCAGCTACCTACCTAAAGTTGTCTAATTAACAATCGAATGCCAATTTCAATGTATTCTTCGACTGACAAAAATACTTGTTTTTATTTCCGAGAAACAGGTACAGTAATTTGAGGTTGGTTACGGTAAAGTAAAGAGTTACTTAATATCGAAAAACTCAAGTTACATACCTTTTCGAGCACAGTTTCCGAATTCCCATTTTCATGATAAAAATAACACTATAATCACTAACAAAAGCGCGGAATGAAATCGCCACAATAACTATCGAGATTATATTTGTCTGTAAAACTCAAAGTATTTACCTTTCCGAGTAAGGATTGCACACACTTTAGTTCTTCACAAGGAACAATTGCATGCGTTTCCGAATTAATTTGAATGATAAGAAACTTTTTAATCACTTCAAAACAAAGGTAATCACAGCAAAAACTAATCACAACACTTAAATTCACAGAAAATGAAAAAATATCAAAGCGAAAAAAGTGCACCAGTACCTAGCCGCTCAAAACAAATTTGAACTAATTTGGTTAAAGTTGTATCATTCTATAGAAATTCACGCGTTGCGCAACGTTTTGCGCAGCTTCACTACTCCTACTATTCATAATCAAACGCACGATTCGTTCCATTCATAAAAAAATCAAAAGCCGGGCTTAAAAATTAGAACATTTTGCGAAATAGGTACATACTAATGGTATCAACAAACTTAACTATTTCTATGCGAAAGAAGAGTGGTAAAAAAGCCTCATAAAAGCCAACACAAGTGCGAGCGAGAAAGAATAAAAATTACGTTTTCATTTACGATGCGATCTCGCGTCCTACTTATCGCTATAGTGTTAGAGCGAGATCGCAACTGCATCCGAGATAGTTGGCAACGGTGCGTGATGCAAAACGGCGCGGAATTTAAATATTATTCTTTGAGTACGTAAACCTGGCATCGTAGCATATAAAGCGCGAGGCTGGCACAGTGCAGCGCGGAGTTTAATGTTAGGTATTATTCTTATCAATTCTTGCGAGATGATTATTGACTTGGTTGCTTTTATAAGTTTTTTTTGTTGGTGGGCTCACTTTTTAAGGCAAGCTGGGCTTTTCGGCTTTTATGGGGGGACCACCACTGCTCGCAGGTGGATAACAACTTCTTCAACCCACCCACCGAGGGACTGAGAAGCACCATGTCGTCTGCATAGCTTATACCTATTGTTGACACACGTTCCGTCAATGTGGCAGCCGACATGTGTACCGCTCAGTCGCTCGACGAGCCGGTTGATATAGAGGTTAAATAGCAGAGGCGAGCTTAACCCCCCTTGTCTGACTCCGCAGTCCAGCCTGTACTCGTCCGACAGAGTACCCACCCACCTCACCCGATTTTTTTGGTTAGAGTACCAATATTTGAGAAGGGAGGTGTACTCCGCCGACACTCCCGCGTCCCTCAACTTGTCTCACAGTACATCATATGCAACCAGATCAAATGCTTTTGACAAGTCGAGGAAACACGCCAGTCCTTCTCGCTGTGTAGTACATGACAGTTCGCTTCAGACTCAGAATAGCGCTCTCTGTTGAGACTCCTGCTTTGAACCCGAACTGGGCATCGTGCAACCCAACCTGTGCTGTGAGGCGACTACTCAGCAGACTGTCAAGTACCTTCGCTACTGTGGTAGCGAGTGAGATGGGCCGGTAGTTACTAATATCAGACGTATCACCCGTCTTATTTTTAACTATCGGAACGACTATGATCCGCATTAGCGGCTCCGGCAAATACGAGTGACCTATGCACAGACTGAAAAACTAGACAGTACTCGCGGCAAATGAACGCCCGCGTATTTATAATGCTCGATACTGAGCCCATCGTGACCAGGCGACTTTCCACGCTGCATTTTTCTAATAATTTTAGCCACACTGTTCGCAGATATCTTAACATTCTGCCCCGTCACAACGGGCTCACCACCGCACACCACACCGGACGAGGGACCCAAGGGCGACCGCACAGTAAAGTGCTTTCTAAACGCCTCGGCAATGTCACTGTGGTCAGCCGAACCATCAACACTCCTCGAGAAGCACGGCCCAACGTTCATTTTCTTTGTATGTTTCCAAAAACTTTTAAAATCCTTAGAGGAGTGGTCGGATGCAAGGATGTCCATCTTAAATTGCTCTTGATTATCCTGGCACCATTTCAATTTGGCTTTAAAATGTTTCCTCGCCTCCGACATCTCATCAAAGACTCGACCATGAACTGGTCGCCCAGCTAAATCCCAAAGTTGAAACCTAAGCCGCGCCTCCCGATGAAGGTCTGCCACGTGCTTATTCCACCCAATGACATAACCTCCCTTCTTGCGACACTTTTTTCTATATGTTTGAATAGCTGCTCGTGATAGCGTATAAGTAATTTGCTCATATTGTTTATCAAGAGCCGAGTGATGTTCCTTGTTAGTACAAAAACCATCAGCACATTCACACAACTCAAGCGGAAAATCTGTCAACCGTAGTTTAGAGTGACAAATATCATGGTATTGATTAATTTGCTGTACCTGTCTCTCACCCCATACAACACGATTCATAGGTTTTACCGCTACCAAATCATAGGCTTTTCAAATCAAACTTTAGGCTTAAGCTTATTTAAATTACATTCCACTACCAGTGGATAGTGGTCCGACCAATACACGTCGTAGCACTAACGACTGAATCCCGTGCTGACTCTGTGCCAATGCAGTGGTCCAACCATCTAGTACAGCCGTGAGCATCACTATAAAATGTATAGGTAGTTTCAGGACACATTTTTACATCTATGCAAAGCCAATCAAGATCTATACAAAAATCCAACATTTCATTGTAAAACAACTCATTCGGGTGGGCATTAAAGTCGCCCAATATATAAAAGGCCTCAACTCCATAAAGCTAACTAACAAACTCTAATAAAGTAATGTAAGAACAGAATACAGAACAATAGATAAAGAAGTTAAAAGGAGCATTAGGAAAGATTTGAGAAAGACACACACACACATACACATTTGGTTAAAACAGCTTTAGAAAATCACACATCCCTAAGAGTTTTAAAACAAGGAGTCACAAAAGGTTAAGTTGGATTAACAGTTTGGTAGATAATGATGGCATAGAGCATTACAGCAGAGACAAAACCATGGAAATAGCAACCCATTTCTATAGATTATTATATTCCGATCACTCACCACCCGATGTCAATATCGAATACGATCCTTCAGATTCCATTCCCCCAATAAACGGTTTTGAAGTGCATAAAATACTCACTACAATGCACTATGATAGAAGTCTTGGGGAAGATGAAATCACTACATCAGCTCTCAAAATCGACCCTACCACTTTGTTTCCCCACCTTGCGAACCTGTTTAACACCATATTATAATCAGGAAAAGAGCCAAAACCAAAGTGCCATTCAAAATTTCAAATATAGTTCTTTTTGCATAAAAAAGGTGGCAAAAGTGACATCGGCAATTTCCGTCCAATCAGATTAATAGCTCCTACACATTATGCCGGCGGCATGGCCGCCGGCACTGCCGCCTGCCCTGCCACCGGGCAAGCCGCGGAGCGCCCGGTCCTACTGCACAAAGGATCGCAAAGGAAATGAAGGCGCCAAAGCAAAAAAAAAATGTAGGCCCCTAATTTGTTTCGTACCTACTTTTTATTTCGTTTTGTTGGTTAATTTCGTGTAGATATAAAAAATATTATTTCTTAATTTTGAGTTAATATCTTTCGAAGTCGGTTTAATTTTTTAAATTACTTTTTTATTTTTAGTTCAATGTAAAAATTGGAGTATTTGTTTGTAATAAGTAGTTTGTATTTTTTTATTTAAAGATTTTATTGTAAGTATTGATAGATTTTTTAAGTAAAAAGCCTAGTATACCTAGTTTGTTTTAAATATGCTTGCCCAATGTAAAAAACGGGTCTATATGTTTAAGTTTTAAGTTAGTCTACAGACGTGTCAAGAGAAGCAGCTACTTTTAGCGAAACGCTACCAAAAAACGTAATTTCAACCGACCCAAACAAATGTGTTGGACTTTAATGAAATCAACTTCAAGTGGCAGTGGGAACAAAAGTTCAAAAGTGATGCTGAGAAGAGATGTTTCGGTGTTTGACGGCTTGGTCAGCATGGGTGTTGTAAAAGGATTCCGATGGCCTGCACTAAGGCGTGATCAACTAGAAGAAGGAGAGTTGCTTGATGCAATGCTAATTCTATTCGATGATGTTTCAATCAGTGAGAAATCAAAAGATGCAGATAGTTATTTGCCAATATCTCCAATCACGGTAACGTTTCAAGCTAAACGTAGTTAAGGTGACGTGGAACGAAGATATTGATTGACGAGATTGGGATAAATTCATCCTAACTACGGAACCCTTCATTACGTGGTCCGACACGCACTTGATCGGTTTTTTTTTCTAACACGCGCTAGTATTTGACCAAGGTTTTGAGATGTTTCCCTATGACACCACCACCCGTAGCTCGTATCAATAAGCCAGGCCGTCGCACTTACACGTATTAGTCCATATCTTGAAAACGACTGAACCGATTTTGATAAAACTTGCACTGTACCCTAAGTTGAAGTAAATGTAAGCTAATTAAAAAACAATGGTCACAATCAGATTAATATTTTCGGAGATATGCGTGGACAAACATACATTCAAGCATACATACAAACACACATAAAACTATAAAATTTTGTATATTTGTTTGGAAGCCCTAACAGATTATCATATGTGAATATCTTGCAGATCCAATAATATTACATACATACATGTCGAATTGATAACTTTCCTTTTTTTGAAGTCGGTAAAAAATATCATAAATTTTTATCATATTAGACTAAACAGGTTTTATGTCTTTTGAGTGGTATATCAAACGATTTTATATTCAATGTATGTTATGCTTATATAAATTCGTTATTTTAAAAATATATCAATCGTTTATTATATTAACTGATCATTATCTATCTATCTATACATATAAAATGCTTTGTCCTGAATGACTGACTGACGGATCAACGCACAGCCTAAACCGCTGATCGTACAGACCTGAAACTTGGAGGGTGTGTTCTTTGTATGACGTAGGCATCCGATAAGAAAGGATTTTTCGAAATTCTACCCCTAAGGGGGTGAAAAAGGTGGGCAAAGTTTGTATGGGACAACGGGATTCCTTGGTCCAATCTACTTCAAATTTTGCATAAACATTCTTTAACAGAATTAATGGAAGACCTGTTCCGTAGAAAAGTAGAAAGTTATTTTGGGAGTGATTTGCTTCGAAGTTGATATCAATACTCCTTAGTGCTTTTGATTTAAATTACATTTTATTTTGACACATGTTTGAAAAGTCAAAACGATTTTATTACATAAAGGCTGCAATGTAAATACTCTTTAAAATTGGAATGTCTCGAAAGTCACCGTACTCTACATATTAGTACCGCATTTGAAGGTTTCAAAGCTTTACTGAGGTCTGTATTTATTCCTAGGATTCCCCGAACACCATCAAATTACCCCTTCGAATTCAAGAGAGTGAAGTTTCCCATCAAAGTATGCTTCGCAATGACTATAAACAAAGCTCAAGGTCAAACTCTTAAAGGTAGCGGGAGTAGACTTAAGGGAAAGCTGCTGCTCCCACGGCCAGTTCTATGTGGCATGCTCCAGAGTAAGCGCACAGAGTAGCCTGGTGATTCTAGCACCCGAAAGAAAAACAAAAAATATTGTTTACAAAGAAATACTGCGGTAGGTGTAGTATTTCGATTTCGTTGTAAAAAGATAATACAGTACAGCAATAAGTGTAACTTTCGCCAGATCAAAGGCCGAACTTCGTGTTCATAAAATATATGTTTTTTTTTTTCAAGTTTATTTATCTTTTACCTATATTATACCTACACTATAATAAAGATTGTTATATTTTATAATTATTCAAACATTTTAACATAATAATTTATATGTTATAACAAAAAAATAACGTAAAAAACCAATAAAAAATCCTATTAGAACTATTTTCGACTTCTACGCGGAAGAAGTCGCGGGCAAAAGCTAATATCAAATAAAATTATAGATTCAGTTGTTATATTTTATAAATATTAGAGATTTTGTAAATACATCATATTTATTACTTACCGCTCCACATCACATACTACATTCGTCGTTAACTTCTTTTAAATAAAAATGCAACGCTTAATCGAGGTATAATTTATTTTAATTTAAATATTTAGACAACAACCATATTGTAAGTAAATAAGTAAATAAAGGTTTAGTGGGTATAACAAAAGTTTATTCACTCTGAGCCATCATAAAAGTGTATGGGTTAAGTAGATATGCTTCGCAAATATTTTTCTCCTTAAATGATTCTAAAATCTCTTGATCTAAGTACTCATTAATCACAGACGCACAGCTCATGTCATTAGTCACGTGTACTAGTGGTGCGGTTAGCTGGTGTATGGCGACCGGTCTCTGTGAGTGGCGCTGCAGTGCTAGTGCGGGTGACGTCTCATGTACAGACGCGGCGCGCAGCAGTACCAGCTGAGAGCGCAGCGCACGCGCCGGTGCCACGTAGCTGCGAGCGCGCTCGATACGCACCAGTGCGGCCTCTATGAGCGCACGTGAGTACTGCGCTGAGTGTGGCACACGACCTAACAAAGTCCGCACACACGCGTCTACTTTCTGTGACCACGAATCTCCGTCTTTAAGTGCTTCCTCCATGTCCACAACGTCGTCACCCACCATCAACTTAAACATATTCTTGATCACTCCATTTTGCAGTTGCTCTTTTGTCTTATATTCTGCGATATTTTGTTCGATCACAGTTTGAACCTCGCTCGGTGCACATCCTAGGCAATATACAGTACCGGTTAACCCTAAAAGTTTGAAATAAACGTCATTAGTTTTTTTAATTAGGTGCGTTTTTTTAAATCTGTTGTTAACTAATATTTCTAACCAAGGTCCTCGAGGATAGCTGCCATCTCTAACGCCACCGGAACGCCTGTTTCATAACCCAATAAGTAGAAAGTATTTTTCAATCCTGTCTTGTTCAGCAGCACCTTAAAATATGAGGAAATATGAAGTTGTTGTTGGTACACACGGCTACAAATCAAGTTATGGATTTCCAGTATAAGACCTGACCTCTCATTGTACGGAAATTCTATACAATGCGAGATCAGCTAATACTGGAAGTGTATAGCTTGATATGTAGCCATGTTTACTTTTCCAACATATTAAGTTTTCCTAACTGGTTAGTTTTTAGGGTTCCGTAGTAAACAAGGAACCCTTATAGTTTCGTTATGTCCGTCTGTCTGTCTGTCCGTCTGTCTGTCCGCGGCTTAGCTCAGAGACGGTTAGTACTAGAAAGCTGTAATTTGGCATATGTATACATATTAATCATGCCGACAAAGAGGTAAAATAAAATAAAAAAATCAAAATTTTTTTTAGGGTACCTCCCCCCGCACGTAAAGTGGGGATGTTTTTTTTTTTCTCGTCTACCCAATGTTGTGGGATATCGTTAGAAAGGTCGTTCAAAAATATTATGAGTTTGTAAAACCATTTTTGGATTCAGGGATCCGTTTGCAAAATATTAAGCTTTTAACTGATTTTTTTTGTTAGAGTCAAGTGTCCCCCCCCCCCCTGCCAGCTAAATGGTTGCACTTGGATTTGTGAAAAAATTCACAGCAGTACTATATATAACGAAATTAAAAAGAAAACTATCAGAGCTAAGTAGGCTGTACAGGTTAACGAGTAATCATCAACCAACTTAAATTTGTGGTTTGAAAAAACATGATCTCCCATACATTCCGTATGGGAGAACATGTTTTTCAACTACAAAGTTAAGTTTGTTCTTGGGATAAATTCATCCCAATTACGGAACCCTTCATTGTGCGTGGTTTGGCCGGTTTTTATTTTGTGATCTCATACATCAACGAATCTCTGTGCAGTCTCCTGCTCGGTCTCCGTCGGGCGGTCGAGTCCCGGCTGCAGCACCAGCGCCGGCAGCTTAAGGCGCTCGCACAGTACGCGGAACCTCTCATGGTGACCCTCCATACCCGGCACTATGCACAAATACGTCTGGGTCGCGTCAAATTCGTCTTCACGCTGAAATATTTAAAAAGTATTAGAGTGGAGTTTATGCGATAATATGACCAGATAGAAGATGAATGTCTAAGACGCATGAGAGAGGTATGGAAGACGATAGCCATGCTGCTTCGACTACAAATTAATTGAGTTATGGTCAGAAAGTTATACATCTAATAGATTCTATCTGACCTGTTTACTTCAAATCATCAAGCCATTTAAATAATGCGCAATATGCAAAATATAATTTGTAATATATTTACCAATACGTCAATAGCAATTGTAGGCATGCATACAATTTCTGAAGTCGCAAGTAGTTCGTCCGTGTCCACGTAAGATATAAATGTTGTTAAGCCTTTAACATCTTCAAAGGCGTTTTCTGTTTTATCCAAATTCTGTATTCTAGGGGTCAAACAAAACCGTTAATTCCACAGTTTCGGCAAGATTTTATAAAGTACACATTTAATTTTGTACAAAAACTTACGTTTCAACTGTTAGCTGTGGTATCTCGTGTTCGGAGAGCTCAATACTATGGTTAATTCTCAAATAACTAGCAACCAGTAGTAGTTTATCAGCTTGAATTCCGAGTTCTTCTAAAGTAGTAGTTTTTGGGGTGTTCTTTGTCAAATTTATATCTAGAAAAATAAAACTTATTTACTTAAAATACAAAATAAGCTTACAATATGGGAACACCAAATCGCTTATATGCTACATTAAAGGGATAGAACAAGTTACACAATAGAACATAAATGTTAAGGATAAGCGTATGCTGAGACGCAGGTGACGCAGGTCAGCACAGTACAGATTTTGCTGGGAAGGGCAGGCAAGACAGACATAGGCCTCGAGCGTATGCTGCGATGCAGCTACACAGACATATTCACGTCCTAGCTTGTACAAACAATAGACGCGTGGTAAAAAACACGTGACGACCTGCACGTATCGCGCAGAAATCTGTGCCGACACTACAACGAGACGCAGAGCAGGACAGAGACAGCCTGCGTGGTACGTGCCTGCGCCGCAGCATAAGCAGCTCTCAGTACATTCATTACAAAATCTGCTCTGCCCTACGCTGCGTGGACCTGCGTCAACTGCGTCTCAGCATACGCTTAGTCTAAATGCTGTTATTCGATTTTTTTAAATGTACAGTGTTAATTTCGTTTTAGACCAAGATTACTCTACTAACTGGCCAATTCCGCAAGTTGTTTCAGTAGACAAGGTTGTTGTTTATGAGTTCTCTGTGCAACCACCAAGGTGTCTACACCGCAAAGCGCTCGTTCCACTGCGTCCACTGCGTCCACTGCATCACCTGCACTCGACTCCTGAATAGAAATTAATTTAGTTATTGTTGTTGTTTATTAAGTTGATTCATTGTTGGGCATCCAATCCATCAAGGTCTTTAAGCTTAAATTGAATTGCTCAGTGATCTATAAAAAGCATTTGAACACGGCTATTGGCTAACGTTTTCATTGCTAGTAGCTTGCCATTTTCACTGGCAGTCTTCCTAGCAAATTGAGCATTAATAATTGTTTTGCACATGACACTTTATGTTATTAGTTCTTATTACAATGTAAGAATACAGTGTGTGAAAATAATGCAGCAGGAATTGTTCTGGTTTAATTGCACCGCAATTTCGGCTCTGTTTTAGGGCCTATTTTGTTTATCAAGTCAAAAGTTTTTCACAGAAAGATTTTAATCTTTCTGTGAAAAACTTTTATTTGCAAAGCTTACAAAACATCATGTCTTGTATTTTCAAAGTCGCATTAAGGAGCATTTCCACGGTCTACTATACTACTACTTACGTTCTTCAGTTGAGGCAGAGTTATTAATTTAGCTGGTAATTTATTTTGAACACGGGAAAGACACGTTGGTTTACCAAGCATAGTCTCACCAACATTTATCACCGCAAAGTATCTGAAAAATTTGATGACAGTATAAGAAAGAGTAGATGTTGGTTTACAAAAGATCGATTATTAAGATATTATACTGGGCGTCCCACGCGATGCCCTGTATATTAAGATACTCAATTATTAAGATCAAAATTAGCCATATTTCAAAGAAATGTAAAAAAGAATTATAATGTAACCTTAAATATGTGCAAAATCTTCTCGAAACTATATCCAGATGAGCAAATAATGTCTCTTGAACCATTTGATCATCATTTATAGTCGTGTATATGCCTTGAATAGGCCCCAAATTAGTAGCATCCTTAAGGAACTCGACAACATCAGTTTCGTTGTTTAAGTTCTGAGACGATATTTGAATTTGCACGCCGATCTTCTGCCAATTCCTAAATAATCGAAAAATATGTTTTTGTAAGGTTATGTTAAAACATAAAATCATCATCATCGTGGTCATTTAGATTATTAAAATTATAAGTATTGCCATTTGCTTACCGTAATTTAAATTGGAACTTTGTAGTTGTATGTGCTTTGCTATGAATGTGTAATTTCATCGCACCTCGAGCAACTAATTTGTCGACCATCTGGAGTCCAAGAGTTTCTTCATTCAATACTACAACTTGGCTGTGATTCGGATTGCAAGAGATTCTGTAAGCAAAATAATAATATTAACCAAAAAGAATACGAAACTACTAAAAATAAAATAAAACTAAAAATAAATACTACACTGCAATTTGTAATGTTGCCCAATAAAACGAAACAGTCAAAAGCTCTCTTCACCTGGGCTTCGCTTGTGTCGAGTGTTCCTGTATGTTCAGCAGCACCCTGCCGCGGTGCCTGCTGGCCGCGAGCAGTCGGAAGGCGCGCGCCACGTCATGTGGTGCGTACGACACGCGCGACAGAGGTCGCACGTAGCCGCGGTTGATACCCTCGCTCAACATCGTCTGCAAGGCCTGTGGATTAAACCAAATGTTCCAATCAGATAACTGATCCGTGATCTATACTTATAATATTTTATAGAGATATTAAGAGCGTTTATTCTGAAAGTGGGCAACGTCGCAAATAGATGTCAAATATTTCACTGTTTCAAATATTATTATTTACTTTATTCAATTTCTTTCAGCCAATTTACACAAAACGTTAATGAATTATACATCTTTGCCTTCCTCATGAATCACTCAGTCCATTGGTCACAGCCGTTTGAAAATCCGTCTGGTAATTTTCGAGTTAATCGCGTACAGACAGACAGTCAGACTCGGCCGGGCTTTGTTTTAAGATGTGTAAGGATTATTTAATTAATATTTTAGAGTTTCGGCTGGTTTGCTTGATAAACTTACTTTGATTTCCTCGGGACTTTCAAATATCGTTGAGAAATCGACAGTAGCATAAGCCCTTTCTCTATTTAGGTTGTACAATCCATAAGAAAAATCATCATCTTGATTGTGAAGTTGAGAAACATCAAATAATGTGCCCAAGTAACCAGTACAGTGAAATATAGTCTGAAAAAAAGAAACAATCCAGTGTAGTTACTAACTGTTAATAAAATTAAGTAATAATAACTTAAAATAATAAAACGAGGCACATACTTGCTTCAAGTTTCCTTTTGCTGAGCTTATAACTACATTACAACCCTCGCCTTTTCTGGCATTAAGAATCATATCTAGGAAACTTTGATCCCGAGAATTGCCAATATGATCAGCTGAAAACAAATAAATGATAAAAATTTACACAGAATAAACAAGATAAAAAAAATAAGTAGGTACATAAACATAATTTATAAATAATCGAACATTACACATTACATTACACACCTTTCAAATCTGGGAATAATTTAAGCAAAAAACGTTTTTTCCGCACGTCACTAACAGTTGTGAATACTTCACAGCCGTGAGCAAGGACTATTGATAACAAAGCTTGGCCCAAAGCTCCAGCCCCTCCATGGATAAACACAGAGACATCAGACTTCAGCTTCTTCCCATATTTAATTCCCTAAAACAAATCAGAATTTTTAATGTAATTTTTTATATTACATGGCCTGCTCTTGACCTCGTTATCGCCTGATGACAAGCGATGGATGAAGCTTACGAAAAAACGAGCGAACACAGGAGATGCCTCTTCATTCTTGCTTTGAAAGCTAACATAGTATAAGTAGTAGTCGTAGGGAACACAGTCACTGGCAGAGGGTTTCACACATTGGCTGTGTGGATAGAAATTATATATGTATGTGGAGGAGAAGCGCAGAGTTGATAATATCCCGACAAGAGGTACTGTCGGGATATCAACCAAGTGCGGTAGGTACCCTGCAGTACGTCTGGACGTCTGGTAGTAAAAGTGACATGGTGACATTTAAAAAAGTCCTGTAAATCCACTGTATTGGAGTTAGCGTTGTCTGATTATACTGCGCAGTTATTGAAATGTCCAATAAGTAACGTATGCACTTTTAAACGGTGGAGTAAGACAAGACGTGACTACAATAACGATAACATCAATAAGTTTAAAGGTTATCTGCCAAACCTAACCTTTTCTGACGTCTATGCAGCCAGCGACCCAAATGTAGCATACAAGGAATTCGTAGATTTTTTTCATTTTGTTATACGATCAGTGCTTAAAAAATCCCGTAAAACTTATTTTCCACAATAAACAAAAATGGATATCACGAGGTATTAAAAAATGCAGTGGGAAGAAACGTCAATTATTGTCGAAGTAAACCTACTCAACAGAATAAAACACGATTTAAGAATTACTCAAAACTATTTAAAAGAATAATAAATTTAACTCAGAAATCACAAAATACTTACAAAATAAAGACATCAATAAATAAATCCAAACCTACCTGGCAAATTATAAACGAAACAAAATTAAATAAATCCCCAAAATTAGAATTAATATTGAAATTATCTCGCATATTTCTGACTCATTTATCGATTTTTTTTTTATTGATATAATTCAATCCTCGATAAATTTAAAAAATATTATGAACAGAAAGGATTCTATGTTTATCGCTCCAAGTTTTCAGAATGACATATCGAAAATCATTCTAGTGGTAAACGATACAAATAGTGTGGGTTATGACGGGATCAGTACAAAAATACTAAAAACAGTAGTCTGAACACTGTTACGAACTGTTACCTACGGAGTTCCGCAAGGAAGTATTTTAGGACCTCCACTTTTTACATATATCTATATCTTTACCCTGTAATAATAAAGACTTATATAAATATGACATTATTATACATTGATCAATAATATACAATGGTTAGACAATAATAATTTAAAAATTAATTTAAGTAATACAGTAATTATGCATTTTAGCCAGCGTTTATTGCCATTTTTCAATCTTGACTTGACATATAATAATATAACAATTGACACGGTTAATACAACTAAGTTTCTGGGACTAATTATTGACCGACATTTAAATTGGAAGGATCACATAGATTATCTGAGTAAGAGAATTAGTAGTAGTGCCTATGCATTGTACTTGCTGTCACAAAATGTCAATAGGGAGGCGTTATTAACAGCTTACTACGGTCTGGCTGAATCCATTCGCAGATATGGTGTTATCTTTTGGGGTAACTCGACGAATAGAGAAGTAGCATTTAAAGCACAGAAGAGATGCCATAGTGCAATGTTTCATTTGCAAACCACGGACAGTTACAAACCCTATTTCATAATGCATAAAATTTTAACGTTGCCTTCCATATACAGGGTGAATTTTTGAGATGGGGCAGTAATGAAAGCTACCTTAAACGTTGTAGCTACAGGAAAACGGTTTTAAGAGACTGTCCTTAACTTTTTGAAAAATTTTGATCTGCATTTACAGATTTTGAAAAAAATGTACAGTCAGCAAGAAAATGGGCAGTTGTCACAAAAACTTTTTTTGATGCCAATCGAACTTGTTTCTTATAAGGATCAAAAAACTCTTCTGGACCAACTGAGCTTTGAGTACTAGAAAAGTCAGAAATCGCAAAAAACTATTCCCATACATTTCATAGGAAATGTGACTCCAACTTACTATTTTACGATGATAGACTGGCCGAAACTAAACTAAAACAAATTGAACTTCAAATTTCGAACGAATAGAGAACAGTTGAAATGTTTTTTTGCAATTTCTGTATTTTTTAGAGGACAGTCTTTTTTAACGTTTTCCAAACAAGTCTGAAAGTTATAAATAATTTGAGGTAATTTTTAGAGTTCCGTACCTCAAAAGGAAAATACGGAACCCTTTTAGGATCACATCGTTGTCCGTCCATCAGTCTCTCACGCCAAGAAGCTTGCCAAGAAGCAAGTTCTCATAATACAAGTAAAGGGAAAAGGCCGAAACTCGGTAATTTGTAGTTTTACTTCACGGCGATCTGAAATATAATTATTTACGGAGTAGTAGTATCCTAATACGTGCCTCTAACATCGCGTTTTTTTAGAGATAAAAATATTGCAGAAATATTTTTTATATAGAATTATCTTCCTCTTTCGTTGGTAACACCGAACTGTCACTTTCTTTTCGCGCGCATTCTGACATCGCAAGAAAAATTCTCTCTCGTCAAAATATTAATTTAAAATATGTTTACTATACTCCTTACTAAAATAACAAAATGTTAACTATACTATGTGATAGAAAGTGTATTAAGTGCATCGTTAGCGGAAACCTGAGACGTATTATGTGCATCATCAGTGGAAACCTGAGACGGCCGCGGCGCTCATCAATGATATCAATAAATACATCAGAAGCACTCTTAGTCCTGACCAACATTGGATGTACTTATATTCTGAGGCGTCCCACAAACTTAATGTGCGAGAGTGCCTGGCACTAACTGACCACCTTGTACGTGATACTGACCGTGCTTTATACATAACAAGCACTATGGTGGACATTAACACTGTTTACTGCATGTGTGCTGCAAACTTGTTAAAACTTTATCTCTCCAGTCGACACGAGATGTCCTTAGCAACGTTACCTCCACGTTACTAGCTGGATGAGAAGCTGCCAGAGAGGCACGTGATGCCCTTAGCGATGTTACTGTACATAACTAGCTGGTATGCGATTGTCACCATTACCCCTCCAGTCGACACGAGATGTCCTCAGCAACGTTAATTCCACGTTACTAGCTGGATGGGAAATTACCAATGTGGCACGTGATGCACTTAGCGATGTTACTCTGCATAGCTAACGCTGGTATGTACTCGTCATAAGAGGTAAGTCCCATTTCTATGACCTTGGTGAAATTGTAAAAAGGTGGTTCTATATGCTTTTAATTTACGAGCATGAAGGCTGCGAGACAGCCTTACTTAACGCTGCACATTGCCTGTCTGATGTATATAAACTTGTAAAAGCATTATACTCCCTATAGTGAGTGCGGAATTCTACCCCGCTAACCGGATTGTTATCAGCGAGTACGGGATACTCTTAACAACATTGATTGTATGTTGCTAGCTGGTACATATTGGGCACAGTGTGCACATGCTTAGCACGAGATGCTCATAACATGTTAAACCAGTAACACGTGTGATCTAGCTTGACATCAAAGGATAATAATATTATGGAAGAACAGTCCGCCTTGACTGATTACTCCTTATCAGCTAAGGCTACACATACCTGTTACTGATATAAACACCAGCCCATTAAAATGCTATTATATTTATATTCATGGCTATACCGCTGAGTTACTATTTTTAACAAACAAATATACCTAATTTAAAGAAATCACTGCGTACAAGATACTCAGTGTCTTACCTAAGCACTAGGTGGCTTAATTATCCTGTCATAAATTGATAAATGATATCTATTTTGTAAATTAAAACAATAAAGCAAATTGTGTAATTTTACACTCAAACATTCAAATACTAGTACAAGATACTACGTTAAAACGATTCTGTGATACAATGGGTGATGACAAATGATTCAAAACTCAAACTCAAACTCAAAGCATTTATTTCAAATAAACCAATTACAGGCACTTTTGAATTGTCAAGGGGTCGGTCAGTCAGAAATATGAAGCTAGTTGCCCATTCCAACGCGTAGTAGGTTCCTATGGAGAAGAACGGGCAAGAAACTCCACGGACACTCTTTTAAATCAGAATATTGTTACAAAATATTGGTTACATCATTCATGTTGTAATTATACATGTGAGAACAATGTAGAGAGACGTGCACGTTAAAAGCGTCCGTAATAAAGAAAAAAAACAATTCAAAAATTAAAATTAATTCAAAATAAGCCTTGGCAGCTAAGAGATGACCAGTCCCCACTGACGGCGCCCGTTCACGAACATGACGCATGGATCAGCACCATTTAGCTCAACCATTTTGAAGGGAACTTTATGATCCAACACACACGCCACCACCAGCGAGACATTTGAGTGAGCATGACATACTCTCAGCCGCAAGGGCACATTTAGGTCAATGAAAGACGTAGGTACCCAGTAAATGGTAGCTTTAAAGTAGGTACATAGTGCTCACACATGTGCTATGCAATTATATAATACTATGAAATTGAATTTATACAATCTAAAGATAGTCCTACAATCTTCAGCAGCTCCAACAATATTTTCGAATGCCAATCAATTAGTTTATGCGCCTTGTGGAGCTGGACCAGCGTTGAGCCAAGCATTTTTGTCAACGATGTAATCCCCCAACTTATAATATGCTTGGCAGCATAGTGTGCGTTTTATACAAGATTTAAAATTCCTTTCATTCAATTGGAGTATGTGGGGAGGTATTTTATTGTAACATTTTAAACAGTACCCCATGAAGGTTGAGTCAACTTTAGCCAGTCTGAAACCCGGTTGAACTAATTGTTCCCTATTTCTAGTGCTATAATTGTGTCTATCACCTTTTTTACTGAAAAGACTTAGATTTTTCCTAACGTACATGATGTTTTCATAGATATATTGACAAGGTACCGTCATGATGTTAATATCTTTAAACAGTTCCCTTAGAGAATCGCTTCTGCGGAGACCATATATTGCTCTGATAGCTCTTTTCTGCAGAATAAAAATAGACTCGATATCTGCAGCCCGTCCCCATAGTAGAATACCGTAAGACATGATACTATGAAAGTAACTGAAATAGACTAGCCTCGCGGTATCTACGTCAGTAAATTGACGGATTTTTCTCACAGCATATGCTGCTGAACTTAGGCGTCCTGCAAGAGATGTTAAATGAGGACCCCATTGCAGCCTTGAGTCGAGCGTAATCCCCAAGAAAACAGTTTTATCGACGAATTCTAATTTCTCCCTATTCAATACTATGTCACAATCACTACTTTTAACATTCGGTAAAGCAAATCTTATGCATTTAGTTTTTTTCCCATTTAATACTAAATTATTAGCAGTGAACCAATTTTGGACTTGTAGTAGGGCGTTATTTACGTCGTCAAGATTTGATGCACGTCTATTTATCTTAAAAATTAGAGAAGTATCGTCAGCAAATAACACCATTTGTGGTTGGTTTTTTAATAAATGGGGTAGATCATTAATATATACTAAAAAGAGGAAAGGACCCAATATCGAGCCTTGTGGAACACCCATTTTTACTTTTAAACCGAGTGAATTGATTCCATTAATTTGTACTTGCTGTTGTCTATCATTTAAATAAGATTTTACCAAACTAAGCGCAAGTTTACCTAGTCCGTAATGCTCAAGTTTCAAGAGTAAGGTTTCATGATTTACGCAGTCAAATGCTTTGGACAGATCACAAAAAATTCCTATGGCATCTTGGGCCTCCTCCCACGCTGTGAATATGTGTTTTAATAAGGTGACACCGGCGTCAGTCGTACAACGTCCTTTGGTGAACCCATATTGCTGATCGTGTAAGATATGGTTGGTGTTAAAATGATTAAGCATTTGATTGAGCATTACCTTTTCGAACACCTTGCTGAATACCGGCAGCACGGATACTGGTCTATAATTGTTGGTATCTTTACTGTCCCCAGATTTAAAAAGTGGAATCACCTTACTGTATTTCATTAAATCCGGGAAGACTCCTTGGTCCACACACAAATTAAATATTAAAGCCAAATATGGTGCTATAGTTTCAATTATGGATGTACAAACTTTGATAGATAATCCCCATAGATCTTCGGTCAATTTTATTTTAATTTGCCGAAATGCTTTTATAACTATCATAGGGTTTATATGTTTAAATTCAAATTCAACCGGGCAGCCTGCAACGTTCGCTCTTAATAAATAAAGTGAGACATTGGGTGAAGAATTCAAAGCTTCCGTCGTTTTAGATGGAATATCAGTAAAGAAACGTACAAATTCTTGAGCTACTTCTAAGTTAGAGCATATGGCACCATGTGAAGTCTCCAAAGTGTACTCAGTGTTTCGTATTTTTTTCCTATTCGTTTCATTATTTATAACTTTCCAAACTGTTTTTATTTTATTTTCTGCTGATTTGATCTTGTTGCTAATATACAGGGCTTTAGCTATCTTGCAGGTATTTCTAAAAATTTTGGAATATGTAGCAACATACTTGTTGAAAGTTTCAGTTTTAATGTAAGGCTTAAGGCCATACAGTTCGAACAGTCTTTCCCTACTTATCCTAATACCTCTAGTTGCCCAGTCACTAAATATAAAATGAGGGCTAATATTTTTTGTTTTCTTTTCAAAAGTTTTATTGAATTCAGTGTCGACTACTGAAAAGAAATCCTCATACAATTGATTTGCATTGACCATATTATGGCCCAGAATGTTTAATTTATTATTTAGGGTACTATTGAATCTATTTAATTTGCCAGTTGTTATTGGTCGAAATTGTATTTGTACTTTTTGCAAAGGTGTTTTGAACTTAAAAGTTACCGTTTGTCCACTATGATCAGACGGCAAATAATTTACAATGGCTTTAGCTAAATAATCACAATCGCAGAAGACATTGTCGATACAAGTAGCAGAAGTTGGAGTTATTCTAGTCGGTTCTGTAAAAATACTAAATAAATTGAACGATTTAAAAAGGCTTAGTAATCTACTGCTATTTAAATTATCTTCCAAAATATTAATATTAAAATCACCACAAATAATTGCAGCTTTGTTACTGGATGCAAGTTTCGCTAGGACATCTTCCATTATTGACTCAAATAAAGAAAAGTTCTGATAATTAGGGGGTCTGTACACGCACACTACAACATGCTTATCCAGCTCAACACAGGACAGTTCGATGCAATGTTCAACTGATAAACCAACTATGTCATTACGTTGCTTAAATTTTAAACAATTTTTTATCATGATTAGAGATCCTCCACGCAGCATAGATTTACGGTTAAAAGAACTGCCCATACTATAGTTGACATAATTAATTAGCATTTGGTAATCCTTTAACCAATGTTCAGTAAAACAAACAATATCAAACTTTGTTTTTTCTAAAAACATTTCAATTTCTAATAATTTTGAAGAAATACCTTGAATATTTTGATGAAATAATTTCAAGGCATTCTGCTCATCTCCTTTTCGGTAAAAACTTATTTTAGTATTTTAGTAGTAGTATTCATGGACCAAACCCCTAAAAAGCATTATTCCATGCTCATACTTATTCGTAAGACATATGCCTAACTCCCAGATCCCCCTAAACTGAGGAACCAAGGGACTGAGATATTCCAGAACCAAATTGCACTGGTGGTTACCCCTGTCATAGGGAAAGCAACATCCTATGCTTATGAAGAACATAAGCATAGGAAGGGTAAGGGTCTAGCCTGTAAGGATATTCGTATGTTTGGAGTGAATAAACAAATAAGACAAACACAAACTGTTGACAGACTTGGCTGATGCAACAAAATACCTGACAATGTCAATGTCCACTTTCACCAAACTAAAACCAGAACAAAAGTAATATCATCTCTAATTCACATGAATTTCAATTTACTCTATTTGATAAACAAATAGATACACTTAACAAACTCAAGCATACAACTTCATTGCTACAAACAATAACAACTTATCAATAAATATTAAAACCACAACACACTCAGGATAATAAAGAAAACTTACCGGCCCTATTGAGAAAATGAAAACTAGTACAACAGGAGTCTATCTGTTACAACCAAATGCCGACAAAACGTTTACATGCTACTGATCCTGTCATTAGTCGTGGGTACAAAGATACAATAAACTACATACTTGATACCTATCAAACTCAATATATTAACTCTTAACAACATTACAAGTCAGTAAATACTGAGATGAATTAAAATGCACTACAGACTTACAAATAATTTAATTATAAACTTCAGACTCAAACAAAATAGAAAATTCAACCCCATTCCGAACCTAAAAGAGCTGCTATTTAACCCCTTTAGGGCAGTGAGACCTCCACCATATTTGATTGGCAGAAAATTACAAATAATATTCCCAGTACTAACTCGAGTACTTTATACAGACAACTTGTACATTACTCAATCATTATTGTTCAACATACCAAAAAAGATACATGTATGATTTCATCCTATCTTACCTCTATCACTGAGGACTGCAAGATGTTTCTCAACATCAGATAACCAATAAAGGGTTCATTATAAATACATTGCCTGATAACTTCCTTATTAAAACTTTCATACTTTACCCGTACTGACTAAACTACCAGTAGTGACTAACACTTACCAAAACAAAATTTTCTACCAACTTACCCTGATTATTTACTTGTCAAATATCAAGACTGCACTAAATCATAATATCTAAAGATATCACTATAAATGCACCTAAATGTTGGTGATGGAAACTAATCATGAAGTACTAACACCAGACTTATGTGAATTGCTAGGTTTGATTGTAACATCTTTTTTACACAAAACATGTGCCTTGAAATACCCATGTCAAAACAAAAGTTAAAGTATTTAGTGATCTTAGTCACATTACATAACATCAGGCCTGTATTTCCCAAAGGGCCAGGCAGAGATGGTTAACCTTACTCAAAGGTTATAAAATCAAAATTTCTAACTAAACATTCAACCATTCCAACTAATAGTCTATATACTTAATAGTAGATTTCAGTGATAATTACAACACTAAAATGAAATTGGCAAAGAAACAAAGAGGGGGGGGGGGCGCATTGTGATGTGAGGATAAAGTATTGATGGATTGTGATTAGAACATGATCAAGGTCAGAGTACAAAAAAAAAAAAAAAAAAAAAAAACAAGTACTTAATCAATGTAGGTAACATGAATGAATTAACTACAAATGACTACACTAAAACCATCTGCTCACCAAGTGCACATTACAGCTAACTATACAACTCACTATAATATATCTCACTCCATAATTTAATTTCGGATATATTGAGGTCAGAGGAAAAAAATTCATACCTTTATGCTTCTAAAATGAACCTACTTTTTTCGATTAGCTCTACTCTTGTCAATTATCTGAAACAGACACTTCCACTTTACGTAATTAAGAAAGGAAAATACTCTATTTCGGACATGCACAGGTAAAATGGTAAAAACACAAACAGTAAAAAGAGTAAGGCCTATGCGAGGCCACAGAGGGAAATTAGCCAAACTAACCTATTAAATGGTGCTTGCAAAACTTAAAATTGACCAAGTTAAAAGCTCATCCTGCGCTTGACATTATATATATATTTACCAAAAGAATAATAACCAAATAATAATAATAATAACCAAATAACCAAACTCATAAGCAAAAGCTGCAAAAACCCCTACCAGGTCGTTGAAACTGAAAGAAGGTGAAATTGCTAGATAATTACTAAGGCATTGCATTAATTACTAAGGCATTGCATTCTTGATGGTGGCATTGAAGTATTGGTGTAAAGGCGCAAAATAATCAATGATAAAAAAAAAAAAAAAAAAAAAAAACCACTATCGGAGTGACTAATGCTCGGTTACTATAAACAAAAACGAATCCTCTTGTTCACCAATGGTAGCATTTTTTATGCCACAATGACGGTCCGCAAATTGCAGGAATCGGCCATACACAACATTACTCTAAAGAGCTTATTAAATGAGCTTATCGTAAACTCACGCATTAAGTTCCATACTGCATCTCAAATAAGTGAATGTTTACGGAGACTCATACAACTGGTACCTATTCTCTGTTACGGAAGCCTTCAAAATGACTCATTCCAACAAATATATGAATACAAATAGGTAAAAAATAAACTTAAAGAAACCCTACAAAGTTGACAGCCGATTTGGCCCTAATATAATAATATTATATTTATTTCAGATCAAGATCCATAAGTTATTAGTACAGGTCTTAACCTAATGTTAGTAAATAAAACCTCACTATATACAAAATACAAAATTGAAACGACTGACACCTACGCGTGCAGCCGTATCCAGTGAGCCAGCATGGGGCTGTCCCACCTATCACACATACTCAGGATGCTGTGAGAGCTAACACGTATTCTACCGAGAATGGAAGCGCACCGTTTCCGTATAATGGCATGAAAACCATCAACCCTGGCCTCTCTGGCCTAATGTTGACTATGGACTAATAAAACAAATACCGAGACTGTTTTAAAGCTACTCTAAAGCTTATATATATGTAAAATAAAAGTGAGAGTGATTTAATTCTTCCTTTCACAGGACAACACATGACATACAGCAGCTCAACTTAGAGCTAGCATCAATCGAGACAGACACAAAGTGGGGTTACTTGTTCTTGATTATACTTTTATGCTAATTAACGATAGCTTATTATTCCTTAATAAACAATGCTAATGAAGGAAGATAAAAGTACCTATTCGATAAACCAGAACATTTATAATCAAATACTTAACTTATTAACTAACTGAATTATTGCAGACAACTCTAAACATCTACTCCGTAAATAATTATATTTCAGATCGCCGTGAAGTAAAATTGGGAATCAAACGAGCTTACCTGTTAAGCGAAGTCTTGATTCTAATTTTACGAACGGCGATCTGAAATATAATTACCCACCCGCCACTAGCTAACAGCCCCAAAACTGCAATAAGTAGTGTATCTAATTCACTTATCCTTTTCAGGAAAACCTAGTGAATGTAAGTATGCGGAACTACTCTGTACAGAAAACAGAGCTCGTTCCTCATCCTAAGGATCTCTAAAAATAAGTGACAGTTCGGTGTTACCAACGAAAGAGGAAGATAATTCTATATAAAAAATATTTCTGCAATATTTTTATCTCTAAAAAAACGCGATGTTAGAGGCACGTATTAGGATACTACTACTCCGTAAATAATTATATTTCAGATCGCCGTTCGTAAAATTAGAATCAAGACTTCGCTTAACAGGTAAGCTCGTTTGATTCCCAATTTGACCACACAAAAAAAAAACATTTACAAACTATCACTTGCAGAAAATTGACCGTAACGTATATCGATGTATGAGAGAACATGTTTTTCAACTACAATGTTACAAGTTTGTTTTTGAGATAAATTCATCCCAACTACGGAACGCTTCATTGTGCGTGGTCCGACACGCACTTGGCAGGTTTTTTTTCAGAACGTCGGACATCACAAGCAAGCAACAAACTATCTTGTTCGTAGAGTAAATAAAATTATAACGCGTGTTCGTTCGAAGTTAAAATTTTTTGTTTCTGTTTGGCAAGTCTGTCTATCATAATATAGTATGTTGGAGTTTCTTTCTTACGAAATGTATGGGAAAAGTTTTTTGCGATTTCTGACTTTTCTAGTACTCAAACCTCAGTTGGTCTAGTAGAGCTTTTTGATTCTTATAAGTAACAGGATCGATTGGCATCAAAAAAAGTTTTTGTGAAAACTACCCATTTTCTTGCTGACTGTAATTTTTTTTCAAAATCTGTGAATGCAGACCAAAATGTCTCAAAAGTTAAGGACAGTCTCCTAAGACCGTTTTCTTCTAGCGACAATGGTTAAGGTAGCTGTCCTTATCCCCCATCTCAAAAATCCATCCTGTATATTCTTGAAACTGTTGTTTGTCAGGAACAATCAGATCAGAGCAATTTCCCAGAGACAGGCGTGATCAAACCCAACTATATATACCTCCCTGTAGGACTGCACTTATGCGCAAATGTGTTTTATATATGGCTCCAATTGTGTACAATAACTTGCTTAAGAGCTGGAAGGAGCTTAATAATGTACTCTTGAAAAGAAAACTGAAGACACATTTTAGTAAATAAAGCGTATAATAACATTCACGAGTTCCTAGAGTAAAGATTTGTATTGACATAGTAGCTATTTGTTTTTCGTGTTTGTTAGTTTTTGGATCTTTATATTATTTTTTATTTTTGACATGATTATTGTTTATCTGTCTTATTAACTTATTTTTGTTTTAATGTTCTGTTTGATTTTTGTTATTTTGCTCTATCACTACTTAATTTATTGTTATTCAAAGAGAATGTTTTAATTAATTAATAATATTCCTTGACATTTGCACGTCACATCATGTGGCAAACATACCTAATAATGTTCTTATCATATTGCATGCATGTATTTTCTTGTATGTATGACACATGTTTAATCAAATAAATATGATCTTATCTTGAGTGTAAACTCACGAGCAAGTAGAGCGCGTGTGCGTAGGCGAGCGGCACGGTGGCGGCGTCCTCCAGGCTCCAGTGCGCCGGCACCGGCCACAGCAGCTCCGGCTGCGCGCGCACCACGCTGCCGGCCGCGCCGCCGCGCACCAGCCCCATCACGCGCTCGCCACTGAAACATAACACATCTCAGATTCTTTATCGCTCTTTTACAATAGATTGATAACCTCCCCCCTGTCATCTGTGCACTTGAGGATCTTATGACTGCGTCAGCGAATGGAGTTTGCGTAGCTGAATTTTGGACCAAACATAATATTTGATCATTCCTAACAACTTTTTATTGCCGTCGATAGGCTAAGAAGAAGAATCGATTGATATTGAATCTGGCGTGAATCTGGCCAAAATAATCTATGACCTGTATACGACTTCTTTTCTTATGTAATTTTGACTTAAACTTTTTCATATTCTATTAAACAGGTATGGAGGTATTTCATTACCTCTCTGTTGTTCCACTGAAATCCATGCCATAATTGTTTTCTCCTTCATGTTTTAATGTTATTTTTCCAATTGCTTTTTTAATGTCAGTATTTGACAATCCGACGTAATGAACCTGAATATTCAAAGCTTTTTGTGAATAATTTGATATTAGGGACATCTTTTCAATCTTAATCAACTCCAAGGTGTCGACTCCAAGATCTCTAATTGAAAATAAATTAAGTTAATAATTATGTATATTATCATTTACAATAAGTGTACGCTTGCCCGGGTTGGTCAGTGGATGGGTGACCATCTTTACATACTGAGAATCCTCCGTGCCTCGGAAAGCAAGTTAAGCCGTTGGTTCCAGCTGTCATTCGTGGATCTTTGACAGTCGTTACGAGTCGTCAGAAGCCCGAAAGTCTGACACCAGTCTTACCAAGGGGTATCGTATTACCCAGTTACTGGGTTGTGGAGGTCAGATAGGCAGTCGCTCCATGTAAAATACTGGTATTCAGCTGCATCCGGTTAGACTGGTAACCGACCCCAACATAGTTGGGAAAAGGCTAGGCAGATTGAATAAGTGTACGTACCTTCACTGGTACTCCAGAGCCACATGTCTCAGCAGCGTCGACCCATTCCAAATAATTCAAATCTCCTACTTGTGCGCTTTGTAACGTCACATTGCTGCTCACTTGCACAGTATCCTGTACTGGCAAGTAATACTCTCCTCCCCATTTACCCTAAAATTTAATCTTATTGTTAAATATTGGAGTTAAAACTGAAGTACACATAATAATATAGCACATTAACTTTTAGAAAAAGACTCTCACTCACGCAGGTCGCACGGGTATTGCGACAAAAGACGTTTTAAAATGCCGAACTAATCTAAAACTTGATTTGCCAAATTACGCGAAATACTGTACTAATTGGCTATTTGAATATCAACAATGTTCACACTTACATGATCCAAAACGGTGAACGCTAGATCGATATCCGGTAGATCATCCAAGAAGAAATTATTGCCTTCTTCATTACTGACTATTAAAAGGTGAATATTGTTACGTTGGACGTCTTTCCTCCAACATTGTACTAATTGTTTGAGGGCGGACGGAGCTGGATAGGGGGCCACGATGAGTAGGCGATGGTAGGGAGACAGGTTGGCGCGGGTGGCGGTGAGGAGGGTGATGTCGAGGCGCGAGCGCACTGTAATGGTTGTAGTGGGCAAGGCCACCTTAGTTGGCCGCCAGCGCACAAAGTCCAAGCGCGAGCTAGTATTGCTGTGAGCGGATAGTTGACGATACAGAGAAGTTGGCCGAATGCGACCTCCGTCCAAATCGTCTTCTTCACTCACTATGAAGGAGTCTTGTTGTAGCGCAAAATGTAGCAATTGACACATCTGTGGATTTTAAATGATATTAATTTCATTATTTCGAATTGACTAAGATTTATAAAAATAAAAAAAAATAAAAAAATAAAAAAATGTTTATTTCAATTTTCAATTTCAAAGGGCATTACGATACATTATTATTGGAGATCACCTTTTAAGCAAGGGGTTGCATGTGTTAGGAGACTCCGCACTTCCACTTATCATTATCTTATGCAATTGAAACGTAGACAATGTAACATGCAAAACTAAACATAAATGGGTAACTTAAAATTATACAAAATGAAATGAATGGCCAAATGATTTGTAAATGCATGAGTATTATGCATAGAAAAGGGCCAGATCGCGCGTGTAAGTGTGATATGTGTAAGTATGGGTGACGATGTGAAGAGTGAGTGTGTAGTGTGTGTGTTATAATGAGCATATTTAGTTCTCCTAGGATAGGAGAACTAAACTATTAAGATCCTGTACAATATTAGATATAAATACGAATGTGTGTTTGTTTATTTATTTGTTTGCTTGCTTGTTACGCTTTCACGCAAAAATGGCTCAACAAAATCTGGATGAGATTTGGCACTTTGATAGACCATGTCCTGGGTTAGGACACGGGATACCTCCAACCCGACGCTCCCACGGGGTCGAGACCACGATTTATTACGTAATATAAAACACTGTCTTACGTTATTATCGGTGGAAAGGTTACGGACGATGGCAAGGTCTGCTTTTTTTATCGAGAGGCCACTATCCCCACTATTCTTTGTTGAATTCAAGTCTTCCAGATTGAATTCCTCGTAACTAATATTGACCCCATAAACACTGGATCCAATGTTCTTCATTTCTTCAAAGACAGATCCTTTCATTTGGTTGCTTGTGATACCAACAACTTTAATACAGTCTTTGTTAACATTTTCGGCAACCATTTGCATGAAAACTTGTAGTGAAGTTGAAACCTGGTTATCAAAATGACACATTCAATTATCACCATATTCATAATTTGATTCAAATCATCATCATCCAATCCTTATTCTTTTTGGATTCATCTTAGACGTCACAACCTTTCTACCCATTTCATCTTTATTCCACACATCGACACAATTTTTGGTAATTCATGTTAATTTAAGGTCCCACTTACTTGTTGGCCTACTTGGAAATTAGAAACGAACTTCAGTGTCTGTAACGCCATGTTCTTTTTTATTAATAGCTGGTAAATTGCGATATCTTATATTTTCCATCATTAAACCTCCACACCTGAATATGGTGACAAAAAAAAAATAAGTATCATACTTATGTAAAACGTGGCTTACCAAATGGTCATATGTTTATAAGCCAATGTTTTGGCTTACCTTACGAAATCATGTTCCTCTAATACTTCAGCTTTATACAAAGCTTTATCCTCTTCCATGCTTATTTTCTTCTTAGGATGTTTCTCCACATCCACAGAGATTCGCCTGATGTGTGTGGGCAGGGTAACTCCATCGTGTGGTTGTCGCAGCATGTTCAGCTGCAGCAAGCCATCAATAAACGTGACCCAGTTATCGCGCCACACCAGCGAAGCTTCATTCAGTGAAGCGCTAGCGGCTTCGATAGTGCGGAACTCACCACTGTGGAGGTTAATTATCATTGATTATCTTTCTGAGGTCAATTGAATACACTCGTAAAAACTGAAAATTATACACATAACTTATTCAGCAAATGAGTCGTGTACTCGGCTCCTTTTGAGAAGCAACCGATCTTTTTAATGCTCTCGATATCCTTTCTTTCAAACTTTAACATTCAAACTAACGATTTTATATTATTTTGGTCGTAAAACGATCTGATATGGTTTTGGTCGTGGGCTCTCGTACCACACTAAATTGTTAAGAAATGTTTATTTTATTAATTCCTTTTGAAATACTGAATGTGTAGGATGTTTGATTACTTATGCCAATATTTAGTAGAAATTTCTTCTAAATATTGGTGCTATGTTATCCGATTTGATCAACTAGTTTAGTAACTACGTACATATATTTTCTATAGACCGTCAGGATTGAGGAATCACATAAAATGTGTTTTATTAGCAAAATTATATAGCTTTTCCATTTTATTTTAATATTATAAATTAGAACACGTTTGATACAAAATTATATAAAAAAAATTGCTGTAATTGGTTGATTACTTTCTGAGAAATAGCGCGGTGAAATTTATGTGTTTTTATGAAAAATCAAAGCATTGTAGCTGTCTCAAATTCAGCCCTACAAAACCCATTTTTTTGTACAGGCTGCGCATAAGTACTACTTAATCCTACCAAATTTTCAAAAATATACGTTGGCTAGTTTTCGAGTTCTAAGGTGGCTCCTTAATTCAGACGTCAGGATTGAGGAGCCACCTTTAACGTCGTATAACTTTTTAAGGGTTGTAAGTTTTTAAGGGGTGGGCCCACAAAATCGGCTAATTTACTACTAAATATTGGTAATACCGTCGTTCAAATCTGAGACATGGCTCCTCAATGCAGACGGACACGATTCACTAAGTGATGAAAATGCCTATTTAAGTCGATTTTCGGGTGAAAGATACCTTACAAACTTTATTTATTTTCATCGTATCTAACTATATCTGGATTAGGTTTTTCAGACTCATTACTAACATGATTTGCACTGCACTCTTAACTCGCGTAGTAAAAAAAGTAATCATTGAAATAATAATCTTTCTTACCTATACAAGTAGTCTCGTTCACGCAACAAGTCATAAATATCTTCAGCATGGAGATTCATATCTTGGGAGTTTTTAAGTTGTATTTCGTCTTTTTTATCGTTTGGTTTAAAAACAGAAATTACACCTGTTGTTACTTTAATTTTATCATCAAATACCTGTGGAATTGAATACTTATAATAGTCTTGCTTTCATACTGGAAAGAAGGATGAACTAATTTCACATGGTGCAATAGCAAATTCACGTGATGGTAAGTGATTACCGCCCATGGAAATGAGCAATTCCAGAGTCATCGTATGTCCATTGCTATGTCTCATGTGCCTGTCTTACATAATACTTCCGTGGTCTGGAGCAATTACGGGCTTGGATAGATAAAGAAATGTTACAGACGTTTCAGTACCTACCTCAAAACATCCAGTTCCTCTTTGCAATGCAACTCTAATTTTAAGTTGACTCTGTGTGTTCATCACTGGTTGTGCGTACAAGTGAACGTCGCGGAACTCCACAGATAATTGCTTCCTGGGAACACTCAGAGTCATAGCCAGGGTGTCCCAAACCGCCACCAGGGATGATGCAAACGGATATACCGTTTTTTCTAGACAAATCATGAGAAATTAATCACCACTGACCATCACAAAAAGAACAAGGATAGTATGATATGCATATTAGAGCACTATTGTTCCAGTGATTGAGAGAGATGAAGCTATACAGGATAAATATTATTATACCTTTTTGCAATGGTCAGTGATACCTTTGATACCCTGACCCTTGTGATCCTTTATAAAAAAAAACACGCTAGCTGGAGAAGTTCTGCTATCAAAATTAGGCGAAAACAAGTGTTCTGGCACCGCTTCTTTTTAATATCTATACCAACAACCAACCACTCAGCCCAAACACGTCTCGCTTCTTCTATGCATTTTGCATATGCATTTTGATATCCCATAACTCTAGGGTATTAATGACACCATGTCAAAGAATCAACGGGTTTTTTATCATGTACGTCCTTACGTATATATGTACATATAATAGGGACCAATGCAGCCAAGCATTTATTATAAGTTGAGAGATTACATCGCTGACAAAAATACTTGGCTCAATGCTGGTCTTACTCCACAGCCACAAGGGCGCATAATCTAATTGATTGGCATTTCAAAATACTGTTGGGGCTGCTGAAGATTGTAAGTCTTTCTTTGCATTGTACAGATTATAGCAAATGTGTGAGTACCAGATAATATGTACTTTATACCAATAACACCATTTACTCGGTCGTCATTTATTGAGTTGAATTGTGCACTGGCAGTTGAAGGTACTTCATGCTCACTCTCGCTAATGGCGGCGCATGTGTTAGATCATTCAGTTTCCTTCAAAATGGTTGAGCTAAATGGTGCTATCCACGCGTCATGTAAGTGAATGGGCGCCGTAAGTTGGAACTGGTCGTCTCTTAGCTGCCATGGTTTTTTTTTATTGTTTGTTATGGACTCTTTTAACGTGCACGTCTTTCTACATCGTAGTCACATTTGTATAATTTCAACTTGAAGGACGTAACCAATATTTTGATTAAAAAAAGTATCCATGGAGTTTCTTGCCCGTTCTTCGCCAAAGGTACCTACCACGCTTTGGAATAGGCAACTAACTTCATCTTTCTGACTGACGGACTACTTGACTATTCAAAACTGCTTGTAATTGGTTTAATTGTGAAATAAATACTTTGTTTGACCTTGATTTAAATTCGAAGGATCGCTGAACCATATTATTTGGGTGCTAGACGACGATGTATTCATTTATTCATAGACATGTAAAGTAATTTATGTCTAGGTAGTCATACAGTATGACGGTAGTCTTTTACTCTATCTTCGTTTTGGGTAGCTACCCGTCCCCTCGAGTGTCGGACAGGGATTATGAAAATTGACTGTTGCACTGTAATGTAATCAAAGACAAGTCTGGATGACAACTGCTTGACATTAGTCATAAGCAATTCACAATCCTCAACACCTTCCCCTTAACTAAGATAAAATAATAATAAAAAACAAACTTAAAATCATTAATTCCAAGGTAAAATAATAATAATTAACAATTTTAAAATAATAATTAGTTCTACGTTATACAATAAAATACGTTTATACATTGCTAAATCTTACTACGCGTATGAGGTGGCGAGTAAGATGACGATACATTTATTTTGGTACTTGGCACATAATCATCATCCCGATCATCCCCCGAAATATACTCGTCATCAATATCAGACAAAATATTGTCGGTAGGATCCTTTGCTGGTCTTATCAAATGTCGTAATTGTCGGCGATAAATACCTTTTTTGCTTTTTACAATATAAGAACGTGGGGTTAACGCTTTTCCCATTATTTTACCACGGCTTCTTTTATTTGCGTGTTCTAACATTACTCAATACTCAATATCTTTATTGCTTTACCATAATGTGTACTTAGGTGGTAACTATATATTTAGATCATTATGGACCCTGTAGGGCACAGCAAAAGGGTAGGAGAGAGGAAGCCCTGTTTAAGGAGATCATTAAGTTGTTAAGCAAGTTTTAACTTACATTTATTCAGTCAGGAGATCGCAAATAGGATCTATAATTTCGTTTATCTATTGTTTATGTATTGTTTTATCTGTAAAAGTGTACTTAAATATTTTAGATTATTTCTATATAGCTATGTATGTACATATCTATTATAATTCTGTTTATTAATTTACATAAATTGTTTATCTTCGAATAATTATTATTGCTATATTGTTTAATTTATTATAATTGCTAATTTATTTAATTATTATTTTTGTTATATATTTATTTATTAAAAAATTCCGTATCATTAATATATAATTATTATTATATTTTCCTATTTTGTGTATCAATTAAATATTCATCTAAGGAGTAATAGCATTTGTTTATCAGTAATTTTTTAAGTTTATTAATAAATATATTCAACTTTTCTTCTTTCTTTAATGTGTCAGGTAGTTTGTTATATATTTTTATAGACATTACGTAGGGACTTGTAGAATGCATTTTTTATTTGGATGTTGGTATATTTAGTCTAGATCGGTGCCTAAGTGTATACTGTGATTGGATGCCTTCGCGTTTTGTGTAGAAATCTTGATGCTTACGGACAAATTTACATATTTCTAGAATGTAGATACAGGGGAGGGTTAGAATATTATATTTTAGAAAATAGGGTTTGCAGTTGTCAGTTTGATCAATGTTTACCAAGATTCTAAGTAATTCATAATAACCTCGTCGCCTACATTCAACTCAGGTAGCGGTTTACAATGTAGATCATAGTAACTTTTAATTTTTATTTGTTTTTCCAATACTTTTTTATGTTGTAAGTTATCACAATTTGTTTGTTTTAATAAATCTGGATGGACTGGTAGTCTACAATTTAAACGCCGGCCCATCATTAACTGTGCAGGAGAATTCAAATTTTCCCGCGGTGTATTCCTGTAACTTACCAAATTTAAATAAAAATCGGAATTACTATCTACTGAATTTTTTAATATATTTTTAATGGTTTGAACTGCTCTTTCGCTCTTACCATTAGATTGAGCATAATACGGAGATGAAGTGACGTGCTTAAAACCCCATTCTAAAGCAAATTTAATAAAATTACGACAAGAATATTGTGGACCATTGTCACTGATGACCGTATCCGGTATACCATACCGTGCCGTACCGTGCAAAATTTTCTTTCATTATAAATATAACTGAGTTTGACGAAATGTCTCTCAAATATGCTACCTCAATAAAACCAGAATAATATAATCAATTAATATTAAATAACTTCGCTTTCCATACTCAAATACTCGTATATCTGTTCCAATTTTATTCCATGGTAATTCTGGTATAGCTACCGGAATCATAGGTTCCCTACACGGTTTGTTTGCTGTTTCTTGACATAGTTTACATCTTCTCACATAATCCTCAATATCTCTTGTTGAACCCGGCCAAAATATTACTTCACGAGCACGTCTCTTACAAAAATGAATTCCTAAATGCCCTTCGTAAATAATCTTTAACATGTCCATATGCATAGAATGTGGTATCAAAACCTGTTTGTCTTTAAACATTACATCATCTACACAGTACAGTTCATCTCTTATAGACCAATAGTATCTTAAATCATTGTGTATGTTAAACTTATTAGGCCACCCTTGGTTAATATATTTTTGCAACAATTTTAAACACTCATCCTTACTAGTTACCCACTTCACGAGAGTAAACTTATTCTGAGACATGGGTACATCTTTTTACACACGTGTATCATACAACGTTTTACTATGCATTGTGCGAGGAAAAAAAAATTACGAGCGAGCCTTACGGTAGTCGCATATGATGTGACATTATCTTTGACTTTGACTTTGGCTCGCTCGTAATTTTTTTTTTCCTCGCACAATGCATAGTAAAACGTTGTATGATACACGTGTGTAAAAAGATATCCGACTTCAAAAAAATCACCTACCTGCAGCACTTGTAGCATAAATAACTATTTTATCATTACCTTCTGTTTCTAATACTGGCGGAAAATCTCAAAACAAACGTCATAATAACTTCTTTTTTGATTTCTCTGATGATAGTGACGATAGCGTCTCATTTTTCTACACAACAAAATAAATTATAATATAATGTTAATTTTGTAGTACTTGCTTTTCTTTCTATCTTTGGACTGTACACAATAATTTAGAATTACTGCTTTTTTACCACTGTTTTGCAAAATTATTTACTCTTTAGAATAGTTCTATGATTCAGGTTTTGAAGCACGACACGTGCTCCAAAATCTAAATCATATAAATCCAGAACTATAGATAGTATATAGTAAACTATTTAGAGATATAAGAAAGACATCTATGGTCGTGCCATGAAGTTTTAATAACATAATGTATAACTTTTATGACTGTTTAGGAAATGAACACTATTTGTTTTAATTGTAGTTTGCGCCAAATATCGTTAAAAATCTAGTATACCTACCATTTTCAGTTTTTCTAAGATGATGATGTGTATTTGTTTTTGGATTGTTAACATAATATACCCGTTAGGTTGAATAACTTAGCCAAGTTCAAATAACGAAAAAAAATCAGCTATTACTTACATTTTATCGCGATAAGCGGACATAAATGTACTGAACAGTTGATTTTTTTTCACGACTTCTATTTTGGTCTCGTAGCAAAAATTTTTCATGTTCATGAGTACTTTTACCCCTCCAACTATGATTAAGCAATTCAAAATAACGGGGTTAAGAATCTGGTTTAGTTGGTGTGTATCACTTTTTACGTAATATTTAGTAAGATTACAAAATAACACGACGATGTCATTTAAGTCCTTTTATGTTAGAAGGATGTTATGTTCCTACACTGTTGACAATGTCGATGTCACCATAAAGTTCTAAGCTGGGATATTAATTATTATTATGTGATTCCTCAAAATTACTTTTTTAAATAATCGTATTTAATAAAACAATATTATAAGTCAATCAAAATAATAGCTTTTTATTTACCTTCTGGATAAAATAAATGGCCTAAAGACCCATTAAATAAAACTAAGTAATATTTATTTTTATACGTGTTATGTACACTAGTCTTTACAATTCCTATCTGTTATCTTTTCTGTTATATAATTTTTTTTTTCATATCCATTCCATATCCGTTACGTACAATTATTATGAATAACACCCACATGCAATACAATTAAAACAAGAAATTAATATAGGGACATGAACCACAATAAACAATTAAATCAATTTTATCATATATCACATTAACAATAAATTTTCAATCATACTGAACGATGTCGATTAGTTATGTAGATAAATTAAGTGTACCTAGTGAGAAAAAATAAATTAAAAATTATTAAAAATAAAAATACAAAATGTCCGCAGTTATTGTAATAAAATGTCATAAATTAATATTAAATGTCAGTAAGGAAGATCATTAATAAAATTGTTAGAAATAGTATTGTAGTTTTGGCATGCTTCACTGTATTGTTCACAGTGCTCTGTCTTGGTTTTTTATTTGGTCTGAGGGTGGTTTAAATAACAAACAAACACGGGCTTTCTTCTCGCGAAACTGATGAAGAATGGATATTAAAAAACCTTATCTAAAAAGTTTTTGAACAGGAAAAAAATATTGCGTAAATAGCAGAGATATCCCCGAAGTAATATGGGTTCCTAAAAATAAATTAGTGTACACATGAAGGAATTTATAATATCATGGTAATGTGCAACCACGAGTATTAATCAAGGCAAAATATGAATACTGAAGACAATTTTACGGAAAATAAGGATTTTAAAAGTAATTAGATTTCAATTTTGCCCTTGAATACAGGATTAACTGACAATCAATTAGGCCTACTCTCTACGGACGCGTGGGTTCATTATGGCGTCTTGGTAGGTTCATTATACGCTTGATGTACGCCGGCTTGCAGCTGAATACGCCTCCATGAAGCTATGCCTTTGTAGCCAGTAGGCCTTTTTTTTTTTGGAGTTTGGAAAATCATCAAATGACTTCTCCCGCTCTAGGCGGAGCGAGAGGGCGTGTCAGACTTTTACTGACTAAAACCCACCCGTGTTCCTTCCGTTGCCTGTGTGCCGGGGCCGCGATATCCCTTTCGGACAAACTCGCAACCCCGGCAGGCATTGGCCCTTACGGACCCCGTCAGTTGGTGCTGACATCTCTTAGCGGCGCGCGTGGAACACAACGCGTTGTCGACCCGGGCCTGGTCCTAATCGGACGGCGAGCTACCCATTGCTCACCGTCCGCAAGCCCGCGCCTACGGTGGCCGGAAGTCGGCTCGCGACTCCCGACGCCCGGGGCGTCTCCTGCGGCTACTAGGGGCGCGAGGGCGCGAATCTTGCCTCTCCCTCGCGCGCTCCGCCTCCTCCTTCGCGAGCATTACTGCTTCGCAGAAGGCCATGCACTCTCACTCCGGACCATGGCCTGAACCAGGGCCGGACGCGAGAGATCGCCGCCGCCGATCGCCTCCGTGAGGACCCGGCGGTGCTCCGCCCAAGCAGGGCAGACCTCCACCGTATGCTCCACCGTGTCCTCCGGGCTATCCACACAGTGGTGACACCCGGGCGTTTCCGCCAAAATTATTTTTTAGTTTAGAGGATTTTATTTGCAGAATAGCTCTAAGATTATCATAGCCTAAATTAAGGAATTTTAGTGATAGTTAAGTTAGTTTAGTTCGGTATACAAGAGAATCGGCACCAATGTCCCTCTGACAAGAACAATGCGCTCACTTAATTTGGTTGCCGTCAAAATAGATATTTTCTCATGTTTACTGAGCGAGTTCGCAAGGGTAACGTTACACGTGTTATGTTTTTAATTTGTAAATCTATTTGATATTATTATGTTGTAAATGTATTTGATAAACTGTTAATTTTATTTTATTTTATTTTATTTATACTTTATTTCAGACTATAGGTTGTCCATATAGTGTTAGTACAATGAAACTTATGAACTATGTTAGTAATACACTCATACAAAAAACAAACTATAACAATTATCCTACATGTAGGCTAACCCAGTGCTTCCAGATAGGACTCTCAATGTGTGCAGCAATGATCTTCAGGTAGCCGTTAGGACTGTCCCTCACTCCGCGCATCAACGATGCTGCTCTCTTTCTTATTATGGCATAATATCCATCTAAATGTGATTCAGCAAACATCGCTGACGCACTGCAATAGCGACGCAGCCCCATCAGCACCCTGAAGGCATTGTTGTACTGAACTCTCAGAGCACCCGCAACCCGCTGCGTGCAGTCGGCCCACAGGCTGCAGGTATAAAAACACAAAAGGCCCTAAACAGCGTTATTTTGACTGCCCTTGAACACCCAGCAAACCTGCGGGCCAGCATATTACAGCGAATCGCTAGCCCCCTGCATTCCCGTTCTACATCTAGGTCATCAGTCAGGTTCTCATTCACTACATGTCCTAGGTACACAAACTGAGAGACTCGAGTGAGCGCAACCCCACCTAGCGTCACGGCCGGTACATATGAAGGATTCATTTGCCCCGCCCGAAACACCAGCATTTCGCTTTTTTTGACGTTATACGTCAATCCATGTGTGTCAGCATAGGCCTCACACACACCTAAGAGCCTACGCAGAGCACTTATCGATGGGCTCAACAACACCATGTCATCGGCGTAACTAATGTTGTTGACTATAGACCAATCATCTATTGAGTAACTACACTACCGAATTGGGATATTGTAATGGTAGCGTATGTAATAAATAAATAAATAATAAATAAATAACTCTCTCCACATCACATACTACATACATTGAGAACTTCTTTTAAATAAAAATGCTACGCTTAATTTAATTTATTTATTTAATTCAGATACAGTGATCCATATTTAAGTTAATATACCTAGTTAAAAATTATGTAAGTTATTAAAGATTAAAATACAAGCCACAATAATATTATTATAACTAAAATAAATAACTGAAATAAGTGCATAAAATCAAAAATACTTAAATAAAATAAATAAATGAATACCTAAGTCAATCCCATCTATAAATTCATTAAAATACTTAAAATCATGTACAATATTTAAATTAATTAAAGTTAATGACAATTATAATCCAGAAAATAATTATAAAATCATAAATAATAAAAATAATAAAATAAAAGAATCAGTCAAAGTAACTCAGATGACTGATTTAACAAGAGACCTCCAAAGCGGGGATGAGATCCTATTTGCTACTGATGATAGCATGAAAGCCGTCGTCAGTGCGAAACAGCGCGAACATCCCCGATGCACTACAAAAGCGTGGCAGCCCCAACATCATCCTGAAGTTAATCGAGGTATAATTATTTTTATTTAAAATATTTAGACAACAAATATGTAAGTATATAAAAGTTTATTGGTCACATTGAGAAAGCATAAAAGTAAAAGGGTTAAGTAGATATGCTTCGCAAATATTTATCTCTTTAAATGATTCTAAAATCTCTTGATCTAAGTACTCATTAATCACAGACGCACAGCTCATGTCATTAGTCGCGTGTACTAGTGGTGCGGTTAGCTGGTGTATGGCGACCGGTCGCTGTGAGTGGCGCTGCAGCGCTTGCGCGGGTGACGTCTCATGTACAGAAGCGGCGCGCAGCAGCACCAGCTGAGAGCGCAGCGCACGCGTCGGTTCCACGTAGCCGCGAGCGCGCTCGATACGCGCCAGTGCGGCCTCTATGAGCGCGCGTGAGTACTGCGCTGAGTGTGGCACACGACCTAACAAGGTCCCCACACACGCGTCCACTTTCTCTGACCACGAATCTCCGTCTTTAAGTGCTCCCTCCATGTCCACAACGTCGTCACCCACCATCAACTTAAACAAATGCATGACCACTCCATTTTGCAGTTCCTCTTTTGTCTTATATTCTGCGATATTTTGTTCAATCACAGTTTGAACCTCGCTCGGTGCACATCCTAGGCAATATACGGTACCGGTTAAACCTAAAAATTTGAAATAAACGTCATTAGTTTTGTTAATTAAGTGCTTAAGATTATTATTTTTTATCGGTTGTTAACTAATATTTCTAACCAAGGTCCTCGAGGATAGCTGCCATTTCTAACACCACCGGAACGCCTGTTTCATAACCCAATAAGTAGAAAGTATTTTTCAATCCTGTCTTGTTCAGCAGCACCTTAAATTACGAGAAAGTTAGGTAAAGTGGTTGTTGGTACACACGGCTACATATCAAGCTATAAATTTCCAGTATAAGCTGACCTCTCATTGTACGGAAATCCTATGCAATGCGAGATCAGTTTATAGTAGAAATGTATAGCTTAAAATGTGGTCATGTGTACATATTTACTTTTCATAACTGGTTATTTTTTATTTTGTTTGCTCATACATCAACGAATCTCTGTGCAGTCTCCTGCTCGGTCTCCGTCGGGCGGTCGAGTCCCGGCTGCAGCACCAGCGCCGGCAGCTTGAGGCGCTCGCACAGTACGCGGAACCTCTCATGGTGACCCTCCATACCCGGCACTATGCACAAATACGTCCGGGTCACGTCAAATTCGTCTTCACGCTGAAATATTTAAAAAGTATTAGAATGGAGTGTTTGCGATGATATGACCAGATAGAAGATGAATGCCTAAGACGCATTAGAGAGGTATGGAAGACGATAGCCATACTGCTTCGACTACAAATTAATTGAGTTATGGTCAGAAAGTGATCGATCTTATAGATCCTATCTGACCTGCTTACTTCAAATCATCAAGCCATTTAAATAATGCGCAATATGCAAAATATAATTTGTAATATATTCACCAATACGTCGCCGCTAGCGATTGTAGGCATGCAAACAATTTCGGAAGTCGCAAGTAGTTCGTCCGTGTCCACGTAAGATATAAATGTCCCTAAGCCTTTAACATCTTCAAAGGCGTTTTCTGTTTTATCCAAATTCTGTATTCTGGTGGTCAAATAAAACCGTTAATTCCATAATTTCGGCAAGATTTTTAAAGTACACCACATTTAATTTTGTAAAAGAACTTACGTTTCAACTGTTAGTAGTGGTATCTCGTGTTCGGAGAGCTCAATACTATGGTTAATTCTCAAATAACTAGCAACCAGTAGTAGTTTATCATCTTGAATTCCGAGTTCTTCTAAAGTAGTTGTTTTTGGGGTTAACTTTGTCAAATTTATATCTAGAAAAATAAAACTTATTTACTTAAAATACAAAATAAGCTTACAGTATGCGAACACCCAATCGCTTATATGCTAAATGAAAGAGATAGAAAACGTTACACAATATAACATCAATGTTAAGGCTAAGCGTATGCTGAGACGCAGGTCACACAGGTCAGCACAGTACAGATTTTGCTGGGTGGGGCAGGCCAGACATAGGCCTCGAGCGCATGCTGTGACGCAGCTACACAGACACATTCGCGTCCTAGCTTGTACAAATAATAGACGTGTGGTAAAAAACATGTGATGACCTGCACGCATCGCGCAGAAATCTGTGTCCTGCTCTGCGTCTCGTTGTAGTGTCTACAACGAGACGCAGAGCAGGACACAAGCACGTGCCACGCAAGCATGTGTGTTTGCGTGGCACGTGCTTGCGCCGCAGCATACGCAGCTCTCAGTACGTTCATGCACTACAAAATCCGCTCTGCTCTGCGCTGCGTAGACCTGCGTCAACTGCGTCTTAGCATAAGCTTAGTCTAAATGCTGTTATTGTTTTTTTTTAAATCTACAGTGTTAATTTTCGGTTTAGACCAAGATTACTCCACTAACTGGCCAATTCCGCAAGTTGTTTCATTAGACTAGGTTGTTGTTTATTGGTTTTCTGTGCAACCACCAAGGTGTCTACACCGCAAAGCGCGCGTTCCACCGCGTCTACTGCATCACCTGCACTCGACTCCTGAACAAAAATGTATTTAATTATTGTTTTTGTTTATTAAGTTGATTCGTTGTTGGGCGTCCATCAACGAATTTCGTTGATCTACTCAAATAAGCAGTAGAAAGTCTCTAAGATTAAATTGAAGTGCTCCATGATCTATAAAAAGTATTTGAACAGGGCTATTGACTATCTTTTTCATTGTCAATGACTTGCCATTTTCACTGGCAATCTTCCTAGAAAATTGAGCATTAATATTTTTTTACACATAACACTTGACGACATTAGTTCTTGCAATGGAAGAATACAGTGTGTGAAAATAATGCAGCTGGAATGGTACTGGTTAAATTGCACCGCAAGGCTCTGTTCTAGGGCCTTTTTTGTTTATCATTGTCAAAAATGACCCTTGAATCAAAAATATTTCTGTGAAAAGTTTTATTTGCAAAGCTTACTTAACATCATGCATTTTCAAAGTCGAATTAAGAAGCATTTCCACGGTCTACTATACCACTACTTACGTTCTTCATTTGAGGCAGAGTTATTAATTTAGCGGGTAATTTATGTTGAACACGGGAAAGACACGTTGGTTTACCAAGCATAGTCTCACCAACATTTATCACCGCAAAGTACCTGAAATTTTTTATGACAGTATGAATAATTAGATGTTGATTTACAAAAAGATCATAAATAAGCATGTTTCAAAAAAATAAAAAAAAAATATTATAATATAACCTTAAATCTGGGCAAAATTTTCTCGAGACTACATCCAGATGAGTAAATAATGTATCTTGAACCATTTGATCATCATTTATAGTCGTATATATGCCTTGAATAGGCCCCAATTTAGTAGCATCCTCAAGTAACTCGACAACATCAGTTTCGTTGTTTAAGTTCTGGGACGATATTTGAATTTGCACGCCGATCTTCTGCCAATTCCTAAATAATCGAAAAATATGTTTAAAGTTAAAATTATTGTTATACAAATATTATATATATTATATAAAACAATATTGTTATATACACAGGGCGTCCCACGGATATGCGACATGGAGGGAAAGTACCTTGAATATTGTAGATGGAACATTTTACTGAAAGAAGACATTATTTGAATTTTAAAAACAATTTAAACTGCATTCATAGATATTTAAATAATTACATGGTTGAACCGGGCATTGAACCCGTTACATGAGAAAAATAATCACCCTGTAGCTTTATCATACCGATAGAAAGGCTTCATCATAAGAATAATTTTTTGCTTATTAACATAGTGTCACAAATAAAAGGAAGACCATGAATTTTAACATTTGATGTGAAATTTTGTTCAGAAAAAGATGGCCACCGAGATCCCCAGATCTAACCCCATTAGATTTTTTTTTATGGGGTTATGTAAAAAATTTAGTTTACAAGAACCAGTATAAAAGTGTCCACGAGCTACAAGCAGAACTAAGATGTATTATTCTCCTGCTGGGGTTGCGGGTTTGTCCGAAAGGGATATCGCGACCCCAGGCACCACACAGGCAAAGGAAGGAACACGGGTGAGTTTTAGTCAGTAAAAGTCTGACACACCCTCCCGCTCCGCCCAGAGCGGGAGAAGTTATTTGATAATTTCCCACCCACAAAAAAAAAAAAAAGACGTATTATTCTAAATATCCACCACAACAAGATCAAAAATCGACAGGGAGCAAAATAATCAAAAGAGTGCGACTTTGTATTCAACAGGAAGGGACTCATTTTGCATTTGATAAATTGATTAATTTATATAAAAAAATTAAAATTATGGTCTTCCTTTTATCTTTTTTAATTCAATTCAATAATTAAATAATTCTTATGATGAAGCGATCGGTATGATAAAGCTACAGAGTAATTATTTTTCTCGTGTAACGGGTTCGATTTCCGGTTCAACCATGTCATTATTTAAATATGTATCTATGAATGCAGTTTAAATTGTTTAAAAAATTCAAATAATGTCTTCTTTCAGTAAAATGTTCCATCTACAATATTCAAGGTACTTTCCCTCCATGTGGCATATCCGCGGAACGCTCTGTATATTGGTATAATATATTGTTTAAAATTATAAGTATTGAAATTAGCCATTTGCTTACCGTAATTTAAATTGTAACTTTGTAGTTGTATGTGCTTTGCTATGAATGTGTAGTTTCATCGCCCCTCGAGCAACTAATTTGTCGACCATCTGGAGTCCAAAACTTTCTTCATTCAAAACTACAACTTGGCTGTGATTCGGATTGCAAGAGATTCTGCAAGCAAAATAATAATGTTGTGAGTTATTATAAACTATAAGCGCCACCTTAACCAAAAAGAATATGCTACACTGCAATTTGTAATGTTGCCTAATAAAACGAAACAGTCAAAGCTAAATCTCAGTCTTATAAAATGGCAAAACAAAAAAAAGGGTCTCTCTTCACCTGAGCTTCGCTTGTGTCGAATGTTCCTGCATGTTCAGCAGCACCCTGCCGCGGTGCCTGCTGGCCGCGAGCAGTCGGAAGGCACGCGCCACGTCATGCGGTGCGTACGACACGCGCGACAGGGGTCGCACGTAGCCGCGGCTAATACCCTCGCTCAACATCGTCTGCAAGGCCTGTGGATTAAAGCAAATGTTCCAATTTGATGACTGATCCATGATCTATTATAACAACATGACTGTATCATATTAAAGACTGGTTGCTTTTTCAAATGGTCAACCTACTCGCGGAATATGTTTCCGTCACCAGTTTTAAATGAATGATGGAACAATAAAAAAAAAAACAAATGCATTTATTTCAGGTACCACATAACCCATATTAAAAATCATTAAATCACACACAAATAAATTCCACGAATAAATACAACAATCATCATAATTAGCTCATATTCATTCATTACAGTAGTCTCTTACGTGCGACACTGTATGTAACTTTTCTGTCACAGCAGTGTCGTACATAAGGACAGTCCAACCTATTTGCTATCATATTCAGAACGATATTGGAGCTGGCCCGCACTCTGCGCACAAGAGACGCGAAGCGCTTCCCCATGGTCGCATGAAAACAGTCCGTGCGCGCCCATGCGAACATACCCGAAGCGCTGCAGTAGCGAGGCAGCCCCAACGTCGCTCTGAAAGCGTTGTTAAACTGAATGCCGAGGGTGCTGTAGCTTTTCTGCGTGTAATTAGCCCACAGGCTGCTGGTGTACATGGACGTGCAATATGCTCCGAAAAGAGTTATTTTCACACCATCCGAGTAATGTGCGAACCTGCGGGCCAGCATATAAGCTCTTTTAGATAACACCCTCCGCTCCCGTTCAGCATGATCCCTGAGGTCAGCCGTGACTATATGTCCTAGGTAATATATGTACTGGTTCACCCTGTCTAAGGGTACACTATTTAGACGTATAGGTGGTACATAGTCGGGGCATATAGCACTACCGGCCTCAAAGACCATGTACTGACTTTTCTTAATATTATAAAGAAGTCCATGTTTAACAGCGTAATCCTCACACGTCGCTATCAACCTCCTCAGGCCACAAATCGACGCGCTCAGCAGAACCATATCGTCTGCATAGCTGAAATTGTTGACACATACATCGTCTACATGACAGCCGACATGCTGACTGCTCAGCGCGACGATCAGCGCATTCATGTAAAGGTTGAATAACGAGGGTGAGGTCAGTCCACCCTGCCTTACACCGCATTGTAATCGATATGACTCTGACATTGCCCCCGACCATCTGACGCTGTTGACTTGGTGCGTATACCAATACTTGAAGATGGTAACAAGTTCTGGTGGTAGATTGATACCCTCAAGTTTTTCCCACAAGAGATCATACGCCACCATATCGAAGGCCCTGGACAAGTCGAGGAAACACGCGTATACCGGGGTTTTACGGTTATTATAGTATCTGACGGTATGCTTAAGACACAGTATGGCACTTTCCGTTGATAATCGGGGTCTAAATCCAAACTGATTATCGTGCACAGATATATATTTACTTAACTGTGTATTAAGCAAACCGTCAAACACCTTCGCTGTTACTGTAGCTAGAGATAAGGGCCTATAGTTACTTTTATTAGCTAAGTCACCGGTTCTATCTTTAATAGGCTTTCGGGTTTATCTTTATATTAACTCATAATTATGTAAAAGATTTATTTGTTCAGCTCATCAGAGAACTTCACCGAACCGTTGTATTGTGTATCTTTTCTATTAATTACTCTTGATTTATTTATGACTAGCTTTAGCCCGCGGCTTCGCCCGCAGGTTTTTGGAACATATCCCGCGACCGAGTTTACATACCTAATAGCCGAGGAAATTTCATCATTGACTCCTAGCGCTGCTTCCGCCGCCATCAACCTTTTTTATGTTATGCGTAATTTTGAATCTGTGATATCTTTTAAAGTAATCATTTAGATGATAATGATGTCAAGGCATATTTGAATCTAAATTAAATGCCCAATTTGAGTAACATATTTTATTGGATAGGGATTATATCCGTTCACCATAGCTTTGGATATAACAATAAAAAAATTATAAAATTTAATTGTTAGAAAATAGATATAATTATGCTATTGTGGACTTTTTTGTTGAACTTTTTAAAATGTATAATCCTGTAGAACATTAAATTTATGATACTCTTACGGTTTACGCGGCGCACGTCAGTAAAGCTCCCAATCAGCAGGATCTTCAACAATAATCGTCTTATTTCAGCCAATTTACACAAAACGTTAATCAATTATACACCTTTGCCTTCCTCATAAATCACTCAGTACATTGGTCTTAACCGATGGAAAATCTGTTTGGTAGTTTTCGAGTTTATCGCGTACAGACAGACAGTCATACTCGGCGGGGGACTTTGTTTTAAGATATGTAAGGATTATTTAATTACTATTTTAAAAGTTTCGGCTGGTTTGCTTGATATACTTACTTTGATTTCCTCGGGACTTTGAAATATCGTTGAAAAATCGACAGCAGCATAAGCCCTATCTCTATTGAGGTTGTAGAATCCATAAGAAAAATCATCATCTTGATTGTGAAGTTGAGAAACATCAAAAACTGTGCCTAAGTGACCAGTACAGTGAAATATAGTCTGAAAAAAAGAAACAATATAAGAATATGCTATGAAACAATCCAGTGTAGCAACAAGTGAGTGTCGCAAGCGTCAATATATCACTGTCAGTTACAATGCCGTCCGCTTGCGACATAATAATGGAGCCATCGAGACTGCCGTGAAGAGTATGCACGCAAAATAATACGACAATTAAAGTGCCGTAAGCATTGCTTTGTCGCTTGTTGTTTTGGTTAGTTTGCTGACTTTTGATTTGTGGGACTCACGTATCCACATACTTACGCTAGCGCCCGCATAAACATTCGCCGCGCGAACGGACGACATAAGAATAGACAGTATTTGTTTTACTATTACTATTTGTGATAAATTGCAAAAGGTATTGAAATTACTGAATTTTGAGCCACTTTCTCAATTAGCGTTCGCCGCTCACCAAAATAACATTACGCCTGTATCAGCGTGATGTTGTTTTGTTGAAATGGGTTAGGTTAGGTTAGCTGCGTGGTTGGCTGAGTGTTAGCCCTCGCTCTGAAGGAGCTTGAGCGCCAACTGAGAGTACTCTACACGGCGTGCCTTGAGCGGGGCCAGTTTCCCACTCTGTGGAAGTCTGGTCGTATGGTCCAGCTCAATGGTCCACTGAAGGACTAAATGCGGAAACCAAACCCCATACCATGTTCCAGCTCAGGAAGGCCCCGGCGCCCTGTAGACTCTCCGTCCGCGTACTGGCCCATAGTGCTGCTTGATGAGGTGGGCAAGCTGTTCGAGCGGATAATCGCAGCCCGCCTCGTCGGCCACTTGTGCAAAAAGGGGCCAGACCTGGACGACAGCTAGTTCGAGTTTCGGCATGGGCGCTCTACGATCCACGCTGTGTCGCGGGTTTAGAGTCCTGGTGGAGGAAGTGGTGTCCCGGGGCGGGGTGATGTTGGTGGTGTCCTTGGATATCTCCAAACCCTTAAACACCCTGCCCGGAGTTGTATTCGGGAGGCACTGCGGTATCATGGGGTACCTCCCTACCTCCGCCACATCGTTGGGTATTATTTGTCAGAGAGGTGTGTCACCTACATGGGACGTGATGGCGGAAACCAGCGCCGTATGTCGTGTGGTGTTCCGCAGGGCTCGGATTTAGGCCCGCTCTTGTGGAACATCGGGTACGACTGGGTGCTGAGGGGCGAGCTGAAACCGGGGTAGACTTGACGTGTTATGTGGATGACACGCTGGTCACTGCCCAGGGGAGCGTTGCTGGCGATGGCTGTGAGACCGCAGCCATCGCAGATGCGCAGGTGGTGAGCCGCATATGTCGCCTAGGCCTGGAGGTGGCCCTCAGCATGACGGAGGCCATGGTGTTTTATGACTCCCAGCGGGCGCAGCCACCCGGCTCACACATTATAGTCGGGGACCGCTGTCGAGTCTACTATGAAGTACCTAGGATTGGTGGATTGGTGGTTGGTAGGGTTGGTGGAGCGCATCAGTCGATTGCTTAGCTTTTAGAGCTCACCGCCGGTGCGCCCCGCAGCCGCGCGCTCGTCACCGCGGCTCCTCCGCGCAGCGCCGCCCGCGCCCTTTGCCCCGTCCCGCTGCCAGTGCTGCCGCACTATGCATGTGCATCCAAGGACAACCCCCGGTTAATGTAGGACTATTGCAAGATATGGAAACAATGATATTAGACTATGAGTTTGGGTGGCTTAAGTTGACTGATGGAAGGACTATGGCCCCTGCCTGATCAATGTTTTATATGTAAACGGAAAGATGGCAGGGGGTGACTTGCACACTCAATAATGGGCCCCCGAAAACTGTCGCTAGCACATAGTGACGTAGCAACAAGGGAGCAACTTGTCCTGAGGTGCTTGAGGAGTGGAGAGGTATTCCACGGCTTTCAGAACAATCCCAGAGCCCGGAAGATGGTCAAAATTCCTACGAGCACTTACTGGAATACTTCCTTCCTCCGAGCACGTTTGCTCTTGCGAATCTCCACTCAAGCCGGCCAATTAAGGCAAGAATGAGGTGGGAGCTCTTTTCCTTGTCAGTTTTCACTCCAGCTGGCCAATAAAGGCAAGCCAGAGATGAGGAACAATATTTCTCCCGGGAGATAGGGTCCGTGGGGTCGCTACTGCCCAAAAGCTCGCCACATGGTGCCCTGCGGGTTTCTGTATCTCTCTTGGTCTGGCCCCTCATCCTAGATCTATTCCGGCAAAGTAAACTCTACCAGCACAGACCTAGAGTTCGGAGCGCGCAAGCCCCACCACGACGTTAACGTAGAGATACGGTATTGGTGCTCGACAGCTAGTGGGACTTCGGGCCCCACTTTCGGCGGCTGGCACCCAATTTGCTGGGCGCTGCTGGGGCGCTGTCAACGCTGCTTCCCAATCTGGGGGGCCCAAGCGCTGCTTGTAGGCGGCTCTACTTGGGGATCGTGAGATCAATGACCCTTTACGGGGCCCCGATCTGGATGGCTGACCTGATGGCCGGTAGCATCGCAGTATTGCGCAAACCGCAGAGAGCGATGGCCGTCAGATTCATCAGGGGGTATCGCACGATCTCCTACGAGGCGGCTTGCGCACTGGCCGGGTCCCCACCCTGGGACCTCGAGGAGAAAGTACTAGCGTCATCGTATCGGTGGCGCGAGGAAGCGAGGGCGCGGGGCGAGCGACCGATGCAGCGACACATGGAGCTGCATCGGTCTCAGCTTCGTGAGACAGGCTTTCTCGCCCTACCACTGGCCTCGAAATCATCGAGGCAGATCGGCCGGTGCTCCAGCGCTGGCTCGGGAGGAGGCACGGCTCTCTGTCATTTCAGTTGACACAGGTGCTCTCGGGGCATGGTTGCTTCGGGAAGTACCTGTGTCGCAAAAACAGGGAGCCGGACGCCCGGTGTCACCACTGCGTCGACTGCCGGGAGGACACAGCAGAGTGTGCAACTTGGGAGAAGCCGCGCCGTTCCCTCATCTCAGAAGTAGGCAGTGACTTGTCGCTGCCGGCCGTAGTGAATGCGATGGTCGGCAGCGATGAGTTTTAGCCTTCTGCGAGACAGTCGTCTCGCAGAAGGAGGCTGCGGCAAGGGAGAGGGAGATCTCGTCCACTCACCTGGTCCGCAGCAGGCGCGCACCGGGTGGGGCGGATAACGCCCTCTTTGACCCCCCTAAATGGTTCCAGGGGTGACGGACTCGGGGACGTCCGTCGCCCCCCACACATCAGGACCCGATGTGGCGGCGCGTAGTGTTCCACACGCACCCCGCTTAGACGTCGTGGGGGGAGTCAAACACCTTACTCCCCCCCCTGACTCTAGGAGGCCCGCGGACGCGGGCCGGCACCAGCCGGGGGTTGCAGAATATTCTTACGTTCCCGCGACCCCCGGCGTAGGTGTGAGTTGGAACACCGGGGTGGTTTTTAGTGAGTTAGAGTCTGACAGACCTGACCTGACATCCATGAGGATTTTACACCACGGAAAAAAAAAAAAAAAGGTTAGGTTAGAGCCGAGATCTACCTCGCGCAAGCCCAGCGAGTGAAACGAGCGGTGCAGAGGCAGCAGCCGGCGACCTACTTCCAAGTTGCTCGCAATTCAGTCAATGTATTGAGTTTTGCAAAATATCTAAAACTAGCTGTTGTCCGCGACTTCGTCTGCATTCCATGATGAAAAGTAGCCTATGTCCTTCTCACGCTAAAACGGCTGAACAGATTTGGGTGACATTTGGCACATGGGTAGACCATGACCTGGATAATTGGAGTAATTACAACTTAAAATAAATAAAACAAGATACATACTTTCTTCAAGTTTCCTTTTGCTGAGCTAATAATAACGTGACAACCCTCTCCTTTTCTAGCATTAAGAATCATATCTAGGAAACTATGATCCCGAGAATTGCCAATATGATCAGCTAAAAAACAAATAACACTCAGAATATACAAGATAAAAGAAAAGTAGGTACATAAACATATGTATAAATAATCGAACATTACATGTATACCTTTCAAATCTGGGAATAATTTAAGCAAGAAATGTTTTTTCCGCACATCACTAACAGTTGTGAACACTTCACAGCCGTGAGCAAGGACTATCGATAACAAAGCTTGGCCCAAAGCTCCAGCCCCTCCATGGATAAACACAGCGACATCAGACGTCAGCCTCCTGCGATATTTGATTCCCTTAAACAAATAAGAATTTTTAATGTTAGTTTATTTTATTATATGACCTGCTCTCGACCTGTTGCGACCACGATATCGCCTGATGACAAGCGATGGATGAAGCTTACGATAAAACGAGTGAACACGGAAGATGCTTGTTCACTCTTGCTTTGAAACCTGAAATAGTATAAGTAGTAGTCTTAGGGAACACAGATACTGGCAGAAGGTTCCACACTTGGGCTGTCTGGAGAGAAATTATACATTTGGAGGAGAAGCGCAGTGTAGATAATATCCCGACCAGAGGTACTGTCGGGATATCAACCAAGTGCGGTAGGTACCCTGCAGTACGTCTGGACGTCTGTGGTAGTAAAAGGGACGGTTACCTATCATAACTTCGAAAAATATTTGACCGAATTTCATTTCACCTAAAACTTTTCAACTATTATCGTTTCGTTTTATTTTACTTCATCGAAGTCACGTCAGCCACTGTATCAGTTGACCTATGATCAGTTTGATTTTTTTCGTTACTCCGACGTTTCATTTGGTCGAAAAACTTTTTACCGAAATTACACTTAGCCGAAATAACTTTTGTTCGAAGTATTATGTTTCCGAACATTTATTATACCTCGAGGTATGGATGGGTGAAGGAGGGATGCTTGCTTCAAGCATGCAGCATGCAAGCAGGTATACAGCATGCAAGCGGGCATACAGCATGCAAGCAGGCATGCAGCATGCAAGCAGGCATGCAGCGTGCAAGCAGACATGCAGCATGCAAGCAAGCATGCAAACAAGTATGCAACATGCACGCAGGCGTGCAACATGCAGCAAGCATTGTTTCTGTCACGGCTCCGGCGCTGCGGGGTTTAGGCGGCCCCACGCCAGCTTATCGTTGCAGATGGTTTTAACGCTCACCACCCCTCCGCGCCTACGCGGGCTTAAATTACACTCTTGGGGTAGGGCAGACAAGACTACGTGGAGTCAGTTATGCAGCGATTCGTTTCTGTCAATAAATTTTGTTGTACAACATATTGACTTTGTATGACACTATTTTAATTTAATATTGAAAAATATTATTTCGGTGTGGTGAAAATATGATAAATAAATCATTTGGCAAATGAAAAACGTTCAAGAGAGGCTTCGGCCAATAGCAAAAAGCTATTTTGTAAATCGGCGAAATATAGTTCGGTAAAATAATACATAAGACACTTCGATGGTCTAAAAATATGTCAAATAATGCTTAGAGCAAAAAAGACGTCGGTCAATAGTTTTCGCTAAAATGAAAATCGAACAAAAACAATTCGGAAAAGTGATCGGTTCCCAAAAGGGACAGGGTGGGATTAGTTCAACAGTCAACGGTGAAATAATTGTTGAATTATCTTGAGTGTAAACTCACGAGCAAGTAGAGCGCGTGTGCGTATGCGAGCGGCACGGTGGCGGCGTCCTCCAGGCTCCAGTGCGCCGGCACCGGCCACAGCAGCTCCGGCTGCGCGCGCACCACGCTGCCGGCCGCGCCGCCGCGCACCAGCCCCATCACGCGCTCGCCACTGTAACATAACACATCTCAGATTCTTTATCGCTCTTTTACAATAGATTGATAACCTCCCCCCTGTCATCTGTGCACTTGAGGATCTTATGACTGCGTCAGCGAATGGAGTTTGCGTAGCTGAATTTTAGCCCAAACATAATATTTGATCATTCCCAACAACTTTTTATTGCCGCCGATAGGCTAAGAAGAACACTCGATTGATTCGAAATTTTGACTTCAGCTTTTTCATATCACCCTATATTAAACATTTTATTACCTCTCTGTTGTTCCACTGAAATCCATGCCATAATTGTTTTCTCCTTCATGTTTTGATGTTATTTTTCCAATTGATTTTTTAATATCAGTGTTGGACAATCCGACGTAATGAACCTGAAAATTTAAAGGTATTTGTGAATAATTTGATATTAGGGACATACTCGTATTTTCAATCTTAATCAACTTAGGTCTGGGTACCCTTGGTGTCTACTCTAAGGTCTCTATGTAATTGAAATTAATATATTAAGTTAATAATTATGTATATTATCATTTACAATATGTGTACGTACCTTCACTGGTACTCCAGAGCCACATGTCTCAGCAGCGTCGACCCACTCCAAAGAATTCAAATCTCCTACTTGTGCGCTTTGTAACGTCACATTGCTGCTGACTTTCGTAAAATCCTGTACTGGCACGTAATACTCTCCTCCCCATTTACCCTATAATTAAGCGTTATTGTTAAGTATTAGAGTTAAAACTGGAGTACACTTAATATGGCACATTGACTTCTAGAAAGAGACTATCCCTCACGAAGATCGCACAGGTAATGCGACAAAAGACGTTCTACAAAGTGAAATTATCTAAAACTTGATTTGTCAAATAACGCCTAGATACTGTCCTATTTGAATATCAACCATGTTAACACTTACATGATCCAAAACGGTGAACGCTAGATCAATATCCGGTAGATCGTCCAAGAAGAAATTGTTGCCTTCTTCATTATTGACTATTAATAGGTGAACATTGTTACGTTGGACGTCTTTCCTCCAACATTGTACTAATTGTTTGAGGGCAGAGGGAGCTGGATAGGGGGCCACGATCAGCAGGCGATGGCGGGGAGAGAGGTTGGCGCGGGCGGCGGTGAGGAGGGCGAAGTCGAGATGCGCGCGCACAGTAATGGCTGTAGTGGGCATGGCCAGCTTAGTTGGCCGCCAGCGCACCAGGTCCAAGCGCGAGCTAGCGTTGCTGTGAGCTGATAGTTGACGATACAGAGACGTCGTCGGCCGAATCTGACCTCCGTACAAATCGTCTTCTTCACTCACTATGAAGGAGTCTCGTTGTAGCGCAAAATGTAGCAATTGACACATCTGTGGATTTTTTAATTACACCCAGTAATTACCAATATATATTTTTTTTTTTCTATAAATATCGTGATCATAAAAAAGGGGGTACATAAATGATAAAGAGAAATAAATATTTTAGAAATAAATTAAAAGTATTAAAAAAAATGAGTGTCCTTAAGGACACGCTAAGCATTTACAATATAATAAAATATTACTAATTGGTAAAAATTGGATTTTATGCTGATTAGATATCAGCATAAAATCTTCACGTTGGAAAAATATCCAAAACAAAACAAAAATATCGAACACTTCATTTAGCGTGCAGGTGCCTCCTAACTGGTTGATATCAAAGATAGATTAGATATAAGTATAAAGCTATGACAAGTGCTTAGCGTGTCCATATGGACACATCAAGTTGAGAGCGATAAAACGTAACCATAAAAATATTTCATCTGTTGTTTCAGACTATACAAACAAGGGTCAATAGTAAGAAAATAGTTTACAATGCAAAAAACCATTACATATTGCATAAATACGGTACAAATATACTCACTCACTTCTCGAATGATTTTTTTTTTGTGAATTTATAACTTGTGAAAAATTCTATGTAAATTTCTGAAAGATTACCTCAAAGTTTCGCGCCACCAGTGACATACAATGACAGGTGGCACTGTATAGAGCCGAATAACAGCAAGGTTTTTTTAAACATAGATTAAGTTGCTAAAATGAGTTACCTGTTTTACCACTAATTACGTGTGCATTTGGGGACACTAGGCATTACTGGGTTAATTTCATTACTATAAATAAATTGACTAAGATATAATAAATAATAAGAAACATTATCTTACGTTATTATCAGTGGAAAGGTTACGGACGATGACAAGGTCCGGTTTTTTAATCGAGAGGCTACTATTCTTCGTTGAATTCAAGTCTACCAGATTGAATTCCTCATAACTAATATTGACACCATAAACACTGGATCCAATGTTCTTCATTTCTTCAAAGACAGATCCTTTCATTTGGTGGTTTGTGATACCAACAACTTGAATACAGTCTTTGTTAACATTTTCGGCAACCATTTGCAAAAAAACTTGTAGTGAATGTGAAACCTGGTAATCAAAATGGCACATTACATTATCACATTGATACCCATAATTTTATTCAAATGATCATCATCCAAACCTTATTGTTCTTGGGGTCATCTCAGACGTCACACTCATTCTAGCCATATAACGTTACCTTTATTGATTATCTAAATATCAACACAATTTTTGGAAGTTCATATTAATTAAAGATTTCACTTACTTGTTGGTCTACTTGGAAATTAGATACGAACTTCAGTGTATGTAACGCCATTTTCTTTTTATTAATAGCTGGTAGATTGCGATATCTTATATTTTCCATTATTAACCCTCCACACCTGAATACGGAGAAAAAAAAAAATTAATATAATTCATACTTAAGTAAAACATGGTTTACCAAATGGTCAGGTGTTTTGGCTTACCTTACGAAATCATGTTCCTCTAATACTTCAGCCTTATACAAGACTTTATCCTCTTCCGTGGTTATTTTCATCTTAGGATGCTTCTCCACATCTACAGCAATTCTCCTGATGTGTGTTGGTAGGGTAACTCCATCATGTGGTTGTCGCAGCATGTTCAGCTGCAGTATGCCGTCGATAAACGTGACCCAATTATCGCGCCACACCAGCGAAGCTTCATTCAGAGAAGCGCTAGCGGCTTCGATAGTGCGGAACTCACCACTGTGGAGGTTAGTTATCATTTGATTTATTTTTCTAAGTTCGATCGAATGCACTAGTAAAAACTGAAAATGATTCACATAACTTCTTCAGCAAATGAGTCGTGGACTCGGCTCCTATTGAGAAGCTCCCAATCTTTTTAATCCTCTCGATATCCTTTCTTTCAAAGTTCAGTTCCATATCAATGCGATTCACCAAGTAATGAAAATGCCCATAAAAATCAATTTCCAGGTGATAGAAACCCTCGTTTTACAAAGTATCTTTATTTTCATCGTATCTAACTAGATCCGGATTATGTACTCGTATATCAGACTGATAACTAACATGGTTTGCTTTATAGCACACTGCTGCACTCTTGACTTGCATAATATAAAAAGTAATCATTCAAATAATAATCTTCCTTACCTGTACAAGTAGTCTCGTTCACGCAACAAGACATAAATATCTTCAGCACTGAGATTCATATCTTGGGATTCTTTAAGTTGTATTTCGTCTTTTTTATCGTTTGGTTTAAAAATAACGATCACGCCTGTTCCTACTTTAATTTCATCATCAAATACCTGCGGAATTGAATTCTTATAATAGTCTTGCTTTCATACTGGAAAGAAGGATGAACTAATGTCACATGGTGCTCACCGCCTATGGAAATTAGCAATGCCTAAGTCATCGTAAGTCCATTGCCATGACTCATGTGCCCGTCTTACATAATACTTCCATGGTCTAGAGCAATGAGGGGTTTAGGTAGATATAGTAATGTCACAGAAGTTTCAGAACATACCTCAAAACATCCAGTTCCTCTTTGCAACGCAACTCTAATTTTAAGTTGACTCTGTCTGTTCATCACAGGTTGTGCGTACAAGTGAACGTCGCGGAACTCCACAGACAATTGGTTCCTGGGAACACCCAGGGTCATAGCCAGGGTATCCCAAACAGCCACCAGGGACGATGCGAACGGATATACCGTTTTTTCTAGAGAAATCATAAGAAATGAATCACCTCTGACCATTACAAAAAGAACAAAGATCGTATGATATGCATATTAAAGCATTATTGTTGCAGTGATTGAGAGAGATGAAGCCATACAGGATAGATAGCATCATCACTTTTTGCAATGGACAGTGACACCTTTGATATTGCAAAATGAATACAGCCAAATCTGTTCAGTATTTTTCCGCCCATTGTCTTAGGTACGTAACTTAAAAAACAAAAATGACAATAAGTACCTAATCAAGATACATATACTGCTTTTTTATTAAGTTCAGTAGGTACCTCTGATAACATGTCCTTTCAGATGCTCATGTTCCTCATCGTACAGTGATATGTTATATGTGCAAGCTGCACCTTTCCTCCTGCTAGCAGTATGGTAGAGAGGCAAAGCCCTGAAAAAAAAACAAATACGCTGTAGTTACCTTCTTACTACTGAGAAATAAAGCACTGAACAGACGTAGTAAGGCCACTTTCTAACGTTCATGTTAATTTGATTGAAGAGAATATACTAGAAAATCTGTAAGCACTTTTATTCATTGTTCACGTAAAGTATTTTCACTTACCATTTTTCTCCATGGGCCCACTCGATCAGATGAGAAAGGAATGGCGTTCCAGTGGATACTGGCATCTCTATTTTAGGGTAGAGGTTTTGGAGCTTTGGGTGGTATCCCTCCATGTATAGTCTGTAAATAGTAATAACTACAGGTATAGGTAACGACCGAAGAAAGTAACGAAAATGAAATTGGTATTCGGTTATGTGTTTATTTCGGGTGTACTCGACGCGTCTTTCCATTCTATACAAGACCAGAACGCAAGGGTGTGAAACTAATCGCGTATAGATTGGAAATCACTTTTTTACTAAGGTCTTCCAATATAAACAAGAGTAGTACGCAAATACTCGCGTATACTTCGTAGTGACCTAATTAACTACCTTATTTCAAAACGCATACGGACTAATTGTGTATAGATTGCGACAAATTCTGAACTGGTATTCAACTTGTTTGCGACGTAATGCACCTTGCGCTAAATCGCCTGCCTGGCTGCGAGCAACTTGGAAGTAGCGCTCGCCGGCCACTGCCGCTGCACCGCTCGCTACGTTCGCGCGCGGTTGGTCACAGTTCTAACCTAACCTAACCTAACCCATTTCATATTCCGTTATCTGTTAGCTGTTCCATTACACCCAGTTCAATTTATTTTTATTTTTTCATCTATATTATTAAAAATCATGTCAAGCGTAAGTGATGTAGTATAGTTTGGAACCAGGACGCGCGCGTCCACCTTACCAACTATACACGAGCAGTACGCAAAATTCGTGTATACATTGTAATCACAGATTTTAAAATAGCATTACAATGTATACGCGAGCAGTTTCCTATGGGTGCGTTCTGACCTTGTTTATATTGGAAATACGGTGCTCTTAATTATAAGCTCATCATCGTGTGTTGAAAAGTAGGTTCCGTTCGAACTAAAACTACTCAGGCAAATAAACTAGACAAAGTCAGTCAAAGTCAAATAATTTATTTCAGTTAGGCACCTAAAAGGCACTTTTGAACGTCAAAATTTACAAACAAGAAACTCCACGTAACTCTTTTAAAATATTTTACAATATTTTGTATAAATTTATTATATGTGTAGACGACGCACCTGGAATAAATGAATTGGCAATAAGATTACTATACCACAATAGGTAAAAATAATTAAAAATGAAGCAACGACAGATATAGTACATTATGATACGAGTGTGCTGTATTGGTCATTACCCAAAAGGCGGCATTGGCGCGCGAGCCACAGGCGAGCACGATAATTTAGCCGAGTGTGTAATGATCAATGCACACGCGTTTCATTCGACGTTTTTCAACAAACTTGCGAGGAAAAAAACAGACTTGTTGTAAGAACTTATGCTGGAATAACGTAACTATAGAGATGATAACTTAGATTTATAAAGTTCAAGTGACCTTTGTTGCCAGGTACTGTCAATCGGAGCTTCTTTTAAAAACTGTTGTACGTCGGTTGGTGACAATACTTTAGATTTTCGTCACAGAGTAATAACTTTCGTATTTTTTATAACAACAAAACAAAAACGATAACAAATATTTACGGAAAATGGCGCGCTGGTTTTTTTTTTCTGCTAGCGATGCGCGCGCAGTTGTAAATAAAGGCACAGGCAAAACCGCTGAACAGCCTATATAAAAATATAATAAACACAAAATAATAATTTGAATACGCAAATTAAGATTAATATGTAGTGAAAAATATATAATTTGATGAAATATTATGTTAATGTATCACATTGTGCGTGGGTACTTCAAGCCTTTTTTATGCCTACTGTGTAAATAAATAAAAAAAATATTTACACAGTAGGCATAAAAAAAGGCTTGAAGTACCCACGCACAATGGTCCACCTGAAGGAAACCAAACCCCGTAACATAGAACATAGAAGGCAAGAAGTCTCTTTGATGAGATTAAAAAAAGCACAAATCTCTGCTCGGGTTAAAATAGAGAATGCTCATTTAATAGTATAGGATAGTTCATACTAGTTCCATGTATTCAAACTCAATTTCTTTATAGAAATTCCATGCTGCAATGATAGTACTAACTAATTCCATACTGCCATGTCGCGTTTCAAAATTTGTCAAACAATGGCCGCTAGAAATTGTCTATGGTTTTAGTGATGTGTAGTATGTATGATATTTTCGTTTTGGTACTTTCGATTTTACGTTTTTTTTTGTAGGTAGTGTTTCATCAGTATTTTTTTATATTGAGTAACTTTCACATAAAAAACAAATCCATTGAAATATGTTCGAAGTTAAAACCGTGAAATCGAACAAGATAGCATGGGTACTTACTTACGTTTCGTGTGTCAAAGATTTAAAAAAAAAAAACTTATATGCTAACTAAATACCTACCTGACAAATAATACGAGACGAGGTTACAGATGGTGTAGCTCACAGACTACTTAGATATATGGTGTAGCTCAGGAGTCACCAAATGATAGGATTCGTAAAAAATTCAGTGTTAAAGCAGTATAATATTCTAAAACTTGAGGGGTCCCCATAATACTTATAGACCTACGACATTATTTAATAAGGAAATAGGACCGCATCTTTAAACGCGGGCTAGCTCTAACAGCATCTTGAAAATCCTAGTCGAAAAACACTTGTTGTTGTCAGTATAATAATAATAAATACATTAAAATAATAATCAATAAAGGATTAATAAAATACTCCTTGAACAAATAGTCGATATTTATTATGTCAATCCCTAACTTTTAAATGACGAGATAAATTTAGACCAGTTAAAAAGGATGTCGGTTGCCTATGGTCGGTTGTTTGACTTTTGTAAAAATTCAAAATTTATTCACGTTTCGCTTATATTGTTAATTAAAATAGTTTAAGTCAAAGATAAGAAATACGCATAGGATGTTAAAGTGGGTGTGATAATACGTGTATCATAATTAGTGCGTATTTAATCAGTGACACATAGATATCGCGTTCAATTCCCAGGCAAGTCCAATGTTATTGTTTTAAGCGAGTCGCAACCAAATCCTGATTAGTTATCTGTGGAATTAAAGCACTAGTCCGATAATATAAAGTAAAACGCACGCGTTTTTAATACACTGAATTATGACCCTAAAAACGGTTCAATAAGAGCTACTTTACGAGCAAGTGTGTTGAAAAATAAATTATGTGATAGATACCTGGTGCTCACATATTTACAAACTTTGTAAAAGTATATCTACAATATCCCTAAGATTTAAAAAATACATAATACTAATATGTTAGTGTGTGACTTCAAGTAATCACAGAATTTAAAATCAATAAAAAAGAATAATAAATTATACATTTAAATTAGCAACCAAATTCATTTTGTCTAGACTCTAAATTGTCCTATGGACCAGCATTTTTCCAAGCATTCTTATCTTGGATATAATCCTTTAATTTGTATTAAGTATGCTTGTTTACAAAGTGCACTTTTTATATGAGTTTTAAATTTTCTTTCACTAAATTGTAATATATTATATCACAAGGTATTTTTTTGTAACATTCAACACAGTACCCATTTATAAGATGTAGGTATGTACTTTAGATAATCTGAAAAATGGTTGATGTATTTTATCTTTCTTTCTAGTATTAAAATGATGTCTATCGTTTATTTTATTAAAAAGATGTAGGTTTTTCTTACATGTATAATATTTTCCTAAATGAATTGGCAAGGTACCGTCATAATATTAATCTTTTTAAATAGTTCCCTCAGAGATTTGCGATGACGTAGATAAGTGGCTCTGACAGCTCTCTTTTGCATAATAAAGATGGATTCAATGTCAGCAGCCCGACCCCACAATAAAATAGTTGAAGTAGTTAAAATAGACCAAACGCCAGGGCTCGGATAACGGTGTATTTTTCGAAACGGTTTCGTCTTAATAACCTAAGAAAAGATTTGTTTCGGTTACGTTCGAGCGGAAAGTTATAAAAACGTTTATGAAGAAGGTCAAAATATATATCGTAAAACGTTTTTAACCGTAATGTATTATTTTTTCCATTTTTGGGTTGATAGATAGGAAACTCGCAACACAACCCTAATCAATACGTAAGCGGCAAGCGCATCGGAATCAATGATGTTATTAAATGAAGATAAGGTACATTTTAATTAAACAAGTTCATGCTTGTCGGCGCAAGCCCCGTGCGCGGCTGCGTCCTGCGGAATAAACCGGTTTTTGAAAACGTTCTCATTTGGTTTTCGTTCCGAACAAAATGTTGTACAAAGAACAGTTAGAAACGTTTTAAATAACGTTTCCGAACCCTGGCCAAACGCGCGGTGTCTACATCTGTCATCTGAACTGTCTTATCATTCTAACAATGTATGCGGCCGAGCTAAGCCGCCCCGCATGAGATGTTATATGAAGGAAATGTCATTTCTCGTCTAGCGTGATTCCTAGGAAAACCGTTTGGTGAATAAATTCCAGTTTTTCTCCATTCTATATTTATGATGTCACATTCGCTACTTCTAACATTAGGTAATTTAAATCTAATGCATTATTGTTTTTTTTTTTTTTTAGGAGCTCGTACTCGTGGCTAAGTAATAACTACCGCATGGGTCGATCCGTCAGGTTAAGCTACGCTTGCCGGGGTTGGTCTGTAGATAGGTGACCGTCTCTACATACTGAGGACCTTTGACAGTCGTTACGGGTCGTCAGATGCCCGAAAGTCTGACAACCTTACTAAGGGGTATCGTATTACCCAGTTACTGGGATGTAGAGTTCAGATAGGCAGTTAAACAAGAAGCCGACCCCAATATAGTTGGGAAAAGGCTAGGCAGATTGATTGCATTTGGTTTTTTATTATTTAGTAACAAATTATTTACCGTAAACCAATCTTGGACCTGAAGAATAGAGCCATTCACGTCGTCAAGATTTCGTGACCGTCGATTTACACAACTGGACAAAAACACGTAACTCGAAGTCATATAAAATATTGGAATTTAACTGCATCCGGTTAGACTGGAAGCTAACCTCAACATATTTGGGAAAAGGCTAGACAGACGATAACGACGATGACGATGACGATGACGATGACGTTAGTCAAAAGTAAATCATAAATGTCATTTTTGTTACGTACTTGCCAACCGCTTCAAGCAGCAGATATGTGTTGTCAGGGTGAGCCCGCCTGGTCAATGCTATGTTCCTACAATCGGCAGGAAGAGACCGCTTCAGGATAGCTTGGAGTAGACCATGAGGAGCCA